>OX940804.1:2756164-5643664 GCA_954870605.1 Acer campestre | reverse complement strand
CCCCTGATTATATGCATAATTGCATTAAAACTGGCTAAATATAGTAATAACACCCACACACCCTTTGACCGGTAGAAAGTTCACTTTCATTTTGTTGACTAAATATATAATAATTATTCTCAAATATTTTTTAATTAATTAAATTAAAAAAAATTCATCAAGAAATGTTTTATATCCAGTCCATTAAAAAAAAATTACAAATAAAAAACATATTAATCAATCTTCACAGATCATCAATCTTCACAGCCCATCTTCATCAATCTTTATAAACTCAGATTCTCCAATCCAACTCCCAACCCATCAACTATCATCGATCAAAACAATATAACAATATTTCAACTTCACAAAGCCCAAATTCCTTAGAAACCAGAGATCTACAAATAAAATAATTGTTAGGTTTTTAGTTTGTCTTGGCATATATTCCATATCAAAATGATGTTTTTTTTTTGTTGTATTTGATTAGTGGTCATAGGTTGATGATTTGAAGTTTCAAAGAAAGACGTGACTAGATCAAGCAAGAAGGTGTTTTCGAAGAGGAACAGACTACATTACACAATTAAGGTAATATAGACCTCATTCTTCTTCAAGGCAATAGGCACACACACACACACACACAAATCATTTATATATGTTCCTACATTGTTGTGCAACATTTATATAGCACATTCACATGTTTTTACATGCTCATGCATTGAACTCAAATTCTCATACATTGTAGAATTGCATGTTCTAAGACTATGTCTAGGAAACGGCATACATGTGTGACACTGTGCTTATATGTTTACGTTTTATTTTTTTGGACTTAAACATGATCTCTTATGATTCATTATTGAGTCTCGGTCATTTAGTTACTCATACATTTGATTTCGAGTCCAAACGATGTAGCTACGCTACTTTTCATTCTCATTTGTTGAGTTGTGTTCGTCTTCGTTTTCCGAGATAAATTCTTAACCTTTTGTCAAAGTTTCATATTCATCATTGTGCAAGAGGGATTCATGATTCGTAATCAGAAAACGGATTCAAAATCGGAGTTCGGAGGCCTAGATATGGCCGAAGAATGAGAGAGGAGTGCTGGAGGAACAAGCAAGGCCAACGGCCAAGCTTGTTGGCCACGTGTGCCACATGGCCAGCATGGCCCTCTGCCCACGTGTGCCATATGCGGTCCACACATGGAGCTGACATGGCATGCTCTGGTTGGCCGATCTATTTTCTCTCTCTTGCTTCCTTTTAAATATTTCTATTCTCTCCTATTTTTACAAGAAGAAAAGCTTGAAATCAGACCAGAAATTTCTCTACAATTTTTCTCACATTCCAAACACCTTAACTTTCTCATACAAAGTCAGATTTGGTTGATTCAAATTGGAGAGTGTTTGTAATCGAGTCCTCTACCTTTTCCAATTAGTCTTGTAGCTGTTTGATCGACCTTTCTAGTGGCTCTACATAGAAATACGAACTAGCTTGTGATCTTGAGGTATTGGTCATATCTTTGTGATTTCTTCTTTTATAACCTTCAATTTACTTGGGGTTTCTTCTTATATATGTATGTATATGTATGGTGAATGCTATTGAGAAAGATAACTTCATAATCAATCCTAATCAAAAGTCTAATTAGAGACATATGTGAACTAGATTATTTGATTATATGATTTTCACATGTTTGAGAGTTGTATTATGATTAGATTGACATCTAGGATTATTTAAGACTTGATTGAATCATTTTATAATTGATAATCCTTGAAATGTGTTTTGATCCTTTGATTGATGAAATCTAGGATTAATGCTCTTGTATGTGTTTTTAGAGACATCTAGGATTTAATTGATTTATCAATATATCCATGCTCTATATCTTTGGCTAGAATACTCATTGAATACATTCTATGTTTCTAGAATTTATTTGTATGTTTATAGCATCTTGAATTTGTGGTTCATGATTATAATATATTCAAGTGTTATTTGTGTGAATGAAACTATGAGCTTTTGTGTTAGGTGTTTTTACATGCTCTAGGTTTAATTCATATTTTTGCATCTAGACTTTTATTTTTGTGTTCTCACATGTTTAGATCTTGTTGTTCCATAGAATGTCTTGATCACTTGTTCTATGTTGTGTTGATTGTGATTTGCATCATTTGCATCACCTACATCATTTGCCTTGAGGAAAGGTTGAAGTTTCTTTCAAAGTGAGTGAAACTTTGTATTGAGCAAGAAGACTTAGCTAGGAATGAGTTCCAGATAGCCAAGTGAAAGTCTTAGAAAGGAGTTTTGTACTCCAGATAGTTGAGCTAGGGGAGCTTGACTAGGATCCTAGTGATCTAGATTGCTAGGCAAAGGAATCTTTCTAGAGGCTTAAGAGCCTTGGATAGGAAGTTGCTTCCTAGAGGTGTAGGACACACCTTGGATAGGGAGTAGGCTTAGTGATTCACTAGCTCGATGGTAGACTAGAATTTAATAGCTTGAGGTGGATATCATAGAGTTGATAGCCTTGAGTGTATATGTCCTTTTCATATAGTGGATTTGCTTTGCCGGTGGTTGTGGATTCAACTCGTGAATGTTTCCTCTTCGGAGGTTTACCACATAAAAATCTTATGTCCATTGTCTCTTTCTCTATCTCTTTTATATTGTATATGTGTATGTGTTATTTTGTTGAATATCATTCTCTTGTGTTGTATATTTGATCAAGTGCTTGTAAAGAGTGATTTGTAGAACAATCCTCTTTAGATCAATTTTGTATTTGTAATTCTTCATATTTCGTTATCTTTGTGTATAGATATATTTGTTCACTCTTGTAATATAATACATTGAACAATATTGATATACAAAGTATTATTTGATATTGTATTTTAGTGATATTTTTCCTCATACAACAACTTGTTATATGTAGACAATGTCTAAATGATGATATGCATATCTTGTTTATGTATGAATGTTTCGTTTATATGTTATATGTAAAGCTACCTTAAGGGACAAATGTAAGTTTGTTCAAGGGATTGAAAATAGGCGAAAAACATATTCACCCCCCCACCCCCCCCTCTAGGTACACTTTAAGCAATTTAACCTTGTTTGTATACTTTCAATAATTTTTTTTTTAAAAAAAGAATTAAAATGGAAAAATTTCCAGATTTGAAGATATCTGGAAAAATTTCCAAATTTCTTCAATATAAACACCATAACCATCAAATTCGATTCAATCCAACCCTAAATCAATAATTGAAAACACAAAGACACCATCGTATTCAATTCAAGCCAACACCAAATTCATCATCATCAAACAAAAATCCAAATTCAACAACATCTAGAAACCCAACCAATCCCATCGTCAAACCCAAACCAAACCCCACCCCACAGTTAAACCCAAGTTAATCCCCTCCGTCAAACCCACATCATAAACTTACCCCATGATCAAATCACACCAGAAACAATCCCTACCATCAAAACCATGGACCAGTTCGTGAGGTGAACCTCCAAGTACCATCACTCGATGGGAGATAAAGAAGAGAGCGTCGATCTATTTTCGTTAGAGGATTCGTATTTAGAGATCGCGGACAAGATGGTAATGGAGAATCCTAAGCTGGATTTGATGGGTTCTTGTGTTTTGGTGATGTTGATGAAAGGAGAAGATGTGTACTTGATGAATGGGATAGCATGGTAGTTTTAGCAAGGATGAGGGGGGGGGGGGGGGGGGGGGTGGTTGTTTAACCGAATTAATCGCCAACTATTTCGGTTAATCAATATTAATCTCAAACACCCCTAATCTCTAGCACAAATCATCATGTAAAGTAAGTGCGGAATTAATGGTAATGACACTATGATTTGTTTTACGTGAGAAAACCCCAAAAGGGTAAAAAACTCACGGGCATAATTGTCAATCGAACCCTTAAATCCACTATTTACAAATACGATTACAATCTAGGTTAACCACATCACACCTATATGATTACTAATTCGTCTTTGCTACATGCAGGCCTTTAATAGTGATTCTAGGCTCTTGCTTGTAAATTACCCAAGGTAAACACAGGACTTAACTCTCAAAGAGAAGAGATATGCAACCTAAAGTGAATATGAACAATATTCAAAGTGCATAAATGCAAGGTCAAATATTTAAGCTTATCTAGCCATGGATGAACTTGTCAAACATTCCTAGATATCTGATCAAGCCAAAATTGGTATGATCTTGGCCCTCATTTCCGTTTCTTTTCGCTTGATTCTCGGGCATTTGTTTAATGTTGTTAAAATGAGTGTTTTAGGTTTTATCAGGTTTCAAGAGCAATGGAGATGAATGTAGGGAAAAATACCGTAGTACACGCAGCGGAAGCGATACTAAAAATAGATTTAGTAACTTTTAAAAAAATTTCCTTTTATGAACCTTAAACCCTTTAATCAATTAAACATATATATTATCTAACAAAAGAAGAATACTTTTTGTCGCGTGATCCGATTGACTTGCGTCGATAGTAATTCGCAATATCTTCAATCCTAGCACGAACGTGGATCACCTAGGAGCGTGGTCTCCCTTTTCTTTGAATTGCAAACCTGTGAATGGACAAAACAAACTTTTCTGGTTTCTGTTAGTCACAAAGATTCCAATAGGTTGCTAAGAACGTTCCGGTCACTTTTGAATTCACAATCGTAAGATTGAAATTTGCGTGAACCTAATTCGAAAGTGTGTACAAGATCTCTTGATGTTAAGATCACTAGTACACTATCGAAACAAGAACAATTCTTCTCTCACAAACCTCTAGGCCGAATCACTCACTAGTCTTAGAGTTGGATCTTATTTTTCTCTAGCAAAAGAAAAAGCTCAATTGCAAAAACTAGGGTTCTTGAATAATTAACCACAAAAAAAAATACTGCCTTATATATATATATATATGCACGTCTAATATATGTTAATATCTAATGCAATCCTGCACGCCTTCTTTTATATATATATATATATATATATTAGTTTCAATGAAACACATTTGCTTAAAAAAACTTCATGCATTTTATATGTATTTGCATTTGTTTAAAACACTGCATGCATTTTAAGTTTTTATATATATTGTGCGCAAAATAATATATATATATATATTTTGACTTGAATTATGCTTATATATATATATTATATCTCGGCAATAATTAAGTGGCCATATATATTATATATATTTTATAGCAATCTGAATTCAACTTGTCATGTATATAATATTCAAACCCTAATCCAACTCTTTAGTGTGTGTTTGTGACTATATAAAAGACTTCCTAATTTGACTAAACAAATAAAGTCTTTTATATTTAGTATAATACTAATAGTAGTATACTACTAGGAAACATATTTCCTAATCAGAAAAAGATTTGATTTTTAATTAAATAATTAATTAACATATTAATTAATTTCCATTTAATTAAATAATAAAATAAAACAATATTATGGGCTAAAAATTAGCCATTGTCTCCCATGACTAGAACTTGGGCCTACATATTGTTTTCTTATTTTATTTAATCCATTTGGACTTTAATAAAAAGCCCACATGTGAACTAGACCCATTCTTACTAAAAGAAACAAGCCCACATGTCATTCATTAATATATAAATATAATTGAGCAGCCCATTACATAAATAATGTGCAAATTATATTCTTAATATATTAAATGCAATTCTAGATGGACCCTTAAATTGGTCCGGTAGAATATATCAAGTGATCCATGCAAGTCCGTGTGGATTGGGGATCTTGGCGGGCTATCTAAATTTAAGCTTCAATAGACATAACCTAATCACAATCAACAAATGATTTACTTAGGTCCGATCCATTAATTTTAACTCATTCCACTAAAGAGCTAAAATTGAACTCTTAAATAAAGACAGAAAAGGAAGATGTTTCCTCATTCATACCCTAGACAATCATTTTGGAGATAGTGTATCCTCGTGATTAATATCAGTAATCGCCAAGAGTTCATAGACCGCCTATAACTCTCCAAGTTACAATATTTACTCATATGACCACGTTTTGAACTTGGATATTTTGACTTGTCCAGAAGCCATGTTTTCAATAGACACTACTGAAAACTCAATGTTGAGATTTAATATCCAATTACCTCAAAACATCCATATGATGATATTATACTCTCATTTGATAAATGGAGCCACGATGTCCATATCTATAAATGAAGTCCTCTATCGATTAACAAATGAATATCACCAAACTATCGAGGATAGACTATGTGATATAATCGTACTTATTGATAACTCAAATGATATCACTTGCAACCATAAGTCCATCATTTATCTCAGGATTAAGATAGACTCTCTGATTGTCCTGATAATGAAATGACTTTTATCTACTGACGGTTATAGATAAAGTATTTCATTATGATCCAGTTCAATGCACCCAGTGCACTAGATTCTTTTGCTCGAAGACACTCCGATGATTTTAGACTCATCATATCTCATTTGATCCCACTCAAATGCTATCAAAAGAATTCTACAACTTTAACAAGATAAAGGTGCCCAACCTTTAACTTAAGTTGTGAACAATATTCAAGACTAACTAAAGAATTGTGTCTACCACATACATATCCAGATATACGAACAATTCTTCTTTTCTCATAGTCTTTAGACCTTATGATTATTTACTTTGACAATTATAATATTAAACCATAAATGCTATAAGATTTGTTTAAACCAGAAATCACTTTATTAATATGAAAAAGATTGTTAATTACAATATTACACTCTTGCTATTGAGCATAATCCTAACAATCTCCCACTTGCGCTATAGCAAATGTGTCATATCTCTCAAGCCCATATTCTCTAGATGCCCATCGAAACTCTTCTGAGGTAGAGCCTTTGTGAAGGGATCTGCTAGATTTTCCGCTGACGCGATTTTGGTAATCGTCACGTCACCTCTTTGAACAATCTCCCTTAAAAGATGATACTTTCTTTCAATGTGTTTACCTCTCTTATGACTTCTTGGTTCTTTCGAATTAGCCATTGCTCCACTGTTGTCACAGTAGATAGTGATCTGCTTATTCGCACTAGGAATCACTTCCAAGTCAATCAAGAATTGGCGGAGCCAAACAGCCTCTTTGGCAACCTCGCATGTAGCAACATACTCAGCCTCCATGGTGGAATCAGCAATACAAGATTGTTTGATACTCCTCCATATAACCGCTCCTCCTCCAATAGTAAACACAGCCCCTGATGTGGATTTTCTGGAGTCAGAATCTGATTGGAAATCAGAATCTGTATACCCAACGGGAATCAAATCCCCTCCAGAGTATACAAACATATTATCTCTTGTTCTCTTAAGATACTTGAAAATATGCTTGACTGCTGTCCAGTGATCAGGACCAGGTTTCGATTGAAACCTGCTAACTATGCCAACAACAAAACAACTATTTGGTCTAGTACAGAGCATTGCATACATGAGACTTCCAACTGCCGAGGCATATGGAACTCTACTCATGAATTGCTCTTCATGCTCATTCTTAGGAACTTGTTCCTTAGAAAGCTTGATTCCATGTCTGAAAGGTAACATACCTTTCTTGGAATCCTGCATGGAAAACCTAGACAAGATCTTGTCTATGTATGAAGCTTGGGATAATGCAATCGTTCTATTCTTTCTATCCCTTATTACTTGGATACCTAGAATAAAACTTGCTTCTCCTAAGTCTTTCATATCAAATTGTTTTGCTAACCATTCTTTTACTGATGTCAATACACCTACATCGTTTCCAATGAGTAGTATATCATCAACATAAGGAATCAGGAAAACCAACTTGTCGCCCTTAATCCTTTTGTATACACAAGGTTCGTCAAGATTCTGAATAAATCCAAAACCTTTGACAGCTTGATCGAACCTTATGTTCCAGGATCTGGATGCTTGCTTTGATCCATATATGGATTTCTGCAACTTGCATACCTTTTCCATTTGGCCCTTTTCAATGAATCCCTCTGGTTGCATCATGTCGATGCTTTCGTCAAGACTTCCATTAAGGAAAGCTTTCTTGACGTCCATTTGCCAAATCTCTAGATCTAAAGATGCTGCAATGGATAAGAGTATCCTAATGGATTTAAGCATGGCCACAGGAGAGAAGGTTTCCTCGTAATCGATACCTTCTTTTTGTGTATACCGTTTAGCTACCAATCTAGCTTTAAAGGTTTCCACCTTTCCATCCATACCTCTTTTCCTCTTGTATACCCACTTGCACCCAATGGGTTTTATCCCTTTAGGCAAGTCTATAAGGGACCAGACTTTGTTATCAAACATAGATTCAATCTCAGATTGCATTGCCTTTTGCCAATGGCGACTATCAACATCCTCCATAGCTTCCTTGTACGTGTAGGGATCATCATCGTCTGGGAGATTCTCCACTGATTCTCCTAGACCGATGTATCTTTAGGGTTGTGTTCTAACCCTCCCACTACGACGAGGAATGGTAGGTTGTTGACCTTGTGTTGGATCGGAACTTACAATTGGGTTTGGTTGTGTAACCTCTCGTGGAATTGTATATCCTGACATCTCATTCAGGACAATTCTACTTCTAGGCACAAAATCATTCATATAGTCCTTTTCCAGAAATTTAGCATTTGTCGAAACAAATACTTTAAGATCTGAAGGACTATAAAAATAATATCCTTTAGTTCCTTTTGGATACCCTACAAATATACATGTTTCCGAACGGGACTCCATCTTTTCTATCTTTCCTTTTAACACATGCGCAGGACAACCAAATATCCTTAAGTGTTGTAAACTAGGCTTGCGCCCAGTCCACAACTCATGCGGTGTTTTAGGAACAGACTTAGATGGTACATCGTTTAGAATGTATATAGCAGTTTGTAAAGCATATCCCCAGAAAGAAATAGGAAGTGTTGAATAACTCAACATAGACCTAACCATATCCAAAAGAATTATATTTCTCCTTTCTGCTACCCCATTTTGTTGAGGTGTACCTGGTGCAGAAAACTGAGAAACTATCCTATTATCAATAAGATATTGTTGAAACTCACCAGATAGATATTCTCCACCACGATCAGATCTCAAGATTTTTATGTGTTTCTCAAGCTGATTTTCCACTTCAGCTTTAAATGCTTTGAACATGTCAAAAGCATCTGACTTATGTCGCATGAGATACATATAGCCAAATCTTGAGTAATCATCTGTGAAAGTGATGAAGTACTCATATCCACCTCTAGCTTGAATGCTCATAGGTCCACATACATCAGTGTGTATCAATCCTAAACATTCAGTGGCTCTGGCAACTTTGGTAGAGAACGTCATTTTGGTCATTTTACCTTCCAAACAAGATTCACAAGTTGGTAGATCATCAACCTTTAAGTCACTCAAAGGTCAGTCACTTACCAATCTTTTAATCCTATTAAGGTTAATATGACCTAGGCATAAATGCCATAGATAGGTTTCATCTTTTGATAATTTAACTCTTTTATGATTAGGTTCCGTTATTTCTGTGTCTAACGAGTGAGAGATATTTCTATGCAAAAAGTATAGACCGTTTTCCAATATACCTTGGCAAATAATTTTGTCATTCTTACTAATAATAAAAACTTTATTAAAAGTAACCGAATATCCAAATTTATTCAAACAAGAAACTGAAATTAAATTCCTCTTGAATTGAGGTACATAATAAACGTCTATTAAATCTAAATGCCTTCTAGAATCCAAACAAACTCTAATATCTCCCACTGCACTTGCAGACACTAACGTTCCGTTGCCCAAGCGCAAATTGATTTCATTCTTATTCAGCCTTCTCCTTTCTTGGAACCCCTGCAAGGAATAACAAACATGATTAGTGGCTCCAGAGTCTATGATCCAAGAATCTGTAGAATCTGCCAAAAAACATGTTTCAAGATAATTCACATTACCTTCTTCCTTGTTGTTCCGGGACTTTGGGCAATTTCTTTTCCAATGTCCCTTTTCACCACAAAGGAAGCATTTCCCTTTGATCTTGGTTACTTTCTTGGTCTCCTTCTTGGTAGGCCCAAGTTGCTTTTTCTTCTATTATTCCTTGACCTTCTGACGGGTCTTAATAGTAGCAACTTTACCAACCATATGAATCTCTTCTAGAGACATCATCATATCAGTAGCAGACCCCATTCCTTCATGCTGCTATTGCAACATGTCGGAGATAGTGGCCATAATATAACATTTGGCCATATTATCTGAAGTCTTCCACTGCTCATACTCATCTCTTTGCATTATGCTAGATTCATTATTAGGAGCAGGTGGTTTATGAGTAGCTAGAACAAACTTATGTTTTTCACTTTGCAGCAACAACCCAATTTTCCTTTTCCATGTTACATAATTATCTCCAGTTAAAGTGTTATCTTTCAGGATGTTCATTAGGGATGGGATCATGATTTCTTAATAAAACAAAATTATATATAAGTAAATAATCATTATAAAGCACTTTAAATATTTATCTTGAATTAAATGAATAACTCAATCATAAAAATTCAACGGTGATCTAACACCCATAAATGTTACGCCTCCTTTGGGAGTTCACACCATTTACTAGTTAAACTAGGTCCCACCTAATTGTTAACATAACAACCAGCATTTTCAATTTTAGCCTTGCAATTTTACTGACAAGAACTCTTGGGAGGATATCAATAAAATTACATTGAGTGTGTTACCAAGATATCGACCCTCAACTTTCTCTCACGAAAATCCCTCCTTGGGGAGTAGATCTCGTTTGAGTCCATTGTCTAGTCTATCCTTGTAAGGAAGTATATTGCTAAATTTCATTCATGGACGCCCCTTGGGGGGACTACCAATAAATAATTAAGCTCAACTAATCTTGGAAGCCATAGGTGTTACAAAAACACCTTCTCCCACTCAATTATTTAAGGCGTGTGATTAAATCCCACAGAATGATTTACCAAGTTATCTAGATGCCAATTTAGATACCTAAATCATTCAATGCATGTTCATACCATAAGAGATATATGAGTGGCACTCCTATTCTATATGTCATGTTATCATACAATAACAAATATTGTAATATTTAAGCAAAAATTAAATAGCAACAATTTTGGCCCATCCTAGAAAAACAAGTAAATTACAATAATTTAGGAATACAAGATCTTCAAGTGGCCCATCAACCATAAGCTCATCCTTCGGCCTTCTCCCATGGGCGTGCACAGCCCACAACCCCACAAAGGGGCTGCCATGCGCAGCCCATAAGGCCACATAAGGCTGCCATGCGCAGCCCACCAAGGCTTGGGCTTGCCATGCGCAGCCCAATCCACTCCTAGGGTGCGCACGGTGCTCGTTCTCGGTTCCGGTTGCTTCGTTTTTCTTCGTGTCTTCGAATCTTCAACACCCAAATACATTACGGCAATATAAAATAATAAATACTGCAGTATTAAAATTTTTTTTTTATTCACTGCAGTACTTTTATACATAAAAAACTGCACTAAAAAATTAAATAAAAAAACTGCAGTAGTTAAAAAAAAATACTGCACCTATATTAAAAAAAATCAAACCTAGCAACTACTAAGAAGGAATTATGGCGATGATAGACCACCCTTCTTGTTACAATTCCATAACAAAAATACATTGAAAATCTAGGACCAAAATCGAGCAATAACAATCCACATAAAACATATATAAATCCATACATCACATGTAATTATATATGCGAATACCTAGAGTGCCATCTCTTTCTAAACATACATAATCACAATAAAAAGAAATCGATCCATGTATATATACGTTAATTAATTAAAAGGGTTCAACCAGGCTCTGATACCAATTGTAGGGAAAAATACCGTAGTACACGCAGCGGAAGCGATACTAAAAATAGATTTAGTAACTTTTAAAAAAATTTCCTTTTATGAACCTTAAACCCTTTAATCAATTAAACATATATATTATCTAACAAAAGAAGAATACCTTTTGTCGCATGATCCGATTGACTTGCGTCGATGGTAATCCGCAAGATCTTCAATCCTAGCACGAACGTGGATCACCTAGGAGCGTGGTCTCCCTTTTCTTTGAATTGCAAACCTGTGAATGGACAAAACAAACTTTTCTGGTTTCTGTTAGTCACAAAGATTCCAATAGGTTGCTAAGAACGTTCCGGTCACTTTTGAATTCACAATCGTAAGATTGAAATTTGCGTGAACCTAATTCGAAAGTGTGTACAAGATCTCTTGATGTTAAGATCACTAGTACACTATTGAAACAAGAACAATTCTTCTCTCACAAACCTCTAGGCCGAATCACTCACTAGTCTTAGAGTTGGATCTTATTTTTCTCTAGCAAAAGAAAAAGCTCAATTGCAAAAACTAGGGTTCTTGAATAATTAACCACACAAAAAAATACTGCCTTTATATATATATATATATACACGTCTAATATATGTTAATATCTAATGCAATCCTGCACGCCTTCTTTTATATATATATATATCAGTTTCAATGAAACACATTTGCTTAAAAAAACTGCACTTAGGGCTCTTAGGTGTGAGAAATACGGTCATGGGAGGGAAACCAAATTATTAGGCGCGCTTTTATAAATATATATATTATTATTTGATTTCTTGATTTTTTAATTATATATCATTAGGGTATGACGGTCTTAAAAAATCATTATATCCCAATGGTCTTTAAATGTCAATATCCCTTGATGGCTTTTTAATGATTGTCATTAACAATTGACACTTTAAATAAACCATCAATAGATTATGAGGGTTTTTAAAAACCATCAACAGTTCTTGATGGTTTTTAAAAACCATCACATGGTCTTGACAGATAAAAAAAAATATCATTAATAAGTGTCATAAAATAGCTTTTTTCTAGTAGTGATGTATTTGCATTTGTTTACAACACTGCATGCATTTTAATGCAATCCTGCACGCCTTCTTTTATATATATATATATCAGTTTCAATGAAACACATTTGCTTAAAAAAACTGCACGCATTTTATATGTATTTGCATTTGTTTACAACACTGCATGCATTTTAAGTTTTTATATATATTGTGCACCGGCATAATACTTTGCAAAATAATATATATATATATATATATATATTGACTTGAATTCTACTTATATATATATATATTATATATCTCGGCAATAATTAAGTGGCCATATATATTATATATATTTTATAGCAATCTGAATTCAACTTGTCATGTATATAATATTCAAACCCTAATCCAACTCTTTAGTGTGTGTTTGTGACTATATAAAAGACTTCCTAATTTGACTAAACAAATAAAGTCTTTTATATTTAGTATAATACTAATAGTAGTATACTACTAGGAAACATATTTCCTAATCAGAAAAAGATTTGATTTTTAATTAAATAATTAATTAACATATTAATTAATTTCCATTTAATTAAATAATAAAATAAAACAATATTATGGGCTAAAAATTAGCCATAGCCTCCCATGACTAGAACTTGGGCCTACATATTGTTTTCTTATTTTATTTAATCCATTTGGACTTTAATAAAAAGCCCACATGTGAACTAGACCCATTCTTACTAAAAGAAACAAGCCCACATGTCATTCATTAATATATAAATATAATTGAGCAGCCCATTACATAAATAATGTGCAAATTATATTCTTAATATATTAAAGAGTGTCGATATTTGCACCCCTAAAAAACTGTATGTGCACCCCTATTTGTATGTACACCCCTTAAAAAAAATTTAAATATGAAATCTTGTAAGCACACCCCACACATTGTCAAATATGCCCTTTTTTTTATTTTTATTTTTAAGTCTAAGAGTTGACATTAAATAGCTAGTTTTCTTTATTTTACTTAAAACAAAATAAAAAACAAATAAACAACAACAAATAGAAATATGCAGATCTGATCTGTGTTCATCTTTCTTCTTCTTTCTTCATTTTCCTGTATTGTTAATAATTTTTTTAAGTAACTTTTTTTTTTTTTGAAAAGGTAAGAGAAACCAAGGCAGCAACAAGCCACCAACAACAGCAAACGACAGCAACAAAACACCCAGACAAACGCAAAAGGGCACTGAACGCACAACATCACAGCAGCGACCCAACAAAAACCAAACATAACCAAAACAGAGAAAAATACAGTAAAACAATACAGCAATCAAACATCCCCCAATCCACGAAGTCACCAGACGAGCTCGAAACCATTAATTATTATTTCCTTCGTGAGGTGTAGAGATAATGTTAATGTTCTTATATATATATATATATATTGTTTCTGCGTTGTTGGTGTTAATATATGTGTGTGGAGGAGCCACACTCCTCCCAAATTTTCGGTGAGTTTTCCATCTGTTCTAGAGAGTCAAGTCAATTTCCTCTATTTTTTTCTTAAGAGAATGGACTGGTATTGAGTTTTCCATTTTTGATTTGTGTTTTTGTTTTTCTTTAATATTTTTAATTTGATTTAGTTAGTATTTTTTATTTTTTATTTTTTTGGAAAAGGATTTAGTTAGTTAAAAACTTAAAATTCAAAAAAGTAAATAGTTACAAGAAATTATTATATTTTGAATTAAAATATTAATAATTTAATTTAAGGGTAATGTTGGAATTTTAAAAATATATATATTTGGGGTGTACATACAGTTTTATAGGGGTGTAAATATCACCACTCTATATTAAATGCAATTCTAGATAGACCCTTAAATTGGTCCGGTAGAATATATCAAGTGATCCATACAAGTCCGTGTGGATTGGGGATCTTGGCTGGCTATCTAAATTTAAGCTTCAATAGACATAACCTAATCACAATCAACAAATGATTCACTTAGGTCCGATCCATTAATTTTAACTCATTCCACTAAAGAGCTAAAATTGAACTCTTAAATAAAGACAGAAAAGGAAGATGTTTCCTCATTCATACCCTAGACAATCATTTTGGAGATAGTGTATCCTCGTGATTAATATCAGTAATCGCCAAGAGTTCATAGACCGCCTATAACTCTCCAAGTTACCATATTTACTCATATGACCACGTTTTGAACTTGGATATTTTGACTTGTCCAGAAGCCATGTTTTCAATAGACACTACTAAAAACTCAACGTTGAGATTTAATATTCAATTACCTCAAAACATCCATATGATGATATTATACTCTCATTTGATAAATGGAGCCACGATGTCCATATCTATAAATGAAGTCCTCTATCGATTAATAAATGAATATCACCAAACTATCGAGGATAGACTATGCGATATAATCGTACTCATTGATAACTCAAATGATATCACTTGCAACCATAAGTCCATCATTTATCTTAGGATTAAGATAGACTCTCCGATTGTCCTGATAATGAAAAGACTTTTATCTACTGACGATTATAGATAAAATATTTCTTTGTGATCCAGTTCAATGCACCCAGCGCACTAGATTCTTTTGCTCGAAGACACTCCGATGATTTTAGACTCATCATATCTCATTTGATCCCACTCAAATGCTAGCAAAAGAATTCTACAACTTTAACAAGATAAAGGTGCCCAACCTTTAACTTAAGTTGTGAACAATATTCAAGACTAACTAAAGAATTGTGTCTACCACATACATATCCAGATGTACGAACAATTCTTCTTTTCTCATAGTCTTTAGACCTTATGATTATTTACTTTGACAATTATTAAACTAGGCTATAAATGCTATAAGATTTGTTTAAACCAGAAATCACTTTATTAATATGAAAAAGATTGTTAATTACAATATTACACTCTTGCTATTGAGCATAATCCTAACAATGAAGTGGAGGACTTGTGTGAAAAATGCCTCACAAATGGGAAGGAACAGGGCATTTTCGCCACTTAAACATGAGAGGTCGCTACATGGGCGCCATGGCGACAGAGGATTCTGCAAGTCATCAGAAGGTCGCCATTTGGGCGTCACTTGATCGCCATGGCGACAGAAAGTCTCCAAATGAACCAGGTGGGGTCGCCACTTGGGGTCGCCATGGCGACCACCCTTGCAAGTGGCGACCTAGTTCAATCAAGCCATGGTCGCTACTTAGGGTCGCTATGACGACCTTGATGTTGCAAGTGGCGACCCCTTTACATTTTGCAGGGTCGCCACATATGGTCGCCATGGCGACCTAGAGGTGCAAGTGGCGACCTCTACACAAATTGGTCATGGTCGCCACTTGCTAGATGGCGAAAAAGATGGTTCTCATGGCGACCCTTGCCTGTAACCGTTTTACGCACCAGGGTGGCCATAGCGACGAAATAGCGAACAAGGCGCCACATCAGCGAATCAAGCGGTTATCAGTACATGTTCAAGAGTGTGTATAAATAGGACGACCATTCTACTTCAAAGGTATCAGAAAATCTGAGAAAGAGATCAAAAAACACATTTGAGATCTAGCTCTTCATCCATGGCACACTATTCCTCATCCTCCATTTCTCTCTTTGAACTCATCTAATCCATCCAACCCTCAACACAAGGCCTTGATTACTTCACTACATCATTCCTCATCCCACCATTTCTCCACCAAAATCCTTAGTCACTTCCCACCAAAACACCCACATTCCAAGACATATCCTCTACTTCCATTCCTTACATCTAGGAGCATAGAGGAGAAGAAGGATCAAGCTTAAAGAAGGTGACCCGAGGGTTATTTCCTTACTATTTACTTCTTTTCATTTATTGCAAATATGTGTAACTAAACCCCTAATCTAGGGGATAGATTTGAGGATCAATTGGTTGTGGGTTTAGCTTAGCTTGTAATGAATCTCTTATGTGTTCTATTCATTCAAATTAATTAGATTCCATTCATTATAATTGACTTGTATATCACTTGTTAATTGCCATCTTGAGCGGAGTAATTTGTTATATATTCATATGTGGATTGACACTCCTTGTGTGATTGAAAACCCATTGGATAGGATAGATTAGTGGTGGGTATATCAACCCCACTAATCTAAGCCTCTAAGTGGTTAACATAATGAGATTGGCACATTAAAGTAGCTAGTTAGCTTACCCACATTCAATTGTTAATCGATCTATTCCTTAGCTATCTCTTTAATTGATTTTATCACTTTTCTTATCAAGGTGTTGAGTATTCTATTTTTCATAACATTTTTGTGTATTTTCATTTTAGTAGTTAGCATTGGTGGTTTTATAAACCACACATCTATCAAACACTATGATTTACTTTATTGTTCAAAGATTAGTCAATTTATCTAATTAACACTCCATTCCCTGTGGAACGAACTTGCTCACTATTTTGCTATCAAATCATATTTTAAAAAGGATTAAGTGGCTTAAAAGAGTTTTCAAGAATCAACCAAAAACTATATTATTATTTTGTTGAGTACACAAACGACGCTCATCAAAAAATGGCGCCGCTGCCGGGGAATGGTAGCATTGATTACATAGATTGACTTTTCTTCACATTTTATTAGTATATTGTAGATTGTTAGTCTAGTATTTTGTTTTGTGGATATTGACTTGTTCATAATGCTGTTTTTACCTTTTTCTTTCCTTGTATCTCTTTATTTATTCCTTTTTCAGGTGCTCAGTTTTATGCACGGTAGGAGATCTCTATGTAGAGGAGTTCATCCCCCACTAGAAGGCACTAGCCGTGTGAGAGAGTTTGAAGCAATTCCAAGACAAACTATGAGTACTGAAGGACAACAACCTTGGAGGGAGGATGAAGCCCCTTTCAGGGAGGAGATGACGGAAGAGACTCAAACTAACCGTGGTCAAAGGATGACCATGGGTGAGTATGCCTTACCAGATATCGGGAACCAACCATCGCCTATCGTGTTAGACCCGGTTGCTAGGGGTTATGGGTTGAGGACAATGCACGTCAACCTCTTGCCGTCATTTCATGGGAAGTTGAATGAAGACTGCCTCCAGTTCATGAAGGAGTACAGTGCTATTATTGAGACCTTCCCTATCATGCGTCTCACGTGTGAACAGTTGTAAATGCGTTGCTTCCAGTATTGTATGAAGGATGCGGCTATGACATGGCTCATGGGGCTTAGGCCGGGATCATTGACAAGTTGGAGTCAAATTTGCAAGGTATTTTTCAATAGATTCTTTCCGGCTAGGAAAGCGAAGGAGTTAAAGGTGAAGATAGCAGACTTTTATGAGAGTGAAGGGGAGCTTTTTCATGAGTCTTGGGAGAGGTATCAACGCCTTGTGGCCCAATGCCCCCCTCACATGTTCACTAAGGAATATAAGGTGTCTTGTTTCCAAGGAGGTTTAACTCGGTTCTCCCAAGTGTTGGTGGATAACGCTTGTGGAGGTTCATATGACACCAAGACCGCCTCGGAGATCTATGACATCTATGAGATGTTGGCACAAAACTCCCAACAACGAAATGCCAACAGTATTCGAGGTGGGAAATTTGATGTAAATGCTAGTACGGAAGCCGCCATCGAAATCTCAAGGATAAACAAGAAGGTGGAGACCTTGACTTCTCATATTGAGAGTATGGGATTTCCGAAGGCGGGAGTGAAGTTGCTAGGAAGGCAAGAAGGAGGCTCTAGCGGGCAATTCAATGAGAACGAAGGGTTTGAGGACACCTTTCAAGGCCAAGAGCAAGAGGAGGTTCAAGCTATGGGGTTTCAAGGCCAAGGAAACAACTCCTATTCCAACAATTATGCTCAACCATGGAGGAACCACCCAAACCTTTCTTGGTCAAACAACAATAACATTTTGAACCCACCACCAAGAAATCAACAACAAGGAAATCAACAATAAGGGATGTACAATCAAGGAGGTAGCTCACAAGGAGGTTACCGTCAAAATCAACAACAAGGGATGAATAATCAAGGAAGTAGACCACAAGGAGGATACCCATAAGGAGGATTCCCACAAGGAGGAAACCAATGGGGAGGAAACCAATGGGGAGGAAACCAATGGAACAACAACAACAACATTGCTCAACCTAGCTCGTATCAACCTCGTCGAAACATTGATGAAGAGATGAGAGGTATGATGCAAGGTTTCCAAAGAGCCGAGAATACCTTGACAAGTTTCATGCAACCTAGTGGCCAAAGGTTTGGCAACCTAGAAGCATCTTTCGGGAAATTGGAGACCCAAATGGGGCAAATTGCTGAGGCCCTTCAAAAGCAAGAAAAGGGAAAGTTTCCAAGCCACACCGAGCAAGCTAAGGAGGGAAATTTTGTTAAGAATGATGGAGCTAGGGATGAGGCTATGTTGTTTGAAGAAGCATATGTTCGGAAAGTGGAAGATCCGGGAAGTTTTGTGATTCCTATATCAATAGGAGATAGTGGGGTGCTTAAAGGAGTACTAGATTTGGGAGCAAGTGTGAGTTTGATGCCCCTATCAACTTACCTAAAGTTGGGTTTGGTAGGATTGAAGCCAACCGGGAAGAAACTTATGCTAGCGGATCAATCCTCACTATCATCGAGTGGTGAAATAAAGGATGTCCCAATTGTCATTGATGGAATAGTGGTGTTAACGGATTTTGTAGTCATTGACATTGGTGACAAGTCAAATGATGTTAGGGAGTGGCAAGTTCTTCTCGGTAGACCATTCATGGCTACCGCTCAAATGAAGATCGATGTTTGCAAGAGGAGAGTTTGTATGCATGCATTTGAGAAAGAACTTGAGATTGACATAACCATATGCAATGATGACCTAAAAAGCATTGGGAGTTACTATGTGGTAGAGGTGCAGCCACCAAGGACAAAGGGTGGAAAAGTATGTGAATCAGTGCAATTATATGAAAAGAGTAGCCAAGAAGATGAAGTTGAGAGCATTGGTGACTCTGAGATTGAAGGCCTCAAGAATGCCAACCAAGAGCTTATGCTTGAAGTAGAGGTGCTCAAGGTGGAGAAATATGCTTTAGAGAAAAAGCTTGATGATTTAGCAAGGCGGAACCATAGACTCAAAAAGATCAATGTGGCTCTCACCATGGAGAATGAGGTGACGGTGAAAGAGCTTGGGGATTTAGCTAAACTCACCGAAGAATTTGAGGAAGAGTCCTCAAGAAAAATGAGAAAGACCCTAATAAGTGTAGATGCCAAGAACAAGGCACTTGAGGAGTTGAAGGAGGAATTGAGCAAGAGGAAGATGTCCTTGAAGGTTGCTAAGGTGAAAGAGTGTGACTATTTGGTGGAGATAGATCAGATGGATCAAGCCATCAAGGAACTCACCAATGACGGTCCCTCAAGGCCTCAACCTCCAATGCAAAAGGGAAGATTTCTTCATACCCTTTAGCTTGTTATTTTTGTCATAAGAGGGGTCATGCAAAGTCTAGGTGCTTTGAATTTTTGAAGCATGCTAATCATGAGAAAACTAGACCTAGAATGAGATCTAACCATGTAAAGAAAATTTGGGTTAGGAAGGATTTGGTAAATCAAGTCCGGGATGAGTCTATGGGTCCAATTTGGGTAGTCAAGAGAAAAATGAATGATTGCATAGTTGGCTTAGGTGATGAGCATCATGGTTCCATTTCGCATGGTAGGATGCGGTAGTATGATTTACATTTTGTTTTTACATTTCATGCCATGAATAAATTGTTTGTGTTTTAATTTTGCTTGTTGTGTGTTTCTTTTGTTTGCTTTGTTTTCTAATTAAGTGTCCATTTATTCTTGCTAGTGGTTTGTATTGTGAGCTTATTTGTGGATTGTGTTTTACTGCAGGTGCTGATGGAAATACATTCAGAAAGGACCTCAAGTAAGGGTCATAGTTTGGTCGCCATTTGCAAATGGCGACCTCATAAGTGGCAACCTCACTTACAAGAAGACTTCAAGGTCGCCATTTACAAGGTCGCTATGGCGACCACATGGTGCAAATGGCGACCTCAGTATACCTGATGTGGTCGCCATGGCGACCATACTTATGCAAATGGCGACCACATGCAAATGTGCCAAATCCTTCTTGGTCGCCATTTGGTCACCATGGCGACCAAGAGACACAAATGGCGACATAGGGCGTTCAGGCTATAAGTGAGCAACTCAAAACATAAAGTCGTACAACACAAATTTCTCTCTTCTCAAATTATCTCAATTCCAAAGTCGTGGCACGCACGTAATCATCAAATCCGGTAAGCAATCACTCTAGTTCTTCAATTTTCCCATTCAAATCCTTCCTACATTGCATCTAGAAACACTAAGGGTGGTTTTGAGTTTGATTTGAAGTGATTAGTGCATATGATTGGAGTTTGTGTGTTTTGATTCGTATAGAAGCGATTGTGGTAGTGTTGAAGTAATATTGATTGATTGTGGTGCACTTGGTGAGTGCCGGATTGATATTGAAGTGCCGTTGTGCTGCCAGATTTTTGTCAGAAAGTGTAGTCCGAATTTGAGTGTGATTATGGTGCCAAAGATGAAATTGCCAAACAAGGGAGGCAAGGGCAGCAAGACCCCCACTCCTAAGAGGAAGGTGGTCCCAGAATACAAACTGAATAGGAATTTTGATGAAAGATTAGAGACATTTGCTGAGAAGAAGATGTGGCCTGAGAGGGGCATTGATTTGGAAAGTTTAAGGGATACCCTTGTCCTAGCAACTGTGAATGACATGGGATAGAGAGGATTGGCAGCCACTCCTCCACACTATAGTGAGAGCTTGGTGAAGGAGTTTTATGCGGGAATGAATCCCGGGGAGTATATGACGGGTGGTCCTATTCTAGTGAGAGGAGTTCCCATTTACTTGAACGCAACGGACATTAATATCTACTTTGGGACGACGTTGTTGGAAATTGAGGGGTTGCGTGAAAGGATGGTGGAAGGAATCACCACATACCCTTTGTATGTGAAGAATTTAGTGGAGTTTGCTAACACTATGACCATCACTCCTATGACTGTCTGGATGGGGAAGAGATTCCCTCTCAAGCAGTCAAACTTGAAGATTGAGCAAGCCTTTTGGCACATCTTCCTCAATTCTTCCCTCAGGCCAATTTCCCACAGATCAACTGTTCCATTTGAGGTGGCTAGGATCCTTCATAGTATCATTGAGAGGCAGCCTATTGATGTGGGTATTATTGTGAAGATGGAGATTCAGCGGATTGGGAGGAATGAATCAGAGACAGATATCCTCCCTTTCCCATGTTTGATCACAGAGGCCTGCAAGTTGGCGGGTGTAGATGTATCCGGGGACATACTTAAGCCCCCCATGTCAGATATGGACTTGACCACTTGGCGACGCTTGATGATAAAGCGTGGGAAGATATCAACTAGTGGGAAACGTAGGAGAGTGCAGGGTTCAGAGGCTGGCACTAGTGTTAGGGAAGAATTTGAGAGAGTTATTCCTGATGAGGACGATGATGATGAAAAGGAGGAGGTTCCTATTTGTGATGATCCTAGACAGCCGTTAGGTCTTCGGATTCTAGATGGAGTACATCGCATTAGGAAGACTCAGACTGGTGATTTTGATATTCTTCATGCTGACAAACTTGTGATTGAAGAAAGGCAGAAGGCCTTGGAGGACAGGCAGCTGAAGTTGGAAAGCCTGATTCAGGATTTGAGTGAGACAGTGATCACAGGTTTTACAGACCTCCGCCATGATCTGAGGCTCACCTCATATGTCAGGAGGCCGAAGAAGCCCATCACAGGGACTCCACCTACCCCCGCCGCACCTTTAGGACTTAGTACAGAGGAGCCTGACTTCGATTTTTAGACTGCACAGTCTGCTGTTGAGGAGGCAGCACGGTTAGAGGAGGCCATGGTCCGTTCCTTGACAGATCAGGGGCCTCGTTATGTGGGAGGTCCTTCCATTGATAAGGCAGCTGTGTAGAGGAGATGGAGAGATGAGCAGTCTAGGAGAGTGGCATTAGCAAGGGAGCAAAGAAGGAAGGACCCGAAGGGAAAGGGTAGAGTAGAGCAGGATGAGGAGGAGGAGGATTCAGATTAGTTGGCATACTAGCATTTTTAGGATTTATTTTAGACTTCCATCATTTGCATTTTCTATCACTTTATTTGGACACTGCTAGTATTATGTTTTTACTTTTGGATTATATTGTTGGATATTTTTGTTTGATTTTTGCTTTTCGCATTTCTTTTCCTTTTGCTCTATATTTTTCATTGTTGCCTTTATTTTGTTTCCGCATAGAATAAGGGTGTGGATTGGATTTTGGTAGTGGATTTAGGACATTGGTGCCTTATTGATATATGTTGTTGTTTGGATTTTGTGTATGGATGATTGAGAGGGCAATATGCCGGATTATTGTTATATTTTGTTTTTGCCTTTGTCGGATTATTGCTTGAAACTTGTTGGGTTGCGCTTGTTGTCATTATTTATACCACCCATGAACATCAAGGACAATGTCAAATTTAGGTTTGGGGGTACATTTGCGCAACGCCATGATGCTTGGTTTTCAAAATTGTGTGCCAAATTTTTCAAAAATTTTTGCGATATTGCCATATTTGAGCATGCTTTGCTTGTGGAGATTGTTCTTTACATGATATAGAGAGGAATTGTGCATTTTTGCGAGTGTTTGGTTTAGATTAACACCATGCCACTTAGGGTGTCATTGAACAAAGTGCGTTAATCTTTTTCTCTTAATGTTGAGTGAATTATCAAGTTGCTTGATGGCCAAGAATTAATAGTGGAGATTCCCGTGAGGATCACAAACACAGCCTTTAAAAAGCATACGTTGAGTTGTAAACATTCACTCTTTAAACACTCATTCTCAAACACTCATACAAACATGTATTGGTCTCATTTGCACTAAATGTTGTTTGCCATAGAATATTATGAACTGCTTGTGGATGCCTTATTTTGCTTAGTGGACAAGCCTTGAGAAATGATTTTAGGCAATGCATGTGAAAACCGCTTTGGCCTAAACACTTCCAACCAATATGAATATGTGTGCTCCCAAGCCCCTTTGAAGCCAAACACATTTGAAGCTTTTCTTTCATAAACCACATCTACATGAACCTTATAGCCTATTAATAATTGACCTACCTTGACCAAATGATCTACGAAGGCTTAGGAAATCAATGTAAAATTTTGAACTTGTAAATGTAAGGTGTGTACCTAGGCATGTAAATGTGTGTAAGAGTCTTGCAAAGTAAGAAATGTTTGAAAAAGAAAAATTGAAAGAAAACAAAAGCTTGAAAAGAATGTGAAAAGAAAAGAAAAAAATGAAAAGCATGAAAAGAAAAGAATTGGCAAGCAAAGGAAAGCAAAGAAAAAGAGAATCAAGAAATTAGGCACAAATGACCTAGAAAAGAAAGAGAACTAAATGAACTACTCAAGTTGAAAATATGAGTAGCATACACATGTATAATTGTGAGCCTGGACACCTTGAAGTGTGAACAATATGTGTGAAACTTGTGGAACTAAAAATTAGAATGTATGCCTTAATGTAATCATTAGGTTCCTTGATATCCAATTTTCCCATTCTTTGTTTCACCATAACCCGAGGCCCTATTACAGCCAAAGAAAAGACCTTCATGATCTTTTGGATTGTCCATTTTGTACAAATTTGGTTGATGCATGTTCTTTCTAATTCATGGCTTGCAATTCCATTCATGAGATCACTTTTCAAGAAATTGTGTTTTTAATGATTATCATGTGCAATCAATTAGTTGCCATAACATGAATTCATATTGCACATGTATGATATTGAGTGAACCTAGGAGTCTTGAAGAAAAGAAGAGAGAATTCGGTGAGGTTTAGTATCAAAGCGAATTACATTCTAAACTAATAACACCTTTGCTTTGAAGCTTTGGCATTTTGAATGTGAGATCGCATTACGTACAATCATATCTAAGTGTGGCACGTTTTTAATCTTTACTTGACATACTCTTACATGTTAAAGTCCTCACTATTGCATAACTGTATTAATCTCTTCATTATTGGCTTCGCACATTGACCATGAGAAGTAATGACTTTTGAAACATCTCGATGAATGTCTTTGGGGGTTGCGTGTGATTGTTTTGCTCGAGGACTAGCAAAAGATTGGTTTGGGGGTATTTGATCAAGCCAAAATTGGTATGATCTTGGCCCTCATTTCCGTTTCTTTTCACTTGATTCTCGGGCATTTCCCGGTGTTTAATGTTGTTAAAATGAGTGTTTCAGGTTTTATCAGGTTTCAAGAGCAATGGAGATGAAGTGGAGGACTTGTGTGAAAAATGCCTCACAAATGGGAAAGAACAGGGCATTTTTGCCACTTAGACATGAGAGGTCGCTACATGGGCGCCATGGCGACAGATGATTCTCCAAGTCATCAGAAGGTCACCATTTGGGCGCCACTTGGTCGCCATGGCGACAGAAAGTCTCCAAATGAACCAGGTGGGGTCGCCACTTGGGGTCACCATGGCGACCACCCTTGCAAGTGGCGACCTAGTTCAATCAAGCCATGGTCGCTACTTAGGGTTGCCATGGCGACCTTGATGTTGCAAGTGGCGACCCCTTTACATTTTGCAGGGTCGCCACATATGGTCGCCATGGCAACCTAGAGGTGCAAGTGGCGACCTCTACACAAATTGGTCATGGTCGCCAGTTGCTAGATGGCGAAAAAGATGGTTCTCATGCCGACCCTTGCCTGTAACCGTTTTACGCACCAGGGTCGCCATAGCGACAAAATAGCGAACAAGGCGCCACCTCAGCGAATCAAGCGGTTATCAGTACATGTCCAAGAGTGTGTATAAATAGGACGACCATTCTTCTTCAAAGGAATCAGAAAATCTGAGAAAGAGATCAGAGAACACATTTGAGATCTAGCTCTTCATCCATGGCACACTATTCCTCATCCTCCATTTCTCTCCTTGAACTCATCTAATTCATCCAACCCTCAACACAAAGCCTTGATTACTTCACTACATCATTCCTCATCCCACCATTTCTCCACCAAAATCCTTAGTCACTTCCCACCAAAACACCCACATTCCAAGACATATCCTCTACTTCCATTCCTTACATCTAGGAGCATAGAGGAGAAGAAGGATCAAGCTTAAAGAAGGTGACCCGAGGGTTATTTCCTTACTATTTACTTCTTTTCATTTATTGCAAATATGTGTAACTAAACCCCTAATCTAGGGGATAGATTTGAGGATCAATTGGTTGTGGGTTTAGCTTAGCTTGTAATGAATCTCTTATGTGTTCTATTCATTCAAATTAATTAGATTCCATTCATTATAATTGACTTGTATATCACTTGTTAATTGCCATCTTGAGTGGAGTAATTTGTTATATATTCATATGTGGATTGACACTCCTTATGTGATTGAAAACCCATTGGATAGGATAGATTAGTGGTGGGTATATCAACCCCACTAATCTAAGCCTCTAAGTGGTTAATATAATGAGATTGGCACATTAAAGTAGCTAGTTAGCTTACCCACATTCAATTGTTAATCGATCTATTCCTTAGCTATCTCTTTAATTGATTTTATCACTTTTCTTATCAAGGTGTTGAGTATTATATTTTTCATAACATTTTTGTGTATTTTCATTTTAGTAGTTAGCATTGGTGGTTTTATAAACCACACATCTATCAAACACTATGATTTACTTTATTGTTCAAAGATTAGTCAATTTATCTAATTAACACTCCATTCCCTGTGGAACGAACTTACTCACTATTTTGCTATCAAATCACATTTTAAAAAGGATTAAGTGGCTTAAAAGAGTTTTCAAGAATCAACCAAAAACTATATTATTATTTTGTTGAGTACACAAACGACGCTCATCAATATCATGTTGCTATATGACAAGCATACAACTTAGCTATAAGAGCAAATAAAAACCTTAGATGCAGTAGCCATCACAAACAAAGCTCAACACACAACACACAACACACAAATCTCCACATATAGATAAAAATCTAATCTTGATACAAATCAAGTCATAAAAGGAGATATCTTGTAAGGCAAGAACATGTGAAAAGATGAAGATGATGTTCTACTTACAAGTCATGTGTGATTAAAGAAAACCCATGAAGAAAAAAACACCTAGATGATGCTAGATGATGTTTAAAACAAGAATGGATGATGGGTGTTTGAGTTTTAGTTGATAAATCCTGGTTACCTTTCTTGCAAGATACTCTCTAGCTTTCAAGAAACTCAAATTATAAGCTCTAGGTCTACCAAGAAAAGAAAGCAACATATTTATAGAAGCCCCAAAGTGAAGTGATGTCGTTTTAAAGTTGGAAAACAAAGTCCCATCACGACCACTGTACGTGCCGCAATATGGATAGGGTGTCTGTACCGCGGTACACACAGTGTGTAGGCTCTGGAAACTTTCGCGGTAGGGGACCGCTCTAGAGGTGAGGTGCACCAACCGTGGTATGTATGATGAAACATATAGGAGGCTACACCTGACATGCACCGTGGTCTAGGAAAGGGTACCGATGGCGGTATGGACCGCGACAAAGAGAAAAAATCTCTTTTCAAAGCAACAAGTCACACCTAGTCTATATGCATGTTATGCAAGAGTGAGGTTTGTGAATGTCATGCAGAAGTAGCAAACAAGAAACACACAAGAATATACAAGACATGTAAATGCATGAGATTTGTGTGTGTGCAATCTAAATCTCTTCAATTAAGAGTTAAGACAAGTAAGCTACCTTTCTTAAAGCATTTAAAGTCCAAAATGAGGTCCATTAGCATGTGAGGAGGATTCTTCAATCCTAAGCTATGATTGGATGATTTATATACCTATTTGAGGTCCCTATTTCCTATATTTTGTACTCGTTTTCGAGTATGTTTTTGTATATAATACGTTTTGTGAGTATTTTGTAGGTTATATGCCCTAAAATAAAGTGTGGAGAATAATTGAAGAGTTTCGGAGGTTAAATGGCTGAAATTAGAAATCTTCATACAGAATAATCAACTTGTGGAAGCCATATCTCTCTCCTCAGATCGGATTACATTTTGTGCAACCTATTTCTGGAAAGCTACATGAGTCTACTTTTTAACGCTTTTTTACAGATTGAAATTCTGAGTTTTCTAGAGGAAGTTATGGTGGTTTTCATAACGGTGCGCGAAGCTGAAAAACCTCAGAGATGCAACCTCAGGGCGAGCTCAGCAAGGTTGCACCCCAAGGTCGCTTTCCTCTTGGGTTTTCAACTAATTTCTCGACCATAGAGCATCTAGGTCACCCCAAGGTCTCATTTTTACCAAAAAAAAAATGTTAAAATTCAAGAATTTACCTCCTTGACCTTGACCTTGACCTAATTAATTATCATGTATAACCTTTGATAATTTTAGACCAAAAGAAAAACTTTCTGCCCAAAAATATTCACCAAGACTCCACCTTTCTTGAATTCCTACATAATCCACAAGACACTTGACATCAATCCATGATCTTTTCTTGTTCTTGAGAGATAGGAGATTGAAGGAGCTTGGAGAGGAGAGGAGAGAAGCAAAGGAAGAAGAGAAGATCTACATAGTTTTCTCTATACTTTATCATCTTTCATTTTCTATAATTAGCCATGTATTCATTTGATATTATATATTATATGGCTACCCTTTGCAATATGAGCTAAATATATAGTGCTAGGATTTGATGAAACCTCACCCATGACTATATATTTATATTGACCTTTGTTTATCCATTATGTGCAATTGTAGCTTGTATGGATGTTTTAAAGTACTTAATGCTTTCAATAGATTGATTTTCTATTGACTGATTTTCGATTGTGTGTTACGAAACTGACCGGAGATGCACACAACGTGTTCGACGAAATGTCTTCTATGTATGTCTAGAAAAGTAGACCTACTTAGGCTAGCGTATAGGATTCTTTAGTGCGCCAATGTCCTTAATAAATTCATACATATATTCTGAGTAATCGAGAGATAGGCTTGGGTATGTTTTGGGTGTAACCTATTCTACTCGACCGAGATTATAGGTTAACATTTGGGTGCATGAATCTATGAATTGCATGAGTATATTTTGGGTATGCAATTGAGTCTAGAGAGGAAGTTAGGAGAGGGTGGGGTGTAGTCAAGTCCTAGCATCATTTCTTTCATTATTATATTCGAGTTTATTACTTGTCATTTTTTTATTACAATAGCTTAAATCCTTGTTATTAGTTTAATTTAGTTTGCTTTAAATTTCAAGTATGAAAACCTTCATGTTTTGCTTGTTTGAATAGAATTAGGCTAATCAATTTCGGTAATTAATCACTTGATCCTTGTCGGGAAGAAACTTTACTTTACCATTGTACTACTCTCCGACCTCGTACGATTGCGAGTGTCACTAAGAGCCTAGTCAATTTTTAGTGCCGCTGCCAGAGATTGAGCGAAATATTGATATCGATACTAGTTAGTTTATTGCTAATTTGAATTTTTTTATTTAGTATGTGATTTTTCTCTTTTTAGGTACATTTGCACTTGCATGCACTTGCGCACGAGAAGCCAAAATCTTCGATTCTTGCACTTTGATCCTGAGATTGAGAGATTAGCTCGACCGAATAGACAAAAGGCAAGGGTGAACAGAGCAGTGATGGATCGGTGTGTGTAGTAGTGATTACATTAGTTTTAATATTATTAGTTTCTTAGTCATTTTTGTTTCTCTAGTTTCTTTTTGTTTCAGGATTCTATGGATTTCTTAATGCAAAACTTGTGGTCAAGCTACCCGCCAATGAGCATGTCATCGGTAGATAAGATAAGAGAGCTTTTGGAAGATGCTATAGCCTCTCAATCGGAAATCACACAGAATTTCAATAACTATATGTCACCTAGCTGGCCAGACCAATCTGTAAGGATTCCCGGTTTTTGATTGGCTTATTTCGTGAGCAAACCACATATTGGGGTTGTTTGTAAAGGGTAGCTTAAGTGATAGGTGTTCATGCTCAATGACCCTTCTCAAGACCTCAAGGTGGACAAGCACTCAAAGGTATATCTTATGTGCTTATTTTCTTATTGAAGAGATTTAGTTGCACACACTCACTTGTAATGTTTGCATATGTATGCTTTACTTTTGTGTGCATTCTCTTCAAATGTCACTTTTCACACTAGCACTTTGCTTGTTATTTCTTGGTGTGTGTTTTAGTGTCTTGTAATTTGCTTCCCGAATATGTTCGGAAACGTCCGCGCTTGCACGATTATGTGCTTGGTTTTACGCGAAGATCGCCTTCGGAGAATGCCCTTGGCTTCTCCTTTGGTTTCACCTTCAGTGGTGAAACGGCGGTTTAATCGGCGGCCCTGACCGCCGAATGTAAACCACCGTTTGAATCCAGAGAGCTCTGGATTGGATCTGCGGTTACGATCGACGGCCAGGCCGCCGAATCTAAACCGCCGAATTAGACCTGATGCATTTATTATTCTTGGTCTCTGTTCGATGGTTTTATCGGCGGCCTGACCGCCGAATGAAACCGTCGAATTAGATAATTTAGGTCGGTTTCTTTTTGGGTTTTGATCGGCGGTTTCGATTGACCGCCGAATCTGGTCTCCGAATGATCCCCTGCTTCTTGGGTTCAATTCGGCGGTTCAATTCTGTGGCCACGACCGCAGAATGAAATCGCTGATCGGTGATTTCAAGGGCAAACTTGTCTTTTCACATGCCCTGTTCTTGATGTCTATAAATATCACACTTTCTCATTTCTCTAACTTAGTTCTCTGACTCTAAAGAACCCTAAACTTAAAAGAGAGATTTTTTGAGAGAAAATCAAATCAAGAACTCATTTTTATACACTCAAATCATACACATATGCATCAAAGATCATTTAAGCATCTTCTCACATAGATAGTTGCTTATTTGAGTGAGTATTGGTCATCACACTTTCCTTGGTATGTTCTTCACTTTTATCCATTGATATTTAGTGTTTTATTTATCAAGGCATCTCTTTTATTATTTGAATGATCTTAGATTAATATCTTATATTCAAAATAGAGATTGTTTGTGATGACATGATTGAGTGTTGTATTGTGATAGCTAACTAGGTTTTTATAATCTATTGTTAGCTAAACTATTTGACATGTCATTTAGCTATTGATATCTAGGATTGTTTTTATTGCATATTATCATCCTAGATAAGCATATAGGGTTGCCTAGCTCTTATTGCATGTATTGAGTATTTTTATATATTCACACATAGGTTGTATTATCTCTTCATTGAGAATTTAAGTCTTGTTGGCTAAGGTTGCTTAGGCCGCAAGCAAGATGGACTAGAGCCACTTTTAAAGGCCTGTGGGGTAGAAGTGGGGAGTTATAGACCGGAGTGTTAGACGAGGTCTACATAGGTTGTAAACTCCATTTCAATTAGTGGATTTCGAGGTTCGAGTGTGGCGCACTAAACAGCCCGTGGTTTTTTCCTAGTGGTTGGGTTTTCCACGTATACATCAAGTGTTATTTAAGTTCTGCACCATATTACACTTGTTGTTTTTATATTGACTATTAGGGGCATTTTCGGAATATTGACCTTAAACGAAAATTGGGTGAAAATTAGTTAAAATCTATTCACCCCCCTCTAGATTAATATTTGTTAAACACACCGTTGTTATTTGTGAACTTTCACAATCCATAGAGACAACATTTGAAGGGATCTTCAACAACTCCGTCATGGCCATAACTCAAAACTACAAAGAAGTCTTGTACCAGTCGGAAGAGATGAAAGAGGTGATCGAGTTGAGCAAGAGGGTTATGAATGCTAATTGGGATCAATGGATGTGCAAAAGAAAGAGAAGGATGCATTTCAAATGAAAATAGTGGAAACTTCCCTAGAGAAAGAAGAAATGAGGGAAGAATTTGAGAAGGTGTTGCAGCTCTTGAAGAAGGAATTTGAAGGCAAGGAAGCCTTGCAAATGGAAAAGGCGAATAAGCTTTAAGAGCTAAACAAGAAACTCATACTTGAAGTAAAGATGCTTAGAGTTGAAAATGGCACACTAAAGACGACGAATGGCAAAGTCTCCAAAAAGAGTAAAGATTTTGAAGAACAAATGGAGAGACTTGAGGTCGAAAAGAGTATAACATCGAAAGAGTTGAAGAACTTGGCAAGGCTATTGAAAGAATTTGAAGGTGAGGTATTTCGCAAGTTGAGATCAATGCACATGGAAGTTGTACAAAAAGCCAATGCCCTAGAGGAAGTTAAAGGAGCACTTAGCAAAAAGGAGAAGGCCCTCAAGATAGCACAAATGAAAGAGTGTGACTTCATAGCTCAACTAGACAAAGTAGAGAAGGAGGTCAAGGCGTTACAAGTAAATCAAATCCAACGGCCTCAAAGTCACTCATCAAAAGGGAGTTCCTCTAATTCTAATCTCATTTGCTATGTGTGTTCAAGGAGAGAGAATTTTAAGGCTAAAAATTTCAAGTTTAACCAACATAGGAAAACGAGAGGCACTAGGAATAGGAGGAGTCCACCTAGGGTCAAGCAAATTTGGGTAAGGAAAGATCAAGTGCACTTATTTCGAAACATGGGAATGGAAAAGATAGTGAAGTCACCCAATTTTGTTTGGGTTGCTAAGAAAAGAGAATTCCCCAAACTTGGTTAAACCACCCTTAGTTAATCCTAGCCCCACCCCAAATGCACAATGTTGAAAATCTCCATGCATGTTATTTTTTATGTTTATGTTGTTTATGTCTTGAGTTCTTGCCTTCCATGCTTCGTTTATTCATTGTCCATGCATCTCATGTCATAAAAAAAAAAAAAAATGAAGACAATGTTTAGATTAGGTTTGGGGGTTTGGATTCATTATTTGAGTCATTTTTTATTTTACTTTTTCAAGTTTTCTTTGACTTTTGCGAAAGTACCATGTTTTGAAATTTCGGAGGTCAAATGTTTCATTTAAACTGTACTTCTTGGTGAGGAAATAAATTATTTCACTCACGTTTCATTCTTTTATTTTATGATACCCCTACGGTATAAATAACGTAAATTTCTGGGTGGGGGTTCAAAAGTTATGAATGTTTCTTCGACCAAGGGTCATGGGCGATGCCCTGTTTTGAAAATATGCACGTGAACCATCTTTGATGTCTGTTTGCACACTTTTTCAATTTGAATTTGAAATTTTTTTCTAAATGAAAAGTGTGCATTTGCATGTCTATTTTCCAATGCCAAAAGTTGAGAAAGCGTTATTTAGTTTTTTTGAAAATATGAACTAAAGAGCGAACATAGGTCGACCTCAAAAGTCACCCGTTTTTGGAATTTTATCCTCTCTGTTGAGATGGTCTTTCACATTGTGTTTTTTTTATGTTTTGTGTAGTGTTAGGTGCTCGCCATTAGGTCGGACTCTTTTATTTCCAACATTGGGGACAATGTTGAGTTTTGGTTTTGGGGTGCGGCCATCCAATGGCCATCGTGTGTCATTCTTTTCTTTTGCACGATTGTATTGTATGTGGTTTTGTATGCGCTCAATTTTTATTTTTATTTTTATTTTTTTCAATTTCTGCATGATTGTATGTTTGTAGAGTCAAGTTTTGTCCATTCTCCTGCTTCGAGCCAAATTTTGGAGCATTAGCTTGCTTAATGAGATGCTTTTGGGTTGTGCTTTTGGAGGTAATTTTTTCATGTGTTGAATCCCTGAGTCTAGGCAAAGGTTGTGCTAGTTAAAGCTACACCACATTGCTTGCACGCACTCTACCAGACTTGAAAGTGTCTTAGTGATTGAGTATCGCACTTAAGATGTCTAGATCATTAGTGGAGACTACCCATGTGAGGCATGCGAGGCTAGAGCCTATATAGCGTCCTTATAAGTGTGATCTTTTATTTTCTCATCTTAAACACTCTTCTTGTAAATCAATAAGCATAAATAAAAGGGACCTCAATCCATACTTTTGGCATTAAAGAACGTCATTTTAAGAGCATCACCGTAGTTTTGCCTTTGTTTGCTTGCTTAACTCATGCCTATAGAGATGATGTAGGTTGTGTGTTAAATCACTACAAATGACCCAAAAACGTCCCGTGCCTTGTGTGTGTGCTTAAAATGTCCTATCTATGCTGACCTACACACTAAGCCCTATCACTACATCCACCTATATCATATACGTCACCATATCTTACATAAACACTAGACCACCCCATTTGCTACGATTATGGTTTGTTATCATATCAAAATGAAGCTCAAGAAAAATCAAAATTGTAAAAATAGTGTATACTCAAGCTAGATGTGTAATTTGTGCAAAGAACGAGGCTTAAAATATATGAAAAAAATTAAAAAAGTGCTCAAAGAAAAAAAGAACGGCACAAAAAGCCTTCTAATATTTAAAAGTGTAGAAGTTGCCAAAATGTAAAACAGCTTGATATAGCACAAAATGATTAATCGAATAATTCATGCCTAGACTCTATTATTGTGAAGAGCGTGCCAAATAGAAGCTTAAGTATAATCGGTAGTTAGCCCATAATTTCGTACCCACCTAGCCTTCCCATCACCAATTCATCATGACCTCACTTGAACTCTAAAGAAGTCATAATTGATCTTTAGGAAGAGTTGTAGCTTGTTGATAAAGGTATCAAATGGTGCTCTACTCTTGTTATTAATGTTCAAATCCATTCTTATGGTCCAATTGCATTTAAAACTTTAGCGGTTTTTCAAAAAAAATTGTCCTATGCGTGTAAAATTTGAAAATCTCTTGTGCATAATTTCCAACCACATATGTTTGTTGAGTAAGACTAGGTTCTTAGTGGTAAAATGAGAGAGATCCTGAAGGGTATAGAGTCAAGGTGAAATGCTATCATAAGACTCTTGTGTTCGATGTTTTTGAAGCTATGTTCACTAAGAAGTATGGAATTGCAATCTCTCTTGTTGTAGCACCTTAGCTTGCACTTCTCAAGCTTTATCTTAGGGGTCTTAGCATGTATATGCCTCAATCCAGTCTGCCTCTTATTGCATCTCTGTCTATAGTTGGCTTAGCAGAAAAGACATTTGTGGGTGTCGTTCTGTAAACCCTCACGAGACTTCACTCGTCCACTAGGGATCGCCTAGGGGTTTAAAAGGCTTATGGCACGTGCCAAGTGCCATCGTGTCACCCACGAGAGCGGTGTTTTATTTATTTTATTTTCTTTTCTTTTCTTTTGTTTTTGTTTTGGTTTTGCTTGAGGACAAACAAAAGATAGGTTTGGGTTATTTGATTGGATGATTTACATACCTATTTACTAGGCTTTTAGTGACACTCGCAATCGTACGAAGTCGGAGAGTAGTATAATGGTAAAGTAAAGTTCATTCCCAACAAGGATCAAGTGATTGATTACCGAAATTGATTAGCCTAAGTGCTATTCAAACAAGCAATACATGAAGGTTTTCATACTCGAAATTTAAAGCAAGCTAAATTAAACTAATAACAAAGATTTAAGCTATTGTAATAAAGAAATGACAAGTAATAAACTCGAATGTAATAATGAAAGAAATGATGCTAGGGCTTGACTACACCCCACCCTCTCCTAACTTCCTCTCTAGACTCAATTGCAGACCCAAAATATACTCATGCAATTCATAGATTCATGCACCCAAATGTTAACCTATAATCTCAGTCGAGTATAATAGGTTACACCCAAAACATACCTAAGCCTATCTCTCGATTACTCAGAATATATGTATGAATTCATTAAGAACATTGGCGCATTAAGGAATCTTATACGCTAGCCTAAGTAGATCAACTTTTCTAGACATGCATAGAAGACATTTCGTCGAACACGTTGTGTGCGTCTTCGGTCGGTGCATAACACATAATCAAAAATCAATCAATAGAAGATCAATCTATTGAAAGCATTAAGTACTCTAAAACATCCATACAAACTACAATTGCACATATTGGATAAACAAAGGTCAATATAAATATATAGTCATGGGTGAGGTTTCATCAAATCCTAGCACTAGATATTTAGCTCATATTGCAAAGGGTAGCCATACAATATATAATATAAAATGAATACATGGCTAATTATAGAAAATGAAAGATAATAAAGAATAGATAAAACTATGTAGATCTTCTCTACTTCCTTTGCTCCTTTCCTCTTCCATGCTCCTTCAATCTCCTATCTCCCAAGAACAAGAAAAGGTCATGGATTGATGTCAAGTGTCTTGTGGATTGTGTAGGAATTTAGGAAAGATGGAGTCTTGGTGAATATTTTTGTGTAGAGAGTTTTTCTTTTGGTCTATAAATATCAAAGGTTATATAGGAGATTGAATTAGGTCAAGGTCAAGGAGGTAAATTCTTGAATTTTAACATGTTTTTGGGTAAAAAGGTGACCTTGGGGCGACCTAGATGCTCTATGGTTGAGAAAATAGTTGAAAACCCGAGAGGAAAGCAACCTTGGGGTGCGACCTTGCTGAGCTCGCTCTGAAGTCGCATCTCTCTCGGGTGAAGTTTTTCAACTTCGCGCACCGTTACAAAAGTGGCTATAAATTCCTCTAGAGAATTTGGAATTGCAATCTATAAAAAGCGTTAGAAAGTAGACTCATGGGGCTTTCCAGAAATAGGTTATTAAAAATGTAGTCCGATCTGAGGAGAGAGATATGGCCTCCACAAGTTGATTATTCTGCATGAAGATTTCCAATTTCTGCCCTTTAACCTCCAAAACTCTTCAATTATGCTCAACACCTTATTTTAGGGCATATAACCTTCAAAATGTTCACAAAATGCATTATATACAAAAACATGCTTAAAAACTAGTACAAAATATAGGAAATGGGGACCTCAAATAGGTATGTTATTCATCCAATCAAGCTACCTTTACATTTTAAAACCCTATTGTGATTTTGTAAACGAAATATGCCAATCAAAAAGTGAGGCATTTACAATCTCCCACTTTGCTTTTTTTGTGAAAAAACTACTACCCATGAGATATGTTCTTAAACACTCATTTGGTGCCTATGACATTGGTATTTTTAAGTCTAGGAATTAGAGTCCAAACCTCATTTCTTTCGAATTGGTTTAGCTCTTCTTGCATGGCAAGAACCCAAAATTCATCATTCAATGCCTCATCAACCTTTTTGGGTTCTATTTGAGAGGTGTAACAAGTGTAGCTAATTTGATTAACTATTTGACGCCTAGTCCTAACACCTTAATTAACTTCTCCAATGATATCATCTTTATCATGGTGTTTCTTTACCAAGGGAGCGGGTTCACTAGAGTCCAAAGGTGAATCTCTATTAAGAGGTAGATCATGTAACTCATGCAGTGGAAAAGAATTGAAATTAATTAATAAAATAAGAACGATAGGTTTTTAAAAATTTCTATCGTCTTCTTGGGACCTTTTGTATATACACGAATATGAGGAAGAGATTTGTTTTCATACCTTTGAAGAATACTTCTTCGCTTTCTTTTCGATCCTTTACCACCAAGCCTTCCTAGCTATTTCTCATGATCTAGCAACTGTGTGTGTGGGCACATCACGGATTCCGGGAGTAGTTGAATGGAGGCTTGAGAGAACTGAAAGACAACACCTTACTTCCTCCTTGAATTTGGCCAACCCTAGTAAGAGAAAAAAAGTTTCTTTTTCTTTTTCCTCTCTTGTGGCCGCACCTCTTCTATTCTCCGTAGGGTTTCGAATTGCTTCTTTTTCCTGACAAGTATATCTTATATACTAGGAACTTAGGGTTTAGTAATCCAAGTTAAAATAGAATTCTATTTTTTTTTTAATTATTACTTTTTACTAGGGTTTAAACTTTTGACCTATTTAGAGTAAATAAAAATAATCACTTATTATTTTATTGTTCTTGTCAAGGTTAGAAATTGAAACCTCCATATGACAATTTAATAATTCTAATTATTAATATGTCAATTAAATAATCATATTATTTAATAATATTTAATTCAACAATTAAATAATATATTAATTAAATACTATGGTTGTTGCTTCTGCCCCTCGGCCAGATGGGTTTTCTTGTAGATTTTATCAAAGATGTTGGGATGTTGTAGGTAGTGACGTGGTCCTCGCTGTTCATGATTTTTTCATCACTGGAGTTATTTTTCTGGGTCTCAATTCCAACTTCATTGTTCTTGTTCCGAAGCTGAGGGAATCAATTTTGGTTGATCAGTTTCGACCGATTGTTCTTGGTAACTTTCTGTTTAAAATTTCGTCGAAGATTTTGGCTGATCGTTTAACTTGAGTTGCCTCTAGGATTATTTCTCCTCAGCAGTTTGGATTCATTCGAGATCGGCATATCGATGATTGTATTGCTTTGGCTTCTGACTGTGTGAATGTGTTGCAGAAGAAGTGCTATGGGGGTAACTTGGCCATGAAGATTGATATCCGTAAGGCTTTTGAAACCCTGGATTGGTCTTTCCTTTGCATAGTGCTTCAGGCTTTTGGGTTTTCTTCTGTTTTTGTGGATTGGATGGATAGCATTCTTCATTTGTCTAGGCTTTCAGTTCTATTGAATGAGGTCTCATAGAGATATTTCGGTTGCTCTAGAGGGGTTTGTCAGGGAGATCCGCTCTCTCCACTTTTGTTTGGTATTGCAGAGGACTTCCTTAGTAGATTATTAACGAGGTTGGTGGGTTCTTCTCAAATTCTGCCGATTTCTTCCCCAAGGGGTTTTTTTTTTGCTCCAACTCATTTGCTCTATACAGATGATGTTTTGATCTTTTCTAGAGGCACTCAAAAGAATCTTAAGTATATCATGGTTGCTTTTGGAGATTATGGTGATATTTCAGGCCATTTGGTTAACTGGGGTAAGTCTTCAATTTATTTCGGATCTTCTATCTCCCCCTCTCGAATTGGTAGTTTGCAATCTCTGGTTGGTATGCAGATTGGGCATCTTTCGTTTTCTTATTTAGAAGTCCCTTTGTTTCGGAGTAAGCCTCGAAAAGTAGTGTTACGACCTATTGCTGATAAGATCTTGTCTAAATTCACTAAATGGAAGGGCAAGTCCCTCTCTCTGGCCGATCGTGCTACTCAAATCAGGTCGGTCATCACTGGTTCATTAGTGCACTCTTTCATGATTTACAAGTGGCCTTATTCTTTACTGTCACTGATTAACCGCAAGTTAAGAAACTTTTTGTGGACTGGTTCCTATGAGGAGACTAAGTTGGTTCGAGTTGTTTGGGATCGTTATTGTAGGCCTTACTCACAGGGTGGTCTTGGTCTGAATGATATTGGGTTGCAGAATGACTCACTGTTACGGATATTCACTTGGAAGTTTATGATTCTGATGGTTTTGCTTTCTCTTTTCTTCGGGAGAGGTATCTCAAGCATTTGTCGAAGCCTCATGGAGGGTATGTCACCTCCTCGATTTGGTCTTCTCTTCAGTCTTATTATAGTTCCCTTCTTAAGGAAGGTATCTGGCTGATTGGTGAGAACTCTCAGAGGGACTTTTGGCGGGATAATTGGTTAGAGGTTCTCATTTTGGACATTTTAAGGATTCCTGATTATTTAGCTAATTCGCTCCAGGCGAGGGTCTCGAATTTTATTCATCAGGGTAGATGGGTGCTAGATAATTGTTTCTGAGCGTGCTTCCCAGATCTATGTTTTCGGATTGATTGTATTACAATTTCTCCTGTTGTGGATTCTTTAGTTTGGGCTAATTCTCGAGATGGTCGTGTTTCTTGCAAGGCTACTTATTTCCAGTTTCTCCATGATATTCCTCAAGTTGTTTGGTCATGTTTTATTCCCCCATCTCGCTCAGCTTTGACTTGGCGTTTGATGTTGAACAAGCTTCCGACTTAGGAATTAGAATCGCCTTTGCAGGTCTAGGTTCCAGTTGGCTTCTCATTGCAGTATTTGTGGGGTTAGTAGTGAACCTGCAGATCATCTTTTTCTTCATTGTCCCCTGGCGGTTGCTCTTTGGGAGACAATTTTCTCGACTTTCCAACAACGTGTCTCTACTGAAACTTGGCAATCCTTCTTCTTGCAGGCCATGTTGGTTTCCTTTAATGAGTAGGTTAGGATTTTATGGAAAGCGGCTATCCATGCAATGATATGGGGGGTGTGGAATACTCGTAATCAATGGATCTTTGAAAGGAAATCAGTGGACTTTAGATCCGTCCTTTCTTTGGTTTGGTATGCGGTTTTAGAAGCTAATCGCTTGGAGATTGGTTGTATGCGTAATTGTATGGACGACTGATCGAACCAAAATTGGTATGATTCTGGCCCTCATTCCCGTCTCTTTATGCTTGATTCTCGAGCATTTCCCCGTATTTAATGTCGTTAAATCAAGTGTTTCAGGTTTTATTAGAACTCAAGGGCATTTGTGAAGAAGATGAAGAATTTGGTGCAAAAAGACTCACAAATAGGTGAAACAGGGCATTCTTGCTATTTGAGCAAGAAAAGTCGCCACATGGTCGCCATGGTGACAGAGGAAATTGCAAAGCATCTCATGGTCGCCATTTGAGGTCGCCATAGCGACCCACACTTGCAAATGGCGACCACATAGGAATTCCAACGTAGGAATTCCAACGTGGGAATGGTCGCCATTTGGTTGCCATGGCGACAGAAGAATCCATGAGAGGTCGCCATTTGAGGTCGCCATGGCGACCTAGAAGGACAAGTGGCGACCACGTTGGAATTCCAGCGTAGGAATTTCTATGTTGGCATTCAGGAGGGGTATTCTTGTCATTTCATACCCATTTCATACCCTAGCTTTCCTAGCCTATAAATTCATCAACTATTACAGATTTCAGAGCCGATTCTCTCCTACCAATCTCCTCTTCCTCCATTAATCATCTCCCAAATTCCTCCATTTCTATACTTGAACTTATCTTTTCCACCCAAAAACTCACACCAAATCTTGATTACTTCCCTAGACCATTCCTTCCCTACCATTTTCTCCATCACAAATCCTTTGTCACTCACCATAAGCCATCCACCTATCTAGACACATCCTCCTCTTCCTTTCTTTGCATCTAGGAGCATCAAAGGAGAACAAGGATCAAGCACTAAAGAAGGTGGCCCAAGGGTGATTTCCTTACCATTTACTTGTTTCTATTTGATTGCTACTATGTGTAATTAAACCCCTAATCTAGGGGATTGATTTGATAAACATTTGGTTGTGGGTTTTTGCTTAAGCTTTGTAATGAATCTCTATATGTGTTCTATTTATTAATTCATTAGATTCTATTCATTATGTGATTGACTTGTATACCCACTTGTTAATTACAATCTTGTTTAGAATAACATGTTATATAATCACTCTTGGATTGATACACTTGAGTGATTAAGAACACAATAAATAGGATAGATTAGTGGAGGGTATATCAACCACATTAATCTAAACCTAAATTGGTTAACATGTAGAGATTGGTCCTTAAAATGGCTTAAAAAGCAATACCCATACCTACTTGCTAATCAATCAATTCCCTAGCATCAACATTAATTGTTTATATCCATTTTTCTTATCAAGATTGTGAGTCTTCTATTTTTCATATCACCATATTTTTAGTTAGGTTAATTTTGTATGTATGTTTGATGGTTTGACAAACCATACACTCATTCATCATTTATGATTTATTTTATTGTTTCTAGATTAGCTAATAAATCAACATATTTCTCTAATTCCCTGTGGACCGAACTCTAAGCTTACCACAATACTCGTTTTCAAATCTTAAAATATATTGCGTAAAGATTCATTTTATAAACTTTCTTTTGGTAATTCGCAATTTGGTAACGACACAAAAAGCGAGTCATCAACGACCTTTTGATTCTTCGTCGATTTGGTTTTTGGGGTCACCCTTCTAAAGCCCTGGTAATCAAGAGTGTGGTCTGGTCACCTTTGGCCCCCGGTTGGATCAAAGTGAATACTGATGGCGCTGCTATGGGCTCTCCGGGGGTTGGTGGTTATGGTGGTATCTTTCGGAACTTTAAAGCCTTTGTGAAGGGTTGCTTTGCTATTCCTCTTGGTTAGGTTGTCGCTTTTGAGGTCGAGCTTCTGGCGGCCTCATTGGCCTTTAATTTTGCTTGGAAGTATGAGTGGCATCAAATCTGGCTTGAAAGCGATTCTTCTTATGTGGTTCAGCTTCTTTCTTCTCATTCTGAGTTGGTTCCTTGGAGGGTTCGTCAGGTGTAGCAACGCTGCATCTTCCAATCTCGCATATGGATTTTCAGGTTTCACATATTTTTAAGAGGGGGAATCAGGTTGCAGATACGCTTTCTAAGCATGCTTTGGAGCTTCAGGCTGATTTTTGGTGGTTCTCTGCCCCGCCGCTCTGTTCTTTTTTAGTTGGCAATGACTGCATGGGCGAAGAGTCTTTTCGTTTTTCTTGATGTTTTCTTTTTCTTTTTGGTGTGGCTTGCATGCCTCTTTTTGTTTGGGGTTGTTTTCCCTGGCTCTTTGTGCTTTGTTGCTTTTTATCACTTTTTAATTTCTTTTATCTTTTTTATATAAGGATACTGTCTAGGGGTTTTTCAGCATATGATCACTTGTGATGCTTTTTCCCCTTAGATCAGTCCAATTTTTTTAAAAAATAATAATTAAATAATCACATCATTTAATTAATTCCCAAAATATATTTAAGTTACCTTCGTAACACAATTAATTGGACCATCCGGTTCTTCGTGAGTTTTTGTTACTATCAATCATATAGGGCTAGCAAGGGGACCTAATGAACCCACAGTTTTGAGCTACAATAATTCTTAGAAAAAATTAATTAAACTCTTTAATTAATATTTCACAATTATTAACCTTGGAGTTATACCACTAAAAACCCAAGGTTATACTCTCGTAACTGTAGATATTTTACACAACCAATTTTATCAATATCCATTGATATAGTTATTACATATGGCATGATCCTCTATAAGTAGTTCATAATTAGAGCTAGGTCATAAAGTCCGTTATACCTCTCTAATTATATCTTTTCCTTTAAGTACCATTGATTCTCTTGAATGATTATATCATTCATTCCTTTACGGAAGAAGGAGAGCGCTCTTAATCGTTCAAGCCTTGAATCAACCCTTAAGGGAACTATTTATCTACTTCTTGCAAGAAGAAGTGGATTCCACTATTAGGCGCATATCTTCTCAACCATAAGCCAAACCATGATTCCAAGATACAGAGATAATGACCGAGAATGTTATTCCGATCTCACCCATGGTAAATCAAAAACCACGATCTAACCTGAAGGAGTCAGTAAGATACTCAGGATTTAGATCACCCATATATAGCCATCATTAGTCGATATATATATATATGAATCTTTTCAACTAACAGATCTTAGTGATAGATTCATATAGATTGTGGCCCAGTCCTGTTTGATCACATCATATAAGGTGCCTCCATTCTCGTAACACCATATGAGTAGTCTAGGATAAGACCATCGTACAATACGGAATAGACCGCAACTGTAGGTTAACCACAAATAAAGTACCCAACTTTATTTGCTTTTTACGGAATATTTAGATTGCATGTCTCAAATTGAATTCCTCTATATATGACATTTATATACTCAGTTTGAGATTACATCTTTCAATCTTGGATGTTTGCATATATAATATATGCATATGAATTAATATATTGGAATGAAATAACTACTTTTATTATTGAATTTATAACATTTACAAATTACAAGCTTTAGAGCATAAATCCCAACAATCTCCCACTTGCACTATAGCATGTGAGACATGTCTCGTAATCCCAGACCCTCTAGGTGACCTTCAAAAAAACTTTAGCCGTTAAGGTCTTCGTAAATGGATCAACATGATTATCTCTCTGCACTATCTCCCTGACAAGATGATACTTCCTCTCTATATGCTTTTCTCTTTTGTGGCTTCTTGGTTCTTTGGAATTAGCCACTACACCACTATTATCACAATAAAGTGTCATAGGCTTATCCAAGTCTAGAACAACTTCCATATCACTCAAGAACTTACGGAGCCATACCGCTTCTTTAGCTGCTTCGCAAGCTGCTACATATTAGGCTTCCATGGTGGAATCAACAATACAAGATTGCTTGATACTCATCCACACTACGGCTCCACCACCAAGGGTGAATACTGACCCAGATATGGATTTCCTAGAATCCCTGTTTGCCGTAAAGTCAGAATCCGTATATCCTAACGAGATCATATCCTATTCTGAATATACTAACATATAGTTTATCATTCTCTGAAGCTACTTGAGAATAAACTTCACATCCACTCAATGATCCAATCCTAGGTTAGACTAAAATCTACTGGCTACTCCCACTACGAAGCAGATGTTAGATCTCGTGCATAACATAGCATACATGAGACTGCCTACTGCTGATGCATATAGAACTCGTCTCATATCCTCAATTTCTTGAGGAGTCTTAGGACACTATTCCTTAGACAAGTGAACTCTATGCCTAGAAGGTAAATTACCTTTCTTGGAGTTCTCCATCGTGAATCGCACAAGAATCTTGTCGATATACAATGCTTGAGACAAAGCTAATAGTTTGTTCTCATGATCCCTTATTAATTGGATCCCTAGAATATAACTCGCCTCTCCTAAATCTTTCATTTGGAATTGGTTAGCAAGTCATCTCCTTACTTTCGATAATACTCCCACATCATTCCTAATGAGTAGGATATCATCTATGTAAAGGACCAGAAAAACTACTTTCTTGTCAACGATGCGCTTGTAGACACAAGGCTCATCGACGTTTTGCTCGAAGCCATAGGTTTTGATAGCAATATTGTAAGTGCCTCACTTTTTGTTTGGCTTATTTCGTTGAGAAACTCACAATGGGGTTCAATCTTGTAAGGGTAGCTTCGGATTGAAGAAATTCTACTCAAATGATTAAGGACCTCATTGTGGTCATCAAGAGCTTCAAGGAAGGTAGCTTACTTGATCTTGACTCTTAATTGAAGAAATTTAGTTGCACACACACACTACTCTAGTATGCATGTGTGATTATTGCTTTTTGAGTGTATGTAGTTCACAAATCACACTTGCACAGTTTTGTGTTTGATATATGCAACTTGTGTTGTGCGCTGGTCCCCTTACCCGCACAATGTGCATGTGGTCATGCACCGGACCAGTGCAACATTGGCAAAGGATTGCCATTGGTGGTGCGTTGGTCGTCATGCACAAATTGACCAGTGCAACTTTGGCAGAGATGTGTTGCTGGTAGTGTGCTGGTCATACGCTACTCGACCAGCGCAATAAGCGAGAGGCTGGAACGTTTTTTCCAAAACGACCTCACTTTGCTTGGAGCTTATATATATATATATATGTCTTGATAGCCTTTGGTCATTTTTTGGAGCAAAAGTTATAACTTTTGAGAGTTATTGAGTATCTTCAAAGCAAATTATTACACAAAACACAAACACCCGTCATACTTTCATGTTTCATACATCATCTAGCATGTTCTAGTTTGATTTTTATAGGGTGTTCATCTTTTCTCACATGACTTGTAGTTAAAACATCACTAGCATCACTTCACATGTTCTTTCTCTACAAGATAACTTTTTTATTACTTGACTAGTCTCAAGATTGCATCTTTATGACTTCACTAGTTTCAAGATAGCTTTTATTGTGTTTTATGAGTTGTCTGTGATAGCTATTGACTATAGGGTTTGATTTGCACATATAGCTTGGTTGTATGAATGCCATATAGCCACATGATATCTAGGAATGTCTCTAACATGTTCATTCATGCCTATATAAGCTTAAATGTCTAACCTTGCATTTTAGCATCTTAAATATTGCATATATTCACCTTAGGTTGTGTTTATCTCTTCTCTTTGAGAGACAAGTCTTATATTTGCCTTTTGGTAGTTTGCAAGCAAGGGACTAAATTCACTTTTGAAGGCATGCAGGTAGTAATGGTGGATTAGTAATTATATAGGGTTTGATGTGGTCAACCTAGGTTGTAATCACCATTACAATTAGTGGATTGAGGTTCTTGTGTGGCGCACATAATAGCCCGTGTGGGTTTCCAGGTAAAAATCAAGTGTCATTTACTTTCCGCATTTTTACACTTGTCTTTAGTTTTGACTAGTTGGGGTTAATTTTGTAATATTAACTAATCTCGAAAATTGGTAAAAATTGATTAAAATCTATTCACCCCCTTTCCCCCTCCCCCCTCCCCCCTCCCCCTCCCCCTCCCTCTCTCCCTCTATATTATATTAGGACTCGTTTTCAGTCCATAAATAGACCTTTGCAACTTGCAAACTTTTTGCTCTTAATCTTAGGACACGAATCCCTCTAGTTGCATCATGTAGATGCTCTCGTCAAGATTCTCATTCAAGAATGCAGTCTTAACGTCCATTTGCCAAATTTCATAATCGAAATGGGCAGCAATGGATATGAGTATCCTAATAAACTTAAATATAGCCACTAACGAGAAGGTCTCGTCAAAATTGACCCCCTCTTTTTGGGTATAACCCTTTGCCACTAGCCTTGCTTTGAAGATCTCTACCTTTCCTTCTACTCCTTTCTTTCTCTTGTAGATCCACTTACTCCCTATGGTTTTATCCCATCAGGTAAGTCTACAAGTTCCCAGACTGAGTTAGAGTACATGGACTCCATCTCGAGATTCATGACTTTAAGTCATTCCTCTTTGTCAGAGTCTTCCATTGCATGTTTAAATGACAATGGATCATCCACACTATCATCAGAGATGACACCCTTTGCCTTTCCAATATCTAAGTAGCGATCAGGCTATCGTACAACCCTCCCACTACGTTTAGATGATAGTGTGATACTATCAGACATTAATGGAACAACAATATCATCAACAACTCTTGTTGATTGTTTACTAGTCAAACTAGCTTTTAATTCATTCAATACAATATTACTTCGAGGCTTATGATCATTCATATAGTCTTCCTCGAGAAACGTTGCAATTGTCGACACAAACACTTTGTTTGCTTGTGGACTATAGAAGTATCCTCCTCTAGTCTCTCTTGAATATCCTACAAATATGCATACTTGTGAACGAGGTTCCAACTTTCCAGATTTGTTCTTCAGTACATGTACTGGACACCCCCATATGCGAAAATGCTAGCTTTACAACCATTTCACAACTCTAAAGGAGTCTTAGGAACAAATTTGGATGGAACTACATTCAATATGTAAGCCGCAGTTTGTAGTGCATATCCCCAAAAAGAGTTTGGCAATGGTGAGAAACTAATCATAGATCTCACAATTTCCATCAGGGTTCTATTTCTCCTCTCCACTACACCATTCTATTGTGGTGTTCCTGGAGCTTTGAGTTGGGACTTGGGACATAATCCCATGCTTAACCAAATAATCCTCGAACTCATGGTTGAGATACTCATCTCCACGATCTGATTGTAGAGCTTTGATAGTTTTGTCTAATTGGTTCTCAACTTCAGCTCGGAATTCTTTGAAATTTTCAAATGTTTTCGACTTATGTTGCATTAGGTAAATATATCTGTATCTTGAATAATCATCACTAAAAGTGACATAATACTCATAACCATCCCTAGCTATAATAGTCATAGGTCCATAAACGTCTGAATGTATAAGCTCTAGCGGTTGTTCTAAGCTCTTTTCCAATAAAAAGATCTCTTGGACATTTTACCTTCAAAATAAGACTCACAAATAGGTAAAGTGCCGATCTCTAACTGACTTAAAGATCCACCTTTTACTAGTCTATCTATCTAGTCAAGGTTGATGTGGCCAAGTCTTAGATACCATAGATACATTTCGTTATTTGGAGAAATCTTTTGTCGTTTTGTTTTAGGTTTTTCAACTTTAAACAATTCAATATTAAGCAATGATGTATGAATTAATGGTCTTAAAACATATAAATTGTTTTCAATTAAACCAGAACAAATATTCAATCTGTTTCTAGAAATAATAACTGATTTATTACCGAAAGAAACTGAATGCAATTGTTCTAATAATTTGGATACCGAAATCAAATTTCTTGTAAACCCAGGAATGTAATAAACATTTTCTGATGAAAGAAAACAATTATTGAAAGCTAGTCTAACTGCTCCCACTACTCTTGCTGAAATGACATTCCATGTTCCAACGCGAATTGAGAAGGCCCCCTCCTCAAGTTTTGTCTTGCCAGCAGACCTCTTCCTTTTCTTAAATCCAGAGGAAGATGGCTCAACATCATTTGTTTCACCGGTCTTACTTTTGTTGTCTTTAAACATGGACTCAGAAGTTATGAGCTCATTAAGCAACTGAGTTAGATTGAACCTCAACTTGTTCATCACATGGTTGCTTTTGAACTGATCAAAGCTCTTTGGAAGAGTTGTCAGTATGATGCTCACCTAGCAAGCCTCATCTATGGTCCCACCATTGACTTCATTAGTATTGAAATGGGACATCATACCCAGGACATGTTCCCAGGCTAATGATCTTTCCTTCATACGAGCAGTCATTGCATAACGAATAGCTTCGTGCCGCTTTTGCTCAGAAAGTTTCATAAACATGGCCTGCAATAACTCCATTATCTCATATGCTGTGGTCATTGTTGCATGTTTTGTATAAAGCTTCTGTCATGCTAGCTATCAAATAAATGCGAGCCTTTTTATTTTCTGAACTCCATTTTTCGTAGGCTTTAGAAACAGTTCGTGCTGCATTGGTTGCAGGCTGTGGAGGACATTCCTCTGTAAGCACAAATTTTATGTCTTTGGTGACTAGGATTGCATTAATGTTGTTTTTCCATTATATATAGTTATCCCCAGGTTAATTTTTCATTGCCAAGTATTGAAAGTAAAGCAGAAGACATTGCTGAAATAAATATAAATAAAAACTTATTCATTCATTCATACATTTAAATCATATATAAAATTATTCAGTATATAATTAAACATGATGCATGAAACATGTTTAATGAACAATAAAAATCCCTAAAAAAGTTATTATGCCACAATAATCCAATATGCCACAAGTAAGTGCCGCCTTAGGGTAGGTCAAGTGCTTGTATGTCGGATCGAGACATTTTCAATTAAATGATACTCCAGAATAACTCTTTATTCTTATATTATTTAATCATCGTTTATTTTAGTCAGGATTATAATTAACTATTTAATTAACCTTTTACTTTCCCTGTCCTTGAAAGGGAATTAAATTCTTTAAAAAAGACTAATATCGAAAAAGACAACTCTATCTTTCTGGAACAACAAATCAATAATCTCAATATGAAAAAAAAAAAAAAATCAGTTATCTTTCCTAAAGGATGACCTTAGATTTGAGAGATAAATGAAGTATATAGAAGAACCTAGGACACAACAAAAAATCAAGGACTTCAAGTCTAACCTAGAGAAAGAAGTTTGTTCTTCTTTTCCCAATGCTTTCTGGGATATGAAGAAACATATAGTCAGCCTTCCTTACAACAAAGATCTCTCAGAAAAAGGAATACCAACCAAAGCCAAACCTAAACCTATTTAGATGACCTCTGAGCTTCTTGAATATTGCAAAAAAGAAATCCAAGACTTATTACAAAAAAGACTTATTAGGCCTTCCAAACACCTTAGAGTTGCCCTTCTTTCTATGTAAGAAAGAATGCCAAAATAGAAAGAGGAGTTCCTAGACTTGTCATTAACTATAAGTCTCTAAACGAAGCCCTTCAATGGATTAGATATCCCGTACCTAATAAAGCAGACTTATTAAAAAGACTTTATAAGGCCAATATATTTTCAAAATTTGACATGAAATCAAGATTCTAGCAAATTCAGATTGTTGAAGAAGACTGATATAAAACTGCTTTCACTGTCCCTTTTAGACAATTTGAATGGAATGTTATGCCATTCAGATTAAAGAATGCTCCTAATGAATTCCAATGCATTATGGATGAAATTTTTAATATTTATAATGAATTCTCTATTGTTTATATTGATGATGTACTGGTCTATTCTGACAATGTTGACCAGCATTGGAAGCATTTAGAGATATTCCTAAAAACCATTAAAAGCCAAGGTTTAGTAGTCTTAGCCCCAAAGGTCGTTTTAGTCCAATCAGAGATCAGATTTTTAGGCCACACTATCAAAAGAGGTACAATCATACCTATCCAATGAAATCTAAAGTTTGCTAGCAAATTCTCAGATGAAATCAAAGACAAAACATAACTCCAAAGATTTTTAGGTTGTTTAAATTATGTAGCCAATTTCTATAAAGAATTGAGAATCATATGCAAACCCTTATTTCAAAGACTTAGAAAAAATCTTCTACCATGGACAGACCAACATACACAAACAGTCAAAACAGTCAAAGAATATGTCCAAAGACTTCCTTGTCTATCCATTTGTCATCCTAATACTCCCAAGACAGTTGAAATGGATGCCTCTAAACTAGGGTTTGAGGGAATCCTCAAACAAACCATTAACGAAAAAGAATATCTTGTTAGATATGTTTCAAGATCATGGAATGATACTCAGTAGAAATATTTTACTATTAAAAAAGAAATTTTAGCAATTGTTCTAACTATACAGAAATTACAAGATGATTTGATCAATCAAAAATTTGTTCTAAAAGTAGATTGCCAATCTGCAAAATTTATTTTGAAAAAAGATGTCAAAAATATTGCTTCAAAACAAATATTTGGTAGATGGCAGACCTTATTATCAGCACTTGATTTTACTATTGAACATATTAAAGGTTCAGATAACAGCCTACCAGATTTCTTGACTAGAGAATTTTTGCAGGGAGGCCCATGAGTAGTAGCAGCAAAAAGAAGATACAAGGCCTCAAGCCTACTATGAGTCAAGGTCCTAGACCCACTGTGAATCCATCTATGGCCGGTTTCAGGCTCGACTTATCAAATGACTAACCAAATGAAAGCAATACTTTTGTGACTTATCAAGGCAACAATACTGCTGCCATTGTGACATATGAGACTTATGATGAACAAAAGTCTAGCCTAGAAAGAAAACCCAGTCATAAAGACAAGTATTCTATTTATCGTCTAAATCTCCAAGACCCACATCATCAAACCCATTACAAATCACAAATAGCTTCTCCCCTCTAAAATCAGACTCATCATCATTTAAAACTGTAGCATCCTCACATGTTAGCCCACATTTAGCAAAACAAGACAAGATGATTATTGAAAAACAAAAAACTTATGTTCCCTCCACATCATCACCATTCCCTAAGATCAATAACCCGACTTATCATTACCATGAAAAACCCTACTTTGACAAATTTTTTGTAGTAGAAACCCAACTACTATTTAAGACTTATTTCAAGGAACCGAAAAAACTTGCGGATGTAATCATTGATCCGTTGTTTTATAGGATTTCTGAGGACATATTAAAAAGACATATTTTTTATGAATTCATTCTTGTTGACACATATTCAATTTTTATCTCATATGTTTTTGACAAGATTGATACAATAAAGTTAATTTTTTGAAAAATAAAGTTTTGTAAGATCATTACCCTGGAACAATGGGGAAATGATCCAAACAAGAAAAAAGAGGTTTTCAAGACCATTCCACATTTCTGAATTCTCTTATTGGGATTACATTGATGCTTGGACATATGTACTTTATGGTCAAAACCTAGAAAATTTGTTGTCCTGGTTTATTTACTTTAACAAAGAATTCCCTCTTCATATACCATTCTGGTTTCTAGAATGGTGAGACAAATATGGTCCAAACATTGATTTCCTCCCTGATGTTATCAAAGAAGGTTACCAATACTGGGTAACACATATTGATAAACCAAAAGACTGGGATTTCATCCCCAATTTATTGATTTTCTTCATAATCTTCAACCTAACATGGATCCTAATGCTTAACTATAAGATCCAAGATCAGCTAGTTGGCAACGTCAATATTCCTTATTTTGGTACACAAACAAAGATCAAATGGCGAAGTGGTATGAACATCGCTGGCTATGGAAAGAACAGGGTTAAAAATGGTTCACGGAGAACCCTAGTCTCTGCAACAAAAAAAATGACCAATCACAATTTTTGATGGCCAAATCTCAAAACCAGGCCAAGATTATAGCTGCAAAGACACCTAAGGAACTGTTGGCCATTGCTGATGAGATGAGAAAGACAATGGCAAATATTTCCCAAAAAGATTTTGACTCAGAAAATCATGATGAGGATGACTTCATCAGTGGTGATGATGATCCCATTGAAGAAAACAATTATTCTAACCAACCAGGTATTAACACCTTTGGCCACGATCTATCACAATTTCAGGGGCTTTAACCCCATAGAATTCACGAGACTTATTTTCAGTCAACATTATTATGGAAATGACTTATGGACCCCACTAGGGCCCCATTATGACTCAGCACTCACCCTCTCGACCAACTAGAGGTGACCACGGTTCGGTTAAACCGTCAGTTTTGTCCGCGGTTTAATCGAAACCGGATTGGCCAAACTAGAACCGAAAACCGAAACCAAAACCGTCGGTTTGGAAACCGGATGGAAACTGGTGGTTTCGGTTCTAGTTTTAGTTTGGGAGTCCTCCAAACCGTCCGAAACCGACGGTTTAACGGCCCGAAACCGACGGTTTAAACCGCTGGTTTATTAAAAAAAAAAAATCAACCAATCGGACGTTGCCACGTGGCAGCGTCATGTTAAAAATCAAACCGTTCTGACATGATTTCAAAAAATTATAATAGTCCACCAATCAGACACTGCCACATGGCAGCGTCTGACCGGTTCAAAAAAAAAATTATCCATCAATCACACGCTGCCACGTGGCAGCGTGAAAAAAAAATGTGACCGTTCTGATTTTCTGACTAGACAACAGCCAAATTTTTTTTTTTCACCCCTTCATTTCTCTTATTTGCATAATCACCCCTCTCTACTATACTATAAATACACACCACACCACCCCCCCCCCCCCCCCCCCACCCTCATATTTCATTATTCTTTACACCACTCTCATTCTCTCAACTTCTCTCAACTCCTCTCAATCTCAATTCTCAAATTCTCAATTCTCTCTACAATTTTATTTAATTCTCATTCATATATAAATTATTTCTTATTTTTTTTACTATCTACTATTTTTTCAATCATCAAATTGATCTACAATATTTATTTCAACAATATAATTTTTTCTATATATATTTTTCCAACAATATAATTTTTTCTCTCATATATATATATATATATATATTTTCAAAAATATATTTTTTTTTCAATCATCTTTTTTTTTTTACTCTATATTTTATTATTTATATTTATTATTTATTATAATAAATATTTGTTATTATTTTTTACTTGCTTACTCTATATTTTTTACTCATATTTTTCAATGGCAAGTGGGGGAGATAGTTCAAGAAATGTGAACAAAGGAAAGGGTCCAATGCGAAACTTGTTGGAAGATATTGGTGAAGATGTCAGTTACGACGATTTGAATTTTCACCAATTCCTTCAAGATCGGTTTGGATCCGATCCCCCTTATGCTCCTAATCCTCCTGTAACAATTCCCGAGTTCAATGAACTCAACCCCGCTCAAAATACCCCCCCTGAAAATCTATCTAATTCTAACCCCACAGCCTCTTCGGATGCTTTTTTTGCAGGTGAAGGTAAAGAAGAAAAGCCGATGAAGTCCGAACTCTTCAAAGTGCATATGAAGAAAACTAAGGTAGATAATGGTTTCCAAATCCAGTGCAATCAATGCGGCAGAAAATATAAGGTTGGAAGAAACTTCGGATATGGCACGTTATGGTCCCATATCAAAAAAAAATCACCCATCTGAATACACGGTGGCGAGTAACCAATCCCAAATCTCCAGGTACGCAACCCCTTCTAATCAATTATTTCATTACATGACTGAAAACAATAGAGAACAATTAGCATTAATGGTTGCAACTGAACACTTACCTTTTGGTTTTGGTGAGAAAGTAGGTTTTATTGATTATTGTCAAAATGCATTAAATCCTACAATGCAACGTGTTCCTAGATCCACTCTCACACGTACACTAAATGGCATTTACAGAAGAGAAAAAAACAATTTGAAAACATATTTTTCTGAATTTCAAGGCCGCATTTCCATATGTGCCGACATATGGAGCGACAATTTTGGTAGTCATTCATATTTGGGTGTCACATGTCATTATATGGACAATAATTGGGACATGCAAAAAAGAATTCTTGCATTTCGTGTTTTTGATGACTCGCATTCAGCTCAAAATATTTTTCAACTCCTTAAAATCATTTTTCAAGAGTATAATATCCTAAACAAAATTTTTGCTATTGGCTTTGATAATGCTGCAAGCAATACTGTATCTATTCCTATATTACAAAAATTGTGCAATCCCTATTTTGGGGGTAAATTATTTCATCATCGTTGTGCATGTCATGTTTTAAATTTGTGTGTTCAAGCTGGATTAGCAGAGCTTTCTACTTTTATTAGACAAATTAGAGATAGTATTAACTATATTTGGAGGCATAACAAAATCCAGAAACAATGGTTAAAATATTGCTCTATGAATAATATGTATCCCAAAAAATTTTCTCAAGATATTAGCACTCGTTGGAATTCAACTTATAAATTGCTTTGTGAAAGTGTTGAATATAAGGAATTATTAGTTTCTTTTATTACTTATAATGTTCCTTCAATTTCTCTTCAATTGAACCATTGGGATGTATGTATAAAAATTCTTGAATTGTTACGTGTTTTTAATGATGCTACTGTCGCTTTATCTTGTGTTTAATATCTCACTACTCATTCATTTCTTATTCAATGTGTTAATATTGTTGGTGCATTCAATGATTGTGATGTTGATCTTCAATTGAGTCCATGTGTTGATGCCATGAGGAGAAAATAGTTACAGTATTATGGGCAAATTCCAAATATTTACTTGCTTGCACCGTGTTTAGATCCACGCTTTAAATTTGAATATTTGCAGGTTTCTTTAGCTAATTATTACAAATGTTTAGATTTAGAAGTTGATGTTCTTCAGTATTGTGATTCCGTTAAGAGATTGCTTTATGAATTATACGATGAATATCTTAGAATATATAGTCCGTCTTTGAATGTGCTGGTTTCACAACCCTAACTCACATCTGGTGGTACTAGTAATTCTAAAAAATTTACATTAAGGGGTTTAGGGGATCGACTGTTTTCCGAAAGAACCAAAAAATTACTAACATCTTCTTCATCCTCAACGGAATCCAAGGTTGACCTGTATTTACAAGACAATCATAAATTTAAAGATGAAGAATTTAGTATCCAGGCTTGGTGGAGGAGTCATCAACAAGATTATCCAATTTTGGCAATTATTGCCAAACAAATTCTTGGAACGTCGGTTTCTACAGTTGCCGTGGAACAAGAATTTAGTGCAAGTGGATTTGGACCCAAGACGATCATATATGTGTCCACAATCACTTGAAATGTAGGCATGTGTTGATGATTGGACAAAGGCCAAATATAGACAACAAGAACTTCAGCCAAAGATAGTAAACGACTTCTTCGAAGATGAACAAACGACGGAAACGGAAGGCAGTGAATAGATTCCGTTCCAACATCCAACCTCCAACACTGAGCAACTAATTAAAGGTAAAAGAACTACGTGGCCTTTGATTCCTCTACATTGATGGAGGATACGTAGGCAGCTTAATTATGGTAAAAAATTAAGTGCAAGGCCGATATATATATATATATATATTTAATTTTAATTTTATTACATTGTAATATTGTATATTTGAATTCAAGCCTTCAAGGCCAATTTCTAATTTTATTTTATTTTTTGTGAAATTGTAAAGTTGTATTTATTAATAAATGTCAATTTATTTTTTTCTAAACATTATGAACTACTTAAATACTTCAATGGAAAATGCTTGTAAATATATTGATTGGGATTTAGGTGAAACAACTTACGGTGTGTTCAAATATTAATCTAGAGGGGGGTTGGGGGTGTGAATTGATTTTAACAATTTTACCCAATTTTCGCATTAAGTCAATATTACGAAAATACCCCAATCTAGACAATACAAAATAACAAGTGTAATATGGTGCGGAATTATAAATGATACTTGATATTTACGTGGAAACCCTCACGGGAAAAACCACAGGCTATTATAGTGCGCCACACTCGAACCTCGAAATCCACTAATTGAAATGGAGTTTACAACCTATGTAGACATCGTCTAACACTCCGGTCTATAACCCCCCACTTCTACCACGCGGGCCTTTAAAAGTGGCTCTAGTCTAATTTGCTTGTGTGACCACCTAATCCCGGTGTCCGACCTAATCCCGGTCTATCACACAAGACTTCAATTGCTTGCGATCTAAGCAACCTAATCCCGGAAGCTACACGCAAGACTTACTTCTCAATGAAGAGATTACAACCTATGTGAATATATATAATACTCAACAAATGCAATGAGAGCTAGGCAACTCTATATGCTTATCTAGGATGATTAGATGGCAATGAATGCACTCCTAGATATCAATAGCTAAATGACATGTCATAAAACTTAGCAAATCATAGATTAAATAACCTAGATGTTGCTATCAAAATACAACACTCAATCATGTCAACACAACAATCTCTATTTTGTATCTGGAATATATTCTAAGAGCATACAATTAATATAAGAGATTTCTTTGATAAATAAAACACTAAACTTAGATGAGATTAGTGAAGAACATACCAAAGGATGTGTGTTGAGCAAACCCCATTCAAATAAGCAAACTAACTATGCTAGAAAATGCTTAGATGATATTTGATGCACATGTATGTGGTTTGAGTGTATAAAAATGAGTTCTTGATTTGATTTTCTCTCAAGTATCTCTCTTTGAAGCTTAGGGTTCTTTAGAGTTAGAGAACTGAGTTAGAGAATAGAGAAAGTGTGATATTTATAGGCATCAAGAATAGGGCATGTGAAAAGACAAGTTTGCCCCTGAAAACGCATGATCAGCGGTTTCATTCGGTGGCCAGGCCGCCGATCATAACCGCGGAATTGGTCCCGAGAGAAACAGGGGAGCAACGGCGGTTTCATCTAACCACAGAATCAAACTCGAGATATTAAATGCATCAGGTCTGATCGGCGGTTTGGATTCGGCGGCCAGACCGCCGATAGTAACCGCCGATTCACCAAAATAGGTGAAACCAAGGAGAAGCCAAGGGCATTCTCCGAGAGCGGTCTTCGCGCAAAACCAAGCACATTATTGTGCATGCGCGAACGTTTCCGAACACATTTGGGAAACAAATTGCAAGACACATAAACACACAAAAAGATATACAATCAAAGTGCTAGTGTGAAATGTGACATGTGAAGAGAATGCACACATATGCAAGTATGCTAAGTGTGTGTGTGCTTCTAAATCTCTTCAAAGAAAACTAAGCACAAGAGAGTATACCTTTGGAGTGCTTGTCACCTTGAGGTCTTGAAAAGGGCCTTTGAGCTTGATCTTCAAACACCTAATCTACCCTTACAATTCAAACCCCAATATGTGGTTTATCCACGAAATAAGCCAATCAATAATGGGAATCCTTACATTAGGAAAAAAAAATTGAAAAAAATAAAAAATGGTTGTAAATGTATTTTTATTTAATAATTTGTTCATTGGAAATTTGGAATTATGATTGGGAAGAATTAATATTGATTGGGATTTGAAAACAAAACTGAAAAAAAAAAATGGTTGTAAATATATTTTTATTTAATAATTTGTTCATTGGAAATTGGAATTATGATTGGGAAGAATTAAAATATTGATTATTTGATTGGGATTTGAAAAAAAAAAAAAACCTGGAACAGAAACCAAAACCGGACCAAACCTGAACCGAAACTGGCCAAAACCGAAACCAAAACCGAAACCGTCAAATCGGCGGTTTGAAACCGATAACAAACCAGTTTTTTCAGTTTCGGTTTTTGGTGCCCTACAAATCGAAACCGGAACCAAACCGAACCGGTGCCACCTCTACGACCAACCATCAGCACAAGCAGACAGACACAGTACTAGACATATCCTCTTTCATTAACAGTATCAAGCTATCATGGCCTGATAGCCCCATGTTGTCAGATGACTTAGACATTTAAAAATAAAAATAAAAAGTAACCATAGTCATGTTAACCACGGTTACTTTTACTAGAGTAATCTTTAGTATTTAAAGACCTTTTCCTTCTCTTGTGGAGGCAGGTTCAGTTTTCTTAGTCTTCCCCCTCCATTGTAATCTTCCCCCTCCATTGTATACTTTCCCCTCCTGTAATCTTTCCTCTCTCTCTCTCTCTCTCTCTCTCTCTCTCTCTCTCTCTTGTAAAAATTTCAAAATCTTCAATAAAGTGTGCGACTTATATTTGTATATCTATTGTTCATCATTGATATCAAACATATTCTGTTGTAGTAAGTATATTTATATTTATGCTATAATTATTATTCATTTCAATTATTCTATACTTATTGTTCATTTCAATTACATGTTTCTACTGTTTCTATATATTATCTTGAGTATACTATCTTATATATATATATATAGGAAATAGGCATTTTTAGTCAAAAATTAAGAGGCATTATTGTCTTTGTCCAACATTATCATTTTTATTGTTTTTGTCATCAAAATGGCTGTAAAGACATAATTGCCCCTAATTTTTTTTCTTTACCTCTTCTCTCTCCTTTTCTCTCTCACACTCTCTCCTTCTTCTCTCTTTCTCTCCTCATCTCTCCTCCGTCTTCTCTCTTTCTCTCATCTATTCTCTCTCACGTCCTTTCTTTCTCTCCTTCTCTTTCTCTCCTCTCTTCTCTTTCTCTTTCAATTTTTTTTTCCAGGTTTTTAAAAAAAAATTCAAATTTTTTTTTAACAAAAAATTTCAAATTTCGTTTTTTATTTTCAAAGAAAATTTCTAGATTATAGTTGTTGTGTTTATGAATGGTGGGAGTTGTGTTTGGGTTTGGGTTTTGTTTCAAAAAAAAATCGGATTTTTATTTGAAAAAAAAATTCAGATTTGAATTTCCAGATTTTTATTGTTTGATTTTCCAGATTTTTAAGTTTGGGTTGTGGTTGTGGTTGTGTTTAATTTTTTGATTTTATTTAAAATGTTTTTTTTCAGATCACGTTTTTTTCCAGGTTTTTGAAAAAATTTCAGGTTTTTTTTTTTTAAATAGAAATTTTCATTTTGTTTAAAATTTTTGTGTGGTTGTGTTTAAGTTTCAAATTTTTTTTAAAAAAAAATTTTCTGTAGGTTGTGGTTGTTTTTATGAATGGTGGGAGTTATATTTGAGTTTGGGTTTTGTTAAAAAAAAAAAAAAAAAAATCAGATTTTTTTTTTAAAAACAAAAAATTTCAAATTTGATTCTTTTCAAATAAAATTTCCAGATTTCATTTTGTTTAAACATACCAGGCCACCAATTAAATACACCACATGTAGGGAAAAAATATACCCGCAGCGGAAGCGAGACTAAACAAATAGTTTGAGTAGCTTTTATAATTTTTTCCTTTTATGAACCTTAAACCCTTTTAATCAATTAAAAATATATAATATATATAACAAAAGATTAATACCTCTTGTCGCGTGATCCGATTGACTTACATCAATGGTAATCCGCAAGATCTTCAATCCTAGCACGAACGTGGATCACCTAGGAGCGTGGTCTCCCTTTCTTTGAATTGCAAACCTATGATTGGATTAAACAAACTTTTCTCTTGTTCGTTAGTCACAAAAACAATCAAAAGAAACCTAAGATTATTCCGGTCACTTTTGAGTTCTCAATCTAATGATCGAAACTCGCGTGAACCTTGATCGATGTTGTATACACAAGCTTATCAATGATTAAGCAAATAGTACACCATCAAAGAATAATCTATGTTTCCTTTTTGCCTTAGTAGAATAAAAAATCTCTTTCTATGAGTTAAGAAGAAGAAGAAGAAATAAATTCTGCACTCAAGCCTTAGGGGGTGGCCGAATTCTATAAGAGGCCTTATATAGGTGGCCAAATTTCTTCTTCTTTTTACCCTAGGGTGACCGAATTCTTTCCCCAAAAATAACTAGGGTTGCCGCAAATCCTCCTACAAAAAGGAGTATGATTTGCACCCTAATTCCTATTTTGTTTAAGACTTCCAAACCCTAATCAAACTCATAAATCTTTTATTCTCTTATTTGACTAAAATAAAAAGACTTCCTATTTGATTAAATAAATAAAATTAATTATTTATTTCCTTGTCAAACAAGTCTTTCTATTTAATTATACTACTACCAATAGTATACCTTTAGGAATCATATTTCCTAATGAGAAAAGATTTGTTTCTTAATTAAATAATTAATTAATTAATTAATTAATTCTCATTTAATTAAACAATGAAAACAAAATAATATTTAAGGTTAAAAAACCTCCTTGCCGCCCCATATATATTATTGGGCCAAAGATTATTTTCTCATTTCATTTAATCCTTTGGACTTTAAATAAAAAGCCCACATGTGAACTAGACCCATTCTTACTAAAAGAAACAAGCCCACATGTCATCCATTAATATATAAATATAATTGAGCAGCCCATTACATAAATAATGTGCAAATTATATTCTTAATATATTAAATGCAATTCTAGATGGACCATAAATTGGTCCGGTAGAATATATCAAGTGATCCATGCAAGTCCGTGTGGATTGGGGATCTTGGCGGGCTATCTAAATTTAAGCTTCAATAGACATAACCTAATCACAATCAACAAATGATTCACTTAGGTCCGATCCATTAATTTTAACTCATTCCACTAAAGAGCTAAAATTGAACTCTTAAATAAAGACAGAAAAAGAAGATGTTTCCTCATTCATACCCTAGACAATCATATTGGAGATAGTGTATCCTCGTGAATAATATCAGTAATCGCCAAGAGTTCATAGACCGCCTATAACTCTCCAAGTTACCATATTTACTCATATGACCACGTTTTGAACTTGGATATTTTGACTTGTCCAGAAGCCATGTTTTCAATAGACACTATCAAAAACTCAACGTTGAGATTTAATATCCAATTACCTCAAAACATCCATATGATGATATTATACTCTCATTTGATAAATGGAGCCACGATGTCCATATTTATAAATGAAGTCCTCTATCGATTAACAAATGAATATCACCAAATTATCGAGAATAGACTATGCGATATAATCGTACTCATTGATAACTCAAATGATATCACTTGCAACCATAAGTCCATCATTTATCTCAGGATTAAGATAGACTCTCCGATTGTCCTGATAATGAAATTACTTTTATCTACTGACGGTTATAGATAAAGTATTTCATTTTGATCCAGTTCAATGCACTCAGTGCACTAGACTCTTTTGCTCGAAGACACTCCGATGATTTTAGACTCATCATATCTCATTTGATCCCACTCAAATGCTAGCAAAAGAATTCTACAACTTTAATAAGATAAAGGTGCCCAACCTTTAACTTAAGTTGTGAACAATATTCAAGACTAACTAAAGAATTGTGTCTACCACATACATATCCAGATGTATGAACAATTCTTCTTTTCTCATAGTCTTTAGACCTTACGATTATTTACTTTAACAATTATAATATTCAACTATAAATGCTATAATATTTGTTTAAACCAGAAATCACTTTATTAATATGAAACAGATTGTTAAATACAATATTACACTCTTGCTATTGAGCATAATCCTAACACCACGGCAACCCAATTAAACACACCGGGATGTAAATCAATTAAACACACCGGGTGTAAATCAATTAAACATACCAGGTGTAAATCAATTAAACACACCAAGGCAACCCAATTAAACACACCACAACAACTCAACGTGGTTTCGTGGTAAGGACTAAGGATGGTTACTTGGTGGTAAAGACTCGTCAACGTGTTCGAGTCACCGCCACCACACCACATCAGTGTTCTAGTAATCGGCCTAGTCGGCCGATTAGTTGGACCAAAACAGCTAGGCGGCCAGAAAACGCACCGAAAAGGTGAAAATCGGACCATTTCTACGGTGGGCGTGTAATTGGACACATGGCCGCGTAATCGGGATAGGCGAGTCAAAGCCGTTGACTCCGCCGTTCTTCTGCACCGGAAATAAGCTGGAATAAGGCGTGGGATCACCTTTTCCGGTGACTGGACCAGCTAGGATTTGGTCGGCAACGGAGGCAAGCGTGAGGTTGAAGATGAAGTTGAGGAAGGTGGGGTGCGTTTAGCAGCGGACAGGGGTGCACTCAGGCTTCACTTGAGTCAAGTTGGGCCAACGTTTGGGCTTGTGTTTGGGCTCATGGCGTGAGCTCTGATTTATGTGGCAAATAACAAAACGCCCCCTGATCTCTTATAAAATCACAATAACTTCAATCTTCCTTCAATAATTACACTTATATCCCTATCGTGATTTTGATGCCTTATCGTGGCTTTTATTGGGTCAATTGAGGCTTTATTGGGCCAATTGAGGCTTATTGGGTTAGATGCAATATTGGGCCTAGGCTTAGTGGGTTTTCTTTGGATGTGATATGTGGAATTTGCTTGTAATTGTGTTTTTCGCGGCGCTGGGTCTCCGCCCGACTAGTGCCTAGCGCTTACTATAACACTACACCACATATGATATATCAAATTAAAAAAAAAAAATCACTTCCATATAAGAATCATTACATCTACTACTAATGAACATTACTTAATACTAGAGGACAATGGTACATAAATACATAGATTGTAATATTTCCTTACATTTACAATATATACATACATATATATATATATACGGTCCCGTTCATATCGGTGCGCACTGATGTAACTACATCAATACCAATGCATGTAAATCACTGATTATGGAGAAGTTTTGATAAGTGTATACATTTTGAGTCAAAGTTTATAAATCTAATAGGCTACATCCAATGCACTGATGAAGTTATATAAATGCGCACTGACTTAAACATATATATATATGTGGGTACTGTAGGGTACAAGTAGTGGTGTCAAAATGTGCCGGGCCTGGAGGGCTCAGCACGGTCGGCCCGCCAGTCTCCTGGCACGGCCTACTTGTATCGCGGGCCAAGCCAAGCATGGCCCTCAGATTGGCCCGGGTCGGGTCTTGTTTTTCAGCTTGCCGGACAGGCCTGGACCGAGCTGACAGGCCGGCGGGCTTGGCCCACCAGGCCGAACGTTTTTATTTTTTTTATTTTTTACCGTTGGCTGGCAGCATTTTTTTATTATTTTATTTTGACCATTGCTAACGTCAGCTGACATCAGCAAACGGTCATTTTTTGAAAAGATGCTCCAAAACTTCATTTTGCCCTCTCATCTCTTCTATTTTATATTTTTACCAACATTTCAAATTTTTCTATAAATACCCCCACCCATTCCTATTTCCCTAAACACTTTCTCCCAATCTATCATTCTCTCCATTCTCCAACTCTCCATTATTCTCTCTAATCTCTATTCTCTAATAATTCCATTCTTACTCTCTCTCTCTCTAGTCTCTACTCTCACTCCCTCTCTATTCTCTACACTAATAATCTACTATTCTAAATTTCTAATACTATATTACTAATATTATTCTCTAATCACTCCACCAAAGCTTAAAGATATGTTTTTCCTTTAAATGTTATTAATTAATTTTATGCTTTAGTTTTTAAATTTTATATTTATATTTAATATATTTATGCTTAGCTATTAATTTTGATATTTATTCTTATGTTTTATGTATATTTAATTGATGTAGCGGAACATTCACCAAAAAACAATCGATAAAATAAAGGATAAACGATTCAGATCCGTTGATTCACGCATGAATACCGAAAACGAACCCTACTATTAATCTATTGATCCGCACAGGGATACCAGAATAATAGGCCTCAAATACCAATTGAGGTAGCAGGAAATTCAACACAAACAACAATTGATAAAAGAAAGGATAAACGATTCGGATCCGTTGATTCACACACGAATACCGGAAGCGAACCCTACTATTAATCTGTTGATCCGCGTAGGGATACCAGAATGATAGGCTTCAAATTTGTTGATCCACTCAGGATACCAAAATTGGATAAAAGGAGATATTCTCTCTCAAATTTTATTAATCTTCAAAAACTCTCTAACAAATCGAATTCAAACAACTTAAATAGGAAAAGTAATAAGTCGACTTCCACAAGGAATCAACTTCTAAATTAACTTAAACTAAAACTGAAAAGAAATCCTATCTAGGAAAAGAGAACAAATCCTAATCAAATAAAGATTACAAAAAAGAGAATAAATCCTAATCTCACTCAGACTCAATGTCATCTAATTCAAACTTCCAGCTCAAGTCTTTGTGCAACAAAATAGAGGGCCAAATTTAGGTCTGTTGTGATCTGTAACAGAGGATGGGGTCTTCATAACATCTATAGGGATCGTCTTAGGCTTTTTGAAAACATATTATAATAGACGATCCGACCTCATATGCCCTCTGTAGAGGTCCACGAAGTTTAGCTCATCCAGCTCTCGTCCAGCTTATGTCTTTGCGCAACAAGATAGATTGCCAAATTTGGGTATGTTGTGATCTTTTATTGAGGATGGAGTCTTCACAACATCTGTACGACTCGTCTTGGGATTTTTGGAAACATATTATAATAGACGATCCGACCCCATATGCCCTCTGTAGAGGTCCACGAAGTTCAGCCCGGATTTGGTAGGTCTATGTGACCCAAATACGAATTCGCCACCCACTCCATGTGTTCCATTGCCTTAGTTGTTGCTGCACCATTCTCTTCAGGTTGGAGAAAATTTTTCCTCGAATTTTGACTGCCTTCATCCCAGAAACCTGCATAAAAAAATTTTGTGCTAACAGCCGAGATGTTATAGGACGTGTTGGAAAATTCCAACATGTCGGGCCACACATGTAAATATCAAATATATTGTGCTATCTTTGGTTAAGCCTAAATTAAAGTAATCTAATTAAGATTTAAAGTTTTAAGGCTTAAGGGTGTAATTGTCATGGAATTAATGTGTAGATACCAGAGTGCTATATCTAATTTGATGAGGGGCCAAATTAGAAATAGCAAACCTTATATTATATATTAGGGTTATGGTCCCCAAATTACACGATTCTTTTTCACTTGTCTGCATCCCCATCACAGAACAAGAGAGAAAAATTTAGGTTACAAAAGGTCGTGATAATTTGGAAGATCACAACCCGTTCACCAACCTCCGGCAATGGATTTAGGTACGTTTCCACTTTCTATTATCTCCATATTCTCTTGAATTACATGGGTCAGTAATATATATTTAGGGTTTGATTAATCATGATATTAGAAACATGTTTAGGTTGAGATTCAGATTAATTATGTGCCTATGTATGTTGATTATGTGTTATTCGAATTACTTATAAGTGGTATTAGAGCAACCCATGATTGATTCTTAAGAACTTAAGGAATTTTTGGAGATATGTTTTGTTGATTAAACCACTGTTATGATATATGTTGTTCGATATATCTGTCTTTGGTATAAGATATATTGTTTTATATATATGTTTGACATATATTATTTCTGATATATTCGATTAGTAGAGAATTAAAGTAATAACCAATGATGTTGTATCTTTCTTCTTCTTTTTGGTGGGTTTTTTGACCTGATGCAAACTCTTTTTTTTATTGAATATTGTTTGCTCCTCTAAAATTGCTTGACCCATCAGACCCATCGTTATGAACAAACACCCAGTTAAGATTATTTTGTTGTTGTTTTTATTGCTTTATGGCACATACACATCAGTGCCACATTTTTGAAACAAACACCACTTTCTCGATCCGATGTATGTACATATTATTTTGTGATGTGAGTAAACTAATTAGGATACAGATCCACTGATATGAATTTTCTAGTTTATTTTATTGTTATTTTATTTCATCTTCTTTGGATCAATGGGTTTTCTCACCCAAACCCGGATTGCTTCGCCGGATCAACGCTTTTTTTTTTCCGGCAAGATTATGCACGGAACTCGTGCGATTTGCGGCGAGGAGGAGATCGTTGGTCATTGACCACGATCGGTCCAGATCGAGCGATCAAAGACCACCTCCAGCCGTCGTTCAATCCAAATCGGTCGATGTTGACCACTGCTGCTTGCGCCGCCGTGCGCCGTGGCCTTTAGGTGGCTGCGTTAGTGGCAATAGAAAACCTAGGGTTTACAGACCTTTTTTTGCTTTGGGCCACCTTTTGAAAATTCGACATAATATAAGGGCCTGTTTTGTAATTATTTTGGGCCGTTGTGTGATTTTGACAAAATATAGGGGTTAATTTGTATTTACTGAAACTTGAGGGGCCTTTATGTAATTGTACAAACTCAGGGGCCGATTTGTAATTATAAAATTGAGGGACCTTTCTATAATTTTACAAAATAAAGGGCTTTTTTATAATTTTCAAAAAAAAAAATTCAACTCAAATTCAAATATTTTGTGATATATCTTTTTTGGTTAAATAAAGTAATCCACCATTCTAAATGGACTAATTGAAACAAGATGTCGCCAAAGTGACATCTCTTGTGTAGATTGTTCATGAGGGATGTTGGATGTTTGTGTGTGTGCAAAGTCATGCGGGTATTAGCCGGCCCAAAGGAAGGTTAATGCTTGGCCAAATTGCACACACACCTGTGGTGATAAACATGTAACAGTTATAAGGTTTTACATGTGAATAATAAGTCGATCCAAAGATATATTTATTATTTGACATGAATTATTGTCAATGATTGATCACTACAACAAGAGTACCACTTATATTTAATATCGTGTGTGTAAATTCATGCGGGTATTAGCCGACCCAAAGGAAGGTTAATATTTGGCCAAATTGCACGTACACCTGTGGCGGTAAACATGTGACAATTATAAGGTTTTACATGTGAATAATAAATCGATCCAAAGATAGATTTATTATTTGACATTAATTATTGTCAATGTTTGATCACTGCAACAAGAGTACCACTTACAATTAATGTTACTGTCCAAAGACTTGATATTAATGTTGTGCTAGGTATCTTGAGATGGGACTTACCATTATTTGAATTTGTTGATTATTGTATTTGGTTATTAATGTGAGCATGATTGTTTGTTTGTTTTGTTCTCTTTACGGCTAGTGTTTATACTATATCTGCTAATATCAACTTTATACCTATGCATAATGGGACCAACTTTAAGGATTGGAAAGAGAACATACTTATTGTTCTCAGCTGCATGGATATGGACCTTGCACTTCGGATTGAGTAGTCCGTTTCTCTTACGGATGCAAGTTCTCCTGATAACAGGAAGAACTTTGAGAAGTGGGATCGCTCAAATCGCATGAGTCTTATGATCATCAAGCGCAGCATTCCGGAGGCATTTAGGGGTGTGGTATCTGAAAAGATAACCAGAGCCAAAGAGTTCCTAGCTGAAATTGAAAAATGTTTTGTGAAAAACGATAAGGCAGAAACAAGCATGTCTTTTGCAAAGCTTGATTTCTATGAAGTACAAAGGCAAAGGGAACATAAGGGAGTATATTATGAAAATGTTTCAATTGCTTCTAACCTTAAGGCACTGAAGCTCGAGCTGTCTGATGACTTGCTCGTGCATTTAGTATTAATATCACTTCCTACACAATACAGTCAGTTTAAGGTCAGTTACAACTGTCAGAATAAGAAATGGAATCTTAATGAGCTCATTTCTTATTGTGTGCAAAAGGAAGAGAGATTGAAGCAAGAAAGAATCGAAAGTGCTCATTTGGCTTGCATCTCTAAGGACAAGGGCAAAATAATAATAATAATAATAATAATGAGGCGCTCAAAACAGTAGCTTATATTCTGAACTAAGTGCCAACTAAAGCAGCTGCAAAAACACCTTATGAGCTTTGGACAGGTAGAAAGCCTAGTCTAAAGCATCTTCACATTTGGGGATGTCCAGTTGAGGCAAGGCCTTACAGGCCATATGAAAAGAAATTGGACTACAAAACTGTGAGCAGCTACTTTATTAGCTACTCTAAGCGATCTAGGGGCTATAAATTTTATGATCCCACACTTAGGTCAGTTTTTGAGACGGGAACTGCAACATTTTTTGAGGATGTTGAGTTTGGGGGGAGAAATAAGGTTAGAGACATTGTCTTTGAGGAGGAATCGACTTCAATTCCCACTATCGCTTTTGACAATGTGCAGGTTCCTATACCTGTCATTGATCAATAAGCGAATCTGGATCCTCAACCAAACAATGTTGATCAACCCCCCATTCAAGATGAGGTAATTGTTCCTGAGGAACAAACTCAACAACCTTAAGAACCAGTGCCATTAAGGCGATCCACTAGAGAAAGGAGAAATGTTATTCCAGACAATTTTTTCTTATTTCTCCAGGAACATGAGGAAGGCATTAGAATGGTGGAAGATGATCCAATCAACTTCCATCAAGCCATGCAGAGTTCCAACTCTCAAAAGTGGATTGATGCCATGAATGAGGAGTATAAATCTATGCAAGACAATAAGGTTTGGGAACTTGTCCCATTACCAGAAGGTGCGAAGCCCATTGGTTGCAAATGGATTTTTAAAACCAAAAGGGATTCGAAAGGTAATGTAGAGAGGTATAAGGCTCGTCTTGTAGCTAAAGGCTTTACCCAAATGGAAGGGATTGACTTTAAAGAGACTTTCTCTCCGGTTTCAACGAAAGACTCTTTTAGGACAATCATGGCACTTGTTGCACATTTTAATCTTTAGCTTCATCAGATGGATGTCAAGATGGCGTTTCTCAATGGTGACATTGACGAAACAATTTATATGGTGCAACCAGAAAACTTTGAGTCGAGAGATCTAAAGAATATGGTCTGTAAATTGATAAAGTCTATCTATGGACTCAAGCAAGCTTCTCGTCAGTGGTATCACAAGTTTCATCAAGTGATTATCTTGTTTGGTTTTGAGATAAACACTGTTAATAATTGTGTATATCACAAGTTCAGTGGGAGTAAGCACATATTCCTGGTTTTGTATGTCGATGACATATTGCTTGTCACAAATGATATAGGCATGTTGCACGAAACCAAGAGATTTTTATCAAAGAATTTTGAGATGAAAGATCTTGGTGACGCCTCCTTTGTATTAGGGATCCTGATACAACGAGATCGCTCTCGGGGTATTCTTGGATTATCACAAAGAAGCTATATCGATAAAGTGCTCAAAAGGTTTGGCATGCAAGATAGCAAAATAGGTGACACCCCTGTCGCTAAGGGAGACAAGTTCAGTCTCAATTGGTGCCCTAAAATAACCTTGAAGTTAAGGAAATGCAGAAGATTCCTTATGCATCAGCTGTAGGGAGTCTAATGTATGCTCAGGTGTGTACGCGTCCGGATATTGCGTACATTGTTGATATGTTAGGCAGATATTTGAGTAACCCTGGGATGGATCATTGGAAAGCAGCTAAACGGGTTATGAGGTATTTGCAGAGAACAAAAGATCACATGCTCACATATAGGAGATCGGATTAGTTAGAGATCATAAGGTATTCCGACTCCGATTATGCTGATTGCCATGGCAGCAAAGTTTGTAGCATGCTATGAGGCATCCAACCATGGGATATGGCTGCGAAATTTTGTCACTGGGCTACGCATTCTGAAGGGTATTGAAAGACCACTCAAACTATATTGTGACAATAAGTCAGCAGTGCTATATTCCAACAACAACAGGAGCTCATCTAAGTCAAAGCATATTGACATTAAGTTCCTAGTTGTGAAGGAGAGAGTGCAGAGTGGACAGATATCCATAGAGCACATTAGAACAAACTCCATGATAGTAGATCCGCCTACGAAGAGATTACCACCCAAGGTCTTTCATGAGCACACTGCTCATATAGGTGTTATTTAGTTTGAGGATACCATATTATAGTGGGAGTTTGTATTATTTTGTATTTTATTGTTTTATGTTTGGTTTTGGACATTCTTATGCATTTATGTATTTGGATATTTTTTCTGATCAGAAATAAAGTATTCAGTTTATTTCACTCTGTTGCATTGTGTTAAATATTGATCTCACTTAAGAATAAAGTAGGACCAGTTGGAAATAGACATGTATAGATCACATTGCATGTAATTTCCATGCTACGCATCCATGATTGGTCTATGTCATTTGGTTATGTTGCTGTATGTGACCATTGATGGGTTTAGTCACGCTAAATGTGACGAAAACCGCTTTGATCCTATAACGGCATAATCAATGGACGAGATTGTTCTGATATACCCTAAAATTATGATAGCAAAATTTTGGAGCTCATAAAGTCATACACATTTGTATAGTTACATATGTGGCCCAGTGGGAGATTGTTGGAAAATTCCAACATGTAGGGCCACACATGTAAATATCAAATGTATTGTGCTATCTTTGGTTAAGCCTAAATTAAAGTGATCTAATTAAGATTTAAAGTTTTAAGGCTTAAGGGTGTAATTGTCATGGAATTAATGTGTAGATACCAGAGTGCTATATCTAATTTGATGAGGGGCCAAATTAGAAATAGCAAACCTTATATTATATATTAGGGTTATGGTCCCCAGATTACACGATTCTTTTTCACTTGTCTGCATCCCCATCATAGAACAAGAGAGAAAAATTTAGGTTACAAAAGGTCGTGATAATTTGGAAGATCACAACCCGTTCACCAACCTCCGGCAATGGATTCAGGTACGTTCCACTTTCTATTATCTCCATATTCTCTTGAATTACATGGGTCAGTAATATATATTTAGGGTTTGATTAATCATGATATTAGAAACATGTTTAGGTTGAGATTCGGATTAATTATGTGCCTATGTATGTTGATTATGTGTTAATCGAATTACTTACAGGATGAACTTTAAATCCTTCGATTCTTATCATGATGTTCATGGACTCCTTTTCAGATATCTCTTCATCAAAGACTGGTGGTAGATCAAAATCAACAAAAACTTTCGCCGATACATATGTATTATCGAAAAACACCGAAGGATAGGAGGCTAATTGTGTTTGAAGGTTCATGGATTTTTCTCTTCTTTTTTTTTTTTTTTTTTTTTTTTTTTTTTTTGCTCATTTTTTTTGGGAAATATGGATGGTGAATTTTTGGCGTTGAGGAAGATAGTAGGATGTGGTCGTGGATGCTAAGCCTAGCACAACGGTAGACTCGGTGGCTCTGATACCAAACTGATGCAGCGGAATATTCACCAAACAACAATCGATAAAATAAAGGATAAACGATTCAGATCCGTTGATTCACGCATGAATATCAAAAACGAACCCTACTATTAATCTGTTGATCCGCACAGGGATACCAGAATAATAGGCCACAAATACCAACTGAGGTAGCAGGAAATTCAACACAAACAACAACTGATAAAAGAAAGGATAAACGATTCGGATCCGTTGATTCGCGCACGAATACCGGAAGCGAACCCTACTATTAATCCGTTGATCCGCGTAGGGATACCAGAATAATAGGCTTCAAATTCGTTGATCCACTCAGGATACCGAAATTGGATAAAAGGAGATATTCTCTCTCAAATTTTATTAATATTCAAAAACTCTCTAACAAATCGGATTCAAACAACTTAAATAGGAAAAGCAATAAGTCGACTTCCACATGGAATCAACTTCTAAATTAACTTAAACTAAAACTGAAAAGAATTCCTATCTAGGAAAAGAGAACAAATCCTAATCAAATAAAGATTATGAAAAAGACAACAAATCCTAATCTGACTCAGACTCAATGTCATCTAATTCAAACTTTCAACTCAAGTCTTTGCGCAACAAAATAGAGGGCCGAATTTGGGTCTATTGTGATCTGTAACAGAGGATGGAGTCTTCATAACATCTATAGGGCTCGTCTTGGGCTTTTCGGAAACATATTATAATAGAAGATCTGACCTTATATGCCCTATGTAGAGGTCCATGAAGTTCATCCCGTATTTGGTAGGTCCAAGCGACCCAAATACGAATCCGCCACCCGCTCCATGTGTTCCATTGCCTTAGCTGTTGCTGCATCATTAATATTTATGGGTTTTTTATGCTTATTATATTTATGAGTTAATATTTGTATGCTTTTTTATAAATTTTAATATTAAATCTTAGAATCTTTGATTTTAGTAAATTTATCATTTTATGAATTTATGCTAGTAATTAATTTTAATATTTGTATATTTTAATTATTTGTTTAGTTAGTGAATTGATGATTTTATGTTTAGTAATTTATTTTAATGTTTATGCCTTTATGGTTAGTAAATTAATGATTTTATGTTTATTAATTAATTTTAATATTTTTATGCTTAGTATATTTATCATTAAATGCTTAGTGATTAATTTTAATATTTGTATGCTTATTATATGTATGATTTTATGTTTAGTAATTAATTTTAATGTTTATGGTTAGTAAATTGATGATTTTAATTTTTATGTTTAGTAATTAATTTTAATATTTTTATGCTTAGTATATATATATATATATATGTAATTATGATTAAATGCTTAGTAATTAATTTTAATATTTTTATACTTAGTATATTTATGATTAAATGCTCAGTAATTAATTTTAATAATTTTATGCTTAGTATATGTATATTTATGATTAAATGCTTAGTCTTATGCTTTGTTTTTAATGACTAATGAGTTAATATTTGTATGGTAGGAAATGGAATATCATCATCAATTTTTGGACGGTCTTAACATGGAGGACGATTATTATGACCTTTCCGGGCCGACAGCTATGGCAGCGGGACTTTCTGGTTCTAGCGCAACATCGACATCACGTGTTCCCAAACCTAAAAGGCATACATCAAATGTATAGCAGTGTTTTGAGATAGTACAGAAGACTATGCCAAACGGTCAAGTCATGGTCAAAGCTCAATGTAAGTTTTGTCCTAAGCACTATGTCACTTCTAAGGGGGGGACAGGTCATTTACGAAGGCATAGGAAGAAATGCATGCCTGCACACGGAAAGGTAGATACTACAACCCAGACACAATTACAACAGCACTCAGATGGGTCTGTTACAACATGGCGTTACGACCCCGTGCTTGCTAGAGAGTCCATGGCACGTTACATTTTATGCACTGATCAACCGATTAATTTCGGTGATAATGTTTTTTATGAAGAATTTATTCAAACTGCATACAACCCCCAATTTAAAATTGTTTCTAGAAACATTACTAGGAACGATTTGATAAAATGTTTTCAAACCAAACGAGACCAGTTGAAGGCTGAATTACAGCATCTAACTATCTCTATTGCATTAACTTTCGATATTTGGAACGCATGTTCCAAACAGGACTATTTAACTGTCACCGGATATTATTTAGACTCTGATTGGAATTTACAAAAAAAACAAAAAAAAAACAAAAAAAAAAAAATTATTGGTTTTCATTCTATGGATTATGCACATACCGTAGGAATATTTTTAATGTCATTACGTCTATTTTAGAAATTTTTGAAATAACTTATCGCATCATTTTATCACATTAGATAATGCATTTGCAAATACTAGCTCTATTGCATTGTTTTTCGAAAAAAATATCCTGCAACATGGGGGTTATTTCTTCCATCAATGGTGTGCATGTCATATCATCCATTTAGTTGTACAGTCTGGTATGAAGGTAGTAAGCGATCGTATAGATCGCATTAGAGATGCCCTTGCTTAGATCTGTAGTTTTAATCTAAGATTGAATGAATTTGGTAGATACTATAAAACCTTTGGTCTACGACCCTGAAGATTCCTAATATATATATGTTGGTAAAGTGGAACTCTACTTACTTAATGCTGCAAAATTGTTTAGATTATGATACACCTATTTCAGGTTTTTATAACATGAAAATGTCCGAACTTGGCCGTCCAACACTCACCCCAGGTGATTGGCATGTGGCAAAGATCTTTGTTGAATTTTTAAAAGTTTTTTACGATTCCACTGTAACTCTTTCTGGGGTCTATTATCCCATATCTTCCCTGAAAATCCATCATATTGTGGAAATGTCTAAATTGTTAAGCAATTATAGGGGAGATGATATCTTAGGCCCTGCCGTTGTTGCCATGGAAACTAAGTTTAAAAAATACTGGTCTATAATTCCTTTCCTTTATGCTTTAGGTGTTATAATAGATCCTAGGGTTAAATTATCTGGTTTTGAAGCATTGCTAGAGTATCTTGGTGAAATTTTGAGCATAGATTATTTTACACAGATTACTGACATTCGAACCCAGTTGTTCGAAGTTTTTAGTTCTTATGAGCGCGAGTATGGCGGCGTTGTGCAACAACCATTAGCAAAACCAGACACACTCCCGAATCAGACAAGTTGGAACATTCTAAAATGTCGAAAAAAAGTAGGCTCATCAAGTTCTTCTTCACAAGCTAGTGCAACTTTCGGTGCCGAACTGAAAAGCTACCTTGAAGCTCAATTCGACGATAGATTTGAAATAGAGAAGGGATTTGATTTGTTGTTATGGTGGAAGTCCTACGGCTATAAATATCCGGTCCTGTCACACCTAGCACGTAACGTACTGGTTATCCTTGTCTCCACTGTTTCCTCAGAACAGGTTTTCAGCATAACTAGAAGAATTGTTGAAGAAAGAAGAAGTTCTTTGACTCCAGAGATGGTGAAGGTATTGGCATGCATTTGGGATTGGGAGCATGCTCGAAAGAGGTTGCAAAATGAGACGATAGACGAACAACTTATTCAAAATTTCAGTAATTTATATGTCAAAGAGAGTTCCGGCAGTAACCAAATCTAGAACTTCTAGGTTATACATGTACATTAACTTGTAATACGATTGCACTTTTTTTCCCTTACCAAGTTTTTATCTCACTGAGTTTTTCTTGGTAAGGTTTTTAATGAGGCAATCATGTAAATATGTAATATTGAGACTCCGAAATAAATAAATAATTTTTCATTTCATATTTTCATAATTTCGTCTATTTTTATTTTCTTTAAGCTTTTAGCTTTATTTATTCTTTGAATTATTTTTTAAAATAAAATAATAAATCTTTCTATTTTCTACATTTTTTTATTAGACTAAAATAATAAATAAGATAGACAAACTACAATTAAAAATGTTTAAACAATATTATAATGTAACAATTTAAACAATATTATAATGTAACAAAGAAACAAACTAACAATTGAATTAAAATATTGGAAAAAATCAAAAAAAAAAAAATTTTAAAACCGGTAGGTCTGCCTGGTCGACCCGGATCGGCCTACCAAGCCGATGGGCTCAGCCAGGTAGCCCAACCGATTTTCATTTTTTTTTCTTTTTTTTTTGTACCGTTGGCAACTTAATTTTAAAAAAATAATAATAAATAAATAAATAAATTTGACCGTTGTTGACGTCAGCAAACAGTCACCTTTTGAAAAAATGCTCAAAAATTTCATTTTACCCCCTCATCTCTTCTATTTTATATTTTTACCCACATTTCAAATTTTTCTATAAATACCCCCACCCATTCCAATTTCCATGCACTTTCTCTCAATCTCTCATTCTCTCTATTCTCTACACTACTATCTACTATTCTAAATTTAGAATACTATATTACTAATATTATTCTCTAATCTCTCCACCAACTCACCAAGGCACCAAAGCTCAAAGGTACTTTTTTCCTTTAAATGTTATTAATTAATTTTATGTTTTAGTTTTTAAATTTTAAATTTATACATAATATATATATATATATTTATGCTTAGTTATTAATTTTGATATTTATTCTTATGTTTTATGTATATTTAATATTTATGGCTTTATGCTTAGTATATTTATGAATTAATATTTTTATGATTTGTTATAAATTTTAATATTTTTATGCTTAGTATATTTATGATTAAATGCTTAGTAATAACTAATAAGTAGTGTAAAGATTCCCATTTGTTGATTGGCTTGTTTCGTGGACAAACCACATGTTGGGGTTGATGTAAGGGTAGCTTAGGTATTGGTGATCATCCATGGCCCTTTCAAGACCTCAAGAGAAGAAGCACCAAAGGTAAATTCTAGTGCTTACATGCTTTGAAGAGATCATAGTTGCACACACACACAACTCATGCATAAATCTTATTCTTGTATGTTGTGTGTTTTATATGAGTGCTTGCATGTTCTTGAACATCTCTTCTAGCATGTTTTATTTGATTGCATCTAGGTCATTAAAATGCCATAACATGTTTAGGCATTAGGATGCAAAGTCATGAATTGTATTCATGCTTGTTTGAATTGATTGCATCTTGTTTTATAATAATGCCATGACATGATAGGCATTAGGATGCATTCAATTCCCACACTTGCACTTCATGTTTGATTAGCTTTAAGTGTGATGTAATTCGTTTCCGTTTGAGTGATCGGAAACGTCCGTGCTTGCACGATGGTGTGCATATCTTAGCACGATGGTTGACCACTTGAGAAGGTCTCATTCTTCTCTTGGATAAGTGGTAGATTCGGTTTGGTTATTTGGAGTGAAGTGTCTAGGTTCAAAATATTGGATTTCAATGATATCCAAAGATGCAATAAGAGCTAGGGTACTCTAGATGCTTACCTAGGATTATATGATGACAATAAAATCAATCCTAGATATGAAAATAGCTATATGACATGGCATACAACTTTAGCTAAGTAAAGGATAACCAATCCTAGATACAAAGCTATCAAAAACAATCTCAATCATACAAAGAGATCAATTAGCTAGATGTTAGATAAACATGTAAAATCCTAGCTATCAAAAATAACCCACAAACATTCAAAGGATTAACTAGTTGATTAAACAACAATCTATCAACCTAGTTATCAATAAATCACACAAGAATGTTTATGGCATAGCTTTTAGGCAATAATGACCTAATCAAATAAGCTATGTAAAAATAAACTCAATCAACACATAATCTCAATCATGTATGTAGAAATTACTCAAGAACATACAAGTAATAAAAGAGATAAAATTGATAAGTAAAAACACTAAAATTAGATGAGATTAGTGTTCAACAAATCATACCATGTGTGTTGAAGAAGACCCATGCTCAAATGATGTTGAATGGTGCAAGATGGAGATGGGTTTTGAGAGTTAAAGAAGCAATCTTGGTGCTTTCTCTCTCAAGAATATGGAGCCTCTCTCTCTAGGGTTTCATTTTGTGGCTCTACCCTCAAAATGATGAGAAAGATATGTATTTATAGTGCCCAAGTGAAACTATGTCGTTTTGGAAGAAATAGAAAACCTATGGGCATTTTCGCGGTACTCGCGACAGTGCAGTATCTCTAGATTCGAGCGCTCCGAAACATGACCAAATGACATCAAAACCTTTCGTATAATATATCGTTGGAAAGGTATGGATGTCTACTTTCTACTCGTTTTTATAGAAGGACATTTTGATGTCTGTAGAAAAAGATATGGTCATTTGAGTGACCAAAGGTCAGATACGGATAACAGCTGTGATGCCCTGTTTTAGTGGTTACTTTGGAGATTTCAAAAGCAATCCAAACGGTCATAAAATATTACGAATAATATACCGTTGGAAAGGTATGAGTGTCTAGTTTGTCCAGAATTTTACAAAACTCAATTTAAAACTTTTTGTAAAAAGTTATGGTCACAAGACCATACAAATGTCAGTTTTGAAAAACATTTAAATCATTGAAATCCAATATTTTGAACCTAGACACTTCACTCCAAATAACCAAACCGAATCTACCACTTATCCAAGAGAAGAATGAGACCTTCTCAAGTGGTCAACCATCGTGCTAAGATATGCACACCATCGTGCAAGCACGGACGTTTCCGATCACTCAAACGGAAACGAATTACATCACACTTAAAGCTAATCAAACATGAAGTGCAAGTGTGGGAATTGAATGCATCCTAATGCCTATCATGTCATGGCATTATTATAAAACAAGATGCAATCAATTCAAACAAGCATGAATACAATTCATGACTTTGCATCCTAATGCCTAAACATGTTATGGCATTTTAATGACCTAGATGCAATCAAATAAAACATGCTAGAAGAGATGTTCAAGAACATGCAAGCACTCATATAAAACACACAACATACAAGAATAAGATTTATGCATGAGTTGTGTGTGTGTGCAACTATGATCTCTTCAAAGCATGTAAGCACTAGAATTTACCTTTGGTGCTTCTTCTCTTGAGGTCTTGAAAGGGCCATGGATGATCACCAATACCTAAGCTACCCTTACATCAACCCCAACATGTGGTTTGTCCACGAAACAAGCCAATCAACAAATGGGAATCTTTACAATCTCCCCCTTTGGCTATTTCGTGACAAAACCACCACTCACATTAATCCTCACAATAAAATAGAAACTAAAGGGATTTTCTACATTACAAAGAGATGATAAAAGGCTATATCTTCAAGACTTCAATCTCTTGTAGAACAATCAATCCTTCAAAACAAAGTTTCTATATTTTCCAATACAAGTATATGTGAGATTAATCATGTGAGATAAAACAAGCATTTGCAATTAAGAATTTAAGCACAACATCATGCAATGTATGTGTAATGCAAATGCTCCCCCTCAAGGGTTACTCTCCTATCAAAATAAACTCCCCAATCATGCAAGAATGCTACAACAATTTAGCAATAAGCATTCTCCCCCTAACTACATACTACTCCCCCTTTTTTCCATCTTGCATCATTCAACATCATTTAAGTATGGGTCTTCTTCAACACACATGGTATGATTTGTTGAACACTAATCTCATCTAATTTTAGTGTTTTTACTTATCAATTTTATCTCTTTTATTACTTGTATGTTCTTGAGTAATTTCTACATACATGATTGAGATTATGTGTTGATTGAGTTTATTTTTACATAGCTTATTTGATTAGGTCATTATTGCCTAAAAGCTATGTCATAAACATTCTTGTGTGATTTATTGATAACTAGGTTGATAGATTGTTATTTAATCAACTAGTTAATCCTTTGAATGTTTGTGGGTTATTTTTGATAGCTAGGATTTTACATGTTTATCTAACATCTAGCTAATTGATCTCTTTGTATGATTGAGATTGTTTTTGATAGCTTTGTATCTAGGATTGGTTATCCTTTACTTAGCTAAAGTTGTATGCCATGTCATATAGTTATTTTCATATCTAGGATTGATTTTATTGTCATCATATAATCCTAGGTAAGCATCTAGAGTACCCTAGCTCTTATTGCATCTTTGGATATCATTGCATATTCATATAGGGTGTTGATCTCTTCATTGAGAAGTAAGTCTTGCGTGTAGCATCCGGGATTAGGTTGCTTAGATCGCAAGCAATTGAAGTCTTGTGTGATAGACCGGGATTAGGTCGTACACCGGGATTAGGTGGTCACATGAGCAAATTGGACTAGGTTCACTTATACCGGGATTAGGTAGGTGTGTGTGATTATTGATCGGGATTAGATCATTCAACCGGGATTAGGTTGTAATCATTTCACATTTAGTGGATTCGAGGTTCGAGTGTGGCGCACTATAATAGCCCGTGGTTTTTCCCTGTTGAGGGTTTCCACGTAAAAATCAAGTGTCGTTTATATTTCCGCACCTTATTACACTTGATTATTGTTTTGTGAATTGGGTTATATTTGTAATATTGACTAATCCGAAAATTTGGTAATAACGGATTAAAAACCCATTCACACACCCTCTATGTCATTTATAAAAGACACCCACGCGTATAATGGTAAAATTCGTGTGCACTTTCAAGTAGTATATTACTATATTTATGATTAAATGCTTAGTATATTACTATATTGTAGGAAATGGATCATAATCATCCTCAATTTTCGATGGAAACGGTAGCGGGACCTTCTGGTTCCGACATAACACCGACATCACATCCTCCTAATCACATTTCAAACTCAAACATATGGCAGTGTTTTGACAAAGAAGAAATACCAAACTCAAACGGTAGGGTCACAACAAAATATCACTGTAAGTTTTGTAAACTCTTATTTATAAGTTGTATTTCTAAGTCGAGAACTGGTAATTTGAAAAGGCATATGAGCAAATGCATGACAGGATATGGACAGATCGACACTATAACTATAGCCCGGACATAACTATAGCCCGGACATAACTATAGCGGAACCAAGACGGGCCTGTTACGACTCCGCGTATGCAGTATGCTAGAGACTTAGAGAGTAGAGATTGCACTCTTTTCCCTCACCAAATTTTCATCCCACTGGGTTTTTCTTAGAAAGGTTTTTTAATGAGGCAATCATGTAATAATGAAAATCCGAAATAAATAAATAATTCTTCATTTAATATTTTCATAATTTCATGTATTTTTTATTTTCTTTAATATTTTATCTTTATTTATTCTTTGAATTATTTTATTAAAAGAAATAATAAATCTATCTATTTTTTTAATTACACTAAAATCATAAATAAAATAGACAAATTACATTTAAAATAACATAATTTAAATTATTTAAACAAAATATATATTTAATATGTACTAAATTGAATTAAAATATCTAAATTTTTTTTTTAAAAAAATAGGTGGTACGTGCCGGCAACATGTGTCGGGCCTAGGGATGGGAATAGGGGCCCAATGGGGTGGGGGAGGGTCCCCCCACCCTCGCCCCCGCCCCCAAACCCCATTTGGGGGAACTGGGGATAGGGGTATTTGGGGGGAGGTTCCCCTGCCCCCACCCCCACCCCCACCCCCGTCCCCCATTTTCCCTATTTTCCCCATTTTTAATCCTAAATTTTTTTCAATCCGAAATCCGAAATTTGGAATTCGATCGGACCAAACTTTTGTTTTACCCTGTTTCAATATTTAATCCAATAATTAACAAAATATAAAATCTAAAATATATAATTGATTTAATTTAATCCAAAATTAATACAAATAACTATAATAATATAGTGTTAGAGTTCTTTTTTTTTTTTTCAAGAAAATAAAATTAAAATATATAAATAAATAAATAAAAATAAATGGGGGAAATGGGGGATTTGAAGCCCCACCCCCTACCCTCATTTAGAAAATGGGGGAATGGAGAAATGGGGAAATGGAGGTGGGGGGAGGTTCCCCCACCCTCACCCCCACCCCCACCCCCATTTAGGTTTTGGGGGTAAAATTTGCCCCCACCCCCACCCCAAAACCCCATTTGGGGGCAAATGGGGGCAGGGCCCAGTGGGGGAAATTCTCATCCCTAGCCGGGCCTCCCATTTTTGAAAACGAGTCGGCCCGGCTCGGCACAGCAACTTCCTGGCCTGGCACAGCAAGTTGTTGTGTCGTGCCAGGCCGAGCCCGTTTTCAAAAACGGGCTCAAGTCGGCCCGGCACATGTGGGCCGTACCGGCCCACATTGCCACCACTAGGTACAAATTAACACTACCCGTTTACTAAAGTAGAAAACATTTATTACAAATGTATATTAATTGTATTGCCTAAATCAATAAATGTAAACTTGTGCCCTCACTACCTTATATATGTAGTCTTTCTACTATCAGTTCGTCCTGATATTAAATATATCATGACGAAGAATATGGATTATAGATTATGGAGAAATTTTGACAAGTACATACATTTTGAGTCAAAATATATAAATCTAATGATCCACAGTTTTTGTCCTGATATATTTTATATCATGATGAACTGACACTAGAAAAATTATTTATATATATACAGTCCCGATCTGGTCAGGACGTCATGATATAACTTTATTAGGATATTGAATGTGAGCCACTCATTAAGAAGAAACTTTGACAAGTGCATACACACTTGAGTCAAATCATGTAAAACTAATGGCTTACGTTCAATATCCTCATAAAGTTATATCAGGATGCATTGACTTGAAATGATATATATATATATATACAGATTTTCTATTATCAGTTCGTCCTGATACTGTCCTGACAATAAATATATCAGGACGAAAAATATGGACCACTAAATTTACATACTTTGACTCAAAGTGTATACATTTATCAAAACTTCTCTATAATCTATGATCCACATTCTTCGTTCTAATATATTTATTATCAGAACGAACTGGCAATAGAAAGACTATGTGTGTGTGTGTGTGTGTGTGTATAAAGGGGTAGGATCCATGGCTCCATTTTTTTACACAATTTTTGACACAACTTTTTAGCCATTAGATATTATTGCTTCTTTTAATAGATAGGATTTAATTTAATCTCTTTTATCTTTCCTTATTTAATGCAGACATACATTGTCTTTTACCTATTTAATACTTTATCTCTCCAAAATATTATTTTTTTATTAAATTCTCTCATCTTATTTAATTGTCTTTTATTTATTTTTCTTTTCTTTTCATTTTTCCTTTACACTTTTTGTTGTTTTTTTTTTTTTTTTTACTTTACCTGAAACCAGAATATCATGATGTGACTTTCACTTTCACTTTTTAGTCTTGAAAATCCTTTTATTCTCTTTTTTTTCTTTATCTTGTTTTTTTTATTATTCTTATTTCTTAATTTACTTCATCTAAAACCAGAAAGTTTATACATATAATTAATCACTTGCTCCTTTTCACTCTCCTCCTTTATTTTCTTGATGTTTTATTAGTTTTATAGATCAAGTTATGTATTCATTAGTAGTTTTTCATTGAATTACTTATTGCACCTAGTTTTTATTTTACAAATATCAGTATAAATAAAGTCATATATGATGTTATTGTTCAACTTTACAAATATATTAACAAGACTAATATAAGTACAAATAATTTTGTTAGACAACTTTACAAAATTACACTATATAAGCTAATGAAATAAGAAATGATAAAAGAGGAAAAGAATAAAAAAAATAATAAAATAAAATGATTTTAAAGATCGAAAAGTTAAGAGTAAAAGTCACACCGATGATGTTTTGGATTCATGTAAAGTAAAAAAAATGTGTGAAAGACTAAAAGAAAAAAGAAACAAAGAGAAAAATAAATAAAAGACAAAAAATTAAATAAGGTGAGAAAATTTAATAAAATAATAATATTATAAAAAGCTAAAGTATAAAATGTCTTAATTAAATAGAGAAAGATAGGGAAAGATAAAAGAGATTAAATCATATCCATTAAAAGAAGTAAGATCCAATGACCAAGAAGTTGTACTAAAAATTGTATAAAAAAATAAGACCACGATATAAATATATAGATATATATATATATACAATTTTTCTATTGTCAGTTCGTCCTAACAATAAATATATTAAGACGAAGAATATGAACCACTAGATTTACATACTTCGACTCAAAATGTATGCACTTATCAAAACTTCTCCATAATCTGTAGTCCACATTCTTCGTCCTGATATAGATGAACTGACAATAGAAAGAGTATATATATACTGATCTTCTCCTCCATTTGTTTGAAGAGCAAATTGAGCACATCGGCTGCGTCTTTTCTAAAAGAAGAAGAAAGTTGAAAAACACAGAGATATTTCAAAAACAAATTGAAAAACGGTGACCGAAAACCTTTAAATGTGTTTTCTAAAAACAAAAATAGACTAAGTTGTTTTGAACAAAACGTTTTTGAATTTTTAAAAATACAGAAGAAGAATAAAAGAAATAAAGAGAAAGAAAGAAAGTGTAGTGTAACACCGAAAAGCAGAAACTGTCTTACATTATTAATTCAAAAATCTAGAATCCTTTTCAAAGCTTACAACTCCATAAAACCCAAAATTGTCCATCACAAACAGTAATGCACCATATATATATAGCTCAAATGAAAATTTAGAGCTACTGTGGACTACAAAAGTTTAGCAGTAATTCAGTTGAAAATATCCAACATAGCTCAAATGAAATATTAGAGCATTCATGTAAATAAACCATCCATGCCTACCTCATACTAACATTTGCACCCCGAACAGCCTAAAAGGATTTTTCAACTTCCCTTCGTGCTTCGGAGATTGTTTGGTTGATTCCTCTTCTTCAGCCTTCTCTTCATCCCCGAAGAGAGGTTTATTCAACTCGCCCTCGTGCTTCAGAGATTGTTTGGTTGATTCCTCTTCTTCAGCCTTCTCTTCATCCCCAACGAGCCTAAAAGGTTTTTTCAACTCACCCTCATACTTCGGAGATTGCTTGGTTGATTCCTCTTCTTCAGCCTTCTCTTCATCTCCAACGTCGATAACATTTTGGCCTAGTGGAAGATGCAAAGGCACTTGCATTTCCCCATATTGAATATTGGACATCCCTACCAAGGAACCATTATTGTTTTCGCCCTTGTTTCCATAGATCATGCAGAATGTTTTGGTCAAGGTAGAGTTATTGTCCCTGCACTCACACATATAGAAAGAAATAGTATCGTTATGCTTCAACTGGTTATCCTTCACAAACCGGTTCCAACCCCTTGTGAAGACGAAACTCTGACTGCTCTTCCAATAGCAATAGCGAAATTTCCACATCCTCATCGACCTGTCATAGAAAACTAGCTGCACATCATCCGCATAGTCACTCTTTTCACCTTCTTCTCCACCACTTTCAGAGATACTAGGGAAGTACTTAAGAGCATACTTTTTCGGGATGACAAGTCTGTTAAGCTTACCCACATCACTTGGCGTTAGCTCCTTTTGGAAGAGTTGCTTGCACATCAGCCATCCATCAGTAGGTGACCTCATCTGGGTGAGATTACCATCTTTTTCTCCACTCTTGGAATAACTCCTTAAGAACTCTGCAAACTTGAATTCGTACGAACCATCCCTAATCATGTTGAGCACTACCTCAGTAGGGTAACGACTTTGAAAGTTAGGCTCATGAGCAGTGATGCTTGTCCATGGAATATTTCTATGCAAGTCATTACTCCGAAGCCTGATTGCAGCACTGTCATAAGCCATCGCTGCTTCCTTTTCAGATCTGAAGGTCCCAAGCCACATCCGGTTGTGGTTAGCATAAATTTGAGCACCCCAATTTCCATTGTGCTGTGGTACAACACCTTTGAATCTAGTGGTGTTGACGATACTTGCATGCCTTGCACGCTTGCTAGGAGGATGAGGAAGTGCATGAGTGCTACTAGTTGAATCTGACAATTCTGTAATCACCTTTGTTTTTCCATTTGAAATCATGCGTCCTTCCATAGTGATTCTGAAGAAAAAAACATATCATTGTAGAAGGTTAATAGAATACAAATAATTTCAAGTGTAAAAGTTTTAAAAGATATTACTAAAGCAATATCACCAACAGCGGCTTTTATACTTAAAAGGGACATACATAATCATATTGAGAACAGAAAAAAATAAGACAAGAACCCCTATCCCTTGTTAACCGAATTTTCGGAATTATCAAGAAGTTGATATAACCACAGACACAGAGCAGCCTACAAATGTTCTAGTCTCAGCCATTTCCGGGTTACAAAGAGCATATCATGTTTGCTCTAATGAACTACAGAAACGATGTCACAATTATCCAAATACCAATCAGCATGAACATATATACAGTACCTTTTTTTTTTTAAGTTCCTTCAAGAAAGATTGGTAAAAAGTAAAAAGATAATTATTAATTCTATAACTAGTTCAAAGTAGAACATGTTGAATTCGGGTCACTTATCCTGCATAAGATAAATAATTAAATATGATTACTGTAACACATGCTTGGACATACAATGGAAATGTAAACAGTTTGTGTCAATTACTAAGTACCAAAGGGAACAAATGGAACTGAGGTCCTAGTGCAATCACCACATTTCAAGAATCATGGAAAATGTTTAAACCATAATAGCCTAACGCTAACATTAACCTTTTCAATCAAACCAGCATATTTCAATACCTAAAACAATGAAAAATGAATTCATGCATATACTTGGAAATATATATGTGATTTCAGCATCCATCAATTGTTATTACTGATATAGTTTCACCAAAAGATTGTATGAAGGTCTATTTAACTATATCTTGTGTTAATTTCTTATATACCATGGAAGATATATATGCTTACTATCATACTTTCATCTTATGCATGTTTGATTGTTTAATCTTGAGAATACACAATAAAATTGCCCAAAACGAAAAAAGAAATGCAATTGTTCCCAATACCACACAAGAATTGCATTGTCTCCTGTTAACTAACATTATCATGTCAAAACATGTCGGATCTCCTAATAGCCAATAATCAACATTAAACCTCAAATATATTGATCGTTTGGACCGGTAGTAAGAATCTGGGAAAAGAGCAACCATCGCGGTTATAGCAAGTCACACTACAACATATATGCTCCAATTATATAGCAAGTCACACTACAACAATTATGCTCTGGTTAATAAATATGCACAGTTATACCAAGTCACACCACTAAACATCATAAATTTCATATGTATACCTACCCACTCTCTTGAGATTTTTAAGCTTAATAATTATTTAAAAACAAATTTGTTAAAAGAGGAATAATAAAAGTTCACATATACTCGAGACATCTCCTCTCCTATGTCTCATTATGATGGACAACAGAAACAAACATTTTCAGCAGCATAGCAATATCTTTCCAAAATACATAAAAAAGCATCATTCAATAAACTTTTTTTTCCTTTTTTATTAATAACCAAGGAAACATATATCAACAAGAACAAGCAAAGATTAGAATATAGTGAACCACAGTAAAAAAATCAATATCAATGCTCTATGCTCTTAAGCATAACTGCACAAACTAATAAAAGAAAACATCCAAATTTTCAAAAATTGAGCAATGAAATCTGTCTCACTAGCAATTCATGTCTTTCTTGCTGGCCTCAACCAATAGACTAGACATCTAATTTTAGAAGGTTCTAAAAACATTTATGTAATACTTTATAAAACTTGTTCTATTATCATAGAATATAACGTTTCACAATTGGGTGAAGTTATCTAAAACCAGTTCAGAATATTAAACTAAAGAAAACGAACAAAAGCTATTGAACAAAGTATCATGTACCATGATATAAAACATGTAAATAAGTTCCAAGCTACATACACCTTGTAATTTCATATTTTAGCAAAAGCAGCTTTTACCAAAAGCATGAATCCCTTGGCAAAGCTCAAAAACATCCTTACATTTCAAGATTGACTATATTTGATGATCAATAAAATAAATGGACAGTTCAAACAATGCGACTTGGCACAAAACTCCTCTGTGACACTACATGTTCCAACAAATAAGCACAAAGGTGTTCATGGAGGAGAAAAACATGAAGTCAAGAGACTCAAGACACTCAAGTAAAGCAAGATAGGAGCAACTTAGTACATAATCCTCTACCCACCTAAGGACTTGATATTGACAAACTAGGTACGAATGACTCGTTAGTGTGAGTAAAATGTCACCATGACAAAAGATCCAACCTATACACCAGAAAAGACAGTTATTGGATTGAATTTCTTAGAGTGATAGATGGGAAGCTTCAGATGAGTTTAAAATTAACTTTAGCAATTGTTGTGCATATAGTGACTTGTCAACTAAGTTCTCTATGTCCAAGATAGTTTGTAAACATGAGAATATAAGCTCAAAACTACAAAAATTTCATACTCCTCCATCTTATGACTCGAAGAACAACAAAAACAAGAGACCTTCACACTCAAAACATTTCATAATTGAAAGGGAAAATTAGTACTAATGTTTTAAGACTAGAACTATGATTGAATGAGAAAATCTCAAATAGTTTTGACATCGGGTGAATATTCGTTAAATGTGTGAACACACACACACACAAAACCCCTAACCCAAACCAAATAACATAGTAGATAACCACGTCACATCTACAGTAGATTGTATTAAAAAAACTATAAATGTGATTGAAATGAGAAAATCTCAAATAGTCCTCACCCCACCACAAAACCCCAAACCCAAACCAAATAACATAGTAGATAACCACGTCACATCTACGATAGATTGAATTAAAAAACTATAAATGTGATTGAAATGAGAAAATCTCAAATAGTCCTCACATCGGGTGAATATTCATCCAGGGTGTGAACCTACCCAAAAAAAAAAAAAAAAACAACAACAACAACAACAACATTTGTTATAATATATTAATTATAATCATGCACATAACCATGTCAAATCTATGGTAGATTATATAAAAAAAACTAGAACTGCAATTGAAATGAGAAAATCTCAAATAGTCCTCACATCGGGTGATAATCATGCACATATAACATAGTAGATATGGTAGAGGTAATATTAGCATTTTGCTACACTGTTTAATTATCACAAACATGCTAATTGACAATGCACTCATAAATTAAATAGATTCAATAGTGTAACTATAAGTGCTTAAAAAGAATACGAAAATAGAACATCAAAATTGGTCAAATAAAAGATACAGATTAGCCGCAATATGTAATGATTTATAAACATACTTTATTGAGGATGAACTATAGAATCTACCTCCGATATTCTAAAGTGACTCAATCTTGACGTCGCTGAATCAATACAAAATGAAATAGTGTGGATTTCTTCTCATTTCATCAGAGCCGGAGCCTATTTTATGATACAACACAACCAAAGGTATACACTTGATATATAGGCATTTCAATTTTTAGTATACTTGATGTGGAAATTAGGCAACTTCTTTAATATTACTATATTAGATAAAATCTTCGTTGTCGTTGGCCATCCCAATTGAAAAATGACGTGGTCGTTTAATCTATGGTAACTATAGAACACCTTTTTATCATGTGTTGGTTGTTTTCAGTCATTTACTATATCGCACTGCACTAATAAATATTGTCTCAATCATATCCAATTCATTTCATAATAGTTAAATCAGTATAATGGTAGTCATATATTTATAAAACATGATAAACTATTACAACTAAACAATACTCACAAATATTATATTGTGAAATCATGGTCAAGCATTTATACTTAGTCCCAACATTTTTAATCAATAAAAAAATAGTTCACAATGAAATGTAATCCATATATTTGGTTCTTCAAATTATAATTCTTCTGCGAATATATAACAAATACATAAGTTTTTGTATTTCTTGACGTCAACTAAAATATTTCAAAGAAGTGATTCAGTTTTTTCTTAGTTTTCTACTTTTATCATTCCACACAGCCCTATCCCAGCCGCATCTCATACACAAACCGAAATTAAGTTGAATCAGCCCTCCAAGGTTGGTGTGAGCAGTCTTTCGTCACTAGACCTCTTGCTTCACACACTAGATATACCCTAATAGGCTAATCCTCTTGTAGACCATTAAATTTTTTAATAGATTTTTACTACTGGAATTATTATGTAATAACTATAATATATGAACTTTAATGTGGAAATTTTAATGTTTATCCATCTACTCATGAGAACAACAAACCAACGATTATACAACCAATGGGACAAAGACAAAACTATTGAAGTATATGAAACCAAGATTTCATAATTAGAGAAACATTCATTTCAAGGAGGAATCCAACTTACATCATTCAGGCTAAGAATGAAATTGTCTCAACAATCGTAAGGATTTCAAAGTAACAATTTCAATGGATTCATATCCATAGTTTGAAGTATATATTAGTACAAGTTGACCTCCACCAATCTTGCTCATAAGAAATTAACTATAGAAAGCTCTGTTGCCATTACCATACCTCCATATAGACAATGTCATAGCTATCACTTCATTTCATATGCAACTACTACAGCTGTCATATAACCTCCTCAATACTGTCTGCCACAACTAACCACTGCTTTGTTATACCATCATAATCTAATTTATCTATAAATAAAAGGCATTACAAATTTCTAGATTCAACACACTAATCCCAAATAAAAGCACAACTAAAGGGGATATAGAGCTATTTAAATATCCTGATTTGAAAAGTTGAAAGGCAAAATGTTGTTCCTCAAAATTTTACACGCTGCCATGACAAAACAAGCAATTAATTGAATATTTCATGAGCTCTTTTAAGTTTGATCTGCTCTAATAAGATGTTATTAACGTTCTGATGATCAAATGCATAAAAATCAGCACAGAAATAACCCTTTGTGCAATGATGGTAAAACATTTTTGAGTTGAGAGGAACAATAAACTACTGGTCTTAAAACACATGGAATATATTAATGACAAAAATGTTATTTTTAATCCCTTGTCACTAAATATTTCTCCAAACACTTATAATGTTTTCCAACATCAGGACTCAGGATACACAAGTACCAAACATGAATCCAATCATTATCTCATTATTTCCATGTCAAGGAAGTTGATTCGGTTTTAGCAACTTCACCTAAAATTCTTATATATCAACACAATCAAAAAAAAAAATCCAAATTCTAAAGATTCACAATAACACATCCAATTTAGAGCAAATAAGACTAAGTGATACATTCTTGAACTGAACTAAATTAAATATTGAATGTAACGTAAAAAGAAAAATGTTGTATTGACAACATATTAAGAAAAGGAAGGAAGATTACAAATCATTTTCAAGAATCCTTTATTAAATAATGGACGAATCACATCAAAAATTTATCAATGCTTTAAGACTTTCTAATATAAACATACAAATACTCACTGTGGCAGTTGTACATGACAGAAAATCATACAAACAAACCAAATTAATAACTCAAGTTGCTTTAACTTCAATAAAAATGAAAAACGGTGACACCTAAATTTGAATACAATTAAAGCCATCACTAATGCAAGTCAATTATCATGCAATCGAAATATGAGACAAAAGAATGGAAAGATCTATTGCCCTTCACCTATTACTGCCAACTGAATTCAAACACCCTTAGTCCGAAAAAGCATTTTTGATGTGTCCCTTCCATGCAAAGTGATTAATGATCATTTATTTCTTATTATCAAATCTAATGAGCTTTGTATTAATTATTATTTCGCATATCTAAAGGGCACAAACGGATTAATTTCTGGAAAACATGAATGCAAAACACTTAATTGAAGTGGGAATAGAACACAAATATCCGAAACAAATCAAATAACTCCTCTTATATCCTACTAATTTTTAATTATGTTGAATCAGTTCCCTTAAACCTTATGTAATAGCTTAAGTCTTCCTTAATAGCAACTCATGATAAGACATTACAACTACTTAGTCCGCACATTAAAATATCCCCATCAAATAAAAACAACTATTTTGCAAAATTTAAGACAACCCAACAGAAAGAGAAAAAAAATACATCACATAAAATCAGAACACTAAAGCACAAAACATTAACAAAAACTAGCATGAAAAGATATTGAATACAAGTTGGTTACACACTCACCTGAGTGATTAATCTGCAGGGAAAAGAAGTAACTTTTTGTTGCCTCCCAGAACCAAACAGCAACAATAAGTACTGCGAAAGAAATATCAAAACTTTATTTACTAGTTGAAATAATTGGAAAAAACAAAAACAAACAAGCACAAAAGGCTTTGTAAAGAAGAAAAGATAGTTCAATAAAAGAGGAAATAAAATAACAATCGAGAAAAAATAGCTTGAGTCAATGGAATTGTTTTACTAACCTGGAGAAAAAGATTTCCTTGATCACAAACTTGAAAATATTGCATATCTTCCCAAAAGAGGAAACAATCAAATCTTGCCATCTTTGGTTCCATTCCAACTGATAAGGGTACCCTTTTCTCCCTACAAAGAAACCTCACTTGCACCAAATCGCAAACACACAAAAATCAGCTTTATTTTTGGAGGATAATATCAAAAATTCAAATACGATTATAAAGACATGAAATTTATTGCTTCTTTTTTCTTCCCTTGCAGCGAAATCTCATGAACCAAATCCACATTCTGGAGAGCAAAACATATTAAAAATCTGCCTCTCTTTTTTCAACGAATATGATCATATATCAGCATAAAATTAAAAACAAACGCACAAATATTAAACCCAAAATCAGGGACAACAAACAAAACTGGACTTCAACTGGGTTCAAGGGAGGGAGATAAAAAGAGGGTTTTTATTTATTTATTTATTTATTATTCTTTTAATCAAAGCAGAAAACGAAGAAGAAGAACATAAAAATTCCAAAAGAGAAAAACAGTATTCCGTTACGTGAACAGTGAGCAAAGCGTACCTTGAAGGAGCCACATTCGTGATTCGTCCTCTACAAAGAGACGGATGGATAGATAGATAGACAAAGACGGAGAGAGGACCATGAAAAGTCACGCTTTCAAGCTCAATATAATAATAATTTAAAGTAAAGTGAGTTAATTTTTAATTATAAATAAATTAAACTGAGAGAGAGAGAGAGAGAGAGCAAATAATAATGATGATAGTTTTACCCGTACCGAGAATTCTGATGCATTTTTTCAATACTTATCATTTATCAACTTGAACTAGAAAAGGCATGAAATAAGTAAAATCCTGAGAGTCAGACATATCATATCAGAAAAAATTGAAGAAAGAAATAAAGGGTTTTATTGAGAAGATAAGTATCAAAAAAGATAGTGATGATTTGTCAAGCAATGCTTTGTTCAAGGTGTCATGTAGAGAGAGAGAGAGAAGTGAAGAGCTATGGATAGAGAGACATCTGGGGAATTTCAAGTAGAAGTTGTGTTTGTGTATATCAAAAGATAAAAAACGAAAACAATGGCAGGTTGAGTTGAGTTGAGTTGAGCTGACAGAGGAGAAGTGAGCACACACAAGTCAAAAAGTGTATACTTTCTCATACAAATTTCCCTGCGTGTGCTCACTCTCTCCTGTCAGTCTCTCTCTCTCTCTCTCTCTCTCTGATGATCACAAACAAACCTTTGATTAAAGCAAAAACAACATCAACAAAAACCCATCAGATGGTTGATTCTTCTCTCAGTCAGATCTGAAAACCACAAACAAAACATCCCACTTGCTTTTGGAAACCCTCCCATTAATCAAACAAAGCTAGCTAGTTACACACCGAACAAACATGAACCAACCACAATTAGGGTTTGAAGAACACTATCTTCAATCCAAACCCACCTAAATTCTTATCTAAATTTCCCATTCCTCTTCTATTTTTTCTGTTGTTGGTGGGATTGCAGAGAGGAAAAGGCTCTGTTAAATGATGTTGTAGTTGGGTTCTTCAAGGCCTCTCCTTTAATATACCATTCATCGCCGTTGACACATTCCATGTACAGAGACAGACAGAGAGAGTGATGAAATGAAAGGTACAATTAAAAAGAGAAGGGGATTGGTTTGTCGCGATTTGTATGGTTGATTTTTGTACAAGATAAAATAAAAAAGACAAAACCAATACCACCCCCACTTGAACAAATTCGTCCAACAACACTTTTCTTAGATATCGATTTAGAGAGAGAGAGATTTTGGTCTTCTTCTTTAAGAAAATAAAATAAAATAAAAAAGGATGGTGTGTCGAGATGTGATTGGGTGGAGGGGGAGTGGTGCTTCGACAAGTAAGAAGCTGTCTGGGCCGTCTGATCGTCAACATGGAGGGGTCCCATTGTCGGTGATGTTTAGAAAGGGACTGCGTTGTATATATGAGGGGAGGCATATATAGATAAACACCCCTTTTATGCTTAATTTTTTTTTTTTTGATATATTTTAAGGTTAATTATTAACTTGAAATCTATTGATATGAAAAGTCAGTTATCAATAATTATTAATTTATTATTGTCAAAAAAATTTAATAATTATTAGTTTGAGGAGTAGATATAGATATTTGACGCTTAGATCATCTTTATTACTGTTATATTTTATATAAATTTCTTGACACATATTATCATAGATTCATAATGAGGTAAAAAAATACATCTCAAATGTAATTATCTAAACTATATATAGAGCTTATGTGGGAAACAAAAATATAGAAATTATGAAGGTGGATTTTACAATTCAGAAACAGTCCTATAAATGCGGATTATGATTTCTCACCGTTACCCACTACTAATGCCATTAATCGTATGTTATTTTAGATATTTGGATCGGTGGAGACAAGAATATGTATTTGTTTACCTATTTTTTCCAAAAGTGGATCTATATAGAAGAGAAATGTTAATGTACCATTAACAGAAATTAAAATATATATATTAAAAAAAAAAACATCATTAATAGTATGAGAGTTTCTCCTTATAATTCACAAATTATCTATTTACACTACAATTTTTTTTTTTTTTTTATTAATGGCAATTTTAACCTAAATTAAAATTACTAAACAAGGAAAAAAAAAAATCTAAAAACACTTCAAACTAATTAAATTATTAAAAAAAATTCTCTCTCATAAATCATTAGATTAAATATTACATATTAAACTCTTTCTCCTGAATCTATTATTATCATATTAAACACGCTCTCCTAAATCCTAATTAATCTCTCTCTCCATTTTTCAAAAAAAAAAAAAATCCAATCTCCATACTTTCTCGATCAATATCTGATTAATAATTAAACAAAAAAATACTTCTGAATATTTTGGTTTTTTACTAACAGTAATATATATATATATATATATATATTAAAAAGTCTCAATTTTCAAATATATATATATATATATATATGAAAATTTGATTTATTACAACTAGATTCGATTAAACTCATAATTTCTAAGACTAATGAAAGAATTAAATTTCTCTATGCAATCACATACCTACAAAAATAACAAAAAACATTTTCATATTTTTATTTTTATTTTTATTTTTATTAAGAACAAGGTACTTATTTTTTGAGTTTTTTTTTAATATATATATATATATATACGGTTCCTAAAAATCAAGCTTATTCCTAAGTTTTTTTTTCCTTAACTGTTAGTCTTACTTGAGAAAGAATGGATATACAAAATTAGAGATGTGTATTAGAAGAGAAGGAGTTTAATATGTTGATTTAAAATTTAGGAGAGAGTGTTTAACATGTAATATTTAATCTAACAATTTAGGAGATATATATATTTAATAATTTAATTCAAAAAAGATACTCTTTGGACGAATTCAAAAGCTATGATGGTCCATCCTAACTTTTATTAAAATAAAAAGGAGTGACTTTAGAAATTTATTTTTTAAAATTGAGTGTCTTCAGAATTTAAGTGTCAAAAGATAAAAAGGATAATTTTGGAACAAAATGAAATGTCTTTATAATTTTTGTTAAATTTAAATTTTGAGAATGGATGTCTTTAGAAAAGAAGTGTAAAAAGAAAAAATTGGATTGTCTAAAGAAACTCTCTAATAGTATTAGAGATGCTCTTAGTATCTTGGTAGATCGCAACAAAATCATCATATATCTTGTTAGTGTTGCAGAATTCGCTGGGTACTAATCGGGCGGTAGCTGCCACCTAGCGCCTAGGCAATTCCTTGGCCGAATTTTTTTTTAAAAGAAAATAATCTAAAAATTTGTAATACTCACAAATCACGAAGAGTCAAAGATTGCTATTGTTTGCTAGTAAAGGTTGTGATGGCTAGACAACGTCAAGCTCCGGCGATAGCGATGAAGGATAACCAATAGTGACGAGGGGTTGGCCAGAGAAGTAGGTAGAAAGGCTACTTGGTGTGTGTGTGGTCACTGGTTTGGTCTGATCTGGTATGTTGCTTAACTAGAAATTGAGAGAGAAAAAAAAATTCTCTCTTTTAATGAATCCCAAAACAATGTTGTTTTGGAATTCATTAAAACTAAAATAACCCAAAATTATTGTAATTTTTTTTAAAAAAAAAAAAACTAAATCCCAAAAATGCCTTAGTTTTAAACCCCCAAAACTATGTCATTTTGAGATATTATTAAAAATAAAAATTAAACGCCTAGGCATGCCAATTTTGCCTAAGCATGCCAATTTTGCCAAATTCGGTACGACCAGTAGTTGCCTAGAGCAAATTTTGTAACACTACGTTTTGTGACAAATTTTAGAAATAAATAAATAATTATTAACACTTCATTGTGTTGGAAATTTGAACCAATGAACGTGGAAATGTCATACCTAATATTCGCTCATAACTCATAGTAATTAACGTCTATAGCAGAAAAATAAGATAACAGAAAATAAACAATCACACAACACAAGATATACGTGGAAAATCCTAAATCAGGAAAAAAACCACGGGCCGTCAGGATGATAGAAAAAGTTCCAATATATAATAAATTGTTACAACCATATACTCTCCCAGAATTTCTCTCTCACACCTTAACCCTAAACCATAAAGCCTTACCAATTCCCCAAGCTCACAACTGAGCTTTATAGCATGACTCTCAACTCACAACACTCACAAAATCTTCACCAAGAACCTCCAATATCCCCTAGGTCTCCCTTGAATATCACCCACGGATCTCTAACTTGATCCACTGATATTCATCGGATATTCCTTAGGTCTCCCCCGGATCTCATCTACTCTTTGATATTACATGGTGTTCTTTTTGCTCCACCCAAATAACCTAATTACAAGGTTTTATTTGTACTAGTTATAGGGAGTTTAAACCTAAAAAGAAATCCATCTCCTATACGTACAAGACTTATTTCATATAAATATTATTTCCTTTTATGATAAGTCTTCTTATAAAGAGAAATCATTTTCCTTTAAGCCCAAGAACTTCCAAAAAAATTACTTTCCTTTTTTCACTCACCTTTGACCTATGCAAAATATACTGTCACCGCTGTCTAGGCCATGGTTTACAACCCGCGCCCTACACCGCAGAAAGCCTCTAGAAACGACTGCTCAGAATACCACGGTCTGCACCTTTTGCCTACACCACAATCTGGTGAAACCGCTATCCCTAGCTGTAAGGTTCAATTCCAAAAATTTTCTCAAGCCTGGAATCCAAGCACCCAAAAATTGATCCAGTCCAATTGATATTTAAAATAAAATAAAATAATTAAAGGGATTGGAAGAGGGAGAATAGAATTCGTGGATAGCAAAAACAGAGATCTGAGAAAGAAGAATAAAGAAAAGAAAGAGAAGCTGGTCGTGAGAGATAGGGAGAGAATATGAGAGATTGAGAGAGATCAAGGCTTAGAAAAGAAAAGGAGAGATGAAAAAGAGAGATTTATTTAGAGATACAATATGAGATATAAGGAAGAATTAGAGTGCTTGAGTAGATATGCAACAAATATGTATACAACAGGATGGATCCAGAATCAGATGTATTCAGACAAAACCCAATCTCAGAACAAATTTAAGCATAAGAGTTATGTGAGTGGATAGTTTTTATTTATGATTTAAGTCATTTATTTTAGAATTATATGTTAGATTAACTTATTTAAAGAGTTATTAGAAATAAATGATTTATTCATTGATTTAGAGAATAGATTTCCATATGATATATGTTTTTAAGAAATATGTAGATTTCTAGAATCCATAAATAGATTAAGAATTAAGATTTAAAAAGAAGAATAGTTTATTGATCGAACAAAAATTGGTATGATTTTGGCTCTCACTTCCTTCTCTTTTTGCTTGATTCTTGAGCAATATCTCATGATTAATGGTGTGAATTAAGTGTTTTTAGGTATTTATAAAGTTCAGAGGCATTGGAGTAATATTGGTGGCAAAAGGGGCTTAAATTGTAAAAAGTGTGTGCAGATCATTCATCTTCAAATAGGCATATCTCTCTCTTCAGATCGAACCATATTTCAGATTACATATATTCGGAAAGCCCCGGAAGTCTACTTTCCAGTGATTTTTACGGATAGCGATTCCAAGTTTTCTACAGAAAATTATGCCCGTTTTCGTAGCTGCTGTGAACTCCATGTCGCCATGGCGACCTCCACTTTCTAGAAGCAGTAAAATGAATGTTTTTCTAGCCATTTTTGAGGGATATTCTTGTCCTTTCATGCCCATTTCATACCCTAGCTTTTCTAACATATAAATACACCATTTTATGCTAACTCTTGACAACTCTTGTTCATCAAGAAACCTCCTTTCTCCACCATTCCTAATCCCTCCATTCTCCTCTCCAATAAACACCTAGATTACTCCACATAAATCATTCCTCTCTTTCCATCTTCTCCACCCATTTCCTTTGTCACTTTCCATTTGACTCCACCTATCTAGACACCTCCTCAACACCCAATCTTTGCACAAGACTCAAGCAAGGAAGCTCAAGGAAGGATCAAGCTTACAAGAGAGACCCAAGGGTGATTTCTCTCTATTTTACTTCCTTTCTTTGTTTGTGATTATGTGTAATTAAACCCCCTTTCTTGGGGGATGATTTGAGACACTTTTGAACTATGAGTATTTATTAAGGCTTTGGATATTATGTTTATTCAATTATAGTTTTATTCACTTTTTAATTGGATCTTGCACTTATGTGATTATATGAGTATTGACACACTTATTGATTACAATATGTTGTAGGATAATTTGTGATAAAATTGATTAAGTTATTGACACACTTGATTGATTATAGCACATAGTGAATAGGATAGGCTTTTGAAGGGTAGGCCTACCACAATTGCCTAGGCCATTCGATCGTCACTAACCGATCCCACCGTGACCCCCTCTCCTTAATCGGTTAGGCATTGTAGTGGGAAGTTGTTTAGGGTTCGTAGTGATGGTCTAAACAACACTTTTGAATGAGATCGGTCCTTAATTGTGTGAATAGTGCATTAATGAAGCCATTGATGAATTGCTCAAAGTCCATTAGCTACTCTATCATTTCCCTAGACTTCTAATTAATTGTTTAATCCATTTTCTTATCTAGGTTGTTGTTATTGGATTCCTATCTATTCATATTCTCTTTACATTTTATTGCTTTTATTTTTCCATGTATGTTTGATGGTTTCTTAAACCATACACCATTCAAACTACCATGATTTACTTTATTTTGTATTTTATGAATTGTTAATTAATTCAACTAATTACTCTAATTTCTTGTGGAATGAATCCTACTTGCCACTTTACTAATTTAATATCTAAGTGGTGAAAAATCGGTTTTCTAAACGAACACATTTAAAACATTATTTTGTTGCGCAAAATGACCGCATCAAAATTGGTGCCACTGCTGGGGAATTAAAGCGATTATTGAATTACTTAGCTTTTCTTTGTAGTTTAGATTTTTCATATTTCTTTTGTTATTCATTTTTTTATATAGTTAGATTTTTTTTTTAGTTATTTGTCATTTTCGTTATTTTTAGATTTTATAGTCTTGTGTTCGTTTTTCTTTTATTTTTCTTCTATTTTTCTTTTCAGGAACAATGGATCCTTTTGACTTGCAATTGGCCATATTCAACCGGAACATAGAGTTATTTGCCTCAAGGCACTCGAAGGAAGAAAGAGCTCATGACTCAAATTCTTCCAATATGGGGACAAAGGATGGGATTCCCGAGGAAGAAATGCTAGAGGCCATCTGAACATCACAAATGACATACGAGCATACTTTGAATGAATGTTTGGAGGCAAGTGCACTTAGGTTTTCAGGATTAGAAGCTTCGTTGAGAAGATTAGAAGTGCACCTTGGAGCTATCATGGAAGCTACACAAGCGCAAGAGAGCCAAGAGTTCCCAAATCCACCTATGCTAGAAGAAGCTACCACCATCCATTGGAAGGGTGAGAATGTAGAGCACAATTATTTTCATAATTGTGCTAAGGAGTTTTCTAGTTTTGAAGGTGAAGAAGTATGAGAAGAGGAGACAAATGATGAAATGAAGGAACCAAAGCCTTATGTCCCTCCCACTACTTTTCCATGCCGCCTACACAAAAGCATTTGGTATAGGTTGTTTCCTAAACTTATCAAGCCACTTTTTCAAGTGAACATTTACTTGCTTTTGCTTTATGTGATTAGGAAAACGCCGGTGAGCGACAAATACTTCCAAGACCTAATCGCATATAGGCGCATATTCGAAACCTTGGAATTCGGTTGACCGATCCAAGTAACACGTCTAGAGGGAACGTAAAACCAAGCGCTTGGTGGGAGGCACCCCACCTAGGTATAATTTCTTTCTTTGTTCATTTTATTTTTCTTTTTAGTTTTTACATTTTTGTTTAGAATAAGTGTGTGATTTGTTTGTGTTGTGTTTAGTGCCTAGGGTATTTAAGTTGTTTGTGTTTTGAGTTCTTGCCTTCCATGCTTCGTTTATTCATTGTCCATGCATCTCAATGTCATATATAGATTAAAGACAATGTTTAGATTAGGTTTGGGGGTGTGGATTCATTATTTGAGTCATTTTTTATTTTATGTTTTTTCAAGTTTTTCTTTGACCTTTGCGAAAGCTCTCTGTTTTAAAATTTTGAGGCCAAATGTTTCATTTAAACTGTACTTCTTGGTGAGGAAATAAATTATTTTGCCCATGTTTTGTTCTTCAATTTTTCGATACGGTTCCAACGGTAGAAAGAACGTAAAATTCTGGGTTGGGGTTCAAAAGTTATGAACGTTTCTTCGACCAAAGGTCATGGGCGATGTCCTGTTTTCAAATTCTGCACGTGAACCATTTCGAAGTCCGTTTCTGCACTTTTCTAATTTGAATTTTGAAATATTTTCTAATTGAAAAGTGTGCATTTACATATCTATTTTCTTGTTCCAAAATTGGAGAAGGTTTTATTGAGTATTTTTGAAAATATGCACTGAAGAGCGGACATTGGTCGAATTCGAAAGTCACCAAGTTTTTTGGAATTTTGTCCTCCATATATAGATGTTCTTTTGCATTGTGTTTTTTGTTGGTTAAGTTTGTTTCTTTTAGAGTAATAAATGTGCTCCAAACTCTTGTTGGCAATTGCATGTATTGAGTATATATTTATTTGCCGGAACTTTCTAATGTGCTTAGTGCTTGTATAGATTTTCTATTGCTTCTTGAGGAAGTGTGTTGTGTTGCTTGTGTGTTGAAGCAAGGTTTCTTTATCTCTTGGGATGAAACAATGACAACTTGTGAATCTTGGACGGACAAGCAAGCCAAGAGTGCTCATGAAAAGGGCGAGAGCCTTATCCTAAGAAAAACAACACTTTGGAGTTTAGAGTGCCGGAGGTGGGAGGCACCCCACCTAGGTACAATTTCTTTCTTGTTTTTTTTTTAAATTTTTTTTCTTGCTTTTTAGTTTCTTGTTTAGAATAAGGGTGTGGATTGTTTTTGATAGTGGATTTAAGCTTGAATGATAACATATTTTGTCCACATGGATTGTGATGTGACTCTTGATGAACTTACATTGCCATATCTCTTGAGTTGATGATGAATATATAGGATGTTAATGAATGCAACACTTGATTCAATTTTTGGGATAAATTTTAAATGGACATTAAAATGTGTTTTTGGAACTCTTTAATTATGGATGTGTGTTGCGCCGCGTTCATTGGTTTATATGCCTCAAAGACATTGAGGACAATGTCTAATTTAGGTTTGGGGGTGTGTGCGCAACACCATCTCTTGTTTGCAATTGTGTGCAAATGTTTTGAGCCTAAATTTTTCAAAATTTTCGAAAAATCTTGTGATTATGTCATGCTTGAGCATATTTTGCTTGTTGAGATTGTGCCTTTGTGTGTGCGAGTAAGGTATTGCGTATCTTTGCCTTGCTTAGCTTAGATTAACTTTATGCTATTTAGGGTTGCATTGCTCAAAGCGTGCTTCTTTTCTCTTGATGTTGGAATGAATATTCAATTATGCTTGAAGGTTAGGAATTAATAGTGGAGACTTCCTGTGAGGTTCACAAACACGGCCTTAAAAAGCATATTTTTGAGGGAAAGTTCTTACTCTTTAAACACTCATTCAAACACACATATTATGCATATTTAAAATGTCTCATTCGCACTTAAATGTTGTTTGTCATAGAACATATGGACTGTTTGCGGATGCCTTGATTGACTTTGTGGACAAATCTTTAGAAATGATTTTAGGCAATGCATGTGAAAACCATCAAATTGGCCTAAATACTTCCTATCTCTCTAATGTGTGTGCTCCATAGCCCATTTGAAACCAAATACAATTAAGCTTTTCATTCATGAACTACATCAACATAAACCATATAGCCTAAACACTAGACTTACCTTTTACCAAATAGTTTGCTAAGGCTTAGGGGTTGAATGTAAGCTTTGAGGTGTATTAAAATGTAAGGCGTGTACCTAGGCAAATATGTATGTGCAAACACATGAAAAAGATGAAATGCAATGCTTGAAAAGAAAAAGAAAAAGACAAGCAAAGAAAAGAAAAGAAAAGCATAGAAAAAGAAAAAGAAAAAAAAATGAATGAGGCACTAAGTGCCTAGATCAATTTTGTGAAATCAAATGAGCTACTCAACAAAAATTATGAGTAGAAAAATGCACAAAGTTAATTGTAAGCTTGGACACCAAATTGTGGAATATGTAAGGTTGTAATGAGCAAGTTGTGCTTAATTTAGAATGTATGCCTTATTGTGACCATTGGGTGATTGCAATCAATTCTTCCCATTTATTGACTCACCATTCACCTTTGGCCCCATTACAACCAAATGAAAGACCTATTTGATCTTTAGGGATGTCCACTTTGGAAATTTTGGTTGCATGTTCTTTCCGGTTCATGGTTTTCAATTCCATTCATGAGACAAATTTTGAGAAATTGTTTTTTGAAATAATCATTTGCAATTAAATTTGATATCTTGAACATAAACTTATATTGCATATGGATTGTGAGTGAAGCCTAAGAATCTGTGTGAAAATGAGAGAATCCGGTGAGGATTAGATGTCGAGGCGAATTACATTCTTTTCCTAATGGCACTTTAGTTTTGAAGCTTAAGCATCTTGAATATGGAATCGCGTTGCATGCAATGTTTACTTAGAGTGGCATGTCTTTAATCTTTATTTAGCATCTCTTACATGCATTATTTCCTAATAAGCACAACGTTAGTTTAATCTCTTCACTTATTGGTTTTGCTTTTGAGTCATTCACAAAGAGTTGGTACTTTAATTATTATTTTGATGATTAAACACATGTCCATTGGTGCTTCTTGTTTGTTTTGCTCGAGGACGAGCAAAAGATAGGTTTGGGGGTATTTGATCGAACCAAAATTGGTATGATTTTGGCCCTCACTTCCTTCTTTTTTTGCTTGATTCTTGGGCAATATCTCATAATTTAATGGTGTGAATTAAGTGTTTTTAGGTATTTATAAAGTTCAGAGGCATTGGAGTAATATTGGTGGCAAAAGGGGCTGAAATTGTAAAAAGTGTGTGCAGATCATTCATCTTCAAATAGGCATATCTCTCTCTTCAGATCGAACCACATTTCAGATTACATATATTCGGAAAGCCCCGGAAGTCTACTTTCCAGCGATTTTTACGGATTACGATTCCGAATTTTCTACAGAAAGTTATGCCCGTTTTTGTAGCTGCTGTGCACTCCCTGTCGCCATGGCGACCTCCACTTTCTAGAAGCAGCAAAATTGACGTTTTTTAAGCCATTTTTGAGGGGTATTCTTGTACTTTCATGCCCATTTCATACCCTAGCTTTTCTAACATATAAATACACCATTTTATGCTAACTCTTGACAACTCTTGTTCATCAAGAAACCTCATTTCTCCACCATTCCTAATCCCTCCATTCTCCTCTCCAATAAACACCTAGATTACTCCACATAAATCATTCCTCTCTTTCCATCTTCTCCACCCATTTCCTTTGTCACTTTCCATTTGACTCCACCTATCTAGACACCTCCTCAACACTCAATCTTTGCACAAGACTCAAGCAAGGAAGCTTAAGGAAGGATCAAGCTTACAAGAGAGACCCAAGGGTGATTTCTCTCTATTTTACTTCCTTTCTTTGTTTGTGATTATCTGTAATTAAACCCCCCCTTCTTTGGGGATGATTTGAGACACTTTTGGATTATAAGTATTTATTAAGGCTTTGGATATTATGTTTATTCAATTATAGTTTTATTCACTTTTTAATTGGATCTTACACTTATGTGATTATATGAGTATTGACACACTTATTGATTACAATATGTTGTAAGATAATTTGTGATAAAATTGATTAAGTTATTGACACACTTGATTGATTATAGCACATAGTGAATAGGATAGGCTTTTGGAGGGTAGGCCTACCATAATTGCCTAGGTCATTCGATCGTCATTAACCGATCCCACCGTGACCCCCTCTCCTTAATCGGTTAGGCATTGTGGTGGGAAGTTGTTTAGGGTTCGTAGTGACGGTCTAAACAACACTTTTGAATGAGATCGGTCCTTAATTGTGTGAATAGTGATTAATGAAGCCATTGATGAATTGCTCAAAGTCCATTAGCTACTCTATCATTTCCCTAGACTTCTAATTAATTGTTTAATCCATTTTCTTATCTAGGTTGTTGTTATTGGATTCCTATCTATTCATATTCTCTTTACATTTTATTGCTTTTATTTTTCCATGTATGTTTGATGGTTTCTTAAACCATACACCATTCAAACTACCATGATTTACTTTATTTTGTATTTTAGGAATTGTTAATTAATTCAACTAATTATTCTAATTCCCTGTGGAACGAATCCTACTTGCCACTTTACTAATTTAATATCTAAGTAGTGAAAAATCGGTTTTCTAAACGAACACATTTAAAATATTATTTTGTTGCGAAAAACGACCGCATCATTTATATATGTTCAGATAGATTTCCAGTTAGATTTTTATATTTCCAGATTTTCAGATAGATTTACTAATTTTCAGATAGATTTCTAGAAATCCAGAAGGATATTTAGTTTTTCAGAAAGATTACAAGATTTCCAGAAAGTTTTTCAGATTTCCATATTCAAGTGCTTTATGAGAATTTTTAGTAAAGAAGAGAAAAGAAGATTGATTTATGTTTTCAGAAAAGTACTTGAAAGAATTATATATGTATGTTCAGAAAGTTAGTTTTCAAAGATCATTCAGATTTTAAGATATCAAATTATGTACCCTCTCCAGCAGTATCAGATTCAGATTATTAGCCTTTGGGGCTGCTCTACACATGTATGTGAGATTACCCTACACGTTCGATCAGATATCGACGTATATATGAGATTATATTCATATTATTAGCCTTTGGGGCTGCTCTGCACATGTATGTGAGATTACTATACACGTTCGATCATATAATCTCACATACACGTCGATATCTGATCGAACTTGTATGTGAGATTATATGAGATTACTCTGCACGTTTGATCAGATATCATCATGTATGTGAGGTAATCGCTCTGCACGGGTTATCAAATATCACCGTGTATGTGAGATACGTATTTCCCCCTGCTCTGTGTGTGCATTGTGATGTTTTGCCACGTACATGAGATATTCCACTGGGTACTGGTTTGATAAAGAGTTTTCAGATTATATGTATTACTGATTATGATCAGTAGAGAAAAGATTTCAGATTATTAGAAAAGATTTCAAATTATCAGATATTTTATATTTTACAAAATCAGAAAATGTTTTTATTATATTATATAGTATTTTAAAAAAAATGTGTTTTAAAGAGAAGATATTTAATTAGTTCTCAGCTTATGTTACATAACAGTTTCAGATTTATTTCAAAAAGAGATATAGAAATGCGTTCTATAGATTAAGTTTAGCCTAAGAAATACAGAATTCAGAAAGAAATTTAAGAAAAGTTTATATAGCTAATAATTTCTAGATTGAATTTTTGTTGGCTAGTATGAAATTAAATGAAGTACGAAGGCTTTGATCCTTATTGAGTATAGGTACATAGGTGTTTGAGTTGTAAATCTCAAACTCAAGCTCATCAAAGAAAGAAAAAAAATAAGATTCTCACAGGATTCTTTCGTACTCAAGATAGGAGTCGGGGCGGGTCTTATCACTACCACTGTCAAACCTACATCGGTTTGGATAGCGCAAACTACTGGAATCGAACTGTTGTGCGAACTGCTCTCCTTTGCACAATGGTATCCACATTGTTATTCCTATTTCCAGTTTTCTTCAGCCTCTTCTACAGTTCTTCATGGCCATCAAACCTCCCTTAAACACCATCTTCAATTTCCAAACGTATCCCACGTCTCTTAAAAGTTTCACATCAGTTGAGCCCTGTTTGGTTAACATTGGGTTCACTTGAGAATATGAGTCAAATCCTAACAATTCTCCCTTTCTGCAAGTATTCCAAGACCTTGTCCACGGCCACAATTCTCATTACTAAAAATCATCAAACCCCACCGGCCACCACAAGGTATAATCACTTAGGAATAAACCATCCTAAGATTTATTTTTTTTTATTTTTTTTTGTGTTCGTTGTTCTATCACCGTATCAAAATAACTTGCTGAAATTGTGGTGCAACTCATTACGTCAGATTTCCAAGGAGTTTATCAACCATCAACATCATTGTCCACCCACACACCTCACTTTGCATCACCTTCTAACCGATGCCCATGTGCAAACCTATGGACCACTAGTAGCAACATATCCACTTCCATGGCCAGTGGGGAAAACTGTAAAAAAGATAAACGTGTCATTGCATCACCCAACCCTATGAAAGACCATATGTCCTTGCATCATTTATCCTGGTGAAAGAGTTGCTACTAGTACCGGGAGTGCTTTGTTGTATAAGCCACACACCACACTAGAGACTTCAAGCATTCCTTTTTTTTTTTTTTTTTTTGATATTCAATCAACGCCTTTTGTAACCCATATTGAATCTCCATGACTCGTACTTGCCACCACAAGCCAAATTCTCTTCCGTCTCCATTCTTCCTCCATCAAACCCTACCGAATTTGAAACCGCTTTCAAGACGTATTTCCTTTGCTAAACCATACTAGGCAACCATGAATCATCATCCCAATACCAAGTCCTCCATACGATCTCCCGTAAAGACTTGAAACCGCCATCACCAAACCATGTGGCTTTAATACCAATTGTTGGGAATTTGAACCAATGAATGCGAAAATGTCATGCATAATATTCACCTATAACACATAGCAATTAACGTTTATACCAGAAAAATAAGATCAGAAAATAAAAAATCACACAACACAAGATATACATGGAAAACCTTAAATCAAGGAAAAAACCACGAGCTATCATGATGACAGAGAAAGTTCCACTATATGATAAATTGTTACAACCATATACTCTTCAAGGATTCTCTCTCATACCTCAACCCCAAACCACAGAGCCTTATGAACTCCCCAAGCTCATAACCAAACTTTACATTATGACTTTCAGCTCACAACGCTCACAAGATCCTCACTAAAAACCCCCCGATATCCCTTAGGTCTCCACTAGTGGTGTCAATGTTGGCCGGCACGGCCTATTTGTGCCAGGCTCGGTTCGTTTTCAAAAATGGGGGCCTGGAATGTGCCTGATGTGTCGGGTCGTGCCAGCCTGAGGGCTGACCCACTTTTTTTTTTTTTTTTTTTTGAAAAAAATTTAATTTGTTAAAAATGACATCATAGAGTATGGACATCATAAAGTATTGAGTTGTGGCCCATAACCCTTGTCCAAATAAGTATGTTTTCCTTTGCTTTTTCCTCATTTTTATATAGGTTATGCTTCTTTTCATTCTCTTATTTATCCGATGTGGGATGTGAGATTGAATTTCTATTTCCATTCATTGATATAACATAATGATATTCTCTTGAGTCATTTTTTTCTTTAAATATGAAAAACATGGAGAGAATTGGGAGGTCTATTAAAATTAAATAATGGTTTTGTAAAAAAATAAATAAATAAATAAAAATAAAAAATAAAAAAAATAAAAATAAAAATCAAATAAGTCATCTATTGATATTATGCTATAATTTCCATCTTTTCCATCCATGAACAAAAATCATATGTGTGTGTGTGTGTGTGTTATTATTATAAGTTCGTTCTTGGTTTATGTAGTTTTGTCTACACGGATTATAATTTGAAGCAGGGGACACCCTTGTATTGTGCCATGTATTCTTGATTTTTGTCTGCTAACTTGTGTGATTCTATGATAATTTGGATTCAAATTTGTTTTTTTTAGTTTAACTGTATAATAGAAGTTATATCTCTGGTATTAGTGAATAATTTGTCTCAAAAAAATAATATTATAATATATATATATATGTAAATAAATCATTAAATCACATTCACATATTATTCTTCCATAATCTTAGTCATAGTAATTGCTTATAACCATAGTTGTATTCAATCTCACATCCCACATCGGATAAATAAGAACATTGAAGAGATGTCTAACCTATATAAAAGGAGGGAAAGACAAATGAAAACTTACTTGCATAAACAAGGCTTATGGACTATGGTTCAATACTCTACAATATCATTTCTCTTTTAAACATTTTATTTTTATAAATAAAGTTTTTTTTTTTTTTTTTGAATTTCTTTTAAATAATTTGGCTGGCCCAACTTGCCGATACACCGTGCCCCGATCTAAGGCTTGGCACATGCCAGGCATGTGGGCCATGCCTGGCCTGGCACGCCTCACATGCGGGCCATGCCTGGCACGGCCTGCTAGGCACGGCCCATATTGACAGCACTAGTCTCCTCTGAACATCTCCCACGGATCTCTAACTTGATCCACTGATATTCCTTGGATCCTTCCCCGGATATTCCTTGGGGTCTCTATCGAATCTCACCCACTCTCTGATATTACATGGTGTTCTTTTTTCTCCACCCAAATAACCTAATTATAAGGTTCTATTTATACTAGTTACATGGAGTTTAAACCTACAAGGAAATCAATCGCCTATACATACAAGACTTACTTGTTTCACATAAATACTATTTCCTTTTATAGCAAATCTTCTTGTAAAGAGAAATCATTTTTCTTCATGCCCAAGAACTTCCAAAAGAATTACTTTCCCTTTTTCACGCACATTTTCCTGACTTGTGCAAAATACGCCATTACTGCAGCACCCGCACCCTACACCGCGGAAAGCCTCTGGAAACGACCGCTTAGAATACTGTGGCCTGCTCCTTTTGCCTCCGTCACAGTCTGGTGAAACTGCTATCCCTACCGCTATCAAACCCATAGTGGTTTGGACAATGTAAACTATTGGAATTGAACCACTGTGCAAACTACTCTCCCTTGCACAGCGGTATCCACATTGCTATTCTCGTTTCCAGTTTTCTTCAGCTTCTTCTTCAGTTCTTCATGGTCTTCAAACCTCTCTCAAACACCATCTTTAACTTCCAAATGTATCCCACGTCTCTAGGAAATTTCACACCAGTTGAGTCTCGTTTGATTAACATTGGGTTCACCTGAGAATACGAACAAAATCCTAACACATTGCCTTTGATTGCATTTGTGATACATTTTCTAATTGGGAATAAAAGGAATTGGAATCAAGTTTTTTCTTTCGGAAAATGAATTAGAAAATGAATGAAGGGGAATCAAAATTAAGTAACTAAATTTCATTCCAATGTTTACTAACCTTTTAGAAATTAGAAATGGAACTAGGATGATACAAAATTAATTACAAAAATACTCTTGTATATATAACATGTTGATATATATATATATATATAGTTTTAATATGAAAAATATGTTTTTTATTACTCATAACACTATAACCAAAATAATTAACATCTTTATATTGTAAAATTTTAACTAATTAGTTTAATATTAATTAAAATTGATGAATTAATCAAATTTGAAAATATAATTAATTTTATGCGATTACGACTAATCCACTGCATATCTGAAACTAAGGTAGTCTAGATAGCAGTATATATACATGTGGAGAAAAAAATGAACATAAGAAAATGACTAACAACCATCCCTAGAAGAAAATGACAATAATAGAAATATAGTTGTATTTTATTTATTTATTTATTAGTTTAAAATGAGAATATTTTGTAAAAATATATGGATTTTCTTTTAAATTAGAAAAATGTTGGTTATTAGGGTGGGTGGAGAGAATCATGTTCCTTTTCATTTAGGAACTTATTTCCACAAATGCGTGTAAGATCCACGAACTTAATTCCTCACAAATTTAATAAACTCATGAATTAAAAAAATATGGAACTTAATTCCCGTTCCCAAGTTGGATTCCTGATTGGTAAATGCACACTCATTGGAATTTGGATTTTCTTTAAGGCCATCTCCAATGGCACACTATGTTAGTGTAAAAACACTATCTTAGGCTTTGTTTGGTTAAAGGGAGATATGGAGGGATGAAGAGGGTTAGAGGGAGAGCTCCAATCCCTTGTTTATTTGGAGGGATAAAAGAGGGGAGGAGAAGATGAGAGAGAGATGATCCTTCCGGGCCCACCAAAAGGAATCTGCCTATCAATGGGCGGATGAAAAAGAAGGGAGAGATGATGATCAAGCCAAAATTGGTATGATTTTGGCCCTCATTTCCGTTTCTTTTTGCTTGATTCTCGGGCATTTCCCCGTGTTTAATGTTGTTAAATTGAGTGTTTCAGGTTTTATTAGGTTTCAGAAGCAATTGAGATAAAGGTGGAGGACTTGTGCAAAAATGTCTCACAAATGAGAAGAACAGAGCATTTTCGCCACATGAGCAATGGAGGTCGCCACTTGAGCGCCATGGCGACAGAAGAGTTCCCAAAAGCATCAAAAGGTCGCCACTTGGGCGCCACTTGAGCGCCATGGCGACAGAAGGTCACAAAAACAATCAGGTGTGGTCGCCACTTGGGGTCGCTCTGGCGACCTCCCTTGCAAGTGGCGACCTAGTGCACTCAAGGCATGGTCGCCACTTATGGTCGCCAGAGCGACCTTGATGCACGAAGGGCGACCTCTTCACTTTTCCAAGGTCGCCACTTATGGTCGCCAGAGCGACCTTGATGCACAAAGAGCGACCTCTTCACATGTCCAAGGTCGCCACTTATGGTCGCCAGAGCGACCTTGATGCACAAAGAGCGACCTCTACACATTTTGGTCATGTTCGCCACTTGACAAAGAGCGAGAAAGATGGTTTTCAGAGCGACCTTTTCATCTAACCGTTTTACGCTCCATGGTCGCCATAGCGACCAAAGAGCGACCAAGGCTCCACATCAGCGAATCAAGTCGTTACCAGTACATGTCCATGAGTGAGTATATATATGAGCGTCTCTTCACTTTCAAACCATCGAAAATCAGAGAGAAAAATTCAGAGAACTCAACTTCAGATCTAGATCATCTTCCATGGCACATTTTTCATCATCCTCCATTTCTCTCCTTGAACTCATCTAATCCATCCAACCCTCAACACAAAACCTTGATTACTTCACTACATCATTCCTCATCCCACCATTTCTCCACCAAAATCCTTAGTAACTTTCCACCAAAACACCCACATTCCAAGACATTTCCTCATCCTCCATTCCTTGCATCTAGGAGCATAGAGGAGAAGAAGGATTGAGCTTAAAGAAGGTGACCCAAGGGTTATTTCCTTATCATTTACTTCTTTTCATTTATTGCAATTATGTGTAACTAAACCCCTAATCTAGGGGATAGATTTGAGGAACAATTGGTTGTGGGTTTAGTCTAGCTTGTAATGAATCTCTTATGTGTTCTATTCATTCAATTTAATTAGATTTCATTCATTATAATTGACTTGTATATCACTTGTTGATTGCTATCTTGAGTGGAATAATTTGTTATATATTCACATGTGGATTGACAACCTTTGTGTGATTAAGAACCCATTGGATAGGATAGATTAGTGGTGGGTATATCAACCCCACTAATCTAAGCCTCTAAGTGGTTAACATAATGAGATTGGTACATTAATGATGCTAGTAGCTTACCCACATCCAAGTGTTAATCGATCTATTCCCTAGTTCTCTCATTAATTGATTTTATCACTATTCTTATCAAGGTGTTGAGTATTCTATTTTTCATATCATTTTTGTGTATTTTCATTTGAGTAGTTTAGCATTGGTGGCTTTAGAAACCACACATTTATCAAACTCTATGATTTGTTTTATTGTTCTAAGATTAGTCAATTTATCTAATTAACACTCCATTCCCTGTGGAACGAACTTGCTCACTATTTTTCTATCAAATCACATTTTAAAAGGATTAAGTGGTTTTAAAAGAGTTTTCAAGAATCAACCAAAAACTATTATTTTTACTATTTTGTTGAGTACACAAACGACCTCATCAGATGATTAGAGGGAAATGACTATAATGCCCTCCAATTTTTTATTGCCATAAAATTTAAAGGGTAATATAATAATTTTATAAATTATATACCAATCCATCCATTCAACTCTCTTTTCAATATTAAACAACATGAATGATAGATGTTATCATCTTCATCCCTCCTACTCTGTCTCCATCTTAATTCATCCATCCCGCATACTCTCTCTCCCTCTTACCAAACATAGCCTTAGTGTAAAATGTTGCTCCAATGCAACACTAAATTACAAATACAAAGATAACATTTAGTGATAATATTTAGTGTTGAGTGACAACACTATTTTTTTTTATTTCTTTCATTAAAATGTCAACTCAACACTAAATTGTTTTATTACAATTCCTAATTTAACCCTCCCACACTTATTTATAATAATATTTATTTGAAAAATTATACCGTTGAAAAGATCTTGTCTAGATCTTTAAAATGACACCAATATTAATATATATATATATATATATATTGTTAATCACCAAAATTGGCGAAGGACCAAAAAAGAATTTTCCACCTCGACACAAGGAGGACATTGGGAACCCCGACTGATCCGAGTGCATACCCCCTTTAGCGGGGTCCAGCCCAGCCTTTCTTCAGCTTCTCAAAGACCCCGCCAGCATCTTGATTCATAAGCATTGCCCCGAGTCGGACTACTCGTTAAAACCCGCAGTGGGGTCCAACCCAGTCATGTCCTGGCTTCTAATGAACCTCGTAGCACCCCGACACGGAGTACCACTAAGCATCCCGCTATGGTACCAGCTAGATACCCCCCTACTTCAGTAGCAGGATGCCTAGTGGTTCACACCCTCAGATATAACTAGCCCGCCAAGCAGGAAGATACCAAGCAACAAGATTCTCATACCAGAATTAAAAGTTCCATAGAGACTTATTAAAACGCCGACGTCCAGTCAAAACAGAGGAGATGTACTCCTTCCCGCCAGAGAGTCATATGTTAAACAGGTCAATGCAGTTAGAATCCTCCTAGGAAGGAAAGATTTGCTTTCGAGTTTGACTTCTCTTAGGAAGGAAAGACTGGATTCTGCACGTAAAAGCTCCGAGATTATCTCCAAAAAGGAAGAAGATCCTACAATTACCAAACCCTAGACCGAAATTATAGGAGTGCATGGTAAGCAACAGGACCTATATATACAACAGCTTATTCACCGGAAAGGAGATCCAAAATCAGGCTAAAAAAAATCATCTCCAGAAACCCTACGATCAAGTTCTACTTGTCGATGAGCACGAGTCCCCCATCACCACCATTTCCATTACTCACCGAATCTCCATACCTTACTATTAATCCTGAAAGACATAGTTCTTTATAATGCAAAGTGACGATCAATAAAAAAAAACTCATTCTTGTCTATTTTCTTGTGCACCATATCGTATTTATATTGTTGAGGATATAGTTGGTATTGAACTACTTGATACCCCTCCGACCGGGGTCAAACTTGATCTTGATCCTCGTTTAAGTCGTTATTTGGAATATCATCCCATTGACGATTTTCCGATAACACTTTTAGCGCCATCTGTGGGAAAAACTTATCCCAACTATTGTTCAAAACAACCTAGTTCTGCTTAGAGATCTTCAGAATGAGACTCCGATCCTCCCAGGGTCATCCCGAGCCATCAGGACTTCAATCCCTTGCTTCCACCGAAAGAGCTCAGAGGCGAGGTAAGGGTACCAAGAATGAGAATCCATCGCCAGTGCCTCCACCAGCTGCAGGCCCTGTAATTCAAGACCTCGCCAGACAGGAAGTCAATCAGGATGTTTTAGAACAGTATGCTGCAGCATACGTAGAAGCCATCTGACTCCGGATGATAGCCCAAGGGATCCCCTTTGAAGCAGCCGGTCCCATGGGAAGCTGGTCCAAGTGCCCGGGTACCAGTGTTTGACCGATTGGGTTCACCTCTCCCAGTTCGACAAGCGGAGCCTGGACCCAGACTAGTGAAGTCCACAATTGAGATTCCCCCTAGAAGGGCCCAATCTTCACCAAAACATAAGGCGAAGGAGAAGAAACCACATCCTGATTCAGAAGGAAGCGCCAAATCCCGAAAGAGCTCCAAAGAAAGGCATCAAAAAGCAAAGCGAAAGGAGGTAGTCATTGATTCAGAGACTTCGGATGAAGAGGGTTTAGTAGCCCGATCCAGAACCAAGAAATCCCAGCGTCTAGAGGATCAGATGACCAAAATGGCGAAGGAGTTGGAGCAGTTAAAGAAGGGAAAGCACCAAGGAATCCAGAGGAATCCCTTGGGCTAAATGAATATACCTTTCTCCAAAAGAGTCAGGGAGGCGGGGTTACCTCCTAAATTCAGAATGCCTTCTGAGAAGTATTCCGGGACAGAGGACCCCGTCTGCCACCTGGAAAGCTTTGTCCATCAGATGGAGGTTCAAAATGAGACCAAGCTAGCCATGTGCAGAATATTTCCTTCAACCTTGATTGACTGTGCCAAGACATGGTTCAGAAAGTTACCACCAGGTAGTGTTGATTCTTTTTCTAAACTCACCAAAGCTTTATGTGCATAGTTTCAGAGGATCAAGCCCCACCCCAAGGATTCTATCTTGCTAAAATACATGGTTCAGGAGCTGGGTGAAACTCTGAGATCTTATGTGCAGAAATTCCATAAAGAGGTCATCCAGATGGGTGTATTCGACGAGAAGGAAACCTTAGCCAACTTTCGAAGGAACTTATGGGCTGGCAGGCTGTTTCGTTCTTTCGCCAAACATCCTCCAGAGACGTACTCTACAACCGAGCTCTGGAACAGGTGGACATCGAGGAACAACTCCGGATTAAAATTGAGCACGATGAAGCCCGATTAGTGCCACGCCACAAGAAGGAGGCTCCGAAGCCCACACTAGCTAGAAAGTTCCAGAATCAGCCTCCGAACCGGTCCACTTACATGTCGCCTCCTATTCCTTTGTACCAGGAAAGGTATCCAGCCAGGAGATCACCCCCTAAAGAGATTCCCCTAAGGGAAGTGTCCAGAGTAGCAAGAGAGGAAGAAAGGTATAATCACTATACCCCTCTCAATGCTTCGCGAAAAACCATCTATCTCGCCATTCGAGATAAGGGCCTACTTAGAAAGCCAGGACCCATGAAAATCCCAGTTGACAGGAGGAATCAATACAAATATTGCGATTTCCATGAAGATGTAGGGCACAACACCTCATAGTGCTATAGCCTCCGCAATCAGATTGAAGGACCGGTAAGAGGAGGTCTTTTAACTGAATTTTTACAATAGGTATGGGATATCATTAAAGAGGGGAAGCAAGTACAGAGTGGAATGCAAGAGACAGCAGAAAGAAAAAGGGATGGTGAGAAGGATCTGATGCAGCAGATCCAGGTGATCCACTCCATCAGTGGAGGCCCACCCTAGCTGGAACCTCCAACAATTCAAGAAAGAACCACGCAAGGAAGATTCTCATGCTTAATGCTAACTATGAGATACTTAAAGTCAATGGTGGATCTCAGGATCTATCCCGCTCCACCAAAATCATCTTCACGGAGGAGGACATCTATAATACAGTTCAGCCACATGATGATCCCATGGTAATTACAGTACAGATCGCCAACTGCCTGGTACACCACGTCCTGATTGATACGGGAAGTAGCGTTGATATTCTGTTCAAGGGGGCTCATGAGAAACTTAACCTAAAGAACTCTTGCTACAACAGTTGCACCTCCCTTTTGTATGGGTTCACAGGGGACTCTGTAATGCCAATGGGGACAAAGATTCTGCCAGTGATAGTCGGAGAAGCTCTTCTTCAACAGAACATAATGACAAAATTCATTGTAGTAGACACCCCGTCTGCATGCAATGCAATCTTGGGTAGGCCTTTCCTGTCAGGGATTAGGGGGGTGCTGTCCATCTACCAGAATGTGTTGAAGTTTCCGGTGGGAACAAGAGTAGGAGAAGTAAGAGGGGACCAGCAGGCAGCCCATAATTGTTACGCGGTGTCCACCAACCCTGCTGCATTAGCTAAACAATGCGCACATGTGACCAGTGACCCAAGTTAGGGAGTGTTAGGGCGGGATCATTATGTCTTGGAAGAAGGAGAGGTACCAGACATAATCGTGGAAGAGCCAGAAGAAGAAGAGTGTGGTTGGACCAGTGGGCACCCCGCAGATCAGTTAGAGGAGATCCTGATCAGGGGCAAATATCCGACAAAGACAATAAAAGTTAGAGGAGGTCTGAACCCCGAAATCATGAAGGATTTGGTAGAACTCCTCAAAAAGTACAACGACATCTTCACTTGGATCCATGAGGAGATGTCTGGCATTCCTCTTAGCCTGGCTACCCATAGGTTGGCAGTGGATGTAACCTTCAAACCAGTAAAGTAGAAAAGAAGACACTTCAACGCCGAACGGAATGCTGCTGTCCGGGAAGAGGTTGACAAGCTCCTAAAGGCGGGGTTTGTCAGGGAATTCCGGTACCCCGAATGGATCGCTAATGTGGTCATGGTAACCAAGCCTAACGAGAAGTGGCGAATGTGTGTAGACTACATCGATCTCAACCGGGCTTGCCCCAAGGATAGCTTCCCTCTACCTAAGATAGATCAGCTCATTGACTCCACTGTAGGAAACAAGATCTTAAGCTTCATGGATGCTTTCTCGGGGTACAATCAAATCGTGATGCATCTTTCTGATCAAGACAAGACTAGCTTCATCACCGGACAAGGCCTCTACTGCTATAAGGTAATGCCATTCGGACTCAAAAATGCAGGTGTCACGTACCAGGGTATGGTGAACAAGTTGTTTAAAGAGCAAATAGGAAGATCCATTGAGGTGTACATAGATGATATGATCACAAAATCTCCAGAAGCTGGGCAACATACAGGAGACTTATGCCAGACTTTTCAGGTAATAAGGCAGAACCTGATGAGGTTGAACCCCGCTAAATGTGCATTCGGGGTAGCAGCAGCAGGTAAATTCTTGGGATTCATGGTGCATGAGAGGGAAATCGAGGCTAATCCTGAGAAGATCAAAGGTATCCTAGACCTCGAGTCCCCTACAACTCTCAAGTAGGCACAAGGATTAACCAGACGGATAGCAGCCCTGAACCGGTTCATATCTCGCTCCATAGATAAATGTCTCCGATTTTTGAAAATCATCAAGCAGGGGAAGAAGATGAAGTGGGACGAACAAAGCAGGCAGGCTTTTCAAGCTTTAAAGGAGTACTTGTCAAGTCCACCACTATTGGTAAAACCAACCCCAGGGGAAGAGCTCCTACTCTATCTAGCAGTTTCTGAAGTTGCTACTAGTGAAGCCTTAGTGAAAGAATAAAGTGACGGGGTGCAAAGACCAATTTACTATGTGAGCCTAGCTTTCGCTAAGTCCGAGAAAAACTACACCCTCTTAGAGAAGCTCGCCTACGCCTTGGTAACTACATCCCGAAAGCTCCGGCCTTATTTTCAAGCTCATACCATCACTGTTGTCACTGATCAACCTTTGCGACAATTCCTCCAGAGGCCGGATGTGTCGGGCAGATTGATTCTATGGGCCTTAGAGCTCACCCAGTTCGACATCAGATACAAAGCAAGAACCACAATCAAAGCCCAAGCCCTGGCTGACTTCATAGTGGAATTCAGCACAATTCAAAATCTAGGTCAATCAGTAGACCCGGATCCGGATCAATCAGTAGACCCGGATCTGGATCAAACCAACCCTGGATGGCCTAAAGACAGCAAGATTTGGGTCATTTACACGGATGGAGCTTCGAACCAGTTGGGATGCGAAGCCGCGGTCGTCGTGATTGACCCCGAAGGAGCCTAGTGTAGTCATTATTTCAGGTTTGAATTCAGAGCCACCAACAACGAAGCAGAATACAAAGCTCTATTAGCAGGAATGAGAGTAGCAGGGGCTTTGGGGGCTGAGTACCTTTTGATCAAGAGTGACTCTCAATTAGTGGTCAATCAAGTGTCAGGATTGTACCAAGCAAAAGGTGACAACATGGTGGCCTATCTGGCTAAAGTTCAGGAAGCCATGAAGAAGTTTAAGGGTGTAAGGATAGAACAAGTGCCCAGAGAGAAAAACCATCGTGCAGATATCCTGGCCAAAATTGCCATAGGAAAAGGATATGTTTTACCAAGAGGAGACCCCTCTAATTGGTTTCCTGCTCCAGCATGGCCAAGGATGTAGAGGCCCTCCCCGTTAGCTGCCCCCCATGTTGGATGGATCCAATAGCAGATTATCTCCAAAGTGACACTTTCCCTGCAGATCTAGATCAAGCCCGTCGGTTTAAGAGGATAGCTATTCGGTACTGCCTGGTGGAGGGATACCTCTACCGTAAGGGGAATCTCTCCCTCTACTCAGATGTCTCTATCTCGATGATGCTCACTAGGCGCTCAATGAGGTACACTCAGGGGATTGTGGTAACCATGTGTCAAGTGAAACTTTGGCTTACCAGGTAATCAGGATGGGCTACTACCGGCCGACTATACACCAGGATGCAAAGCAGTTTGCACGATCATGCGAGGCTTGTCAGAAAACAGCAAACCTCCATCACCTCTCACTAGAAAGACTCTCCTTAATCAGAACTCCCTACCCCTTTACGATCTGGGGGCTAGACCTGATCGGGCCACTTCCCACTGCACCCGGCCAAGCCAAACATGAAGTGGTGGCAATAGATTATTTTACCCGATAGGCAGAAGCCAAGATCCTCACCTGGATAACTGAAGAAAAAACCACCAACTTTGTCAAAGAAAACATTGTCTGCTGATTTGGTACCCCGATAGCCATCATAACTGATTTGGGGAAGCAGTTCGACAATGCTAACTTTAGAGAATTCTGTGAAGACCGGAACATCGATCTCTGTTTTGCATCGGTGGCTCATCCTCAGACTAATGGGTTGGTTAAAGCTACAAACAAGACTATTAAGAAGCTCCTGAAGAAAAAGCTCCAACAGAAGAAAGGGTTATAGGTGGCAGAGTTACCCAATGTACTGTGGGCCTAAAGAACAACCAGGCGAACTGCAACAGGAGAGACCCCCTACTCGCTAGTGTTCGGAACAGAAGCAGTCTTATCCATCGAGCATAAACTCATATCTTTCCGGGTCCAAAATTATGAGCCAGAAGACAATAATGCTAAGTTAAGAGCTAATCTGGACCTTCTTGAGGAGAGACAAAGTAGGGTCGCTGAAAAGGTGCTGTGTATCAGGGCAAGATAGCCCGACACTTCAATAAAAGGGTGAGGATCTGAAATTTCAAAGAAGGAGACTTGGTTCTCAAGAAAGTAACCCAGAACACATGAAGAAGGTCTGACGGGGTGCTAACTCCTAACTGGGAAGGTCCATACCTGATTAAGGCATTACTCCGGGGCGGCGCTTACAAATTGGAAGATATTGAGGGATACCTAGTGGATCATACATGGAATGCTGATCACCTCAGGAAGTTCTACCTTAGAGATTTAATTGATATCGGTGGGGATACTCACCCCGATGTAATGTTTGTATTGATTAGGAAATGCAATAAAGACAGTTTCTGCTCCCATATGGCTCTCCTGTGTCCAGTGTTCAATGTCTCCTACTTGATCCTCTAGTATCTCCTACTTAATGTTTGTATTTCGCCATTACTGATTCGCCATTTCAAGACCAGGAAATAGCCTTATGGCACTCCTGCTGCCTTGGTCGGGGAATACCCTCCTCTAAGAAGCCTGGTGCTAAAGTAGCCTTAGTTTCCTACTATGACAGACTTACAGTAAGATCGGGACGCCTCATTGGGGTATCTGGTTCCTTACTTTGCCATTTCAAGACCAAGAAATAGCCTTATGGCGCTCCTGCTGCCTTGGTCAGGGAATACCCTCCTCCGAGAAGCCTGGTACTAAAGTGGCCTTAGTTGCCTACTAGGATAGACTTACAGTAAGATTGGGATGCCTCATTGGGGTACCTGGTTCCTTACTTTGCCATTTCAAGACCAGAAAATAGCCTTATGTCGCTCCTGTTGCCTTGGTCGGGGAATACCCTCCTCCAAGAAGTCTGGTGCTAAAGTGACCTCAGTTGCCTACCAGGACAGACTTACAGTAAGATCGGGATGCCTCTTCGGGGTACCTAGTTCCTTACTTCGCCATTTTAAGACTAAAAAATAGTCTTATGGCGCTCCTGCTGCCTTGGTCGGGGAATAACCTCCTCCAAGAAGCCTGGTGCTAAAGCGGCCTTAGTTGCCTACTAGGACAGACTTACAGTAAGATCGGGATGCCTCATCGGGGTACCTGACTCCTTACAGTAGAATCGGGATATTTTGACAGGGTACCTGATTCCTTACTCCACCTTTTCTCCTAGAAGGTCGACAGTTAAAGAGGATTGAGGAATCCATCAACTCAAGTTATCACAAGTATCAGGTCACCTCGACTGGATACTCAATACCTTATGTTATTACGTGTTCATGAGAGTTCGACTAAGGAAGGCATAATAAGTGTCAGATCTCGCCAATTTCCACGACTACAGGATATGAAGGATGTTCATCTTCTGACAGTCAAGCATCCTAAGATTTTTTTCGTCATGATACAGTTACTCATTCAGGGTCCAATTACTCACGAGTTTATATGCTTTGAAAAGTTTTCTAAGTAGAAGAACGAGCAAGACACAGTATGAATCAGAAAATTGAAGTTGTTATATTAATAAAGTGGGGTGCCCAGCTCCCATTTCGAGCTACAAGATAATAGAGAAAGGTATATACAAAAGAAAATAGGAAGACCCAGATCAGTCTTCTTTCTCCTCCTCTGGAAGCTCTCCTTGATCAGCTGCTTCCTCCCTTGCAACCTCAACTTCAACGTCAGTTTGGGCCCCCTCAACCACTGGAACCTGAGGCATAGCGGGATTTTTCTCTTGAGCAGCAGCGACCTCCTCCACGGCAGAAGACACAATCTGAGTCCCTCCTACTATAGGAACCCCGAATCCAGCTGGCTCCTTATCCTCCTCCACCAAGACCACTCCTGAGGTAAACACAGGGTCTACCACTTGTTCTTCTTGGATAGGAGGATTCTGAGCAGCTCCATCAGCGCCATCAAGCTGGATCCTTGCAGCTATGCCAGCCCCTTGACCCGGATGAGCTGCATCCTATGGAGGAACCTCTACTTCATGGTCCCCGTCTGCTAACTGGGCAGCCTTAGCCCTTATTTGATCTCGGTCCCAGTTCAAGGCTGCTTGGAGGTCAAATGGAGGGGGCAAAGCTGTGGCCACCTCATAGCAGGCTGTGAAGTAGCCATCTTCGAATGTAGGGCCTTGCTAAGCCTTCAGGCCTTCTATGGTGTCGCGCAAAAGTTGGTTCTCATCTTGCAGCAACCTCTTCTCCACTTTCACACACTCCATCTCCTCTCGACGGTGCAGGGACTTGACAGTTTTAGTATCCAGGCAGCGCTCAAGGCGTCTAATAGCCACCAAGGCCTCCTGTCTCCCCTCTTCAGATTCCTTGGCTTCTTGGAGTAGAGAAGCTACACTTTGCTGGGTCTGAACCTGTTCTTGCTGAGTATCCTCTAGTTTTGCTTGGAGGCCTATATACGCTTCCTTCAGGGTCAGCAGCTGCTTCTCCATAGCCAAAGCAAACTTGAATCCCTGTAAAAAGAAGAGAAAGTCAATACCTGCCAGAAGGAAGAAAAGGATAATAAGAGAGAAAATGGAAGTCTACCTCAGCTAAGACAAACGCCCCCTTGGCGACCAGAATGTTTGTAGGGAGCTTTGCCATGTTTGTTAAGTTTCCACCAAGGCAAGATACAGCAAATCAGGATACAACTTCGTCAGGAATAGTACCTTCCAACCCCGATCCAGATGGGACATCAGCAGGAGAGGCAAAAATAGGCGCAGCATCTTCCTTTTCTGTATGCTTGACATGGTCTTTGAAGATTGCTGCAATTGAAGGAGAGGGAGAAGAAATCTTTATAGCAGGGGAAGCAACATCACGGTCTTTCTTTTGTGCTTGTTTTCCAGAACCCCAGGCTTTAGCTGCCCGGGCCAGCATCGCCTTGATCCTTGAGCGCGATGGAAGAGAAGTAGGAAGACGGGCAGGAGTCTTGGCCCTAGACCCAGCTGGAGCAAGAGAAGAAGTAGTGACACCAGTAGACGTCTTTGATGGAGTCGGAGGAGGAGTGGGATCGGTTCTAGTTTGTGTAGACCCCGGCACAACTCTAGTAGTGGTAGAAGGAGAAGGAATAGGAGAAGTATGAGTCGGCAGAGTTAAATCCCCCGTCCTAGAGGAAGATGGAGACCCCGCTGCCATCAGGGCAACAAATACTGCAAAAAGAGAATAAACTCAATGGGAAGAAGAAGAAGGGGAGTATGTATATGCATAAAAACAGGGGAAGTAGATGCAGTCACTTACTAGGAAATGCGAGGGAAATCTTCAAGTACCGCTCCAGTCTGTCTCCCTCAAAGAGGTCCAGAGTGGGATACTTCATGTTCGTGTACCCTCTCTTCATGATCCTCGAAAGGATGTCCCGAGATTCAGGAAAGAGCACCCCCTTCGCCCATTTGTCCCTTGCTGTGAACTGGGTAGGGACGGGGTATTCATACCCCCCGATGAAGGCAGTGCGCCCCCACTCGCCTTCAACCACGAATCATTCCTCCTTCCATGGCGCGGCATACTTCACATTCGCCCCCGAAACGGTAAACTTCATATCATTTGATGCCCTCAGGTAAAATTGACCCCGGGGCACCATGCTGGCAATATTGAAGAGGAAGCGGAGTTCGTCCAACCCCGGCTCCCGGTCAATGTGATATTTCTCGCATTGCTCCTTCCAGAGCACCAAGAACCCCGTCAGATGCTTCTAGAAACCCGGTGAGATCTGGAGAGGAGCCAATTCCAGCGCCACGAGAGCCCGACGAAAAGTAGGATGCAACGGTAGCCGGACTCCACACTCAAAAAGCTACTTTGTGAATCAACAGGTGGTCTTGAGGCAGGGTGTACACGTCGTAACCCCGATAAGGGAGGGAAAGTGTGATGTAATCGGGAATCTCTTACTCCTCCCTTAGTTTGCTGAGTGCATCCAGTGTACACACAGAGTCGGGCACTATCCGGTCGTTGTGGAAGGGGGCGAAAGAATCGGTTTGGACCCGGGCCAGGGTGACATCGTGCCCACCACCTGCCTCGTCACCACCAGCCTTTGTAACGCCCACCTCGTCGCTAATCAAAACCGGGTCTTCTGGCTGGTTATGAAAACCCGACCCGATTTAGGGATTTCTGTAGGGAAAAATAACGTAGAACACGCAGCGGAAGCGAGACTAAAAAAAAATAGGTTTAGTAGCTTTTAAAAAAAATTTCCTTTTATGAACCTTAAACCCTTTTAATCAATTAAAGATATATTTTATCTAACAAAAGAAGAATACCTTTTGTCGCGTGATCCGATTGACTTACGTCAATGGTAATCCGCAAGATCTTCAATCCTAGCACGAACGTGGATCACCTAGGAGCGTGGTCTCCCTTTTCCTTGAATTGCAAGCCTGTGATTGGATAAAACAAACTTTTCTCTTCTTTGTTAGTCACAAAAACAATCAAAAAAAAAAACACTAAGATTATTCCGGTCACTTTTGAGTTCTCAATCTTATGTTCGAAACTCGCGTGAACCTCGATCGATGTTGTATACACAAGCTTATTGATGAATAAGCAAATAGTATACCATCAAAGAATAATCTATGTCTCTTTTTGTTTTAGTAGAATAAAAGTTATCTTTCTATGAATTGAGAAGAAGAAGAAAATAGAATTAAGCACACCAAAAAACTAAGTGGCCGAAAATTATAAGTCCACTTATATATCTGGCAAAATTTTCTTTCTTCCTTTTTTTACTAGGGTGGCCGAATTCTCTAACCTAAAAGGGACTAGGGTTACCGCAATACTCAAGCCAAAAGGAGTTTGTATTGCACCCTAATTCCTATTTAGTTTAAGACTTCCAAACCCTAATCAAACTCATAAATCTTTTATTCTTTTATTTGACTAAATAAAAAGACTTCTTATTTGATTAAATAAATAAAATTATTTATTTATTTCCTTGTCAAACAAGTCTTTTAATTTAAGTATACTACTACCAATAGTATACCTTTAGGAGTCATATTTCCTAATCAGAAAAGATTTATTTCTTAATTAAACAATTAATTAATAAATTAATTAATTCTTATTTAATTAAACAATGAAACAAAATAATATATAAGGTTAATTAATTCACCTTGCCACCCCATATAAACATATTGGGCCATATATTATTTTCTTATTTCATTTAATCCATTGGACTATAAATAAAAAACCCACATGTGAACTAGACCCATTCTTACTAAAAGAAACAAGCCCACATGTCATTCATTAATATATAAATATAATTGAGCAGCCCATTACATAAATAATGTGCAAATTATATTCTTAATATATTAAATGCAATTCTAGATGGACCCTAAATTGGTCTGGTAGAATATATCAAGTGATCCATGCAAGTCCGTGTGGATTGGGGATCTTGGCGGGCTATCTAAATTTAAGCTTCAATAGACATAACCTAATCACAATCAACAAATGATTCACTTAGGTCCGATCCATTAATTTTAACTCATTCCACTAAAGAGCTAAAATTGAACTCTTAAATAAAGACAGAAAAGGAAGATGTTTCCTTATTCATACCCTAGACAATCATGTTGGAGATAGTGTATCCTCGTCATTAATATCAGTAATCGCCAAGAGTTCATAGACCGCCTATAACTCTCCAAGTTACCATATTTACTCATATGACCACGTTTTGAACTTGGATATTTTGACTTGTCCAGAAGCCATGTTTTCAATAGACACTATCGAAAACTCAACGTTGAGATTTAATATCCAATTACCTCAAAACATCCATATGATGATATTATACTCTCATTTGATAAATGGAGCCACGATGTCCATATCTATAAATGAAGTCCTCTATCGATTAACAAATGAATATCACCAAACTATCGAGGATAGACTATGCGATATAATCGTACTCATTGATAACTCAAATGTTATCACTTGCAACCATAAGTCCATCATTTATCTCAGGATTAAGATAGACTCTCCGATTGTCCTGATAATGAAATGACTTTTATCTACTGACGGTTATAGATAAAGTATTTCATTGTGATCCAGTTCAATGCACCCAGTGTACTAGATTCTTTTGCTCGAAGACACTCCGATGATTTTAGACTCATCATATCTCATTTGATCCCACTCAAATGCTAGCAAAAGAATTCTACAACTTTAACAAGATAAAGGTGCCCAACCTTTAACTTAAGTTGTGAACAATATTCAAGACTAACTAAAGAATTGTGTCTACCACATACATATCCAGATGTACGAACAATTCTTCTTTTCTCATAGTCTTTAGACCTTATGATTATTTACTTTGACAATTATAATATTAAACTATAAATGCTATAAGATTTGTTTAAACCAGAAATCACTTTATTAATATGAAAAAAATTGTTAATTACAATATTACACTCTTGCTATTGAGCATAATTCTAACAATTTCGTGTGGAGCGACAACGCTGAGTCCGCGGGGTACCATCAGTCGCCTTATCTCTACCTCGACCTCGTTTCCTCCCTATTGATGTCAAAGAGTCCTCCACCAAGTCAACCTTCTTCGTATTGAAGAGGGCATCAATACTGTCCGAAAGAGGCGGAGACGCGGGGTCGGGATGGGTGGAGACTATCACAGAAGGGTTCTGAGCAGCGGAAATTTCTTAAGAGGTGGGGAGTTTAGAAGGAGATGCCATTGAAGAAGAAGAAGATAGAAGAAACTTTGAAGATCGCTAGTAAAGAAGAAAGAAAGCAAGGTAGATAGGGTTTGTTCTCTACCGTGATTTTGAAAATTTGATTGAAAGTGATAAAGAAAGCACCAATGAAACCGGTCTATTTATAGAAGAGGGGTGGCAGTTGCATACCAGGAAACCGGGATCGGTGACCGGTAGAATGGGTTAGAGGCGTTTTCCGCATTAATCGCGCCAAAACGGTTCTTTTTGAAAACGAGGAAACCAATCAATGATTGACACGCAGACTACGCAATTAGTACTAATGCATCAAGTAAAGATTTCCTCCTCCGAGGTGGAGAACTAGTCAGACAAGGAAATATGCAGATAGGATAAGGTAGAAAATCCTTCAAGTATAGACAGGATCCTGACTCCGACCCCGACCCCGACAAGGTATCAGTGTCCAAGTTAGGGGGGACTTCTGTTAACCACCAAAATTGGCGAAGGACCAAAGAAGAATTTTTTACCTCGACACAAGGAGGACATAGGAGTCCAAACACCATCTAGTTACCCCAATAAAGGGGGACCCCGACTGATCCGAGTGCATACCTACTCCAGCGGGGTCCGGCCTAGCCTTTCTCTAGCTTCTCAAAGACCCCGCCAGCATCTTGATTCATAAGCATTGCCTCGAGCCGGACTACTCATTAAAACCCGCAGCGGGGTCCAACCCAATCATGTCCTGGCTTCCTATGAAACTCGCAGCACCCTGACACGGAGTACCACTAAGCATCCTGCTATGGTACTAGCTAGACATCCCCCTAATTCAGTAGCAGGATGCCTAGTGGTTCACACCCTCTGATATAACTAGCCCGCCAAGCAGGAAGATACCAAGTATCAAGATTCTCATACCATAATTAAAAGCTCTATAGAAACTTATTAAAACGCTGCCGTCAGGTCAAAACAGAGGAGATGTACTCCTTCCCGCCAAAGAGTCATATGTTAAACAGGTCAATGCAGTTAGAATCCTCCTAGGAAGGAAAAATTTGCTTACGAGATTGACTTCTCTTAGGAAGGAAATACTAGATTCTGCACATAAAAGCTCCGAGATTATCTCCAAAAAGGAAGGAGATCCTGCAATTGCCAAACCCTAGACCGAAATTATAGGAGTGCATGGCAAGCAACATGACCTATATATACAACAGCTTATTCACCGAAAAGGGGATCCGAAATCAGGCTAAAAAAAATCATCTCTAGAAACCCTACGATCAAGTTCTACTTATCAACGAGCACGAGTCCCCCATCACCACCATTTCCATTACTCACCGAATCTCCATACCTTACTGTTAATCCTGAAAGACATAGTTCTTTGTAATGCAAAGTGACGATCAATAAAAAAAAAAAAAACTCATTCTTGTATATTTTCTTGTGTATCATATCGTATTTGCATTGTCGAGGATATAATCAATATCGAACTACTTGATACCCCTCCGACCGGGGTCAAACTTGATATTGGTCCCCCTTTAAGTCGTTATTTGGAATATCATCCCATTGACGATTTTCCGATAACATATATATATATAAATTATTATTTTTACTTATTAATTATGCATTTATGATAAATTTTTATATTAACTTAATTTAGTGCAATTAAATAAATGACAAAATACTTAAAAGAGGGTTTTTCACAGCGGCTGCAGTTTCTTCTCTTCACTAGACTCTCTCAGAGCATCGTAGCAGTAGTCGATTAGCAGCACTCACTCATCATGGGTAAGACACGTGGCATGGAAGCCGGGCGTAAGCTCAAGACTCACCATAGGAATCAAAGGTGGGCTGACAAATCAGACAAGAAGTCTAACCTAGGAAATGAATTGAAGAAACCTTTCGCTGGGTCTTCCCACGCCAAGGGCATTGTTCTTGAGAAGATTGGTATTGAAGCCAAGCAGCCGAATTCTGTTATCCGTAAATGTGCTAGGGTGCAGTTGATCAAGAACGGGAAGAAGATTGCTGCCTTCGTTCCCAATGATGGTTGCTTGAACTACATTGAAGAGAATGATGAAGTGTTGATTGCTGGATTTGGACGTAAGGGTCATGCCGTCGGAGATATTCCCGGAGTTAGATTCAAGGTTGTGAAGGTCTCTGGTGTTTCCCTCCTAGTCCTCTTCAAGGAGAAGAATGAGAAGCCAAGGTTTTAAGCCTAATATGCAGCATCACAATAGTTTTCTATTTGAAGTTGGAATGTTACTTTCTATTTTTGAGTGAATTTTGCGAACTATTTTTTATCTTTAAGCTAGTTAATGTAATGGATTTTGACTAAAAAAAAAAAAAAAAGACATGACAAAATTCTTAAAAAAAAAACGTTAAAATAAAGCAAATAACAACATAACTTAACAATAAAAAAAAATAACTTTAATGAACCATTTAGAAATCCGAAGGATTATCTCCACTTCTCCCATAACCACGTAAATACTGACCAAAGTCATCGGATGATCCACTTCCTCTTTGAAATAGTTGTTCATAAGCTCTTTTTTCATAAATTCTCATTTGTTCACCTTGAATAGCAACACGTAGATTTGGATCGTTTATGTGAACAAAATTAGTTGAAATAATTAAATGAAAATTAGTTGGATAAATAAGTTGAATAATATTATGGTGAAAAATTTGGGGTAAAATTATGATGGTAATTATTTTTTTATATATATTATGCAATTAGTTATTTAAGAATAATATATATTTTTTTATCAAAAAAATTAATCATTTTTTTTAAGTTAATAGAAATTAATTAGTATTGTATCAATTACTTGGACAATGGTTATAGGGTATGGCTCAATACTTTACAATGTCCTTTCTAACATTTTATTTTTTTTTATAAATAAAATGTAATATTTTGTAATGTAAAAAAAAAAAAAAAAAAATTAGTATTGTATCAATTTTGTTTTAAGTTAATAGAAATTAATTAGTATTTTTTAAGTTAATAAAATTTTATTGAGAGAATATTCTGGTATTCGATGCTTTTTAACACTAAATTGGTATTCGATGCATTGAAGTGGGAAAAAATTTAGTATAATAATATTCCCACAAGATTCTCTTTTTATACTAATTTGGTGTAATTTTTAGTGCTCTCCGTTGGAGATGTCCTAAATTGGTCAACAATAAAGGTCTCTGCTTACTTCCTAAAAAATATTTACTAATTGTCAGTTATTTTTCTTAATCAACATTGGATCATATAATTAGTGCGTTTTTAAGCTGACATCATTATGGGTCATGGGATTGTCGGGGTATAACGAGATTAGACTATAAAAGTATGATCCGGATTGTAACTCCTATAATTAGAGAGAGGTATTCTCACACTTTGCAATGTAATAGGTAAATGTGAGACTATTTATTAATATTTTTTACAATATGAGGGTAAGAATCTTGACGGTAGAGCTTCATTTAAAGCAATAGACAATTATTAATCATGTAAATTTAGTGTTGTCAACACATGAGGGTATTATTTAATTTAATGAAAAGGGGTTGAAAAAAATTAGGAAGCTGAGGTTAAGGCCTTTTTACGTAAATTAATTATTTTAAAAACAATTTAATTATTAAATATTTAATGCCACTTCAAATAAATATTAGCTAGTCCTTTTCAATGATCAAATGGAAACATAATAACCATGAAAATTATCTGATGTCAAACAATATATAGTTTTTTTTTTTTTTTTTTTTTTTCTTTTTGAGCAGTACTAAAAATGAAATTACAAACTAGTACGACTTTCAGTCGCAACACGGGCACCAATATAGGGTGGGAACTCCTCCAGCCAAAACATATCCTCCACACAAGAGAGGCTGTTTTTAGCTAAACCATGAGCTACCTGATTAGCCTTTCTAGACACATACATAATAGAAACACAATGCGCTAAATTCTTTAAAACGAGAATATTTGAAATAACATTCCCAATTTCAGAGCAAATAGGGACAGCATTATTGATCCACTTAACCACAACCTCTGCGTCAGACTCAACCATACACGGATACAAACCAGAATCCACTGCCAATTGAAGGCCCTGAGAAATAGCTACCGCTTCAGCCACTTGAGGACTGAAGGTGGTGGTAATCTTTTGAGAGCTGGAGGCCATAACAAGGCCATCTGAATTCCTGATAACAATACCAATTCCCACCCTCTGGCCACCCAAATCCAACGCAACATCACTATTAATTTTGTACATCCCAGGATCAAGGGGCTTCCAAATAGGGATACAATGAGGAAAAGCTTCAGCAGATATATCAATAGCAGTGTTAACACTGTGGAATTCGTTAATGAAACATCGAGCCCACTCCACTATGTCAACATCTCTGATCGAATTATGATCATGAACTGCTATATTTCGCAAAGACCACACTTTCCAAAGACAAATACAGAGTAGTCCTAATTCCTCTAACTTCAAACTAGAGAAACAATCCAAAATAAAATCCAAAAAATGAGACTTATATTTAAGATTACCTGGGAGTTTTGAAGACCAAAAGGCATGCAAATTCTTTAAATGAGAACAGCTCCACGGTCCATGCAAAATGGATTCATTCTTGCATTTGCACATAAGAAGTAACATCTCCACCGGAATTCTTCTCCTAGCGAGAATCTCAAAAGAAGACAGCATATTATTGCATGCTTTCCAAACAAAAATCTTCACCTTAGAAGGGATGTGAAGCTTCCACAGTGAATTCCACCAATTAAAAGAGATAACAGAAAAAGGATCCGAGTGAGAAGGAGAGGGGTCAAAACGAAGAGAGCAGTTCAGCATGTACCCAGTCTTAGCCGAATAAGCACCTTTTGGATCATAGTGCTACTGGAGGGTGTCAACGGAGTGGCTTTTACCAATAGGGATGCTCAAAATTGCACTGATATCTTCCATCCAAAACACTGATTTAATAAGACTAATATTCCAGTCTACTGAAGGGGTTAACAGCTGATTCACAGTAGCATTGATCCCCAACAATGGAGGGGATAGGATCTTGAAAGTTATCGGTCTAGGAATCCATCTATCTGTGTAAATCTTGATTTTGGATCCATCTCCTACTCTTCATTTTGTTCCAACCACAACTGTTTCTTTTCCCCCACATCAAACTCTTCCAAATAAAGGAAGTGGCAGGTTTCATCTCAGCTTCAATAAACTCAACGTCTGGAAAATAGCAGTTTTTTAAAACTTTGGCTGCCAGAGAATTTGTATTAGACATAATTCGCCAACACTGATTCGCCAGTAAAGCCTTATAAACATCTCTAAATCTTTAAACCCCAGGCCCCCATTCTCTCCAGCCTCACACAATCGAGACCATTTGCACCAATGAATCTTCCTTGAGACTCCGTTACTTCCCCACCAAAAACGAGCACAAAGTCGATATATATCGTCCAGAATACCCTTGGGAAGTTGAAATAAATTATTGTATACGTAGGAATCAATAAATAGTTGATATCAACATATCATGGTAATTCATTGATTCTTGTTATGATCCTCTGTCAAGATAAGAGTCTCAATGAGTTTTATTTGATCCTATGAGTGAAGATAAAGAGTCTCATTCCAGAGAAAAGGATTAGATATATATTATGATAATGATTGTAATTAACATGATATTGTCAAGTGTCACATGGGACCAGGATCCTCTCCTCACATCACCTCATCCTCAACTTTTCCTCTTATGTGATTGGTTGTTAATAAAGTGTCAATCATATCTTAACATTTCATTTATTGCAATGAGGATCCTTATCCATATATATGTGTGAATTTTGATAATGAACACAAAGTTTGTTTATTTAGGTTTTTATTTTTTTTTAACAATAATAATACTAGAAATCCCACGTTTGTATCTCGCCTTTATCAAGCCAATGATTCTTATAAGCACAAAGTGAAAAATTAATGTATAACACTTAATGTGTTCTATTAAATTATTTTGTTTGATTTTTTAAGTGATTAAATCACTTAAACAACTTCTAAAATCACTTATTTATAAAAGTGAAAAATTTTCACTTGTCACTTAATTAAAAAAAACAATCGATTGTTATTTTATAATTCCAAATCTTTCCTCTCATAAATCTAATATATTTTCAATTTTGTCTTCTTCTACAACCCTAACCATATTAAATTTTTTGGGTATCTCTAATGCCACCCATGAAATGTCTCCCACACCTATTTTTTCTTAAACAAAATTATTACTTAAATAACATATAACAAAATTATTTCTATACCCAAAATTTAAACTTTGGCATGTTATATCTTTTATTTTTATTTTTTATTTATTTATTTTTATTTTTTTGATATATAAACACACATAACATTACAGAAAATTCCTACTTAACAAGGTACGAAAATCCAACCAAACAAATTCCCTACAAGAAGAGAAAGCTGAAAAAGCAAGTTTAAGAGCTAAGGAATTTCCAGATTTGGAAACAGCTGAACACTTAACAATGCCTACTTCTGATATCAAAACTTTAATATCATTGATAATATATTTAGATTCCCCTTCAAGAGGTTTGGAATCGTTTAGAATGGAAACCACTGAGGAAGAGATCATCTCCGCCAAATCCACATGCAAATTGTAAAATTGAACCAGCAACAAACCCTCCCTAAGCGCAATCAACTCACCATTTCTTGCTATATACTTTCCAGGTAATTGGTTAGACCGAACAGCAACTGTCAACCCCTTGTCATCACAAATAACAGCACCCACACCCACCACCAAACCATTCTTACTCAAAGCAGCTGCCGTATTTAACTTAAGTTGACCAGGAGGAGGAGCAAACCATTTAGAATCACCCCTGATATGAGCAGAAGAAAGCGGAACAGAGACAGCCCTTTTTGACCTCTGAAATTCTGCCAAGAAAGCCAACGCACCTGAAATCACCATTGCCGAAGGCTTACTATTCCCTTCCATATAAAACTTGTTTCTATTATCCCATATTGCCCAAGCTGAAATACAAAACCTGCCCAAATCTTCATCCGAAAGAAAAGAAGAGACAAACATAAACACATCAATTTCTGGCAGTTGATTCATCCTTGCAAATGGACAACCCAAACTCAAAAAACTCCAGCAATTTTTAACCTCTTTGCACCAGAAAATAGCATGAGCAGATGATTCAACAGGGCCATCACATCTAATATACCTAGGAGAAGCAATTACTTTTCTATTCCATAGATTTTGTAGAGAGGGGAAAGCATTCCAACACACACGCCAGACAAAAATTTTCACTTTCGAAGGCATATTTAAACCCCACAACTTTAACCACCACTTCTAAGACAGCTTGGAATTGGATACAAATTCATTGACCTTATGAGAAATCACTAGCTTATAACCACTTTGAACTGAATATTCTTCATTCTTTTCAAAATGCCACGCCAAATAATCTTCACCACCTTGCCAACTAATCGAAATTGACAACACCAACTCCTTATCACCTGTCAACAACCATCTGTCCAATTTCTCCATATCCCACCAATGAGAACTGCTACTCATAAGCTCAGCCACCCACATATCAGTTCCAGGATCAAGGGTTATAGTCTTAAAAGTACTTGGACGAGGAATCCACCTATCTTTAAAAACTCTAATTTTTTTTTCCCATCTCCTACTACCCATTTAAGCCCCTTAGAAAGCAACTTTTTCCCCCACAAAATACTACTCCAAATATGAGAAATCCCATTCTTAGCAGCCACCTGCAAAAAATCCTCATTTTTATAATATTTCACCTTCATCAACCTTGCCACCAAAGATTCTGGATTTTTCAAAATTATCTAAGCTTGCTTTGCTAACAGAGATTGATTAAAAGAAATTAAATCTTTAAAATTCAAACCTCCTTGACTCTTAGGTGTACATAGAGACATTCATTTTACCCAACTAATCTTTCTTTTACCTTCTTTGGACCCCCACAAAAACTTAGAAAACATTGCACTCAACTCCTTACAAATACCCACCGGAAGTTTAAAAATACTCATCGTATAATTTGGGATCTCCTGAGCCACAGCCCTTAACAACACCTCCTTACCTCCAAATGAAAAAAAAAAAATTATCCTTCCAACCTCTTAGCTTCTTCCAGACCCTTTCCATAATACTATTAAACAAAATTCTTTTATTTCTACCCACCAAAGTAGGAAGGCCTAAATACTTATATTGATGAATACCTTCATCAATACCTAGCAAATTAAAGATATCTTCTTTAACACATGCAACCACATTCTCACTAAATGTTACCTTGCTCTTCTGTAGATTAATTTGTTGCCCTGAACCACTAGCATACACATTCAAAATATCTCTAATACTCTCACTACATGCACTGGAAGCCCTACTGAAAAGAATGCTATCATCAGCAAAAAACATATGGCTAATAAGGGGTCCTCCCTTACCACATCTAACACCCAACCCCCTACCATTATTTTCAGCATGTTTAATCAATCCCGAAAACACCACAGCACACAGAATAAAAAGATAAGGGGACAATGGACACCCTTGTCTAAGACCTCTGGAAGGTTTCACCTTACAAACCATTTTACCATTAATCAAAAAACTCAAATTTGTAGTGCTAATACACTCCATAATCAGCTCTATTAAACTGGATGGAAAATTCAATTTCCTCAAAACAGCTTCTAAAAATTTCCATTTTACTCTATCATAAGCTTTACACATATCCAATTTGATTGCCATCCACCCCTTCTTACCACTCTTTTTCTTAGAAATCGTATGAAGAGTCTCAAAAGCTATGATTACCTTATCAAAAATATGTCTACCAGGGACAAAGGCAGACTGATTAGTAGAAATAATATCTTGCAAAAAAGGCTTAATCCTAAAAGTCACAGCCTTAGTAATAGTCTTATAAACCACACTACATAAAGCAATTGGCCTAAAATCTTTAATATTAGTAGGATTACAGATTTTCGGAATAAGATTAGTGCTATTAAAATCCCTAATTGAAGCATTTCCATTCAGAATACTTAAACAAACTCTAGTAAAGTCCTCCCTCAAAATATGCCAGAATTTTTGAAAAAATATAGCATGAAACCCATTCGGGCCAGGAGATTTAGTAAGGCTAAGGTTAAAAATTGCTAACCTAACTTCTTCCTCAGAAAACAGCATATTCAGCTCTTCTCTCTGCAGCTGATCCAACCTTGAGCAAATCCCCTCTGAAGCTTTATTGATAACAGCTGGACTAGGATCAGAGGACTGGAAAAGATGATGAAAAAATTCTTGAACCACTCTAGCCATTCCTTCTTCAGTATCTACAATCCGCCCCTCTTTGTTGTATAAACCTTGAATGGAGTTTTTCTTCTTCCTTGTTGTTGCCTTGGCATGAAAGAACTGTGTATTTTTATCTCTCGCCTCCAACCAATCTGCCCTGGAACGTTGTTTCCAATATAATTCTTCACTGTCTAGGAGGCCTTCCACAGAGATTTCTAGTTCCTTTATAACTTTCATGACTCCCTCTTTCTCACACGACTTATATAACATCTCAATCTCTCTATTTTTTCCTGCAATTTGATTGCTAAGATTTCTGAACTGAATCTTACTCCAACCTATTAAACTATAAGCACACTGCTAAAGCTTGAATATAAATTCTTGTACCGAATTGGAGGGACCTTTATCTTTCCAAACCTCCCCTATAACTCTACCAATATCCTCCTCTTTCAGCCAGAAAGGATCAAACCGAAACCCCTGAAAACTGCTACTCATATGCCGCCTACTCTTTTCAAACCTCAAAAGAATAGGCCTATGATCCGAAGAATTAAATCCCAAATGTTCCACCAACACAAAACCAAACCTATCCCTCCATAAATTATTAGCAAAGAATTTATCTAACCTTTCCTGAATATTAAACATACCATCCCTTTTATTATTCCATGAATATTTAGGCCCAGAGAAACCCAAGTCAATTAAGTCACATTTATCTATTGCCTGCCTGAACCTAACCATTCCAGAAATTGATTTCTCAAAGTCCCCCACTTTCTCATTCATACACAACACTTCATTAAAATCTCCTCCATAGACCCATGGCAACCTGTCAACCTCACTTAACCGACCCAATAAATCCCAGGACATCACTCTCTTACTTTGAGAATGATCTCCATACAAACCAGAAAATCTCCATAAAAAACCATCCTCCATTCTAATCCTAGCATCAATATGCCCAACCGAAAAAGAATTAATTGATACCTGTAATTCTTTTTTCCACAACAACATCAATCCACCACTACTACCATTACAATCCACCCAAAAAACTTCATAATCCGCAAAATTTTCTCTGACTTTCACTGCCTTAAAACCTGAGAGTTTTGTTTCTGACAGAAGGAGAATATTTCTTCATTAACCTCTTCAAGGCCGAAAACGCTCGGGGATTCCCCAAACCCCGAACGTTCCAACTAAGGTCAATCATCGAACCTGGCGGGTCTGTGGACCAGACTCCGCTGAAATTTTGCAATCCTCTGTTACAACTGGAATTCTCATTTTCTTACTAATAACACTCTCACCAACCGAACCTATACTCAACTTCCTTTTACCAAATTTTACCTCCCATCTTTTCAAAGAACTAGAAAGAGCACCATTCTGATATGAAGAAATCTGAGAAGAATTTTTGAATTTCCCCAACCCAGACCTTTTCCCTACTAAATTAAAATTTGACTTACTTGTTGATGAAGACTCAACTCCTTCTGAACTCTTTTTCCCCTTCATGCTAACCGTCTGCAGATTGTGAAAAACACTCGATTGATTCCTCAAATTAACTTCAGACTTTGAAGCTCTCGCCATTCTCTTCCAATTTCAAAACTTACAAGGCCTTCCTCAACTGGGCCTTCCTGCGTTGGCCCAATCTTTTGAGACGACCCGAATCCATTATCATTGGCCAAGATATTTATTGTAGGCAAATTTTCTGGCACCTTTGAATCTCTCCTTGAGTCGGTCGGATTTGTCTTCTGGGAAATAACCAAACCAGACTTTGCTTTCAGCTCACCACCTTCCTTCTCCCCTCGCCTGAAAAACCCATCACTCAGATTCTGCAACTCAACTTCTTTCCCTTCTCGCCTCTCCTCCAATCAATTCAGATTCCTCAACTTACCTTCAACAGGCTGTTCTAATCTCATTTTCTATCTGTCCAGAGCAGAAGCTCTCATCCAAGACCCAAACTTAGTTGAAACCCCATTCAAAGCTTCAATCTTAGCCTCTTCATCAGAAAAATCCTTACTTATATGCCCAATTCTTCCACAAACATAACAAAATTCTGGGAGCCTCTCATACTTTAAACTTACCATAACAATCTCTTTAAATTTATCCAATTTCAATCTAAGCCAGCGTTTCAGAGGTCTTGAGATATCAATTAATACTTTAACCTTCATAAATTTGCCCCAACAATCCTTAGATTCTGTCGGAATATCAATCACCTTTCCTATATGTTCAGCCATCCACTTAGCAGATCTTCTATTCATACATATTATTGGCACATCATGAATTTGAATCCACATCTCCACCTTGTTGAATCTCAGCTGAGCGATGCTTCCCATACCTTCTGGCTTTTCTAAAACTATTAAACTCTTATCAAAATACCATGGACCTCGTTGCCATATCCTACTCCTCTCCTCCTGATTACGAAAATGAAACATAAAAATGTTTACCCCCACTGATTCAATCTCAACCCTACCAAACGGACTCCACAGCTGTTCAATCAAATGTATAAAAGCCTCCCTATTCACCTTTTTCCCTGAAAGAATTTTCCTTACCAGACAAAGATCCACTTCCACCTCTCCTTCTCGATGATCCTCTTCAGGCCTCTCATATATCGCACCATCTTCATCAGCTAATGAGAGATTCTCATATAACTTAGCAATTTCTGTCTCTCCCATCACTTAATTTACAATCCAAAAGAAACCCACTTTGAATTTTAACTTCTACTTCATAACGAAGACACCTGACCTAAAAGGACTCTTCTACTTTTACACCCCTTTTTTTTCCTTTCAGAACAGAGAGAAAAAGAGACAAAAAGACTTTTTTTACCTGTTATCTTTTTTGCTTTTGTCAAATTGAGTCACCGTTCAAGATTCAAATCATCATAGACAACATTATTAGTTGATTAGCATAGTCTCTCAAAATTAAATAATAATAATAATAATAAAAGATAATAAAAAAATAAAAAATAAAATAAGAATATTATAGATTAAAGAACAAACATAAAAAAAAAAAAAATAGACAATTTTTATATATTAAAATGTAAATATATAACAAATAATAGTTGAAAGGATATGAATGTAAAAGTATTTATTTCCAGATATTTGTAACTTAAAAAAATAAATTAAACAGCTTATCACTTATATTCAGTTTTCAGTGAAAAAATCAAACATATGTTTTTTAGTTTTCGGCCACCATTCAGCCTTCAATACAATTAAGTGATATTCAATCTCTAGATAAAAATTCAATGCAGTCTAAAAAAAAAAAAAAAAAACAACAACAACAACAATAACAACCAAGCATATGTTTTTTTAGTACAATTAAGTGATGTTTAGTTTTCAAACAAAAAATCAAACACAGTTTAAGGAAAAAAAAAAAAAAAACCCAACAACAACAACCAAACAACATACAGTAGTAACAATCTCATCAAAGTGCAGGAAATTAGCACAAACAATTGAACGATGTTAAGATTTTCTTGCTTCAAGCAAAATTGACAAGGATGAACTAGAAAACAAAAGACCTTGATTATGATTATTATTATCATCTTAATAATCTTTTTGACTTCAAAATAGTTGTTTAATTTAATTGTCTGTCCCCTAGCCAAAAAGTTGATGTAAAGTTGAGAGATTTACATGTTTTTCAATTCATTGCATCACATCAACATATATAAAGTTGACTGTGATATACATGCACCAAAGTTCAAGTGGGGTGGATTGATGATGTAATGTTGCATAATAATAATGAATATGGTGAAGAAAATAATATATATATATATATATATATGTTGCAAACCTCCATTGATGGAGATCGAACAAACATCTATTGATGGAGATCGAACTAATGAAGATGAATAAAAAAATTCAGATCTCTGTTGATGGAGCAGATAAACCTCCATTGATGGAGACAACCTCCATCGATATTAGAGATCGAACAGACCTCCATTGATAGAGATCGAATTGATGAAGATGAATAAAAAAAATTTAGAATTGTTTTCAAATTTCAAAAATCACCGAAATTAAGTGCCACATCACATATTCATTAAGGGTAATTTTGTTCAAAAATATTTCTTTTGGATAAAAAAAGAAAACTTATTAAGATGTGACAGTTTTGTAAAGGCCAATAATTTTTGGCTATTTATGAATTTTACTCATTTTAATATTGTAAACATTAAAAATTTAAAATTGTGAATTTATACTAATTAATAGACAAGTAGGGGAATCTTTTTACATTGTGAAAGATATTCAGGCAATGTTATCAAATATAGGCATTAGTAAGTGCTCAGCGGTTTCCAAGTCTGGAAATTCCTTGGTTCTTAAGCTTGTCTTGTTAGTAGGGATGCACATTGGGGAAATGGGGATGGATATAGGTCCCCCCATCCCCATCCCCATCCCCATCCCCACTTCTCAAACCCTTCCCCATCGCCGCCCCCCCCCCCCCCCCCCCCCCCCAATTTCCCCATTTGGGGAAAATGGGGATGGGGGAGTTTTGGGGGGAGGTCCCCCCATCACCATCCTCATTTCCCCATTATCCCCGTTTCCCCGTTTCCCTATTTCCCCATTTCCCCATTTAGCTGAAAATTACAAATTAAACTAAAAAAAAAAAAACATTCCATTACGAATGTAAAAGAAAATACATTACAAAATAATGTCATATATATATATATACATTACAAAATAATGTCAAAGAAAATACATTACAAAATATATATAAATATATAAATATATATAATTATTTTTATAATATTTTTGGGGAAATGGGGAAATGGGGATGGGGTACCTCCCCCCATCCCCATCCCCATCCCCATCCCCATCCCCATTTCACTATATTAGTGGGGGAAATGGGGAAATGGGGATTGGGGGAGATCTCCTCATCCCCATCCCCATTTCAATTTGGGGATGATTTTCATCCCTATCCATCCCCATTTTCCCATTTTTCCCCAAAAAATCTCCCCCAAATGGGGATGGGGAAGAGGGGAAATGGGGATCCAGGGTAAAATGTGCAACCCTCCTTGTTAGCTTTTTCTTCCATTAGGGAAAGTTTGTGGTTGGATTGTGATCCTCTTATGTGTAATTCTGCTGTTTAAGACTGTTGTACTGTTGTTTCTATCAAAAAAAAAAAAAAAAAAATAGACAAGCAGGATAATAATAACCAATTATCTAATTTTATGTGATTGGAGTGGTCAGTGGAGTGAAAGGATAGAAAGAAAAGTCAAAGAGAGTGCTCTTCCAATTCAAATCAATTCAATAGTACAAAGACACTAAAAACAGCAATCATGTAGTCTGTGAAAAAGTCCCATCTTTGCTTGATTGAGATTGACTTTCATTTCAGATATTTATGTAGGCACACGTAATTAAGAATAAATATTAATTATTTATTTTCATTATAGATTGTTAACAAGTTAAGACAAATCACACATTTTTTCTTCGAATGTATAGTAATGTAAGACACCTCGGGTTGTATTCTAATTACCTAGTAAAGTGTCTTTTGAATTCATATAATACTTAGTAATTAATTAATTTTTTTTTTTTTATTTATTTATATAAAACTCATATATATATAACGATTTGAACTTAAAACATTAACAAACTGAATGATGAAGCAAATTGGGTGATGGTATTAGCTCTTTTAAAATAATGTGCATATAAATACTAAATTAAAGTGACACCTCACAAATATTTCTAATGTAAAGTGGAATACAAGTTAAAAAATATTTTCTTATGAATCATCTTCAAATATAACAACTTAAATTTGAGATAATGTTGGACTGAATTAACGTTTTTACCACTAAGCTAAATTGGACAATCCTGTCTAACATTACGTTAACTTCATCAAAAGGGTTCTCATTAATTTCTTACCTAATGGCATAAATAAAATATTTATTTGAAATTTGAACCATGCACTATTAAAAGTTAAAACAATATCAACCAAAGAAATAAGTGAGTGGTGCTCCTTCGGTTGGCTAATTCTTGCAATCTAGTCAAAGTAAAGTCAACTCCAATTATGTATTCCTAAGTCAACATGATGAACTATAAAGATTGCTATATGCTTTCCTATCCACTTATTTTTTCCACCAAACATTACAGGATCAATACTTGGATGATCTCTCTATTTTTTATCGGTAAACAAGTAAATATTGATTCGATGGATATTGGGATTTGATGATTTTATAGAAATAAGGGGGAAAAATATTTATATGATCAACTGGATATCACAGAAAAATTTAAATAAATAAAAGATTATATATAATTAATCGTTTGAGATTAAATAAAAAAAATATTTTGATATTTTAGACTATTCAAATTTCAGTATTGTCACTACCAAAATTATAGAAATATTTTATATTTCGATATATGGAAGATATTATGCTAGTAAAATCAATTATTCTATTTTTCTTTTGGAAAAAGAAAGAAAAGAAGAGATATGTAACAAGTACACATGATATAAAGATCCTCTCTTATTTAAACTTGGGCTTAAAGAAACAAACATATATGGACTTTTTATTATTGATCAATACGAAGAGAAGAACTAGATTAATCCTCCAATACTTAATGCATATGATTCTTCCAAAATTTCCTTGTCATGAAAAGAAGAAGAAGAAGAAGAAGAAGAAGAAGAATTGTGAGAAAGGTACATTAGTAACCACCACACCACCTGCTTTGCTTTTGTGTGAAGAAATATTGATTGAAATAATTTCCTCTTTTCTTCTGCTTGTTGCTTTTTTGGGGGGGATGAAATCATGGAAATGAACGATACTTCTTCATTAACGCCCCACTATTATTATTGTTGTTGTAGTTGTTGTTGTTGTTGTGTCATGTGTGTGTGAGTACAGCCCCATCAATACCACAAACATTGTCTTTGAAATTGAATAGTGGGTTGGTAATGGTGGTGGTGGTCGATGATCATATATGCTTCATGAATGATAATTAAGCTCGAGAAAGTATAGGGAATTCTCCAACTTTCAAATCTTCAGGTTTCAACCATCGAAACATTTTTGATTTATTATAGGTCCTTTAGGAAGAGGATCCAGACTGAAATCACATCGTCAATTGTTAATCGATACCATCTCTTATATAAAAATTATTCTTTTACCTTATGTTATCAACTTATAAAAGTCAGCCTTAAAGATATATAAGAAGAAAATGACTGATATATAATTTATTATTGACAAATTTGTCAAACAGCAAGACTGCAAGAGTGAGATTGATGGACATGCAATGGAGGCCGATTAGTTAGAGAAAAAAAAGGTAGGAGAATTCTTGGCTGCCAATGTATACAGATATTTGTGGCCAGTGTCGATCTTGATTATTCCGAGGTTTTGAAATCTAAAAAATAGCCCCCATACCAATAAAATCATCCTCACTTCATTCCAAAATAAAAATAAAAATTTAAAAATCCATGATTTTTATGTCTCTGATTGGCTTTTTTTTTTTTTTTTTTTTTGTCTGTCTTTGGTGGGTAGAGAAGAAATGAAGAATATATTAGTAATAAATGAAAGGAAAGTATGAAACTTTAAAAAATTGGGATTTGTACTAGAATAAAACGAATTGGGCTAGGTACTAATTTTTTTTTGGTATTGTTTGAGCTTTTTTTTACACCTTAACCCATAACAAAAACTTACATCATATATTTGGGGCCCCAAGGCATGACGGGCCCTAGTCAAGGGTTGGAAAGGAACGTGTTTCTCCGGTGGTCTCTTTGGCTCAACATATTGTTTCTGCGGTTTTGTCGAAGACTTCTTCTCGTTTGGGTCCCTCGACTCGGCAGGATGTCGGGGTTCCCTAGAGTTTGATTGACAAGTTAGAGGATAATTCAGTTAAGTTTTCGGTTCCGGTTGCGAGGGTTGATAAGAGGGTTTTTGGGGATTGTTCTGGGCATTCTCACATTCCTCCTTTGGTTGCGGTTTCGGTTATTCCATCACATGGATCTCATCTTCCATTGTCGGATTCCCAGGCTGAGCTCCGTTTTATCTCTAATTATTCCTAAGCTAGCTAGGTTGATGCTGGAGAGCTTGAGGCTAGTACTATCTTTTAGAGAACCATGATGGTTGCTCATAGGCTGGATTCTTATAAGTCTGAATTCTAGGTTTCACCTCTTATTTCTGATGATTATTTTCCTTTATTGGAATTGTCATGGTATCGGGAACGGGTCTATGAGGCGTGTTCTTAGAGATTTATGTCATTTGCATCGTCCTTCTTTGGTTTGTATTGCTAAGCATATGGTGGTTTTTACTTCTGTCGTTTCTACCCTTAGGGTTGTTTTGCAGTCCCTTTTGGTTAGGTGTTTGTGTTTGAGACTGAGCTTTTTGCGGCGTCGATGACCATTAATTACGCTTGGAAGTTCAAGTGGCGTCAGATCTGGCTTGATAGTGACTCCTCTTATGTGGTTCAACTGCTTACTTCTCGCTCTGAGCAGGTTCCTTGGTGGGTTCAGCAGGCTTGGCAGCGCTATATCTATCAGATTTCACAAATGGAATTTCAGGTGTCTCATATTTTTAGGGAGGGGAATCAGGTTGCAGACACTCTTTCTAAGCATGCTTTGGGGCTGGAGGTTGATGCTTGGTGGTTTTCCACCCCGTCTTTCTACTCATTGTTGGTTGACAATGACTGTATGAATCGGAAGTCTTTTCGATTTTCCTAATATATTCAGTTTTTGTTTGGTGTGGCCTGCGAGTCACTGTTTTTGTTAGGGCTGCTTCCTTTGGTTTTTGTGCTTTTTCGATCTTTGTTACTCTTTATTATTTTCTTTTCTCTTTTCTATAGATGGATATTGCCTAGGGGTTTTTCAGTATATAATCGCTTGTGATGCTTTTTCATTTTAGGTTAGTCCAATTTTAGCAACAAAAAATAAAAAATAAAAAAAAAAAAAATGTTGTAATTATTAAGAGGTTCAAGGATAGTTTTGGAAGAAATGTGTTAAATATAGGTAAGTTTTCCAAGCTTTAGACAAAAGTCAGGTTTTTTAACATAAAATTTTTAGTTGTTTTGACTCATTTTCAGATCTGAAATATCTTACAAAAAACAAATAGAATATTTGGAAAAATGACTTTTAAGATAACTTCAGATTTCAGATGAAAAAACAAACAAGCCATAATTTGACTTGATTGTAGAATACAAATTGCTTTTTGACACAAATTTTGTGAGATTTGAGGTAGCTAACGAACTAGAGGTGTCAAAAGGGTTGAGCCGGCCCGTACCCGTTGCAGGCTTTACTCGTTTTTGTACAAGCCCACCCGGCCCAGTCCACCACATTGAAGGCCCAGGCTTGGCCCATGCCTGGTTGAGAGGGTGGGCTTGGACATATATTTTAGGTCCATCGGTCCCAAGGCCAGGTTTGAGGGCAGGACCGGGCTTATAATTTGAAGCCTGTTAGGCCTGCTGGATAGAGTGAGTATTGCCACCTAAAAATATTCTTTACACCCATTTTCTAATAAGATTATTTATTTTAGGAATATTTGTATTATATTTGCTAACTAAAAAAAATAATATTGATTTATTTGTTTTGATGAGTGATTTTATTCATTTGACTTTTGAGTTCCATAAATATATTTTTCCTTTCAAATATAGATTTTTTTTTTTTTTTTTTTGATCTAAAATAATTTTTTTTGGTGGGCCGGCCCGTAAGGCCTATACCCACCCGGGTCTCAAATGGGCTTAGGCCTTGGGCTAGGCCGGGCTTATAAATATGTATACGGGCTGAGCTTGATGTTAAGGACAATTTTTAGATGGGTTGGGCGGCTTGGGCCCGGCCTGTTTGACACCTTTATAGCTGACCCTTTGTAATTTTTGGCATGATAAGAGTATCTTTAATGGTATAAGTAAATTTGGATCCTTAAAAGTTGCCACTCTCAACATTTGAGGTTTGTTTTCATGGATTGCTAAAATTGATGATTGTGTAGTCCACAATTGTACATTTTACCTAAATCAAAAATCTACTTATGCCACATATTTTTCACTGTTCCCACTCATTTTTATTTCATCTAGAACATGCATACATTGAAAAAAAAAAAAAAAAAAAAAAATCCAGAAGGAAAATTTAAAACTATATTCTCATTTAAATCTTAGTTAATAAGTATTTTGCCCTAAAATCAACCATTGATTATTGTTTTGGATTTCAGAATCATAAAAATTTTCCCTCAATTTATCATTAGCCAAACAGGGTAAAAATGAAAAAAACTAAAAAAGACAAGAGAAAGTATATGATATGACGATATGGGTATTGATCGATTTGTAATGAAGATATGAATTTTACCTGATTAGAATTTTTTGGGTCGAAACTATGATGAGATACATAGGTGATCAGAGTAAAAAAAAAAAAAAAAAACAGTATCAAAATTGCAACAGTGGTTATTTTGGGTTAAATTTGTATTTGGTGATTGAAAGTCGATCTTTAAATTTGATTATTGAATAGACAATTTGATTTTCGATTAAAATTATTGTTAAATTTTATTAACTTTGTTGAAAGGTGTTTTTGAGATAAATAATCAAAATTTGATTACTTCCATAATTTTAAGGATACCATTAAAGACACTCAATAAAGTAGTACACATTTAGGGCTGCAGAATCTGCTTTGGTTTTTTAGTTTAGCGATTGAGAGTACTGTCTCCATTATTATTATTATTATTGTAAGAATAAGAAAGAAATGTAATAATAATATGATAGTACCATCGACACTGTCAAAAAGTACCAAATACACACACTATCACTCGCAATGGAACTTGTGTTGTTCTGCATATGTGTCCTGATTTGATTTTTCTCTTTTTTCTTTCTGGGTTCCTTCAATCAAGCACTGATTTTCATTTCATAATAATTATGCTAATATGTAATTCTAAGATAACATTTTGAAAATTATCAAAAAAGATAAAAAAGAAAAAAGAAAAAAGAAAAAGATAACATTTTGAAAAACTAAATAAATATTTTTTTAACTTGACACTTCCTTGTGTCATCTGGGCCAGGCCCAGCCCATCTCAAAATCTTGGTATGATATGGGCCGGTCCGGGCTGGGGCAGGCCCAGTCGATCTTCAAAAATCAAACAATCAAACAATCAAACAATCAACACAAAGAGAGAGAGAGAAACCCGAGTGTTACTTTTATGTTCAGAGAATCGACATGGCGGCAGCGGCAGTAGAAAGTTACGCATCAACAAAGGCAGATAAGATCGAGACCGACGTGCTCTTGAAAGCCAGAGAAGCTTGTTATAAAGATCGTGACGCGTTCTACGCTTGCTTGGACAACGAATCCAACAAGAAGCCCACCGAGATCGCTTCTGTGGGTCTCTTGTACCCAATTGAGTGCAAGAAATCCAGACAAGATTTCGTCAATCATTGTCGCGCTTCTTGGGTAATCAATCAATCTCTTCTAGTTTCAACAATTAAAGTAAATATTTGAACTGAATTGATTGGTGGATTTTTTAGGTGAAGCATTTTGATAGGTTGTATTGTAAGAACAAGAGGGTGCAGAGGCTATTGGATGATGGAGGTCAGACAAGGAGAGGTCCGTTGTCACTTCCGCAGCCTGCTTCTGGTTCTTCTACTTAGATCTCTTCTTATTGCGATGCTAACCTGGGTATCTTTTGGTATGTGTAATATAACATATCCCAAGGTCAAAATTTTTATTTCTTTGTTGAATGCCATTGCCATATTCAGAATGAGATGTTGACTCAAATAGAAATACAAAGTGTTAAAACTTACAAGTGCTGTTCTATTGCTTCTGAATTGAATGTTAGGAAAACTAGATACACCCTTTTGGACTTGGTTGGGGATGTGGTTGTTTGTTTGAAAGGAGTCAATGGGACTTTAAAATGCAAATTATGTAATTTGCTTCCAAGAAGCTATTTGTAGTCCTATCTTGGTAAACTAATGTGACTGACATTATACTAGCATTGCAACATGATCATGAAGGTGATGCTTACAGGTTTTTTATAGAGATGACATAACTAGAGCTGCCAGTTGGAGTGGGAGTTTGTCAATAAGGATAGAAAGAGTTTAAAAGTGAATTCTGTGGAAGAATGACTGCAGTACCTTTTTATTGGGTGCACTTAATAAGTACTAGGAATTGTCATATCTCTTTCTTCATTTTTTGTTTTTTCAATATAGTAGAGCCATGTATATCCCCATTATGTGGTTGTCGAGGGTTTAGACTATATGTGAACAAATAGCTGTTATAAAGAGAAAGGTGCTTTCACATCTTCTTAACTCAAAATGGATGAGGAGGGGAAATGTTCCTTTTTGTTTTAGGGTACTTCCGAAAACAGATCCAGTGGAGATGGGGTGGGGCCTGTAGCGAGCTTGTGGTGGTTTCGAATCCCTCCTTGCCCACAGTCGCCCTAAAAGGGAAGTCTGGGGTAGGAAAAAATCATGATCATGGTTGAAGGCTTTATGTGTGCATGACTTCCCTAATCTTGCACATCACCCTAGTGAGTGCTTGAATCTATCAATGCAGGACCTTTAGCAGAGAATGACATAACACTATGGCTTATAAAAGGAGTTGCTTTTGTGTTCCAAATCCAGTTGCCTGCTCTGGTTTCATTTTGTAAAGACTGGATTTATGCTTTTCTGGACCTGCAAATCCCCGCCGAGGGAGCGAGATTGTTTAATCCTACTTCCCGTGGGATAAGTGGGGGTAATTGAGATTGGAGTTATCCCAATCCCAAGTACCCAAACATGGGAATAGGATATCCTATTCCAACCTACAATCCCATCACAATTCAATGCTCCGAAACCTAGCTTTAGCATAAGTTAATTAGTATGATCTCACTGTTTCTTCAGTATAAAATTATTATAAAACAGTTGTGTTTGACTGTGCTGTTGGAGGTCAAGTATGGGCAGAAATAATTTTTTAAGTTGGCCATGTATTTGAGTATTTGATGCATTAGTGATTTGACATTAATTAGTGGATTACATGTCTAATTTGAGATTGCATTACTCCCATGTGCCTTGTATGTTTTCACATATTATATTTGATCTCATCAGGTACATGATCTGGAAAAGATTTTTCCAAGTTCATGGTACTCAGATTTAGTTACAACTTACAGTGCATCCATCTTCTCTTCAAACTCAAGTGTGGTTTAGAAATCTCATTATAAGTCTTTGAGAAGATTTCTAACGAGTTTTAGTTAGTGGAAATTTCTTTCGAAAACTCGAGAAAAGGTTCTAAAGAATCTCAAAAGTTCATGGTTGTCAAATTGTTTGTTTCTTTTATTTGAAGTTTGACATCGGTTGGATCAAGGGTTTTAACCGCTATAAGCATGGGAGGGATCTTCCCACATTTTGTGATTTAATATACAAATGTGGAACTAAAACCCCTATAATTTTAGTTTTGACTTAGGTTGTCTATGCTTTTCTGTCTGAAGACAACGGTGACTAAAAATTGAAAACAAATAATTTTGCATCTATACTTTTTCAACTATTATTTGATGCATATTACATTTTAATATATTAAAAACAACTAAAAATAAGTAATTTAATAATTCTAAAACAAAATAATTTTGTTAACTGATAATATTTCAAATTTTTATAAATATTTTTAAAAATCATATAATTAAAAAGTTTTCAATGTACACTTCAATTTCATAGTGTATAAAACAACTTATCCGAAAACAAATAAAAATGAAAGTTTGTTTTATCAAAACTCTTATTTGTCATTTTGGAAACAAAACAAACACTAAGTGCTATTTTTGCTCATCAATTTTTCTCATGTATGTGCATGAGTGTGAGCATATTTATCGTACACTTATCTACTTCATCATTTTTTTTTTGTTAAAAAAAGCAATGCAATTGGATTAAATAATGCTTACATGGTAAAAAGTGATAAGGTGAATAAGTGTATTATTAGTATGCTCACACTTATGTGCCTACAAGAGAAAAACTCTTTGGCTCATAACTTGATAAATGTAGTAGCCAAAAAAATGGTCTTTGTGCCTAATATAAAGGCCCAATCCCTATTTTGTTGAAACCCAGTTTAAGCCCACTTGTTGCGGGTTGACCTGAAACTCCTATCATTTGAATTTTGGTCGATGATTCAGTCAAAAAACAGTTACAATCTACTACCGAGAACAGTTGTAACAACCATTTTGGAGAGCGAATCTCTCCAAAAATCCCTCCCTCAAATCAATCGGAATCCACACGAACGTGGGAGTGGGAGGGAGCCTATAAAGGAAAGAATTGAATCTCATTTCATTCTCGGAAAAATTGTCAGTAAGATCAAGCTCTTTAGCGTCTTGAAACTCTGCTCTTTCACACTCTGATCATCAAAATCTAATCTATTTTTCAATCACATTCAACCATAACCAATGCTTAGCCCAAGCACATCTAAGGCTATAAAGAATCGCTCCCACAATCTCTTTATTTCTTTTTATTGCTTTATTCTACTCGTTAACTTTATTTTGTAGGATTTTGGAGGAGTCGACACATCCCATTTAACAGGCTAGTCCAAACAGGCTAGTCCAAGTTGCTTGGGCCTAACTCAAATCTGAACCGACCTATCTCAACTGTAGGTCGACACCCTACAATAAACAAATAAAAGGGAAGTGACTGTTAGATTGATAATTTCATGACTATTACTCTATTAGAGTGATAATCATGGTAGAAGAAATTAATACAAAATACAGCATAAGCCATTGTCATTAAATTACAAAAGAAAAAGAAAACACTATTCATTGAACAATATTGAGTATATATATATATATGATTAAGGGTTGTAGAAAGAAGATAAAATTGAAAAAGTATATAAGATTTGTGAGGATAAGGAAGTATATAACCGATAAGATGTAATGCAATGCATTTTTTTTTTTTTTTTTTTTTGTTGATAAAATGAAAAAAAAAATTCATTTTTTGTAATTCAGTGATTTTAGGGCTGTTTAAGTGATAAAATCACTTAAAATAAAATCAAACAAAATAAATCAAAATAATTCGATGCAAGTGTTAACTGCAAAAATAAACAAGCTCTTGACTGTTTAAAACAATACGATACCGTCCATTTTAAAAAAAAAAAAATTTTAAAAAATTTGTTCTTAGTTGCATCCCACTTAGGTTTCCAATCTCAACGGTCAAAAGCTCTTCCAATAAAACAAGAGAAAAGTCATGTCTCATAGTTATATATATATATATATATATATTTTTGGTAAGAAGGAGGGCATGCTCATAGTTATATTTGACATTACAATAACAATAACAATACCATGCTTAATTTCAACTATTAATTAAATTAGTTGAAATTTGATTAGAGAAACAATTAAACAAATCATAATATTTTTTAATGTGTTGATGCAGATGTGACCTTTAAAATGCTATTGTTATTTATTTAATATATATATTTTTTATAATAATGATTATAGTATATGGTCAAGAAATGTTATTTTTTTGGGCATGGTAGAGTGAGGACAAAGTAGAGTTTGCAATGAAGAGGATTGATTAGACTACCAACTAAGCAAGTTGAATTTTACATGTCCAAAATTGGTCAATTTTTTTGACTCAATTTAAGACCCCACCTAAGTAAAAGTCTAGAAGTAAAAACAAAAGAACAAAACAAATTAAGTTTCTTTAAAGAGACTTTGTGAAAAGTGCTTTTTATTTGATAATTGTTTAATTTTTTATTTAATTTTTTATTTTTATATTGCACCTTACGTTCGAAGAAAAGAAATCCAATATTTTTATATTAATTAAGTAGAATTCTATAAGTTAGTTACCTAGCGGTAACCCACAGGACCCGCTGGACCTCGCAGTATCTCGCAGTACACCGCTGAACCCTGCAGTACTCTACGGTACCCCGGTACCCAACAGTACCTCGTAGGATCCCGCTGGACCCTGCAGTACCTCACGGTACCCCGGTACCCTGCAGTACCCCGCGGTACCCTAGTACCCCACAGTACCCAGCAGTACCCCGTAGGACCTTGCAAGACCCCGCTGGACCCCGCAATACCTTGCGGTACCCTGGTACCCCCACAGTACCCAGTAGGACCCCGCAGTACCCCACAATACCCCACAATACCCCACAGTACCCCGCGATACCCCGTTCCCTGTGACTGGTCCTCCAAACTCCTCCCGACCACCTAGCATAGAAGGCATCAACAAAGGAGGTCGTAATGCACCATCTGTCAAATTACCAAGGAAGAGCTAGACTACACCAAGATCAGGTTATAAATAAACAGACTAAATACGACAATGTTTAAGTAAACAAGGAAATTGCCTTGTTCTCGCCATTCAAGAGTCCTATATAAAAGTGGAGTCAACTCTTTCAGTTTTAAAAGGAATCACTTGATTCTGGGGAATCAATCCCACGATCTTCTCGCCTATCAACGTGGAATGCCCCGTAAATTGCTAGGTCATTGGATTGAATTTAGGGGAGTGAACAACAAGAAATAAGACCTATATATATGACATGACATTCGATAGGAGAAGGGCTTCTCCTCCCAAAAAGAACTACGGCTTCTTCCCAAGAAGGCTCCATTTTTTATTATTTATTTATTTATTTATTTTACTGGTTAGAGAAAGGGCCTACGCCCATCTATTATTGTAAGCTCATGGAGCACTTATGTGGTATAATTCTCCTACTTGTGTAAACTCCTCGGAGCACGCCTTATTGATAAATATATAAAGGATCTTTCTCCATCGGATACTAACTAGGGGTTTTTCAGCATATGATCATGCGTGATGCTTTTTCCCCTAGGCCAGTCCACTTATATCAAGAGTCTTGTCATTCTCCCCCTTCTATTTATTTTATTATGCATGTATTCACAAACAAAGAAGGGGAAAAAACCTTCAAACTAGCTAGAAGAATCGAGGTGGTTTTATCCGTCATGACCACATCTATATCACTGAAGAACTCCTATCCCATCCCCTGCTCGCTTGCTATCCGGGTCGGGGAATCACAAAGGAGATCTAGAAGAGAATACTGGATATGGGGTATGAGGGACGGGATACGGGGTACCGAGTACCGAGTATCGAGTACGAGATAAGAGGTCCATAAAGAGGGATCAAAAGCCCTGACTCCAACATGGGAACCCCGAGCACCATATCTTTTCCAATGCTTGAAGTCCCGATGGGCGGGGTGATTTTTCCCCTACCTACTGCACCTCACTCTAGACTTATTTATTACAAAACATGGTACCTAGAGGTACCTATCCCGCTGCAGCCTACCGGGTAGCAGTTTAAGGGTGTTAATTGAAATTCCTCACCCAGACTTGAACACTGGTACGTAGTTAGGGTTGGAGTCAGGAAATGTAATACTTGAAGAATTTTACTTATCCTTCTTTGTTGGTAGCCATTACTTTAAATGAAAACCGTTCTTTGCACACTTGGCTTTAGGCGAATCATGGTACTAATCATTCCTGAAAAAATAGATGAGCTGTGGCGGATCACTGAAGGGTTATTCCCTGGCATTTCTGTTCCATGAATCCTTCTACTTTGGAGAAAATCCACTGGTGAATCTGGGTACCTGGCATTCCTGCTCTAGGAATCCTGGTACTTTGGCAAAAAGGTCTTGGTAGGCAACTAAAGCCACTTTTGCACCAAGTCTTCATATGGCGAATCTGTGGCACCAAGCATCCCGTATAAGGGATCCTGATCCTTTTGATGATCTGTCCTGGTAGGCAACTTAGGCCACTTTAGCACCAGGCATCTTGGAGGAGGGTATTCCCCGACCAAGGCAGTAGGAGCGCCATAAGGCTATTTCCTGGTCTTGAAATAGAGAAGCAAGGAATCAGGTACCATGATGAGGTATCCCAATCCTACTGTAAGTTTGTTCTGGTAGGCAACTTAGGCCACTTTAGCACCAGACTTCTTGGAGAAGAGTATTCCCCGACCAAGGCAGTAGGAGTGCCATAAGGCTATTTCCTGGTCTCGAGGCGATTCAGTAATGGAGATCCTCCTGGAGGGGTTGACCCGGTCCAGGGCATCAGGAGTGTTATGTAACCCTCCTGGTCTTGACTCAGTAATGGAGATCCTCCTAGAGGGGTTAACCCAGTTTAGGGCATCAGGAGTGCTATGTAGCTCTCCTGGTTTTGACTCGGTAATGGAGATCCTCCTAGAGGGGTTAACCCAGTCTAAGGCATCAGGAGTGCTATGTAGCTCTCCTGGTTTGTTATGGTGATCCTCCTAGAGGGGTTAACTCGGTCCAGGGCATCAAGAGTGCTATGTAGCTCTCTTGGTATTTAGGTAATTCAGTGATGGAGATCCTCCTGGAGGGGTTAACTTGGTCCAGGGCATTAAGTATTTCTACACAAGAAATCCTAGTGTTCAAGTGCTTTTATCATAGATTGGCGACTCGATCAGATTTCTGAATATAGGGGTCATCGTACCTCCCTTGGGTTTGTGAGATAGAATAGTAAGCTTTCAGTCCCCAAGTACTACAGCCAGTTAGGGGGGCCTGCTCGAGATAGACAAGAGTTTTCAACAATCATAATGAGGCTTGAGATTCCTTTGGAATGAACCAGAACCTCGGCTGTTTACTGGGGCGTTGAGTGGCTCGGTGTAAGAAATCAGTAACTGCTAGTCCTCCTTTGATGGTACTGGTCCATAGGCATGTTTGGGATCCTAGAAGTCCCTAGCAACTGAAATGAGACTATAGACTCCACTCGGACAAACCGGAACCTAGGAGGCTCACTTGGGCGTTGAGGGGCCCGGTACAAAAGTGAGGAGCCTCCTACATGATGGTGGTCTAGAGGCTTGCTAGGGCATCAAGAAGTACCTAACAGCTGAAATGAGGCTCTGGACTCCACTCAGACGAACCGAAACTTATGAGGCTTACTTGGGCGTTGAGGGGCTCGGTACAAAAGTGAGGAGCCTCCTACATGATGCTGGTCTTCTATCGGTCGTGCTGCTCCTTCGTTCCCAAATAAGCAGCCCGTAATGCTTTGTTTCCCAAATCCCGCGTAGAAATTCTAGGCTGACCTTTAGGCAATAAAATGGTCATAACTCCTTCAAGAAAACTTGAAATCACAAACCGTAAAATTATACGGAAAGCTAACTTCCATATCTTTCCAACCATATAAGGCTCGAAATCCAGTTCCTTCGGAGATGATACAGTTTAATTCTTGAAGTTGACCCATCAGCAGATTCTACCCACATAGAAATTCTGGCTGACCTTTGGGTAGTAAAATGGTCATAACTCCTTAGAAAACTCGAAATCATAAAACCGTAAAATTCTATGGAAAGCTAACTTTCGTATCTGTCCAATCATATAAGGAACGAAATCTCGTTCCTTCGGAGATGATACAGTTTAATTCTTGAAGTTGATCCATCAGCAGATGCTGTTTTCTCAAGCTTGATCGAAAATCTTTCAAATTGCTTCCAATTATCTTCTAGGACTTGAATATCTGAGAACAAGGAAATTTGGAAGAGTGGATCCGGTGTCATGAGGGGATCCGTATATATAAGTGCTAGTCTGGTAGATCTGCTGGATAGGTGCTCTATCAGTACCAGAGCAAATCTTCTGTAAAGAAGCAGGAGAGGTACAACTCTACTGCATAGGAGCTCTAGATGTACCGAAGTGGATCTGCTGGATAGGAGATCTACTGGTAGCGAAGCTACTATAGTGTAGCTCTATAAGTATATGAGCAGATTTGTTGCTTAAGGGTAGCATAAAAGGCCGGCTCCACTAGGAGTTCCACACATTATATTTGCTCCACATCAAACAAAAGTTGTCAAATGACAAAGTGAGCACCACTCGTGTTGCACATGTAGTACATACAAATCTGGAGGAAGTGTATAGCACATGAATAACATGTCATGAATAATGAATCTATCACCTCAATAGTAAAAGGTTGAACTTGCATGACAATAAATTACTTAGACCTCATGGATCTACATCATGATGCACTCCTCATGTTAAATGTATTTAAGTAGCAACATATATAAGGCGAAATATCAACCGATTATAATAGGTGTTGATTTAGATCACATGATTCATGCAAAATTTTTATAAAATCATACTAGTAATAAATGAACTAGTAGGGTGAAACAAAGTATCATGGCATCATAGCATCATGGTATAAACACGTAGTGAATATAGCAGTGGAATGCATTAAATCACATGCAAAGTGAATATGTAAGAGATAGAGAAACATACACTCATGTGAGACAAGGAAGCCACGATGGTCTAGTGAACTCCCCACAGACGGCGCCAAAAGTGTTACCGGAAAATCGTCACTGGGGGTGAAATTCCAAATAACGACTTTAAGGGGGACCATGATCAGAGATGACCTTGGTCGGAGAGGTATCAAGTAGTTCGATACCGACTAGGTCCTCGATAATGCACAAACGATTAGGAACGCTAATAAACAAACAAGAAGAGTTTTTTATTCATCACTTTACGTTAAATACATGGACTATATTTTTCAGGATTAGAAGTGAACCTTGAAGGCTCGGTGAATAATGGAGATGGTGGTGATGGTGAACTCGTGCGTGTCGATAAGTAGAATTGGTTGTAGGGTTCCTAGAGATAATATTTTCGGCCCCTTTTCCGGTGAGCAAGATGTTGTATATATTGGTCATGTTGTTTGCCATGCACTCCTACAATTTCAGACTAGGGTTTGGTAATTACAGGACCTCCTTTCTTTTAGGAGATAATCTCGGATCTTTTACGTACAGAATCTAGTCTTTCCTTCCTAGGAGGAGTCAATCTCGTAAGCAAATCTTTCCTTCCTAGAAGGATTCTAACTGCGTTGACCTATTTAAAATAGGACTCTATGGCGGGAAGGAGTACGTCTTCTCTGTTTTGACTGGATGGCGGCGTTTTAATAAGTTTTTATGGAGCTTTTAATTCTGGAATGAGAATCTTGCTGCTTGGTATCTTCCTACTTGGCGGGATGGTTATATCAGAAGGCGTAAACCGCTAGGCATCCTGTTGCTAAAGTAGGGGAGTATCTAGCTGGTACAATAGCGGGATGCTTAATGAAACTCCGTGTCAGGGTGCTGCGGGGTTCATAGGAAGCCAGGGCATGACTGGGTTGGACCTCGTTACAGGTTTTAACGAGTAGTCCGGCTCGGGGCAATGCTTATGAATCAAGATGCTGGCGGGGTCCTTGAGAAGCTAAGGAAAGGCTGGGCCGGACCCCGCTGGAGGGGGTATGCACTCGGATCAGTTGGGGTCCCCCTTTATCGGGTTAGTCGGATGGTGTCTGGATTCCTATATCCTCCTTGTGTCGAGGTGGAAAATTCTTCTTTGGTCCTTCGCCAATTTTAGTGGTTAACAATACTAAAAATTAATAAGTTGTATAAAAGTTTGGTGACTAACCACTAAGAAGACAAAAATTCAAAACTCAATGGCCAATTTCACAAAGTTGGGTCAATTTTTTTATTTCTTATCATGTATTACTAATATACTACGGTGATTCGAATCTAAGATTTAAACCAAAATTTTGATAATTTATCTTTCCTTTTCATCAAAAATAGGAATTTTCCTTTATATGTAAACATCATCATTCACAAAACTCAAATAAGTGACATTATTACTTAGGTGAGATGACGAATTTCAAAACGATAAGTTCATTGACTCTTAAAATGAAAAAAACAATTGTTGACACTTTTTAGTTATGATAGCACCAAAAATTAAAAACCATTTTTTTTGAAAGTGAGATTGGTTTCTAACAATCCAAAATGGTTTTCAAATTTAATCGTGGTTTTCAAATTTTGATTCAACCATATCCTGATAGATATAGTAGCCAAACTCTATGGAATAATAGAGATACTTGAAGATATTGAATATTTACTCACACGTCGTTGACTTTAAATTAAAATTCTTTGTTTTTTGTTTCCCTTAAAAAAAAAAAAACACACCTTTCTTTAAAGGCTAAAAAAAACAAGGCTCCTCAAAGTAATCAAAGCTGCCATGCCACTTACTTTTTTCATAGAAAGAAACACCCATTTTTCCATAATTATTAAAATGGATTTAATTAATTAGTAATAATTATTATAATAATAACTAAACATCATGACAGAGAATATAAAATTTAAATTAAAAAACAAGAAAACCCATAATGGGAAATTAAAAATTAATTAAAAAACATAAAAGAAGATATTCTTGGGATTTGGTCCAACTTGGATTTTTGTTGTTGTTAACTTATAGGTTTTTAGCCACAAAGTATACCAAAATACGACGTCGTGTAGATGACTTATTATCGTAGACTTTGGACGTGTCCCACCTTGCTTTTCAACTTTAAAAGTCAGTCAGCGCCGTTATCACGGTTTGGAAACAGAGGCAGCATCTTTAACGGACCCGTCAGTGACGCCGTTACCCATGGTAGCTGATTGGACGGTCAACACCGACATGCTGGGAGAGGACGGCCCATCACCGTTGGATTGCATCAACAACGGGTTGTTGTTACTGTTCTGACTGTTGCTGTTCATCAGAGGGTTCCTTGAGTGACACGTGGCGGTAGATATCGCCGTTGCAAGAGAAATTGGCATCAGACAAAGACCCTTGCCTTGCAAATATTGCATGGCGGAGCCCATGTCCTCCTCCATCAACTTCGCCACCTGGTGCTCTGTAATGGTCAGGCTGTCGTTCGTGGATGCTGATTGTGTGACATTAGGGTTCCGTCCACCGTTGGCGGTGGCCTGAATACAATCACCACCACCACCACCACCACCACCACCTCCCTATAAATACATAAAAAATTAGCACCAAATACATAGATAAAATTTTATAAAATATGTAGGTTGAGTTATGTTACAGTATTTGATCGGTATAGTTAAATAAGTGATTCAGATTCATTGAACTTCAATCTAACCGTTAAAATAAATGAAAATTAAAAAAATTTTACTAGAATATGAAAAGGGGTAAATAGTTCCCTTCTAATATTTTACATCCTTAGAGTTACTCATATTCTAACTAAACTATATGTACGTGCTAGAAGTTTTCGTATGAAGGTAGATTAAAGTTAATGACAATTGAGATTTGTTTGAGATCAGATATCTATTATTATCGATTTGGATAAATTATTTTTATAAAATAAGTATGTGTGACTCGATCCCCACCGCAATTTAACGACAGTTAAAAAAGGTTAGAGAGGGAGAGAGGGGAATCTAGAAAAGTAAGCACGCGTGCTTCTTTAGGGTTGTCGTCTTGTGGTGATTTGTGAACTTTTAGTTGGGTTGGGTTGGGTGGGTGAGTGTGGTGGGTGGGTTTCGGATTTGGCCTCTTTTTTTTTTTTTTTCCACATGTCATTCTTTCTTGTTTTGGTAATGCCTAGTATAGGTAATAATAATAGACTACATGATCAATATTTATATAGCAAGTACAAATTTGGATGGTCATATACCTCTATAATTACTGTTGAAATTAATGTAAATAAAATAGATAGTTTTCTTGGTAGTTGTTACCTCAGAAGACATATCAGCAACAAGTGGAGCAACAGCACCAGCACCTCCTAATCTACTCATACTCAGAACCTGTACAATAATACCAAACCAATTTTAATAATTAATTAAAATGTCAACCATGGAATGGAATCATACCAGTTATTTTTTCTAAATTATTTTATTAATCTGACAAAAAATAAATAAAAGAGAGAGAGAGAGAACCTTCACTTGCAGCTGGAGGAATTTCACATAGTCAATGATCTCATCTAGCATTGAAGCCTTGTCTGTCTGTCAGTCATTATCCCATTAATTACATGTTAATTATTTAATCACTAACAACTTAAATACAATATATTCAACATATAAAGATAAAGATAAAGATAACATTAATAATATAAAACTTCAGTCTTTATAATAGTAGAACCTAACTTTACTTTTCCAACAAAGTGAACTTAATTTTCACTTATTCGTTTTCATTTTTATTTTTAAAAACAATTCAGCTATTAAAAGAAATTCAGTGAAATTATCAATTAAACTAGAGAAACCAGGTTGATGATCTGTGGACACGTGTCTTCACTGAATGGCAGTTAATTAATGTTGCACTTACATAATTGTGATTTAATTATTGGATTAGGAACCAGTTAATTAATAATTAAACATAAAAATAAAAAATAAAAAATAAAAAAATGGTACCTTGTTGGCATTAGGAACCAGTTCTTGCAAAGCTTTCATTCTCTCTGCAATTCTCTCCCTTCTCAACTGAAAAAAATAAAATAAAAATTAAAACCTGTTTAAATTAATTTTATTGGTTTATTTTGGGTTTAGTTAATTAATTAAAAATGAAATTTTGAGTTTAGAGATGGAAGAAAATATATCATATATGCATACTCTTTCGGCGATGCTATGTGGGTCGGTAGCTTGACCTCTTCTGGCCCGGACCCGTTGTCTGGGTTGCGCCGCCGGTGCTCCGCCGTTAGAGCCACTTCCCTGCGGCTGTGCCTGTTGGTTCACGCCCGTAGCCGGTTGTGCAGCGAAGCTCTGCGGTTGCTGCATCGAGCCGTGGTGGAATTGTTGAGGCTGGTTCGACCCGGACCCGTGTAAAGATCCGGAAAATCCGTTGTATATAGCTTGAACAGAATTATTATCTCCTCCCTAACAAGAAGAAATTATTTTTTTTTAAAAAAGAATTTATTCAAAATTAAACAAAAATAAAAAAATAGAAAATATAAGTACCTGACGATTTGTTGGAGACTTGAACGACGACCCATCAACGACGTCGTTTTCGACGCCGTTACCAAGCGTTAACGGCATCCCCATCGCTCCTCTGGCGGCCATCAGGATTTGTTGTTGCTGCTGCATCATCATCTTGGCCGCGGCTGCGGCGGCAGCTGGGGAAGCGGAGCCACCGCTGATCTGATGCTGTCTCAACTTGGAAGCTAGAATCATGGAGTCGTCGAATTGGTGGGGCGTTGGCGGCGACTCGTCGGAGAGGTCGCGGCCGTTGAGGTCGACCCAGGGAGACTTGAGGTCGGTCCAGGAGCAGGAGGGGAGGGAGGAGAGCATTTGCTCGAGGAAGTCGTCCTGAGAGGCGGCGACGGTGGGGTCAAACGCCGCCGTAGCGTGGTGGTGGATCTGCGACTGATCATGGCCGTTGGTGATCTGAGATGGGTTGTTGTTTAATAGAGAGTTGAGTCCCTGCATTTCTCTGCTACAAGGCTGCATATTTGGGGTTTATTATTATTCTTCTTCTTCTCCACGAAAACAGAGAGATGGGTTTTAAGAGGAAGCAAGAAAGAGCATTTTGGAGTGAATGTTTTTGATTGAGTGAGTGACAAAGAGAGAGTTATTGTTTGAAGTTATCTTTACACATTAATGGCTCTTAAATAGCACAAGAATGGAGAGAGAGAGAGAGAGGAGAGAGAGAGAGAGAGAGGATGGTTTTTGTTTTGTTTGGTTTTATTTCAGTAGGATTTGGTGTGGTGTGTTTGTTTGTTATCTTCAAGTATATATTTTGTGGGGTTTGTGTCATGCTTTTTGGATCTTATTCTAAACATTGAATTTTAAATATCAATATTAATATTTAAAAATATATTAAATTAAATTAAAAATTCTTTACATCAAAGTACTGAACTCGTTACGAGTCGGTCAGATCTGTCGAGTTCAAATATTACATACGTTAATGTATTTATTCCGTAGAGTCTTATCAAATTTGAGGGGCCTGATCATGGCAAAAACTTTGAAAAGAAAAATGTATATGTTGATGATAAATTGCGAAATTACCTTGGATGTGGTTGGCTCAAATGTTTGTTTTAGATTGGTCGAGAATGAACATTGTTGACACATCAGAGTAACATGCGAGGCCTCCCAGATGAAATAGTATGCTTAAGATTGATGTGTGAAGCCTCCCAGGTAAAATAGAAAGTCTACAAAATGAGAAAAATAGGCCAGGGCGATGCCCGTGGTTGGATGGCAGTCGCTCTCCGACCCTCAAGTCAGGGATTTGATACTTGGAAGATGGTGATCCTCAGAGGATCGACCAAATTCAATCTCAACGAGCAAAAATTAATCAAAAAGAAAATGAGCAAGGGTTTAGAATGATGTAAACTCTTAGTGTTCAATCTTCTATCCGTTGTTCCTCCCATTTATAACATCTCTCCCAGGAGCCAAGTCCATCATTCTTCCCATTAATGGTTGTGGGTGTATGCTTCAACGTGATATGAGGCAATGGGTTGAAACTTCTCTCATTTGTGCAGATAAGGTGGTGTTGAAAATCATGTCTGAGTGGTATTAACCAGTTATGACACTTATCTGAGGTGGATAATGTTGGTCAGTTGATTTGGCAAGAAGGTAGTGATGTGTCACCACTAAAGGCATGCCAGGTGTGCAAGATGTATTTCTCTCGCCAGGTGGCACACTGTGAGTTTTATTGTGAACCAAGTCGATGCTTTATTTGGGCAAGAGCCTTCTTCTCTATAATTTCTCAACTCAAACTGTCCACTCGAGAATTTGTAGGGGGTTGACTCTTCTAGTCTATCTCTTTGTGTTTTGACAGTACATCTATTGTTGGCTCCCATTTTTTTGTTCCCAAGTAACTAAAATGAGGCAAACGTTTTCCCCATATAGCGATGATGGTTCATTACTATCTGTACTTTAACCAGCTGGAAGGAACCCCAAGTCGCGTATGGCGTAATCCGAGTCATCCCAATTCTCTCTGCTACATGTTAGGTTTATAGTTTGTGTTGGCTTGATTCAGTATCAAAACGCTCTTTGCTTGTAATGATATAGTTGCCTAGGTGGTTCGTGCAGTTTCGAGCTTCAAGGAGAAGGGCGACTTTTCAAGCAAGCTTGTCTTCAAGAGGTTGCATCGTCTTCGAATATTTAGGTACTGAGACTTTACCTCTTGTAAGGCTTAGGATGCGCACAGACACATATATTATTTAATATAATATAATATATTATATATTATAAAACATTCATAATATATATATATATTTTATATCTCTAATAATTTTTTTTTTTAAAATTTTTACTTCCTATTTTTTACACCAAACAAAATCCCGATATGGATTCATTTTACATTAAGATATCAGTTTTTAAGCAAACCGATATTAGATAAGTAAAATTTTAAATTTAATAAATTTACTTTTAAATCATTTACTTTTAAAAAATTCAAAATTTTTTTTTTTAAAAATCTTTTATTTATTTTGCACCCTCTTGTTTCATACTAAAAACCACGTTAATAATTCAATTATCCATATAAATTAGTAATTTGAGTCTTACATTTGTTCATTAAATTGCAAGATGCATGTTGAGAAATATCTCCTATGTAGTGAGAATTGTATTCCAAATCATACTTATTACAATTGATGTCATGACTCTCTTATAGGCCATACTTGGTTGGATATAATGGAATGGAAAGAATGTCATTCCATTCGTTTGGTTTGTTAAAATGCAATAGAATAGTGATTCCATTAAAATGGGGATTCCACCATTTTGGTTGAATGGGTATTCCATCAAAAAACTAATGGAATGCCCTTCCATTCCAAAACTAAAATTTATATTCCATAAATACCCTCATATGCCCCAACCCCATTTCAAAAATACTCTCCTTTCCAAAAATAATAATATATTATTATATATTATATTAATGATATATATATATATATTATATGTATTATATATTATATATATTATATATATTATATATATTATAATATATAAAACGATATATAAACATATATAATATAATATAATATAGGGATAATTACCCCGGTGGCCATCGAATTGATGACACACTATCAAAATGGCCATTTGATTGGAAAGTTGTTCCAAAATGGCTATTTTTGGCAAACTTTGTGACACTAATGGTTATTCCATCCAATTCCATCCACTTCCATCCAATTCCATCTAATGAATGGCTATTTGGTAAATAAATGGATGACATTAATTTATTTTAGATTTTTTTTTGGAAATCAATTTTTTCTTTTTTTGAAAAGAATAATTATATTTAGTGTACGTATATATATATATATATATTTACACACACTAAATATAATTATTCTTAAAAAAAAAAAAAATGGTTTAGATCATTACACATGTCTCTTCTTTGTTTTTTAGATTTTTTTAGCCTTAATCTTCTTTAACAAGAAATATATATATATATATATACATACATATGTGTATGTGTGTGTTTTTGAGATATATATATATATATATCTATATATATAACATTTAAACTTATTAAAACATGTATATATATATATACATGAGATATGCTATACATATATACACTAAATATAATTATTTGTTTCAAAAACAAAAGAAAAAATTGATTTCCAAAAAAAATCTAAAATAAATTAATGACATCTCATTATTTACCAAAATGCCACTCATCGGATGGAATTGGATGGAATAGCCATTAGTGTCAAAAAGTTCGCCAAAAATGGCCACTTTGGAACATCTTTCCAATCCAGTGGCCATTTTCATAGTGTGTCATCAATTCGATGGCCACCGGGGTAATTATCCCATATAATATATTATCCATAATATAACATGTTATTATGAATGTTTTATAATTAGGGGTATTTTAGTCAAAATACAGTTAACCCCATTCCATTCATTTGCTAACCAAATAAAATAATATTGATTTAGAGACTAATTCTAAAGTTCCAACCAAACAAAAAAACTTAGTTTTCCCTTCCTTTCCATTCTTATTCTTATTCCGATTACCATTCCAATTACCATTCCACTATGTAACCAAACGTGACCATAAAGTATTGACCAATAACTCGACTATATATGTTTTAAAAAATATAATTTTATTAAAAGTTTCAATAAATGTTTTTTAATATATGTTTGTCGTAGAAATTAGAATTTTGATTAGTTGAATAAATTTAAATTTATCTAACAAGATTTTTATTTATTTATTTATTTATTTAATTTCTAACAACTCAAATAGGTTATATATAAATATTGTTCAATTGTTAACACATTAAATGTTGTAGTCAAGTGGTAAAGGCTTACAACTTTTGGCTTGAGGTCTATTATTAGAAGAGGGTAGGGCAGGGTCGGAAGGTGGGCAGTGGAGGTTTGGCGGCGGCAAGGGCGGTCGACATTCGACGGCGGTGATGGCCAGGCAATGGTGGTTCAGTGGCGGCGGCGGGGGTGGTGGTGTATAAAAATAAAAAATGATATTTAATTAATTATTAAATAATGAATTTTTTTTAAAAAAATTATAAAAATATCTTGACAATTAAAAACTGTCAAGAAAAAAAAAAATTAATAAAAACTGTCAAGACTTTCCTTGACATTAGCATTGTTGACAGTTTTTAAAAACTGTCAAGAATCATTTTCTTGACAGTTTTTAACTGTCAACAAATGCACTAATTTCTTGTAGTGTTACCATAGGTACATAAGTTCACCAAACACACAAGCAAGCCATGTTGATCATAAACTTTCAAGCATCATTCAACTCGGATTCAAGGGCTAGTTCACTCGATTAAGGATTCCGAAACCAAATCATCTATTATTATGAATTATTTGTTGATTAAGGAATCCCGAAATCAATTCTTCACTCACCTAAAATCATGGAGTGAGCAATTGTGTCCCTTGGTCAAAGACCCATTAAGCACAAGAACACCAAACAACCTAATCTAACATAATCATGCATAAATTAAGTTCCCTCCATTCAAGAGTTAACAATCAAGATCCATTCACAATTAATCAATTGGATCTTGGATGTGCTCTTTCACTCAAATCAATCCATACATATCGATTCCCTTTCGCCACCAACATGCAAACAAAAGTGAGACTCTACTTTTACACTACATCATTTGCTTACACTAAGTTACACTACATCATTGTTTTAATCTAAAGTCTCACTTATGTAAAACACATCAATTTCTACTCATTCACCAACATACATGTCAAGAAAAGAGAGATATAGCAAAGCTCAAAGAATAAAGTCAAGATCCAAATCGAATCTAAGTAAAGATCATATATAACAAACTCAAGTGTTAGGTTACAAATCTTCCTTATTGGGGATTACACATCAAAGAAATAGAAAATAAAACAAAGAGAAGAGTTTAGAGATAACCAAGATCTCTATTTCATTTGCCCTGCTTTCTCCTTGGATCTACTTCAAAGATGGATGGAGAAAGTGTAAAGGTGGTGGTGGTGAGCTTCCCATGGAGGAGAACCTCCATGGAAGCTTTGAGAGCTCCTCTCTCTCTTTTGTGGTGTTAGAACAAGAGATGGTGTTGTGTTGGTAAAGTTCTAGGATATGAAAATATCTAGATATTAGATAGGATAAGATATTTTAAAGACCAACAAGTAGTTGTATTTATAGTGTTTGAAGGTTAGGGCATTAATTGGAGTTGAAAAGTCAAGTTTCCCCATCAAAATCACGTGACCTGCAAGTAGATATGGGTTGCTGACATAGATCTACGAGGTCCAACTCTCAGATTTAACTCATAGAGAGGTCTGGGCAACTTTTGCGACCAAGATCTATGAGGTCCAACTCGCATTTTTAACTCGCAAAAAATCTACTACTTCGCTTTGCTAGGTTTAACTCATATATTTAACTAGCGGAAGGGTCTGGAATGGATCTGCAACTTCCATCTGCGAGGAAAACTTGCAGATCCATCTAGCAGATTGTTCTGACACTTCTTCCTCGCAGATTCATCTAGTGGAAGGCTCTAAAAAGGATCTTGATCGAACCAAAACTGTTATGATTTTGGCCTTCATTCCTGTCTCTTTATGCTTGATTCTCGGGTGTTTCCCGGTATTTAATGTTGTTAAATCAAGCGTTTCAGGTTTATTTAGGCCACAAGGGCATTTGTGAAGAAGATGAGGAATTTGGTGCAAAAAGGAGCACAAGGTGGCAAAACAGGCATTTTTGCCTTTTTGATGACAATATGGTCGCTATGGCGACAGGGAGATATAAATGAAGCATAACTATTGCCATGAGAAAAATGGCGACATTGAAGAACACAAGGTGTCGCCACAAGTGTCGCCACGGTGACGGAAAGATTATTTCCAAGAGCAAACTTTCAGGCATGGTGTTGCCACGAAGGTCGCCATGGTGACTAAGAGATTTTTCAAAGGAAGTCATATTGCCTTTTCGGTGTCGCCATAAGACCAAGGGCGACCTCTCCAAGAACAAATGGCAACACACAAATTTCTCAGTGTCGCTGTTTGCACCATGGCGAAAAAGATGAGAATGGCCGCGACAAGTGAAGTCAAATTGCGTAACCGTTTGTCGCCATGGCAACAATGAAAATAAATATAAATGAGTTCTAAAATAATCTGGGGAGGGGGGGGGGGGGGGGGTGAATAGATTTTAATCGATTTTTACCAATTTTTGATATTAGTTAATATTACAAAATTAACTCCAACTAGTCAAAGACTAAAATCAAGTGTAAAATTGCGGAAAGTAAATGACATTTGATTTTTACGTAGAAACCCACATAGGGAAAAACCACGGGCTGTTATGTGCGCCACATAAGAACCTCAATCCACTAATTGTAATGGTGATTATAACCTAGGTTGACCACATCAGACCCTATATGGTTACTAATCCACCACTACTACCTGCAAGCCTTCAAAGGTGAATCTAGTCCCTTGCTTGCAAACTACCAAAAAGCAAATACAAGACTTGTCTCTCAAAGAGAAGAGATAAAACAACCTAAGGTGAATATGTGCAATATTCAAGATGCTAAAATGCTAGGTTAGATATTTAAGGTTATCTAGGCATGGATGAGCATGTTAAACATTCCTAGATATCATTTTGCTAAGTGACATGCATATAACATAGCTAAATATGCAAACAAAGTCCTATATGCAATATCTACCACAAACAACTCACAAAACACAATAAAAATGCAATCTTGAAACTAATCAAGTTATAAATGAGCTATCTTGAAAATAGTCAAGTCATAAAAGAGCAATCTTGAAAAGCAAGAACATGAGAAAGATGAATATGATGTTCTAGCTACAAGTCATGTGAGACATAATGAAAAACCCATGAGAAATCATACCTAGAAGATACTAGATGATGAATGAACCTTGAGTGGAAGATGGGTTTTTGTGTTTTTAATGATAAAAATAAGTTCTTTCTCTCTTATCATGCAAGTCACTCTTTTTGCTTTCAAAAAAACACAAGATCTAAGCTCTAAAACGTTTAAGAAAACAAGGCAACATATATATAGAGAGATGTAATCATAATGATGTCATTTTTGGACAAAATCAGATGTCTCCATTTGCTGTCGCCATTTGTCTCAGGGCGACATCATGGTGACACCATGGCAACATCAAATATACTTCTCTGTCGCCATGGCGACATCATGGCTACACCACATATTTCTTCTTTGTTGCCATTTGTCTTAGGGTGACACTTCATAGAGACATCATACCTGATTGATTTTTCAAGAATAAATCTTTCTGTCGCCATGGCGACACCAACAAAGGGAGACAATGCCTTGTTTTCCACTTTGTGCACAATGTGCAAGAGTGCAAAGTGGTGAATCCAAAGGAGAAGCCAAGGGCATTTTTCGAAGGCGATCTTCGCTCAAGACAAGCATACCATCGTGCAAGTGTGGACGTTTCCGAACTATATTTAGGAAAAGAATTACTAGACACACTAACACACAACAATATACAACAACAAGGTTCAAGTGTGAAATGTGACATATGAAGAAAATGCACACAAAAGCAAAGCATACATATGCAACCATTAGAAGTGTATGTGTGCAACCTAAATCTCTTCAAATTAAGAGTCAGGACAAGTAATCTACCTTCTTTGAAGCTCTTGATACCCACAATGAAGTCCATTGACGTTTGATATGGATTTCTTCAATCCTAAGCTACCCTTACAAGTTTGAACCCCATTGTGGTTTTGTCAACGGAATATGCCAATTAAAAGTGAGGCATTTAGTACAATCTCCCCCTTTGGCTATTTCGTGACAAAACCAACACTCACAAAGCAACCTCACAAAAACAAAAACAAAAACAATGGTTGGTCAAAAACAATTTTTCTACATTACAATAAAGCCCTAGTCTAAGTCTTGAACATCTTCAAGTCAATTCCAAGCTTATAGAAAAGTCCAACCTATACACAATCAACAAGAAAGATACCTTTCAAGAGCAAGTGTGTGAGAGATGCTTATAACAAGAGTAATTGCAATTGCCAAAGAAAACAAATACAATAAAAAAATGTAATCATGCAATGCAATGCAACTCCCCCTAAATGCAATGCTAAGAATGACACTATATCTCCCTAGCTTTACTCCCCCTTTTTGTCATGAGATAGGCAAAGGGAGTCTCCCCTAATAGGTAAGCATTAGCAAGGAGAGCTTGTAGCACAAACACATATGCATAATCATATAAGCAATTTTATGCAACTCAATTAAGTAAGAGAGATTCAAGGAGTTTTATTTTAAGAAAAAAAAATATGTGACAAAGATGCTTTGCATGCAAGACATGTTGCATTCAAGTTCAAAAGCAATGGTATTTGGCAAAGCAAATAACAAAGGTTCCCTAATAGAATTCAAACTAATTTCACCCTTTGTCATGGAAAAGCAAGGACATAGAGTTTAAGCATTTCAAAATTTTAAGAGCAACTATATCCAACTTTACAAGCAAAACAAGACATGAGCGATTTTGCACCCTATTAGATTTTTCCGGGTGAGATTCTCATTTGATAGTAGCCTTGTTCTATGAATAAAGAAGGAGAGACTTTGGATTTTAAGATCCTTATTGATTTGAGTCTCAACATTTGCTTTTGCACACATATTTGCATTTAAGATTTACCAGTCAAGGATTTCATATTTTTCACTTTAAGCATGTCAATAAAAAGAATCATCATGTCATGGAGATCAATTCAAGGTCATTCAAAAAATACTCCAAAGGTACATCTCCTATTCCAAAAATGCATGTTTGAGCATAAATATGACATGAATTGCAAGCAAGGCAATGTAGCACACTTATTAATAAAACTAGATATAAGCATGTACAACCAATCATCTCAAGCAATTAAATAAGAGGCATAAAATATATCAATGTAGCACAATGCATGATCATGCAACTTTGCTCTCTTTGCTTGAGCTCCTCATATGGGGTCAAGACATATCATTTCAACCCAAGTGACAAATCCCAATAGACTTGCTAAGGTTCCCAAATCTAAGAGTGTATAAGGGTTTTGTAAACAAATCCGCTAGTTGGTCATTTGTTCCCACATGTTCCAATACAATGGTTTTGCTCTCGACTAGCTCTCTAATGAAATGGTGTCTAATGTCAATGTGCTTTGTCTTAGAATGTTGGACATGATTTTTAGAAATATTAATGGCACTAATGTTATCACAAAATAAAGTAAGAGTACCTTGGTCCATGTATTCCGCCTCGGCCGTGGATAGGGATATTGAGTTTTGCTTCTTACAAAACCAAGAAACAAAATTGTTTCCAAGGAAAAAGCAACCGCCCGATGTGCTTTTCTTATCATCACAATTTCCCGCCCAATCGGCATCACTATGTCCAACAAGACTTGAATTAGTGTCAAAGGAGTACCAAATCCCATGGTTTGAGGTTCCACTCACAAACCGAATGATCCTCTTCATCGCAACAAGGTGAGATTCCTTGGGATTAGCCTAGTACCTAGTACAAACACCCATACTAAATGCTATATCAGGCCTACTTACTGTCAAGTAAAGTAAGCTACCTATCATGCCACAATATAGACTTTGCTCAACATCCTTTCCACTAGCATATTTGCTTAGTTTTAAGGTAGTGCTCATATGTGTGTCACAATGTTTGGCATTCTCAAGGCCAAACTTCTTCACTAGGCTTTTAGCATACTTAGCTTGGGATATGAAGATCCCATCATGCATTTGCTTGATTTATAAGCCTAGGAAGTAATTTAGTTCACCAACCATGCTCACCTCAAACTCATGAGACATGACATCAATAAATTGTTGAACTTTCAAGTTGGTGGTGGAACCAAATATAATTTCATCAACATAAATTTGAGCTATGAATAACTTATCTTTAGTGCACTTGATGAACAATGTCTTGTCAACACTACCTCTAGAGTAGCCATTATCAACAAGATAGAGAGTGAGGCGCTCATACTAAGCCCTCTGTGTATTTTTCAACCCATATAAAGCCTTCTTGAAGCGATAGACATGAGAGGGGTGGTGAGGATCCACAAACCCCTTGGGTTGCTTAACAAACACTTCCTCATGCGAAAAGCCATTGAGGAAGGCACTCATGACATACATTTGGTGTAGTTTAAACTTGTACACATAAGAAATGGATAAGAGAAGCCTTATGGACTCAAGGCGGGCAACGGGAGCAAAAGTCTCCTTAAAGTCAATACCCTCAATTTGAGAGTACCCTTGTGCAACAAGCCTTACCTTGTTTCGCACAATGTTGCCATCCTCATCGGATTTGTTCCTAAACACCCATTTAGTGCCTATGACATTGGTGTTTTTAGGTCTAGGAACAAAAGTCCAAACCTCATTTCTCTCAAATTGGTTTAGCTCTTCTTGAATGGCAATAACCCAATATTCATCATTCAAGGCCTCATCCACCTTTTTGGGTTCTATTTGAGAGGTGTAACAAGTGTAGCTAATTTGATTATCTATTTGACGTCTAGTCCTAACACCCTCTCCAACATCTCTAATGATATCAACCTTATCATGGAGTTTCCTAACCTAAGGAGCGGGTTCATTAGAGTCCAAATGAGGAACACTATTAAGAGGTAAATCATCCTCTTCATCTTGGTTAGACTTCACACCACTTGAAGTCTCACCACACTCCTTCAAGGGAAGGTCATCAATCTCACAAACATCCTCCTCATGGTCATCATGTTTAGGCCTACAATCATCAAAGACAACATTTGATGATTCCATCACACTTCGAGTCTTTAGATTAAAAACTCTATATGCCTTGCTGTTTAGTGCATATCCAATAAAAATACCCTCATCACTCTTAGCATCAAACTTGCCAAGTTGATCAAGGTCATTAAGTATATAGCACTTGTTTCTAAAGATGTGGAAATAGCTCACATTGGGTTTTCTACCCTTCCATAACTCAAAGGATGTTTGTTTAGTCCCGAGCCTAAGGAATACTCTATTCCCTATGTAACAAGCCGTATTGATGGCTTCGGCCCAAAGATTTCTAGGGACTTTGTTGCTAAGTAACATGACACAAGCCATCTCTTGGAGGACTCTATTCTTCCTCTTAACAACACCATTTTGTTGAGGAGTCCTAGGGGCCGAAAATTCATGGAAAATTCCTAAGCTATTGCAAAAGTTTTCAAAGCTAGCATTTTCAAATTCTTTCCCATGATCACTCCTAAATGCTTTTTATATGAGAAGTTTTCTCATTTTGAATTTTGACACAGCATTTTAAATTTCTCAAAGACTTCGGACTTTTCTTTAAGGAAGTAAGTTCATGTAAACCTAGAGAAGTCATCAACAACCATAAGAATATAGCTTCTACCACCTAAGCTTTCGGTTTGAATAGGACCCATAAGGTCCATATGAAGAAGTTCCAATGGCTCTTTGGTGGAAAGATATTTGCCTTTCTTGTGCACACTCTTGGTTTGCTTGCCTTGTTGGCAAGGTCCACAAATACTTTCAACCTTTTTCCCAAGCTTAGGAAGGCCTTTAACAACATTTCTATCAAGGGCTTTCAAGTCCCTATAGTTCATGTGGCCAAATCTTTGGTGCCACACTTCAACTTGCTCACTAGTGGACAAGTTACAAGAGATGAGATTAGACTCAAGACAATAGCAATTGTCACTTAATCTTTTGCCTTTCAACAAAACTTGCCCATTTTCCTTAAGAATAGAGCAATCAACCTTGCCAAACATAACCGAAAGCCCTTCATCACTCAAGTGTGATATGCTAATAAGATTGGCTTGCAAGCCATCTACATAAAGAGCATTAGGCAAGGAAGGCAAACCGAGAATAGATATATTACTTTTCCCTATGACCTTTTTCTTTGATCTATCGCCAAAGGTGATGAATCCACCATCCTCTATTACAAGAGTTTTAAAGAAACTCTTGTTTCCGGTCATGTGCCTAGAACACCCAATATCAAGGTACCAAGTGTTTGAGGCATTGGCATTCAAGGCAACTTGGGCCACATATCAATAATATTCATCATTTCTATTCATCATAGGTGAAACATAGTCATTCCTAGGAGCCATTGATCCATTATCTCTAAATTTCCTAGGTGCATGCATTGTGGCTCTTCTTAGCATATTTTACTGAATCATGCTTTCTCTTTTACACATTTTAATATACTTAAAACAATTAGGCCTAATGTGGCCTTCAATTCCACAAAAATGGCAAGTAGGAGTAAAATATGAGTTCATACCGTAGCCTTGTGCAAGCATTTGTGGCCTCTTTCTATTATGAGTTGCTCTTGGGTGTTGAGGCAACTCCCTCCTTTGTGGTTGAGCCAAGTTGGCATGTCTTCTAGGTTGAGCATGAAAGACCCCATGTTGAGCTTGTGGGATCCTTAGTTGTAGAGGTCTTGGTTAAGGAGCTCTAGCTTGTGTGGTGGAGCTTTTTTGGAATCCTTGCTTGTGCTTGCTTTGAGGATTCACCAACTTCGACCCACTTAGTTGATTATTGAGGGGTTTGTGCATTTTCAACCTCTTTGCTCTTGACAAAGGTTGTCTTCTTCAAAGAAGTAGTCTCCATTTCTTCCACATATCCTAACCCCTTTTTGTCACTAGGACTCTTCCCACAAGATAGCATCTTGTCAAGCTTCTCGGTTCCGGAAGTCATCTTAGTAATTAACCCTTTTGCTTCCATGAGCTCTTTCCTCAAGCTTTCTTCATTTTTCTTGGCCAAGAGTAGCTCCATCTTCAAACCTTTTTCCATCTTTTTAGCTTTACTCATTTCCTTACTCAAATAAGTTACCTTGGAAGTCAATTCAAGCTTCTCCCCTTTCAACTTTTGTATCTTCTTTTTCTTTTTCAATCTACAGTTCTCAAAGAATCTCATGAAGTCATCATAGTCCATCTCTTCATCAAATTCAAAATTTGAGTTTGAAAAGTTGCCCTCACCATTTGAGTCACTTTCTTCTTGCTTGTCCTTTTCCTCGTCTTTGTCACTCATAACTTCATTGCTATTGTGAGAGGATAAGAAGGCAATGAAGTTGTCATCATCATCCAAAGACTTATCTTCCTCTTCTAGGTCATCACTATCACTTCAAGTCACCGCCATGGCTTTTCCTTTTATTTTTATTTTTTTCAAATTCGCACATTCGGGAGCAATGTGTCCAAAGCCACTACACTCATAGCATTGGACACCCTTCTTGTGGTCTTTCTCTTGAGTTTGCTCCATTTTCTTGAAATGAGCCTTCTTCTTCATAAACTTTCTCTTGGAGCCAAACCCTTTCTTCTCAAACCTCATAAATTGCCTGAACTTCTTTACCATCAAAGCAATTTCTTCATCCGAGTCTTCTTCATCCTTCTCTACCTTGATGTTTCAAGGCAATACTCTTTTGCTTCTTTGGAGGTGTGGATGTAGGACCCTTCCTAGATTCATAGGCCAAGAGCCTTCCAATTACTTCACTTGGCTTCATCTTTGAGTAGTCACTATTTTCTTCCAATGCCGTCACTTTGGATTCAAACCTCTTAAGAAGCGATCTCATGATCTTTTGCTTAATTCTTCTATCCGAATAGGGATTACCAAGTTGTGACTTTGATTCACTATATCCGTAAGCTTCACTTGGAAGTCATTAAAACACTCATCCTCCTTTATCCTTATGGTCTCAAATTGTGTTTGAAGGACTTGGAGCTTGGAGTCCTTAACCACCTTGGTTCCTTCATGAGCCCTCTCCAATATGTCCCAAGATTCCTTTGCTATCCTTGTAGTTTGAATGAGTTTGTATTGGTTGTCATCCATGGCACATAGGATTGCATGCATGGCTTTGTTGTTCCATTTTGAAGCCTCAAACTCTTGGGGGGTCCATTGTGCCTTTGGCTTGGGGACTTCCTCTCCACCTCCCGTAGGAATCATCATAGGTGGTGTGTACCCATCTTCAATCGCCATCCATGCCCGGTCATGAATTTGGCACATATATGCTTCCATTTTGCCCTTCCATGATGCGTAATTAACCCCAGTGAGCAAGGGAGGTCTTGTGCTAAAGGCACCCTCGCCTCCAATTCCATTTCCACTCATTATGTATGGGTGAGAATGATATGAATGCACACAAATAAGCTAAACACACAAGATGCACAAAAAAAAAATGCAAACAAATATAAAAGACTCTAACAAGAGCAAGGGATCTCCTAATTATATTAAGGAACCTGCTCTAATACCAATTAAAAAATAAATATAAACGAGTACTACAATAATCTTGGGGGGGGGGGGGGGGGGTGAATAGATTTTAATCAATTTTTACCAATTTTCGATATTAGTCAATATTACAAAATTAACTCCAACTAGTCAAAAACTAAAATCAAGTGTAAAATTGTAGAAAAATGACACTTGATTTTTACTTGAAAACCCACATAGGGAAAAACCACGGGCTATTATGTGCACAACACAAGAATCTCAATCCACTAATTGTAATGGTGATTACAACCTAGGTTGACCACGTCAAACCCTATACGGTTACTAATCCACCACTACTACCCGCAGGCCTTCAAAAGTGAATCTAGTCTCTTGCTTGCAAACTACCAAAAGGCAAATACAAGACTTGTCTCTCCAAGAGAAGAGATAAAACAACCTAAAGTGAATATGTGCAATATCCAAGATGCTAAAATGCAAGGTTAGACATTTAAGCTTATCTAGGCATGGATGAGCATGTTAGACATTCCTAGATATCATTTTGCTAAGTGACATGCATGTAACATAGCTAAATATGCAAACAATGTCCTATATGCAATATTTACCACAAATAACTCACAAAACACAATAAAAATGCAATCTTGAAACTAGTCATGTCATAAATGAGCTATCTTGAAACTAGTCAAGTTATAAAAGAACAATCTTGAAAAGCAAGAACATGTGAGAGATGAATATGATGTTCTAGCTACAAGTCATGTGAGACATAATGAAAAACCCATGAGAAATCATAACTAGAAGATACTTGATGATGAATGAACCTTGAGTGGAAGATGGATTTTTGTGTTTTTAATGATAAAAATCAATTGTTTCTCTCTTATCTTGCAAGTCACTCTTTTTGCTTTCAAAAAAAAAAAAAAAAAAAAAAAAAAAAAAAAAAAAAAAACACAAGATATAAGCTCTAAAACATTTAAGAAGACAAGGCAACATATATATAGAGAGATGCAATCAAAATGATGTCGTTTTTGGACAAAATCAGATGTCACCATTTGTTGTCGCCATTTGTCTCAAGGCGACACCATGGCAACATCAAATATACTTCTCTGTCGCCATGGCGACATCATGGCAACATTACATATTTCTTCTTTGTTGCCATTTGTCTTAGGGTGACACTTCATGGCGACATCATACTTGATTGATTTTTCAAGAATAAATCTTTCTGTCGCCATGGTGACACAATCAAAGGGCGACACCAACAAAGGGCGACAATGCCTTGTTTTCCACTTTGTGCACAATGTGCAAGAGTGTAAAGTGGTGAATCCAAAGGAGAAGTCAAGGGCATTTTCCGAAGGCGATCTTCATGCAAGACAAACACACAATCATGCAAGTGCGGATGCTTCCGAACTATATTCAGGAAGCTAATTACTAGACACACTAACACACAACAATATACAACAACAAGGTGCAAGTGTGAAATGTGACATATGAAAAGAATGCACACAAAAGCAAAGCATACATATGCAACCATTAGAAGTGTGCGTGTGCAACCTAAATCTCTTCAAATTAAGAGTCAAGACAAGTAATCTACCTTTCTTGAAGCTCTTAATGCCCAAAATGAAGTCCATTGACGTTTGATGAGGATTTCTTCAATCCTAAGCTACCTTTACAAGTGTGAACCCCATTGTGGTTTTGTCAACGGAATATGCCAATCAAAAGTGAGGCACTTACAAACATAAATAGCGACATCTTGCCACATCAGATTTTCAAACAGTTATCAACACGATTCCAAGGGCCACTATAGATATTCTTCTTCCCAACTTGAAAGAAGATCCAAGCATTACTTGAGTAGGAATTTACAGAGATTAGATCTAGTTTTTCTCTTCCATTCTTCATCTTTCAACTTCCTCCATTTTCTAAACTTTTACTACCTTTTCCATCCAAAACCTCAACACCAAATCTTGACTACTTCACCCAACCATTCCTCTCTTCCCATTCTTTACATCTCAATACCCATTAGACACCCATCTATCTAGACACATCCTCTACTACCACTCTTTGCACTAGGAGCATTCAAGAAAAGGAAGGAATAAGCACTAAAGAAGGAGGCCCAAGGGTGATTTTCTTATCTATCACTTTTTTTCTATTTGTTTGTGACTATGTGTAACTAAACCCCTAATCTAGGGGATATATGTGAGGAACAATTTGTTATTGGTATTTGCTAAGCTATTTGTAATTGAATCTCTATATGTGTTCTAATTCACTTTATATTTAGATCATATTCACTATATGATTTGCATTGTATATCACTAGTAGATCATAATCTTGTGTGGGATAACTTGTTGTGAACCAATCTTGGATTGACACCCTTGATTGGTTAGGAGTATAGTGATTAGCATAGATTAAGTGGTGGGTATATCAACCCCACTAATCTAAACCTTAATTTGTACTAATTGATCCCACCTTGACCTCCTTTCCTTAATTGGTTAGGCATCTTAGTAGGAAGATGCTTAGGGTTCATAGTGATGACCCAAGCACACCTTAGAAAACAAATGGTTAACTTATAAGAGATTGGTCATTAAAGAGGCTTTGATAGCATTACCCATTCCCATTTGCAACTCCATCTATTTCATAGCATCTATCTTAATTGTTTACATCCATACTCTTATCAAGATTGTTGAGTCTTCTATTTGTTTTATCACTTTTGTATGTTTATTTTACTTGCATTTTTGGTGTTTGTGAAACCACACACCTATCAATTTACAATGATTTATTTTATTGCACTTTAGATTAATCAATCAATCTAACACATTACTCCATCTCCCAGTGGAACGAATCTTTGCTTACCACTTGCTAAGAATCTATATCTTAAAGGATTTTTAAGTGGCTCAAAACATGGTTTTCAAAAGAACATAAAAACGTATTTTGTTGAGTACACAAACGACGGGCTCATCAGATTTGCAACTTCCTTCTGCGTGGACAAACTTGCAGTGCCATCTAGCGGTGAGGACAAAATCGTAGTTTCAACTCGCGGTGCCATCTAGCGGATTTTTCTGCTCCGCGCACCAATCACTCAAATGGGTGTAACTTCTTTTAGAAAGCCTGGAATCATGATCCGTAAAGTTCTCTAAAAATTAGACTTCCGAGTCTTTTTGAAAACATGTAGGTCAACACCTAGTTCAATTCGAGGTGGGATATATGGCTTTTGCATGTTAGGCATTCCACACAAGCCATCTCAATTTCAGCTCTTTTTCCTCCTTTTTGCCTTCAAACCTTCACTTTCGGTTCAAACACCTAACTTTAGAGAAATGAACCTACACAAGACTAAAACACATATTATATACACAAAAGTGCTCAGAAATGAACACAAAAGATAGGAAAAAGGAGCGCTAAATATGAACATTTATTACGCGATCAAGCGCACACTGCATGCTGTGGCAATCGCGTGATGCGTGATGCGTAAGCTCGTCAGTTGCTTCATTATATACTCCTTGCGCCCCATTTTTCAAATGACGATTTCTCTTTCGTTTGAGCTCCACTTGATGATTTAAAAAGTGATATTTTCATCTGTTAAAGTAGATTCAAGCCCAATCATTTCTAGAGGTTAAATTCTTGGTCTTAGAGTACTTTTACTCTATTTTTAGTGGATTTTCATCCATTAATCATGGTATGATTTGTTTTTCATGTTTGGGGATCCACATGTAATTTTAATTACAAGCTCCAATATAGTTGGCCAAAGTACCAGTTAACTCTTAATTAATTGAGCCCAAATATATTAATTTCAGTTTAGTCCACAAAAAAAAAAAAAAAAAAAATGAAATTGCACTATTGAATTAAAATATAATATATTAAATATTTTTACCCTAAGCAATTGTGTGAAATATGTGTCCTTATGAAAAATACTAATAATTAAAATGCCTTTTGACCTTGCATTTTTTTTTTCCTTAGGATTGTCCTTACATCTAAATGGATAATTTGATTTATCATAAATCATGATTTAATAACTCCTTATTGAATACTCGGTACCAAAATTTACAATCCAAGCCCTTGTAAGACCTATAAGGTGGTATTTACTCTTATTTAATTATAAGAGTCGTGATGTCCATATCTATAAATATATGTCCGTTATGACATATGAATTAATAACACCAAACTATCAAGATTAAACCGTTATTCTGTTATCGTACCCATTGATAGCTTAAATGTTACAACTTATAGTACATATGATACATTATTTATCTCAAGATTAAGATAAATATTCAATTGCTCTATTGTGAATGTATTATTCCATTACCAGTAAAATGGAAATATACTATTCATGTGATCCGTTCTATACATCATATGTATTAGGTCTTTTGTTAAAAGTCTTTCACTTTGGTGATTCTAGACTCATCACTTCCAAATTGAAAAATAAAAGACCCACAACTTTAATTGAGATAAGGTGTTTAGCCTGTATCTTAAGTGTTGAACAATATTTTTTAGACTAAATAAAGTATTATGTTTATAACGCATAAACTTTTCTATGTGAATAATTCTTTTTTTTTTCTTTTATCCTTGGAACCTTAGAATATTTTGCTTTTGACATATATAATAAACGATTTATACATGCTACATAATTTATTTGTAAACAAAAGACTTTTATTGATATCAAACGATTTGTTATTGAAAAACTCTGCTTTAGGACATACTTCCTAACAATCTCCCACTTGCACTAAAGCAGGTGGGTCATATCCCTCATCCTAAAACCTTCTAGGTGACTTTCAAAAACCTTTTGCGGTAGAGTCTTTGTGTATGGATTTGTTAGGTTATTTGCTGAAGCTATCTTACATACCATCACATTCCCTATTCGTACGATTTTCCTAAGTAAATTATATTTTCTTTCTATGTGCTTTCCTCTCTTGTGACTCCTCGGCTCCTTTGTATTAGCCACAACCCCACTGTTATCTACTTTTCTGTGTTAGGGACAACCTCAAGGTCTATCAAGAATTTCCGAAGCCATACTACCTATTTGGCTACTTTGCAAGTAGCTACATACTTGACTTCCATGGTAGAATCAACAATGCAAGATTGCTTGATATTTCTCCATATTATAGCTCATTCATTAAGTGTAAACACATAACATGAGGTAGACCTTCTATAGTCTAGATCTGATTGGAAATCAGAATCCGTATACCCTAAGAATACTGGTTCCTCTTTAGAGTATACAAGTATATAATTCATAGTCATTCTAAAGTACTTGAATATATGCTCGATTGCCATCTAGTGATCCAATCCTAGTTTAGACTGGTATTTGCTAACAACTCCAACAACAAAGCATATATCTGGTCTCATACATAGCTTTGCATCATAAGACTTCCAACTGCAGATGCTTATGGAATCCTACTTATATATTGCTCTTCTTTCTCATTCTTAAGAGGTTGCTCCTTAGAGAGCTTGATTCCATGCCTAAAAGGTAAGAAACCTTTCTTGGAATCTTGCAACAAGAACATAGACAATATCTTGTCTATATAAGAAGCTTGGGATAGTGCAATCATTTTATTATTCTTGTCTCATATAACTTGTATACCAAGAATAAAACTTGCTTCTCCCCAGTCCTTCATGCTAAACCGCTTTGCTAGCCATTCTTTAATTGTTTTCAACTCTCCTGCATCATTCCTAATGAGGAGGATGTCATCAACAAAAAGAATTAGGAATGCCATCTTGTTGTCATTTATCCTCTTGCATATACAAGGTTCGTCAATAGTTTGAATAAAGCCATAACCTTTTATAGTTTGGTCAAACCTTATCTTCTAAGATCTAGATGCTTGCTTAAGTCCATGAATGGACATTTGCAACTTGTAGACTTTCTGCTTTTGGCCTCTTTCAATGAATCATTATTGTTGCACCATATAGATGTTTTCGTTAAGATTCCCATTAAAGAATGTTGTCTTGACATCCGTTTGCCATATCTCTAGTACTAGAGATGCTGCTATAGATAAGAGGATCCTGATGGACTTTAGCATTACCACATGAGAGAATGTTTCCTCGTAATCGATCCCTTCTTTTTGTGTGTAAACTTTAGCAACCTAGCTTTGAAGCTTTCTACTTTTCCATCTATTCATTTTTTTTTCTCTTGTATACCCACTTGCATCCTTTTGCTTTGATCCCATTAGACAAGTTTACATGAGTCCAGACTTGATTAGAGTACATAGATACTTTCTCTGATTCCATTTCCTTTTTCCAATGGCTAACATCAACATCCTCCATTGCTTCCTTGTACGTATATTGATCAATATTTCCAGGGAGATTCTTAACAGATTCTATAAGATCGATATATTTATCTGGTTGTCTTACAACTCTCCCACTACGTGTAGATAATAATGGTTGTTGATTTTCAGATGACGTTACATCATCCGTTGGCATTGTTTATGTTTCATTAAATGAAGCACTCTGCTAAGTTGTCTCTCCTGAAAGTTCATTCGGGACAACTCTACTTTTGGGCACAAAATTATTCATATAGTCCTCTTCTAAAAAGGTTGCATTTGTTGAAACAAATACGTTATTGTGAGGGATTATAGAAATAATATCCCTTAGTTCTTTTTGGATACCCAACAAACAAACATGTCTCTGAACGTAATTTAATCTTTTGTCTTTCCCTTTAACATGTGCACTGGACATCCAAATATTCTCATGTATCGTAGAATAGGTTTTTGCCCACTCCACAAGTTTTAGGAACAGACTTAGATGGTACATTTTTCAAGATGTATATATCTGTTTGTAAGGCATCCCCAAAAATACTTTGGTATGGTAGTGTTGAATAGCTGAGTATGGATTTAACCATATTCAAGAGAGTTTTATTTCTTCTCTCTACCACGCCATTTTGCTGAGGCATTTCTGGTGTAGAAAGTTGAGATAGAATTCCATTGTCTATAAGATATTGCTAAAACTCACCAGTGAGATACTCCCCACATCTAAAGATTTTAATGCGTTTCTCAAGTTGATCTTTGTTTTAGCTTTAAATGCTTTGAACATTTCAAAAGCATCCAACTTATGTCGCATGAGATACACATATCCAAATCTCGAGTACTCATCTATAAAAGTGATGAAGTACTTGCATCCTCCCATTGCTTGAATGTTTATCAAACCATTATACATCTGTATGTACGAAACCTAGACATTCAGTGACCCTTGCTCCTTTTGGACATCTTATCCTCTAAACAAGATTAATATGTTGAGAGCTCTTGGATTTTTAACTCGCTTAAAATTCCATTGCTTACCAACCTTTTGATAATTAAAATACTTACAAGGTTATATTGAAAAAAACAAGAAGGGGGGGGGGGGGGGGGCGTGAATAGGTTGACACACTAGTTTTAAAAACTCTTTCGTGACTTATGTCAAAACCTTGGTGAACATACAAATTAACCTTTAACAAGATTGTTATGAGAAAATAATTTGCACAAGTATGCTCAATTCACCACCCTTAGTCTACAAAACATATATCAAGAAATAATGCATCTCATATACAAGTATATTCAATGAAGAGCATATTCCACAAGTTGTACAATGAATATTACAATGTAAGAACACAACAACATGCTAGTGAAGAAACTATATTAAAATTAAAATAAAGAATACTTGTAATTCAATAATGTCTAATATATTATAGGTATCAATCAAAGAATACCTATACACAAAAATCAATGAATAAAAGAATTATATTTACAATTATGATCAAAATGAATATGTTTACAAATCACACTTTACAAAATCTTGTTTTCAAATACATCACAAGTGAAGATTGTACTACAATATTAAAACATACACATATACAAATATAAGAGAGAGAAATAGAAAGAATTAACACAAGAGATTATTTAATGTGGTAAAACCTTCAAGGAGGAAACATCCATGGGTTGAACTACAACCATTGGGTACTATATATATTGGATGATAGATTAGAAATTCCTCAAAAGTGACCAACCTATGATCTACTCTCTATTGGAGTCTGTATCTACCCAATCCCTATTGGAAGATACAAAATCTCTCAATGATGCTGAAAATGTATAATTTACTATTATACGCATGCATGTCTTTTAAATACGAAATAGAGGGCGTGTGAAAAGGTTGTTAATATGTTATTATTAAATTTTTCGGATTAGTCAATATTACAAATATAACCCAAATTCACAAAACAATAATCAAGTGTAATATGGTGCGGAAATATAAACGACCCTTGATTTTTATGGGGAAACCCTTAACAGGGAAAAACCACGGGCTAGTAAGTGCGCCACACTCGAACCTCGAATCCACTAATTTTGATAACGTTTACAACCTAATCCCGGTCAATAACCCGCTATCACTGCCTGCAGGCCTGTAAAAGTGGATCCAGTCCAATTGCTCATGTGACTACCTAATCTTGGTGTACGAACTAATCCCGGTCTATCACACAAGACTTACTTCTTTGAAGAGATCAACACCCTAAGTGAATATGCAATGATATCCAAATATGCAAGATAGAGCTATGGTACTCTAGATGCTTACCTAGGATTATATGATGACAGTAAAATCAATCCTAGATATGAAAAGAACTATATGTCAAGGCATACAACTTTATCTAAGTAAAGGATAACCAATCCTAAATACAAAGCTATCACAAATAACTCACAAACATTCAAAGGATTAACTAGTTGATTAAAAAACAATCTATCAACCTAGTTATCAATAAATCACACAAGAATATTTATGGCATAGCTTTTAGGCAATAATGACCTAATCAATTAAGCTATGTAAAAATTTACCCAATCAACACAAAATCTCGATCATGTATGTAGAAATTACTCAAAGAACATACAAGTGATAAATGAGATAAATTGATAAGTAAAGACACTAAGATTAGATGAAATTAGTGTTCAACAAATCATACCACGTGTATTGAAGAAGACCCATGCATTAGCACATGCTAGATGATCCTAGATGATGCTTAGATGAGGATTTATGCATGTGGAAATGGGTTTGTGTCATCAAAGATGAGTTCTTTAAAAGATTTTCTCTCTTGAAAAATATTCTAAGTTAAAGAGATGATTTTGAACTCATACCTTGACCTAAGAACAAAGAGAAATATTTATAGGAGGTCAAATAGAAGCTATGTCATTTTGGAAAAAATCAGTTGTCGCCATTTACGGTCGCCATTTGTCTCAGGGAGATCTCATGGTGACACCAACTTTTCTTCTAGGTCACCATTTTTCAAATGGTGACGCCTGACGCAACACAAAAAAACTTCTTTGTCGCCATTTGTTCTTAGGGTGACGCTTCATGGCGACGTTATACCTGATTGGTTTTTCAAGTATAACACTTTTTGTCACCATGGTGACACCATCAAAAGGCGACACCAACAATTGGCGACAATGCCTTGTTTCCACTTTGTGCACAATGTGCACGTGTGCAAAGTGGTGAATCCAACGGAGAAGTCAAGGGCATTCTCCAAAGGTGATCTTCGAGCAAGACAAGCATACCAAGGTGCAAGCGCGGACATTTCCGAACATACTTCAGGAAAGGAATTATACCACACTTAAGACTAATCAAACATGAAGTGCAAGTGTGGGAATTGAATGCATCCTAATGCCTATCATGCCATGGCATTATCATAGAAAAAGATGCAATCAATTCAACATGCATGAATAAAATTCATGACTTTGCATCCTAATACCTAAACATGCCATGGCATTTTAATAACCTAGATGCAATCAAATAAAACATGCAAGAAGAGATGTTAAAGAACATCCATGCACTCATATAAAACACACAACATACAAGTATTAGAGATATGCATGAGTTGTGTGTGTGTGCAACTAGATCTCTTCAAAACAAGTAAGCACTATACTTTACCTTTTGGTGCTTCTTCTCTTGACGTCTTGAAAGGGCCTTGGTTGTGCAAAACACCAACCATCATAAGCCTAAGCTACCCCAACATCAAGCCCCACATGTGGTTTGTCCACGAAATAAGCCAATCAAAATATGGGATCTTACAGATGCGAAGCCACCATATATTGGAGTTTATACCAAACCAACATCGTTGGAAGATTAGAAATTCCTCAAGAGCCAATGCATATCCCATGCAACATTTTCTATTGGAGTCTATATCGCTCGGGCCTACCAATAATGTATCCAAATCCCTATCCAAGGCACTCATGTTAGAGAGCCTTCCTTGCATAGCTATCCGGACCTTCTTGATCCTAGCCATGACTTCTTGCTTAACTATCCGAGTCCTCCCGACTCTAGTCAAGACTTCTTGCTTGGTTATCTAGACCTCACGTCCTAACCAAGACTTCATGCCTTTTACAAGGGCTTCCTAGTATGATCAATGTTTGCAAATGATGCAAACAAGCAATTCAACATAGAACATGTGATCAATACATTCCATGGAAACTAGACTTAAAATATGTGAGAACACAAGTCAAAATAGTCTAGATGCAAAACTTGAATTAAACTTAGAGCATGTGAAAAGCACCTAAAACATAAAACTCCTAGTTTCATTCACACAAATAACACTTGAATAAATCATATAAATGAAGCACATATTCAAGATGTTACAAACATACACAAAAATGTGAGAATCACAAAATGTGTTTAATGAATATTCTAGCCAACAATTAGAGCAAAGATATAATGAATAATCAATTAAATCCTATAAGGCTCTTGTTAACCACCAAAATTGGCAAGGGACCAAGGATGAATTTTCCACCTTAACACAAGAAGCAGGTGCGGACACAATTCGGTTACCTCGACAGAGTAGAGCCCGACTGGCCCAAATATGAACCTCCTTCAGCGGGATCCACCCCGCCTGCATCTTAACCTGCAGCGAGGTCCAACCCCGTCATACTCTGGTCTCTCATAAACCCTGCAGCACCCCGACACGGAATTCCACTGAGCATCCCACTATAATACTAGCCAGATATTCCCCAACTCCATCAGTTGGATGCCTACTGGCTCGCACTTTCTAGTATAACTAGCCCGACAAAGCAGGTAGATACCGGGCAGCAAGATTCTCGTATCAGAAACTAAAAACTCCATAAAAGACTCATTAAAACGCTGCCGTACAGAGGAGAAGTACACTTTCCCGCCAGAGAGTCCTATTTTGAGCAGGTCGATATACTAAGAATCCTACTAGGAAGGTAACAATTTGATCACGAAATTGACTCCTTCTAGGAAGGAAAGACTAGATTCTACAAGTAAAGCTCCGAGATTATCTCCTAGAAAGAAGACGATCCTGCATTGGCCAAACCCTAAACCGAAATTTTAGGAGTGCATGGCAAGCAAGACACATATATATACAAACAGTTTCTTCAGGAAAGGGAGGACTCCAGATACCACTTATCGACAGGTACAATTCTTCCACCATCATCATCTCCATCGTCGGGATTATGATCCGTACTCCATTGTAATCCAAATCAGAAATTAGTTCATGTATTGTAAGGAAAAGAGACTATCCAATAAAACTTATTGATTGATCAGTTTGATATACATCATTATTTAGCTCCGGCTTTGATAGGGATTTAGTCGGTATCGAACTACTTGATACCCCTCCGACCAAGGTTAATCTTGATCTTGGTCCCTTTAAAGTTGTTATTTGGAATTCTATCTCGATAATGATTTTCAGGTAACACTTTTGGCGCCGTCTGTGGGAAAAATCCATTATCCCAACCATCATTCAAAAAGCAATTTTCTTCCATCTGAAAAATATCCGGAATGAGACTCCGATCCTCCCAGGGTCACCCGGAGCCATCAGGACTTCAGTCCCTTGCTTCCACTGAAAGAGACCAGAGGCGGGGTAAAGGCGCTAGGAACGAGAATCCTCCGCCGATACCCCCACCAGTTGAAGGCCTAGTCCCTCAAGACCCCGTTAGGGAGGAAGCCAATCGGGATGTCTTAGAACAGCACGCCGCAGCCTACGTAGAAGCAATCCGACTCCGGATGATAGCCTAGGGGATTCCCTTTGAAGCCACCGGGATCCCAGGGGATGCTGGCCCGAGTGCCAGGGCACCTGTTTTTGACCGATTGGGTCCACCCCTCTTAGTCCGACAAGCAGAGCTCAGACCCAGGCTAGTGAAGTCCGCAATCGAGGTTCTTCCAAGGAAGGTCCAGTCTCCACCAAAACCAAGAGCCAAGGAGAGGGATCCGTATCCTGATTCAGAGGGAATCGCCAAATCCCGAAAGAGTACCAGAGAAAAGCGTCAAAGAGCTAAGCGAAAGGAGGTCATCCTGGATTCAGATTCATCAGATGAGGAAATTTCCGCAGCCCGGTCTGGAACCAAAAAGTCTCAACGCCTGGAGGATCAGATGATGAAAATGGCAAAGGAGTTGGAGCAGTTGAAGAAGGGAAAGCATCAAGGGAGTCAGAAAAACCCCTTGGGAGAGATGAACGCACCATTTTCCAAAAGGGTGAGAGAAGTAGGATTGCCTCCCAAATTCAGGATGCCTTCAGAAAAGTATTCTGGAACCTAGGATCCTGTCAGCCACCTAGAAAGGTTCGTCCACCAGATGGAAGTTCAGAGTGCAACCAGGACTGCCATATGCGGGATGTTCCCCTCAACCCTGACAGACTGTGCCAAGACATGGTTCAGAAAATTAACACCAGGTAGTGTTGATTCTTTCTCCAAACTTACCAAAGCTTTCTGTGCACAGTTTCAGGGAATCAAACCCCGTCCCAAGGATCCTATCCTGCTGCAGTATGTAGTTCAAGAGCGGGGTGAAACTCTGAGATCCTACGTGGAGAAATTCCACAAAGAGGTCGTCCAGATGGGAGTGTTCAACGAGAAGGAAACTTTAGCCAATTTCCGGAGGAATTTGTGGGTAGGCAGGTTATTCCGGTCTTTTGCCAAGCATCCTCCTGAGACGTACCAGGAAGTCTATAATCGGGCTCTGGAACAGGTGGATATCGAGGAACAACTCCGGATCAAAATTGAACGCGATGAAGCCCGATTAGCGCCGCGCCCAAAGAAGGAGGCTCCGAAGCCTGTACCAACTAGGAAATTTCAGAATTTGCCCCCAAATCGGTCTACTTATAGGCCGCCTCCAATTCCTCCGTACCAGGATAGATACCCAGTAAAGAGATCCCCTCCCAGAGAACCTCCCATGAAGGAGGTATCCAGAATAGCAAGAGAGGAAGAGGGGTATAACCACTACACCCCCCTAAATGCTTCACGGGAAACTATCTATCTCGCTATTCGGGATAAGGGCCTACTCAGAAAGCCAGTCCCTATGAAGGTCCCTGTGTAGGGAAAAATTGTACCCGCAGCGGAAGCGAGACTAAAAAAATAGTTTGAGTAGCTTTTAAAATTTTTCCAATTTTATGAACCTTAAACCCTTTTGATTAATTAAAGATATATAAAGATAAACAAAAGATTAATACCTCTTGTCGCGTGATCCGATTGACTTGCGTCGATTGGTAATCCGCAAGATCTTCAATCCTAGCACGAACGTGGATCACCTAGGAGCGTGGTCTCCCTTTCTTTGAATTGCAAACCTGTGATTGGATTAAACAAACTTTTCTTGATTCGTTAGTCCCAAAAACAATCTAAAGGAACCTAAGATTATTCCGGTCACTTTTGAGTTCTCAATCTAATGATCGAAACTTGCGTGAACCTTGATCGATATAGTATTCACAAACTTATTGATGAATAAGCAACTAGAATACAATCAAAGAATAATCTATGTTCCTTTTGTTTTTAGTAGAATAATAGATCACTGACTATGAGTTGAGAAGAAGAAGAAGAAGAAGAAAATTCTGCACTCAAGCCTTAGGGGGGTGGCCGAATTCTATAAGTGGCCTTATATAGGTGGCCGAGTTTCTTCTTCTTTTTACCCTAGGGTGGCCGAATTCTTCCCCAAAAATAATTAGGGTTGCCGCAAATCCTCCTACAAAAAAGGAGTATGTTTTGCACCCTAATTCCTATTTTGTTTAAGATTTCCAAACCCTAATCCAACTCAATAATCTTTTATTCCTTATTTGACTAAAATAAAAAGACTTCCTATTTGATTAAATAAATAAAATTAATTATTTATTTCCTTGTCAAACAAGTCTTTCTATTTAATTATGCTACTACCAATAGTATACAAATAGGAATCATATTTCCTATTTAGAAAAGATTTGTTACTTAATTAAACAATTAATTAATAAATTAATTAATTCTTATTTAATTAAATAATGAAACAAAATAATATTAAATGCTATTATAGCATCTTGCCGCCCCACATGTATAATTGGGCCAAATATTATTTTCTCATTTCATTTAATCCTTTGGACTTTAAATAAAAAAGCCCACATGTGAACTAGACCCATTCTTACTAAAAGAAACAAGCCCACATGTCATCCATTAATATATAAATATAATTGTGCAGCCCATTACATAAATAATGTGCAAATTATATTCTTAACATATTAAATTGCAATTCTAGATGGACCCTAAATTGGTCCGGTAGAATATATCAAGTGATCCATGCAAGTTCGTGTGGATTGAGGATCTTGGCGGGCTATCTAAATTTAAACTCCAATAGACATAACTTAATCACAATCAACAAATGATTCACTTAGGTCCGATCCATTAATTTTAACTCATTCCACTAAAGAGCTAAAATTGAACTCTTAAATAAAGACAGAAAAGGAAGATGCTTCCTCATTCATACCCTAGACAATCATATTGGAGATAGTGTATCCTCGTGATTAATATCAGTAATCGCCAAGAGTTCATAGACCGCCTATAACTCTCCAAGTTACCATATTTACTCATATGACCACGTTTTGAACTTGGATATTTTGACTTGTCCAGAAGCCATGTTTTCAATAGACACTATTGAAAACTCAACGTTGAGATTTAATATCCAATTACCTCAAAACATCCATATGATGATATTATACTCTCGTTTAATAAATGGAGCCACGATGTCCATATCTATAAATGAAGTCCTCTATCGATTAACAAATGAATATCACCAAACTATCGAGGATAGACTATGCGATATAATCGTACTCATTGATAGCTCAAATGATATCACCTGCAACCATAAGTCCATCATTTATCTCAGGATTAAGATAGACTCTCCGATTGTCCTGATAATGAAATTACTTTTATCTACTGACGGTTATAGATAAAGTATTTCATTGTGATCCTGTTCAATGCACCCAGTGCACTAGATTCTTTTGCTCGAAGACACTCCGATGATTTTAGACTCATCATATCTCATTTGATCCCACTCAAATGCTAGCAAAAGAATTCTACAACTTTAACAAGATAAAGGTGCCCAACCTTTAACTTAAGTTGTGAACGATATTCAAGACTAACTAAAGAATTGTGTCTACCACATACATTTCCAGATGTATGAACAATTCTTCTTTTCTCATAGTCTTTAGACCTTATGATTATTTACTTTAACAATTATTAAACTATAAATGCTATAAGATTTGTTTAAAACAGAAATCACTTTATTAATATGAAAAAGATTGTTAATTACACTATTACACTCTTGCTATTGAGCATAATCCTAACACCCTGTGGACAGGAGGAACCAATATAAATATTGCGACTTCCATGAAGATGTGGGACATAACACCTCAGAATGCTATAGTCTCCGTAATCAGATAGAAGCACTAGTTAGAGGAGGACTTCTGACTGAATTCCTACAACAGGTACGAGACAGCATCAAAGAAGGAAAGCAGGTTCAAAGTGGGATGCAGGAAGCAGCAGAAAGAAGGAGAGAGGGAGAGAAGGATTTAATGCAGCAGATCCAAGTGATCCACACAATCAGTGGAGGCCCCACTCTAGCAGGAACCTCCAACAATTCGAGAAAGAACCATGCAAGGAAGATTCCTAGACTCAACGTTGAATATGAGTTGCTAAAGGTCAATGGAGGACCCCGAGACTTATCCCGTTCCACCAAAATCATCTTCACGGAGGAGGATGTTTACAATACGGTGCAGCCGCATGATGATCCCATGGTCATAACAGTACAGATCGCTAACTGCTTAGTGCACCGCGTCTTGATCGATACGGGAAGCAGCGTGGATATTTTGTTCAAAGGAGCACATGAGCAGCTCAACTTGAAGAATTCTTGCTTCAACAGCTATACCTCTCTACTATACGGATTCACAGGGGACTCCGTAATGCCGATGGGAACAAAGATACTACCAGTGATAGTGGGGGAGGCTCCTCTTCAACAGAACATAATGACGGAGTTTATTGTAGTGGACACCCCATCGGCATACAATGCAATCTTGGGAAGGCCTTTCCTATTAGGGATTAGGGGAGTGCTGTCTATCTACCACAACGTGTTAAATTTTCTAGTAGGATCAGGAGTAGGAGAGGTAAGGGGAGACCAGCAGGCAGCCCGCAACTGCTATGCGGTGTCAACCAACCCCGCTGCGTTGGCCAAGCAATGCGCATCGGTGGCCAGCTACCCGGGTCCGAGAATGGCAGAGCGGGATGATCATGTCACGGCAGAGCGGGATGATCATGTCTTAGAGGAAGATGAGATACCAGACATAGTCGTAGAGGAATCAGAAGAAGAAGAGCATGGTTGGAGCAGCGGGTATCCATCAGAGCAGCTAGAGGAGATTCAGATCCGGTGCGAAGATCCGACAAAGACAGTAAAAGTGGGAGAAGGTCTGGACCCGGGAGTGAAGGAGGATTTGATAGAGCTACTCAGGGAATATAATGACATCTTTGCTTGGAGCCATGAGGATATGCCCGGCATTCCACTCAGTCTGGCGACCCATAGGTTGGCAGTGGATGCAACCTTCAAACTGATAAAACAAAAGAGAAGGCACTTTAATGCTGAATGCAATGCCGCAGTTCAGGAAGAGGTTGACAAGCTCCTGAAGGCCGGGTTCATCAGGGAATCCCGGTACCCCGACTGGATCGCCAATGTGGTTATGGTAACTAAGTCTAATGGGAAGTGGCGAATGTGTGTGGATTACACTGATCTCAATCGGGCCTGCCCCAAAGATAGCTTCCCCCTGCCTAAAATAGACCAGCTTATTGATTCCACTGCGGGAAATAAGCTCCTGAGCTTTATGGATGCTTTCTCAGGGTACAATCAGATCATGATGCATCCGTCAGACCAAGACAAAACCAGCTTCATCACCGGGCAAGGCCTCTACTGTTATAAGGTAATGCCTTTCAGACTTAAAAATGCAGGTGCCACCTATCAGCGTATAGTGAACAAACTATTCAAAGAACAGATAGGGAAGTCCATGGAGGTGTAAGTAGATGACATGATCACTAAATCTCTAGAAGCGAGACAGCATGCAGGGGACTTACGTCAGACCTTCCAGGTAATAAGGCAGAACCAGATGAGGCTGAACCCCGCTAAGTGCGCATTCGGGGTGGCAGCAGGCAAATTCTTGGGATTCATGGTGCATGAAAGGGGAATTGAGGCAAATCCAGAGAAGATCAAAGCCATTTTGGATCTTGAGTCTCCTACAAACCTCAAGCAGGCACAAGGATTAACTGGGCGGATAGCGGCCTTGAACCGGTTCATATCCCGCTCCACAGACAAATGTCTCCCCTTTTTCAAAGTCATCAAGCAGGGGAAAAAGATGAAGTGGGATGAGCAGAGCGAGCAGGCTTTTCAAGCTCTAAAGGGATACCTGTCAAGCCCGCCGCAACCGATCCCAGGTGAGGAGCTCTTACTCTACCTAGCAGTCTCCGAAGCAGCTACTAGTGGAGCCTTAGTAAAGGAATGCAGTGATGGAGTGCAAAGGCCGATCTATTATGTAAGCCGGGCTTTTATGAAGTCCGAGAAGAATTATACCTTACTAGAGAAGCTCGCCTACGCTTTGGTGACCACATCCAGAAAGCTCCGGCCTTATTTTCAAGCTCACACCATCGCGGTGGTCACAGATCAGCCATTGAGACAATTCCTCCAGAGGCCAGATGTGTCAGGCAGACTGGTCCTGTGGGCCCTTGAACTCACACAGTTCGACATCAAATACAGAGCAAGAACTACGATTAAAGCTCAAGCCCTGGCGGATTTCATAGTAGAATTTAGCCCGATCCTAGACCCGGGTGAGTCAGTAGACCCCGACTCGAGTCAAACCCCTATGGGATGGACTGAAAACAGTAAGGTATGGATGCTTTACACGGATGGAGCTTCGAACCAGGCAGGATGCGGAGCTGGGATCGTCCTTATCGACCCCGCCGGAGTCGAGGTAAGTCACTGTTTCAGGTTTGAATTCAGAGCCACCAACAACGAAGCGAAGTATGAAGCTCTGTTAGCGGGAATGAGAGTAGCTGGAGCTCTAGAGGCCGAGTACCTTTAGATTAAGAGTGATTCTCAATTAGTGGTCAACCAGGTAACAGGGTTGTACCAAGCAAAGGGTGATAACATGGTGGCCTATCTAACTAAAGTCCAGGAGATTATGAAAAAATTCAAGGGGTTAAGAATAGAGCAAGTACCCAGGGAGAAGAATCACCGCGCTGATGTTCTAGCTAAGATTGCCACTGGAGAGGGACATGCGTTACCAAAAGGGGTACCCCTCCAAGTGATTTCTTCCTCCAGCATAGCTAAAGAGGTAGAAGTCCTTCCTGTGAACCGCCTCCCGTGTTGGATGGATCCAATAGCAGACTATCTCCAAAGTGGCATTCTCCCTGTAGACCAGGATCAGGCCCGCCGGCTCAAGAGGACAGCGACCCGGTACTGTTTGGTAGAAGGATACCTATACCGCAAAGGGAAGTCTCTTCCCCTACTTAGATGTCTCCATCCCGATGACGCGCGCTGGGCGCTCAACGAGGTTCACTCGGGGGACTGTGGTAACCACGTGTCAGGAGAAACTTTGGCTTACCAAGTAATCAGGATGGGTTACTATTGGCCGACTATACACCAGGATGCAAAACAGTTCGCACGATCCTGCGAGGCTTGTCAAAAAACAGCAAACCTCCATCATCTCCCACCAGAGAGGCTCTCTTCGATCAGTACTCCCTACCCCTTTGCCATCTGGGGACTAGACCTGATCGGGCCACTTCCCACTGCACCCGGCCAAGCCAAGCATGCAGTAGTGGCGATAGATTACTTTACTCGGTGGGTAGAAGCCAAGGCTCTTACTCAGATAACTGAAGAAAAGACTACAAACTTTGTCAATGAGCACATTGTCTGCCGATTTGGCACCCCGATGGCCATCATAACTGATTTGGGAAAACAGTTCGACAATGCCAACTTCAGGGAATTTTGTGAAGACCGAAAGATCAATCTCCGTTTTGCTTCGGTAGCTCATCCTCAAACCAATGGGCTGGTTGAAGCTACTAACAAGACCATCAAGAAGCTCCTGAAGAAAAAGCTCCAACAGAAGAAAGGATTATGGGTGGCAGAGTTACCTCATGTACTATGGGCCTACAGAACAACTAGGCGGACAGCCACAGGGGAGACCCCCTATTCCCTAGTATTCGGGGCGGAAGCAGTCTTGCCCATCGAGCATAAGCTCATTTCTTTCCGGGTCCAAAATTATGAATCGAAAGATAACGAGGCTAAGTTGAGAGCTAGCCTAGACTTACTGGAGGAAAAGCAAAGCCGGGTGGCGGAGACAGTGGCATTATACCAGAGCAAGATAGCCCGACATTTCAACAAGAAGGTGAAGGTCCGAAGCTTCAAGGAAGGAGACTTGGTTCTCAGAAAGGTGACCCAGAACACACGAAGAAGGTCCGATGGAGTACTAGCCCCAAACTGGGAAGGGCCATATCTGGTTAAGACATCACTCCGGGGTGGTGCTTACAAGCTGGTAGACATGGAGGGATACCCAGTAGACCACACATGGAATGCTGATCATCTCCGAAAATTCTACACCTAGAAATCTTGTTCGTATCAAGGGGAATCTAACACCCCGATTTCGTGTTTGTACCGTTGAGGAAATTCAGTAAAGCAGTTCTTTCTCCTATTTGACTCTCTTGTGTCCATTGCATGATGTCTCCTACTAGATTCTTCAACGCCTCTCCCTAAATATACTTAATTCACCATTGCTAAAGCGCCTTGAGACTCAGAAAGTTGCATAGCGTTCCTGATACCTTGGGCCGGGACCATCCCACCAAGAGGATCTCCATTACTAAAGCGCCTCAAGACCAGGAAATAGCCTAAAGGCGCTGCTGCTGCCTTGGTCGGGGAATACCCTCCTCCAAGAAGCCTGGTGCTAAAGTGGCCTTAGTTGCCTACCAGGACAGATTACAGTAAGAATCGGGCTGCCTCAGGGAACCTGGTTTCTTACTTCGCCTCAAGACCAGGAAATAGCCTAAAGGCGCTCCTGCTGCCTTGGTCGGGGAATACCCTCCTCCAAGAAGCCTGGTGCTAAAGTGGCCTTAGTTGCCTACCAGGACAGATTACAGTAAGAATCGGGCTGCCTTAGGGAACCTGGTTTCTTACTTCGCCTCAAGACCAGGAAATAGCCTAAAGGCGCTCCTGCTGCCTTGGTCGGGGAATACCCTCCTCCAAGAAGCCTGGTGCTAAAGTGGCCTTAGTTGCCTACCAGGACAGATTACAGTAAGAATCGGGCTGCCTCAGGGTACTTGGTTTCTTACTTCGCCTCAAGACCAGGAAATAGCCTAAAGGCGCTCCTGCTGCCTTGGTCGGGGAATACCCTCCTCCAAGAAGCCTGGTGCTAAAGTGGCCTTAGTTGCCTACCAGGACAGATTACAGTAAGAATTGGGCTGCCTCAGGGTACTTGGTTTCTTACTTCGCCTCAAGCCCAGGAAATAGCCTAAAGGCGCTCCTGCTGCCTTGGTCGGGGAATACCCTCCTCCAAGAAGCCTAGTGCTAAAGTGGCCTTAGTTGCCTACCAGGATAGTTTACAGTAAGACTCGGGCTGCCTTAGGGTACCTGGTTTCTTATTTCGCCTCAAGACCAGGAAATAGCCTAAAGGCGCTCCTGCTGCCTTGGTCGAGGAATACCCTCCTCCAAGAAGCCTGGTGCTAAAGTGGCCTTAGTTGCCTACCAGGACAGATCAACACTAACATCAAGGTTACTTATCGAGATGCTTCACCCTTTATTTCCCCACTTACAACCCCGACAGAGGGCCAACAGTCAGGAAAAAACTCAGAAGTTTACCGTCAGCAAGTCAAATTGTTCGTAAGTAGCGGATGACATCGACTGATTACTTTGCATTTTATACTGTGGGGAGTTCGATTAAAGGGAGATGTGATCTGACCCCGTTGATTCTTACGATTACGAGATATAAGCATCATGAGTTTCATCTTTACTACCTATCGGGGTCCAGTCATCGTCCTTATTACTCATCGGGGTTCCAGGTATCAACAAAATTATATGCTATGGAAATATGCTATGAAAAGTTCCTGAGTACAAAAGCAAGAACACAAAGTACGAAGCAAGTAATGAAAAACAGTTATATTAACAGTAAGGGTGCCCAATCCCCATCCGGGCTACAAGTTATACTTATAAAACGGGGTGCCCAGTTCCCAAATCGGGCTACAAAAAATTATAAAAAAAAAAAGGAGGTCAGGCTAGTCTTCTTTTTCCCCATCTGGATGCTCACCTTGGTCAACTGCCCCTTCCCCCATAAGCTCAGCAGCTGCATCAGTTTGGACAACCTCCTTCACAACAGAAGACCCAGTATGAATCCCCTCAACCACCGGGACCTCGGATCTAGCTGCCCTTCATCCTCTTCCACAAGGACCGCTCCAGAAGCGGACTCGGGATCCACTCTTTGTTCTTCAATAGCAGGAGGATCTAGATCAGCTCCCACCGTGCCATCATGTTGGACTTCAGCAGCCACGTCAGCTTCGTGACCCGGATGGGCCACTTCCTGTGGAGGGGCCTCTGCCTCTTGATCCCCTCCTGCTAACTGGGCAGCATTTGCCATAATTTGCTCCCGATCCCAGTTCAAAGCTGCCTCGAGGTCGAAGGGAGGAGGCAAAGCTGTAGCCACCTCGTAGCAGGCTGTAAAATAACCATCCTCAAATGAAGGCCCTTGCTGAGCCTCCAAGCCTGCTATAGTCTCCCGAAGGAGTTGATTCTCGCTCTGTAGCAGCTGCTTCTCTCGTTTTACGCACTCCCTTTCCTCCCGGCGGCGAAGAGACCTGACTGTCTCGGTGTCTAGGCTGCGTTCAGCACGCCTAAGAGCCACCAAGGCCTCCTGCCTCCCTTCTTCAGCATTTTTGGCGTCCTGTAGCAGAGGAGCCACGCTCTGTCGGGTCTGGACCAGCTCCTGCTGGCTATCCTCCAGTTTCGCTTGAAGGCCGATGTAAGCCTCCCTCAAAGTCAGTAGCTGCCTTTCCATGGCCATGGCAAACTTGAAGCCCTGCAAGAAGGAAGAAAGTTAGTCTTAGGCCAGAGGAAGAAAAAGAAATAGCGGGAAGGAAGTAGAAGTTCACCTCGGCCAGAACCGATGCCCCCTTGGTGACCAAAATATCAGTAGGAAGCTGGGCCATATCCACCAAACTTCCACCAGGGCATGAGTCCGCGAAACGGGATACCACCTCGTCAAAGGTAGTATCCCTTGACCCGATCCAGAAGCAACAGCAACAGCAGCAGCAGGGGCAGGGGTGTGGACAGCTGCTTCCTCCACCAGGATGCACGCGGGGTCCTTAGGAAAAGTTGTAGTAGGAGGAGGAGCAGGGGAAGTCTTTGTTGTAGGGGGAGCCTTCTTCTGTGCCGACCTCCCAGAACCTCGGGCTTTAGCCGCCCTGGCCAACATCGCTGAAATCTTTGAACGCGATGGAGGAGTAGAGGGAAGGGGAGTCTTGGCCTTAGACCTCGCTGGAGCAAGAGCAGGCGTTTTTGAGGAAGTAGGAAAAGGGTTGGGGTCGGTTCACACTCGGATGGACCCCGATACGGTCTTGGTAGCAGGGGTAGGAGAAGGAACATGGGAGGGAAGAGCTGGCAGAGTCATCTCCCCTGCCCCAGTAGAAGAAGGAGATCCCGCTACCATCGGGGTGGCCGATACTGCGAGAAAAGAAGATGTTCAATGAAAGCAGAAGAAGGAAAATATATGCACAGGAAATCAAGAGAGCAAGATACAATTAACTCACCAGGGAGAGCAAGGGATATCCTCAAGTACCGCTCCAATCGGCCTCCTTCGAAGGGATCAAGAGTGGGATATTGCATATTAGTGTACCCCTTCTTCATGATCCTCGCAAGGATTTCCCGGGATTCAGGAGCGAGCACCCCCTTCGCCCATTTATCCCGCACTGTGAACTGAGTAGGGACGGGGTATTCATATCCCCCAATAAAGGCAGTGCGCCCCCACTCGCCCTCCACCACTAGCCATTCTTCCTTCCAGGGCGCGGCATACTTCACGTTTGCTCCTGGGACGATGAACCTCATGTCGTTGCTCGTCCTAAGGTAAAACTGACCCCGGGGCACCATACTGGTGATGTTGAAAAGGTAGCGGAGTTCATCTAATCCCGGCTCTTGCTCGATGCGATCCTTCTCGCACTGCTCCTTCCAGAGCACCAGGAACCCCGTCAGGTGTTTCCAGAACCCCGGCGAAATCTGTAAGGGGGCTAACTCCAGCGCGACAAGAGCACGGAGGAGTGAAGGATGTAATGGCAGACGGACACCACATTCGAAGGCCGCCTTGTGAATCAATAGGCGATCTTGAGGCGGGGTGTATACGTCATAACCCCGATGAGGAAGGGAGAGAATGATGTTATCTGGGATTTTATACTCCTCCCTTAGCTTAGCTAGAGTGTCCACAGTGCAGACGGAGTCGGGGACTATCCTCCCATCATAAAAAAGGGCGAAGGAGCCGGCCTGGACCCCGACTAGAGAAACCCTCTCGTCGTTACCTCCATCACCATTATCAGACTTAGTGGCGCCCGCTTCATCACTGATCAAGACCGGGTCTTCGGGTCGATTGTGAAAACCCAACCCAACTTGCGGGTTTCGAGCGGAGCGACGGCGTTGAGCTAATGGGGTATCGACAGTAGCACCGTCACCCTCTCTACCCCGTTTCTTCCTCTCCAGGGCCGGGGAATCTACCACCACGTCGGCTGCCTCCATATTGAAGAGAGTGTCGATACTATCAGACTGGGGAGGAGAGGCAGGGTCAGGATGAATAGGGTTCGCCGCTATAGAGGGGTTTTGTTCGGCAACATTTTCTTGAGAAGATGGAAGTCGGGAAGTAGAAGCCATTGAAGAAAAAGAAGAAAAAGAAGAAATTCTGGAAGTTGGAAAGGAGAAGGTTCTTGTTTTCAATCGCGATTTTGAATGCTCGAAAGTAAGTAAGTAATCACCAGTGGAGCCGGTCTATTTATAGAGGAGGAGTGACGGTTACTTACTCGGAAACCGGAAACGGTGACCGGGAGGATGGATTAAGGCGTTTTTTTTGCATTAATCGCGCCAAAACAGCTCTTTTTGAAAATGGGGAACCCAATCAACAGTCGACACGCAATCAAATTATAACGTACGGAATAAAGATTTCCCCCTTCTAGGTGGAAACCTAGTCAGATAAGGAAGTAAGTGGATAAGGTGGAAAATCCTTCAAGCAAACGAAAAGATCCTGACTCCGACCCCGACCCCGACAAAGTATTAGTGTCCAAGTCAGGGGGGACTTCTGTTAACCGCCAAAATTGGCGAGGGACCAAGGAAGAATTTTCCACCTTAACACAAGAAGCAGGTGCGGACACAATTCGGTTACCTCGACAGAGTGGAGCCCGACTGGCCCAAATATGAACCTCCTTCAGCGGGATCCACCCCGCCTGCATCTTAACCTGCAGCGAGGTCCAACCCCGTCATACTCTGGTCTCTCATAAACCCTGCAGCACCCCGACACGGAATTCCACTGAGCATCCCACTATAATACTAGCCAGATATTCCCCAACTCCATCAGTTGGATGCCTACTGGCTCGCACTTTCTAGTATAACTAGCCCGACAAAGCAGGTAGATACCGGGCAGCAAGATTCTCGTATCAGAAACTAAAAACTCCATAAAAGACTCATTAAAACGCTGCCGTACAGAGGAGAAGTACACTTTCCCGCCAGAGAGTCCTATTTTGAGCAGGTCGATACACTAAGAATCCTACTAGGAAGGTAACAATTTGATCACGAAATTGACTCCTTCTAGGAAGGAAAGACTAGATTCTACAAGTAAAGCTCCGAGATTATCTCCTAGAAAGAAGACGATCCTGCATTGGCCAAACCCTAAACCGAAATTTTAGGAGTGCATGGCAAGCAAGACACATATATATACAAACAGTTTCTTCAGGAAAGGGAGGACTCCAGATACCACTTATCGACAGGTACAATTCTTCCACCATCATCATCTCCATCGTCGGGATTATGATCCGTACTCCATTGTAATCCAAATCAGAAATTAGTTCATGTATTGTAAGGAAAAGAGACTATCCAATAAAACTTATTGATTGATCAGTTTGATATACATCATTATTTAGCTCCGGTTTTGATAGGGATTTAGTCGGTATCGAACTACTTGATACCCCTCCGACCAAGGTTAATCTTGATCTTGGTCCCTTTAAAGTTGTTATTTGGAATTCTATCTCGATAACGATTTTCAGGTAACAGCTCTAAATACAAATACACAAGTGCTAATCCTAGATTTGCTCAATTAGAGGATCAAAGCACATGTGAAGGTTATATTAATAATAAAATACATCAATCAATCCATAAATAACCCTAGATATCAAACTAATCACAATACAACTCTCAATCATGTGAAAAACCTAGAATCCTAGAAACTAGCTCACATATGTCTCTAATTAGACTTTTGATTAGGTTTGATTGTGAAGCTATCTTTCCCAATAGTATTCACCATACATATATATACATATAGAAGAAGAAACCTCAAGCAAATTGAAGGTTATAAAAGAAGAAATCTCAAAGATATGACAACTACCTTGCAATCACGAGCTGGTTAGGTTTTAATGGTTAAACTAATTGAAAACTCGATTGAACAGTAGAAAGACCACTTAGAAAAGGTAGAGGACTCAATTATGAACAATCTCCAACTTGAATCAACCAACTTGAATCAACAAATTCTGAATTCGTATGAGAAAGTTATGGTGTTTGGAAGGTGAGAAAAAGTTGAGAGAAAATTCTGGTCAAGTGAAATTCTAATTTTTCTTCTTGAAAATGAATGGGAGGGAATGGAGAATTTAAAAGAGATGAAAGAGAGGGAGAAGTTGAGCAAATCAACATCTGCCACATCACTAGGCCCATGTGGGGCACATGTGGCACACGTGAGCAGAGAGGCTACCAGGCCGTGTGGCACACGTCCTCCACACGTGGTCTTCCAAACTTGGCCGTTGGCCGAGCTAGCTCCTCTCGTGCTCCGCTTGCGTTCTTCAGATACGGGCCTCCGAACTCTGATTTTGAATCTATCTTTAGATTACAAATTGTGACTCCCTCATGCATGATGACGACTATAAAACTTTGACAAAAGGTTGAGAATTCATCTCGGAAAACGACGACGAAGATAACTCAACGAATGAGAACACAAAGTAGCATAGCTACATTGTTTGGACTCGAAACCTAATGAATGAGAAACCGAAATGACCGGGACTCAATAAGAAATCATATGAGATCATGTTCAAGTCCAAATACAGTAAAACACAAACAAATAAACATAAGATCACACAAGTATGCCATTTCCTAGACATAGTCCTAGAACATGCAATTTCACAATATTTGTTAATTTGAAACTAATACTTTATAAAGTGTGTGTTATACAAATGGTGTACATCTATGCAGGGACACAAATGAATGTCATGTGTGTGTGTACATACACCTTGTAAGAGGAATGAAGTCTAATATACCTTTGTTGAGCAATGTAGCATATTCCTCTTCGAAGACACCATCTTATATGAAAAGTAGCCATGTCTTTCTTTGATGCTTGAATCATCATAATCTAAGACCACTTAATCAATACAAGAAAAACATCGTTTTGATATGAAATTTATGCCAAGACAAACCAATAACCTAACAATCTCCTCCTTTGGCAAATTCCATGTCAAAACCCCTATACATATACTAAAACATACAACATGAAGATTGGTCACAAAAACTCACCCTCACATTACAATGAGTTAATCACCTAGACTAATCTTCAATAAGTCTTGAACTTCTTCTCTTGATATCACCTAAAATAGACTTGAAAGCACAAGAATATCCAAGAGAATATATGGTAATATACTTGACAAGAATATGACATTTAAGATAATGTGGAATATGACAATTAAGTCCAAAATGGATACATGTATGCTCCCCCTAAATACATGCACATCCATCAAAGATATCTTATCCAAGATATTACATGCCAAATGAAGTTCAATACTTGACATATACACAAAGAAGATATACTAAAACAATATCATATTTCTCCCCCTTTTTGACATAAAATGAAGCCAAAAGGAAAAGAGAGAAAGGATACCTTGAGATCACATAAGCTTTGCTAGCCACTTGTGCTACCAAAGAACATTGAACGATTTGATGATCTCACATTTGGAGTTGGATGCTATGCTTGAAGAAATGCTTTCTTCCAAGTTCTTGATTTTTTGCATCTTGTTGAACCACCTTTGTGTTTAGCTCCTTTATCTTCTCCCTTGATTTTTTGTTTGTTCTCCATGTTAACCTAGCAAAGGTTATTCAAATCTATACAACACAACAAACTCATCAAGAAAAAATGAATCACAAATGCATAAATTTTACTCTTAAGAACATGGGTCATTTCTACCAAGTTCAACAATTGCATAAACAATCATATCAACCCCAAATATGAAGGAATTGGTATCAACAACAATCATCTCGACCCTAATTAAGAAGAGATTTGATTATAACCACAACTACTATCACTTTAAGCAAGAAGGAATTTTTTGCAACTACAATCAATGGAATTGATTACAACCACAATTATTATCACTCTAATCAAGGAGGAATTTTTTGCAACCATAATCAATTGAATTGATTACAACCATAATTACTATTGACCCCAAACAAAGAGGAACTCATTACAACTGCACTCAATTGAAATGATTATAACTACAATTACTATCAACCCCATACAAAGAGGAACTCATTGCAATCACTCTCTTATCAACCTCAAGAATAAAGAAATTGATTGCAATCTCAACTACTATACAACCCTGTTAGCTTTTTAGTTTGTGTTGTCATATATTCCATATCAAAATGTTGTTCATCTTGTATTGTTTAGTGGTCGTATTGTTGATGATTCAAAGCTTCAAAGAAAGACTCAACTACAATGCATGCAAGATGGTGGCTTGTTAAGGGGAATTAGCTTCATTGCTCATCAAAGGTATAATTGACCTCATTCCTCTTACAAGGCATAGGCACACACACACAAATCATTCATAAGTGTCTCTGCATCGTTGTGCACCATTTATATAACACATTCACATGTTTTTGTATGCTTATGCATTGAACTCAAATGCTCATATATTTTAGAGTTGCATGTTCTAAGACTATGTCTAGGAAATGACATTCATATGTGAATTTGTGTTTGTATGTTTGTGTTTCTTGTGTTTTGGACTTGTACTTGATCTTAATTGATTCCTTAGTGAGTCCCGGTCATTTTAGTTACTCATTCATTTAGTTTCGAGTCCAAACGATGTAGCTACGCTACTTTTTGTTCTCATTCATTGAGTTGTGTTTGTCATCATTTTTCGAGATGAATTCTCAACCATTTGTCAAAGTTTCATAGTCTTCATTGTGCATGAGGGAGTCATGGTTTGTAATCCAAAAATAGATTCGAAATCGGAGTTCGGATGCCCGAATACGGCTGAAGAACGTGAGAGATGTGCGGGAGAAGCAAGATGGCCGAAGGCCATGGCCTTGCCACCCCGTGTGGAGGCCGTGTGCCACACGGCCCAACCAGCCCTCTGGTCCAGTGTGGCACACGCACCCCACACGGCCCTGGGCTGAGGTGGCCTTCTTTGATTGGCTGGAAATCTTCTTCTCTCTCCTTCCTTTTAAATACCTCCATCTCCCTCCATTTGTTTTCAAGAAGAAAAAGTTTGAAATCCCGTCTAGAATTTTCTCTCCAATTTTCTCAACTTCCAAACACCATAACTTTCTCATACGAAGTCGGAATTGAGTGATTCAAGTTGGAGATTGTTTGTAATTGAGTCCTCTATCTTTTCCAAGTGATCTTGCAGCTGTTTGACTGATTTTCGGAGTGATCTACTCAGAAAACCGAACCAGCTCGTGAAATCAAGGTAGAGTTCATATCTTGGTGATTTCATCATTTTAAACCTTCAATTTGCTTGGGGTTTCTTCTTCTATATGTATGTGATGTTTAGTGAATTCTATTGAGAAAGATAGATTCATAATCAATCTAATTGAAAAGTCTAATTAGAGACACGTGGACTAGATTCTTGGATTCTTTGTTTTTCACATGATTGAGAGTTGTATTGTGATTAGATTGATATCTAGGATTATTTGAGACTTGATTGATTCATTTTATGATTAATAATCCTTGAAATATGTCTTTGATCCTTGATTGATGATATCTAGGATTAGAGCCTTTGTATGTGTTTTTAGAGACATCTAGGATTGAATTGTTTTAACAATTGTTATCCGAAAATCGTTAAAAGGACGATAATCCAAATAACCACTTTAAAAGGGGCAAGATCGAGATTGATCCTGGCCGGAGGGGTATCAAGTAGTTCGATACCAACTATGTCCCTGCCAATGCATGCATGATAAAGAACACGTGAAATCGAATAGGAATTCGTCTTATTGATCTCTCTTTTCCATTACATGAATATACCGACTATAAATCTACTAAGACATTAGATTACATGAAGGTTTTGATTGAAAATATGAATCACAGCAACGATATGGAGATTTCGGTCGATAAGTGGGACGATGGTGGAGATAAATCTGTGTCTGTCGATAAGTAGAGTGTAGGGTTTCTTCCTTTCGATCCTTTCTTCGATGAATAAGTTGTTATATATATAGGTCCTGTTTGCTTGCCATGCACCCCTACAATCCCGGACTAGGGTTTGGCCGCTTGCAGGATCCTCCTTTTTAGGAAATAAAATCGGAGCTTTTAATGCGCTGAATTCAGTCTTTCCTTCCTAGGAGGAGTCAATCACTCACCTTCCTAGTAGGATTCCTACTATAATGTCCTGCTCAAATTAGGACTTTCTGGCGGGAAAGAGTGTACCTCCTTTGTACGGTGACGTCTTACTGGCTCTTTTGTGGAGCTTTTAGTTCTTGGTGTTTTGGATCCTGCTTCCTGGTGCTCCTCTGCTCTAGCGGGCTTCCTACATCTAGTAAGCACCCTGCTGATGGCAGTAGGGGGATATCTAGACAGCTTTGTAGTAAGGTGATCAGTAGAACTCCGTGTCGGGGTGCTGCTGGGTCCATAGGAAGCTGTATCGGGGTGTAGCGGGGTTCATAGGAAGCCCGGTTATAGCCGGGTTTGATCTCGCTGTGAGTTCTAGTGAGTATTTTTGGTTCTCGGTTTCTTTGTTGAGCTAAGATGCTTGGCGGGGTGGACCCCGCTGAGAGAGTTATGTGTTGGGATTAACCGGGGTCCACTCTGTCGTGGTATCCGGGTTGGGTATTGTTATAGCCTTCTTGTGTCGAGGTGGAAAATTCTTCTTTGGTCCTCCGCCAATTTTGGCGGTTAACAACAATATATCCTATCTCTAAATCTTTGGCTAGAATACATGTTGAATACATTTTGTGATTCTAACATTTTTATGTATGTTTATGACATCTTGAACTTGTGCCTCATTTATATGAATTGTTCAAGAGTTATTTGTGTGAATGAATCTAGGAGTTTTATGTGTTAGTTGATTTCACATGCTCTAGGTTTTATTCATGATTTTGCATCTAGATTTCTATTGCTTGTGTTTTCACATCTATAGATCTAGTTGTTCCATGGAATGTATTGATCATATATTCTATGATGTTTTGATTGTTTGCATCATTTGCATTCACATTATCACACTATGAAGTCCTTGTAAAAGGCATGAAGTCTTGGTTAGAGTCGGGATGAATCGGATAGCCAAGCAAGAAGCCTTGCCTAGAGTCTTGAGGACTTGGATAGGTAAGCAAGAAGTCTTGTCTAGAGTCTTGAGGACTTGGATAGACAAGCAAGAAGTCATGGCTAGAGTCGGGAGGACTTGGATAGTCATGCAAGGGAGGCTCTCTAGAGGCAAGTGTGCTTTGTATAGAGAGTTGGCTTATATATTGGTAGGCCCAGGTGTTTGGTTAGACATACAGTCCGATAGAGCGGGGTACATGGGATATGTATGCACTTTTGAGGAATTTCTAATCTAGGTATGATAACCAATATATGGTGGCTTCGCATCATTAAGGGATTTTGTATCTCCTAATAGGGATTGGGTAGACATAGACTCCACATGAGTTGGTGATCTAGGATTGGTCACTTTGTGGAATTTCTAATTTACTTTCCAATATATATAGTACCCAATGGTTGTAATTCAACCTGTGGATGTTTTCCTCCTTGGAGATTTTACCACGTTAAAAAATCCCTTGTGTTAATTCTTTCTATCTCTATCTTTTATATTTGTTTTTGTGTATGTTTTAATCTTGTAGTACAATCTTCACTTGTGATGTTTTGGAAACAAGATTTTGTAAAGTGTGATTTGTAAATATATTCTTTTGATCATATTTGTAATTACATTTCTTTTGTATATTGTTTAGAATTTTATATATAGCAATATTTGTATATACTTGTAATGATTGAACATATATTGATATACAAGTATTCTTGTTAATTGTTTTTTTTTGTATTTTCTTTATACCTCATACAACTTATTGATAATTAGACAATGTATGAATGATCACATGATAACTTGTCTTAATATGATTCCGTATTGTTTGTGTTGTATGTAAGGCTACCTTGAGGGACAAACATAAGTTTGTTCAAGGGATTGAAATTAGGCGAAAAACCTATTCACCCCCCCCCCCCCCTCCCCTCCATCTCTAGGTACGTCTTAAGCAATTTAACCTTGTTTGTATACTTTCAAACCCCAAATAAGGAGAAGGTGATTGCAAACACAATCATACAATTATTACAAAAAGTTTCATGCATTAATTGTGATCAAACATACAAAGGCATATACCATTATAAAGAATCATCATGCATATCAAGACAAATGAAATAACATTTTCAAGATTCATCATATCAACAAAAAGAATATGCCAAACAAACAAGAACTTCCCTTATCTCAAACAAATGCCTTATCTCAAATAAGTATTCTCTTAAACACCTTAACATTATTAAGCAAGAATTCTTTTCTCCACCTTAAGACAATAATTCTCCCCCTTAAGACAAAGTATCAATTAAGCACAAAGAGGTACAATACTCACACATTTGGAACATTTCTCCACACATGGTGAGGTATACATTTTACCCTTTTTTTTGTCAAGGAATAGACAAAGGACACATGAGATAAAGAATAAGATACTAAGCAAACAAATCGTATAGAAAGCGAAGATGAATAAACTAAGCTCCCCCTAAACATATGCTCCCCCTAAACATATGCTCCAAATTATGATCATCAAGTAGATTTGTTCACAAGGGACTCACACATTCACACATTCAAGCAATAAGTGAAAATATTTTATCACTTTTCAAAGTCCAACAGAGAATCATAGTTTTGCATTAATCTCTCAAGAATATTCTCACATTGCTAATAAATCAAGCACTTAAGCAAAATGTGTGTGTGTGAATGCTTCTCACATATATATATAATGAGTAATTGTGATATCAACATGCAAACTCTATCCACACCTATCCAACTAAAGCATTTCCAATCTAGTCAAATCGATATTCATCCGGATTTTTGCTTTAAAAAGAGAATAGATATCAACATGTGAGCGTGTGTGTGCATGTGGTTCATTTACTCGTTTCTATTTGACAACCTCAGCTTTTCACAATTCTCAACTATACTTCATTAAGCCTTTTATTTTTCATTTCTTTTAGGCTTAGAATCAAAGGTTTTTTTTTTTTAATGATTCTTTTCAACACTTCTTTGATTTTTCTAAACATAAACATATACACCTCATGGTGGCTTTCACTCATCACAATGGCGTAGCCTTTTCCTACATTGGGCGGCTGTACAACCAAGGTGTGTAGCCCATTCCATGAGGGTACTCGTTGAATACTATGTAGTGCCGAAGCAAAATGGATACATACCAAAGGTCATCTATCAAGTACTACGCAATAGGCTTTTAGATGCATCCATAATCTACATATTTTCAACCACAAATACTCAAAACTAAAACATATAAGAGAAGCATTAGTGCACTTTTCAAAAATAAGATTTTTTCAAGCTCAAGTGCATGATCTAAAAACAATAAAAGTTATTTGTTTTAGATCATTACTTCTCAAATGAGTAGCTCTCAAAGATATTGATTTTCAATTTAAGTTTTCCTCATTAAGCCACTCAACAATCACACAAAGACACTAATCAACACAAATCAAGCCAATGGACCTTTTAAGAGATTTAAATCTCTCTTTGTCCAAGGGCTTGGTAAACAAGTCTGCAAGTTGATTCTTTGTAGGCATATGCTTTAGAGTAACAATAGAATGTTCAACTAGGTCTCTAATGAAGTGATGCCTAATATCAATGTGCTTTGTGCAATGCACACATAGAGTTGAAATGATCAAATAGAAAGCAAGCTTTTTCACCAATGAAAAATCTCCGCTCTTTTTATGACCTCTCTTGGCTTGTTTGTCCTCATGGCAACAAGTTGTTGGTGTGTCATCCCAAGAGAATAAAGACCAAACACTTTCAACTTAAACACATACATGAAAATGACTTTCTCAAAAAGTTTTAACATAAGTATCACCAAATAGATTTCACGATATACAACTTCTCAAAAGTTAATTAACAAATTTTGACTATCATAGCAATATTTGTGAGATAGCTAAGTTCATGTCAAAGTCATAGAGAAACAAAGCTAGCTAGCTAAGTTACTCAAAACTAGACACTAATCTTAAAGTTAAGTCACATGTGCAACTTACATTAATGGTAAGAGCACTCACCCTTGACCCATTTGGTCTTGGGTGCACAAACACATAAACCATCATGATCAATTCTCAAGGCAATATCATATCTAGAAGATAAATCATCAACTGTCACGCCCCGACTCGAAGGTCAAGACGTGGCCTTACTTTCTTATAAATAACTTACGAAATGCGGAACTGAAAATTTCAATACAATTACATATTCCCAAATCTCATAATTAAAAAAACATTAACAACATTCTGAAGGATAAATAAACTCCTATCATGTAGGGAACCAAGGACTAAGCTCCGTTGAGATGCCAATCCATGCTATGAGTGAAACACAAACTCAAGAATCTGGAATCACAATGCACTAAGTGAGTTTGGAAACTCAGTAAGCATACTAAACATATTTTTATATATATATACAAAAATATCATAAAATACGAAAAGCCATATCTTTCAAAACGTAGTTCACAAATAATTCGAATCATATACTTATCAAATTTTTTGCTAGGTTCCTTTTATCTATTATTGCATAGTAGGACTTTTCACATAGCACAAAGTAGAGCCAAAGTTACCTGTCGGCAACTAATGTATACAGGGAAAGTGCAAGTGAGGATTTCTTATTTTTAAAAACACAAAATGCTCATGCCCAAAGTTAAGAGCCAGACCCTTGTCATGATCAGCGACGAGTCCTCCCACATGCTCTAATACGTCGACACATGAATGTGAAGACTCTTTAGTCCCTAGAGTACTCTAGAGGACACTTTCCATATACCACACACATATCAAATCACATATCACATAGGGCTCTATACAAATTTACATAGGTGCCTACTAGCAATAATAAGCGAAAGTAGCATAGCGAAAACATATTGAATGGTACCATATATTCACATTTCAAAATGCATACATATCACATTTCCAAGCATTTTGAACACATTTCAAAGCAATTCGAACACATTTCAAAAACATTCACAAACAAATTTCATATACATATAACATTGTGATTCCGTTTCGAAAATGAGTCTAGTATACTTACCTCTTTGCAAATCCAAATAAGAGCAATTGCCCACAAAGCTAATTATCCAATCCTTAGCCTAAGATCATATAATAATACAAATATCAGAGGCTTAATCTTTTCTAGGACTGGAATAAGGGCTGTTATAATGTTCCACAAACCGAAATCCTATTACTAGAAACTAATCAGTGCTGTTTTGAAAACCGAACAGTGTCTGATGTAAGATTTTTAAATCTATTTTCCATACACCATAAAATTCTGATAATTTTCAAATACACTTTAGACAGACATAGGTATGTATATAAATATTTTCAGAATTTAATAAAATCTTTAAGTACCTTAAAATGATTTAAATCTCTTAGTATTCTGATCTGCCTGATATTGGACAGTCCGAACATTACTCGCCATTTGAATTTTTTTAAACATTATTCATATGTCAATTTGATATGAAGTATTCAAAATAGTTTAGATAACACATTTAAGGTTCCAATATAATATTTTCAAATCAAAATCATTGAATTATCTATTTTAAAAGTATTTATACTTTTACTTTCCATAATCTGTCTTATACTGGACAGATTGCAGTACATGATTTCGAAAATTAACAACTAATTAAATAAGACCCCAAAAATAGTGAAATAAATTCATAAAGCCTTTAAAAATATTCATAAACATCTTTACCAAATATTACAGTTTTTAAATAAGTATAACATAGTGAAAACGATTTTCAAAATCGGACTATATTATAAAAACTGATATTTCCAGCAATACTGTTTCAAACTCAAAAATTCAGAAAAAATACAATGCTTATTATTTTGAACCGAAACGAATTTCTTTGGAACCCTTAGTTAGTCTAGTCCAAAATCTCAAGATCCAAATCACAAAATTTTCACAAATAAATTATCTATAATTTTCGGAATTAGCACTGGTCAGCCACAAGTAAATAGATATCAGAAAAATGAAACCAAACAATCACCTTAATATGCTTCGAGGATTCCAACTTGATCAAAACCTTAACTTGAATCCTCTAAGCATCTAAGTATACTTACATAAAATTTACATATTGGAAGACATAATAAACCAAGTGTGAGTTTTCTTACCTTGAATACGTATGAATACATTCTAGCTCTAGAAATTCAAAAACTCTCACAATAATCTCTAGAGGTTAGGATTTCCAAGGAAAGAACTCATTTTCCTCACTAGTTCTCTAGTCTACCTCTCTCTTGTGCTTCAACTTTGTTTTTAAACTTGTTCAAGATAAGTAGAGAGAGGGAGAATTATTGCTTGTTATTAGTCAAAGGAGAAAAACTTAAATAATAATCAACCTAATCTCAACTGATTCTTTCATTTGAACAATAAACCACCCCTTTCATTTATCTTCATTAGGAAAGTCTAAAAACCAAGTCAAGCATTCGCACCACAACCAAACTCTCACATACTACCAATGAGTCTTGCCTAATCCATGTGATATTCCAACAATTAATAATTACAATTAGACTTATTTGGGTGTTTCACTATTCCACTAACCACACCACCCCCCATTCAATTAATGACTAACTCAAATTTTCCACAAAGTTACTTTAGTCTTAGGAAAATTCTCAAAAGCCTACTAACTCACCCAACAATTCAACAATAATCACTACAATAGGCCTAGTCATTAAAATAAATAAATTAAAAAGAATTTGAGTCTCACACAATTTCTTCTTTCTCTACCACTCTTGGCCGAATCCTCCATCTCTCTTACACATTTCCTTTCTTGTATACTTCTCCTTATTGTTATAATATGAAAGGCATAGGCAAGGGTCAAAAAGAAGGTAAGTGGCATAATAATTAAAACTATATTTGGGCCCTATCTAATTAAATATTGAACAATCATTAATTCCCTTCAATAATTGTTCTTCTATTTCTAATAAAACAAATGAACTAAAAGAAAACCGAATTTGGGTCTTACATCAACTATCTTCTCTATAAAGATATTTCTTATGTTAAACACTTCATTATTGCCATCAACAAAGATATTATCAAGATTATGCATATGATCATGTGAAACACTAATTTTTCACCCAAATCTTCTCAACAATTTTCATCACATGATTATCATTATCACACACAAAATTAAAGTGTTATCATGTAAGAAACATTCATAGAAGAATTTCTCATCTCACTAACATGCATCTCATTCCCTAGTTTGTATTGTCTAAAATACTTATGACATCTAGATTTAGTATGCACTACAACATTTCAAAAATGGAAAATCGGAATACATATAGAGATGATACTATTTAGGTAAGAGTGTACCGACAGTGAAGGCTCCTTACTCTTCTTGATTTTGCACTTGACCTTAGAAGATTGGCCTTTGAAATCCTTTTGTTCCTTAGTGACTTGCCTTTAGTTGTAGGAGACTCAACTTGCTTAACTACAAAGCTTAAGTCACTTGAATCTTCATGAAGATCACCAAGCTCTTTGTCCTTCATGATTGCCAACTTCTCTTCCTTGCCTTTGATCGTTTCCTACAAGAAAAACAAATTATTAGCAAAATCACTCATTAAACTATCTAACACAAGAGCATCTTCAACCGTCTTCTCTTCTAGACGTTTGATCTCTTAATTCTTCACTTCAACTTCCTTCAAAGCTTTATCTCTTTACTTCTCAAGAGATTGAGCTCTTGCCATCAAGTTGAAATTGGTGGTCTTTGATTTGCAATCTTCTTCATTGAGTTGCAAAGTCAAGTGATCATGTCTAGAACGATCATCCTCCGGGAAAACTTCTTCTTCTTTGCTTTTTTGTCACTAACATTCTTTTCAAGCTTATCAATAAAATTGTTAGTAGACAAATGAAATATAAAACAAGAAGAACCTTTTCCACAAGTAGCTTGGAATTAATTCCATGCCTCTTTTTGCCATATTTGAATCTTCATTAAGAGAAAGGTGTTTAAAAACTTACACCACTATTAATGGCAAAAGGTCTAAAAGTTTCAACTTCTCAAAAATAAACCTCATTCATACGTCATGAACAAATTGGTTTAGAGAAACTACTCCAAATATAAAACATGGAGAAGAGAAACCTTTATTGACAATCCGACCATGCTTGCTCATCACTAGACTTAGGGATTTTCAACAAACAAACATTTTCACAATCAACAAAGGAGGACAACCATTACAAACAATTATAGATAAAAGGTTATTATCATAGTAAATAACCTTGTAGATCCTGAATCACACTAGTTGCTTTAAGTGACCTGCTCTGATGCCAATTGGAAATACCTATAAGGTTTATACTAAACAACCTAGGGGGGGGGGGGGGGGGGTGAATAGGTTGATACACTAGTTTTAAAAACCATTTCGTGACTTTTGACTTATGTCAAAACCTTGGTGAACATACAAATTAACCTTTAACAAGATTGTTATGAGAAAACAATTTTCACAAGTATGCTCAATTCACAACCCTTAGTCTACAAAACATATACCAAGAAACAATGTATCTCATATACAAGTATATTTAATGAAGAGCACATTCCACAAGTTGTACTATGAATATTACAATGTAAGAACACAACAACTTGCTAGTGAAGAAACTATATTAAAATTAAAATAAAGAATACTTGCAATTCAATAATGTCCAATATATTACAAGTATCAATCAATGAATACCTATACACAAAAATCAATGAATAAAAGAATTATATTCACAATTATGATCAAAATGAATATGCTTACAAATCACACTTTACAAAATCTTGTTTCCAAATACATCACAAGTGCATATTGTACTACAAGATTAAAGCATGCACATATAAAAATATAAAAGAGAGAGAGATAGAAAGAATTAACACAAGAGATTATTTAACGCGGAAAAACCTCCAAGGACGAAACATCCACGGGTTGAACTACAACCATTGGGTACTATATATATTGGATGATAGATTAGAAATTCCTCAAAAGTGACCAACCTATGATCTACTCTCTATTGGAGTCTATGTCTACCCAATCCCTATTGGAAGATACAAAATCCCTCAATGATGTGAAGCCACCATATATTGGAGTTCATACCAAACTAACATCGTTGGAAGATTAGAAATTCCTCAAGAGCCAATGCACATCCCATGCAAATCTCTATTGGTGTCTATGTCTATCCAAACGCTCGGGCCTACCAATAATGTAGCCAACTCCCTATCCAAGGCACTTATGACTCTAGAGAGCCTCCCTTGCATAGCTATCTGAACCTTTTCGATCCTAGCCATGACTTCTTGCTTAACTATTCGAGTCCACCCGACTCTAGTCAAGACTTCTTGCTTGGTTATCCGGACCTCACATCCTAACCAAGACTTCATGCCTTTCACAAGGACTTCCTAGTGTAATCAATGAATGCAAATGATGCAAACAAGCAATTCAACATAGAACATATGATCAATACATTCCATGGAAACTAGACTTAAAACATGTGAGACCACAAGTCAAAATAGTCTAGATGCAAAACTTAAATTAACTTAGAGCATGTGAAAAACACCTAACACATATAACTCATAGTTTCATTCACACAAATAACACTTGAATAAATCATATACATGAAGCACATATTCAAGATGTTACAAACATACACAAAAATGCTAGAATCACAAAAATATGTTCAATGAATATTCTAGCCATCAATTAGAGTGAGGATATAATGAATAATCAATTAAATCCTATAAGGCTCTAAATACAAATACACAAGTGCTAATCCTAGATATGCTCAATTAGAGGATCAAAGCACATGTGAAGTTTATTAATCATAAAATACATCAATCAATCCACAAATAACCCTAGATATCAAACTAATCACAATTAGGGCCAGCAAAATTTCCCGATCCGCCCCAAACCCTCGAGGCCCCGGTCCGTTTGGAGCGGGTTTGGGGCAGCAAAAATGGGTAATGGGGTAGGTTTGGGGCAAAATTCTTGACCCGACCGGGTTACCAGATCGGGTATGGGGCAATCCCTTTTACCCCGACCCGCCCCATTTGACCTGTAATATATATATTAAATATATATATTTTAAATATAAAATGGGAAATAAAGAAACCCTACTCGGTATTCACAGATCTTCCCACATCCCACGCCGCATTCTCTTAACCATCACCATTCACTTGTCACTCTCTAGACTCTCTACTTAGTAGTCGCCAGTCGGTACTCAATAATCTTTAGTCTTCAGTCTTCCCACAACAAAATCGTTGACATTGAGACTTAACAATGTCGCTTGGAGGCTTGGAGCTCACTCACGGAGTCGCACTGCTCATTGAAGTAGCTTCTGGTTTCCTCTTCTTCTTCTCTCTTGAACCGGGTTTGATTTCCATCTCTATATGTTCTTGTTTATAAATTTGATTACTTTTACAGCGACTGTAATGGCTGAAGTGAAATCTGGAAGTTTTTTTGTGATTACTTGTTAAAAATTGTAAGTGGGTTTACTTTTTTATTTGTTTATGAAATTACGTAATTGTTTTGTGTTTGATTGTGGAAATGTTCTTGTTTGACTATGGAAATGTTCTTGTGCTCACTGATAATTGTGATTAATTAACCACATGTAAATTATATTGGATAAAACACTATAGTTGTCAGATATGTGATGTTCATTCATGTCTTAATTTCTTTGAAAATCTAGTGTTTCTTTGAGATTCTAAGAATCAAAATCGGATTCACAAGTTCAGAATCAGATTCACAAGTTCAAAAGTGGAAAATTTTCACTTGCCTTGTGGGACTATTTTTAGGAGTGAAAGAGAGCGGAGGCAAGATTTATTTAAAGTCGTTGATTTATGCACTTTCTCATACAGATAGAGTGATGGTGAAGATGTTGGATGGATTTTGTTATGGAAATTTTTTTTGTTTAAACTATTAGTGAAAATGTTAAATGGATTTTATTGATACCGAAAATGTTGTATGTATTCTGTATTTTTTCTCAAGTTATTTTAGGATTTGTATTTTATACTTTACCTGTGAATTCAGTGTTTATTAAATTTAAATGTTCAAACAAAATTTTTTTTTTTTAATGAAACGGGTCAAACAGAGCAGGTTTGGGGCACCCCCACTCCAAACGGGTCGGGAATGGGGCGGAGGTTTCTGACCCGGCCGGGTCATGGGTTAGGTTTGGGCAACCTTCTCAAATTGGGTTACGGGTTTGGGGCAGCCTTGACCCGCCTCGACCTGCCCCATTGTCACCCCTAATCACAATACAATTCTCAATAATGTGAAAAACCTAGAATCCTAGAAACTAGTTCACATATGTCTCTAATTAGACTTTTGATTAGGTTTGATTGTGAAGCTATCTTTCTCAATAGCATTCACCATATATATACATACATATAGAAGAAGAAACCCCAAGCAAATTGAAGGTTATAAAAGAAGAAATCTCAAAGATATGACAACTACCTTGCAATCACGAGCTGGTTCGGTTTTGATGGTGAAAAAACTCGAAAACTCAATCAAACAGAAGCAAGACCACTTGGAAAAGGTAGAAGACTCGATTATGAACAATCTCCAACTTGAATCAACCAATTCCAACTTCGTATGAGAAAGTTATGGTGTTTGGAAGGTGAGAAAAAGTTGAGAGAAAATTCTGGTCAAGTGAAATTCTAATTTTTCTTCTTGAAAATGAATGGGAGGGAATGGAGAATTTAAAAGAGATGAAAGAGATGGAGAAGATGAGCCAATCAATAGCTGCCACATCACCAGGCCCATGTGGGGCGCATGTGGCACATGTGGGCAGAGAGTCTGCCAGGCCGTGTGGCACACGTCCTCCACACGTGGTCCTCCAAGCTTGGCCGTTGGCCGAGCTAGCTCCTCTTGTGCTCCGCTTGCGTTCTTCAGCCGTATCCGGGTCTCCGAACTCTGATTTTGAATCTGTCTTTGAATTACAAATTGTGACTCCCTCACACATGATGACGACTATAAAAATTTGACAAAAGGTTGAGAATTTAGCTCGGAAAACGACGACGAAGATAACTCAACGAATGAGAACACAAAGTAGCGTAGCTACATTGTTTGGACTCGAAACCTAATGAATGAGAAACCGAAATGACCGAGACTCAATAAGAAATCATATGAGATCATGTTCAAGTCCAAATACAATAAAACACAAACAAATAAACATAAGATCACACAAGTATGCCATTTCCTAGACATAGTCCTAGAACATGCAATTTCACAATATTTGTCAATTTGAAACTAATACATGTGCAAACTTTATAAAGTGTGTGTTATATAAATCGTGTACATCTATGTAGGGACACAAATGAATGCCATGTGTGTGCCTTGTAAGACGAATGAGGTCTAATATACCTTTGTTGAGCAATGTAGCATATTCCTCTTCGAAGACACCATCTTGTATAAAAAGTAGCCATGTCTTTCTTTGAAACTTGAATCATCATAATCTAAGACCACTTAATAAATACAAGAAAAACATTGTTTTTGAAACAAATTACGGTGTGTTCAATATTAATCTAGAGGGGGGGGGGGGGGGTGAATAGATTTTATCCGATTTTAAGCAATTTTCATTAATAGGCAAGATTACAAAAATACCCTTAACTAGTCAATAAAAAATAGCAAGTGTAATATGGTGCGGAATATTAAAAGACACTTGATATTTACGTGGAAACCCTCACGGGAAAAACCACGGGCTATTAAGTGAGCCACACTCGAACCTCGAATCCACTAAATGTGAGAAAGATTACAACCTAATCCTAGAAGTAATCACACACCTACCTAATCCCGGTATGAGTGAACCTAGTCCAATTGCTTGTGGTTTACGCAACCTAATCCCGGAAGCTACACAAGTCTTACTTCTCAAAGAAGAGATAACAAGCCTATGTGAATATATGAATACTCAAAATGCAATAAGAGCAAGGCAACCCTATATGCTTATCTAGGATGATGATATATCAATGAAATCAATCCCAGATATCAAAAGCTAAATGACATATCATAAAGCTTAGCTATTCAAGAATAAACAAACCCTAGATAGCTATCACAATACAATACTCAATCATATTCATCACAACACAATCTCTATCTTATATTTAGTATGTGAACATAAAACATACAAGTAAGTAAAGAGATTTCTTGATAAGAAAGAAACTAAAATTAGATGAAGTTAGTCAAAATCTTACCAAGCAAGTTGTGATGATGCAAAGCTATGCAACAATGATCCTAGATGAACTTGATGAATCAAATGAAAAGCTTTGAGTGTTTAAAGGTGAGTTCTTGATGATTTTTCTCTCAAGGGTTTCTCTTTTTGCTTTAGGGTTCTAAGGAGTCAAAGAACTAAATCAGAGAAATGAGAAAGCATGATATTTATAGGCATCAAGAACAGGGCATGTGAAAAGACAAGTTTGCCCCTGAAAATGCACGATCGGCGGTTTCATTCGGCGGCCAAGCCGCCGATCACAACCGCCAAATTGGTCCCAAGAGAAACAGGGGAGCATCGGCAGTTTCATTCGGTGGTTTCGAAATCGCCGATCTAACTGCAGAATCAACCCGAGAGATTAAAATCAATCAGGTATGATCGGCGGTTTCAAATCGGTGGTCGGGGCTGCCGATCTAACCGCAGAATCAGACCAGAGACCTTTGGTCCAAAATGGCGGTTTCATTTGGTGGCCAGGGCTGCCGATCTAACCTCCAATTCACCAAAAGTGGTGAATCCAAGGAGAAAGCCATGGCAATCACCAAGAGCGGTCTTCGTGCAAAACCAAGCACACTTATGTGCAAGCGCGGTCGTTTCCAAACAACAATGAAAAACGAATTACAAGACACAAACACACAACAAGATACATGTCATAAAAGTGCATGTGTGAAAGTGACAAGAGAAGAGATTGCACACATATTAAAATATGCTAAGTGAGTGTGTGCTACTAAATCTCTTCAATGAAAAACTAAGCACAAGAGATATACCTGTAGGGAAAAATATCGTAGTACACGCAGCGGAAGCGAGACTAAAAATAAAATAGATTTAGTAGCTTTTAAAATTTTTTCCTTTTATGAATCTTAACCCTTTTAATTAATTAAACATACATATAATCAACAAAAGAAGAATACCTTTTGTCGCGTGATCCGATTGACTTACGTCGATGGTAATCCGCAAGATCTTCAATCCTAGCACGAACGTGAATCACCTAGGAGCGTGGTCTCCCTTTTTCTTTGAATTGCAAACCTGAGAATGGACAAACAAACTTTTCTGATTTTGTTAGTCACAAAAATTCCAATAGGTTGCTAAGAACGTTCCGGTCACTTTTGAATTCACAATCGTAAGATTGAAATTCGCGTGAACCTAATTCGAAAGTGTGTACAAGATCTCTTAATGTTAAGATCACTAGTACACTATCGAAACAAGAACAATTCTTCTCTCACAAACCTCTAGGCCGAATCACTCACTAGTCTTAGAGTTGGATCTTATTTTTTCTCTAGCAAAAGAAAAAACTCTCAAATGCAAAAAACTAGGGTTTTATAAAATATATAAAGAATATATATATATGTCTAATTTTTTTTTCCCGCAAAAAACAAAAAAATATATATCTATATGCCTGCACCGCCTAAATATACACCTTTTTCAATTTGTTTAAAACACATGCATTATATGTATATGTCATTGTTTAAAACACTGCATGCATGTTATAAGTGTTTTAATAAAATACTGCATGCATTATATATATTATATATTGTGCATCGGCCATATATATCTTTAAAAAACTGATTGCCTTTTATATATATATATATATATATTTATTGCCATATATGGCTGCATGCCTTCATATATACCCCATATATATTTCGGCATGCATATATGTATATATTCCTATATATTCCGCATGCATTATGCATATATAAAACATATATATATATCTCACATTCATGCATATATCTTATGTACAAACCCTAATCCAACTTTTTAGTGTATTTGTGACTATATAAAAGACTTCCTTATTTGACTAAACAAATAAAGTCTTTTATATTCAGTATAATACTAATAGTAATATACTACTAGGAAACATATTTCCTAATCAGAAAAAGATGTGATTTTTAATTAAATAATTAATTAACATAATAATTAATTTCCATTTAATTAAATAATAAAATAAAACAATATAATGGGCTAAAATTTAGCCATTGCCGCCCATAACTAGAACTTGGGCCTACATATTGTTTTCTTATTTTATTTAATCCATTTGGACTTTAATAAAAAGCCCACATGTGAACTAGATCCATTCTTACTAAAAGAAACAAGCCCACATGCCTTTCATTAATATATTAATATAATTAAACAGCTCATTAAATAAATAATGTGCAAATTATATTCTTAATATATTAAATACAATTCTAAATGGACCCATAAATTGGTCCGGTAGAATATATCAAGTGATCCACACAAGTCCGTGTGGATTGGGGATCTTGGCGGGCTATCTAAATTTAAGCTTCAATAGACATAACCTAATGACAATCAACAAATGATTCACTTAGGTCCGATCCATTAATTTTAACTCATTCCACTAAAGAGCTAAAATTGAACTCTTAAATAAAGATAGAAAAGGAAGATGTTCCTCATTCATACCCTAGACAATCATGTTGGAGATAGTGTATCCTCGTGATTAATATCAGTAATCGCCAAGAGTTCATAGACCGCCTATAACTCTCCAAGTTACCATATTTACTCATATGACCACGTTTTGAACTTGGATATTTTGACTTGTCCAGAAGCCATGTTTTCAATAGACACTATCGAAAACTCAACGTTGAGATTTAATATCCAATTACCTCAAAACATCCATATGATGATATTATACTCTCATTTAATAAATGGAGCCACGATGTCCATATCTATAAATGAAGTCCTCTATCGATTAACAAATGAATATCACCAAACTATCGAGGATAGACTATGCGATATAATCGTACTCATTGATAACTCAAATGATATCACTTGCAACCATAAGTCCATCATTTATCTCAGGATTAAGATAGACTCTCCGATTGTCCTGATAATGAAAAGACTTTTATCTACTGACGGTTATAGATAAAGTATTTCATTGTGATCCAGTTCAATGCACCCAGTGCACTAGATTCTTTTGCTCGAAGACACTCCGATGATTTTAGACTCATCATATCTCATTTGATCTCACTCAAATGCTAGCAAAAGAATTCTACAACTTTAACAAGATAAAGGTGTCCAACCTTTAACTTAAGTTGTGAAAAATATTCAAGACTAACTAAAGAATTGTGTCTACCACATACATATCCAGATGTACGAACAATTCTTCTTTTCTCATAGTCTTTAGACCTTATGATTATTTACTTTGACAATTATAATATTAAACTATAAATGCTATAGGATTTGTTTAAACCAGAAATCACTTTATTAATATGAAAAAGATTGTTAATTACAATATTACACTCTTGCTATTGAGCATAATCCTAACAATACCTTTAGCATGCTTGACACCTTGAGGTCTTGAGGGCAATAAGCTTGATCCTTAAACACCTAAAACTACCCTTTACAAGTCAAACCCCAACATGTGGTTTGTCTATGAAATAAGCCAATCAATATGAGAATCCTTACAGTTTTGATATGCAATTTATGCTAAGACAAACCAATAACCTAACATATAATATTTAGATTAATATGTCCTAATCTTAAGTGCCACAAGTTAGTTTCATCTTTAGATAATCTTATTCTCTTTGAATTAGGTTCATCTTGTTCAGTGTTAAGCAGTGAGATAATTTTAGTTTGAATATGATAAAGACCATTCTGTAATTTACCTTTGCATAAGACCTTGTCATTCTTGCTAAAAATAATATTCTTTCTGAAAAGCAATCAAATAACCAAGTCTAATCAAACTAGAAACAGAAATCAAATTTCTCCTAAACTTCGGTATATAAAAAACGTCTTTTAAAATCAAACATTTTAAACTATCAAAATAAAGAATGATGTCTCCCACTGCTTCTGCCAAAACTTGTGCTCCAGTGCCTAAGCAAAAACTGATTACTTAGCTTTCTTGTTTCCTAGAACATCCTTTTCCTTCTTACTCGCTAAGTACTTTAGGCAGTTTCTCTTCCAATGCTCCTTGATCCCACAATTGAAACACTTTCCTTTGCACTTCCCATTCATCTTGATCGACTTCTTGACAGGCCTAGGACCTCATTCTTCTTTTGCTTCTTGCCCTTTCTTTTGGGATTGGGCTTAGTAAAAGATTTAGATTCTTGCTTTAACAAAGTGTGGACCTCTTTATCCTTGTTCTTAACAAGAATCTTCTCAGCACTTTGCACATCTTGCACCAATCCTTACAAGGTGTAATACTTATAATTCACAGTATATTCTATATTGAATTGATCAAATGATTCCGATAGTGAATTCACGAAAATGTCGATCCGTGTTTCACTATCTATATCAGTGCCATTGATCTCTGCTGTATTGAGATGTGCTATGACATTCATGATATGATCCTTGGCTTGTCCAGGTTTTTGTCTAAGATTCATAGAAGCCACTACTACTTATCTCTTAGCATTCATAGACATCACATCAAACATCTCTCTAAGAGATAGCATACTATCAGAAAAAATACCAATCCTTTCATGTTGCTATTGCAACACATTGTTCATGGTAGCCAAGATATAACACTTGGCCATTTCATTTTTCTTATGCCATTTACTATATGCTTCCCTTTCCACATCATTAGAGCGGGAGGGCATGGAGTGTCTAACACCCAAGTAAGTTCACCAGGTTGTAACACAATGCCAATCTTACGTTTCCATTGCTCATAGTTATTTCCATTTAAATAGTTATCTTTGAGGATGTTAAATATGGATGACTTAGTCATTTTACTGAAAAATAAATAAACTACGTATAAGCAAGACATTCATAATTTTCTTTAGAACAATAAATTTATCTTGAATACACACCACAATTCATGATAATTATTATTCAACGGTGATCTAACTCAATAAACAACATGCATCCTAAGGGAGTACATGTTTTTTTATTTTGACGATTTCGTATATCCTTTTTATAAATGTTCGTCGGTAACAACACATCTAGTAGTTCCCTTGGATGGGAGGTGGGACACGATGGTCTAGTTAGAGACCAAGCCTTGTATGTGTTTAGATTAATTTCTACGTACATGATTGAGATTATGTGTTGACGGGGTTATTTGTGATAGCTAGGTTTTCATCCTTATATGCCATCTATCTAGATTGATCTCATTAATATGATTGTGATTGTTTTTGATAGCTATTGAATCTATGATTGGTTATCCTTAACATAGCTAAATTTGTATGCCATGTCATATAGCTATTTTGATATCTAGGATTGATTTTATTGTCATCATATAATTTTAGATAAGCATTTAGTGTACCCAAGCTCTATTTGCATATTTGGATATCTTGCATATTCACTTAGGGTGTGATCTCTTCAGAGAACCAAGTCTTGTGTGACTACCAGGATTAGGTGCTCACATAAGCAATTAGACTAGGTCCACTTTTACAGGCTTGCGGGTAGTGGTAGCGGGTTATTAACTAGGATTAGGTTGTAAACATTATCATAATTAATGGATTCGAGGTTCGTGTGTGGCTCACATAACAGCTTATGGTTTTTCCTGGGATTAGGGTTTCCACATATAATATCAAGTATCATTTATTTTTCCGCACATATTACACTTGATATATTGAATTGAATAGATAGGGATATTTTCGTAATTTGACTAAACACGAAAATTTGGTAATAAGGGTTAAAATCTATTCACCCCCTCTAGATTAATATTGAACACACCGTTAATTTGTTTCATAAACAAACAACCACACACACAGAAAATATAACAAAGAAGTGCAAGTGTGGAAGTGAAGATAATGCACAAAAGCAATGAACATGTATGCAATAATGGCAAGTGAGTGTGTGGAACTAAATCTTTTCAAAGAAAACTAACGACGAAAGTCGCTTTTGTCGTTAAAAAGATTGTACATCAAAAATATTTACAAAACCTATGCAATGTGTTCACAAGTATAAAAATGAGTAAATTGGGAAGCCCGGGTGTCGTCTACAAGGATCAGAGGTAGCGATGATTAGATTAGGATTAATAAAACTAGTATGCATAAAAGTAAAGTAAATGCTTGGTGTTTTGAAATGTGAATTAACTAAAGAAAACTAATAAATGCAATGACTAAAAATGGATGCGAATGGAGTGATATGACTAAGGAGTTGATGGACTCGTAAGTGAAACATTGGGCATGCAACAAACGCATAATTAAGCACATTTATCAAATGTAACCAACCTAGGGTGTATAGTGTTGGTCATTTATCTCTAGCAAGGGGTCATCCTAGGGTGTATAGTGAAGACCTTCTACTAGAGATTAATCCCTCATAAGCAACCAACCTACGGTGTATAGTGATAGTTGCTCAATTAGGATTCTAGCCATGAATGCTCATCTATCTATTAAGGGCTCAACCCCTTACTAATTTAGCCATCCTAGGGTGTATAGTGATGACTTCCAATTCTCTCACAAGTGTCGACCTAGGGTGTATAGTCAAGGTCACCCATTCGAGGTTAGATTAAGACCGTGGTTGTTAAGCCATATTTCCGAAAATCCTTCCATTCAATAGAGCATTAGACAACCAAATAGGGTATACCTAGTTGCCTACTCAAGTAATCCAAATCAACATGCTAAAAGGGTGTGTCCAAGACAAGCCAATATTGAAAATCGATTAAAGCAAGAGAATAGAAGATAGATAGATTAAATATAAAACATAGAATTTATTTACAAAAGCCCAATATCCATCAACCTAATCACATCAACCCCTTAGTGGGGGATTTAGCTACTCATGTTCATTACAATAAAAAAACTAAGAGAAGAGATTGAGAGAAAACCCTTGGTAAGCATCTCCTTTCTTGAAGCTTGAAATCTAATTCTCCTAATTGCCTTTGGTAAGTAGAGATGGGTTTGGATGAGAGGGAAAGTGTTCTAAGACCTAAGATTACAAAACTTCTGAAATTCTAAGTGTCTGGGAGGATTCTTTCGATCTAAGACAACTTTCTATTTATAGGGGATACAAAAATAGGTCACAAATGCTTAAAACAGAATGCTGTCGTGCGTGGAGTGTAGGTGGAGTGCGGTTCAGGGACCTGCACTTACCTGCACTTTATCAACCTCTTCGAAGTTTCAAGTCCTGGATCTAGGCAAGAGTGCAGGTGGATTATGGTTGGATGACCCGCACTCACTTGCACTTTATCAAATCTGTAACAATTCAGCTATTGTGTTTGGACAAGAGTGCGGGTGAAGTACGGTTGGGACCAGCACTCACCCGTACTTTATCAGGTGCTAATGCCTTTTGTCCTCCTATCTGCCTCTTTTGGTCCCTTTTTCACCTGAAAGTTTCGCCATACGCTTCTACATCGAAAATGTATGAATGCCTACAATTACACACAGAAAGCCCATAAGAGACCCTAAAACGCACGAAAACGAAACAAAGGATTTCAAATTGAGGGCCAAAATATACAACATATTTGGCATGATCAACTAAGCACAAGAGATATACCTTTGGAGTTCTTATCACCTTGAGGTCTTGAGAGGGCCTTGAGCTTGATTGTTAATGTTAACCACCAAAATTGGCGGAAGACCAAAGAAGAATTTTCCACCTCGATACAAGGAAGACATGGGAGTCCAGACATTACCCAACTACCTTGTAAAAGGCGGGATCCCAACTGATCCAGAAAGGGGAGGATCCCGATTGATCCGAGTACATACCCCCTTCAACAGGATCATGCTCAACCATTCCCTAGCCTCTCACAGACCCCACGGTATCCCGATGCGAGGTTGAACCCAGTACCCCGATTCACAGTTCAGCACCCAGCACCTCGATTCACAGTACAACATGCAGCCTCCCAATTTACGGGCATTACCCGAGCCGGGGTGGCAGCGGGATACTCAGAAACTTATAACACCTTCCAGAATCAGCTCGCTTAGCAGTAAGGTACCAGATGAAGAAATTATCAAAAAAATAAAATAAACAAGACTCAGATGCCCAGGAGACCGGGGTAAAGCTCCATGGAAAATGATGGAATGCCGTCGTTTAACCAAACAGAGGAAGTAGACTTCTTCCCGCCCACTGAGAGTTCCATTTGAACAAGGGATCAACTCTATTAGAATCCTCCTAGGAAGGAAAGACCTGATTCTGACGATTAAAGGTCCTACGAGATTGTCTCCTATAAAAAAGGAAAGTCCTGTAAACGCCAAACCGTAGACCGAGATTATAGGAGTGCATGGCAAGTAACAGGACATATATAAACAACAGGATAAACACCAGAAAGAGGATCCGAAAAAAATTCACCAACAAGAAACCTTACGCTCAGTTCTACTTATCGACAAACACGAGTTCACCACCACCATCTCCATTGCTCACTGAATCTCCGAACTTTACAGTTAACCTAGAAAAATATAACTCATGCAATTGTAATGCAAAGTAACGATCAATAAAGAGCCTATTTTGTTTATTTTATTATGATCCAAATCGTACGTGTATTATTAAGGACACCGTCGGTATCGAACTACGTGATACCCCTCCGACCAGGATCAATCTTGATCTTGGTCCCCTTAAAGTCGTTATTTGAAAACGTGGAAACCAATAATTGACTGACACGTAGACTGAGCAATTAGTACTAACGTATTCAGAAAAGATTTCCTTTTCCACAGTAGAAACCAATCAGACAAGGAAATATGTAGATAGATAAGGCAGAAAACTCTTCGAGCATAATCAAGATCTTGACTCCGACTCCGACTCCGACCCCGATAAGGAATCAGTGTCCAAGTCAGGGGAGACTTCTGTTAACCACCAAAATTGGCAGAGGACCAAAGAAGAATTTTCCACCTCGATATAAGGAAGACATGGGAATATAGACATTACCCAGCTACCCCATAAAAGGCGGGATCCCAACTGATCCAGAAATGGAAGGATTCCAACTGATCCGAGTACATAGCCCCTTCAACGGGATCAAGCCCAGCCATTCCCCAGCCTCTCTCGGACCCCACGGTATCCCGATGCGAGGTTGAACCCAGTACCCCGATTCACAGTTCAACACCTAGCACCCCGATTCACAGTACGACATGCAGCCTCCCAATTTACAGGCATTACCCGAGCCGAGCTGTTCACAAGTCCAGCAAGTACCCCGACACGAGTTCTTTACCACCATCTCCATTGCTCACTGAATCTCCAAACTTTACAGTTAACCTAGAAAAATATAACTCATGCAATTGTAATGCAAAGTAACGATCAATAAAGAGCCTATTTTGTTTATTTTATTATGATCCAAATCGTACGTGTATTATTAAGGACACCGTCGGTATCGAACTACGTGATACCCCTCCGACCAGGATCAATCTTTATCTTGGTCCCCTTAAAGTCGTTATTTGGAATTTCACCCCAATGACGATTTTCTAGTAACAGTTAATCACCTAAGCTACCTTTACAATTCAAACCCCAATCGTGGTTTGTCAAAAAAAAAAATAAGCCAATCAAACTTTGAGCAACTTACAATCTTCCCATTTGGCTATTTCGTGACAAAACCACTACCCACATTGATTCTCACAACAAAATAGAAATTAAAGGTCAACATTGATTTTCTACATTAAAAAGAGATATTAAAAAGATAAAACTTCAAGTCTTCAAACTCTTGTAGAACAACCAATCCGTCAAAACAAAGTTTCTACAACAAGTGCAATGTGAGATGATCGAGTGAAATTAAAACAAGCATTTGCATTTAAAGAATTTAAGCACAATATCATGCAATGTATGAGAATGTAATGCTCCCCCTCAACGGGATGATTGCATACATGTTCATTGCTTTTGTGCATTCTCTTCACTTCCACACTTGTACTTCTTTGTTATATTTTCTCTGTGTGTGGTTGTTTGTTTATATCCTCAATGCTCCCCCTTAACGGGCTACTCCCCCTAAATTTGTAATCTCTCTAATATGCGAAATTGCTACTACAATGCAAGCTCCCCTTACCACATATTACTCCCCCTTTTTGTCATGATTTAGGCAAAGGAGTATCCCCAACTGGGTCAATTTAGCAAAGAGAGGTAGTAGCATACTAAACATTTGCATAATCATATAAGTCACTTTATGCAACCCAATTAATTGGAGAGAAACAAGGAGATTTATTTTATGAAAAAAATGTGTGATTAAGATGCTTTGCATGCAAGACATGTTGCATTCAAATCCAAAGATCAATGGTATTTCGCAAAGCAAATGACAAAGGTTTCCAATAGAATTCAAACTAATTTCACAATTTGTCATGATTAAAGCAAGGATATAGAGTTTATCAATCATTCATTTTTAATGAGCAACTATATCCAACCTTATAAGCAAAACATGGCATGAGCAACTATTTGCACCCTATTCGATTTTTCTGGGTATAAAACCCATATGATAGTAGCCCTGTTCAACTAATAAAGAAAGAGAGACAATTGGATTTTAACATCCTTTGAACGGATACAAGATCCTTTATTTATTTTGAGTCTCAAAAGTTTTTCACACATAATTTTGTATTTAAGAATTGAAATCATCAATTCATGCTTTTTCATTTGAGCATGTTATTTGAATTTCATGCTTTTCACTTTTTAAGCATGTCATTTAAAGAATCATCATGTCAAGGAGATCATTATAGGTTGTTAACCGAAAATTCACTCTGGGTGAGGAATTTCAATTAACACCCTCAAACTGTTACCCGGTAGGCTGTAGTGGGATAGGTACCTCTAGGTACCATGTTTTGTATGAGTAAAAAGTCTGGAGCGAGGTGCAGTAGGTAGGAGGAAAATCACCCCGCCCATCGGGACTTCAAACATTGGAGAAGATATGGCGCTCCGGGTTCCCATGTTGGAGTAAGGGTTGTGATCCCTCTTTATGAACCCCGCATCCCGTACTCGATACTCGGTACTTCGTATCCCGTCCCTCATACCCCGTATCCCGAACCCCGAACCCCGAACCCCGCATCCCGTACTCTTTTCTAGATCTCCATTGTGATTCCCCGACCCAGATAGCAAGCAAACAAGTAGGATATGAGATAGGAGCTCTTCAATGATAAACTTACATACATGTGTAATAAAATAGATACGAGGGAGAGAATGACAAGTCTTTTTATATAAGAAGGTGGACTGGCCTAGGGGGAAAAAGCATCACGCATGATCATATGCTGAAAAACCCTAGGTAGTATCCGGTGGAGAGAGATCATTTATATATTTATCAATAAGGTGTGCTCCGTGGAGCTTACACAAGTAGGAGAATAACACAACATAAGTGCTCCGGAGAGCTTACAATAATATGTGGGCATAGGCCCTTTTCTCTAACCAGTAGAAAAGAAGAAGAAAAGGAAGCCTGGGGAAGAAGCCGTAGCTCTTCCTGGGAAAAAACCGATCCTCCCAGTCGAATGTCATGTCATGTATATATATCTCTTATTTCTTGTTGTTCACTCCCCTTAATTCAATCCAATGACCTAGCAATTTATTGGGCGTTCCACGTTGATAGGAGAGAAGATCGTGGGATTGATTCCCTAAAATCAAGTAATTCCTTTTAGAACTGAAAGAGTTGACTCCACTTTAATATAGGACTCTTGAATGGCGGGAACAAGGCAATTTCCTTGTTTACTTAAACTATTGGTGTGGTCTAGCTCTTCCTTGGTATTACGACCTCCTTTATTGATGCCTTCTATGCTAGGTGGTCGGGAGGAGTTTGGAGGACTAGTCACAGGATACGGGGTACTGCGGGGTACTGCGGGGTACCGCGGTGTATCGTGGGGTACTGGGGTGCTACGGGGTACTGCGGGGTACAACGGGGTATCGGGGTCCAGTGGGGTCATGTGGGGTCTAGCGGGGTCTACGGGGTCTTGACTTCCATATTTCTTAGTACCTTGGGAACCAGGCGACCTCAATCTGGACCTCGATAAATAGATAGGTATGTTGATCTTGGTTCCTTTCCGGGGTAGCTAGATGTTTCTTGATGCATCCTTCTACTCTATGTGATATTGGCAAGGATGGAAAATTCTTCTTTGGACCCTTGCCAGAAAAGGCGGTTAACATAGGTCATTCAAAAAGTACTTCCTATGAATATCTCCTAGTCCAAAAATACATGTTTGAACATAAATATGACATGGATTGCAATCAAAGCAAGGTTCACACTTATTGAAGAAAATATCATATAAGCATATGTGTAACCAAGATACTCAAGCAATTAATAAAGAAGCATAAGGTTTTTTAAATTTATTGCATCTGACAAGTATGCATATTTGCTCTCTTTGCTTGAGTTCCCCTTATGGGGTCAATATCCAAATCACATCAATCCACGAGAAATATCCCAATAGATCTACTAAGTGCATGAAACCTAGTTGCATCTAAGGGTTAAGTAAATAAGTCCGCTAGTTAATCATTTGTACCTACATGTTCAAGTACAATGCATTTGTTATCAACTAGTTCTCTTTTGAAATAATGACGGATGTCAATATTCTTAATCCTAGAGTGTTGAACAGGATTCTTGGAAATATTAATAGCTCTCATATTATCACAAAAAGGGCTTAGAGTACCTTGATTGAATCCATAGTCAACTAGCATTTGCTTTATCCAAAGGAGTTGTGTGCATCCACTCCCTACGGCTATGTACTCGGCTTTGGTCGTGGACGAGGAAATCGAATTTTTCTTCTTGCAAAACCAAGACAACAAGTTTTTCCCTAGGAAGAAGCAACCGCCCGATGTGTAGGGAAAAATATCGTAGTACACGCAGCGGAAGCGAGACTAAAAAAAAGGATAGGTTTTAGTAGCTTTAAAATTTTTTCCAATTATGAACCTTAAACCCTTTTAATCAATTAAAGATATATAATATATAACAAAAGAAGAATACCTTTTGTCGCGTGATCCGATTGACTTACGTCGATGGTAATCCGCAAGATCTTCCAATCCGATCACGAACGTGAATCACCTAGGAGCGTGGTCTCCCTTCTCTTTGAATTGTATACCTGAGAATGGACAACAAAACTTTTCTGATTTTGTTAGTCACTATAATCTCCAAAAGGTTGCTAAGAATGTTCCGGTCACTTTTGAATTTACAATCGTAAGATTGAAATTTGCGTGAACCTAATTCGAAAGTGTGTACAAAATCTCTTGATGTTAAGATCACTAGTACACTATCGAAACAAGAACAATTCTTCCCTCACAAACCTCTAGGCCGAATCACTCACTAGTCTTAGAGCTGGATCTTATTTTTCTCTAGCAAAAGAAAAAGCTCAATTGCAAAAACTAGGGTTTCATAAAATAAATAAAGAATATATATATATTTCTATATGGCCGGCCATCTCCCAAGAAAAGAAAAAAAAACTTTCTTTGAGCCTAATATATATATATATATAGTGCAATAACTGCACGCCTATTACATATATGTATATTAGTTTTAATCAAACACATATATAATATATAATTCAACAGTACGCAATATAAATATATATATATTTTGTTTTATTTCCTGCATGCATTATATATATATATATATGTATAATGCGGCCACATCTCATTTTTACCAAAAAACATATATATCTACCTATATATATTTCGGCCAATTAAATATTATATATATCTATAGAGCACAAATTCATTTTGCATTAAAACTCTATAGTACAAACCCTAATCCAACTCTTTAGTGTATTTGTGACTATATAAAAGACTTCCTTATTTGACTAAACAAATAAAGTCTTTTATATTCAGTATAATACTAATAGTAGTATACTACTAGGAAACATATTTCCTAATCAGAAAAAGATTTGATTTTTAATTAAATAATTAATTAAAATATTAATTAATTTCCATTTAATTAAATAATAAAATAAAACAATATAATGGGCTAATAAATTAGCCATTGCCACCCATGACTAGAACTTGGGCCTTCATATTGTTTTCTTATTTTATTTAATCCATTTGGACTTTAATAAAAAGTCCACATGTGAACTAGACCCATTCTTACTAAAAGAAACAAGCCCACATGTCATTCATTAATATATAAATATAATTGAGCAGCCCATTATATAAATAATGTGCAAATTATATTCTTAATATATTAAATACAATTCTAGATGGACCCTAAATTGGTCCGGTAGAATATATCAAGTGATCCATGCAAGTCCGTGTGGATTGGGGATCTTGGCGGGCTATCTAAATTTAAACTTCAATAGACATAACCTAATCACAATCAACAAATGATTCACTTAGGTCCGATCCATTAATTTTAACTCATTCCACTAAAGAGCTAAAATTGAACTCTTAAATAAAGACAGAAAAGGAAGATGTTTCCTCATTCATACCCTAGACAATCATATTGGAGATAGTGTATCCTCGTGAATAATATCAGTAATCGCCAAGAGTTCATAGACCGCCTATAACTCTCCAAGTTACCATATTTACTCATATGACCACGTTTTGAACTTGGATATTTTGACTTGTCCAGAAGCCATGTTTTCAATAGACACTATCGAAAACTCAACGTTGAGATTTAATATCCAATTACCTCAAAACATCCATATGATGATATTATACTCTCATTTGATAAATGGAGCCACGATGTCCATATCTATAAATGAAGTCCTCTATCGATTAACAAATGAATATCACCAAATTATCGAGGATAGACTATGCGATATAATCGTACTCATTGATAACTCAAATGATATCACTTGCAACCATAAGTCCATCATTTATCTCAGGATTAAGATAGACTCTCCGATTGTCCTGATAATGAAATTACTTTTATCTACTGACGGTTATAGATAAAGTATTTCATTTTGATCCAGTTCAATGCACCCAGTGCACTAGACTCTTTTGCTCGAAGACACTCCGATGATTTAGACTCATCATATCTCATTTGATCCCACTCAAATGCTAGCAAAAGAATTCTACAACTTTAACAAGATAAAGGTGCCCAACCTTTAACTTAAGTTGTGAACAATATTCAAGACTAACTAAAGAATTGTGTCTACCACATACATATCCAGATGTACGAACAATTCTTCTTTTCTCATAGTCTTTAGACCTTATGATTATTTACTTTGACAATTATAATATTAAACTATAAAAGCTATAAGATTTGTTTAAACTAGAAATCACTTTATTAATATGAAAAAGATTGTTAATTACAATATTACACTCTTGCTATTGAGCATAATCCTAACACGATGTACTTTTCCTATCATCGTAATTTCTTGCCCAATCCACATCACTAAAGCCCTCTAAACTAGCATTAGTGTCAAAAGAGTACCAAATCCCATAGTTGGATGTCCCATTCATATAGCAAATGATTCTCTTTACGGAAGAGAGATGGGACTCCTTAGGATCCAATTGGTACCTAGCACACACACCCACACCCATACCCACACTAAAAGATATATCGAGCCTACTTGCGGTCAAATAAAGCAAGCTACCTGAAACAAATTATGGTGTGTTCAATATTAATCTAGAGGGGGGGTGAATAGATTTTATCCAATTTTACCAAATTTTCGTTAATGGTCAAGATTACGAAAATACCCTCTACTAGTCAATATACAATAGCAAGTGTAATATGGTGCGGAAATTAAAAGACACTTGATATTTACGTGGAAACCCTCACGGGAAAAACCACGGGCTATGTAAGTGAGCCACACTTGAACCTCGAATCCACTAAATGTGTAAAACGATTACAACCTAATCCCGGAAGTAATCACACACCTACCTACTCCCGGTATAAGTGAACCTAGTCCCAATGCTTGTGATTTATGCAACCTAATCCCGGAAGCAACACAAGACTTAGTTCTCAATGAAGAGAAAACAACCTAAGTGAATATATGAAATACTCAAAATGCAACAAGAGCAAGGCAACTCTATATGCTTACCTAGAATGATGATATATCAATGAAATCAATCCTAGATATCAAAAGCTAAATGACATATCATAAAGCTTAGCTAGATGTTATCAATCACAAAACAATCCTAGCTATCAAACAATGTCAACATGTCCAAACATGTGAACTCAATTAGTTGTAGAGAATTTCTAACAACATAATTGTCAATTAAATCCACAAGAACATTCAATTAAGTTTGACTAGATAAATAAACATTAATCTATCAACCTAATCATCAACCAATTGTACAAGAATGTTCTAGGGTTAGCTATTTAGGGAAAATCATCCTAATCATGCAAGCTACCACAAACAAAACCCAATCATGTCATAACTTCACTAAATATGCAATAAAAGTGAAGATTTGCTAAACTAAGCAATAAAAGACATGTCTTGACTAAGATAGAACAATAAATGAAGATGTTGTGTTTGTTCTACTTACCAAGTCATAAATGAAGAAGACCCATGGAAGATTGATGCATGAAACATGTTAGATGCACATGGGTTTTGGGTTTGGAGAGTCAAAGAAGCAAGATTGAAGCTTTCTCTCTCTAGGGTTTGAGTTTCTCACTCTAAGGTCTGATTTTGAGCTCTCTTAAACGAGCAAGGAAGAAGATGATACTTAAATAGGACCTCTAGATGAAATGATGTCGTTTTGGCCTTTGGAAAACGAAAAGTCACGCACGACCGCTGCCAAAGCCGCAGCTGTCCGGCAGCGGTCCGGCAGCTGTCCGGCAGCTGTTCGCCCAAACACTTGCGAAATCAGGCAGCTGTCCGGCAGCGGTCAGGCAGCTGTCCGGCAGCGGTCAGGCAGCTGTCCGGCAGCTGTTTTCCCTGTCAAGCCAAAACGCTGCGGAAAAATGGCAGCGGTCCGGAAGCGGTTCGGGAGCGGTTTTCTCTGTCCGAAAAACGCTTTCCTAGCGCTGGGAAGAAAATCACAGCGGTCCAGGAGCGGTTTGAGGTAAAAATTAACCTCTAGAAAAGGCTTCATGCAAAATCCAAGGCCAAAAATCATGGCAAAGAATGAATACACAATGATAAGGTGATCATGCATGAAAACGAATATGCAACAACACAAATCACACAGCAAAGTATATAGAGCATAAGATCATGAAATGTGTGTGTGTGTGTGCAACTAAATCTCTTCAAGAATCAAGTCAAGTGATATACCTTTAGAAGCTCTTGATCTTGAAGTCACCGGGATGCTTGGAAGCTTGCCTTGATAATTATCAAGATGACCTAAGCTACCCACAACACAATCATCCCCAATATGTGGTTTGTCTACGAAATAAGCCAATCAACAATGGGAATCCTTACAATCTCCCCCTTTGGCTATTTCGTGACAAAACCACCACTCACATTGATCCTCACAAGATAAATGAAACTTCGGGAAATTCTACATTACAAAGTACAAAGAGATACAAAGAGATAAGAAAATAAAACTTCAAGTCTTCAATCTCTTGTAGAATAACCAAACCTTCAAAACAATTAGATTACACTTCCATAGCAAGTGTATGTGAGATGATCAAGTGAAAGAAAAACAAGCATTTGCATATGAATCTTTTAACCACAATATCATGCAATGTATGAGTATGCAATGCTCCCCCTCAAAGGTTACTCTCTCTCAAACTTCTCCCCAAAGCATACACAATGCTCCCCCTATATCTCTCAAGACTTCTCCCCCTTTTTGTCATGAGATAGGCAAAGGAGCTCCCCCTATAGGATTGCTTTAGCAAAGAGAGCTATTTGCACAAAAGGCATTTGCATAATCATATAAACGAACTTTATGCAATTCAAGAATTGAGAGAGATTCAAGGAGATTTTATTCACAGAAAAGTGTGTGTGTGTAAAAATTGCTTAGCATGTAATACAAGCACTATTGAGCTCATGCATAAGAATCAATCAAAGCAACAATCAACAGGTTTTCCAAATGAAGTCAAACCAATTAGAGCCCTGTTGTTATGACAAGAAGATATATATCCAAGCATTTGTGTGCAGAGTGTACTAACCACATCAAAAAATATATCATCTTTTCTACATTGCAAGACACATCATCAATCAACAATTTTGAGGTCTTTATTAAGCAATGCATCACACACATCATCAAACACATTTCAACTTTTCTGTTTTTCTCCTTTATCCTAGAAAGCATGTATTTCTGTTTATCATGCTAATGTAACTCTCTTGAAGGCTTTCACTCGGTTTCAAATGAGTAGCCATTTCCTACATTGGGCGGCTGCACGTCATATTGCCAGTAGCCCTTTTTCAAGAGAGAGCTTAAGAATGCATATCAAAGAATCATGAACATGGAGAATAATTTGAGGTCAATCACATGTACTAACAAGTAGAACATTCCTCAAATGGATAAGCACACTCAAGCAAAAATAGAAATCATGCAGTACATGCTAGGCAACCGTGCAAGGTGTTATTAAAAACATTATTAAAGCATTAATCAATGTTATTCACCAAGCATTCTCAAACAATCATAAAAGAGCATAAAAGAAGTTAACTTTTTGCATATGACAATTCATGCAAGTTTGCTCTCTTTGCTTGAGCTCCCCTAATTGGGGTCAAATACTAGAACTCATCACTCCACAAGACATATTCCAATAGATCTACTAAGAGTTTTAAATCGAGTAGCATCTAGAGGTTTTGTAAACAAGTCGGCTAGTTGATCATTTGTACCTACATGCTCAAGTACAATGCATTTATTTTCAACTAGTTCTCTAATGAAATGATGACGGATGTCAATATGCTTAGTTCTAGAATGTTGAACCGGATTCTTGGAAATATTAATAGCACTCATGTTATCACAAAAGAGAGTGAGTGTACCTTGGTTGAATCCGTAGTCAACTAGCATTTGCTTCATCCATAGGAGTTGTGTGCATCCACTCCCCGCGGCAATGTACTCGGCCTCCGCCGTGGACAAGGAAATTGAGTTTTGCTTCTTGCAAAACCAAGAAACAAGATTGTTTCCAAGGAAAAAGCAACCGCCCGATGTGCTTTTCCTATCATCACAATTTCCGGCCCAATCCGCGTCACTAAAGCCTACAAGACTAGCATTAGTGTCAAATGAGTACCAAATCCCATAGTTAGAAGTCCCATTCACAAATCGAATGATTCTCTTGACGCAAGAGAGATGGGACTCCTTGGGATCGGATTGGTACCTTGCACACACACCCACACTAAAGGATATGTCGGGCCTACTTGCGGTCAAATAAAGCAAGCTTCCTATCATACCCCTATAAAGTGTTTGTTCTACACTTTTACCACTAGCATCTTTGCTTAGTTTCAAAGTGGTGCTCATGGGTGTGTTACAATGTTTGGCTTTCTCAAGACCAAACTTCTTCACTAGGTTTTTGGCATATTTGGCTTGGGATATGAAGATTCCATCACTTAATTGCCTAATTTGCAAACCTAGGAAGTAACTAAGCTCACCAACAAGGCTCATCTCAAATTCATGAGACATAACATCAACAAATTGTTGGACTTTGGTGTTGTTGGTGGATCCAAACACTATATCATCAACATATATTTGAGCTATAAAAAGCTCATCATTGTCTTTCTTGATGAATAGAGTCTTGTCAACACTACCTCTTGTGTAGTCATTGTTGACAAGAAATTGAGTGAGGCGCTCATACCAAGCCCTCGGTGCTTGTTTCAACCCATAAAGAGCCTTCTTGAGGCGATAGACATGGTTGGGGTGGTGTGCATCCACAAACCCCTTGGGTTGCTCAACAAACACTTCCTCTTGCAAGAAGCCATTGAGGAAGGCACTCTTAACGTCCATTTGGTGCAATTTGAACTTGTGCACACAAGAGATGGACAAGAGAAGCCTAATGGACTCTAGGCGGGCAACGGGAGAAAAAGTCTCCTCAAAGTCGATACCCTCAATTTGAGAGTACCCTTGTGCAACAAGTCTTGCCTTGTTACGCACTACGTTGCCATCCTCATCGGATTTGTTCCTATATATCCATTTTGTGCCTATGACATTAGTGGTCTTAGGCCTAGGAACTAGAGTCCAAACCTCATTCCTTTCGAATTGGTTTAGCTCTTCTTGCATGGCAAGAACCCAAAACTCATCATTTAGAGCTTCATCAATCTTTTTGGGTTCTATTTGAGAGGTGTAGCATGTGAAGCTAATAAGATTAGCTATTTGCCTTCTAGTCCTAACACCCTCATTCACATCTCCAATAACATCCTCTTTGTTATGGAGTCTTCTAACCCATGGAGCGGGTTCATTAGAGTCCAAGTTAGGAACTCTATCAATAGGTTGTGTGTCATTTTCAACAACATTGGATGTCCCCACATTAGGAGTCACAACAACCTTCTCCAAAGGAGAATCATCACTAAGAATAACCTCCTCCTCATGATTACTACACTTGAGCCTTTCATCATCAAATACCACATTAGATGATTCCATGACACTTAGAGTTTTCTTATTGAAAACTCTATAGGCTCTACTATTTAAGGCATAGCCAATAAATATACCCTCATCACTCTTGGCATCAAATTTGCCAAGTTGATCTCGGTCATTTAAAATGAAGCATTTGCTTCCAAATGTGTGGAAGTAGCTAACATTTGGCCTCTTGCCTTTCCATAACTCATAGGAGGTATTCCTAGTACCGGGCCTTAGAAAAACTCTATTTCCTATATAACAAGCCGTGTTGATGGCTTCGGCCCATAGATTCCTAGGCACATTGTTGCTAAGCAACATCACACGGGCCATCTCTTGAAGGACCCTATTTTTCCTCTCAACAACTCCATTTTGTTGAGGTGTCCTAGGAGCCGAAAACTCATGGGAGATACCTATACTATCACAATAGGTTTCAAAAGAAGCATTCTCAAATTCCCTCCCATGGTCACTTCTAATCCGTTTTATGCTTTTAATGTTAGAATTCATTTCATTTTGAAGTTTAGTACAAAGCATTTTAAACTTATCAAAAGTTTCGGATTTTTCTCTAAGAAAATATGTCCATGTGAACCTAGAGAAATCATCTACACAAACAAAAATGTATCTCTTTCCACCCAAGCTCTCGGTTTGCATAGGACCCATAAGATCCATATGGAGAAGCTCTAGAGGCTCCTTGGTGGAGAGATACTTGCCCTTTTTATGCATGCTTTTAGTTTGTTTTCCTTGTTGACAAGGTCCACAAATACCATTGGCTTTCTTCCCAAGCTTAGGGAGGCCACGCACACAATCAAACTTTCCAAGGGTCCGTAGATCCCGAAAGTTCATGTGGCCAAGTCTTTCATGCCACAACTCAATTTGCTCATCCTTGGACACATTGTTTGAGACTATTCTAGCTTCAAGACAATAGCAATTGTCGCTAGATCTCATACCTTTCAATAAGGTTTGTCCATTGGGCTTTAGGATAGAGCAATTCTCTTTGTTAAACAAGACGGAATATCCTTCATCACTAAGATGAGAAATGCTAATCAAATTGGCTTTCAAGCCATCAACAAGTAAAGCATTGGATAAGGAGGGCAATCCGGGAACGGAGATGGTTCCTTTCCCTATGACATTCCTTTTGGATCCATCACCAAAGGTGACATTTCCTCCTTCCTCCATAACAAGAGTCTCGAAGAAACTCTTGTTTCCCGTCATGTGCCTAGAGCACCCACTATCAAGATACCAAAGATTAGAAGAATTTGCCTTCAAGGCAATTTGTGCAACATGGCAAACATTTTCATTCTTTCTAATCCATTTAAGAACAACATTTTCTTTCTTAAAGGTCTTTGGTACATGGGCTCTAGTAATCCTAGGATCATGCAAATTAGTCTCATTATTCCTAGGAACATGCATCTTGGCTCTAGTCTTTCTCTTCTCAATCATGCTTCTAGTTCTACACATTTTAATATATCGAAAGCAATTTGGTCTTATGTGACCATTAAAACCACAAAAGTGACAAATGGGAATGAATTGAGGAATCATACCATTGCCTTGAGCATTTATGGGAGCCTTCCCTTTTCTTTGTGGTTGAGTGGGTTCAATCCATCTCCTTTGTTGAACCGGTCTATCTTGCTTCCAATGTTGGACTTGCATGATTGGATTTTTCCCTTTTTGAGCCAATAGATGAGGAATGTTGGCTTGAGGTTGTCTCCTTGGTGCCATCTTCACTTGTGCACTTTTTGAGTTTTGTCCTAGATCTATTTTCTTCCTAGGAGTGTGCACCGGAGAAGCTTCTATGTTGCCCAAGCTCTTAACAAACACGGTCTTCTTAGAAGAGGTGGTCTCTTGACAATCTTCAAACCCAAGACCTCTCTTGTCACATGGACTCTTTCCAACACCAAGCATGTGATCTAATTTTTTGGTGCTAGAGTCCATCCTAGTAAGTGACTTCTTAGCTTCAACAAGCTCCCTCTTCAAACCTTGTTCATTCCTCCTAGATAAAGCTAACTCCTCTTTTAGCTTATCTTCTCTCTTCTTAAGTCTTTCCACTTCTTCACTTAAGAGATCATTGTGAGATGAAAGCTCAACATTTTCTTCTCTCAACATCTTGATCTTCTTAGTTGTTTTCATCTCTAAGCTCCTAAACTCCTTAAGATATTCAACTAACACTTCTTTCTCCACATATCCATTAGTGGAGTTAGCATCGGAGTCATCTTCACTAGAGTCACTTTCCCTTTGACTCTCTTCCTCTTTTTCACTACCACTTTTGCTCTTGTGAGAGGAGGCAAAAGCTAGGAAGTTAGCCATGATGTCTTCATCATCCGAAGACTCATCTTCTTCATTTGAGTCATCACTACTTCCACTCCAAGTGGCGGCCATCGCTTTTCCCTTCTTCTTTTCCTTGTGATTCGCACAATCGGGAGCAAAGTGACCAATCCCGCCACACTCAAAGCAACGGACCCCTTTCCTTTCGGTCCTCTCTTGCCTTGGTTCAAACTTCTTGAAGGGAACCTTTTTCTTGTCTTGGCCTCTAAAATCAAATCCCTTCTTTCCAAACTTCATAACCTTGTTGAATCTTTTCACAAACAAGGCCATGTCTTCATCCGAGTCATTCTTCACCTCCTTTTCATCCTTAGATGCTTTCAAAGCAATTCCCTTTTGCTTTTTAGGAGGAGTGGAGCTAGGAACCTTCCTAGACTCGTAGGCGAGAAGTCTTCCAATGACCTCGCTCGGCTTCATATCCTTATATCCACTATTTTCTTCTAAAGCCGTCACCTTTGACTCAAACCTATCCGGAAGGGATCTCATTATCTTTTGCTTGATCCTCCTATCCGAATAGGGATCACCAAGTTGATGACTTTGGTTGACTATGTCCATCAACTTGATCTCAAAGTCGTTGAAGCACTCATTCTCCTCCATCTTGAGCATCTCAAATTGGGTTTGGAGAACTTGGAGCTTGGAGTCCTTCACAACTTCGGTTCCCTCATGAGCAACTTCTAGGATTGTCCATGCCTCCTTAGCAATCCTAGTATTTTGAATCAACTTGTATTGATTCTCATCCATGGCACATAGGATGGCATGCATTGCCTTCCTATTCCATTTTGACGCCTCAAATTCTTGTGCACTCCATTGTGCCTTGGGCTTCAAAACTTCTTCTCCTCCACCCGTAGGAGTCATCATGGGAAGATCGTATCCATCTTCAACCGACATCCATGCTCGGTCATGAAGTTGGCATATGTAGGATTCCATCTTCCCTTTCCATGAGGAGTAATTTAATCCGGTGAGAAGGGGAGGACGTGTGCTAGAAGCCCCCTCGTTGTTGCCACAGTTTCCACTCATTTTGTATATGAATGAAATGAAATGAATGCAAAATGTATGAATGAACAAAAAAACACACAAATGCAAAACACACCAAAATGAGCAAGGATCACCTATGTATATCTAGGAACCCGCTCTGATACCAATTGAAACAAATTATGGTGTGTTCAATATTAATCTAGAGGGGGGGTGAATAGATTTTATCCAATTTTACCAAATTTTCGTTAATGGTCAAGATTACGAAAATACCCTCTACTAGTCAATATACAATAGCAAGTGTAATATGGTGCGGAAATTAAAAGACACTTGATATTTACGTGGAAACCCTCACGGGAAAAACCACGGGCTATGTAAGTGAGCCACACTTGAACCTCGAATCCACTAAATGTGTAAAACGATTACAACCTAATCCCGGAAGTAATCACACACCTACCTACTCCCGGTATAAGTGAACCTAGTCCCAATGCTTGTGATTTATGCAACCTAATCCCGGAAGAAACACAAGACTTAGTTCTCAATGAAGAGAAAACAACCTAAGTGAATATATGAAATACTCAAAATGCAACAAGAGCAAGGCAACTCTATATGCTTACCTAGAATGATGATATATCAATGAAATCAATCCTAGATATCAAAAGCTAAATGACATATCATAAAGCTTAGCTAGATGTTATCAATCACAAAACAATCCTAGCTATCAAACAATGTCAACATGTCCAAACATGTGAACTCAATTAGTTGTAGAGAATTTCTAACAACATAATTGTCAATTAAATCCACAAGAACATTCAATTAAGTTTGACTAGATAAATAAACATTAATCTATCAACCTAATCATCAACCAATTGTACAAGAATGTTCTAGGGTTAGCTATTTAGGGAAAATCATCCTAATCATGCAAGCTACCACAAACAAAACCCAATCATGTCATAACTTCACTAAATATGCAATAAAAGTGAAGATTTGCTAAACTAAGCAATAAAAGACATGTCTTGACTAAGATAGAACAATAAATGAAGATGTTGTGTTTGTTCTACTTACCAAGTCATAAATGAAGAAGACCCATGGAAGATTGATGCATGAAACATGTTAGATGCACATGGGTTTTGGGTTTGGAGAGTCAAAGAAGCAAGATTGAAGCTTTCTCTCTCTAGGGTTTGAGTTTCTCACTCTAAGGTCTGATTTTGAGCTCTCTTAAACGAGCAAGGAAGAAGATGATACTTAAATAGGACCTCTAGATGAAATGATGTCGTTTTGGCCTTTGGAAAACGAAAAGTCACGCACGACCGCTGCCAAAGCCGCAGCTGTCCGGCAGCGGTCCGGCAGCTGTCCGGCAGCTGTTCGCCCAAACACTTGCGAAATCAGGCAGCTGTCCGGCAGCGGTCAGGCAGCTGTCCGGCAGCGGTCCGGCAGCTGTCCGGCAGCTGTTTTCCCTGTCAAGCCAAAACGCTGCGGAAAAATGGCAGCGGTCCGGAAGCGGTTCGGGAGCGGTTTTCTCTGTCCGAAAAACGCTTTCCTAGCGCTGGGAAGAAAATCACAGCGGTCCAGGAGCGGTTTGAGGTAAAAATTAACCTCTAGAAAAGGCTTCATGCAAAATCCAAGGCCAAAAATCATGGCAAAGAATGAATACACAATGATAAGGTGATCATGCATGAAAACGAATATGCAACAACACAAATCACACAGCAAAGTATATAGAGCATAAGATCATGAAATGTGTGTGTGTGTGTGCAACTAAATCTCTTCAAGAATCAAGTCAAGTGATATACCTTTAGAAGCTCTTGATCTTGAAGTCACCGGGATGCTTGGAAGCTTGCCTTGATAATCATCAAGATGACCTAAGCTACCCACAACACAATCATCCCCAATATGTGGTTTGTCTACGAAATAAGCCAATCAACAATGGGAATCCTTACACTACCAATCATGCCCTGATATAGAGTTTGTTCCACACTTTTTCCACTAGCATCATTGAAATTCCCTTTAAAGTTTAGTGTTTTATACCTAGAGGGGGGGGGGGGGGGGGGGGGGTGAATAGGTATAGTTCCAAAATTTTCCAATATTCAAAAAGATGCGGAATATAAGAATGAAAATGAATACTTGTAATGATATAGCAATTGTATATTATGAATCAAGTCATGTAAGTATCAATATACAAAAGAATCAATACAAGAGAACATATGGAAGATAAGGAAATATAAAGCAAAAATGAGACACAATGTTTTTACGTGGTAAAACCTCAAAGAGGAAACATCCACGGATTGAATCCACAACCACCGGCAAACCAAATCCACTATATGAAAAGAACTTACACACTCAAAGCTATCAACACTATGATATCCACTTCAAGCTATCAAATCCTAATCACCTCTCATTGGCCTAGTGAATTACCTAGCCTACTCTCTATCTAAGATGTATCCCACACCTCTAGAGAGCAACTTCCTATCCAAGACTAAAAAGCCTCTAGGAAGATTTCTTTGCTTAGCAATCTAGATCAAGAGATCCTAGTTAAGCTATCCTAGCTCAACCATCCGGAGTATTAAAACTCCTTGCTAAGACTTCTTGCTTAGTTATCCGAATCACCTTGATTCTAACTAAGGCTTCTTGCTTGGCTATCCGGAAACCTTTCCTAGCCAAGTCTTCTTGCTCAAGTCAAATAGGCTTCACTCACCTTGACAAGAGACTTCAACCTATTACAAGGCAATGATCTAGGTGATGCAAATGATGCAAGCACACACAAATAGAGTAAGTAGATCAATCATACTCTATGAACATGCTTAATGATAATCTAGAATATACTATCAACACACAATCACAAATCTATCTAGAAATCAAAGCATGTCAAAACAATAAGAACAAGATTAAGATATTCAATATATGTCACAAACATCTTAGTTCTTATATCAAGAAATTGAGCCTAGAAGATAACATGAAGCACATTATAAAAGCAATTTCTAGAATCAATTTCAATCAATCTCAAGTTTAGCAAAAATATGTTTAAGAGAAATCACAAAGCTAAACTGAATTAACTAATCAATCATACAACCCTAGCATATGATCTAACATACTTCTCAACATATTTCAACAATCAAATAGAAAGAATCATAGAGATGATCAAATGAAATTGCAAGAGAAGAAGTATCACATACAACTAATGACCTCGTACTGAAAATCAGAGTGCTGTGAAAAATGACGAAATCAATTGCCTCTGAAAATACTAGGTATTTTTATCTCTCGTCGAGACCAACAATTTTGGCTTTTGAATCACTTGATTTCGAGTTCGTATGAAGAAGTTATGATCAAAGTAAGTAAATCAAAATCATGAACATTTCTGCAGAAAATCAGATTTGATGTGGTTCAAGTTATTTGAAAATGGAGGGAAGAGAGGTCATTTGAAGAGGAGGGAAGAGGGGCAAATTTGTCCAAAAAATAGAATCATTTCAGCCATGCCCATGTGTGATCAGCGTGTGCCACACATGGCCAGAGAGCTGGCTGGGCCGTGTGGCACACGTGGTGGCCATACCATGGCCTATGGCCAGCTTGCTCCTCTCGCGCACCTCACACGTTCTTCGACCGTATTCGGTCATCCGAACTCCAAATTCGAATCCGTTTTTAGATTACGAACCGTGACTCCCTCATACACGATGACGACTATGAAACTTTGACAAATGGTTGAGAATTCATCTTAGAAAACGACGACGAACACAACTCAACAAATGAGAACAAAAAGTAGCGTAGCTACATCGTTTGGACTCGAAACTTAACATATGAGTAACCGAAATGACCGGGACTCAATAAAGAATCAAATAAGACTATGTTCAAGTCCAAAACACAAGAAACACAAACAAATAAACACTATACAACACACAAGCATGCCATATCTAAGCGATAGTGAGAAAACATGCAATTCTACAAGATTGTTAACAATGAGATGAATGCATGTGCATACTAAATGTGTGTTAAAGTGTTATACCAAATGTTTGAACTACGATGCAGGGACACACATGTATGAATTTTGTGTGTGTACACTAACGCCTTGCAAGAGGAAGAAGAATCTTGATACCTTAGCATCCAAGTAAGCGATGTTCCCCTTGAAGACGATATTTGCACAAGATGTTGCTTCTTCACCTTTGAGGCTCTTTTCTTCCAAGAAATACTTAAGCAACTACTAATACAAATATAGAGCGTTTTGCAATGGAATCAAGCCAATACAAATAACGGATCTTACAATCTCCCCCTTTGGCTATTCCATGGCAAAACCTCATCCTCACCATACATTGATCACTCCAATAGACTCAATGTTGATAGCATTCTCTCATCCTCACATTACAAAGAGATCCCTAGACTAAAAGGTCTTCATGTCTTCTTGAGTCTTCAAGAATCACTTCTTTGAACTTCAAAGTACCTATGAGAAAAGAAACAACCAACAAGAGAATTTTTTCCAAAGAAGAATGGTGAGAAACTATCACATAAGCAAAAATAAAACTTCCCTTATCTCACCAAACAATGTATTATCTCAAGAGAATAAATGTTAACACATTAAAAACTCTCCCTAAACACCTTAACACTAATAAGGCTAGAATTCTTTTCTCCCCCTTAGAACAAGAATTCTCCCCCTTAAGACAAAGTCTCCAATAAGCACAAAAGAGAGGTATACAAATCTCCCCTATGTCAAACATGGCAAACATGGATTCCCCCATATTAAACAAGGTGAGGCATACAATTTCTCCCCCTTTTTGTCAAGGAATAGACAAAGGACACAAGAGATAGTTAATGAGATATTAAGCAAACAAATCGTATAGAAAGCGTAGTTGAATAAACTAAAGCTCCCCCTTAACATATGCTCCACATATTATCACCAAGTAGATTTGTTCACAAGGGATTCAAACATTCACACATTCAAGCAATAAGAGAAAATATTTCATCACCTTTCAAAGTCCAAGAGAGAATCATAGTGTTAACCGCCAAAATTGGCGGAGGACCAAAGAAGAATTTTCCACCTCAACATAGGAAGGCTATAACAGTTCCCAACCCGGATACCACGACAGAGTGGACCCCAGCTAATCCCAACACATACCTCCTTCAGTGGGGTCCACCCCGCCAAACATCTTTGCTCAACAAAGAAGCCGAAAGCCAAAAATACTCACTAGAACTCACAGCGAGATCAAACCCGGCTATAACCGGGCTTCCTAGGGACCCCGCTACACCCGGCTATAACCAGGCTTCCTATGGACCCCGCTACACCCCGATACAACTTCCTATGGACCCAGCAGCACCCCGACACGGAGTTCTACTGATCACCTTACTACAAAGCTGTCTAGATATCCCCCTACTGCCATCAGTAGGATGCTAACTAGATATAGGCAGCCCGCTAGAACAGAAGAGCACCAGGAAGCAGCATCCTAAACGTCAAGAACTAAAAGCTCCACAACGAGCCAGTAAAACATCACCGTACAAAGGAGGAATATACCTTCCCGCCAAAGAGTCCTAATTTGAACAGAACATTACAGTAGGAGTCCTACTAGGAAGGTAAGTGATTGACTCCTCCTAGGAAGGAAAGACTGAATTCAGCGCATTAAAGCTCCGATTTTATTTCCTAAAGAGGAGGATCCTGCAAGCGGCCAAACCCTAGTCCGAGATTGTAGGAGTGCATGGCAAGCAAACAGAACCTATATATACAACAACTTATTCATCGCCAGAGGGACCGGAGGCGAGAAACCCTACACTCTACTTATCGACAGGCACAGACTTATCTCTACCATCATCCCATTTATCGACTGAAATATCCGTATTGCTACCATGATCCTTATTTTCAATCGAAACCTTCATGTAATCTAGTGTTTTAGTAGATTTATGGTCGGTGTATTCATGTAACGGAAAAGAGAGATCAATAAGACGAATTCCAATTCAATTTCACGTATTCTTTATCATACATGCATTGACAGGGACCTAGTCGGTATCGAACCACTTGATACCCCTCCGGCCAGGATTAATCTCGATCTTGACCCCCTTAAAAGTGGTTATTTGGATTATCGTCCTTTTAACGATTTTCAGATAACACATAGATTTTCATTAATCTCTCAAAAATATTCTCACATTGCCAATGAATCAAGCACATAAGCAAAATATGTGTGTGTGTGTGAATGCTTCTCACATATATAGAAGGAGTAATTGTGATATCAACATGCAAACAATTTCCACACCTATCCAACTAAAGCTCTTCCAAAAATAAGTCAAACCAATATTCATCCGTATTTTCGCTTTAAAAGAATAGTTATCAACATGTGAGCGTGTGTGTGCATGTGGCTCGTTTTCCCGTTTCTCGTTTTCCCGTTTCTGTTTGTCAACCCGAGCTTTTCACAATTCTCAACTATACATCATTAAGCCTTTTTTTTTTTTTTTTAATGATTCTTTTCAACTCTTCTTTGATTTTTCTAACAAAAACATATACACCTCTTGGTGGCTTTCACTCAACACAAAGGCGTAGCCCTTTCCAACATTGGGCGGCTTCACAACCAATGCGTGTAGCCCTTTCCAAGAGGGTGCTCGTTGAATACTATGTAGTGCCGAAGCAAAATGGATACATATCATAGGTCATTTATCATGTACTAAGCAATCGGCTTCTAAATGCATCCACTATCTACACATATTCAAACACATATACTCAAAACTAAAACATATAAGAGAAGCATTTGTGCATTTTTCAAAAATAAGATTTTCAAGCTCAAGTGCATGATCTAGAAATAATAAGAGTTATTAGCTTAAGATCATTGCTTCTCAAGTGAGTAGCTCTCAAAGATATTGATATACAAATAAAGTTTTGCTTATCAAGCCACCCACATTCACACAAGCACATCAATTAACACAAATCATGCCAATGGACATTCTAAGAGTTTTAAACCTCTCTTTGTCCAAGGGCTTGGTGAACAAGTCTGCAAGTTGATTTTTAGTAGGCATATGCTCTAGAGTTACAATTGAATGTTCAATAAGATCTCTAATGAAATGATGCCTAATATCAATGTGCTTTGTGCGTGAGTGTTGAACCGGATTTTTAGAGATGTTAATGGCACTTAAGTTATCACAATAAAGTGTCATTTTTCCTTGTTCTATCTCATAATCCTTAAAGATTTGTTTCATCCAAAGCAATTGTGTGCATGCACTTCCAGCCGCAATGTATTCGACTTCGGAAGAAGAGAGGGAAACCGAGTTTTGTTTCTTACTAGACCAAGAAACCAAGTTATTACCAACATAAAAGCAACCGCCCGATGTGCTTTTACGATCATCTATGTTACCCGCCCAATCGGCATCACAATAGCCAACAAGAATATCATTGGTATCAAATGAATAAAATAAACCAAGATTATAAGTACCTTTGATGTACCTAATGATTCTCTTGACGGCTTTTAAGTGAGATTCCTTTGGATTAGCTTGAAATCTAGCGCACAAGCCAACACTAAAACAAATATCCGGTCTACTAGCCGTTAGGTAAAGTAGACTACCAATCATGATTCTATAAAGGCTTTGATCAACACTTTTACCTTTTTCATCTTTGTCAAGTTTTAAAGTGGTGCTCATGGGAGTTTCAAAATCTTTTCCATTTTCTAGACCAAATCTCTTAACAAGATTGTTAGCATATTTAGATTGACTCAACATTATGCCCATGCTAGTTTGCTTAACTTGCATCCCTAGAAAATAGTTTAACTCACCAACCATACTCATTTCAAATTCACTTGACATCACACTAACAAACTCATCAACCTTGGTTTTATTAGTAGAACCAAAAACAATGTCATCAACATATATTTGTGCAACAAAAATGTCATGATCATGATGTTTAATGAACAAAGTTCTATCAATGCCACCTCTCCTATAATGGTTGTCAATGAGATATTGAGTCAACCTATCATACCAAGCTCTAGGAACTTGTTTAAGGCCATAGAGGGCCTTTTTCAATTTAAACACATGATTATGAGAGTGTGGGTCTACAAAACCCTTAGGTTGTTCAACATACACTTCTTCTTGAAGGTATCCATTCAAAAAATTACTTTTGACATCCATTTGAAATAATTTGAATTTTTGAACACATGCAATGGACAACAAAAGTCTAATGGACTCAAGACGAGCAACCGGTGCAAAAGTCTCATCAAAGTCAACACCCTCAACTTGAGTGTAACCTTGAGCCACTAGTCTAGCTTTATTTCTCACTATCTTGCCACTTTCATCGGTCTTGTTCCTAAAAACCCACTTAGTGCCAATTACATTTATATCTTTAGGTCTAGGAACCAATGACCACACTTCATTCCTCTCAAATTGATTAAGTTCATCTTGCATAGCCCCAACCTAATATTCATCAACAATAGCTTCATTAATGTTTTTGGGTTCAATTTGAGAAGTATAGCAAGCATAAGATATTTGGTTAGCAATTTGATTTCTAGTTCTAACCCCTTCATTTAAGTCACCTATGATGTCATCTTGATAGTGTAGATTTCGAAGTCTAGGATGAGGAGAATTTTCAACAACTTGAATATTTTGTTGATTATCATTTAACACATTTTCCAACCCTTGACTTTGAACATCAATACAACTATCTTTGTCATCATCTTGACTAGATTCACTACTAGTCACATCAATAGGTGAAATAATGTCATTAACATGATTATCATTAGGTTCATTGACATCATTATTATCACACAAGTTAAGCATGCTAAGATCATCGATTTTAACATTCATAGACTCCATAATAGTCTTAGTATTCAAGTTGAACACTCTATAAGCACGACTATTCAAAGCATACCCAAGAAAGAGACCAACATCACTTTTAGCATCAAACTTTCCCAAGTGATCTCTATCATTTAAAATATAACATTTACTCCCAAAAGTGTGGAAGTAGCTCACATTAGGCTTCTTGCCTTTCCAAAGATCATAGGACGTGTGTTTTGTGCTGGGCCTTCTAAAAACTCTATTCGACACATAGCAAGCGGTATTGACCGCTTCGGCCCAAAGGTTTCTAAGGACTTTCTTGCTATTGAGCATGACTCTAGCCATCTCTTGCAAGACATGATTTTTTCTCTCAACAACTCCATTTTGTTAAGGAGTTCTAGGTGCGGAGAACTCATGAGATATTCTCAAACCATCACAAAATTCACTAAATTTAGCATTTTCAAATTCCGTCCCATGATCACTTCTAATGCGACATAATTTCTTAATATCAAGACCTTTTTCATTTTGCACTTGATTACAAAATTTTCTAAAGTAATTGAAAGCCTCGGTCTTGGTCCTAAGAAAATACACCCAAGTGAACCTAGAGAAATCATCAACGCATACAAAAATATACTTTTTGCCATTGATGCTCTCGGTTGGAATTGGCCCCATTAGGTCCATGTGTACAAGCTCTAATGGTCTCTTGGTAGCTATATAAGAATTCTTTTTGTGAGATATTTTGGTTTGTTTACCCAATTGACAAGGTTCACAAACAATCTCTAGCGTTTTACCAAGACTAGGAAGACCCCTAACAATGCTATGTTTTTCAAGCTTTTTCAAGTCTTTAAAATTCATGTGACCCAACCGTTGATGCCACAACTCAAGCTTGTTGCACTCATGTGCCATATTGCAAGTTAGAGGATCTATATTGAGACAATAGCAATTGTCTATAGACCTCTTGACTTTTAGGACAACATTGTCCTCTTTATCGATAATAGTACACACATCTTTATTAAAGCTAACTTCTTTAAAGATTTCACACAAGTGAGTAATGCTTATAAGATTAGCTTGTAATCCATCAACAAAGAAAGTATTGCAAAGTTTAGGCAATCCGGGGATACATATAGTTCCTTTGCCAAGAACTTGCTTCTTGGTGCCATCACCAAAGGTGACCCACCCTCCATCCTTTAACACAAGATTTTTGAAGAAATCTTTGTTTCCGGTCATGTTCCTAGAACAACCACTATCTAGGTACCAAGAATAGGAGGAGTTGAGACGTAAAGCATATTGTGTAACTAGACATTTAGATGTGTCTTTTCTAACCCATACACTTTTCACAACATGCTTCTCACTCTTAGCTTTTTCATGCTTTGACTCAATGTTAGACTTTTTAACATGCACCTTGACCACATTGGTCACATTCTCGAAGATATCAAACAAAGCATTATCAACTTTCTTATGCATAGTAGAGTGAGGCACAACACAAGAATTAGCAAGCAAGTTATCAACACAATTCTTCTCAACATGCTTTTCCAAAGTCTTCCTAGGTCTAGTTCTAAATTCATACATGGATGATTGCCTAGGACCATTCAAAGACATATCATGAAAAGCATTATCAAATTTGCATTTCCGAATATATTGAAAACACCTAGGTCGAATATGTCCTATCATGTTACAATGATGATAAATAGGTATGAATTTAGGAAATTTACCATTTGCATTTGCTTCCAAAGCATTTGGTCTTCTCACAATTTTACCTTTTTGAAGAGCAATCCTTGATGCTTCACCTTTTCCTTTTGAGGATGATGCTTCTTGAATTTGATCTTGTTGAGTTCTTCCATTGAACTTCCTTGTTGATGTTAAGGCGCCTCCTGTAGCTTTCATTTCTTTACCTTGAGTGAGAGTACCTACATTTGGTTCAATACTTGCTTTGACAAAAATAGATTTGTTAGATGAAGAAGTCTCCTTCTCATTGACATAACCCAAACCTCTTTTGTCACTAGGATGCTTACCACTTTTAATGAGGGAATCAACTTGATTAGAACTAGATGACATCTTGTTAATCATCCTATTAGCCTCATTAAGTTTCTCATTAAGCATCGTAATTTTAATGGCATATTTTTTCGCGATGTCATCACTAAACCTAACATCTTCACGTGATTTATTAAGCCATTGTTCATACTTTTTCTCTTGAGTTAAGTGCTCACTAAGTTTGACTCTAAGAATGTTTTCTAGCCTTTTAGCACTAGCAAGAGAGTTATCCCTTTGCTCAATTTCTTGCTTCAAAATACCAAGTCTATCATTACTATCTTTCAAGTTCATTTCAAGACTTAGAATCCTGTCTTTAAGATCATTAAAATCTTTTGAGCATATTTCATGATTCTCTAACTTCTTATTGAGAGACATATTGACTTTAGATAAACATTCATTTTCAAGAGTAAGATCATTAATCTTTTTCACATGCAAGTCAATATGTTTAACAAAAGAAGCTACATAGGAACACACTTCCTTAATCATGACTATCACAAATAAATCACAAACACAACAAATAAAGGATCTATCTAAGTGCGTCTAGACACCCACTCTGATACCAATTGAAATTCCCTTTAAAGTTTAGTGTTTTATACCTAGGAGGGGGGGGGGGGGGGGGGTGAATAGGTATAGTTCCAAATTCTTCCAATATTCAAAAAGATGCGGAATATAAGAATGAAAATGAATACTTGTAATGATATAGCAATTGTATATTATGAATCAAGTCATGTAAGCATCAATATACAAAAGAATCAATACAAGAGAACATATGGAAGATAAGGAAATACAAAGCAAAAATGAGACAATGTTTTTACGTGGTAAAACCTCAAAGAGGAAACATCCACGGATTGAATTCACAACCACCGGCAAACCAAATCCACTATATGAAAAGAACTTACACACTCAAAGCTATCAACACTATGATATCCACTTCAAGCTATCAAATCCTAATCACCTCTCAAAGGCCTAGTGAATTACCTAGCCTACTCTCTATCTAAGATGTATCCCACACCTCTAGAAAGCAACTTCCTATCCAAGACTAAAAAGCCTCTAGGAAGATTTCTTTCCTTAGCAATCCAGATCAAGAGATCCTAGTTAAGCTATCCTAGCTCAATCATCCGGAGTATTAAAACTCCTTGCTAAGACTTCTTGCTTAGTTATCCGAATCACCTTGATTCTAACTAAGGCTTCTTGCTTGGCTATCCGGAAACCTTTCCTAGCCAAGTCTTCTTGCTCAAGTCAAATAGGCTTCACTCACCTTGACAAGAGACTTCAACCTATTACAAGGCAATGATCTAGGTGATGCAAATGATGCAAGCACACACAAATAGAGTAAGTAGATCAATCATACTCTATGAACATGCTTAATGATAATCTAGAATATACTATCAACACATAATCACAAATCTATCTAGAAATCAAAGCATGCCAAAACAATAAGAACAAGATTAAGATATTCAATATATGTCACAAACATCTTAGTTCTTATATCAAGAAATTGAGCCTAGAAGATAACATGAAGCACATTATAAAAGCAATTTCTAGAATCAATTTCAATCAATCTCAAGTTTAGCAAAAATATGTTTAAGAGAAATCACAAAGCTAAACTCAATTAACTAATCAATCATAAAACACTAGCATATGATCTAACATACTTCTCAACATATTTCAACAATCAAATAGAAAGAATCATAGAGATGATCAAATGAAATTGCAAGAGAAGAAGTATCACATACAACTAATGACCTCGTACTGAAAATCAGAGTGCTGTGAAAAATGACGAAATCAATTGCCTCTGAAAATGCTTGGGGTTTGTAGGAATCACTCGATTTCGAGTTCATATGAAGAAGTTATAATCAAAGTAAGTAAATCAAAATCATGAACATTTCTGCAGAAAATCAGATTTGATGTGGTTCAAGTTATTTGAAAATGGAGGGAAGAGAGGTCATTTGAAGAGGAGGGAAAAGGGGCAAATTTGTCCAAAAAATAGAAGCATTTCAGCCATGCCCATGTGTGATCAGCGTGTGCCACACGTGGCCAGAGAGCTAGCTGGGCCGTGTGGCACACGTGGTGGCCATACCATGGCCTTTGGCCAGCTTGCTCCTCTCGCGCACCTCGCACGTTCTTCGACCGTATTCGGTCATCCGAACTCCAAATTCGAATCCGTTTTTAGATTACGAACCGTGACTCCCTCATGCACAATGAAGACTATGAAAATTTGACAAATGGTTGAGAATGCATCTTTGAAAATGATGACAAACACAACTCAACAAATGAGAACGAAAAGTAGCGTAGCTACATCGTTTGGACTTGAAACTTAACATATGAGTAACCTAAATGACCGGGACTCAATAAGGAATCAAATAAGACCATGTTAAAGTCCAAAACACAAGAAACACAAACAAATAAACACTATACAACACAAGCATGCCATATCTAAGCGATAGTGAGAAAACATGCAATTCTACAAGATTGTTAACAATGAGATGAATGCATGTGCATACTAAATGTGTGTTAAAGTGTTATACCAAATGTTTGAACTACGATGCAGGGACACACATGTATGAATTGTGTGTGTGTGTACTAACGCCTTGCAAGAGGAAGAAGAATCTTGATACCTTAGCATCCAAGTAAGCGATGTTCCCCTTGAAGACGATATTTGCACAAGATGTTGCTTCTTCACCTTTGAGGCTCTTTTCTTCCAAGAAATACTTAAGCAACTACTAATACAAATATAGAGCGTTTTACAGTGGAATCAAGCCAATACAAATAACGGATCTTACAATCATTGCTTAGCTTTAAAGTGGTACTCATGGGTGTATCACAATTGTTATCCGAAAATCGTTAGAAGGACGATGATCCAAATAACCACTTTAAAAGGGTCAAGATCGAGATTGATCCTGGCCGGAGGGGTATCAAGTAGTTCGATACCAACTAGGTCCCTGCCAATGCATGCATAATAAAGAATACGTGAAATCGAATAAGAACTCGTTTTATTGATCACTTTTTTTTTTTTTTACATGAATACATCGACCATGAATTTACTAGATCATCACGTTCTACAAGGATTTTAGTCGGTAATAAGGGTGATGATGGTGGTGGTGAATCTGTGCCTGTCGATAAGTAGAGTGTAGGGTTTTTTTCCCTTTTTCTTTTTTTTTCTTCGGCAAATTAGCTGTTATATATATAGAGGTCCTGTTTGCTTGCCATGCACTCCTACAATCTCGGATTAGGGTTTGGCAGCTCGCAGGATCCTCCATCTTTAGGAGATAATCTCGGAGATTTAATGCGCTGAATCCAATCTTTCCTTCCTAGGAGGAGTCAATCACTTACCTTCCTAGTAGGATTCTTACTGTACTGTCCTACTTAAATTAGGACTATCTGGCGGGAAGGAGTATACCTCCTTTGTACGGCGACGTTTTACTGGATCTTTTGTGGAGTTTTTAGTTCTTGGTGCTAGGATCCTGCTTCCTGGTGCTCCTCTGCTTTAGCGGGCTGCCTACATCTAGTAAGCATCCTACTGATGGCAATAGGGGGATATCTATCTAGCTTTGTAGTAAGGTGATCAGTAGAACTCCGTGTCGGGGTGCTGCAGGGTCTGTAAGAAGCTGTATCGGGGTGTTGCGAGGTCCATAGAAAGCTCGGTTATAGCTGGGTTTGATCTCGTTGTGAGTTCTAGTGAGTATTTTTGGCTCTCGGCCTCTTTGTTGAGCTAAGAGGCTTGGCGGGGTGGACCCCGCTGAAGGAGGTATGTGTTGGGATCAATCGGGGTCCACTCTGACGTGGTGTCCGGGTTGCGTACTGTTATACCGTTCTTATGTCGAGGTGGAAAATTCTTCTTTGGTCCTTCGCCAATTTTGGCGGTTAACAGAAGTCCCCCCTGACTTGGACACTGATACCTTGTCGGGGTCGGGGTCAGGATCTTTTTGTTTGTTCGAAGGATTTTCTACCTTATCCCCTTACTTTCCTTGTCTGACTGGGTTTCCACTTAGGAGAAGGAAATTCTTATTTTGTCCGTTATAACTGATTGCGTGTCGACTGTTGATTGGGCTCCTCGTTTTCAAAAAGAGCCGTTTTGGCGCGATTAATGCGGAGAACGCCTCAACCCATCCTTCCGGTCATCGATTCCGGTTTCCGAGTAAGTAACCGTCATTCTTTCTTTATAAATAGACCGGTTCTACTGGCGCTTCTCACATTTGAGCTTTCAGACTTTCAAAATCAAACGAGAACAAAAACTGCTGTCCTAACTTCTTTCTCTCCTTTCCAACTTCCAGAAAAACCTTCTTTTCTTCTTCTTTCTTCTTTCCATGGCTTCTCCTTCACAAATCCCTACTTCTCTAGAAATCGCTGCAGAACAAAACCCTTCTACAGCGGCGGATTCTACTCGACCTGATCCCGCCTCATCTCCCCAGTCCGATAGTATCGACGCCCTCTTCACTATGGAGGCAGCCGATGCGGTGGTAGATTCCCTGACTTCGAAGAAGAAAAAACGGGGTCGAGAGGAGGATAGTGTTGCTGGTGACCCCCCGATGACTCAACGACGCCGCTTCACCCGGAACCCCCGAATTGGGTTGGGTTTTCACAACCAACCCGAAGACCCAGTCCTTGTTGGCGATGAAGTGGGCGCCTCTCAGTCTGGCGGCAACGAGAGGAGTGGCGGACCTGACATCACACTGGTCGGGGTCTAAACGGGCTCCTTCGCCGCTTTTCACGATGGTCGGATTATACCCGACTCTGTTTGTACGGTGGATACGCTCGCCAAACTGCGGGAAGAATACAAGATTCCAGAATATATCACTCTCTCCCTTCCTCATAGGGGTTATGATGTGTATACCCCGCCACCAGACCGCCTGCTAATCCACAAAGCCGCCTTTGAATGTGGAGTCCGGCTCCCACTGCATCCTACCCTTCGTCGAGCTCTCGTTGCGCTCGAACTGGCTCCTCTTCAAATCTCACCGGGCTTCTGGAAGCACCTGACAGGGTTCTTGGTGCTCTGGAAGGAGCATTGCGAAAAAGACTATGTAGAGCGGGAACCGAGTTTGGACGAGCTCCGCTTCCTCTTCAACATTACGAGCATGGTACCTTGGGGTCAGTTCTACCTGAGGGCATCGAATGATTTGAAGTTCGTCGTCCCAGGGGCGAATGTGAAGTACGCGGCGCCCTGGAAGGAGGAATGGCTGGTGGTTGAGGGCGACTGGGGGCACACTGCTTTTGTGGGAGGGTATGAGTACCCCGTTCCTACTCAGTTTTCAGCAAGGGACAAATGGGCCAAGGGGACGTTGGCTCCTGAGTCTCGGGAGATTCTAAAAAGGATCCTAAAGAGGGGATATACCAACCTGCAGTATCCCACTCTGCACCCCTTTGAGGGAGCCCTCCTGGATCGGTATCTGAGGATCTCCCTCGCTCTTCCCGGTAAGTTAACTACGTCTTGTTTCTCTGTTTTTACATATGTGTACATTCCTTCTTCTGATTCTCACTGAAACTCTTCTCTTCTTGCAGTATCGGCTACCCCGGTGGTGACGGGATCTCCTCCTTCTCCTGGGACAGGGGATATGATCCTGCTTGCCCATTCCTCCCCTGTTCCTTCTCCTACTCCGGCTGCCAAAACTAGGTCGGGGTCCATCCGAGTAGGATCCAACTCCAACCCCCCTCCTGCTCCCTCAAAAACTCTTACTCCTGCTTCAACGGGGTCTAAGGCCAAGACTCCAGCTCGTCATCCTTCTACTCCGCCATCCCGCTTGAGGATCCCGGCATTGCTGGCCAGGGCGGCTAAGGCTCGAGGTTCGGGAAGATCGGCCCAAAAGAAAACCGCCTCCACTACCAGAACTTCTCCTACTCCTCCTCCTCCCGCAGCTCTTCCCGTGGATCTTTTGACGATCCCAGTGGAGGAGGCAACTATCAACACTCCTGCTCTTGCTGCTGATGTGGCCTCCGGATCAGGGCTGAGGGGGGCCACCTTTGATGAGGTGGTGTCTAGATTCGCGGCCTCCTGACCTGGTGGAAGTCTGGCGGATATGGCCAAGCTTCCTACAGACATCTTGGTCACCAAGGGGGCTTCGGTTTTGGCTGAGGTAAACCTCAACTTCTCTCTTTGCTTTTTATTTTCTCCTTCTGCCAAGTACTGACTCTCTTTTCTTCTTGCAGGGCTTCAAGTTTGCCATGGCCATGGAGAGGCAGCTGCTGACATTGAGGGAGGCTTACATCGGTCTCCAAGCGAGGCTGGAGGATACCCAGCAGGAGCTGGTTCAGACCCAACAGAGCGTGGCTCCCCTGCTGCAAGAAGCAAAAAACGCTGAAGAAGGGAGGCAGGAGGCCTTGGTGGCTCTTAGGCGTGCGGAACGCAGCCTGGACACTGAGACAGTCCGGTCTCTACGTTGTCGGGAAGAGAGGGAGTACGTGAAATGGGAGAAGGCGCTGCTACAGAGCGAGAATCAACTCCTACGCGAGGCCATAGAAGGCTTGGAAACTCAGCAGGGGCCTTCCTTTGAAGATGGCTACTTTACAGCCTGCTACGAGGTAGCCACAACTTTGCCTCCTCCCTTCGACCTCGAGGCGGCTCTGAACTGGGACCGGGAGCAAATTATGACAAGGGCTACCCAGTTAGCTGGAGGGGATCAAGAGGCTGAGGCCCCTCCACAGGAAATGGCTCACCCGGGTCAAGAAGCTGTCGTGGCTGCTGGAGTCCAACAAGATGGCACGGAGGGAACTGATCTAGATCCTCCTGCCATTGAAGAACAAGTGGTGGATCCCGAGTCTGTTACTGGAGAGGTCATCGTGGAGGATGATGAAGGGCCAGCTAGATCCGAGGTCCCTGTGGTTGAGGGGACTCAGAATGGGTCTTCTGCTGTAATGGAGGTGGTTCACAATGATGCAGCTGCTGATCCTATGGGAGAAGGGGCGGTTGGCCAAGGAGAGCATCTAGAGGAGGAAACAGAAAACTAGTCTGGCCTCCCTTCTTTATTAAAATTTTTGTAGCCCGACTGGGGAATTGGGCACCCTGATTATAAATATAGCAGCTTTTCTGAATACTGTGTCTTGTTTACTTTGTACTTAGAAAGCTCTCACTGCATATAAATTTGTTGACACTTGGAATCCTGATGAATACTTGGACCCCGATGAGTAATAAGGACAATGACTGGACCCCGATGGGTAATAAGGATAAAACATGTGACGCTTATATTTCGTAACCGTAAAAATCAGCGGGGTCAGATCAAATCTTCCTTTAATCGAACTCCCAACAGTATAAAATGTAAAGCAGTCAGTCGAGGAAGCCTGCTACTTACGAACAGTTTAATTTGCTGAGGATAAACTTCCAAATCTTCCTCTGACTGTTTGCCCTCTCTCGGGAAGATAAGATGTTTTGTAACGGTTGGATTCTGATAAACTCTCCAGTTTCCCCCCTGACTGTGGATCTTCTATCGGGGTAGCAAGTGGAGGAATAAAGGACGAAGCATCTCGATGAGTTATCCCGATGTTACAGTAGATCTGTCCTGGTGGGCTACTAACGTCACTTTAGTACCAGGCTTCTCGGAGGAGGTTATTCCCCGACCAAGGCAGCAGGAGCGCCCTTAGGCTATTTCCTGGTCTTGAGGCGCTTTAACAATGGAGATCCTCTTAGCGGGGTTGGCCCCGTCCAAGGCATCAGGAGTACTACGTGGTTATCCTGGTCTTGAGGCGAAGTAAGGAATCAGGTACCCTGAGGCAGCCCGACTCTTACTGTAATCTGTCCTGGTAGGCAACTAAGGCCACTTTAGCACCAGGCTTCTCGGAGGAGGGTATTCCCCGACCAAGGCTGTCCTGGTAGGCAACTAAGGCCACTTTAGCACCAGGCTTCTCAGAGGAGGGTATTCCCCGACCGAGGCAGCAGGAGCGCTCTTAGGCTATTTCCTGGTCTTGAGGCGCTTTAACAATGGAGATCCTCTTGGCGGGCTTGACCCAGTCCAAGGCATCAGGAGCACCCTGAGGCTATTTCCTGGTCTCGAGGCGAAGTAAGGAATCAGGTACCCTGAGGCAGCCCGACTCTTACTGTAATCTGTCCTGGTAGGCAACTAAGGCCACTTTAGCACTAGGCTTCTCGGAGGAGGGTATTCCCCGACCAAGGCTGTCCTGGTGGGCAACTAAGGCCACTTTAGCACCAGGCTTCTCAGAGGAGGGTATTCCCCGACCGAGGCCGCAGGAGCGCCCTTAGGCTATTTCCTGGTCTTGAGGCGCTTTAACAATGGAGATCCTCTTGGCGGGCTTGACCCGGTCCAAGGCATCAGGAGCGCCCTGAGGCTATTTCCTGGTCTCGAGGCGAAGTAAGGAATCAGGTACCCTGAGGCAGCCCGACTCTTACTGTAATCTGTCCTGGTAGGCAACTAAGGCCACTTTAGCACCAGGCTTCTCGGAGGAGGGTATTCCCCGACCAAGGCTGTCCTGGTAGGCAACTAAGGCCACTTTAGCACCAGGCTTCTCAGAGGAGGGTATTCCCCGACCGAGGCAGCAGGAGCGCCCTTAGGCTATTTCCTGGTCTTTAGGCGCTTTAACAATGGAGATCCTCTTGGCGGGCTTGACCCAGTCCAAGGCATCAGGAGCGCCCTGAGGCTATTTCCTGGTCTCGAGGCGAAGTAAGGAATCAGGTACCCTGAGGCAGCCCGACTCTTACTGTAATCTGTCCTGGTAGGCAACTAAGGCCACTTTAGCACCAGGCTTCTCGGAGGAGGGTATTCCCCGACCGAGGCATCAGGAGCGCCCTTAGGCTATTTCCTGGTCTTGAGGCGCTTTAACAATGGAGATCCTCTTAGCGGGGTTGGCCCCGTCCAAGGCATCAGGAGTACTATGTAGATATCCGGGCCTTTAGGCGATTCCGTGATGATGATTCTGTAGGTGATATCGGAGAATCCAGTATGAGACAATCAAGCACTGGAACACAGGAGAATCATATAGAAGAAGAAAGAATTGCTTTTATTTAATTTCCCAAACGGTACAAACATGAACTCGGGGTGGGTATCCTGCTAGATAAGAACATAGTTTCTAAGGATAGAATTTTTGAAGATGATCGGCATTCCATGTATGATCCACCGGGTAACCCTCCATGTCTTCGAGCTTGTAAGCACCACCCCGGAGTGATGCCTTAATCAAGTATGGACCCTCCCAGTTAGGGGCTAGCACCCCGTCAGACCTCCTACAAGTATTCTGGGTAACCTTCCTGAGAACCAAGTCTCCCTCTTTGAAATTTCGGGTCCTCACCTTCTTGTTGAAGTGTCGGGCTATCTTGCTCTGGTATACGGCCACCTTCTCTGCAACCTTGCTTTGTTTTTCTTCCAGCAGGTCCAAGCTAGCTCTCAACTTGGCCTCGTTATCTTCTGGTTTGTAATTTTGAACCCGGAAAGATATGAGCTTATGTTCGATGGGCAAGACTGCTTCGGCCCCAAATACCAGGGAATAGGGGGTTTCTCCGGTTGCTGTCCGCCTAGTTGTTCTGTAGGCCCAGAGTACATTGGGTAATTCTGCCGCCCATAGTCCTTTCTTCTGTTGGAGCTTTTTCTTCAGGAGCTTCTTAATGGTCTTGTTGGTTGCTTCGACCAGCCCGTTAGTTTGAGGATGAGCCACCGAAGCAAAACGAAGATTGATCTTCCGGTCCTCACAGAATTCCCTGAAGTTGGCATTGTCAAATTGCTTTCCCAAATCAGTTATGATGGCCATCGGGGTGCCAAACCGGCAGACATTGTGTTCCTTGACAAAATTGGTAGTTTTTTCTTCAGTTATCCGAGTAAGAGCCTTGGCTTCTACCCACCGAGTAAAATAATCTATCCCCACTACTGCGTGCTTGGCTTGGCCGGGTGCAGTGGGAAGTGGCCCGATCAAGTCTAGTCCCCAGATGGCAAAGGGGTAGGGAGTGCTGATCGAGGAGAGCCTCTCTGGTGGGAGATGATGGAGGTTTGCTGTTTTCTGACAAGCCTCGCAGGATCGCGCGAACTGCCTTGCATCCTGGTGTATAGTCGGCCAGTAGTAACCCATCCTAATTACCTGGTAAGCCAACGTTTCCCCTGACACGTGGTTACCACAATCCCCTGAATGCACCTCACTGAGCGCCCAATGCGCGTCATCGGGATGGAGGCACCTGAGTAGAGGGAGAGATTTCCCCTTACGGTATAGGTATCCTTCCACCAAGCAGTATCGGGTGGCTGTCCTCTTGAGCCGACGGGCTTGATCCGGATCTGCTGGGAGAATGTCGCTTTGGAGATAGTCTGCTATTGGATCCATCCAACATGGGAGGCGGCTTACGGGAAGGACTTCTGCCTCTTTTGCTATGCTGGAGAAAGGAACCAGTTGGAGGGGTACCCCTTTTGGTAAAGCATGTCCCTCTCCAGTGGCAATCTTGGCTAACACATCTGCGCGATGGTTTTTCTCCCTAGGCACTTGCTCTATTTTCACACCCTTGAATTTCTTCATAGCTTCCTGTACTTTGGCAAGATAGGCCACCATGTTATCACCTTTTGCTTGGTACAACCCCGTCACCTGATTGACCACTAGTTGAGAATCACTTTTAATCTGAAGGTACTCAGCCCCCAGAGCCCTTGCTACTTTCATTCCTGCTAGCAGAGCCTCATATTCTGCTTCGTTGTTAGTGGCTATGAATTCAAACCTGAAACAATGACTTACTTCGATTCCCGCGGGGTCGATCAGGACGATCTCGGCTCCGCATCCCGACTAGTTCGATGCTCCATCCGTGTAAAGAATCCACATCTTGCTATCTACGGGCCATTCTAGTAGGGTTTGATCCGTGTCTGGGTCTGCCGACACACCTTGGTTCAGGATCGGGCCAAACTCCACTATGAAGTCCGCCAGGGCTTGAGCCTTGATCGTGGTTCTCGCCTTGTATTTGATGTCGAACTGTGTGAGCTCTAGGGCCCACAGAACCAATCTTCCTGATACATCCGGTCTCTGGAGGAATTGTCTCAAAGGCTGATCTGTGACTACCGCAATGGTGTGGGCTTGAAAATAAGGCCGGAGCTTTCTGGATGTGGTTACTAAGGCGTAGGCGAGTTTCTCTAATAAGGTATAATTCTTCTCAGACTTTGTAAGAGCCCGACTCACGTAGTAGATCGGCCTCTGTACCCCGTCACTGCATTCTTTCACCAAGGCCCCGCTAGTTGCTGCTTCAGAAACTGCTAGGTAGAGTAGGAGTTCTTCACCCGGGATCGGTTTTACCAATAGTGGCGGGCTTGACAGGTATCCCTTTAGAGCTTGAAAAGCCTGCTCGCTCTGCTCGTCCCACTTCATCTTTTTTCCCCTGCTTGATGACTTTGAAAAAGGGGAGACATTTGTCTGTGGAGCGGGATATGAACCGGTTCAAAGCCGCTATCCGCCCGGTTAATCCTTGCGCCTGCTTGAGGTTTGTAGGAGACTCGAGATCTAAAATGGCTTTGATCTTCTCAGGATTTGCCTCGATTCCCCTTTCATGCACCATGAATCCCAAGAATTTGCCTGCTGCCACCCCGAATGCGCACTTAACGGGGTTCAGCCTCATCTGGTTCTGCCTTATTACCTGGAAGGTCTGGCGCAAGTCCCCTGCATGTTGTCTTGCTTCTGGAGATTTAGTGATCATGTCATCTATGTATACCTCCATGGATCTCCCTATCTGTTCCTTGAATAGTTTATTCACCATGCGCTGGTAAGTGGCACCTGCATTTTTGAGTCCGAATGGCATTACCTTGTAACAGTAGAGGCCTTGTCCAGTGATGAAGCTAGTCTTGTCTTGATCTGAAGGGTGCATCATGATTTGATTGTACCCCGAGAAAGCGTCCATGAAACTTAGGAGCTTATTTCCTGTAGTGGAGTCAATGAGCTGGTCTATCTTTGGTAGAGGGAAGCTATCTTTGTCACAAGCCCGATTGAGATCGGTGTAGTCCACACACATCCGCCACTTTCCGTTGGATTTGGTAACCATGACCACGTTAGCGATCCATTCAGGGTACCGGGATTCCCTGATGAATCCGGCCTTCAAGAGCTTGTCAACTTCTTCTTGGACTGCGGCATTCCATTCTGTGTTGAAGTGTCTTCTTTTCTGTTTTACTGGCTTGAAGGTTGCATCCACTGCCAACCTATGGGAAGCCAGGCCAAGGGGAATGCCAGGCATCTCATCATGACTCCAAGCAAAGATGTCGTTGTACTCTCTGAGAAGCTCTATCAAATTATTCTTCACCTCTGGGTCCAGACCTTCTCCCACTTTTACTGTCTTTGTTGGGTCCTCCCTCCGGATCTGGATCTCCTCTAGCTGCTCTGATGGACACCCGCTAATCCAACCGCGCTCTTCTTCTTCTGATTCCTTTACGACTATGTCTGGTATCTCCTCTTCCTCTAAAACATGATCATCCTGCTCTGCCGTGACATGATCATCCCGTTTTGCCGTTCTCGGACCCGGGTAGCTGGCCACCGATGCGCATTGCTTAGCCAACGCAACGGGGTTGGTTGACACCGCATAGCAGTTGCGGGCTACCTGCTGGTCTCCCCTTACCTCTCCTACTCCTGATCCTACTGGAAACTTCAACACGTTGTGGTAGATAGACAGCACTCCCCTAATCCCTGATAGGAAAGGCCTTCCCAAGATTGCATTATATGCCGACGGGGTGTCCACTGATGAGGTCGTTTGTGTACTCAACAAAATAGTAAAAATGATAGTTTTTGGTTGATTCTTGAAAACTCTTTTAAAGCCACTTAATCCTTTTAAAATGTGATTAGATAGCAAAATAGTGAGCAAGTTCGTTCCACAGGGAATGGAGTGTTAATTAGATAAATTGACTAATCTTAGAACAATAAAACAAATCATAGAGTTTGATAAATGTGTGGTTTCTAAAGCCACCAATGCTAAACTACTCAAATGAAAATACACAAAAATGTTATGAAAAATAGAATACTCAACACCTTGATAAGAATAGTGATAAAATCAATTAATGAGAGAACTAGGGAATAGATCGATTAACACTTGGATGTGGGTAAGCTACTAGCATCATTAATGTACCAATCTCATTATGTTAACCACTTAGAGGCTTAGATTAGTGGGGTTGATATACCCACCACTAATCTATCCTATCCAATGGGTTCTTAATCACACAAAGGTTGTCAATCCACATGTGAATATATAACAAATTATTCCACTCAAGATAGCAATCAACAAGTGATATACAAGTCAATTATAATGAATGAAATCTAATTAAATTGAATGAATAGAACACATAAGAGATTCATTACAAGCTAGACTAAACCCACAACCAATTGTTCCTCAAATCTATCCCCTAGATTAGGGGTTTAGTTACACATAATTGCAATAAATGAAAAGAAGTAAATGATAAGGAAACAACCCTTGGGTCACCTTCTTTAAGCTCAATCCTTCTTCTCCTCTATGCTCCTAGATGCAAGGAATGGAGGTTGAGGAAATGTCTTGGAATGTGGGTGTTTTGGTGGAAAGTTACTAAGGATTTTGGTGGAGAAAATGGTGGGATGAGGAATGATGTAGTGAAGTAATCAAGGTTTTGTGTTGAGGGTTGGATGGATTAGATGAGTTCAAGGAGAGAAATGGAGGATGATGAAAAATGTGCCATGGAAGTTGATCTAGATCTGAAATGAATTCTTACAATTTTCTCTCTGATTTTCGATCCTTTTGAAAGTGAAGAGACGCTCATATATATACTCACTCATGGACATGTACTGGTAACGACTTGATTCGCTGATGTGGAGCCTTGGTCGCTATTTGGTCGCTCTGGCGACCATGGAGCGTAAAACGGTTAGATGAAAAGGTCGCTCTGAAAACCATCTTTCTCGCTCTTTGTCAAGTGGCGAACATGACCAAAATGTGTAGAGGTCGCTCTTTGTGCATCAAGGTCGCTCTGGCGACCATAAGTGGTGACCTTGGAAATGTGAAGAGGTCGCTCTTTGTGCATCAAGGTCGCTCTGGCGACCATAAGTGGCGACCTTGGAAATGTGAAGAGGTCGCCCTTTGTGCATCAAGGTCGCTCTGGCGACCATAAGTGGCGACCATGCCTTGAGTGCACTAGGTCGCCACTTGCAAGGGAGGTCGCCAGAGCGACCCCAAGTGGCGACCACACCTGATTGTTTTTGTGACCTTCTGTCGCCATGGCGCTCAAGTGGCGCCCAAGTGGCGACCTTTTGATGCCTTGGGGAACTCTTCTGTCGCCATGGCGCTCAAGTGGCGACCTCCATTGCCTATGTGGCGAAAATGCCCTGTTTCTTCTCATTTGTGAGACATTTTTGCACAAGTCCTCCACCTTTATCTCAATTGCTTCTGAAACCTAATAAAACCTGAAACACTCAATTTAACAACATTAAACACGGGGAAATGCCCGAGAATCAAGCAAAAAGAAACGGAAATGAGGGCCAAAATCATACCAATTTTGGCTTGATCAAATACCCCCAAACCAATCTTTTGCTAGTCCTCGAGCAAACATAATAACAAGCACACCCCCAAAAACATGCATAGAGATATTTCAAAGGTTTTTACTTCAAATGATCAATGTGCGAAGCCAAAATGAAGAGATTAAAACAGTTATGCCATTGTGAGGATTTAAACATGCAAGAGCGTGTATAGTTATGATCAAAAACGTGCCACCTTAGACATAATTGTACGCAATGCGATCTTACATTCAAAATGCCAAAGCTTCAAAGCAAAGGTGCTATTAGTTTAGAATGTAATTCGCTTTGATACTAAATCTCACCGGATTCTCTCTTCTTTTCTCCAAGACTCCTAGGTTCACTCAAATATGTGCATGTGCAATATGAGTTCATGTTATGGCAACAAATTGATTGCACAAGCTAAACATTAAAACGCAATTTTCTGAAAAGTGATCTCATGAATGGAATTGCAAGCCATGAATTAGAAAGAACATGCATCAACCAAATTGTACAAAATGGACAATCCTAAAGATCATGAAGGTCTTTTCTTTGGTTGTAATGGGGCCTAAGGTCATGGTGAAACAAAGAATGGAAGAAATGGATATCAAGGGACCTAATGATTTCATTAAGGCATACATTCTAATTCTTTAAGTTCCACAAGATTCCCACATATGTTCACACTTCAAGGTGTCCAGGCTCACAATTACACATGTGTATGTTACTCCTATTTTCAACTTGAGTAGCTCAATTACTTCTCTTCCTTTTCTAGGCCCTTTGTGCCTAATTTCTTTATTCCTTTTTCTTTGCTTTTCTTTTCTTGCCAATTCTTTTCTTTTCATGCTCTTCATTTCTTTTCTTTCTTTTCTTTTCTTTTCTCATTCTTTACAAGCTTTTGTTTTCTTTTTCATTTTCAAACATTTCTTGCTTTGCAAGACTCCTACACACATTCACATGCCATGGTACACACCTTATATTTATACATTCAAAATTTTACATTGAGTTCCTAAGCCTTAGCGAATCGTTTGGTCAAGGTAGGTCAAGTATTTTAAGGCTATAAGGTTCATGTAGATGTGGTTCATGAAAGAAATGCTTCAAATGTGTTTGGCTTCAAATGGGCTTGGGAGCACACATATTCAAGTGGTTGGAAGTGTTTAGGCCAAAGAGGTTTTCACATGCATCGCCTAAAATCATTTCTAAAGATTCGTCCATTAAGCAAAATAAGGCATCCACAAGCAGACCATAATATTCTATGGCAAACAACATTTAGTGCAAATGAGACCAAAACATGCTTGTATGAGTGTTTAGAGTGAGTGTTTAAAGAGTGAATGTTTACAACTCAACGTATGCTTTTTAAAGGCTGTGTTTGTGATCCTCACGGGAATCTCCACTATTAATTCTTAGCCTTCAAGCAAATTTGATCATTCACTCAACATTAAGAGAAAAAGATTAACGCATTTTGTTCAATGACACCCTAAGTGGCATGGTGTTAATCTAAACCAAACACTCACAAACATGCACAATTCCTCACTACATCATGTAAAGAACAATCTCCACAAGCAAAGCATGCTTAAATATGGCAATATCGCAAAAATTTTTGAAAATTTTGGCACACAATTCTTTCGAAAACCAAGCATCATGGTGTTGCGCAAAAGCACCCCCAAACCTAAATTTGACATTGTCCTCAATGTTCAAAGGTGGAAAATAAACAACAAGCGCAACCCACTAAGTTTCAAGCAATAACCCAACAAGCATGAGCAAAACAAAATATCCCATCATCCGGCATATTGCCCTCCAAATATTCATACACAAAATTCCAACAACACATATAGCAAAGAAGCACAAATGTCCTAAATCCACTACCAAAATCCAATTCACACCCTTATTCTATGAGGAAACAAAATAAAGGCAAAAATGAGAAATAAAGACTAAAGGAAAAGAAATGTGAATAAACATAAATCAACAAAAATATTCAACAAAATAATCCAAAAGTAAAAACATAAAACTAGCAATATCCCAACAAAATGATAGAAAATGCAAATGATGAAAAGATAACAACGAATCCTAGGAATGCTAGTAGGCCACTACTCTGAATCATCCTCCTCATCCTGCACTACTCTACCCTTCCCTTTCGGGTCCTTCCTTCTCTGCTCCCTAGCTAGTGCTGCTCTCCTAGACTGCTCCTCTCTCCATTTCCTCTGTGCTGCTGCCTCATCAATAGGAGGACCTCCCACATAACGGGGCCCCTGATCAGTCAAGGAACGGGCCATGGCCTCCTCCAACTGTGTTGCCTCCTCAACAGCAGACTGTGCAGTCTGAAATACAAAGTCAGGCTCCTCTGTGCCATGTCCTGAAGGTGCAGTGGGGGTAGGTGGAATCACTGTGGCAGGCTTCTTCGGTCTCCTGACATAAGGAGTGAGCCTAAGATCATGGCGGAGGTCTGTAAAGCCTGTGATCACTGTCTCACTCAAATCCTGAATAAGGCTTTCCAACCTCAGCTGCCTGTCCTCCAAGGCCTTCTGCCTTCCCTCAATATCAAGTTTATCAGCATGAAGGATATCAAAATCACCAGTCTGAGTCCTCCTAATGCGCTGTACACCATCTAGAATCCGAAGACCCAACGGCTGCCCATGATCATCACAAATAGGAGTCTCCTCCTCCTCATCATCATCGTCCTCATGAGGGACTATTCTCTCAAATTCTTCCCTAACACTGGTTTCGGCCTCTGAACTCCGCACTCTCCTACGTTTTCCCCCAGTAGGCATCTCTCCACGCTTAATCATCAAACGTCTCCAGGTGGTCAAGTCCATATCTGATACGGGGGGCTTAAGTGTGTCCCCGGAGATATCCACACCCGCCAACTTGCAGGCTTCAATGATCAAACAAGGGAAAGGGAGGATATCTGTCTCTGATTCATTCCTCCCAATCCGCTGAATCTCCATCTTTATGGTAATCCCCACATCAATAGGCTGCCTCTCACTAATGCTATGTAGAATCCTGGCTGCCTCAAATGGAACAGTGGACCTGTGGGAAACCGGTCTCAGGGAAGAATGGAGGAAGATGTGCCAAAAGGCGTGCTCAATCTTCAAGTTTGACTGCCTGAGAGGGAACCGCTTCGCCATCCATATGGTCATAGGAGTGATGGTCATCGTATTTGCAAATTCCACCAAATTCTTTACGTACAAAGGATTCGTGGTGATCCCTTCCACCATCCTCTCACGTAAACCTTCAATTTCCAACAAAGTTGTCCCAAAATAGATGTTAATGTCCGGTGCGTTTAAGTACACGGGAACCCCTCTCACAAGAATGGGACCACCTCTCATATACTCTCCCGGATTCATCCCCGCGTAAAACTCTCTCACCAAACCTTCACTGTAATATGGCGGAGTAGCCGCTAATCCTCCCCATCCCAAGTCATTCACTGTTGTTGGGACAGGGGTATCCCTCAAGCTCTCCAAATCAATTCCCCTCTCAGGCCACATTTTCTTCTCAGCAAAAGTTTCCATACGATCATCGAAATTTCTGTTCAGTGTGCAGTCGGGAATTACTCTCTTCCTAGGAGTGTTGGTCTTGCTACCCTTGCCCCCCTTGTTCGGCAACTTCATCTTCGGAGCCATTTTTCACCCCCAAATTCGGACTAACTTTCTGACAGAAATCCGGCAGCACAACGGCACTATAATAACACTCCGGCACTCACCAATGTGCACCACAATCACCCAAATCCACTTCAATATTGTCACAATCACTTCTATATGAACAAATCACACAAAAATCCAATCCTAAGCACTAATCACTTGAAATCAAACTCAAAACCACCCTTAGTAATTCTAGATGCAATGTAGGACGGATTTGATCAAAAGAATTGAAGAACTAGAGTGAATTCTTACCAAGTTTGGAGATTACGTGCGTGCCACGGCTTTGGAATTGAGAGAATTTGAGAAGAGAGGACTGTTGTGTGTGCGGCGTTATGTTTGAGCTGCATCCCTTATAAGTGAACGCCCTATGTCCCCACTTGTGTCCTCGGTCGCACTGGCGACCAAATGGCGACCAAGAAGAAATTTCTTGTTTGCATGTGGTCGCCATTTGCACAGGTGAGGTCGCTCTGGCGACCAAATGGCGACCATACCTGATAACAAAGGTCGCCATTTGCACAAGTAAGGTCGCTCTGGCGACCAAATGGCGACCATACCTGATAACAAAGGTCGCCATTTGCAACATGTGGGTCGCCCTGGCGACCATGTAAGTGGCGACCTCTGAATTCTTCATGTAAGAGAGGTCGCCATTTGTGTGCAAAGAGCGACCAAATGGCGAACTTGACTTAAAATCCTCTTCTAAGTGCATTTCATCACCTGCAAAGAACAAAATCCACAATAAGCTCATACTTCAACTTCTAACAAGGATGGAGGGACAATTATTCAGAAAAACAAAATGAACAAAAGAAAAACACACAACAAGCAAAAATTAAACACAAACATAATTATTCATGGCATGAAATGTAAAAACCGAATATAAATCCAACTACCGCATCATACTATGCGAAATGGAATCATGATGCTCATCATCCAAGTCAATCATGTTATAACTCAATTTTTTCTTGACTACCAAAATTGGTCCTCTAGACTCATCTCGGACTTGATTGACCAAATCCTTCCTAACCCAAATTTGCTTAACACGGTTAGATCTCCTTAGAGGCCTATTTTTATCATTATTGGCATGCTTCAAAAATTCAAAACATTTAGACTTTACATGACCCTTTCTATGACAAAAATAACAAGTTAAAGGATATGAAGGAAATCTTCCCTTTTTCATTGGAGATTTAGGTCTTGAGGGACCGTTATTGGTGAGTTCCTTGATGGCTTGATCCATCCGATCTATCTCCACCAAAAAGTCGCACTCCTTTACCTTAGCAACTTTCAAGGACATCTCCTTCTTGCTCAATTCCTCCTTCAACTCCTCAAGTGCCTTGTTCTTGGCATCTACATTCATGAGAGTCTTCCTCATCTTTCTTAAGGATTCTTCCTCAAATTCTTCGGTGAGCCTAGCCAAATCTTCAAGTTCTTTCACCGTCACCTCATTCTCCATTGTGAGAGCCACGTTGACCTTCTTAAGCTTATGATTTTTCCTTGCTAAGTCATCAAGCTTCTTTTCCAAAGCATACTTCTCCGCCTTAAGAACCTCAACCTCAAGCATGAGCTCTTGGTTGGAATTCTTGAGCTCTTCTATTTCCGAGTCACCTATACTCTCCACTTCGGCCTCTTGGCTATCCTTTTCAAACAATTGCACCAAATCACACACCTTTCCACCCGTTAACCTTGGTGAATGCAACTCAACCACATAGCAACTCTCAATGCTTTTTAGGTCATCATTGCATATGGTTATATCGATCTCAAGTTCTTTCTCAAATGCATGCATACAAACTTTCTTCTTGCAAACATCAATCTTCATTTGAGCGGTAGCCATGAATGGTCTACCAAGGAGAACTTGCCATTCCCTAACATCATTTGACTTGTCACCAATGTCTAGAACCACGAAATCCGTTAGCACCATTACTCCTTCAATGACAATTGGGACATCCTTTAGTTCACCACATGATGAAAGTGAGGTTTGATCCGCTAGCATAAGCTTCTTCCCGGATGGCTTCAATCCTACCAAACCCAACCTTTCATAAGTAGAAAGGGGCATCATGCTCACACTTGCCCCTAAATCTAGTACTCCTTTAAGCACTCCACTATTTCCTATTGAAATGGGAATCACAAAGCTTCCCGGATCTCCCACTTTCTGGATGTATGCTTCTTCAAACAACAATGCCTCATCTCTAGCTCTATCTTTCTTGACAAAACTTCCTTCCTTAGCTTGCTCTGTGTGGCTTGGAAACTTCCCCTTTTCTTGCTTTTGAAGAGCCTCGGCGATTTGCCCCATTTGGGTCTCCAATTTCCCGAAGGATGCCTCTAGATTGCCAAACCTTTGGCCACTAGCTTGCATGAAGCTTGTCAAGGTGTTCTCAGCTCTTTGGAACCCTTGCATCATACCTCTCATCTCTTCATCAATATTTCGGCGAGGTTGATACGAGCTTGGTTGAGCATTGTTGTTGTTGTTCCATTGGTTTCCTCCCCATTGGTTTCCTCCTTGGGGAAACCCTCCTTGTGGGTATCCTCCTTGTGATTGGTTTTGCCGGTAGCCTCCTTGTGAGCTATTGCCTTGATTGTTCATTCCTTGTTGTTGACTTGGACGGTAACCCCCTTGTGAGCTACCTCCTTGATTGTACACCCCTTGTTGTTGATTTCCTTGTTGTTGGTTTCTTGGTGGTGGGTTTAGAATGTTGTTGTTGTTTGACCAAGAAAGATTTGGGTGGTTCCGCCATGGTTGAACATAGTTGTTTCCTTGACCTTGGAATCCCATAGCTTGAACTTCCTCGTGCTCTTGACCTTGACCTTGAAAAGTGTCCTCAAACCCTTCATTTTCATTAAATTGCCCGCTAGAGCTTCCTTCTTGTCTTCCTAGCAACTTAACTCCCGCTTTCTGCAACCCCAAACTTTCAATATGAGAAGTTAAGGTTTCCACCCTTTTGTTTATCCTTGAGATTTCAATTGCGGTTTCCGTGCTAGCATTCACATCAAACTTCCCACCTCGAATACTGTTGGCATTCCTTTGTTGAGAGTTTTGTGCCAACATCTCATAGATGTCATAGATCTCCGAAGCGGTCTTGGTATCATAAGAACCTCCACAAGCGTTATCCACCAACACTTGGGAGAACCGAGTTAGACCCCCTTGGAAACAAGACACCTTGTATTCCTCAGTGAACATGTGAGGAGGGCATTGGGCCACAAGGCGTTGATACCTCTCCCATGATTCATGAAATAGCTCCCCCTCACTCTCATAAAAATCGGCTATCTTCACCTTCAACTCCTTTGCTTTCCTAGCCGGAAAGAATCTGTTGAAAAACACCTTGCAAATCTGGCCCCAACTCGTCAATGATCCCGGCCTAAGCCCCATGAGCCATGTCATAGCCGCATCCTTCATGCAATATTGGAAGCAACGCATTTGCAATTGTTCGCGTGTGAGCCGCATGATGGGGAAGGTCTCTATAATAGCACTATACTCCTTCATGAACTGGAGGCAGTCTTCATTCAGCTTCCCATGAAATGACGGCAATAAGTTGACGTGCATCGTCTTCAACTCATAACCCCTAGCCACCGGGTCTAGCACTATCGGTGATGGTTGGTTCCCGATATCCGGCAAGGCATACTCACCCATGGTCATCCTTTGACCCCGGTTGGTTTGAGTTTCTTCCGTCATCTCCTCTCTCAAAGGAGCTTCGTCTTCCCTACCATGTTGTTGTCCTTCGGTACTCATATCTTGACTTGGAATTGGTTCAAACTCTCTCACACGGCTAGTGCCTTCTAGTGGGGGATGAACACCTCTACCTAGAGATCTCCTACCGTGCATAAAACTGAGCACCTGAAAGAGGAATAAATAAAGAGATACAAGGAAAGAAAAGAAGGTAAAAACAACACTATGAACAAATCAATAATCACAAAACAAAATTTTAAACTAACAATTCACAAAATACCAATAAAATGCGAAGAAAAGTCAATATATGTAATCAACGCTACCATTCCCCGGCAGCGGCGCCATTTTTGATGAGGTCGTTTGTGTACTCAACAAAATAGTAAAAATGATAGTTTTTGGTTGATTCTTGAAAACTCTTTTAAAGCCACTTAATCCTTTTAAAATGTGATTAGATAGCAAAATAGTGAGCAAGTTCGTTCCACAGGGAATGGAGTGTTAATTAGATAAATTGACTAATCTTAGAACAATAAAACAAATCATAGAGTTTGATAAATGTGTGGTTTCTAAAGCCACCAATGCTAAACTACTCAAATGAAAATACACAAAAATGTTATGAAAAATAGAATACTCAACACCTTGATAAGAATAGTGATAAAATCAATTAATGAGAGAACTAGGGAATAGATCGATTAACACTTGGATGTGGGTAAGCTACTAGCATCATTAATGTACCAATATCATTATGTTAACCACTTAGAGGCTTAGATTAGTGGGGTTGATATACCCACCACTAATCTATCCTATCCAATGGGTTCTTAATCACACAAAGGTTGTCAATCCACATGTGAATATATAACAAATTATTCCACTCAAGATAGCAATCAACAAGTGATATACAAGTCAATTATAATGAATGAAATCTAATTAAATTGAATGAATAGAACACATAAGAGATTCATTACAAGCTAGACTAAACCCACAACCAATTGTTCCTCAAATCTATCCCCTAGATTAGGGGTTTAGTTACACATAATTGCAATAAATGAAAAGAAGTAAATGATAAGGAAACAACCCTTGGGTCACCTTCTTTAAGCTCAATCCTTCTTCTCCTCTATGCTCCTAGATGCAAGGAATGGAGGTTGAGGAAATGTCTTGGAATGTGGGTGTTTTGGTGGAAAGTTACTAAGGATTTTGGTGGAGAAAATGGTGGGATGAGGAATGATGTAGTGAAGTAATCAAGGTTTTGTGTTGAGGGTTGGATGGATTAGATGAGTTCAAGGAGAGAAATGGAGGATGATGAAAAATGTGCCATGGAAGTTGATCTAGATCTGAAATGAATTCTTACAATTTTCTCTCTGATTTTCGATCCTTTTGAAAGTGAAGAGACGCTCATATATATACTCACTCATGGACATGTACTGGTAACGACTTGATTCGCTGATGTGGAGCCTTGGTCGCTATTTGGTCGCTCTGGCGACCATGGAGCGTAAAACGGTTAGATGAAAAGGTCGCTCTGAAAACCATCTTTCTCGCTCTTTGTCAAGTGGCGAACATGACCAAAATGTGTAGAGGTCGCTCTTTGTGCATCAAGGTCGCTCTGGCGACCATAAGTGGTGACCTTGGAAATGTGAAGAGGTCACTCTTTGTGCATCAAGGTCGCTCTGGCGACCATAAGTGGCGACCTTGGAAATGTGAAGAGGTCGCCCTTTGTGCATCAAGGTCGCTCTGGCGACCATAAGTGGCGACCATGCCTTGAGTGCACTAGGTCGCCACTTGCAAGGGAGGTCGCCAGAGCGACCCCAAGTGGCGACCACACCTGATTGTTTTTGTGACCTTCTGTCGCCGTGGCGCTCAAGTGGCGCCCAAGTGGCGACCTTTTGATGCCTTGGGGAACTCTTCTGTCGCCATGGCGCTCAAGTGGCGACCTCCATTGCCTATGTGGCGAAAATGCCCTGTTTCTTCTCATTTGTGAGACATTTTTGCACAAGTCCTCCACCTTTATCTCAATTGCTTCTGAAACCTAATAAAACCTGAAACACTCAATTTAACAACATTAAACACGGGGAAATGCCCGAGAATCAAGCAAAAAGAAACGGAAATGAGGGCCAAAATCATACCAATTTTGGCTTGATCATCCACTACAATAAATTCCGTCATTATGTTCTGTTGAAAAGGAGCCTCCCCCACTATCACTGGTAGTATCTTTGTTCCCATCGGCATTACGGAGTCCCCTGTGAATCCGTATAGTAGAGAGGTACAGCTGTTGAAGCAAGAGTTCTTCAAGTTGAGCTGCTCATGTGCTCCTTTGAACAAAATATCCACGCTGCTCCCCGTATCGATCAAGACGCGGTGCACTAAGCAGTTAGCGATCTGTACCGTTATGACCATGGGATCATCATGTGGTTGCACCGTATTGTAAACGTCCTCCTCCGTGAAGATGATTTTGGTGGAACGGGATAAGTCTCGGGGTCCTCCATTGACCTTTAGCGGCTCATGCTCAATGTTGAGTCTAGGGATCTTCCTTGCGTGGTTTTTTCTCGAATTGTTGGAGGTTCTTGCTAGAGTGGGGCCTCCACTGATTGTGTGGATCACTTGGATCTGCTGCATTAAATCCTTCTCTCCCTCTCTCCTTCTTTCTGCTGCTTCCTGCATCCCACTTTGAACCTGCTTTCCTTCTTTAATGCTATCTCGTACCTGTTGTAAAAATTTGGTTAGGAGTCCTCCCCTTACCAGTGCTTCTATCTGATTGCGGAGACTGTAGCATTCTGAGGTGTTGTGCCCCACGTCTTCATGGAAGTCGCAATACTTGTACTGATTCCTCCTGTCTACCGGGATTTTTATGGGAACCGGCTTTCTGAGTAGACCCTTGTCTCGAATGGTGAGATAGATAGTTTCCCGTGAAGCATTGAGAGGGGTATAATGGTTATATCCTTCTTCCTCTCTCGTTATTCTGGATACATCCTTCAAGGGGAGCTCCCCGGGAGGTGACCTCCTGACCGGGTACCTCTCTTGGTACGAAGGAATAGGAGGCGGCCTGTACGTCGACCGGTTTGGAGGTTGATTCTGAAACTTCCTAGCTGGAGCAGGTTTCGGAGCTTCCTTTTTAGGGCGTGGTGCTAATCGGGCTTTATCATGTTCAATCTTGATCCGGAGTTGTTCCTCAATGTCCACCTGTTCCAGAGCCCGATTGTAGGCTTCCTGGTACGTCTCAGGAGGATACTTGGCAAAAGATCGGAACAGCCTGCCCGCCCACAAGTTCCTCCGGAAATTGGGTAAAGTCTCCTTCTCGTTGAACATGCCCATCTGGACGACCTCTTTGTGGAATTTCTCCACATAAGATCTCAAAGTTTCACCTCGCTCTTGAACTACGTACTGCAGTAGGATATGATCCTTGGGACGGGGTTTGATTCCCTGAAACTGTGCACAGAAAGCTTTGGTAAGTTTGGAGAAAGAATCAACACTACCTGGTGGTAGTTTTCTGAACCATGTCTTGGCACAGTCTGTCAGAGTTGAAGGAAACATCCTGCACATGGCTATCCTGGTTGCACTCTGAACCTCCATCTGGTGTACGAAGCTTTCCAGGTGGCTGACGGGGTCTTCTGTTCCATAATACTTTTCTGAAGGCATCCTGAATTTGGGGGGTAGCCCTGCCTCCCTAACTCTCTTGGAGAATGGTGCATTCATCTCGCCCAAAGGATTCTTTTGGATCCCCTGATGCTTTCCCTTCTTTAACTGCTCCAACTCCTTCGCCATCCTCGTCATCTGGTCCTCCAGGCGCTGAGACTTCTTGGTTCCGGATCGAGCTACTGAAACTTCATCATCCGAAGATTCTGAATCGATGACTACCTCCTTTCGCTTAACCCTTTGATGCCTCTCCCTGGAAATCCTCCGAGATTTGGCACTTTCTTCAGAATTGGGACGAGATTCCCTCTCCTTTGTCCGCGGTCTTGGTGGGGATTGAATCTTCCTGGGAGGAACCTCAATCGTGGATTTTACTAGTCGGGGTCTGAGATCCGCCTGTCGGACTGGGAGAGGGGGGCCCAATCGGTCGAAGACTGGAGCCCGAGTGCTTGGTCTGACATCGTCCTGGACCCCGGCTGCTTCAAATGGGATTCCCTGGGCTATCATCCGGAGCCGGATCGCTTCTACGTAGGCTGCGGCGTGCTGTTCTAAGACATCTCGGTTGACCTCTTGCCCAGCGGGGTTTTGAGGGACAGGGTCTGCAGCCGGTGGGGGCACTGGTGGAGGATTCTCGCTCCTGATACCCTTACCCCGCCTCTAAGCTCTTTCAGTGGAGGCAAGGGATTGGAGTCCTGATGGCTCGGGATGACCCTGGGAGGATCGGAGTCTCATTCTAAATATCTCTGGGTGGAAGTAGGCTGTTGCTAAACAATGGTTGGGAAAAGGTTCCCACAGACGGGGCCAAAAGTGTTATCCGAAAATCGTTAGAAGGACGATGATCCAAATAACCACTTTAAAAGGGTCAAGATTGAGATTGATCCTGGCCGGAGGGGTATCAAGTAGTTCGATACCAACTAGGTCCCTGCCAATGCATGCATAATAAAGAATACGTGAAATCGAATAAGAACTCGTTTTATTGATCACTTTTTTTTTTTTTACATGAATACATCGACCATGAATTTACTAGATCATCACGTTCTACAAGGATTTTAGTCGGTAATAAGGGTGATGATGGTGGTGGTGAATCTGTGCCTGTCGATAAGTAGAGTGTAGGGTTTTTTTCCCTTTTTCTTTTTTTTTTCTTCGGCAAATTAGCTGTTATATATATAGAGGTCCTGTTTGCTTGCCATGCACTCCTACAATCTCGGATTAGGGTTTGGCAGCTCGCAGGATCCTCCATCTTTAGGAGATAATCTCGGAGATTTAATGCGCTGAATCCAATCTTTCCTTCCTAGGAGGAGTCAATCACTTACCTTCCTAGTAGGATTCTTATTGTACTGTCCTGCTTAAATTAGGACTATCTGGCGGGAAGGAGTATACCTCCTTTGTACGGCGACGTTTTACTGGATCTTTTATGGAGTTTTTAGTTCTTGGTGCTAGGATCCTGCTTCCTGGTGCTCCTCTGCTTTAGCGGGCTGCCTACATCTAGTAAGCATCCTACTGATGGCAATAGGGGGATATCTATCTAGCTTTGTAGTAAGGTGATCAGTAGAACTCCGTGTCGGGGTGCTGCAGGGTCTGTAAGAAGCTGTATCGGGGTGTTGCGAGGTCCATAGGAAGCTCGTTTATAGCCGGGTTTGATCTCGCTGTGAGTTCTAGTGAGTATTTTTGGCTCTATGCCTCTTTGTTGAGCTAAGAGGCTTGGCGGGGTGGACCCCGCTGAAGGAGGTATGTGTTGGGATCAATCGGGGTCCACTCTGACGTGGTGTCCGGGTTGCGTACTGTTATACCCTTCTTATGTCAAGGTGGAAAATTCTTCTTTGGTCCTTCGCCAATTTTGGCGGTTAACAACAATGTTTGGCATTTTCAAGACCAAACTTCTTCACCAGGTTTTTAGCATATTTAGCTTGGGTTATAAAAATCTCATCATTCATTTGCATAATTTGCAAACCTAGGAAGTAACTTAGCTCGTTAACAAGACTCATCTCAAATTCATGAGACATAACATCAACAAATTGTTGGACTTTGGTGTTGTTGGTGGAGCCAAACATTATATCATCAACATATATTTGAGCTATAAAAAGCTCATCATTGTCCTTCTTGATGTCACTGCTTATGGACCCGAACCTGGGTGATCTATCCATGACCAGGATGAAGCTTGGGTGAAACTAAGTGGAGGTCCGAACCGACTGATGTTGAAGAATCAGCGGATGAGTTGTGGTTAGGGGTGAAATGCCACTCGAACCCAGAGCTAGCTGGTTCTCCCCGAAATGCGTTGAGGCGCAGCAGTTGACTGGACATCTAAGGGTAAAGCACTGTTTCGATGCGGGCCACGAGAGAGTCTTGTCAACACAACCCCTTATGTAGTCATTGTTAACAAGAAATTGGGTGAGGCGATCATACCAAGCCCTTGGTGCTTGTTTCAACCCATATAAAGTCTTTTTGAGGTGATAGACATGGTTGGGGTGGTGTGTATCCACAAACCCCTTGAGTTGCTCAACAAACACTTCCTCTTGCAAGAAGCCATTGAGGAAGGCACTCTTCACATCCATTTGGTGCAATTTGAACTTGTGCACACAAGAAATGGACAAGAGAAGCCTAATGGAATCTAAATAGGCAACGGGAGCAAATGTCTCATCAAAGTCAATACCCTCAATTTGAGAGTACCCTTGTGCAACAAGCCTTACCTTGTTACGCACAATGTTGCCATCCTCATCGGATTTGTTCCTATATATCCATTTTGTGCCTATGACATTAGTGGACTTAGGCCTAGGAACTAGACTCCAAACCTCTTTCCTTTCAAATTGGTTTAGCTCTTTTTGCATGGCAAGAACCCAAAATTCATCATTTAAGGCTTCATCAACCTTTTTGGGTTCAATTTGAGAGGTGTAGCATGTGTAGCTAATTATATTAGCTATTTGACACCCAGTCCTAACACCCTCATTCACATCTCCAATAACATCATCTTTATTTTGGAGTTTTCTAACCCATGGAGCGGGTTCAATAGAGTCCAAGAGAGGAACTTATCAACAGGTTGTGTGTCCTCTTCATCAAGGTTAGATGTCCCAACAATAGGAGTCTCCACAACTTTCTCCAAGGAAGAATTATCTACAATAACAACCTCCTCCTCATAGTCACTAGAGTTGAGCCTATTATCATCAAAGACAACATTTGATGATTCCATGACATTCCGAGTCTTCAAATTAAAAACTCTATATGCTCTACTATTCAAGGCATAGCCAATAAAGATACCCTCATCATTCTTAGCATCAAACTTGCCAAGTTGATCACAGTCATTTAAAATGTAGCTCTTGCTTCCAAAAGTGTGGAAGTAGCTAACATTTAGCTTTCTACCTCTCCATAACTCATAGGAGGTTTGCCTAGTACCAAGCCTTAGGAAGACTCTATTTCCTATATAGCAAGCCATATTGACGGCTTCAGCCAATAGGTTCCTATGGACATTGTTGCTAAGCAACATCACAGGAGCCATCTCTTGAAAGACCCTATTCTTCCTCTCAACAACTCCATTTTGTTGAGGTGTCCTAGGAGCTGAAAACTCATGGGAGATGCCTAAGCTATTGCAATAGCTTTCAAAGTAGGCATTCTCAAACTCTCTCCCATGGTCACTTCTAATCCATTTAATGCTTTTAATGTTAGTGCCTTTTTCATTTTCAAGTTTATTGCAAAGCCTTTTAAACTTATCAAAAATTTTGGATTTTTCTCTCAGAAAATATACCCACGTGAACCTAGAAAAATCATCTACACAAACAAAAATGTATCTCTTTCCACTTAAATTGTTGGTTTGCATGGGACTCAAAAGATCCATATGGAGAAGCTCTAGGGGCTCCTTGGTGGAGAGATACTTGTCCTTCTTGTGCATGCTCTTGTTTGTTTTCCTTGTTGGCAAGGTCTACAAATGCCATTGACTTTCTTCCCAAGCTTGGGAAGGCCATGCACAACATTGAACTTCTATAGGATTTGTAAATCCCGATAGTTCATGTGGCCAAGTCTTTCATGCCACAACTCGATTTGCTCATCCTTGGACATATTACAAGAGACAACTCTAGCCTCAAGACAATAACGATTGTCACTAAATCTTATACCTTTCAATAAGGTTTGTCCATCGGGCTTTAGGATTGAGCAATCATTTTTACTGAACAAGATGGAAAATCCTTCATCACTAAGATGAGAAATGCTTATCAAATTGGTTTTCAAGCCATCAACAAATAAAGCATTGGATAAGAAGGGTAATCTGGGAATGGAAATGGTTCCTTTCCCTACAACTCTCTTTTTGGATCTATCACCAAAGGTGACACATCCCCCTTCCTCCATGACAAGAGTCTCGAAGAAACTCTTGTTTCCTGTCATGTGTCTAGAGCACCCACTAATTAAGTACCAAAAATTAGAAGAATTTTCCTTCAAGGCAATTTAAGCAACATGGCAAAAATAAGCGTCTCTTCTAATCCACCTAAGTGAAACACTATCTTTCCTAGTGGTCATAGGTACTTGTGCTCTAGATTTTCTAGGATCATGAAAATTGTTCTTGCATCTTGGTTCTACTCTTTTTCTTTTCAATCATGCTTTTAACTCTACACATTTTGATATAATGAAGGAAATTTGGTCTAATATGACCATCAATACCACAATAATGACATGTAGGGATGAAGTTAGGAATCTTACCATGTCCTTGTGCATGCAATGGAGCCTTCCCATGTCTTTGTGGTTGCATCAGTTCATTTCTTCTTTGTTGTTGAACCAGTCTAGCTTGCTTCCTTGGTTGAGCTTGCATGATTGGCCTATTTCCTTGATGAGCCAATTGTTTAGGAATGTTGGCTTAGGGAGCTTTTAAAGGTTAAGCTTGAGGTTGCCTTCTTGGTCCCACCTTCACTTGTGCACTATTTGAGCATTATCCTAGATCAATCTTCTTCCTAGGAGTTTGCACTGGTGAAGCTTCTTTGTAGCTCAAGCTCTTGGCAAACACGGTCTTGTTGGGAGTGGAGGTCTCCTTGCCATCTTCAAACCCAAGACCTTTCTTGTCACTTGGCCTTTTTCCAACATCTAACATGTAGTCAAGTTTTTTAGTGATAAAGCCCATCTTGGCCATCAAATCTCTAGCATCTTCAAGCTCCCTCTTCAATCCTTCTTCACTCCTCTTAGATAAGTAAAACTCCTTTTGTTAGCTTATCTTCATTCTCCATGGTTCTCACCACTTCTTCACTTAAGTGATCAACTTGTGTTGAGAGCTCTAGGTTTTCTTCCTTCAATTCCATAATCTCTCTCTTGTTCTTTAACCTTGAACTCTCCAACTTGACTATGTAGTCTTGAAGATCCATCCTATCCACATTTCTATTTGTAGAGTGAGATGAAGAGCCATCATCACTTGAGTCAATTTTCTCTTGACTCTCATCCTCTTCTTCACTAGCACCTTTGCTCTTATGGGAGGAGGCAAGGGGTATGAAGTTAGCCATGAGTTCTTCATCATCTGAAGACTCATCTCTCTTATCGGAGTCATCACTTCCACTCCATGTGGCGGCCATCACTCTCCCTTTCTTGTTCTTCAAATTTCCACAATCGGGAGTGATGTGTCTTATGCCACCACACTCAAAGCATTGGATCCCTATCCTTTCACTCCTCTCTTGCCTAGGCTCAAACCTCTTAAAAGGAATCTTTTTCTTCAAGTCTTAGCCCTTGGATCTAAAACCCTTCTTCTCAGTTTTGACAAAAGTCTTGAACCTTCTCATCAGCAAGGCCATATCCTCGTCCGTGTCATCTTTCTCCTCATTCTCAACCTTGAAGGCTTTCAAAGCAATTCCCTTTTGCTTTTTAAGAGGTGTGGAGGTAGTACCCTTCCTAGACTCATAGGCTTGAAGCCTCTCTATCACTTCGCTCGGCTTCATATCTTTATAACCACTATTCTCCTCTAAAGTTGTTACCTTGGACTCAGACCTCTTAGGAAGCAATCTCAAAATCTTTTGCTTGATCCTCCTTCTATCTGAGTAAAGGTCACCAAGTTGATAACTTTGATTAACTATGTCCATCAACTTGATCTCAAAGTCGTTGAAGCACTCATTCTCCTCCATCCTAAGCATCTCGAATTGAGTTTGGAGAACTTGAAGCTTAGAGTCCTTCACCACTTCAGTTCCCTCATGTGCAACCTCTATGATGTCCCATGCCCCCTTAGCAATCCTAGTGTTTTGAATCAATTTATATTAATTTTCGTACATTGCACATAAGATGGCATGCATTGCCTTCCTATTCCATTTCGATGCCTCAAACTCTTGTGCGTTCCATTACGCCTTAGGCTTAAGAACATCCTCTCCTCCACCCATAGGAGTCATCCTTCGTGGAGCGTAGCCATTTTCAACTGCAATCCATGCCCTATCATGAATTTGACAAATGTACGACTCCATCTTACCTTTCCAAGAGGAATAATTCAACCCGGTAAGAAGGGGAGGCCTTATGCTAGATGCTAGAAGCACCCTCATTGCCACCACCATTTCCACCATTTCCACTTGTAGTGTTTATGAATGAATGAAATGAATGCAAATGTATGAAAGAACAAAAATCACACAATATGCAAAACACACCAAAATGAGCAAATGATCACCTAAGTATATCTAGGAACCCACCTTGATACCAATTGAAACTAATAATGCACAGTGTGTATAAAACTATCTAGAGGGGGGGGGGGGGGGGGGTGAATATATTTTAAACTAATATTAACAATTTTCTTAATTTGTCAATGTTACGAAAATACCCCAAACTAGTTAAATCAATAAATCAAGTGTAAAGTACGGAATTTAAATAACACTTGATTTCTATATGGAAACCTTTAACAAGGAAAAAACACGGGCTGTTATGTGCGCCACACATGAACCTCGAATCAACTAATTGCAATGACGTTTACAATCTAGGTTGACCACAACCTCTCACGGTCTATAACCTGCCATTACTACCTGCTGGCCAATAAAAGTGGACCTAGTCCAATTTGCTTACGGCCTAAGCCATCTTAGCCACAAGTCTTAATTCTCAATAAAGATATTAAACAACCTAAGTGAATATGCAAAGATATCTAAATATGCAAATAATGCTAGGTTACACTAAATGCTTATCTAAGATTATAAGATGTCAATTAAATCAATCCTAGATATTAATTGCTACATGACATTGCATAAAGCATAACTATGTGAGATATGTCAATCCTAGGTATAACTATCAAAATACAACACTCAAACATTCACCACATAATCTCAGTCTTGTATGTAGAAATTACTCTAAGAACATACAAGTAATAAAAGATATAAATTGCTAAGTAAGAATACTAATTATGTAAGATAATAGTGAACAACTTACCATAATATGTGTGTTGAAGAAGACCTATGCAATAGCACATACTAGATGATCCTAGATGATGCTTAGATGATGATTTATGCATGTAGAAATGTGTTTAGAGAAATAAAGATGGAATCTTTACGATTTTTCTCTCAAGTCTCTCAATATCTCTTTAGGGTTTTTGATGTTGAAAAGCTTAATTAAAGAACAAGAGACAGAGGTATATTTATAGAGAGTAAGAAAGGTTGGGTGAAATGACAAAATTGCCCTAACTTTCACTAGCTAAATTTGTGGTTAGGGACAGCAGATTTGAGGGTGTAAAATTGGACCTGACGTTCTAGTCCCAATTTTGCGCCCAATTTTGCGGTCCCTAAACGCAGAATGGACTAGATCTTTTGGTCCTGATTCTGTAGCCTTGTTCTGCGGTTCATGGCTGCAGAACAAGCACACATATTTGACCAGATATTTTTGGTCACAAATATACGGCCCTATTTGGCGGTCCCTAGCCGCATAACTAGGGCGTCGAATCCTCCTAGAAGATAACATCCAGTACAATCTCAATGAGGATGAGCATGGAGGATATAAACAAACAACCACACACAGAGAAAATATAACAAAGAAGTGCAAGTGTGGAGGAAAAGAGAATGGACAAAAGTAATAAACATGTATGCAATCATGGCTAGTGAGTGTGTGCAACTAAATCTCTTCAAAGAAAACTAAGCACAAGAGATATACCTTTTGAGAGCTTATCAACTTGAGGTCTTGAAAGGACCATTGAGCTTGATCATCAAACACCTAGGCTACCCTTACAATTCAAACCCCAATTGTGGTTTGTCACCAAAATAGGCGAATCAAAATTTGAGGAACTTACAGGTTAATCAGGGGCTTGAACGATTAAGAGTGCTCTTCGTCTTCCGTAAAGGAATGAATGATATAATCATTCAAGAGAATCAATGGTACTTAAAGGAAAATATATAATTAGAGAGTTATAACGGACTTTATGACCTAGCTCTAATTATGAACTACTTGTGGAGGATCATACCATATGTAATAGCTATATTGATGGACATTGACAAATTGGTTTTGTAAAACATCTACAATTACGAGAGTATAGCCTTGGGTTTTTAGTGAAATAACTCCAAGGTTAATAATTGTGAAATATTAATTAAAGAGTTTAATTAATTTTTCTAAGTATTATTGGAGCTCAAAACTGTTGGTCCATTAGGTCCCCTTGCTAGCCCTTTACGATTGATTGTAACAAGACTCATGGAGAATTGGATGATCCAATTAATTATGTTACGAAAGTAACTTAAATATATTTTGGGAATTAATTAAATGATGTGATTATTTAATTAATATATATTATTTAATTGATGAATTAAATATTATTAAATAATATGATTATTTAATTGACATTAAGAATTATTAATTGTTATTGAAAATATATATAAAACATGTCTAATTATATCTAGAGGGGGGGGGGGGGGGGGGGGGGGGGGGGATGTTGGTGAATAGATATTAATCTAGTTAATTACCGATTTTTCTTGAATAGTCAATATTCAATAAAAAAACCCTTATCTAGTCAAAAACTACAATCAAGTGTAAAATGCAGAAATTAAATAACACTTGATTTTTACGTGAAAACCTTCAACAAGGAAAAACCACAGACTGATATGTGCAACACACACGGTCCTCAAATCCAATACTTGTAATGGTGTTTACAACCTAGGTTGATCACGTCAAACCCTACACGGTTACTAACCACCACCACTACCCAACTGGCCTCTAATAGCGATTCTAGACCTAAGGTGCTTGAGCCCTACACACGGTCGTCAGAAGTCTTAACTCTCAAAGAGGAAGAGATAAACAACCTAAAGTGAATATAAACAATATTCAAAGTGCATAAATGCAAGGTTAAACATTTAAGTTTATCTAGGCATGGATGAACATGTTAAAGACATTACTAGATATCATGTAGCTATATGACATGCAAACAACTTAGCTATATGTGCAAATCAAACCCTATATGCAATAGCTATCACAACCAACTCACAAAAACACAATAAAGAAGCTATCTTGAAACTAGTCAAGTTATAAAGATGCTATCTTGAAAGGCAAGAACATGTGAAAAGATGTATATGATGTTCTAACTACAAGTCATGTGAGCAATAATGAAAACCCATGAGAAATCATACCTAGAACATGCTAGATGATGTATGAATCATGAAAGGATGATGAGTGTTTGTGTTTTGGATGATAAAAATCGAATATTGATACCTTTGATTTGAAGACACTTTATGGCTCTCAAAAGTTGTAATTTTTTCTCTAAAAAATGAGCTAGGAAGAAGAAGATACATATATATCAGCCCTAAATGAAGTGACGACGTTTTGATTAAAAAAAAACAAGACAGGTCATTTTTGCAGTACGTATCGCGGTACACTTCGACGAGTGTACTGCGAAATTACACGAGGACACCTCTACCAACAATCGTGATACAATATCGTGGTACGCTTCGACGAGCGTACTACGAAATCATATGGGGACACCTCTGCCAACAAACACGGTACAATATTGTAGTACGCTTTGACGAGCGTACTGCGAAATTCAAACAAATTGAATTTCTAAGGGCAATTTGATCCAAAAGCCATGAACCAAACCCCTATTTACCAAGACCCATCCAAGAGAAGAAATGAGCCTTCTCTAGAGGTCAAACATTATGCTAAGACAAGCACACCATCGTGCATGCGCAAACATTTCCGAACATATTCTAGGAAATGAATTGCATAACACACAACCACACTTAAATCTAACAAAGAGGTGCAAGTGTGTGAACAATGATCATGGAAGGAGTGCGATAATAGAAGCATGAAAATACATATAGAGATGCAATATGAAAGTGTGTGTGTGCAATCTAAATCTCTTTAAATTAAGAGTCAAGACAAGTAAGCTACCTTCCTTGAAGCACTTAAAGGCCACAATGAGGTCTATCAGCGTTTGAGGAGAATTCTTCAATCCTAAGCCATCCTTACATATTTGAACCCCATTATGTTTTTGCCAATAAAATAAGCCAATCCAAAAGTAAGGCACTTACAATCTCCCCCTTTGGCTATTTCATGACAAAACCAACACTCACAAAGCATCCTCACAAAAACAGAAAATGGTTGGTCAACAAATTTTTTCTATATTACAATAGAGCTCCTAGACCAAGTCTTGAACATCTTTAAGTCAATCCAAAGCTTGTAGAAAAATCCAACCTACACACAATCAACAAGAAAGATACCTTCCAAGAACAAGTGTGTAAGAGGTGCTTATAACAAGAGTAATTGCAATTGCCAAAATAAATCAATAAAAAAAAAAAATGTAATCATGCAATGCAACTCCCCCTAAATGCAACATTCTAAAAAAAAATGGGTTACTCTCTCACAACTCCCCTTATATGCAATGCCAAGAATGGCACAATTTCTCCCCAACCTTACTCCCCCTTTTTGTCTTGAGATAGGTAAAGGGAGTCTCCCATATTAGGTAAGCATTAGCAAGGAGAGCTTGTAGCACAATCACATATGCATAATCATCTAAGCAATTTTATGCAACTCAATTAAGTAAGAGAGATTCAAGGAGTTTTATTTTAAGAAAATGTGTGACAAAGATGCTTTGCATGCAAGATATGTTGCATTCAAGTTCAAAAGCAATGGCATTTGACAAAGCAAACAACAAAGTTTTCCAATAGAATTCAAACCAATTTAACCCTTTGTCATGGAAAAAGCAAGGATATAGAGTTTAAGCATTTCAATTTAAAAAGTAGCTGTATCCAACTTTATAAGCAAAACAAGACATGAGAAACTTTGCAGCGTATTTGATTTTTTCGGGTGAGATACCCGTATGATGGTAGCTTTGTTCTACCAATAAAGAAAGAGAGATCTTGAATTTTAAGATCCTTATTTATTTGAGTCTCAATATTTGCTTTTGCACACATATTAGCATTCAAGATAAGGCAATCATCATTTTCATTTCACACTTTTCATTTTAAGCATGTCATTAAAAAGAATCATCTTGTCATGGATATCAATTAAAGGTCATTTAAAAAGTACTTCCAAAGTACATCTCATATTCCAAAAATGCATGCTTGAGCATAAATATGACATGGATGTAGCACACTTATTAAGAAAAATACATATAAACATGTACAACCAATCATCTCAAGCAATTAAATAAGAGGCATCAAATTTATCAACGTATCACAATGGATGATCATGCAACTTTGCTCTTTTTGCTTGAGCTCCCCATATGGGGTCAATACTTGCCCTTTCAATCAAAGTGACAAATCCCAACAGACTTGCGAAGGTTCCCAAATCTAAGAGTGTCTAAGGGTTTTGTAAACAAATCCGCTAGTTGGTCATTTGTCCCCACATGTTCCAATGCAATGGTTTTGCTCTCAACTAGCTCTCCTATGAAATGGTGTCTAATGTCAATGTGCTTTGTCCTAGAATGTTGGACGGGATTTTTGAAAATGTTAATGGCACTAATGTTATCACAAAATAAAGTAAGAGTACCTTGCTCCAAGCCATAATTGTTGGTACCCAGGTTTACAGATTGCGCAGTGGAAAGGTTTTTAAATTTTTTAATGCAATCATCAAATAAACCTATTTGTACAGTAATAATCGAAAACAATTAGAAGGAGAAGAAACTATTTCATACCTATGTAGGAGGCTCCTTCACTTTAATATGATCTACTCCTGATTTGTACCACTTGATCTTCCTTGCTGTCTCCCGGAACTGGCAATGGCGTGTGGGCGCATCACGGTATTCAGGAACCTGTATGGAGGTAGAAAAAACAACACAAAACAACTCTTGCTTTGTGTATGGAGAATTCGGCCAACTTAGGATGAAATCAAATCATAAAATAAAATAAAATAAAACTTTCCTTTTTTTTTTTTCTTTGGCCGCATCGCTTTCTTTTTCTTCTTTTGGTGTTGTATTTTGTTTAGTATCTGATACCAAATCAATCATCCAAATCACATATATCTCATATATATATATATATATTTTAAACTTAAACTAATTAATAAAATCTTTTTAGATATCAAATATCTTTTAAAGATATTAATTAATTTATATGATTTAATTTGAATTCAAAACTCTTTTAAATTCAAATTTAAATATTTAATTAAATGAAAATAAAATAATCAAATTATTTTTTTTTTCTTCTTTCAAAATTAAATATCTATCAACACCCTCCATCTAATGATTAATTATACAATTAAATAATCTAATTATTTAATTAACATAATCATTAATATTCATTAATTGAATAATCACATTATTCAATTAATTCCCGAATAGACACGTGTTACTTTTGTAACACAATTAATTGGACAATCCAATTAATTAACCGTGACCCTTGTTACCTAAATCGATTGGGCTAGCAAGGGGACCTAATGGACCCCACAGTATTTTGAGCTCCAATAATCCTTAGAAATAATTAATTAAACTCTTTAATTAATATTTCATGATTATTAACTTCGGTATTATTCCACTAAAAACCCGAAGTTGCACTCTCTCAATTGTAGACGTTTTTACACAAACCATTAACTTTTGGTGTCCATTGATATAACTATTACATATGGTATGATCCTCCACAGGTAGTTCATAATTAGAGTTGGGTCATAATGTCCGTTATACCCCTCTAATTATATCTTTCCATTAAGTACCATCGATTCTCTAATGAACAATAAATCCTACATTCCTTATAGAATTAGGAGAGCGCTCATATTGTTCAAGCCCCGAATCAACCCTTAAGGGAACTACTATCTACTTCTCACAAGAAGGAGTGGATTCCATTATTGTGTGCAGACCTTCCTAGCCACAAGCCAAATCGCGATCCCAACATACGGAGCATATTAATCAGGAATGCAACTCCGACCTCACCCATGGTATATCAAAGACCATTATCTAACCTGAAGGAGTCGATAAGACACTCAGGATTAAGATCACCCGCATATAGCCATCATTTGTTGATATATATGAATCTCATCATGTAACGGATATTGGTGAGAGATTCATATAGATCATGGCCCAGTCCTATATGATCACAACATACAAGGTGCCTCCATTCTCATATCTCCATACGAATGATCTAGGATAAGATCACCGTATATTACGGAATGGACCGCAGCTATAGATTGACCACAAATAAAGTACCCAGCTTTATTTGCTATCTACGGACTCTTTAGATTGCTCGTTTCAAACTGAATCCATCTTTATATGACATTTATATACTCGGTTTGAAATTACATCCAGCAATCTTGGATGTTATGTACACATGTTATTATAAATGTATGAGATAATTTTAATGAATAAACTACTTCTTTTATTTATGTTCAATTCACATTTACAAATTACAAGCTTTAGGGCAAAAACCCCAACAATCTCCCACTTGCACTAAAGCATGTGAGACATGTCCTGTAAACCTAAACTCTCTAGGTGACCCGTAAACACTTTAGCCGGTAAGGTCTTCGTAAGTGGATCAGCAATCCGTACATCCTAACAGGATCAAATCCTGTCATGAATACACTTAGCATATAGTTTCTCGTTCTCTGAAGATACTTGAGAATAGTCTTGACAGCAACTCAAGGATCCAATCCTAGGTTAGACTGGTATCTGCTGGCTACTCCCACTGCGAAGCAGATGTTCGGTCTCTTGCATAACATAGCATACATGAGACTACCTCCTGCTAACATATAGGGAACACGTTTCAGATCCTCAACTTATTGAGGTGTCTTAGGACACTATTCCTTAGACAAGTGAACTCCATGCCTGGAAGGTAAATTACCTTTCTTAGAGTTCTGCATCGAAAATCGCACAAGAATTTTGTCGATATACGATGCCTGAGACAGTGTTATAAATTTGTTCTTGCGATCCCTTATAAGTTGGATCCCTAGAACATAACTTGCCTCTCCCAAATCTTTCATTTGGAATTGGCTGGCCAGCCAACCCTTTACATCAGACAATACTCCCACATCATTCCCAATGAGTAGGATGTCATCTACGTATAGGACCAAGAAAACTACATTCTTGTCAATGATGCGCTTGTAGACACAAGGCTCATCAACGTTTTGCTCAAAGCCATAGGTTTTGATCACTTCATCAAACCTTATGTTCCAAGATCTATATGTTTGCTTAAGTCCATAATTGGATCTTTGCAACTTGCAAACTTTTTGCTCTTGATCTGGAAACATGAATCCCTCTGGTTGCATCATGTAGATTCTTTCATCAAGATTGCCATTCAAGAATGCAGTCTTGACATCCATTTGCCAAATTTCATAATCAAAATAGGCAACAATGGATAAGAGAATCCGAATAGACTTAAACATGGCTACTGGCGAGAAGGTCTCTTCATAATCGACCCCCTCCTTTTGGGTATAACCCTTGGCCACTAGCCTTGCCTTAAAGGTCTCTACCTTCCCGTCTACTTCTCTCTTTCTCTTGTAGATCCACTTACACCCTATGGGTTTCACCCCATCCGGTAAGTCTACAAGTTGCCAGACTGAGTTAGAATACATGGACTCCATCTCGAGATTCATGGCTTTAAGCCATTCCTCTTTATCAGGATCTTCCATTGCATTCTTAAATGTCAGTGGATCATCCACACTATCAGTAGAGACAACATCTTGTCCCTCACTTACACCCAAATAGTGTTCAGGTTGTCTCACAACCCTCTCACTACGTCTAAGTGGTAGTGTATCCTGACTAGGAATCATCTGACTCTCAGATGTTAATAGATCAACAACTCTTGTTGACTGAGAACTGGTCTCACCAGGCTCCAACTCATTCAATACAATTTTTAGAACGAGGCTTATGGTCACTAATATAGTTATTCTCAAGAAATGTTGCATTAGAAGTATCCACCCCTGGTCTCCTTGGAGTATCCTACAAACAAGCAGTCCACAGACTTAGGTTCTAGCTTTCCACTTCTGTTCTTCTGGACGTGTGCTGGACACCTTCATACGCGGAAATGTCGCAAACTAACTTTACGACTATTCCACAACTTTAGAGGAGTCTTAGGAACAGATTTGGATGGCACTACATTCAAAATGTATGCCGCTGTTTGTAATGCATATCCCCAAAAGGAATTTGGTAACTATGAGAAACTAATCATAGATGTCACCATTTCCATTAGGGTTCTATTTCTCCTCTCCAAGTCACCATTTTGCTGAGGTGTACCAGGAGCTGTGAGTTGGGACACTATCCCATACTCGACCATGAAGTCTTCAAACTCTTGGTCAAGGCACTCACCTCTACGATCTGATCGTAGAGTCTTGATAGTCTTTCCTAACTGATTTTCAACTTCAGCTCAGAATTCTTTGAACTTTTCAAAAGTTTTCGACTTCCGTTGCATTAGGTAGACATATCCGTATCTTGAGTAGTCATCTATAAAGGTGACATAATACTCATAACCACCCCCTGCTTTAACATTCATCGGTCCACAGACGTCTGAATGTATAAGCTCTAGTGATTCTTTAGCTCTCAGCCCTTTTCCAGTAAAAGGTCTCTTGGTCATTTTACCTTCTAAACAGGATTCACAGACAGGTAAGGTGCCAGCCTTTAGCTCACTTAAAGGTCCACTTTTCACTAGTCTATCTATCCGGTCAAGGTTGATATGGCCAACTCTCAGATGCCATAGATACGTTTTGTTTTCTGGAGAAATCTTTTAACGTTTTGTTTTAGGTTTTTCAACTTTGAACAATTCAACGTTGAGCAGTGTAGTATGTATTAACGGCCTTAAAACATACAAGTTATTTTCATTTAATCCTGAACATATATTCAAACCATTCTTTGCAATAATAACAGACTTATTATTGAAAGAAACAGAATATAATTGTTCCAACAACTTTGAAATTGAAATCAAATTTCGAGTAAATCCAGGAATTAAATATACATTATCCAATATAATGAAACAACTTCCAAAATGTAGTCTAACTACACCCACTGCTTGGGCTGACACGACATCCCCTGACCCAACATGCATAGAAAAGGATCCCTCCTCAAGCTGTGTCCAAGATTCAGTCCATTGCATAGAAGAACAAACATGGTTAGTGGCTCCCGAATCAACTATCCAGGGTGAAGAATCATCTTCTACTATACATGCTTCAAGAACAAGTAAATCACATTTACTTTTTGCCTTTTTCTTCTTGCTTTGGGCTTTCTTGGGTTTGGGCTTACGCTTAGCCTTCCCAGCAGACCTCTTCCTCTTTTTGTTATTGGAGGAAGATGGTTCAGCAACATTTGCCTTACCGGTCTTGCCCTTGCTGTCCTTAGTCAAGGACTCAAAGGTAGTGAGCTCATTGAGCAACTGTGTGAGACTGAACCTAAGCTTGTTCATCCCATAGTTGCTCTTGAACTGATCGAAACTCTTTGGAAGAGTCGTCAGTATGATGCTCACCTGACTGGGTTCATCAATGGCCCCGCCATTGATTTCTGCCGTGTTGAAGTGGGACATCATGTTCAGGACATGTTCCCGAACTGATGTTCCATCCTTCATACGAGCGAGCATAGCGGAACGAACAGCTTCGTGCCGCTTTTGCTCAGAGGGTTGCCCGAACATTGCCTGTAATGACTCCGTTATTTCAAATGCAGTACTCATTGCTTCGTGCTTTGTGACAAGCATGTCTGTCATACTTGCTAACAGATATGTTCGGGCTTTCTCATCTGATGAGACCCATTTCTCATACGCCTCACGAACAGTTCGTGGGGCATTGGCAGTAGGCATTGGAGGACATTCCTCCGTAAGCACAAACTTAAGGTCCTTGGTGACCAAAATTGCATTGATATTCTGTTTCCATTTAGTGTAGTTATCACCAGTTAATTTGTCATTGGCTATGATTTGTAATAGTGTAGTTGACATGGCTGATAAAAAAAAATTCATTCATTCATACATTTAAAACATGTGTAAATGTTAGGCATAAAATTAAACATGATGCATGAAAATGTTTAATGAACAAGAACAACCCTAAAAAGTGTTTCTACGCCACGACTATCCAACATACCACAAGCAAGTGCCGCCTTAGGGTCATTTAAATTCTTGCATGTTGGATCGAGACATTCTCAATCAAATGTTATATCGGAATAACTCTTATTCCTCTAATATTCAACCATCGTATATTTCAGTCAGGTTTCTAATTAACCAATTTAATTATAACCTTGTGAGCGTAACCCATCATTTCAGATCTCATGATCTTAACTCGAGAATTGCCGCCTTAGGGTCGGTCAATCCCGAAATCCCCTCAGAAATCCTATCCGTTAGGAAGTTAACCTTGATATTGATTCTTATGGAAACCCTCCTTAGGGAGGACGAAAACAATGCCATCACGAGACCCCACTCAAATCTTACGGTGTTGAACTAATGACGGAGACCGCGGGATATAATGTCATATATCCCTCTCCCACTCACTATTTTATAATAAGGGTTTTCCATTAATATTAATGCACCTAGATAAACTAGATTAAACGGCTAATTTCAATCTAAGTGTCAAGTGCATTAATCACAAATTATTAGAATCCTATTCCAATAACTAATAAACTAATTTGATTTTTAACTCTTTAAAAATCTAGTTCATTAGTGATAATTCTAATCTATGTAAACTATTTACTAAGGCTAGAATTATTAAATGTGTATTTACCAAGTTTTAACTATTAAAACTAAACACATTATTAGGTCCTATTATTATTAGGGGCTTAATCAAATTAATCCTAATATATATTAAAGGACCCCACTAATCTAAGTAATTAAACTCTTTAAAAAAAATAGGTTAGTGATTAATGAGAATTACCAAGTTTTTACTCCTAAAAACTAATCCCATTAATTTATAGCCAATTATGTGAATTACTCATTTTAATCAAATTAAAAAATAAACACATAATAAAGATGGCTATAATGCATGTATGAGATATCAACATATATATGTGTAGGCACACCTAATCTAAATGATATGTATATGCATGGCAATGCTTGAATCATCTCATAATAAAAACATACATGAGTTGACCGGGTACAATGGGTTTATCTAACTTAAAAAAAATAATCTAATTACAAAATTTAATTCAAGGCATTCCTTGGTCTTCTTGTAATCTCTTTTTCTTCAAGTCCATCTTTTGCACCTAATGGGCTTTTAACCAAGTCCAACTTGATTAACCTTAATATTTTTAATGGAGATCCATCTCATGAATCATTAAACTAAGGCCCATATGTTACACTTAACATTTATTTAAGGCCCAAGTCATTACTAAAAATATTCCGGCCCATTCACACTTCCAAATACGTAAACCCAAGTGTCACAAATTCACAGCCTTGCACGTAAGTCTAACGCAACCTTGCACGACACTCGTGCGTTGCTGCCTTAGAGCTGTGCACCATGCTTTAAATTGTGTGCATACGCAGCACCATACTTTAAATGTGCAACAACTGTGCAATTTTTATTTTATTTTATTCTCACACACACATTCGTGCAACACTTGCACACTCATGCATTTTATTATTATTATTATTATTATGTGCAACACTTGCACACACAACAACATGTTGCCAAAAAAAAATATATGACTTGTGCGGCATGGCTGTCTTTGTTCTTCCGGATCATTTTTCTTTGTCTTCGAATCTTGTTCTTTGTAAACGGTTACATAATCATATTACAAATATCGATATACATAGAACGATTACATCCGAAGAGAAAAAAAAATAATTATAATTACATCCCGGAATTAATATTACATTGAAAAATATTACAATTAAATTCCAAAAAACTTAAAACCCAATGTACCATACAATTAACGATCAACCATGTTTATAATAAATTAAAAAAAAAATTATAAACATCATACAATCATTAGAAAGTGCCCACACATTCATACATACAATCAAGAGCAATCGAATTCAATTATACTGAACAAAAATTGGCTCTGATACCAATTGTTGGTACCCAGGTTTACAGATTGCGCAGCGGAAAGGTTTTTAAATTTTTTAATGCAATCATCAAATAAACCTATTTGTACAGTAATAATCGAAAACAATTAGAAGGAGAAGAAACTATTTCATACCTACGTAGGAGGCTCCTTCACTTTAATACGATCTACTCCTGATTTGTACCACTTGATCTTCCTTGCTGTCTCCCGGAACTGGCAACGGCGTGTGGGCGAATCACGGTATTCAGGAACCTGTATGGAGGTAGAAAAAACAACAAAAAACAACTCTTGCTTTGTGTATGGAGAATTCGGCCAACTTAGGATGAAATCAAATCATAAAATAAAATAAAATAAAACTTTCCTTTTTTTTTTTCTTTGGCCGCATCACTTTCTTTTTCTTCTTTTGGTGTTGTATTTTGTTTAGTATCTGATACCAAATCAATCATCCAAATCACATATATCTCATATATATATATATATATATTTTAAACTTAAACTAATTAATAAAATCTTTTTAGATATCAAATATCTTTTAAAGATATTAATTAATTTATATGATTTAATTTGAATTCAAAACTCTTTTAAATTCAAATTTAAATATTTAATTAAATGAAAATAAAATAATCAAATTATTTTTTTTTCTTCTTTCAAAATTAAATATCTATCAACACCCTCCATCTAATGATTAATTACACAATTAAATAATCTAATTATTTAATTAACATAATCATTAATATTCATTAATTGAATAATCACATTATTCAATTAATTCCCGAATAGACACGTGTTACTTTTGTAACACAATTAATTGGACAATCCAATTAATTAACCGTGACCCTTGTTACCTAAATCGATCGGGCTAGCAAGGGGACCTAATGGACCCCACAGTATTTTGAGCTCCAATAATCCTTAGAAATAATTAATTAAACTCTTTAATTAATATTTCATGATTATTAACTTCGGTGTTATTCCACTGAAAACCTGAAGTTCCACTCTCTCAACTGTAGACATTTTTACACAAACCATTAACTTTTGGTGTCCATTGATATAACTATTACATATGGTATGATCCTCCACAGGTAGTTCATAATTAGAGCTGGGTCATAATGTCCGTTATACCCCTCTAATTATATCTTTCCATTAAGTACCATCGATTCTCTAATGAACAATAAATCCTACATTCCATACAGAATTAGGAGAGCGCTCATATTGTTCAAGCCTCGAATCAACCCTTAAGGGAACTACTATCTACTTCTCACAAGAAGGAGTGGATTCCACTATTGTGTGCAGACCTTCCCAGCCACAAGCCAAACCGCGATCCCAACATACGGAGCATATTGATCAGGAATGCAACTCCGACCTCACCTATGGTATATCAAAGACCACGATCTAACCTGAAGGAGTCGATAAGACACTCAGGATTAAGATCACCCACATATAGCCATAATTTGTTGATATATATGAATCTCATCATGTAACGGATATTGGTGAGAGATTCATATAGATCATGGCCCAGTCCTATATGATCACATCATACAAGGTGCCTCCATTCTCATATCTCCATATGAATGATCTAGGATAAGATCACTGTACATTACGGAATGGACCCCAGCTATAGATTGACCACAAATAAAGCACCCAACTTTATTTGCTATCTACGGACTCTTTAGATTGCTCGTTTCAAACTGAATCCATCTGTATATGACATTCATATACTCGGTTTGAAATTACATCCAGCAATCTTGGATGTTATGTACACATGTTATTGTAAATGTATGAGATAATTTTAATGAATAAACTACTTCTTTTATTTATGTTCAATTCACATTTACAAATTACAAGCTTTAGGGCAAAAACCCCAACAATAATCGGCTAGCATTTGTTTCATCCACATCAATTGAGTGCAAGAACTACTAGTGGTAATGAATTCTGCCTCAGCCGTGGATAGGGAAATTAAGTTTTGCTTCTTGCAAAACCAAGAAACCAAATTGTTCCCAAGGAAAAAGCAACCGCCTGATGTACTCTTCCTATCATCACAATTTCTTACCCAATCGGCATCACTAAATCCAACATGACTTGAAGTAGTGTCAAAGGAGTATCAAATCCCATGATTTGAGGTACCATTCACAAACCGAATGATTCTCTTCGCCGTAACAAGGTGATATTGAAATTCCCTTAAAGCAATATTGTATATTATACCTAGGGGGTGAATAGGTATAGTCCCAAAATTTTCTAATATTCAAAAATGCGGAATATAAGAATGAAATGAATACTTGAAATGATATAACTATTGTATAGTATGAATCAATACATGTGAACATCAATATACAAACGAATCAATACAAGTGAACATATGGAAGATAAAGAAATATAAAGCGAAAATGAGACATAATGTTTTTATGTGGTAAAACCTCAAAGAGGAAACATCCACTACCACAACCACCAGCAAAGCAAATCCATTATATGAAAATGACTTACACACTCAAAGATATCAACACTATGATATCCACTTCAAGCTATTACCTCCTAATCAATCCCCAGGCTAGTGATTCATGAAGCCTACTTTCTATCTAAGGTGTGTTCTACACCTCTAGTAAGCAACTTCTTATCCAAGGCTCACAAGCCTCTAGGAAGATTTTCTTGCTTAGCAATCTAGATCGAGTGATCCTAGTCAAGCTCTCCTAGCTCAACTATCAAGAGTACTAAACTCCTTGCTAAGACTTTTGCTTGGCTATCCGAAACTCATTCCTAGCTAAGTCTTCTTGCTCAATACAAAGCTTCACTCACTTTGAAATAAACTTCAACCTATTACAAGGAAATGATCTAAGTGATGCAAATGATGCAAATCACAATCAAATAAAGCTAGATGATCAATCTAACACTATGTACATGCTTAGAGACATTCTAGGATATTCTATCAACAAGCAATCACAAATGCACCTAGAAATCAAAGCATGTAAATCCATAAGAACAAGATATGAATATTTAATATTTATCACAAAAATCTTAGTTCTTAGATCATGAAATTAAACCTAGATAATATCATGAGGCACATCATATATGTCATATCTAGAATCAATTTCAAGTTCAATCAATTTTAGCTAAAAATGTTCAAATGAAATCACAAAGCTAAAACTCAAAACTCAATAATCAATCAATCAATCATACAAACCTAGCATGTGAAGTAACATCATTCTTAATACAAATATGAAGATTAAAAGAGATGATCAAAAATGAAAGTAAGAAGAAAATGTTTCACTTACAAATATGAACCTCGGACTGAAATAGGCTCACACCAAAAAATCACAAAGTCACTTAACTTTGAAAATGCTTGGGGTTTGTAGCTCTCATCAAGACCAACATTTCTGGCTTTTGAATCAAGTGATTTGGAGTTGAAATAAGAAAGTTATGATTGAATCAAGACACTAAAAATCATGAAGAATTTTCTGCACTCTTTCTTTCTTTTCAATTTTCTTCAAGTTGTGTTTGGAGGGAAGGAAAATGAATTTTAAAAGAGAGAGAGAAGGAAAGGAAGCACCAATCTACATGTGACATGTCACCACCATGTGTGGGGCATGTGTGCCACACGTGGGCAGAAAGGTGCTCTGGCCTTGTGGCACACGGCCTCCACACGTGAGCCCTCAAGCTTGGCCTTTGGCCATGATTGCTCCTCTCGCGCTCCGTACGCGTTCTTCGGCCGTTTCTGAGCCTCCAAACTCCGATTTTGAATCTGTTTTTCGATTACAAATCATGACTTCCTCACACACAATGATGACTATAAAAATTTGACAAAAGGTTGAGAATTCATCTCGGAAAACGATGATGAAGACAACTCAACGAATAAGAATGCAAAGTAGCATAGCTATGTCGTATGGACTCGAAACCTAATGAATGAGTAACTGAAATGACCAGAACTCAATAAGGAATCAAATAAGATCATGTTCAAGTCCAAAATACAAGAAACACAAACAAATAAATACTATGCAACACAAGCATGCCGTATCTAAGCGATAGTGAGAAAAACATGTAAATCTACAAGATTGTCAACAAAGAGATAAATGCATGTGCATAGTTAAATGCGTGTGAAAGTGTTATACCATATGTTTGAACTAAGATGTAGGGACACACGTGTATAAATTGTGTGTGTGTGCACTTACGCCTTGCAAGAGGAAGAAGAATCTTGATACCTTAGCATCCAAGTACGCGATGTTCCCTTTGGAGAAGAAATTTGCACAAGATGTTGATTCTTCACCTTTGAAGCTTCTTTCTTCCACGAATCACCTAAGCAACAACAAATACAAATATAGAGAGTTTTGCAATGGAATCAAGCCAATACAAATAAAGGATCTTACAGAGATTCTTTAGGATTAGCTTGGTACCTAGCACAAACAGCCACACTAAATGAAATATCGGGCCTACTTGCGGTCAAGTAAAACAAGCTACCTATCATGCCATGATATAAATTTGCTCAACATCCTTTCCACTAGCATCTTTGCTTAGTTTCAAGGTGGTGCTCATGGGTGTGTCACAATGTTTGGCATTTTCAAGGCCAAACTTTTTCGCTAGGTGTTTAGTAGCTTGGGATATAAAGATCCCATCATGCATTTGCTTAATTTGCAACCATAGGAAGTAATTTAGTTCACCAACCTGATGAGGTCGTTTGTGTACTCAACAAAATAGTAATAATAGAGATTATGGTTGATTCTTGAAAACTCTTTTAAGGCCACTTAATCCTTTTAAAATGTGATTTGATAGCAAAATAGTGAGCAAGTTCGTTCCACAGGGAATGGAGTGTTAATTAGATAAATTGACTAATCTTAGAGCAATAAAGTAAATCATATTGTTTGATAGATGTGTGGTTTCTAAAACCACAAATGCTAACTACTCAAATGAAAATACACAAAATATGCTATGAAAAATAGAATACTCAACACCTTGATAAGAATTGTGATAGAAATCAATTAATGAGATAGCTAGGGAATAGATCGATTAACAATTGAATGTGGGTAAGCTAACTAGCATCATTAATGTACCAATCTCATTATGTTAACCACTTAGAGGCTTAGATTAGTGGGGTTGGTATACCCACCACTAATCTATCCTATCCAATGGGTTCTTAATCACACAAGGATTGTCAATCCACATGTGAATATATAACAAATTACTCCACTCAAGATAGCAATCAACAAGTGATATACAAGTCAATTATAATGAATGGAATCTAATTAATTTGAATGAATAGAACACATAAGAGATTCATTACAAGCTAAGCTAAACCCACAACCAATTGATCCTTAAATCTATCCCCTAGATTAGGGGTTTAGTTACACATATTTGCAATAAATGAAAAGAAGTAAATGATAAGGAAATAACCCTTGGGTCACCTTCTTTAAGCTTGATCCTTCTTCTCCTCTATGCTCCTAGATGCAAGGAATGGAGGTTGAGGAAATGTCTTGGAATGTGGGTGTTTTGGTGGTGAAAATATATACTTGCGTGTGTCTAAACAACCTAGAGGGGGGGTGAATGGGTTGTTAATCCGTTATTACCAAATTTTCGGATTAGTCAATATTACAAATAAAACCCCAATCACACAAACAATAAAATCAAGTATAAAATGCGGAAATTAAAGAACACTTGATTTTTACGTGGAAACCCACACGGGGAAAAAACCACGGGCTGTTATGTGCGCCACACACGGTCAACGAAATCCACTATATGAAAAGGAATTTACACCCTCAAGTGATTCTCGGACTCTCACCCTAGATAACCTCAGGCTATGGACACTACCACTCGTCACTCTTGGTTCAATCCCTAGTGATATCCCCTGATACACTACTCTTGGCGTGAGCAACTCCTAATCTACCCAGCAGGCCTTTTACAGTGGCACTCAACCAATTGCTTGAGCACTACACACCGGTAGCCACAAGACTTTCCTTGCTTGTGCAACTTCACCTAGAAGCCACAAGACTTTGACTCATGAAGAGAATTAAAAGTCTATGTGAGTGTGGCAATAATGATGCACAAATGCAACAAGTGCTAGACTAAACACAAGATGCTTAACTAGATGTTATAATGCAAATAAACATCCTAGTTATCAACAAAACCTACATGTACATGCATGAGGTGTCAATTAGTTGTAGAGATTTCTTACAACCTAATTGTCAACAAACAAAGCCAATTCAACACATGTTGTCAATAATCATGGCAATGACAATAAATGCAATTAACAAGTGCAATTAAGGAATTGTCAATCAAAAAGGCCAATCAACACATGTTGTCAATGAACATGGCTAGGACAATAAATGCAATAAACAAATGCAATCAATGAGTCCTACACATCAATGTCTAAATGAAAATCATATAGACTTAGCTAGAGGGCAAAATAGTCCTAAATGCTAGCTATCAACAAACAACTCATCTCAACCAAAATCAAAGACTCAAACATGTTATAAACAACATTAAGTAAAGAGTCATGCATTTAATTAACCACTAAATGCTAATCCTAGGCAAAACATGTCATAAGAATGAAATATGAAGTTCTAGGACATGTAGAAGTTACCTAGTCAAAGAAAACAAGAAATCCCATGCTTGAATGATGTTAGGAAGAAGCTAGATGCACATGGGAAGTGGTTTGGTTGAGTAAAGATGAGTTCTTGGGAGCTTGTCTCTCTAGGGATGAGTTTCTCTTTTTAAGATCTGAATTTTAGCTCAACAAAAACGAGCTACGAAGAGGATGATACTTATATAGGACCCCTAGATGAAATGATGTCGTTTTGGCCTTTGGAAAACGAAAAGTCACGCACGACCGCTGCCAAAGCCGCAGCTGTCCGGCAGCGGTCCGGCAGCTGTCCGGCAGCTGTTCGCCCAAACACTTGCGAAATCAGGCAGCTGTCCGGCAGCGGTTAGGAAGCTGTCCGGCAGCGGTCCGGCAGCTGTCCGGCAGCTGTTTTCCCTGTCAAGCCAAAACGCTGCGGAAAAATGGCAGCGGTCCGGAAGCGGTTCGGGAGCGGTTTTCTCTGTCCGAAAAACGCTTTCCTAGCGCTGGGAAGAAAATCACAGCGGTCCAGGAGCGGTCTGAGGTAAAAATTTACCTCTAGAAAAACCTTCAAGCAACTCCCAAGGCCAAAAAACATGCCAAAGAATAAATGCACAATGATAGAGTGATCAAGCATGAAAACGAATATGCAACAACACAAAACACACAACAAAGTATATAGAACATAAGATCATGAAATGTGTGTGTGTGTGCAACTAAATCTCTTCACATAAAGAGTTAAGCACAAGTGATTATACCTTCAATGAGCTCTTGTGCTTGAGGGCTTGAAAACCAAATAAGCTTGAACAAGAACAAGGAAGCCCTAAACTACCCTTACATTTTAAACCCCCAAAATGTAGTTTGTCATGAAATAAGCCAATCAAAATTAAGGAACTTACAGGTGGAAAGTTACTAAGGATTTTGGTGGAGAAATGGTGGGATGAGGAATGATGTAGTGAAGTAATCAAGGTTTTGTGTTGAAGGTTGGATGGATTAGATGAGTTCAAGGAGAGAAATGGAGGATGAGGTATAGTGTGCCATGGATGCTTGAGATAGATCTCAGATTTGTTCTTTGTATATTCTTCTCTGATTTTTTTGCGATCCTCTTGAAGATGGAGAGACAATCTATTTATATGCACTCTTTGACAAGTACTGATAACTGCTTGATTCGCTGAGGTGGAGTCTTGGTCGCTATTTGGTCGCTATGGCGACCCTGGTGCGTAAAACGGTTAGAAGAGAAGGTCGCCATGAAAACCATCTTTCTCGCTATTTGGCAAGTGGCGACCATGAGCAATTTGTGTAGAGGTCGCCACTTGCACCTCTAGGTCGCCATGGCGACCATAAGTGGCGACCCTGCAAAAGTGAGGAGGTCGCCACTTGCAACATCAAGGTCGCCATGGCGACCTTAAGTGGCGACCATGCCTTGAGTGCACTAGGTCGCCATTTGCAAGGGAGGTCGCCATGGCGACCCCAAATGGCGACCTCACCTGGTTGATTTGTGGACTTTCTGTCGCCATGGCGCTCAAGTGGCGCCCAAGTGGTGACCTTCTGATGTCTTTGGAGAATCCTCTGTCGCCATGGTGCTCATGTAGCGACCTTTGATGTCCAAGTGGCGAAAATGCCCTGTTCCTTCCCATTTGTGACATATTTTCGCACAAGTCCTCCACCTTCATCTTAATTGCTTCTGAAACCTAATAAAACCTGAAACACTCAATTTAACAACATTAAACACAGGGAAATGCCCGAGAATCAAGCAAAAAGAATCGGAAATGAGGGCCAAAATCATACCAATTTTGGCTTGATCAAATACCCCCAAACCAATCTTTTGCTAGTCCTCGAGCAAAAACAATAACAAGCACACCCCCAAAAACATGCATAGAGATATTTCAAAGGTTATCACTTCAAATGATCAATGTGCGAAGCCAAAATGAAGAGATTAAAACAGTTATGCCATGGTGAGGATTTAAACATGCAAGAGCATGTATAGTTAGGATTAAAAACATGCCACCTTAGACATAATTGTACGCAATGCGATCTTTCATTCAAAATGCCAAAGCTTCAAAGCAAAGGTGCTATTAGTTTAGAATGTAATTCGCTTTGATACTAAACCTCACCGGATTCTCTCTACTTTTCTCCAAGACTTCTAGGTTCACTCAAATTTGTACATGTGCAATATGAGTTCATGTTATGGCAGCAAATTGATTGCACATGCTAATCATTAAAACGCAATTTCCTGAAAAGTGATCTCATGAATGGAATTGCAAGCCATGAATTAGAAAGAACATGCATCAACCAAATTGTGCAAAATGGACAATCCTAAAGATCATGAAGGTCTTTTCTTTGGTTGTAATGGGGCCTAAGGTTATGGTGAAACAAAGAATGGAAGAAATGGATATCAAGGGACCTAATGATTACATTAAGGCATACATTCTAATTCTTTAAGTTCCACAAGATTCACACACATTGTTCACACTTCAAGGTGTCCAGGCTCACAATTACACATGTGTATGCTACTCCTATTTTCAACTTGAGTAGTTCAACTACTTCTCTTTCTTTTCTAGGCCCTTTGTGCCTAATTTCTTGATTCTCTTTTTCTTTGCTTTTCTTTGCTTGCCAATTCTTTTCTTTTCATGCTTTTCATCATTCTCTTTTATTTTATTTTATTTTATTTTCTCATTCTTTACAAGCTTTTGTTTTCTTTTCCATTTTCAAACATCTCTTGCTTTGCAAGACTCTTACACACATTCACATGCCTAGGTACACACCTTATATTTATAAATTCAAAATTTTACATTGATTTCCTAAGCCTTAGCAAATCATTTGGTCAAGGTAGGTCAATTATTATAAGGCTATAAGGTTCATGTAGATGTGGTTCATGAAAGAAAAGCTTCAAATGTGTTTGGCTTCAAAGGGGCTTGGCAGCACACATATTCAAATTGGTTGGAAGTGTTTAGGCCAAAGAGGTTTTCACATGCAGACCATAATATTCTATGGCAAACAACATTTAGTGCAAATGAGACCAAAACATGCTTGTATGAGTGTTTGAGAATGAGTGTTTAAAGAGTGAATGTTTACAACTTAACGTATGCTTTTTAAAGGCTGTGTTTGTGATCCTCACGGGAATCTCCACTATTAATTCTTACCCTTCAAGAAAATTTGATCATTCACTCAACATTAAGAGAAAAAGATTAACGCATTTTGTTCAATGACACCCTAAGTGGCATGGTGTTAATCTAAACCAAACACTTCTCAAACATGCACAATTCCTCACTACATCATATAAAGAACAATCTCCACAAGCAAAGCATGCTCAAATATGGCAATATAGCAAAAAAAAAAATTTGAAAATTTTGGCACACAATTCTTTTGAAAACCAAGCAACATGGTGTTGTGCAAAAGCACCCCCAAACCTAAATTTGACATTGTCCTCAATGTTCAAGGGTGGTAAAAATAAAGACAACAAGCGCAACCCACTAAGTTTCAAGCAATAATCCAACAAGCAAGAGCAAAAACAAAATATCCAATCATCCGGCATATTGCCCTCCAAATCAATTAACACAAAATCCCAACAACACATATAACAATGAAGCACAAATGTCCTAAATCCACTACCAAAATCCAATTCACACCCTTATTCTATGCGGAAACAAAATAAAGGCAATAATGAGAAATAATGATTAAAAAGGAAAAAGAAATGCGAAAATTAAAAGTATATGAAAATCAAAACTACTTAAGCAAAAAGGAAGAGCAATCGTTACCCAATCGGATCAGTCAATTCTTCATTTGAAACGGGCTCCCAAGTTGGGTCTCCTCCCCTATACGGCTTCAACCGATGGCCATTCACTTTAAACCTATCGCCTTTTTTCAAACTTTCAATTTCAACGGCGCCATGAACAAACACTTACACAACTCTGTAAGGTCCTGTCCATCTTGACTTTAGCTTACCCGGAAATAACCTCAAACGGGACTCAAATAGGAGCACTAACATTCCCGGATGGAAATCTTTCCTTCTCAGCTTCTTATCATGGTAGAATTTGGTCCTTTCCTTGTAAAGCCTAGCGCTCTCATAAGCTTATAAACGGAACTCCTCAAGCTCACTAAGTTGTAGCTTCCTTTCCTCTCCCGCTTTGTCAAGATCTAGGTTTAGCTTCCGAATAGCCCATAAAGCGTTGTACTCAAGCTCCACCGGTAAATGACATGCTTTCCCAAATACTATCCGGAAAGGACTCATTCCTATCGGGGATTTGTAGGCTGTCCTGTATGCCCACAATGCATCACTCAGTTTAGATGCCCAGTCTTTCCTAGTCCCGTTGACAGTTTTTTCTAGTATTTGTTTAATGTGCCGGTTACTCACCTCCACTTGTCCCGAGGTTTGAGGATGGTAGGGAGTTGCCACTTTGTGCTGAACCCCATATTTCTTCAATAAGGCCTTGAAAACTCTATTACAAAAATGACTTCTACCGTCACTTATTATTGCTCTTGGTGTTCCAAACCTTGCGAAGATATATTCCTTGATGAATCCAACAACCACGTGACTATCATTTGTTCTAGTGGGGATTGCTTCCACCCACTTAGATACATAATCCACTGCCACCAAGATAAAGTTGTAACCATGGGAAGTAACAAAGGGCCCCATAAAATCTATCCCCCATACATCAAACAACTCGATCACATGCTCACTATTCAATGGCATCTCATCCCTCTTCCCAATGTTCCCCGACCTTTGGCATCTATCGCACCTTAAACAAAATTCATAAGAATCCTTTGCCAAGGTTGTCCAATAGAATCCGCTTTGGAGAATCTTCAACATTGTTTTCTTACCACTATAATGTCCTCCACACTCACGCTCATGGCAGAATCTCAAAATTTCTCCTTGCTCGTTTTCTGGAACACATCTTCGGATATTCTGATCTGGACCTCGTTTAAACAAGTATGGCTCATCCCAGAAGTAAAATCTAGTGCTAGCTATGAATCTTTTCCTTGCTTGAGAGTTCAATTCCGAAGGGATCACCTTTGATGCTAAAAAATTGACGATGTCTGCAAACCATGGGTCCTTATCCTGTATTACCCACAACTGTTCATCCGGAAAGCACTCTCTTAGTGGAATCACATCATCCTCCATAAGAGTTCCTTGAGTTAGTCTACTCAGATGGTCCGCCACTACATTTTCACAACCCTTCTTATCCCTAATCAATAGGTCAAATTCTTGCAATAAAAGTATCCACCTAATCAATCTTGGTTTTGCATCTTTTTTGTGCAAGAGATACCGAATAGCAGCATGATCCATATAGACAACTACCTTGACGCCCACCAAATACTGCCTAAACTTTTCATAGGCAAATACTATTGCCAACAACTCCTTTTCCGTAGTTGAATAATTCATCTGAGTGTCATTGAGAGTTCTTGATGCATAGTAAATGACATGTGGAAGCTTTTCTATGCGCTGTCCCAAAACTGCCCCTATAGCATAATCAGATGCATCACACATAAGCTCAAAGGGAAAACACCATTGCGGTGGCATGATGATAGGAGCCGAAGTTAAGGCCTCTTTCAAAGTCTCAAAGGCAATGCTACAAGCTTCATCAAATTTGAATTCTACATCCTTTTGAAGGAGGGTACACAACGGTCTTGCGATTTTCGAGAAGTCTTTAATGAACCGCCTATAAAACCCCGCATGCCCCAAAAATGACCTAATATCCTTGACCGACCTAGGTGGAGGTAAACTTTTCATCACTTCGATTTTAGCCTTGTCGACCTCAATGCCCTTCTCGGAAATCACATGCCCTAGCACAATACCACTTCTAACCATAAAGTGACATTTCTCCCAATTGAGCACTAGGTTCGTCTCCTCACATCTCTGAAGTACCAACGATAGATTCCTCAAACATTCATCAAAAGAAGCTCCAAACACCGAGAAATCGTCCATGAAGATTTCTATTATGTTCTCAACCATATCCGAAAAGATTGAGGTCATACACCTTTGAAAAGTGGTCGGTGCGTTGCATAACCCGAAAGGCATCCTCCTATACGCATACGTGCCAAATGGACACGTAAACGTAGTCTTTTCTTGGTCTACCGGAGCAATGGCTATTTGGTTATATCCTGAGTACCCATATAAAAAATAGTAATGACTATGACCGGCGAGACGCTCCAACGTTTGGTCAATGAAGGGAAGAGGGAAGTGATCTTTTCTTGTGCCAGTGTTCAATCTCCTATAATCTACGTAAACCCTCCATCCAGTCTGTAGCCTTTGTGGAATTAATTCATTCCGCTCGTTCTTCACTACCGTGATTCCGGATTTCTTGGGTACCACGTGTATGGGGCTTACCCACTTGCTATCCGAAACCGGGTAGATGATTCCCACATCTAACAGCTTCAATACTTCCTTTTTGACCACCTCTTGCATGACAGGATTCAGTCTCCGTTGTGCCTCCCTAGTCGGCTTTGTGTCCTCCTCCAACCGGATCTTATGCATGCACAATGTTGGGCTAATTCCCTTGATATCATCCAGTGTCCATCCTATAGCTTTTCTATATTTCCTCAAGATCACAAGCAATCTCTCCTCCTCACTTGAGTCTAGGTTAGCTGCAATGATAATCGGAAAGGCTTGATTCTCTTCCAAGAATGCATACTTTAAGGTCGAAGGTAGTTCTTTCAACTCTAGTTTCCTTGGGGAAGGTTCATCCTCATTGCTCCCCTGTTGTTCTACCAAATCACTTCCTTCTCTACTATCCTCCGTAACCACTTCGTCTACTACTTCTTGATAACATACCCTCATGTTAGCTTTTTCCTTAATATCATCTAAGATATCCACACTGTAGCAATCGTGTGCCCCAATTGGACAAACCAAGGACTCAAACACCTTATACTCCACCACTTCATCCAAAACCTTCAATGTCAACTTTCCCTCATGCACATTAATCACTGCCTTTGCTGTAACCATAAAGGGTCATCCCAATAGAATCACTGAGTCTTTTTCATCCGGGTCGGTCTCCATTTCTAATACTACAAAGTCTGCAGGGATAATTAGCTTATCAACTTGGATAAGGACATCCTCAACTATTCCTCTAGGTTGCCTAGCTGATTGATCCGCCAAAATGAGGGACATTTTCGTTGGTCTCAACTCATTCAACCCCAACTTCCTATAGATAGAGAACAGCATTAAGTTGATGCTGGCCCCTAGGTCAAGCATAGCCCTCACTTGACCCTCTCCACCAATTGTTATATTGATTATGAAACTCCCTGGATCTTTAAGCTTCGGTGGAAGTCTCTTCTGAATAACTGCACTTGCATTCTCATCAAGTCTCTCTTGATTCTTCGACCTAAATCTGTACTTCTCCTTATTTAGTTCTTTGAAAAATTTCCCATATGCCGGCATCTTCTGAATTGCCTCTAGAAGAGGTAGATTGATTGATACTTTAGAAAGCACATCATAGATATCCTTGAACGATTGCTCTAATCTATCCTTCTTCAACCTTCCCGGGTACGGTACTCTCGAGACACTAGGATTTATAGATGTGTTGATATTAGGATTCCCCCCTCAGTGATTCCAACTCTCCCAGGCTTAGACCCTTCTCCCTATCAATGGTCTCTCTCTCCGGCACCACATCCTCTTTACCATTACCCTCTGTATGTGAGTTGTTGTTGCCACTAGTATCATCCTCATTCCTTCCATTGTTCACTACTCTACCGCTTCTCAAAATGGCTTTTGCACTACCAAGATGGAGAGAGTCGCTTGAGCCCATCACCTCACCGCTTAACACTCTCTCCGTAATCCTTCCTACATGCCCTTCAAGTCTACCGATCGATTCTTCTAGCTTTAAGAACCGACTATGACTAGCCTCCATAAATCCATTTAAAAGCTTCTCATAGGTTGCTTGTGTTTCATGAAGGTTTCTTCTCATCTCGTCTTCTATACCTTCTACATGGAACTCCACCTCCTCTGGTGCCCGTACTTCACTGTCCTCTTCTCTGGAGGACCTTGTAGCAAATGTTGTCATTTCTCTCATGAATTTTTCCATTTGTTCCGCCAGAGAATCCATTTCCTGAAATTTACACAATACACATTACCACGTAAAAAGAATTCGAAAGAAAACTAAAATGAAATACTATTTGCTAATATGAGCAACAAAGAAAATGCATACTAAAAAGAAAAGTCCATCTATGTAATCTATGTAGTATAGTGGTGAGTATTCCCGCCTGTCACGCAGGTGACCCGGGTTCGATCCCCGGCAGCGGCGCCATTTTTTGATGAGGTCGTTTGTGTACTCAAAAAAATAGTAATAATAGAGATTATGGTTGATTCTTGAAAACTCTTTTAAGGCCACTTAATCCTTTTAAAAGGTGATTTGATAGCAAAATAGTGAGCAAGTTCGTTCCACAAGGAATGGAGTGTTAATTAGATAAATTGACTAATCTTAGAGCAACAAAGTAAATCATATTGTTTGATAGATGTGTGGTTTCTAAAACCACAAATGCTAACTACTCAAATGAAAATACACAAAATATGCTATGAAAAATAGAATACTCAACACCTTGATAAGAATTGTGATAGAAATCAATTAATGAGATAGCTAGGGAATAGATCGATTAACAATTGAATGTGGGTAAGCTAACTAGCATCATTTATGTACCAATCTCATTATGTTAACCACTTAGAGGCTTAGATTAGTGGGGTTGGTATACCCACCACTAATCTATCCTATCCAATGGGTTCTTAATCACACAAGGATTGTCAATCCACATGTGAATATATAACAAATTACTCCACTCAAGATAGCAATCAACAAGTGATATACAAGTCAATTATAATGAATGGAATCTAATTAATTTGAATGAATAGAACACAAAGTGAGGAGGTCGCCACTTGCAACATCAAGGTCGCCATGGCGACCCTAAGTGGCGACCATGCCTTGAGTGCACTAGGTCGCCATTTGCAAGGGAGGTTGCCATGGCGACCCCAAATGGCGACCTTACCTGGTTGATTTGTGGACTTTCTGTTGCCGTGGCGCTCAAGTGGCGCCTAAGTGGCGACCTTCTGATGTCTTTGGAGAATCCTCTGTTGCCATGGCGCTCATGTAGCGACCTTTGATGTCCAAGTGGCGAAAATACCCTGTTCCTTCCCATTTGTGAGATATTTTTGCACAAGTCCTCCACCTTCATCTCAATTGCTTCTGAAACCTAATAAAACCTGAAACACTCAATTTAACAACATTAAACACGGGGAAATGCCCGAGAATCAAGCAAAAAGAATCGGAAATGAGGGCCAAAATCATACCAATTTTGGCTTGATCACAACCATACTCATCTCAAACTCATGAGACATGACATCAATAAATTGTTGAACTTTCAAGTTGTTGATGGAACCAAATACAATGTCATTAACATAAATTTGAGCTATGAATAGCTCATCTTTATTGCACTTGATAAACAATATCTTGTCAACAATACCTCTTAAGTATCCATTGTTAACAAGATAAAGAGTGAGACACTCATACCAAGCCCTCGGTGCTTGTTTCAACCCATATAAAGCCTTCTTGAGGCAATAGACATGTGAGAGGTGGTGTGGATTGATGAGCCATCATTGTGTACTCAACAAAATACATTTTAAATGTATTTGTTTTGTAAATCGAATTTCACCACTAGAAAAACCACTTAAGATATAAAATTAGTAAAGTGGTAAGTAAGATTCGTTCCACAGAAAATTAGAGTAATTAGTTAAATTAATTAGCTAATCTAAATACAATAAAATAAATCATAGATAAATGGATGAGTGTATGGTTTTTCAAACCATTAAACATACATATAAAATAAACCTAAGTAAAAATATGGTGATAGGAAAAATAGAATACTCAACAATCTTGGTAAGAGTAATGGATGTAAACAATTAATATGGATGCTAGGGAATTGATAGATTAGCAAGTGGGTATGGGTAGTGCTTTTTAAGCCACTTTAATGGACCAATCTCTACATGTTAACCATTTGTTTTCTAGGATGTGTTTAGGTCATTACTATGAACCCTAAACATCTTTCCACCACAATGCCTAATCGATTAAGGAAAGGGGGTCATGGTGGGATTGGTTGGTTACAAATCTAGGTTTAGATTAGTGTGGTTGATATACCTTCCACTAATCTATCCTATTTATTGGGTTCTTAATCACACAAGGGTGTCAATCCAAGGATGATTGCATAACATGTTATTCTAAACAAGATTGTAATTAACAAGTGGATATGCAAGTCAATCACATAGTGAATAGAGTCTAATGAATAAATAAATAGAACACATATAGAGATTCATTACAAAGCTTAAGTAAATACCCACAACCAAATGTTTCTCAAATCTATCCCCTAGATTAGGGGTTTAGTTACACATAGTTGCAATAAAATAGAAAGCAAGTAACATGTAATGAAATCACCCTTGGGCCTCCTTCTTTAGAGCTTGATCCTTCCTTTCCTTTGATGCTCCTAGTGCAAAAAGTGAGAGAAGAGGATGTGTCTAGATAGGTGGGTGTCTAATGGTGAGTGATAAAGGTATTGGGATGTAGAGAATGGTAAGAGAGGAATGATTTAGGAAGTAGTCAAGATTTGGTGTTGAGGTTTGGATGGAAAAGATAAGTTCAAGTATAGAAAATGGAGGAATTTGATAGGGGAGTTATGGTGATCCTAGGTTGAAGAAGAGATAGGTAGGAGAGAATAGCATAGATGATCTGTAAAAGTTGGTAAATTTATAGGCTAGGAAAGCTAGGGTACGAAATGGGCATGAAATGATAAGAATACCCCTCTTGAATGCCAACACTAGAATTCCTACGTTGTCGCCATTTATCTCTTATTGTCGCCATGGCGACATCTCATAACGACAACATCTGATTGTTCTGTTGCCATGATAACCTCATGGCGACATTCTAACGTTGGAATTCCTACGTTGTCACCATTTGTCCCTTATTGTTACCATGACGACAACATCTGGTTGACTTTCTTATTGAATTAATTCTTCTATTGCCATGGCAATCTTTTGGAGAAATTGTGGCGAAAATTTGCTTTGAAATGCATCTCCCTATCGCCATAGCAATAATAGCTTTAGCAAAGGGCAACAATGCCCTGTTTCACCACCTTATGCTCCTTTTTGCTCCAAATTTCTCCTCTTCTCCACGAATGCCCTTGAGGCCTAATAAAACCTAAAACACTTGATTTAACAACATTAAATACGGGGAAACACCTGAGAATCAAGCATAGAGAGACAAGAATGAGGGCCAAAATCATACCAATTTTGGCTTGATTATGGATCCACAAACCCTTTAGGTTATTCAACAAACACTTCCTCATGCAAGAAGCCATTGAGGAAGGCACTCTTGACATCCATTTGGTGTAATTTGAACTTATATACACAAGAAATGGACAAGAGAAGCCTTATGGACTCAAGGCAGGCAACATGAGCAAGAGTCTCCTCAAAGTCGATACCCTCAATTTGAGAGTACCATTGTGCAACAAACCTTACCTTGTTTCACACAATGTTGCCATCCTCATCAGATTTGTTTCTAAACACCCACATAGTGCCTATGACATTGGTGTTTCTAGGTCTAGGAACAAGAGTCCAAACCTCATTTCTTTCGAATTGGTTTAGCTCTTCTTGCATGGTAAGAACTCAAAATTCATCATTTTAGGTCTCATCAACCTTTTTAGGTTCTATTTGAGAGATGTAACAAGTGTAGCTAATTTGATTAGGTATTTGATGCCTAGTCCTAACACCCTCATTAACTTCTCCAATGATATCATCCTTATCATGGAGTTTCTTTATCTAAGGAGCGAGTTCACTAGAGTCCAAATGAGGAACTCTATTAAGAGGTAGATCATCCTCTTCATTTTAGTTTGACTTTACACCACTTGAAGTCTCACCACATCCTTCAAAGGAAGGTCATCAATCTCACAAACATTCTTCTCATGGTCATCATGTTTGAGCCTACAATCATCAAAAACAACATTTGATGATTCATTAACACTTCGAGTCTTTAAATTAAAAACTCTATAGGCCTTAGTATTAAATGCATACCCAATGAAAATACCCTCATCACTCTTGGCATTAAACTTGCTAAGTTGATCTCGGTCATTTAGTATATAGCACTTGCTTCCAAAGATGTGGAAGTAGCTCACATTGAGTTTTCTACCCTTCCATAACCCATAGGATGTTTGTTTAGTCCTGGGCCTAAGGAATACTCTATTCCTTATGTAACAAGCCGTATTGATAGCTTCGGCCCAAAGGTTCCTAGGGACTTTGTTGCTAAGCAACATGACTCGGGCCATCTCTTGGAGGACTCTATTCTTCCTCTCAACAACACCTTTTTGTTGAGGAGTCCTAGGGGCCGAAAATTCATGGGAAATGCTTAGGTTATTGGAAAAATTCTCAAAGCTAGCATTTTCAAAATTTTCCCATGATCACTTCTAATTTTCTTAATGCTTTTAATGTGAGAAGTTTTCTCATTTTGAATTTTGACATAGCATTTTGAATTTCTCAAAGGTTTCAGACTTCTCTTTAAGAAAGTAAGTCCATGTGAACTAGAGAAGTCATCAACTACCACAAGAATGTACCTTCTACTACCTAAGCTTTCAGTTTGAATAGGACCCATAAGGTCCATGTGGAGAAGCTCTAATGGCTCTTTGGTGGAAAGGTATTTACCTTTCTTATGCACACTCTTGGTTTGCCTCCCTTGTTGGCAAGGTCCACAAACTCCCTCAACCTTTTTCCTAAGCTTGAAAAGGCCTCTAACAACATTCAACCTATCAAGGAGTTTCAAGTCCCTATAGTTCATATGACCAGATCTTTGATGCTACACTTCAACTTGCTCACTAGTGGACAAGTTATAAGAGATGAGATTAGACTCAAGACAATAGCAATTGTCACTTGATCTCTTGCATTTCAACAAAACTTGCCCATTTTCCTTAAGAATAGAGCAATCAACTTTTCCAAACATAACCGAAAGCTCTTCATCACTCAAGTGTGATATGCTAATGAGATTGGCTTGTAAGCCATCTACATAAAGAGCATTGGGCAAGAAGGGTAAACCGGGAATAGATCTATTACTTTTCCCTATAACTTTTTTCTTTGACCCATCACCTAAGGTGAAAAATCCACCATCTCCATTACAAGAGTTTAAAGAAACTCTTGTTTCCGATCATGTGCTTAGAACACCCACTATCAAGGTACCAAGTGTTTGAGGCATTTCCTTTCAAGGCTACTTGAGCCACAAAGCAATAATATTCATTATTTTTGTTCAACCTAGGTGAAATATAATCATTCCTAGGAGCTATTAGTCCATTACCTCTAAATTTCCTAGGTGCATGCATTGTGGCTCTTCTAAGCATATTTTTCTCAATCATACTCTCTCTTCTACACAATTTAATATACTTAAAGCAATTTGGCCTAATATGGCCTTCAATCCATAAAAATGGCAAGTAGAAGTAAAATAGGAGTTCATACCATAGCCTTGTGCAAGCATTTGTGGTCATTTTCTATTTTGAGTTGCTTTTGGATGTTGAGGCAACTCTCTCCTTTGTGGTTAAGCCAAGTTGGCATATCTTCTTGGTTGAATATGAAAGACCCCATGTTGAGCTTGTGAGATCCTTGGTTGTAGGGGTCTTGGTTGTGAAGGTCTAGCTTGTTGTGGTGGAGCTCTTATTGGAATCCCTGCTTGAGCTTGCTTTGAAGACTCACCAACTTCAATCCATTTAGTTGATTGTTGAGGGGTTTGAGCATCTTCAATTTCTTTACTCTTGACAAATGTTGTCTTTTTCAAGGATATGGTCTCCATTTCTTCCATATATCCTAACCCCTTCTGGTCACTAGGACTTTTCCCATAAGATAGCATCTTGTCAAGCTTCTCAATTCCGGAAGCCATCTTAGCAATCAACTCTTTAACTTCTATAAGCTCTTTCCTCAAGCTTTCTTCATTCATTTTGGCTAAGACTAGCTCCATCTTCAATCCTTCTTTTATCTCTTTGATGAGGTCGTTTGTGTACTCAACAAAATAGTAATAATATAGATTTTGGTTGATTCTTGAAAACTCTTGTTAACCGCCAAAATTGGCGAGGGACCAAGGAAGAATTTTCCACCTTAACACAAGAAGCAGGTGCGGACACAATTCGGTTACCTCGACAGAGTGGAGCCCGACTGGCCCAAATATGAACCTCCTTCAGCGGGATCCACCCCGCTTGCATCTTAACCTGCAGCGAGGTCCAACCCCGTCATACTCTGGTCTCTCATAAACCCTGCAGCACCCCGACACGGAATTCCACTGAGCATCCCACTATAATACTAGCCAGATATTCCCCAACTCCATCAGTTGGATGCCTACTGGCTCGCACTTTCTAGTATAACTAGCCCGACAAAGCAGGTAGATACCGGGCAGCAAGATTCTCGTATCAGAAACTAAAAACTCCATAAAAGACTCATTAAAACGCTGCCGTACAGAGGAGAAGTACACTCTCCCGCCAGAGAGTCCTATTTTGAGCAGGTCGATATACTAAGAATCCTACTAGGAAGGTAACAATTTGATCACGAAATTGACTCCTTCTAGGAAGGAAAGACTAGATTCTACAAGTAAAGCTCCGAGATTATCTCCTAGAAAGAAGACGATCCTGCATTGGCCAAACCCTAAACCGAGATTTTAGGAGTGCATGGCAAGCAAGACACATATATATACAAACAGTTTCTTCAGGAAAGAGAGGACCCCAGATACCACTTATCGACAGGCACAATTCTTCCACCATCATCATCTCCATCACCGGGATTATGATCCGTACTCCATTGTAATCCAAATCAGAAATTAGTTCATGTATTGTAAGGAAAAGAGACTATCCAATAAAACTTATTGATTGATCAGTTTGATATACATCATTATTTAGCTCCGGCTTTGATAGGGATTTAGTTGGTATCGAACTACTTGATACCCCTCCGACCAAGGTTAATCTTGATCTTGGTCCCTTTAAAGTTGTTATTTGGAATTCTATGTCGATAACGATTTTCAGGTAACAACTCTTTTAAGCCACTTAATCCTTTTAAAATGTGATTTGATAGCAAAATAGTGAGCAAGTTCGTTCCATAGGGAATGGAGTGTTAATTAGATAAATTGACTAATCTTTGAACAATAAAGTAAATCATATTGTTTGATAGATGTGTGGTTTCTAAAACCACCAATGCTAACTACTCAAATGAAAATACACAAAATATGTTCTGAAAAATAGAATACTCAACACCTTGATAAGAATTGTGATAAAATCAATTAATGAGATAGCTAGGGAATAGATCGATTAACAATTGAATGTGGGTAAGCTATCTAGCTACATTAATGTACCAATCTCATTATGTTAACCACTTAGAGGCTTAGATTAGTGGGGTTGATATACCCACCACTAATCTATCCTATCCAATGGGTTCTCAATCACACAAGGATTGTCAATCCACATATGAATATATAACAAATTACTCCACTCAAGATAGCAATCAACAAGTGATATACAAGTCAATTATAATGAATGGAATCTAATTAATTTGAATGAATAGAACACATAAGAGATTCATTACAAGCTAAGCTAAACCCACAACCAATTGATCCTCAAATCTATCCCCTAGATTAGGGGTTTAGTTACACATATTTGCAATAAATGAAAAGAAGTAAATGATAAGGAAATAACCCTTGGGTCACCTTCTTTAAGCTTGATCCTTCTTCTCCTCTATGCTCCTAGATGCAAAGAATGGAGGTTGAGGATATGTCTTAGAATGTGGGTGTTTTGGTGGAAAGTGACTAAGGATTTTGGTGAAGAAAATGGTGGGATAAGGAATGATGTAGTGAAGTAATCAAGGTTTTGTGTTGAGGGTTGGATGGATTAGATGAGTTCAAGGAGAGAAATGGAGGATAAAGAATGGTGTGCCATGGATGATAGAGCTAGATCTCAGATTTTGTTCTCTGTATTTTTCTCTGATTTTTGCCATCCCTTTGAAGATAGAGGGACGTTCTATATATATGCACTCTTGGACATGTACTGATAACTGCTTGATTCGCTGAGGTGGAGCCTTGGTCGCTATTTGGTCGCTATGGCGACCCTAGTGCGTAAAACGGTTAGAAGAGAAGATCGCCACGAAAACAATCTTTCTCGCTATTTGGCAAGTGGCGACCATGAGTATTTTGTGTAGAGGTCGCCACTTGCACCTCTAGGTCGCCATGGCGACCATAAGTGGCGACCCTGCAAATATGAGAAGGTCGCCATGGCGATCCTAAGTGGCGACCATGCCTTGAGTGCACTAGGTCGCCATTTGTAAGGGAGGTTGCCATGGCGACCCCACCTGGTTGATTTGGGGACTTTCTGTCACCATGGCGCTCAAGTGGCGCCCAAGTGGTGACCTTCTGATGTCTTTGGAGAATCCTCTGTCGCCATGGCGCTCATGTAGCGACCTCTCATGTCCAAGTGGCTAAACTGCCCTGTTCCTTCCCATTTGTGAGACATTTTCGCACAAGTCCTCCACTTTCATCTCAATTGCTTCTGAAACCTAATAAAACCTGAAACACTCAATTTAACAACATTAAACACGGGGAAATTCCCGAGAATCAAGCTAAAAGAATCGGAAATGAGGGCCAAAATCATACCAATTTTGGCTTGATCACTCTTTTGCTTTACTCATTTTCTTACTCAAATGAGTTACCTTGGAAGTCAATTCAAGTTTCTCCCCTTTTAACTTTTGTATCTCCTTTTTCTTCTTCAATCTTGAGTTCTAAAAGAATCTCATGAAGTCATCATAGTCCATCTCTTCATCAAAGTCAAAATTGGACTTAGATGAGTCGTTCCCACCATTTGAGTCTCTTTCATCTACTTCTTCTTGCTTGTCCTTTTCCTCTTCTTTATCACTCATAACTTCATTGCTATTATGAGAGGATGAGAAAGTAATAAAGTTGGCAATTTGGTCTTCATCATCATTCGAAGACTTGTCTTCATCTTCTAGGTCATTACTATCACTCCAAGTAACCGTCATGGCCTTTCTTATCTTTTTCTTCAAGTTTGCACATTCGGGAGCAATATGTCCAAAGCCATTACACTCATAGCATTGGACACCCTTCTTGTAGTCTTTCTCTTGAGTTTGCTCTACTTTCTTGAAATGAGCCTTCTTCTTCACAAACTTTCCCTTGGAGCCAAACCCTTTCTTCTCAAACCTCATAAATTGCTTGAACTTCTTTGCTATTAAAGCAATTTCTTCATCCGAGTCTTCTTCATCCTTCTCTACTTTGATGCTCTTCAAGACAAGACTCTTTTGCTTCTTTGGAGGTATAGATGTAAGAGCCTTCCTAGATTCATAGGCCAAGAGCCTTCCAATTACTTCACTTGGCTTCATCTTAGAGTAGTCACTATTTTCCTCAAAGGCCGTCACTTTGGATTCGAATCTCTCGGGAAGCGACCTCATGATCTTTTCCGTGATCCTCCTATCCGAGTAAGGGTCACCAAATTGGTGACTTTGATTCACTATGTCTATAACTTTCACTTGGAAGTCATTGAAGCACTGATCCTCCGCCATCCTAATGGTCTCAAATTGTGTTCGGAAGACTTGAAGCTTGGAGTCCTTGACCACCTCGGTTCCTTCATGAGCTTTCTCTAGGATGTCCCAAGCTTCCTTTGCTATCCTTGTGGTTTGAATTAGTTTGTATTGGTTGTCATCCATATCACATAGGATTGCATGCGTGGCTTTGTTGTTCCACTTGGACGCCTCGAACTCTTAGGGAGTCCATGTGTCTTTGGCTTGGGGACTTCCTTTCCACCTCCCGTAGGATTCATCATAGGTGGCGTGTACCAATCTTCAATCGCCATCCACGTACGGTCATGAATTTGACACACATATGTTTCCATTTTGCCTTTCCATGATGCGTAGTTCACCCCGGTGAGCAAGGGGGATCTTATACTAAAAGTACCCCCTCCTCCAATTCCATTTCCACTCGTTATGTTTGGGTGAGAATGATATGAATGCAAACAAACAAGCTAAACACACAAGATACACAAAAAAATGAAAACAAATGCAAGAAACTCTATCAAGAGCAAGGGATCTCCTAATTGTATCTAAAAGATGAGGGGGGGGGGGGGGGGGGGGGGTGAATAGATATCAATCAAGTTAATTACCGATTTTTCTTGATTAGTCAATATTCAATAAATAAATAAATAACCCTTATCTAGTCAAAAACTACAATCAAGGGTAAAATGCGGAAATTAAATAACACTTGATTTTTATGTGGAAACCTTCAACAAGGAAAAACCATGGGCTGATATGTGCGCCACACACGGTCCTCAAATCCATTACTTGTAATGGTGTTTACAACCTAGGTTGACCATGTCAAATCCTACACGGTTACTAACCCACCACTACTACCCAACAAGCCTCTAATAGCGATTCTAGACCAAAGTTGCTTGAGCCCTACACACGGTAGTCACAAGTCTTAACTCTCAAACAGAAGAGATAAATAACCTAAAGTGAATATGAGCAATATTCAAAATGTATAAATGTAAGGGCTAGCATTTAAGCTTACCTAGGCATGGATGAATATGTTAAAGACATTCCTAGATATCATGTCACTACAACAGATTGGGTCTTTTACAGCACACAAAAAACGCTGTAAATGACTATTTACGGCGTTCATTTGCAAGCCGTATTAGATGATGTCGTGAATGATATCCCTCAAATACGACGTATAAAACGCGCCAATAATAATAGTTGAAAAACGCCGTAATTGTACCCCTTTTATGACATGCAAAGAACGCCATATATGACCTCTTTTACGGCATTCAGCTGTATGTCGTGAATGATCTATTTTTTTACGGCGTACTAAACACGCCGTAAATATGTATTAAAAAAAATTATTTATGACCTTACAGCCACCCACCCATGCCCACCCACCATGCATGACCCACAATTAAATGGTGTTATCATGGAGTGTTGAACTCAGCACTCATGAGTGAACCAAGCCAAGCCTTATCCACCTTGCTGCTACTTTGATTGTGCTACTAAATGCATAATTTTTATATATAACCTCTACTTGTTATTAAAATTTTATTGATTATTTTTCAATCAAAGATTTATTTGTAGATCGATTCCTCTAATTTAAATCTTATTTTTATATGATAAACAAATTGATACTAAAAAACATTTATTATAACATTTAATTAAACTATTTTGTTAAAATCATATATTGTCAGATCAAAGGGTCAATCGTTAATCGTACTTAGAAGTAGACATGACCCTGGTTCTGGTTCTCGATTCGGAACTGGTGGTTTCGATTTTTGATTTGGAACTAGCGGTTTTGGTTTTCGATTCGGAACCAATAGTTCCGGTTCCGGTTCCGATTCCGACAGTTTGGTTCTTTTTTTAAAATAATAGAAAACCTCTCAAGACTAATAGTTATTGATCCTTATGAAGAACTTATTGGGAAAAAACAAAATTCATCACGATAGAGAACGACTTTGGACGAACAAAATGATCCATATATTGCATCATTTTGGGAAAGACATGTAATAGGTAAGCCGTAAATAATCCTTTTTTACGGTGTTCTTTAAATGCACATCATAAATAATCTCTTTTTTATGGCATTCCTCAAATGCACGCCGTAAATAATCTTTTTTTTTTATGGCGTTCCTCATATGTGCACCGTAAATAATCCTATTTTACGGCATTCCTCAAACGCGTGCCGTAAATAATCTTTTTTTTTACGGCATTCCTCATATGCGTGTCGTAAATAATATCATTGTTACGGCGTTCCTCATATGCGCGCTGTAAATAATCTCTTTTTTACGGCGTTCTTCAAATGCGCGCCGTCTTTGAGAAATTATGCATCACAATTATGACTTGGACTTAATATCGTAAATAGTCATTCACTTTTTACGGCGTTCCTCATATGCGCGCCATAAATAATCTCCTTTTTATGGTGTTCCTCATATGCGCACCATAAATAATCTCTTTTTTACGGCGTTCCTCATATGTGCGCCGTAAATAATCCTATTTTATGGCGTTCCTCAAATGCACACCGTAAATAATCTCTTTTTTACAGCGTTCCTCATATGCGCGCCGCAAATAATCTCTTTTTTACGACGTTCTTCAAATGCGTGCTGTCTTTGATAAATTATGCATCACAATTACGACGTGCATTTGTGTGCACGTCGTGAATGATAACATTTATGACGCGCTTTTTATGTGCACCGTAAAACTCAAGCCGTAAAAGACCCAATCTATTATGGTGTGTAGCTATATGACATGCATACAACTTATCCAAATCCTTATGCATCCAGACGATCAAGAAACGGAATTTATAACTGAACGAGGTATATTTTATTATAAGGTAATGACTTTCGTCCTTAAAAATGTAGGTGCGACATATCAACGACTGGTGAACAAGATGTTCACAGAGATGCTTAGAGTTACAATGGAGGTGTACATCGATGACATGCCCTTCAAGTCACTCATAGCCGATCACCACCTTGAACACTTGAGGTAGTCCTTTGAAGTACTCGATAGGTATCACATGAAACTCAACCCTACTAAGTTTGCATTTGGTGTCTCATCTAGGGATGGGCGTGGGGGCCCAATGGGGCAGGGGAGGGTACCCCCACCCCCACCCCCATTCCTTAAACCTCCCCCAAAATCCATTTGGGGGGACCAGTGGGGGGGGACATTTTGGGGGGAGGTTCTCCCCCCATTTCATTTCCTTTTCAATTTTAAATTTTAAATTTTCAATCTGGTAATAAAAACATAATAAAAATACAATAAAAAATCCAAAATACAATACAAAATAATTGCATAATACATTTATATATTATTTTAAGGGTTAATTACACCTTATAAATGAACAACCATAACATTTAATTTTAATAATTTAATATTATAATTTATAATTTTTTTTAATTGTTAGAATATATAAATATAAATATAAATAATATATATCCCAATGGGGTTTTGGGTTTAGGGGGAGGTACCCCCACCACCTCCCCAAAATATGTTTGGGGGCAAAGTTTGCCCCCACCCCCACCCCCAAAATCCATTTGGGGGCAAAATTTGCCCCTAAAACCCCATGGGGGCCATGGGGGATGGGGTCCCATGGGGAAACGCCCGTCCATAGTCTCATCAAGGAAGTTCCTAGGATATTTGGTCACCCATAAGGGAATTGAGGCCAATCCCTAACAAATTCAATCAATCAAGGGGATCGAATCTCTTAAATGCATCAAAAACGTACAAAAATTAACTAATCAAATAGTAGCCTTGGGTCGATTCATATCTCAATCCTCTGAGAGATGCCATGGCTTCTCGAAACACTAAAAAAGAACATAAAATTCAAATGGATGGAGGTATGCGAGATCACCCTTCAGGAACTAAAAGTCTATCTTACTACCCTCATTTACTATCAAAGCCAGTTAATGAGGAAGCCCTGTACGTATACTTGGCAGTATCGGAAAGAGCTATCAATGCAATACTTGTGAGGGAAGATTAACGTAAACAATTACCTATCTATTATGTGAGCATGTCATTACTCGATGTAGAGACTCGATACAGCCACCTAGAAAAACTTGCACTAGCGTTCATTATAGTAGCAAGAAAGCTTGGACCATACTTCCAATACCACCCTATATTCGTCCTTACGACATATCCGCTCAGGACCATCTTGAACAAACTAAAGCTATCTAGTTGCCTGACTAAATGGGCCGTAGAACTCAACGAGCACGACATCTCTTATCAACCAAGGACTGCAATCAAGGCCTAAGTATTGGCTGACTTTGCAAACAATTTTTCTCCTAACTTGTTGGAACAGGTTGAAAGAGAGGTGATAAACATGGTCGACAACACATTTCCATGAGCATGGAAGCTATTAGTCGATGGGTTGAGCAATGTCAGGGGAAGTGGTCTTGGAATCATCCTTCGATCTCCGGATGGGATCATTGTCGAACAAGAAAAAAGTTGTGGATTCAAGGCAACCAACAACGAAGCTGAGTATGAGGCTTTTATCGTAGGGCTCACCCTGGCCAGAAGCTTAGGGTTAGTAGTGATTCCCAACTAATTGCACGACAAATACAAGGATTATATGAGGCGAGGGATCCTAAGATGATTGCCTATCTCGACCTCGCTCGAGAAATCAAGTCGAGTTTCAAAGATTTTGAGATCGAACAAATTTCTTGAGCAGAAAATGCTCAAGCAGACTCCCTGGCCAACCTCGACTCGACGATGCAACCAACTATAAGCTGGATAATCATAGTAATTTACCTACAGTGGCCAATAGTCTGGAAGGACAGGTTATTAATGGAAGTGTCAACAATCGACCTCGACCCCAACTGGACTACCCCGATTCTCGAATACCTTAAGCATGATAAGCTACAGATAGAAAAAAAAAACGAATCTAAAAGAGTTCAAGCTAAAGCGGCCAAGTTCAGCATGATAAGAGGTAAATTGTACAAATGATCTTTTGCATGACCATATCTTTTATGTGTGACAGCATTAGAGGCCAAATCAATCCTAGTCGAGTTTCATACAAAAAAATGCAGGAACCACTCCAGATCAACGAGCTTGGCACATCGAGCAATAATGGTTGGATATTACTGGCCAACCATGAGATCCAATGCATTCGAATTTGCGAGGAAATGCGACAAGTGTTAGCGACACGCACAAGTATCCCATCTACTTCTAGAGAAGCTTAACTTAGTATTATCCTGATGGTATTTTATGAAGAGGGGGATGGATATCGTCGAGAAACTTTCATCTTCGAGAAAAGGGGGTAAAGTCTATGTCCTAGCGATGACAAACTACTTCATAAAGTGGGTCGATGCAGAATCATACAAGAGCATCAAAGATATTGAGGTAAAAAAAAATCTTTGGAAAAATATCATTTGTAGGTATGGAGTGCCAAAGGAGATCGTGATCGATAATGATTCTCAGTTTATTTCATTCGACTTTCAAAGCTTCTACGAAGAATGGGGGATCAAAATCTATTTTTGTGCTATTATATCTCAAGCAACAAATTGATATATATAGATAATGTCTAAATGATAAAATGATTATCTTGTCTATATATGAATGTTTCGTTTATGTGTTGTATGTAAAGCTACTGTTAACCACCAAAATTGACAGAAGACCAAAGAAGAATCTTCCACCACGATACAAGGAAGACATAGGAGTCCAGATACCATCCGGCTACCCCGAAAAGGGAGGGATCCCGACTGATCCGGGTACATACCCCCTCTAAAGGAATCCAGTCCAGCCATTCCCCAGCCTCCCATGGACCCCGCGGGATCCCGACACAGAGTTCCACCAAGCATCCCGCTATTGTACCATCCGAATATATCTCTACTTCATCAGCAAGGTACCCCTCTACAGTCTCGGTTGATATCTCGACCCTCAGATAGTATCGGGATACTCAGGAGTTCACACCACCTGCTAGAATCAACCCGTTAAGCAGAAACAATACCTGATGAAGAAAATACTAAAGAAAAAAGAAGACCAGGTTAAAGCTCCATAGAGATGTACTAAAACGCCGCCGTTTAGCCGAAACAAAAGGAGTAGACTTCTTCCCGCCAACTGAGAGTTCTATTTTAACAAGTCAACTTTGTTAGAATCCTTCTAGGAAGGAAAGACTTAATTCTGAAAGCTCCCACGAGATTGTCTCCTCCTAGGAAGGAAAGACTTGATTCTGATGATAAAAACTCCGAGATTGTCTCCTAATAAGAAGGAAGTTCTGCAATCTCCAAACCCTACACCAAAACTATATGAGTGCATGGCAAGTAACAAGACCTATATAAACAACATGATACACACCAGAAAGAGGATCCGAAAATCTCCATCTAAAACCCTACATTCAGTTCTACTTATCAACACGTACGAGTTAACTATCACCATCTCCATTGCTCATTGAATCTCCATGCTCCACGGTTAATCCAGGAAAACACAACTCATGTATTTGTAATGCAAAGTGACAATCAATAAAAATTTTGTTTTGTCTATCCTTTTTTATCCAAATCGTACTCGTATTGTTGGGAACATAGTCAGTATCAAACTACGTGATACCCCTCCAACCGGGATCAATCTTGATCTTGGTCCCCCTTGAAGTTATTATTTGGAATTTCACCCCAGTAACGATTTTCTAATAATAACTACCTTAAGGGACAAACGTGAGTTTGTTCAAGGGATTGAAAAAACGAGTCTCGTCTTCAGGCTTACTTTATAAGCACCAACCACACCCCATTCAATGGCTCGAGAAGCCCTGATTTTTGAAAGATGAGTCTCGTCTTCAGGAAATAACAACTAATTGGACCGCTTCAACATAGGGCCAGGATTCGAGTAAATAAATACATCGGAAGGAAACTTGATGACCATGCCATCATCTAAAATCTCCTCATCAGGACAGAGACACTTCTTAGCTTTCTTAACTGGGGGATCAGATGGCTCGATAGGAGCAACCTTCTCAGTTGGCTCGACTTCCTTGGAGGCAAGGACATTGGCTACTTTATTCCCATTCCGCTTTTCGTTCTTATTCATCTACCTCTTCAAGGCCTTCTTAGAAGAAAGAAGCTTCATGTTTGACATTGTTGCTACAGTGAAAGCTCGCTCGATGTCAATAATGGGCTCGAGAAATCGAGTACCACACAAGATCTCAAACCCGTGCCTTATCCAAGCGTACTTTACCAAATCTTCAACACGAGGATAAGGGTTACCTGATCGAGCAAAGTTGCGTGATTCCACAATGAGCTATCCCTCAAACTATCTCCTCCAACTCTTCTCCCCCAGATCGATGGAAAGGATCCTCTGAGTCCTTTGAACATCGTCAACACCTTAGATGGAATTCATTTTCCAGTCGAGGCACATTGAAAATAAGAAAAATGAGTTAGAAAATTTTACAATACAAACATTCACATAAGGAGGAGGATTACCCACCAGCGTTATTCTAGGTCGATCTGACCCCCTTAACCAGGTTCCCCTGGATGAAAAATAACTTCGATTTCCAGTCTAGATCTCTAGTCGTAAGATTAGTGATTAGATGACCTTGATGGTGTCTAGCCACAATCATATACCTCACACAATCAGTATCATGCTTCTTCAAATGATACATGTATAAGAAATTCTCAGAAGAAAAAACAAAATTCTCTCTCTCGATCAAAACTTTGACCCATAAGAGAATCCTCCACCCTTTGGGCATCAACTGGCTTGGAGCGATCTCAAAAAAATGAAGCAACTATTGAGCAAGCGGTGGTATAGGAAGCCTAAGACCGATTTTGAACGGTATATGGTAAAAGCAGGTCCAACCCTGGATCGACTAGTCAGCGCATTCAAATGGCATCACAACTCACAATTTGATAGAATCCAGAATACCTAGTTCAAATTCTAGATTCTTCACATCCTAATACGACAATTTCAAAGCAGGATTCTCTATCAAAAATCACTCTGCCTCGCTTATTGAGGTAGTTAGCGAAACCATATTTAGCTTGCTAGTCGCCAAATGCTCTACTACCATAGTCTTCGATAGACTATCCTCAACTTCACCCACACTTGAGTTAGCATAGGGGGCCTACGAAGGTTACTCCATCGTGATGACCAGAGTCGAATGCAGCATCTAATACTTCGCATTCTACCTCACTTTGGTTGCCCTAATAGTCATTGACCATCCTCACCAGTGGCAAGTTGAGCGAGTCTTCGCTTTGACTCGAAAAAGCTCCAAACGCTGTCGAACAAGAAAAATCCAATCAAATCGAGCTATCAAAAGAGGGCAACCAAAACTACGAAATTATTAAGAAACTAATCTTTCGATTATCTAAACATCTATTAAACCAATGGATCACTCTACTCAACTGCAATTATCAGTAGAATTAATCAATCGATCATCCAATATTCGCTCGACCTCAAATAGATCAAAACCTGAAAACCTAGTGAAACAAAACCTAGACATGGCAATCGAAGCAAAGTCTAAACCCTAGAGGTCGATATTTCCTTGAGATACGAAGGCTCTATTTCCTACTTGAGTATCACAAACAAGTTTGTCAAACAAAGTGCCAGAGAATACTGATCAAACTAGAAAAAATTCAAAACATGTTTAAAGTTCAAAAGGCAAGAACAAACAAAGTTTTCCAGAAACTTAAAACAAATACATTTAAATGAAATTGAAAGTAGAAAATGAGGGTGAAGAATAAAAAAACTTACTGGAAATCAACAGAAACCGCCTGTGAATCATCAGAAAACACTTAAAGAAGTTGAAGAAAATGTCTAAAAAGCTTCGGAACTAAGACACGCCAGAAACTTGAGTAAAAAAGAAGATTTCAGCAGAAGTGAAGAAAGAAGAGAAAATTTCGAAATATATCCAACTCCAGCAGACGAGTGTCGCGAATCGAGTGGCATGTCGCTTTAGCTGACGTAACTTGAAAATACTTCTGTCACCCACTGGAATTCATTCGATAAAAGTGTTAAATTTATGGCCCTAGAATGTCAGCCCTAAAAAAATCCTATGAAACTAGAGCTGGGTTCAACTTAACAAGCCCAAAAACAACTTAGAAACTAAAAACTTTATTACGTGTTTCTCGATGTCATCTATTGACCAATTCTTAAAGGACCATCATTCGATACTGATGAAACTCTATTATGTGTTGATCAATGTCACTTATTGTTGATGTCACCTATCGACGAATCCTTAAAGGACCATCATTTGAAACTGCTCGAAATGAAAAATATCGACCTAATTGAAATGTCATTTCTTTCCAAAGGATAGGTCAATTAGTTTTCACAATTTTAGAAGTCAATCTGATCAATCTCTCCATCCATCTCGATATGAACTATCACCAACTCTCTAGCTTGAAGAATTCAAACATGAAGAGTGCAGGACAAATTGTAGTGGCTAAAAAATAAACCTTAGGCTCAATTAAACCGGACCATTACATAAAGCAGGCGAATCAACCCATTTCGGAGATTACTAAAAGGCCCAAGTAAAAGAATCAAGTTAAGAGACATAACTTAGCCCAGCTAAAGCCCAAAACTCTTACCATCTTGATTATAAGATCCCACGTGGTCAAATAAAAGTCATAAATTAGTTAATCATGATTGGACGTTTCACAAATCCCAAAGTCTAACTTCATTGCCAAATTCAAAACAAATCAAAATGAGCAATTAAAACCCTTTGAACCACGCTCCCTCTTGAATAATCGAGACGGTGAAGACCTTTGGTCTTCACTATAAATAAGAGGCCCTTTCTCAAAGAAGAGGGTTCGAACTTTCCACTGCTTACACGAAAGCTCTGAATCTCTTTCAAACCTTCTCCACCCAATTCAACTATCTTAACATTTATTGTGGTGGTTCTCATCCAGCATTAATTACTGGCCCATCGCCTAGTCAATTCGATACTATCACCTTCGAACAAAGGCTAATGCAATCCTTGATCGACCAAAGTCGAACAAAGGAGTTCTTCAAAGTAGTCAAGCTATCGAATTGTTCGACTATCAACATCAACCAAATGCTTGATTGAGCAATTGCATGACTTGACGATATCGAATAAATACGGTTTGTTGTTCTATTTTCCACTATATATATATCGAGCAAAATAATGACTTGAGCATCGGAGAGTCTCCCAAAGGGAACACCTTCTCTTGTGATTTGCCATCGCTCTATTTTCTTTGCTGTTTTACAGGTTATCAGTGCCCACCTTGACGATAAAAATCAATTGTAGATTCGATAAACTACACACGAAATCAATAGGAAGTCCATTTTGCCCTAGGACTTTGGTTGACCAATAAAACAAATTGTAAAATAATAATAATAATAAAAAAGAAAAAGTGCTAATAAAAGAGATTTAAAAAAATATATATATATTTTTTATAAATATGATAAAAATGAAAAAAAATTAAATTAAATTAAAACCAAAAAAAGAAGAAGAATTTTTTAAATTGTTAAATGGATCTCCACCGTTCTTCTCTAAGATTGATGATCGAGATCTAACATACAAAAAAAAAATAAAAATAATAATAATAATAATAATAATAATAAAATAAAAAAAAAACCTAGGGCAAATCCAATTGGATCTCCACATCCATTGAATGGGAGATCCACCACTTTTGGATCTCTATTACAAATGGAGATACATGAGTGGAGATGGATCTTATATCCATTATTTTTAATTTTTTTTTAATTTTGTTTTTAATTTGATCTCCACCGTCCATCACTGAGATGTACGGTGGAGACTAGAGATCATCTAACTATATTTTCTCTTTTAATTTTTTAATTTTATTTTTATTTTTTTTTAATTTGAACTCCACCTTCCATCTCATAGATGGACGATGGAGATCATCTAACCATTTTTAAAAAATAATTTTTTTATATTGAACATGTGGTAAGTCCAAAATACCCCTCTTATAGTTAGTTTTTACTAACCTTGACTAACAATAGGACTAAAATGAGTAATTTTTAATTATATAAGGACCAGTTTGACAAAAAATAAAATAACAAGTGAAAAATTGATATTTTCCAATTACATAGGAACCCTATTGTAAAAACCCTTAATTTTAAGTCGGTTTTGATGTGTGCTCTTACTGCATAAGTCATGGATAAAACAACACTAATGCAAGTCAACAAAAAATTTAGTCCAAAAATTAACCAAACTGATGTAGCAAGTGATTTGTCCTTCTCATATCATTCATCACATCACTTTATAATTTGTATGGTGATAACAACTCATTTACTACATCATTTGAGTTGAATATTGGATTATATAATAGGGATACTATTAAAAACTCCACTCTAGTTTGTATTTTTGACCAAAAACCACCCTCTAGTTTCATTATTGGCCAAAAACCACCCTCTAGTTTGATTTATTAGTCAAAAAACCACATTCCATTAACTTTTGTTAATATTTCTTACAAATATACCATTTTACCCTTGGTATTCAAATGTAAACAAATTAAAAAAAACGTTTTAAAAAACTTAATTAAAATTTTTTATCTCCACCGGAATTAAAAAACAAATAACAAAGTCCTTTCATTTTTCTCTCTCCTCCGTTCACCTCTCCTCTTTCACTCAATCTTCATCTACACACCACATCGGACACAATCTCTCTAGGGTTGGCAATTTGAGGGCCCAAGCCCGCACTGGACCCAAGTCCTTAAAAAGCCCTCATAATTTCAAAGGGCTTAAACCCAGCCCAAATAACAATTGTATGCACGTGGGTAGGGCTTTACCCAAGCCCACCCTTGGACCCTCATTGTTACCCATATTATGATTTGGATTTGGATCCAAATTTTAACCCAGATTTTGACCCGGATGAAACCCATATTTTTAACATATATTTTGACTCGGATTTTGACCTATATTTTTAACATATATTTTTTGATCCATATTTTTAACATATATGTTTAACATATATTTTTTGACCCATATTAAAAATTATATTGAAACAATTAATCCAAATAGAACAATTTTTACAACTCAATCCAAATAGAACAATTTTTACATACTACTAAAATTAATAATAACCCAAATCTAAAAATCCAAAACACAACAATAAATCAAGACGGTGTTACCGGCTCTTCATCATCTGCTCCTTCTGTAGCATATACTTCTTCTTCTGGGATGCGACCTAATAATAATAAAATAAAATAAAAAGCAAAAAAGTATAATCAACACCAATGGTAACTAATATTATATAAAAGTATAACGTAATTTGAAAATTTTCATACCTCGAAGAGGAAGAGGAAGAGGAGCCCATATCCAATTTTGTGCACACATCAAGGCCTCCAACGTGTCCGGATGCAATCTTCTACTATGTGGACTCAAAAATCTACCGCTAGCACTAAATAAATGAAGTTACACTTTGCCTTCTTTACACCGTCAACATCAACTCTTGTCATGTAACCCCAAATAAATGAAGTTTCACGCTTCCGTTTAGAACCACCCGAAACACTACTTGGTTCAATATCTCCTATTCATTATTCTCACTACCCGTTGAAGTATTTATCCGACTTCCTTCTTCAAAACTTGTCATAGTGTTTGACTACCTAATTTGTTTAAACAATTCAATTAAAAACCAAACCCAACACATATTTGAATATATCTAATAACACAATCATTTCATTTATAAAGCAATAAGCTGATGAAGGGGGACTGCTTGATTTTTGAATAAACTATTGATATGCTTGCTAAAAAAGGGTCGGGGATATATCGAAATTGTAAATTTAAACAATCTTAACCTATAAAAACTGAAGATATATCGAACATGTATAAACCTCATTGTTCAATTTCCAGTTTATTATGATTACTGTTGCTTTTCCTTTTTGTTAAAGCATAACTAGTTACACTACACACAACACAATTTTGATTGTAAGTTCATCAGACTTATAGTCAATTTTGTATATGCTAGACATGTGAATATATATATATATATATATGGATCCTATATAAACATATAAATATCATTCACAGTGAAAAGAAAAGGAAGCCGAGAAGGGTTAATTATAATGTAAGTGATGTGAGTGGATTGGATCGATAGATAGAAGCAACCGGTGGAAATTCAAGACTTATAGTCAATTTTGTCAATAAACTGGAAATCCAAGACTTATAGTCAATTTTGGAAATTCTTTGCTGTATTTTTCTTCTTCAAGCAATCAAACTAATGATATGGGTACACAAAATTCATTGAATCTTGATAAAAATGATCAAAATGGTCATGAAAATTTTACCTGTACTCCTCATTACACATTACAAATCATTTTTAAATCTTATTACAAATCACAACAAAATCCCTACTAAATTTGAATAACATTAAAAGGGAAAAAAACCCAATACAGTAACAGAAAAATAAATTTTAAAGAAGAGAAATTAAACGTCAAATAAGATGATTTAGCAGATAATATCAATCATCAAAAAAAAAAAAAAAAAAATTAACTCTGTTGTAGCTGAAATGAATGGCGACCAGAAGAAGCAACTGGTGGCGACTAGAAGTGACTGGCGGCAATGAGAGTCGTGATGCGTCGACGACGGCACGACGGTGACACGATGGCGATGAGAGCTAAGAAGGTGATGGCTGTGATTTTGTTTTTTGAAGTTGAAGTGAAGGGAAGACTGAAGAAGTGAAAGAACGACTCTGATAAATCTAATAGATGCGGGTTTTTTGCGGGTTTAAAATGAACCCTGGTTTAAACCCGCAAATGACCCGCAATGATAAGGGCTTAAATCAAAGGGTTTGATGTGGGCTTTTTACTGATAAGGTCCGGGTTTAAACCCAGCCCACATCAAGCGGGTAAGGGCTAGGCCCTCTTACCCAGCCCATTTTGCCATCCCTAAATCTCTCACACCACACCACACCAAACCAGAAAAATCGGTTTTTTTTTTTTTTTCATGTTTTAAATTTTTTATTTATCTCTTATGTTCTTTGGTTTCCATGGGTGATGATGAACGATGGTTTTGAAAATTTGAGTTTTTGTTTGAGAATTTCTAGAATAATGGAATTTTATTTATTTATTTAGGTTATATTTAGGCAATAGATTTTATTTATTATTTTTGTTCTTTAAATTGATGCATTTTAAATTTGTGTTCTTTAAATTGATGATGATGATTGGAAAAAAAAAGGATGGGAAGAAAATTGATGAAGAAGAAGATGCACATAAGACAGATCTGTCAAAAAAGAAAAAAAAAGTTCTATTTTTATTTTAAAAAATTTATATTGATGGCTAATATTTATTGGACGAGGAAAATCTTGTGTTGATTAGAGAGATGGTGTGGTGTGGTCAGTGGTGTGTATGAGAGAGAGAGAGAGATCGGCAGAAGAGAGGAAGAAGAGAATCAGGGGAGAGAGAGATAGGCGTGAGAAAGGGAGATATTTGTATTGTTTTTGTTACTTTTTGAATTTTTTTATTAAAATTATTAAATATTTTTTATTTCATTTAATAACACTTTAAATTTACTTACTCCCCGTTTACTATTATACCCTTCATGGTTTAACAGAAAAAATTGAAAATATTAACGGAAAACTAACGGTGGGTGTATTTTTGCTAATAAATCAAAAAGTAGGGTGGTCTTTGGCCAATTATAAAACTAGAGGGTGGTTTTTGACCAATAATAAAATTAGAGGGTAGTTTTCAGCCAATAATACAAACTAGAGGGGGGTTTTTAATAGTATCCCTATTATAGTATTTCTCATTAAAAAAATTTCAAAGTTAGAATCACGAAAATCACAACTTTTTAAAGCAAAATTAAAAATGAAAAAAATCACAAAAATCCATGAAAAAATTCATTGGTTGTAAATTAATACTGCTAAAAGATAAAAATAAAAGAAAAAAAAAATATTGAGTTTCATGATTCAAACTTGGAATAATTGCAAGTCTATCTATTATACCTTGAAACCCCAAACAATAACGTTTGTAATTAAAATTCAAATTTTGTATTCCCAATTTGCAAAAAATTGCTTTCCCAATGAGAATATTTTTGTAATTAATTTGATCCACTTAGATCAGAAATTCATATTTGCAAAGTTTTAATCTAAAAAATAGTATATTTTATGTGGTATTTATAGTGTCACTATAAAGGTACATCATTAACCTATAAGAGAAATTTTAATTGGAATGTGGGTCAATCGGACTAATAATGTAACAATTTTTTTTTTTTTTTTTTGAGCTATAACAATTAATCTAGATTTTGGAGGATAGGCCTCAAACTCATAACTTTAACGAGTCCATTTTTGCTCACCTTTAGCATTACCCCTCTCCCCAACACTTGATATGTGTCCGGGGAGGGGGTATTCTAGGGGTATTCTAACAAAAATACCCTCTCCCTGGACACATGTCAAGTGTTGGGGAGGGGGGTAATGCTCATCCCCCTTCTGGAGGGGGTTAATGCTCACCCCCCTGAAAGGGGGTCAGCAAAAATAAACTCTAACTTTAATAGTGTAAGGATGATAACCTCCCCTGAAAGGGGGTAAGCAAAAGTAAACTCTAACTTTAATAGTGCAAGGATGAGGAAAATATCACCAAACCGACCTCATTTTGTTATGATCCCACTAACTTTTGATGACGTATTGTTTTGTTTGATTCATTGAATTTGTGAAACTTATAATAAATTCAGATTTATTTAGATTACTTGTTGCCATAAAAGTTGTATACTTTAATATCTTATTCATCTATATAAAAAGGCTGATTGACACGAATACCCCCTGAACTATAGCCGAATTTGCACCTTACCCCCTGAATTTTTTTTTTCGGCATTAAACCCCCTAAACTCTCCTAAATTTGCAATTGTTAATGGAAACCCAACGGAACCCTAATTCCGTCTGGAAAAATTACACTAAGATCCCCTGATTATTTATATAATTGCATTAAACCGGAAAAATATAATAATATTACCCGAATACCCCTCTGACCAAATTTCAAAATTTAAAATTTAAAATTTAAAATTGAAATAATGTTTAAATAATAATAGAATTCTGAATTTTATTATAAAGACAATAAAATAAATATAGAAATGAAAAAATTAAATTGATTTAACAATTATTAAATTATCTTTTTTATTTAAATATCACTAAATATAAAACCCATATAAATATTTAAATTATTTAAGAAAAATAAAAATAATGGTTAAATAATAATACAATCCCCTTTCAATAATAATAATAATAATAATACAATTCTTATTTTTTTTATAAAGAAAATAAAATCTTTAAGAAATTAAAACATCTTTAAAATCTCTACCATCCATCTCATAGATGGACGGTGGAGAAATATTTATTAAAAAAAATTCAAATTTAAAAAAAAAACATTTTTTAAATAGATTGATTGATCTCAATTACAAAAAATAATAATAATAATAATAAGTTTCTCCATTAATGAAGATATGAAGATCCATCAATGTTCTTCTTCTGCTTCTTTTTATTTATTTATTTATTATTATTATTATTTTTTTTTTTTGTAATTGGATTTCGTTTATTGGTTTGTGAAATGTGTTTTTTAAATTAATTTTTTAACTTAATGAACATAGAGAAGAGAAATCCTTAAAATAAAAAATTTAAATATTTTTAAATGAACTTCGATCCATCTAATTAAATAAACACCTTTTTGTCCATCCAATCCTTAAAAATTTTCCTTTTCTAAAGAAAATAAAAAATTTAAATTTCCAACACCTAGAAACCAAAAAATAAAAATTTTAATTTTTAATTCTTCTATATGTGCTTTTAATTGGATTGATGTTCAATTTTTAAAATTTTGTATTTGTATTATTATTATTATTATTTTGTAATTGAGATAAATCAATCTATTTCAAAAAATGTTTTTTTTTTTATTTGAATTTGTTTCAATATATATTTCTTCACTGTCCATCTATGAGATGGATGATTGAGATTTTAAAGATGTTTTAATTTTTTTAAATTTTATTTTCTTTATTAAAAAAAATCAGATTTGTATTTTTTTTTTTTTTGAAAGGGAATTATATTATTATTTAACCATTATTTTTATTTTTCTTAAATAATTTATTTATTTATTTGGGTTTTTATATTTAGGGATATTTAAATAAAAATATAATTTAAATAATTGTTAAATCAATTTATTTTTTTCATTTCTCTATTTATTTAATTATCTTTATAATAAAATCATAATTTTATTATTATTTAACCATTATTTAAATTTTAAATTTTAAATAATAATAATAATAATTATTATTATTATTATTTTATAAAGACAATTAAATAAATAGAGATTTTTTTCATTTCTCTATTTATTTCATTGTCTTTATAAAAAAATAAGAATTTTATTGTTGTTGTTATTATTATTATTATTATTATTATTATTATTATTGAAAGGGGATTGTATTATTATTTAACCATTCTTTTATTTTTCTTTAATAATTTAAATATTTATATGGGTTTTATATTTAGGGATATTTAAATAAAAAAGATAATTTAATAATTGTTAAATCAATTTAATTTTTTCATTTCTATATTTATTTTATTGTCTTTATAATTAAATTCAGAATTTTATTATTATTTAGGTCAGAGGGGTATTCGGGTAATATTATTATATTTTTTTCCGGTTTAATGCAATTATATATATAATCAGAGGAGCTTAGTGTAATTTTCCTAGACGGAAGTAGGGTTCCGTTGGGTTTCCGTTAACAATTGCAAATTTAGGAGAGTTTAGGGGGTTTAATACCGAAAAAAAAAGTTCAGGAGGTAAGATGCAAATTCAGATATAGTTCAGGGGGTATCCGTGCCAATTAGCCATATAACAATTATCACTTCAAGGATTCCGTATATTTTTTCATGTGAGACCTCAACTTTATAACGTCATACATTTGAATCTGATGTAGGACAGTTGGCGTTGGATTTTGAAGAAGAGATGGACAGAAAACTGTCCAAAAGGGGTGCTCCGAAGAAACGGGCATAACTTTTAGCTCGGTTGTCAGATTTCCTATTATAATATGTTTTCGGAATTTGTTTTCAGAGTTCTACAGCAGGGCAACCAGGGTTCCCCTGGGTGACGTCATTTGCATCCTCAACAGAGCTGTTTAAGTTAGGTTGTCGGGCAGCCGAAGTTTTTAGTGTTTTTATTTGTTTTCCGTTTTGGTTTAGTTTGAGGATATTTTAGTCTTTTTGCTTATTTTAGGGTTTTCTGAGTCTATTTAAGGCTCTTTGTTATCAGTTTCGAATGATTGAACAATATTATTATTTTGGTTTCAATTGAATTTACTGGTGGATTCCAGATTGTGAGAACTTAGGGTTTACGCTGGTAAATCCTTTACTTCTGTTCTGCGTCAGAATATATATTAAAAATAAAATAAAAGCCATCTTCATCCATATGTCAATATTGTTGATTTGTGATTCGTGCCTTCACAATTTCCACTTATATCTTACAATGCAACTGAACAAGAAAAAGAAACAAATAACTAGCTATGATCAATCCTTCTCTCTGTCTCGTGATCACCATATATATAAAAATGTCAAAGTGAAAGGAAAAGAAAACATAATATCAAGATGACAAGATATATGTCATATGCTAATATCATGATATATGCAAACACAATCTTTTTATTTTATTTATTTTTATACTTTATAGTTTCTCTCTAGCTAAGAAATATTCTCATGTCTAGGTAATTGCTGGCTAAAACTAGGACCAACAACACAATGCAAGTGTGATAATGATGTTTTATTAAGTAATTAATTGTTGAATAAGTGAGAATATCACAAACAAGATCTAAGTGCTACTAAAATATATATGTTGAAATTCACAAGTACTATCATTTAAAATCATAAGAAATCTTTCTCAAATCTTGTAGACTAGATGCCATCTTAGTTGTTTGGAACCACGTTCATTGTATCAAGAGAATACCAAAAGGAATATATATTATGTTTCAAAGGGTCTTATCTTGTACGGAATTGTTGTATGACTTTTTGTCCGAAATCCTGATTTATCAAATGCGATCAACAGTTTTATGGTGCTACAAAACAACTTATCAGATGCAATAAACTAAGATCCCACACATAATAATTGTTATACATATATTGAAGAAAGAAAGGTATTATAAAGCCAAAAGGTTACAACTGCATAGGGCAGTCACCCAAAACAATAGGAGTCACAAAGAAAGGATACTCCTTCAACCAGACCTTATAAGAATCCAAAGATAAAGAAAATTTGGCTAAAGCATCAGCTACCATGTTAGCTTTCCTCGAAACAAACATAATCATCTCAGAGGACACACTAGGAAGGAGCAACCTGATATCATGTAACACCAGGCCAACCTTAGCAAGAGGAACAAGCTCGTTACAAAGCATGTTAACAATAACTTGAGCATCAAACTCTACTAAGCAAGGGCACAGGCCCGATTCCACAGCAAACCACAATCCATGTAGAATAGCCATGGCTTCAGCAATGAGAGGGGAAAAACCAGCCATAATTGGAGTAGCTCTGTAGGCTAAAACCGCACCCTCAAAATCATTGATAACAATCCCCAAACCAACCTTGCCATTCCTGGAATCCACCGTGGCATCCGTATTAATTTTGAACATTCCAACACGAGGAGGGTTCCAAGAAACTAGGGAATCTGCAAGATGATCGTATCTCTCCTCCACAAGCGGAAGAGGAACAGCCATTGGAACGTTTTCACGACGAAAATCCTGGAGAAACTCATTAGCCCAGGCCACAGTCTTGTTGTCAGCCTTGAAAGATTTATGGATATGCTGATTTCGGAGGAACCAAATACGCCAGAAGATAACACACATAAACTCTAGCAAATCCTTGACAAGCACATTACGGCACAAAATCATAACATCCTCAAAATCAAGGCCATCACTACATTTAAGACCCTTCATAAATAGGTATAAGGATCAGACCAGTTTCAGCGCAGGACAACACCAAATTGCATGGAGACTTGTCTCAGGTCTTCCGCAACAAATTGGGCATGAGGCACCCATTGGGACCTTCCGTTGATTAAGGTTAACACTAGTTGGGAGTCAATTATGAGAAGCTATCCATATAAAAATTTTAATTTTGGGAGGGATTTTCAAACGCCACAAAGTTTTCCACCATGACTAAGAAGAGCCAAGGCTCGAGGAGCTAGGATTAAAAAGCAACTCATACCCAAGGTGATAGCTGCTGCGAACCGAATAATTTCCAAGCTTGTCAAAATACCAAACCAAAGAATCAGAAATTCTATTAGAGGAGCATGGCAAACTAAGGATCAACTCGACGTCTTCAGGCATAAAGGAGGCCCGAATTAGCATGCTGTCCCAATCACCCAAAGCAACGTTAAAAGAAGAACCAGAGAATTCCTCTCAAGCAAAGGAACCGAAACCACCTTAAAGGTAGAAGGACGAGGCATCCACTTATCATGATAAATAGAGACAGAATCACCATTACGAATCCACCACCGCGACCCTGCTTCAATCAAATCCCTACCCTAGATAAAACTCCTCCAGAGATAGGAACTGCTCGTGTTACAACCAGCGGTCATCATAGTATCATCAGGAAAGTAACAATGTTTAAACACCCTAGGAGCTAGGAAGTTCGGAGAATGTATAATGCGCCACACTTGTTTCGATAAGAGAGCTTCGTTGAACATGGCAAGGTCGCAAAATCCTAAATCACCGACGTCTTTCCTATAGCATAAACTATTCCACTTACCCCAATGAATCCTTCTTTTTTCCTCATCCGAACCCCACCAAAAACGGGCACTAAGCCGATGTAAATCATCCACTAGGCCTTGTAGAAGTCTAAACAAGGACATTGAGTAAGTAGGGATAGCCTGAACTACCGCCTTAAGAAGGACCTCTTTCCCACAAGCCAAAAAGAGCTTATTCTGCCAACCTTTAACCCTCTCCTAGACTCTGTCTCATATGTTGGCGTAAAGACACTTCTTATTATTACCAGTAAAGCTTGGGAGGCCTAGATATCGTTTGTGGCATCTAACAAGCTTAACACCCAAAAGACGAGCCAAGCCCTTAGTTATAGCCTTCTCCACCTTTAAACTAACACACATTGCCATTCTTTGGAAATTCACCAATTGGCCTGAAGCCATCATATAACAATATAAATTTTTTTTAATGGCGATACAGTCTCGCTGGGAAGCACTAATAAACAACATGCTGTCATCCGTAAAGAAAAGATGGAAAATTTTCGGCCCACCCATACTACAACGAAAACCAGCAATATCCCTTTTAATTTCATCCTCCAAAATCGGACAGGGATAAACCCTCAGCACAGATAAGGAACAGGTATGGTGATAGTGGGTCACCTTGTCTAAGTCCCCTAGATGGCCGCACCAAACCTCTAATCTCACCAATAATAAGGAAAGAAAAGGTAACAGATGTAAAACAACGCATATCGATCGATCTAGGAACTAGAGAAACCTAGCTTACTCATCATTCTTTCAAAAAAGTCCCACTCAACTCTGTCGTATGTTTTTGGCATATCAAGTTTCAGTGCAAGTGCCCTTTTTTTACCCTTATTTCGACTTTTAAGAGTATGAAAGCACTCAAATTCAACACTAGCATTGTCAGATATAAGGCGACCAAGAACAAAAGTACTTTGTGTTTCCAAAATAACGTCATTCAGGACTCCTCTAAACCTATTAGGAAGAGCCTTGGCAATAATTTTGTAAATGACATTACAAAGACTAATAGGGCGATAATCTATTACATTATTGGGTCTGTGCATTTTTGGAATTAAAGTAACCAAAGTCTTGTTACTGTCATCTACCTTGTGCCCATCATTCAACACACCAAGACACACACTTGAAACCTTTTCACCAACCAACGGCCAATACTTTTGGTAAAAGAGAGCAGGGAGGTCATCAAGCCCCAGTGCCATTTCAAAAACTGCCATTCGAATGTCCTCCACAGTGAATTTAGCATCAAGGTAGCAACTCTACCAAGAGAAAGGTGAGGGGAAACACAATTGAGAACCCTATTCAAAACATCATGATAGGGTATGCTGGAGCAAAAAAGGTCTCCAAAATATTGCTCAACAATACTACCAATCCCTTCTTAATTATTGATCCAAATCCCCGAACTATCCATCATACCTCTAATCCTATTTCTTGCCCTTCTGGTGCTAGCTTTCCAATGAAAATTGTTACCTGAAAATCATTATTGGGAGGGGTTTTCAAATAACAACTTTAAAGGGACCAAGATCGAGATTGACCCTAGTCAGAGAGGTATCACGTAGTTCGATACCGACTAAGTCCCTATCAATGCAAGATCTAATCAACAATAAGCTTTATTTGATCGTCCCTTTTTATTACAATACATGAACTATTTCTTATATGGGTTACAATGGTGTATGAATCATGGTAACGGAGATGGAGATAGCAGCTGCAGGATCCTCTTCTTTTTAGGAGGTAATCTCGGAGTTTTGCGTGCAAAATTCGGTTTTTCCTTTCTAGGAGGAATTAATCTCTCACCTTCGTAATTGGACTCTTACTGTGATGACCTGTTCAAAATAGGATTCTTTGGCGGGAGGGAGTATAACTCCTTTGTACGGCGACGTTTTACTGGATCTTTTGTGGAGTTTTGAGTTCTTGGTGTTAGAATCCTGCTTCCTGGTGCGCTTTTGCTTAGCGGGCTGTCTATATCTTGTAAGCGTCCTTCTGATGGCAGTAGGGGGATATGTAGCTAACTTTGTAGCAGGATGATCAGTAGAACTCCGTTTCGGGGTGCTTCGGGGTCCATAGGAAGTGGTGTCGGGATGATGCGGGGTCCCTAGGAAGCCCGGTCATAGCCGGGTTTGATCCCGCTGTGAGTTCTAGTGAGTTCTTTGGCTTTCGGCCACTTTGTTGAGCTAAGATGCTGGCGGGGTGGACCCCGCTGAAGGAGGTGTGTATTCGGGTCAATCGGGGTCCACTCTATCGAGGTATCCAGATTGTGTTCGCACTCCTATATCCTTCTTGTGTTGAGGTGGAAAATTCTTCTTTTGTCCTTCGCCAATTTTGGCTGTTAACAAAAATAATTCGAATTTTTGTCCCCACTATGAAGCCAGCTCTCATGAGATCTTTATCGCTAATAGATTTCCTTTTTTTAAAGAAGAGAATCAAGCACACTTTCGGCCTTACCAATAATCTTCCAAGAACCAGGTCTAATGTTCTCTGACAACACCCGAAGATCCTCCTATCTATCTTTGATTTCCTTCCGTAAACCTAAATGTTAATAGCTATACAAGTTGCTAAGGTTTTTAGTACAGTGCTGGATACTTGACATCATATTCTTCATATCAAAACTCTGCCCAAAAGAACTCCATGATCTCCTAATAATCTCTTCACAATCTTTGTGATTTTCCCAACATTCTTCAAAATGGAACCTACGTGCATGCGGACCATTCTAAATAGTTTCCGGAAACAATTGACCTCAAGCAAAATTGGTCTATGATCAGACCTCTAAAATTCTAGATGTTGAACGTGTGACCCAAGGAATAAATCAAGCCACTGAAAATTACACACACAGTGATCGAGACATTCTTGAATTAAGTTAGGACCATCTCTTCTATTACCCAAGTGAAAGCCAGACCTGTAAATCCCAAATCTTGAAGACCACAATTGTCTAGAGCCTCGCGGAAATTTTCCATGAGATATCTCGGTTTTTGAAGTCCCCCCTCCTTCTCCAAATCATCGAAGAACTCATTAAAATCACCTGCACAAATCCAAGGAAGATGAGACATACCATTTAATCTCCTCAACAATGTCAAAGCATGATGTCTTTTGCTCACTTTTGGATTGCCATAAAATCCTGTCAAACACCAAACCATATTCCTCTACAATTCGACTTGGACATCAATGTGGAATCTAGAGTAAGAAAGGAGGTTAACATCTATAGCATCAGACCAGAGCATGTAGAGGCCACCACTTCTCCCACTATTATTAACTACTAATTTATTAGCAAAACCTAATTTAAGATGAATTCCTTCCATCAGAAAGTTGTCAGCTTTTGTCTCCATAAGAAAAATCATGTTAGGACCATAGACTTACTTCAGCTGACGTAAAGCTTGGAACGCCCTCGAACTCCCTACCCCTCGAGCGTTCTATACTAAGAGTTTCATTGCGACTGGTAGGACGGAAAGGTTCGACCTGCCGATATCTCATCGAAAAAACCAGTAGAATCCGTAGCATCAGAAACTAGCTTAGTTCATTTGTCATCACCACCAACTTTTGTATCCAAATCTCTCTTGGCTATTTGGGTCTCCAAACCAAGCCCATTATTAACTTTTGGCCCATCCCTAGCCTACCTCTTCCATTTGCCTGTCTTCGGTCCAGCCTTAGACCTTGTCCCTTTTGGAGGTTGTGTCGCAGGTTTAAGTATAGCATTAGATATAAACATAAGATCAATAAGAGGAAAGCCCACATCCATATCCATCATGTTATCTCCCAACACTAGGCCCACTCACGAGCCCACAACAGCATCTTCAAACACATTTATCACTTTCTGAGTAACCCCCGATTGTCATGCACATTTTAGCCACCCTCCACTAGTTGACCCATTTCCTTAGACCTCACAGTAGATAATTCAAATTAAGCCTATCTCTCTTCCTCAAACCTTTTTCGCACATATCTGCTTTTAGACTTGCCTTCCTTTTGGGTTTCTAAATTAACGGAATCTCATGAATTATTTGACTGAAATTCAAATTTTGAATTCCCACCAATCTTTTCCCTTTCAATCGATGCTATTTTCGGCTGATTTTCGGCCATCGCTTTCCCTTTTTCTCTGTCGGTATCTTTTGTCATCATCAACCCATTCTTTTGCAATCCTTCATTAACAAATGTCTATTCTCTCCTGCCGCTACTACCACCATCTCTAAAGCTTCTACTTTTAGTATGAAAGAATCCATTTTTTGTCGGGCTAGATGCTTTGAGCCAAGCACCAAACATTAGATCATAATTTTCAGGATTCTCTGTATCTCCCTCTAATTAGCAATCACGGACGACATAACCCAAACAGCCACACCTATAACAGTGATCTGATAATTTTTCATATCAGAGTAACATCGTTGATTCCTTTCCATCCTGCATAACATCAACTCTAAGAATTCACCGGAGGGGTTGATCCACATTGATTACTACACACACCCTTATGTACTTCCTAACACATTCACCATCTATCTCTCGAACCTCCCTAATCATTCGTCCTATGAATAGACCAATATCCCTAGTCATACATAAAAGTGGAACATTATGGATCTGAACCCAAAAGGCTGCCTTATTGAATTTCATACGAACAATTTCCCCTTTGCCTTTGGGTTCTTCTAACACCAAAGCTTTATCAAAACTCCAAGGGCCCCCTTAGAAAACTGCACGTCGATCATCTGCATTCTTAAATGTAAAGGAATAAATATTTCCGGACACAACTTCAACCTCAAACTCCTCCATCGTGCACCATATTTTGAGAATAAGATTAATGAAAGCATCTCTATGTATTAACTTGTTTGCCAGAAACTTCCCGACCAGACATAGAGACATACGCCTTTGCCCATCATCATTTAGATCCCATTGCAAAGCCATCGGTGGCCCTTCCTCTCCTTCAGTGAGAGAGCTTCACAAAGTTTCGCCACTTCGTTCGCATTCATCTTAACCAAAGAAGACAAAACCACCAACACTCCTAGAGAGTGAAAAAGCGATCCCAATGGATCCTCCTACTGCTCACACCAAAAGATCCCTAGAGTTCAGAGAACTTCAGAGAGACTTAAGGGAGAGAATAATCATGATAATAATTGTTATATATATTATGTGCATAAATCGGAAGTGAATTCTCTTTGGAAGATATCATATCATATTAATTTAAAATTTTGATTTAAATTTGTAATTTCAACATTTATCCATTATTATTATTATTATTTTGCAATCTAATGGAAATGAGTTCAAGCTAGATGATAACCAAATTACAAGAAAATTGACGTAGGAATATTAAATACATAAATTTAAATCAAAAATTTAAGTTGATGTAGCCTAACCAATTCCTTTAATATGAGTACAATGTTTACCCGGTCCCAAATTAGGTTTATGAATGTGTGTTATTAGTTTAGATGATGAGTTCTTGTGTAAGAGGTATTTGATTCAATTCAACCAACATTAAATTAATCGGGAGAGGTTTCGTTTACATTTAAGTGGAGGTTGGGTTGAATACTAGAATATACCGAAAAGAAAAAGGGAAAAAGGAAATATTCAAAGACAATGATCTTAAAAGTTTATTCAAAAAATGTGTTTAACGGTAAGTTTCTCACACCCATATTTATCTGGCAAAATTTGAGTCATATAAATTCTCCACCCCCCCCCCCCCCCCCTCTCAATTCTAAAATGTGTAATTGTTAATATATATATACATATATATTCATATGAGACCTTAATAATATGAAGATATACTATTTATCTTTATTTTTATTTTTTAAATATGAAGGCATCCGACAAATGGACAAAATATAAAAAAATTCAAGAAAAATAGTTATAGTGCTTGAAAAATTATCAAATTTTATTCATAAGTAGATTTCAATAAAATTATCATCCACCAAAAAAAAAAAAAAAAAATCAAATCAAAATTCATAAAAATCGATGTGATTTCATTAAGGCCCTTACTGAAATTAAAATAAAGGATCCCTTATAAGTGAGCCACTTAATATATATATATATATAGTTATGTATGTATGTATGTACACTCAAATCAATGAAGATCCTAATTCAATAAATTGATCAAATACTAACTGAATGAGGTCAAACATACCAACTGAATGGTGTCCTCTAGCAGCTGCTATTTGGGAGTCAGTTTTATCTCCTTTTCAGTGATGGGTTTCTGCCGACTCATGGCCTTCTTTCTTTTTGCAGGCAACGACGGTTGCTTTTAGTGATCAAGTTTGTGTTTTATGGAAGATGGCTATTCATGCGGTGGTCTGGAGTGTGTAGTTTAATCATAATCAGTGGATTGTTGAGTTTTGATTTTATATTTGCTATGTCCTTAGTTTGGCTTGCGGTTTTTGACACTAACCAATTGGAGATTGGGTGTATGCTTAACAGCCTAGATGACCTTTTAATTTTTCGACACTTTGTTATTCATAGTAGACTAGCCAAGGCTCTGGTTATCAAAAGTGTGGTTTGGTCGCCTTCTGTTCCAGGTTGGGTCAAAGTCAACACGGATGGGGCTGTCTTGAGTTCTCCGAGTGTTGGGGGTGTGGGGGTGTTTTTCGTAATTATCGATCCTTTGTTAAGGGTTATTTTGCTGTCCCCCTTGGTTTGGTGTTTGCCTTTGAGGCTGAGCTTCTTATGGCTTCCATGGCAATAAACTTTGCTTGGAAATTTGGTTGGCGTTGGATATGGCTGGAGAGTGATTCCTCTTTTGTGGTTCGATTGCTCTCTTCTCGTTCCAATATCATTCCCTAGCGTGTGCGGTAGGCTTGGCGGAGGTGCATTTTTTAGATCTCTAATATATAGTTTCAAGTGTCACATAATTTTAGGGAGGGTAACCAAGTGGTGAACGCTCTTTCCAAGCATGCTTTAGGGTTGAAGGTTGACTCTTGGTGGTTCTCCACCCCTTATTTCTATTCTTCATTGGTGGGAAATGACTGCATGGGTCGGGAATCGTTTTGTTTTTCTTGATATTTTCTGGTTTTTTCTTTTGTAACATGCATGTCTCTTGTGTGGTTTTATTTTATTTTTTTCCTTTGTTTTTTTGTGGCTAGTTTGGCCTTTGTTACTCTTTGTTATTTTGTTTTCTTATCTATATAGTTTCGGATACTGCCTAGGGATTTTTCAGTATATGATCACTTATGCTACTTTTTCCCCTTAGGTCAGTCCATTTTATAATAAAAAATATATATATTATTAATCCCATCAAAATTATATACTAATTTTGCTGTGAATTTTATTAAAATTAATTAATCTCCACTAAAAAATGCAACACATCCATATGATTGTTTGTGTTGCTTTTTCCCCTTAGGTCAGCCCATTAGATTAAAAAAATAATATTATTAATCCCATCAAATTATGTACTAATTTTACTGTGAATTTTACTAAAATTAATTAATCTCCACCCCAAAATGCTAAATATCAAGGCTATATATATATATATATATGGGCTACTCTTGGGTACAACTAGGGATGGCAATTAGACCCAGACCTGACCCGTGTGGGTCGGGTTTGGGTCCTCACATTCGAGTAACGGATCGGGTCTAGGTCTAGAATATTAGACCCGATTCGGGTCTGAGTTGGGTCTGGGTCTAGGTCTGGGTCTGTAGACCCGAATAATGAGCGAGTTTAAAAAAAATAAAAAATAAGAATTTGAAATTGAAATTGAATGCAAATAAGAATATTTCCCTTTTATGTCCTCTATTTATTTATTATTTATTTAGTCATTTATATATTTAAGTATATATATATATATATTTAGTATTTTATTGTTTTTTTTGGATCGTGGATTCACAGGTCCGCAGGTCCAGACATGAACCCGTGAATTTTCGTGGATCATCAATTGGGTTTGGGTCTTTCTAAGACCCGCGGATCCTGACCCGAACATGAACCCAAAAATTTTCATGGGTCTGGTTCGGGGTTTGGGTCCAATTTTTTTTATCGAGTCTGGGTTTGAGTCCAATAGGATCGACCCGAACCTGACTCATTGCCATCCCTAGGTGCAACATTACATGATGCAACATAGAAAATTTTGACAGTGATCATGTCTTCTTTGGTATAACCACATCAACTAATATGTGATTGAATGTTCTAACATGTGATCACAATAATTTAATTATGTGATCACGTGCAATTCATACTCGATAACATTATATATATTTGTGATCACATGCAATCATATGTGATCACATACTATTATATCATGTAATGTTACACCGAAGAATGACCATATATATAGGGACAATCTATAGAACATCGGTGTACCCATACACCGTGTAGAAAATATTACAATCAAAGGTTGGATCACACTTTTTCAAATTACAATCACAATATTTCCAACACAGTGTATGGATACACCAGTGTTCTATAGACTCTCCTGACCCATATATATATATATAGAGGCTGCTCTTGGGTGCAACGTTACATGATACAAATATAGAAAATTTTGACTATGATCATTTCTTCTTTTGTACAATCACATCAACTAATATGTGATTGCATGTTCTAACATGCGATCACATAGAAAATTTTCTATATTACATCAGGTAACGTTGCATCCGAGGACAGCCCATGTATATATATATATATGTGCATTCATATGACATATTTAACCGACGAATTGAAATTCATATTAAAGTACATAAATCAACATAAATTTTACATTCAATTCACAAATTATACTAATTTTACGATAAGTTTGCATATATACTTTAGGTAATTCTACATTGCCCAAATGATATGACAACAATGTAGACCATTAATTTAAATTGTATTAAATTTGCATGATTTAAATGAATGATCTACATTGTTGCCACATCATTTGGGCACTAAATTTGGACACCAAATTTGGGCAATGTAACATTACTCATATACTTTTACCGTTGGTTTTGTGTACCTAAATATATGAGTGCTTTTAATTTGATGTTTATATTTGTGCTAAAATGCGAATATCTACAAAAGAAAATGATGTATTTGTAGCGGTTTAGGTTTTCGATGGATCGATCGAGCACATGGGACATTCTAATTTGTAAATACAACTCACTTATGACCTGCATGTACCAAAAAAAATTGGCTGGAGATTGTCTACGATCATATATCTTCAAGATCTGCAATTATATAGAATCACTTTTAATTTGATCACATGAGTGTTATACTTTTTAAAAAAAACTTTTGATCCATCATGTTCATAAATTTAGTGTGTATATATATATATATTGACAATATCTATTAAGTCGGGACCATGTACCACCGCTTAATACAGTTTGATGGTGAAAATGCATTCATTTAGTCCAACAATCTCTCAAGTTCGAATTGTCATTGTAAGCGTAATATATAAAAAAAGAAATTTAATTTGTTTAGTTTTTTATTTTCAATTTGATATTAATTTTTAATCACTGGATTTGCTTTTGTAAATTAAGGTTAAATTGAGATCAATAATGATGCTTTTTATAGAAAATGTTGTAAAATTAAAGTGACTTTTGTAAAGGAATTTACAAATGTTTTCTTTAAAAAAAAAATTACTTAACAGGTGTTTTTCCAAAAAGTATTGTAAGTATATATATATATATATATATTTTGTGTTGAAAATTAAAAATAATTTTCGAGTATTGTTCTTTATCTTTGAAGTTTTTTATTTTTCTTTCCTATTTTCTATCAAATACCATGTGCACTCTTCTTCCACATTACAGTGATCGATCTAAACATGGCAGCAGAAATGCAGAATTTTTTTTCTGTCCATGTCAGCCCTAAAAATATAAAAAAAAATATTTCGCTATTCAACAGTATGTGTTGAAAACAGTGTGTAATTGATAATTGAAATGGATTACTAGAAAAATTGTATTAAAAACACAATTAACAATTTAGAAAGAGGAATATTGTCATTTTGGTGTTTTGACAACCATTTTGGAAGTTTCTTTTTTAACTTTTTTCTGTATCCCCAATGAATTGAAAATCTATTAATTAGATTTTACTATTTTAGAATGTACTTCGTTGATTCAAGATTCCAAAATTATTATGCTTGTTTATTAAACTTTTTATTTTTATTTATTTATTTATTTATATCTACAATGCACTCCTAATGATTCTTCTCACTTGAAATATTTCATGAAAATGGCTCCTACGTACCATTGTAAAAGTATTTTATTTATTTCAACTTAATATTACTCCTCAAGACACTTCTAAGCCTAGATCATAATTTTTAGGGTTAATATTTCCCTCACCTTTGAACTATTATTGGATGTATAGTTACAAATGTTTTTATTTTAGAAACCTCCCATATGAACTAACACCATTAGCATTCCATTTGTGTTGACTGAGTTTGACTATTAAAAAGTCTAAAATGTCACTATTTAAGCTTCAATTGTATGAATTGACCATTATGCCCTCATACTTTTACCAAATAAATTAATAAAATGATACAAAAAGTGAGAATGTTAACTTGCAAAGGAGAAGTTATTTTGTAGACCATTTTATTCCTAAAAATAACAAAATTACAAATGAACCAAAAGCATCGACATACCTAAGAATTCAGAAGTTGAGCCATATGTATCATGGAACTTGTTCACCCGAAATTTATACTCCTATATGAAAATATTCTATGCACACAGAACCAATGTCGTGATGCTGTGATCTAATAGTTTGAATCTTTCAACATGCGGGCTTCAAAAGCGTCTTTTTTCTAACTTAAAAATAAAAATAAATTAATTATCGCTAAAAGGATTGACCAGATAGTTGTGTAATTTTGTTTAACACAAAGTTTTGGTAGCAAGAATTGTTATTAACATGTGCCTACCATAAAATATATTAATAATAAACTGATGGAAACTTCATTTTGGACTTGTTCTGCGCATCACTACGCACTTACCACCATATATCCTCTTTGCATATCAATGGCTTTTTCCACATTCGCCCACATCTTCTTTTATAAATTATAATCAAACTCTCCTCTTTCCAAGCCTATCATGTTCCACACACTCAAAGTTAGCCAAGTTTTCTATCTCTTTCTCTTCCAAGCAAATGAAAACAGAAGACCCATAAAATATTTTCAGCTGAAATCAAAATATGGATGTTGTTCTATATAACAATATCTACAGAGATATAAACAAAAGCATGAAGCAGTGAAAAAAAAATAAAGAGATTGACAGGATCATATTGGAAGTCAGAACCAATGAATCAGAATTCTCTCTCTCTATATATATATAATCACTATCAGTTCGTCCTGATATAAAATATATCAGGACGAAAAATGTGAACTATAGATTATGGAGAAGTTTTGACAAGTACATACGTTTTAAGTCAAAGTGTGTAAATCTAATGATCCATATTATTCGTTCTAATATATTTTATATCAGGATGAACTAACAATAGAAAAATTATATATATATATATACAGTCTTTCCATTGTCAGTTCATTCTGACAATAAATATATCAGGACGAAGAATGTGGACCATAGATTATGGAGAAGTTTTGACAAGTATATACACTTTGAGTCAAAGTATATAAATCCAGTGATCTGCATTTTTCGTTCTGATATATTTATTGTCAAGACGAACTGATAATAAAAAATCTGTATATATATATATATATATATGTTCTTGGTAATGGTTGAAATGAAGAGTCTTGTTCATTATTGGTATTCAATGCCTAAGAGTTTTTTCATTGGATGCCTAACTAAAAATAATAACAATCATTATAACTGATGGTGATTTAATTAAAATCATAATAACATTGGAAACCTAAGAGCTTCATAGAGATGATAACAATTATTAAAACCGTTTAAATTGATTTAATTGGAAGTGTAGAAAGATAATTATTTATTAATATTCTTAAATATATTTAATCATTATTAAATATGTTTATTTGCATGAGTTAAAAGATAAATATTTATTAAAATTATTAAAAAAATAAAGACAATAAATTATAAATTGAAAAAGGATATTATTGTTATTGTTATTATTATTATTATTATTATTATTATTATTATTATTATTATATATGATATATGATACGATATATGATATATTAAAAAAAATATATAAAAAATTAATAACATTTATAATTGTCATGTGTCGCAACCACATTAAAAGTAGAAATAAAGTCTATTATTATATGAATATATATGATTCATTAATATAACACAAACACGATTAGGATTTTGTTATAAAATTAAATTATATTCAATTATTCACAAACTTCATAGTATGCTCTTCTTGACTTTTAAAATCAATCAGAACTAGGGGTGGCAACGGGTCGGATGGGCCTGCCCCAAACCCGAAACCTGTTTTTTACAGGTTGCCTCAAACCTGACCCATGGTCCGAACGAGTTTTCGATTTCTACCCCAAACCCGACCCGAATGACCCAATTCGTTTTATCCTAGTAAATAAATACTTGTAAAAGTCAATATAATAACTTAAACTCAAATCTATAATACAACGAAATAGTAAATAAATTTCTACGACTGTCTGATCAAGTCGATTTGATCTGGTAAATGATTTAATAAGAATGTTGATTGTGTTTTAATGTGTGGACTTTAAAAAAAAAAAAAAAAAAAAAATTGAATGTGGGCTTTTTATATGTAAATCATATTAGAAATTTTAAAATATTATAATTTATAAACACACCCCATATTTTACGAAAATATATCCTTTCTCATTTTTTTCTATAAATACCATAGATTACTAAATTATAATATAATTAATAAAAATGAAACAATATAGGAGAAGACTCCTTCTAAGCTACAGCATCCTCATAAAGAAAAAAAAAAAAACGAAGATGTACGAGAAAAAAATAAATAAATTCTGATCTCCATTATCAAAAAAGACTTGGCTTTGAAGTTTCAAGAAATTCATTTGGTTTTGAAACAAACCTAAATTTTAGACTTTTAAAAAGGGATTTAGAGAATCATAGTGTTACATAGGGGTAATTTTCAAAGATTTAGACAAAAATTAAAATCAAACTATGATATTCAATAGCTCTCTATGTTTATATTTAGTTTTTATACAAACAATTTACGTTTTTTGATTTTTTTTAAGCTTTTCATAACAGTGAAATAATCAATATTTAATTTTGTTCAATTAATAAATAGTTAATATTATGATCAAAAGATAATTATATATATATTTGTTCAAATGTTCAAAATAATATATAAGTTATATTTACAATTATTTAATCTTTTTTAAGGCATTACTAAAAGGGTAATGTTGGAATGGTAGAAAAATACTAACATGGAGTGTACATACGATCTTAGAGAGGTGCCAATATCGTCACTCTTTCTTTAAACATATGTTAACTGTAAAGGAAGTTGTAGTTTAGTTATACTTGTTCTCCTTGTAATTATCTTATGTTTATATTTCCTTGCTCAGCACTGCTATGGTATTCTAATTAGTTTAGGATTTATATAGCTTAGTTAGTCTAGACTTCTTTAAGTCTCTCCTTGTATAAATATACAGCGTTGCTGTCGTTAATAATATATAGAAAATATTCAAATCTCAAGTCTCTATATGGTATCAGAGCCCCAACAATAACTCAAAAGAGTCAAGATCCAACAATGGCCACTTCTGCCTCTTCTTCCTCAAACTCAGTCGCAGTCATCTCTTCTTCCTCCTCGTCGCATGACATCTCTTCCGCCTCAAACACCATAATCTCCATTAATGTATCAGCTCAAGCTCCTTTAAAACTGATAGCGACAAATTATCGCTCCTGGAAGCTACAGTTTCACACGCTTCTCGTTGGCTTCGACCTCATGGGATTTGTTGATGGCAAACATCCATGCCCACCGGCTACAATCACAACCGATGGAGTCTCCACACCAAACCCGGCACACTATATTTGGACCAGACAAGATCAACTTCTTCTCAATGCTATTATCGGTTCAATCTCATCATCTATCATTCCCTTTATTGCTTCCGCAAGCACGGCTCAGGATGCATGGACCGCACTTGCCAACACGTATGTGAAGCCCTCTAGAGGACACATTATGCATCTCAAGAGCATCCTCACCAATGTCACGAAAGGCACGCAATCCATTACTGAGTATATGCAACATGTCAAAAGCGTCGCTGATGAACTAGCCATGCTTGATGCCCCTGAAAACTCGGAGGATTTAACTGTGAAAATATTGAACGGACTTGGCGATGAGTTCAAGGAAATATCTTCCGCTGTTCGTGCCCGTGACTCCGCAATTTCCTTTGAGGAATTACATGAAAAATTAGTGAATTTTGAAGCAGTTCTGAAGCATGAATCTGCAAAGGCAGCAATGCTTCCTATCACCGCCAATTTTGTTGCTAAACCACACCAGTCTGTGCACCAATCAGGTCAGCATCGTTCCTCCACCAACAATAGACAGTCTCAACCGAATTCCCAAACCAGGACAGTCACGTCCCCTCCCATGAATCATGGTCACTGAGGCTCCTCCAATCAGTCCTACCAGCCCAGGCCTTACCGTGGGTACTGCCAGTTGTGTGGCGAACAGGGGCACTCAGCCAAGCGCTGCTCCACCTTCACATTCGCCCCTGCTCAGCCTCGCCCTCCAGCAGCTCAGCAGCCGCGATAGTGGCAACCCCGTGCCAACTTTGCTGCTCCACATCCCACCACGCCTGACTGGCTGCTCGACTCGGGTGCATCTCATCATGTCACAGCCGACTTGCACAATCTGTCCCTACATTCTCCATATGATGGTTCTGATGATGTTATGATCGGTGACGGGTCAGGTTTGAAAATCACACACACTGGTTCTCTAAATTTACCTACTCCCTCTTCTTCGTTTTTACTGTCAGATGTGTTGTGTGTACCTCATATGAAGCAAAATTTAATATCTGTTTCCAAGTTTTGTACTTCTAACCAGGTTGCTGTAGAGTTTTCACCTTCTTCGTTTGTTGTGAAGGATCTTCGCACGGGGGCGCGACTTATGCAAGGACGGACTAGGAATGGAGTCTATGAATGGCCATCTCATGCTCAGCCAAAGCCGGTTCCTATCATTGCCTTTTCCAGTACAAAAGCCTCCCTCTTAGATTGGCATCACCGTTTAGGTCACCCGTCGTCAAAATTAGTGTCTTCTTTAGTATCTACTCAGGCCTTACCTATTGATTCGTCAAATAAATCAAGCGACCCATGTGTTGCGTGCAAGTGTAATAAAACGCATAAATTGCCATTCGCAATTTCAAGCGTTACTAGTTCTCGGCCTCTAGAGGTTGTCTATTCTGATGTCTGGAGTTCTCCGATTGTGTCTAGAGACGGTTTCAAGTATTATGTTTTGTTTGTTGATCATTTTACAAAATATTTATGGTTGTATCCGTTAAGAAATAAATCAGAAGTTCATGCAGTATTTATTCGTTTCAAATCATTAGTTGAGAAATTTTTTGGTTATTCCATTAATTCTTTTTATAGTGATAATGGTGGCGAATATATTGCCTTAAGAAACACATTTGCTAGTCATGGTATCTCTCACTTTACTACTCCACCGCACACGCCAGAGCACAATGGTGTCTCTGAGCGTCGTCATAGGCATATTGTAGAGACGGGTCTATCTCTTCTCTCTCATGCCTCTCTGCCTCTCACATTCTGGTCATATGCGGTCACTACAGCTGTCTACTTAATCAATAGGATGCCCACACCACTTCTAGGTTCTGTTTCCCCATTCGAAAAAATATTTGGTGTCCGCCCGTCATATGAGAAACTTCGGGTATTTGGGTGCCTTTGCTACCCTTGGATCAAACCATACAACCGTCACAAGCTTGAACCTCGTTCAAAATCTTGTATTTTCATCGGCTACTCACTGTCGCAGAGTGCGTATCTCTGCTTGGATCTAGAGAATGACCGTGTTTTTGTCTCTAGGCATGTTACCTTTGTTGAAACCGTGTTTCCATACAATTCCCTTCACAGTCATCTTCCCCGTCCTACCAATGACACTCACGGTTCTTGGCTGCCTGGCATCTCCCCGGTAGTCCATGTTCCATTACTCCATGCTCACTCCCCACCTAGACCAGCTGTGCATGAGCTCCCATTCTCACCTTCGGTTCTTGATTCCGGAGCACAGGTCACGCACCCATCTCCCTCACAGCTCACGTCAACCTACAGTTTTCCTCAGCCTGGTCGCTCGGCTACTGCAGCAGCTTCTTTGCCCGGCTTCAATCAACCTGGTCAGTCACTTCCGGCAGCAGCTCCTCTGTCGCCCGCAGCAGCAGTGGCTCCTCTGCCACCTGTCCCTGCTATCGACCACCCAGCTGGTCCCTTGCCTACAGCAGCAGCTTCTCTGCCGATTTTGGATCAAGCTCCCCAGTCCAGTCACCCAATGATTACCAGATCAAAACATAACATACACAAGCCGATCAAGAAGCTGTCCCTTACAAGCATCCTTCCTTCAGCTGTCCAACCCGAGCCATCTTGTGTCTCTCAGGCAATGAAATCTCCGGAATGGCGCCGTGCAATGTCGGAGGAGTTTGATGCGCTGATTCGGAACGAAACATGAGAGTTAGTTCCGCCCCATTCATCTCACAATGTTGTTGGCTGCAAGTGGGTGTTCCGTACCAAACATTCTCCGGATGGGTCTGTCTCTAGGCATAAGGCTCGCTTGGTGGCCAAGGGGTTTCACCAACGCCCCGGTATTGACTACACTGATACCTTCAGTTCAGTGGTTAAAACCACTACCATCCGAGTCCTATTGAGCATTGCAGTATCGAGGGGCTGGCCTCTTCGTCAATTGGACGTCAACAATGCATTTCTTCAAGGTCATCTCTCGGAAGATGTTTTTATGGCTCAACCGCCTGGGTTCGCGGATCCTGCCTATCCATCTCATGTCTGTCATCTAAAGAAAGCCATCTATGGTCTTAAACAAGCCCCTCGGGCGTGGTACAACGAGCTCCGTCAGTTCTTTCTCCATACTGGGTTTGTTAACTCTCATTCTGACACCTCTCTGTTTATTTTTAATAATACTGGCTGCACTCTTTTTCTGTTGGTTTATGTCGACGACATCATTCTTACGGGTAGTGATGGTGCCAAAATTAATGAGGTTGTGCTCGCCCTTGCTCACCGTTTCTCTATCAAGGATCTTGGTCCCTTATCATTTTTCCTTGGTGTTGAGGTTCACTCTTGCAGTCACGGTTTGTTTCTTTCACAGCAGAAGTATATCATTGATCTCCTCCATCGGACCAAGATGAGTGATGCCAAACCAACTGCGACTCCACTTCCCACTGATCAGACGCTTCAACTTCTGGATGGTACCTCTCTTACAGATGCCACTGAATATCGTCAGGTGATTGGTGCCCTTCAATATCTGTCCTTCACTCGCCCTGACATAGCGTTTGCTGTCAACAAGTTGGCTCAGTTCATGCACTGCCCAACCACGGGTCACTGGTCCCTTGTTAAACGCCTATTGCGTTACCTGCGTGGTACACTACATCACGGATTGCTTCTGCGCCATGATTCCCCTATCTCTCTGCATGCCTTTTCTGACGCTGATTGGGCTGGTAATCAGGATGATCGTACATCCACTAGTGCCTATGTTGTCTTCCTTGGCTCGAATGCTGTCTCTTGGTGCTCTCGCAAGCAACGCTCAATTGCTCGATCTTCTACTGAAGCTGAATACAGAGCTGTAGCCACTACTGCCTCAGAGGTGATTTGGCTCTCGCCTCTCCTGCAAGAGCTACTAATCACCACCGATACTCCACCAACAATCTATTGTGACAACATCGGTGCAACATATCTTTGTTCCAATCCAGTTTTTCACTCCCGCATGAAACACATTGCCATTGACTTCCATTTTGTTCGGGAGAAGGTTCAAAACAATCATCTTCGGATATCGCATGTCTCCTCTGCTGATCAACTGGCTGACTTTCTCACCAAACCTCTTTCCAGGACACGGTTCTGCTTGTTGCGTTCCAAGATTAGTGTGACAGAAATGCCCACTATCTTGCGGGGGCGTGTAAAGGAAGTTGTAGTTTAGTTATACTTGTTCTCCTTGTAATTATCTTATGTTTATATTTCCTTGTTCAGCACTGCTATGGTATTCTAATTAGTTTAGGATTTATATAGCTTAGTTAGTCTAGACTTCTTTAAGTCTCTCCTTGTATAAATATACAGCGTTGCTGTCGTTAATAATATATAGAAAATATTCAAATCTCAAGTCTCTATATTAACTACTTAGTTTTTTAAAATATATGTAGGACTGCCCAACTGTTAGATATATGTTTAATATTAACAAGAGTGACAATATTTGCACCTCTCTAAAACGGTTGTACACCCCAAATTTATATATTTTCAAAATTTCAAGATTACCCTTAAATTAAATTATTAATATTTTAATTCAAAAATATAATAATTTCTTATAACTATTTACTTTGTTCGAATTTTTAACTAACTAAATAAAATTAAAACTAATAAATAAAAACAAAAACCCTAGAACAGCCTCTTCTAACATTTGGAAGGAGTGTGGCTCCTCTCACCTACACACACGCACACGCACACGCCACTACAAGAAAATTAGGCTATAGGGATGAATAAAATTCATCCTAATGGAACATGTATTGGGATGCAATAACATATTGGTCCCTAAAAACTACAAACCTGAATAAACCTTTAGGGATGAAAAAATCCGTCCCAATAGAACGTATATTAAGACGAAACAAATTATTTGTCCTTAAAAAGGACAAACTTGACGAGACTTTAGGGACGAAATTTTTTTATTCCAATATATTGGGACGAAAAAATTATTCATCCCTAAAAAGTGCAAAAGTGACGAGACTTTTAGGGACAATTTTTTTTTTTTTTGTCCCAATAGGATGTTTATTGAGACGAAATAAATTATTCGTCCCAATAGGATGTCTATTGGGACGAAATAAATTATTCGTCCCTAAAAAGTTTGATTTTTTTGTTTTGAAAAGAAAAGAAAATAAAAAAAAAAAGTTTGAGATTTGAGGACTTATCAGGACAAAAATAATATTATTTTTCATAAATTTAATAATAAGAATATAAAATGCATGAAACTAATATGACCCGTGTGTCTAAAACAACCTAGAGGAGGAAATAAGGGGTTTTGTCACTTTTTTAAGTTGGTGTTTCAAGACTATCACCACTTTAATAACTTATGTTTTAAAAGCACCAAAGTAAGTGAATTTAAAAAATACCCTTACTTACTTTATTTTTTTTATTTACTTTTACTTTTCAGTTTTTTTTTTTTGTTTTTTTTTTGTTTTTTTTTTTTTTGATTTTATTCTTTCATCTTCTTCAAAGAGTCTGTTTAACAAACCACCAATGGAGATCGAAATCGAAAAAAACCCAACTTCATAACATTATCAATGCATATTCATTGGACTAGTTTAGTGGCGCTACGCTGACACATTTGGGTGTGGGGGCAGCACCCCTAGGGATTTTTGTTCAATTTCATTTCCTATGTTGTATTGGTTTTGAATTTTCCATTTTTAAACATGATAAACAACAACATAACAGAAACAGCGGAGCATAGAACAACAACCCAGTGTTTTCAAGACTTTGTGTTTGTGTTCCGAGACTTTGTGTCTGTGTGTCCGAGACTTTGTGTTTGTGTTCTAAGACTTTGTGTCTATGCGTCTGAGACTTTGCGTCTGTGTGTCCGAGACTTTGTGTTTGTGTTCCAAGACTTTGTGTTTGTGTGTCCAAGACTTTGTGTTTGTGTTCCGAGACTTTGTATTTGTGTTTTGATACTTTGGAAGTGTGTGTCCGAGACTTTGTGATTGCTTTTTGAGACTTCTGGGTTGTTGTTATGTGCTCCTCTATTTCTATTCTGTTCATCTTCTTCAACCCCAAATCCCCAATTCGAAACCCTTCGTTTTTAGAGAAATTTACAAACTTCGTTTTTTTAGAGTAATCAAAATTTGCTATTGTGTTTGGTCGTGGTCTTCGATGGCGACGTACGTGTAGTGGTCGACGACAACATACGTGTGTTTGCCGATTGGTCCCCGATTTGTCAGTTCCACCTCCATTAATGGAAGACTTTAAAAGAAAAAAAAATGGTGAAGAAGGTTATTGTGGGGGGTATTTTTGTCCGTTCACCATAATAGATGCCTTTTAAACATAAGTTATTAAAACGGTGACAATGTTGAAAAGGTACTTCCAAAAAGTACTAGAACTTTTTTGAACTCCAACCTAGGGGGGGGGGGGGGGGGGGGGGGGGGGGTGAATGGGCTGTTAATCCGATTATTACCAACTTTTTCGGATTAGTCAATATTAAAAAATAAACCCAATTCAACAAACAATAAAATCAAGTATAAATAGCATAAATTAAAAAACACTTGATTTTTACGTGGAAACCTTTAACAAGGAAAAACCAAGAGCTATCTGCTAGCCACACACAGTCCTCAAATCCACTATTTGTAATGATGCTTACAACCTATGTTGCCCTCAACAATTCTTGGCCACTAACCCACCACTACTACCCTATGGGCCTTTAATAGCGATTCTAGACTCACTTGCTTATGCTCTAAGCAACTTAGCCACAAGACTTATCTTCTCAAAGAAGATATCAACAACCCATGTGAATATTATGATATTCAAGATGCAATTAATGCTAGGCAACACTAAATACTTATCTAGGATTCAAGATGTCAATAAGAACAATCCTAGATATCATTATTGCTATATGTCATGGCATACAACTTAGCTATGTAAAGAATAACCAATCCTAAATACAGTAGCTATCACAAACAATCTCTATCAATCAATGATATAAACTAGCTAGATGTTATATAAACTTGAAATCCTAACTATAACAATACAATAACTCAATCAATTAACACGTACAATAATCTCAGTCTAGTATATAAAATCTAATCTAGATGCATACAAGTAATAAATGAGATTTTTTATTAAGTAAGACACTAAAATGGATGAAATTATTGAACAACTTACCAAGTCATGTAGACTCATGCAAAGATACATCCTAGATGATGCTAGATGATGTTTGATGCACATGGAAATGAGTTTGTGTAATCAAAGGTGAGTTCTTGGATGATTTTATCTTTTGGAAAATACTTTAAGTTAAAAATATGATTTTCAACTCTTAAAAACAACCTAAAGACAAAGTAGCATATATTTAGGATGACCAAATGAAGCTACATCGTTTTGATTAAAAAAACAAAACTTTGCCTTGGTCGCTGTACAAAATGATGTACGAACAGCGCTTGTACAGCGACTCACTTGGGAATGAAGAACAATTTCTTCATAGTTGCTCTACGAACAATGATTCTGTAAAGTGATAGAACTTTGTTCCTCTCGGGTTTCAAAGGTTGATGTACGAGTGTTGTACGTATAACGACTGTACGGCACTTGAAATAATCAATTAGGTGTGGCACTGTACGTAGGGTGACTCTACAACGCCTGAGACTAAAAATGCATTAGGTCTCAGATAGGCTCTGTATGTACAACGCTTTGTACAACACCTATACAGTGACCCCTAATCCAACATGCATCATAATGCCTATCTTATCATGGCAATTATCAAACAAGATGCAATCAATTAAAACATGCATGAAAAGAGTTCAAGAACACGAATGGACACATATAAAACACACAACATACAAGAGGTATAGATATGCATGAGTTATATGTGTGTGCAGCTAAGTCTCTTCAAAGCAAATATGCACAAGTGTTTTACCTTTGAAGTGCTTATCATTTTGAGGTCTTGAGAAGGACCTTTGTTGAGCTTGATCACAAACAATTAAATGCCTAAGCTACCCTTACATTACAAACCTCAAATGTGGTTTGTCACCGAAATAATCAAATCAAACTTTAGGAACTTACAATCTCCCCCTTTGGCTATTGCATGACAAAACCACCACTCACATTGATCCTCATAACAAAAACTGGAACTAAAGGCCAACAATGATTTTATACATTACAAAGAGATATTTAAAAGCTAGATCTTCAAGTCTTCAATCTCTTGTAGAACAACCAATCCTTCAAAACAAAGTTTCTACACTTTCCAAGACAAGTGTATGTGAGGTGATCAAGTGAAATCAAAACAAGCATTTGCATTAAGAAAACACACAACATCATGCAATGAATGTGCAATGTAATGCTCCCCCTCAGCAGGTTACTCCCCCTCAATAGGCAATCTCCCCAACATACGAATTAGCTACTCTCAATTAGCAATCTTCTTTACCATATACTACTCCCCTTTTTTGTCATAAGATAGGCAAAAGAGTATCCCCCAACTGGGTCATTATAGCAAAGAGAGATAGTAGCATACAAGACATTTGCATAGTCATATACAAGAACATTATGCACTTCAATTAATTGGAAGAGAAAAATGGATATTTATTTTATGAAAAATGTGTGATAATAATGCTTTGCATGCAAGACATGTTGCATTCAAGTCCAAAAATCATGGTATTTAGCAAAACTAATGACAAAGGTTTCCTTCTTGTGAAATGTGGATTTCCACCACCTAAATACATCCTCCCCACTTGATAATATCTCCCCATAATATCTCCCTAAATATCTCCCATAATATCTCCACACTTGCTTCATGATTAAGTCAAACAATTTTCCTATATATATGGCTTTCTTTGTAATTGTTTGGTTGGTTCAGTTGAAGGTTCAATTCAATACAAAAGTATAAGCTCTCTCTCTCTATCTCGTGTGTTTCTCTCATCTCTCATTTTATTTCTTTATTTATTATTCAATTCTTTTACAACACGTTATCAGCACGATCGTATATAAGTAAAAAGTATCTCCAGGTGAGTGATTTACTTACGGCTTGATATTCATGTATGTAAGTAAAAAGGACCCCTGATAGGTGATTTATTTATATCTCAATATTCTGGATCTATATATATATTCCCGTATGCAAGATGGCTTATGCCGTCAACGGAACATATATATATAGTTCTGAATTTATTCATTTATTCTATTTAAATCCCAATATTCTGGATCTATTTATAGTTTCGTATACAAGATGGCTTATGCCGTCAACGGATCATCTATATATAGTTATGGATTTATTATTTTATGCACATGGCAAGTGAGTTCAGCCTCCTAGAATTGTTTTTATAGGACTTACAGGATATATATACCGTCCTGGAATTGTTTTTACAGGACATATATACTGTCCTAGAATTGTTTTTACAGAACATATATACCGTTATGGATTTGTTTTTACGGAACATATATACTGTTTTGGAACTATTTATTTACGGAACATATATACTGTTCTGGAACTGTTTATTTACGGAACATAACAGGTGAGCTCAGCCTTCTGGAATTGTTTATTTATAGAACATATATACCATTCTGAAACTGTTTATTTACAGAACATAACAAGTGAGCTCAGCCTCCTAGAATTGTTTATTTATAGAACATATATACCATTCTAGAACTGTTTATTTACGGAACATATGAGATTGGCTAGACCGATGAACCAGAACTTAAAGTTTCTGGAATTATGATATTTAAGTCGGCACGGTTTTGAAAACCGATGAGAACCTGGAGTTCTAGATCCAGTGTTATATTCATGAATGACATACTTTATTATTTGGAACCTAGGGTTTCAAATCCAATCAGAATCTAAAGTTTTCTGGATTTTATATATGAACTTATAGTTCATGGTCAAACTGGAAATTCAAAAAATCATTATGATCCAATAGGATGTTGTGAGTATCGTAAAAGGGATTTAAGATCCTAACGTATAATGAAATTGAAAATAATATTTTATCCATTTCATTCACATCCAACAGGATGCTATGAGTATCATAAAAGAGATTTAAGATCCTAACTTATAATGAAACTAGAAATAATATTTTATCCATTTCATACACATCTAACAGGATGATATGAGTATCACACAAAAGGATTTAAGATCTTAACGTATAATGAAACTGTATGTAATATTTTATCTATTTCATTCACGTTTGATGCTCCTGGAGATTAAAATTTAGAGTTGCTGAAAAAAGGAAATTCTGAGATCAGTAGTCTATTTGATAGTAGATGAACTTGATGAACATATGAATGTGATGGGTGTTTGATCATTAGATCATCTGTTTTGGTATCACCAAACCCCGATCTGGGTTTGCTTCTAGGTTGGTAGGTTTCAACACAGACCCATCGGCCCACACCACTTCGTCGGTGGGCTTCGTCGGTTTTCGCACTAGCCTAGTGTGTTTTACGGTGACAATAAGAGATTGTCGGTCATAGCCCACGATCTAGTCTAGATCGGTTACAGAGCTCGGTTTTGTTCTGGGCTACTTTTGGAGAATTTGATATTCATGATGGACTGTTTTGTAATTATTTTGGGCCATTTTATAATTTTGACAAAATATTGGATCAATTTATAATTATCAAAACTTATTGATCCAGTTTGCAATTTTTAAAGAGTGATGTGTAAAATCGTGTTATAAAAACCTAACTCGCAAGTGCACGAATCGTGAGATAAGTACAGCGACAAGTAGGGATCGTTCCCACTAGGAAAAGTGATTTATCGACTAAAACTAATTCTAATTAAAGCTAAGCAATTAACAGTAACCAAGAGATTTCAGATTGATTTGATTGATTTGAGATTAAAACTAGATTAAACTAAGAAAACAATTAACAAGAATATGAGAATGAGATCAAGAGGTGAGAGGACTAGGTCATCAATGATCCCCAACTACGTTTACTCAATGCTTCGAATTGACTTTCACAAAGAATGTTAATCAAGTTAAGGGTTCGTTCTTAAATTATGTATAATTAGTGCTATGTGGTCCTGGGATAAATTAAGTACTTCTACTACAATCAATAGCAAACCCTGCATATAAACTATAACAGAAAATAATCAACCATACACCAAGCGTTTCTCAGTTGAGTAAATAGCAAACCCTGCATATCAACTATAACCTACAACCCACAAAGCACACAATCAAGTATTCTCAATCACAGTCATTAGCAAACCCTGCATAAAAACTATGATTGAAAACCCATTAAGCACAAGAACAAGAGAACCAAAGATAACTTGCAAATAACCTGCTACGATAAATTCATTCATTCAATTGATTATTGGTTAAGACTGGTGAAACCCCACACATCTCTCAACCTTAACATATAAACCCTAGATTCAAGACTAGCACAAACCATGCATAGACAAGAAGAAATCCCAAATTGAATGAAACAAAACTTGAATTACTAAAACATAGTCAATTCTAACAAAGAGTATTCATAGAGGTTCACATTGAATCCCTAGTAAGGATTTAGTTACACATCAATGGAGGAAACAAAAATATAGAAGAGGAGAAGATAGAACCCATTGTTGTATTCTAATCTTGCTTCGAATCCTTCGTCTTCTTCTTGCTTTTCGGTGTCTTCCAAGGATGGATGGTAGAACAACTCTCAATCTCGCAGTCTCTAACCCCCTCTGAAAGCCCTCTGATGTCTTATTTATAGTGGCTCGCAACTTCGTCATTCTCTGACCTAAACGAATCAGACTTCTTAAACTCTCGCTGCACGTGCCGTTAGGTAGGCAACTTGCCTACCCCGCGGTCATCTTTTTGCAACACCACTGGAGACCACCGCTAGGTAGGACCGCTATGTAGGACAGTGTCTGGGGGGCGGCCTCATGAATGACACACTGCTGGAGTTTAGTGCAAGCTAGGACCGTTAGACAGGACATGCCTAGGCCGCGGTCCTTCATGAACAACTTCTCTGGAGTTTGGTGCTAGATAGGACCGCTAGGTAGGCACTACCTAGGGGGCGGTCCTTCACAATTTTCTCTTGGAGGCTTCAACATGCATTGACCGCGACATATGACCACTAGGTATGCATACCTAGGGGGCGGTCCACTGCAGAAAATGTATATCTGATCAACATTGACATCTTTTCTTCCATACTTGAATATTTGCACCACTTCTGATAACGAGATCTGCACAGCTCAACAAACACATCAAACAACCTAAAATACTTGAGAACAAAGCACAAAGACTAGGAAATAGGGGTCTAAAACATATATAGAAATAGACCGATCAAATTCCCCCAAACCTAAATTTTGCTAGCCTTCGAGCAAAACCAACTAACCAACTAAAAAGAAAAACTAAATCCTAGCTAAGCCATTTTCGCAGGGAACGCGATAGCATTGAGCATATGCTACAAGCCTTTAAACCTCTAGGTGTCCCTAGAGGAGGAGTTTTGTCTCCTGAGGGTTTACAGCTATGACACCCACAAACATATCCAACAAAATCCCATCATTCGAGATGCAATCGAATAGCGCCCATAACGAAACAATGCATGCTTAAGCCAATATGTAAAGACTTAAATTAAGCCACAAAACTGAAAACATTGTTCGTTTTAAATGAAAAGCCCATGCTCATGACAATCTAGCATCAAAAACACCTTTGCCAGACGCCATAGATATAATTTGCCTCAACTCTACTTCTCACAAGATATCGCTCATATTTCACACAGAACCTAGGCAATTTCACTCATCAAGCATATGCGAATGGAATTTATGCACAAGAAATTTCAAGTTATTATCGCATATGAATATATCATTGAAAGAACGCTTGATTTGTAAGCAAAAGATCTCATGAAAAGAATCAGGCATTATGAACAAGATTAAGCACACTCTTACCTTCTACTTTCATTGCAAGGATAACCAGCAGATCAATCAGACTTTCACTATGGTTGTAATGGGGCTATTGGGTAGGGGCTAAGAAAGAACAGGAAAAAGGAATTCAAAAACCCTAGGATCATTCAATGAGAGCCTTCACTTTGTCTTCAAGGCCTTGCTTTCTTTTAGGCCTTCCTTTCTTCCTGTTTGCAAGTGGAATGACGCCACTCACCATTAATTTCAAACCACCTCTTTCACCAAATTCTTGATAACTCCTTTAAGAGTAGATACAATACTACCAGTCATTTGACTGGTTGAATTCATTAAACCGTGCATATTTCTGTTGCACCATTATTTATTTATTTATTTATTTATTTATTTTATTTTATTGATATTGAATACAAATACAGTTCCTCTCAGCTTTGGATTGAATGCAGCTCTTCTTCACTTGTTACTCATTACCTTCGCACATATTCCTGCGGCGAAATCTCAAGTCTTCTTCACAATCTCAATGTATGATCCCAAGTTAAAAAGGTAAGGCTATAATTAGGCTTACATGGGTTAAAGTCAGTGTGGTGAAGAAAGAAAAAGGCTAATCAGTGTTTGGCTTCAAACAGGGCTATGGAGCACACACATAAGGTAGGAAATATTTAAGGTCTTTTAAGTAGATCAAGCACACATAGTCTGAAATCACTTCCATTGGTTCAACTTACTCAAGATCAAAGATAGCATGTGAAATCTTTTATGATGAACGTTCTATAATGCTCAATGTTAAACCTATAGAGATCAAGTCTAGTGCTAAGAACCTATGTAGTGTTTAAAGAGTAGAAACAATTAATCACTCATATCATGTCATTTATGTCCGCTTTTTGGCTTAGTGAATTCACCAAGCTAGTCTCCACTATTAATCATGGCAATTCAACTAAGCATCCTATCCACTATCATATCAAGAGCATGTCATAATTTTTGAAAAATGCAACGTAATACTCTAAGTGGCTAGACTTTAGTTTAAACACATTGAATAAAGCATACTGGTTCTAAAGCACACATCAAAGCATCTCATCAAAGATTCAGGAGGAATGACAGACTTAGAACGAAAATAAAACTAAAAACCAAAACGACACTAAATACCCCCAAACCTGAGCTTAACATTGTCCCCAATGTTGACAGTCAAGACAGTTATGGTAGGGACAGACATAAAAAAATAAACTACAATATCTAAAGAAAATAAAAGAAAAAGAAAATAAAATAAAAAGTCAAAAGAAATCATATCCTGTCAATCTCCGCCATCCTCATCTGAAGGTAAGATCTCGGTGTGCTGATCGGAGTCTAACTGGTCATCCTGCTGCTCCTCATCATCAAACTGCATGATCGGGGTCCTCTGGTCATCAAACTGCTGCTCAAATCCCGATCCACTAGCTGCATAAGGATCCTGATCAGGAATAGGAGGCTGAGATGGAGCTCCACTCCCACTAGCCACAGAAAACCGACTAGTCATCATCGTGCGCAAATCATCTATGCTCGTCTCGACATCGTCAAAACGCTCCTCCATACGAACCTCTATCTGTCTGATGCGCAAATCCATGTGAGCCTTCATAGCCTGCAAAAGAGTGTGAAACTGATCACCTCCGGGCTGTGCTGCAGGTGCATCCTCCTCGGGCTGCTCTGCAGCTGGATCCTCCTCAAGCTGCTCATGTGCCATCGCGGCAGCTGCTGCTGCGCGCTCCTCTCTGCGACGTCTGCGTCGCGCATAATCTCCAACAGGAGGCAAACCCCGAAGAGCCAATTGCTGGTTCCATCTAGTCCTGGTGAGCATGGATGGGTCATTGTGCTCCAAACCTGCAGTCACATCAATTCCTGCCAGACTGCAGAAAGCCATGATCAAACATGGAAATACCATGGATAATTCATCAGTGCCACAGGCTTCACGAATAGCACCAAAAATCACCCTCCCAATGTTGATGGGGCCACCAGTCCTCAACCGGAGCAATACCTGGTCATAGAAAATCTCGGTGCGGTGCTGAGAAGGTAGCAGCGAACACGTCAGAAAAATGTTCCAAAAGGCGACGTCGACATGCGTGTCACGCTGGTACAACTTCAGTAACAGGTCCCACTGTTCAAACCCATCCATCCTAAGGACTGCAGCCATTCGTCCTCGAAACAGGTCGAGAGTATCAAGGTACTCCACCCCTCCTCCGCCTCTAATGTCAATATCAGGAACCTCAAAAAACTGATTGATCACCTCGGGATTGATCAGGATCTTAACCCCCTGGACCACAACAATACCCCCATCCTGGAGCCTCCCTGCTATAGCACTAGCGTAGAATTCGATCACGAGACTCCTATTAGGCCGTGTCGGCCTAGCAACGTACCTCTCCCACTGGCGGGCAGCAACGGCGGCTGGAATGGGCGTTTGCGCCATACTTTCTAGATCAATGCCCCTCTCAATCATCCAGGGCCGTGCCTGGAACCTGTTCACCCTATCTCGGAATTCTTTGTGTTGCGCCAGTCTTGGAGCGGCAGGACGCTTTCCTTTATCTGCTGCACTAATCCGAGGGCGCTTGCCAACATGAGTTTTCGCCATCTGTCACAATAAATATTCAAAATAAATCCACAGATATTCGGAATAAAAATTGGCAGCACTTCGTATCAAAATAAGTGTCCAAATACACATATTGCCAATAAAAACTCATCAGTATAACGGTATCAAACTCATTATAATCCACATTGGGCATTCCAACAATAATATCATCATTCTAATAATAACAATGTCAAAAAAAAAAACATTATATCAAAGAATACTATAATCACACATGCCAATAATTTCAAATCCCATTTAAAACAAATGCAATACCAACCATGCATGTTTCAAATCTAACAAGATAATCAATTTTTACAAGAAACATAATGATTCTAAGCAAGGGATTTAGAAATTTTCACACAAAATAATCCCAAAATTCATTAAAAATTACATAAATAAAGATATCTCAAGTTAAAAGCAATGGAATCATGAAGAAAATTGAGAGTAGAGAGGTAGAAATCATACCTTGTGACTTGTTGGAGAGAGAGAGTAACAATGGAGGAAGGAGAGAGAAATAGAGAGAGAAAGAGAGGAGAGAGGACGTGCGCAGCCAAGGGAAAGAGAAGGACTGCGCATGGTCCATTTAAATGTGCAATAGGGTTTTTTTTTTTTTATTGACCGCTGGGTAGGTACTTGCCTAGGGGGCGGTCCTATCCAGCGGTCCAAGCAATGCATGCAATTACTTACGTTTGGACCGCTGCCCAGGCAGGTGCCTAGGGGGGGTCCTACCTTGCACTGATTTCCAGAGATATGTTTTAAAAGTGACCGCTTCCCAGGCATGTGCCTAGGGGGCGGTCCTACCTTGCACTGATTTCCAGAGACGCTCTTCAGGATTTTCAGCTGGCCAGGAACGTGCACATCCAGCGGGACTAAGTGGCGGTCAACTCCAGAGAGACCCCTTTAGAGAGACCGCTGCCCAGGCAGGTGCCTAAGGGGCGGTCCTATCCCGCGAAAAATATTTTATTCATACCTGATACCTGGCCAAAAGTAAAACACGCATAAAACATACCAGCTCTCTCCTAAAACAGAAAAATTAATTGATCGAACACCCCCAAACCTGAATTGAATAATATCTCCTTTAAAACTCTATATCCAATAACCATATTCATCGGGTTTAAGAACGTTCGAGACTCCTAAAAAAAAACTGACTCAAAAATAGACAAAAATATAAAATAAGAAAATATTACCTAGGTGGGTTGCCTCCCACTGAGCGCTTTATTTAACGTCTGGGCAAGACGCACAAGAGCCTTACGGCTCATTGAGGCGGGAAAACTCATCAATCCTTAGCTTTGATGCACACAGATATGGCTTGAGTCGGTGTCCATTAACTTTAAATCTCTGCTGACCGAGAAGACCTTCAACTTCCACAGCACCTTGCGGGAAAACCTGAGTAACCCTATATGGACCCAGCCAACGTGACTTCAGTTTCCCTAGAAACAACCATAACCTGGACTGATACAAAAGGACAAGCATCCCCGGTTGGAATTCCTTCCGAAAGATTTTGCTGTCATGCAGTTTCTTCGTCAGTTCTTTGTATATCTTGGCATTCTCATAAGCATTGTCCCGAAGCTCCTCAAGCTCACTTAGTTGCAATTTTCTTTCCTCTCCTGCCTTATCTAAATCGAAGTTCAACTTCTTCAATGCCTAATAGGCATTATGTTTCAACTCCACAGGTAGATGACACGCTTTCCCATAAATAATCCTATAAGGGCTCATATCAATTGGGGTTTTGTAGGCAGTTCTGTACGCCCACAATGCATCATTAAGCTTAGTTGACCAATCCTTTCGATTTGGTTGCACCGTCTTCTCCAATATCTGCTTAATCTGCCTATTGCTCATCTCCACTTGTCCTGAAGTCTGAGGGTGATATGGGGTTGCCACTTTGTGCCTGACACCATATTTCTTCATTAACGAGGCAAAAACCTTGTTACAAAAATGGCTCCCACCATCACTGATGATCGCACGCGGTGTCCCAAATCTGGCAAATATGTGTTCTTTCACGAATTTCACCACCACTTTGCTATCATTTGTCTTGGTTGCAATTGCTTCAATCCACTTCGAAACATAGTCCACAGCCACCAAGATGAAAGTGAATCCGTGCGAGGATGGGAAGGGACCCATAAAGTCAATTCCCCACACGTCGAATATTTCTATCACCAATTGACTGGAAAGGAGCATCTCATCCCGTTTGCCAATGTTCCCCGTTCTCTGGCACCTGTCACAAGAAATACAAAAAGCATAAGCATCTTTAAATAAAGAGGTCCAGAAGAAACCTGATTGGAGAACTTTTAGAGCGGTCTTCTTGGCACTAAAGTGCCCTCCACAGCTAAGGTCGTGGCAGAATTTCAGCACATCTTGCTGCTTCTCTTCAGGGACACATCGCCGAATGATCTGATCAGCGCCATATTTGAACAGGTATGGCTCATCCCAAAAGTATTGCCTGGAAAGGGAGATGAATCTTCTTTTTGCTTGAGAATTCAGGTCGGCTGGTACGATGCCATTAGCAAGATAGTTCACTATGTCTGCGTACCATGGATCCTTAGTTCTCACATTCATCAGCTGTTCATCTGGGAAGTTCTCATTTATTGGTACGAGCTTGGCACTTTCTTCTCCAGTTTCTTCTTCCACTAATCGAGAAAGGTGGTCAGCTACCACATTCTCACTGCCCTTCTTATCCCTGATCTCCAAATCAAACTCTTGCAACAAAAGGATCCACGGAAGTAATCTCGGCTTCGCTTCCTTCTTTGTTAGTAAATATTTCAAAGCAGCATGATCAGAATAAACAATTACTTTAGACCCAATCAAATATTGACGAAATTTTTCCAGGGCACTAACAACAGCAAGTAATTCTTTTTCTGTAGTGGAATAGTTCAATTGTGCATCATTCAAAGTGCGACTAGTGTAGTAAATAACATATGGCAATTTATCTACTCGCTGTCCTAGAACAGCACCTACAGCATAGTCCGACGCATCACACATTAATTCAAATGGAAGAGACCAATCAGGAGGCATAATTACAGGAGTAGAAGTCAGTTTATCTTTCAGAGTTGTAAAGGCAAGCATACATTCATCATTAAAATCAAATGTAGATTCTTTAGCCAACAGATTACACAGGGGGCGACTAATTTTTGAAAAATCCTTTATAAAACGCCTGTAAAAACCTGCATGACCAAGAAAACTCCTCACACCCTTTACCGACGTAGGAGGTGGAAGTTTAGCAATTACTTCAATTTTAGCTCTATCTACCTCTATGCCTTTATCAGATATCACATGTCCTAACACTATTCCAGATTTCACCATGCAGTAACTTTTCTCCCAACTAAGAGTTAAATTAGTCTCAGTGCATCTTTTCAAAACATTAGTTAAATTATCAAGGCAGTGGTCAAAAGAATTACCAAAAACAGAAAAGTCATCCATAAATACCTCGATATACTTCTCTAACATGTCGGAAAAGATCGACATCATGCATCGTTGGAAAGTGGTAGGGACATTGCACAACCCAAACGACATTCTTCTGTAGGCAAAGGTACCGAAAGGACAAGTGAATGTCGTCTTCTCTTGATCCTCTGGAGCGATGGCAATCTGATTATACCCTGAAAAACCATCCAGGAAACAATAATAAGCATGTCCCGCCAAACGCTCAAGCATCTGATCGATGAACGGCAATGGAAAGTGATCCTTTTTTGTTGTCGTGTTAAGCTTGCGGTAGTCTATGCACACCCTCCATCTTGTGGTCTTCCTTGTAGGGATCAACTCATTGTTCTCATTCGCCACCACTGTGATTCCCGACTTCTTTGGCACAACATGGACCGGACTTACCCAATTACTGTCAGATATAGGGTATATGATACCCACTTTGAGTAGCTTTAGGACCTCTTCCTTGACCACCTCCTTCAAGTTCGGGTTAAGTCTTCGCTGAGCTTCTCTAGATGGCTTCAAACCCTCTTCTAAAAGAATGTGATGCATACAAATGGTAGGGCTTATTCCCTTGATATCTGCAATGGTCCATCCAATGGCGGCTTTGTGCTCCTGCAGTACTGCCAAGAGTTTCTCTTCTTTTTCTGACTCTAAATTTGAAGCTATAATCACTGGAAGAGTCTCATTCTCGCCTAGAAATGCATATTTGAGGTTAGAAGGAAGTTGTTTCAGCTCCAATGTAGGGGGAGAACTAATAGATGGGAGTAACGACTTGTTGATCTCATCTTTCACTTCAGTACACACTTCCTCTATGTCAGAATCCTCATTTGAAACTCCTATCTGCTGAAGTTCTTCATCATCTTCAAACACATCACAGACCCAATCTAACAATTCCTTAGATATATCTTCTAACAACTCATCCTGTACTGCTGACTTTACCACTTCAATTGCATTACATTCAACAGAATAACAATCGTCGGCTGCTTCAGGGAACTTCAGGGACTCAAAGACTTTAAACTCTACAGTCTCATCTAACACAGTCATTGTTAGCTTCCCATTCTGGACATCAATAAAAGTCTTTGCAGTTGCCATAAAGGGTCTCCCTAAAAGAATAGGCTTGCAGTTCCTATCTTTGGCACCTTCATCCATATCTAGCACCACAAAGTCAGCAGGAATAATAAGATTTTCTACCTGCACTAGCACATCTTCCACATAACCCTTAGGGTACCTTACAGACCCATCAGCCAACAGAAGCGACATGGTTGTCTTTTTCAGATCATTCAAACCCAATTGCTCATAGATAGTTGTCGGCATTAAGTTGATGCTGGCTCCTAAGTCTAGCATAGCCCTCTCCAGAGTTGTACCACCAATAGTAATGTTAATGCAGAAACTACCTGGATCTTGAAGCTTTGGTGGTAATGATTTTTGAAGGACTGCATTAGCACTTCCGGTCATAAACTCTTGATGATTCTCCACAAATCTTGTTTTGTAAGTGTGAAGGCTCTTGAAAAACTTAGCATATGCAGGCATCTTCTGAATCATCTCCAACAGGGGCAAGTTGACATTGACTTTTGAAAGGATGTCATATATGTCTTTGTAAGACTTTTCCAACTTGCTCTTTTGCAGTCTCCCTGGGAATGGAATGGGTGGCACATAAGGATTTGCTGACTTGTGTAGGAGTGGTGAATCCTTGGATTTTTCCACCACTACCTCATCCTCCTGGTGCTTGAGCTTTTCTTTTGAAGAACCTGAAACAGTAATAGGTTTATCAGAAAGTTCAGCAGGTAAATTATCAGTTAACACCTTACCATTTCGGAGAATTGTCATAGCTTTAGCTTGCTCAGTGTAACTTGGAAATTTTCCTTGTTCCATTCTTTGTTGAGCTTCAGCTAGTTGTCCAACTTGGATCTCTGTCTTCTTTATTGAAGCATTAATATTCTGAAATTGTACCTCATTCCTTTGGTCAGTTTGTGTCATACGCTGCTCTAATTGCTGGATTTGCTGTAATTGCTGCTGCATTTGCTGTGATTGCTGCTGAATTTGCTGTGATTGCTGTTGCATGTGCTGCTGCATGTCTTGTGATTGCTGCTTGATTTGCTGCTGTAGTTGCTCCAGTAATTCTTCCATTGAAGGTTTCTTTGGTTGAGATTCGAAGTTTTGCTGAGCACCGGTGTTTCTGTTGTTGTTACCCCATTGGTTACCGGTGTTCTGATTGTTCGACCATGAAAAATTAGGATGATTCCTCCACCCTAGATTGTAGGTGTTGGAATATGGATCATTCCTAGGTCTGGGGTTGAAGTTATTCATGGCATTAACTTCTTCTTCTTCAGGTCCAGGACCTGCTGCTTGGTGCTCTCCCATAAACACCTTTTGTTTCAGTTTACCAATTTCAGTAGAAAAAGAATCTTTCTTCTTCATCATCTGTGTCATTTGAATGGAACTCTTTGTGCTAGCATCCACTGTGTAGATTCCCTTTTTTTCTTCTGGAGTTCTTATGACGAGAATTCTGGGCCAACTTCTCAAAGATCTCGTACACCTCATCAGGCTGCTTGTCATACATAGATCCACCACAGGCATTGTTCACTAGAAGTCCTGAAACTTCAGTCAGACCATCATAAAACCATTGACACAACTGATTAGTTAGAAACCCATGCCGAGGACAGTCTCTGGTATATTTCTTGAAACGCTCCCATGCCTCATAAAAAGTCTCGTTGTCTTGCTGAATGAAACTCGAAATTTTGGCTCGGATTTCACTGGTTTTCTTTGGTGCATAATACTGATCAGTAAGCTTTTCTCGCACTTCATCCCATGTTCTCAAAGATGCAGGAGGCAAAGTTAACAGCCAAGCTTTTGCCTCTCCTTTCAATGCATGCGGAATGCATCTTATACGCAGCTGATTTTCAGTTATCCTGTAGTTAGGTAGGGACTGTATTGCTCCATAAAACTCTCTGAAGAACAAGAGTATATCTTCATCTGGTAATCCATGGAAACTGGGCAGCTGATTGTAATGGCTACTCTTCAGCTCATAATTCCTTACTGCAGGTTCTAGCATAATGCACAAAGGATCATTGCTCACAACTGGTCTACTGTAATCCTTCATAGTTCTGATAGGTTTTGGCTCAAATACTGGATTAGGAACAAGGTTAGGGGCCTGTTGCACCCTCTCTTGATTCTGTTCCTGATTTCGCTCGTCTTCCATTGCTAAATTTCTGATACGATCTATGTTATCGTTCAAAGGTAGTAATTCTCCCTGTTGAGATCTTCTACCTTGCATCTGCTGTCAAAACCTGCAATGAGACAAACAAATCACTAGTAAACTCTGAAAAGAAAAAGAAAAAGAATAAATAAAAAGAAAAATCTAAAAAACTAAAAATTAATGACTCGACTACCTGAACTAATAAATCTATTAACTAAAACTAAAACTAGAAATAACCAATAAATTCACTAGTCCCCGGCAACGGCGCCAAAAACTTGATGTGTAAAATCGTGTTATAAAAACCTAACTCGCAAGTGCACGAATCGTGAGATAAGTACAGCGACAAGTAGGGATCGTTCCCACGAGGAAAAGTGATTTATCGACTAAAACTAATTCTAATTAAAGTTAAGCAATTAACAGTAACCAAGAGATTTCAGATTGATTTGATTGATTTGAGATTAAAACTAGATTAAACTAAGAAAACAATTAACAAGAATATGAGAATGAGATCAAGAGGTGAGAGGACTAGGTCATCAATGATCCCCAACTACGTTTACTCAATGCTTCGAATTGACTTTCACAAAGAATGTTAATCAAGTTAAGGGTTCGTTCTTAAATTATGTATAATTAGTGCTATGTGGTCCTGGGATAAATTAAGTACTTCTACTACAATCAATAGCAAACCCTGCATATAAACTATAACAGAAAATAATCAACCATACACCAAGCGTTTCTTAGTTGAGTAAATAGCAAACCCTGCATATCAACTATAACCTACAACCCACAAAGCACACAATCAAGTATTCTCAATCACAGTCATTAGCAAACCCTGCATAAAAACTATGATTGAAAACCCATTAAGCACAAGAACAAGAGAACCAAAGATAACGTGCAAATAACCTGCTACGATAAATTCATTCATTCAATTGATTATTGGTTAAGACTGGTGAAACCCCACACATCTCTCAACCTTAACATATAAACCCTAGATTCAAGACTAGCACAAACCATGCATAGACAAGAAGAAATCCCAAATTGAGTGAAACAAAACTTGAATTACTAAAACATAGTAACAAAGAGTATTCATAGAGGTTTACATTGAATCCCTAGTAAGGATTTAGTTACACATCAATGGAGGAAACAAAAATATAGAAGAGGAGAAGATAGAACCCATTGTTGTCTTCTAATCTTGCTTCGAATCCTTCATTTTCTTCTTGCTTTTCGGTGTCTTCCAAGGATGGATGGTAGAACAGCTCTCAATCTCGCAGTCTCTAACCCCCTCTGAAAGCCCTCTGATGTCTTATTTATAGTGGCTCGCAACTTCGTCATTCGCTGACTTAAACGAATCAGACTTCTTAAACTCTCGCTGCACGTGCCGCTAGGTAGGCAACTTGCCTACCCCGCGGTCATCTTTTTGCAACACCACTGGAGACCATCGCTAGGTAGGACTGCTATGTAGGACAGTGTCTGGGGGGCGGCCTCATGAATGACACACTGCTGGAGTTTAGTGCAAGCTAGGACCGTTAGACAGGACATGCCTAGGCCGCGGTCCTTCATGAACAACTTCTCTGGAGTTTGGTGCTAGATAGGACAGCTAGGTAGGCACTACCTAGGGGGCGGTCCTTCACAATTTTCTCTTAGAGGCTTCAACATGCATTGACCGCGACATATGACCGCTAGGTATGCATACCTAAGGGGCGGTCCACTGCAGAAAATGTATATCTGATCAACATTGACATCTTTTCTTCCATACTTGAATATTTGCACCACTTCTGATAACGAGACCTGCACAGCTCAACAAACACATCAAACAACCTAAAATACTCGAGAAAAAAGCACAAAGACTAGGAAATAGGGGTCTAAAACATATATAGAAATAGACCGATCAAAGAGTTTTGGGGCTGATTTATAATTGATAAAATTTTTGAGGGCCTTTTCGTAATTTTACAAAACCAGGGGCAGTTTTGTAATCTCTCTCTAAAATAAAAAGAGGCAAAATTATTATCATTTCAGATGATACATAAAATGGCATTAAACATAATGTCTATAAAATATCTAAAAAGGTGCAACGACTCATAATTCTTTGGAGTCAAAAATATTTTATGAATTCGATTTTGCTGAGAGCAAATGTTATTAATGTATTAGGTCCAACAGATCTGATAGAAAGCTCTAGAAGAGCCATGATATTGTTATCAAACAAAACTAAATTATGTATTAGTCCAACGGGTCTGATAGAAAGCTCTAGAAGAGCCACGATATTGCCATCAAATAATATTAAATTATGTATCAATGATACTTTATATCATTCAAGCAGAACATAAATAAATCTGTTTAGATCAAAGACATGTAACTTTATTAATGTCATATTGAGACCATGAATAATAAGAATGTTGAATATCTATGAGTGATTCAGACCAGAAGCTGATTATAGAAAAGCTGCGTTCTTTATCATCCGAATTATATTGTTGATCAGAAAAGAGATGTATGTGGATATATTCATCCACCAAATAAACCATCTCATTCTAAAGTTGGTTTTGAATCCCTATCATTCAAAGGGATATATATGTAGACATATTCATCCACCAAAAGAACCCTTTCATTATTTTATGGTTCTAGTTGATGCATCTACGAGATGATCACATGTTTATGTATTATTAAACGTCTCCAGTTAAGATCGATGTTCAACATCCATTTTTCGCATGTACTCATAATTAGAATGGATCAACGGAATCACTTATCAAAAGTCTCAAGGTAATTGCGAGAACTTTATTATTCCAATATAGTTACCAATTTTTATATGGGACATTCTATATTAGATGTTGATGCATTCATTTATGTCTCACTGCTTATCATCATTATTTACCATTACAACTTGTAATTGGTCATTGACTTGCTGATATTTTTAAGATATTTGATTGTGTAGTATATCTTCTTATTTCATCTCTGGCATAATCTAAGATAAGAATTCTATATCATTAAGAGAATAATATTGATTTTGATTAATCTTCTATTAGATCATTTAAACTTCTGAGAGTTTATATTCTTACACACAATCTATATATATTATATTGATTAATTTCCAAATTGAAGGTTTCTCTAGAAAGAGTAAATGAAAAATTACTCTTATACAAAATAGAGATACCGGTTTGGTTCTCTCTTTATAAATGTGTCTCATTTCAATCTTTGTATCACTCAAATATGAAAGATAATCGATCATCAGATAATTATTAATTTGTTGCTTGATAATTGTATCACCCCTACGGACTTAATTACTCGGGATAAGAATGATATCAAACTAGATACGTTTTTTTTTTTTTTTTGGGATAGTGCAATGTCTAGTTCCTTTAAGCTTTCTACTTAACCCACGTAATGAGCTTTGGGTCAATGACTCCCAAACCAATTGGTTTTAGGGCATTAGGTGTTGAGACACCCCTAAGGACTTACTTACTCAAGTTAAGAAGGCTACAAAACCAAACTTATCCAATTTTTGTTTTTTTTTTCTTTTCAATTTTCTTTTAATTATCCACTGCCCTTGATCATTGTTTCAATTATAACCAAAAGAATGAAGCATATAAAATTCCAATTTGCAACCCACAATTATATGTCAATGTGTGTGTGTGACAAGAATAGTTTATTACTAAAAGGTATGTAAGCAAAACAATAAGTAAAACAAATATTTTTTTTAATTTTTAGAAACAAAACAATTTAATGATATAAATACGAGAGTTTATACATTTAACTAATTCAAATGAAGGTGAATAGCAAAGCCTTGTTATAGTATTCAGAAATCAAAACAAAATGGTAATATTATTTATTTATAACTTTTTTTTTAGGGAAAACAATAACAATAGTAATAGCAACAATCGTCAATTATCCCTCCCCCAAACCAAATTGAGATATTGTCCCCAATGTCTAAAAATAGAAAGGTAAAGTATAGAAGACATCACCTAAATCGGCAATTATTGAAAAGAAAAGCCTGTAACATACTAACACAACAAAATGAAAACACATAAAAAAAAAATAACAAAAAATGAAAGGAGAAACTAGTCAAGTCTACGTCTTTTGCTACATTCATCGATAGACCAATCTAGCTGAGATGTATCATGGTCATATTGAGGGAAAAAAGCTTCTAACTATTCAATCAGTTGATGAGCAGTTGAAGCAGTGACAAGAATTTGTCGCGCCAAAGGCGAAATGAAACACTTTTCTATAGAATAATCAAGGAAAGACAACATACCGTCATAGAAACCATTGACATTCAACAAGCCTAGGGTTTTTGATGGATTTTTAGTTGGACCCATGAGGTAACTTCAAAAAGTTCTTCCAAAGTTCCAAGATCATCGGGTAAAACTATAAAAGCATCTGCATGATCAAGCATTTCAGCTTTTCGTTCATGCATGGATGAGACAAATTTCACCTCCCCAACTGTATCTCCAATGATATCACATGTGGCAAGGGTTTTAGGATGATACCTAAAACTTGACTTTCGCCTTAATGAACGGCTTTTGACACACACCCCATCAACCCAAGATTACCTCCCCGATACACTAAGTGCATTCTTTTTTCGGCCAACACTTTTCCAAGATTCTTCGCCGCTTCCTCAAATTCCACATCCTTACTGGAACTAGACCCACAAAATACACAAATATTGATGAGCCTGTATGATTGATGAGGTCGTTTGTGTGCTCAACAAAATACTGTTTTAAATGTGATCGTTTTGAAAACCAATTTCACCACTTAGAAAATCCACTTAGATGTAAAAATTAGTAAAGTGGTAAGTAGGATTCGTTCCACGAGGAATTAAATTGATTAGTTGAATGAATTAACAATTCCTAAATGTGATAAAGTAAATCATAAGTAATGGATGGTTGTATGGTTTGTCAAGCCATCAAACATACATGTAAAATAAACCTAATAAACTAACAAAATAGAATGCTCAACAAATCTAGATAAGATATATATGGAATAAACAATTAAGAGAATTGCTAGGGAATTGAAGGGATCGCAAATGGATTATGGGCAATGCTTCTCAAGCTACTTTAGTGAGCCAATCTCCCAAATGTTAACAAATTGTTTTCTAGAATGTGTTTACACCATCACTATGAACTCTAAACAACTCCCACCATAATGCCTAACCGATTAAGGAGAGGGGGTCATGGCCGGATCGGTTTGTTATAACAAATTATCGCGGTTGATATACCCTCCGACAATCTATCCTACTCACTATGTTCTCAATCCAATCAAGATTACATAACAAATTATCCTAAACAAGAGTATAATCAACTAGTGGGTATACATGTCAATTATATAATGAATAGAATCTATTTATAAAATGAATAGAACACAAATAGAGATTAAAATATATTAAAGCTTAAGCAAAACCCAATCCAAATGTTCTCACATCAAAACCCTAGAAAGGGGATTTAGTTACACATATTACAATCAAAGGGAAGGCAAGTAAAAGATTAGGAAATCACCCATGGGCCTCCTTTTGTAAGCTTGATCCTTTCCTTGCCTTTGATGCTCCTTGTGTAAATGGTGGATGATGAGGATGTGTCTAGATAGGTGGAGTCAAATGGGAAGTGACTAAGGAGATTTGTGGAGAAGATGGGAGGAAAGGAATGATTAGGGAAAGTAATCTAGATGTTAAGTTAAGGTAGAAGAGAAAATGGAGAGATAAGGAATGGTGGAGAAAGGAGGTTTCTTGGCTATCAAAAGATGTCCAAAAGAGGAAAAATGTGATGAATTTATAGGATTTTCAAATTAGGTCTCGAGTGGTAAATTACCAAAACACCCTCTTTCATGGAAAATTACCATTTAATCCATAAGAGGGGTGCATCTTGTAATTTTCCCCACCAATCACAATTGTACAGAGAAGTGGTCGCTGCTTGCTTCCATGGCGATGCTTAGGCGATGCAAATGGCAACACAATCAGGAGCCAAAATCAACTCCCTATCGCCGAGGTGACATCGAAATACAAACCACGACATTGATTTTCACGGTGTGGTCGCGGTTTGGGATTGAGGGCGACATAGGGGAGATTAGGCGTGAAGATTCTGACGGTTTTAGGGAGCCAAGAAGTTGACGATTGGGTTGCTGCTGAGTTCGCCATTCTTTTGGGACCGATCTTAGCCGGAGGTAGGTCAAAAAAGGGCAACATCAAAAAACAACAATATGTGTTACAAGTTGTACGAGCACACTTATAACACACACGCAATCTTTTTGCTCTTTGCTTTTTTGCAAAACTACTTTTACCTAGACTAGGCATGTAAGCAATGAATGAATATGAGAACTCACATGCTAATCTAACATTGACTTCAATCAACCAACGTAATTCCACAGGGATACCCTTATGCATTAACATTCTTAACCTTTCGAACCGTGCTTCATAAATCATCATAAAAGCTTTTTAAGGAAGTAAGGGAAATTATTTTTTAAATTATTGAGAATGTCTTCCATTGTTATGAAAATAAAAAAAAAATTAAAAAAAAATAAGAAGAAAACAATATTTTTTTTTTTGAATCAGTTATTGTGGGAAACTGAAAATATCGACTTGAGAAGTCACGAAGTACCATTATCCGCCATTTAACCGGGAAACAAAGAAAAACAAAACAAAACAAAACAAAAACTACTATACTGAAATCACAAAAACAAATGGAATTAGAAAGTAAGATGGATAGCAAATCTAAATTACAATTTCAATCAATTTTGTAAGGATTCCCATTTTTGATTGGCTTATTTCGTGGACAAACCACATATTGGGGTTTGAATTGTAAGGGTAGTTTAGGTGTTTGAAAATCAAGCTCAAAGGCCCTTTTCAAGACCTCAAGGTGACAAGCACTCCAAAGGTATATTCTCTAGTGCTTAGTTTTCTTTGAAGAGATTTAGAAGCACACACATACTTAGCATACTTGCATATGTGTGCATTCTCTTCACATGCTACATTTCACACTAGCACTTTGATTGTTATATCTTGTTGTGTGTTTATGTGTCTTGTAATTCGTTTCCCGAATATGTTCGGAAACGTTCGCGCGTGCACGATAATGTGCTTGGTTTTGCACGAAGACCGCTCACGGAGAATGCCCTTGGCTTCTCCTTGGTTTCACCTATTTTGGTGAATTGGCAGTTACGATCGGCAGTCTGGCCGCTGAATCGAAACCGCTGATTAGACCTGATGCATTTAATATCTCGGGTCTGATTCTACGGTTAGATCGGTAGTTACGAAACTGCCGAATGAAACCGCCGTTGCTCCCCTATTTCTCTCGAGACCAATTCTACGGTTATGATCTGCGGCCTGGCCGCCGAATGAAACCGCCGATCGTGCGTTTTGAAGGGCAAACTTGTCTTTTCACATGCCCTGTTCTTGATGTCTATAAATATCACACTTTCTCTATTCTCTAACTTAGTTCTCTAACTCTAAAGAACCCTAAGCTTCAAAGAGAGATACTTGAGAGAAAATCAATCAAGAACTCAATTTTATACACTCAAAACCACATACATGTGCATTAAAGATCATCTAAGCATTTTCTAGCATAGTTAGTTTGCTTATTTGAATGGGTTTTGCTCAACACACATCCTTTGGTATGTTCTTCACTAATCTCATCTAAGTTTAGTGTTTTATTTATCAAAGAAATCTCTTATATTATTTGTATGCTCTTAGAATTTATTCTAGATACAAAATAGAGATTGTTGTGTTGACATGATTGAGTGTTGTATTTTGATAGCAACATCTAGGTTATTTAATCTATGATTTGCTAAGCTTTATGACATGTCATATAGCCATTGATATCTAGGATTGCATTTGCTTCCATCTAATCATCCTAGATAAGCATATAGAGTTGCCTAGCTCTCATTGCATTTGTTGAGTATTATATATATTCACATAGGTTGTAATCTCTTCATAGAGAAGTAAGTCTTGCGTGCAGCTTCCGGGATTAGGTTGCTTAGATCGTAAGCAATTGAAGTCTAGTGTGATAGACCGGGATTAGGTCGGACACCGGGATTAGATGGTCACACAAGCAAATTGGACTAGGTTCACTTATACCGGGATTAGGTAGGTGTGTGATTATATACCGGGAGTAGGTTGTAATCGTTTAACACATTTAGTGGATTCGAGGTTCGAGTGTGGCGCACTATACATCCCGTGGTTTTCCTGTGAGGGTTTCCACGTAAATATCAAGTGTCATTTATAATTCTGCAACATATTACACTTGATATATTGTATTGACTAGATTGGGGTATTTTTGTAATATTGACTTAATGCAAAAATTGGGTAAATTTGTTAAAATCTATTCACCCTCCCCCCCCCCCCCCCCCCCTCCTCCCTCTAGATTAATATTAGAACACACCGTAATTTGTTTCAAATATTTCTCACAATAAGGGTTAGAAAGGGAAACACTCTTTTCTTCCAAAGCTTGATTTTCAAGAAATGGTTTGAGTCTTTGACCATTCACTTTAAACACATTAACATTCTTAGGATTCTCAATGTCAATAGCCCTATAAGGATATACATTTTTCACAACAAATGAGCCAGTCCATCTAGATCACAATTTTTTAGGGAAAACGTGAAGTCGAGAATTATAAAGCAGAACTTTTTTTCCAACATCAAAAGTTTTTCTCAAAATTGATTTGTCATGGAAAGCATTAGTTCTAGCTTTATAAATTCTCAAATTCTCATATGCATCATTTCTCAATTCTTCAAGTTCATTTAACTGTAATTTTCGTAATTGCAAGCATCATCAAGATTTGAGTTGAAAACTTTAATGGCCCAGTAAGCTTTATGCTCAAGTTCCACAGGCAAGTGGCAAGGTTTTCCATAAACAAGACGATATGAAGACATACCCAAGGATGTTCTAAAAGTGGTGCGGTAAGCCCAAAGTGCATCGTTAAGTCTAAGAGACCAATCTTTACAATTTGGGTTAACCGTTTTTTCCAAAATTTGTTTTTATCTCCCTATTTGCTAGTTCAACTTGTCCACTTGTCTGAGGGTGATACGGGGTAGCAACCTTATGTGTAATTGCATATTTCTTCATTAAGGACTCAAAAGGTTTGTTACAAAAATGTGTTCCCCCATCACTTATAATGGTTCGAGGGTTTCTAAATCGACTCAAGATATTTTCCTTTAAAAATTTTAAAACTGTTCTGTGATCATTGTTTCGATATGGAATCGCCTCAATCTAATTTGAGACATAATCTACTGCAACTAAAATATATAAAAAACCTAATGATGGTGGAAATGGGCCCATGAAATCTATCCCCCAACAATCAAAAATTTCAATAACAATGATGGGATTTAAAGGCATCATGTTTCATTTGGAGATAGATCCCAATTTTTGACAATTTTCACAACTTTTGCAAAATGCATGTGTGTCTTTAAATAAAGTAGGCCAATAAAATCCACATTGAAAGATTTTTGCAGCCGTTTTTCTTGATGAGAAATTACCTTCGCATGCTTCAGAATGACAAAATTTAATGATGTTACGTACCTCAATGTCGGGTATGCATCTTCGAAAAATCTGATCAAGGCAGTACTTGAACAGGTATGGATCATTCCAATAAAAATTTCCCACCTAGGTTAGAAACTTCCTTTTATCTTGGGGAGTCCATTGAGATGACATTTCACCTGTAACAAGAAAATTGACAATGTTAGCAAACCATGGGATTGTAGTAATAGAAAATAAAAAATCATCAGGGAAAGAGTCATTGATAGGGTGTGATGTCAAATAACGACTCTGTTGTAAGTCTTGACAAATGATCTGCAACAACATTTTCCTCTCCTTTCTTATCTTTGATCGTGATATTAAATTCTTGGAGCAATAAAATCCATCATTTCAATCTGGGTTTGGCATTTTGTTTAGACATTAAATATCTAACAGCAGCATGGTCAGTAAAAACAACAATTGAGGATCCAATCAAGTAAGATCAAAATTTATCTAATGCAAATATTATAGCAAGTAGTTCTTTTTCAGTAGTGGTATAATTCATTTGAGCACTGTTTAAAGTTCTACTTGTGTAATAAATCACATAAGGCTTACCTTATTTCCTTTACTCTAAGACAGAACCAACAACAAAATCACTAGCATCACACATCAACTCAAAAGGCAAAGGCCAGTCAGGGGATTGCATGATAGGGGTAGATGTTAGATGACCAATTATCTTCTCAAAAGATTTTTGGCAATCTTGGTTCCAATCAAATGATGCATCTTTTAATAGAAGGTTACATAGGGTCTAGATATGGTACTAAAGTTTTTAATGAACCTTCTGTAAAATCTTGCATGCCCTAAAAATGAGTGAACTTCCCTAACTGTTTTTGGTGGGGGCAAATGATAAATTATCTCAACTTCAGCTTTGTCAACTTCAATTCCTTTAGAAGACACCACGTGACCTAAAACAATTCCAGAGGCGACCATGTAATGACATTTTTCCCAATTTAACACAAGACCTTTTTCTTCACATCTTTTAAGGACATTTTCCAAGTTATCAAGACAATTATCAAAAGAATTTCACAACACTGTTAAATCATCCATAAAAACCTCTAAATAGTGTTCAACAATGTCACTGAAAATGCTCAACATACATCTTTGGAATGTTGCTGGAGCATTACAAAGTCCAAATGACATCCTTCTAAATGCAAAGGTGCCAAAGGGACATGTGAATGTGGTCTTTTCCTGGTCCTCTAATGCTATGGGAATTTGATAGTAACATGAGTGTAAGATCCTTTATTTGTATTGGCTTGATTCTATTGCAAAACACTCTATATTTGTATTATTTGTTGCTTAGGTGATTATTGGAAGAAAGAAGCCTTAAAGGTGAAGAAGCAACATTTTGTGCAAATTTCGTCTTCAAGGGAACATCGCGTATTTGGATGATAAAGTATCAAGATTCTTCTTCCTCTTACTAGGCATAAATGCACACATACACAATTCATACTTGTGTGTCCCTGCATCATAGTTCAAACATTTGGTGTAACAAATTCACACTCATTTAAGTATGCACATGCATTATTCTCATTTTGAAAAACATTGTAGAATTGCATGTTTTATGACTATCGCTTGTTTATGGCATACTTGTATGACATTGTATTTATTTGTTTATGTTTCTTGAATTTTAGACTTGAACATGATCTCATATGATTCCTCATTGAGTCCTGGTCATTTTGGTTACTCATTCATTAAGTTTCGAGTCCATACGACGTAGTTATGCTACTTTACATTCTCATTCGTTGAGTTGTCTTCATCGTCGTTTTTCGAGATGAATTCTTAACCTTTTATCAAAGTTTCATAGTCATTGTTGTGCATGAGAGAGTTATGATTCGTAATCCAAAAATAGATTCAAAATCGAAGTTCGGAGGCCTGGATACGATCGAAGAACGCGTACGGAGCGCAAGAGGAGCTAGCATGGCCAAAGGCCATGCTTGGGAGGCCACATGTGACACACGGCTAGGGCATCTCTCTGCCAACATGTGGCACACGTGGTCCACACATGGATGCTAAGTTGGCTGCAGCTGATTGGTCACTTCTTCCCTCTCTTGAAATCTTTTAAAACTCCTCCATTCCCACCCATTCTTTCTAAGGAGAAAAATTTGAAAAGAAGAACACCAGAAATTTTCTCTCAATTTTTGTTTTCTTATTTCGATCATAACTTTTTAATACGAACTCAAAATTGAGTGATCCAAAAACCAAAAATGTTGGTCTTGACGAGAGCTACAAGCTCCAAGTATTTTAAGACTTAGTTAACTTTTCCATTTCTCAGAGTGATCTGATTGTAGTCCGAGGTTCAACTTTGTATGTTATACTTTCTCTTCTTTCATTTCTTTTGATCATCTCTTTTATTCTTCCTATTTGATTGATGAAATGTGTTGAGAAAAATGTTAGTACATATGCTAGGGGTATATGATTGATTGTTTTGTTGAGTTTTAGTCTTGAATCTCATTTGAGCATATTTTACTTAAACTTGACATATCTTGAAATTGATTCTAGAAATAACATATATGTTGTGCCTTATGACATTTTCTAGGTTTAATTTCATGATCTAAGAACTAAGATTTTTTGTGTGATATATTGAATATTCATATCTTGTTCTTAGTGATATACATGCTTTGATTTCTAGGTACTTTTGTGATTGATTGTTGAAAGCATATCCTATAATGTATCTAAGCATGTTCATAAAGCTTGATTGATCATCTAGCTTTATTTGTTTGTGATTTGCATCATTTGCATCACTTAGATCATTGTCTTGTGATAGGTTGAAGTCTCTTTCAAAGTGAGTGAAGCTTTGTATTGAGCAAGAAGACTTGGCTAGGAACGAATTCCAGATAGCCAAGCAAAAGTCTTAGCAAGGAGTTTAGTACTCCGGATAGTTAAGCTAGGAGAGCTTGACTAGGATCACTTGATCTAGATTGCTAAGTAAGGAAATCTTCCTAGAGGCTTATGAGCCTTAGATAGGGAGTTGCTTTCTATAGGTGTAGGATACACCTTGGATAGAAAGTAGGCTTAGTGGTTCACTAGCCCGAGGGTTGATTAGGAAGTGATAACTTAGGGTGGATATCATTGTGTTGATAGCCTTGAGTGTGTAAGTCCTTTTCTTATAGTGGATTTGCTTTGCTGGTGGTTGTGGTATCAACATGTGGATGTTTCCTCTTTGAGGTTTTACCACGTAAAAACATTATGTCTCATTTTCGCTTTAAGTTTCTTTATCTTTCATATGTTCATATGTATTGATTCATTTGTATATTGATGTTCACATGTATTGACTCATACTATATAATTGTTAAATCATATCAAGTGTTCATTTCATTCTTGTATTCTGCAATTTTTGAATATTGGAAGAATTTGGGCCTATACCTGTTCACCCCCCCCCCCCCCCCCCCCCCCTCTAGGTACATATAAACTATTGTTTTAAGGAAATTTCACTGAGTACCCATCAAGAAAGCAATAGTATTAGAACACACCGTGTTATATTTGTTTCAATCGGTATCAGAGCGGGTTCCTAGATATACTTAGGTGATCCTAGCTCATTTTTGGTGTGTTTTGCATTGTGTGTGATTTTTGATTTATTCATACATCTTGCATTCATCTCATTTGCTTTCATCCAAACACTATGAGTGATATTAGGATGAGCAAAGAGGGAGCACCGAGCGTGAGGCCACCGTTGCTCACCGGCGATAATTACTCCTCATGGAAGGGGAAGATGGAGGCGTACTTATGCCAAATCCATGATAGGGCATGGATGGCAGTTGAAGACGGATATGCACCTCCTATGATGACTCCCACGGATGGAGGAGAAGAAGTACTCAAGCCCAAGGCACAATGGACTAATGGAGAGTTTGAGACTTCAAAGTGGAATAGGAAGGCAATGCATGCTATCCTATGTGCCATGGATGAGAACCAGTACAAGTTGGTTCAAATTACTAGGATCGCCAAAGAGGCGTGGGAGATCCTAGAGACGGCTCATGAAGGAACTGAAGTGGTCAAGGATTCAAAGCTACAAGTCCTTCAAACTAGTTTTGAGACCATTAGGATGGAAGAGCATGAGCACTTCAATGACTTCCAAGTGAAGTTGATGGACATTGTGAATCAAAGTCATCAACTAGGAGACCCATATTCGGATAGGAGAATCAAGCAGAAGATTATGAGATCTCTCCCCGAAAGGTTCGAATCAAAAGTGACGGCTTTAGAAGAGAATGATGGGTACAAGGATATGAAGCCGAGTGAATTCATTGGAAGACTTCTAGCCTATGAGTCGAGAAAGGCTATCACCTCACCTCCTAAGAAAAAGAAGAATATTGCTTTGAAGATGTCGAAGCATAACAAGAAGGAGGATGACTCGGACGATGAACTTAATTCTTTTGTGAAAAAGTTCAAGAAGTTTACCAAGTTCGAGAAGAATGGTGTTGGATCAAATGGTCAAGACTTGAAGAAAAATGGCTCCTTCAACAAGTTTGAGCCTAGGCTAGAGAAGGCCGAAAGGAAAATGGTCCAATGCTATGAGTGTGGTGGTATAGGACACTTCACCCCTGAATGTGCGAATCACATGGACAAGAAGAAGGGAAAAATGATGGCCGCCTCGTGGAGTGATAGTTGTAATGACTCCCATAAGGGAGATGAGTTGTCAAGTGATGAGGAGCTTGCCATTAACTACACGGCTTTTGGAGTCACATATGTAGAAAATGAAGTTGATGGCAAGGATGACTTGACTAGTGATCCCATAGAAGGATTAGATGAAGAAGTAGCTAAAGAAGAGATTGATGTAGCTACTCATTGGGAAATGACTCATATGTCATCAAGAGACAAATTTGATGATCTTGATGAAGGAGATGACTTCATTGGTGAGATGGAGGATTTAGGAAATGACTCTATTGGTAAGATGGAGAATATAGGGGATGACTCAATTGTTGAGAACTTGTCATCCCACTCCACACATGGAATTGTGGAGAAAATGGATCTTGAAGACTACTTGAGAAGGGTTGAAAGCCTTAGGATAATGAATGAAAAGAAGATTCAACATTTGAAGGAAGAAAATCTTAAGCTTTCAACACAAGTGGACCACTTGAGTAGAGAAGTGGTAAGATCCATGATTGATGAAGACAAGCTAAGAGATGAGCTAGCTTTGTCTAAGAGGAATGAAGAAGGGTTGAAAAGGGAGCTTGATGATGCTAGAAAGTTAATGGATAAGATGACCTCTAGCACGGAAAAACTCAACCATATGTTGAGTATTGGAAAAGGCCCCTATGACAAGAGAGGTCTTGGCTTTGAAGATGACAAGGAGATTCCCACTCCTAACAAGACTATAAGTGTCAAGAGCCGTGGCAACAAAGAAACTTCATCCGTGCACTCTCCTAGGAAGAAGATTGATCTAGGACAATGTTCTCAAAGTGCACAAGTGAAGATAGCCTCAAGAAGTCAACCTACAAGATTTCCTCACACTAACTTTCCTCAAGCTCAAATCCATCAAGGGAAGAATCATATCATGCAAGCTCATTTAGGGAAGCAACCTAGTCTTGGTCAACAACAAAGAAGGAGAGATCCTATCAAACAACCAAGACAACCACAAAGACATGGAAAAGCTCCTATGGATGCACAAGGAGAAGGTATGATTTCTAACTTCATCCCTACATGTCATTATTGTGGTATTGATGGTCATATTAGACCAAATTGCTTTCATTACATTAAATTGTGTAGAGCCAAAAGCATGATTGAGAAAAATAAGGCTAGAGCTAGATTGCATGTTCATGGGAAGGATGAGAATCACTTACATGATCCTATGCCTCCTAGAACTCTAGATCATTTGACCACTAGGATAGAAAATTTGTCACCTAAGTGGACTAAAAATAATAAACTTGCTTGCTACAAGACTAACAAGTCTCATAAAGGTTCAACCAAGTCCAATGGGCTTGGAAGGTCCATAGGACCTCATGACCTTCATTGTTGAAGGGTAGTGTTTTGACCCCATACGGGGAACTCAAGCAAAGAGAGTTTTTGCATACTTGATGCATGCAAAATATTTTAAAGATCTTATGCTTCTTTGTTGATTGCTTGAGTAAGCTTGGTTGCTCATATGTATATATGCTTTTATCTCAATAAGTGTGAACCTTGCTTTGTTTTCAATCCATGTCATATTTTTGTTCAAACATGCATATTTGGACTAGGAAATCAACATAGGAAGTATGATTTGAATGACCTATAGTTATTTCCATGACATGATGATTCTTTGATAACATGCTAATGACATATGAAAAACATGAAATTCAAATGTCATGTTAAAATGAAAAAGCATGAATTGATGATTGCATAATTCTTTAAATGCAAAACTTGTGTGAAAAAGCTTATGAGACTCAAATTGATTAAAGGATCTTGTATCCGATCAAAGGATTTTACAATCCAATTGTCTCTCTTTCTTTATTTGTTGAACATGGTTACTATCATACGGGTTTCATACCCGAAAAAATCAAATAGGGTGCAAAGTCGCTCATGCCATGTTTCGCTTATAAAGTTGGATATAGTGTTTATTAAATTGAAAATCAATAAATTCTCTATATCTTTGCTTCTCTCATGACATTGGTGAAATTGGTTTGAATTCTTATTAGAAACCTTTGTCATTTGCTTTGCCAAATACCATTGTATTTTGGACTTGAATGCTACATGTCTTGTATGCAAAGCATTTTTGATTCACACATTTTAATCAAAATAAATCTCCTTGTTTCTCTTCAATTAATTGATTAGCATAAAGTGGCTTATATGTCTATGCAAATATCTTGTATGCGACTACCTCTCTTTGCCTTAAGTGACCTTGTTGGGGACTACTCCTTTGCCTATATCATGACAAAAAGGGGGAGTAGAATGTAGTGAGGGGTGATGCTAAATTGTTGTAGCAATTGTGCATATTGGAGAGAGTACATATTGAGGGGGAGTAACCCATTGAGGGGGAGCATTGGATACTCATACATTGCATAATGTTGTGTTTAAATGTTTAATATGCAAATGCTTGTTTTACTTTCACTTGATCATCTCACATACACTTGCTTTGGAAGTGTAATCTAATTGTTTTGAAGGTTTGGTAATTCTACAAGAGATTGAAGTCTTGAAGTTTTATTTTCTTATCTCTTTGTAATATAGAATATCCCGTAGCTTCATTTTTTGTTGTGAGGATCAATGTGAGAGGTGGTTTTGTCACGAAATAGCCAAAGGGGGAGATTGTAAGGATTCCCATTATTGATTGGCTTATTTCGTGGTCAAACCACAAGTTGGGTTTTGAATTGTAAGGGTAGATTAGGTGAGTGGAGACCAACTTCGAAGGCCCTCTTCAAGACCTCAAGCTGACAAGCACTCCAAAGGTATATTTCTAGTGCTTAGTTTTCTTTGAAGAGATCTAGAAGCACACACACACTTAGCATACTTGCATTTGTGTGCATACTCTTCACATGTCACATTACACACTAGCACTTTGATTGATTATATCTTGTTATGTGTTTTTGTGTCTTGTAATTCGTTTCCCAAATATGTTCGGAAACGTCCGCGCTTGCACGATTATGTGTTTGGGTTTGCGTGAAGATCGCCTTCGGAGAATGCCCTTGGCTTCTCCCTTGGTTTCACCTTCAGTGGTGAAACGGCGGTTTGATCGGCGGCCTGACCGCCGAATGGAAACCGCCGTTTGATTCCAGAGATCTCTAGGTTGGATCTGCGGTTACGATCGACGGCCAGGCCGCCGAATCGAAACCGCCGAATTAGACCTGATGCATTTATTATTCTCGGGTTATGTTCGGCGGTTTAATCGGTGGCCTGGCCGCCGAATGAAACTGCCATATTATATATTTTAGGTCGGTTTCTTTTTGGGTTTTGATTGACGGTTTCGATTGACCACCGAATCTGGTCGCCGAATGATCCCCTGCTTCTCGGGTTCAATTCGGCGGTTAAATTCTGTGGCCACGACCGCAGAATGAAACCGCCGATCGGTGATTTCAAGGGCAAAATTGTCTTTTCACTTGCCCTGTTCTTGATATCTATAAATATCACACTTTCTCATTTCTCTAACTTAGTTCTCTGACTCAAAAGAACCCTAAGCTTCAAAGAGAGATATTTGAGAGAAAATCAAATCAAGAACTCATTTTTATACACTCAAAACCTTTCTCATATGCATCTAAATATCATCTAGTATTTTCTAGCATAGTTAGGATGCTTGCTTGCATGGGTTTTGGTCAACACACATCCTTTGGTATGTTCTTCACTAATCTCATCTAAGTTTAGTGTTTTATTTATCAAAGAAATCTCTTTTATTATTTATATGCTCTTAGAATATATTCTAGATACAAAATAGAGATTGTTGTGTTGACATGTTTGAGTGTTGTATTTTGATAGCAACATCTAGGTTATTTTATCTATGATTTGCTAAGCTTTATGACATGTCATTTAGCTATTGACATCTAGGATTGCATTTATTGTTATCTAATCATCCTAGATAAGTATCTAAGGTTACCTAGCTTTATTTGCTCATTGAATATCATCATATATTCACATAGGTTGTAATCTCTTCATTGAGAAGTAAGTCTTGCGTGTAGCTTCCGAGATTAGGTTGCTTAGATCGCAAGCAATTGAAGTCTTGTGTGATAGACCGGGATTAAGTCCGACACCGGGATTAGGTAGGTGTGTGATTATATACCGGGAGTAGGTTGTAATCGTTTAACACATTTAGTGGATTCGAGGTTCGAGTGTGGCGCACTATACAGCCCGTGGTTTTTCCCGTGAGGGTTTCCACGTAAATATCAAGTATCTTTTATAATTCCGCACCATATTACACTTGTTATTGTATTGACTAGTTTGGGGCATTTTCGTAAATTGACTAAACGCGAAAATTGGGTAAAATCGTTAAAATCTATTCACCCCCCCTCTAGATTAATATTAATATTAGAACACACCGTGTTATATTTGTTTCATAGGTTTTCAGGTTATGATACTAGAATCTTATCCTATTAACATTAAATAATAAACCGGATTTTTAACTATTAAAAACTAATTTATTATTAGAATTCTAATCTATGTAAACTATTTAAATAGACTAGAATTAAATTGTGAATTTACCAAGTTTTAACTTTTAAAACTGAAAACAAATTATTCGGTCCAATTATTATTAAGTTTTTAATCAAATTAAACCTAACAATAAATAGGGCCTAACTAATCTAACTGATTAAAAACTTTAATAAAAAGATTAGTTATTAATGAGAATTACCAAGTTTTTACTCCTAAAATCTAATCTCATTGTTAATATCTAATTATGTGAATATACAATTTTAATCTCATGACAAAAAAATAAAAACACATAAATTAAATTGGCTATTATTCATGTATGATATATTAAAATGCAAGAGTAGGCACTTCTAATCTATATGGCGTATATATGCATGGCAATGCTTTAATCATCTCATAAATAAAACATACATGAGTTGACTGGGCACGATGAGTTATCTAACTTAAAATATATATATATATATATATATTCTAATTACAAAAATTAATCCAAGACATCCCTTGGACTTCTTGTAATCCCTCTATTCTTCAAGTCCATCTTTTGCCTCTTTTGGGCTTTCAACCAAGTCTAACTTGATTATAATTTTATTTTATTTTTATAAGGTGATCCATCTCATGAATCAAAACCTAAGTCCCAAGTGTTACCCTAACACTTATTGGAGGCCCAAAGTGTCAAAAAAAAAATGGCCCACACACACTAGATAATAAGCAACCCTAGCGTCGCGAACACCCAGCCCTTGCGCTTTCCATGCATAGCTGCTGTTCACATGCTAGGGGTTGTCCATAGCAGCTTGCAAGAAATGTGCGTGCTGCTACCGGACCTTGCGCTAAATAGTGCATGCTGTATTAGCCCGTTGTACGTAGCGCTTCGCATGGCTGCTATCCCTTCTGCCTTCGTGTCATCTCGAATCATCTTCTTCATACAATATTACATTAATATATTACTTAAAAAAATGATTTACAAAGAATAATTGATAGCAGAAAAATTACAACCCAAAAACATAATCCTAAACTCATCGTACCATACAATTAACAATCAACAATGTTTATATCATAAAGAAAATATAAACATCATACAACCCTAGATCGTGCCTACACATATCCTACATATCGAAAACAAATAGAAAACAATCTTCACATATGCGTGTATATCGAAAACATTGACTCTGATACTAATTGCAAGTCCCTTGAAATAAAAGATCAGAGTTTTGATTTCATAAAATCAACGCAGCGGAAAAATATAGGTTTTAAAATTTTATTTTCGAACCTTTTTCTATATACACGAATATGAGGAGGGATTCAAATAATACCTTATTGATTCTCTCTTTTGTTTCTTTTCAAACTGTCACCACTGTTAATTTTCTCCTTTGTTTCTTTTCTAACTGTCACCACTGTTGATTTTCTCCTTTGTTTCTTTTCGATCCGTCACCATGAAATAATTTATTAATTAAATAATCATATCATTTAATTAATTCCCATAATATATCCAAGTAACTTTCGTAACATAATTAATTAGACCATCCAATTAATCGTGAACCTTGTTATCAATAATCGTAAAGGGCTAGCAATGGGAACCTAATGGACCCACAGTTTTGAGCTCTAATAACACTTAGAAAAATTAATTAAACTCTTAATTAATATTTCATGATTATTAACCTTGGAGTTATTCCACTAAAAACCCAAGGTTGCACTCTTGTAACTGTAGATGTTTTATAAAACCAAAATAGCAGTGTCCATCGATATAGCTATTACATATGGTATGATCCACCACAAATAGTTCATAATTAGAGCTAGGTCATAAAGTCCATTATACCTCTCTAATTATTTTTTCCTTCAAGTACCATTGATTCTCTAATGAACAATTATATCCTTCCTTCCTTTACGAAAGAAGAAGAGCGCTCTTAATCGTTCAAGTCTTGAATCAACCCTTAAGGGAACTACTCCTCTACTTCTCGTAAGAAGGAGTGGATTCCTCTATTGTGTACATACCTTCCCAGCCATAAGCCAAACCAAGATTCCAAGAAACGAAGTTATTGATTGGGAATGCTACACTGATTTCACCCATGGTATGTCAAAACCTACAATTAGGGATGGGAATTTCCCCACGGAGCCCTACCCCCATTTGGGGGCAAATTTTACCCCCAAATGGGGTTTTACCCATTTCTCCATTCCCCCATATATTTTTTATTTATTTATTTATATATTTTGAATTTTAATTTCTTAAGAAAAAAAATTTCTAACTCTATTAGTCTATTGCTAATATTTTGGATTGATCGAAAGCTTTAAATTTATTTAGGCTTTTATGTGTAATACACTGATACTAAATTATTATATTTATTTGTATTAATTTTGGATTAAATTAAATCAATTATATATTTTAGATTGTATATTTTGTTAATTATTGGATTGGACATTGAAACTGGGTGAAACAAAAGTTTGGCCATGTTAGGGTTTTAGTTTGTCTTGGCATATATTCCATATCAAAATGATGATTTTCTTGTATTTGTTTAATGGTCATAGGTTGATGATTTGAAGCTTCAAAGAAAGATGTGGCCAAAAAATCAAGCAAGAAGGAGCCTTTGAAGGGGAATGGACTACATTGCACAATTAAGGTAATATAGACCTCATTCTTCTTCAAGCAAATATGTACACACACACAAATCATTTATATGTGTCCCTGCATCATTGTGTAACATTTATATAGCATATTCACATGTTTTTACATGTTCATGCATTGAATTCAAATTCTCATATATTGTAGATTTGCATGTTCTAAGACTATGTCTAGGAAACGGCATACATGTGTGACATTGTGCTTATATGTTTACATTTTATTGTTTTTGGATTTGAACATGATCTCTTATGATTCCTTATTGAGTCACGGTCATTTCGGTTACTCATACATTTGATTTCGAGTCCAAACGATGTAGCTATGCTACTTTTCGTTCTCATTCGTTGAGTGGTGTTTGTCTTCATTTTCTGAGATGAATTCTTAACCTTTTGTCAAAGTTTCATAGTCATTGTTGTGCATGAGGGAGTCATGATTTGTAATTCGAAAATATATTTGAAATTAGAGTTCGGAGGCCTGGATACAGCCGAAGAACGTGAGCGGAGCACGAGAGGAGCTTGCATGGCCAAAAGCCATGCTTGGGAGGCCACGTGTGAGCCACGTGTGCCACACAGGCAGAACACCTCTCTGCCCACGTGTGGCACATATGACCCACACATGGAGGCTGACGTGACTGCTCTTCATTGGTCGGTTCCTTCCCTCTCTCTCTTCCTTTTAAATATTCCCATTCCCTCCCATTCATTTCAAGTAAGAAGAAAAAGATAGAACTTACCAGAATTTTTCTCTCAATTTTTCTCACCTTCCAAACACCATAACTTTCTCATATGAAGTCGGATTTGAGTGATTCAAATTGGAGATTTTTCATAATTGAGTCCTCTACCTTTTTCAAGTGATCTTGTAGTCATTTTATTGAGTTTTCAAGGTGTTCTACCCAGAAAAACGTGACAGCTCGTGAATTAGAGGTATTGGTCTTATCTTTGTGATTTCTTCTTTTATAACCTTCAATTTGCTTGGGGTTTCTTCTTCTGTATGTATGTATATGTTTAGTGAATGCTATTGAGAAAGATAGCTTCATAATCATTCTTAATCAAAAGTCTAATTAGAGACATATGTGAACTAGAATTTTTAATTCTATGATTTTCACATGTTTGAGAGTTGTATTGTGATTAGATTGATATCTAGGATTATTTGAGACTTGTTTGAATCATTTTATGATTGATAATCCTTGAAATGTGTTTTGATCCTTTGATTGATGAAATCTAGGATTAAAGCTCTTGTATGTGTTCTTAGAGACATCTAGGATTTAATTGATTTATCAATATATCCATGCTCTAAATCTTTGGCTAGAATACTCTTTGAATACATTCTATGTTTCTAGCATTTATTTGTATGTTTATAGCATCTTGAATTTGTGTTTCATGATTATGATATATTCAAGTGTTATTTGTGTGAATGGAACTATGAGCTTTTGTGTTAGGTGTTTTCACATGCTCTAGGTTTAATTCATGTTTTTGCATCTAGACTTTTATTCTTGTGTTCTCACATGTTTATGTCTAGTTGAGACATAGAATATATTGATCACATGTTCTATGTTGTGTTGATTGTCATTTGCATCACTTAGATCATTTGCCTTGAGGAAAGGTTGAAGTCTCTTTCAAAGTGAGTGAAGCTTTATGTTGAGCAAGAAGACTTGGCTAGGAATGAGTTCTAGATAGCCAAGCAAAAATCTTAGCAAGGAGTTGCATACTCCGGATAGTAGAGCTAGGGTAGCTTGACTAGGATCCTTGTGATCTAGATTGCTAAGCAAGGGAATCTTCCTAGAGGCTTGAGAGCCTTGGATAGGAAGTTGCTTCCTAGAGATGTAGGGCACACCTTGAATAGGGAGTAGGCTTAGTGATTCACTAGCCCGAGGGTAGACTAGGATTTGATAGCTTGAGGTGGATATCATAGAGTTAATAGCCTTGAGTGTGTATGTCCTTTTCATATGGTGGAATTGCTTTGCTAGTGGTTATGGATTCAACCTGTGGATGTTTACTCTTCGGAGGTTTACCACGTAAAAAATCTTGTGTCTATTGTCTTTTTCTCTATCTCTTCTGTTTTGTACATTTGTATGTGTTAGTTTGTTAAATATTATTTACTTGTGTTTTATATTTGAACAAGTACTTGTAAAGAGTGATTTGTAGAAAAATCCTCTTTAGATCTATTTAGTATTTGTAATCTTTCATATTTTGTTATCTTTGTGTATAGATACATTTGTTCACTCTTGTAATTCACTGAACAATATTAATATACAAAGTATTCTTTTATATTGTATTTTAGTGATATTATACCTCATACAACAATTTGTTATATGTAGACATTGCCTAAATGATGATATGCATATTGTGTCTATATATGAATGTTCCGTTTATATGTTGTATGTAAAGCTACCTTGAGGGACAAAAGTAATTTTGTTCAAGGGATTGAAAATAGGCAAAAAAAAAAAAAAAAAAACTTATTCACCCCCCTTCTAGGTACGCTTTAAGCAATTTAACCTTATTTGTATACTTGCAGGTCCGATCGAATTCTGAATTCTGAATTCTAAAGATTAAAAAATTTTAGGATTAGATATTAAGGAAATGAGGGACGAGGGACGAGGGTGGGGCAGTGGAACCTTCCCCTAAACACCCCTATCCCAAGTTCCCCCAAATGGTGTTTGGGGGTAGGGGAGGGGGTGGGGGGACCCTCATCCACCCCATTGGGCCCCTTTTATCATCCCTAACCACAATCTAACTTGAAAAAGTCAGTAAGACACTCATGATTAAGATCAATCATATACATCCATCATTTGTCGATATATATAAATCTCTTCATATAACAGATCTTAGTGATAAATTCATATAGATCATGGCCCAGTCCTATATGATCACCTCATATAAGGTGCCTCCATTCTCATATCACCATATGAGTAGTCTATGATAAAAACCACCGTACATTACGGAATTGACCGCAATTATAAATTAACCACAAATAAAGTACCCAGTTTTATTTGCTTTCTACAAACTTTTTAGATTGCACGTCTCAAACTGAATTCCTCTACATATGACATTCATATACTCAGTTTGAGATTATATCTAGCAATCTTGGATGTTTAGCACATATGATATAAGTGTATGAGTCATATTTATTGAATGAAAAATATACTTCTTTTATTAATGTTTTTATAACATTTACAAATTACAAGTTTTAGGGCATAAATCCCAACAGTTTTACCATCGAACCAACCTCATTTTGTCAAGAAAAATAAGAAACAAAAAAGTGATAGGAAAAAGGAGAAAGAAGGAGAAAGATAAGGTCGAACGAGATGTCTACATTTTTATTTTATTTTTGGTTCTGTTTATGCAATTTTCATTTTTCTTTCTATTTTGTTTTAGGTAAAATGAAGAAAAAATGAGCCATATATATTATTTTATAATTGTCTTATTTATAATATTTTTAAATTAAAAGAAAAGGCATATTTGGTAATGTGAGGAGTGTGCTTAAAAGATTTAATATTTTATATAAATAAAAAATAAAAAATTAATGGGGTGCATATACAAAAAGGGGTGCACATACAGTTTTTGAACGGATGTAAATATCGCCACTATATCAACAAATAAAATTATGGGCCTTATATTGTTTGGTATTTTTAGTGATCATAGGTAGTTGCCTTATTAAGCTCCCCTTAGTGCTGGCCTTGGGTTCAAGTCACCCCCTATCCCAAATTCTTGTCATACTTCAAAAAAAATAAATGAATAAATAAATAAATGATATAATGCAAGTCCATTTATGTAATTCAACAATTAATATTTATTATGGGTTAAAAATTCAATATAACTTTTGAAAACTAAAAATTAGTTAATAGAGGATTCCTACTAAAATCAAAACAAACAATTTAACCTAGCTACTTCGTTTTAGATAGACATGACCACGTGGAACCAAATTAGAACCGTGGGTCTCGGAACCAGATTGGAACCAATTTTTCAGTTCTTAAACTAGAACCGGACCATGAACTAGAATCAGGGGGTTCCCCAAAATCTCAAAACCGTACTGGAACCACCAATTTGGTTCCGGTTCTTGAACCGACAGTTCCAATACCAATTTTTTTTTATTTCTTTTTAAAATTTATTCAGTTTCTCACTTTCTCAAATCTCAAACTTCTCACTCTTTCTTTCTTTCTTCTAATAACTGATCTTCTCTCTCTCTCTCTCGTCAATCTCTTCTTCTATTCTTCATCTCGTCACTGGCAATCGATGGATGGTCGCTCTCTCTTCGATCTCTTCTTCTTCGATCTTGTCATGCCCAATACATTTTAGATGAATTTTTTAATTTCTTTTAATTTTGACTTGCAGGTTTTATGCGAAGAATTTTTGGAAAATATTGAATAACACAGAAGGAGAATATAAGAATAGTTGAAGGAAAGATGAGAGAGGTTGAAAGAGAAAAGAAATAAAATTAGTTAGGAAAATTTATTGTTGTATTCATTGATGTGTAATTTCGGCTGTAAAACACCTTACATAGCTCAAAGCTGGGTTGATTTGGGGTTGAATTTTGGGGTTGTGTAATGTAAGATCCTTTATTTGTATTGGCTTGATTCCATTGCAAAACTCTCTATATTTGTATTAGTAGTTGCTTAGGTGTTTCTTGGAAGAAAGGAGCCTCAAAGGTGAAGAAGCAACATCTTGTGCAAATATCGTCTTCAAGGGGAACATTGCATACTTGGATGCTAAGGTATCAAGATTCTTCTTCCTCTTGCAAGGCGTAAGCGCACACACACACAATTCATACATGTGTGTCCCTGCATCGTAGTTCAAACATTTTTTATAACACTTTCACACACATTTAGTATGCACATGCATTGATCTCATTGTTGACAATCTTGTAAAATTGCATGTTTTCTCACTATCGCTTAGATATGGCATGCTTGTGTTGCATAGTGTTTATTTGTTTGTGTTTCTTGTGTTTTAGACTTGAAAATGATCTTATTTGATTCCTTATTGAGTTTCAATCATTTCAGTTACTCATTCATTAAGTTTCGAGTCCAAACGATGTAGCTACGCTACTTTTCGTTCTCATTCATTGAGTTGTGTTCGTCGTCGTTTTCTGAGATGAATTTTCAACCAGTTTTCAAAGTTTCATATTCTTTGTCATGCGTGAGGGAGTCACGGTTCGTAATCCGAAAACGGATTCGAATTCGGAGTTCGGATGCCCGAATACGGCTGAAGAACGCGAGAGGTGCGCGAGGAGGTTGCTCGGCCAATAGCCAAGCAAGGGGTGGCCACGTGTGGACCACGTGTGCCACATGGCCAGAGCTCCTCTCTGGCCATGTGTGGTACACGCTGGCCACACGTGGACTGGCCAAAGTCCCCCCAAAAAATTGGACAATTTTGCCCCTCCTTCAATTCTTTTTAAATCCCTCCAATTCCCTCCATTTCTATGTACTTGAAGAAATTTCTGCAGAATTCTTCAAGATTTTCATTTTCTTATTTTGATCATAACTCTCTCATATGAACTCGAAATTGAGTGATCCAAAAACCAAAATTGTTGGTCTTGAAGAGAGCTACAAACCCCAAGCATTTTCAGAGTCATTTGAATTCGTGATTGGTCGCAGCATGCTGTTCTTCAGTCCGAGTTTCATTGTTGTATGTTAAACTTCTTCTTCTCACTTCATCTTTTGATCTGCACTTTAATCTTTCTATTTGATAGATGATTTGTGTTTAGAATGATGTTAGAACATATTCTAGGGGTGGTTGATCATTTGGTAATTGAGTTTTAGCTTTGTGATTTTACTTGAACATATATTTGCTAAACTTGATTAATCTTGAAATTGATTCTAGAAATGATATATGTGATGTGCTTTATGACATTTTCTAGGTTTAATTTCATGATCTAAGAACTAGGTTTTTAGTGTGATATATTGAATATTCATACCTTGTTCTTATTGATATACATGCTTTAATTTCTAGGTATTTTTGTGATTGATTGTTGAAAGTATATCCTAGAATGTATGTAAGCATGTTCATAGAGCTTGATTGATTATCTAGCTTTATTTGTTTGTAAGTGATTCATCTTCTTCTTACTTTCATTATTGATCATCTCTTTAAGTTTCTTATTTGATTGATGAAAAGTAATATGAATGATGTTAATTCACATGCTTAGGTTTCTAGATACATTTTGTGATTGAGTTGTGATAGCTTTATTCTAGATTCTCTAATTGCATGTTCATGGAGTGTGTTTGATCAACTTGCTCTATTTGTTTGTGATTGCATCATATTGCTTGTGTGCACTTCACTTAGATCATTGCCTTGTGAAAGGTTGAAGTCTCTTGCAAAGTGAGTGAAGCTTTGTCTTGAGCAAGAAGACTTGGCTAGGAAAGGATTCCGGATAGCCAAGCAAGAAGTCTTAGTTAGGATCAAGAGGATCCGGATAACTAAGCAAAAGTCTTAGCAAGGAGTTGCGTACTCCTGATGGTTGAGCTAGGGTAGCTTAACTAGGATCCTAGTGATCTAGATTGCTAAGCAAGGAAATCTTCCTAGAGGCTTTTTAGTCTTGGATAGGAAGTTGCTCTCTAGAGGTGTAGGACACATCTTGGATAGAGAGTAGGCTTTGTGAATCACTAGCCCGAGGGTTGATTAGGTTTTGATAGCTTGAAGTGGATATCATAGTGTTGATAGCTTTGAGTGTGTAAGGCATTTTCGTATAGTGGATTTGCTTTGCCGGTGGTTGTGGATTCAACCCGTGGATGTTTCCTCTTTGAGGTTTTACCACGTAAAAATATTGTGTCTCATTTTCGCTTTATATTTCCTTATCTTCCATATGTTCACTTGTATTGATTCTATTGTATATTGATGCTTACATGAATTGATTCATATTATACAATTGTTATATCATTTCAAGTATTCATTTCATTCTTATATTCCGCATTTTTGAATATTGGAAGAATTTGGGCATATACCTATTCACCCCCCCTCTAGGTATAAAACACTATTGCTTTAAAGGGAATTTCATGTAATTATTTAGGAAAATTTGGGGTTAATTTGGGGTTGATTTGTGTGCGAGAGAGAGAGAGAGAGAGAGAGAGAGAGAGATGAAGGTGATTTGGGAAAATCTGGGTTGAGTATCATATGTATGTGTGAGATAGAGATATGTATGACTTGAGACTGGTTTTAAATATATATATATATATATACATATATAAATATAACCGAACCGTCGGGATAGGGGAATCAAAACCGGAACAGTCGATTCGGAATTGGAAATCGAAACTGAATTGGACTGGGGTCATGACTAGTTTAATAGCCTAAGAATTTACATATTTATTGTCTTAAGATATTTATAACGTTATATTTTACCTAGTTACTAATTTTATACTTGTTTCGTACGAAATTCCGCTTCTAATTTTGTAATGTTTTTGACTGAATATTCTCTGATGTTAGAGACAGTTTAGTTTAGTTTTTTTTTTTATATAATTTATTTATTTATTTATTTTTATTTTTTTATAATTTAAAAAAAAAAGTCAAATTCATTGTAATGAAATTAAAACAATAGGGAGTAATAATTAAGGACAAATAAATAAAGAATAAATAAAAGAGAACATAAGAAGAGATGAGAGATGAAGAGAAATAGAGATAAGCGAGAGAAAAGATGATTGTCTTTTATATATATATTCTGATAACAACAGTTGAATAACCACACAAAAGAACCAAAAATGTTTACAAGGCAACACCAATATATAGTTGGGAGGACCAATTAAAATAAGACAAAGAAAATGCCACCATTCAGTATGCATGTAGTGAAATTGTGTGAAGCTCCCACTTGTGTTGGCTTCCTCAATAAGCCAAAGAGAAAATAAGTGGTGGAAAACCACACACTTGTTGCATATGTATTATAACACTCCCCCTTGGGTTTTAACCATTTGTATTTAATTTTCTAGGAAAAACCCAGTGGGACAAAAAACCTTAGCAAAAATATATACAATGATCTTTTGGATCAAGTGGCGTGGATGTGTTTAGAACTGCCTCATTAAAACCTTTCCGGTAAAATCCAGTAGAAGGAAAAAGAGTACAGTACACATATATCCATTCAAAGTTTTGCTCCCCCTGATTGAACGCTCCCCCTGAATGAAACTTCAATATCAATCATGTAATTTGCAGAGTCGACGCTTGCCAATCCCATTTACCAGTTTCTCAAATGTTGATATAGGCAATGTTTTGGTAAACAAATCTGCAAGATTATCTGTAGACAGTATTTATTTAACATCAATCTGTCAGCTCTGTTGAAGTTCATGAGTATAGAAGAATTTAGGAGAAATATGTTTGGTTCTATCTCCTTTTATATATCCCCCTCTAACTTAAGCGATACAAGTCGTATTATTTTCAAATATTGGTGTCTGCATTCCTGTAGATAATGAAAATCCACTTGTATTTTGAATATGATAAATTACTGACCTTAGCCACATTCATTCTCGACTTGCTTCATGAAATGCAAGGATCTCAGAATGATTAGATGATGTAGCAACAATAGTTTGCTTTGTGGAGTGCCAAGAGATTGTTGTGCCATTATAGGTAAAAACATACCCCGTTTGTGAATTAGCTTTATGGGGATCAGATAGATACCCGGCATCAGCATAACCAAGTAAACCTGAAAAGTTGTTAGATTTTGAAAAATATAACCCTAAATCTTTTGTTCCATGAAGATAACGAAAAAAATGTTTGATCTCATTCCAATGTCTACGAGTTGGTGCTGAACTGAATCTAGCAAGCAAATTTACTAAAAATGCGATATCTAGTCAAGTACATTGAGCCAGATATAATAAAGCACCAATTGCATTAAGCTATGGTACTTCGGGACCAAGTATCTTTTCACCATCTTCTAGTGGTCAGAATGGATCTTTCTTAGGATCAAGGGTTCTAACAATCATAAGATTACTTAATATGTGAGCATTATCCATATTAAATCTTTTCAGAATCTTTTCAATATACGTTGATTGATGGATAAGTATTCCATCTGATTTATGCTCATTCTCCAGACTGAGACAATATTTTGTCTTTCCCAGGTCTCCTTTTTCAAATTTTTAGCAGTTTTCAGGAGCTCTCTAGGAGTTCCAATTAAATTCATATCATCAACGTAAACTGCTATAATAGCAAATCCAGATTCTGATTTCTTTATGAAGACATATGGGCATATGGGATTATTGATATATCCCTCTTTAATCAAATATTCATGGGGCGGTTGTACCACATGCGTCCAGATTGCTTTAATCCATATAAGGACCTTTGTAATTTAATCGAATATAAATTGCGAGGTCTCGAGTTGTATGATTTTGGCATCTAAATCCTTCTGGGATTTTCATATAAATATCTGAATCGAGTGAGCCATATAGGTAGGTAGTTACACCGTCCATAAGACACATTTCAAGTCTTTCTGAGACAGCCAAACTTATCAGAAATCGAAACGTAATTGTATCCATCACTGGTGAATACGTTTCATCAAAATCAATATCTGGTCTCTGTGAGAAACCCTGTGCTACAAGTCGTGCCTTATATCGCACCACCTCATTTTTCTCATTACACTTCCGTACAAAAACCCATTTGTATCCAACAGGTTTGACGTCTTCAGGCGTCTGGACTATTGGTCCAAATACTTTACGTTTGGTTAATGAAGTCAATTCTGCTTGAATTGCTTCTTTCCATTAAGGCCAATCAGATCTTTGCCTACAATCATTGAGGTTATGAGGCTTATAATCATCATTTAAAATTTCAGTAGCCATTGTGTACGAAAATATATCATCAATGATTGCTTCTTCACGATTCCACATTCCTCCTATATAATTTATAGAAATTTCCTCATTTTATGTTCTCGTATCTCTTTAGATATTCCTTCCCTTGCAGAGGTCTCTTGTGTCATTTTAGGGACATCTAACTCTTGTGGAGTTGATTCAGAGAAAGTGGATTTATTTATCATTTCAGGAACATGATCCTGATATTTTGTTTTCTTTCTTCGGGGAACAGTATCTTTCGAACCAAGTGGCCTATAACTTTTCTGGCATACAGTAGATGATTCTTTTGCTATTATTTGTTAGATCGTTCTTCTGGAACAATCACTCATGCTGGTACATTAACAGCTGAGATGTGTGATTTTGTTACCTTAGTAGCATCTGTAAATCCATTTGGTAACTGATTTGCTATTGTTTGAAGATGAACTATCTTGTGTACTTCATTATCACACTGAGATGTGTATGGGTCAAGATGAGTTAGACCAGGAACTTTCCAAGAAAATTCACGCTTCTCTTCAGGAGAAGTTTTTCCTTTCCCTAATGATGGGAAATTTTTCTCATTGAAATGACAATCAGCAAATCGTGCAGTAAAAAGATCACCAGTTAAAGGTTCCAGATATCTAATAATTGATAGTGAATCTAGACCAACATATATTCCCAAACGCCGTTGGGGTCCCATTTTAGTTCTATTTGTATGTGTAATTGGGACATATACTACACAACCAAAAGTACGCAGATGAGAAATATCTGGTTGATGGCCAAATACAAGTTGCACAAGAGAATATTGATGATAAGCATTGGGACGAAGACTAATTAATGTAGCAGCATGTAAAATAGCATGTCCCCAAACATATATTCATCAAATGTCTTGGAAGTAAATTCACCAGCATTATCAAGACGGATTGACTTGATCGGATGATCGAGAAAATGTGCTCGAAGCCTGATAATCTGTGCGAGTAATCTTGCAAAAGCAACATTGCGTGTTGATAATAAGCAAACATGTGACCATCTACTGGATGCATCAACTAGGATCATAAAATAGCGGAACGGTCCACTTGGTGGATGAATAGGTCCACATATATCCCCTTGAATCCTTTGTAGGAATGATGTGACCTAATTTCTTTAAATAAAAATTACAAAATAAAATGCGTAATAATAAATGTGGAAGAAGTAAATCCAGAACTGCAGGTTCTGGTAGGTTGGCATAACCAATCTCATAAAAGTGTATAAATAAATAAATGCGAGAAAATAAATCGCTTAAAAGTAAATAAAATGTAGGAAAGTAAATTGCGTAAAAGTAAAATGCGAGAAAGTAAATTCAGAACTACAGGTTCTGGTATTAATAAATAAAAATTTGGAAACTTCAGGTTTTAATAATAATAAATTTATAATTTCAGGTTCTGGTAATAAATCTAGGAACTTCAGGTTCCAGTAGTAATAAATTCAGAACTTCAGGTTCTAGAAATAACAGCATCGTGCTGATAACGTGTTGTAATGAAATTAAAACAATAGGGAGTAATAATTAAGTAAAGGACAAATAAATAAAGAATAAATAAAAGAGAACATAAGAAGAGATGAGAGATGAAGAGAAATAGAGATAGGCGAGAGAAAAGATGATTGCCTTTTATATATATATATATATTCTGATAACAACAGTTGAATAACCACACAAAAGAACCAAAAACGCTTAAAAGGCAACGCCAATATATAGTTGGGAGGATAAATTAAAATAAGACAAAGAAAATACCACCATTCAGTATGCATGTAGTGAAATTGTGTGAAGCTCCCACGTGTGTTGGCTTCCTCAATAAGCCAAAGAGAAAATAAGTGGTGAAAAACCACACACTTGTTACGTATGTATTATAACAGAATTATGCTATTTTGTTACATAATGTAGTTTGAAGGACGATGTGAACCTTCAAATGAGTTTGTATAAGTTTGTGTTGGTAATTTTTTTTTTAAAACAAATTTAATTAATAAAAGGATTTAACAATATAGATGAGATAAGATTAAATCTCATGTTTGTTGCTTGCATATGATGAGACTAAAATAATTCTATGCAAGCAACTTATCCACCACTAATCCCAACACTCTATACTTTTTTTTTTTTCTTTTCAATTTATTTTACTTTTTATATGATTAAAATATAAATATCGTTTAAAAATTAATAAAATATATTATTTTAAACATTTAAAAATAATATTTTTCAAATATTAACAAACAAAAATAAATATCCTTTGTTTTAAAATTGGTTTTAAATTATTTAAATTATTTTTAAATAAACAATTTAAATATTTTAATTTTGTTCAAAATTTAATTGAAATAATTATTTTAACCTGATAAATTTTATGCAACCATTTTATCCAGGCAAAGTGGGACTGTTTAATCCCATGTTATTTTTTTTCAAAATTCTTCTTCTTTTATTTTTTTTTTTATCTAATTATAAAAAATTTATATTTGTTTAATAAATCTTATTATAATATTTAAAATTATGAGTTAAAAAATTATTTTCTTTAATATTAATTTTGAATATTTTTAAAATTAAATAATTGATTTATTTAAAAATAATTTAAATTAATTTAATATTAATCAATTTCACACTGTATTAAATATATGATAAAAAATTATTTTTATCAAATCATATACTACACCAAATAAGAGATATGACTATTTTAATCCAATTTCATACGGTACCAAAAACATCACTATCACTTAGGGGTGCGCATTTTCAATTTGGTTAGGGTTGAAGCTCAATATCAAATCAAACTAATCTGGATCTGTTTGGTTATATTTTAACCCAAACCAAACCAATGTGACTTTCCAAACCGATTCAAACCAAACCAAAAAAGGTCGGGCTGGTTTTGGTAGGTTTATCAGTTTATATTTGAAATCAATTTTTTTTTTTTTTTTTTTTGTAATATATTGTACAAATTATTTAAATAAAAAAATCATAACAGAAAATAGTAATTATATATAACGGATGTATAGAAAAGTCAAAAGTGTAATTATTGTATGTATATATATATACACACACACACACACACATATATATATATATATATATCCTGCTTAAAAGCATGTTTAACTTCATATATACTTTTGAAACCCTAACCCATCAATCAATTAGAAGAATTGTATCAAAACAAATAAATAAACTATATATAAAAAAAAACATAAAGCAATAGATAAAAGTTATAAAACCCGGACTAAATAGGAGTTTTACTTTCTAAAATGTGGTTTGGTTGGGGTTGGTGAACTATTTCACGCAACCCTAAACTGAAGCACCTTTAATCGGCTTGTCCGACCATCCATTTTTTATATTTATAATTGAACCAACCCAAACTTTATGGGTTGGTTTAGTCGTTTGGTTCAGTTAGGTGGTTTTTTGCATAATCCTATAGTTCAATCCAATCCAATCCAATCCCATTAAAATAATTCTATTCTATTTCATGCACAAAACGAACCTTTAAGGATAGGAGAGTCCATATCAACAGAGAGACTCTCATCTAAAAAAGAATCATGTAAAATTACGTAACATCTTGAAAGTACAAATACAATAAACTCGGGTGTGTTCTATATATCAATCTAGAGGAGGAGGAGGAGGAGGAGAAGGGGGGGGGGGGGGGGGGGGGGGGGGGGGGGGTGAATAGATTTTAACTAATTTTTATCCAATTTTAGTTTTAAGGTCAATATTATGAAAATACCCCTAATAGTCAATATAAATACAACAAGTGTAATATGGTGCGGAAATTGAATAACACTTGATGTATACGTGGAAACCCAACCACTGGGAAAAAACCACGGGTTGTATAGTGCGCCACACTCGAACCTCGAACCTCGAACCTCGAAATCCACTAATTGAAATGGAGTTTACAACCTATGTAGACCTCGTCTAACACTTCGGTCTATAAAACCCCACTTCTACCACGCGGGCCTTTAAAAATGACTCTAGTCTATTTTGCTTGTGGCTTAAGCAACCTTAGCCAATAAGACTTAAATTCTCAATGAAGAGATAATACAACCTATGTGTGAATATATAAAAATACTCAGTACTTGCAATAAGAGCTAGGCAACACTATATGCTTATCTAGGATGATAATATGTCAATAAAAACAATCCTAGATATCAATAGCTAAATGACATGTCAAATAGCTTAGCTAAAAATAGATTATAAAAACCTAGATAGCTATCACAATACAACACTCAATCATGTCATCACAAACAATCTCTATTTTGAATATAAGATATTAATCTAAGAACATTCAAATAATAAAATAGATGTCTTGATAAATAAAACACTAAATATCAATGGATAAAAGTGAAGAACATACCAAGGGAAATGTGATGACCAATACCCATTCAAATAAGCAAACTAACTATGCTAGAAAATGCTTAGATGATCTTTGATGCACATGTATATGGTTTTGAGTGTTTAGGAAATGAGTTCTCTATGAAATATCTCTCCAAAATCTCTCAAATGAGTTTAGGGTTCTTTAGGAGTCAAGAACTTAGTCTGAGAAATGAGAAAGTGTGATATTTATAGACAAAGAGAACAGGGCATGTGAAAAGATGAAACTGGCCTTGAAATCACCGTTCAGCGGTTTCATTCTGCGATCGTGGCCGTAGAATTGAACCGCAGAATTGAACCCGAGAAGCAGGGGATCAATCGGCAACCACATTTGGCGGTTTGGGAAACCGTCGATCAGAACCCAAAAAGAAACCGACCTAAAAATATTTAAAATGGCAGTTTCATTCGGCGGTTTAGAAACCGCAGATCAAACCGCCGAATTGAGACCGAGATAATAAATGCATCAGGTCTATTCGGCGGTTTCGATTCGGCGGCTTGGCCGCCAATCCAATCCAGAGCTCTCTAGAATCAAATGGCGGTTTCCATTCGGCGGTCATGGCCACCGATCAAACCGTCATTTCACCACTGATGGTGAAACCAAATGAGAAGCCAAGGGCATTCTCCGAAGGCGATCTTCGCACTAAACCAAGCACACTTTCGTGCATGCGTGAACGTTTCCGAACAATGTCTGGAAATGAATTACAAGACACAAAAAACACACAACAAGATACACCACAAAGTGCAAGTGTGTAAATGTGACATTTGAAGAAAATGCACACAAAAGTGAAGCATACATATGCAAACATTACTAGTGAGTGTGTGCAACTAAATCTCTTCAATAAGAAAATAAGCACTAGAGAAATACCTTTGGAGTGCTTGTCATCCTTAAGGTCTTGAGTAGAACCATTGAGTATGATCACCTATCACCTAAACTACCCTTTACATACAACCCCAATATGTGGTTTGCCCACGAAATAAGCCAATCAAAAACCAGGAATCCTTACACATCTTTTTAACAATATCAATTAATTAAAATATGTTGTAATAAAATTAAAATAACAATAGATGAACCATGATTAATTAAAGAATAGATAAACAAAAATAAATAAAATAGAAATAAAAGAAGAGATGATATATATGCATAACAAAGTGAGAGAGAGACGAGATATGAGAGAATAAAATGTGTAAATGATATCAGATCATCAATCTTATTATCAATAAAAAAAGGCCAAATTTATAGGCAAATAAACAAGGGGTGCATATTGCAATTTTCCACACATATTATGCCACCATGTGACACGTCTTAAACCATCCCTCACTTTGGTGCCACTTGCCATGCCATGCATAATGGTGGAAGCCACCAAATATATTCATAACACTCCCCCTTGGATTCCACCATTTATATTTTAATTTGTTAGGAAAAACCCAGTGGGACAAAAACCTTAGCAAAATATATACAATGATTTTCTAGATCAAGTGGTGTGAATGTGTTCAGAACTGCCTCATTAAAACCTTTCCGGTAAAACCCAATGGAACAAAATCCGGTAGAAGGAAAAAGAGTACAGTACACATATGTGATCAAGCCAAAATTGGTATGATTTTGGCCCTCATTTCCGTTTCTTTTTGCTTGATTCTCGGGCATTTCCCCGTGTTTAATGTTGTTAAATTGAGTGTTTCAGGTTTTATTAGGTTTCAGAAGCAATTGAGATAAAGGTGGAGGACTTGTGCAAAAATGTCTCACAAATGAGAAGAACAGAGCATTTTCGCCACATGGGCAATGGAGGTCGCCACTTGAGCGCCATGGCGACAGAAGAGTTCCCAAAAGCATCAAAAGGTCGCCACTTGGGCGCCACTTGAGCGCCATGGCGACAGAAGGTCACAAAAACAATCAGGTGTGGTCGCCACTTGGGGTCGCTCTGGCGACCTCCCTTGCAAGTGGCGACCTAGTGCACTCAAGGCATGGTCGCCACTTATGGTCGCCAGAGCGACCTTGATGCACAAAGGGCGACCTCTTCACTTTTCCAAGGTCGCCACTTATGGTCGCCAGAGCGACCTTGATGCACAAAGAGCGACCTCTTCACATTTCCAAGGTCGCCACTTATGGTCGCCAGAGCGACCTTGATGCACAAAGAGCGACCTCTACACATTTTGGTCATGTTCGCCACTTGACAAAGAGCGAGAAAGATGGTTTTCAGAGCGACCTTTTCATCTAACCGTTTTACGCTCCATGGTCGCCATAGCGACCAAAGAGCGACCAAGGCTCCACATCAGCGAATCAAGTCGTTACCAGTACATGTCCATGAGTGAGTATATATATGAGCATCTCTTCACTTTCAAACCATCGAAAATCAGAGCAAAAATCTCATAGAATTCATTTCAGATCTAGATCAACTTCCATGGCACATTTTTCATCATCCTCCATTTCTCTCCTTGAACTCATCTAATCCATCCAACCCTCAACACAAAACCTTGATTACTTCACTACATCATTCCTCATCCCACCATTTTCTCCACCAAAATCCTTAGTAACTTTCCACCAAAACACCCACATTCCAAGACATTTCCTCAACCTCCATTCCTTGCATCTATGAGCATAGAGGAGAAGAAGGATTGAGCTTAAAGAAGGTGACTCAAGGGTTATTTCCTTATCATTTACTTCTTTTCATTTATTGCAATTATGTGTAACTAAACCCCTAATCTAGGGGATAGATTTGAGGAACAATTGGTTGTGGGTTTAGTCTAGCTTGTAATGAATCTCTTATGTGTTCTATTCATTCAATTTAATTAGATTTCATTCATTATAATTGACTTGTATATCACTTGTTGATTGCTATCTTGAGTGGAATAATTTGTTATATATTCACATGTGGATTGACAACCTTTGTGTGATTAAGAACCCATTGGATAGGATAGATTAGTGGTGGGTATATCAACCCCACTAATCTAAGCCTCTAAGTGGTTGACATAATGAGATTGGTACATTAATGATGCTAGTAGCTTGCCCACATCCAAGTGTTAATCGATCTATTCCCTAGTTCTCTCATTAATTGATTTTATCACTATTCTTATCAAGGTGTTGAGTATTCTATTTTTCATAACATTTTTGTGTATTTTCATTTGAGTAGTTTAGCATTGGTGGCTTTAGAAACCACACATTTATCAAACTCTATGATTTGTTTTATTGTTTTAAGATTAGTCAATTTATCTAATTAACACTCCATTCCCTGTGGAACGAACTTGCTCACTATTTTGCTATCTAATCACATTTTAAAAGGATTAAGTGGCCTTAAAAGAGTTTTCAAGAATCAACCAAAAACTATCATTTTTACTATTTTGTTGAGTACACAAACGACCTCATCAATATGTCCATTCAAAATTTTGCTCCCCCTTATTGAACGCTCCCCTTGAATGAAACTTCAATATCAATCTTGTAATTTACAAAGACGATGCATGCCAATTCCATATACCAGTTTCTCAAAAGTTGATGTAGGCATTACTTTGGTAAACAGATCTGCCAATTATCTGTATTTATTTAACATCAATTTGTCAGCTCTGTTGAAGTTCATGAGTATAGAAGAATTTAGGAGAAATATGTTTGGTTCTATCTTCTTTGATATAGCCTTCTCTAATTTGAGCAATACAAGCCGCAGCATCTTCAAATATTGGTGTTGGCATTCCTATAGATAATGAAAATCCATATGTATTTTGAATATGATAAATAACTGACCTTAGCAACACACGTTCTCGACTTGTTTCATGAAGTGTAAGGATCTCAGAATGATTAGAGGAGGTAGCAATAAGAGTTTGCTTTGTGGAGCACCAGGAGATTCCTGTGTCATTATAGGTAAAAACATATCCCGTTTGTGAACGAGTTTTATGGGGATCAAATAGATACCCGGCATCAGCATAACTAAGTAAACCTGAAAAATTGTTAGATTTTGAAAAATATAACCATAAATCTTTCGTTCCATGAAGATAACAAAAAAATGTTTAATCTCATTTCAATGTCTTTGAGTTGGTGCTGAACTAAATATAGCAAGTAAATTTACTGAAAATGCAATATCTTGTCTAATACATTGTGCCAGATATAATAAAGCATCAATTGCATTAAAATATGGTACTTCAGGACCAAGTATCTTTTCACCATCTTCAAGTGGTCGGAATGAATCTTTCTTTGGATCAAGGGTTCTTACAATCATAGGGGTACTTAATGGGTGAGCATTGTCCATATGGAATCTTTTCAGAATCTTTTCAATATATGTTGATTGATGGATAATTATTTCGTTTGATTTATGCTCAATCTCTAGATCGAGACAATATTTTGTCTTTCCCAAGTCTTTCATTTCAAATTCCCTCTTCAAATATTCAGCAGTTTTCAAGAGCTCTCCAGGAGTTCCAATCAAATTTATATCATCAACATAAACAGCTATAATAGCAAATCCAGATTCTGATTTCTTTATGAAGAACACATGGGTGTATAATATAATTATTATACCCTTATCTTATCAGATATTTACTGAGATGGTTACACCATATCCGTCCAGATTTTTTTTAACCCATATAAGGATTTTGTTAAGTTCATCAAATACAGATTACGAGATCTCAGTTTACATGCTTCTGGCATTTTAAATCCTTCCGGGATTATAAATATCTATATTGAGTGAATCATATAGATAAATGATTAAGTTTAGAAGACGTATTTCAAGCCTTATAAAGGCAGCCAAATTTATCAAAAATTCAAAACGTAATTGTATTCATCACTATTGAATACCAAGTTTCTATAAGAAATCTTATACTACAAGTCGTGCCTCATATCTTACGATCTCGTTTTTCTCATTACGTTTCCATATAAAGACCTTTTAGTAGCCAACTAGTTTGACATCTTCAGGTGTCTATAGAACTATTGGTCTAAATACTTTATGTTTGGCTTTTGAAGTCAATTTTTCTTGAATTAATTCTTTTCATTTAGGCCAATCATGCCTTCATCTACAATCATTGATACTATGAGTTTCATAATTATTATTTCAGTAGCTACTTATATTTGAAAATGTATCACTGATGATTCTTTCTTCACTATTCCACATCTCTCATGTATGATTTATAGAATTTTTTTCAATTTCAATATACTTGAATCTCTGTTGAGATTTTTTTTTCATTTCAATGGATTTAGTCACTTCATGGACTTTGTGTCTCTTTAGATATATCTAACTCTTATAAAGTTTAGAGAAAGTGGATTTATTCATAACTCGAGTCTTGTTTACATTAGGATCCTAGTAATTTATTTTCATCTTCTAGGAACAATACATTTCGAAACAAAATGTTTACAAACTTATGATATGTATCAGATGATTTATTTGTTGCATTTTACTCAGATCGTTCTTCAAGAACAATCACCCGGCCGGGGTTTATGAGATAGCAACTTATAAAATTTTATCACTTTTAATATATGAAGTAACTGATTAATAATTATCTGATGATCAATTATCTTAAAAATGAGCATGTCTATGACCAATTACAAGTTGTAATGGTAAGTAATAATGATAAACAGTGGGTCAGAGATGAATAGAATGTCTCCATATAGAAATTGGTAATTGTATCGAAATAATAAAGTTCTCGCAATTACCTGGAGATGCTTGATAAGTGATTATGCTAATCCATTCTGATTATGAACATGTGGAACTAGATGTTCAACATCAATCGTAACTGATTTGCAATATTCATCAAATGTCTTGGAAGTAAATTCACCCACATTATCAAGACGTATTGACTTAATCGGATGATCGGGAAAATGTGCCCGAAGTCTGATAATCTGTGCAAGTAATCTTGCAAAAGCAACATTGCGTGTTGATAATAAGCAAGCGTGTGACCATCTGATGGATGTATCAACTAGGACCATAAAATAGCAAAAAGGTTCACTTGGTGGATGAATAGGTCCACATATGTCCCCTTGAATCCTTTACAGGAATGATGAGGATTCAAAACCAACCTTAGAATGAAATGGTTTTATTACTAACTTCCCTTGTGAACATGCAGTACATAACTTTTCGTGGGATAAAAGAATCTTCAGGTTCTTTAATGGATGTCCATGAGAATTTTCAATGATTCTACACATCAATGTAGATCTTGGGTGACCAAGATGGTTATGCCAAAACATAAATATTTTTGGGTCTGAGAACTTCTGGTTCATAACTGCATTGGTCTAAGAACTTCTGGTTTATAATTGCATAAACTCTTACACCTCTTATAAAAGTGTAATATAATCTAGATGATAAATCACGTGGCCTTTCCATAATAAGTTTCTGGCTTGAATCATGATAAGTAATGCACAGATACTCAATATTCTCATCATTTATAGTTTCTATGTGATAGCCATATTTTAGTATTATTTGGTAACAATATCATGGCTCTACCGGAGCCTTCTATCAGATCTGCTGGACCTGATATTGTATTAACATTTGCCTTAAGTAGGGTTTAATTATTCCACAGAATTGTATGTGTCGTTGCACTATCGGCTAGATATATATTTCTTGTATCTTGCTTTTCAATATTACTCAACTTATCGTTTAAAGACACATTTATTCACAATGAAAAATATAGATATAAGACAAAGTGATCAAAAGTATAAACATATAGATATGAAAATATATCACTTCATAAAACAAAATCATGAACCATATTGATTTTTTGAACTTCCAGTTCGACTATGAACTGCAGGTTCATAAAATTCTGAAAACTTCAGGTTCATAAAATTCTGAAAACTTCAGGTTCTAAATAGAAATTACAAATTGATTTTCTAGATGAAAGAATCGTAAATTGATTCAATTCAGAATTTATGGTTCTAATAAACTTTGACATAAAAGTTTTAATATCACAATTTAAATTAAATTCAGAGCTTCAAGTCTGATTAGAACTTCATGCTCAAAATTTAAGAACTTCAAGTTCAGATTCAATACTTCGTATTCAAAATTAGAACTTCAGGTTCTATATAGAATTTGAATTTTGGAATTTTAGGTCCCAAGTATGACATTCATGTAAATATTAATGAATCCAGAACTCTATATTTTTACTTAAATTTAAAATTTAGAACTTCAGATTCTGATCGGTTTGTTAAACCGCGTCAACTTAAATATTATAATGATAAATCCATAAACTTTAGATTCTGGTAAGTCGGTCTAGCCGAGCTTGGTTTAATTTCCAGAAACTTAACGATTGACCTAGTTAGGCTCAACACATAATTTATACAATTCCAGAAACTTCAGGTTCTGGTTAGTTGGTATACTCAGATATATAAATTGCATAAAATTAAATAGAAGCATGTTATAATAAAATTAAAATAGTAGATAAAGTAATAACTGAGATAAATGAACAGGGAGATAAGTAACAATATGAGATAGATGAAAGAGAGAAATAGTTACCACTTGTGTAAAATAAGGCAAAGCGAGAGAATAAATGAAAGAGAGGAAAAATAATATGAGATAAAATGAAAAGGGAGTAGAATTGTTATTGCCTTTGTTATTGATGAATCGAGATTACATCCTGACCACACAATTTCAGCTGTGTAGTGATTTTGAATAAAGCAGAATTGTACTCAGAGACTGATCTATAGTCTTGAAAGCGTATATGTTGCCTACTGATACTTGGCATTTGGTAATGCAACATCGGGTTGGTTATCAAAACGATCTTTTAGTTCTTGACATATAACTTCTAGTTTTGTGATTGTTAGGTATTGGGCTTTCAGATCGTAGTTGTCCCCAAACACTTCTAGTGCAGCAAATTTCAAATTTGTAAGCTTTGACATTATTACAACTTTTGGTTATCTGAAAATCACAATCGGAGTCAGAACTTCTGGTTTGACGAAAATCCGAGGAATTTAAACCTTCAGATATATAAATGAATATTTCTAAGTAAATAAATCCAGAAGCTTCAGGTTCCGGTAATGATAAACTTCAGGTTCTGGATGGGTGACCAGACTATTTAAATAAAAATTACAAAATAAAATACGTAATAATAAATATGAAAAGAGTAAATCCAGAACTGTAGGTTCTGGTTGGTTGGCATAGCCAATCTCATAAAAGCGTATAAATAAATAAATAAATGCGAGAAAGGAAATCGCATAAAAGTAAATAAAATGCTGGAAAATAAATTGCGTAAAAATAAAAAGCGAGAAAGTAAATTCAGAACTACAGGTTTTGGTATTAATAAATAAAAAGCTGGGAGCTTTAGGCTCTAGTAATAATAAATTCAGAAGCTTCAGGTTCTGGAGATAAATCTAGGAACTTCAGATTATAGTAGCAATAACTTCAGAACTTCAAATTATAGTAGCAATAAATTCAGAACTTCAGGTTCTGGAAATAACAGCATTATGCTGATAATGTGTTGTAATAAAATTAAAATAACAATAGATGAACCATGATTAATTAAAGAATAGATAAACAAAAATAAATAAAATAGAAATAGAAGAAGAGATGATATATATGCATAACAAAGTGAGAGAGAGACAAGATATGAGAGAATAAAATGCGTAAATGATATCGGATCATCAATCTTTTTAACAATACAAAAAGGCCATATTTATAGGCAAATAAACAAGGGGTGCATATTGCAATTTTCCACACATATTATGCCACCATGTGACACGTCTTAAACCACCCCTCACTTTGTTGCCACTTGCCATGCCATGCATAATGGTGGAAGCCACCAAATATATTCATAACAAAATAGTTTTTTTCTTTATTTTTATTTTTTATTTTATTTATTTATTATTTTTTTTAATATTTTTAAAAATTGTCATTGTTCCTACATTTTAATCCAAACATTGTATAGAACAAGATTTTCTTGGGCATATAATGAAACGACATGCCTCATGGTTTTATGCTTTTCCAAAAATCTATTTGATTCTCTAACAACTAACATGTTGACAACCAAACTAGTAAAGAAGATTTCAACTTCTTTACTTCATCTCTGCCAAGACATGATTTGAAAACATATGTTGGATTGCATTGAAGATGGGTTACATGAATAATATTCCTTCCTCAAATAAAAGAGTTAAAAAGGAAAAAAAATAGATGCACTCTCTTATGGGTTCAAGGATCATGTAGCCCAAACTGTAAATATATAGTGTTTGATCTCGAGAAGTCTCAATAGACCCTGACTCGTTCATATGCAGAAATAAATAGCTGCAAGAGCGGAGGGAGGTGGACATGGCCCCTCTTCCCTATAAAAAAAACTTTGAAATTCATTTTAAAATTTATAAAATCATTACCAAAATTTAAACCTTTTTCACTTTGGCCCTCTATTATTTTTTGTTTTTATATAATGGTTCTCTTAAATTTGAATTTCTGGCTCTGTCCCTAACTATCTAGTTCGTACGCATATGTAGTGTTTGATCATGATAGATCCCGACAAACTTAAGATTCATTGTGATAGTAAATAATCGGACAACACATGTTCTGCTTGATCTTGTATAGGTCCTAATATACTTCTAACCCGTTTAGTGTCAAATTTAGAAAATATATATATATATTTTGAGATCTAGCGTGGAGACAACTAATTCAAGTTATTGCGTGTTAGTTAATCAGTTTATGTTCCTTTTCTTTCTAATGTAAAAAAGATATTTTCTATAAAGGTATCAGTGACAAAAGTATACACCAGTGAAATGTTAAGTAACCATTATATCTAAATATAAAAAATTAAGATGCCAAATGCCAAAGGCTTAAGTTCTTGTCAAAAGTTTTCCATCAAAAAAAAAAAAAAAAAAAAGTCAAAACTAACTTTGATACCAGCTCAACAACTAAAGCCGGCTGTTAAAGCATAATATTAAGCTAGCATTCTAATGAACACAACTATTAAGTAATTAAAAGATTGGAAAATGGTTTGTATTATTTTTGGTTGTTTTAAATCAAATCAACATCCTTATAACGTTTGAATTTATTTTTGGTCATTCCAAAAGCACTTTTAAACGTATAGATAGAAAAGAGTGTTATTGCGTGACTAGAAATAGCTTTACTAAATAAAAGCACTTTTGGAAGAAACAAAACCTTGCAGGTATCTCTCTCTCTCTCTCTCGCTTATAGTGAGTCTCTCATAAGAAATATTTTATTCTAATTTCAATAAGGACCTTGATTAAATCACATTGATTTTTATGAATTTTGATCTGAATTTTGTGCGGATGATTAGTTCATTGAAATCTACCTATGAATAAAATTTGAGAGAGTCTCATAAGAAATCTTTTATTCTTATTTCAGTAAGGACCTTCTCACTCTCTCTCTCTCTCTTTCTCTCTCTCTCTCTTATAGTAAATCTCTCATAAGAAATCTTTTATTCTAATTTCAGTAAGGAGCTTGATTAAATCACATTGATTTTTATGAATTTTGATCTGAATTTTGTGTGGATGATTAGTTCATTAAAATCTACTTATGAATAAAATTTGAAAGAGTCTCTCATAAGAAATCTTTTATTCTAATTTCAGTAATGACCTTGATTGATTTTTATGAATTTTTATCTAAATTTTTTGTGGATGATTAGTTCATTGAAGTCTACCTATAAATAAAATTTGAGAATTTTTCAAACACTAAAACTATTTATCCCGATTTTGTTAAATATGAAGGTATCAGAAAAATGGAATAAAATGAGAAAGTTTAATATGGTAATTAAAGATTAAAGAGATATTGAGAGTTTAATACATAATATTTATTGATTTAGGAGAGTGAAATTCTTTTATATATATATATAATTTAATTCAAAATCATTTTATTCATCGGATGAATCTAAATGTTATGAGGGTTTTCGTCCTAACTTTTGTTATTATTAGAATGAACTGACAGGAGAAAGACTATATATATAGTTAGAAAATTGATAAAATTAGAGAGAGATCGATCAAAATTGAAGAACCAAATATTAGAGTAGTTAGAAATGAGAGAGAGATCGATCAAAGTAGAAATTGAAAATTCAGAGATTGATAGAAATTTTTTATGTCCGTGAGAGAAACCAATTAATTTAGCGTTTTAGGGTTAAATTGGGGATTAAGGTTATAAAATTACTTAAGTAACCTTTATCAATAAAACAGTACAAATACAAATAAAAACTAAACTATAGCACGGTCATGCGAAGGAAAAAAAAACTATCTTTAATTAGGATTTTGACATTCCAGCAATTAGTAAATGCCGTAAAAGGTAATGATTTTTTTTCCCAATTACAACATTTAATGTAATAAATTCCGCAATTATAGCATTTCTTATAAAATGCCGAGAATTCGATATCATAAAAGGTTAAATTTCTTGTAGTGTATGTAAACCCTTATGAGGATTTTGTTTTTCCACATTTTTTTATAATATAATCCCAAGCTGAGCTTCTAATATATTTTTGATTTGAGAATGTTTGAAAATGATATCAAAAATTCCAAACCGGAAAAATCTTTGATGCAGTGGATATGCATTGTACACTGTGCATCCACCGCATTGGAAAGATCTTGGGCACCATGCATTTCCACGTGGCATGATCTCAAGGGAGATTGATGCGGCAAGCAAGAGCTTCCGCTACATCGGAGATGCATTGTGCATCTCCTACTCCCAAGTTTCTCTATACCAAAAAAATACTATATATGCTTAAATTTTCGAAGGTGTGTATATATATACATGCATGGACATTCAGGTACATCTGTATACTGTTGTATGTGATCGCATATAGGGGCAGATCCAAGAAATATTTACCACCTGACTTTAGCTATTATTGATTTATATACTTTTTTTGGTTAATATATTTTAATGCTTAACTAATAACTCACGAACTCTCCCACTAAATTTATAATTTTTTTGTGATTTTTCTCCAATAGAATAAAGTCGATACAAGACATGTAAACCATTGATTAAAAATAAAAACTCTTTATATGATTCTTGATGAAAGCATTTGTATAATTTTTTAATAATAAGATGACACCAATTAAATAATAGATTAACTAAGAATATGAAATATAGTGTAAAATTTATGCTTGGACCATTATTTAAACTTGCAAATGACTTAATTTTATAATGTTAGAAACAATAATATTATGTATATTTTTATTACTTTGATCAATAAAAAATATTTATATTTCACTAAATTTTGACAAAAAGTAATTAAAGAGCTGAAAGATATATAACATCTTATAAATGGATTTTACACATTATGAAAATGTATTATTAATGACTAAATTGAATTATTTAATCTAATAATTGGAATAAAATGAAGTGAATTTAAATTGTGTAATTAAACAACTGGAATTAAATCAATGGAATATTATATATAAAACAAACATAAAATTATATATTTTAAAACCAAGTAACAAGTGCAATGTTTTGCATCTTGTTGTATTACATGTTTAAAATTCAAATATTACTTTTGTCAAATGTGATTGGTTAATTGTAATTTTTATCGTCATCTTTTGATTTTAAGTTAGAATAGATAAATAAAATAAATTATTTTATCTAAAACCGTTTTCATATTTTTTATAAAGTAATTATCTATAATATTTATATGCGGTAATTCGATAGAATAGCCACTTTTGTTTATATATAATATTATTTTCTGAAGGCTCAATGGTTCACCCCTAATCGCACATATATATATATATATATATAAATAATGTTATTGCAAATAAGTTGTATGTTATCACAATAAAACAACAATGATAGATTTTAATTTGATCATATGTAAATTGATGTGATTGTACCAAAAAAGGCATGACCACAGTGTGTGCACCGGTGCAATGAAGTTTATGAGAGCAAATTGTCTTTTTAAACCTCATTCTTTAAGTATAAAACATCTACAATCAGTAAAAGTTGAGCTGGCTTAGTGATAAACTCCTCATACCCACACGAGCTTGTGGGCTCAATTTGTACCCATCCCAAAATTTATACTAAAAAAAAACAAGTTCAATCACAAGTTTTCTTATAATAATTAATATTTTTTTTTATCAAATACAATATTGAAAAAATTTGTTTATATTTAATTCAATCAAACATATTGCTATATATATATGTATATAATTTTTCTATTGTCAATTCGTCTTGATATAAAATATATCAGGACGAAGAATGTGAACCATTAGATTTACATACTTTGACTTAAAGTTTATATACTTGTCAAAACTTTTTCATAATCTATGGACCACATTCTTTGTCCTGATATAAAAAGACTATATATATATATTAATCTAAATATACAAAAAAAAATAAAGTTTATAAAGCAATTCAAATGTTTCTTTATCCAAAATTCGAATTCCCAAATTTGTCAATCAATCAAAGGAAAAAAAAAAAAAAAAAGAATTCTATTCCAACTTCAAATTTGGTTAAAGTAGAATCAGAGTTGGCCTTTGACATTTTTATTTCTAATCTCATGTAACAAATAATACACACTTTTTCCGTAAATAATATTCCATGCTGGGCCTATTTTTTATTTTATTTTATTTTTTTATAAATTCAACTTTTTTTTTTTTTTTTTGGTTTTCGGGGGTGTCCGGATCAGCTTACGCACACTTCAACTAATCCCATGAGACCCAGAAATTAACAGTCAGGTAAACCTCCATTGGTCCCAAGAGAAACGCGGCTGCTAGGGATCAAACCCAGGACGTTTGAGTTTACGGCTTGCCCCAATGACCAACGGCACCACCGCTTTAGTTGTCTTTGGACAATCCGGTCAATAATTGAAACACAGATTTAACAAATGTAAATATATATATATATATATATAAATTAGGAAAAAAAATATATATTAGTATTGATTTATGTGGGTTTTTGGAATTAAATCCATACTATATATGGTTTTGTTACAATGAGAAAAACAAATATATATATATATATATTATTTACATTATACGGATGTAGATTTAGGGGTCGTTTGTTTTTTTGTCTGAAGACGGAATAGTCCTGAATTTTACTAAAGACTAAATAGTGACTGAAACCTGAATCTGAACGACATGTTTGTTTTTTTTCCTCACATCTAAACGTACTGTCAACATGTTTGTTTTTTAAAAATAAAATTGTCTGAAAAGAAGTAATTTTGCATCTATACCTATGTTAAACAATTATACATTTAATATAGAATAAAAACAATCCAATAATAATAATTATATATGAACACATATGATAATGATTTTCTTCTTCGATTACAAACAAACTTTATTTTTACTAAGAAAAGAAAATGTTTTTTTTTTTTTTTTCAAAAAATAAAAGGAGCAGCAGGAAAACTCGCACAAAATACTCTAAAAAAAATTAATATATAAATACATCACCCTAATATCATAATAAAGTACTGATATTAAACACTAATATGAGAAGTTATTAGGGTTCTTTTTTATTTTTAAAACTATTTAAAATAAGCAATATTTTAAAATAAAGATTTCTGTACAATATATAATTATGATGAAATTGGAGATATGTTATATATGGAGAATAGTATCGGAAGAAAAGATTTTGAATTGCATTTAATGCAATTCAGTGATTTACAATTAAGTGAAAAGTCAGGATTTTTTACTTTTTATTTTAAGATGTTTTTTGGTATTTTTAAATTGTTTGACCACTTAAAAAAACAAACAAAACAACTTAATAATTATAATTCAGACCCATTAAATTTTAATTGGAAAAAACAAACGACCCTTTAGATTGCAACTAAAAACATTTTCTTGGGATTTGATGTTACTTATCGAGATCAAACATTTCATGCGCGACCCAAATATTTACTTACATAACTAGAAAATGTCTACTCATGCAAAATTAGGAAGAAAACTACAACACTTTAATTAAAATGTGTATGATGGAATTTGGACCCCTTACTTTATAAACGTAGAAGGAAAGGTGCACAACACTTCAGCCAATAGGACACAAGTTTCTTGTTCTATCAAAATTATTTTTGCATAAAAATATGTAATAATATTTTTTAAAGGATCATTTGCAAAATTATGTTACACTATTTCTTTTTTCTATTTCAATTAAACATTAAACAAATCAACTCTTATAGGTATCAATGTTTTTCATTTAATTATTAATAGATATCTTTTTCCCTTACTAAAACAATTAACAAAAAAAATTTCTAGCAATACCAAATATTTTTATGTGAATGAGTTAGTATGAACCTACTACATATTGTATTAATTAAGAAAGATAGGAATATTATAAAAAAATAATAAAAATTAAATAAATAAGAATTACATACCATCAATGCTTTTGAGAGCTACCAACACTTCATCCCCTCTAAAATCTGCCATCAATCTTCTGTTCATCGCAGCAATAACTTTGCTGTCCACCGATTTGATAACATCATCAATATATTTCTCAGTAGGAAAAGTGGATATGGCAGAAAAAGAGCAACATGCTTCCCACACTTAAAATATTAATTAATATATTAACTTTAGTTGTGTCACTTAGAACAACAAAGAATTCAATAAAGTTCCCAGCTTGTGATCCCCATTTAATAATTAGCTCAATCTTGTATTCTGACCACATAATCAACTTTATTATTAGTATGAGCATATTTTTTTTAAGAGAACAAAATAGTTTTTTTTTTTTTTTTTTTGATAAACAATAAACAACAACGAACACATTACACATCCGAATTACATATAATAGGACCTAAGTCCAACCAAAGACGGTCCCTGATGGAGGAAAAAGCTAAACTTGGAAGCTTAAGAGCCAAGGAATTTCTAGACTTGGAAACCGCTAAACACTTAATAATGCCTATATCTAAGAACAAACCCTTAATATCTTTCACAATAAATTTAGATTCCCCTACAAGAGGGATTGAATCGTTGAGGACGGATACCATAGAAAGAGAAATAATCTCAGCAACATCAATTCTCAAATTATAAAATTGGGCAAGCAATAAACCTTCCCTAAGACTCTAAGAGCAATCAGCTCCCCAACTTCAGCATTAAAAGCACCTGTCAACTGATGAGAACGAGTTGCTAAAACCAAACCCTTATCATCTCTAATAGCTGCTCCTACTCCAATAGACTTACCATAGAACAAAATAGTTGAAATTGAGAAAAAAAAAAAAAACAAAAATTAAGGGCCATTCAGATCCCAACATCTGACCCAATTAATGATAAAAATAATAATTGTGAAGTTGAGATTCATGAATAAATTAATTATTTCATATACTTGACTTTTACAAGTAGGCTAATAATTCGGGTTCCCGGCTCAACCTAACACATTTCTTTTTTCATTTCTTACTTTAAAAAGCCTTTTAGAATTTTTTTTTTAATTATTAATAAATATAATAATATAGAAAAGAACCATCAAAAATTGACTTGTATAAAAAGTGATCAACAAATGTGTAATTTGTAGGAAATTAGAACTACATGACAATGCTACAACTAAGTACTACTCTTTTAATTCAAGGCTTAATTAATTAAATATAATATAACAAGTTGGAATTGGAGAAGCTAAGTTAGTCCAATAATGGGAATTAGCTAGTAGAAGAAGAAAAAAGAAGATGATGAACTCATCATATCCCATTATAAAATTAATTAATGATTTAATTTAATTAATTAATAGCATTTGTTTAGAAGACAAAAATAAATGGTTTTGGTTTATTAGCAGCCAATTATGATGAGATTAAGTGCTTTTTTCTTTCAAAAAAGAAAGAAAGTGCTTTTTTTCCTTCAAAAAAGAAAGAAAGTGCTTTTTGCCTTTTTGCTTCTCTCAAACTTAATTGAATAATTGATATATACGGCGGTGAATTCATACACGGCTTGTTTATTTATTAAAATTTAATTTATAGGTTTATATATATATATATATATAATATATGTCACTCACTATTCACTAAAGGTGTGCCTTATCAAGTCTACAAATTTTAATTATGTTATAATATGGGACCTACTCCTATGTTATCCGCACAAGGTTGTAACTTGTAAGTATAAACTATAAAGTCCATTTTCACGTATAGTCGGTTTCAGAAAACAATATATATATGGACTGCCCTTCAGTGCAACATGACAGCATACAATTTTTTTTAAAAATTCCATGGCACATGCTTGGCACATGACAATTTGAATTGCCGTCCACCTTTAAACCCATGCAGCCGGTCACAATTTGATATCTCCAATTCAAATTAATGATAACCTTTTTGTTTCCCAAGCAGTAAATCCTTTCTTTTTAAATTTGAAACGCATCGATTATATTTCAAATTTAAAAAGTAATGAATGTTGTTTTGAATATCAAAACTAAAACGCATCATTATTGGCTAAACTAATGGAGATCACCACAAACCTCTCATGCATGAATGATGAATTTATTAAGGACCTCACATGCATGCCTAATATATTTACGAATCTTGTGTTTATTCTATCGAACCTGTAAACAATATTTGGATTGACTAATAAACTTTAGGGTTTTTTCAAATATAGCCACCTAGAAGATGCCAAAACGACATATAGCCAGAAGTTATTAAAAACTGATGGCTCGCTTTTTGTGTCATTACCAAATTGCGAATTACCAAAAGAATGTTATAAAATGAATCTTTACGCAATATATTTTAAGTTATGAAAATGAGTATTGTGGTAAGCTTAGAATTCGTTCCACAGGGAATTAGAGAAATATGTTGATTTAATTAGCTAATCTATAAACAATAAAATAAATCATAAATGATGAATGAGTGTATGGTTTGTCAAACCATCAAACATACATACAAAATTAACCTAACTAAAAACATGGTGATATGAAAAATAGAAGACTCACAATCTTGATAAGAAAAATTGATATAAACAATTTGTAGGGAAAAATATACGTACCCGCAGCGGAAGCGAGACAAAAAAAAAATGTTTGGGTAGCTTTTAAAATTTTTCCAATTATGAACCTTAAACCCTTTTGATTAATCAAACATATATATATAAGAAAGTAATAAAATATATTAATACCTCTTGTAGCGTGATCCGATTGACTTGCGTCGATGGTAATCCGCAAGATCTTCAATCCTAGCACGAACGTGGATCACCTAGGAGCGTGGTCTCCCTATCTTTGAATTGCAAACCTGTGATTGGATTCAACAAACTTTTCTTGATCCGTTAGTCCCAAAAACAATCTAAAAGAACCTAAGATTATTCCGGTCACTTTTGAGTTCTCAATCTAATGATCGAAACTCGCGTGAACCTTAATCGATATAGTATTCACAAGCTCATAGATGAATAAGCAACTAGAATACAATCAAAGAATAATCTATGTTCTTTTTGTTCTTAGTAGAATAATAGATTTCTAGCTATGAGTTTAGAAGAAGAAGAAGAAGAAAAATTCTGCACATTAGCACTAGGGAGTGGCCGAAATCTATATGTGGTCTTATATAGGTGGCCGAATTTTTCTCTTCCTTTTTGCCCTAGGGTGGCCGAAATCTCTACCAAATCAAATTAGGGTTGCCGCAATTTCACTCCTAAAATATTGGAGATTTAGTTGCACCCTAATTCCTATTTAGTTTAAGATTTCCAAACCCTAATCCAACTCAATAATCTTTTATTCCTTATTGGACTAAAATAAAAAGACTTCCTATTTGATTAAATAAATAAAATTAATTATTTATTTTCCTTGTCAAACAAGTCTTTCTATTTAATTATACTTCTACCAATAGTATACAAATAGGAATCATATTTCCTATTTAGAAAAGATTTGTTACTTTAATTAAACAATTAATTAATAAATTAATTAATTCTTATTTAATTAAATAATGAAACAAAATAATATTAAATGCCATTATAGCATGTTGCCGCCCCACATGTGTATTGGGCCAAATATTATTTTTCTTATTTCATTAAATCCATAGGACTTTAAATAAAAAGCCCACATGTGAACTAGACCCATTCTTACTAAAAGAAACAAGCCCACATGTTATCCATTAATATATAAATATAATTGTGCAGCCCATTACATAAATAATGTGCAAATTATATTCTTAATATATTAAATTGCAATTCTAGATGGACCCTAAATTGGTCCGGTAGAATATTTCAAGTGATCCATGCAAGTCCGTGTGGATTGGGGATCTTGGCGGGCTATCTAAATTTAAGCTCCAATAGACATAACCTAATCACAATCAACAAATGATTCACTTAGGTCCGATCCATTAATTTTAGCTCATTCCACTAAAGAGCTAAAATTGAACTCTTAAATAAAGACAGAAAAGGAAGATGCTTCCTCATTCATACCCTAGACAATCATATTGGAGATAGTGTATCCTCGTGATTAATATCAGTAATCGCCAAGAGTTCATAGACCGCCTATAACTCTCCAAGTTACCATATTTACTCATATGACCACATTTTGAACTTGGATATTTTGACTTGTCCAGAAGCCATGTTTTCAATAGACACTATTGAAAACTCAACGTTGAGATTTAATATCCAATTACCTCAAAACATCCATATGATGATATTATTCTCTCATTTAACAAATGGAGTCACGATGTCCATATCTATAAATGAAGTCCTCTATCGATTAACAAATGAATATCACCAAACTATCGAGGATAGACTATGCGATATAATCGTACTCATTGATAGCTCAAATGATATCACCTGCAACCATAAGTCCATCATTTATCTCAGGATTAAGATAGACTCTCCGATTGTCCTGATAATGAAATTACTTTTATCTACTGACGGTTATAGATAAAATATTTCATTGTGATCCTGTTCAATGCACCCAGTGCACTAGATCCTTTTGCTCGAAGACACTCCGATGATTTTAGACTCATCATATCTCATTTGATCCCACTCAAATGCTAGCAAAAGAATTCTACAACTTTAACAAGATAAAGGTGCCCAACCTTTAACTTAAGTTGTGAACAATATTCAAGACTAACTAAAGAATTGTGTCTACCACATACATATCCAGATGTATGAACAATTCTTCTTTTCTCATAGTCTTTAGACCTTATGATTATTTACTTTAACAATTATTAAACTATAAATGCTATAAGATTTGTTTAAACCAGAAATCACTTTATTAATATGAATAAGATTGTTAATTACACTATTACACTCTTGCTATTGAGCATAATCCTAACAATCTCCCACTTGCGCTATAGCAAATGTGTCATATCTCTCAAGCCCATATTCTCTAGGTGCCCATCGAAACTCTTCTGAGGTAGAGCCTTTGTGAAGGGATCTGCTAGATTTTCCGCTGACGCGATTTTGGTAATCGTCACGTCACCTCTTTGAACAATCTCCCTTAAAAGATGATATTTCCTTTATATGTGTTTACCTCTTTTGTGACTTCTAGGTTCTTTCGAATTAGCCACTGCTCCACTATTGTCACAGTAGATAGTGATCTGCTTATTCGCACTAGGAACCACTTCCAAGTCAATCAAGAATTGACGGAGCCAAACAGCCTCTTTGGCAGCCTCACATGCAGTAACATACTCAGCTTCCATGGTGGAATCAGCAATACAAGATTGCTTGATACTCCTCCATATAACTGCTCCTTCTCCAATAGTAAACACAGCCCCTGATGTGGATTTTCTGGAGTCAGAATCTGATTGAAAATCAGAATCTGTATACCCAACGGGAATCAAATCCCCTCCAGAATATACAAGCATATTATCTCTCGTTCTCTTGAGATACTTGAAAATATGCTTGACTGCCGTCCAGTGATCAGGACCAGGCTTCGATTGAAACCTGCTAACTATGCCAACAGCAAAACAAATATCTGGTCTAGTGCAGAGCATTGCATACATGAGATTTCCAACTGCCGAGGCATATGGAACTCTACTCATGAACTGCTCCTCATGCTCATTCTTAGGAACTTGTTCTTTAGAAAGCTTGATTCCATGTCTGAAAGGTAACATACCTTTCTTGGAATCCTGCATGGAAAACCTAGACAAGATTTTGTCTATGTATGAAGCTTGGGATAATGCAATCGTTCTATTCTTTCTATCCCTTATAACTTGGATACCTAGAATAAAACTTGCTTCTCCTAAGTCCTTCATATCAAATTGTTTTGCTAACCATTCTTTTACTGATGTCAATACACCTACATCGTTTCCGATGAGTAGTATATCATCAACATAAAGAATCAGGAAAACCAACTTGTCGCCCTTAATCCTCTTGTATACACAAGGTTCGTCAAGATTCTGAATAAATCCAAAACCTTTGACTGCTTGATCGAACCTTATGTTCCAGGATCTGGATGCTTGCTTTAATCCATATATGGATTTCTGCAAGTTGCATACCTTTTCCATTTGGCCCTTTTCAATGAATCCCTCTGGTTGCATCATGTAGATGCTTTCGTCAAGACTTCCATTAAGGAAAGCTGTCTTGACTTCCATTTGCCAAATCTCTAGATCTAAAGATGCTGCAATGGATAAGAGTATCCTAATGGATTTAAGCATGGCCACAGGAGAGAAGGTTTCCTCGTAATCGATACCTTCTTTCTGTGTATACCCTTTAGCTACCAGTCTAGCTTTAAAGGTTTCCACCTTTCCATCCATACCTCTTTTCCTCTTGTATACCCACTTGCACCCAATGGGTTTTATCCCTTTAGGCAAGTCTACAAGGGACCAGACTTTGTTATTGAACATAGATTCAATCTCAGATTGCATTGCCTTTTGCCAATGGCGACTATCAACATCCTCCATAGCTTCCTTGTACGTATAGGGATCATCGTCGTCCGGGAGATTCTCTACAGATTCTCCCAGACTGATGTATCTTTCGGGTTGTGTTCTAACCCTCCCACTACGACGAGGAATGGTTGGTTGTTGACCTTGTGTTGGATCGGAATTTACAATTGGGTTAGGTTGTGTAACCTCTCGTGGAATTGTATCTCCTGACATCTCATTCAGGACAATTCTACTTTTAGGCACAAAATCATTCATATAGTCCTTATCCAGAAATTTAGCATTTGTCGAAACAAATACTTTAAGATCTGAAGGACTATAAAAATAATATCCTTTAGTTTCTTTCGGATACCCTACAAATATACATGTTTCTGAACGAGACTCCATCTTTTCTGTCTTTCCTTTTAACACGTGCGCAGGACATCCAAATATCCTTAAGTGTTGTAAACTAGGCTTGCGCCCAGTCCACAACTCATGCGGTGTTTTAGGAACAGACTTAGATGGTACACGGTTTAGAATGTATATTACAGTTTGTAAAGCATATCCCCAGAAAGAAATAGGAAGTGTTGAATAACTCAACATAGACCTAACCATATCCAAAAGAGTTCTATTTCTCCTTTCTGCTACCCCATTTTGTTGAGGTGTACCAGGTGCAGAAAACTGAGAAACTATCCCATTATCAATAAGATATTGCTGAAACTCACCAGATAGATATTCTCCACCACGATAAGATCTCAAGATTTTTATGTGTTTCTCAAGCTGATTTTCCACTTCAGCTTTAAATGCTTTGAACATGTCAAAAGCATCCGACTTATGTCGCATGAGATACACATATCCAAATCTTGAGTAATCATCTGTGAAAGTGATGAAGTACTCATATCCACCTCTAGCTTGAATGCTCATAGGTCCACATACATCAGTGTGTATCAATCCTAAACATTCAGTGGCTCTGGCACCTTTGGCAGAGAACGTCCTTTTGGTCATTTTACCTTCCAAACAAGATTCACAAGTTGGTAGATCATCAACCTTTAAGTCACTCAAAGGTCCGTCACTTACCAATCTTTTAATCCTATTAAGGTTAATATGACCTAAGCGTAAATGCCAAAGGTAGGTTTCATCTTTTGATAATTTAACTCTTTTATGATCAGGTTCCGTTATTTCTGTGTCTAACGAGTGAGAGATATTTCTATGCAAGAAGTATAGACCGTTTTCCAATGTACCTTTGCAAATAACTTTGTCATTCTTACTAATAATAAAAACTTTATTAAAAGTAACCGAATATCCAAATTTATTCAAACAAGAAACTGAAATTAAATTCCTCTTGAATTGAGGTACATAATAAACGTCTATCAAATCTAAATGCCTTCTAGAATCCAAACAAACTCTAATATCTCCCACTGCACTTGCAGACACTAACGTTCCGTTGCCCAAGCGCAAATTGATCTCATTCTTATTCAGCCTTCTCCTTTCTTGGAACCCCTGCAAGGAATAACAAACATGATTAGTGGCTCCTGAGTCTATGATCCAAGAATCTGTAGAATCAGCCAAAAAACATGTTTCAAGATAATTCAAATTACCTTCTTCCTTCTTGTTCTGGGACTTTGGGCAATTTCTCTTCCAATGTCCCTTTTCACCACAAAGGAAGCATTTCCCTTTGATCTTGGTTACTTTCTTGGTGTCCTTCTTGGTAGGCCCAAGTTGCTTTTTCTTCTGTTGTTTCTTGACCTTTTGACGGGCCTTAACAGTAGCAACTTTACCAACCACATGAATCTTTTGACCTTTGCCTTTCACAAGGATCTTTTCAGCACTTTGAACATCTTGCATCAGGCTCTGTAAGGTGTATTCCTTTTTGTTCAAAGTGTAGTCCAATTTGAACTGATCAAAGGAATTTGACAATGAATTGACAACCATATCAATCTTTGTCTCACCATCTATCTCAGCGCCATGCAGTTCAGCAATGTTGAGATGTGCTATGACTTTCATCATGTGATCCTTCACAGCCTGTCCAGGTTTCATCCTAAGATTCATAAAAGCAGTCACTGCCTCTCTCTTAGTCGTCCTGGACTTCATAGCAAACATCTCCTCTAGAGACATCATTATATCAGCAGCAGACTCCATTCCTTCATGCTGCTGTTGCAACACGTCGGAGATAGTGGCCATAATATAACATTTGGCCATATCATCTGAAGTCTCCCACTGCTCATACTCATCTCTTTGCACTATGCTTGATTCAATATTAGGAGCAGGTGGTTTAGGAGTAGTTAGAACAAACTTATGTTTTTCACTTTGCAGCAACAACCCAATTTTCCTTTTCCATGTTACATAGTTATCTCCAGTTAAGGTGTTATCTTTCAGGATGTTCATAAGTGATGGGGTCATGATTTCTGAATGAAAACAAAACATATATAAGTAAATAATCATTATAAAGCACTTTTAAATATTTATCTTGAATTAAATGAATAACTCAATCATAAAAATTCAACGGTGATCTAACACCCATAAATGTTACGCCTCCTTTGGGAGTTCGCACCATTTACTAGTTAGACTAGGTCCCACCTAATTGTTAACATAACAACCAGCGTTTTCAATTTTAGCCTTGCAATTTTACTGACAAGAACTCTTTGGAGGATATCAATAAAACTACATTGAGTGTGTTACCAAGATATCGACCCTCAATTTTCTCTCACGAAAATCCCTCCTTTGGGAGTAGATCTCGTTGAGTCCATTGTCTAGTCTATCCTTGTAAGGAAGTATATTGCTTAATTCCATTCATGGATGTCCCTTTGGGGAATTACCATAAAATAATTAAGCTTAACTAATCTTGGAAGCCATAGGTGTTACAAAAACACCTTCTCCCACTCAATTATTTAAGGCGTGTGATTAAATCCCATAGAATGATTTACCAAGTTATCTAGATGCCAATTTAGATACCTAAATCATTCAATGCATGTTCATACCAAAAGAGATATATGAGTGGCACTCCTATTCTATATGTCATGTTATCATACAACAACAAAAATTGTAATATTTAACCATAAATTAAATAGCAACAATTTTGGCCCATCCTAGAAAAACAAATAAATTACATTGATATAGGAATACAAGATCTTCGAGTGGCCCATCACCATAAGCCCATCCTCCAGCCTCCCTCCACGGGATTGCACGGCCCACAACCCCACGTAAGGGGCTGCCATGCGCAGCCCATGGGCCTTGCATGGCTACCGTGCGCAGCCCTCTTGGTGGCAAGGCTGCCGTGTGCAGCCCACTGTATTTCGTGCATGCCATGCGCAGCCCAATCCACTCCTAGGGTGCGCACGGTGCTCGTTCTCGGTTCCGGTTGCTTCGTTTCTTCGATACTTCGATGTAGAACGTGTTACAATTTAATTTAATCAAATAAAATTACTGCAGAAATTTTTTTTTTTTTTTTTTTATTCATGACAGTAAAAAAAATACTGCACATTATAATAAATAATACATTAAAAACTGCAGCAATTTTTTAATACATAAAAAAAAATCCTAGCAACTACCAAGAAGGAATTATGGCGATGATAGACCACCCTTCTTGTTACAATTCCGAAACCAAAAATACATTGAAAATCTAGAGCCAAAATCGAGCAATAACAATCCACATAAAAAACATATATTAATCCATACATCACATGTAATAATATATGCGAATACCTAGAGTGCCATCTCTTTCTAAAACATGCATAATCACAATAAAAAGAAATCGATCCACGTATATATACATTAATTAATTAAAAGGGTTCAACCAGGCTTTGATACCAATTGTAGGGAAAAATATACGTACCCGCAGCGAAAGCGAGACAAAAAAAAAATGTTTGGGTAGCTTTTAAATTTTTTCCAATTATGAACCTTAAACCCTTTTGATTAATCAAACATATATATATATAAGAAAGTAATAAAATATATTAATACCTCTTGTAGCGTGATCCGATTGACTTGCGTCGATGGTAATCCGCAAGATCTTCAATCCTAGCACGAACGTGGATCACCTAGGAGCGTGGTCTCCCTTTCTTTGAATTGCAAACCTGTGATTGGATTCAACAAACTTTTCTTGATCCGTTAGTCCCAAAAACAATCTAAAAGAACCTAAGATTATTCCGGTCACTTTTGAGTTCTCAATCTAATGATCGAAACTCGCGTGAACCTTAATCGATATAGTATTCACAAGCTCATAGATGAATAAGCAACTAGAATACAATCAAAGAATAATCTATGTTCTTTTTGTTCTTAGTAGAATAATAGATTTCTAGCTATGAGTTTAGAAGAAGAAGAAGAAGAAAAATTATGCACATTAGCACTAGGGAGTGGCCGAAATCTATATGTGGTCTTATATAGGTGGCCGAATTTTTCTCTTCCTTTTTGCCCTAGGGTGGCCGAAATCTCTACCAAATCAAATTAGGGTTGCCGCAATTTCACTCCTAAAATATTGGAGATTTAGTTGCACCCTAATTCCTATTTAGTTTAAGATTTCCAAACCCTAATCCAACTCAATAATCTTTTATTCCTTATTGGACTAAAATAAAAAGACTTCCTATTTGATTAAATAAATAAAATTAATTATTTATTTTCCTTGTCAAACAAGTCTTTCTATTTAATTATACTTCTACCAATAGTATACAAATAGGAATCATATTTCCTATTTAGAAAAGATTTGTTACTTTAATTAAACAATTAATTAATAAATTAATTAATTCTTATTTAATTAAATAATGAAACAAAATAATATTAAATGCCATTATAGCATGTTGCCGCCCCACATGTGTATTGGGCCAAATATTATTTTTCTTATTTCATTAAATCCATAGGACTTTAAATAAAAAGCCCACATGTGAACTAGACCCATTCTTACTAAAAGAAACAAGCCCACATGTTATCCATTAATATATAAATATAATTGTGCAGCCCATTACATAAATAATGTGCAAATTATATTCTTAATATATTAAATTGCAATTCTAGATGGACCCTAAATTGGTCCGGTAGAATATTTCAAGTGATCCATGCAAGTCCGTGTGGATTTGGGATCTTGGCGGGCTATCTAAATTTAAGCTCCAATAGACATAACCTAATCACAATCAACAAATGATTCACTTAGGTCCGATCCATTAATTTTAGCTCATTCCACTAAAGAGCTAAAATTGAACTCTTAAATAAAGACAGAAAAGGAAGATGCTTCCTCATTCATACCCTAGACAATCATATTGGAGATAGTGTATCCTCGTGATTAATATCAGTAATCGCCAAGAGTTCATAGACCGCCTATAACTCTCCAAGTTACCATATTTACTCATATGACCACATTTTGAACTTGGATATTTTGACTTGTCCAGAAGCCATGTTTTCAATAGACACTATTGAAAACTCAACGTTGAGATTTAATATCCAATTACCTCAAAACATCCATATGATGATATTATTCTCTCATTTAACAAATGGAGTCACGATGTCCATATCTATAAATGAAGTCCTCTATCGATTAACAAATGAATATCACCAAACTATCGAGGATAGACTATGCGATATAATCGTACTCATTGATAGCTCAAATGATATCACCTGCAACCATAAGTCCATCATTTATCTCAGGATTAAGATAGACTCTCCGATTGTCCTGATAATGAAATTACTTTTATCTACTGACGGTTATAGATAAAATATTTCATTGTGATCCTGTTCAATGCACCCAGTGCACTAGATCCTTTTGCTCGAAGACACTCCGATGATTTTAGACTCATCATATCTCATTTGATCCCACTCAAATGCTAGCAAAAGAATTCTACAACTTTAACAAGATAAAGGTGCCCAACCTTTAACTTAAGTTGTGAACGATATTCAAGACTAACTAAAGAATTGTGTCTACCACATACATATCCAGATGTATGAACAATTCTTCTTTTCTCATAGTCTTTAGACCTTATGATTATTTACTTTAACAATTATTAAACTATAAATGCTATAAGATTTGTTTAAACCAGAAATCACTTTATTAATATGAATAAGATTGTTAATTACACTATTACACTCTTGCTATTGAGCATAATCCTAACACAATTAATGTTGATGCTAGGGAATTGATTGATTAGCAAGTAGGTACGGGTATTGCTTTTTAAGCCACTTTAAGGACCAATCTCTACATGTTAACCAATTTAGGTTTAGATTAATGTGGTTGATATACCCTCCACTAATCTATCCTATTTATTGGGTTCTTAATCACTCAAGTGTGTCAATCCAAGAGTGATTATATAACATGTTATTCTAAACAAGATTGTAATTAACAAGTGGATATACAAGTCAATCACATAATGAATAGAATCCAATGAATTAATAAATAGAAAACATATAGAGATTCATCACAAAGCTTAAGCAAAAACCCATAACCAAATGTTTATCAAATCAACCCCCTAGATTAGGGGTTTAATTACACATAGTAGCAATCAAATAGAAACAAGTAAATGGTAAGGAAATCACCCTTGGGCCACCTTCTTTAGTGCTTGATCCTTGTTCTCCTTTGATGCTCCTAGATGCAAGGAATGGAAGAGAAGGATGTGTCTAGATAGGTGGATGGCTTATGGTGAGTGACAAAGGATTTGTGATGGAGAAGATGGTAGGGAAGGAATGGTCTAGGGAAGTAATCAAGATTTGGTGTGAGGTTTGGATGGATTAGATGAGTTCAAGGAGAGAAATGGAGGATGAGGAATTGTGTGCCATGGATGAAGAGCTAGATCTCAAATGTATTCTCTGTTTTCTTTCTCAGATTTTCGATCCATTTGAAGAAGAATGGTCGTCCTATTTATACACATTCTTGGACATGTACTGATAACCGCTTGATTTGCTGATGTGGCGCCTTGTTCGCTATTTCGTCACTATGGCGACCCTGGTGCGTAAAACGGTTACAGGCAAGGGTCGCCATGAGAACCATCTTTTTCGCCATCTAGCAAGTGGCGACCATGGGCAATTGGTGTAGAGGTCGCCACTTGCACCTCTAGGTCGCCATGGCGACCATATGTGGTGACCCTGCAAAATGTAAAGGGGTCGCCACTTGCAATATCAAGGTCGCCATGGCAACCTTAAATGGCGACCATGCATTGACTGAAATAGGTCGCCACTTGCAAGGGTGGTCGCCATGGCGACCCCACCTTGTTCATTTGGAGACTTTCTGTCGCCATGGCGACCAAGTGGCGCCCAAATGGCGACCTTCTGATGACTTTAGAGAATCCTCTGTTGCCATGGCACCCATGTAGCGACCTCTCATGTCTAAGTGGTGAAAATACCCTGTTTCTTCCCATTTGTGAGGCATTTTTCACATAAGTCCTCCACTTCATCTCCATTGCTCTTGAAACTTGATAAAACCTGAAACACTCATTTTAACAACATTAAACACCGGGAAATGCCCGAGAATCAAGCGAAAAGAAACGGAAATGAGGGCCAAAATCATACCAATTTTGGCTTGATCAAAAACCCAATCGACCACTTCATTGTATTTAAATATCTGATCTTACAATTGTACCCCTATTTAACTGTTCGGACTTGACATCTAAGTGTTCTTCTAAATGACTAAATTACCCCTTGTAATGGATTCTCGCTTGAAAAGGGAAAACGAAAAGCCATAGTCTGTAACAAAACTGATCAAAGTGAAAATGGGAAAGCCACAGCGAAGAACGACGGCCGCAGGTGAGGGAAAATAGGAAAGCCTTGACAAGGGAAAACGGGAGTGAAGAACGACGATTGTAGGTGAGGGAAAACGAGAAAGCGGGAAAGCCTTGAAAAGGGAAAATGGGAAAGCCGATACCCCGACGACCACAGTGTGTGAAGATGAGGTAGGATCGAATTAGCTATGCTTTTAATCGGCACGATCCCCTAATTATTTCCGTAACATTTGACTTCATATAAGGGACTTATGTCCTTTATCCCTTTTTCTGTTGTGTTAATCCCTAATGTGGTATTAGGGTTTTTTTGGAAATCTAGAATTACTTGAAATATGGAATTCCAATATGGAATTAATTTGCATTACTTGCCCATTTGGGTCTTGATTTTTACCATGATCATGATTTACCCCAATATTGGTCATGAAGATTTCCTCTGATGTGCTAATGATGCATTCGATACATGAAGTTTTCCATGATGTGCCCCATGGATCCAAGACCAAGATTACATGAAAGTAGATGTGCCCCATGACTTTACATGGAAATTCTTTCTTTCCATCCCATATGACTTTCCATGAGCACATCAGGGGACTTTCCATGGGGCTTTCCATCCCATATGTCTTTCGTCCTCCATGTTGCCAAGACTTTCTTTCCATGTTGCTTCTACTTTCCATGATGTGATCATGATGATTTCGACTTTCCATGATGTGCCCTATGACTTTATATGAACCTTTCAATGATGTTGCCATATCCCCCATGACTTTATATGAAGATTTCCATGATGCTAATATCCATGATGTTGCCATGACATTCCATGATTCCATGATCCCCCTTACATGACATTCCATGATTCTATGATCCCCCTTACATGAATTTCCATGACTTTTCCATGATTCCATGATTCCATGATCCCCCTTACATGAATTTCCATGACTTTATTTCCATGATGCTTTCGATTCCATGATGTTGACATGAATTTCCATGACCACAATATCCTCTCATGACTTTCACTTTCTTTTCATTACATATTCATGTTAGCCACTTATATTCTGATTTTCCATGCTTTGATGAATATCTAAAGGACCAATATATTTTTATTTACACGACCTGCCCATTATTTTTAGATGTTAACATTCTTATATCCAGATAATGAGGGATTGATTAATGCAAGGATAAACTCCAGAAGTCGGCAGCACTGTAACATTGTTGTTGACGTTGACAAAGTTTTAGGCAGATTACAAGTTTTAGAGGCGTTTAAGCAAGGACCTTTTGGCCACTACTTAGGTCTGCGATTGCCCGTCACTATACATGGAAAGGTTTTGCATTGTATACTAAAAAGGCAGATCGAATATACCAGTAGGTCTGGTAATGCATCACCACCTCGAGATGACAAAATATGGTTTGGGCTGGGTATGCAGAAACATGGTTTTGGTCAAGTTGAGTTTTGCCTATGTTTTGGGCAAAAAATGGGAAATTTGCCAGAAGGATTAATAAGTGCGAAGTATAGTCCAACTGAGAACAGCCTATACGTAAGACATTTCTGATGCGGTCGTTTTGCGCAACAAAATTATGTTTTAAATGTGTTCGTTTAGAAAACCGATTTTTCACCACTTAGATATTAAATAGTAAAGTGACAAGTAGGATTTGTTCCACAAGGAATTAGAGTAATTAGTTGAATTAATTAACAATTCATAAAATACAAAATAAAGTAAATCATGGTAGTTTGAATGGTGTATGGTTTAAGAAACCATCAAACATACATGGGAAAATAAAAGCAATAAAATGTAAAGAGAATATGAATAGATAGGAATCCAATAACAACCTAGATAAGAAAATGGATTAAACATTTAATTAGAAGTCTAGGGAAATGATAGAGTAGCTAATGCACTTTGAGCAATTCATCAATGGCTTCATTAATGCACTATTCACACAATTAAGGATCGTTCTTATTCAAAAGTGTTGTTTAGACCGTCACTACGAACCCTAAACAACTTTCCACCACAATGCCTAACGGATTAAGGAGAGGGGGTCACGGCGGGATCGGTTAGTGACGATCGAATGGCCTAGGCAATTGTGGTAGGCCTACCCTCCAAAAGCCTATCATATTCACTATGTGCTATAATCAATCAAGTGTGTCAATAACTTAATCAATTTTATCACAAATTATCCTACAACATATTGTAATCAATAAGTGTGTCAATACTCATATAATCACATAAGTTCAAGATCTAATTAAAAAGTGAATAAAACTATAACTGAATAAACATAATATTCAGAGCCTTAATAAATACTCATAGTCCAAAAGTGTCTCAAATCATCCCCCAAGAAAGGGGGTTTAATTACACTTAATCACAAACAAAGAAAGGAAGTAAAATGGAGAGAAATCACCCTTGGGTCTCTCTTGTAAGCTTGATCCTTACTTGAGCTTCCTTGCTTGAGTCTTGTGCAAAGATTGGGTGTTGAGGATGTGTCTAGATTGGTGGAGTCAAATGGAAAGTGACAAAGGAAATGGGTGGAGAAGATGGAAAGAGAGGAATGATTTATGTGGAGTAATCTAGGTGTTTATTGGAGAGGAGAATGGAGGGATTAGGAATTATGGAGAAAGGAGGTTTCTTGATGAACAAGAGTTGTCAAGAGTTAGCATAAAATGGTGTATTTATATGTTAGAAAAGCTAGGGTATGAAATGGGAATGAAAGGACAAGAATACCCCTAAAAAATGGCTTGAAAAACGTCCTTTTTTGCTGCTTCTAGAAAGTGGAGGTAGCCATGGCGCGCAATAGGGTCGCCATGGCGACAGAGAGTGCGCAGCAGCTACAAAAACGGGCATAACTTTCTGTAGAAAACTTGGAATCGTAATCCGTAAAAACCGCTGGAAAGTAGACTTCCGGGGCTTTCTGAATATATATAATCCGAAATGTGGTTCGATCTGAAGAGAGAGATATGCCTATTTGAAGATGAATGATCTGCGCACACTTTTTACAATTTCAGCCCCTTTTGCCACCAATATTACTCCAATGCCTCTGAACCTTATAAATACCTGAAAACACTTAATTCACACCATTAAATCATGAGATATTGCCCAAGAATCAAGCAAAAAGAGAAGGAAGTGAGGGCTAAAATCATACCAATTTTGGTTCGATCAAATACCCCCAAACCTATCTTTTACTCTTCCTCGAGCAAAACAAACTATAAGCACCAATGAACATGTGTTTAATCATCAAAAAAATCATTAAAGCACCAACTCTTTGTGAATGACTCAAAAGTCAATATTCGACTTGCAAAACCAATAAGTGAAGAGATTAAACTAACGTTGTGCTCATTAGGAAATAATGCATGTAAGAGATGCTAAATAAAGATTAAAGACATGCCACTCTAAGTAAACATTGCACGCAATGCGATTCCACATTCAAGATGCTTAAGCTTCAAAACTAAAGTGCCATTAGGAAAAGAATATAATTCGCCTCGACATCTAATCCTCACCGGATTCTCTAATTTTCACACAAATTCCTAGGCTTCACTCACAATCCATATGCAATATGAGTTTATGTTCAAGATATCAAATTTAATTGCACATGATTATTTAAAAACACAATTTCTCAAAATTTGTCTCATGAACAGAATTGAAAACCATGAATCGGAAAGAACATGCATCAACCAAAATTTCCAAAATGGATATCCCTAAAGATCAAATAGGTCTTTCATTTGGTTGTAATGGGGCCAAAGGTGTATGGTGAGTCAATAAATGGGAAGAATTGATAGCAATCACCCAATGGTTACACTAAGGCATACATTCTAAATTAAGCACAACTTGCTCATTACAACCTTGCATATTCCACAATTTGGCGTTCAGGCTTACAATTAACTTTGTGCATTTTTCTGCTCTTAATTTTTGTTGAGTAGCTCATTTGATTTCACAAAATTGATCTAGGCAGTTAGTGCCTTATTCATTTTTTTTTTCTTTTTCTTTTTCTATGCTTTTCTTTTCTTTTCTTTGCTTGTCTTTTTCTTTTTCTTTTCAAGCATTGCATTTCATCTTTTTCATGTGTTTGCACATACATATTTGCCTAGGTACACACCTTACATTTTAATACACCTCAAAGCTTACATTCAACCCCTAAGCCTTAGCAAACCATTTGGTAAAAGGTAAGTCTAGTGTTTAGGCTATATGGTTTATGTTGATGTGGTTCATGAATGAAAAGCTTAATTGTGTTTGGCTTCAAATGGGCTATGGAGCACACACATTAGAGGGATAGGAAGTATTTAGGCCAATTTGGTGGTTTTCACATGCATTGCCTAAAATCATTTCTAAAGATTTGTCCACAAAGTCAATCAAGGCATCTACAAGGAGTCCATATGTTCTATGGCAAACAACATTTAAGTGCAAATGAGACATTTTAAATATGCATAATATGTGTGTTTGAATGAGTGTTTAAAGAGTAAGAACTTTCCCTCAAAAATATGCTTTTTAAGGCCGTGTTTGTGAACCTCACGGGAAGTCTCCACTATTAATTCCTAACCTTCAAGCACAATTGAATAATCACTTCAACATCAAGAGAAAAGAACTAGCGCGCTTTGAGCAATGCAACCCTAAATGGCATAAAGTTAATCTAAACTAAGCAATACACAATACCTTACTCGCACACACAAAGGCACAATCTCAACAAGCAAAATATGCTCAAGCATGGCATTATCACAAGATTTTTCGAAAATTTTGAAAAAATTAGGTTCAAAACATTTGCACACAATTGCAAATAAGAGACAGTGTTGCGCACACACCCCCAAACCTAAATTAGACATTGTCCTCAATGTCTTTGGGGCATATAAACCAATAAACGTGGCGCAACACACATCCATAATTAAAGAGTTTCAAAAACACATTTTAATGTCCATTTAAAATTTATCCCAAAAATTGAATCAAGTGTTGCATTCATTAACATCCTATATATTCATCATCAACTCAAGAGATATGGCAATGTAAGTTCATCAAGAGTCACACCACAATCCATGTGGACAAAATATGCTATCATTCAAGCCTAAATCCACTATCAAAAACAATCCACACCCTTATTCTAAACAAGAAACTAAAAAGCAAAAAAAAAAAAAAATTAAAAAAAAAACAAGAAAGAAATTGTACCTAGGTGGGGTGCCTCCCACCTCCGGCACTCCAAACTCCAAAATGTTGCTTTTCTTAGGATAAGGCTCTCGCCCTTTTTATGAGCACTCTTGGCTTGCTTGTCCCTCAAAGACTCACAAGTTGTCTTTGTTTCATCCCAAGAGATAAAGAAACCTTGCTTCAACACACAAGCAACACAACACACTTCCTCAAGAAGCAATAGAAAATCTACACAAGCACTAAGCACATTAGAAAGTTCCGGCGAATAAATATATACTCAATACATGCAATTGCCAACAAGAGTTTGGAGCACATTTATTACTCTAAAAGAAACAAACTTAACCAACAAAAAACACAGTGCGAAAGAACATCTATATATGGAGGACAAAATTCCAAAAAAACTGGTGACTTTCGAATTCGACCAATGTCCACTCTTTAGTGCATATTTTCAAAAATACTTAATAAAACCTTCTCCAATTTTGGAACAGAAAAATAGACATGTATATGCACACTTTTCATGTAGAAAATATTTCAAAATTCAAATTAGAAAAGTGTGGAAACGGACTTCGAAAATGGTTCACGTGCAAAATTTCAAAACAGGGCATCGCCTATCACCTTTGGTCGAAGAAACGTTCATAACTTTTGAACCCCCACCCAGAATTTTACGTTCTTTATACCATTGGAACCGTATCGAAAAATTGAAAAATGCAACATAGGTGAAATAATTTATTTCCTCACCAAGAAGTACAGTTTAAATGAAACATTTGGCCTAAGAATTTCAGAACAGAGAGTTTTCGCAAAGGTCAAAGAAAAACTTGAGAAAAAAATAAAATAAAAAATTACTCAAATAATGAATCCACACCCCCAAACCTAATCTAAACATTGTCTTCAATCTATATATGACATTGAGATGCATGTACAATGAATAAACGAAGCATGGAAGGCAAGAACTCAAAATACAAACAACTTAAATACCCTAGGCACTAAACACAACACAAACAAATCACACACTTATTCTAAACAAAAATGTAAAAACTAAAAAGAAAAATAAAATGAACAAAGAAAGAAATTATACCTAGGTGGGGTGCCTCCCACCAAGCGCTTGGTTTTACGTCCCCGCTAGGCGTGTTACTTGGATCGGTCAACCGAATGCCTCCCACCAAGTGCTTGGTTTTATGTCCCCGCTAGACGTGTTACTTGGATCGGTCAACCGAATTCCAAGGTTTCAAATATGTGCCTATATACGATTAGGTCTTGGAAGTATTTGTCGCTCGCCAGCATTTTCCTAATCACATAAATCAAAAGCAAGTAAATGTTCATTTGAAAAAGTGGCTTGATAAGTTTAGGAAACAACCTATACCAAATGCTTTTGTGTAGGCGGCATGGAAAAGTAGTGGGAGGGACATAAGGCTTTGGTTCCTTCATTTCATCATTTGTCTCCTCTTCTCCTACTTCTTCACCTTCAAAACTAGAAGACTCCTTAGCAAAATTATGAAAATAATTGTGCTCTACATTCTCACTCTTCCAATGGATGTTGGTAGCTTCTTCTAGCATAGGTGGATTTGGGAACTCTTGGCTCTCTTACGCTTGCGTGGCTTCCATGATAGCTCCAAGGTGCACTTCTAATCTTCTCAACGAAGCTTCTAATCCTGAAAACCTAAGTGCACTTGCCTCCAAACATTCATTCAAAGTATGCTCGTATGTCATTTGTGATGTTCGGATGGCCTCTAGCATTTCTTCCTCGGGAATCCCATCCTTTGTCCCCATATTGGAAGAATTTGAGTCATGAGCTCTTTCTTCCTTCGAGTGCCTTGAGGCAAATAACTCTATGTTCCGGTTGAATATGGCCAATTGCAAGTCAAAAGGATCCATTGTTCCTGAAAAGAAAAATAGAAGAAAAATAAAAGAAAAACGAACACAAGACTATAAAATCTAAAAATAACGAAAATGACAAATAACTAAAAAAAAAATCTAACTATAAAAAAAAAATGAATAACAAAAGAAATATGAAAAATCTAAACTACAAAGAAAAGCTAAGTAATTCAATAATCGCTTTAATTCCCCAGTAGTGGCACCAATTTTGATGCGGTCTTTTTGCGCAACAAAATAATGTTTTAAATGTGTTCGTTTAGAAAATCGATTTTTTACCACTTAGATATTAAATTAGTAAAGTGGCAAGTAGGATTCATTCCACAGGGAATTAGAGTAATTAGTTGAATTAATTAACAATTCCTAAAATACAAAATAAAGTAAATCATGGTAGTTTGAATGGTGTATGGTTTAAGAAACCATCAAACATACATGGAAAAATAAAAGCAATAAAATGTAAAGAGAATATGAATAGATAGGAATCCAATAACAACAACCTAGATAAGAAAATGGATTAAACAATTAATTAGAAGTCAAGGGAAATGATAGAGTAGCTAATGGACTTTGAGCAATTCATCAATGGCTTCATTAGTGCACTATTCACACAATTAAGGATTGTTCTCATTCAAAAGTGTTGTTTAGACCGTCACTACGAACCCTAAACAACTTCCCACCGCAATGCCTAACGAATTAGGAGAGGGGGTCACGGCGGGATTGGTTAGTGACGATCGAATGGCCTAGGCAATTGTGGTAGGCCTACCCTCCAAAAGCCTATCATATTCACTATGTGCTATAATCAATCAAGTGTGTCAATAATTTAATCAATTTTATCACAAATTATCCTACAACATATTGTAATCAATAAGTGTGTCAATACTCATATAATCACATAAGTGCAAGATCTAATTAAAAAGTGAATAAAACTATAACTGAATAAACATAATATTCAGAGCCTTAATAAATACTCATAGTCCAAAAGTGTCTCAAATCATCCCCCAAGAAAGGGGGTTTAATTACACATAATCACAAACAAAGAAAGGAAGTAAAATGGAGAGAAATCACCCTTGGGTCTCTCTTGTAAGCTTGATCTTTCCTTGAGCTTCCTTGCTTGAGTCTTGTGCAAAGATTGGGTGTTGAGGAGGTGTCTAGATAGGTGGAGTCAAATGGAAAGTGACAAAGGAAATGGGTGGAGAAGATGGAAAGAGAGGAATGATTTATGTGGAGTAATCTAGGTGTTTATTGGAGAGGAGAATGGAGGGATTAGGAATGGTGGAGAAATGAGGTTTCTTGATGAACAAGAGTTGTCAAGAGTTAGCATAAAATGGTGTATTTATATGTTAGAAAAGCTAGGGTATGGAATGAGCATGAAAGGACACGAATACCCCTAAAAAATGGCTTGAAAAACGTCCTTTTTTGCTGCTTCTAGAAGGTGGAGGTCTCCATGGCGCGCCATAGGGTCGCCATGGCGACATGGAGTGCGCAGTAGCTACGAAAACGGGTATAACTTTCTGTAGAAAACTTGGAATCATAATCCATAAAAACCGCTGGAAAGTAGACTTCAGAGGCTTTTCGAATATATGTAATCTAAAATGTGGTTCGATCTGAAGAGAGTGATATGCCTATTTGAAGATGAATGATCTGCACACACTTTTTACAATTTCAGCCCCTTTTGCCACCAATATTACTCCAATGCCTCTGAACCTTATAAATACATGAAAACACTTAATTCATACCATTAAATCATGGGATATTGCCCGAGAATCAAGCAAAAAGAGAAGGAAGTGAGGGTCAAAATCATACCAATTTTGGTTCGATCAATTTCCAGAACCAACCTACGTACAAATCTTTGTTCAAAACTTTTAAACGACTCACCAATGATCAAGGTGAAAATGGCTTGAATATGGCAAATCTGCTGGTCATAGGCTATATCTTAAGCACTATCGATGCACGTGAGTGTGTACCACTATGGCTATTTGCATTAGTGGATGACGACGAAGCTTTCAAAGGTTTTTCCATGGGGTTCATACGCGTATAGTTTGACTTTGCACTGGATAAAAAATGCCATACATAAAAACTGCGAGAAACTGAAACCATCAAACGAAGCAGTTGTTGAAGGTGAAGGTGAACAAGAATCACAGAATGCAGGTCCTTTGAAAGGGAACGGGAAAAAAAAGAGGCAAAAAAAAGACTGAAAGCAAACTAGAAACGAAACCTGCCATCACTTACAACCTTTCCAGGCTTCTTCTATGTTTTCAGGTATGTACACCGACCACTATGGCTTAGATACCGATTGACTAGATTCATTTTCTAACACATTTTTTTAACGCTACTTAATGAAAACCTTAATAGGTTTGGGCCCTTGAAAGATTTCCTTTTCTGACCGGTGTAATTGGCATGCACCACGGTTCGAGTTATCTACGTTTCGAGTTATCCATAGTTCAAAAACTGGGAGTTTTTCAACACTTCGACTGGGTTCGATGAAAACTTATTCGACAAACGTAGTGTATGTGTGCCTTTAATTGTCATGTTAGATTTTGATCTCACTTTAACATTAACGGTAATCCTCTGATATATGCAGTTGGTAACAGTGGACATTAAACCTACTCCAGTTGAAAAACAGCAAACCTACTTCAAATCAATCGACATGGACTTCGTCTATGACAGTTTTATTCATAGGGGATGCCCTACCTAGCCGAATTGAACTGAGTCTATTACTGATGATCAAGTACGGTGTGAATTGTCTGGTGGTCTTCCGGAGTTGGACAACCAGGAAACCAAAAAGAAAAATGAACAAATCGATTCCCATCATAACAGGGCTCCACCTTCAGTTTAGAGGAAACTGTTTGCCAACAATGAATCTCATGAGACTACACCCAATCCAAACGGCATGGATGACCCTGACCCAAAGGAGGTTACATATAAAATTATGTGTGGGATGATGACAAAGGTCTTGTTTGATGTTCTCCCCAAGGTGCTTCCACAGGCAACAGTGAAGGATGTGTTGCCTAATGAGCTTACCGAAAAAAATACTTCTGAGGTGATAACAAAGGTGCTGTATGACGTTCTACCCAAGGTGCTTCCTCAGGCACTTAATGATGTACTCCCTAAGGTCCTCCCTCAGGCACTAAATGACATTCTACCGAAGGTGATGCATGCTTATCTGAAGAAGGTGATGCAAGAGAATCTGTACAATGTACATGAGACTACCTTTGACTCTGCCAACAGAAAAGACAAAACTGAGGCAAATGATAATAAGGACTCCGAGGCCGCAAAACTGGATGGACATGCTCCCAAAGTCAATGAATCTAAAGAGAATCAGTACAATGTGCATGTGACTGCCTCCGACCCTGTCAACAGTAAAGACAAATTCGAGGAAGTTGATAATAAGGACTCCGAGGCCCCAAAACCGGATGAACAAGCTCTCAAAGTCGATGAATTTGAAGTTACAGTTGAGGTAAACATACATATTCTGATCCAAGTCCTTACATAGTACAATATTATATTGGTTTCTGAAACAAATTACGGTGTGCTCTAATATTAATCTAGAGGGGGGGGGGGGGGGGGGTGAATAGATTTTAACAAAATTTACCCAATTTTCGCATATAGTTAATATTACGAAAATACCTCAATCTAGTCAATAAAGATAACAAGTGTAATATGGTGCGGAATTATAAATGACACTTGATATTTACGTGGAAACCCTCATGGGAAAAACCACGGGCTATTACAGTGTGCCACACTCGAACCTCGAAATCCACTAATTGAAATGGAGTTTACAACCTATGTAGACCTCGTCTAATACTCCGGTCTATAATCCCCCACTTCTACCACATGGGCCTTTAAAGTGGCTCTAGTCCAATTTGCTTGTGTGACCACCTAATCCCGGTCTATCACACAAGACTTCAATTGCTTGCGATCTAAGCAACCTAATCCTGAAAGCTACATGTAAGACTTACTTCTCAATGAAGAGATTACAACCTATGTGAATATATATAAATACTCAACAAATGCAATGAGAGCTAGGCAACTCTATATGCTTATCTAGGATGATTAGATAACAATAAATGCAATCCTAGATATCAATGTCTAAATGACATGTCATAAAGCTTAGCAAATCATAGATTAAATAACCTAGATGTTGCTATCAAAATACAACACTCAATCATGTCAACACAACAATCTCTATTTTGTATCTAGAATATATTCTGAGAGCATACAAATAATATAAGAGATTTCTTTGATAAATGAAACACTAAACTTAGATGAAATTAGTGAAGAACATACCAAAGGATGTGTGTTGAGCAAAAACCATTCAAATAAGCAAACTAACTATGCTAGAAAATGCTTAGATGATCTTTGATGCACATATATGTGGTTTTGAGTGTATAATAATGAGTTCTTGATTGATTTTCTCTCAAGTAGCTCACTTTGAAGCTTAGGGTTCTTTAGAGTTAGAGAACCTAGTTAGAGAATAGAGAAAGTGTGATATTTATAGACATCAAGAACAGGGCATGTGAAAAGACAAGATTGCCCTTGAAAACGCACAATCGGCAGTTTCATTCGGCGGCCAGGCCGCTAATCATAATTGCAGAATTAGTCCCGAGAGAAACAGGAGAGCAACAGCGGTTTCATTCGGCAGTTTCATAACCGTCGATCTAACCGCAGAATCAGACCCGAGATATTAAATGCATCAGGTCTGATCGGAGGTTTCGATTCGACGGCTAGACCGCCGATTCACCAAAATAGGTGAAACCAAGGAGAAGCCAAGGGCATTCTCTGTGAGCGGTCTTTGCGTAAAACCAAGCACATTATTGTGCACATGCGGACGTTTCCGAACATATTTGGGAAACGAATTACAAGACACATAAACACACAACAAGATATAACAATCAAAGTGCTAGTGTGAAATGTGACATGAAGAGAATGCACACATATGCAAGTATGCTAAGTGTGTGTGTGCTTCTAAATCTCTTCAAAGAAAAATAAGCACTAGAAAATATACCTTTGGAGTGCTTGTCACCATGAGGTCTTGAAAAGGGCCTTTGAGCTTGATCTTCAAACACCTAATCTACCCTTACAATTCAAACCTCAAATATGTGGTTTGTCCACGAAATAAGCTAATCAATAATGGGAATCCTTACAGTTTCTTAATACTTATTCCCCATTACCCATTTATCATTTTTTGCTTTCTTATTACCTATTCCGCGTTATCGAAATAGGTACATATAAGTTACGGTTTAGTCAGTCTTTGAGTTGCTGTGATCATATAGAAATATTTCTTTCATCATATAGCAATGCTCTTAATTGCATTAGTTATGACACAGGGTCGTACAAGGTCCCCTATAGGCCGCAAAGGTACGATCAATCTCAAACCTTACAGATCTCTGGATCCCAACTTGATGGTCTCGAGAGTGGAAGGAAGTATAATTCTGTTGGAAAAAATGCCAGACAACTACCCAAAAAGGGATGTAGAAACCGCGAGGAAGCGGAAGAGAGCCGATTTTCTGAACACCCTTTGGATCGATCCCGAGAAAAGGAAGAAGCGAAAGCGAACAAAAAGAGGAGAGCTCCTTGATATTAATGATGATGATGATTTATTGGACACCGAATATGCCGCTTTCCTGAAAAGCACCGGCGATGATATTTCGTAAATTTAAACTTTAATTTTTGTAACCTCTTCATGCCCTTATTATCTATCCTTTTTACATGCATCTAATACGTTACCACAGTCTTTACGTCGGTCAAGAACAACGATTTACTCGGAACAATTTTCACGACATGAAGAGCCCGTCGGTGCAGTTCTCCAACCTGGTAATTATAACTGTTTTTGTACATGCTATTTATTGTATATGCTATTTATCTCTTTATGTTTTAGCCGAAGACCTTAAACAATCCTTTTTAATACAAACCAAAATTCTATCAGCATGTCGACAGCTTTATGGATGTTCTATGGAGGCGCTATTGTTCCAGATATGACGAGTATGTGTAGGACATCACAATGGTTGACTGTTCATTCTACGTAAGTATATCCGAGTAACTGCGTATCCAACAGTCATTTAATGAGTATAACACATCCCTATCTCCGACAAAGTAACACGAATCCTTTAAACAGTGTTACCTTGCTAAGAAATAGGACTCGTTGAAGGCAACATTGCAACCGAAGACCAGACCAGTACGAAAGAGGGGTAGAAAAATAGAGGATTCTTGGATTGATTTTCTGGACATTGATGTCATTGTAGGGAAAAATATACATTAAAGTACACGCAGCGGAAGCGGGACTAAAAAAATAGGTTTAGTAGCTTTTAAAAAAATTTCCTTTTATGAACCTTAAACCCTTTTAATCAATTAAAGATATATTTTATCTAACAAAAGAAGAATACATTTTGTCGCGTGATCCGATTGACTTACGTCGATGGTAATCCGCAAGATCTTTAATCCTAGCACGAACGTGGATCACCTAGGAGCGTGGTCTCCCTTTTCTTTGAATTGCAAGCCTGTGATTGGATAAAACAAACTTTTCTCTTCTTTGTTAGTCACAAAAACAATCAAAAGAACACTAAGATTATTCCAGTCACTTTTGAGTTCTCAATCTTATGATCGAAACTCGCGTGAACCTCGATCGATGTTGTATACACAGGCTTATTGATGAATAAGCAAATAGTATACCATCAAAGAATAATCTATGTCTCTTTTTGTTTTAGTAGAATAAAAGTTATCTTTCTATGAATTGAGAAGAAGAAGAAAATAGAATTAAGCACACCAAAACCCTAAAAGGCCGAAATCTATAAGTCCACTTATATATGTGGCAAAATTTTCTTTCTTTCTTTTTTTACTAGGGTGGCCGAATTCTCTAACCTAAAAGGGACTAGGGTTGCCGCAACACTCAAGCCAAAAGGAGTTTGTATTGCACCCTAATTCCTATTTAGTTTAAGACTTCCAAACCCTAATCCAACTCATAAATCTTTTATTCTTTTATTTGACTAAATAAAAAGACTTCTTATTTGATTAAATAAATAAAATTAATTATTTATTTCCTTGTCAAACAAGTCTTTTAATTTAAGTACACTACTACCAATAGTATACCTTTAGGAATCATATTTCCTAATCAGAAAAGATTTGTTTCTTAATTAAACAATTAATTAATAAATTAATTAATTCTTATTTAATTAGACAATGAAACAAAATAATAAGGTTAATCAATTCACCTTGCCGCCCCTTATAAACATATTGGGCCATATATTATTTTCTTATTTCATTTAATCCATAGGACTTTAAATAAAAAGCCCACATGTGAACTAGACTCATTCTTACTAAAAGAAACAAGCCCACATGTCATTCATTAATATATAAATATAATTGAGCAGCCCATTACATAAATAATGTGCAAATTATATTCTTAATATATTAAATGCAATTCTAGATGGACCCTAAATTGGTCCGGTAGAATATATCAAGTGATCCATGCAAGTCCGTGTGGATTGGGGATCTTGGCAGGCTATCTAAATTTAAGCTTCAATAGACATAACCTAATCACAATCAACAAATGATTCACTTAGGTCCGATCCATTAATTTTAACTCATTCCACTAAAGAGCTAAAATTGAACTCTTAAATAAAGACAGAAAAGGAAGATATTTCCTCATTCATACCCTAGACAATCATGTTGGAGATAGTGTATCCTCGTGATTAATATCAGTAATCGCCAAGAGTTCATAGACCGCCTATAACTCTCCAAGTTACCATATTTACTCATATGACCATGTTTTGAACTTGGATATTTTGACTTGTCCAGAAGCCATGTTTTCAATAGACACTATCGAAAACTCAACGTTGAGATTTAATATCCAATTACCTCAAAACATCCATATGATGATATTATACTCTCATTTAATAAATGGAGCCACGATGTCCATATCTATAAATGAAGTCCTCTATCGATTAACAAATGAATATCACCAAACTATCGAGGATAGACTATGCGATATAATCGTACTCGTTGATAACTCAAATGATATCACTTGCAACCATAAGTCCATCATTTATCTTAGGATTAAGATAGACTCTCCGATTGTCCTGATAATGAAATGACTTTTATCTACTGACGGTTATAGATAAAGTATTTCATTGTGATCCAGTTCAATGCACCCAGTGCACTAGATTCTTTTGCTCGAAGACACTCCGATGATTTTAGACTCATCATATCTCATTTGATCCCACTCAAATGCTAGCAAAAGAATTCTACAACTTTAACAAGATAAAGGTGCCCAACCTTTAACTTAAGTTGTGAACAATATTCAAGACTAACTAAAGAATTGTGTCTACCACATACATATCCAGATGTACGAACAATTCTTCTTTTCTCATAGTCTTTAGACCTTATGATTATTTACTTTGACAATTATAATATCAAACTATAAATGCTATAAGATTTGTTTAAACCAGAAATCACTTTATTAATATGAAAAAGATTGTTAATTACAATATTACACTCTTGCTATTGAGCATAATCCTAACAATCTCCCACTTGCGCTATAGCAAATGAGTCATATCTCTCAAGCCCATGTTCTCTAGGTGCCCATCGAAACTCTTCTGAGGTAGAGCCTTTGTGAAGGGATCTGCTAGATTTTCTGCTGACGCGATTTTGGTAATCGTCACATCACCTCTTTGAACAATCTCCCTTAAAAGATGATACTTTCTTTCAATGTGTTTACCTCTCTTGTGACTTCTTGGTTCTTTCGAATTAGCCACTGCTCCACTGTTGTCACAGTAGATAGTGATCTGCTTATTCGCACTAGGAACCACTTCCAAGTCAATCAAGAATTGGCGGAGCCAAACAGCCTCTTTGGCAGCCTCGCATGCAGCAACATACTCAGCTTCCTTGGTGGAATCAGCAATGCAAGATTGCTTGATACTCCTCCATATAACTGCTCCTCCTCCAATAGTAAACACAGCCCATGATGTGGATTTTCTGGATTTAGAATCTGATTGAAAATCAGAATCTGTATACCCAACGGGAATTAAATCCCCTCCAGAGTATACAAGCATATTATCTCTCGTTCTCTTAAGATACTTGAAAATATGCTTGACTGCCGTCCAGTGATCAGGACCAGGTTTCGATTGAAACCTGCTAACTATGCCAACAGCAAAACAAATATCTGGTCTAGTACAGAGCATTGCATACATGAGACTTCCAACTGCCGAGGCATATGGAACTCTACTCATGAATTGCTCTTCATGCTCATTCTTAGGAACTTGTTCCTTAGAAAGCTTGATTCCATGTCTGAAAGGTAACATACCGTTCTTGGAATCCTGCATGGAAAACCTAGACAAGATCTTATCTATGTATGAAGCTTGGGATAATGCAATCGTTCTATTCTTTCTATCCCTTATAACTTGGATACCTAGAATAAAACTTGCTTCTCCGAAGTCCTTCATATCAAATTGTTTTGCTAACCATTCTTTTACTGATGTCAATACACCTACATCGTTTCCGATGAGTAGTATATCATCAACATAAAGAATCAGGAAAGCCAACTTGTCGCCCTTAATCCTTTTGTATACACAAGGTTCATCAAGATTCTGAATAAATCCAAAACCTTTGACAACTTGATCGAACCTTATGTTCCAGGATCTGGATGCTTGCTTTAATCCATATATGGATTTCTGCAACTTGCATACCTTTTCCATTTGGCCCTTTTCAATGAATCCCTCTGGTTGCATCATGTAGATGCTTTCGTCAAGACTTCCATTAAGGAAAGCTGTCTTGACGTCCATTTGCCAAATCTCTAGATCTAAAGATGCTGCAATGGATAAGAGTATCCTAATGGATTTAAGCATGGCCACAGGAGAGTAGGTTTCCTCGTAATCGATACCTTCCTTTTGTGTATACCCTTTAGCTACCAATCTAGCTTTAAAGGTTTCCACCTTTCCATCCATACCTCTTTTCCTCTTGTATACCCACTTGCACCCAATGGGTTTTATCCCTTTAGGCAAGTCTACAAGGGACCAGACTTTGTTATCGAACATAGATTCAATCTCAGATTGCATTGCCTTTTGCCAATGGCGACTATCAACATCCTCCATAGCTTCCTTGTACGTGTAGGGATCATCGTCGTCCGGGAGATTCTCCACTGATTCTCTTAGACCAATGTATCTTTCGGGTTGTGTTCTAACCCTCCCACTACGACGAGGAATGGTAGGTTGTTGACATTGTGTTAGATTAGAACTTACAATTGGGTTTGGTTGTGTAACCTCTCGTGGAATTGTATCTCCTGACATCTCATTCAGGACAATTCTACTTCTAGGCACAAAATCATTCATATAGTCCTTTTCCAGAAATTTAGCATTTGTCGAAACAAATACTTTAAGATCTGAAGGACTATAAAAATAATATCCTTTAGTTTCTTTTGGATACCCTACAAGTATACATGTTACCGAACGGGACTCCATCTTTTCTGTCTTTCCTTTTAACACATGTGCAGGACAACCAAATATCCTTAAGTGTTGTAAACTAGGCTTGCGCCCAGTCCACAACTCATGCGGTGTTTTAGGAACAGACTTAGATGGTACATCGTTTAGAATGTATGTTGCAGTTTGTAAAGCATATCCCCAGAAAGAAATAGGAAGTGTTGAATAACTCAACATAGACCTAACCATATCCAAAAGAGTTCTATTTCTCCTTTCTGCTACCCCATTTTGTTGAGGTGTACCTGATGCAGAAAACTGAGAAACTATCCCATTATCAATAAGATATTGCTGAAACTCACCAGATAGATATTCTCCACCACGACCAGATCTCAAGATTTTTATGTGTTTATCAAGCTGATTTTCCACTTCAGCTTTAAATGCTTTAAACATGTCAAAAGCATCCGACTTATGTCGCATGAGATACACATAGCCAAATCTTGAGTAATCATCTGTGAAAGTGATGAAGTACTTATATCCACCTCTAGCTTGAATGCTCATAGGTCCACATACATCAGTGTGTATCAATCCTAAACATTCAGTAGCTCTGTCACCTTTGGCAGAGAACGTCCTTTTGGTCATTTTACCTTCCAAACAAGATTCACAAGTTGGTAGATCATCAACCTTTAAGTCACTCAAAGGTCCGTCACTTACCAATCTTTTAATCCTATTAAGGTTAATATGACCTAGGCGTAAATGCCATAGATAGGTTTCATCTTTTGATAATTTAACTCTTTTATGATTAGGTTCCGTTATTTCTGTGTCTAACGAGTGAGAGATATTTCTATGCAAAAAGTATATACCGTTTTCCAATGTACCTTTGCAAATAATTTTGTCATTCTTACTAATAATAAAAACTTTATTAAAAGTAACCGAATATCCAAATTTATTCAAACAAGAAACTGAAATTAAATTCCTCTTGAATTGAGGTACATAATAAACGTCTATTAAATCTAAATGCCTTTTAGAATCCAAACAAACTCTAATATCTCCCACTGCACTTGCAGACACTAACGTTCTGTTGCCTAAACGCAAGTTGATTTTATTCTTATCTAGCCTTCTCCTTTCTTGAAACCCCCTGCAAGGAATAACAAACATGATTAGTGGCTCCAGAGTCTATGATCCAAGAATCTGTAGAATCTGCCAAAAAACATGTTTCAAGATAATTCACATTACCTTGTTCCTTCTTATTTTGAGACTTTGGAAAATCACTTTTCTAATGTCTCTTTTCACCACAAAAGAAGCACTTCCTTTTGATCTTGGTTACTTTCTTGGTAAGCCTAAGTTGCTTTTTCTTCTATTATTCCTTGACCTTCTGACGGGTCTTAATAGTAGCAACTTTACCAACCATATGAATCTCTTCTAGAGACATCATCATATCAGCAGCAGACCCCATTCCTTCATGCTGCTATTGCAACACATATGAGATTGTAGCCATTTGGCCATCTCATTAGAGGTCTCCCACTGCTCATACTCGTCTCATTGCATCACATTAGATTCATTAGTAGGAGCAGGTGGTTTAGGAGTAGTTAGAACAAAATTTATGTTTTTCAACTTGCAGCAACAACCCAATTTTCCTTTTCCACGTGACATAATTATCTCCAGTTAAAGTGTTATCTTTCAGGATGTTCATTAGGGATGGGGTCATGATTTCTTAATAAAACAAAATTATATATAAGTAAATAATCATTACACAGCACTTTAAATATTTATCTTGAATTAAATAAATAACTCAATCATAAAAATTCAACGGTGATCCAACACCCATAAATGTTACGCCTCCTTTGGGAGTTCGCACCATTTACTAGTTAGACTAGGTCCCACCTAATTGTTAACATAACAACCAGCGTTTTCAATTTTAGCCTTGCAATTTTACTGACAAGAACTCTTGGGGGGATATCAATAAAATTACATTGAGTGTATTACCAAGATATCAACCCTCAACTTTCTCTCACGAAAATCCCTCCTTGGGGAGTAGATCTCATTTGAGTCCATTGTCTAGTCTATCCTTGTAAGGAAGTATATTGCTAAATTCCATTCATGGACGCCCCTTGGGGGGATTACCAATAAATAATTTAGCTCAACTAATCTTGGAAGCCATAGGTGTTACAAAAACACCTTCTCCCACTCAATTATTTAAGGCGTGTGATTAAATCCCATAGAATGATTTACCAAGTTATCTAGATGCCAATTTAGATACCTAAATCATTCAATGCATGTTCATACCAAAAGAGATATATGAGTGGCACTCCTATTCTATATGTCATGTTATCATACAATAACAAATATTTTACTATTTAAGCATAAATTAAATAGTAACAATTTTGGCCCATCCTAGAAAAACAAGTAAATTACAATGATATAGGAATACAAGATCTTCAAGTGGCCCATCAACCATAAGCTCATCCTTCGGCCTTCTCCCATGGGCGTGCACAGCCCACAACCCCACAAAGGGGCTTCCATGCGCAGCCCATAAGGCCACACAAGGCTGCCATGCGTAGCCCACCAAGGTTTGGGCTTGCCATGCGCAGCCCAATCCACTCCTAGGGTGCGCACGGTGCTCGTTCTCGGTTCCGGTTGCTTCGTTTTTCTTCGTGTCTTCGAATCTTCAACACCCAAATATATTACAGCAATATAAAATAATAAATACTGCAGTATTAATTTTTTTTTTTTATTCACTGCAGTATTTTTTATACATAAAAAACTGCACCAAAAAATAAAATAAAAAAAAACTGCAGTAGTATTTAAAAAAAAATACTGCACCTATATATATAAAATAAATAAATAAATAAAACCTAGCAACTACCAAGAAGGAATTATGGCGATGATAGACCACCCTTCTTGTTACAATTCCATAACAAAAATACATTGAAAATCTAGGACCAAAATCGAGCAATAACAATCCACATAAAACATATATAAATCCATACATCACATGTAATTATATATGCGAATACCTAGAGTGTCATCTCTTTCTAAACATGCATAATCACAATAAAAAGAAATCGATCCACGTATATATACGTTAATTAATTAAAAGGGTTCAACCTAGGCTCAGATACCAATTGTAGGGAAAAATATACATTAAAGTATACGCAGCGGAAGCGAGACTAAAAAAATAGGTTTAGTAGCTTTTAAAAAATTTTCCTTTTATGAACCTTAAACCCTTTTAATCAATTAAAGATATATTTTATCTAACAAAAGAAGAATACCTTTTGTTGCGTGATCCGATTGACTTACGTCGATGGTAATCCGCAAGATCTTTAATCGTAGCACGAACGTGGATCACCTAGGAGCGTGGTCTCCCTTTTCTTTGAATTGCAAGCCTGTGATTGGATAAAACAAACTTTTCTCTTCTTTGTTAGTCACAAAAACAATCAAAGAACACTAAGATTATTCCGGTCACTTTTGAGTTCTCAATCTTATGATCGAAACTCGCGTGAACCTCGATCGATGTTGTATACACAAGCTTATTGATGAATAAGCAAATAGTATACCATCAAAGAATAATCTATGTCTCTTTTTGTTTTAGTAGAATAAAAGTTATCTTTCTATGAATTGAGAAGAAGAAGAAAATAGAATTAAGCACACCAAAACCCTAAGTGGCCAAAATCTATAAGTCCACTTATATATGTGGCAAAATTTTCTTTCTTTCTTTTTTTACTAGGGTGGCCGAATTCTCTAACCTAAAAGGGACTAGGGTTGCCGCAATACTCAAGCCAAAAGGAGTTTGTATTGCACCCTAATTCCTATTTAGTTTAAGACTTCCAAACCTAATCCAACTCATAAATATTTTATTCTTTTATTTGACTAAATAAAAAGACTTCTTATTTGATTAAATAAATAAAATTAATTATTTATTTCCTTGTCAAACAAGTCTTTTAATTTAAGTATACTACTACCAATAGTATACCTTTAGGAATCATATTTCCTAATCAGAAAAGATTTGTTTCTTAATTAAACAATTAATTAATAAATTAATTAATTCTTATTTAATTAGACAATGAAACAAAATAATAAGGTTAATCAATTCACCTTGCCGCCCCTTATAAACATATTGGGCCATATATTATTTTCTTATTTCATTTAATCCATAGGACTTTAAATAAAAAGCCCACATGTGAACTAGACTCATTCTTACTAAAAGAAACAAGCCCACATGTCATTCATTAATATATAAATATAATTGAGCAGCCCATTACATAAATAATGTGCAAATTATATTCTTAATATATTAAATGCAATTCTAGATGGACCCTAAATTGGTCCAGTAGAATATATCAAGTGATCCATGCAAGTCCGTGTGGATTGGGGATCTTGGCAGGCTATCTAAATTTAAGCTTCAATAGACATAACCTAATCACAATCAACAAATGATTCACTTAGGTCCGATCCATTAATTTTAACTCATTCCACTAAAGAGCTAAAATTGAACTCTTAAATAAAGACAGAAAAGGAAGATATTTCCTCATTCATACCCTAGACAATCATGTTGGAGATAGTGTATCCTCGTGATTAATATCAGTAATCGCCAAGAGTTCATAGACCGCCTATAACTCTCCAAGTTACCATATTTACTCATATGACCATGTTTTGAACTTGGATATTTTGACTTGTCCAGAAGCCATGTTTTCAATAGACACTATCGAAAACTCAACGTTGAGATTTAATATCCAATTACCTCAAAACATCCATATGATGATATTATACTCTCATTTAATAAATGGAGCCACGATGTCCATATCTATAAATGAAGTCCTCTATCGATTAACAAATGAATATCACCAAACTATCGAGGATAGACTATGCGATATAATCGTACTCGTTGATAACTCAAATGATATCACTTGCAACCATAAGTCCATCATTTATCTTAGGATTAAGATAGACTCTCCGATTGTCCTGATAATGAAATGACTTTTATCTACTGACGGTTATAGATAAAGTATTTCATTGTGATCCAGTTCAATGCACCCAGTGCACTAGATTCTTTTGCTCGAAGACACTCCGATGATTTTAGACTCATCATATCTCATTTGATCCCACTCAAATGCTAGCAAAAGAATTCTACAACTTTAACAAGATAAAGGTGCCCAACCTTTAACTTAAGTTGTGAACAATATTCAAGACTAACTAAAGAATTGTGTCTACCACATACATATCCAGATGTACGAACAATTCTTCTTTTCTCATAGTCTTTAGACCTTATGATTATTTACTTTGACAATTATAATATCAAACTATAAATGCTATAAGATTTGTTTAAACCAGAAATCACTTTATTAATATGAAAAAGATTGTTAATTACAATATTACACTCTTGCTATTGAGCATAATCCTAACAGTCATTTCCTTCATCCACGACGAACAATGTATGGATGCTGTGAGAGGCAGTGGGTCAATTCTAGTTCTACCCGAATGGTGGAATATGAATTCGGTGGGCTATCTTTCCTGTACTAATTTTCCTTATTACTAAAGTTTCATGACATCAATTGCTAAACCCGTTTCTCATCTTTGGATCACCTCCATAGGATATCTTCCGTAAAGATGGGGTGTTCACTTTTTACGACTCACTGCGTGCCAAAAGCAAGTCAATGGTGAGGGTAAGGGAAATGGACTGCATTAGCTACCTAATGCCCTCCCTTCTCCAGCAATCTGGGTACTATGAGCATAAGGGGATAGAAGTACGTACGAAGCCATTCAAGCCTGTTGAGTACCTTAGACCAGATCTTCCAATCCAGAATTATGGGTACGCAATTAATATTCGTTTCTAGCTATCTCTTTACAACAGTTGATTTTTTCTTCAATCTTCATGATATATATATGTATTTATTTACATACTTTCTGTTTATGTTTTCACTTTTCAGTATCTAGTGCGACGTCTACATGTGCCAATTTGCTGAATTTATATTAGACAAAATGACTCCACCTTGGAAAGGTTTCTATTCGAGCATGCCGTTGATTAGGACATGGATGGCACTTGAGGTTTACATGAACGCAACAACGTAGTGACTCAGCAGCTTAATCGACCAGCATTCATTATTTACCATTTGCACATATGTCCTTACCAAAACATATTATCACTGGGACATTGCTCCCCTATGTAACATTTACATTTTCAAAACATTGTCAACACATCATTCTAACACGATGACCACCATTACTCCAACCTAACACGATAAAAACATACATTTTGAAAACATTGTCAGCTTACATCATTCTTGCACAATGACTACTATTACTCCAACCTAACACGATATAACATACATTTTCAAAACATTGTCACCTTCAATCATTCTAACACGATGACTACTATTACTCCAACCTAACACGATATAACATGTTTTGCAATAGTTACACCATATGGTCCACACTAGTCACCACACCTAACAATTGGTCCGATTAATCTTTGTATTATTATGATTTTTATTAATACCTCACTATATAGAAATGGTTGTGGAGTTGCATCATATTCGTAATGTTACTGTACATTTATCAACAATTAACCTTTACAAACCATTTGTACCATTCCTTGGGTAATCCCGTTTGCCATGCAGCTCTTCCAAATTAAAAAAAAAAATTGTACACGTGTTACACTGACAAAACATTGATTTTCGTAGTACATTGCAACTTACAAGTGATGTAACTTACCTGTATACACAAGATTCCCTGGCAAACAACCAAATATTTAACATTGAGTTCCTATTTGCTTACCCCCGGCCCCACCCTAGCAGAAAATGCAATCACATGTGTTGCAATATTGACACGATATGGTCCACACCTAAACCTAACACGATCAGTAACATATAATACCAATGTTACATGTATCATGTAAAACGTAACCACCAACGTTGAAAGTACTTTAGTATACATGACACAATTTGATGGGGTGTCACTTTTTTTGTTACGAAACCTTCCAAAAAATTATTTAACATTGAGCTCATTTTTGCTCACCAAGTAACCCTTAATCTAAGGGGGTTGAGCATTACCCCCTTCCCCAATTTGTAATTAACTTTGTAATAACAAAACTTTTCAGATCTAAACATACATTAGAAGTACACTTGATTAACATACTTAACCCTTAAAATTTTCCCCAACGTCCACCTCATAACATCGTCACAACCACTCAAAACCCTTGTTGCTAAAAAAGAAAAACAAAATAGTCGGATCTGGTCTCCACCATACATCTTTTGGGATTACAATTTAAAGTTAATTTATTGGTTAATTAACAGGTAGGTCGAGGGTTGAAGAACCATGTAGGTTCGAATCATGAATTTTGATCCGTGGATCTTAGAATTCGTTAATCCCTAATTGTGGTCGATTTAAAGGTTCTTGTCATCACAACTTTAAGTATAGAAGATAACCAATTTTTATTGGTTTTTATAATAAAACTGATGTACTTTTCTTTTACCCCATTTTCGGTCAAATCCAATTCCAAAATTGGAGTTACAACCAACTCCAAAACCACAATCTTACCGACTACAATCTCCACGGAAACTTGGTTATATAAACCTAGCCGAAAAACTACGATTCTCCATAATCTCGTTATGTTATTCGACTAGGAGTTGATGGGACCAAACCATAAAACGATGACAAAAGATATATGGAGATACATAGATAGTAAATGGGGAGAGTTAATTTAATTTTTTAATAATTGGTATAATTTATATTCATTTTTAAAATTTAACTATGTACCCTTGGTAATAAAAAACCATTGGTAACTACTCCTACATGATAAGTGAAATATTATGACACGATAATCTCCCAATAATTAATCCCCTTTCTTTGTTAAAGTGACCTGCAAGACTCAGAATTATATAGAACCCAAGAAGAAGAATATAACATAGTCCTTGGGAGACATAGGCACACAATTTTAATCCTGATCTTAGTTTTTTTTTTTTTCATTTTAACAAAATTAAATCGAAATTGTTTACAATTATACCTCTGGTTAAGTGTTTCACAAATTGACATGTTATTTTTGTTAGGATTATGCTCAATAGCAAGAGTGTAATGTTGTACTTGACAATCTTTTCATATTAATAAACTGATTTCTGTTTGTTAACAAAATCTTATAGTATTTATTATTATAATTGTCAAAGTAAATAATCATAAGGTTAAAAGACTATGAGAAAAGAAGAATTGTTCGTACATCTGGATATGTATGAGGTAGACACAATTCTTTAGTTAGTCTTGAATAACATTCACAACTTAAGTTAAAGGTTGGGCACCTTTATCTTGTGTGAATATGCAATGATATCCAAATATGCAAGATAGAGCTAGGGTACTCTAGATGCTTACCTAGGATTATATGATGACAATAAAATCAATCATAGATATGAAAATAGCTATATGACATGGCATACAACTTTAGCTAAGTAAAGGATAACCAATCCTATATACAAAGCAATAACAAATAATCTCAATCATGTTAATGAGATCAATTAGCTAGATTTTAGATAAACATGAACAATCCTAGCTATCACAAAATAACCCACAAACATTCGAAGGATTAACTAGTTGATTTAAAAACAATCTATCAACCTAGTTATCAATAAATCGCACAAGAATGTTTATGGCATAGCTTTTAGGCAATAATGATCTAATCAATTAAGCTATGTAAAAATTAACCCAATCAACACATAATCTCAACCATGTATGTAGAAATAAATCTAAACACATACAAGTAATAAATGAGATAAAATTGATAAGTAGAAACACTAAAATTAGATGAGATTAGTGTTCAAAAAATCATATCCTGTGTGTTGAAGAAGACCCATGCTCAAATGATGTTGAATGATGCAAGATGGAGATGGGTTTTGGGTTTAGAGAGTTAAAGAAGCAATCTTGGTGCTTTCTCTCTCAAGAATATGGAGCCTCTCTCTCTAGGGTTTCATTTTGTGGCTCAACCCTCAAAATGATGAGAAAGATATGTATTTATAGTGCCCAAGTGAAACTATGTCGTTTTGGAAGAAATAGAAAATCTATGGGCATTTTCGCGGTACTCGCGACAGTGCAGTATCTCTAGATTCGAGCGCTCCGAAATATGACCAAACGATTTCAAAACCTTTCATATAATATATTGTTGGAAAGGTATAGATATCTACTTTCTACTCGTTTTTACAGAAGAATATTTTGTTGTCTGTAGAAAAATATATGGTCATTTGAGTGACCAAAGGTCAGATACGGATAACAGCTGTGATGCCCTATTTTAGTGGTTACTTTGGAGATTTCAAAAGCAATCCAAATGTTCATAAAATATTATGAATAATATACCGTTGGAAAGGTATGGGTGTCTAGTTTGTCCAGAATTTTACAAACTCAATTTGAAACTTTGTGTAAAAAGTTATGGTTACAAGACCATACAAATGTCAGTTTTGAAAAACATTTAAATCATTGAAATCCAATATTTTGAACCTAGACACTTCACTCCAAATAACCAAACCGAATCTACCACTTATCCAAGAGAAGAATGAGACCTTCTCAAGTGGTCAACCATCGTGCTAAGACATGCACACCATCATGCAAGCACGGACGTTTCCGATCACTCAAACGGAAACGAATTACATCACACTTAAAGCTAACAAACATGAAGTGCAAGTGTGGGAATTGAATGCATCATAATGCCTATCATGTCATGGCATTATCATAGAACAAGATGCAATCAATTCAAATAAGCATGAATAAAATTCATGACTTTGCATCCTAATGCCTAAACATATCATGGCATTTTAATGAGATAGATGCAATTAAATAATCATGCATGAAGAGATATTCAACAATTAAGAATGCACACATATAAAACACACAACATACAAGAATAAGAGATATGCATGAGTTGTGTGTGTGTGCAACTAGATCTCTTCAAAGCAAGTAAGCACTAGAATATACCTTTTGTGCTTCTTCTCTTGAGGTCTTGAGAGGGCCATTGGATGATCATCAATTCCTAGGCTACCCTTACATCAACCCCAACATGTGGTTTGTCCACGAAACAATCCAATCAACAAATGGGAATCCTTACAATATTAATATATTAATGAAAGGCATATGGGCTTGTTTCTTTTAGTATGAATGAGTCTAGTTCACATGCGGGCTTTTTTAAAGTCCAAATGGGTTAAATAAAATAAGAAAACAATATTTGGCCCAAGTTATAGTCATGGGTGGCTAGGCTATATTAATTAGCCCATAATATTGTTTTATTTTATTATTTAATTAAATGGAAATTAATTAATATGTTAATTAATTATTTAATTAAGAAACAAATCTTTTTTTGATTAGGAAATATGTTTCCTAGTAGTATACTACTATTAGTAGTATATTAAATATAAAAGACTTTATTTGTTTAGTCAAATTAGGAAGTCTTTTATATAGTCACAAATACACTAAAGAGTTGGATTAAGGTTTGAATATTATATACACTCTTAGTTGCATTCGGATTGCTATAAATATATATAATATATTCGGTCATAGACATATATTATATATTTGGCTGAGATATATATTATTATTTTGATATGATATTTGGCCATAGATATATATTATATATATTTGACTTAAATATATACTTGATATGGCAATCAGGATCCGTGCACTATATATATAATAGGCAAGTTGAATTCGTGCAATATATAAGATATATATGGCAATAAGGCCGGAGATATATATTAATATTATTATATATGGCAAGAAGGCCGGATATATAGATTAATATTATTTTATATGGCACTTGGCCGGATATATATATTCTTGGTATTTTTTCGGCAACCTTATTTTTTGCATTTGAGAGTTTTTTCTTTTGCTAGAGAAAAATAAAATCCAACTCTTGGACTTGTGAAAAATTCGGTCAAGAGAGATTGAGAGAGGAGAATTGTTCTTATTTCGATAGTGCACTAGTGATCTTTACATCAAGAGGTCTTGTGCACAATTTCGAATAAGGTTCATGCGAATTTCAATCTAACGATTGTGAATTCTAAAGCGACTGGGACATTCTTAGCAATCTCTTAGAGTTTATTGTGACTAATAGAAATCAGAAAAGTTTTGTTGTCTATTCTCAGGTACACAATTCAAAGAGAAGGGAGACCACGCTCCTAAGTGATTCACGTTCGTGATCGGATTGGAAGATCTTGCGGATTACCATCGACGCATAATCAATCGGATCACGCGACAAAGGTATGATATCTTTTGATGTATATGTTATTAACTAAAGGGTTAAGGTTCAAACTTCGAAATTTTTTTAAAATATACTAAACTCTTTTTAGTATCGCTTCCGCCGCGTGCAAACATTTTTCCCTACAATTGTCATACTCAAATGCAACAACGTACTTACGTCAGTTTGTTACTTGTATTAATATGATTCATATAATCCTGTATTACAATAGATTACATGACGGTGTTTCAGTGTGGCTACTAGCAACGTCTCTATGTTAAAAATGGCTTGGTGTGAGAAATCGTGCAATCCTTATAATTTAGATATATATATATATATATTTTGTAGTAATTGTAATTATAACTAGTATGAATACAAAATATATATAACTAGTACATCTATTTATTTTAAATTAACTTCCCAATTCAATATATTTCATGGTAACCGGAACATCTATTTATTTTAAAATAATTACAAATACAGTATATTTCATGGTAACTCCTTTACTATTACACGTACTTGTAGTCTGTACAAGTATATGTAATAGTACGATGCATTTACTCGATTGGTGCTGTTAAATAGTTAACCTGTACATTCGATTATATATATTTCATCTTTCAAAATTTGAGTTCATGCATCGATAAAAGTGAAAGGACGGTTTATATCTCCAGGACTCCAACACTCCGTCCATCAAGAACTAAGAATATCTTTCTGTTCCCAACGCAATTATCAAGATAACCTTTAATGTGACAGCAATATCTATCCATTGAATTACATTGGGAACTTCAACTCGTGTACTTCTTTCTTTGTCAAGATGAATGTGTAATACATTTTAATGTCAAGTGTTATGCGTCAACGGTACGTATAAATTCCAGCCAAATTCAATGCCAATGAACGAGAATTGCAGTATTCAATCAGAGGAGTTCACTAATAAAGCTTATTGTCATTAGAAATAGGAATGAGGTAATGATGAAATTGTATATAATTGGTTTTGGTTAATCTGGCACAATCAATAAATCCTGGTGTTTATCACTATTACATATAAGTTAATTACATCATCTGGCTAGGGTTTTCCACCCTTGAAGGACATTTGATATTGTCATTTTACGATCAGCATTAGGATATATATCAATTACTATATGTTTACTACACAAAGCTAGGCAGAACAGAAATGATATGATCTATAATGCTTCCTTCTTTTCATTAAAGAACACAAAAAAATTAGACCTACGTTAATATACTGTCACCGAACAATGACGGAAACACAGCCACAAGTTTAACATGCAAGCGCCATCCACGCTATTTTCTTTACCGTAACATACTACCAAATAAAAGCTATATACTAATTAATAACACAATAGATTCCCTAATACATCTTTCCATTCCCGTCCTTTTGCTTGAGTCTATGTCAGTTTGTACATATGTGAGCCTTCTCTAGTTCTTTAATAAGTCATTCCCCATTTCTCTTTATCACCATATACGTCTTCCCAATCTTATGCATATCCACGGTAGACGCAACCAACGACCCACGAGAAGACATAGACGCTACCTTCCCTTCAAGTAACTTGGAAAAAAACTCGGCTAGTTTTATGTGCCTATGCACCTGGTCTAGTAAGACATTATTAACCTCGACCTTATTCATGACAGGATAAGCTCCGATCATTGCCATAAAGAAATAAGTTATAAAGCTGCGTAGTTTCGGAAGGAACGTTTTGTTTCAACAACCTGTGTATTTCAGTTTAGCATACAAACATTTAAAAAATACGTAACAAGCTAAAAGACCGACGATCCGAGAATAGGTTGACGAACGTTATAATTCTACATATATCTTGTGCTACCAATAACACATAAACATAAGCAAATTTATAAAGTTCAGTATCTAACCAAAAACATGCCTATAAAAAGCAATAACTTACACACACTACGGTGTGGTCGTTATTATGAACTAATGTGATTGATCAGCATCACACAAACCTATACAAAATATGGGTCACGAATTGCACTATCTCTTATACAAAAACCCATTTCGATCTCTTAGGCGAAATGAACAACAAAACTAGGAAAGTGGCTCTAACAATGTAAAACGTACACAACCTAATCAATTAGAGCCAACATGCGAAGTAAAACAATATCACTTGGTTCCAGCAACAAACGGTATGGCGGGTATAGATAAGTCGTTGAATGTTCTACACGCAATACCCAGACTGAAACCCATTACCAATGAATACACAGCAACCCAGAATAATGAAAGCAAAACAAACGAAAATAAGATAAAAAACAAAATTAGTATCAAAACGGACAACGCCATACCCAGACTCAACTTTTTCCAATGACTACATACCCAGCCATAATAATGAAATCGATACAAACAAAAATATGCTTAGAAACAAAATTAGGACCAACACAGACAATGCCATACCTTTGACACGAAAGGGTGCGGTGTCGATTAATATTGTTACAGGTACCGGATTCCGTATAGTTCCCCCATTTGATACTTACACGGTAGAAGTTCTTGTTAAGCTAGTATACACGAATAAGCAAAGTCTGTTATATACAGATTAAAATCGCAAATTGCAACCAAGGACCCTGAGATTTGCTCCTACACAACTAGAAATAACTTTTCCATTTTTTCACAATCGCCTCCCTCCACTTCAAAAATATCAGTTCACTCCAAAAATTAACATGTCAAATTTTCGTAATGACTCAATTACCCCGAAGTCAGTTCTAACTTGTGTGCACCTACTTCCCGTTATGGAATAAGAGTATGTTTGGTATTCCTTTTCAAGTACAACTCCTATAGTAGATCTTCTAACAAAAAGGTTTTTGGTTGGGTAAATCACAAAAAAGAAGGTGTTACAATGTATTTTCAAAAATAGCTTTTGATTGAGTGAATTACAAAAAAAGTGTTGACAATGTATTTATAATGAAATAGTCAAGGTGGAATATCTAAAAATTATAAAGGGTAGTTGAGACAATTCATATGTTTTATAAAAGGTCAAGAAAAGCCACACTTTAGGGCTTCTCCTAGTTGACATAAAATAGCTTTTTTAAAGGGTAATTCAGACAATTCATATATTAAAAAGAGCAAATTGCAGCCACCCTCCCTGAGGTTTGGCTCACATTCAATAACGCGTTGACTTTTGCTCACCCCTCTCCCCAACACTTGATATGTGTCATGGAAGGGGTATTTTTAGCAAAAACTGTTATGTGTTTAGACAAAAATACCCCCTTCCTGGATACATGTCAAGTGTTGGGTTTGGGAGGGGGTAAGCTTTGAAGTGGGGTGACCAAAAATGGAATCTTCAATAACCTCACGAAGCATGAAGTTATATCATCATATCATGACGTTCTCATTTGGAAATTGGTATTTAATATATATAAATAGAAAAATGTTCAAGTCGATCAGTGGAGCTCACTTATACTATATATATACGTATACATATATTTATATATACTTTTAACTGTGGTCCGTGGAGCCCACTTATAGGGGTTGAATCCATGAGAAAACATTATATGCACCCTTTTATTAATGGATTTAGCACTCAGCAGTGAGCTTTACCAAAACATTATTTTAGGCACCTCTTGCAGCTACAAAATTGATACTCCTTATTCTTAATTAAGCTAAGGGGTCTCCAAAAGAGACTCTTAGAGATGCTCTCACTCCTATTTTAGGGCTGTTTGGTGTCCATGTCCGGACTTGGGTGACTTTGCCTCATTTGTTGATCAAACTGTGTCATTCACACGATCCTCTGTGTCCTGCATATTAATGTTATTTTCCTTCACATATCCTTTCCTACTTTTTTCATTCACTGAACGTTCACTTCAGAAATTTCAATGTCTCATCACCATAACTTACGATGATGAGGCATTGGAATGTCTGAAATTAGCGTACGGTGAAAGTGTTTACTTTTGACATAGGGTCCAACATTGATTGTATATCGTTTTTTGATTTTAAACCGACCTTGCGACACTCCAATCTGACCCACTTCCAATGTCCAAAACACTAGACGGGAACGTATATAGAGCATCAGAACATGAAGGTATTGCTTTACAACTCTTTATTGCACCAAAATATTTATTTGCTGGTTTGTGGAACATATAGCTGGATATGTTCTGTAACCATTTAACAAATTTACCTTCACGATTATATTGTTCAAAGAAATCTACAGAGCAACCACATATATAGCAAAAGGAAACAAATAGTGATAGTTCCTTTTGACCGCCGTTTTGTTTTGTAATCTATAATAATGTACTTGACTGCTCGGCTTTATGTTGGATTAATTGTAATGAAATTAGCAGTTTTGAAATATTTAGTGTTAGATCATTTTCCGTTATACAATTCATGTATGCGGTCAGTTCATTTAAATACATAGATTTATATAGAATTTTTCAAATGAGGACGTCCTCATACAATGAATATTAGGATAATCCTAATGTGAGCCACTAGTTTTACATGCTTTGACTCAATTATGTATGCACTTGTCAAAACAGCGACACACATTCAATATCCTCTAGAAGTTATGTCACGATGTCCGCATGCATTTGAATATTTCTGTATATATATCTACATTTATATACATCTTGATATAATAAACTTCATTTCGTTTAACTTACACTAAAAGTGGAAGTTATCAACTGGTTGATTTTCTTTACAGTTATTGTTATCAAGTTATAGAATTGTGTTTTTTCAGATTTGGAACAAATAATCGATGAAGATTGTTATAGATTTACCTGCTTTGTTACGTCAGCCGTTGAAGAGACACCTTCTTGATGACAAGTATAAACAAAGTTTCCTGTGTTTAAATAGTTTATTCTACTATAAAATATGAAGATGTGGAAAATTTAAAGGTTGACGAACTCACGTTTTTTATCATTAAGACACGTCAACTCGTCCTATGAATCAGCCTTTTGACATTCGGTGTTAAACACAACTGCAACATTGGGAAACAGTAAACCTATTGATTTGATATGATGTTGACGTAGGGGTTTTAAATATATTTTTCTTTACAATCCCGACTGGTCACATCAAGCTTTTAGGTTAACAGTGTGTCTCACTCTTCAGTGTATTTTGACGGTAAAGGTCCATATCCAGGATGTACTGCATAGGGTACCCAACCATTATTATTATTTATTTTTTTGTATAAAAAGCAGAAAAGTAAACAAAACAACTACGAGAAATGAGTATTTATTTATTCGTGTATTAAATTGAATGTGCCTTTTCCATCTTATCGTGTATTAACTTCATTTTTGAATTTCATCTCGTATTCGTGTCTCACATTGAAGATTCCTAACTTCCTTTTCGTCTTATCATCTACTAAGTAATAACTTCATGCTTGATACTTGATATCCATAATATACGGATGGATATTTATATTGAATTGGAACATACATATATTAATAATAAATAGTCAGTACCTATGCTTTGCACGTGGACGAACATATTTAATAAAATAAATCAGTTTCAGTGATATCACCTGTAAGCATTAAATTCATGAAAACATTACTAAGAACACTTAATATTATAATAACTTATATAAAAAACAAATAAAAAATTGAAAAATCCCTTTGAAAGCAATGCCCATCTTCAGAACTCTATATTTTTCAATAGATGTTCGTAGAAAATCAATTGCTTTTCCCTTATTCCAATTCATCTCAGAATGAAAATGGACTCTGAAACTTGAAATTTAAGCCCAATCACAAAAAAATTAAAACATAAAAAGTCATAATAACGGAACTTTTTTAAATTTAACCCCAACCTCAAAAGTAAGCATGGTTACACGCAACGCTTAACGTATCGTGTAAGAATGATTACTGTTTATCGTGTGTTCCTTTACATTGCTTCATCTGGACACTGAAAAGTGTATAGCATTACAGATAACCCATTGAAATAATCAAAGGACACTTCCAAATAAAACTAAGGACTTTTAAACTTTCTAGATACATCTACACAGGACTTTAATCTCCCAAGATTCATAAATGAAATTCAACTTCACACGGTTCATGAATATTGGAATATGCAAAGTTGAATTTATCTTTCCAACAAGTGAAAGACTGTTGATGGGACAAGAGGGCGCTGGTATGGATGAAGTGAAAAATATCTTCAATAAAAAAATGATGGTGGGACCATCCAATAGATTCTTATATACACTGGGTTATGGTGCTTGTTATAGGCAAAGTAGTTGTTGTCGGAAATGAAGAAGTTGTTCATCTGAGTTTTTATTTTGCTTTTAATCTATTTTCATGTACTTGTTAGTTCTGTTGGGAAATCAAATTTCTAGACTTCAAATACGATTAAGCTTTCGCATGCTCCATCCGACGGCGTATTGGTAATGAATTTTGTTTTTTCTTCAATAAAAGTCTTTATTTTCCTAAAAAAATTTCTGACGTTGTTAATAATTTCCTTTCCGTTTTTTTTTTTGGGTGAACAGAAGAGAAATCTCTGGCCAACTTACAAAGAACTCATCGGCACTAGTCGATTTGACCCTGATTGTTTTGTCCAATTATATGGAAGTTGTTGATATGTTTTTGGCGGAGAAGTTTAAGCGGTGGGTAATGCTCTTAAGTTGGCATTAGTGCACCCCACCGGACATGTGGCAGAAAACAAATCTTGGACGGACATTGACGTTGATCTATCCAAAGGTCCCCAGTTTGTCCCCGTCGGCATGGCCTACCCGACAACCATCTCCAACTACCGAAATAGATACATCTGCGGAGTTACCCCCACATCCTTCAAACTTATATAGTTCATCATCTTTTCCAAGTGAAAAATGACGTCTAATTCATGCTCCCTTTTATCAACTTGCTGCCGACCCTCATCTTCCCATCTTTGCCATCATTTTGATTATAGGCGTTTTAATTACTAGGTTTATATTCAGAAATGCATAGATTTTGAGGTACTTTGATGTAATGGAAGCACTGAGAAGATGATAATTATAACCCTATTGGTATATACATGAAATGTTTTTGTAGGTTAGATGTTACGAGTTACTTTGCTTGCTGTGCTAGAAGTTTTTTCCATCAGAGAAATATGATTAATGTTTTAAAAACAAAAAAATATATATAATAATAAAATATAAAGAATGAAATGTAAAAAACTCTAATAAATATATTTTTCCAAATATCAAAATATAAACAATCAAATGTGTATCGTGACCATTTTACTTCAAGGAATCACGGATACTTCATTTGGTGGAGGTAATTCGTATCGAACTCGTATCCAATTATGATACTTTCCAGATACTCCAGGATACATATCCGATACACCAAATGGCATATCCGTTGACTTTTTCACAAGTTTGACTAGAGGATACTTATGGGATACTTGGGGGATACTTGGAGGATACATTTTGGGCAATCTTATAATTATTTTAGTATAAAATGGGTTCAAATTATAATGTCAAAATATTAGGGGTCAAAATGAAACTGTAAAGAAATTTTGGCTTTGATTCTATCGATATGGAGAATAACGGGATATTTGAGATTCCAAACCTTTCACATGATGAACCATTGTTAGATACCGAATTATTTAGATCCTTTAACAATGAGAATGATGATAATGAAGTTAATTATGAATTTAAAATATGTTTTATGAGTTTTTTTATGTATTATTTTGATTTTGTAAAATGTTATGACTTATGTGATGTATGTTTAATTTAGATTTTATAATATGTTCGACTTATGTAACATACTTTATTTGGATCCTGTAATATGCTACATTGTTATGACTTATTTAGTTATAACATGAGGTTTACACGAATGCAACAACGTAGTGAGTCAGCAGCTTAATCGACCAGCATTCATTATTTACCATTTGCACATATGTCCTTACCAAAACATATTTATCACTGGGACAGTGCTCCCATGTGTAACATTTACATTTTCAAAAGAGAAAAATTCATAAGTAGCCCAAAAATTATAGGCCTTTACAAAACTGTCACATCTCAATAAGTTTTCTTTTTTTATCCAAGAGAAATTTTTTTTGGACAAGTATGCCCTTACTGTAATTCCAACGTGGCATTTAATTACGGATATTTTTGAAATTTAAAAAATAAATACACATAAAACTTAAATGAAATTAAAAACCCTTTTGGCGTTTAAACTTCGAAAAGGACGTGTGAGAAAGAGGTTTTTAGGAAGTTGTATTGTTGATTTGTTGAGTGAGAAAGTGGGTTTCAGAAAGTGGTTTTCAGAAATTGAAGATTTGATCATCGCCAACGAACTGTTCATCAACAACATCATCGAAGAATTGTTCATGAACAAACTGTATGTATGAACTTTTGGTTTTAATTTATTATTTGTTGTGAACAATGCTGTGTTTTTTATGATTGATTTCTTATTATTTTGACCTTCAAATTACCTAGAATGGTTACACGCTAAAATGAGTTTACTATTGACCATATAAACCCTAGTACAAGTCATCATGTAACGAAGGTTATTATTCAGCGTGTAAGGATTCTGGGTTTCATCGTGTTGTAAATTACCTAGAATGGTTACACTCTAAAATGACTTTAGAATTTAGCGTGTAAATCCTTTTATATTTGATCGTGTAAATATGTTGTGTATACAGTGTGTAAGGATTTTGGATTTGATTTATGTGAACTTTGTTTTGCCCAGAATGGTTACACGCTAAAATGACATTAGAATTAAGCGTGTAAACCCTTTTATATTTCATCGTGTAACTATGTTTTCTATACAACATGTAAGGATTTTGGGTTTGATTGCTGTGTTGCAAATTATCCATAATGGTTACACGCTAAAATGACGTTGCAATTGAGCATGTCAAACCTTGTATAAGTCATCTTGTAAAGAATTTTATACTACAGCGTGTAAAGATTATTGGTTTCATTCTTGTGAACTTTGTATGTGTGTCATCGTGTAATGAAGTTTGTTATAGTTTCTAATAATCCTGGAAATATTTTCAATTTGTAACCAGGTAATGAGAACATACAATAGACTGAGAACCAACCAGTCAATGGTAGAGAATCAAGGCCATGAAGAGAACCAAAATGTAACAGAGAATGTGAACATACCAGAAGCTGAGAACCCACCAGAGAATGTGATCGTAGCAGAGAATGTAGCAGAGACTGACAACCTAGCAGTGGTGAGCTACGTACCATAGAACAACGAGCATATACAATAGATTGAAAACGTAGTATAGAATGAACATACATCAGAGAGCGAAGACCTAGATTAGTATTTGGTATACCCGAGGAATATGTGGGTGTATGACATAACCATAATAGTGCATTGCAAACTAAAATTTATCGATGACATCAAGAAGGTGTTGGATGTGCAAGGTGAGTTGGCAGGTTTTAAGAAAATATGTTTCGGGCATTACTTGGATCTACCAGGACACATGTGGGCATTATTTCAAGCGTAGTATATACATAACCTATTGCTCCGCCAAATTCGGTTCCCAGGTACCAGTGAGGATGAGTTGTGGTTTGCTTTGGGGAAGAACAAGGTTAGACTAGGAAAGAGAGAGTTTTGTTTGTGCACTGGGTTGAAGTTTGCTATTTTGCTGCATATCTTTTTGAGAGATTACATACTAGTGCCGAATGGGATCCACAACCGATATTTCGGTGGAGAAAGAGGTTTATTATTGCAAGATGTGCTGAACAGGTTCATGAGTGGGAGTTTTACTGAAGAGGGTAATGCTTTGAAGATGGCACTTATGTTGTTTGCGAACATAATTCTATTCGGCCAGGATTACATGAGACAAGTTACGTACTGGCTAATGACGTTGGTTGAGGACATAGAGGCATTCAATTCGTTCCCATGGGGTCATTATGTATTCAAGATGACATTGCATTACATCCGAAGCGGTTTTAAGGTGCCAGAGCCTGAGAGACCTACAAGAAGATACAACCTATACGGTTTTGTTTGGGGAGTTCAGGTATCGTGCAAAGTTGACAATATGCCGAACTATTCTTATAATTTTTAGTTTATCATCTTATTAAATCTAATAAACCGGTTCTTTTTCTTGGTAGTTCTGGGCAATGGAGGCCATCCCTTCGATGCGGAAAAAAATGGGCAACGGATTCGCTACTCATGGATGCTGCCATTTTAAAAAATAGGAATTTATCAAACGGGGATCAAATATGGCTACAGCATGGTTGGAGAAAGAGGCTAACAGATCGGTAAATGTACAATTGGTAGATTTTTTTGAATTTGTTTACTATGTTGTTACTAATTGAAATGGTGGTAATATTTTACAGCTCACTGGATTTGCTGAGATCTTGCCTACTAGAAATGAGGTAAAAGAGGACTACTGGAGGGGCATTGATGATGACATGTCCGAAGGACCACAGTTTGTACCGTTGAAGGATTTCGTTGGCAAAGAGGACAGAGCGGAGCCGTCATCGAAACAACCCCATAAGAATAAACGAAAGCGGTTCCATGGTTCTAATGAACCAATTAAAAGATGACGGAACTTATTTCATTTATCACCGCGTATGCGCACCACTCGGTGTGACCGTGACAGACCTGATCTGTCACCCCCACCTGTTGACGATACACACTCACCTCTCCATCATCCATCATCAGGAGGGACACAGACAGGATTGCCGTCGTCTGGCGATCGCCACAGGACCTCATCTCCATCTCGTCAGCGTCAACCTCAACCTCAACCTCCACCTCCACCTCCACCTCCACCAGTTTATCATAGACAGCATTCGAAAAGATCAGAGGTGATTATTTTCATTATATTATTCTATTTAAATAATGCTCATTTTAATGAAAATTAATAATGTTTAGGGATTGACCTCTACTGCAATTCCGAATGAACTACTTGAACAAATATGCATCATCGTATGTGAGGAGGTCCAAAGTGCGATGCGATCCGAGTTTGAAACTCTTCGGACCAATTTGTTTTCATTTTTAGGTATTCTGGTATGTATAACTCCACTACGTACATCATTTTGTAGTAGTTTAAATTTGGTTATATTATGAACTCATTTTGAATAAACATTTTCCTTTGTACAGAGACGTTCTCGCAGAGAATATCGTGCAGAATATGATTCGGACTCATATTCACCTTCAGATCCTTTCGAGGCAGCCAATCGAGGTTTAGCTGCAGCCCATACTGAGGGATCCACCCACACTAAGATAGCTCCAGCAGACCCCACCCACTCCGAGACACTCCTCGTATTCCTCACCCATACCGAGACACATCTCGCATCCCCCGTCCACATCGAGATACTCCCCTAGCCCCTGTAGACCCAAAGACAGCCCCCGTAGACCCAACCCACTCCAAGACACTCCCCACCCCTGTAGACCCCAAGACAGCCCCCATAGACCCCACCCACACCGAGACAGTCCATACAGACCCCAAGACAGCCCCCGTCCACACAATATCAGCCGCTACAGACCCCACCCACACTAAGACAGCCCCTACAAACCCCAAGACAGCCCCCACACACACCGAGACACCCACCGAAGCCTCTGCAGACCCCAATTCAGCCCCCGCCCATACCATATCAGCCCCTGCAGCCCCCACCAACACTAAGACACGTCTCGCAGCCCCTACAGCCCTCGCCCACACCGATGAGACACCCCCCACCCACACCGAGACAGATAACATGCATACTCCTCTACCACCCTCACATAATATACATACCCCTCCACCACCATCTAAAAGAACTCAACACAAAACCGATGCCTCTGAATCTGGACTGCCACCACTTGACCCGATAGAAATTACAAGGGATCGACAGGTGTCAAAGTGGTTAAGAAGTCCATACACAGATCCCTTCAGTAAAATGACAGAGGTGGAAGTAAACAGGAAATATACCGCCTTTGTGAATGATCCAAACCTGTTGCTGTAAGTGTTTTTACAAGTTCTTTGTGTAGCATGTCATTTTACATTTTGTACAATGTCAGTTATCGTACTCACATGTTTTGTATTTAATGCAGTCATAAAGTCGGCATCGAAGTTTCTGTTTCCCAATCATTTTTCAGAGAGTTAGAAAAACCCGAGCAATGGTTGGCCTTTGAGCATGTGGATGCCTACTTAAACCTGCTCTGTAGTAGAAAAATGACCCGAAGGAGAAAAAAAGATTTCCACGCAAAGTATCTGTAGTTGATTGCGCTTTCTTCGTAAGTAGACTTCATTGCAGGATTCATTTCGCTTTATAGACTTTTCTACTATTTTTAAAGCCCCCACTCACCTATTTTGTTACTTCATTTCAGTATGAACTTAAAAATATTTTGCGTAAAATTCAGCCAGATTTTCACAAACCATTGGGGAAAGCGTTCTACCCGAAAAACTTTGATGTCCCAACAGACTTAATATCATACGCTATCAGTCAGAAACCAGACTGGGGGACGGAATGGGCTATTATTGATGATGTAAAATAGTTGACTTAACATGCAATACATACTTACTTCAATATGCTGAAACAACTTTATTTGTAACAGGTTTTAGTCCCTTGTATTATGGGAAGCAGCCATTGGGTATTTTGTGTAGTTCGTCTCAACGACTGGGTAATTACAATTTATGACTCAAATGCACATCTACTTAAGGACAACCCACGGCATAGAGAACAGCAGGTATTGCCTCTACATCGGTTGTTCCCACTCATTTGCAATGCGTCTGGTTACTACGACATTAGTAAACACAAGCACCGAGGTTTGGCTTGTATGAAAGCTGTGAGATTGGGCCCCCATCAATTTCCATGTTAGGAGGATGGTAGCAGTTGTGGTGCTTTCATGCTAAAGGAATAGAGTATGTAATGATGGGGAAAGAACCCAACTTCAATTTAGCCCAGCAGGAATTCCCGGGATTTAGAAAACAATTTGCTATGGATATCTTTGCCAACTCTATGGAATATGAGTAGGACGTGAATATTTTTTGATGGATAATTACAATTTACATGTTTTTTGTATATATTTTGAAATCTGTTTTGGATGCTATGTGTTTGCATGAATGATCATTAAACAATACATGGTAAAAGCTTACACAATGAAAAGTAAGGATCCTTACAAGATAAAGTAAATATAACGTGTAAGGATGTATACTTATCATCGTGCAATCATTCTCGCTGTTGTCGTGTAAGGATTCTTACTTTTCATCATGCTATCATTCTCACTATTTATTCAAAATGAACAATGTAAAGGTTTACACAATGATAAGTAACCATGGTTCCATGGTAAACTTAATGTATCGTGTAAGAAAGATTACTTTCCATTGTCTCATCTTTTAGATTGTATCATCTGAGTCATGTTTTAGACTATCTCCAAAATGACATTCTCCCTACAGATCCAGATCAAGCCCGCCGACTCAAGAGGATAGCTACCGGTACTACTTGGTAGAAGGACACCTATACCGTAAGGGAAAGTCTCTCCCTCTACTCAGATGTCTACATCCCGATGATGCGAGATGGGCACTCAACGAGGTACACTCAGGGGATTGTGGTAATCATGTATCAGGCGAAACTCTGGCTTACCAGGTAATCAGGATGGGCTATTATTGGTCGACTATACATCAGGATGCGAGGCAATTCGCAAGATCCTGCGAGGCTTGTCAGAAAACTACAAACCTCCATCATATCCCACCAGAGAGACTCTCCTCAATCAGTACTCCCTACCCCTTTTCCATCTGGGGACTAGATTTGATCGGGCCACTTCCCACTGCACCTGGCCATGCTAAGCATGCGGTAGTGGCAATAGATTATTTTACTCGTTGGGTAGAAACCAAGGCCCTCACCCGGATAACTGAAGAAAAAACCACCAACTTTGTCAAAGAAAACATTGTCTACCGATTTGGCATCCCGATGGCCATCATAACTGATTTGGGAAAGCAATTTGATAATGCCAACTTTAGGGAATTCTGCGAAGATTGGAACATCGATCTTCATTTTGCATCAGTGGCTTATCCTCAAACCAATGGTTTAGTTGAGGCTACCAATAAGACCATTAAGAAGCTCCTAAAGAAGAAGCTCCAGCAGAAGAAAGGGTTATGGGTTGCAGAGTTACCCAATGTACTGTGGGCTTATAGAACAACCAGGTTGACTGCAACAGGGGAGACTCCCTACTCCATAGTATTCAGAACAGAAGCGGTCTTGCCCACTGAGCATAAACTCAAATCTTTCCAGGTCCAAAATTATGAACCGGAAGACAATGAGGCTAAATTGAGAGCTAGTTTGGACTTACTAGAGGAAAGACAAAGCAGGGTCGCTGAAAATGTGGCTATATATCAGAGCAAGATAGCCCGACATTTCAACAAAAAGGTGAGGATCCGGAATTTTAAAGAAGGAGACTTGGTTCTCAGGAAAGTAACTTAGAATACTCGAAGAAGGTCTGACGGGGTGCTGACCCCAAACTGGGAAGGTCCATACTTGATTAAAGCATTGCTCCGGGGTGGAGCTTACAAGCTGGAAGACATGGAGGGATACCCAGTGGACCATACTTCGAATGCCAATCACCTCCGAAAATTCTACCCTTAAGAGACCAGGTCATATCAGTGAGAATGCCCACCCCGATTTCATATTGTACTGATTTAAGAAATTCAATAAAAACAGTTTCTTCTTCCATATGGTTCTTCTGTGTTCAATGTTAAAAGTCTCCTACTAGATTCTCCAGTATCTCCTACTTAATGCTCACACTTCGCCATTACTAATTTCGCCATTTCAAGACCAGGAAATAGCCTCAGGACTCTCATGCTTCCTTGGTCGGGGAATACCCTCCTCCAAGAAGCCTGGTGCTAAAGTGGCCTTAGTTGCCTACCAGGACAGACATATAGTAAGACCGGGCTGCCTCAAGGTACCTGGTTCCTTACTTCGCCATTTCAAGACCAGGAAATAGCCTCAGGGTGCTCCTGCTGCCTTGGTCGGGGAATACCCTCCTCCAAGAAGCCTGGTACTAAAGTGGCCTTAGTTGCCTACCAGGACAGACTTACAGTAAGACCGGGCTGCCTCTGGGTACCTGGTTCCTTACTTCGCCATTTCAAGACCAGGAAATAGCCTCAGGGTGCTCCTGCTGCCTTGGTCGGGGAATACCCTCCTCCAAGAAGCCTGGTGCTAAAGTGGCCTTAGTTGCCTATCAGGACAGACTCACAGTAAGACTGGGCTGCCTCTGGGTACCTGGTTCCTTACTTCGCCATTTCAAGACCAGGAAATAACCTCAGGGCGCTCCTGCTGCCTTGGTGGGGAATACCCTCCTCCAAGAAGCCTGGTGCTAAAGTGGCCTTAGTTGCCTACCAGGACAGACTTACAGTAAGACCGGGCTGCCTCTAGGTACCTGGTTCCTTACTTCGCCATTTCAAGACTAGGAAATAGCCGGCCTTCTTGTAATTTTCCACCCAATTTCAGCCAATCAGCGGTAAACACAGGGGAGGTCACGGTTTTGGTACAAATGGCGACCTTGGGGAGGTCACCGGCCTGTCTACCGGTTGGCCGTAATTTTGGGTCCAAAACCGACCGGAGATAGGTCCGGGAAGGTCCCTTTCCGACCGGTCAAGGGTTTGAACTTGGCTGCCATGGATGTCACGCGTGACATGAGGAAGATGATGAATAGTATAGGGTGCAAACAGCAAGGGGATGGGGTGCAATTGGGCTGTTGTAACTTTGACTTAAATGGGCTTTACTTAGAAAGGAGCAGGGGTGCAATTAGAACTGCATAGGCTAGCGAAGTGGGCTTGGGCGTGGCTTGGATCACGCGTTTGGGCCACCTGACTTGGGCTTCGCTTGGCCTGCTGCAACACTAATCAAAACAACACCGTTTTGCTTAGTGCTATGGCTGATGGCGTGTTGGGCTTGCATATGGGCTGCCCACGTTGGTATGAATAGGAGTGAGCATGGGGTGCGCTCAGAAGAACACCCAAATCCAAAGCGCACCATTTTACAAGCTGACGTGGCACGTGCTTGCCTGATCTGCATGGTAAATTACAGAAAGGCCCCTGATCTCTTCTAATATCACAATAACTTCAATTCTTCCTCCAATAATTACACTTTTGCCCCTATTTCACCAAAATTACTCCAATGCCCCTGAATTCTATAAATACCTGAAAATACTCAATTAACACCATTAAATCACAAAATATTGCCCAAGAATCAAGCAAAAGGAGAAGGAAATGAAGGCCAAATCATACCAATTTTGGTTTGATGAAATACCCCCAAACCTATCTTTTGCTAGTCCTCGAGCAAAACAATCACAAATCAACCCCCAAGGACATGCATCAACCCATTTCAAATATTTTCAATAAAGTTCAAACCCATTCCAGGAAAGATCTATTATCCAATGATTATCATGCGAAACCAAAATGAGGAGATTAACACAATGATGCAATAGTGAGGACTTAAACATGTAAGATAATGTCAAGTAAAGATTAAGAGCATGCCACTCTAGATATGATTGTACGCAATGCGACCTTACATTCAAAATGCCAAAGCTTCAAAGCAAAGGTGCTATTCGATTTAGAATGTAATTCGCCTCGATCTAATCCTCACTAGATTCTCTCTTTTCTTCTCTTTGATTCCTAGGTTTCCCTCAAAAATACATATGCAATATGAGTTTATGTCATGGATATCAAATTGACTGCATATGATGTTATTTAAAGTGCAATTTCTGAAAATGAGGTCTCATGAATGGAATTGCAAATCATGAATTAGAAAGAACATGCAAACACCAAAACTTACTAGTGGACATCCCTAAAGATCGTGAAGGTCTTTCTTAGGTTGTAACGGGGCTTAGGTGAATGGTGAGCCAATAAAATGGGGCAATAGATAACAAGGAACCCAATGATTTAAACTTATGGCATACATTCTAATAATGAATCCCAATTGCTTTCACACATTTGTTCACGCCTTTGGCGCCAATTACTTACAATATCATTTCACTTGCATATTCACTACTCACTTTTCTTTGAGTAGCCTATTCAATTATAAACCCTCAATCTAGGCCACTTGTGCCTCATTCATGGTTCTCTTTTTTTTCATTTTGTTTGGCTTTGCCCTTTCTTTTCTTTTCTTTTCTTTTCTTTTGCATGCATCTTTTATTTCAATCTTCTTATTTTTTTTTTCTTTGCTTTTCTTTTTCTTTTCTTTTTCTTTTTCTTTTTCTCTTTCTTATCCACTCTTGCATTTCAATACTCTTTTACACAATTTTACATGCCTAGGTACATGTATCAACATTTCATTGAAAAGAGCTTACAACCATATCCTAAGCCTTAGCAAAATCATTTGGTTAAGGTAAGTCAATTATGTTGGCTATATGGTTCATGTGGATGTGGTTCAAAAATGAAAAGCTTAAGATGTGTTTGGCTTCAAAAGGGGCTTGGGAGCACGCACATTTAGAGGGTATGGAAGTATTTAGGCCAATTTATGGTTTTTCACATGCATTGCCTAAAGTCATTTCTAAAGGATTGTCCACAAGCAATTCAAAGCATCCACAAGCAGTCCATAATATTTTATGATATGCAATATTTAAGTGCAAATGAGACCTATACATGCTTAAGAAAGTGTTTGAGAGTGAGTGTTTAAAGAGTGAATATTTGACAACTCAAAATACGCTTTTTAAGGCCGTGTTTTTTATCCTCACGGGAATCTCCACTATTAATTCTTAGCCTTTAAGCAAAATTGATTATTCACCCTAACATTATGAGAAAAAGATTAACGCATTTTGTTAAATGACACCCTAAGTGGCATGGTGTTAATCTAAACCAAACAATGGCAAAGATGCACAATTCCTCACTACTTCATGTATAGCACAATCTTAACAAGAAAAGTATGCTTAAATATGGCATTATCGTAAAAAATTTGAAAAATTCGGCTCAAATTTGAAAAACCAAGCAAAGTGAGTAAAGTGGTGTTGTGCAAATGTACCCCCAAACCTAAATTGGACATTGTCCTCAATGTTCATGGGAGGCAAAATTTGACAAAAGGCGCAACCCAACAAATTCAAATCAAAAGATGCATATATGTTCACAAATAATCAATGTATTTTCAAAATTTTGGCAAAGTGCCCTCTCATCCTATTATGCACAAAATCATCTAAAAAGATGCTCAATCATGTATGGCATGTACCCCAATATTCCTATAATTCAAAAATCAACAATTAAGCACATTCATCCTAAATCCACTACCAAAATTCATCTCACACCCTTATTCTAAGCAAAAACGAAATAGAGATAAAGGAATTCAAAAATGATGAGACTACTTAAAAATTTAAACTATGAAAGAAATATACCAATTGGGTTGCCTCCCACCAAGCGCTCTATTTAATGTCTAGGCAAGACGTGGCATGGTGCTTCCGCACTTCGAACCTCCAAAAATGTTGCTTCCTAAGTGATAAGGTCCTCGCCCTTCTTATGAGCACTCTTGGCTTGCTCGTCCCTCCAAGACTTGCAAGTTGACTTTGTTTCTTTCCAAGAGATAAAGAAACCTTTCTTTATGAACAAGCAACAAACACTTGCTTCCTTAAGAAGCAATAGAAAATCTACACACTTACAAAACTCATTAGAAAGTTCCGGCAAAATATACTCAATTCAAGCAATTGCCAACAATAGCTTGAAACACCAATTATTCAAAAGAAATAAACAAATAATGCAATCAAAACAAAAAGCATAAAATGCACCAATATTTTCAATGTTGTGCATTTGGGGTGGAATGAAGATTAACTAAGGGTGGTTTGATCAAGTTGGGAAATTCACTCTTCTTTACAACCCAAATAAATGTAGATGATTTCCCCATCATTTCCTTTCCCTTCTTTCTCATTTGGTTCATTGCTTCTTTCCTCACCCAAGTTTTTCTTATCCTAGGTGGACTCCTCCTATTCCTAGGCTTCTCAACCCATACCTTCCTAACATGCCTATATGTCTCTCTATGTCTAAAATTCCCTCTTGTACCTTGCCTCTCATTTTCATGTTTTGGTGGTCTAAAATGACCTATCGCATGGCAATGATGGCACATGGTGATAGAGTTAGGAATGATACCTTATTGGTGGTTCTTTGTTGGAGGTGGAGGTGGAGGGTTCTTATTCCTCCTTTTTGCCTTTCTCCTCCTTGCTTTGCTAGGATTTGGCTCCTTGACCTTGGCACTTGAAGATGCTTGACTCAAGTCGGGCATTTCTTCTCTTTCTTGCTTAGACCTTGCAAGTTTCGCAAGGTGGTCAATTTCCTTAATCTTCAATATATCCAAAGCCTTGTCCCTTGTTTGAATTTCGGTTTGCATTAACCGCATCCTCTTTGCAAAGTCCTCCTTGGTCTCTTCAAGCTCCTTCAATGTTGTACTCTTTTGGCTTCAAATCTCTCAACTTGTTCTTCGAATTCTTTGTTCTTGTAGGAGACTTCACCATTTTGCTTCTTGAGAGTACCAATTTCGGCTCTGAGCGTCTTTACTTCAAGATTGATTTTCTTGTTCAATTCTTGAAGCATGCTCTCCCTTGTTGTTCCTAAGGCTTCCTTGCCTTCTAACTTCTTCTTCAAGAGTTGTATCTTCACTTCATAATCCTTGGTGATTTCTTCATGTTGGAGGGAAGTCGTCATGATTCTTTCTTGAAGTAGAGCATTCTCCTTTTTCAATACATCCATCACCATCACTAGGTCTTCACTCATGCTCAAAATCTTCTTGTTCATCTCTAGTGTGATCTTGCATAGATCTTCTTCCTTCGATTGATACAAGACTTCTATGTTGTGTTGTGTTGTGGCATTGATGGAGTTGTTGAAATTTTCTTCAAATGTGGACTCTATTCCATGGTCCGGCCAACTAGATGACGTATAGTCATTCCTATCTTCCGATGACCTTTTCATTGGCTCGTAACTTGGCCTCGAGCTTTGCATAAGGAAATCCATAGAGTCCTGAAACAAAAATAAACAAAAACTACCAAAGAAGTGAAAGGAAACTAAAAAGACTAAAAACAACTAAGAGACTAAAAATTAATAAAAACTAACAAAGAAGTAAAAAAAACTAAAAAGACTAAAAACAACTAAGAAAAGCTAATTGAATCAACTATCGCTTTAATTCCCCGGCAGCGGTGCCATTTTGATGACTCGCTTTTTGTGTCGTTACCAAATTGCAAATTACCAAAAGAATGTTTATAAAATGAATCTTTACGTAATATATTTTAAGATTTGAAAATTAGTATTGTGGTAAGCTTAGAATTCGTTCCACAGGGAATTAGAGAAATATGTTGATTTAATTAGCTAATCTATAAACAATAAAATAAATCATAAATGATGAATGAGTGTATGGTTTGTCAAACCATCAAACATACATACAAATTAACCTAACTAAAAATATGGTGATATGAAAAATAGAAGACTCACAATCTTGATAAGACAAATGGATGTAAACAATTAATGTTGATGCTAGGGAATTGATTGATTAGCAAGTAGGTATGGGTATTGCTTTTTAAGCCACTTTAAGTACCAATCTCTACATGTTAACCAATTTAGGTTTAGATTAATGTGGTTGATATACCCTCCACTAATCTATCCTATTTATTGGGTTCTTAATCACTCAAGTGTGTCAATCCAAGAGTGATTATATAACATGTTATTCTAAACAAGATTGTAATTAACAAGTGGGTATACAAGTCAATTACATAATGAATAGAATCTAATGAATTAATAAATAGAAAACATATAGAGATTCATTACAAAGCTTAAGCAAAAACCCACAACCAAATGTTTATCAAATCAATCCCCTAGATTAGGGGTTTAATTACACATAGTAGCAATCAAATAGAAACAAGTAAATGGTAAGGAAATCACCCTTGGGCCACCTTCTTTAATGTTTGATCCTTGTTCTCCTTTGATGCTCCTAGATGCAAAGAATGGAAGAGGAGGATGTGTCTAGATAGGTGGATGGCTTATGGTGAGTGACAAAGGATTTGTGATGGAGAAAATGGTAGGGAAGGAATGGTCTAGGGAAGTAATCAAGATTTGGTGTGAGGTTTTGGATGGAAAAGATAAGTCCAAGTATAGAAATGGACAAATTTGGGAGATGATTAATGGAGGAAAGGGAGATTGGTAGGAGAGAAAAGGCTTGGTTAGGCTTGGTTTTCAAATTGAAAAGAGGGATGAATTTATAGTATTTTTGAATTAGGTCACGGATGGTAAAATTACCAAAACACCCCCTGTACATGCCAAATTACCATTTTGGCCCCTCTAAGGGGCCTTCTTGTAATTTTCCACCCAATTTCAGCCAATTAGCGCTAAACACAGGGGAGGTCGCGGTTATGGTACAAATGGCGACCTTGGGGATGCAAATAGCGACCTCATCAAGTGTGGGAATCAACTCCCTGTCGCCATGGCGACCTCGAAAAGCCAAATGGCGACCTAGGGGCAAAATGGGGAGAAATGGGAGAGAATTGGAGTGGCCAGATTTCGGCCAGTTGATGGGCCGAAATTGGACCGACCGGCCAGTCTGTCGGTTGGTCATAATTTTGGGTCCAAAACCGACCGGAGATAGGTCCGGGAAGGTCCCTTTCCGACCGGTCAAGGGTTTGAACTTGGCTGCCATGGATGTCACGCGTGACATGAGGAAGATGATGAATAGTATAGGGTGCAAACAGCAAGGGGATGGGGTGCAATTGGGCTGTTGTAACTTTGACTTAAATGGGCTTTACTTAGAAAGGAGCAGGGGTGCAATTAGAACTGCATAGGCTGGCGAAGTGGGCTTGGGCGTGGCTTGGATCACGCGTTTGGGCCACCTGACTTGGGCTTCGCTTGGCCTGCTGCAACACTAATCAAAACGGCACCGTTTTGCTTGGTGCTATGGCTGATGGCGTGTTGGGCTTGCATATGGGCTGCCCACGTTGGTGTGAATAGGAGTGAACATGGGGTGCGCTCATAAGAACACCCAAATCCAAAGCGCACCGTTTTACAAGCTGACGTGGCACGTGCTTGCCTGATTTGCGTGGTAAATTACAGAAAGGCCCCTGATCTCTTCTATATCACAATAACTTCAATTCTTCCTCCAATAATTACACTTTTGCCCCTATTTCACCAAAATTACTCCAATGCCCCTGAATTCTATAAATACCTGAAAATACTCAATTAACACCATTAAATCACAAAATATTGCCCAAGAATCAAGCAAAAGGAGAAGGAAATGAAGGCCAAAATCATACCAATTTTGGTTCGATCACCTTGGTCGGGGAATACCCTCCTCCAAGAAGCCTGGTGCTAAAATGACCTTAGTTGCCTACTTGGACAGACTTACTGTAAGACCGGGCTACCTCAGGGTACCTGGTTCCTTACTTCGCCATTTCAAGACCAGGAAATAGCCTCAGGGCGCTCCTACTGCCTTGGTCGGGGAATACCCTCCTCCGAGAAGCCTAGTGCTAAAGTGGCCTTAGTTGCCTACCTGAACAGACCTACAGTAACATCGGGATGCCTCAGCGGGATACTCGGTCCGACAGAAGATCAACACTCAACATGAACTCAGAAACTCATTAAGTCAAATTATTATAAGTATCAGGTTACTCCGACAGAGGGCCGACAACCGAAGATGCTTGATAAGTTCATCAAGCCGACAGTTAAGAAGGTTTGAGGAGTTCATCAAATCAAACTACTTGAAATATCGGGCTACCTCGACAGGATACCCAATACCTCAAGTTATTATATGTTCGTAAGGGTCTAATCATAAAGGACATGACAAGTACCAAAATCCCACTAGTCTTGTGATTTTAGAATATGAAGGATAAGGCAGCCAAGCTCCTGAGACTTCTCATAGTTCAAAATTACCCGTCGGGGTCCAGCTATTTATCAGGAGTCCAGTTATTAATAGGCTTATATGCTGTGGAAAGCTTCTAAGTACAAAAGCAAGAAGGACACAATTATGAAGCAAGTAATGAAAACAGTTATATTTATAATCAGGGTGCCTAGTCCCCATTCGGGCTACAAAAAATATATATAAATAAAAGAAAAAGATATTTACAAAGGCGAACAGGAAGACCCAGATCATCCTTCATTCTCCTCCTCTGGCTGTGTCCCTAGGCTGTTAGTTCCCACCTTTGTGCTAACAGCCTCAAAGTCATCCCGGGTCCCTCCATGGTAGCTGACACAATCTGAGTCCCTCCTATGACAGGAACCCCGGATCCATCTAGCTCCTTATCTTCCTCCACCAGGACTACCCCTGAGGTAGGCACGGGATCCACCACTTGCGCTTTAAGAGAAGGGGGATCTTGAGCAGCTCCCTCGATGCCATCAAGCTGGATCCCTGCAGCTGCGCTAGCTCCTTGACCCAGATTAGTTGCGTCCTGTGGAGGGGCCTCTGTTTCTTGATCCCCTCCTGCTAGCTGGTCAACCTTCGCCATTATTTGCTCCCGGTCCCAGTTCAAAGCTTCTGCGAGGTCGAAGGGAGGAGGCAAAGCGGTGGCCACCTCGTAGCAGGCTGTGAAGTAGCCATCCTCGAATGAAGGCCCCTGTTGAGCCTCTAGGTCTGCTATGGCATCCCGCAAAAGCTGGTTCTCATCTAACAGTAGCTACTGCTCAACTTTTATGCGCTCCCTCTCCTCTTTGCGGTGCAAGGACTTGATGGTTTCCATGTCTAAGCAACGCTCAAGGCGCCTGATAACCACCAAGCCCTCCTGCCTCGCTTCTTTAGATTCCTTGGCCTCCTGAAGTAAAGGGGCCACACTCTGCTGCGTCTGAACTAGCTCCTGCTGAGTATCTTCCAACTTTGTTTGGAGGCCGATGTAAGCCTCTCTCAAAGTCAACAGCTGCCTCTCCATGGCTATGGCAAATTTGAAGCCCTGCAAAAGAAAAACAAAGGGGGGGAGGGGGGGAGGGGGTTTAGTTATTTCGCCAAAAAAAAAAACAAAAAAAAAAAAAACACAGTAAAAAAGAGGTGGCAGTCTACCTCAGCCATAATCGATGCCCCCTTGGTGACCAAGATGTCAGTAGGAAGCTTGGCCATGTCCATCAAACTTCCACCAGGGTAGGAGGCTGCAAATCGGGATACCACTTCGTCAAAGGTGGTACCCCCTAACCCCGATCCAGAGGGGACATCAGCAGGAGGAGTAGGAAGGAAGACAGCTTTTCCCTTGTCTGCATTTCGAGCACGATCTTTGGAGGGTACAGTAGAAGGAGGAGTAGCATGTAGCTTCTCGTTAGCAGAAGGAGCAGCATCTCGACCTTTTTTCTGAGCGTGCTTCCTAGATTCCCGGCTTTAGCTGCTTGAGCAAGCATATCCTTGGTTTTTGAACGTGATGGGGGAGCAGTGGAAGGACGAACAAGAGTCTTGGCCCTAGACCCCGCTGGAGCAGTTCTCGAGGGAGCTGGAGGAGGAAAGGGGTCAGTTCCAGTCCGTGTGGACCCTGACACATCTTTAGCCATGATAGACGGAGAAGGAGAAGGAGAAGGAGCAGGAAAGGTGTTAGTTGGCAGAGCCAGACCCCCTATCTCAGAAGATGAAGGAGACCCTGCTACCATCGGGGTAGCTAATACTGCAAGAAGAGAAGATGCTCAGTGAGAAGGAGAAGAAGGAGAATATATAAATAAAAAAGTAGGTGAGATAGACGCAGTCAACCTACCAGGCAGGGCAACAGAGATCCTCAAGTACCGCTCCAAGCGGGCTCCCTTAAAGGGATCTAGAGTGGGATACTGCATATTGGTGTACCCCCTCTTCATGATCCTTGTAAGAATCTCCCGGGACTCAGAAGCCAGCGTCTCCTTTGCCCACTTGTCCATCGCCGTAAACTGAGTAGGGACGGGGTATTCATACCCCCCAATGAAAGCAGTGTGCCCCCACTCGCCCTTCACCACTAGCCATTCCTCCTTCCAGGGCGCCAAGTACTTCACATTTGCCCCTGAGACAGTGAACTTCAAGTTATTGGACACCCTCAGGTAGAACTGACCCCGAGGCACCATTTTCATGATGTTGAAGAGGAAGCGGAGCTCGTCCAACCCTGGCTCCCGGTCTATGCGATCCTTCTCGCACTGCTCCTTCCAGAGCACCAAGAACCCCACCAAGTGCTTCCAGAATCCCGGCGAGATCTGGAGGGGGGCCAACTCCAGCGCGACAAGAGCCCGGCGGAGTGCGGGATGTAGGGGCAGTCGGACACCGCATTCGAAGGCTGCCTTATGGATCAACAGGCGACCTTGAGGCGGGGTATAGACATCATAACCTTGGTGAGGAAGGGAGAGGATGATGTTGTCTGGGATCTTATACTCCTTCCTTAGACTGGCCAGAGTGTCCAAGGTGCAGACGGAGTCGGGGACTATTCTCCCGTCATGAAAGAGGGCGAAGAAGCCGGCCTGGACCCCGACAAGAGAAACCCTCTCATCGTTGCCTCCACCACCACTGCCATCCTTTGTGGCACCCACTTCGTCACTAATCAAAACCGGGTCTTCGGGTTGATTGTGAAAACCCGACCCAATTCGGGGGTTTCGGGTAGAGCGACGACGCTAAACCTGCGGGGTGTCATCGGTAACCCCGTCCTCCTCTCGACCCCGCTTCCTCCTTTCCGAGGTCAGGGAGTCCTCCACCACGTCGGCCTTCTCCATATTGAAGAGGGTGTCGATGCTATCAGACTGGGGTGGTGAGACGGGGTCAGTATGAGTCGCCACCATAGTAGGGTTTTGCTTGATGGCGTTTTCTTGCTTAGAAGGAGAAGTCATTGAAAAGAGTAGAAGAAAATTGGAAGATCACTTGTTAAGATAAGGAGAGAGGAAGCAAGGGTTTGTTCTCGTTTATAATTTTGAAAGTTGAAAGTAAGGAATAAAGCATCAGTGGAGCCAGTCTATTTATAGAGGAGGGATGACGGTTACACACTAGGAAACCGAAATCGGTGACCGGAAGAATGGGTAGAGGCGTTTTCCACATTTATCGCGCCAAAATGGCTATTTTTGAAAATGAGGAACCCAATCGTCGATCGACACGCCACCAGTTGTAACGTACAAAATAAAGATTTCCTCCTCGTAGGTGGAAAACTAGTCAGACAAGGAAATAAGCAGATAAGGCAGAAAATCCTTCAAGTAATGACAAAATCCTGACTCCGACTCTGACCCCGACAAGGTATCAGTGTCCAAGTCAAGGGGGACTTCTGTTAACAGCAAAAATTGGTGAGGGACCAAAGAAGAATTTTCCACCTCAACACAAGGAGAATACAGGAGTACAAGCACCATCCAGCTACCACGTCAAAGGCGGACTCCGACTTGTCCGAATACACACCCCCTTCCAACAGGGTCCAGTCTAGCTTCTCCCTAACTTCTTAAGGACCCCGCCAACATCTTGGTTCAAAAATATGGCCGCGAGCCAGACTTCTTACTAGAACTCACAGCGAGGTCCAACCCCACTAAGATCGGGCTTCCTATAGACCCCGCAGCACTCCGACACAGTTTTCTATAGACCTCGCAGCACCCCGACACAGACTACCACGAAAATATCCTGGTATGATACCAGCTAGATATCCCCTACTCCATCATCTAGATGCCTACAGGCTTACACTTTCTGAAATAAACTACCCCGCCAAGCAAGAGAAGGGCAAGTTTCCAAGCCACTCCGAGCAAGAAAAGGAGATGAATTTTGTCAATATAGATGGAGGTAGAGAAGAAGCAATGTTGTTTGTAGAAGTATTTCCAACCAAGGTTGATGATCTGGGGAGTTTTGTGATCACCATATCAGTTGGAGATAGTGAATTGCTAAGGGGAGTGCTTGACTTGGGAGCAAACATCAATATGATGGGCTTATCATTATATAAGGATTTGGGTTTGGAAGGTTTGAAGCCAACCAAGATGAAGCTTTTATTAGCGGACCAAATTTCTCGGACACCATAAGAAGAGCTAAAGGATGTTCCAATCCAAGTGGGTGGTTATCTTTCATGGCTACCTCTCAAATGAGGATTAATGTGTGTAAGAAGAGAGTCATGATGTATTCATTTGAAAGAGAACATGAGATTGATACTATCACATATAATGATAACCTAAAAAGCATTAGGAGTTGCTATGTGGTGGTTGTGCAACCACTGGAGATAAAGAGTGATAGAGTGAACAACTTGGTGCAATTGTATGAGAAGAGTAGTGATCGAACCAAAATTGGTATGATTTTGGACCTCATGTCCTTCTCTTTTTGCTTGATTTTTGGGCAATATTCCGTGATTTAATTGCGTAAATTAAGTATTTTTAGGAATTTACAGAGTTCAGGGGCATTGGAGTAATTTTGGTGAAATAAGGGCTAAAGTGCAATTATTGTAGAAAGATTGAAGTTAGTGTGATTTTACAAGAGATCAGGGGTGCTTTCCATAAATTGCCAAGTAGCATAGCAATCAGACGCCATGTCAGATTAATGAAGCTGTGCGTTTAGATGTGTGGGCTTGGGCTCCTAAGTGCACCCCTGCCCTTGTTCTAAACGCGCCCCAGTAGCCCACGTATTAAATGAAATGGTGCGTTTTGAGGGGTGTGGCCTCTAAACACACCACAGCCCATGTCTAATTACACCCCAAAGAAGGCAAAGCAAGAAGCAGCTAAGTGCATCCCTGTCTACTTCTAAATGCACCCCAAAAGAGACAAAAAGTTCAACGTCTAAGCGCACCCCAGTCGCCCATAGAGTGCACCCCCTGTCTTCTGATCGAACCAAAATTGGTACGATTTTGGCCCTCATTTCCCTCTCTTTATGCTTGATTCTTGGGCATTATTTTGTGATTTAATGGTGTTAATTAAGTATTTTCAGGTATTTATAGAATTCAGGGGCATTGGAGTAATTTTGGTCATTTGGGGGTAAAAGAGTAATGTTTGAAGGAAAGTTTGAAGTTTTCGTGATACTAGAAGAGATCAGGGGATCTAGCTGCAATTTGCCACGCAAAAGAGGCAAGGGCGCCACGTGGCGAGTTGAAACGGTGCGTTTGGTCAGAAATGATTAGTGGACCGCTGAGCGCACCCCGGCCCAATGTTGAATGCGCCCAGCAGCCCATGCACCAAGCATCAAAACGGTGCGTTGCAATTAAGGGAAGCAGATCTGATATTGGGCCTGATCGTGGCCCAAATGCACGCCCAAAAGCTAGCCCAAACGCGCGCCCAAATCTGTTATGCGCAGCCCAATTACACCCCTCTCTTCTTTTAATTGCACCCCACTTTAATCAAAGCTGCAGCAGCCCACTACACCCCATCTCCCTGCTGATTGCACCCCCTTTTAACTATTCATCTTCTCCTTCAGCTAGCCACGATCACCATTGACACCCCTAAACCCTAAGTGCCGCCGCCGGCCAGAAGTCCACCTTCCCGGAGTCACCGTCGACGGGTTCCAATGGCAAACAGACGGCCACCTCACCGGCAACCCGGTCGCAACCCTCCCGGCGTCCCAATCGGACGGAAAACCGGCCATCCAATCCTCACGTCCACGTCACGCCCACGTCACCCCTTTTGGTCGCCATTTGTCATTCAAGGTCGCCATGGCGACAGGGAGATGATTTCCCACACCTGATTGCTTCGCCCCTTGGTCGCCACTTTGTCGCCATTTGCTCAAACCGCGACTTCACTGCTGTGTTTCTCTGATTGGCTATTTTTGGTGGGCAAATTACAGAAAGGCCCCCTAGAGGGGCCAAAATGGCAGTTTGACAAATAGAGGGGGTGTTTTGGTAATTAGCCATTCGTGACCTATTTTGAAAACACTATAAATTCATCCTCTTTTCAATTTGAAATACCAAGCTTTACCAAGCCATTCAATTCATATTCTCTCCTACCAATCTCCCTTTTCTCCATTAATCATCTCCCAAACTCCTCCATTTCTATACTTGGACTTATCTTTTCCATCCAAAACCTCACACCAAATCTTGATTACTTCCCTAGACCATTCCTTCCCTACCATTTTCTCCATCACAAATCCTTTGTCACTCACCATAAGCCATCCACCTATCTAGACACATCCTCATCTTCCATTCTTTGCATCTAGGAGCATCAAAGGAGAACAAGGATCAAGCACTAAAGAAGGTGGCCCAAGGGTGATTTCCTTACCATTTACTTGTTTTTATTTGATTGCTACTATGTGTAATTAAACCCCTAATTTAGGGGATTGATTTGATGAACATTTGGTTGTGGGTTTTTGCTTAAGCTTTGTAATGAATCTCTATATGTGTTCTATTTATTAATTCATTAGATTCTATTCATTATGTGATTGACTTGTATACCCACTTGTTAATTACAATCTTGTTTAGAATAACATGTTATATAATCACTCTTGGATTGACACACTTGAGTGATTAAGAACCCAATAAATAGGATGGATTAGTGGAGGGTATATCAACCACATTGATCTAAACCTAAATTGGTTAACATGTAGAGATTGGTCCTTAAAGTGGCTTAAAAAGCAATACCCATACCTACTTGCTAATCAATCAATTCCCTAGCATCAACATTAATTGTTTACATCCATTTTTCTTATCAAGATTGTGAGTCTTCTATTTTTCATATCACCATATTTTTAGTTAGGTTAATTTTGTATGTTTGTTTGATGGTTTGACAAACCATACACTCATTCATCATTTATGCTTTATTTTATTGTTTCTAGATTAGCTAATTAAATCAACATATTTCTCTAATTCCCTGTGGAACGAATTCTAAGCTTACCACAATACTCGTTTTCAAAACTCAAAATATATTGCGTAAGATTCACTTTATAAACATTCTTTTGGTAATTCGCAATTTGGTAACGACACAAAAAGCGAGTCATCATCTTCACCAAACTTCATCTTCTTCCTCGTAATAACAGCCATGGCTGCCTAAAACCCTAGCTTTTTTTCACATCACCATTCCGATGATTCAAGACCCAATTCTAGTCAGTTTCCGACCCAAAAGGACTGTAGCCTCAACGCAAGTCCAATCGACACCGATTTTAGCGCACTTCCGATCTATTTCAGTCGTATGCATCACCTCCTCGTTGCTCCCAACTATCGCTGAAACAAATTATGGTGTGTTCAATATTAATCTAGAGGGGGGGTGAATAGATTTTATCCGATTTTACCAAATTTTCGTTAATGGTCAAGATTACGAAAATACCCTCCACTAGTCAAAATACAATAGCAAGTGTAATATGGTGCGGAAATTAAAAGACACTTGATATTTACGTGGAAACCCTCACGGGAAAAACCACGGGCTATGTAAGTGAGCCACACTTGAACCTCGAATCCACTAAATGTGTAAAACGATTACAACCTAATCCCGGAAGTAATCACACACCTACCTAATCCCGGTATAAGTGAACCTAGTCCCAATGCTTGTGATTTATGCAACCTAATCCCGGAAGCAACACAAGACTTAGTTCTCAATGAAGAGAAAACAACCTAAGTGAATATATGAAATACTCAAAATGCAACAAGAGCAAGGCAACTCTATATGCTTACCTAGAATGATGATATATCAATGAAATCAATCCTAGATATCAAAAGCTAAATGACATATCATAAAGCTTAGCTAGATGTTATCAATCACAAAACAATCCTAGCTATCAAACAATGTCAACATGTCCAAACATGTGAACTCAATTAGTTGTAGAGAATTTCTAACAACATAATTGTCAATTAAATCCACAAGAACATTCAATTAAGCTTGACTAGATAAATAAACATTAATCTATCAACCTAATCATCAACCAATTGTACAAGAATGTTCTAGGGTTAGCTATTTAGGGAAAATCATCCTAATCATGTAAGCTACCACAAACAAAACCCAATCATGTCATAACTTCACTAAATATGCAATAAGAGTGAAGATTTGCTAAACTAAGCAATAAAAGACATGTCTTGACTAAGATAGAACAATAAATGAAGATGTTGAGTTTGTTCTACTTACCAAGTCATAAATGAAGAAGACCCATGGAAGATTGATGCATGAAACATGTTAGATGCACATGGGTTTTGGGTTTGGAGAGTTAAAGAAGCAAGATTGAAGCTTTCTCTCTCTAGGGTTTGAGTTTCTCACTCTAAGGTCTGATTTTGAGCTCTTAAAAACGAGCAAGGAAGAAGATGATACTTATATAGGACCCCTAGATGAAATGACGTCGTTTTGAAAAATTTGCAACAGATCGCCCGATTCTGCGCCCTTGGCCGCAGAACAAGGGCGCAAAAATGCACCTGATGGTTTTGCGGCCCCTAAACGCAAAAACCAAGGGCGCAGAAAAGAGGACAGAGAGTATGAATTCTGATCCTTGTTCTGCGTCCTTATTTCTGCGGCCTTGGCCGCAGAACAGGGCGCAAAAACGCACCTGATGGAGTTTCCTAAAAAGAAAAATATGATGTGTAATTCCAAGCAAGATGCACCCATATGGACAAGAATGAAGAGAGATTAAATGAGCAATTCATGCATACACACAATAAAGACACAACACATTCAAGAATAAGAATTATGCAAGTGTTGTGTGTGTGTGCATCTATTTCTCTTCATTACAAGAAACACTAAGAATTATACCTTTGGAGTGCTTCTTCCCTTGAGGTCTTGAAAAGGGCCTTTGAACATGATCTTCAATCACCTAACTACCCTTACAATTCAAACCCCCAATATGTGGTTTGTCTACGAAATAAGCCAATCAACAATGGGAATCCTTACAATCTCCCCCTTTGGCTATTTCGTGACAAAACCACCACTCACATTGATCCTCACAAGATAAATGAAACTTCGGGAAATTCTACATTACAAAGTACAAAGAGATAAGAAAATAAAACTTCAAGTCTTCAATCTCTTGTAGAATAACCAAACCTTCAAAACAATTAGAATACACTTCCAAAGCAAGTGTATGTGAGATGATCAAGTGAAAGAAAAAACAAGCATTTGCATAAGAATCTTTTAACCACAATATCATGCAATGTATGAGTATGCAATGCTCCCCCTCAAAGGTTACTCTCTCTCAAACTTCTCCCCAAAGCATACACAATGCTCCCCCTATATCTCTCAAGACTTCTCCCCCTTTTTGTCATGAGATAGGCAAAGGAGCTCCCCCTATTGGATTGCTTTAGCAAAGAGAGCTATTTGCACAAAAGGCATTTGCATAATCATATAAACGAACTTTATGCAATTCAAGAATTGAGAGAGATTCAAGGAGATTTTATTCACAGAAAAGTGTGTGTGTGTAAAAATTGCTTAGCATGTAATACAAGCACTATTGAGCTCATGCATAAGAATCAATCAAAGCAACAATCAACAGGTTTTCCAAATGAAGTCAAACCAATTAGAGCCCTGTTGTTATGACAAGAAGATATATATCCAAGCATTTGTGTGCAGAGTGTACTAATCACATCAAAAAATATATCATCTTTTCTACATTGCAAGACACATCATCAATCAACAATTTTGAGGTCTTTATTAAGCAATGCTTCACACACATCATCAAACACATTTCAACTTTTCTGTTTTTCTCCTTTATCCTAGAAAGCATGTATTTCTGTTTATCATGCTAATGTAACTCTCTTGAAGGCTTTCACTCGGTTTCAAATGAGTAGCCATTTCCTACATTGGGCGGCTGCACGTCATATTGCCAGTAGCCCTTTTTCAAGAGAGAGCTTAAGAATGCATATCAAAGAATCATGAACATGGAGAATAATTTGAGGTCAATCACATGTACTAACAAGTAGAACATTCCTCAAATGGATAAGCACACTCAAGCAAAAATAGAAATCATGCAGTACATGCTAGGCAACCGTGCAAGGTGTTATTAAAAACATTATTAAAGCATTAATCAATGTTATTCACCAAGCATTCTCAAACAATCATAAAAGAGCATAAAAGAAGTTAACTTTTTGCATATGACAATTCATGCAAGTTTGCTCTCTTTGCTTGAGCTCCCCTTATTGGGGTCAAAAACTAGAACTCATCACTCCACAAGACATATTCCAATAGATCTACTAAGAGTTTTAAATCGAGTAGCATCTAGAGGTTTTGTAAACAAGTCGGCTAGTTGATCATTTGTACCTACATGCTCAAGTACAATGCATTTATTTTCAACTAGTTCTCTAATGAAATGATGACGGATGTCAATATGCTTAGTTCTAGAATGTTGAACCGGATTCTTGGAAATATTAATAGCACTCATGTTATCACAAAAGAGAGTGAGTGTACCTTGGTTGAATCCGTAGTCTACTAGCATTTGCTTCATCCATAGGAGTTGTGTGCATCCACTCCCCGCGGCTATGTACTCGGCCTCCGCCGTGGACAAGGAGATTGAGTTTTGCTTCTTGCAAAACCAAGAAACAAGATTGTTTCCAAGGAAAAAGCAACCGCCCGATGTGCTTTTCCTATCATCACAATTTCCGGCCCAATCCGCGTCACTAAAGCCTACAAGACTAGCATTAGTGTCAAAAGAGTACCAAATCCCATAGTTAGAAGTCCCATTCACATATCGAATGATTCTCTTGACGCAAGAGAGATGGGACTCCTTGGGATCGGATTGGTACCTAGCACACACACCCACACTAAAGGATATGTCGGGCCTACTTGCGGTCAAATAAAGCAAGCTTCCTATCATACCCCTATAAAGTGTTTGTTCTACACTTTTACCACTAGCATCTTTGCTTAGTTTCAAAGTGGTGCTCATGGGTGTGTTACAATGTTTGGCTTTCTCAAGACCAAACTTCTTCACTAGGTTTTTGGCATATTTGGCTTGGGATATGAAGATCCCATCACTTAATTGCCTAATTTGCAAACCTAGGAAGTAACTAAGCTCACCAACAAGGCTCATCTCAAATTCATGAGACATAACATCAACAAATTGTTGGACTTTGGTGTTGTTGGTGGATCCAAACACTATATCATCAACATATATTTGAGCTATAAAAAGCTCATCATTGTCTTTCTTGATGAATAGAGTCTTGTCAACACTACCTCTTGTGTAATCATTGTTGACAAGAAATTGAGTGAGGCGCTCATACCAAGCCCTCGGTGCTTGTTTCAACCCATAAAGAGCCTTCTTGAGGCGATAGACATGGTTGGGGTGGTGTGCATCCACAAACCCCTTGGGTTGCTCAACAAACACTTCCTCTTGCAAGAAGCCATTGAGGAAGGCACTCTTAACGTCCATTTGGTGCAATTTGAACTTGTGCACACAAGAGATGGACAAGAGAAGCCTAATGGACTCTAGGCGGGCAACGGGAGCAAAAGTCTCCTCAAAGTCGATACCCTCAATTTGAGAGTACCCTTGTGCAACAAGTCTTGCCTTGTTACGCACTACGTTGCCATCCTCATCGGATTTGTTCCTATATATCCATTTTGTGCCTATGACATTAGTGGTCTTAGGCCTAGGAACTAGAGTCCAAACCTCATTCCTTTCGAATTGGTTTAGCTCTTCTTGCATGGCAAGAACCCAAAACTCATCATTTAGAGCTTCATCAATCTTTTTGGGCTCTATTTGAGAGGTGTAGCATGTGAAGCTAATAAGATTAGCTATTTGCCTTCTAGTCCTAACACCCTCATTCACATCTCCAATAACATCTTCTTTGTTATGGAGTCTTCTAACCCATGGAGCGGGTTCATTAGAGTCCAAGTTAGGAACTCTATCAATAGGTTGTGTGTCATTTTCAACAACATTGGATGTCCCCACATTAGGAGTCACAACAACCTTCTCCAAAGGAGAATCATCACTAAGAATAACCTCCTCCTCATGATTACTACACTTGAGCCTTTCATCATCAAATACAACATTAGATGATTCCATAACACTTAGAGTTTTCTTATTGAAAACTCTATAGGCTCTACTATTCAAGGCATAGCCAATAAAGATACCTTCATCACTCTTAGCATCAAATTTGCCAAGTTGATCTCGGTCATTTAAAATGTAGCATTTGCTTCCAAATGTGTGGAAGTAGCTAACATTTGGCCTCTTGCCTTTCCATAACTCATAGGAGGTATTCCTAGTACCGGGCCTTAGGAAAACTCTATTTCCTATATAACAAGCCGTGTTGATGGCTTCGGCCCATAGATTCCTAGGCATATTGTTGCTAAGCAACATCACACGGGCCATCTCTTGAAGAACCCTATTTTTCCTCTCAACAACTCCATTTTGTTGAGGTGTCCTAGGAGCCGAAAACTCATGGGAGATACCTATACTATCACAATAGGTTTCAAACGAAGCATTCTCAAATTCCCTCCCATGGTCACTTCTAATCCGTTTTATGCTTTTAATGTTGGAATTCATTTCATTTTGAAGTTTAGTACAAAGCATTTTAAACTTATCAAAAGTTTCGGATTTTTCTCTAAGAAAATATGTCCATGTGAATCTAGAGAAATCATCTACACAAACAAAAATGTATCTCTTTCCACCCAAGCTCTCGGTTTGCATAGGACCCATAAGATCCATATGGAGAAGCTCTAGAGGCTCCTTGGTAGAGAGATACTTGCCCTTTTTGTGCATGCTTTTAGTTTGTTTTCCTTGTTGACAAGGTCCACAAATACCATTGGCTTTCTTCCCAAGCTTAGGGAGGCCACGCACACATTCAAACTTTCCAAGGGTCCGTAGATCCCGAAAGTTCATGTGGCCAAGTCTTTCATGCCACAACTCAATTTGCTCATCCTTGGACACATTGTTTGAGACTATTCTAGCTTCAAGACAATAGCAATTGTCGCTAGATCTCATACCTTTCAATAAGGTTTGTCCATTGGGCTTTAGGATAGAGCAATTCTCTTTGTTAAACAAGACGGAATATCCTTCATCACTAAGATGAGAAATGCTAATCAAATTGGCTTTCAAGCCATCAACAAGTAAAGCATTGGATAAGGAGGGCAATCCGGGAACGGAGATGGTTCCTTTCCCTATGACATTCCTTTTGGATCCATCACCAAAGGTGACATTTCCTCCTTCCTCCATAACAAGAGTCTCGAAGAAACTCTTGTTTCCCGTCATGTGCCTAGAGCACCCACTATCAAGATACCAAAGATTAGAAGAATTTGCCTTCAAGGCAATTTGTGCAACATGGCAAACATTTTCATTCTTTCTAATCCATTTAAGAACAACATTTTCTTTCTTAAAGGTCTTTGGTACATGTGCTCTAGTAATCCTAGGATCATGCAAATTAGTCTCATTATTCCTAGGAACATGCATCTTGGCTCTAGTCTTTCTCTTCTCAATCATGCTTCTAGTTCTACACATTTTAATATATCGAAAGCAATTTGGTCTTATGTGACCATTAAAACCACAAAAGTGACAAATGGGAATGAATTGAGGAATCATACCATTGCCTTGAGCATTTATGGGAGCCTTCCCTTTTCTTTGTGGTTGAGTGGGTTCAATCCATCTCCTTTGTTGAACCGGTCTATCTTGCTTCCAATGTTGGACTTGCATGATTGGATTTTTCCCTTTTTGAGCCAATAGATGAGGAATGTTGGCTTGAGGTTGTCTCCTTGGTGCCATCTTCACTTGTGCACTTTTTGAGTTTTGTCCTAGATCTATTTTCTTCCTAGGAGTGTGCACCGGAGAAGCTTCTATGTTGCCCAAGCTCTTAACAAACACGGTCTTCTTAGAAGAGGTGGTCTCTTGACAATCTTCAAACCCAAGACCTCTCTTGTCACATGGACTCTTTCCAACACCAAACATGTGATCTAATTTTTTGGTGCTAGAGTCCATCCTAGTAAGTGACTTCTTAGCTTCAACAAGCTCCCTCTTCAAACCTTCTTCATTCCTCCTAGATAAAGCTAACTCCTCTTTTAGCTTATCTTCTCTCTTCTTAAGTCTTTCCACTTCTTCACTTAAGAGATCATTGTGAGATGAAAGCTCAAGATTTTCTTCTCTCAACATCTTGATCTTCTTAGTGGTTTTCATCTCTAAGCTCCTAAACTCCTTAAGATATTCAACTAACACTTCTTTCTCCACATATCCATTAGTGGAGTTAGCATCGGAGTCATCTTCACTAGAGTCACTTTCCCTTTGACTCTCTTCCTCTTTTTCACTACCACTTTTGCTCTTGTGAGAAGAGGCAAAAGCTAGGAAGTTAGCCATGATGTCTTCATCATCCGAAGAATCATCTTCTTCATTGGAGTCATCACTACTTCCACTCCAAGTGGCGGCCATCACTTTTCCCTTCTTCTTTTCCTTGTGATTAGCACATTCGGGAGCAAAGTGACCAATCCCGCCACACTCAAAGCAACGGACCCCTTTCCTTTCGGTCCTCTCTTGCCTTGGTTCAAACTTCTTGAAGGGAACCTTTTTCTTGTCTTGGCCTCTAAAACCAAATCCCTTCTTTCCAAACTTCATAACCTTGTTGAATCTTTTCACAAACAAGGCCATGTCTTCATCCGAGTCATTCTTCACCTCCTTTTCATCCTTAGAAGCTTTCAAAGCAATACCCTTTTGCTTTTTAGGAGGAGTAGTGCTAGGACCCTTCCTAGACTCATAGGCTAGAAGTCTTCCAATGACTTCACTCGGCTTCATATCCTTATATCCACTATTTTCTTCTAAAGCCGTCACCTTTGACTCAAACCTATCCGGTAAGGATCTCATAATCTTTTGTTTAATCCTCCTATCCGAATAAGGATCACCAAGTTGATGACTTTGGTTGACTATGTCCATCAACTTGATCTCGAAGTCGTTGAAGCACTCATTCTCCTCCATCTTGAGCATCTCAAATTGAGTTTGGAGAACTTGAAGCTTGGAGTCCTTCACAACTTCGGTTCCCTCATGAGCAACTTCTAGGATTGTCCATGCCTCCTTAGCAACCCTAGTGTTTTGAATCAACTTGTATTGATTCTCATCCATGGCACATAGGATGGCATGCATAGCCTTCCTATTCCATTTTGACGCCTCAAATTCTTGTGCACTCCATTGTGCCTTAGGCTTCAAAACTTCTTCTCCTCCACCCGTAGGAGTCATCATGGGAAGATCATATCCATCTTCAACCGACATCCATGCTCGGTCATGAAGTTGACATATGTAGGATTCCATCTTCCCTTTCCATGAGGAGTAATTCAATCCGGTGAGAAGAGGAGGACGTGTGCTAGAAGCCCCCTCGTTGCTACCACCGTTTCCACTCATTGTGTTTATGAATGAAATGAAATGAATGCACAATGTATGAATGAACAAAAATCACACAAATGCAAAACACACCAAAATGAGCAAGGATCACCTATGTATATCTAGGAACCCGCTCTGATACCAATTGAAACAAATTATGGTGTGTTCAATATTAATCTAGAGGGGGGGTGAATAGATTTTATCCGATTTTACCAAATTTTCGTTAATGGTCAAGATTACGAAAATACCCTCCACTAGTCAAAATACAATAGCAAGTGTAATATGGTGCGGAAATTAAAAGACACTTGATATTTACGTGGAAACCCTCACGGGAAAAACCACGGGCTATGTAAGTGAGCCACACTTGAACCTCGAATCCACTAAATGTGTAAAACGATTACAACCTAATCCCGGAAGTAATCACACACCTACCTAATCCCGGTATAAGTGAACCTAGTCCCAATGCTTGTGATTTATGCAACCTAATCCCGGAAGCAACACAAGACTTAGTTCTCAATGAAGAGAAAACAACCTAAGTGAATATATGAAATACTCAAAATGCAACAAGAGCAAGGCAACTCTATATGCTTACCTAGAATGATGATATATCAATGAAATCAATCCTAGATATCAAAAGCTAAATGACATATCATAAAGCTTAGCTAGATGTTATCAATCACAAAACAATCCTAGCTATCAAACAATGTCAACATGTCCAAACATGTGAACTCAATTAGTTGTAGAGAATTTCTAACAACATAATTGTCAATTAAATCCACAAGAACATTCAATTAAGCTTGACTAGATAAATAAACATTAATCTATCAACCTAATCATCAACCAATTGTACAAGAATGTTCTAGGGTTAGCTATTTAGGGAAAATCATCCTAATCATGTAAGCTACCACAAACAAAACCCAATCATGTCATAACTTCACTAAATATGCAATAAGAGTGAAGATTTGCTAAACTAAGCAATAAAAGACATGTCTTGACTAAGATAGAACAATAAATGAAGATGTTGAGTTTGTTCTACTTACCAAGTCATAAATGAAGAAGACCCATGGAAGATTGATGCATGAAACATGTTAGATGCACATGGGTTTTGGGTTTGGAGAGTTAAAGAAGCAAGATTGAAGCTTTCTCTCTCTAGGGTTTGAGTTTCTCACTCTAAGGTCTGATTTTGAGCTCTTAAAAACGAGCAAGGAAGAAGATGATACTTATATAGGACCCCTAGATGAAATGACGTCGTTTTGAAAAATTTGCAACAGATCGCCCGATTCTGCGCCCTTGGCCGCAGAACAAGGGCGCAAAAATGCACCTGATGGTTTTGCGGCCCCTAAACGCAAAAACCAAGGGCGCAGAAAAGAGGACAGAGAGTATGAATTCTGATCCTTGTTCTGCGCCCTTATTTCTGCGGCCTTGGCCGCAGAACAGGGCGCAAAAACGCACCTGATGGAGTTTCCTAAAAAGAAAAATATGATGTGTAATTCCAAGCAAGATGCACCCATATGGACAAGAATGAAGAGAGATTAAATGAGCAATTCATGCATACACACAATAAAGACACAACACATTCAAGAATAAGAATTATGCAAGTGTTGTGTGTGTGTGCATCTATTTCTCTTCATTACAAGAAACACTAAGAATTATACCTTTGGAGTGCTTCTTCCCTTGAGGTCTTGAAAAGGGCCTTTGAACATGATCTTCAATCACCTAACTACCCTTACAATTCAAACCCCCAATATGTGGTTTGTCTACGAAATAAGCCAATCAACAATGGGAATCCTTACAATCGCCCCACATCTGAATGGCGACCACATAGTGACATCATTGTCGCTATTTGCATTTCGATATCGCCATGGCAACAGGGAGTTGTTTTTTATACCTGATTGCATCGCCCTAGTGTCACCAATTACGTCACCATTGAAACAAATTGCGACCTCTTCCCTGTGCTCATCTGATTAAGTGTGCAAATTACAAAATGCACCCCTATTGAGGACTAAATGGTAATTTGCCATGGTCAGGGGTGTTTTGGTAATTTATCACCCGAGACCTAATTTGAAAACCCTATAAATAAATCCTTATTTTCAACTCTTGACAACTCTTGTTCATCAAGAAACCTCCTTTCTCCACCATTCCTAATCCCACCATTCTCCTCTCTAATAAACACCTAGATTACTCCACATAAATCATTCCTCTCTTTCCATCTTCTCCACCCATTTCCTTTGTCACTTTCCATTTGAAAACACCTATCTAGACACCTCCTCAACACCTAATCTTTGCACAAGACTCAAGTAAGGAAGCTCAAGGAAGGATCAAGCTTACAAGAGAGACCCAAGGGTGATTTCTCTCCATTTTACTTCCTTTCTTTGTTTGTGATTATGTGTAATTAAACCCCCTTTCTAGAGGGATGATTTGAAACACTTTTGGACAATGAGTATTTATTAAGGCTTTCAATATAATGTTTGCATAATTAGAGTTTTATTTACTTTTTAATTAGATCTTGCACTTATGTGATTAAATGAGTATTGACACACTTATTGATTACAATATGTTGTACAATAATTTGTGATAAAATTGGTTGAGTTATTAACACACTTGATTGATTGTAGCACATAGTGAATAGGATTGGCTTTTGGAGGGTAGGCTTACCATGATTTCCTAGGCAACTCGATCGTCACTAACCAATCCCACCGTGACCCCCTCTCCTTAATCGGTTAGGCATTGCTGTGGGAAGTTGTTTAGGGTTCGTAGTGATAGTCTAAACAGCACTTTTGAATGAGATCAGTCATTGATTGTGTGAATAGTGCATTAATGAAGCCAATGATGAATTGCTCAAAGTCCATTAGCTACTCTGTTGTTATTTTCCTAGACTTCTAATTAATTGTTTAATCATTATCTTGTCTAAGTTGTTGTTATTGGATTCCTATCTATTCATATTCTCTTTACATTTTATTACTTTTATTTTCCATGTATGTTTGATGGTTCCTTAAACCAAACACCATTCAAACTACCATGATTTATTTTATTTGCATTTTAGATTAGTTAAATAATTCAACTAATTACTCTAATTCCCTGTGGAACGAATCCTACTTACCACTTTACTAATTTTCTATCTAAGTGGATTTTTAAGTGGTGAAATTTGTTTTCAAAAATGATCACATTTAAAACATTATTTTGTTGCAAAAAATGACTACATCAAGTAGCTAAGAGGATGAAGAAAGAATAGGTGATTCTGGGTGATTCGGAGATTAAATAGCTCAAAAATGCTAATAAAGAGTTCATGCTTGAGGTAAAAGTTCTTAAGGAGGAAACGTATGCACTTGAGAAGAAGGTTAAAGACCTATCAAAGAAGAATCACAAGTTGAGGAAGATCAACAAGACTCATACAATAGAGAATGAGTCTACAGTGCAAGAGTTGGAGGACCTAGCCAAGCTCACCAAAGAATTTGAGGAGGAAGACCCTAATGAGTGTTGATACCAAGAACGAGGCAATAGAGGAAGTTAAAGAGGAGATGAGCAAGAAAGAGGTGGCATTGAAGATAGCCGAAGTGAAGGAGTGTGACTACTTGGTGGAGATTGATCAGATTGAAAAAGTCATCAAAACACTCATCGAAGATTGTCACTCCAAGCCTCAAGTTCTAATGCAAAAAGGGAGAATTCCTCTCTCTTCTCTATATTGCTATTTTTTCCATAAGAAAGGTCATAACAAATCTAGGTGTTTTGAATTTTTGAAGCATATTGATCATGAACAAGCTAGGCCTAGGATGAGACCTAATCATGTTAAGAAAATATAGGTTAGGAAGGATTTGGTGACCAAGTCCAAAATGAGTCTAGAGGACCAATTTGGGTAGTCAAGAAAAAGAAGAATGAATGTTTGGTTTCCCTTGTGATGAGCATCATGGTCCTAATTTGCATGATAGGATGTGATAGTGTAGATTTGAATTTTATATTTTTATGTTTTGAATAAAAATTTGTTGTGTTTTGTTTAAATTCTTGTTTTATGTTGTTTTGCCTTTTTGTTGTTCTCAAATAAGTGTTCTTATGTCTTTATGGTTGAATTGAAAGCTTATGTTGTGTTTGGTAAAACATTGTTGCAGGAAATGGTTCAAAAATTGCACAAGATGTTACCAATAAGTGATTGTCGCGGTTGTGTCATTATGACCATACCGTAACAATCAAAGGCGGCAATAAAATTGCGAAGGAAAATGGGTTTTCTATGGCAAAGAGCGACAGATAAAGGGTGACACTGTACCTGATAGATTTGCGGTTGTGTCGCTGTCCCGTCACCAAATGACCAACAGCGACAACGGGAGTCACTTAATCAAATGGCAGCATTTTGGGATGTCACAGTGGTGTCGTTGTGGCAAAAGGCGACAATCAAGACTGCGACCTAGGTCAGAAAAGCGTTAAAATAGTCATTCAAGAATAGAGAGCGACACAACTCAAACCTTCAAAAGATTTTCAAATTCTGTCAACTCTCTCAAATCGTGGCAAGCACAAAATTGTCAACATTGGTAGCTCTAATCTCTAGTACTTTGATTCCTTGATTATACATTGATCTCCATAGCATCTAGATATTCTAGGGGTGGTTTTTGTGTTGATTGAAGTGATTAGCACCAAGGATTGGTTTATCTGTGTGTTTGTCATGCATATTGGATTATTTGGTATTTGTGGGAGTTTGGTGGTGGTGTTTAAGTGTTGTAGAAGTGTCATTGTGCTGTCGTAATTTTATTAGGACAATTTGTTAGGATTATGCTCAATAGCAAGAGTGTAATAGTGTAATTAACAATCTTATTCATATTAATAAAGTGATTTCTGGTTTAAACAAATCTTATAGCATTTATAGTTTAATAATTGTTAAAGTAAATAATCATAAGGTCTAAAGACTATGAGAAAAGAAGAATTGTTCATACATCTGGATATGTATGTGGTAGACACAATTCTTTAGTTAGTCTTGAATATCGTTCACAACTTAAGTTAAAGGTTGGGCACCTTTATCTTGTTAAAGTTGTAGAATTCTTTTGCTAGCATTTGAGTGGGATCAAATGAGATATGATGAGTCTAAAATCATCGGAGTGTCTTCGAGCAAAAGGATCTAGTGCACTGGGTGCATTGAACAGGATCACAATGAAATACTTTATCTATAACCGTCAGTAGATAAAAGTAATTTCATTATCAGGACAATCGGAGAGTCTATCTTAATCTTGAGATAAATGATGGACTTATGGTTGCAGGTGATATCATTTGAGCTATCAATGAGTACGATTATATCGCATAGTCTATCCTCGATAGTTTGGTGATATTCATTTGTTAATCGATAGAGGACTTCATTTATAGATATGGACATCGTGACTCCATTTGTTAAATGAGAGTATAATATCATCATATGGATGTTTTGAGGTAATTGGATATTAAATCTCAACGTTGAGTTTCCAATAGTGTCTATTGAAAACATGGCTTCTGGACAAGTCAAAATATCCAAGTTCAAAATGTGGTCATATGAGTAAATATGGTAACTTGGAGAGTTATAGGCGGTCTATGAACTCTTGGCGATTACTGATATTAATCACGAGGATACACTATCTCCAATATGATTGTCTAGGGTATGAATGAGGAAGCATCTTCCTTTTCTGTCTTTATTTAAGAGTTCAATTTTAGCTCTTTAGTGGAATGAGCTAAAATTAATGGATCGGACCTAAGTGAATCATTTGTTGATTGTGATTAGGTTATGTCTATTGGAGCTTAAATTTAGATAGCCCGCCAAGATCCCCAATCCACACGGACTTGCATGGATCACTTGAAATATTCTACCGGACCAATTTAGGGTCCATCTAGAATTGCAATTTAATATATTAAGAATATAATTTGCACATTATTTATGTAATGGGCTGCACAATTATATTTATATATTAATGGATAACATGTGGGCTTGTTTCTTTTAGTAAGAATGGGTCTAGTTCACATGTGGGCTTTTTATTTAAAGTCCTATGGATTTAATGAAATAAGAAAAATAATATTTGGCCCAATACACATATGGGGCGGCAACATGCTATAATGGCATTTAATATTATTTTGTTTCATTATTTAATTAAATAAGAATTAATTAATTTATTAATTAATTGTTTAATTAAAGTAACAAATCTTTTCTAAATAGGAAATATGATTCCTATTTGTATACTATTGGTAGTAGTATAATTAAATAGAAAGACTTGTTTGACAAGGAAAATAAATAATTAATTTTATTTATTTAATCAAATAGGAAGTCTTTTTATTTTAGTCCAATAAGGAATAAAAGATTATTGAGTTGGATTAGGGTTTGGAAATCTTAAACTAAATAGGAATTAGGGTGCAACTAAATCTCCAATATTTTAGGAGTGAAATTGCGGCAACCCTAATTTGATTTGGTAGAGATTTCGGCCACCCTAGGGCAAAAAGGAAGAGAAAAATTCGGCCACCTATATAAGACCACATATAGATTTCGGCCACCCCCTAGTGCTAAGGTGCAGAATTTTTCTTCTTCTTCTTCTTCTAAACTCATAGCTAGAAATCTATTATTCTACTAAGAACAAAAAGAACATAGATTATTCTTTGATTGTATTCTAGTTGCTTATTCATCTATGAGCTTGTGAATACTATATCGATTAAGGTTCACGCGAGTTTCGATCATTAGATTGAGAACTCAAAAGTGACCGGAATAATCTTAGGTTCTTTTAGATTGTTTTTGGGACTAACGGATCAAGAAAAGTTTGTTGAATCCAATCACAGGTTTGCAATTCAAAGAAAGGGAGACCACGCTCCTAGGTGATCCACGTTCGTGCTAGGATTGAAGATCTTGCGGATTACCATCGACGCAAGTCAATCGGATCACGCTACAAGAGGTATTAATATATTTTATTACTTTCTTATATATATATGTTTGATTAATCAAAAGGGTTTAAGGTTCATAATTGGAAAAATTTTAAAAGCTACCCAAACATTTTTTTTGTCTCGCTTCCGCTGCGGGTACGTATATTTTTCCCTACACAATTGGTATAGTGTAAGTTTGATTTTGTGATGAAATGCTATCGAAAATGAAATTGTCAAATAACGGTGGCAAGGGTAGTAAGGCTCCTACACCGAAGAAGCCAAGTCAAGCGGCACAGAAGAAGAAGGGTCCAGAATGCACCCTAAATCAAGACTTCGATGAGCGTATGGAAATGTTTAGGGAGAAGAAGGTATGGGTAGAAAAAGGCATTAATTTGAAGGAGTTGGAGAACACTCCTATTCCGGCAACAATGAATGGTAGGGGGTGGGGTGGATTAGTAGCTACGCCTCTTAGGTACAATGAGAGGCTCATGAGGGAGTTCTACGCGGGGATGAACCATGGGGAGTTCATGAATGGCAATCCAGTTTTGGTTAGAGGGGTTCCCATTTACCTGAACGTCATGGACATTAACATATATTTTGAGACTACCCTTTTAGCCTTTGAGGAGATGCGGGAGCACATGGTAGAGGGGATAACTAGGAACCCGTTGTTTGAGAGAGGTTCGATGGATTTTGCCAACACATTGGTGATCACCCCAATGTTTTGGATTGCTAGGGAACATTCTCTCAAGCAATCCAATTTGAAGATTGAGCTTGCATTTTGGCACATCTTCATCACATACTCGCTTAGGCCGATTTCCCATGGGACCATGGTCCCATTTGAGGTTGCCCAGATTTTACATTGCATTATGTAAGGACAGCTGATTTATGTAGGAGTGTTAGTGAATATGGAGATCCAAAAGGTGGGCCGCAATGAGTCAGATTCAGGCCTCCTTCCATTCCCATGCTTGATTACAGAGATGTGTAGATTGGCATCTGTGGACATATCTGGGGATGTTCTGAAACCCCCTCTAGCTAATTTGGGTTTGGCAGCATGGCATCGTTTGCTATGGAAGCATTGTATGGTGATGCCCGAAGATGTGGATAAGCCACCTGCTAGGAAGAGGAAGATAATGAGAATATCAGAGGCTAGCACGAGTACCGAGGCGGAGTTTGAGAGAGTTATTTCGGATGATGAGTGGGGTGAGTAGGATGATGAGGATGTTGGGCCCCCCTGCTATTTTGCATGATGATAGTTAGCCCATATGCCTCCGGATTCTTGATAGTGTGGAGCATATTATGGATACCCAATCCGATGACTTTGATATTTTACATGCGGATGGTTTGGCTTTGGCGACTAGGTAGAAGGCCATAAAGAATAGGTAGGAGGAGATCCTGAAGAGGCATAGTACCTTGGAGAGTCTGACATGAGATTTGACTGAGGGTTTGGTCAAGGACTTCACAGAGCTCCGTAAGGAGTTAAGACTCACTCCATATGTCAGGAGGCCAAGGAAGACTGCCGATCCAGCCATTATACCAGAACCCAGTGCCAAAGTTGCCATAGAGACTCCATGTGTTCCAGCTACTATACCGGGGCCTAGTACCACAGTTGCTCTAGTGATTGTACCTGATCAAGTCCTACAAACTATACGTTCTACTGAGGAGAAGGCTGCTCAGTTGGAGTTAGCCTTAGCTCGCTCACTTGTTGACTAGGGAGCTCGCTCTTTAGGTGGTCTTCCTGTAGATGAGATAGCGGCACATAGTAGATTAGAAGAGGAGCAAGCTCAGAGAGAGGCCATAGCTAGAGAGGTGGAATTGAAGGACCTTAAGGGAAAGGGTATAGTTAGGACTAAGCTGACTAATGAGGATTCCGAGTAGATACCACCATCACTAGCCACACATAAATATTTATTCATCACATGTGCCTCACATTATTTACTAGGATATTTGGAGGACTTTAGTTTATATTTCAGTGTTTACTGTTGATATTACATTGTATATTTCTTTTATGAGCATTATTTTCTCGCTTTTGTTTTTGTTTCATTTTGCTCCTAATCCGTTCTTGCTTAGAATAAGGGTGTGAGATGATTTTGGTAGTGGATTTAGAATGAATGTGCTTAATTTTTGATTTTGGATGAATGGAATGATGATGAGTATGCAATTCATATTATATATCCTTTTTGGATGATTTTGTGCATATTAGGATGAGAAGGCACTTTGCCAAAATTTTGGGAAAACTTTGATTGTTTGAGGAAATATATGCATTCTTTGCTTTGGATTCTTTGGGTTGCGCCATTTGACCAATTTTGTTACCTATAAACATTGAGGACAATATCGAATTTAGGTTTGGGGGTACTTTTGTGCAACACCACTTTGCTTGGTTATTAAAATATGAGCTGAAATTTTCAAATTCTTACGATAAGGCCATAATTGAGCATACTTTGCTTGTAGAGATTGGGATTTACATGAGTAGTGAGGAAATGTGCATCTTTGCCATTGTTTGGCTTAGATTAATGTCATGTCATTTAGAATTTCATTAAACAAAGTGCGTTAATCTTTTTCTCATAATGTTGAGGTGAATTATCAAATTTGCTTGAGGCTAGGAATTAATAGTGGAGACTCTCGTAAGGATCACAAACACAGCCTTAAAAAACGTATTTTGAGTTGTCAAACATTCACTCTTTAAACACTCACTATAAAACACTCATTCAAGCATGTATAGGTCTCATTTGCACTTAAATGTTGCTTTTCATAGAATATTATGGACTGCTTGTGGACGCTTTAATTTGCTTTGTGGACAAACCTTCAGAAATGACTTTAGGCAATGCATGTGAAAAACCACTAATTTGGCCTAAATACTTCCATACCGTCTAATGTGTGTGCTTCCAAGCCCTTTTGAAGCCAATCACATCTTAAGCTTTTCATTCATGAACCACATCTACATGAACCATATAGCCTACATAATTGACTTACCTTGACCAAATGATTTGCTAAGGCTTAGGGAATGAATGTAAGCTCTTGTACTTGAAAATGTGGAGGCATGTACCTAGGCATGTAATTGTGTGCAAAAAAGTATTGCAATGCAGGAAAGATTGAAAAGAAAAAGGAAAGCAAAGAAAAGGAAAAGAGTGAAATGAAAAGATGTATGCAAAGAAGAGAAAAGAAAGGCAAAGCAAAGAAAAGAGAAGAAGAAAAAAAAAAGAACTATGAATTAGGCACAATTGGCTGAGATAGAAAATGAAAAGTTGAGTGAGCTACTCAAATGAAAAATTAGAGTAGAGTTGCACAATTGGATTGTAATTGTAAGCCTGGATGTAATCATTGGGTTCCTTGTTATCTATTGCCCCATTATTTGACTCACCATTCACCTAAGGCCCTATTACAACCAAAAGAAAGACCTTTATGATCTTTAGGAATGTCCACTTTGTGAATTTTGGTTGATGCATGTTCTTTCTAATTCATGGCTTACAATTTCATTCATGGGAAATAATTTTCAAAAATTGTGTTTTAAATGACATCATGTGCAATCAATTTGATATCCATGACATAAATTCATATTGCATATGCATTTTGAGTGAAGCCAAGGAATCTGAGAGAATAAATGAGAGAATCTGGTGAGGATTAGATATCGAGGCGAATTACATTCTAAACCGAATAGAACCTTCACTTTGAAGCTTTGACATTTTGAATGTAGGATCGCACTGCATACAATCATATTTAGAGTGGCATGCTCTTAATCTTTACTTAAACATTTCTGACATGAATAAGTCCTTGCTAGTGCATCATTGTTTTAATCTCTTCATTTTGGTTTCGCATATTGATCAATGGATAGTAGATCCTTGTTAGGATGAGTCAGAACTTTATTGAAAATCTTTGAAATGACTTGATGCATGTCTTTGGGGTTGATTTGTGATTGTTTTGCTCGAGGACTAGCAAAAGATAGGTTTGGGGGTATTTGATTGAACCAAAATTGGTATGATTTTGGCCCTCATTTCCTTCTCTTTATGCTTGACTCTCGGGCATTTGCCCATGTTTTAACGATGTTAATCAAGTTTTCGGGTTTATTTGTGCCTCAAGGGCATTTGAAAAGAAGATGATGAATTTGATGCAAAATGTGCATAAAGTGGGAAAAATAGGACATTGTCGCCTTTTGATGGTGTCGCCTTAAGCACACGACGATAGAAGGCATGAAACAATGAAGACTCAAGCCAAAGAGTTGTCATAGTACTATCACTATGGCGACCAAAATGCAACAGAGAGATGAAATCCTAAAAATCAATCAAGTATGGCATTACGGTGTAGTGTCGCTCTTAAGCCAAACAACAACAAAGGAGATGAAATTATGAAAATCAAGCAGGTATGGTGTCGCGGTGGAGTGTTGCTCTTGAGCTAAACCGCGACAGAGAAAATGAAACCCAAAGAAAACGATTAGGTCTTGTGTCGCTGTTTGTGTCATCATGTGATCAAACAATTGATCACTCTCAGGATCTCAGATCTCTTCGTCGGCTTTCTAATGTTGTTGTCGTCACAACCGCGACAATCAAATCGAAGAATTTGTAACCGTCTGCCACGATGGTGTCACTATCTCTGAAACCACAACACCCTGCCACGTCAGCATTTCTAGCAGTTAACAGTACAAATCCGAGAGCCACTATATATATTCTTCTCTTCCAAGTTGAGTAGGAATCCAAGCACAATCCTAGCATGAATTTACAGATCTTAGACTAGTATTCTCTCATCCATACTTCCCCTCTCAAACTCATCTATTTCTATACTTGAACTCACCTTTTCCATCCAAAAACACAACACCAAATCTTGATTACTTCACCCAACCATTCCTCTCTTCTCATTCTCTACATCCCAATACCTTTGTCACTTACCATTAAACATCCACTCATCTAGACACATCCTCATCTACCACTCTTTGCACTAGGAGCATCTAAGGAAAGGAAGGAGCAAGCATTAAAGCCCAAGGGTGATTTCCTTATCTATTACTTTCTTGCTTTTGATTGTAATTATGTGTAACTTAACCCCCTTTCTAGGGGATAGATGTGAGGAACATTTGGATTTGGGTTGCTTAAGCTATTGTATTTGAATCTCTATTTGTGTTCTATTCACTTGATAACTATATCATATTCATTATATGATTGGCATTGTATACCCACTAGTTGATTATACTCTTGTTTAGGATAATTTTTTTATGTAATCAATCTTGGATTGACACCCTTGATTGATTAAAAACATAGTGAATAAGATAGATTTTTGGAAGGTATATCAACCACAATAATCTAAACCTTGATTTTGTAACAAACCAATCCCACCTTAACCCCCTCTCCTTAATCGGTTAAGCATTTTGGTGGGAAGAACCAATTACATGTAGGAATTATTGAACCAAAATTGTCTTACATTAATTCCTATGTCGAGAACAATCATACTCATTCTATTGAACCGTAATTAAGACAACCTATATTCCTATAGCGCAATCTCAATTTATAAATTATCGAAACCCTAGACAAGTATCAATTAATTTCCATAGATCAATGCAAGTCAATAGTAAAGACATACAATGAATTGAACAAATCTAAATCTGAATTGATTAATAAAGATATGGAGTTTGAATCATAACATGAGAATTACATAGGTTCACATCAATCCCCTAGTATGGAGTTAGTTATACATCATAGAAATAAAAAGACAAGAGAGAGAAAAGATGAAACCCATTGAGGCCTTTAACGAATTCTTCTAATCTTCGATGATGAAATCTTCTATGTCTTGGAATCTTTTATATGTAAAGATGGATGAGAGAATTGTGATGTGTAGTGTTGTGAAACGGTCTGTGATCCAAGAGTGAGTGAGTGAGAGAGTAAAACCATATTTCTTCATGTATTTATAGCCACGGGTCTCTAGAATGTGATAAGAAATCCAATTTTAGCACGAAATTGCCTCACCGTTGTCACTACCGCTTTGAAAGCCAGAGCGGTCTTGGGAGTGGTGACAAAGTGTTTTTGTGTGTTGTTTAAATTCACTTTTCAAACTCAATTTGTAAACCTAGCAATGCTAATAATGGTGTTGAAAACACGTGTATAGTGGCAAGCAAGGGTCGTCCACAGAGATCGGAATTAAGCTAAGACTAATTTGTTATTTAAGTTATATTGATGCAAATAAGATAAGTGATTGATAATGTGAAGTGTGAAATATCATGTACTAAATAGTAAACTAGAAATGTAACAAAGAAATAGAATATAATGTAATGAAAGATGAATATATGACAACTAGGGAGTTAATAGATTAGTAAGCAAACAATTGGGCTAATTGTAATAAACTTGGTAAATAACCGCAACTCTAACAACTGTAACCAACCTAGGGTGTATAGGTTGGCTATGTATTCATAGCAAGAGACCCACCTAGGATGTATAAGAGGTCTCCTATTAGAGATTGGTCCCTCCTAGACAACCGACCTAGGGTGTATAGCGTCGGTTGCTCATTAGGACCCTATCAATAAAGCATATATATCTATCTCAGATTCAACCGACTATGGTAGCCACCTAGGGTGTATAGAATGGCTTCTAGCCTCTCACGAGAGCCGTTCTAGGATGTATAGAAATGGTCACCCATTCGAAGTTAGATTAAGAACTTGGTTATTGAGCCGAGATTATGAGAATCTCATCTATTCATGTGAGTAATAAACAACTACATAAAGTGTATATTTAGTTGTCTAAAAAATATAGAATCGAAGGAAGGATTGTAAAGAGGATGTATCTAATACAAGGAACTTCAATGAAATTCATTCATACTCTAGAATAAATCAAAAAAAGATAGACATATAAGAGAAATAAAGCTTATATACAAGAAACCCATTCATTTGGAACTAATCCTTAAACCCCCTTAGTGGGATTTAGCTACTCATTTACAATAAATGAAATAAGAGAAATGATAAGAAATAGCCCTTGAAGATCATATCCACCTTGATAATCCCTTAGATGTTGAATAGAGAATGTATGAAACCAAGAAGAAATGAAATCCTAGATCCAGTTACAATTTTCAGAGTTTCTAAGTGTTAAAAAGATGATGAAAACGTAATACACATTTTCTATTTATAGTCCCTCAAATAGGTTACAAATCAGCCTTTAAATGATGTCTAACACGAGGGAGTGCGGGTCAGTGACCTGCACGCACCTGCACTTTATCATTTTCCTTCAATTTTGGACTCCCGAATCTGGGTAAGAGTATGGGTAGAGTGCAGTTGGATGACCCGCACTTACCCACACTTTATCAACTTCTGCAATCAGGCCCTCTCTGGCTTGGCAAGAGTCTGGGTGGAGTGTGGGTCATTTACCTGCACTATATCAATCTTTAGCAATCAGGTCCTCTAGTTTGGCAAGAGTGCGGGTGGAGTGCGGTTGGGAACCGCACTCACCCACACTGTTGTATCCGCTGATGCCTTTCTTCTTCTTTTTGCAACTCCCAGTCCTCTTTTCGCCCAAAAGCCATGCAATATGCTCTAATTTCCCAAAATGGGAAAATACCTTGAAAATTTGAACATAGAGCCCATAAGTGACAATAAAAACGCATGAAAACAATAGAAAGGCTACGGGTTTGAGGGCCAAAATATACAACATATTTGGCCCGATCAAATACCCCTAAACCAAACCTTTGCTCGTCCTCGAGCAAAACAAATATAAAACGATTGACTTGACTGAAAAAAAATATAAAAAGAAACTTAAACAGTAATTTCAAAAAGGGTCGCCAGTCCAACTAGTGATGTGTTACAAAAATGTGTGATCAAGAAAAGCAAACATATGCATATTATCTAAAGCAACTTGGAGATACCGAAAGGAAGCTCGCACGAACTCGAATCCCACACCTAAAGGTACTCATGCATCAGGGACTACTCACTCACACGTCTTGAACGTAATTAGCTTCAATTCTAAACTCGTGTGATTCACTCTTTTCTTTTCCTCAGAGACCTAGGTTCCACACGTACAAATATGCAAAGATGAATGATGCACTGAATTTAAGCAATAACTATCTTAGGAAAGGATCACTATGCCATGAACGTGAATGAACAAGTGTCAACCGACATTCCCAACTTAGACTCATTATGGATCAAAAAGGGATTTTCATTGGTTGTAACGTGGCTATGGGGTATAACAAGGCAATACAACAAATTTGGACAATTAAGGAGTTCAAAATCACCAATCATGCTAGAACAAGTCTGCACACCCCTACAATCCTCTTTTTCACAATCATTCACACTCTTAGCATTTTAGGCATTTGTTTTACCCATCTTTATGCTTCAAATGTTGTACTCTACATTGTGAGTACTTAGCAACAAATAAACTGAGAATATTTTGATTTGTCTCATTTTCTTTTCATTTTTGTTGCCCATGTTTCTTTTATTTTGGCAATTAAGGCACATAAGTACTAATTTGGGTACTTTTACATTTAGCAATTTGCTTAGCATATTTTCAATATATATATATTTTTCTTTTTATACACTATTTGACAGTTAGAGCAAAACTTCTTTCATTACCACCATTACACATCCTAACATGATTAATAACACAAGTAGGCATGTGTTTAAGCTATGAGGTATATGGTTGTATGTGGTACCAAATGAAATAGTAGTGTTTGGCCTCAATTTTGGCTTTGGAGCACACAATATGGATAGGAAAGTGTTTAGGCTCTTATAAGTAATTAAATTCACACACATTGCCTAATATCATTTCCACAATCATCTATCAAGGGAATGAACGCATCCGTCAAGCAATTCACTATATGATATGCAATGTCATATGGCATGTGACGTACATGACGAGATGAGTGTTTAAGAATAATCAATACTACACTGAAAATGCGCAATTTAAGCTTGTCTTTGTGATCTCACGAACATCTCCACTATTGCTGATTCACGTTCGTGATTAGATTGGAAGATTTTGCGGATTACCATCGACGCATAGTCAATCAGATCACGCGACAAAGGTATGATATCTTTTGGTGTATATGTTTAATTAATTAAAGGGTTAAGGTTCAAACTTGAAAAAAATTTAAAATATACTAAACTTCTTTTAGTCTCGCTTCCGCCGCGTGCAAACGTTTTTCCCCATAGTAAATCAAAAAGTATGGCCTAACAGGGTGGAAACACCTAATAAGACCAAATAGGCTCTATTAATCAAGGCAATTCAAATAACATGTCATTTAAAACATCATTTAACCTAAATCAAGCAAAATCTCAAAATAAATTGGGGGAATAGGGGCAAACAACCCCCAAACCGGATCTTTCATAAGATCAAAACATGCATAAGTATAAGATCAATATGCAACAAAAAGGTGCTCATCATATCAACAGCATAATCTAAATCCACATTTAACATCTGAAATCAATTAAGCACAAAATTTGAGAGGTAGAAACCCCCTTAGAAGGAAGTTAGGTTATGTTCAGTGCAATCTATCATTTAAATCCTAAAAATGAAAAACCTAGCTTAAACACAACACCTCATCCAAACAAGTTAAATGCAAATCAAAACATAGACTATAATGTTCATAGAAAGCATTATTCAAAAGAAAACATTAAAAAAAAAAAACAAAGTGTACTACCAAATAGGACCTCGGTGGGTCCTCCCACAAGCGCTCTATTTAAAGTCTGGGCAAAAGATGATAAGAGCTACATGGCTCAACAAGCTCCATAGAACCAACACCCTTTTCACCAACTTCGAACCCCAAATATGGCTTAAGCCTATGTCCATTGACCCTATACTTCTTCAATAGGTTGCCCAATATCTTATTACAGAAATGGCTTCCTCCATCACTGATTATCACCCTTGGAATCCCAAATCGAGCCAAAATGTTTTCTTATACGAACTTCACCACAACAATACTATCATTAGTCTTTATGGCATTTGCCTCCACCCATTTTGAGATGTAGTCAACTCCCACCAAAATATAGCTACCTGATGGTGGAAACGGTCCCATGAAGTCGAGCCCCCAAATATCAAATATTTCTACCACCAAGATCCCCATTTGTGGCATCTCATTCCGCTTACCAATGTTTCCCATGTGTTGACATTTGTCACATGCTAAACAAAACATATATGCGTCCTTAAAAAGCGATACCCAAAAGAAACCTGATTAAAGTACCTTGAGTGTTGCCGTTCATGCGCTAAAATGCCCCACACACTGCAACTCATGACAGAATCTCAATACGTCACATTGCTCTACTTCTGGCACACACCTCCTAATCACCTGATCAGGCTCATGTTTAAATAAATGAGGCTCATCCCAGAAATATGCTCTTGACCTTCTAACAACCCTCTTCTTACCCTGTGAATCCAAATCTGGGGGAAACACTCCATGAGTTAGGTAGTTTTCCGAATCTGCGTACCAAGGCTCCTCAACTTGAACTACCTATAACTGTTCATCAAGAAAACTCTCTCTCAGAGGAATCTCATCTTCACCTATTGGGCCTTCCTAAACTAACCAACTGAGGTGGTCTACTACCACATTCTCACAACCCTTCTTATCTCAGATTTCTAAATCAAATTCTTGTAGCAGTAAGACCCACCTGATCAGCCTGGGTTTCACATCTTTCTTTCAGAGTAAATATCACAAAGCGACATGGTCTAAATACACCACAACCTTGGCACCCACCAAATATTGTCAAAATTTTTCTAGAGCAAAAATGACTGCCGGTAACTCTTTCTCTATTGTTGAATAATTCAACTGTGCATCAGTCAAAGTACAGGATGAGTAATATATAACGTTCAGATCTTTGTCAACCCTCTGCCCCAAAACTGCACCTACAGCATAGTCAGATGCATCACACATTACTTCGAACAGCAAATCCCAAACTGGTGCTGCTATCACTGGTGTTAAGGTCAAAGCCTCCTTTAGGGTCTCAAACGCCACCAAACATTTTGCATCAAACACAAAATCCTTGTCCTTTTGTAGCAACAAACATAGAGGTATGGAGATTTTTGAAAAATCTTTGGTGAATCTCCTATAAAACCCGGCGTGGCCAAGGAAAGACCTAATGTCTTTCATAGTCCGTGGTGGTGGCAAACTCCTAATTACCTCAACTTTTGCCTTGTCCACCTCAATCCCCTTACTAGATATAATATGGCCTAGAACAATTCCTTGTTGTAACATGAAATGGCACTTTTCCCAGTTTAGAACCAAGTTGTTCTTCATGCACCGTTTTAGGACTAAAGACAAGTTAACAAGACACAAGCTGAAGGAGTTTCCAAAAACTGAGAAGTCGTCCATTGTAAGGATTCTCATATTGATTGGCTTATTTCGTAGACAAACCACATATTGGGGTTTGACTTGTAAGGGTAGTTTTAGGTGTTTAAGGATCAAGTTTAATGCCCTAAAGATCTCAAGTTAACAAGCACACCAAAGGTATATCTCTAGTGCTTATTTTCCAATGAAGAGATTTAGTACCACATACTCACTTAGCATATTCTTACTTGTATGCATTCTCTTCACTTGTCACTTTCACACATGCACTTTTATGAAATGTACCTTGTTGTGTGTTTGTGTCTTGTAATTCGTTTTCCATAGTTGTTTGGAAACGTCTGCACTTGCACATTGATCGAACCAAAATTGATATGATTTTGGTCCTCACTTCCTTCTCTTTTTGCTTGATTCTTGGGCAATATCCCATGATTTAATGGTGTGAATTAAGTGTTTTCAGGTTTTTATAAAGTTCAGAGGCATTGGAGTAATATTGGTGGCAAAAGGAACTGAAATTATAAAAAGTGTGTGTAGATCATTCATCTTCAAAGAGGCATATCTCTCTCCTCAGATCAAACCATATTTCCAATTACATATATTTGGAAAGCCCCATAAGTCTACTTTCCAGTGGTTCTTACAGATTGCGATTCCGAGTCTTCTACAGAAAGTTATGCCCGCTTTAGTAACTGTTGTACACTCCCTGTCGCCACGGCGACCCTAGGGCGTCGCCATGGCAACCTCCACTTTCTAGAAGCAAAGAATGGACGTTTTTCAAGCCATTTTTGAGGGGTATTCTTGTCCTTTCATGCCCATTTCATACCCTAGCTTTTCTAACATATAAATACACCATTTTATGCTAAGAATTGACAAATCTTGACAACTCTTGTTCATCAAGAAACCTTCCTTCTTCAACCATTCCTAATCCTACCATTCTCCTCTCCAATAAACACTTAGATTACTCCACCTAAATCATTCCTCTCTTTCCATCTTCTCCACTCATTTCCTTTGTCACTTTCCATATGACTTCACCTATCTAGACACATCCTCAACACCCCATCTTTGCACAAGATTCCAACAAGGAAGCTCAAGGGAGAATTAAGCTTACAAGAGAGACCCAAGGGTGATTTCTCTACATTTTACTTCCATTTCTTGTTTGTTATTATGTGTAATTAAACCCCCATTTTAGAGGGATGATTTGAGAGATTATTTGGACATTGAGTATTTATTAAAGCTTTGGATATTATGTTTGCATAATTATAGTTCTATTTACTTTTTAATTAGATCTTGTACTTATGTGATTAAATGAGTATTGACACACTTGTTGATTACAATATGTTGTAGGATTTATTTGTGATAAAATTGGTTAAGTTATTGACACACTTGATTGATTAAAGCACATAGTGAATAGGTTAGGTTGTTGGTAGGGATATCACCCCAATTACCTAGGCCATTCGATCGTCACTAACCGATCCCACCTTGACCCCCTTTCCTTAATTGGTTAGGCATTTTGGTGGGAAGTTGTTAGGGTTCGTAGTGACGACCTAAGCAACACCTTCGAATGAGATCAGTCCTTAATTGTGTAGATTGTGCGTTAATGAAGTTTTGTATGAATTGCTCAATGGTCCATTAGCTACTCTATCATTTCCCTAAACCTCTCTTAATTGTTTAAACCCATTTTCTTATCTAAGTTGTTTGTATTGGATTCCTATCTCCATTCATATTCTCTTTACATTTTTGTATATTTACTTTACATGCATTGTTTGGTGGTTTCTCAAACCACACACTATCCCACTAATCATCTTTATTGCACACTAGTTAGACTAACTTATATTAGATAGCAAATTGATTAATCTAACCTAATCCCTGTGGAACGAATCTTAAGCTTACCGCTTTACTAGTTTTCAAAACTTAAAGTATATTGCGTAAGAATACATTTATAAGCATTCTTTTGATAATTCGCAATTTGGTAATGACACAAAAAGCGAGTCATCACACATAAGTATGCTTGGTTCTGTGCGAAGACCGCTCTTGGCGATTGCCTTGGCTTTCTCCTTGGATTCACCACTTTTGGTGAATCGACGGTTAGATCGGTGGCCCTGGATGCCGAATGAAACCGCCATTTTGGACCAGAGGTCTCTGGTCTGATTTTCTGGTTAGATCGGTGGCCCCGACCGCCAATTTGAAACCGCCGTTCATACCTGATTGATTTTAATCTCTCGGGTTTATTCTGCTGTTAGATCGGCAGTTTCGAAACCGTCGAATGAAACCACCGTTGCTCCCCTGTTTCTCTCGGGACCAATTCAGCGGTCGTGATAGGCGGCCTGGCCATCGAATGAAACCACCAATCGTGCATTTTTAAGGGCACACTTGTCTTTTCACATGCCCTATTCTTGATGCCGATAAATATCATGCTTTCTCATTTCTCTGAGTTAGTTCTTTGACTCCTTAGAACCCTAAAGCAAAAAGAGAAACACTTGAGAGAAAAATCATCAAGAACTCACCTTTAAACACTCAAAGCTTTTCATTTGATTCATCAAATGCATTTAGGATCATTCATGCATAGCTTTGCATCATCACAACTTGCTTGGTAAGATTTTGAATAACTTCATCTAATTTTAGTTTCTTTCTTATCAAGAAATCTCTTTACTTACTTGTATGTTTGATGTTCACATGCTAAATACAAGATAGAGATTGTTTGTGATGAATATGATTGAGTGTTGTATTGTGATAGCTATCTAGGTTTTGCTTAATCTTGATTAGCTAAGCTTTATGATATGTCATTTAGCTTTTGATATCTAGGATTGATTTCATTGATACATCATCATCCTAGATAAGCATATAGGGTTGCCTTGCTCTTATTGCATTTTGAGTATTCATATATTCACATAGGCTTGTTATCTCTTCTTTGAGAAGTAAGACTTGTGTAGCTTCCGGGTTTAGGTTGCGTAAACCACAAACAATTGGACTAGGTTCACTCATACTGGGATTAGGTAGGTGTGTGATTACTTCCGGGATTAGGTTGTAATATTTCTCACATTTAGTGGATTCGAGGTTCGAGTGTGGCTCACTTAATAGCCCATGGTTTTTCCCGTGAGGGTTTCCACATAAATATCAAGTGTCATTTAATATTTCCGTACTATATTACAATTGCTATATTTGTAATGACTATTAGGGGTATTTTCATAATCTTGCCTATTAACAAAAATTAGGTAAAATCGGATAAAATCTATTCACCCCCCCCCCCCCCCCCCCCCCACCCCTCCCCCCCTCTAGATTAATATTGAACACACCGTAATTTGTTTCATCCATAAAGACCTCTATTATCTCTCCCACTATATCAGAAAACAACAAAATCATACACCTTTGAAAAGTCCCTGGCACGTTACAAAGGCCAAAAGGCATCTTTTGGAAAGCATATGTTCCATACGGGCAAGTGAACATCGTTTTCTCTTGATCCTCTGGGCAATCACTATCTGATTATAACCAGAATAACCATCTAGGAAACAATAGAACTAATGCCCTGCCAACCATTCTAAGACTCTATCTATGAAAGGCAAGGGGAAATGATCTTTCTTGGTGACAGCATTCAATCTACGGTAGTCTACACAAATTCGTCACCCTATCAGAAGCCTTTGTGCCACCATTTCATTCTTGTCATTCTTCACCACTGTAACTCCTGATTTTTTTGGTATTACATGGACGGGACTCACCCACCTACTATCCGAGATAGGGTAGATGATCCCGACATCTAGAAGCTTTAGTATTTCCCTTTTAACAACTTCCTGCATGATCGGGTTCAGTCTCCTATGGTTTGGTATTTTCCTCTAGCAGGATCTTGTGCATGCATATGGTGGGACTGATGCCTTTCAAGTCATCTATAACCCACCCAATGGCATTCTTATATTCTCTTAAAACCACAAGCAAATCTTCTTCTTGGTCTTCTTCTAAATTGGCGGCAATTATAATTGGATTCCTCTTTTCTTCATCTAGGAATACATATTTTAAGTTAGACGGAAGTGCCTTCAACTCAACTATTGGGAGGATCTCTTCTGATGGCGATATTTCATCACCACTTTCTACTTTTTCAAACTCCTCTTCCATAGCTACATCTAACTCCTCCTCAAAGAAATCAACATTGCTGCAATCATAGGAGCCAACTGGGTATGATAAAGAGTCAAAGATATTGAACTCCACCGTTTCGTCTAATACCTTCATAGTCAGTTTCCCCGTATGCATATCTATTACCACCCATGTATATATGCTTTTATCTCAATAAGTGTGAACCTTCCTTTGTTTTTGTTATCTGAAAATCGTTAACGGGATGGAATTCCATATAACAACTTTAAAAGGACCAAGATCGAGATTGATCCTGGTCGGAGGGATATCACGTAGTTTGATATCGACTATGTCGATATCAATGCAAGTACGATATGGAATACAAGAAATCAAACAAAAAATAAGCTTTTATTGATCATTCATTTGTATTACAGATATATGAACTATGTATTTAGGGGTTACGGCAATGTATGGAGGTTTTGGTAAGTAATGGAGATGGTAGTGATGGTGAATCTGTGCCTATTAATGTGGGGTTTCTGGAGAAGATTTTCGGTCCCCTTTTCCAATGAATAAGTAGTTATATATATCTCCTATTGCTTGCCATGCACTCCTTAAATTTCGGTCTAGGGTTTGGCTAACGCAGGATCATCTTCTTTTTAGGAGATAATCTCGGAGTTTTACGTGTAGAATCTAGTCTTTCCTTCCTAGGAGGAGTCAATCTCATAGGTAAATCTTTCCTTCCTAGGAGGATTATAGATATGCTAACCTGCTCAAAATAGGACTCTTAGGCAAGAAGAAGTATATCTCCTCTATTTTATTTGAACGGCGGCATTTTAATGTGGAGCTTTTTATCCTGGCATAAGAGTCTTACTGTTTGGTATCTTCCTGCTTGGCGGGGTAGTTATTTCAGAAAGTGCAAGCTGGTAGGCATCCAGGTGATGGAAATAGGGGATATCTAGCTGGTATCATACCGGGATGCTTTAGTGGTACTTGATCGAACCAAAATTGGTATGATTTTGGCCCTCATTTCCTTCTCCTTTTGCTTGATTCTTGGGCATTATCCAGTGATTTAATGGTGTAAAATCAAGTGTTTCAGGTTTTATTAGGTTTCAAGAGCATTTGGGATGAAGATGAGGACTTGGGTGCAAAAAGGCTCACAAATGGGAAGAAACAGGGCATTTTCGCCACTTAGACATAAGGAGGTCGCTACATGGGCGCCATGGCGACAGAGGATTCTTCAAGTCATCAGAAGGTCGCCATTTGGTCGCCACTTGAGCGCCATGGCGACAGAGGAAATTGCAAAGCATCTTATGGTCGCCATTTGAGGTCGCCATGGCGACCTACACTTGCAAATGGCGACCACATAGGAATTCCAACGTAGGAATTCCAAAGTGGGAAGGGTCGCCACTTGGTCGCCATTTGGTCGCCATGGCGACAGAAGAACCAAGAGAGGTCGCCATTTGAGGTCGCCATGGCGACCTACACTTGCAAATGGCGACCACATAGGAATTCCAACGTAGGAATTCCAAAGTGGGAAGGGTCGCCACTTGGTCGCCATTTGGTCGCCATGGCGACAGAAGAACCAAGAGAGGTCGCCATTTGAGGTCGCCATGGCGACCTAGAAGCACAAGTGGCGACCACGTTGGAATTCCAGCGTAGGAATTCCTGTGTTGGCATTCAAGAGGGGTATTCTTGTCATTTCATACCCATTTCATACCCTAGCTTTTCACACCTATAAATACATCACATTTTTCCTCTTTTGGACAACTCTTGACCACCAAGAAACCTCCTTTCTCCACCATTCCTTTTCTCTCCATTTTCTCTCCTACCTAAACTTAACATCTAGATTACCTCCCCTAATCATTCCTTTTCTTCCCATCTTCTCCACAAATCTCCTTAGTCACTTCCCATTTGTCTCCACCTATCTAGACATATCCTCATCATCCACTCTTCACACAAGGAGCATCAAAGGCAAGGAAAGGATCAAGCTTACAAAAGGAGGCCCATGGGTGATTTCCTAATCTTTTACTTGCCTTCCCTTTGATTGTAATATGTGTAATTAAATCCCCTTTCTAGGGTTTTGATGTGAGAATATTTGGATTGGGATTTGCTTAAGCTTTTATATATTTTAATTTCTATTTGTGTTCTATTCATTTTATAATTAGATTCTTTGCATTATATAATTGACATGTATACCCACTAGTTGATTATAATCTTGCTTAGGATAAATTGTTATATAATCTTGATTGGATTGACAACCTTGATGGATTGAGAACTTAGTGAATAGGATAGATTGTCGGAGGGTATATCAACCACGATAATCTAAGCCGTTAATTGTAACAAATCGATCCCGCCATGACCCCCTTTCCTTAATCGGTTAGGCATTGCGGTGGGAAGTTGTTTAGGGTTCATAATAATGGCCCAAACACATTTTAGAAATCAATTGGTTAACATTTATGAGATCCGTTCACTAAAGTAGCTTGATAAGCATTTCCCGTAATTCATTTGTGATCTCATTAATTCCCTAGCTATTCTCTTAATTGTTTATTCCATTATCTTATCTAGATTTGTTAAGTATTCTTTTATTAGTTATTAGGTTTATTTTTCATGTATGTTTGATGGCTTGACAACCCATTCACTCATCCATTTATCTATGATTTATTTTATAGCATTTAGATTAGCTAATTAATTCAACTAATCACTCTAATTCCCTGTGGAACGAATTCTAAGCTTCCCACTTTACTCATTTTCAAATCTTAAAATATATTGCGTAAAAATTCATTTTATAACATTCTTTTGGTAATTCGCAATTTGGTAACGACACAAAAAGCGAGTCATCAAAATGGCGCCGCTGCCGGGGAATTAAAGCGATTGTTGAATTACTTAGTTTTTCTTTGTAGTTTAGATTTTTCATATTTCTTTTGTTATTCATTTTTTTTTTATATATATAGTTAGATTATTTTTTTTTAGTTATTTGTCATTTTCGTTATTGTTAGATTTTATAGTCTTGTTCTTGTTTTTCTTTTATTTTTCTTCTATTTTTCTTTTATGCCGGGGAATTAAAGCGGTTGTTGAATCAATTAACTTTTCTTTCTTTAGGTTTTATTAATTTTTAGCTTTTTAGTTGTTTTTAGTCTTTTAGTTTCTTTTTTACTTCTTTGGTAGTTTTTGTTTCTTTTGTTTCAGGATTCTATGGATTTCTTCATGCAAAATCAAGGGCCTAGCTACGAGACTCATGGGAATGGCTTCAATGCGGATTGGTGGATGAACCAAGATTCCTTCTCATCATGCCAATCAAATGCCATAGATGATGAGAGGAAAAATTTCATGGAGGATCACTTTCGGGAGATTGAGAGCATCCATGCTTCTCAACGAAAGACCATGGAGTTATTCCAATCCGCACAACGAGCACATGAGGAGAGGATGTCCAACCATGTGATCCCTAGTTGGCCGGATCAATCAATAGAATCGGTGTATCCCAAGCAAGGGAGGATGAGGAGCCGTGTGCATGCTCTTGTGCAAGTATTTGAGAAGAATGCGGAAGTTGAGGAAGAACCGCCAAGGAACCAAGAGCAAGGCACGGAATTGGAAGAACGATTAGCTTTACTTCAAGAGAGATTGGTGAAAACCTCCCAAGGGAAGGAAGAGTTGGAAAGAAAATACAACTCATGGTAAAGGAGTTGGAAGAAAAGGAGGCCTTGGGGAAGGTGAAGATTGAAGAGCTTGAAGTGAAAAATGAGGAGCTCACTCTTGAAGTAAACATGCTCAAAGAAGAAAATGCTACCTTACGAAGGAAGGTAGGAGAAGTCTCCAACAAGAACAAGGAGTTGGAAATACAAGTTGGGAGACTTGAAGTTGAGAGGAATTCCACATCAAAGGAATTCAAAGACCTTGCAAGGCTATTTGAAGAATTCGAAGAAGAATGCGCAAGGACGACAAGGAAGATGCTTATGGAAGCGGAGCGGAAGGCAAAAGCTTTGGAAGAAACGAATGAGGCACTTGGTAGGAAGGATGAAGCCCTCAAGATAGCAAAAGTGAAGGAGTGTGACTACATTGTCTATGTAGACAAGGTGGAAAAAGAGGTCAAGGCGCTACAAATGAAGCAACATCAAAGGCCACATAGTCACCAACCAAGAGGGAGTTTTCTTAACCATCCTCCTACTTGCTATTTTTGTTTTCAAAAAGGGCACTTCAAAGCTCATTGTTTTAAATTCCATAAGCATGAAAAATTGAAAAAGTCTAGGAATAGGAAGAGTCCACCTAGAGTCAAGCAAATTTGGGTAAGAAAAGACTTGGTTGAACAAGTTAGACCCAAAAGAAAAGAAAAGGGGAAATCAACTCAACTTGTTTGGGTTGTGAAAAAGAACATATTTCCAAACTTGATAAAACCTCCTTTAGTTGATGACACCCCTAGCACATGTACATAATTTTGAAAAAAAAATTTGAGCATTTTATTTTTTATGCTTTATTTGTTTAGTTATTTCTTTTCAATAAATGGTGTTCCAAAATCTTGTTGGCAATTGCATGTATTGATTATATTTTGCCGGAACTTTCTAATATGCTTAGTGCTTGTATAGATTTTTCTATTGCTTCTTGAGGAAGCAAGTGAGTGTTGCTTGTGCGATAAGCAAGGTTCTTTATCTCTTGGGAAGAAACAAAGACAACTTGCAAGTCTTGGAGGGACGAGCAAGCCAAGAGTGCTCATAAAAAGGGCGAGGACTTTATCCTAAGGAAGCAACATTGTGAGAGTTCGATGTGCGGGAGCACCATGCCACGTCTTGCCTAGACGTTAAATCGTGCGCTTGGTGGGAGGCAACCCACCTAGGTACATTTCTTTTCTAGTTTAAATTTCGTTTTTGTCTTTATTTTATTTTTGCTTAGAATAAGGTTGTGAGTTGTTTGTGATAGTGGATCTAGGCTTTGAATGATCATATATTTTATCCACATGGATTGTGATGATAACTCTTGATGAACTTGCATTGATATATCTCTTGAGTTGATTATGAGCATATAGGATATTCTTGAGACACTTGATTTAAATTTTGGGATAAATTTTAAAATGGACATTGATGTGTAGTTAAACTCTTTGATTGAGGATGTGTTGTGCCGAATTTACCGGTATATGCCCCAAAGACATTGAGGACAATGTCTAATTTAGGTTTGGGGGTGTGTGTGCAATATCATCTCTTGTTTGCAATTATGTGCAAAAACATTTTGAGCCTAAATTTTTCAAAATTTTTCGAAAATCTTGTGATAATGCCATGCTTGAGCATACTTTGCTTGTTGAGATTGTGCCTTTGTGTGTGCAAGTAAGGAATTGTGTATCTTTGCCGTGCTTAGTTTAGATTAACTTCATGCCATTTAGGGTTGCATTGCTCAAAGCGCGCTAGTTCTTTTCTCTTGATGTTGAGTGAATATTCAATTGTGCTTGAAGGTTAGGAATTAATAGTGGAGACTTCCCGTGAGGTTCACAAACACGGCCTTAAAAAGCGTTTTTGAGGGAAAGTTTTCACTCTTTAAACACTCTTTCAAACACACATGTTATGCATATTTAAAATGTCTCATTCGTACTTAAATGTTGTTTGCCATAGAACATATGGACTGCTTGTGGATGCCTTGATTGACTTTGTGGACAAACCTTTAGATATGATTTTAGGCAATGCATGTGAAAAACCACCAAATTGGCCTAAATACTTCCTATCCCTCTATGTGTGTGCTCCATAGCCCATTTGAAGCCAAACACAATTAAGCTTTTCATTCATGAACCACATCAACATGAAACCATATAGCCTAAACACTAGACTTACCTTGTACCAAATGGTTTGCTAAGGCTTAGGGGTTGAATGTAAGCTTTGAGGAGCATCAAAATGTAAGGCGTGTACTTAGGCAAATATGTATGTGCAAACACATGAAAAAGATGAAATGCAATGCTTGAAAAGAAAAAGAAAAGACAAGCAAAGAAAAGAAAAGAAAAGCATAGCAAAAGAAAGAAAAGAAAAAGAAAATGATGAATGAGGCACAAAATGCCTAGATCAATTTTGTAGAATTAAATGAGCTACTCAATGAAAATTAAGAGTAGAAAAATGCACAAAGTAAATTGTAAGCCTAGACGCCTAGTGTGGAATATGCAAGTTGTAATGAGTATGTTGTGCTTAATTAGAATGTATGCCTTAGTGTGACCTTTGGGTGTTTGCAATCCATTTTTCCCATTTATTGTCTCACCATTCACCTTTGGCCCCATTACAACCAAATGAAAAGACCTATTTGATCTTTAGGGATGTCCACTTTGGAAATTTTGGTTGATGCATGTTCTTTCCGTTCATGGTTTTCAATTCCATTCATGAGACAAATTCTTAGAAATTGTGTTTTTAAATGATCATGTGCAATTATATTTGATATTTTGAGCATAAACTCATATTGCATATGGATTGTGAGTGAAGCCTAGGATTCCGTGAGAAAATGAGAGAATCCGGTAAGGATTAGATGTCGAGGCGAATTACATTCTTTTCCTAATGGCACTTTAGTTTTGAAGCTTAAGCATCTTGAATGTGGAATCGCGTTGCGTGCAATGTTTACTTAGAGTGGCATGTCTTTAATCTTTATTTAGCATATCTTACATGCATTATTTCCTAATGAGTACAACGTTGGTTTAATCTCTTCACTTTTGGTTTTGCAAGTCGAAATATTGGCTTTTGAGTCTTTTGCAAAGAGTTGGTGCTTTATTGTGATTATTTGATTTTTAGATACATGTCCATTGTGTGCTTATGTTTGTTTTGCTCGAGGACGAGCAAAAGATAGGTTTGGGGGTATTTGATCGAACCAAAATTGGTATGATTTTGGCCCTCATTTCCTTCTCCTTTTGCTTGATTCTTGGGCATTATCCAGTGATTTAATGGTGTAAAATCAAGTGTTTCAGGTTTTATTAGGTTTCAAGAGCATTTGGGATGAAGATGAGGACTTGGGTGCAAAAAGGCTCACAAATGGGAAGAAACAGGGCATTTTCGCCACTTAGACATAAGGAGGTCGCTACATGGGCGCCATGGCGACAGAGGATTCTTCAAGTCATCAGAAGGTCGCCATTTGGTCGCCACTTGAGCGCCATGGCGACAGAGGAAATTGCAAAGCATCTTATGGTCGCCATTTGAGGTCGCCATGGCGACCTACACTTGCAAATGGCGACCACATAGGAATTCCAACGTAGGAATTCCAAAGTGGGAAGGGTCGCCACTTGGTCGCCATTTGGTCGCCATGGCGACAGAAGAACCAAGAGAGGTCGCCATTTGAGGTCGCCATGGCGACCTACACTTGCAAATGGCGACCACATAGGAATTCCAACGTAGGAATTCCAAAGTGGGAAGGGTCGCCACTTGGTCGCCATTTGGTCGCCATGGCGACAGAAGAACCAAGAGAGGTCACCATTTGAGGTCGCCATGGCGACCTAGAAGCACAAGTGGCGACCACGTTGGAATTCCAGCGTAGGAATTCCTGTGTTGGCATTCAAGAGGGGTATTCTTGTCATTTCATACCCATTTCATACCCTAGCTTTTCACACCTATAAATACATCACATTTTTCCTCTTTTGGACAACTCTTGACCACCAAGAAACCTCCTTTCTCCACCATTCCTTTTCTCTCCATTTTCTCTCCTACCTAAACTTAACATCTAGATTACCTCCCCTAATCATTCCTTTTCTTCCCATCTTCTCCACAAATCTCCTTAGTCACTTCCCATTTGACTCCACCTATCTAGACATATCCTCATCATCCACTCTTCACACAAGGAGCATCAAAGGAAAGGAAAGGATCAAGCTTACAAAAGGAGGCCCATGGGTGATTTCCTAATCTTTTACTTGCCTTCCCTTTGATTGTAATATGTGTAATTAAATCCCCTTTCTAGGGTTTTGATGTGAGAATATTTGGATTGGGATTTGCTTAAGCTTTTATATATTTTAATTTCTATTTGTGTTCTATTCATTTTATAATTAGATTCTTTGCATTATATAATTGACATGTATACCCACTAGTTGATTATAATCTTGCTTAGGATAAATTGTTATATAATCTTGATTGGATTGACAACCTTGATGGATTGAGAACTTAGTGAATAGGATAGATTGTCGGAGGGTATATCAACCACGATAATCTAAGCCGTTAATTGTAACAAATCGATCCCGCCGTGACCCCCTTTCCTTAATCGGTTAGGCATTGCGGTGGGAAGTTGTTTAGGGTTCATAATAATGGCCCAAACACATTTTAGAAATCAATTGGTTAACATTTATGAGACCCGTTCACTAAAGTATCTTGATAAGCATTTCCCGTAATTCATTTGTGATCTCATTAATTCTCTAGCTATTCTCTTAATTGTTTATTCCATTATCTTATCTAGATTTGTTAAGTATTCTTTTATTAGTTATTAGGTTTATTTTTCATGTATGTTTGATGGCTTGACAACCCATTCACTCATCCATTTATCTATGATTTATTTTATAGCATTTAGATTAGCTAATTAATTCAACTAATCACTCTAATTCCCTGTGGAACGAATTCTAAGCTTACCACTTTACTCATTTTCAAATCTTAAAATATATTGCGTAAAAATTCATTTTATAACATTCTTTTGGTAATTCGCAATTTGGTAACGACACAAAAAGCGAGTCATCAGTACTCCGTGTCGGGGTGCTGCGAGGTCTATAAGAAGCTGTGTCGGGATGCTGCGGGGTCTAGTGAGCACCCCGGCTTGGGACGTTGCTTATGAATCAAGATGCTGGAGGGGTCCTGAAGAGACTGGGGATAGGCTGGGTCGGACCCCACTGGAGGGGGTGTGTACTCGGACCAGTTAAAGTCCGCCGGATGGTGTCTATACTCCTATATTTTCCTTGTGTTGAGGTGGAAAATTCTTCCTTGGTCTTTCGCCAATTTTGGCGGTTAACAGAATTCCCCCCTGACTTGGACACTGATACCTTATCGGGGTCGGAGTCGGAGTCAGGATCTTGTCAATACTTGAAGGTTTTTCTGCCTTATCTGCTTATTTCCTTGTCTGACTAGTTCTCCACCTAGAAGGAGGAAATCTTTACTTGGTACGTTACTACTGGTTGCGTGTCGATCAACGATTGGGTTCCTCGTTTTCAAAAAGAGCCATTTTGGTGCGATTAATACGGAAAACGCCTCTACCCATTCTTCGGGTCACCGATTCCGATTTCCTGGTGTGTAACCGTCATCCCTCCTCTATAAATAGACTGGCTTCATTGGTGCTTTCTTTCTTATTTTCAAATTTTCAAAATTACAACAGAGAACTAGCCCCTTCTGATTTGCTTTCTTTCTCCCTAACCTTCCAGAAATCTTTCCTACTTTCCTCTTCTTCAATGGCTTCTTCTTCTAAACTTCCTACTTCTCAAGAAAACGCCACTGAGCAAAATCCAACCACAATAGTAACCTCTGCTCATCCCGACCCCGCTTCTCCGCCTCAATCTGATAGTATTGACGCCCTCTTCAACACGAAGAAGGTCGATTTGGTGGAGGACTCCCTAACGTTAATAGGGAGGAAACGAGATCGAGAGGGAGACGAGGCTACTGATGGCACCCCACGAGCTCAACACCGTCGCTCCACTTGAAACCCGAGAATCGGGTGGGGTTTTCATAACCAGCCAGAGGATCCTGTCATTATCAATGACCCGACGGACGCGGAGAAGGTGGGTAGTGGCGATGGAAAGGTTTCGGTAATCGGGGTCTAGGCCGGCTCTTTCGCCCTTTTCCATGACGGGAGAATAGTCTTTGACTCCGTAAGCACCCTGGAGACCTTGGCCAAGCTGAGGAAGGAGTACAAGATTCCAGATAACATTACTCTCTCTCTTCCTTATCGAGGCTACGATGTTTACACCTCGCCTCATGATCGCATGCTGATCCAAAAGGTGGCCTTCGAATGCGGTGTTTGACTGCCACTACATCCCACACTCCGCCGGGCTGTTTTCCCACTGGAGTTAGCCCCCCTCCAGATCTTGCCGAGGTTCTGGAAGCACTTGACGGGGTTCCTGGTGCTCTGGAAGGAGCAATGCGAGAAGGATCACATCGAGAGGGAGCCGGGGTTGGATGAGCTCTGTTTCCTGTTTAACATCACCAACATGGTGCCCCAGGGTCAATTCTACCTGAGGGCATCAAATGACTTGAAGTTCACTGTCCCGGGGGAAAATGTGAAGTACTCGACGCCCTGGAAGGAGGAATGGCTCGTGGTGGAGGGCGAGTGGGGGCGCACTGCTTTCATTGAAGGATATGAATACCCCGTCCCTACTCAGTTTACAACGAGGGACAAGTGGGCAAAGGGGATGCTGGCTCCTGAGTCCTTGGAGATTCTTACAAGGATCATGAAGAGGGGGTACACCAATATGCAGTATCCCACTCTAGATCCTTTTGAGGGAGCCCGCCTAGAGCGGTACTTGAGAATTTCTGTTGCCTTGCCTGGTAAGTTGACTGCATCGAACTCACCTGCTTTTTTACTTACATATTCTCCTTCTTTTTCTCATTAAGCTTCTTTCCCTCTTGCAGTGTCTGCTGCCCCGATGGTAGCGGGGTCTCCCTCCATCTCTAGAGCGGGGAATATGACTCTGCCAATTCATACTTCTCATGTTCCTTCTCCTACTACTGCTTCCAGGACTGTGTCGGGGTCGTCAAGATCTATCCGAGCGGGAACCTACCCCATCCCTCCTCCTGCTCCATCAAGAATAGCTGCTTCTGCTTCAGCGGGGTCTAGGGTCAAGACTCCAGCTCACCTTCCTTCTACTCCTCCATCGCACTCAAATATTACGGCGATGCTGGCCAGGGTGGCTAAGGCCCGAGGTTCTGGAAGGTCGGCATAGAAGAAGGTCGCTCCTACAACAAAGACTTCTCCTGCTCCTCCTCCTACTACTACAACCTCTTCCAAAGATCCTGCGAGAATCTCGGTGGAGGAGACAGTTATCCACATCCCTGCCCCTGCTGCTGATATGACTTCTGGATCGGGGTCAAGGGGTGCTACCTTTGACGAGGTGGTGTCCAGATTTGCAGCCTCCTGTCCTAGTGGAGGCTTGACGAATATGGCCAAGCTTCCTACTGACATCCTGGTTACTAAGGGAGCTTCTGTTTTGGCTGAGGTAAAATTCTTCTTTCTCTCTTACTAACATTTTTTCTTTCTGTCAAGTACTAACTTTTCTGTACTTTTTGTAGGGCTTCAAGTTTGCTTCGGCCATGGAGACGCAACTGCTGACCTTGAGGGAGGCTTACATCGGTCTCCAAGCGAAGCTAGAAAATACTCAACAGGAGCTGGTTCAAACGCAGCAGTGTGTGGCCCCTGCTTCAGGAGGCCAGGGAATCTGAAGAAGCGATGCAAGAGGGCTTGGTGGTTATTAGGCGCCTTAAGCGCTGCTTAAACACAAAAACCGTCAAGTCTTTACGCCGTAGAGAGAAGAGGGAGCGCTTGAAAGTTGAGAAGAAACTGTTGCTTGATGAGAACCAGCTTCTATGGGATGCCATAGCAGATCTAGAGACTCAACAAGGGCCTTCATTTGAGGATGGCTATTTCACAACTTGTTACAAAGTAGCTACAGCTTTGCCCCCTCCCTTCGACCTTGAGCAGCCTTGAACTGGGACCAGGAATAAATAATGGCGAAGGCTGCCCAGCTAGCAGGAGGGGATCAAGAAACAGAAGCTCCCACACAAGATGCGGCTCTAACTGACCAAGGGGCTGGAATATAGGAGGAAGTAGTCCAGGATCCCTGCATTCAAGAAGATCAAGTAGTGGACCCCGTGACTACTTCCAGAGTGGTCCTGGTGGAAGAGGATGAGGAGCCAGCTAGATCTGGGGTCCTTATAGCTGAAGGGACCCAGATTGAGTCTACTGTTTAGGAGGAAGATGATGTTGCTTAAGAGAAGGATCCCGCTATGCTTCAGGTTCCAGTGGTTGAGGCAGTCCAAACTGACGCAGCAGCTGAGCGTTTGGGAGAAGAAACAGCTAGCCAAGGTGAGCATCTAGAAGAAGAAAGAGAAGACTGATCTGGCCCCCCTCTTTTTTTATTATTATACTTTGTAGCCCGACTTGGGAGCTGGGCACCCCGTTTTATAAATATAAGAACTTAGTTACTTAATTCATACTTGTGTTTTGCTTTCTTTTGTACTTAGAAACTTTCCACAGCATATAAACTCATAAGCAACTTGATCCCAAATGAATAACTGCGCCATAATAAAATTGACCAGAAAATGCTTATATCTTGTAGTCGTAGGGATCAGCGAGGTCTGACACTAATCAAATCCTCCTTTAATCGGACTCCCATGAGCATGTAGCAATGTGAAGTTTTGAGCATCCTGTCGAGGTAACTTGATACTGGCAAAAATTTTGACTTTGTGAACTTCTAAGTTCCCTCTTATTGTTGATCCTCTGTCAGGGTAGAAAGTGGAGAAACAAAGGACGAAACATCCCGATGAGGCATCCCGATGTTTCTGTAGGTCTGTCCTGGTAGGCAACTAGGGCCATTTTTGCACCAAACTTCTCGGAAGAGGGTATTCCCCGACCAAGGCAGTAGGAGTGCCCTGAGGCTATTTCCTAGTCTTGAAATGGCAAAGTAAGGAAAAAGGTACCCTGAGGTAGCCCAATCTTATTGTAAGTCTGTCCTGGTAGGCAACTAAGGCCACTTTAGCACCAGGCTTCTTGGAGGAGGGTATTCCCCGACCAAGGCAACAGGAGCGCCCTATGGCTATTTCCTGGTCTTGAAATGGCAAAGTAAGGAACCAGGTACCCTGAGGCAGCCCGATCTTACTGTAAGTCTATCCTGGTAGGCAACTAAGGCCACTTTAGCACCAGGCTTCTTGGAAGAAGGTATTCCCCGACCAAGGCAGCAGGAACTCCCTAGGGCTATTTCCTGGTCTTGAAATGGCGAAGTAAAGAACCAGGTACCTTAAGGCAGCCCGATCTTACTATAAGTCTGTCCTGGTAGGCAACTAAGGCCACTTTAGCACCAGACTTCTTGGAGGAGGGTATTCCTGTTAGGATTATGCTCAATAGCAAGAGTGTAATAATGTAATTAACAATCTTTTTCATATTAATAAAGTGATTTCTGGTTTAAACAAATCTTATAGCATTGAAAGAAAATATCATCTTTTAAGGGAGATTGTTCAAGGTGACGTGACGATTACCAAAATCGAGTCAGCAGAAAATCTAGCAGATCCCTTCACAAAGGCTCTACCTCAGAAGAGTTTCGATGGGCACCTAGAGAATATGGGCTTGAGAGATATGACACATTTGCTATAGCGCAAGTGGGAGATTGTTAGGATTATGCTCAATAGCAAGAGTGTAATAATGTAATTAACAATCTTTTTCATATTAATAAAGTGATTTCTGGTTTAAACAAATCTTATAGCATTTATAGTTTAATAATTGTCAAAGTAAATAATCATAAGGTCTAAAGACTATGAGAAAAGAAGAATTGTTCGTACATCTGGATATGTATGTGGTAGACACAATTCTTTAGTTAGTCTTGAATATTGTTCACAACTTAAGTTAAAGGTTGGGCACCTTTATCTTGTTAAAGTTGTAGAATTCTTTTGCTAGCATTTGAGTGGGATCAAATGAGATATGATGAGTCTAAAATCATCGGAGTGTCTTCGAGCAAAAGAATCTAGTGCACTGGGTGCATTGAACTGGATCACAATGAAATACTTTATCTATAACCGTCAGTAGATAAAAGTAATTTCATTATCAGGACAATCGGAGAGTCTATCTTAATCCTGAGATAAATGATGGACTTATGGTTGCAAGTGATATCATTTGAGCTATCAATGAGTATGATTATATCGCATAGTCTATCCTCGATAGTTTGGTGATATTCATTTGTTAATCGATAGAGGACTTCATTTATAGATATGGACATCGTGGCTCCATTTATCAAATGAGAGTATAATATCATCATATGGATGTTTTGAGGTAATTGGATATTAAATCTCAACGTTGAGTTTTCAATAGTGTCTATTGAAAACATGGCTTCTGGACAAGTCAAAATATCCAAGTTCAAAACGTGGTCATATGAGTAAATATGGTAACTTGGAGAGTTATAGGCGGTCTATGAACTCTTGGCGATTACTGATATTAATCACGAGGATACATTATCTCCAATATGATTGTCTAGGGTATGAATGAGGAAACATCTTCCTTTTCTGTCTTTATTTAAGAGTTCATTTTTAGCTCTTTAGTGGAATGAGTTAAAATTAATGGATCGGACCTAAGTGAATCATTTGTTGATTGTGATTAGGTTATGTCTATTGAAGCTTAAATTTAGATAGCCCGCCAAGATCCCCAATCCACACGGACTTGCATGGATCACTTGATATATTCTACCGGACCAATTTAGGGTCCATCTAGAATTGCATTTAATATATTAAGAATATAATTCGCACATTATTTATGTAATGGGCTGCTAAATTATATTTATATATTAATGGATGACATGTGGGCTTGTTTCTTTTAGTAAGAATGGGTCTAGTTCACATGTGGGCTTTTTATTTAAAGTCCTATGGATTAAATGAAATAAGAAAAATAATATTTGGCCCAATATATTATATGGGGCGGCAAGGTGCTATAATAGCCTTAAATATTATTTTGTTTTCATTGTTTAATTAAATAAGAATTAATTAATTTATTAATTAATTGTTTAATTAAGAAACAAATCTTTTCTGATTAGGAAATATGATTCCTATTGGTATACTATTGGTAGTAGTGTACTTAAATTAAAAGACTTGTTTGACAAGGAAATAAATAATTAATTTTATTTATTTAATCAAATAAGAAGTCTTTTTATTTTAGTCAAATAAGGAATAAAAGATTTATGAGTTGGATTAGGGTTTGAACTCTTAGAAAGTGAATTAGGGTGCAACTAAAACTCCTATATTTTTGGAGTGAAAATTGCGGCAACCCTAGTCTTTTTGGGAGAAAGAATTCGGCCACCCTTAAAAGAAAAAGAAGAGAATTTAGGCCATAAGGTTTTTTGGTGCAGAAATTTTATTTTTTCTTCTTCTTCTCAACTCATAGATAGAGAGATTTTATTCTACTAAAAACAAAAGGAAACATAGATTATTTTTTGATGGTATTCTTTTTGCTTATTCTTCAATGAGCTTGTGAATACTACATCGATTAAGGTTCACGCGAGTTTCGATCACAAGATTGAGAACTCAAAAGTGACCGGAATAATCTTAGGTTTCTTTAGATTGTTTTTGTGACTAACGAATCGGAAAAAAGTTTTGTTTTATCCAATCACAGGCTTGCAATTCAAAGAAAAGGGAGACCACGCTCCTAGGTGATCCACGTTCGTGCTAGGATTAAAGATCTTGCGGATTACCATCGACGTAAGTCAATCGGATCACGCGACAAGAGGTATTCATCTTTTGTTCTGAATTATATATCTTTAATTAATCAAAAGGGTTTAAGGTTCATAAAAAGGAAAAAATTTTAAAAGTTACTAAACCATTTTTTTAGTCTCGCTTCCGCTGCGGGTATATTTTTTCCCTACAATTGGTATCAGAGCCTGGTTGAACCCTTTTAATTAATTAATGTATATATACGTGGATCGATTTCTTTTTATTGTGATTATGCATGTTTTAGAAAGAGATGGCACTCTAGGTATTCGCATATATAATTACATGTGATGTATGGATTTATATATGTTTTATGTGGTTTGTTATTGCTCGATTTTGGTCCTAGACTTTCTATGTAATTTTGATTTCGGAATTGTAACAAGAAGGGTGGTCTATCATCGCCATAATTCCTTCTTGGTAGTTGCTATAATTTTTTTTTTTTTATGTATTAAAATTATGTGCAGTATTTTTTTTTTACTGTTGTGATTAAAAAAAAAAAAATTTCTGCAGTATTTTTATTTGTTTAAATTAAATTGTAACATGTTCTACATCGAAGAATCGAAGACGTGAAGCAACCGGAACCAAGAACGAGCACCGTGCGCACCCTAGGAGTGGATTGGGCTGCGCATGGCAAGCCCAAAGCTTGGTGGGCTGCGCACGGCAGCCTTGCAAAGCCTAATGGGCTGCGCATGGCAGCCCCTTATGTGGGGTTGTGGGCCGTGCAATCCCAAGGGTGGAGGCCGAAGGATGAGCGTATGGTTGATGGGCCACTTGAAGATCTTGTATTCCAAATTCATTGTAATTTACTTGTTTTTCTAGGATGGGCCAAAATTGTTGCTATTTATTTTATGCTTAAATATTACAATATTTGTTATTGTATGATAACATGTCATATAGAATAGGAGTGCCACTCATATATCTCTTTTGGTATGAACATGCATTGAATGATTTAGGTATCTAAATTGGCATCTAGATAACTTGGTAAATCATTCTATGGAATTTAATCACACGCCTTAAATAATTGAGTGGGAGAAGGTGTTTTTGTAACACCTATGGCTTCCAAGGTTAGTTGAGCTTAATTATTTATTGGTAATCCTCCCAAGGGGCGTCCATGAATGGAATTTAGCAATATACTTCCTTACAAGGATAGACTAGACAATGGACTCAAACGAGATCTACTCCCTAAGGAGGGATTTTCGTGAGAGAAAGTTGAGGGTCGATATCTTGGTAGCAAACTCAATGTAATTTTATTGATATCCTCCCAAGAGTTCTTGTCATTAAAATTGCTAGGCTAAAATTGAAAACGTTGGTTGTTATGTTAACAATTAGGTGGGACCTAGTCTAACTAGTAAATGGTGCGAACTCCCAAAGGAGGCGTAACATTTATGGGTGTTAGATCACCGTTGAATTTTTATGATTGAGTTATTCATTTAATTCAAGATAAATATTTAAAGTGCTTTAAAATGATTATTTACTTATATACGTTTTGTTTTTATTCAGAAATCATGACCCCATCACTTATGAACATCCTGAAAGATAACACCTTAACTGGAGATAATTATGTAACATGGAAAAGGAAAATTGGGTTGTTGCTGCAAAGTGAAAAACATAAGTTTGTTCTAACTACTCATAAACCACCTGCTCATAATATTGAATCAAGCATAATGCAAAGAGATGAGTATGAGCAATGGAAGACTTCAGATGATATGGCCAAATGTTATATCATGGCCACTATCTCCGACGTGTTGCAACAACAACATGAAGGAATGGAGTCTGCTGCTGATATAATGATGTCTCTAGAGGAGATGTTTGCTATGAAGTGCAGGACGACTAAGAGAGAGGCAGTGACTGCTTTTATGAATCTTAGGATGAAACCTGGACAGGCTGTGAAGGATCACATGATGAAAGTCATAGCACATCTCAACATTGCTGAACTGCATGGCGCTGAGATAGATGGTGAGACAAAAATTGATATGGTTGTCAATTCATTGTCAGATTCCTTTGATCAGTTCAAATTAGACTACACTTTGAACAAAAAGGAATACACCTTACAGAGCCTGATGCAAGATGTTCAAAGTGCTGAAAAGATCCTTGTGAAAGGCAAAGGTCAAGAGATTCATATGGTTGGTAAAGTTGCTACTGTTAAGGCCCGTCAAAAGGTCAAGAAACAACAGAAGAAAAAGCAACTTGGGCCTACCAAGAAGGAGACCAAGAAAGTAACCAAGATCAAAGGGAGATGCTTCCTTTGTGGTGAAAAGGGACATTGGAAGAGAAATTGCCCAAAGTCCCAGAACAAGAAGGAAGAAGGTAATTTGAATTATCTTGAAACATGTTTTTTGGCTGATTCTACATATTCTTGGATCATAGACTCAGGAGCCACTAATCATGTTTGTTATTCCTTGCAGGGGTTCCAAGAAAGGAGAAGGCTGAATAAAAATGAGATCAATTTGCGCTTGGGCAACGGAACGTTAGTGTCTGCAAGTGCAGTGGGAGATATTAGAGTTTGTTTGGATTCTAGAAGGCATTTAGATTTAATAGACGTTTATTATGTACCTCAATTCAAGAGGAATTTAATTTCAGTTTCTTGTTTGAATAAATTTGGATATTCGGTTACTTTTAATAAAGTTTTTATTATTAGTAAGAATGACAAAGTTATTTGCAAACGTTCATTGGAAAACGGTCTATACTTTTTGCATAGAAATATCTCTCACTCGTTAGACACAGAAATAACGGAACCTGATCATAAAAGAGTTAAATTATCAAAAGATGAAACCTATCTATGGCATTTACGCCTAGGTCATATTAACCTTAATAGGATTAAAAGATTGGTAAGTGACGGACCTTTGAGTGACTTAAAGGTTGATGATCTACCAACTTGTGAATCTTGTTTGGAAGGTAAAATGACCAAAAGGACGTTCTCTGCCAAAGGTGCCAGAGCCACTGAATGTTTAGGATTGATACACACTGATGTATGTGGACCTATGAGCATTCAAGCTAGAGGTGGATATGAGTACTTCATCACTTTCACAGATGATTACTCAAGATTTGGCTATGTGTATCTCATGCGACATAAGTCGGATGCTTTTGACATGTTCAAAGCATTTAAAGCTGAAGTGGAAAATCAGCTTGAGAAACACATAAAAATCTTGAGATCTGATCGTGGTGGAGAATATCTATCTGGTGAGTTTTAGCAATATCTTATTGATAATGGGATAGTTTCTCAGTTTTCTGCACCAGGTACACCTCAACAAAATGGGGTAGCAGAAAGGAGAAATAGTTAGCAGGTTTCAATCGAAACCTGGACCTGATCACTGGGCTGCAGTCAAGCATATTTTCAAGTATCTTAAGAGAACGAGAGATAATATGCTAGTATACTCTGGAGGGGATTTAATTCCCGTTGGGTATACAGATTCTGATTTTCAATCAGATTCTGACTCCAGAAAATCCACATCAGGGGCTGTGTTTACTATTGGAGGAGGAGCAGTCATATGGAGGAGTATCAAGCAATCTTGTATTGCTGATTCCACCATGGAAGCTGAGTATGTTGCTGCATGCGAGGCTGCCAAAGAGGCTGTTTGTCTCCGCCAATTCTTGATTGACTTGGAAGTGGTTCCCAGTGCGAATAAGCAGATCACTATCTACTGTGACAACAGTAGAGCAGTGGCTAATTCGAAAGAACCAAGAAGTCACAAGAGAGGTAAACACATTGAAAGAAAATATCATCTTTTAAGGGAGATTGTTCAAAGAGGTGACGTGACGATTACCAAAATCGCGTCAGCAGAAAATCTAGCAGATTCCTTCACAAAGGCTCTATCTCAGAAGAGTTTCGATGGGCACCTAGAGAATATGGGCTTGAGAGATATGACACATTTGCTATAGCGCAAGTGGGAGATTGTTAGGATTATGCTCAATAGCAAGAGTGTAATAATGTAATTAACAATCTTTTTCATATTAATAAAGTGATTTCTGGTTTAAACAAATCTTATAGCATTTATAGTTTAATAATTGTCAAAGTAAATAATCATAAGGTCTAAAGACTATGAGAAAAGAAGAATTGTTCGTACATCTGGATATGTATGTGGTAGACACAATTCTTTAGTTAGTCTTGAATATTGTTCACAACTTAAGTTAAAGGTTGGGCACCTTTATCTTGTTAAAGTTGTAGAATTCTTTTGCTAGCATTTGAGTGGGATCAAATGAGATATGATGAGTCTAAAATCATCAGAGTGTCTTCGAGCAAAAGAATCTAATGCACTGGGTGCATTGAACAGGATCACAATGAAATACTTTATCTATAACCGTCAGTAGATAAAAGTAATTTCATTATCAGGACAATCGGAGAGTCTATCTTAATCCTGAGATAAATGATGGACTTATGGTTGAAAGGGATATCATTTGAGCTATCAATGAGTACGATTATATCGCATAGTCTATCCTCGATAGTTTGGTGATATTCATTTGTTAATCGATAGAGGACTTCATTTATAGATATGGACATCGTGGCTCCATTTATTAAATGAGAGTATAATATCATCATATGGATGTTTTGAGGTAATTGGATATTAAATCTCAACGTTGAGTTTTCAATAGTGTCTATTGAAAACATGGCTTCTGGACAAGTCAAAATATCCAAGTTCAAAACGTGGTCATATGAGTAAATATGGTAACTTGGAGAGTTATAGGCGGTCTATGAACTCTTGGCGATTACTGATATTAATCACGAGGATACACTATCTCCAATATGATTGTCTAGGGTATGAATGAGGAAACATCTTCCTTTTCTGTCTTTATTTAAGAGTTCAATTTTAGCTCTTTAGTGAAATGAGTTAAAATTAATGGATCGGACCTAAGTGAATCATTTGTTGATTGTGATTAGGTTATGTCTATTGAAGCTTAAATTTAGATAGCCCGCCAAGATCCCCAATCCACACGGACTTGCATGGATCACTTGATATATTCTACCGGACCAATTTAGGGTCCATCTAGAATTGCATTTAATATATTAAGAATATAATTTGCACATTATTTATGTAATGGGCTGCTAAATTATATTTATATATTAATGGATGACATGTGGGCTTGTTTCTTTTAGTAAGAATGGGTCTAGTTCACATGTGGGCTTTTTATTTAAAGTCCTATGGATTAAATGAAATAAGAAAAATAATATTTGGCCCAATATATTATATGGGGCGGCAAGGTGCTATAATAGCCTTAAATATTATTTTGTTTTCATTGTTTAATTAAATAAGAATTAATTAATTTATTAATTAATTGTTTAATTAAGAAACAAATCTTTTCTGATTAGGAAATATGATTCCTATTGGTATACTATTGGTAGTAGTGTACTTAAATTAAAAGACTTGTTTGACAAGGAAATAAATAATTAATTTTATTTATTTAATCAAATAAGAAGTCTTTTTATTTTAGTCAAATAAGGAATAAAAGATTTATGAGTTGGATTAGGGTTTGAACTCTTAGAAAGTGAATTAGGGTGCAACTAAAACTCCTATATTTTTGGAGTGAAAATTGCGGCAACCCTAGTCTTTTTGGGAGAAAGAATTCGGCCACCCTTAAAAGAAAAAGAAGAGAATTTCGGCCATAAGGTTTTTTGGTGCAGAAATTTTATTTTTTCTTCTTCTTCTCAACTCATAGATAGAGAGATTTTATTCTACTAAAAACAAAAGGAAACATAGATTATTCTTTGATGGTATTCTTTTTGCTTATTCTTCAATGAGCTTGTGAATACTACATCGATTAAGGTTCACGCGAGTTTCGATCACAAGATTGAGAACTCAAAAGTGACCGGAATAATCTTAGGTTTCTTTAGATTGTTTTTGTGACTAATGAATCGGAAAAAAGTTTTGTTTTATCCAATCACAGGCTTGCAATTCAAAGAAGAGGGAGACCACGCTCCTAGGTGATCCACGTTCGTGCTAGGATTGAAGATCTTGCGGATTACCATCGACGTAAGTCAATCGGATCACGCGACAAGAGGTATTCATCTTTTGTTCTTAATTATATATCTTTAATTAATCAAAAGGGTTTAAGGTTCATAAAAAGGAAAAAATTTTAAAAGTTACTAAACCATTTTTTTAGTCTCGCTTCCGCTGTGGGTATATTTTTTCCCTACAATTCCCTAACCAAGGCAACAGGAGCGCCCTAGGGCTATTTCCTGGTCTTGAAATGGCGAAGTAAGGAACCAGGTACCCTGAGACAGCCCGATCTTACTGTAAGTCTGTCCTGGTAGGCAACTAAGGCCACTTTAGCACCAAGCTTCTTGGAGGAGGGTATTCCCCGACCAAGGCAGTAGGAGCGCCCTAGGGCTATTTCCTGGTCTTGAAATGGCGAAGTAAGGAACCAGGTACCATGAGGCAGCCCAATCTTACCGTAAGTCTGTCCTGGTAGGCAACTAAGGCCACTTTAGCACCAGGCTTCTTGGAGAAGGGTATTCCCCGACCAAGGCAGCAGGAGCGCCCTGAGGCTATTTCCTGGTCTTGAGCTGGCGAGTCAATAATGGAGAAGTACAAGTATTAAGTAGAAGATACTGGAGATTCAAGTAGGAGACTTTGAACACAGGAGAACCATATGGGAGAGGAAACTGCATTTATTGAATTTCTTTAGTCAGTACAATATGAAATCAGGGTGAGCATTCCCGCTGATATGACATAAATTTCTAAGGGTAGAATTTCCTGAGGTGATCGGTGTTCCAAGTGTGATCCACTGTGTATCCCTCATTGTCTTCTAGTTTGTAAGCTCCACCCCGGAGCAATGCCTTAATCAAGTATGGACCTTCCCAGTTTGGAGCTAGCACCCCGTTAGACCTTCTTCGTGTGTTCTGAGTTACTTTCCTGAGAACCAAGTCTCCTTCTTTGAAATTCTGGATCCTCACCTTTTTGTTGAAATGTCGGGCTATCTTGCTCTGATATATAGCCACCTTCTCTGTGACCCTGCTTTGTCTTTCCTCTAGTTAGTCCAAACTATCTTTCAATTTAGCCTCATTGTCTTTCGGCTCATAGTTTTGGACCCGGAAAGATATGAGTTTATGCTCAATGAGCAAGACCGCTTCTGTTCCGAACACTAGGGAGTAGGGAGTCTCTCTAGTTGCAGTCCGCCTGGTTGTTCTATAAGCCCACAGTACATTAGGTAACTCTGCAACCCATAACCCTTTCTTCTGTTGGAGCTTCTTCTTCAGGAGCTTCTTCATGGTCTTGTTGGTAGCTTCAACTAACCCATTGGTTTGAGGATGAGCCACTGATGCAAAACGAAGATTGATGTTCCGGTCTTCACAGAATTCCCTGAAGTTGGCATTGTCAAATTGCTTTCCCAAATCAGTTATGATGGCCATCGGGGTGCCAAATCAGCAGACAATGTTCTCCTTAACAAAGTTGGTGGTTTTTTCTTCAGTTATCCGGGTGAGGGCCTTGGATTCTACCCACCGAGTAAAATAATCTATTGCTACCACTGCGTGTTTGGCTTGGCCGGGTGCAGTAGGAAGTGGCCCGATCATGTCCAGTCCCCAGATAGCAAAAGGGTAGGGGGTGCTGATTGAGGAGAGTCTCTCTGGTGGGAGATGATGGAGGTTTGTTGTTTTCTAACAAGCTTCGCAGGATCACGCAAATTGCCTTGCATCCTGATGTATAGTCGGCCAGTAGTAACCCATCCTGATTACCTGGTGATCGGACTATTTTATACCTATTTGAGGTCCCCCATTTCCGATCATTTGTCTCGTTTTCGAGCGTATTTTTATATATAATGTTTTTTTTGAGCCTTGTGTAGGTACATATTCCCTACAATAAGGTTTTGAGCTTAAAGATTAGTTTGGGAGGCAAAATGAGCCAAAAATGGAAGAAATTGTATATGCTCGTGCAGAACATACAACTTGTGGGGGTCATATCTTCCTGCTCAGATCGAACCACGTTGATATCTTTACATATTCAGAAAGCCCCGGAAGTCTAGTTTCCATAACATTTTACGGATTATGATTCCGAGCTTTCTACAGGAAGTTATGCCCATTTCTGTAACGGTGCGCGATGCTGAAATGTTGAAACGCTGTCAGGTCTAAACGGCTACTTCAAACGGCGGCCTGGCCGCCGAACCAAACCGCCGAATCACTCCAGAAAGTCATTTTTTGGGCGAATTTCAGGGACTGTTTCATCCTTTCACCCCAACCTTCAGCCCTAACCTCCCAACACTATATATACACCTTATTCTCTTCTCTCCCAACAGAATCCACTCCCCACACACTTCCTCTTCTTCTTCTTCTTCATTTTCTTCCATCTAAATAAGAGAGAGAGAAGCTTTCTAGAGCTTCCATGGAGGTTTTTCCTCCATGGATGCTCCCCATCTCACCTTTTACCCATCCTCCATCCATCTAGGAGTAGATTACAAGGAGAAAGGATGGTCTTTGGACCAAATTCGAGCCAACCATGGATCAAAGGAGATTAGCACATTTTGGAGGGGCTCTCCACTTGGGTTTTCTCTTTTATCTCATTCTCTTTGTATTTCTTGTTTTCTTAGATGTGTAATCCCCACTTGGGAATATTTGTAAACCTAATTTGTGCTCAATATATATATGTGGTTGTTTTTATATCCAATTTGTGTTTTGATTCATTCTTGATTGTTATAGAATATATCTCTTATCTTGAAATGCATGTTTATGGATGACTGGAAATTAATATGTATTCATGGATGGGATTAGGAGTAGATTAATGTAATTTAGGAGTAGTTGTAATCAAACATCCCATTTTGTTTTTGTATGTTGATGGAAGGTCAAAATTACATGTCATGAATGGGTTTGAGTGACTTAGAGTTAGGATTGTGCCTTTGGAGGGGCTCTCTAGGCATAGTCTTGGCTAATTAGCTAGGAAGAGTGGGTGAACCTATAAATTGCCATATTAGAAGGGTTTGGTTTATTGTTCTTGTTAACAATTTGACTTTAGCTATTTCTCACTCTAGGGGCTCTAGGTGAGTCATGGTTAGAGTTATAATTATTGGTTTTTGGCTATCTCTCACGCTAGGGGCTCTAGGTGAGTTATGGTTGGAGATACAATCACTCTTTCCACATTCATTGTACCTAACGTTGCCATTTTACATTACAAAGCTATCATTGGGCTAAATGTAGTTTTGTTTGTAGAATCGGTTCACATATGATGGTTGCGGTTTCGTGTTTGAGAGGTTCTCAACACACTCTTCGACCGTTAGCTTTATGAATGGGTATAAATCGGATCAAGACAAGAACGAACCCTTAACTTAAATTGGATGTCCTTAATGTCTAACAACCAACTATTTGTGCACTTATGTATGGTGAACTTGTTGAACCTTGTGTGACCATTTTCATGCATCTCTCATATCCACCATTTTGTTTATCACTTTAAACACCACTCTCACCCTTCCATATTCTCTTTGTTTTTATTTATTTTCATTTCCATTCTCTACTCACACACACACCGCATTGTACATACATTTCACACACACCATTCTCACCTTTTCGCATTCTATTTACATGCTTACAATAAACACTAGAACCTGAAATGGTTGACGAATCACACCTCCCTGTGGAACGATACCCTTGCTTGCCGCTTTACTAGTCTTTTGCTAGTTTAGAGCACATTGTGTAGGAAACCCCTTTTACAAATGAAATAATCTTTTGATCCTCGCGATTCTTTCAACGACGGAAAAAGCGAGTATCACCTGGTAAGCCAGAGTTTCACCTGAAACATGATTACCACAATCCCCTGAGTATACCTTGTTGAGCGCCCAGCGCGCATCATCGGGATGGAGACATCTGAGTAGAGGGAGAGACTTCCCCTTATGATATAGGTACCCTTCTACCATACAGTACCGAGTAGCTATCCTCTTAAGCCGTCAAGCTTGATCTGGATTGGTAAAGAGAATGTCATTTTGGAGATAATCTGCTATTGGGTCCATCCAACATAGGGGGCGGCTTACGAGAAGGACCTCTACATCCTTAGCTATGCGGAAGAAGGGAACCAATTGGAGGGGTACTCCTTTTGGCAAAGCATGTCCTTCTCCTGTAGCAATCTTAGCCAAGACATCTGCGCGATGGTTTTTCTCTCTGGGTATCTGTTCTATCCTTACACCCTTAAACTTCTTCATAGCTTCCTGAACTTTAGCCAGATAGGCTACCATGTTGTCACCTTTTGCTTGGTACAAACCTATCATCTGATTGACCACTAGTTGGGAGTCACTCTTGATCAGAAGGTACTCAGCTTCCAGGGCTCCTGCTACTTTCATTCCTGCTAATAGAGCTTCATACTCCACCTCGTTGTTGGTAGCTCTGAACTCAAACCTGAAGTAATGACTGCACTCAGCTCCAGCAGGGTCGATCAAGACGATCCCAGCTCCGTATCCCGACTGGTTCAAAGCTCCATCCATGTAAAGAACCCAAATCTTGCTATCTTCAGGTCATTCTGGATTGGTTTGATCTGGATCTGGGTCTACTGATTTGCCCAGGTTTGGAATCGGGCTAAACTCCACTATGAAGTCCGCCAGGGCTTGGGCTTTGATCGTGGTTCTTGCTTTGTATTTGATGTCGAATTGTGTGAGCTCTAGGGCCCATAGAACCAACCTACCCGACACATCTGGCCTCTGGAGGAATTGTCTCAATGGTTGATCTGTGACAATCGTGATGGTGTGAGCTTGAAAATAAGGCAGGAACTTCCTAGATGTGGTCACCAAGGCGTAGGCAAGCTTCTCTAGTAGGGTATAGTTTTTCTCGGACTTAGTAAAAGCCCGACTCACATAGTAGATTGGTCTCTGTACCCCGTCATTGCATTCTTTCACCGAAGCTCCACTAGTAGCAACTTCAGAAACTGCTAGGTAGAGTAGGAGCTCTTCCCCCGGGGTCGGCTTTTCCTGTAGTGGCGGACTTAACAAGTATCTCTTTAAAGCTTTAAAAGCCTGCTCGCTTTGCTCATCCCACTTCATCTTCTTCCCCTGCTTGATGACTTTGAAAAATGGGAGACATTTATCTATGGAGCGGGATATAAACCGGTTCAGGGCTGCTATTCGTTCGGTTAATCCTTACGCCTGCTTGAGAGTTGTAGGGGACTCGAGATCTAGAATGGCTCTGATCTTCTCAGGATTAGCCTCAATTCCCCTCTCATGCACCATGAATCCCAAGAATTTGCCTGCTGCTACCCCGAATGCACACTTAACAGGGTTCAACCTCATCTGGTTCTGCCTTATTACTTGGAAGGTCTGGCGTAAGTCCCCTGTATGTTGTCCTACTTCTGGAGATTTTGTCATCATGTCATCTATGTACACTTCCATGGATCTCCCTATCAGCTCATTGAGCAGTTTGTTCACCATACGCTGGTAGGTGGCACCTGCATTTTTGAGTCTGAATGGCATTACCTTATAGCAGTAGAGGCCTTGTCCGGTGATGAAGCTAGTCTTGTCCTGATCTGAAGGATGCATCATGATTTGATTGTACCCCGAGAAAGCATCCATGAAGCTTAGGAGCTTGTTTCTGCAGTGGAGTCAATGAGCTGGTCTATCTTAGGCAAAGGAAAACTATCCTTGGGACAAGCCCGGTTAAGATTGGTGTAATCCATACACATTCGCCACTTCCCGTTAGACTTGGTTACTATAACTACATTGGCGATCCACTCGGGGTACCGAGAATCCCTGATGAATCCGGCTTTCAAGAGCTTGTCAACCTCTTCTTGGACCGTGGTGTTCTGTTCGACATTGAAGTGTCTTCTCTTCTGCTTAACTAGCTTGAAAGTTGCATCAACTGCCAACCTGTGGACAGCCATACTAAGAGGAATGCCAGGCATCTCCTCATGGCTCCAAGCAAAGATGTCGTTGTACTCTCTGAGAAGCTCTACCAAATCCTTCTTAATTTCAGGGTCCAGACGTCCTCCTACTTTTACTGTCTTTGTCGGATCTTCTCTCCGGATCAGGACCTCCTCTAACTGCTCTGCGGGGTGCCCACTGATCCAACCACGCTCTTCTTCTTCTGGCTCATCCACGATTGTATCTAGCACATCTCCTTCTTCCAAGACATAATCATCCCGCTCTGTCGCTCTCGAACCTAGGTCACTGGTTACCTGTGCGCATTGTTTAGCTAATGCAATGGGGTTGGTGGATACCACGTAACAATTGCGAGCTGCCTGCTGGTCTCCTCTTACTTCTCCTACTCCTGCTCCCACCGGAAACTTCAACATATTATGGTAAATGGACAGCATCCCCCTAATCCCTAACAAGAAAGGCTTGTCCAAGATCGCATTATATGCAGACGGGGTGTCCACTACAATGAATTCTGTCATTATGTTCTGTTGTAGGGGAGCTTCTCCGACTATTACCGGTGGAATCTTCATCCCCATCGGCATCACTAAGTCTCATGTGAATCCATACAGAAGGGAAGTGCAACTGTTGTAGCAAGAATTCTTCAAGTTGAGCTGCTCATGAGCCCCTTTGAACAAAATATCAACACTGCTTCTTGTATCAATCAGGACGCGATGTACCAAGTAGTTGGCGATTTGTACCATGACTACCATAGGGTCATCATGTGGTTGAACTGTATTGTAAACGTCCTCCTCCGTGAAGATGATTTTTGTGGAGCGGGATAGATCCCAGGATCCACTACTGACTTTGAGTACCTCATGGTCAGCATTAAGTCTGGGAATCTTCCTTGCATGATTCTTTCTCGAATTTTTGGAGGTTCCAGCTAGGGTAGGGCCTCCACTGATGGTATGGATCACCTGGATCTGCTGCATCAGATCCTTCTCCCCATCTCTCCTTCTTTCAGCTGCCTCTTGCATCCCGCTCTGAACCTGTTTCCCTTCTTTGATGCTGTCTCATACCTGCTGCAAAAATTCAATTAGAAGACCTCCCCTTACCAATCTTTCAATCTGGTTGCGGAGGCTGTAGCACTCTGAGGTATTATGCCCTATATCCTCGTGGAAGTCGCAATACTTGTATTGATTCCTCCTGTCAACCGGGATTTTCATGGGACCCGGCTTTCTGAGTAGACCCTTATCCCTAATGGCGAGATAAATAGTTTATCAGGAAGCATTGAGAGGGGTGTAGTGGTTATACCCTTCTTCCTCTCTTGCCACCCTGGATACTTCCTTCAGGGGAATCTCTTTGGGAGCTGATCTCCTGACCGAATACCTTTCCTGGTATGAAGGAATATGAGGCGGCATGTAATTAGATCGGTTCGAAGGTTGATTCTGAAATTTCTTAGCTGGTACGGGCTTCGGAGCTTCCTTTTTAGGGTGTGGAGCTAATCGGACTTCATCGTGCTCGATTTTGATCCGGAGTTGTTCCTCAATGTCCACCTGTTCCAGAGCCCGGTTGTAGGCTTGCAGGTACAACTCTGGAGGATGCTTGGCAAATGACCGGAATAGTTTGCTAGCCCATAAGTTCCTCCAAAAGTTGGCTAGAGTCTCCTTCTCGTTGAATACTCCCATCTGGATGACCTCCTTATGGAAATTCTCCATATAAAATCTCAGAGTTTCACCCCGCTCCTGAACTACGTACTGCAGCAGGATAGGATCCTTGGGACGGGGTTTGATTCCCTGAAACTGTGCACAGAAAGCTTTGGTCAGTTTAGAAAAAGAATCAACACTAACTGGTGGTAACTTTCTAAACCATGTCTTAGCACAGTCAGTCAAGGTTGAAGGAAACATTCTACACATGGCCAGCCTGGTCACACTTTGAACCTCCATCTAGTGGACAAAGCTTTCCAGGTGACTGATAGGGTCCTCTATCCCGGAATACTTCTCTGAAGGCATCCTAAACTTAGGAGGCAACCCCGCCTCTCTGACTCTTTTGGAGAAAGGTGCATTCAGCTCACCCAAGGGGTTCTTCTGGACCCCTTGATGCTTTCCCTTTTTTAACTGCTCCAACTCCTTCGCCATCCTTGTCATCTGATCCTCCAGGCGCTGAGACTTTTTGGTTCTAGATCGGGCTACTGAAACCTCTGAATCCATGACTACCTTCTTTCGCTTAGCTTTCTGATGCTTTTCTCTGGAGCTCCTTCGGGATTTGGCGCTTCCTTCCGAATCAGGATGTGGATCTCTCTCCTTTGCCCTTGGCTTTGGTGGGGACTGAACCCTCCTAGGAGGAACCTCAATTGCGAACTTCACTAGCCTGGGTCTGAGTTCCGCTTGTCGGACTGGGAGAGGTGGACCCAATCGATCAAAAATTGGTACCTGGATACTTGGGCCAACATCTTCTGGGATCCCGGCTGCTTCAAAAGGGATCCCCTGGGCTATCATCCGGAGTCGGATAGCTTTAACATATGCTGCAGTGTGCTATTCTAAGACTTCTCGATTGACTTCCTGCCTAGCGGGGTCTTGAGGGACAAGGCCTGAAACCGGTAGAGGCACTGGTGGAGGATTCTCATTCCTGGTGCCCTTACCCCGCCTCTGGACTCTTTCAGTGGAAGCAAGGGACCGGAGCCTGATGGCTCGGGATGACCCTGGGAAGATCGGAGTCTCATTCTGAATATCACTGGCTAAGGAAATAGGCTATTTTAAATAATGGTTGGGATATTCCCACAGACGATGCCAAAAGCGTTATTTGAAAATCGTTAAAGGGATGGAATTCCAAATAACAACTTTAAAAGGACCAAGATCGAGATTGATCCTGGTCGGAGGGATATCACGTAGTTTGATATCGACTATGTCCCTATCAATGCAAGTACGATATGGAATACAAGAAATCAAACAAAAAATAAGTTTTTATTGATCGTCCCTTTGTATTACAGATATATGAACTATGTATTTAGGGGTTACGTCAATGTATGGAGGTTTTGGTAAGAAATGGAGTTGGTGGTGATGGTGAATCTGTGCCTGTTGATAAGTAGAACTTGAATGTGGGGTTTCTGGAGAAGATTTTCGGTCCCCTTTTCCGATGAATAAGTAGTTATATATATCTCCTGTTGCTTGCCATGCACTCCTTAAATTTCGGTCTAGGGTTTGGCTAACGCAGGATCGTCTTCTTTTTAGGAGATAATCTCGGAGTTTTACGTGTAGAATCTAGTCTTTCCTTCCTAGGAGGAGTCAATCTCATAGGTAAATATTTCCTTCCTGGGAGGATTCTAGATGTGCTAACCTGCTCAAAATAGGACTCTCAGGCAAGAAGAAGTATATCTCCTCTGTTTTATTTGAACGGCGGCGTTTTAATGTGGAGCTTTTTATCCTGGCATAAGAGTCTTGCTGTTTGGTATCTTCCTGCTTGGTGGGGTAGTTATTTCAGAAAGTGCAAGCAAGTAGGCATCCAGGTGATGGAAATAGGGGATATCTAACTGGTATCATACCGGGATGCTTTAGTGGTACTCCATGTCAGGGTGCTGCGAGGTCTATAGGAAGCTATGTCGGGATGCTGCAGGGTCTAGTGAGCACCCCAGCTTGGGACATTGCTTATGAATCGAGATGCTGGAGGGGTCTTGAAGAGACTGGGGAAAGGCTGGGTCGGACCCCGCTGGAAGGGGCGTGTACTCGGACCAGTCGGAGTCCGCCCTTGTCGGGGTAGCTGGATGGTGTTTGTACTCCTATATTTTCCTTGTGTTGAGGTGGAAAATTCTTCCTTGGTCCTTCGCCAATTTTGACGGTTAACAGTTTTCAATCCATATCATATTTATGTTCAAACATGCATTTTTGGACTAGGAAATTTACATAGGAAGTATGATTTGAATGACCTATAGTTATTTCCATGACATGATGATTCTTAATTGACATGCTAATGACATATGAAAAGAATGAAATTCAAATGACATGCTAAATTGAAAAAGCATGAATTGATGATTGCAATTTCTTAAAATGCAAAACATTGTGTGAAAAGCAAATGAGACTTAAATGTTTATCAACATGTCTCTCTTTCTTTATTTGTTGAACATGGCTACTATCATACGGGTTTCACACCCGGAAAAATCAAATAGGATGCAAAGTCACTCATGCCATGTTTCGCTTATAAAGTTGGATATAGTTGCTATTAAAATTGAAATCAATGAAATCTCTATATCCTTGCTTCTCTCATGACAAATGGTAAAATTGGTTTGAATTCTATTGGAAACCTTTGTCATTTGCTTTGCCAAATACCATTGTATTTTGGACTTGAATGCAACATGTCTTGTTTGCAAAGCATTCTTATTTCACACATTTTCAATAAAATAAATCTCCTTGATTCTCTCCAATTAATTGATTGCATAAAGTGGCTTATTTGATTATACATTATCTTGTATGCTACTATCTCTCTTTGCTATGACTGACCCGGTTAGGGACTACTCCTTTGCCTATATCATGACAAAAAGGGGGAGTAGGATGTGGTAAGGGGAGTTGCTTATTGTAGTAGCAAATGTGCATATTGGGGAGTTTATGGATTGAGGGGGAGTAACCCTTTGAGGGGGAGCATTGCATTTACATACATTGCATTGGGCTTAAATTACTTAAATGCAAATACTTGGTTATTTTCACTTGATCATCTCACATACACTTGCTTTGGAAAGTGTAATATTTTTGTTTTGAAGGGTTGATAATTCTACAAGAGATTGAAGGCTTGAAGAGGTTTATTTATTTTTTATTTATATCTCTTTGTAATGTAGATTATCTTTAAAATCCCGTAGTTTATATTTTGTTGTGAGGATCAATGTGAGAGGTGGTTTTGTCACGAAATAGCCAAAGGGGTAGATTGTAAGGATTCTCATATTGATTGACTTATTTCGTAGACAAACCACATGTTGGGGTTTGACTTGTAAGGGTAGTTTTAGGTGTTTAAGGATCAAGCTTAATGCCCTCAAGATCTCAAGTTAACAAGCACACCAAAGGTATATCTCTAGTGCTTATTTTCCATTGAAGAGATTTATTAGCACACACTCACTTAGCATATTCTTGCTTGTGTGCATTCTCTTCACTTGTCATATTCACACATGCACTTTTATGAAATGTATCTTGTTGTGTGTTTGTGTCTTGTAAATCGTTTTCCATAGTTGTTTGGAAACGTCTGCGCTTGCACATAAGGGTGCTTGGTTCTACGTGAAGACCGCTTTTGGTGATTGCCTTGGCTTTCTCCTTGGATTCACCACTTTTGGTGAATCGACGGTTCGATCAGCGGCCCTGGCTGCCGAATGAAACAGCCGTTTTGGACCAGAGGTCTCTGGTCTGATTCTGTGGTTAGATCAGCGGCCCCGACCGCCGATTTGAAACTGCCGATCATACCTGATTGATTTCAATCTCTCGGGTTTATTCTGCAGTTAGATCGGCGGTTTCGAAAACGCCAAATGAAACCACCATTGCTCCCCTGTTTCTCTCAAGACCCTGTTTCTCTCAGGACCAATTCAACAGTCGTGATCGGCGGCCTGGCCGCCGAATGAAACGGCCGATAGTGCGTTTTCAAGGGCAAACTTGTCTTTTCACATGCCCTGTTCTTGATGCCTATAAATATCATGCTTTCTCATTTCTCTGAGTTAGTTCTTTGACTCCTTAGAACCCTAAAGCAAAAAGAGAAACACTTGAGAGAAAAATCATCAAGAACTCACCTTTAAACACTCAAAGCTTTTCATTTGATTCATCAGGTTCATCTAGGATCATTCATGCATAGCTTTGCATCATCACAACTTGCTTGGTAAGATTTTGACTCAAGAAATCTCTTTACTTACTTGTATGTTTTATGTTCACATGCTAAATACAAGATAGAGATTGTTTGTGATGAATATGATTGAGTGTTGTATTGTGATAGCTATCTAGGTTTTGCTTAATCTTGATTAGCTAAGCTTTATGATATGTCATTTAGCTTTTGATATCTAGGATTGATTTCATTAATACATCATCATCCTAGATAAGCATATAGGGTTGTCTTGCTCTTATTGCATTTTGAGTATTCATATATTCACATAGGCTTGTTATCTCTTCTTTGAGAAGTAAGACTTGTGTAGCTTCCGGGATTAGGTTGCGTAAACCACAAGCAATTGGACTAAGTTCACTCATACCGGGATTAGGTAGGTGTGTGATTACTTCCGGGATTAGGATGTAATCTTTCTCACATTTAGTGGATTCGAGGTTCAAGTGTGGCTCACTTAATAGCCCATGGTTTTTTCCGTGAGGGTTTCCACGTAAATATCAAGTGTCATTTAATATTTCCGCACTATATTACAATTGCTATATTTGTAATGACTATTAGGGCTATTTTCGTAATCTTGCCTATTAACAAAAATTGGGTAAAATCGGATAAAATCTATTCACACACCCCCACCCTCCAGATTATTATTGAACACACCGTAATTTGTTTCATCCATAAAGACCTCTATTATCTCTCCCACTATATCAGAAAACAACAAAATCATACACCTTTGAAAAGTCCCTGGCGCGTTACAAAGGCCAAAGGGCATCTTTCGGAAAGCATATGTTCCATTAGGGCAAGTGAACGTCGTTTTCTCTTGATCCTCTGGGCAATCACTATCTGATTATAACCAGAATAACGATCTAGGAAACAATAGAACTAATGCCCTGCCAACCATTCTAAGACTCTATCTATGAAAGGCAAGGGGAAATGATCTTTCTTGGTGACAGCATTCAATCTACGGTAGTCTACACAAACGCACCACCCTATCAGAAGCCTTTATGCCACCATTTCATTCTTGTCATTCTTCACCACTGTAACTCCCAATTTCTTTGGTACTACGTGGATGGGACTCACCCACCTACTATCCGAGATAGGGTAGATGATCCCGACATCTAGAAGCTTTAGTATTTCCCTTTTAACAATTTCCTGCATGATCGAGTTCAGTCTCCTATGGTTTGGTGTTTTCCTCTAGCAGGATCTTGTGCATGCATATGGTGGGACTGATGCCTTTCAAGTCATCTATAACCCACCCAATGGCATTCTTATATTCTCTTAAAACCACAAGCAAATCTTCTTCTTGGTCTTCTTCTAAATTGGCGGCAATTATAACTGGATTCCTCTTTTCTTCATCTAGGAATACATATTTTAAGTTAGACGGAAGTGCCTTCAACTCAACTATTAGGAGGATCTCTTCTAATGGCGATATGTCATCACCACTTTCTACTTCTTCAAACTCCTCTTCCACAGCTACATCTAACTCCTCCTCAAAGAAATCAACATTGCTACAATCATAGGAGCCAACTAGGTATGATAAAGAGTCAAAGATATTGAACTCCACCGTTTCGTCTAATACCTTCATAGTCAGTTTCCTCGCATGCGTATCTATTACCACCCTAGCTGTTGCCATGAAGGGGCGACCCAAAAGCAACTTCACATCGCTCTACTCTCTACCTTCATTCATGTTGATCACTACAAAGTCAGCAGGTATGATTAGCTTTTCAATTTGTATCAGCACATCTTCGACAATGCCCTTAGGACTCTTCGCCAAAGCATCCGCTAAAACAAGGGACATAGAGGTTTTTCTAAGGTCATTAAGACCATGCTTCTTATAGATAGAGAATGGCATTAGGTTAATGCTTGCTCCCGAATCCAACATCGCTCTTTTGTGATTCGATCCACCAATAGTTGTGTCTATTATAAAACTTCATGGTTCTTTCATCTTCTGAGGCAATGTCTTCTGAATCACAGCACTCACATTCTCATTTAGACGCTCTTGTTGTTTCGGCCTAAACCTCTCTTTGTCCTTGCTTAAATCCTTGAAAAAAATTCCATAAGCCGATATTTTCTGGATAGCATCCAACAGAGGTAAGTTAATGGTTACCTTGGAAAGGAGATCATAGATATCCTGATGTGCTTTGTCCATTTTAGAGTACTTCAACCTTCAGGGAAATGGTATAGGTGGCAAATAAAGGTTTGGTGACTTATGGAGTTGTGGCCTTAGTTCTGGACTTGCTAGTTCAACATCGTCCTTCTTTTCCAACTCCTTTCAACTATTTCCTCTAGGTTGTATAACTTCATCCTCTTTCGCAACAACCTCCTTATTGCTATCTCCCAAAACTTTTCCACTTCGAAGGACTACCTTTGCACTATCTTGCTTAGGTTGACTTGGGAATCTCCCTTTCTCTCTTTCTTGAAAATATTCTACCAACTGCTCTATTTGGGATTCGATTCTGTGAATGGAAGCATCCATCTCACCTGATTTTCAGTCATTTTCCCACATGAATGTTTCCCAACTTTTTACATGTGCTTGCTGCAGCATCTGGACCTCTTGTGCATCTTGTTGGGTTGCCTACATGAATTCTCCTATCATTTCATCGAGTATTCCCCTATCTAATTGACTGGAATCAATGCTCCCTAGGTTGTTGGAACACCCCTCATCTGGAGTCTGTAAAGCTTATACTGTTTCCACCTCAGCGGGTATTCTCCTTGCAGGATTTTCTTGGAAATCACGATTATTCCCCCAATCTGTACTCAATGGGTCAATAGGTAGGTCATACTCTGGCTCTATATTCTGCCAAAGATAGTCCATGACACCTGAAATATAGTGAAAACAAAAACTTCCCAACGCAATCGACTATTTCCACAAGCCAATTTGATAACACTAATAAAGAAAGAATCTTACTACAAAATACCAATACAACACTAATAAAACTAATCTAAGCTAAACACGCCGATCCCCGGCAGCGGCACCATTTTGACAAAGTGCTTTTGTGTGTCATTTAAAATCACTTATCAAACTCAATTTGTAAACCTAGCAATGCTTATAATGGTGCGTATAGCTGCAAGCAAGGGTCGTCAACAGAGATTGAAATTAAGGTAAGACTAATTTGTTATTAAGTTATATTGATGCAAATAAGATAAGTGATTGATAATGTGAAGTGTGAAATATCATGTACTAAATAGTAAACTAGAAATGTAACAAAGAAATAGAATATAATGTAATGAAAGATGAATATATGGCAACTAGGGAGTTAATAGATTAGTAAGCAAACAATTGGACTAATTGTAATACACTTGGTAAATAAGCGCAACTGTAGCCAACCTAGGGTGTATAGGTTGGCTATGTATCCATAGTAAGAGACCCACCTAGGATGTATAGGAGATCTCCTATTAGGGATTGGTCCCTCCTAGAAAACCAACCTAGGGTGTATAATGTCGGTTGCTCGTTAGGACCCTATCAATGAAGCATATATATCTATCTCGGGTTCAACCGACTATGGTAGCCACCTAGGGTGTATAGAATGGCTTCTAGCCTCTCATGAGAGCCGTTCTAGGATGTATAGTGTTAGGATTATGCTCAATAGCAAGAGTGTAATATTGTATTTAACAATCTGTTTCATATTAATAAAGTGATTTCTGGTTTAAACAAATCTTATAGCATTTATAGTTTAATAATTGTTAAAGTAAATAATCATAAGGTCTAAAGACTATGAGAAAAGAAGAATTGTTCATACATCTGGATATGTATGTGGTAGACACAATTCTTTAGTTAGTCTTGAATATCGTTCACAACTTAAGTTAAAGGTTGGGCACCTTTATCTTGTTAAAGTTGTAGAATTCTTTTGCTATCATTTGAGTGGGATCAAATGAGATATGATGAGTCTAAAATCATCGGAGTGTCTTCGAGCAAAAGGATCTAGTGCACTGGGTGCATTGAACAGGATCACAATGAAATACTTTATTTATAACCGTCAGTAGATAAAAGTAATTTCATTATCAGGACAATCGGAGAGTCTATCTTAATCCTGAGATAAATGATGGACTTATGGTTGCAGGTGATATCATTTGAGCTATCAATGAGTACGATTATATCGCATAGTCTATCCTCGATAGTCTGGTGATATTCATTTGTTAATCGATAGAGGACTTCATTTATAGATATGGACATCGTGGCTCCATTTATTAAATGAGAGTATAATATCATCATATGGATGTTTTGAGGTAATTGGATATTAAATCTCAACGTTGAGTTTTCAATAGTGTCTATTGAAAACATGGCTTCTGGACAAGTCAAAATATCCAAGTTCAAAATGTGGTCATATGAGTAAATATGGTAACTTGGAGAGTTATAGGCGGTCTATGAACTCTTGGCGATTACTGATATTAATCACGAGGATACACTATCTCCAATATGATTGTCTAGGGTATGAATGAGGAAGCATCTTCCTTTTCTGTCTTTATTTAAGAGTTCAATTTTAGCTCTTTAGTGGAATGAGCTAAAATTAATGGATCGGACCTAAGTGAATCATTTGTTGATTGTGATTAGGTTATGTCTATTGGAGCTTAAATTTAGATAGCCCGCCAAGATCCCCAATCCACACGGACTTGCATGGATCACTTGAAATATTCTACCGGACCAATTTAGGGTCCATCTAGAATTGCAATTTAATATATTAAGAATATAATTTGCACATTATTTATGTAATGGGCTGCACAATTATATTTATATATTAATAGATGACATGTGGGCTTGTTTCTTTTAGTAAGATTGGGTCTAGTCCACATGTGGGCTTTTTATTTAAAGTCCTATGGATTAAATGAAATAGGAAAAATAATATTTGGCCCAATACATATGTGGGGCGGCAAGATGCTATATTAGCATTTAATATTATTTTGTTTCATTATTTAATTAAATAAGAATTAATTAATTGTTTAATTAATTGTTTAATTAAAGTAACAAATCTTTTCTAAATAGGAAATATGATTCCTATTTGTATACTATTGGTAGTAGTATAATTAAATAGAAAGACTTGTTTGACAAGGAAATAAATAATTAATTTTATTTATTTAATCAAATAGGAAGTCTTTTTATTTTAGTCAAATAAGGAATAAAAGATTATTGAGTTTGATTAGGGTTTGGAAATCTTAAACAAAATAGGAATTAGGGTGCAACTAAATCTCCAATATTTTTAGGAGTAAAATTGCGGCAACCCTAATTAGTTTTGGTCAAGGATTTCGGTCACCCTTGGGTAAGAAAGAAGAGAAAAATTTGGCCACCTATATAAGACAACATATAGATTTCGGCCACCCCCTAGTGCAAAAGTGCAGAATTTTTCTTCTTCTTCTTCTTCTAAACTCATAGCAAGAAATCGATTATTCCACTAAGAACAAAAAGAACATAGATTATTCTTTGATTGTATTCTAATTGCTTATTCATCTATGAGCTTGTGAATACTATATCGATTAAGGTTCACGCGAGTTTTGATCATTAGATTGAGAACTCAAAAGTGACCGGAATAATCTTAGGTTCTTTTAGATTGTTTTTGGGACTAACGGATCAAGAAAAGTTTGTTAAATCCAATCACAGGTTTGCAATTCAAAGAAAGGGAGACCACGCTCCTAGGTGATCCACGTTCGTGCTAGGATTGAAGATCTTGCGGATTACCATCGACGCAAGTCAATCGGATCACGCTACAAGAGGTATTAATATATTTTATTACTTTCTTATATATATATGTTTGATTAATCAAAAGGGTTTAAGGTTCATAATTGGAAAAATTTTAAAAGCTACCCAACTATTTTTTTTTAGTCTCGCTTCCGCTGCGGGTACGTATATTTTTCCCTTCATATAGAAACGGTCACCCATTCGAAGCTAGATTAAGAACTTGGTTTTTGAACTTAGTTGTCTAAAAAAGATAGAATCCAAGGAAGGCTTGTAAAAGATGTATCTAATACAAGGAACTCTAATGAAATTCATTCATACTCTAGAATAAATCAAAAGAAGATAGACATATAAGAGAAATAAAGCTTATATACAAGAAACTCAATCATTTGGAACTAATCCATAAACCCCCTTAGTGGGATTTAGCTACTCATTTACAATAAATGAAATTAGAGAAAAGATAAGAAATAACCCTTGAAGATCATATCCATCTTGATAATCCCTTAGATGTTGAGTAGAGAATGTATGAAACCAAGAAGAAATGAAATCCTAGATCTAGTTACAATTTTCAAAGTTTCTAAGTGTTAAAAAGATGATAAAAACGTAATACACATTTTCTATTTATAGTCCCCCAAAATAGGTTACAAATCAGCCTTTAAATGATGTCTGATGCGAGGGAGTGCAGGTGGAGTGTGGGTTAGTGACCCGCACTTTATCATTTTCCTTCAATTTTGGACTCCTAGATCTGGGTAAAAGTGCAGGTGGAGTGCGGTTGGATGCCCGCAATCACCCACAGTTTATCAACTTCTACAATCAAGTCCTCTCTGGCTTGGCAAGAGTGCAGGTAGAGTGCGAGTCATTTACCCACTCTATATCAGTCTTCAGCAATCAAGTCATCTGGTTTGGCAAAAGTGCTGGTGGAGTACAGGTCATTTACCGGCACTCACCCGTACTTAATCAATCTTCAGCAATCATGTCCTCTGGTCTGGGCAAGAGTGCGAGTGGAGTGCGGTTGGGACCCATACTCACCCACACTGTTGTATCCTCTGATGCCATTCTTCTTCTTTTTGCAACTCCCTATCCTCTTTTTGCCCAAAAGCACCGCAATATGCATTAATCGTCCAAATGGGAAAATACCTGAAAATACGAACATAGAGCCCATAAGTGAAGATAAAAATGTACGAAAACAATACAGAGGCTATGGGTTTGAAGGCTGAAACATAAAACATATTTGGCCAGATCAAGCGGTCTTCAATGAATTGCGTAGCGCATGGCTTTGAGAGCCCAACTCAAAGCGGCCATGAGAGCGGTTGCCTCTATCCTTATGAGCGCTCTTGGGACCGCTGCAGAAATTCAGAGCGGTCATGAAGGTGGTTGCCTCTGTCCTTAGGAGAGCTCTTGGAACCGCTGCAGAAATTCAGAGCGAGCATGACAGCGCAAAACTGTTATTTGCAGAAAAGTCCTTTAACTAGCATAAATTGCTCTGTTCCTTTGAAATTCTCCAAACACAACATTTTGATCCAAAAACATGAAAATGCTCAAACACACAAATTAAATCCCTAAAAGACTCAAGAAACAAGCAATTGATTAGAGGAATTGGGACTAGAAACATATACAATAAATGACCGATCAAGAATACAAATGGTTAACATATATGCATTTGGTTCATTAAAGTAGTTTGAAAAAGCATTGCCCGTAATACACTTGCAACTCCATCAATTCCCTAGAATTTCTCTTAATTGATACATTCCATACTCTTATCTAAGATTGTTGAGCATTCTATTTTCCCTATCACATTTTGTTACTTTTACTTTCCTTGCATGTTTGATGGTTTATCAAACCACACAACTATCCATTTATCATGATTTACTTTATTTCATCATAGATTAGTTAATCAATCTATCATATTACTCTAATTCCCTATGGAACAAATCTTTGTTTACCATTTTACTATGTTTTACATCATAAGAGAATTCCTAAGTGGTTAAACATGGTTTTCAAATGATCATATAAATATATTGTTTTGAAGAGTACAAAACGACTTCATCAGACTTGCCCCCGATCCCATGACAATTCCAGTAAAGGACACTAATCATCAAAGACCATCGGAGGAGCCCAGGATTCGGACTTTTATGAAGCCAACATACACTCAACCATCAAGGACCTCTGAGAGACATTTGTATCATCTAAGTCCTCATCCTCAGCCTGAGTAGTCTATAAGGAATCCGCAATAAGGTGAAGCTCAACCTGAGAATCCAACATTAAAAGCTTTGAACCCTGAAACTGCACACCAAGATCCATATCCAACGAATAGGCACGAAATGAACCTAATTCACCCCTCAAACTTCTCTAGGCAACACGATCAACCAAAACCAAATGCTTAACCGCCTTTACAGCTAACTTATCGACTAAAACCCGGTGAGCTCTAACTTCCAACCGCGTCGAAGGACCTAAACAAGAAAGTGGCCTTGTCACAATAGAAGAAGCCAAATGCTGAACAAGATGAGCCACTAGAGGAATCCGAATAACGCTTCTTAAATCCTACAAATCAACCCCAGTCAAAAAACATAATCCACCATAAAAGTAACAATCAAAGAGTTAGGAACCGGAGTAGAGTCAGCTCCCACTACGAAGGAAGCCACCACAACCATGATCGAACCAAACTTGGTACGATTTTGGCCCTTATTCTCGTCTCATTATGCTTGATTCTTAGGGATTTCCCCATGTTTTAATGTTGTTAATTGAGTATTTTCAGGAATTTAAAAAGCTCAAGGGCATTGGAGTAATTTTGGAGAATTAGGGGCAAAAGTATAAAGTATGAAGAAGATTTGAAGATATCATGATATTAGAAGAATGCAAGGGACTGAATTGCAATTTACCACACAAAACAGCCATGTCACATTAGTTAATGAAGCGCACCATTTCATTTAGATGGGCAAATCAGGCAGCCCAAATCAGCTAAGCCCAAACAGTGCATTTTGCCTGGCCCAAACGTGAAGACCAAGTGAAGCTTACTTGGCTATGTGTGCCCCAATCTTATTCTAAATGCACCCCATATTAGGCACAGAAATGACAGTTGTGTGCACCCTTACCTCTTGCTTAATACACCCCCTGTCTTCACCAAACTCCATCTTTTTCCTCGCGATAACAGCCATGGCCGTCTAAACCCTAGCCTTTTCACATCACCGTTCAAGTGATCCCCGGTGTCTTTTTGATTGGAAATCGGCCCAAATCAACAGCAAGCTCACCGGTAGCCCTGTCGCAACATTTTATCGGTCCTCCAACGGCCAGAATCCAATCTCCAATTCATGCATAAATACCATCCAAGTGTCGCCATTTAGTCGCCATTTAATCGTTCGATGTCGCCATGGTGGTAGGGAGTTGGTTTCGCACCTGATAAAGTCACTCCGAAGCTTCGCCATGAACCAAACCACGAAGATGAGCAGAGGCCATCTTTGATTGGCTTACTTTGGGTGGAAAATTACGGAAAGGCCCCTTGAGGGGCCAAAATGGCAATTTGACAACCTAGGGGGATTTTGGTATTTAGCCATTCGTGACCTAATTCAAAATCAGTATAAATTCATCCCTATTTTCAAATTGAAATCCATCATATTCTCTCCTACCTATATCCTTTTCAACCTAGGATCACCATCAATCATCTCCCAAACTCTTCCATTTCTATAATTGAACTAATCTTTTCCATCCAAAAACTCACACCAAATCTTGACTGCTTCCCTAAATCATTCCTTCCTTACCATTCTCTCCATTTTCAATTCCTTTGTCACTCACTATAGACACCATCTACCAAGACACATCCCTCTTCTACCATTCTTTGCACTAAGAGCAATCTAAAGGAAAGGAAGGATCAAGCACTAAAGAAGGAGGCCCAATGGTGATTTCCTTACCTATTACTTGCTTTCTATTTTATTGCAACTATATGTAACTAAACCCCTAATCTAGGGGATAGATTTGAGGAACATTTGGTTGTGGGTATTTGCTTAAGCTTTGTAATGAATCTCTATATGTGTTCTATTTATTTATTCATTAGATTATATTCATTATGTGATTGACTTGTATATCCAGTTGTTAATTACAATCTTATTTAGAATAACATGTTATGCAATCATCCTTGGATTGACACCCTTGTGTGATTAAGAACCCAATAAATAGGATAGATTAGTGGAGGGTATATCAACCACACTAATCTAAACCTAGATTTGTAACCAACCAATCCCACCACGACCCCCTTTCCTTAATCGGTTAGGCATTGTGGTGGGAAGATGTTTAGGTTCATAGTAATGACCTAAACACATCCTAGAAAACAAATGGTTAACATGTAGAGATTGGTCCATTAAAGTGGCTTAAAAAGCACTGCCCATGCCTACTTGCTAATCAATCAATTCCCTAGCATCTATATTAATTGTTTACATCCATTTCTCTTATCAAGATTGTTGAGTCTTTGATCAAGCCAAAATTGGTATGATTTTGGCCCTCATTTCCGTTTCTTTTTGCTTGATTCTCGGGCATTTCCCCGTGTTTAATGTTGTTAAATTGAGTGTTTCAGGTTTTATTAGGTTTCAGAAGCAATTGAGATAAAGGTGGAGGACTTGTGCAAAAATGTCTCACAAATGAGAAGAACAGAGCATTTTCGCCACATGAGCAATGGAGGTCGCCACTTGAGCGCCATGGCGACAGAAGAGTTCCCAAAAGCATCAAAAGGTCGCCACTTGGGCGCCACTTGAGCGCCATGGCGACAGAAGGTCACAAAAACAATCAGGTGTGGTCGCCACTTGGGGTCGCTCTGGTGACCTCCCTTGCAAGTGGCGACCTAGTGCACTCAAGGCATGGTCGCCACTTATGGTCGCCAGAGCGACCTTGATGCACGAAGGGCGACCTCTTCACTTTTCCAAGGTCGCCACTTATGGTCGCCAGAGCGACCTTGATGCACAAAGAGCGACCTCTTCACATGTCCAAGGTCGCCACTTATGGTCGCCAGAGCGACCTTGATGCACAAAGAGCGACCTCTACACATTTTGGTCATGTTCGCCACTTGACAAAGAGCGAGAAAGATGGTTTTCAGAGCGACCTTTTCATCTAACCGTTTTACGCTCCATGGTCGCCATAGCGACCAAAGAGCGACCAAGGCTCCACATCAGCGAATCAAGTCGTTACCAGTACATGTCCATGAGTGAGTATATATATGAGCGTCTCTTCACTTTCAAACCATCGAAAATCAGAGAGAAAAATTCAGAGAACTCAACTTCAGATCTAGATCATCTTCCATGGCACATTTTTCATCATCCTCCATTTCTCTCCTTGAACTCATCTAATCCATCCAACCCTCAACACAAAACCTTGATTACTTCACTACATCATTCCTCATCCCACCATTTCTCCACCAAAATCCTTAGTAACTTTCCACCAAAACACCCACATTCCAAGACATTTCCTCATCCTCCATTCCTTGCATCTAGGAGCATAGAGGAGAAGAAGGATTGAGCTTAAAGAAGGTGACCCAAGGGTTATTTCCTTATCATTTACTTCTTTTCATTTATTGCAATTATGTGTAACTAAACCCCTAATCTAGGGGATAGATTTGAGGAACAATTGGTTGTGGGTTTAGTCTAGCTTGTAATGAATCTCTTATGTGTTCTATTCATTCAATTTAATTAGATTTCATTCATTATAATTGACTTGTATATCACTTGTTGATTGCTATCTTGAGTGGAATAATTTGTTATATATTCACATGTGGATTGACAACCTTTGTGTGATTAAGAACCCATTGGATAGGATAGATTAGTGGTGGGTATATCAACCCCACTAATCTAAGCCTCTAAGTGGTTAACATAATGAGATTGGTACATTAATGATGCTAGTAGCTTACCCACATCCAAGTGTTAATCGATCTATTCCCTAGTTCTCTCATTAATTGATTTTATCACTATTCTTATCAAGGTGTTGAGTATTCTATTTTTCATATCATTTTTGTGTATTTTCATTTGAGTAGTTTAGCATTGGTGGCTTTAGAAACCACACATTTATCAAACTCTATGATTTGTTTTATTGTTCTAAGATTAGTCAATTTATCTAATTAACACTCCATTCCCTGTGGAACGAACTTGCTCACTATTTTGCTATCTAATCACATTTTTAAAGGATTAAGTGGCTTTAAAAGAGTTTTCAAGAATCAACCAAAAACTATCATTTTTACTATTTTGTTGAGTACACAAACGACCTCATCAGTCTTCTATTTTTCCTATCACCATATTTTAAGTTAGGTTTATTTTATATGTATGTTTGATGCTTTGACAAACCATACACTCGTTCATTTATTTATGATTTATTTTATTGCATTTAGATTAACTAATTAATTCAACTAATTACTCTAATTCCCTGTGGAACGAATCCTAATTACCGTTTTACTAATCTTACATCCTAAAAGGATTTTCTAGTGGTAAAATTTGGTTTTCTAAAAGAACACATAAAAACATCATTTTGTTGTGCACAAATGGCCACATCAAACCACAAAAACCAAAACATCACAACCCTTCCCAGTCTACAACGACCGAAAAACTATCGAAAAAACTGGAATTGAACCGACAACCGAAATGACAGGAATCGCCTTAGAAGGCGAAACCGAAGTAGAAAGCACCAACGGTGTTGAGTCCGACGAAACGACTATGAAAGTACAACTGCAATAAACTCGGGTGTGTTCAATATATTAATCTAGAGGGGGGTGAATAGATTTTAACTAATTTTTACCTAATTTTCATTTAAGGTCAATATTACAAAAATACCCCTAATAGTCAATATAAATACAACAAGTGTAATATGGTGCTGAAATTAAATAACACTTAATGTATATGTGGAAAACCCAACCACTGGGAAAAAACCATGGGCTTTATAGTGCGCCACACTCGAACCTCGAAATCCACTAATTTAAATGGAGTTTACAACCTATGTAGACCTCATCTAACACTCTGGTCTATAACCTCCCATTTCTACCACACGGGCCTTTAAAAGTGGCTCTAGTCCATTTTGCTTGTGGCCTAAGCAACCTTAGCCAACAAGACTTAAATTCTTAATGAAGAGATAATACAACCTATGTGTGAATATATAAAAATACTCAATACATGCAATAAGAGCTAGGCAAACCTATATGCTTATCTAGGATGATAATATGTCAATAAAAAGAATCCTAGATATCAATAGCTAAATGACATGTCAAATAGCTTAGCTAAAAATAGATTATAAAAACCTAGATAGCTATCACAATACAACACTCAATCATGTCATCACAAACAATCTTTATTTTGAATATAAGATATTAATCTAAGAACATTCAATTAATAAAAGAGATGCCTTGATAAATAAAACACTAAATATCAATGGATAAAAGTGAAGAACATACCAAGGGAAGTGTGATGACCAATACACATTCAAATAAGCAAACTAACTATGTTAGAAAATGCTTAGATGATCTTTGATGCACATGTATATGGTTTTGAGTGTTTAGGATATGAGTTCTCTATGAAATATCTCTCCAAAATCTCTTAAATGAGTTTAGGGTTATTTAGGTGTCAACAAGATGGTCAGAGAAATGAGAAAATGTGATATTTATAGACAAAGAGAATAGGGCATATGAAAAGATGAAACTGCCCTTGAAATCACCATTCAGCGGTTTCATTCTGCGGTCGTGGCCACAAAATTGAACCGCCAAATTGAACCCGAGAAGCAGGGGATAAATAAGCGACCACATTCGGCGGTTTGGGAAACCGCTGATCAGAACCCAAAAAGAAACTGACCTAAAAATATCTAAAACGGCGGTTTCATTCGGCGGTTTCTAAACCATCGAATTGAGACCGAGATAATAAATGCATTAGGTCTATTCGGCGGTTTCTATTCGGTGGCCTGGCCACCGATCGTAACCGCAGATCCAATCAAGAGCTCTCTGGAATAAAACGGCGGTTTCCATTCGGCGGTCATGGCCGCCGATCAAACCGCCGTTTCACCACTGATGGTGAAACCAAAGGAGAAGCCAAGGGCATTCTCCGAAGGCGATCTTCACGCTAAACCAAGCACACTTTCATGCATGTGCGGACGTTTCCGAACAATGTCTAGAAACGAATTACAAGACACAAAAAAAACACACAACAAGATACAACACAAAGTGCAAGTGTGTAAATATGACATTTGAAGAGAATGCACACAAAAGTGAAGCATACATATGCAAACATTACTAGTGAGTGTGTGCAACTAAATCTCTTCAATAAGAAAATAAGCACTAGAGATATACCTTTGGAGTGCTTGTCATCCTTGAGGTCTTGAAAAGGGCATTTGAGCTTGATCTTCAAACACCTAAACTACCCTTACAATTCAAACCCCAAAATGTGGCTTGTCCACGAAATAAGCCAATCAATAATGGGAATCCTTACAATCTCCCCCTTTTGCTATTTCGTGACAAAACCACCACTCACATTGATTCTTCACTACAAAATAGAAACTACGGGTCAACAATGATTTTCTACATTACAAAGAGATATAATAAATAAAATCTTGAAGTCTTCAATCTCTTGTAGAACAATCAATCCCTGAAATCAAGGTTTCTATATTTTCCAATACACATAAATGTGAGATTAATCAAGTGAAATAAACAAGCATTTTCATTTAAGAAAGTTAAGCACAACATCATGCAATGCATGTGAATGCAATGCTCCCCCTCAATATGTAATCTCCTCAATATGCACAAATTGCCACAACAATTTAGCATCTCCCCTCACCACATTCTACTCCCCCTTTTTGTCATGATATAGGCAAAGGAGTAGTCCCCAACAAGGTCACTCATATCAAAGAGAGATAGTAGCATACAAAATATTTGCATATTCATATAAGTCACTTATGCTACACAATCAATTGGAGAGAAACATGGAGATTTATTTAGATAAAATGTGTGAAATAAAAATGCTTTGCATACAAGACATGTTGCATTCAAGTCCAAAATACAATGGTATTTGGCAAAGCAAATGACAAAGGTTTCTAAAAAGAATTCAAACCAATTTCACCATTTGTCATAAGAGAAGCAAGGATATAGATATTTCATTGAATTCAATTTTTAGAGGCACTATATCCAACTTTATAAACGAAACATGGCATGAGCGACTTTGCACCCTATTCGATTTTTCTGGATATGAAACCTGTATGATAGTAGCCATGTTCAACAAATAAAGAAAGAGAGACATTTTGATTGTAAAATCCTTTGACCAGATACAAGATTCTTTAATCATTTGAGTCTCATAAGCTTGTTCATACAAGTTTTGCATTTAAGAATTATGCAATCATCAATTCATGCTTTCTCATGTGGCATGTTATATGAATTTCATGCTTTTCATATGTCATTTAGCATGTTATAAAAGAATCATCATGTCATGGAAATAACTATAGGTCATTCAAATCATACTTCCTATGTAGATTTCCTAGTCCAAAAATGCATGTTTGAACATAAATATGACATGGATTGTAATACAAGCATGATTCACACTTATTAAATAGAAAACATATATACATATGTGCAACCAAGCTTACTCAAGCAATCAACAAGGTAGCATAAAATCTTTAAAATATTTTGCATGCATCAAGTATGCAAAAACTCTCTTTGCTTAAGTTCCCCATATGGGGTCAAAAACCACCCTTCATCAATGAAGGTCATGAGGTCCTATGGACCTACCAAGTCCATCTGACTCGGTTTAACCTATATGAGACTTGCTAGTCTCGTAACAAGCAGGTTCATTATTTTTTCTTATCCACTTAGGTGATATAGTTTTCTTCCTAGTGGACAAAGGTTCTAGAGCTTTAGAAGATAAAGAATCATGCAAATGAGTTTCTTCCTTTATGTGGACATGCATTCTAGCTCTAGCCTTTTTCTTTTCTATCATGCTTTTAACTCTACACATATTAATGTAATTAAAGCAACTTGGTCTAATATGACCATCAATACCACAAAAATGACAAGTGGGAATAAAGTTAGGAATCATACGATTCCCGTGTGCATGCTTTAGTGCATTCCATTGTCGTTGTGGTTGTCTTGGTTGTTGAATTGGATCTCTCCATCGTTGTTGATAACCAAGACAATGTTGCTTGTTCAATTGAGCTTGCATGATAGGTGTCTTCCCCTTGAGGTTGTCTTCTTGAAGCTACCTTCACTTGTGCACTATGAGAGCATTGTCTTAGATCAATCTTCTTCCTAGGAGTTTGCACCGGTGAAACCTCTTTCTTGCCTAAGCTCTTGACAAATATGGTCTTGTTAGGAGTGAGAATCTCCTTGTCATCTTCAAAGCCAAGACCTCTTTTGTCACAAGGGCCTTTTCCAATACTCAATAAGTGGTTGAGTTTTTCCGTGCTAGAGGTCAACTTAGTGATCAAATTTCTAGCATCTCTAAGCTTTCTTTTCAACCCTTCTTCATTCCTCTTTGACAAAGCTAGCTCATCTCTTAGCTTGTCTTCATCCTTCATGGATCTTACCACTTCACTACTCAAGTGGTCAACATGTGTTGAAAGCCTAAGGTTCTCTTCCTTTAAACTTTGAATCTCTTTTTCATTCTCTAACCTAGAGCTTTCAAATCCTTCAACGTTGTCTTTAAGACCCATCATCTCCACTTGCTTACTTAAGTGGTCATTGTGTGATGAAAGTTCTAGATTTTCTTCCTCTAAAATCTTTAGTTTTCTTCTATTCTTCATCATTGAACTTTCACACTTCACTATAAAGTCATGAACATCCATTTTCTCTACATTTCCTTTTGTAGAGTTAGGGGTGTAGGGAAAAATATCGTAGTACACGCAGCGGAAGCGAGACTAAAAATAGATTTAGTAGCTTTTAAAATTTTTTCCTTTTATGAACCTTAACCCCTTAATTAATTAAACATATATATATATTCAACAAAAAGAAGAATACCTTTTGTCGCGTGATCCGATTGACTTACGTCGATGGTAATCTGCAAGATCTTCAATCCTAGCATGAACGTGAATCACCTAGGAGCGTGGTCTCCCTTTTTCTTTGAATTGCAAACCTGAGAATGGACAAACAAACTTTTCTTTTCTTTTGTTAGTCACAAAACAATCAAAAGAAGACTAAGATTATTCCAGTCACTTTTGAGTTCTCAATCTAATGATCGAAACTCGCGTGAACCTAAATCGATGTTGTACACACAAGCTTGTTGATGAACAAGCAATTATTGTACCATCAAAGAATAATCTATTCACTCTTTTTTTGTTTTTAGTAGAAAAATAAAAATTCCTTTCTATGAGTTGAGAAGAAGAAGAAGAAGAATTGTATCAAGCACCACAACACCCAAAAAATACTTGGGGTCGAATTCTCTTTCCTTTTCTTTTAGGGTGGCCGAAATCCTTCTACCAAAAGCACTAGGGTTGCCGCAAATTACACTCCAAAAATATAGGAGTTTTAGTTGCACCCTAATTCACTTCTAATTTTAAGACTTCAAATCCTAATCCAACTCATAGATATTTTATTCTTTTATTTTTTACTAAATAAAAAGACTTTTTATTTGGTTAAATAAATAAAATTAATTATTTATTTTCTTGCCAAACAAGTCTTTTAATTTTAGTATACTACTACCAATAGTATAACTTTAGAAATCATATTTCCTAATCAAAAAAGATTTGTTTCTTAATTAAACAATTAATTAAAAAATTAATTAATTCTTATTTAATTAAAACAATGAAACAAAATAATATAATAGGTTAAAAAGACACCTAGCCGCCCCACTTATAAATATTGGGCCATATATTATTTTCTTATTTCATTTAATCCATTGGTCTTTAAATAAAAAGCCCACATGTGAACCAGACCCATTCTTACTAAAAGAAACAAGCTCACATGCATTTCATTAATATATTAACATAATTGAGCAGCCCATTAAATAAATAATGTGCAAATTATATTCTTAATATATTAAATGCAATTCTAAATGGACCCTTAAATTGGTCCGGTAGAATATATCAAGTGATCCATACAAGTTCGTGTGGATTGGGGATCTTGGCGGACTATCTAAATTTAAGCTTCAATAGACATAACATAATCACAATCAACAAATGATTCACTTAGGTCCGATCCATTAATTTTAACTCATTCCACTAAAGAGCTAAAATTGAACTCTTAAATAAAGACAGAAAAGGAAGATGTTCCTCATTCATACCCTAGACAATCATGTTAGAGATAGTGTATCCTCGTGATTAATATCAGTAATCGCCAAGAGTTCATAGACCGCCTATAACTCTCCAAGTTACCATATTTACTCATATGACCACGTTTTGAACTTGGATATTTTGACTTGTCCAGAAGCCATGTTTTCAATAGACACTATCGAAAACTCAACGTTGAGATTTAATATCCAATTACCTCAAAATATCTATATGATGATATTATATTCTCATTTAATAAATGGAGCCACGATGTCCATATCTATAAATGAAGTTCTCTATCGATTAACAAATGAATATCACCAAACTATCGAGGATAGACTATGCGATATAATCGTACTCATTGATAGCTCAAATGATATCACTTGCAACCATAAGTCCATCATTTATCTCAGGATTAAGATAGACTCTCCGATTGTCCTGATAATGAAAAGACTTTTATCTACTGACGGTTATAGATAAAGTATTTCATTGTGATCCAGTTCAATGCACCCAGTGCACTAGATTCTTTTGCTTGAAGACACTCTGATGATTTTAGACTCATCATATCTCATTTGATCCCACTCAAATGCTAGCAAAAGAATTCTACAACTTTAACAAGATAAAGGTGCCCAACCTTTAACTTAAGCTGTGAACAATATTCAAGACTAACTAAAGAATTGTGTGTACCATATACATATCCAGATGTACGAACAATTCTTCTTTTCTCATAGTCTTTAGACCTTATGATTATTTACTTTGACAATTATAATATTAAACTATAAATGCTATAAGATTTGTTTAAACCAGAAATCACTTTATTAATATGAAAAAGATTGTTAATTACAATATTACACTCTTGCTATTGAGCATAATCCTAACAAGGGGAAAAGTCATCCTCACTTGAGTTATCTCCGACACTTTCCCTCTCACTCATGGAGTCATTTCTCTCACTAAGACCTTCACCTTGGTCTCTTGAGTTAATGAGAGCCATGCCCCAATGAGTAGCTACACCTATCTCCTCTAGAGCTACTTCTTCATCTCTTTCTTCTATGGGATCACTAGTCAAAATATTATTACCAACAACTTCATTTTCTACATACAAGGCTCCAAATGTTGTATAGTTAATGGTAAGTTCTTCATCACTTGATGACTTATCTCCCTCTCCGAAATCATCACTTTCACTCCATATGGCGGCCATCACTCTTCCCATCTTGTTCTTCAAATTCCCACAATTGGGAGAGATGTGTCCTATACCGCCACATCCATAGCATTGGATCCCTTTCTTCTCACTATTTTCTTGCCTATGCTCAAATCTCTTGAAGGGAGCCTTTTTCTTCAAGTCTTGGCCTTTGTATCCAAAACCATTCTTCTCGAACTTGACAAACTTTTTGAATCTTCTAAGTAACAAAGCTGTGTCTTCATCCGAGTCCTCTTTTTCCTCCTTCTCAATCTTAGAGGCTTTCAAAGCAATCCCTTTTTGCTTTTTAGGAGGTGAAGTACTAAGACCCTTCCTAGACTCATAGGCGAGGAGTCTTCCAATTACCTCGCTCGGCTTCATGTCCTTATAACCATAATTTTCTTCTAAAGCCGTAACTTTCGATTCAAACCTAGCAGGGAGAGACCTCATGATTTTCTGCTTAACTCTCCTATCCGAATATGGATCACCTAGTTGATAGCTTTGATTAACAATATCCATCAACTTGACTTCAAAGTCATTGAAGCACCTGTCCTCCTCCATCTTAAGCAACTCGAATTGCGTTTGAAGGACTTGTAGCTTAGAATCCTTGACAACATCGGTTCCTTCATGTGCAACCTCTAAGATATCCCATGCCTCCTTGGCTATCCTAGTGTTCTGAATCAATTTGTACTGATTTTCATCCACTACACATAGAAGGGCGTGCCATACCTTCCTACCACTTTGAAGTCTCAAACTCTTGTGCATTCCATTGCGCCTTAGGTTTGCGAACATCTTCTCCTCCACCTGTGGGAGTCATCATAGGAGGTGCATACCCATCCTCAATTGCCATCCATGCCCTATCATGGATTTGACACACGTATGGCTCCATCTTGCCTTTCCATGAGGCATAATTCACGCCAATGAGCAACGGTGGCCTCACACTCGACGTTCCCTCTTTGCTCATCCTGATATCACTCATAGTATTTGGATGAATGCAAATGAGATAAATGCAAAAATGTATGAATAAATCAAGAAATCACACACAATGCAAAACACACCAAAAGTGGGCAAGGATCACCTAAGTATATCTAGGAACCCGCTCTGATACCAATTGAAAGTACAAATGCAATAAACTTGGGTGTGTTCAATATATTAATCTAGAGGGGGGGTGAATAAATTTTAACTAATTTTGACCCAATTTTCGTTTAAGGTCAATATTACGAAAATACCCCTAATAGTCAATATAAATACAACAAGTGAAATATGGTGCGGAAGTTAAATAACACTTGATGTATACGTGGAAAACCCAACCACTGGGAAAAAACCACTGGCTTTATAGTGCACCACACTCGAACCTCAAAATCCACTAATTTAAATGGAGTTTACAACCTATGTAGACATCGTCTATCACTCCGGTCTATAACCTCCCACTTCTACCACACGGGCCTTTAAAAGTGGCTCTAGTCCATTTTGCTTGTGGCCTAAGCAACCTTAGCCAACAAGACTTAAATTCTCAAAGAAGAGATAATACAACCTATGTGTGAATATATAAAAATACTCAATATATGCAATAAGAGCTAGGCAACCCTATATGCTTATCTAGGATGATAATATGTCAATTAAAACAATCCTAGATATCAATAGCTAAATGACATGTCAAATAGCTTAGCTAAAAATAGATTATAAAAACCTATATAGCTATCACAATACAACACTCAATCATGTCATCACAAACAATCTCTATTTTGAATATAAGATATTAATCTAAGAACATTCAAATAATAAAATAGATGCCTTGATAAATAAAACACTAAATATCAATGGATAAAAGTGAAGAACATACCAAGGGAAGTGTGATGACCAATACCTATTCAAATAAGCAAACTAACTATGCTAGAAAATGCTTAGATGATCTTTGATGCACATGTATATGGTTTTGAGTGTTTAGGAAATGAGTTCTCTATGAAATATCTCTCCAAAATCTCTCAAATGAGTTTAGGGTTCTTTAGGAGTCAAGAAGATGGTTAGAGAAATGAGAAAGTGTGATATTTATAGATAAAGAGAATAGGGCATGTGAAAAGACGAAACTGCCCTTGAAATCACCATTTGGCGGTTTCATTCTGCGGTCGTGGCTGCAGAATTGAACCGCTGAATTGTTCCCGAGAAGCAGGGGATCAATCGGCGACCACATTCGGCAGTTTGGGAAACCGCCGATCAGAACCCAAAAAGAAACCGATCTAAAAATATCTAAAACGGCGGTTTCATTCGGCGGTTTCTAAACCGTAGATCAAACCGCCGAATTGAGACCGAGATAATAAATGCATCAGGTCTATTCGGCGGTTTCTATTCGGCGGCCTGGCCACCGATCGTAACCGCAGATCCAATCCAGAGCTCTCTGGAATAAAACGGTAGTTTCCATTCGGTAGTCATGGCCGCCGATCAAACCGCCGTTTCACCACTGATGGTGAAACCAAAGGAAAAGCTAAGGGCATTTTCCGTAGGCCATCTTCGCGCTAAACCAAGCACACTTTCGTGCATGCGCGGACGTTTCCGAACAATGTCTGGAAACGAATTACAAGACACAAAAAAAACACACAACAAGATACAACACAAAGTGCAAGTGTGTAAATGTGACATTTGAAGAGAATGCACACAAAAGTGACGCATACATATGCAAACATTACTAGTGAGTGTGTGCAACTAAATCTCTTCAATAAGAAAATAAGCACTATAGATATACCTTTGGAGTGCTTGTCATCCTTGAGGTCTTGAAAAGGGCCTTTGAGTTTGATCTTCAAACACCTAAACTACCCTTACAATTCAAACCCCAAAATGTGGTTTGTCCACGAAATAAGCCAATCAATAATGGGAATCCTTACAGACTAAGCCAGTAAAATGGGGAAAACTCAAAACCAAATCAAAACCAAGTGAAGAATGAAGCAAAATTGAATCCAAAGGCCATATATCATGATAAATAGCGGCGAAGACATTGGAGATCAAAACCTTCGGTTGAGGTACTAAAACTGAGTGATATATCTTCTTTGACGCACGACTGCGAGGAACCTGAAACCCCTCATCAGAAGCAACAGTAGTAGGACCCTCCTGAGCATAAATCAGCTTGCAAGAACTAGTAGGGATCATCCTTCCCGACTTGTTCTAACGATAAGCACTGGGTAAATGGCCAATAGAATAACAAACAGTACAAAAAGCTAGAAGATTCTCGTAGTCCACTGTAATGAAAGAATTATACAAATCATCCCGCTCAAGAAGCAAAGAAGTCGGAGGCACGGAAGAAACATCAATATCAACCAAAACACACGCAAAATGTCTGAAGTGTGTTTTTTTAACATAATAAAGTGTATTTAGAATTTTATGAAATTTAGGTTTTTAAGGTGGAGTGTTTTCTAATTAGGATCGTTAAAAGATAAAAAAGATAATTTTATAACAAAATTGATTGTTTTAGAATTTTTTAAAATCAAAGTCTCTTTGGAAAAAGAAGTGTGAAAACACAAAAGTTGAATGTAAGGAAAAAATCTTTTTAGTGATCGTATTTGAGCAGCACACTAAATTTAGGGTGAATGGAATTTGATTGCCATCAAAAACTAATACATTATTGATATCTATGAAACACAGAACATATGATCTAGCTGTGTTGATACATACTTATTTCCTTTATTTATCGCAAATTCTCTTAACAGTACTAAAATACCAATAGAAGATTTAAAAATACAAAATCTTCAGACAAAACTGAGTTCCACTTATGTTTTTACAAATAGTACACACCAACAACAGTAGTTGTGATTAAATTATTTTCTAATTAATGTCTTCAAACTTGCATGCATGTGATGAATCTAGCCCATTGTGTAAGAAGGAGTTGGCAGGTTAATGACAGTGGTCTTGATTTTAGTCATCATGTTGATGCTGTTTGTAACACCTTGTGAGCCAATTCCACTGTCCTTGAAACCCTGTCAATTATTTACAAAAACATCATCTGCTTTTAGAATCCATGCCAGGAAATTAAAGCTTGTAATTAAGTTATGGAGTCTCAGGGTTGTGTCGTGTGTGTGTGTGTGTGGTTTTGTGGAAGTTTTGGGTTCACCTGGAACGGAAAGTGGTCCGGTCCTCTAGCCGGTGCTGAGTTGATCTGAACTGTCCCTGACTCCATTGCATCACTTATCAACATTGCTTTGTTGATATCCTTTGTGAAGACACAGCCCTGCATTTGCATAATTGAAACACAATTGCATAGGTTGATGGATTCGATACATTAAAATGCCCTCTCACATGAAACGGGGAGGCAGATAGCCATTGCCAGACACATGTTAAATAATCCCCTACTGCGTAACATGTGCAATAAACAAGAAATCCACAGAAGGATATATTGAAGTAACTAATTAGATGGATGTGAGGATACCTGGAGTCCAAAATTGCTGGCATTGCAATGGTGAATTCCTTCTTCAACAGAACCAATTCTTATGACAGGAAGAACCGGACCAAACGGCTCCTCCCAAGCGATCCTCATATCAGGCCTAACATTGTCCAACAACAAGGGCCAGATGAGGTTGCCTTCTCTCTTGTACTCCTGGCAGAAAGTTGCATTCTTCTGTTTGGCATCCATGACAAGACCTTCAATGTAATTGGCAGACGATTCCGATACTACTGGAGTGATATCACAGTCATTTTCAGGAGGCCCAACTGTTAGTTTTGCAACTTTTTCCTTCACTTTCTCCACTAGAGCATCGGCTACTGATTCCATCACCAACACAACCTTAACTGCTGTGCATCTTTGACCACTGTAAGAAAATCCTCCTTTGATAATGTTTGCAGCCACCAAATCAAGATCAGCATCTTCAAGCACAATGCAAGCATCTTTTCCTCCCAACTCCATCTGAAGTGGGATCATTCCTGCTTTCTTCGAGATTGAAATTCCAGTGTCTCCACCAGTGAAGCTGGTCAGCATTATAAAAAGAGTTGTTCAATATGTTATCGAACAACAATTAAACAAGATTTAATTTGATTGGTATTAATTACCTTATACAGTTCACTGCAGGATGCATAGTGAGGAAGTCACCAATCTCAGAGCCTTTGCCGGTGATAACGCTTATAAGGCCTTTGGGAAAACCAGCCAAGTGAAAGCAATGCATCATATGAAGGGCAGCAACAGCACCCTTGATGAAACAAGTTTTCAAAGCATATATAGCAACTCAGACTTTGAGTTCCAAGTAAATTAGATAGCAATATTCAAAGGGACAATTCCACACCTGAGTCGGAGGCTTGAGCACAAGGGAGTTTCCAGCTATTAGTGCTGGGGCGATTTTGGAGACAGCAAGATTGACAGGATAGTTGAATGGAGGGATGGCCAAAACAACCCCAAGTGGAATCTGCAGTAATGTATATGCATCTAATTATCACAAACCATGTCACAGGATATATAGCATTCATTTTGATCTTATGATAATTAATCAATTCTTAATTCATTGTAGATACGGGATTTGCCACAGCTCAGGATTAATGAAACTAATTCGGGTAGTTAAGCTTATAATAATATAGTATCAAATCTGTCAGGATTATAGAAATACATAAGTAAACATTTCCTATATATATAGTTCCTGGAAATTGGTATCAGGGAACATGACAAAAGAAAGTAATTGACCGAAGGAGTATGGATTCAACCGTGCAGAGCTAGAATCAAGACAGAGTCAAGTTGTGGGAAAGAAATCAATTGCAAAACAATTGGATTTTAGTGGTCCATCTCTTATCTTCAACATATATATCGAACATGTAAGTTTGCAATGAATCTAAGCAATTCAATCAGAGAAATTAGTCCTTTACGTTTGATTAAATAATTAAGCTTCAAAATTTTGGAATCTGAATACCTTGGAAGTAAGACAGTACTTGGTCCTCTCATTCCCCGGGAAACTATCAGAAACCAAGAACTTTCCTTCTCCAAGAATCCTGACACCCTCTTCAGCAGTGTAAGAAACCAAGTCTCCAGACCTCACAACCTAGAAAAATAACAAAAAATCAATTCAACATTTCCAAAACCATTTTCGATCGAAAAATGTTATACCTCAGTGACTGCATCTTTGGCTGGCTTTGCAATTTCTTTGACCAGGCATTCAGCAATTGGAGCTTTGTGCTCTTTGAGGATAGCAGCAGCCTTATGAAGCAGCTCTGCTCTCTTCCAGAGTGGAGTCTTGGCCCATGATTTCTGTGCAGTTTTCGCCGCCTCCATCACCTTGTTCACCTCCTCTTGTGTACAAGCTGTGTGTGTGATTCATATAAATATATAATTATGAATCAAAATATTGACACAAGTTCAATTAAGCTCTTTTAATTTTATATGAAAGCAACTAGCTTTAATTTCGGGTTAAATACAGACAGATTCAGATAGCAAAATCACGAGAGCATATAGGTACCTTGAACTTTGTACTGAGTTTTACGAGTAGTTGGGTTGATAATGGCAACACTTTTCCCAGAGGAAGATTTCTTCCACTCTCCATCAGCATAGTACTTGAACACTTGTTCTCCATCCAAAATCTCTGCAAATACTCCATTTCCAGCCATTCTCAAAACAAAGAAAATTAAAGAGTAGTGGTGGTGGCTGGTGATTCAAGTCTGGTGGTGTTTATATAGGGGATAGGTGAGCCATGAGTTTGGTTGGGTGTTGAGACTAAGGTAGTTGTTACTTGTTAGGTGGTTCAAAATATGCCATGTGCCCATGTAAGCTTTGTTCATTTTCATTTTCATTTTATCATCTTTCAACCCAAAAAAAACTAACTTACTTGGTAAAATCTTTTGTCCTTATGAAACTTAATTTGACTTCTTAAAAAGATTTATTATCGTTGTATAACAAGTTTAATTATAAAAAAAATTCAAAAAAAAACAAAAAAACAAGTTTAATTATTTATGAGCTTTATGGATTATTTGATCTTATCCAACTCAATTCCACCATATATTAAAATAATTTCATAGTTCTTCAAATTTAACTCTTTGATAAATTGTTTGATCTCGTGTTAATTAGCACATCTCTCTTACTCTTTTATTATCCTCATCCAAATAATCTCAAAGTATTAACACTCATAAATATGATAAGCACACTCATATTTATAAGTACACTCATGTCTAAAATTTAAAATTAAATCATTACTATAATTAGCACTCATCTTAATGTCAATAGTATTCTTATTAAAATGAATACATAATGTATTCATTTTAATACAATTTATTTATAAACCCTCTTAAGTTATTAACACGCTCAATTTTACAAATGATAAATTCTTAAGTTCTCCATACTCAAAACACAGTATAGACGTACGTAGTAAATTCTTTGCATCAGCAACTGCATAAAATACAAATCTCAAGCATCGTCTATGTCGATAATAATCAAGTTGTTGATATCTATTACAATAGTTTTCACATCCTTGTACCACCATTGATCTCTTTAATACACAAGGATATGTATTGTTATCTTATTTATATATATATATATATATATAAAAATTATAAAAAAAATATATATATACCTCTGTATGATTAGAGTCCTCTGAAAATTCTTTTTCAATTACTTTATTATATGATAATGAGAGATTTTGGTACTTGGAATATAATTATGGTTTAATTAGGCTTTAGTTTTTTTTTTTTTTTTAATAAAAAGATAACTGGTGTAATTAATGGGTGTACATAGTATTTGGTTTATTTTTAATTAAACTAATTTGTCCTTATTGGTAAATTTCTATTGAGATATTTTTGTAATTAAATTATTTATTGAAATATGAGTGTGCTTATCATATTTATAGGTGTCAATATCAGCACCCTTAATTTAATCATCGATATATTCGAAAAGTTAGGAGACTATTTTTTTCCTATGTTATGTGTGTTTTATTTTTATTTTATTTTTATTACAAAATATAAAATAAGTAAGACTTGTAACAATTTTTTTTTTTTTTAATTAGGTGTACTTTTATAGTTTTTATATATATTATTAATTTTCACCTAAAAATTAGCTAAATTCTTAGTGTAGCTCACCCCAATAAAAAAGTTGTAGTTATGCCACTGGCATAAACTATAGAGATGAGGTTGATTATGTGGTAAACCCTCACACCTGCACCAAGAGGTTGCAAATTTGAGTCCTCATCCTCTCTAAAAAAAAAAAAAAACCTCGCATTATCCAAATTTTTGCTCATCTCGTGGGATGTTTTTCTAGGGTTTTATTGTTGATATCGCGTTTTCGAGCCTCATCCCGTTATATTCTGGTAAACCATTCTTAATAAAATTTATAGATCATGGAATTTCGTGCAACCTAGAATCAAGAAATTTTTTATTTGGGGTTTTCAACATAGGGTTAAATTCATTTCAATATTGTTGTTCTGGTTTGCGGTTTTTCTACGGTTTTGCTATTGAGATCGCATTTTCGAGCCTTGTCTTGTCATATTATGGTAAACTATTCTTCATCAATTTTTTAGATCGTGGAATTTTCTGAAACCTAGAATCAAGAAATTTTTAATTTGGGGTTTTCGGCATAGAGTTACATCCGTTGCAATATTGATTTTCTAGTTTGCATTGTTTCTAAGGTATTTATGTTGAGATCGCCTTTTCAAGCCTCATCCCGTCATATTATGGTAACATATTCTTCATCAACTTTGTAGATCATAGAATTTTGTGTAACTTGTAATCAAGAAATTTGTGATTTGGAGTTTATAACATAGAGTTACATCCGTTGAAATCTTTTTGTTCTGGTTTATGGTTTTTATAGGGTTTTGCTGTTGAGATCGCATTTTCGAGCCTCATCACGTCATATTCTAGTAAAACATTCTTCATCAACTTTGTAGATCATAGAATTTCGTGTATCCTAGAATTAAGAAATTTGTAATTTGGGGTTTTCAGCATAGAGTTACATCTGTTGCAAATTGGCTACTTCATAGGATTAGGAACCCTTTTAGGGTTCATGAATCGGCTCTTTTCTCTCGATCTAAGGTGCCTTCTCAACCCTCTTTGAGCACTTCTAGTGATGTTGTGATATCTTCTGGTGTGGATGGGACAATTCCAGCTCCATTCATGGTATCGTCCAATAATAGTTCTTATACTGTTATTGTTGTCCCATCTAGGGCTAAGTCATCTAAGGTTCCTGACAGGAATTTGGGTCCTCAAATTTTTGGTGCTTTATCATATGTTGATCTCTTGAAGGCTCCAATTGTTCAGGTGGATAATTTATCTGTACCTTCGGTTTTTTCAAAAAAGGGAGGGTATGTTGCGATTCGCATGGATCCTTCGGCTTATAAGTCTAGACTTGATATGTGTAAAAATTCTCTGATTGGTCAAGTTGTTCTTTCTATTGGAAAGAAGCCTTGGAAGCTTGTGGATCTAAAGGCCAAGCTTCACTATATTTGAAAATTGAGTTCCGCTGGGCACCTAATTTCTTTGGGTAAGGGGTACTTTTAGATTATTATATCCTCCTCAGTAGATCAGACTCTTGTTTGGGGTATGGGCACTCTCCACCTCAAACCGGGAATTTTACGGCTCTAGCCTTGGGTTTCGGATTTTAATCCGGCTAAGCAGAAGTCTACTAATGCTCAGGTTTGGGTCCTTTTTTATGATCTTTCGTGGGAGTATTGGCACCAGAAGATAATCTCAGATTCAGCTAGAGGCATTGGTGTTCCTTTACATTTTGATAGAGCTACGGTTGAGGGTGATTTTGGGCACTTTGCACATGACATGATGTTTCTTCCATGACGTTGAGTTTCTTGCTTCTAAAGCGGGACGATACTCAGTTCTTTCATATCCGTGGAATATGAGAATCTTCCTGCCACTTTTTACTCTACTTGCTCCTCCATCGAACATTTACCCAATTCTTGTCATTGGAACAAGTCAGGAAAGGTGACATCTACTAGTTCTAGTAAGCCTGTTTCAGTTCGAGATGGTCCTACTACGGTCGCTTCTGATGAAGGGTTTTAGTTTCCCCGTAATCATGCTTTTAAAATGGTTTTTCACCTAGTTTCTTTGCTTCAGGCAGAAGTCCAGATCTCTAATGTTTTTGCCACTATTCATCAGGATATATGGGCTCTGAACTCAGTGGTGGTTCATTTCTTGGCATGTTTTGACCTGGATTTGAGTTGATTCCTTTGGAAAGCTTAGTTGTCTCTTTGGGTTTGGCTTCATTGGCAGCTCCTGCTACGTCGGTTATTGCTTCCAATTCGGTCTCCCCAATGGATTCTTAGTCATAGCAAGTTTGGCAGGTTAGTGCTACTTTAGTTCTTGATACTACAATGGATTCTTCCATGGTCGGAAATGGTACCGTTATGGGTTCAAGCTCTTCTTCAATTGTTCCTCACTTGGTTCTTAAGGCTTCGGTTGGTTCACTTGTTGTGCCTTTCTCTGTGAATCAAAAGTCAAAGGTTGGAAAGGAACGTTTTTCTCCGGTAGTCTCTTTGGCTCAACCTATTGTTTATGTGGTTTTGTTGAAGACTTCTTCTTTTTTGGTTCCCTCGGCTCGGTGGGATGTCGGGATTCCCCGGAGTTTGGTTGATAGGTTAGCAGATAATTCAGTTAAGTCTTCGGTTCCGGTTGTAAGGGTTGATCAGAGGGTTTTGGGGGATGGTTATGGGCATTCTCACGTTCCTCCTTTGGTTCAATATAATGCCCCTGAGATTCGAAAAAAAATAATAACGATTGAAATGGTCTTCGAGATCCAGAACTCGTAACTAGCACTCAAACAAGGAGGGAATCGAGCTCTAACCAAGAAAAGCAGTTCTGTTGGCAAGCAACTAAGGAAGGTGGGACATCAATCTTCTATTTGATTGCTTGTGAGGTCCATTTTATCGCAGATTATTCCTAGGCCAACCAGGTTGATACTGGAGAGCTTGAGGCTAGTACTAGCTCTCCGAGAACCATGATGGTTGCTCATAGGCTGGATTCTTATAAGTCTGGATTCCGGGCTCCACCCCCCATTTCCGATGATTAGTGTCCTTTACTGGAATTGTCATGGTATCGGGAATGGGTCTATAAGGCGTGTTCTCAAATATTTGTGTCGTTTGCATCGTCCTTCTTTGTTTTGTATTGCTGAGCCTAAGGTTTTTTATACTTTATCGCTTCTGGTTTTTGGACATCTCTTGGTCTGCACTTGGTAGGTATGAATGATAGGGGACGTCTCTCAGACGCTCTTTCTAAGCATGCTTTGGGGCTGGAGGTTGATGCTTGGTGGTTCTCCACCTTGTCTTTCTACTCTTTACTGGTTGGCAATGACTGGATTCTTTTCGGTTTTCCTGATGTTTTCAATTTCTGTTTGGTGTGGTCTACATGTCACTGTTTTGGTTGGGGTTATTTTCCTTGGTTTTTGTGCTTTTTTGATCTTTGTTACTATTTATTATTTTCTTTTCTCATTTATATAGATGAATACTGTCTAGGGGTTATTCAGTAAAGAAAATAATAATAATATTTAAAAATAATAAATAAAAAAAATTGGATAATTTATTGTAATAATAGAATAAAAACCCATACCCACTAATAACATAACACGTGATGTGCACCAGACACCTCTTCTACACAAATTCTCTCTTTGAAGGACTATTAATTATTTGTTTGTTAAAATAATAAATTACTAGATGCGGCCACTGATCCGTAGCTTCCTTCCTCAACTTGTTACAAAATTAAGAAATTTAGCCACGTGATTTGCACGTTGACTAGTTCATTATTTCTCTAACATGTTTTGTTTTATTTTCTTCTCTTTGTGTCCTCAGAAATGTTTTCTTTTTTTAAGACTTTATATATTTTTTATATAAAATATTACATAAATTTGGAGGTGTTTTTTTTTTTTTTAAGACTTTGTGTAGTTAAAAGGGTAAACAGAGCATGAATCATGCATTGCCATTTTTAAATATATAAATAAATATAGAGGTGTTCTTTTAACTTGAAAATTTAGACTTCAACATTTAACAATCCATTACCATAAATAAAAATGATTGCAAATTCTTTCAATAGATTTTTATGTGGCAAAGACAGCCATAATTCAATCTAGTCTGAAAAAGTGATTGGTCCAAATTGATCCAGTTTTTCAAAAGATCAAAATTTTTGGTTTGGTCTGGTCCTAGTTAAAACCGGACCAAACCAGACCATGCCCAACCCTAGATTTTTATATGGCAAATGTTAGGTTTTGACTTGTATTCCTAAGCGAACCAAATGTGAACCACACAAAACTAAACCGATGTGTTACTTGCTGGAGACGTGGGATAACGTTTGGAAGTTAAAGATGGTGTTTGAGGGAGGTTTGAAGACCAGAAGAACGGAATAATGAAGATTGTTTCAACGTATTGATCGCGGTTTTCTAAACGATGTAATTTAAGGTGACTTGTAACGGTTTAGGAAGCGGATGCGCAACCGTGACCCAAATCATAGTTAATCATAAGCATGCGTGGAACAGGAAATCTTTAGCGAAAAAAGAAAGTGTTCTTTTAGGAAGTTCTTGTGCTTGAAGGAAAAGGAATACTCTTTACAAGAAGACTTGTCATAAAAGAAAATAGTATTTATGTGAAACAAGTAAATCTTGTGCATTTAGAAGTAGGATTTCATTTTATCTTAAACTCCATGTAATTAGTATAAATAGACCTAATATCTATGTTATTAGATTAAAGGCTATGGAGCAAAAAGAACACCATGTAACATCAGAGAGAGTATGGTAAGATCCAAGGGAGACCTAAAAGAATATCCGGGAAAGGATCCAAGGGAATATCAGTGGATCAAGTTAGAGATCCGTGGGTGATATTCAGGGGAGACCTAGGTGATATTGTGTGGGTACTCGGTGAGGATCTTGTGAGTGCGGTTTGGGGTTGAGGTGAGAGAGTTAATCCTAGAGTATATGGTTATAACAGTTTATCATACAGTGGAACTTTCTCTGTCGTCCTGACGGCCCGTGGTTTTTTGCTCGATTTGGGTATTCCATATATATCTTATGTTGTGATTGTTTATTCTCTCTCATCTATTTTTCTGCTTATTGACGTTATTAATTGCTATGAGTTATGGGCGAGTATTAGGCACGGTGTTTCTGTGTTCATCGGTTCGGAATTATCCCCAACAGCAAATAAGGCCATACTTCTTTTATAATATATTGTTCTTTATTATTAATAATAATTAACCCATGGTATTAACTTGTTAATTTGTTATAGTTTGAGTATTTAGAATGCAAAACTTAATTTAATTGGTTTCATGCCTATAACCATAAGCAACTTGTATTGTATGTATACTCATAGGATGTATAGAAATTAATTAAAATTGATTGTAAATTACAAGATCTCCTGTCACTACAAGAAAAACTGTCTTTGTTGACAGTTTTTTCTTGAATAATTTTTTTGAACTTTTACTTCCTATTTTCAACATCAAACAAAATCTCAATATAGATTTATTTTACAGTAAGATATTGGTTTTTGGGCAAACCGATATTGGATAAGAAAAATTTTTAATTTAATAAATTTACTTTTAAATCATTCACTTTTAAAAAAATCAAAAAAATAATTAAATTACAAGATGCATGTTGAGAAATATCTCGCCTATAGTGAGAGTTGTATTCCAAATCATGCTTATTACAATTGATGTCACGATTCTCCTATAGGCCAAGTTTGGTTAAATTGAATGGAATGGAAAGAAAGGTATTCCATTCGTTTGGTTTGTTAAAATGTAAAGGAATGGGGATTCCACCATTTTGGTGGAATGGGCATTTTGGCTATCCAAAAACCAATGGAATACCCTTCCATTCAAAACTAAAATTCAAATTCCATAAATACCCTCATCTGCCCCAACTCCATTCCAAAAATACCCTCATTTCCAAAAATAATTTATTATTGTTATATATTTTATTAATTAAATATAAATATATATTTTATATATATGTACTATATATTATATATTATATTATTATAATATATGTGACGATATATAAACATATATAATATAATATATTTATATATATTATATTATTATATATAACATATATTATATTATATTATATTATATTATGATATATATTATATATATTACACTATATATATTATATAATATATATTATATTATATAATATAATTATATATTAATATATTAATAAATTAATATATATTATATAATATATATATTATATATATTACACTATTATATATTATATATTATTACATATATTATATAATATATATAACATTAATATATTAATATATATAAATATATTATATAATATATATATTATATAACATTAATATAATATATATATATATAATATTATATATATATTATAGTATATATATATTATATGTATTATATATATTATATTATTATATATTATATATATTTATATATATATATATATTATAGCATATATATATATTATATAATATATAAAATTTTTTAATAAAATTGGACTGATCTAAGGGGAAAAAGCATCACAAACGATCATATGCTGAAAAACCCCTAGACAGTATCCATATATAAAAGAGATAAAAGAAAGTAAAAAGTGACAAAAAACAACAAAGCACAAAGGGTCAGGGAAAACAACCCCAAACAAAAAGAGGCACGCATGCCACACCAAAAAGAAAAAGAAAACATCAAGAAAAACGAAAAGACTCGTGGCCCATGCAGTTATTGCTAACATTATATAATATATATATATATATGTATTATATATATTATATAATATATATTATATTATATTACATTATGTATTTATATTATTATTATATATTATATATATTTATATATATTATAGTATACTGTATATATATATATGTATTATATATATTATATTATTATATGTAGTTATTATATATATTATATTATTATATATTATATATATATATATCATATTATAGCATACATATATTATATACATATAATACATATATATATATATTATTATAAATATATATATTATATTATATAACATATATTACATGTATTATATATAATATATTATTATATTAAATAATATATAATTATATATATAACATGTATTATATATAATATATTATTATATTAAATAATATATAATTATATATACAATATACTTTTATATTTTATTATTATTATTATTATCCATAATATATCATGTTATTATGAATGTTTTATAATTAGGGGTATTTTGGTCAAAATACAGTTAACTCCATTTCATTCCGTTGTTAACCAAACAAAATAATACTGATTCAGAGACTAGTTCTAAAGTTTCAACTAAACAAAAAACTTAGTTTTCTTTTCTTTTCCTTTCCATTCATATTCTCATTCTCATTATCATTCTGATTGTCATTCCACCATGTAACTAACTAAATGTGACCATAGAATATAAATCAACACCTCGAATATATATGTTTTAAAAAATATAATTTTATTAAAAGTTTCAATAAATATTTTTTAATATATGTCTATCGTAAAAATTAAAATTTTGATTAGTTGAATAAATGTAAATTTATCTAACAGGTTTTTTTTTTTTTTTTTTTTTTTTTTAATTTTTTAATTTCTAACAACTTTTATAGTTTATATATAAATATTGTTCAATTGTTGACACTTCAAAGGTTATAGTTAAGCGGTAAAGACTTACAACCTTTGAACTTGAGGTCTCAAGTTCGACTCCCACAAATGACAATTAATTGTCATTATTATTAGGTGGTCGGCCGGTGGCCGACAGCGGCGCACAGTAGCATCCTTGACAATTAAAAACAATTGTATTATTTTCTTGTAGTGTGTGGGTGAGACTGATTCACAAAAAAAACAACTTGAAACAAATCATGAAGCCGTGTACTAACATGGGAAACTACATGTTTGTTAAATTTAGATCAAACTTTTAAGGTATGTCGAATAATCAAAAATGAAAATTAATGGGAATCAAAATCTATTGGAAAGAGAATCGGTGAGGGAACTTATTTCTTTGGTGAGAGGGGAATTAAGTTTATTTTTCAGCCAGAATTTATAAACTTAATTTCTTGATTTGTGTGAGAGGTTTGCTTAACTTGATTTATAATTGTTTTTTAATAAACCCTGTAATTTCAAATCAGAAATTAATCGTTTTAGTTATTTTTTGTAATTTGTATATGATTTTCATAGAAGGAATTTGAAACCTGAATTCAAGCTACATACATGAAGCACGAATGGACCTCAAGCAAATTATTTGCCTCTTCTTCACTTCATATCTATGCCAATGGCAACATACAACTCCATAAATTGACTCCCTACAATATTAATAAACAAAACTTTTCAAACTAAACTATAAAAGTGCATAGAATATATATATATATATATATACATATATGAAAACTTTCAACAAAATAAATAAAAGAGGTGACGAAGATGAAAAACCTGAAATTGAGAAGTTGATCCATTTTTGTTATTAAAAACTTGAAAAAGTGGAAATCAAATTTTTTTTTGAAAGACAATTATATTAAAGGCAAAACGCCAAACCGAAGGCCATACAGAACAAGGCTACAAGAGCAACAACAAGAAGCACAGCACAACACAAAAACAACCAGCGCAACAGGGTAGCGCAAACCCAAGAAAAAAACGAAACAAGAAGAACATCAAAGCAGAAACAAAAACAAAAACAAAAAGGGAAAACTGAGCACAAAAACAAAACCGAAAACAAAATCAGAAAATACTCCACGACAATGAATTCCTATGCAGCCTAGAACCCTTTTTAGCCAGTTGATCTGCAACCGAGTTGGAGTCTCTAGAGCCGAAAACCATAGAAATCCTCCCGTCGTTTCCCAGCACCTTATGAATATCGTAAATGATCTGCACATGGTCAATATTGCCAAAACCATCGATGTTAATCCAGGAGACGGCAAGCTGATAATCACTCACTATCACTATCTTTTTATTTGCCAACTCAGGTCTAGAGCCACAAAGCTCACAAGCTCTCGAAATGGTTGAAATTTCCACCGAAATGGCGTCTTGAATGCCAATAAAGTCAGAGAAAATGCAACAGACCTTACCCATGTGATTCTGAAGGACTTCGCCCATGCCTGCAAGCCCAGGAGAGCCCCTCGCCAAACCATCCACATTAAATTTTAAAACATCAGCAAGAGGGGGAATCCATTCCGCTAGACTGGGGAAATTGTTCTTTTTTGAGTCTGTACAACATAGAGGAATATTAAGCACCATGTAGGTGATTGGATCGTCTGAGCCTCTACCTAAGTATTTGAACCACCAAGCTACTATGAACCTAACCAAATCTTCCGCTTTAGACAAATCAGCCTCGACGTCCCTATACACCTTGTTGTTACGAGACTCCCATATCGTCCAACTGATAGCAAAAAAATAAAGACCTCCAAGAACGCTCATGTTTCTTGTGACTACAAAGACCAACCCATTCATTCCACCACTCTCTCAACGAGCTAGGCAAACAAACTGAAATCTCCCACCAATTAAAACATAACAGCCACAATCTAGTAGACCATTTACAAGAGAGAAAGAGATGATTGATGACGTGCCCGAACCGATTCTACAAATACGTCTACAAATTACATTAATCTACCTCGGTTATATTAAGGGGACGTGCGAGTGTTTCACCCTTTGCAAATGCACAAGTCGCAAAACTAGTATAGTGCAAAGTAAGGGTTATCGTTCCCATAGAGATTAGCAAGTTTATGCTTAATTAGATAGTTAGTGTTACAATTAACATTAACTCTACTTATTGTTTATTTAATTAACTAAGATGATCAACACATTAACTATAGTAAGATTTGAGTTAACTAGTGAACAATTACAACTATTGGGTTCAAATTCTAAAATTAAGGATTGCTAGAGAATATATGTGTTCAAGTATCAACTTACTATCTAATCAATCATTCATTAAGCTCAATCACAAGTTCCTAACATGCATCTATTCATGTCAAATTAAAAGGCTTTAATTCCTCAACTTTAATCACAACCTAAGGCTAGGAAAGTGATTAAAGGAGGTTACTCAAGGTATTAGTAAAGATTCACAAGTGAGTAAATCTCTACAACTTAGATGGCATAAGAGTTACATGCATAAGTGGTCTTTAATGCATGCACGCTCATCAAGGCCATATTGCATTCAATATGAGATTGGTGGTTGCAACTATCAAACATAGATGGAATAATTAGCACATATATGACTTGAGAAGGTGAAATAATATGATTGATTAAGTAGTAAGTTTAAGTACAAGAACTACATCTAATCCCTTAACAAAAAGAATTTAGTTACACATAGAATCAAAACTACTAAGAATTACAATCGAAGGAAACATCACTGATTAGAAAATCTTGTGAAGTGGAAATGATCCTCTTTGCAATCCAAGTAACAACTTCTTCTATGGCAGCTATAAATGACCTAAACTAAGGCACCAAAGTGAGTGTTTGGTTACCTAGAAAATTGCCAAGAAAACTAACTTGGCTTTTCCAAGAGAAAAATATCTAAATATCACTATGTCCACCTTTCTTTTTCCTACTTACAACTATATTACAATTGTGGTTGAGTGTTGCTATCTATGGAAGCAAAAATGAGTAGAAAATACAATAAAGGGAAGGCCCTCCTAAGACAAGTGAGGGTCATTTGGTCAATTGCCAAGGTTAAAAATGGAAAGTAAGTGGAAAGAGGACTTGGAATGACTGGATTCAATCCACTTGCAGCTCATTGGAGTCTCCCGCGGGTATGTTCCGCGACTTCTTTCCCTCAGATTGAACCCGCAGATGCTTCTTCCTTGTCTTCGCGGATCTCTTCCTTAGGAATATTCTTGCCGAGGGAATGGTCTGAACCCGTTGGAGGGTTTCCTCGGCTTTTGTTCAGCAGTTTTATTCCTACGGGCCCGATGATATGAAACCTCTAGGTACGGCAATGAGATGTCTCGCGACTTCCATCAGCTGGATATTTCCCGTGGGCCTGAGGACACGATCCCGCTAACCTTTATAAACTTTCCCACTGGTTCTTTTCGCTGTAACTTTCCTGCGGGGTTCGGTATTTGAACCCATGGGAACAGGGCATCCTCTGTTTTCTATCCTTTTTGCCTTCTTTCTGTCATTTCGGACCCTAATGCCTTCGAAATGCCGTAATTACCTAAAAACACATATTTACAACATTAAACACATAAATATCTTGGGAAACGATTACAAAAACCACGTAAAGGGGGCGCTAAATGTGAACATTTTAAGTGCGATCAAAACCCCCAAACCTGTTTGCTCATCCTCGAGCAAACCATAAACACTAAAAATCAAACTAAGAACACAATTAAATCATGTACTAAATTTATACAACGCACGCTAAAACATTTCAGAGAACCAAATTACAAAGATGCTATACGATGAGATGATTCAGGAATAAAACATGCCAAAACCTCTGGTTAGGGCTAGTACAATTTCATCCTTCAAAAACATGCAACAAAGCGAATCCCACACTCTCAATACTCTGCTTCAAAAACAAAGCACTCAAAAGCAAAAACTCAATTTGCCTTGACTTTATCCTTACCGGATTTCAGTCAAATTTTCTCTCAAAACCTAAGTGACTCTCAAATAACATATGTGAGTAAGAGTATATATATAAGAATCAAATGTAATGCATATGCAATCAAAATTAATGCACGATTTATGGAAACTGTTTCATGAATGAATTGATATGCCACAAACGTGGAAAAAGCATGTTTCGACTCACATTCCCCAACAAGACTTCCTAAAGGATCAACTGGGGCTTTCCTTGGTTGTAATGGGGCCACAAGGGTGAATTTCATCATAATTTTGAAGTTTATCTAGGCTAAGATCCTTTTTCTTTTGTCTACAAGCTCATTACAAAGATGTCTACAAGCATCTAGGCTAAGATCCTTTTTCTTTTGTGCTAATTGGTACTCTAATTCGAGTACTTATCCATCACGTACTGTGGCTAAAATGTTTTACATTAGACAATTCCACTATAACCAAAACATTGCACAACTATCTATCATCGCCTAAGTACACGCTATATACAAAAAATTTGAGCTATACCTTTGCATTAACAACTCATGCATAATCCGTGATTACGTACTACAGAACTCCATGTATGTATATGTATATTTGTTGTGATGAAATGAATGGCTTGTGTTTGGCCGCAAATTGGCAATTAGAGCACACATAAAAATCATGGACAGTATTTGGCAATTTAGTAGCTAAGCACACACATGCCTAGAATCATATCTGAAAGTCATTCTCACGAGGGAATACAAGTCTAGCAAGCAGTCCACAATTTTCATGTTTATGGACATTCTATTATGCAAATGAGATAATATGATTAGTGAAGAGTGTTTACCCTCTAAAGGTGATTATTTAGGCTATGTATCTCACGGATAATCTCCACTATTGGTTTAAGCAATCTCGTGCTAAGTTCCGTTGACAAAGCACAAAAGAAAGGGACTATTACGCAATGCGCAATGTCTCGTCAGAATGCCATCATGATAGCGACACTTTAGTAATTAACACATGCACATATTCCTTAACAACTTATACCTCATAGCATCTTATTTAAACAACGTGTGTCCCCTTGGCTCAATCGGAAATTTTTTTGAAATATTTTTACACAAACACAATCTTAAAACATTAAAACACTATACACAATATGTACAATCATGTGAACAATTGGGAAAGTGTTTAATGTGCCTACACCCACAAACCTAAACACGACATTGTCCCCAATGTTCGCACACGGAAGACAATAACCGGTTCTAAGGTTTGGTTGTTTGGCCAACAAACAACTCTCCAATACATACAAAAATGGACACATAATGTCCAATCACATGGTATCACTTCCATGATGCTTCAAAAGATCCTAGTCAACTTAGATAGTATCATCCTAGGCACTATTATTCAACCACACAAAAATCCCACACTTAGGTCTAAACATGTTACTAACTAACTAAATATGTGCAAGAAAGTATAATATATATAAATAATGAAACTAAAAATACTGTAAATACAACTCCAAAATAAAGTACGGAGTATACAAAAATGCGGAATAATGCTCCGCCCACAAAAAAATCCATGGAGTACCAATCCGCCTAAAATGGTCCACTCCTGTCACTCGTATAACTAGTACTGGCACTGCTACTGGTCATGCTGGAGCTGTCGCTGTTGCTGGAGGGGTCTAAGGGTGTGAAATGAACGCCCCTGATGGAGTACTGAAAACATCTAGGCTCAACTGGAGGGGGTGGCCCCATGTACGAAACTATGCTAGTCGGTGACTCGGGCTCTTCTACAATATAATCCACTGACTGTGCACTCGCATAGTCACATCCCTCTGGTAGGAGCTCGATGCTCACTAAATAAGACCAATCATTCGGCTCCTCCCTCGATTCCGACTCTTGCATCGGCTTCAGCTCGTCCGACATCTCCTGAAACTGCTCGCTCACCATCTGCGCGAGACTTTGCTCTAACTGCTACTGCTTATCATAAAGAAAGTCCATGAAGTATAGTTCTTGATCATATAGGTCAAACTGGGCAATCATATTGAAAAAATAATCATCAAGGTTAGTGAAAAAATAGGGATAAGGATAAGGTATACCTGACTCTGGTGCGATAGGCACTATAGGTGTATTGGCGGTGATAGGTGGGTCAGATACCACTAGTGGCTCCTCCTCTCTTCGCTTCTAACAGCGCTCCGGCTCATGTTCCTCCCCAGAGGTCTCTTTAGTGGGATCCTACCTCTGGTATCCAATCAAATGGGCGACCACCCCGTTCAAATGCCTAACTTGCCTGGTAAGACGGCCAACTGTCTTTGCCAAAGCAGCATTGGACTCTATCATGCTCTCATACGATCAGATCATGGCCTGTGCCCATGATGGCATGATATCATCTCTCTCGGCCTTTAACTACTTAGAATGGCTATCACCACTGTCTCCCATCTCAATTTCTTCCTTTTTAGCTTCTGCTTCCATCCTCTCAAACTCTCTCCTAGGGATCCCTCTCCTCTGCTCTCTCATCTACTGCTTCAACTCCTTCAGACTGAGGAGTCTCGAAATCCCTTCCTTGCCTTCAGCTACCTCATTGTAGGCTCTCCTCCCTATAGTGCCCTTAGGGGTCTCAATCCCATCATGGGGCCTATTAACTCAGAGACCTGCCTCACGTGCGAAGTGTGTGATCAATCACGGGAAGACGAGGCTTAAATTGGACTTACGTCCTGATTCTGCTATTCGCCTCACTATCGTTCTCCCCACGTCAAACTCTAACTGGTTCTTCATCTGGTAGAGCATGATCGCCACTTCCTTATTGACATCCATACGGAGCTAGCTCGGCATCAATGAGTAGCTGAAGTAGATGTGCTAGAAGTGCTCACTGAACCCTAGCTCTCTTTGGTGGACCTTGCAGTCCCTAGTCTCTGATAGAATGTCATCGATCCCCATAAGTGCTGCTCCAAACTGCTGGTCATACTACTGGAAAAGGTCATTGGGCTCGTACCCATCTTCCCACAACGGGTAATCCAGAGTCATCAAATATTGGTTGATCTGCTCGGTGGTCATGGAGATAGCCTTATTGCGGACCACCACTGGAGCGCCCAGTTCGAACTCGTCCAGATTTATGCTTGTGTAGAACTCCTGAACTATCTTCTGGTTCACCTTCTTCGGGAACGACACATATGCTTCCCACCTCCTTCGACGAATCTCCTCGAATACGGTCGTGTGACCTAACTCATCGAAGCTAACATCCCTTTCTATTATCATGGGTCGCTTGGATGTGCTCATGAGCCTCATATTGAGTATTTCCTCCAGTGACGGTTCTGGAATAAAGGGTCCCTTCCCCTTTCTCTACCTAGAGGCATCATCCCCCTCAAGAGTTTGGGATGCTTTCATTTTCGGTGCCATCTGTGTTTAGAACAAATAAAAACACAAAAGTCTCCACAAACATTAGTACTTGGGCCAAGAAACCCCACAATTCAAAAATATAAATTAACATCCTACTATATATATATATAAAATATGTGTTTGTGCGTTCAAATTAAAAACCAAAGCAATATGTCAATCCACAAAGGTGCTCAAAATCACCTCAATCTGCCTAAGGCAATTTACCACAATAACTTCCACGATTTAAGCAATTCAATTCTAAATTGGGTGCTCGCATAGCACCATGCCTATCTAAATCACGTGTGTGCGCACAATAAAAGTGTACAAATATGTGCAATACAATTGTATAACAACATGGGTGTACCAATTGTTAGGATTATGCTCAATAGCAAGAGTGTAATATTGTAATTAACAATCTTTTTCATATTAATAAAGCGATTTCTGGTTTAAACAAATCTTATAGCATTTATAGTTTAATATTATAATTGTCAAAGTAAATAATCATAAGGTCTAAAGACTATGAGAAAAGAAGAATTGTTCGTACATCTGGATATGTATGTGGTAGACACAATTCTTTAGTTAGTCTTGAATATTGTTCACAACTTAAGTTAAAGGTTGGGCACCTTTATTTTGTTAAAGTTGTAGAATTCTTTTGCTAGCATTTGAGTGGGATCAAATGAGATATGATGAGTCTAAAATCATCGGAGTGTCTTCGAGCAAAAGAATCTAGTGCACTGGGTGCATTGAACTGGATCACAATGAAATACTTTATCTATAACCGTCAGTAGATAAAAGTCTTTTCATAAGTAGGACAATCGGAGAGTCTATCTTAATCCTGAGATAAATGATGGACTTATGGTTGCAAGTGATATCATTTGAGTTATCAATGAGTACGATTATATCGCATAATCTATCCTCGATAGTTTGGTGATATTCATTTGTTAATCGATAGATGACTTCATTTATAGATATGGACATCGTGGCTCCATTTATTAAATGAGAGTATAATATCATCATATGGATGTTTTGAGGTAATTGGATATTAAATCTCAACGTTGAGTTTTCGATAGTGTCTATTGAAAACATGGCTTCTGGACAAGTCAAAATATCCAAGTTCAAAACGTGGTCATATGAGTAAATATGGTAACTTGGAGAGTTATAGGCGGTCTATGAACTCTTGGCGATTACTGATATTAATCACGAGGATACACTATCTCCAACATGATTGTCTAGGGTATGAATGAGGAACATCTTCCTTTTCTGTCTTTATTTAAGAGTTCAATTTTAGCTCTTTAGTGGAATGAGTTAAAATTAATGGATCGGACCTAAGTGAATCATTTGTTGATTGTGATTAGGTTATGTCTATTGAAGCTTAAATTTAGATAGCCCGCCAAGATCCCCAATCCACACGGACTTGTATGGATCACTTGATATATTCTACCGGACCAATTTATGGGTCCATTTAGAATTGCATTTAATATATTAAGAATATAATTTGCACATTATTTATTTAATGGGCTGCTCAATTATATTAATATATTAATGAAAAGCATGTGGGCTTGTTTCTTTTAGTAAGAATGGGTCTGGTTCACATGTGGGCTTTTTTATTTAAAGTCTAATGGATTAAATGAAATAAGAAAATAATAAATGACCCATTTTATTTGAGTGGGGCGGCAAGGTCTTGTTTAACCTAATATATATTATTTTGTTTCATTGTTTTAATTAAGTAAGAATTAATTAATTTATTGATTAATTGTTTAATTAAGAAACAAATCTTTTCTGATTAAGAAATATGATTCCTAAAGTTATACTATTGGTAGTAGTATGTAGTAGTATACTAAAATTAAAAGACTTGTTTGACAAGAAAATAAATAATTAATTTTATTTATTTAATCAAATAAGAAGTCTTTTTATTTAGTCAAAATAAAAGAATAAAATATCTATGAGTTGGATTAGGGTTTGAAGTCTTAAAACTAGAAGTGAATTAGGGTGCAACTAAAACTCCTATATTTTTGGAGTGTAATTTGCGGCAACCCTAGTACTTTTGGGAGAAGGATTTCGGCCACCCTAAAAGAAAAGAGTGAAGAGAATTCGTTTTTTTTGTGTGTTGTGGTGCTTGATACAATTCTTCTTCTTCTTCTTCTTAACTCATATAAAGGAATTTTTATTCTACTAAAAACAAAAAAGAGTGAATAGATTATTCTTAGATGATACACTAATTGCTTGTTCATCAATAAGCTTGTGTGTACAACATCAATTTAGGTTCACACGAGTTTCGATCATTAGATTGAGAACTCAAAAGTGACCGAAATAATCTTAGTCTTCTTTTGATTGTTTTGTGACTAACAAAAGAAAAGAAAAGTTTGTTTGTCCATTCTCAGGTTTGCAATTCAAAGAAAAAGGGAGACCACGCTCCTAGATGATTCACGTTCGTGCTAGGATTGAAGATCTTGCGGATTACCATCGACGTAAGTCAATCGGATCACGCGACAAAAGGTATTCTTCTTTTGTTGATTATATATATGTTTAATTAATTAAAGGGTTAAGGTTCATAAAAAGGAAAAAATTTTAAAGTTACTAAATCTATTTTTAGTCTCGCTTCCGTTACGTGTACTACGGTATTTTTCCCTACACCAATTTCAATGTGTAAATTTATATGCCCACAAGTGCAACGGAACCAAAGCATTCTAACTAAGCACATGTTTATAACATTGGCACATATACCTCAATACGCACACATTTCACAATTTCCTCATATAGACACACATATCTCAATGACTTTTATCAAATAGGCCCATGTACCTTAATGAATTGCATCATATGGTTCCATATACCACAATTTAACCCCAAATAGGCATATAAGCACAACAATTTCAATCACATGGCATATATCACAACAGTATCATCGAAAATGAGCATATAACACAATCAAATCCAATCACATGTTCTAATACACAATCACAACATGTTTTGCCACACCATTTACCACTTGAATCCCTTTATTGAGTTCAATAAAATAGTACCCCATGCCAATTCCTTCACAATTCCGCACAAAACAAACCCTAACTCTAAAAAGTTGCGAAACTTACTCAATCCTTAGGGAATATTGGTCGAAAATTGTTCTAGAATGATTATATAACACTTAAACACTTAATCAATTCAACACAAACAATTTAAATCAACAATTTTTTTACAAACCCGAAGAATCACCTTTTTGGCTAGTTGGGATGATTTTTCAAAGAGAATGATGATGAAAAGTACTTGAATCAGGATTACATACCTTCCTTGTGTCGCTTGACTTGATTTGGAGCAAGAATTGAGAAGGAATTTGATGAAATTGGACGCGGGAAGGTGAAAAATTTTTGAAAAGGGAAAAGTGATCGTGAAAATGACAGGTGGGTTTATATAGTGGGCCTGAATTTCGGACTCCCGCGGGTTTATTTCCGCGGATGGAAACTGTGGGGGTCCTAAAAGTTGCCAAAAACGCTGCGTTTTACATGTCTGAGGGTGCCACGGGTTTACATCTATCGGATTTATTTCCGCGGATGGAAACCGCAGGACTCTTCAAATCCAGAAACCCATCTCAGCGACTTCCTCATTTCCGGTCTACGAGAATTTTTCCTCGGGAACCAAACTTGCTAGAATCTCCTAAAAAAATTATCAAATTCCCGCGGGTTTCTTCATTCTGGTTCGCTGAACTAATCCAGGGGATGGAACTTGCTAGATTTTACTTTCACAAATTTCAACTTTTACCGCGGATTCCTACCTTTCTGGTCCACGGGAATAATCCAATGGACGAAACTAGCTAAGTTCCTTGAGATTTCTTCCGCGGGTTTATTCAATCTAGCTCACTGGTACATTCCCATGGACAAATTTCACGGAATTTCCTTGGAAACCCTTCAACTTCCTGTGGGTTCACTCACTCTGGCTTGCTGGAATATGTCCGCGGATGGAACTAGCCAACCTTTTCTCCACTTTTCCTCCTCTTCCGTGGGTTCTTTCTGTCTGCCTGGGGGGACAATTCCCGCGGACAGAACCCGTGACTCTTCAATTCACTCCCTTTCCGTTGGATTGAGTTCTCCTATCTTCAATTCCTATCACCTGCATATCATGGAAATACATACACACCAAATACCACACATATATCCAACACTACTCAACCTAAATTAGAAAACCTAAGGTATAACTAGGATTTAAAACCCCAAAACCTTTCTTTTGTTCCCCCTACTATTGAAAGATGAATCTTAAAGCATTTCGGGGGAACGTGAGGTAGAAATGGGTGTTCAATCATCCTATATTACACCATAGAAACAAGATAACCTACTCACTATTTAAAATATGTACAATGCAAGTGTTTGCTAAGCATGCCTTTGGTATGCAACATATGCACACTTAAGCAAACACTAAGTCATTCATCTCCTCTAAGCCCTACCTAGAATATGTGGCTTAATAACAACATACCCCTTATCCTTCTTTTTGACCCAAAGGTGTCCCTTTCCACCTATTTCCTCCAATTTGGACTTTTCAATCCAAATAGACTTGACACATGTTTTTGGCATTGGGGTGACTTTTCTTCTAACTTGCCATTTTTTGTTTGGGCAATGAGGCCTAATGTGGCCTACTCTATGACAATAATAACAAGTGGGGGTGAAAGTAGAAAATGTACCTCCCGGTGTTGCCTTTGAAGGTTAGGCATTGCTCTTACTCCTCGTTCTCCTTCTCAGGGTTCGGAGAAAAAGTCTTTGGCTCCTCATGTGACGCATGCATTGTCTTCATGTGAGGTGGATTTACTACCTCCTTGGACTTGACCTGAGTGCCTATCTTTGGCATAGCAAGTTCACCTTGAATCTCACTCTTCTTTCCTCTCAAAATTTCTAGAGAACTGTCCTTAGATTTAATCTCCTCCTCCATGACTTTCATCTTGCCTTCGAATTCCTTGCTCAATGACTCATTTCTTTCCCCGAATTCATCTTTCACTAGGGAGAAATCATCTTCGATCTTGTCTTGGAGGGCAAAGTTCTCCTCTAAAGCATCATCAAGCTTGGTAGCCAACTCAAAGTTCTTTTCTGTCAATTCCCTATTTTCTTCCTTGAGTTGAGCTATAGTGTCTTCATAGCTCGATGAGTCATGCTTTAGGAGTAGGGTTTTGTTAGTCACCTCGTCGTGGGTGAGTGCTATGTATTCCCCTAGAATGGAGTGGGGGTCATTCTCTTGTTCAGTATTTCCTATGTTGAAACAATCATTACCCTTTAACGGGTTCTTCATGCTCTCAAACACCTCAAATTCTGCTGTTTAACCTAAGATTGTCATGGAAAGCCATCCGTTGTTGACATCGATGATTGCCTTGGCAGTCGACATAAAGGGTCGTCCTAACAAAATTGACATCTCTCTAGCCTTCGATGAATCACTCTCCATCTCCAAAATAACAAAGTCAGCTGGGATGATCAATTCTCCCACCCTGACCAAAACGTCCTTGACCACTCCTATTGGGTGTCTTACTGAGCGGTCGGCTAATATCAACTCCATGGTGGTTGGTTTCAATCCCTCTAATCCTAAATCCTTAAACAATACGTAAGGCATTAGATAGATCGAAGCTAACATTGCCTTCTCCTTCTAGGTCTCGCCAACTGCTATGGTGATGATGAACTTCCATGATCCTTCATCTTAGGTGGCAATGTTGTTTCCATGGTTGCACTTGCTTCCTTAGAGATTACTATCTTCTCCAAAATCTCTTTCTTCCATGCCTTTGAATTAAGTTCCTTGAAAAACTTACCATATGCTAGCATCTTTTCAATAACTTCAAGTAGGGGGAGGCTCACATTCACCTTTGACAGAATGTCGTATATCTCTCGAAAAGCTTGATCCAACTTCGTCTTTTGAAGCCTTCCCGGAAAGGGAATTGGAGGCACATAGGGGTTTGGAGATTTATGTATCCTGGATGTGTCCTTTTGACTTAGCTCATGACCTCTGCTTGTCCCTATCCCTACTTGGGTATCAAAATCCTTCCTACTCGGTACTTCCCTATCAATAGAAACATTAATAGGATTATCAAAAAATTCAGGTGGGGTTGGGTTAGAAAGCACCTTACCACTTTTGAGTACCGTGGCGGCCTTGGCTTGCTCGGATTGATTTAGGAGCTTCATTGGCTCCTTCCTCTGACTTCCTTCCACATACTACCCAATCTGTCTCTCCAACATCCTGACTACTCCTTCTATAAAGGTAATCCTTATGTGGTTAGAAACGTTTGGATGATAATGGTCAGTGGGTCTGTACTCATTGTTTCTCTGGCCCTGTTGGCGCTACAGTAAGGCTTTCTTCACCTCCCACGGTTGGGTACTCTGTTGTGTTCTTGGTTGGTGTCCCTAAGTTAGATACCAGTTGTTGTTGTTGTTGTTGTTGTTCTCTTGATGCAAAAGGGGATTCAAACAATTGTTGTTCCCATAAGACAAATATGTGTGCTTCCTTCATCCCGAATTGTATGTGTTAGAAAACGGATCATCATGCTGTCTTGCCTGACATGGTGGATACTCCACTTGACTTTCCTCTTTCCTCTTTCCTAGGTGGCATCGGCTCTACCATGGAATACATGTCCATCCCTTTGTTCTCATTAGCAAAAACCTGATCAGTTGCCATGGGTTGGTTTCCAAACCTACTCATGAGTATCTCAATGTTCTTACTCATATCACTCATTTGGCTTGCCATTTCCCTACTCACTTCTCCCCAATTACCTCGTGTGTTTCTCTGATAGGAATTTTGCTCAAGCATCTCATACTTATCAAATACGAACTATGCCGTCTTCTCTCGCATCGCCCCTCCACACGCGTTATCAACTATCGCTTGTGAGAGCCCAGTCAGTCCATTATAGAATGAATGAACCTGTGACACTAAAGTATACTCGTGGTGAGGGCACTGTGCTAAAAGTAACTTGATTCTACCCCATGATTCATGAAATGCATCTTATTCCCTTTCCTGGAAATCAGCTATCATACTCTGTATTTCCTTGGTCTTCCATGAGGGAAAGTACTTGGCAAAAACTTTCTGCTTTACTCCACTCCACATGGTAAGTGATCCTGCCAGTAATGCCATGAACCACTTATTGGCACCATCTCTCATGCAATATGAAAAACACTGCATGCGTAGGTGATCCTCCGTCAGATTCCTAAGTGGGAAAATTGTTACCACATTGTAATACTCCTTCATGAATTGAAGGCAGTCTTCACTTAGGTCATCCCCGAAGTGTGGAAGTGTGTTACAGTGCAAGTTCTTCAGCTCATAATTCCTCTGAGCATCATCCAATAATATGGCAGAAGGATGTGATCCAATGGTAGGCAATGAGAATTCCTTCATCATCCGTTGATCCTGGAATTGCTCTGATCTAACTGATGTATTGCTGGAAGAAGTTGACCCTTCCTCAAGGTCGGATAGTCCTCTGGGATTGTCCGCCATCGTCGATAGCCTAGCTATGCGATCAATGTTTTCAAGAAAAGGTTCGAGTAGACTTCCCAAATATCGTCTTCCGAGCATCAAATAGTAACAAGTAACCTGAAATCAGGTTAAAAAGAAACTACCAAAAGGTTAAGTGCTCAAAACAGAATTCCAAAATACAAATACAGAATTATGCTAACTAATGTTCCTAAGAAAGCGCGAACGCTGTCCCCAGCAGCGGCGCTATGAGTTTTGACGCGCTCGAACCGGTTCTACAAATATGTCTACAAATTACGCTAATCTACCTCGGTTATATTAAGGGGACACGCGAGTATTTCACCCTTTGCAAGTGCACAAGTTGCAAACTAGTATAGTGCAAAGTAAGGGTTATCGTTCCCACAGAGATTAGCAAGTTTACGCTAAGTAGATAGTTAGTGTAACAATTAACATTAACTCTACTTATTGTTTATTTAATTAACTAAGATGATCAACACATTAACTATAGTAAGATTAGTGAACAATTACAACTATTAGGTTCAATTCTAAAATTAAGGATTGCTAGGGAATAGATGTGTTCAAGTATCAACTTACTATCTAATCATTCATTCATTAAGCTCAATAACAAGTTCCTAACATGCATCTATTCATGTCAAATTACAAGGCGTTAATTCCTCAACTTTAATCACAACCTAAGGCTAGGAAAGTGATTAAAGGAGGTTACTCAAGGTATTAGTAAAGATTCACAAGTGAGTAAATCTCTACAACTTAGATGGCATAAGAGTTACATGCATAAGTGGTCTTTAATGCATGCAAGCTCATCAAGGCAATATTGCATTCAATATGAGATTGGTGGTTGCAACTATCAAACATAGATGGAATAATTAGCATATATATGACTTGAGAAGGTGAAATAAAATGATTGATTAAGTAGTAAGGTTAAGTACAAGAACTACATCTAATCCCCTAACAAAGAGGATTTAGTTACACATAGAATCAAAACTACTGAGAATTACAATTGAAGGAAACATCACCGATTAGAAAATCTTATGAAGTGGAAATGATCCTCTTTGCAATCCAAGTAACAACTTCTTCTATGGCAACTTGAAATAACCTAAACTAAGGCACCAAAGTGAGTGTTTGGTTACCTAGAAAATTGCCAAGAAAACTAACTTGGCTTTCCTAAGAGAAAAATATCTAAATATCACTATGTCTACCTTTCTTTTTCCTACTTACAAGTTACAACTATATTACAATTGTGGTTGAGTGTTGCTATCTATGGAAGCAAAAATGAGTCGAAAATACAATAAAGGGAAGACCCTCCTAAGACAAGTGAGGGTCCTTTGGTCAATTGCCAAGGTTAAAAATGGAAAGTAGGTGGAAAGAGGACTTGGAATGACTAGATTCAATCCACTTGCAGCTCGTTGGAGTCTCCTGCGGGTATGTTCCGCGGCTTCTTTCTCGCAGATGCTTCTTCCTTGTCTTCATGGATCTCTTCCACGAGAATATTCTTGCTAGAGGAATGGTCTGAACCCATTAGAGGGTTTCCTCAGCTTTTGTTCAGTGGTTTTATTCCCGCGGGCCCGATGATATGAAACCGCTGGGTATGGCAATGAGATGTCACTCGGCTTCCATCAGCTGGATATTTCCCGCGGGCCTGATGACACGAACCTGTTGACCTCTATAAACTTTCCCGCTAGTTCTCTCCACTGGAACTTTCCCATGGGGTTTGGTATCTGAACCCGCGAGAACTGGGCATCCTCTGTTTTCTGCCTTCTTTGACTTCTTTCTGTCATTTCGGACCCTAATGGAAACACTGTAATTACCTAAAAACACATATTTACAACATTAAACACATAAAATTCTTGGGAAACGATTACAACCCGATGCTAACTCAAAGCATCTCATAATCCTCCTAACGTTCACCAAATACTCAACTTTAGGATGGAGAAACAAAACGGTGTCGTCTACAAACTGGAGATGAGAAATGTAGACCTCCTCTTCTCTAAACACCACCCCTTTAATCATCCCACTGTCTGTAGCTTTCCTAAGCAAGGCACTAAGACCCTCCACTGCCATATTGAAGAAAAATGGAGATAGTGGGTCCCCCTGATGAAGCCCCCTTTCAATCCCAAATTGCCTCATGGGGCTTCCATTGGCAAGCACTTAGAGCAACGGAGAAGACACACAACATCCCATCCATTGCCGCCATTTCCTACCAAACCCCATATCCTTCATTACAGAGTCTAAGAAAAGATAATCCAAGCTGTCATAAGCTTTTTCAAAGTCTAATTTAACCAAAAGCCCTCCTTCTTTTGATATTTTCCACCCATGAATTATCTCTTCATCTATGATAAAACTGTCAAGAATATAACGATTTTTGACAAACGCCGCTTGATTTTCATCAATCACCGAGCTAATAACCTTCTTCAACCTGTTCGCTAAGGTCTTAGCCAAAATTTTGTAAAGAGATCCCACTAAACTAATTGGCCTAAAATCTTTCATATTGTTCGGACTAACACATTTGGGGCTTAACGCTATAAAGGTATTATTAATCTCTTTCACTATCTCCCCGTTAACATGGAAATCCTCAATAAAACTCATAAAGTCTTCCCCTACAACATCCCAATTGGCCTTGATGAAGTTTAAGTTAAACCCATCCGAACCTGGGGCTTTGTTACCGTCACAACTAGACACCGCTTCCCACACCTCTTCCTTAGTGAACCTCTCCTCTAAAAAATCCCTTTCCACATCTGAAAGTTTTTTTAAAGGTAAGTCACTTATGGAAGGCCTCTTCCAGCTCACATTTTTATAGAAAAACTCGAAGTAACCCTCTACTCCTTCCTTCACCTCAGTAGGGACAAACTTTATCACCCCATCAAAAGACATGTTCTCTATGTGATTATTCCTCCTTCTCCCACTAGCCATACAGTGAAAAAACCTAGAATTCCTATCCCCCTCAAGAAGCCATTTGATCCGAGACTTTTGCCTCCATTCTTGTTCCTCAAGATAGAGGATTATATAGAATTCAGCCAGTAGCTTAGTTCTTTCCTGTCTTAGCGAAACCGACCACCCATTACTGACTGCAATTTCCTCCAGCTTCCTTAACTGATCCTCACACTGATTAGTAGACACTTTCTCCTTTACCTTGTTCATTGACCATCTTTTAATAAACCCTTTAACCGCTTTCAACTTGAGCTGCAAACCCTTGCTTCTTGTCCCCTTGAACTTACACCCATGCCGAACTTTCTTCACCTCAGCCTACAGGAACTTGTCTTCCAGCCAGCCATTAAAAAATCTAAAAGGGGAAGGGCCCTAGTAATTCTTAGTGGATCCCAAAGTGTTAGCGCTATGGTCAGAAATAGATCTAGGTAGACCTTTTTGAATCAGATCAGGGAACCCGGAGACAATTTAAGGGAAACTAAAAATCTGTCTAATCTCACCCACGTTCCTACCTCTCTATTATTCGACCAAGTGAAGTTGATTCCCTTCAAAGGGGAGTCCACCACCCTTGCTTGATGAATGAAACTATGGAAAGTTCCCACCGACCATTTATTGAAAAAACCACCTCTCCTCTCAGACTCATGCAAAATTGTGTTGAAATCCCCACCTATACACCAAGGAATCAGGAATGAAAGTTGCAAATTAAGAATGAAACCCCATAACTCTCTTCTTTCTCTTTCCAAGTTTGAGGCATAGACATAAAAACACAACATGTTTGTCATTTTTAAGTAACTTCCCTACCAAAACAAAGCACCACTTACTAGAAATACAATCAGTCACAGATAAGAAATTCTCATTCCACAGAGTTATTAAACCTCCCACACACCCAACTAAATCAACCCCAACACCACGAGTTAGGATAAAACCCCCTAAGCTTCTAACAATTTTCCTGTCCAACAAATCAATCTTGGACTCCTGAACAAACAACACTTCTGTCTTAATCGAACAAACCACCTTTCTAACACTCCTACGTTTCACTTCCTTGCCCAAACCTCTAACGTTCCATAACATAATTAACATAAAAATGATATAAACCCAACAGGAACGAGGCACACACCTGGTTACTTATTGTTATTCTCTTCATCTTTCTTTTCCCTAGCAGAAACTATTTCAGTAATCTCCACCTCTTGTCCATTAAAATTAAAACCCAAGGCTGCTCCTATTTCTAAGATCTTTGCAACTTCCACTTCCAAGTCCCAGACCTCACTGTTATCTCCCACTTGCTTTGCCTACATGTTTATCCCCAACAAAACTCCCTTCTCTATCACTTTTGCTATCTCATCTTCTAAGTGCCAAATCACTCTTTTCTGGACCCCTTTGAGAGTTGATTACCCTTCACCCTTATTCCTGCTTTGCGATGTCCCTTTAAATTTCCTTGTAGTCATAGAATGCGTTTAATGATAGCGACCCTACCTCTGCATCTCGATTTTTCCTGAATTCTCGCCTGACCACCCCTTAAGTTCCCGTCAGCTGACTCTGATACACTCTGGCTCAAATCGAAAACCACCTGATCTAGCGGGGTAGCTTCTGAAGAACCACCAACTACTCTCTCACACCTGACATCTTCCAAAAATTGACCCTCTTCTGATGTAGAATGATTTGTTGAACTGTTCTCCTACTCTCTTAGATCAACACAAAGTTTAATGTCTTTTTTGTTTCTCTTGCCCTTGCTCTGTTCTTCACCTAACAGAGACTTCTTGGAGTTTTTAGGATTCTTTTGATTTTGGCCATGATCCAGTACATAACCCTCTCTATCAATAGAAGATGCCACTTCCAACCCATCTTGATCAGAACTAGAATAATCCCCCTTCTAATGGCTTTTCTATCTGATGCTTAGCCCAGCTTCTTGGTAAAAGTTTGCTAGGCCCACTTTCCTTAACATTCATAAGGCCTAAAGGATTAGATTTGGAACCCTCTCCTTTTTGAAACTTTGAGCCCATAAAAACCGGCTCAACATCTGAAGAGCTAGACTCCTCTTCACTGCTAACTACCTAGTTACTCTTTTGAGAATTTCCAATTCGAATGCAGCTAGAACCAATCCCTCCTCTTCCTTGTTTGACCTTTAGTTTCTACACCCACCCACTTTTGCCTTTGTCCAAAAACCAACTTTTCTCACCTGTCACCCTAGGATTGAGATTGGGAAAGCTAGTTCTAGAGCCTTTTTTCCTCATAGCAGACTCCGGTTCCTTTTCCAACCAACTGTCCCCTGTGTACTGACTTCTGACACCTTTACCACCTTTACCACCTTCTGTCTTTTGATTTTGAAAAAAACCAGGCTTCAATCCCAAGACTTCATCTACCCAGTTTTTTGATACCGGAACTAAGCTTTCAACAAGTCTCACCGGAAAGATGGAATTCCTGACCCCTAACATTCACGACGGTTTCTATTCGATTGAGATGAGTGCTCAAGATCAGAATTCTTCCTTTGTCAAACCTTCTTCTGAATTTAGTATCCTTATCAATCCATGCCAGTTCTCCTACCTGGCCTCCTAGCTTTTTGAAAAAAGATTTGCACCAGCAACTCAATAGAACACCGTAAATGTCTATCCACTTTAAAGTTGACGACTGGCTCTTTTCACCATTCCAAAGAGACATTGACAAGAAGCAATCTCTTCAAAAAAAATTCGTTATTGATGAAACCATCTCTGTCACGTTCCGATTCAAAGGTCCACATCACTTCTTTACCTCCCATGAAAGCAAAAGAGAAAACGAAACCTCTGGATTCCAATTTCTTGTTGACTTGATCAATATTGGCGAACTCCCTTAGCTGTCCTACAACACTTCTGACCAACTAGGAACACTCCTCTAAATATCCTAACCAAGACATAGACATGCTACCTTGTTGACCTGGTTTTCTTTCTTATTCACTATTGCTGTTAGACTTAACAGCTTCAACATACGATTGACTCTCATAATTCTTGAAGTTTCTTTGGAACACATGGGTTCCTTCTACCCCACCCCTCAACTCCTCCTTCTGGCTGAAAATGTTGTCCCTTGTCCTCCCAACAGAGTCATATCCATACATTCCTCGCCTGTTCCATCCATGATCTAGCTACCTTTGCAGTGATTGGCCATCCATAAATATGCATGCCATTCACCCTTTTAGCCACCATTTCTGCCTCTCCAGGGACGCAAAATGGATGAAAGCAAAGCAACTATTTATGGGGTTTTTCTTCTCCGATAGATAGACATCCCTCACTTTTTCGAAAGGCTTGAAAATACCCCATAGACCAGCTGAATCTACCATTAGGTTAACGTTTCCAATGAAAACCAAGGTCAAGTTATCTCTGAAATCTTCCCTAAGTCCCCTCCTCTCTCTTTCTCTACTATGATTTCTTGCATAATTAGATGAACTAAAGCTTCTCTCTCTCCTCATTTTTGACATTTTCTCTCTCTAACTTCTCACTTTATAAAGTGGAAATCAAAATTGAGCCATTAATTTCTTCTTCCTTTTATGCTTCTTTATCTTTTCTTTTCTTTTCTTTTCTTTTTTGTGTTGTGTGCATGCATGCATACAGGATCCAGTTTCTTTATCTTGCCAACCCTAGTTTTGGTAATTAATCAAAACTGATAATTGAGATTTAATTAATTTAACCAATTTCTTGGGGGTGCTTATGGTGGCCCTTAATTAATTGAACTACAACTACTCTCAGCTAATTGTTATTAATTGTTATAGATCAATAAGCTATATAGACTATCTTGTACTTGTGCATGCCTTAATTTACATTACTTTTTTTTTTTTTTCTATTTTTAGACTTTCCATTTTCAAATTGTGAGTTCATATTACTGTTTGAGTTGGCAATTAAACTTTGATTTGAGTGGATCAACTATGTGACTAGCCAACTCGTAACACCCGTGGTCAGGGGCGAAGCCAGGATTTTGGCTTTGGAGGAGCTAAGACAAAAACTAATATTGTAGGTCACGCAATCTTCAAATAATATCAGTAGGAATCCCACACAAAAAAAGTGTGGAATGTCGCACTTAATACTTTTCAACAAAATGTGATACCGTCCAGTGTCAAAAGTAATGATACAAATAAATAAATAAAATAGACATTAACTAATTAAAATGTAACACGTCTACTTTATATCTAGAAAATTATTTATAACCAAATCAATCTAAGTTTCTTCCTAATTTTCATTTCAATTACATAATTAAAGAGTGTATGAGAAAATATATTTTATTTTGTTGCAAAACTTATGCCTATTCTTAAAGGTATGCATAACTGAAAATAATATTTTAATAGTTCCTCGCTTATAAAATATAAATTTCAATAGCTTAATTAAAATATCATTATACCGTTTATATATTTAAATCACAATTATTTACATACTTTTTTTTTTTTTACAATGTCTATTAATTTGAGACCATGTATTTTTTTAAAAGCTTTCATCATTAGTTGGATTTGAATTGCTGACCTGGAGTCATTTACCTAAGCCCCAAACTTGTTCATCTACTAGCTGAGCTACGCCCCTGGTGGCCAATTATTTACATATTTGTAACTTAATTTTATAATATTCATATCAAACCAAATTAACTTATAAGAATTTTGAGCAAAATTTATATAATAAACTAATAAAATAAATTTATCAAAATTAGATTAATAATTAACCTAACAAAATAAATAATATAGGTAGTCACTATAAGAGTTCAATATTTACTTAGTTTGCTTTAGTGAAATATAAAAAAAAAAAATACTATATATAAAATACACACTAGATTAGGTAATAATATATGAAATAATAGGAAATTAAAATATTAAAATGGACTGATTTTGTTTCCTATTTTCATGGTCAATGGAATTATGGAAACAAAAATTATTAGTTAATTTATATTATTAAAATAATAGAGGGACAAGATAATATAATCACCTACTTTGTATATATATATAAATATATCACATTTTAATTTTATTTATAATAGAATTTTTTATAATTGGTTTCCCAACTACATTCACCTCTGCCAATGGTGAAATCACTAGAACTTAGGGCTAGTTCGAATGCCCGTGCTGAAATCACTAGAACTTAGGGTTAGTTTGGTAGTGCTATAACTTTTATAATAATCAATGCTACATGTAGGGTTGCACATTTTCCCCCGGATCCCCGTTTTCCCGCTTCCCCATCCCCATTTGGGGGGAAATTTTTGGGGAAAAATGGGGAAATGGGGAGGGATGGGGATGAAAATCATCCCCAAATTGAAATGGGGATGGGGATGGGGATGGGGAGACCTCCCCCCATCCCCATTTCCCCATTTTCCCCACTAATATAGTGAAATGAGGATGGGGATGGGGATGGGGGAGGTACCCCCATCCCCATTTCCCCATTTCCCCATTTCCTCCACAATATTATAAAAATAATTATATATATATATTTATATATTTTTTGTAATGTATTTTCTTTGACATTATTTTGTAATATATATATAACATTATTTTGTAATGTATTTTCTTTTGCATTTGTAATGAAATATATATTTTTTTTTTTTTTAGTTTAATTTGTAATTTTCAATCAAATGGGGAAATAGGGAAATGGGGTAAACGAGGAAACGGGGAAAATGGGGAAATGGGGATGGTGATGGGGGGACCTCCCCCCAAAACTCCCCCATCCCCATTTTCCCCAAATGGGGAAATGGGGAGGGATGGGGAAGGGTTTGAGAAGTGGGGATGGGGATGGGGAGACCTATATCCATCCCCATTTCCCCAATGTGCATCCCTAGCTACATGTGCTAAAGGAATAATTAGTTATGAAGCTAATCAGCAGATGTTTGGTTAATTGTATTTTTAAAACTACTGTATAGCCAGAGACACCCCAGCCCTTTTAAAAAAAAAATTAAAAGTTGTAAAAAAAATATATATATTAATATTTTCTTTCCAAATTAAATCAGTACAATGAAATGTAGATAAAACTAATACAAATAATGTAGGTAAAAGTTAAAACTAATGCTTTCAATTCACGTAAAACGATTCCAATAGGGGCGTAGCTCAGTTGGTAGATGGACAAACTTGGGGTTTAGGTAAATAACTCTCAAGTCAGTGGCTCGAATCCTACCAATGGTGAAAGCTTTCAAAAAAAAATACATAGTCCCGAATTAATAGATATTGTTAAAAAAAAAAAAAAATCATGTATGATGAAGCTTGATATTTTTTTCGTTCTTTCTTTAATAATAATTTTCTATTAAGAATATTTTGAATTTAAATTTTTTATTTCATATTGTAAATTAGGATTATTATAATTTTTAGTTTATAGAATTTTAAGAGTAATTGAATTATTAATTAATCTAATTTTAAATTTACAAACTGACGATATATTTTTTTGGTTTTTAATTATTTCTTTGCTTCTAGATTTGTGATGTGATGCTCCATCAACAGCAATAAAGTTTATGAAAAATGAATTTTTAACAAACTCCTGGTTGTTTACATTGAAAAAATATTGCACGTAATATTGATTCAATTTTTGTAATTTGATATTTAAAAAAATTATAAGATACAACTTAATTAGTGTTTGATTGTATCTGTATTTCATGAATCTTTTATAATTTGTTTGGACTTTTTATATATTATTATTAATTTTTAATGTATTTGTTTATAATATACATTTTACGGAGAACATTATGTTCTCTTAACTAGGTGTATCTTAATTTTTAATTAATGAAATTTTATATTATTTTCAATTTTCAGTTAATTTTTTTTATTTTAGCCCACCCTGGTGTTTAATCCTAGTTACGACCCTGTGTAAATCTCAAAAGCAGTATACATATGTTTGGTAATTTTACAAAAGTGCTTAAATTAGTTACAATGGCTATAATATACATGATTTTAGGACCCTATTTCATTTTATTTTATTTTACATTAATTATATATATATATATATTAAATCAATATTTAAGTAGAATATTTAAATTAGGAAAAAAATTCCATAAGAACAATAAAATACTTTTAAAAGATTTTATAAATCAAATCAATATTTAAATAGAATATTTAATTTTGAGATAAAATAAGGTATATAAATGATTTTAACTTTATTTCATAAGGATAATAATGATATTTTAAAAGATATATTAAATGCTGAAATAGATTATTTCATAATCACTTTCAAAAAGTAACCCCCCACCTACTTCTCAAAAACATTGTCAGAACTTGTCAGATTATCAATTAATCACTTTTAGAAGTTTTACTAAACATCGTTTTATGTCAAAATTATAAAATAATCTGATTTTAACTTTTCAAAAACAATACCAAACTGACCCTTAATCTAAGGTTTGAGTTATGTCTTCATGATTTGGAACTTCGGCTTTTTAACGCGGTACGTAACATACTAAATTTTTGATAGTGGTTATATACAAAATATGTGCATGTTAGGGTTTTAATTATCTCTCCAGGACTCCAACTTTTTTTTTTTTTCATAAGAATATGTACAACATAAATAATATATTCTTAGAATATAACTTAACTACAGTCTTAAAACTCTTACCCGTGTAACTAATTATTATTATTTGAAGTATTATAATAATCTGATTGATGGTGGAAATAAGGGGTTTTGTCACTTTTTTGAGTTGGTGTTTCAAGCCTGTCACCATTTTAATAACTTATATTTTAAAGGCATTAAAGTAAGTGACTTCCAAAAATACCTTTACTTTACATATTTTTTATTATTTTTCTGACTTTAACTTTCTCCTACTTTTATGTTGTCTGAAATCTAATTCTCTCTCTAACTTTAAATTCTCCGTAAATTGAAATCGAAGTTCATCTTCTTCTCCAACTCTCAGTCGCTGTTCATCTCCTTCTCCAACTCGTGGTCACTGAGTAAAAATCGAAAGGCAGTCACTTTCTCCTCTTCGTTTTTCTACAAATCACGCTCACACTAAGGTAATCCCATTTCTTTCATGTGTTTTTTTGGTTTTGAATCTTCCATTGTCAAAGCTATTGAGGTATTTTAGTTTAGTTGCAAAGTTTCAAAAGTCTCAGAAGTGACTTTTGAAAAGTCTCAGACAAAGTATTCAAAAGTCTCAGAAATGTGTCTATAAGTCTCGGAAAATTACTTAGATTTAGCTAAAATCTGGGAAATTTCAGAAGTCTCAGAAATGCTGTCAAAAGTCTCGGAAGTGACTTCTCAAAAGACTTGGACAAAGTTTTCAAAAGTCTTGGAAATGTATCCAAAAGTCTCGGAAATGTTTTCAAAGTATCAGATTATTTAAGCTTAATCCAAAGTATCGGTGAAAAGTCTCGTATATAAATCTCGAAACGTATTTCAAAGTCTCGGAACATGTTATAAAAGTCTCAGAAACTAATAGCTGATTCAAAAGTCTCGGAAAGTTTTCCAAAGTCTCAGAACATGTATAAATTTGAGACTTTTGTTTTATCCTTTGAGACTTTTGTTTAATCCTCTGAGACTTTTTAATTTAGTTTCCAAGACTTATTAACCATTTTTCGAGACTTATTACATGATACCAAGTTTTTATTCATTTTTATTATATAATCCACACTGTTATTATGTTTTATGATACCAACTTTATTTTCTTAATATATTTTTGTACAGGAAAATGGATTAGGATAGAATAGTTATATCCTATAAGGGTCGATAGGAGCAACTACCAGATGGAAGCTAGAGGCTTGTTGGCTTGGATAATCAGGGAATATACGTGTCAAATAATATGACTTTTGAAGAGCTGTTGGCGCTTGTGCAGTCCATTGTCAAATATGATTCAAACAAATATAATATTGATCTAAAGTCAACATCAATTGTTCCTGGTACTACATGTCCCTCATTTATAAGAAACGAAGATGATGTTCATTTTATGTTAGGGGAAGATAGGGTAATTCCTCATGTATGTGTTAGCCTAATTGAAAGGAGATGTGGAGGTGTGATGGGTGATGACATCCCTCTTCATGGAAATCCCCAACATTATGCATTTGTTAGTGGTAGTAACCAAATGTTCACATAACAAAGTGAGACTTATAGTGATGGAAATCCCCAAGGTCCATAAAACATTTGCCATGTTCCGCTTCCAGCAGTTGACCATGCAAGTGACATTGAATCTCATTTTGACGATTACTTTAGGCGTCAATTTAAGGCGAATATAGAGTCAAATATATAGCCCAATTATAATCATGTAGGTGACCGTGATAACGTTGTTGAAGATCCTATACAACAAACTAAAGGAAGGCGTGTACAAGGTGACCATTCCTATGCTAGTGCACCAGATATGCCGAGGACATCCGATGTCTCGAAAAATCTTAATATCGCAGTTTCAAATAATCTGTCAACTTGGGTTATTCCCAGATCTGAAGAGTATTTGTTTGGTAAAGTGAACAACACCATGGGATCATGTGAACCTAACACCATTATTTACAAAGGTCAATATTTTCCAACAAAAAAAAATGATTTAAAGAGGTTAATAAGTCTTCATGCAATGAGGGAGAAATTTGAATGGAAGGTGAAAACGTCTAACAAATTGGTTCTACATTTGGTGTGCAAGATTGACAAATGTACATGGAAATTAAGAGCGGTGAGGAAAAATGAAGGGACATACTTTCAAGTAAGAATTTTTATAAGTGAACACAGTTGTCCCTTGGAGGACGTCCACCGGCGCCACCGAAAGGCAAGTGCAGTCATAATTGGTGAAGTAAGAGCCCCTAGACTCCAACAACACGATGGTCGTCTAATGCGACCAAAAGAGATAATTACGGATATGAAAACAATGTATGACATCCAAATTATATACAGTAAGGCTCATTGAGCCTTGTATTATGCATTGACATTGACCTATAGATCGCATGAAGAAACGTTCCAACTATTGCCATCATTTGGTTATGTTCTAGAACAACAAAATCCTGGCACAATCACTAAGTTACAATGCACATATGACAATAATTTTTTGTATTTCTTCATGGCATTAGGGGCTTCAATTAAAGGTTTTGGCGGTGTATGCATCCTGTGATTGTTATGATGAAAATCTGTAACAGTTTATATGCACTCGGTTGTTACATCAACTCCCACTTTAGAATACACAGAAATGGTCCTTCTTCTCTATGAGTGGCGAATTGCGTGGCAAAGGTTAGGATAAATTCATAAGCAAAAACCTACAACATATCCAAAGAAAATACAATTGGTTAGTTGGAACAAATAAATTCAATAAATAAATTATTGGTAGTCATCAAGTTTGAAAGGCTCGCCAATAGTGTGTATGCAAACTCATAAATGTTGTATCTATTCTTCTTTTTGTGAAGTGCCTTTTTGAACCCGAATATAGAGGTCTTGTACACATACGAACCCCACGGGAACGCATTGAACGCATCCAAGTCCTCAACAAGGTGCAACAGCCATATAATAACGAAATACCTCTCATCCAATTCGATCAATACATAGTTCACCATCAATAGTAAACATAGCTTCACTACATCGAATGGTTGTTGCCAATGACCTTGTTGAATCTTAACTTCAAGTTCGCTAAAACTCACTAAATCTCGACCACCAAAGTACCTTTGGTGTATGCCATTCTCCACCTCATAATATACATCTGTGTCGGGGATAGCTCCGAACTTCAGCCCAGTTATCAAACAAAACTCCACCCTCGAAAAACGGATACTCTGGTTACCCAACATGAACCTTATCTCATCGGTGGGTCCATCGTGGTATATCTCATGCAATAGCAATAGATGCATAACACTACTGGAAAACTTCATTCCACGCTGCATGCGTAGAAAATGGCCAAAACAAGAGCCATGAAACCTCTCCCACTCTTGGATTGCATCTTCTACTAATCTGGCAATTGCGACCTCCATTACTGTGAGAAGTCCAAAGTGGTTGTGTTGGGTGATTTTTACACTATCCAAGAACCACTGACTCTTGGGAATTTTTAAGTTGTCCATCACATTCACCATCTACAATTCATAACCATTATGCATACATAATTAAAAACAGAAGTCTGAAAATTTTCCCGATAAGTCTTGTAAGAAAATAGAAAAGTCTCGGAAAGTATTTAAGAAGTAATCTCAGAACATTTTATCAAAATCTTGGAAAATAAAGCTTATAGAAAATTATACTAAAGTCTCGGATAAAAGTTTCGAAGAGTGCTACAAAAGTCTCAAATCATAAAATAAAAGGTCTCGGAAAAATTATCCAAAAATCTCAGATAAAAGTCTCGGTGATTGTTACAAAAGTCTCGGATCAAGTCTCGAAGAGTATTACAAAAGTCTCGGATTAAGTCTCGGATCATGTCTCGGAGAGTGTTACAAAAGTCTTGGATTAAAGTCTCGGATCAAGTCTTGGAGAGTATTACAAAAGTCTCGGAGAGTGTTACAAAAGCTTTATTGATCCAAGACTTTTGTAACACTCTCTGAGACTTTTGTAACACTCTTCGAGACATTTATCGAGACTTTATTGTTCTGATACTTTTATAACATGCTCTAAGACTTTTACTAACCTATTTACTGTTTTTCGTCTTCCCCAATCTAACCCTAGAAACTAGAAACCAGATCTAAAACGGTTACAATATTACCTCTATCTTCCTAGTTTATAGTATATATGTAAGGCCCTCTATTTTGTGATTGGCTTATTTCATGACATACCACATTGGGGATGATTGTGTTGTGGGTAGCTTAGGTCATCTTGATGATTATCAAGGCAAGCTTCCAAGCATCCCGGTGACTTCAAGATCAAGAGCTTCAAAAGGTATATCACTTGACTTGATTCTTGAAGAAATTAGGTGCACACACACACTTGCATGCATCTTTATCTATCTTGCATTTGTTACCGTGCATATGTGTTTCATTGATTTGTGCATCTATGTCTTTTATCACACACTCACTTTCATTGCATTTATATGATTGCATTTGTGGTTCTCTTAATTGTGTGCTTATATGCTTTTTCATCACACTTATGCATTTTCATATATTGCATATCTTTTGTGCGTCACATGCTTGGTGATTTTTCATGATGTTATCCTTTCCCATGCATGTTATTTATTCACAACCACACTTGCACTTCATGTTAGTCTTAAGTGTGGTGTAATTCATTTCCGTTTGTGTGATCGGAAACGTCCGCGCTTGCACGATGGTATGCATGTCTTAGCGCGATGGTTGACCACTTGAGAAGGACTCATTCTTCTCTTGGATAAGTGTTAGATTTGGTTTGGTTGATTGGAGTAAAGTGTCTAGGTTCAAAATATTAGATTTCAATGATTTAAATGTTTTTCAAAACTGACCTTTGTATGGTCTTGTGACCATAACTTTTTACACGAAGTTTTAAGTTGAGTTTTGTAAAATTATGGATAAACTAGACACTCATACCTTTCCAACGATATATTATTCGTAATATTTCATGACCATTTGGATTGGTTTTGAAATCTCCAAAGTGACCACCAAAAGAGGGCAACTCTATTGTTGTCTGTTTCTGACCTTTGGTCACTCCATTGACCATACCTCTTTATACAGAAATTTAAATGTCATTCCATAAATTGGAGTAGAAAGTAGACTTCCATACCTTTCCAACGATATATTATACGAAAGGTTTCGATATCGTTTGGTCATGTTTCGGAGCGCTCGAATCTCGAGCTGTTGCGCTGTCGCGCCTATGCGCTGGTGTGGCGCTACTCGACCAGCGCTTTTGGTCCAGAGATGTGATGCTGGTGTGGCGCTGGCATGGCTGTGCCTAATGTCCAGCGCAATTCTCCGCCCCTGTTTCATAATTTGGCCATATCTCACTCATTTGGAGTCCGATTTGGCTCATTTTTGGAGCAAAATTCATGTAATTTGTAGGGCTATCATCTAAGCACTATAAATATATCTTTTTCTCTAATTTGTATTCAAGGGAACAAAAGATACACAACCCTAGAGAGAGATTAAGAGTTTTCTAGAGAGAGAAAGCTTCAAGCTTTCTTCTTTAACTCTCCAAACCCAAAACCCATGTGCATCTAACATGTTTCATGCATCAATCTTCCATGGGTCTTCTTCATTTATGACCTGGTAAGTAGAACAAACACAACATCTTCATTTATTGTTCTATCTTAGTCAAGACATGTCTTTTATTGCTTAGTTTAGCAAATCTTCACTCTTATTGCATATTTAGTGAAGTTATGACATGATTGGGTTTTGTTTGTGGTAGCTTACATGATTAGGATGATTTTCCCTAAATAGCTAACTCTAGAACATTCTTGTAAAATTGATTGATGATTAGGTTGATAGATTAATGTTTATTTATCTAGTCAAACTTTATTGAATGTTCTTGTGGATTTAATTGACAATTATGTTGGTAGAAATTCTCTACAACTAATTGAGTTCACATGTTTGGACATGTTGACATTGTTTGATAGCTAGGATTGTTTTGTGATTTATAACATCTAGCTAAGTCTTTATGTTTTGCATTTAGACATCATTGATGTGTAGGACTCATTGATTGCATTTGTTTATTGCATTTAGTGTCCTTGCCATGTTATTTGACAACTTGTGTTGATTGGCCTTTTGATTGACAATTTCTTGATTGCATTAGCTAATTGCATGTTTTTAGGCATTGCCATGATTATTGACAACATGTGTTGAATTGGCTTTGTTTATTGACAATTAGGTTGTAAGAAATCTCTACAACTAATTTGCACCTCATGCATGTACATGTAGGTTTTGTTGATAACTAGGATGTTTATTTGCATTATAATATCTAGTAAGCATCTTGTGTTTAGTCTAGCACTTGTTGCATTTGTGCATCATTATTGCCATACTCACATAGACTTTTAATTCTCTTCATGAGTCAGTCTTGAGGCTTCTAGGTGAAGTTACACAAGCAAGGAAAGTCTTGTGGCTACCAATGGGTAGTGCTCAAGCAATTGGTCGAGTGCCACTGTAAAAGGCCCGCCGAGTAGATTAGGGGTTGCTCACGCCAAGAGTAGTGTATCAGGGGATATCACTAGGGATTGAACCAAGAGTGGCGAGTGGTAGTGTCCATAGCCTGAGGTTATCTAGAGTGAGAGTTTGAGACTCACTTGAGGGTGTAAATTCCTTTTCATATAGTGGATTTCGTTGACCGTGTGTGGTGCACATAACAGCCCGTGGTTTTTTCCCCGTGTGGGTTTCCACGTAAAAATCAAGTGTTCTTTAATTTCCGCAACTTATACTTGGTTTTATTGTTTGTTGAATTGGGTTTATTTTTGAATATTGACTAATCCGAAAAATTGGTAACTAACCGGATTAACAACCCATTCACCACCCCCCCCCCCCCCCCCCCCCCCCCAATAGGTTGTTTTGACACACGTATATAAATATTTTCAATATATCTCCTACATTCTTGCATACAAAGTCATCTTTCCTAATTGTATCTCTAGTAGGGTTTCCAGGTCACTCTTGGCTGCTATATAAACCCTCTTATATTGTAATTTAAAATATACATAAATATAAAACTTACAAGGTATCAGAGCTGCCGCTTTTCTAACGAATTTTTTTTTTCTGATCCTCTCTTCCGCAAGCTACAATGACCACTGCCTCCTCCGCATCTATGTCCTTCTCAACCCCTCCTTCCTCACCAAAACTACCAGGCCCTACCATTGCTAATGTTCTCAAACTCTCGAAATCAAACTACCTGCTATGGACTGCACAATTACGTCCTTTTCTCATCGACCATGTCCTGTACCACTACGTTGATGGTACTGCACTAGCTCCGCCTCCTTCTCTTCCTGCTACTGACACCGTTGCCTCTGGCCCAAACCCCGACTACCTCAACTGGTTTCAACAAGACCAACTAGTTGTCAGTTACTTGGTGGCCACCATGACTAAACCAATGCTTTCTCTGATTGTTGGTCATACCTCTGCTTTGGAAATGTGGACATGCCTCAAGATCAATTTCTCTCAACAATCAGTTGCGAATGCAACCAACATACGCTTTCAGCTAATTGACATGAACAAAGGTACCAAAACAATTTCTGCCTACCTTCAAAACGCTAAGTCTCTCTCTAACTCTCTTGCAGCTATTTATGAACCAGTTTCATCTACTGATCTAGTCACCACTGTTCACCGAGGTCTCAGCCCGGATTATGCCATGATCGTTATATCAATCTTGAATTTTCCTCCGCTACCTAGGTTTGAAGATCTTCGTGCCCATCTTCTCTCTTATGAGTCTCAGTTGCTACGAACCAAACCCGTTGATTCCATCGACAGCACCACAGCTCTTGTTGCCACTCAATCCTTTACTCCCACTGCAAACATAACTCATGGTCCTTCTCCTGGACGTGGTCAATCCCGTAGTAATGGTCGTCATGGCCACCATGGAAATTTCTATAGACGTGGAAGTGCCCCATGGCATTCAACACCTGATTACTCAACTTATGGTTCCGGTCGTGGTTATTATTGGCCATAACAGAATAGTGGGCGTGGTCTTCTTGGTTCTCATCCCTCTCAGGCTCAAGCATCCCAATGGTGCTCCATATGCTCCACTCCTCAGCATTCATACTCAAATTTCCCTCACAGATATCATGGTCCTGAATCTCTTACTGCTCCGTTTGCGGGAATGCATGTTGCTCAATATCCGTCTCCTCCTGATTTTACCTGGTATCCTGACACTAGTGCCACTCACCATATGACGAGCACTGCTACTCCAGATTCTGTCCCGTTTACTGGTAATACCTCTGTCCTACTCAGTAATGGGGACTCTCTTCCCATTATCAACACTAGTAATATTCCTATGTCACTAGGCTCTCACAAGCTTTCTCTTAAAAATGTCTACCATGTTCCTTCTCTAAACAAAAATTTAATGTCTGTTGATCGCTTTACTCAGGATAATAATGTTATTTTTACCTTCACTCCCTCAGGTTATATTATCTCTGATCTCACTTCAGGAGTTCCTCTGTTTCAAGGCCCATGTAAGGACGGTTTTTATCTGTTCCCTCAACCAAAGCCTATTGCCTTGGCAGCCACCATCTCCAATCTCTAGCATCTTCGTCTTGATCACCCATCATCTACCGTCCTTCGTCGCTTAGGTTCTAATTTTTCAAGCAATTTTGAATTTTGTAATGACTGTGCTTCTTGCAAGTCTCACAAGCTTCCATTTATTTCAAATAAAATATATGCATTCTTCCATTTTCATTAATCCACTATGATGTTTGGATGTCTTCTATTACCTTTGTGTCTGGATTTAAATACTATGCTTTATTTACTGACGAATTTTTGCGCTACCCATGGATTTATCCAATACGTCAAAAATCTGAAGTCTTTACACATTTTTACAATTTTGTTGCCATGGTTAAAAATCTTTTTAAATCTTTGATTCAAATTTTACAAAGTGATGGTGGTACTGAATATGTAAATTCCAAATTCACAGATTTTTGTCACAATTTAGCCATTCACCAGTGTCGTTCGTGTCCTCACACACCTCAACAAAACGGTCTTACCGAGCGCAAGCACTGCCATATTGCGGACATGACCCACACACTATTATCTGTGGCTCATTCATCGCTTAATTTATGGGTTGAGGCAGCCTTAACTTCTGTTTACCTAATAAATCTCTTACCTACGCCAACTCTTGAGTGGTCTTCTCCATACTTTATGCTTTTTCATAGATATCCCAGCTATGATCATTTTCAAGTTATTGGGTGCGCTTGTTTTCCTCATCTTGGGTCATATGTGTCAAATAAACTTCAACCATGTTCCACTGAATGTGTTTTTCTGGGGTACAGTTCTCATCATAAGGATTATTGGTGTCTTGATCGGGTAACTCAACAGGTATACATTTCACGTCATGTTATTTTTAACGAATCAAAATTTCCCTTTGATAGCAAATAGGTATTGGCTGGCACTTCACCATTAGCAACACTGGAACTCCATCACTTCATTTCACCACCTGCTGCATTTCCGCGTCCGCCTACAACCCAGCTCGAGCTGACTGAGCTTCCCGACAGACAGCAACCACCACCACGTGCACCACCTGCACCTGCACCTACGCCTGCGCCACCACATGCTACTCCAGCACCACCGGAACCAGCTGTTGTACCTGCACCACCAGCTGTTGTACCTGCACCACCAGCCTTCGTAATATCAGTCCAGCCAATTCCGCCTCTTCCCAATCATCACATGACCACTCGGTTACGTGATGGCATTCGGCAGCCCAATGTACGTATTGATGGCACAATCCATTATCCTATTTCTGAAGCTCATGCGTATATTTTGTCTCAACCTTATGAACCTACCTATTTCACACAAGCTGTCAAGCATTCCGAATGGTGTAGTGCTATGGCTGAGGAATTCAATGCTCTTGTCAAAAATGACACCTGGACTTTGGTTCCGCGATCTCCTTCTCATAATACAGTTGGGTGCAAGTGGGTTTTTCGAATCAAGCGTCACTCAGATGGCTCCATAGAATGATACAAAGCCCGACTTGTTGCGAAGGGATTTCATCAACAGTTTGGGCTTGATTATGATGAAACGTTCAGCCCTATTGTCAAACTTGCCACAATTCGCACGGTTCTTTGTCTGGCTATCACAAAATCTTGGCCACTTTGTCAGTTGGACATTAAAAATGCATTCTTAAATGGCATTCTCCGTGAAGAGGCTTACATGACTCAACCATCTAGTTTTGAGGATCTGTAGTGTCCACAACATGTTTGCAGGTTACAAAAGGCTCTTTATGGACTCAAACATGCACCTCGTGCATGGTTTAGTCGTTTCAGCATTTTCTTGCTTTGTTTCGGATTCGTTCAAATAAAAGATAATCCATCACTCTTTATTTATCAACATAAAAGTCACACTATTTACCTATTGTTATACGTTAATGATATTGTGTTAACTGGCAGCCATGCGACCTTTATAACTTTTTTTGTATACCAACTTGGTAGAGAATTTGATGTGAAAGACATAGGTTCGTTACAGTACTTCCTTGGTCTTGAAGTCAATTCCCATTCGGAAGGATTACATATCTCACAGGTCAAATACATGGTGGATTTTCTTCATCGTAACTCCATGACTGAGTGTAAGCCTTGCTCCACACCTATGGCTGCCTGTGTAAGCCTTGCTCCACACCTATGGCTGCCAACGTGAAACTCTCTGCTGATGGAGGGGACATTCTAGATAATGCTATGGAATTTCGTCAGCTGGTTGGCTCCTTGCAGTATCTTACCTTGACCCGTCCTGACATTGCTTTTGCCGTAAGCTCTGTTGCTTAGTTTCTCAGCGCACCACGCTAACCTCACTTAATAGCAATAAAACGAATTCTTCGCTACCTCAAAGGCTCCATTGATCACGGCATTGTCATCAGCTCTTCTCCTCAGCCGTTGACCATTCGAGCCTTCTCAGATGCAGATTGGGCCAGCTATGGGTTCTACTCTCGTCTCTTGGTGTTCCAAGAAGCAACCTACTATTGCTCGTTCTAGCACTGAGTCCGAATATCGATCATTAGCTCACGCTTGTGTAGAAACTGTGTGGGTTAGCTTTCTCCTCCATGAACTTGGTTGCCCCGTATCATTTCCTACCTTGCTTTACTGTGACAACATTAGTGCCACCTATCTCGCTGCCAACCCTGTCCATCATGCGCGCTCCCGTCATATTGAATTGGACTATCATTTTATCCGTGAAAAAGTGGCACTCGGTAGCCATCGAGTTACCTTTGTTCCCTCTGCTGATCAACCGGTTGATCTCTTTACCAAAGGTCTCCATAAACGTCTTCACCTGCAACTTACTTCCAAACTCGTTCGTCCAAGGCCGTCCAGTTTGAGGGGGGGGGGGGGGTGTGGGGTGTTACGATATTACCTCTATCTTCCTAGTTTATAGTATATATCTCCTACATTCTTGTATACAAAGTCATCTTTCCTAATTGTATCTCTAGTAAGGTTTCCAGGTCACTCTTGGTTGCTATATAAACCCTTTTATATTGTAATTCAAAATATACAGAAATATAAAACTTACAAAAACTAAAAACCCTAGAAACCAGATCTAACACTGCAAAAATACGAAACAGATGAATAACCCAACAAAACACAATCAAATTGGTATTCAAAAGCAAATCGTTAAAGTTACATACATTGTTTTTGACCGAAATACAAATGGAAATGGAAATGGAAAAGAAATCATCACCGTCTACTATTGAAATCCAGTTGGTTGGCTGCTCTTAACAATCGCTGTAACTTCTCTCTCTACTCTTTCAAGTCCCTCACTGTTAAATGAAAAGTAAAAAATAAAAATAAACCTATACTAAATTATGGATAACTAAAGTGGAACAACCGTGGAGGCATTGTAATACCTCCTCAAAAAGGTGCCATTAAATTTTCAAACTCCTGATTGATGCGGGTCGGAGGGAGGACTTTTATTACTAAAAACTAATTAACTAAGAATGAAGGCTCGTATAAGAGCATCACCAATAGGCAGGAATTAGGGATCTCCTTGACTATATTTAGGGAGCCACGATCGGAAAGTGCTCCAATAGGCTCCCTATCCCGCTCCCTATTTTTAATTCCGCCCAAAGCCTCCCTAAATTTAGGAGCCAAGACATCCTCCCTATTTTTCAATCCTCTCTCCTCAAATGAAATGGATGGTGAGAATGAGTCCACATCACTCATTTTCAATGGTCTAAATTCATTCTCCCTATTTTTTATTTAACTCAATTTCTTTTAATTTAAACATAAATAATTCATTTATTTTCCTCCATTTTATTCTTTTCCAACGGCTAGGCACTGTAAAATTCAATTTTTTTTTTAAACCCAAATTGCTAGTTTGCAACAGTTATGATCATGATTCAATTTTATTTTTTTTTTAACCCAAATTGATAGTTTGCAACAGCTATGTAAATAATAATATTTTAAATTTATTTTAAAATAATAATTTTTTAATTTAAAAATAAATAAATAATAATAGGGAGCCAGTTTTAGGGAGGCTTATTGGAGTCTCCACTCCTTATATGGCTCCCTATTCCTAAAAAGTACAATTGGCTCCCTAAATCTAAGGAAAAAATAGGGAGTCTTGTTGGGGATGCTCTAAATAACTGAGAATTTATTTTTGAGCTGTACGTGATAGTGATGTCACGTCATTAAAAGATAAACCATTGAATAATTAAAAATTCCATAAAATCTATTGATAAATACAAATGATGGGCAACCTTTCTTCTTTCTTTTTTTTTTTTTTTTTTTTTTTTCCTTCTGTTTAATTGCCGACCATAGCAGTAGCAGAGCTCAAATATATCTTCCCAATATGTAGGAACTTGGAACAATATTGTTTCATTGACAATATTCTAACGGTTATTTATAATTTATTTATTTTCTTAATTTTCAATTAAGGTGTTCGAATAAACACTAATCATATTAGTAGAGTTAAGAGTATTCAAATTCAATAGAAATTGCAAGATAAGGTTTTATCCTTTCTTGTTAGTTGTTATAGTTGTGGCCATGTCAATATGTCATCAATCCACAGATCTCGAACAGACCAACATTTGTCAATTATACATTCAAAAAAATAAAATAAAATAAATTGCCAATTATTGTCCTGTAATGACCATATATATATATATATATATTAAGGATAAGGGAAAATTGCACTGCACCCTTGAGGTTTGGGTAATATATATTTACTTGGAAAAGTTTTGGTAGTATACACTAACACCCCCAAGACTTAAATTTAACTTTTAAAATACCTAAAATGCCCCTAGTTATATTATTTTATACTATATTTTTTTTACCTTTTAACCAAAAAATTTATAAATTTTAATAAAATAAAAAAATTAAATAAAAGATATGATTCATTAAATAAATAAATAGTTTAAATAAATAAATTGATTAATGAAAAAAATTAAAAACATTAATTTTTTTAAGGATATCCATTAATAGATACAAGAAAAGCTCTGAATATTCAAACTTTTACGGTAAGGATGATTGTGAGAGAAGCTTCAAGGTTCCCAACACTAAAGGAAGTGGTTGAACTTGAAGAAGGCAAGATGATTCCTGGTATTGAGAACCTTGAAGCTTCTCTCACTATCATCCTTACTATAAAATTTTGGATATTATCTTTTCTTATCCCTATTAATGAATATCTTTAAAAAAAATTAATGTTTTTAATTTTTTTAATTAATTAATTTATTTATTAAAACTATTTATTTATTTAATTTTTAAAACTATTTTTTTGTTTGATTTTTTAAAACTATTTATTTATTTAATTAATTTTTTAAAACTATTTATTATTATTTTTTAAAATTATTTATTTAATTAATTTTTTTAAAACTATTTATTTATTTAATTAATCATATCTTTTATTTAATTTTTTATTTTATTAAAGTTTATAAATTTTTTGGTTAAAAGGTAAAAAAATAAAGTATAAAATAATACAACTAGGGGTATTTAGGTATTTTAAAAGTTAAATTTAAGTCTCAGGGGTGTTAGTGTATAATACCAAAATTTTTCCAATTAAGTGTACCTTACCAAAACCCTAAGGGGTGAAATGCAATTTGCCCTAAGGATAATGACCATATCTAGTGCGTCACTTCGTCATCAAATATTGTGCCCGAAGAGCAACCCTACCCCAGAAGTATCGTGTATGTATTTTCAACCGTACAATGAAGATATTACTTTTCTTTTTTGTTATTTATTTACTTTGACAAATTATAGGAAGTTTTAATCTGATTGTAGAAAAGATTCGTAGCGAAATTTGTTAACTTAGAGGATGTATTGAATTAGAATTCTCAAGTACGTGTAAAGACTTTATAAATCTGGGAGTACTCAATTCGAATACTTAAGAGAATCTATATTAATCCAGTGGTATTCAATTAAGATTTCTATAAACTTTTAAAAAGTCCTTCCTAATCTTAGTGTATTGAAATAGGACTTTAAAAATGTCTGTAAAAATCAATGTGTATTCAATTGGGACTAGATTTTAATAGATTTTCTTATATCATGGATTTTGGTGGACTTGATGGTGAGAGATATAAATATCAAAGATCATAATAAGTTCAACCATCTCCCCAAGGATTTTGAGTTTTTCTTGTTGTCAGGGTTCGTTGCTTCTATTTTCCTTCGTTTATCTCTTTCATGATTGAACTTTCAGAATATGCTAGGTTATGATTCTTGATATCCTTAACTTGATGAAAGTAGAGACCATGATGATGATTTATATATATCCTAGAGATCATTGTTCTAGTTTTTATGTGTTTTCGAAATATACAAAGGCATGCTGGAACGGAACCCCTCTATTTTGACAAATGGCCAGAATTTTGGGTGGGTTATTGTATCTAGAAAATTATGAAAAATTATATGTAAATAGAATGTTATGTCTACTTTTATTCTGCAAAATGAGTATAAAAGTTGTTATAAATTTTTGAGTGGACAAAGGTCAATATTGATTTCTGTTGGACAAATTCGGGAAAAAAAGAAAAGAATGAATGTTTTTCATATACAAATGATCATGGATTAAATTGATAATTTTACTGTAGCATGTCCTATATGTCTGGATTATCCATGTCAAATTTTGTAATATTTGGAGCTATAAAGAATAAATTGAAAATCGTGGATCAAAGAGTGGTCAGTTGTGACAAGGTTTGGGTTAGGGTTAAGGTTATGCTTTTTTTTTTTTTTTTTTTTTTCAATATTTTATGTATAGCTTTGCTCAGTTATTCGATTAGTGGATTACTGTTTGTTTGTATGATTAGTTGAATAACAATGATAATTAGTGAAGCTGAGTTATGAATGTTTAGTATTTTCCTTTTAATTTTGCTTTCAAAATTATTATAAACTATGTCATTTTCTTTTATTTGTGATTGATTTTAGTAATTGAGAGAAAATTATTGTCGGTTTTTTATATTTTATTTTTTATTATTATTATTTTTTTGCAATGTTTATTCATACTTGAAGTTTTATTTATTCACATGTTATTTTTTATTTTATTTTTGTTTGTCATGAAAGTTGAGATCTTTGTAAAAATTGAGCTTTGAAATAGAGCTTCTTTTCGGCTTACTGATTGGGCCATATACTGGTATAATTCATTCATCTATAATAGAAGTCTAAGATTTATCTATGATAGAAGTCTAAAATAACAAATCTATAAAAGTTTAAGATAGATGTCTAAACAAATCAATAAAAATCCATGTGAATTTATTACAATACGTAGAAATCCATGAAATTGTTACTGAAAAAATATTTTTAAATGTTATCAAGAATTCTAATCGAATACAGACATACAGCTCTCTTAGACAAGTTTATATAAAGTAGGAATAAAGTTTGAATCAAAATACCTAGAAAAAAAAAAAAAAAAAAAAAAAAATCATTGATATTAAACCTTGGTCCAACAAGGGGCATGAAGAGATTGGACAAAATCTACTGGTCTTCTGTTAATGAATGTGTTAGCTTTAGCCTAAAGCATTGAATATGGTGGCCGAGAAACTTTGTGTTGGCTTTTTCTTGTTTAAATTTGAGCCACAAATCTTGACAAAAATATCATCTTTTTCGATTTTGAGGGACCACAGCATGCATTTGTCAATTGTCATTATTGCCTCATTGGAGTGGGTATTGAGTCTTGTCCACAACTCAAGTAAGCCTTGTAAGGTTTGATGGGCCTGGTACAGTTTGATTATTAATCACATACCCACCAAACTCAATCAAAAATGGTGTTTCTATTCAGTTTGTGAATGTCAAGCAAAACATAAACAGATGAAAGTTGAGCAATACTACGAAAAGACCATGATTCTGTTAATGTGCCTTGACATACTCCTGAACGATACTAATGCCAGCATGTTCTTCTCCATAATCCTGCAAATCAATAAGAAGAAAGCTCGATGAGGAACCTACCGCAAGTGTACAATGGAACATGGAACCTACTTTCATGCACACATACATACCTTGACAACAACGCACGAGCAACCAACCACCTTTCTTGCACTCCCTTCCAAATCAATCTTGCATAACTGCATGTAAAGTATCAGATGGGACATTAACTTCCAACAACACTAAAGAAATCATTCCCAAAAGAAGTCAGTTACTTACGCCAGACCACTCGCCAAGGGTTTTTGCACTGGGAACTGATATCAAGCTCACATTATGGTCAGCACAAAGTCCCTTCACCACTTTAACATAATCCGGTTGGTTGCAATCCTCAGCTAACACACAGAGGAGAGCAGCATGCTTTTCAATAATCTTGGCACCTTCATGAAGCCCCCGTGCAAGCCCACCATTAGCCAATGACTTCCTTAGCACAAGCTGCAAGGCTGCCATGATGTCCATAGGCTCACCTAGCACAGCTGCACCACAAGTCTCAACAGCAACAGCAACCTCCTCTCTGTGAACATGATAGATTCAAAAATAATAATGCATGAAAACTTAACACACTTAAGATGCAAACAAACCTTCGTAAAACAAAATGATAAATAAGCAAGTGGCAAATGAAAAGAGTATCGTAAGACTATGAACAAAGACACCTAATTGTTGATGCTGTCTTAAGTCAGGCAGCTAATCATACACTTGCTTTGCTAATTAATTGCATGCTCAAATCACGATGGAGCAATCATCCAAATTGCCATGTCAAAGCAATGAATACCAAAAGAATAAAAAGGAGCAATTGGTCATCTAGGTAAGACCAGTTCTTATACTTCCTTAGAATTTTACAAAGGCATGTTGATGCAGCTGTCATCAAATGTTCAACAGCAGTGATTTAAGGCTCATAAGGTGTGTTGTAAATAAGGTAGAGTAAAAAATACAAGTATACAGAAATGAAATGTCTGCTGCAATCTTGTTCCAATAATAAATCTTTTATTTAATTACAGACCTAAAAATGCATAATCTGCCAGGAATCACTAGTTCAAATTCGACAACCCAAAGCATACTCTTCATAGAAGTTTCTCAAACTCACCACATGGTCTCAATCTGATCACTTTATTTAAATGATAGAAATATAACCGTAAACGTACTCCTGTTCTGTGGTTTTTGCAAAGTGTTTTAATGTTGAAATAGAGAGGAACAGGAGATGCAAACCGTTAATTTCTCTGAATCACGAAATTTCAGTTCCACCTAATTCAATTTTATGGCCCAATTTAATGCTCCTAAATGCAACCTCCAATAAACCATATGCAGTCACTATGAAATGCAGCAATTCAAAGATGTTTTAATAATCCAATGATCTGTATATAACAACGGGATCTGATAGTGGAAAATATAAGTATTTACATACCCTGACATTTCTACGATGATGAAGCACCTTACTCGCAACTGCCAAAGTCGGGGAAAAAATCAAGGTTACAATATACAAAGATCACAATGAACTTATTATAGCCATGAAACAATTCTATAAACAAACCTCAAACTTGCAAGATATAATAATAAAAAATAATCTCCAACAAGAAAACATAAATTACTAGCCGATACATGATATTATTATAATCAATCACTTGATCTGCAACGAGAATCTTCCCAAAGCTCTATACATTTCGGGTATTCTTTAGACATAACAAAGAGTTTTTACCTTGTACTAACAATACTCAAATACACCACCAACCATCAATAAATCAAACTAAACTCAATCAAAAGATTCAAAACCATGACAATTCTTCAAACTGCAAAGAACACACAATTTTTCCTGGCTTTCTAGTGCATTTTCTATGACAGTGTTCAAAATCACTGGTTTCTCTTCTAAAATTCTATAACGTGACACACCAGTTCTAGTTTATGCGCAAAAGTAATTAAAAATAAAATTAAAAATCCTCTGCATTGTTGCACGTATATATAAATTAATTGAAACGAAAAACAAAAGCAATATATAAATAAAATAAATAAATAAAATAGAAAATGAACCTTTGAAGATGATGTAGCCGCAGGCTGCAGTTGTTCTTTGCTTTGTAGAGGACTTAAAACTCAGCAGGGGTTTTTGATGTATTTATATAAGGAGAGCTTCTTTTGACAATCCAATTTTCTCTTTTTACACTTCTTTTCTAAAAACACTCCATTCTCAAAATTTAAATTTTAAAAAATTCTAAAGACACTTCATTTTGTTACAAGATTATCCTTTTTATCTTTTTTGAATTAAATTATTAAAAAAAAATTATCTCTTCTAAATCTTTAGATTAATTATTACATATTAAATACTCTCTCATAAATATTTAATTACCATATTAAACTCTATCTCCTCCAATAAATATCTCTAATTTTCTATCTCCATTCTTTCTCAAGTAAGTAAGACTAATGGTTTAAAAAAAACAAAAAAACAAAAAAACAAAAAAACTTACTAATAAGCTTGATTTTTTAAGAACCATATGTATGTAAAAAAAAAAGTACCTTGTTTTTTTTTTTTTTTTTTATTTATAAAAAAATCGAAATATGAAAATAAAAAATAAAAAATTGTTACTCTTGTAGGTATGTGATTGCTTAGAGAACTTTAATTATTTCATTAGTCTTAGAAATTATGAGTCTAATCGAATCTAGTTGAAACAATTCAAGCTTTCATATATCTTTTTTTTTTTTTGAAAAAAAATATATATGACTTTTTAATATATATATATATATATTATTGTTAGTAAAAAACAAAAATATTGATAATTTTTTTTTCTTTAACTATTAATTAGATATTGATAGAGAAAGTATGGAAATATGATATAAATATATATATATATATATAATTAAAAAAAAATGGAGAGAGATTAATCAGGATAGAGTATTTAATATGGAAATAACAAATTTAAGGAAGAGAGTTTAATACGTAATATTTAATCTAATGATTTAGGAGAGAGATTTTTTTTTTTTTTTTTTAACAAATTAATTACTTTGGAGTGTCTTTATATTTTTTTTGTCTTGTTTAGTAATTTTAGTTTAGGTTAAAATTGTCATTAATAAAAAAAATCAATTTGGAGTGTGAATAGATAATTTATGGATTGTAAGGAGAAGCTCTCTTATATAAGCAGTCAACAGCTTCAATTACCGAACTACCCTTTCACTCTTTTATATATACAGTGCATATTTGTTTAGGGCAAAAAACGCTTCTCCCTAAAGTTTGTCGATTACACGAGAAACAACTTTATCAAAAATCAACACTCACCTCCCTACCATTAAAGTTTGACTATAGTTGACCATTAATTGTAACACATTACACATTCAAGGAAATTTTTTGAAATGGATCTCAACCATCCATCTCTCAGATGAATACGAACGGTTGAGATCAAGTTTAAAAAATTTAGAAATTAACAATTAATAATTTGTAAAAAAAAAAAAAATGCTTTCAAATAAAAAAATTGATAAAAATAAAATAAAATAGATCTCCATCATCCATCTGATCTCTCAAGGATTGATGGTTTTGATAGTAGAGTTCAAAAAAAATAAATTAAAAAAATGGGTCTCCAACCATTTTATAATTAAAATTTTAATTAAAAAAATAGTGATCCATATTATATCCATGAAGATTTCCATGGATCTTCACCTCACCCATTATGAGCAGTGGAGGCACGGTGGGGGAGGCGAGACCTCCTCCGTTCACGAACCATTGAGATTCATTAATCCACTATTCGTGAATGGGGGAAGATGGAAAAGATATTTAAATTATGAGTAATGCTACTCCATCCAAAATTTCAACCCAAATTCTAACACAAATGTGAGGTGTCATCACTACACACAACATGGGCTTACGTTATGATTTTCAAGATTTTGTGTGGTGATGACACCTCACATTTGGGTTGGAATTTTGGGTGAAGTATCATTACTCTTATGTTATTACAATATAAACTATTTATTAAGTAAATAATGCAAACCGTGATTATTTAAAATTAAATATATTAAGCAACTAAGTTAAAATTAAAGAAGTTTAAAAATAAAGAAGGGAAAGATATTTAAGTAACTAAATTAAAATAACAAGGTTCTAAAAAAAATGGTTGAAGTGGAAGGATGTTGCTTCCTAATCGCCAAACCACCGAAGGTACAACTCCTCCAGATTTTTCATTTATTTTTTCCATTTTTCTTTAGTTATTTTATAACTTATTAATTTATAATATTTTCTCCAAATTATTCGATAACATTAGAACGTGCTTACAAGTTATAATGTTTTAATAATTTTAATGGGATTTTTCAAAAAAATAAATAATTAAAATTAAAATTAATGGGATGTACAGTTGTACACTGTACATACACAAATGGGTGCAAACATAATTACTCTAAGAGCATCCACATTGGTTGTAAAATAAGACCCACTTTCACAAGATCCATTTATATTTAGGTCTCATGTGCTACATTGGATGAAAATTGGATCCAAAAAACAAGAGCCAAAAGTGGGCTCCACCCAAGTAGACCTAAATGGAGTTCCATATTTGGAACCCAATTTGGGTCTTACCTAATTATTGGGTTGGGTTTCCAACCCTCTCCAATCATTGGGTTGGGTTTAAATTATATATATAATTTAAATTTAAATATATAATTATTAATTTTAATAAATATATATAATGAAAAAATATATATATATTTAATATATATATTTCAATTATTTAAATTTAAATATATTATTATTAATTTCAATAATTATATATATAAATGACAAAATATAAATAAATTTAATATATATATAAATTATTATAAGTTAAATATATTATTATTAATTTCAATAATTATGTATATAATGAAAAAATATATATATATATAATTTTAATTCGGAACTGGAACCAGAACTGAACCGTCGGAACCATCGAAAACCAAATCGAAACCGAAACCAAACCGTAACTGAACCATTGGAACTGATGAAACTCGGACTGAAACTGAGACCGAACCGTCGGAACCGCCATACCTGAACCGTCAAAACCACCAGACCCGAACCGTCGGAACCGCCAAAACCGGACTGGAACCAAGGAGCCGGAACCAAACCTTCAAAACTGGAATTGGAACCTGTTTTGAAGGTTCGGAACCGAAACCGGCGCCATGTCTAATCGTATACAATAATTTGTTTTAAATATTTATTTTTATTGTTGATGTAATTCGGTTGTGATAATTTTAAATTAATAATTTTTTATTATTTTAAATTAATTATAATTTTTTAAATAATTATTGATAGTATTGATATTTTAACTATATTATATAATTTATTTATTAATATATATATATAATATTTTAAAGAAGAGTAATGATTATTTGGAAAATAGTTAAAAAAGTAGATCCACATTTACTTTTCCAATTTACTCCTATTGTGGAAAAAGAGATCCAAATAAAGTGGATCCAAATGACAAGATCCATTTTTAAAAAACAAGACCCATTTATGATGATGTGGCAATAAATGGGTCTTGTTTTTTAGACCAACCAATGTGGATGCTCTAATAATAATTTAGGCTTAAATGCAGTCAAAGCCTGATCTGATTTGAGATCCATCCAATTAAAGCCTGTATTCTAATTTTTCATGTTTGATGTTCTATTTGGCTCAACTCGATTTAGGGATAGTTTGGTATTGTTTTTTAAAAGGTAAAATCAAATTATTTTATAATTTCGACATAAATAATGTTTGGTAAAACTTCTAAAAGTTATTAATTGATAATCTGACAAGTTTTGATAGTAATTTTTAGAAATAGGTGGGGGGTTACTTTTTAAAAGTGATTATAGAATAATCTATTTCAACATTTAATACATCTTTTAAAATATCATCTCAAATTAAATATTTTATTTAATTATTGAATTGATTTATAAAATCTCTTAAACATATTTTTATTGTGTTTATGGAAAAAAAAAATTCAAATTTAATTATTCTACTTAACTATTGATTTAATATATATAATTAATGAAATAAAAATGAAATAGGGTCCAAAACTCATGTATATTTTAGTCATTGTAACTAATCTCAGTAATTTTACAATAAAATTACCAAACATGTGTATACTGTTTTTGAGCTATACAACAGTTTTAAAAATATAATTAACCAAACATATACTGATTAACTACACAGCTGATTATTCCTTCAGCATAGTTAACCTTGATTATTATAAAAATTATAGTAATACCAAATTGGCCCTTAACACGAAAAGTGATCAAGCTATAATCAGACCCGATGCAAACACTAAGCAGGCCGAGAATGTTTAGGCCACCTAAATGATTAACACCTCTTTTTAAACACACTAACCAACCTTGACCTAAAGTAACCAAACAAACTGAATCCAATCCATATTTTTTAAAATTAAAAAAAAAAAAAAAATTCAAAAATAGCCCTTAGATAAGGGAATTGTTTTTAACCACATATAAAAATTTAACTATTTCGCACTAACCAACCACAACCCAAATTAACCGACGCCGACGAAACTAAATCTAATCCATATTTAAGGAAAAAATATATATCAAAAATAGCTCCTAGAAACATTAGGGATTGTTATTACCCATTTACAAAAATTTAACAGTTCATAACCATGTTTTATGCAATTACCAAATTACCCCATTTAAAAAACACTTCTAAAACCCTATCTCCTCTTTTCTCTCTCTCTTATTTTCTCTTTCGTCTCTCTCACATTGGCGACGCCTTCGCCGAAGACACTACCACCTGGGTGTACAGTCCCTACGAAGGCATCACCAGCACAAGCGTTGCCTATTTCACTTGTAAGGAAAAATAACAGTTTTAAAAATAAGTGTGTTTGTGGAACTTTAAAAAAAAAAAAAAAAATCAAAACATTGTCGGATTGTATTTTAAACGTAATGCAAATTGAATCAATTTAAAGATTACCTTTGTAGTTTAGTCTCTACAAATATTCCGCACTTAACACAAGATCGAATAACCTAAGAGTGTGGGCTTCTTTTTCTTTGAATCAAGGTGAAAATCCACCTACAAGATTAAAAGTAAAGGATTAAATGCTCAAATCAAATTTGAAACATACAACTTACTTTCAAGCTTGTGTCAACGCCAATGAGAATGACAAGTTTGGTGTCAATCTGTTCTTTCTCTTAAGCCACCTATTTATAGGTTTATAAAAGAATAATTTATTTTCTCATAGGACACAAGAGTCACAAATCCTATTGTGATTTATTAAGTCTAATCTTATTAGAAGTCTTTTCCTTTTTATTTTATTTTCTTTATTTTTTCATCAAAATCTTATTTTGATTTATTTTCCATTCCAAATGGGAAATAAAATAAATGAAGTAAGATAGATATTTATCTTGGAACCCAACATTTGAGACCAATAGGTTCATTTTAGATGATCCAATTTAACTTGTAAAGTTTGAGGATCCACGAGTTATTTTAATTACAAACTTCAATATACTTGGCCCATGTACCAATTAACTCTTAATTAATTGAGCCCAAATATATTAATTTCAGTTTAGTTCACTAAAAAACTGAAATTGCACTCCTGAATTAAAATAAAATATATTAAATATTTTTACCCTTAGCAACTGTGTGAAATGTGTATTCTCATGAAAAACATCAATAATTAAAATGCGGTTTGACCATTGTATTATTAATTATTCTATTCCTTAGGACCGTCCTTATGTCTAATGGATAATTTTGATTTAGCATAAATCATGATTTAATAACTCCTTATTGAATACTAGGTACCAAGATTTATTATCCAAGTCCTCATAAGACCCATAAGGTGGTATTTACTTTTATTTATTTATTAAAAGAGCCATGATGTTTATATCTATAAATATATGCTTGTCATGACATATGAATAAAGCCAAACTATTGGGATTAAACTGTTATTTTATGGTCGTATCCATTGATATCTTAAACGTTATAACTCATAATACATATGGTACATTATTTATCTCAGGATCAAGATATATATTTCAGTTGCTTTATTGTGAATGCATTATTCCATTAATGGTAAAATTGAAATATACTATTCACTTAATCCGTTCAATACATCATATTGTTGGGATTTATGCCCTAAAACTTGTAATTTGTAAGTGTTATAAAAACATAAATAAAAGAAGTAGTTTTTTCATCCAATAAATAGGACTCATACGCTTATATGATATGTGCTAAACATCCAAGATTGCTAGATGTAATCTCAAATTGAGTATATAAATATCATATGCAGAAGAATTCGGTTTGAGACGTGCAATCTAAAGAGTCCATAGAGAGCAAACAAAGATGGGTACTTTATTTGTGGTTAATCTACAACTGCGGTCCATTCCGTAATGTACGATGGTCTTATCCTAGACTACTCATATGGTGATATGAGAATGGAGGCACCTTATATGATGTGATCATATAGGACTGAGCCACAATCTATATGAATCTATCACCAAGATCCGTTACATGAAGAGATTCATATATGTATCGACAAATGATGGTTGTATATAGGTGATCTTAATCCTGAGTGTCTTACTGACTCCTTCAAGATTAGATCGTGGTTTTTGACATACCATGGGTGAGATCGGAGTAGTATTCCTGATTAATAACTCTATATCTTGGAATCGCGGTTTGGCTTGTGGCTGGGAATGTATGCACACAATAGAAAAAATCCACTCCTTGCGAGAAGTAGATGAGTAGTTCCCTTAAGGATTAATTCAGGACTTAAACGATTAAGAGCGCTCTGTTTCTTCCTTAAAGGAAGGAAGGAAGGATATAATTATTCATTAGAGAATCAATGGTACTTAAAGGAAAATATATAATTAGAGAGGTATAACGGACTTTATGACCTAACCCTAATTATGAACTACTTGTGGAGGATCATATCATATGTAATAGATATCGATAGACACTGATATTTTGGTTTGTGTAAAACTTCTACAGTTACGAGAGTGCAACATCGGGTTTTTAGTGGAATAACTCCAAGGTTAATAATCATGAAATATTAATTAAAGAGTTTAATTATTTTTTCTAAGTATTATTGGAGCTCAAAATTATAGGTCCATTAGGTTCCCTTGCTAGCCCTTTACAATTATTGGTAACAAGGTTCACGGTTAATTGGATGGTTAAATTAATTATGTTATGAAAGTTACTTGGATTTATTCTGGGAATTAATTAAATAATATGATTATTTGATTAATAAATTATTAAATTGATTAATTAAATATAATTAGATAATATGATTATTTAATTGATAAATTAATAATTAAGAGTTTTTAATTGTTAATTGGAGGTTGCAGATTCGAACCTTGACAAGAGCAAATGAATAAAATAATAGAAATTAATTTTATTTACTTTAAAGAGGTCAAGGGCTCGAGTTTTAGTGAAAACAAAGATTAATATAGGATTTAAAGTTGTATTGTGATTAATTTGATATCTAGGATTATTTGTGACTTGATTGAATCATTTTATGATTAATAATCCTTGAAATGTGTTTTGATCATTTGATTGATAACATCTAGGATTAGTGCTCGTGTATGTGTTTTTAGAGACATCTAGGATTTAATTGATTTATCATTATATCCTTGCTCTAAATCTTTGGCTAGAATATTCATTGAATACATTTTATGTTTCTAGCATTTATGTTTATGTTTATAGCATCTTAAATATGTGTTTCATGTTTATGATTTATTCAAGTGTTATTTGTGTGAATGAAACTAGGAGCTTTTGTGTTAGGTGTTTTCACAAGCTCTAGGTTTAATTCATGTTTTTCATCTAGACTATTATTATTTGTGTTCCCACATGTTTATGTTTAGTTATTCCATGGAATGTATTGATCACATGTTCTATGTTGTATTGCTTGTTTGCATCATTTGCATTCACATGATCACTCTAGAAAGTCCTTGTAAAAGGCATGAAGTCTTGGTTAGGACGTGAGGTCTAGATAACTAAGCAAGAAGTCTTGACTAGAGTTGGGAGGACTCGGATAGTTAAGCAAGAAGTCATCGCTATGATTGGGAAGGTTTGGATAGCTATGCATTGGATGCTCTCTAGAGGCATGAGTGCCTTGGATAGAGAGTTGGTTATTTTATTGGTAGGTCTGGGTGCTTGGTTAGACATAGAATCCAATAGAGAGTGTTGCATGGGATGTGCATTGGCTCTTGAGGAATTTCTAATCTTCCAACGATGTTGGTTTGGTATAATCTCCAATATATGGTGGCTTTGCATCATTGAGGTATTTTGTATCTTCCAATAGGGATTGGGTAGACATGGACTCCCATAAGAAGTTGGACAAGGTTGGTCACTTTTGAGGAATTTTTAATCTATCATCCAATAAATATAGTTCCCAATGGTTGTAGTTCAACCCGTGGATGTTTTCTCCTTGGAGGTTTTACCACGTTAAAAAATCTCTTGTGTTAATTCTTTCTCTCTCTCTCTCTCTCTCTCTCTCTCTCTTATATTTGTATATGTGTTTGTTTTAATCTTGTGGTACAATCTTCACTTGTGATATATTTGGAAACAAGATGTTGTAAAGTGTGATTTGTAAGCATATTCATTTTGATCATAATTGTAAATATAATTCTTTTATTCATTTATTTTTGTGTATAGGTATTCTTTGATTGATACTTGTAATAATATATTGGACATTATTGAATTACAAGTATTTTTTATCTTATTTTCAATATAGTTTCTTCACTAGCAAGTTGTTGTGTTCTTGCATTGTAATATTCATAGTACAACTTGTGGAATGTGCTATTCATTGAATATACTTGTATATAAGATACATTATTTCTTGGTATATGTTTTGTAGATTAAGGGTAGTGAATTGAGCATACTTGTGCAAATTGTTTTCTCATAACAATCTTGTTAAAGGTTAATTTGTATGCTCACTAAGGTTTTGACATAAGTCACGAAAGAATTTTTAATACAGTTCCCAATGGTTGTAGTTCAACCCGTGGATGTTTTCTCCTTGGAGGTTTTACCACGTTAAAAAATCTCTTGTGTTAATTCTTTCTATCTCTCTCTCTTATATTTGTATATGTGTTTGTTTTAATCTTGTGGTACAATCTTCACTTATGATGTATTTGGAAACAAGATTTTGTAAAGTTTGATTTGTAAGCATATTCATTTTGATCATAACTGTAAATATAATTCTTTTATTCATTTATTTTTGTGTATAGGTATTCTTTAATTGATACTTGTAATATATTGGACATTATTGAATTACAAGTATTCTTTATTTTAATTTCAATATAGTTTCTTCACGAGCAAGTTGTTTTGTTCTTGCATTGTAATATTCATAGTACAACTTGTGGAATGTGCTCTTCATTGAATATACTTGTATATGAGATACATTGTTTCTTGATATATGTTTTGTAGACTCAGGGTGTTTGTAAGGATTCCCAGTTTTTGATTGGCTTATTTCGTGGGCAAACCACATATTGGGGTTGTTTGTAAAGGGTAGCTTAAATGATAGGTGATCATGCTCAATGACCCTACTGAAGACCTCAAGGATGACAAGCACTCTAAAGGTATATCTATAGTGCTTATTTTCTTATTGAAGAGATTTAGTTGCACACACTCACTAGTAATGTTTGCATATGTATGCTTTACTTTTGTGTGCATTCTCTTCAAATGTCACATTAACACACTTGCACTTTGTGATGTATCTTGTTGTGTGTTTTTTGTGTCTTGTAATTCGTTTCCAGTCATTGTTCGGAAACGTCCGCGCATGCACGAAAGTGTGCTTGGTTTAGCGTGAAGATCGCCTTCGAAGAATGCCCTTGGCTTCTCCTTTGGTTTCACCATCAGTGGTGAAACGACGGTTTGATCGGCGGCCATGACCGCCGAATTGAAATCGCTGAATTGAAACCGCCGTTTGATTCCAGAGAGCTCTGGATTGGATCAGCGGTTTCGATTCGATCGGCGGCCAGGCCGCCGAATCGAAACCGCTGAATAGACCTGATGCATTTATTATCTCGGTCTCTGTTCGGCGGTTTAATCAGCAGTTTCGAAACCGCCGAATGAAAACGCCATTCTAGATATTTTAAGTTTGTTTCTTTTTGGGTTTTGATCGGTGGTTTCATTGACCGCCGAATCTAGTCGCCGTTTGATCCCCTGCTTCTCGGGTTCAAATCGGCGGTTCAATTTTGTGGCCACGACCGTAGAATGAAACCGTCGAACAGTGATTTCAAGGGCAGTTTCATCTTTTCACATGCCCTATTCTCTTTGTCTATAAATATCACACTTTCTCATTTCTCTGACCAAGTTCTTGACTCCTAAAGAACCCTAAACTCATTTGAGAGATTTTGGAGAGATATTTTATAGAGAACTCATTTCCTAAACACTCAAAACCATATACATGTGCATCAAAGATCATCTAAGCATTTTCTAGCATAGTTAGTTTGCTTATTTGAATGGGTCTTGGTCATCACACTTCCCTTGGTATGTTCTTCACTTTTATCCATTGATATTTAATGTTTTATTTATCAAGGCATCTCTTTTATTATTTGAATGTTCTTAGATTAATATCTTATATTCAAAATAGAGATTGTTTGTGATGACATGATTGAGTGTTGTATTGTGATAGCTATCTAGGTTTTTATAATCTATTTTTAGCTAAGCTATTTGACATGTCATTTAGCTATTGTTATCTAGGATTATTTTTATTGACATACTATCACCATAGATAAGCATATAGGGTTGCCTAGCTCTTATTGCATGTATTGAGTAGTTTTATATATTCACACATAGGTTGTATTATCTCTTTATTGAGAATTTAAGTCTTGTTAGCTAAAGTTGCTTAGGCCACAAGCAAAATGGACTAGAGCCACTTTTAAAGGCCCGCGTGGTAGAAGTGGGGGGTTATAGACCGGAGTGTTAGACAAGGTCTACATAGGTTGTAAACTCCATTTCAATTAGTGGATTTCGAGGTTTGAGTGTGGCGCACTATACAGCCCGTGGTTTTTTTCCAGTAGTTGGGTTTTCTACGTACACATCAAGTGTTATTTAATTTCCGCACCATATTACGCTTGTTGTATTTATATTGACTATTAGAGGTATTTTCGTAATATTGACCTTAAACGAAAATTGGGTAAAAATTAGTTAAAATCTATTCACCCCCCCCCCCCCCCCCCCTAGATTAATATATTGTAAACACACTGAGTTTATTGTATTTGCACTTTCAATTGGTATCAGAGCAGGTTCCTAGATATACTTAGGTGATCCTTGCTCACTTTTGGTGTGTTTTGCACTGTGTGTGATTTCTTGATTTATTCATACATTTTTGCATTCATTTCATTTGCATTCATCCAAACACTATGAGTGTTTGATATCAGGATGAGCAAAGAGGGAGCGTCGAGTGTGAGGCCACCGTTGCTCACCGGCGTGAATTATGCCTCATGGAAAGGCAAGATGGAGGCATACGTGTATCAAATCCATGATAGGGCATGGATGGCAATTGAGGATGGGTATGCACCTCCTATGATGACTCCCACAGGTGGAGGAGAAGATGTTCTCAAACCTCAGGCGCAATAGAATGCACAAGAGTTTGAGACTTCAAAGTGGAATAGGAAGGCTTGGCACGCCCTTCTATGTGCAGTGGATGAAAATCAGTACAAACTGATTCAGAACACTAGGATAGCCAAGGAGGCATGGGATATCTTAGAGGTTGCACATGAAGGAACCGATGTTGTCAAGGATTCCAAGCTACAAGTCCTTCAAATGCAATTTGAGTTGCTTAAGATAGAGGATGAAGAGTGCTTCAATGACTTTGAAGTCAAGTTGATGGATATTGTCAATCAAAGCTATCAACTAGGTGATCCATATTCGGATAGGAGAGTTAAGCAGAAAATCATGAGGTCTCTCCTTGCTAGGTTTGAATTGAAAGTTATGGCTTTAGAAGAAAATTATGGTTATAAGGACATGAAGCCGAGCGAGGTAATTGGAAGACTCCTAGCCTATGAGTCTAGGAAGGGTCCTAGTACTTCACCTCCTATAAAGCAAAAAGGGATTGCTTTGAAAGCCTCTAAGATTGAGAAGGAGGAAAAAGAGGACTCGAATGAAGACACATCTTTGTTACTTAGAAGATTCAAAAAGTTTGTCAAGTTCGAGAAGAATGGTTTTGGATCCAAAGGCCAAGACTTGAAGAAAAAGGCTCCCTTCAAGAGATTTGAGCCTAGGCAAGAAAATAGTGAGAAGAAAGGGATCCTATGCTATGAATGTGGTGGTATAGGACACATCTCTCCCGATTGTGGGAATTTGAAGAACAAGTTGGGAAGAGTGATGGCCACCACATGGAGTGAAAGTGATGACTCCGGAGAGGGAGATAAGTCATCAAGTGATGAAGATCTTACCATTAACTATACGACATTTGGAGCCTTGTATGTAGAAAATGAAGTTATTGGTAAGAAGATCTTGACTAGTGATCCCATAGAAGAAAGAGATGAAGAAATAGCTTTAGATGAGATAGGTGTAGCTACTTATTAGGACATGGCTCTCATTAACTCAAGAGACCAAGGTGAAGGTCTAAGTGAGAGAAATGACTCCATAAGTGAGAGGGAAAGTGTCGGAGATAACTCAAGTGAGGATGACTTTTCCCTTAACTGTACAAAAGGAAATGTAGAGAAAATGGATGTTCATGACTTTATAGTCAAGTGTGAAAGTTCAATGATGAAGAATAGAAGAAAACTAAAGATTTTAGAGGAAGAAAATCTAGAACTTTCTTCACACAATGACCACTTAAGTAAGCAAGTGGAGATGATGGGTCTTAAAGACAACGTTGAAGGATTTGAAAGCTCTAGGTTAGAGAATGAAAAAGAGATTCAAAGTTTAAAGGAAGAGAACCTTAGGCTTTCAACACATGTTGACCACTTGAGTAGTGAAGTGGTAAGATCCATGAAGGATGAAGACAAGCTAAGAGATGAGCTAGCTTTGTCTAAGAGGAATGAAGAAGGGTTGAAAAGAGAGCTTAGAGATGCTAGAGATTTGATCACTAAGTTGACATCAAGCACGGAAAAACTCAACCACTTGTTGAGTATTGGAAAAGGCCCTTGTGACAAAAGAGGTCTTGGCTTTGAAGATGACAAGGAGATTCTCACTCCTAACAAGATCATATTTGTCAAGAGCTTAGGCAAGAAAGAGGCTTCACCGGTGCAAACTCCTAAGAAGAAGATTGATTTAGGACAATGCTCTCATAGTGCACAAGTGAAGGTAGCTTCAAGGAGACAACCTCAAGCTCAAAGAGTTCCTCATGTTAACTTCCCTCAACCTAAGATCCACAAAGGGAAGACACCTATCATGCAAACTCAATCGAGTGAGCAACCTTGTCTTGGCTATCAACAATGATAGAGAGATCCAATTCAACAACCAAGACAACCACAACGATAATGGAATGCACCAAAGCATGCACACAGGAATGGTATGATTCCTAACTTTATTCCCACTTGTCATTTTTGTGGAATTGATGGTCACATTAGACCAAGTTTCTTTTATTATATTAATATGTGTAGAGTTAAAAGCATGATAGAAAAGAGAAAGGCTAGAGCTAGAATGCATGTTCACATAAAGGAAGAAACTCATTTGCATGATCCTTTATCTTCTAAAGCTTTAGAACCTTTGTCCACTAGGAAGAAAACTATATCACCTAAGTGGATAAGAAAAAATAATGAACCCGCTTGCTACGAGACTGGCAAGTCTCATATAGGTTCAACCGAGTTAAATGGACTTGGAAGGTCCATAGGACCTCATGACCTTCATTGATGAAGGGTGGTTTTTGACCCCATATGGGGAACTCAAGCAAAGAGAGTTTTTGCATATTTGATGCATGCAAAATATTTTAAAGATCTTATGCTTCTTTGTTGATTGCTTGAGTAAGCTTGGTTGCACATTTGTGTATATGTTTTCTATTCAAATAAGTGTGAACCATGCTTGTATTACAATCCATGTCATATTTATGTTCAAGCATGCATTTTTGGACTAGGAGATGTGCATAGGAAGTATGATTTGAACGACCTATAGTTATCTCCATGACATGATGATTTTCAAATGACATGCTAAAATGAAAAAGCATGAATTGATGATTGCATAATTCTTAAATGCAAAACTTGTGTGAAAAAACTTATGAGACTCAAATGATTAAAGGATCTTGTATCCGGTCAAAGGATTTTACAATCCAAATGTCTCTCTTTCTTTATTTGTTGAACATGGTTACTATCATACGGGTTTCATATCCGGAAAAATCAAATAGGGTGCAAAGTCGCTCATGCCATGTTTCGCTTACAAAGTTGGATATAGTGTTTATTAAATTGAAAATCAATAAATTCTCTATATTTTTGCTTCTCTCATGACATTGGTGAAATTGTTTTGAATTCTTATTAGAAACCTTTGTCATTTGCTTTGCCAAATACCATTGTATTTTGGACTTGAATGCTACATGTCTTGTAAGCAAAGCATTTTTATTTCACACATTTTATCAAAATAAATCTCCATGTTTCTCTCCAAATTAATTGAGTAGCATAAGTGACTTATATGAATATGCAAATATCATGTATGCTACTATCTCTCTTTGCTATGTGTGACCTTGTTGGGGACTACTCTTTTGCCTATATCATGACAAAAAGGGGGAGTAGAAAGTGGGTGAGGGGAGATGCTAAATTGTTGTGGCAATTTGTGCATATTTGGGAGATTACATATTGAGGGGGAGTAACTCATTGAGGGGGAGCATTGCATTCACATACATTGCATGATGTTGTGCTTAACTTTCTTAAATGCAAATGCTTGTTTATTTCACTTGATTAATCTCACATTTATGTGTATTGGAAAATATAGAAACCTTGTTTTCAGGGATTAATTGTTCTACAAGAGATTGAAGACTTCAAGATTTTATTTATTATATCTCTTTGTAATGTAGAAAATCATTGTAGATCCGTAGTTTCTATTTTGTTGTGAGGAATCAATGTGAGTGGTGGTTTTGTCACGAAATAGCCAAGGGGGAGATTGTAAGGATCCTCGGTTTTTGATTGGCTTATTTCGTGGGCAAACCACATATTGGGGTTGTTTGTAAAGGGTAGCTTAAGTGATAGGTGATCATGCTCAATGGCCCTACTCAAGACCTCAAGGATGACAAGCACTCCAAAGGTATATCTCTAGTGCTTATTTTCTTATTGAAGAGATTTAGTTACACACACTCACTAGTAATGTTTGCATATGTATGCTTTACTTTTGTGTGCATTCTCTTCAAATGTCACATTAACACACTTGCACTTTGTGATGTATCTTGTTGTGTGTTTTTTGTGTCTTGTAATTCGTTTCCAGTCATTGTTTGGAAACATCCGCGCATGCACAAAAGTGTGCTTGGTTTAGCGCGAAGATCACCTTCGGAGAATGCCCTTGGCTTCTCCTTTAGTTTCACCATAAGTGGTGAAACGTCGGTCATGACTGCCGAATTAAAACCGCCGTTTGATTCCAGAGAGCTCTGGATTGGATCTGTGATTACAATCGACGGCTAGGCCGCCGAATAGACCTGATACATTTATTATCTCGGTCTCTGTTTGGTGGTTTAATCGGCAGTTTCGAAACCACCGAATGAAACCGCTGTTCTAGATATTTTAAGTTGGTTTCTTTTTAGGTTCTAATCGGCAGTTTCGTTGACCGTCGAATCTGGTTGCCGTTTGATCCCCTGCTTCTCGGGTTCAAATCGACGGTTCAATTCTGCGGCCACAACCGCAGAATGAAACCGCCGAACGGTGATTTCAAGGGCAGTTTCGTCTTTTCACATGCCCTATTCTCTTTGTCTATAAATATCACACTTTCTCATTTCTCTGACCAAGTTCTTGACTCCTAAAGAACCCTAAACTTATTTGAGAGACTTTGGAGAGATATTTCATAGAGAACTCATTTCCTAAACACTCAAAACCATATACATGTGCATCAAAGATCATCTAAGCATTTTCTAGCTTAGTTAGTTTGCTTATTTGAATGGGTCTTGGTCATCACACTTCCCTTGGTATATTCTTCACTTTTATCTATTGATATTTAGTGTTTTATTTATCAAGGCATCTCTTTTATTATTTGAATGTTCTTAGATTAATATCTTATATTCAAAATAGAGATTGTTTGTGATGACATGATTGTGTGTTGTGTTGTGATAGCTATCTAGGTTTTTATAATATATTTTTAGCTAAGCTATTTGACATGTCATTTAGCTATTGATATCTAGGATTATTTTTATTGACATATTATCATCCTAGATAAGCATATAGGGTTGCCTAGCTCTTGTTGCATGTATTGAGTATTTTTATATATTCACACATAGGTTGTATTATCTCTTCCTTGAGAATTTAAGTCTTGTTAGCTAAGGTTGCTTAGGCCACAAGCAAAATGGACTAGAGCCACTTTTAAAGGCCCGCATGGTAGAAGTGGGGGGTTATAGACTGGAGTGTTAGACGAGGTTTGTATAGGTTGTAAACTCCATTTCAATTAGTGGATTTCGAGTTTCGAGTGTGGCGCACTATACAGCCTGTGGTTTTTTCCCAGTGGTTGGGTTTTCCACGTATACATCAAGTGTTATTTAATTTCCGCACCATATTACACTTGTTGTATTTATATTGACTATTAGGGGTATTTTCGTAATATTGACCTTAAACGAAAATTGGGTAAAAATTAGTTAAAATCTATTCACCCCCCCCCCCCCCCCCCCCCTCTCCTAGATTAATATATTGTAAACACATCGAGTTTATTGTATTTGCACTTTCAGTGTTGAATTGAGCATACTTGTGCAAATTGCTTTCTCATAACATTTCATATAGCAATTAATATCTAGGATTGATTTAATTGGCATCTTATAATCCTAGATAAGCATTTAGTGTAACCTAGCATTATTTGCATAGTCACTTAGGTTGTTTAATCTTTTCATTGAGAATTAAGAATTCCACTTTTATAAGCCTACTGGTAGTAGTGATGGGTTATAGACCGTGATAGGTTAAGGTCAACCTAGGTTGTAAACGTCATTGCAATTAGTGGATTCGAGGTTCATGAGTGGTGCACATTTGTCTATGGTTTTTCCTTGTTGAAGGTTTCCATGTAAATATCAAGTGTTATTTAAATTCCTTACTTTACAGTTGATTTATTACTTTAACTAGTTTGGGGTTTTTTTTTCGCAACATTGACTAATTGCAAAAATTGGTAATAATAGTTTAAAATCTATTCACTACCACCCCGCCTGCACGATAGTTTTATACAAACAGTGCATTATTAGTTTCACAAGTTATAAAAGAGATTAATTGATAAGTAAAAAAACACTAAAAGTATGAAAATAGTGTTAATCTTACCAAATCATATGTGTTGAAGAAGACCTATGCATTAGCACATCCTCGATACCATAGATGATGTTTAGATGATGATTTATGCATATGGAAAATGATTTGAGTGATCAAAGATGAGTTCTTGAATGAAAATCTCTCTTTTAAAATGTTCTCAATTAAAAATATGATGTTTTAGTCATTGGGACGACCTAAAGAGAAAGCAATGTTTACATAGGTGTCCAAATTGATTCAACGCCATTTTGAAAAAACAGGGGTACTGCTACCAAAGCCACAGTGGTATCCACAGCGGTTGTCAATTAAAAAGCATCAGGTGTCAAAACGCTGTGCTTACCGCTGTGGCTCCACAGCTGTATGCTCTGTAAGCAAACCATTGTGCTACCGCTGCAGAAAACCACAGCGGTCAAGTGAGCGGCTGAGACAGAGTCCTCACCACTATGGATACCGATGTGAAGGCCACAGCGGTACCGACAGCGGTCGCCTGAGCCAAAGCATGCCAAGAGAAAAATCATGCAATCTAAAACTACTAATGGCATGGCAATAATTAAATGCATGAAGAGTTAAGAACATTGATGCACAAACATAAAAGCACACAACATACAAGAAGTATAGATATGCATGAGTTGTGTGTGTGTGCAACTACGATCTCTTCAATGCGAATAAGCACAAGTGTTTTACCTTTGGAGTGATTATCATCTCGAAGTCTTGAGAGGGCTTTTGAGCTTGATCATCAATGCCTAAGCTACCTTTACATCACAAACCCCAAATATGGTTTGTCACCAAAATAAGCCAATCAAACTTAAGGAACTTACACGTTCCATGGGTTAGAAAACTCCATGATTAAAATGACATCATTGGAGAAGTGAATAAGGGTTTTAGGACTAGGCATCAAATAGCTAATCTTATTAGCTAGACATGCTACACCTCTCAAATTGAACCCTAAAAGATTGATAAGGCCTAAATGATGAATTTTGGGTTCTTGTCATGCAAGAAGATCTAAACCAATTCGAAAGAAATGAGGTTTGGACTCTAGTTCCTAGGCCTAAGAGCACTAATGTCATAGGCTTAAAATGGATATATAGGAACAAATCCGATGAGGATGGCAACATAGTGCATAACAAGGCAAGACTTGTTGCATAAAGGTACTCTCAAATTGAGGATATCGATTTTGAGGGGACATTTGCTCTTGTTGCTCGTTTAGAGTCCATTAGGCTTCTCTTGTCCATTTCTTGTGTGCACAAGTTCAAAATGCACCAAATGGATGTGAAGAGTGCCTTCCTCAAGGGTTTCTTGCACGAGGAAGTATTTGTTGAGCAATCCAAGGGGCTTGTGGATGCACACCACCACAACCATGTCTATCGCCTCAAAAAGGCATTGTATGGGTTGAAACAAGTACCGATGGCTTAGTATGAGCGTCTCACTCAATTTCTTGTTGACAATGACTACACAAGAGGTAGTGTTGACGAGACTCTATTCATCAAGAAAAACAATAATGAGTTTTTCATAGCTCAAATATATGTTGATGATATAGTGTTTGGCTCCACCAACAACACCAAAGTCTAACAATTTGTTGATGTTATGTCTCAAGAGTTTGATATGAGTCCCGTTGGTGAGCTAAGTTACTTCCTAGGTTTACAAATTAAACAATTAAATGATGGGATTTTTATAACCCAAGCTAAATATGCTAAAAACATAGTGAAGAAGTTTAGCCTTGAAAATTCCAAATATTGTGATACACCCATGAGTACCACTTTGAAGCTAAGCAAGGATGCTAGTGGAAAAAGTGTGGAATAAACTCTATATCGGGGCATGATTGGAAGCTTGCTTTATTTTACCGCAGGTAGGCCTGATATCTCTTTTATTGTGGGTGTGTGTGTTAGGTACCAAGCGGATCTCAAGGAGTCCCATCTCTCTTCCGTTAAGAGAATCATTCACTATGTGAATGGGACATCCAACTATGGGATTTGGTACTCTTATGACACTAATGCTAGTTGAAATTCCCTTAAGTAATACAGTGTAAAATATACCTAGGTGTGAATAAGTATAGGCCCAAATTCTTCCAATTTTTTTTTCTCAAAAGCTACAATGATGTGCACACTTGGTGTGTCTAATAAATGAATTGTTTTATCCAACACAAGCGGAAATTAATACACAAGTGATGCAATCAATATATTACATGGAAGATAATAAAATATAAAGAGAAATGTGACACAAGTATTTTTATGTGGTAAAACCTCCTAAAAGGAAACATCCATGGGTTGATACCACAACCACTGACAAGCAATTCACTATGATGAAAAGGAGATTGTATCTCAAGGCAATCAACACATGATAAGCACCCTAAGCTATCAACTCCTAGTTTACCCTCAAGGTCAAGTGAAAGCACTTTGCCTACTACTTATCCAAGATTTGTCCTACACCTCTAGGAAGCAACTTCCTATCCAAGACACTCATGTCTCTAGGAAGATTTCTTGCTTAGCTATCCGGATCACAAAGATCCTAATCAAGCTTCCCTAGCTCAACCATCTGGAGTATCACACTCCTATCTAAGACTTCTTGTTTAGTTATCTGGATCCTCTTGATCCTAACTAAGACTTCTTGCTTGGCTATCCGGAACACTTTCCTAGCCAAGTCATCTTGCTCTAATCAAAGCTTCACTCGCTTTGAAAGAGACTTCAACCTTATACAAGACAAAAAGATCTAAGTGATGCAAATGATGCAAACACAATCAAATAGAGAAAGTTGATCACACAAACTCTATGAACATGCAATAGGATAACTAGAATATGCTTTCAACAATCAATCACAAAGTTATCTAGAAACCAAGGCATGTGAATCAATAAGAACTAGATTAAAATAATGAATATCACAATCAAAATATCATAGTTCTTAGATCATGAAACTAAACCTAGAAATCAACAATCAAGCTCATTAGACAAATCATTTCTAGAATCAATTTCATGTGAATCAAGTTTAACTTTGAAATATGTTCAATCAAAATCACAAAAGCTACAACTCAAAAATCAATCAAAAAAGTCTAAAAATGGAATCAAAGACATTCTAAACATTTTTCATCAATCAATAAAGTAGATCCATGAAGTTGATCATAAGCAAAATGTAGAGAAGATGATTACCATAAACAAAGATGAACCACGAACTGAAATCAGATGAATGCATCAAACCTGGACATCTTTTGACTCTAAAAATGCTTGGGACTTGTTCCTCACTTCAAGATCAACAATTTTGGCTTTTGGATCACTCAATTCAGAGTTGATTTGAGAGAGATATGATCAAAACAAGAAATCAAAAGTTATGAAAAATTTCTGCACGAGATTTCAATTTAAATTGAGGGAAATGAGATGAAAGAGAGAGAGAGAGCCGGCCACCAAATGAGGTATTGCCACCTCAGCTCCCCGTGAGAGGCATGTGAGCCTCATGGGGCAGAGAAGTGGCCTTCCCGTGAGGCTCACGAGCCCCTCATGCGCCCTCACGGGAAGGTGGCTCAAAAAGGCCATTCGCCTCCTTCGCGCTCCTCTCACGTTCTTTGACTGTTCTCCAGCCTCTGAAATCTGTTTTTGGATTATGAACCGTAACTCCCTTATGCACAAGGATGACTATAAAACTTTAACAAAATGTTGAGAATTTGACTCAATACATGATGACGAAGACAACACATCGTACAAGAATGTAAAGTAGCGTAGCTTCCTAGTTTGGACTCGAAACCTAATGAGTGAGTAACCGAAATGATCGGAACTCAATAAGAAATCATATGAGATCATGTTCAAGTCCAAAAAAAATAAAAACAAAAATAAATAGACACAAAGTCACACAAGTATGCTATTTCCTAAAGATAGCCTAGAACATGCAATTCTATAATGTTTGTCAATATGAGCATGTGCATACTTCAATAAGTGTGTGGATGTGTTATACCAAATGTAGTACAACGATGTAGGGACACACAAGTATGAATTGTGTGTATGTTCGCTTACGCCTTGCAAGAGGAAGAAGTATTTTGATACCTTAGCATCCAAGTAAGCGCTTTTCTTCTTGAAGACGATATTTGCATGAGAAGATGTTTTTCTCCTTTGAAGCTTCTTTTCATCAAGAACCACCTAAGCAACTAACCATTACAAATAAAAAGAGTTTTGCAGTGGAATCAAGCCAACAAAAATCAAGGATCTTACACTAGTTTACTTGGCTTTAGTGATGCGGATTGGGTAGGAAATTACGATGATAGGAAGAGCACATCAGGCGGTTGCTTCTTTCTAGGGAACAACTTGGTGTCTTGGTTTTGCAAGAAGCAAAACTCAATTTCCTTGTCCACGGCCAAAGCTGAATACATTGCCGCGGGGAGTGGATGCATACAACTCATATGGATGAAGCAAATGCTAGTCGACTACGGATTCAATCAAGGTACTCTAACCCTCTTTTGTGATAACATGAGTACTATTAACATTTCTAAGAATCTGGTGCAACATTCTAGGACTAAGCATATTGACATCTGACATCATTTCATAAGAGAACTAGTTGAGAACAAATGCATTGTACTTGAACATGTAGGTACAAATGATCAACTAGTGGATTTATTTACTAAACCTTTAAATGCAACTAGGTTTCATGCACTTAGTGGATCTATTGGGATATGTCTTGTGGATTGATGTGATACGAAAATTGACCCCATAAGGGGAACTCAAGCAAAGAGAGCAATCTTCCATACTTGTCACATGCAAAAATTTGATATACATTATGCTTCTTTATTAATTGCTTGAGTATCTTGGTTGCACATATGCTTATATGTTTTTCTATTCAATAAGTGTGAACCATTGCTTTGATTGCAATCCATGTCATATTTATGTTCAAACATGCATTTTTGGATTAAGAGATTTACTTAGGAAGTACTCTTTGAATGACCTATGATTATCTTCATGACGTGATGATTATTTAAATGACATGCTCAAAATGAAAAAGCATGAAATTCTTTTGACTTGCTTAAAAATGAAAAAGCATGAATTGATGATTGCAAATTCTTAAATGCAAAACTATGTGTGAAAAGCAATAATGAGACTCAAATGAATAAAGGATCTCGTATCCATTCAAAGGATGTTAAAATTCAAATGTCTCTCTTTCTTTATTGGTTGAACATGACTACTATCATACAGGTATCTTACCTGGAAAAATCGAATAGGATGCAAAAGTCGCTCATGCCATGTTTCATTTATAAAGTTGGATATAATTGCCTATTAAATTAAATTCAATTGAAATCTCTATATCCTTGCTTTACTCATGACAAATGGTGAAATTGGTTTGAATTCTATTAGAAACCTTTGTCATTTGTTTTGCCGAATACCATTGAAAATATATGTTAACGAGTCCTAATATAATCTGGGGGAGAGGGTGAATAGATTTTAATCCCTTTTTTTCAATTTTCGAGATTAATCAAGATTACAAAAACAACCCTAACTAGTCAACAAATAAAATCAAGTGTAGAGAATGCGGAAAGTAAATAACACATGATTTTTACGTGGAAACCCACACGGGGAAAAACCACGGGCTATTTTGTGCGCCATACTAAAACCTCAATCCACTACTTGCAAATACGATTACAATCTAGGTTGACCGCATCACACCTAAGATTACTAATCCGTCTTTGTTACCCACGGGCCTTTAGAAGTGAATCTAGTTCATGCTTGCAAACTACCAAAAGGCAAATACAAGACTTGACTCTAAATGAAGAGATAAAACAACCTAGTGTGAATATGTGCAATATTCAAGATGCTCAAAATGCAAGGTTAGACATTTTAGCTTATCTAGGCATGGATGAACATGTTAGACATTCCTAGATATCATCTTACTAAGTGGCATGCATAAAACATAACAAAATAGACAAACAAAGTCCTATATGCAATATCTACCACAATACAACTCACAAAACACAATAACACAATCTTGAACCTAAGTCAAGTCATAAAGAAGCAATCTTGAAACTAGTCAAGTAATAAAATAACAATCTTGTAGAGAAAGAACATGTGAAGTGATGCAAAGATGTTCTAACTACAAGTCATGTGAGCAAGTATGAAAACCCTATGAGAATCAAACTAAAACATGCTAGATGATGAATGAAGCATACAAGAATGATGGGTTTTGATGTTTGGAGTAATAAAAAAGTGTTCTTGATACCTTGGCTTTGAAGACACTTAGAAGCTCTCAAAAAGGTGTAATTTTTTTTTTTTTTTTCACAAAAAAATGAGCCATGGCAAACAAGTCATATATATATAAGAGGCAGAGCAAAATGGCGTCGTTTGAAACTAAGACACGAACCGTCGCAGAGGACCACTGCCATACCGCTACCAAAGCGGTAGCGGTCGGGCAGCGGTCTTCTCTGCCAAGGCCACCGCTGCTATTTTCCGGGAGCAGTACCGGGAGCGGTCTCCACTGTCTGTGAACCGCTGTCCTAGCGCTGTGAAGAAAATCACAGCGGTCCTAGGAGCTGTCTGAGGTAAAAATTGACCTCTATAAAAGCCTTCAAGCAACTTCCAAGGCCAATAAACATGCTAAAGAATAAATACACAACGATAGAGTGATCATGCATGAAAACTAATATGCAACAACACAAATCACACAACAAAGAATATAGAACATAAGATCATGAAATGTGTGTGTGTGTGTGCAACTAAATCTCTTCACATAAAGAGTCAAGATCAAGTGGTTACCTTTCAAGAAGCTCTTGAAAACCACAATGAGGTCCTTCAGCAATTGAGAAGAAAAACTTCAATCCTAAGCTACCCTTACAAGATAGATCCCCATTGTGATTTTTATCAACGAAATAAGCCAATCAAATAGTGAGGCACTTACAATCTCCCCCTTTGGCTATTTCGTGACAAAATTACCACTCACAAGCAACCTCACAAAAAAAAAAAAAAAATGGTTGGTCAACAAAATTTTCTACATTACAATTAAGCCCTAGACTAAGACTTGAACATCTTCAAGACATTTCCAACCTTGTAGAAATTTCCAACCTACACACAATCAACAAGAAATATACCTTTCAAGAGCAAGAGTGTGAGAGGTGCTTGAACAAAAGAAATTGTAATTGCCAAAAAAAATACAATCAATTAATGTAATTATGCAATGCAATGCAACTCCCCCTAAAAGCATCAACTCCCAACATGGGTTACTCTCTCACTCTCAACTCTCCCTAAATGCAATGCCAAAAAAAAAATATCTCCCCCAACCTTACTCCCCCTTTTTGTCATGAGATAGGCAAAAGGAGTCTTCCCTAATAGGTAAGCATTAGCAAGGAGAGCTTGTAGCACAAACACATATGCATAATCATATAAGCAATTTTATGCACCTCAATTAAGTAAGAGAGATTCAAGGAGTTTTATTTTAAGAGAAATGTGTGACAAGGATGCTTTGCATGTAAGACATGTTACATTCAAGCTCAAAAGCAATGGTATTTGGCAAAGCAAACAACAAGGGTTTCCTAAAGGAATTCAAACCAATTTCACCCTTTGGATGGAAAAAGATACGGATATAGAGTTTAGACATTTCAAATTTCAACACGCAACTATATCCAACTTTATAAGCAAAACAAGACATGGGCGACTTTACACCTTATTTGATTTTTCCGGGTGAGATTCCCGTATGATAGTAGCCTTGTTCTACAAATAAAGAGGGAGAGACAATGGATATAAAGATCCTTATTGATTGAAGTCTCAAAGTTTGCTTTTGCACACAAATTTTTCATTCACGATAAAGCAATTAAGCATAGCATATTTTTCACTTATAAGCATGTCAACAAAAAGAATCATCATGTCATAGGAATCAATTAAAGGTCATTCATCAAGTACTTCCAAAGTACATTTCCTATTCCAAAAATGCATGTTTGAGAATAAATATGACATGGTTTGCAAGCAAGTCAATAAATCACACTTATTAAGAAAAATACATATAAGCATGTACAACCAATCATCTCAAGCAATTAAATAAGAGGCATAAAATATTTCAATGTAGCACAATACATGTTCATGCAACTTTGCTCTCTTTGCTTGAGCTCCCCATATGGGGTCAAGACAAACCACTTCAACCCAAGTGACAAATCCCAATAGACTTGCTAAGGTTCCTAAATCTATGAGTGTCTAAGGGCTTTGTAAACAAATCGGCTAGTTGGTCATTTGTTCCCACATGTTCCAATGCAATGGTTTTACTCTCAACTAGCTCTCTAATGAAGTGGTGTCTAATGTCAATGTGCTTGGTCCTAGAATGTTGGACGGGATTTTTAGAAATGTTAATAGCACTCATGTTATCACAAAATAAAGTAAGAGTACCTTGCTCCAAGCCATAATCAGCTAGCATTTGTTTCATCCACATTAATTGAGTACAAGCACTTCCGGCGGCAATGTATTCCGCCTCGGCCGTGGATAGGGAAATTGAGTTTTGTTTCTTGCAAAACCAAGAAACCAAATTGTTTCCAAGGAAAAAGCAACCGCCCGATGTACTTTTCCTATCATCACAATTTCCCGCCCAATCGGCATCACTATATCCAACAAGACTTGGATTAGTGTCAAAAGAGTACCAAATCCTATGGTTTGAGGTACCATTCACAAATCGAATGATCCTCTTTACCACAATAAGGTGTGATTCCTTGGGATTAGCTTGGTACCTAGCACAAACACCCACACTAAATGCTATATTGGGCCTACTTGTGGTCAAGTAAAGCAAGATTTCTATCATGCTGCGATATAGACTTTGCTCCACATCCTTTCCACTAGCATCTTTGCTTAGTTTCAAGGTGGTGCTCATGGGTGTGTCACAATGTTTGGCATTCTCAAGGCCAAACTTCTTCACTAGGCTCTTTGCATATTTAGCTTGGGATATGAAAATCCCATCATGCGTTTGCTTAATTTGCAAGCCTAGGAAGTAATTTAGTTCACCGACCATGCTCATCTCAAACTCATGAGACATGAGATCAACAAATAGTTGAACTTTCAAGTTGTTGGTGGAGCCAAATACAATGTCATCAACATAAATTTGAGCTATGAATAGCTCATCTTTAGTGCACTTGATGAACAATGTGTTGTCAACACTACCTCTAGAGTAGCCATTGTCAACAAGATAGAGAGTGAGGCGCTCATACCAAGCCCTCGGTGCTTGTTTCAACCCATATAAAGCCTTTTTGAGGCGATAGACATGAGAGGGGTGGTGTGGATCCACAAACCCCTTGGGTTGCTCAACAAACACTTCCTCATGCAAAAAGCCATTGAGGAAGGCACTCTTAACATCCATTTGGTATAATTTGAACTTGTACACACAAGAAATGGACAAGAGAAGCCTAATGGACTCTAAGCGGGCAACGGGAGCAAAAGTCTCCTCAAAGTCAATACCCTCAATTTGAGAGTACCCTTGTGTAACAAGCCTTACCTTGTTTCGCACAATGTTGCCATCCTCATCGGATTTGTTCCTAAACACCCATTTAGTGCCTATTACATTGGTGTTTTTAGGTCTAGGAACAAGAGTCCAAACCTCATTTCTCTCAAATTGGTTTAGCTCTTCTTGCATGGCAAGAGCCCAATATTCATCATTCAAGGCCTCATCCACCTTTTTGGGTTCTATTTGAGAGGTGTAACAAGTGTAGCTAATTTGATTAGCTATTTGACGTCTAGTCCTAACACCCTCTCTAACCTCTCCAATGATATCATCCTTATTATGGAGTTTCCTAACCCAAGGAGCGGGTTCATTAGAGTCCAATGGAGGAACTCTATTTAGAGGAAAATCATCCTCTTCATCTTGGTTTGACTTAACACCACTTGAAGTCTCACCATTTTCCTTCAAAGGAAGGTCATCCAACTCACAAACATCCTCCTCATGGTCATCATGTTTTGGCCTACAATCATCAAAGACCACATTTGATGATTCCATCACACTTCGAGTCTTAAGATTAAAAACTCTATAGGCCTTGCTATTAAGTGCATATCCAATAAAGATACCTTCATCACTCTTAGCATCAAACGTGCCAAGTTGATCACGGTCATTAAGTATATAGCACTTACTTCCAAAGATATGGAAATAGCTCACATTGGGTTTTCTACCCTTCCATAACTCATAGGATGTTTGTTTAGTCCCAGGCCTAAGGAAAACTCTATTCCCTATGTAGGAAGCCGTATTAATGGCTTCGGCCCAAAGATTTCTAGGGACTTTGTTGCTAAGCAACATCACACGGGCCATCTCTTGAAGGACTCTATTCTTCCTCTCAACAACTTCATTTTGTTGAGGAGTCCTAGGGGCCGAAAATTCATGGGAAAGGCCTAAGCTATTGAAAAAATTCTCAAAGCTAGCATTTTCAAACTCTTTCCCATGATCACTTCTAATTTTCTTAATGCTTTTAATGTGAGAAGTTTTCTCATTTTGAATTTTGACACAAAGCATTTTAAATTTCTCAAAGGCTTCAGACTTTTCCCTAAGGAAGTAAGTCCATGTAAACCTAGAGAAGTCATCAACAACCACAAGTATGTACCTTTTACCACCTAAGCTTTGGGTTTGAATGGGACCCATAAGGTCCATATGGAGAAGCTCCAATGGTTCTTTGGTGGAAAGGTATTTGCCTTTCTTGTGGACACTCTTGGTTTGCTTGCCTTGTTGGCAAGGTCCACAAACACCCTCAAACTTTTTCCCAAGCTTGGGAAGGCCTCTAACAACATTCAATCTATCAAGGACTTTCAAGTCCCTATAGTTCATATGGCCAAGTTTTTGGTGCCACAATTCAACTTACTCACTAGTGGACAAGTTACAAGAGATGAGATTTGACTCAAGACAATAACAATTGTCACTTGATCTCTTGCCTTTCAATAAAACTTGCCCATTTTCTTTAAGAATAGAGCAATCAATTTTTCCAACCATAACCGAAAGCCCTTCATCACTCAAGTGTGATATGCTAATAAGATTGGCTTGCAAGCCATCTACATAAAGAACATTGGGCAAGGAGGGCAAACCGGGAATAGATATATTACCTTTCCTTATAACCTTTTTCTTAGACCCATCACCAAAGGTGACGAATCCACCATCCTCCATCACAAGAGTTTTAAAGAAACTCTTGTTTCTGGTCATGTGCCTAGAACACCCACTATCAAGGTACCAAGTGTTTGAGGCATTTGCTTTCAAGGCAACTTGGGCCACATAGCAATAATAATCATCATTCCTATTCAATCTAGGTGAAACAAAGTCATTCCTAGGAGCCATTGGTCCATTGTCTCTAAATTTCCTAGGAGCATGCATTGTGGCTCTTCTAAGCATATTTTTCTTAATCATACTTTCTCTTCTACACAATTTAATATACTTGAAAAAATTAGGCCTAATGTGGCCTTCAATTCCACAAAAATGGCAAGTAAGAGAGAAATAAGGATTCATACCATAGCCTTCTACAAGCATTTATGGTCTCCTTCTATTTTGAGTTGCTCTTGGGTGTTGAGGCAACTATCTTCTTTGTTGTTGAGCAAGATTGACATGTCTCCTCGGTTGAGCATAAAAAACCCCATGTTGAGCTTGTGGGATCCTTTGTTGTGGAGGTCTTGGTTGAGGAGGTCTTGGTTGTGGGGGTCTAGCTTAAGGAGCTCTAGCTTGTGGTGGAGCTCTTGTTGGAATCCTTGCTTGTGCTTGCTTGGAGGATTCACCAACTTCAACCCACTTAGTTGAATGTTGTGGGGTTTGAGCACTTTCAACTTCTTTGCTCTTGACAAAAGTTGTCTTCTTCAAAGGTGTGGCTTCCACTTCTTCCACATATCCTAGCCCCTTTTTGTCACACGGACTTTTCCCACAAGAAAGCATTTTGTCAAGCTTCTCGGTTCCGGAAGTCATCTTAGCCATCAATTCTCTTGCTTCCATGAGCTCTTTCCTCAAGCTTTCTTCATTCTTCTTAGCCAAGACTAGCTCCATTTTTAAACCTTCTTCCATCTCTTTAGCTTTACTCATTTCCTTGCTCAAATGAGTTACCTTGGAGGTCAATTCAAGCTTCTCCTCTTTCAATTTTTATATCTCCTTCTTCTTCTTTGATCTTGAGTTATGAAAGAATCTCATGAAGTCATCATAGCTCATTTCTTCATCAAACTCAAAGTTGGAGCTAGAAGAGTTGCTCTCACCGTTTGAGTCACTTTCTTCTTGCTTATCCTCTTCTTCTTCTTTGTCACTCACAACCTCATTGCTATTGTGAGAAGATGAGAAAGCAATGAAGTTTGCAACTTGGTCTTCATCATCATCCGAAGACCTATCTTCCTCTTCTAAGTCATCACTATCACTCCACATTACCGCCATGGCTTTTCCTTTCTTCTTCTTCAAGTTAGCACATTCGGGAACAATGTGTCCAAAGCCACTACACTCATAGCATTGGACACCCTTCTTGTGGTCCTTCTCTTGAGTTTGCTCCATTTTCTTGAAATGAGCCTTCTTCTTCATAAACTTTCCCTTGGAGCCAAACCCTTTCTTCTCAAACCTCATGAATTGGTTGAACTTCTTTGCCATCAAGGCAATTTCTTCATCCGAGTCTTCTTCACCCTTTTCTACTTTGATGCTTTTCAAGGCAAGACTCTTTTTCTTCTTTTGAGGTGTAGATGTAGGACCCTTCCTAGATTCATAAGCCAAAAGCCTTCCAATAACTTCACTTGGCTTTATCTTTGAGTAATCACTATTTTCTTCCAACGCCGTCACCTTAGATTCAAACCTCTCGAGAAGCGACCTCATGATCTTTTGCTTAATTCTTCTATCCAAGTAGGGATCACCAAGTTGGTGACTTTGGTTCACTATATCCATAAGCTTCACTTGGAAGTCATTGAAGCACTCATCCTCCTCTATCCTTATAGTCTCAAATTGTGTTTGGAGGACTTGAAGCTTGGAGTCCTTTACCACCTCGGTTCCTTCATGAGCCGTCTCCAATATATCCCAAGCTTCCTTTGCTATCCTTGTAGTTTGGATGAGTTTGTATTGGTTATCATCCATGGCACATAGAATTGCGTGTATGGCTTTGTTGTTCCATTTCGAAGCCTCAAACTCTTGGGGGGTTCATTGTACCTTTGGCTTGGGAACTTCTTCTCCACCTCCCGTAGGAGTCATCATAGGTGGCGTATACCCATCTTCAATCGCCATCCATGCCCGGTCATGAATTTGGCACACATAAGCTTCCATTTTGCCCTTCCATGATGCGTAGTTGACCCCGGTAAGCAAAGGAGGTCTTGTGCTAGAGGCACCCTCACCTCCAATACCATTTCCACTCATAGTGTTTGGGTGAGAATGATATGAATGCACACAAACAAGAAAAAAAAATGCAAACAAATGCAAAGGACTCAAACAAGAGCAAGGGATCTCCTAATTATGTTAAGGAACCCACTCTGATACCAATTGAAAATATATGTTAACGAGTCCTAATATAATCTAGAGGGGGGTGAATAGATTTTAATCCCTTTTTTTCAATTTTCGAGATTAATCAAGATTACAAAAACAACCTTAACTAGTCAACAAATAAAATCAAGTGTAGAGAATGCGAAAAGTAAATAACACATGATTTTTACGTGAAAACCCATATGGGGAAAAACCACGGGCTGTTTTGTGCGCCACACTAGAACCTTAATCCACTACTTGCAAATACGATTACAATCTACATTGACCGTATCACACCTAAGATTAATAATCCGTCTTTGCTACCCACGGGCCTTTAGAAGTGAATCTAGTTCATGCTTGCAAACTACCAAAAGGCAAATATAAGACTTGACTCTAAATGAAGAGATAAAACAACCTAGTGTGAATATGTGCAATATTCAAGATGCTCAAAATGTAAGGTTAGACATTTTAGCTTATCTAGGCATGGATGAACATGTTAGACATTCCTAGATATCATCTTACTAAGTGGCATGCATAAAACATAACAAAATAGACAAACAAAGTCCTATATGCAATATCTACCACAATACAACTCACAAAACACAATAACACAATCTTGAACCTAAGTCAAGTCATAAAGAAGCAATCTTGAAACTAGTCAAGTAATAAAAGAGCAATCTTGTAGAGAAAGAACATGTGAAGTGATGCAAAGATGTTCTAACTACAAGTCATGTGAGCAAGTATGAAAACCCTATGAGAATCAAACTAGAACATGCTAAATGATGAATGAAGCATACAAGAATGATGGGTTTTGATGTTTGGAGTAATAAAAAAGTGTTCTTGATACCTTGGCTTTGAAGACACTTAGAAGCTCTCAAAAAGGTGTAATTTTTTTTTCATAAAAAAATGAGCCATGGCAAACAAGTCATATATATAGAAGAGGCAGAGCAAAACGGCGTCGTTTGAAATTAAGACACGAACCGTCGCAGAGGACCGCTGCCATACCGCTACCAAAGCTGTAGCGGTCTTCTCTGCCAAGGCCACCGCTGCCTATAAAATAGCAGCGGTCCGGGAGCGGTCTCCACTATCCGTGAACTGCTGTCCTAGCGCTGCGAAGAAAATCACAGAGGTCCTGGGAGCGGTCTGAGGTAAAAATTGACATCTATAAAAGCCTTCAAGCAACTTCCAAGGCCAATAAACATGCCAAAGAATAAATACACAACGATAGAGTGATCATGCATGAAAACTAATATGCAACAACACAAATCACACAACAAAGAATATAGAACATAAGATCATGAAATGTGTGTGTGTGTGCAACTAAATCTCTTCACATAAAGAGTCAAGATCAAGTGGTTACCTTCCAAGAAGCTCTTGAAAACCACAATGAGGTCCTTAAGCAATTGAGAAGAAAAACTTCAATCCTAAGCTACCCTTACAAGATAGATCCCCATTGTGATTTTTATCAACGAAATAAGCCAATCAAAGAGTGAGGCACTTACAACCATTGTCGTTTGGACTTGAATGCAATAGGTCTTACATGAAAAACATCTTAATCACACATTTTTCATAAAATAAATTAAATCTCCTTATTTCTCTCCAATTAATTGACTTGCATAATGTTCTTGTATTTGACTATGCAAATGTCTTGTATGTTACTACCTCTCTTTGCTACGTATGACCTGGTTGAGGAGACTCCTTTGCCTATCTCATAACAAAAAGGGGGAGTAGTATGTGGTAAGGAAAAGTGCTTATTGAGAGTAGCTAATTTGCACATTTGGGAGAATGCTAAATTGAGGGGGAGTATTGCATTGCACATTCATTGCATGATGTTGCTTAATTTTTTTAAAATGCAAATGCTTGTTTTGATTTTCATTTGATCATCTCACATTGCCCTTGTCTTGGAAAGTGTATATAAACTCTTTTTTTTTTTAAGGATTGATTGTTCTACAAGAGATTGAAGACTTGAAGATCTAGCTTTTAATTATCTCTGTGTAATATAGAAAATCATTGTTGACCTTTAGTTTCCTTTTGTTGTGAGGATCAATGTGAGTGGTGGTTTTGTCACGAAATAGCCAAAGGGGGAGATAGTAAGTTCCTCAAGTTTAATTGGCTTATTTCAGTGACAAACCACAATTGGGGTTTGAGATGTAAAAGGTAGCTTAGGTGTTGGTGATCAAGCTCAAAGGCCCTCTCAAGACCTCAAGATGATAATCAATCCAAAGGTAAAACACTTGTGCTTAATTGCATTGAAGAGATCTAGTTATACACACACATAACTCATGCATATCTATACTTTTTGTATGTTGTGTGTTTGATGTATGTGCATTCATGCTCTTGAATCCTCTTCATGCATGTTTTAATTGATTGCATCTTGTCTTGATAAATTTCCATGACATGTTAGACATTAGGATGCAAGTTGGTATGTGGGTCGCTGTACATGCGCTGTACGTACGGCACCCATCTGTGCCCTGGTGAAATTTGGTCTCAAGCGATGTACAGTGGCCCTACGTACAACGCTGCACCTGATGCATTTATTTAGGCATTGTACAGTCACTGTACAACTGTACAAAGCCCTGTTCATACAGTGCTCGTACAGTGACCTCTGTAGACTTGAGAAGAACAGAGTTTAGTCGCTGTTGGGTCACTCTACAAAGTCACTATATGTAGAGCGACTATGAAGAATGTTCTTCATTTTCCCAAGTGAGCATTGTACAAGTCGCCCTACGTATAGCGCCCAAGGCAAAAATTGTGCATTTTTATTAAAACGATGTAGCTTCATTTGGAAATCATATATATATGCCTCTTTGTCTTTAAGTCGCCCCTCAGAGTTCAAAATTAGATTTTTCACTTAGAATATTTTCCAAGAGAGAAAACTTCACAAGAACTCACCTTTGATTACTCAAAGTCATTCCCATGTGCATCTAACTTCATCTAGCATGCATCTATCCATGGGCTTTCTTCAACACACATAGCAAGGTAAGTTGAACACCATCTGTTGACGGTGATTTTTGGTGGTCACCGAGTCAACGATTTACCTTGTGAATTGTTATGAATTATGAACTTGGATGATTGAAAATAAGAGAAATAAACTAGGAATCACAAGCGATTACGTGGTAAAACTCCAAGGGTTGGAGAAACATCCACGGTTTGTTGCCTAAGCAACGAAGCCAAATCCACTATGAAGAAGAATTACAAGAATGCTGTATTACAATCTCTCTCTCTCTAGCTATTTCTCTCCTGTCCCCCTCTTTTTGCGTAAAGAAGGGGTATTTATACATGTTTAATTAGGGCTTTGGTATGTGGTGCCCTAATTGTGAGTTGTAATCCTTAACGGATTCGGACTCTCCTTCTTTTGTATATTTCCTGATTTGGTTGAATCCAAGTCTGATTCTGATTCCTCCTCCTTCATTCACGGAAAATATATTTGCTTCCTTATTTGAACTCTGCAGCCACTGTCGCTTATCATGGAGTTGCTTGTTGCTGATTGCACCCAAAGTTTGGAACATGGGCGTTGGTGACTATCTGTTTTCATTGATTCCCGACTACACCGTGTCCTTGCCCGAGTAAGGTTTATTGCCCGAGCAACTCGCCTTTGTTGGTGGTCGGGAAACTTCCTCTTTTTCCGAGCAGGTTTTCATGGGGGAATTCTTGCTCCGTCAGTTGACTTTCTTTTGACCTTGCTTACGTGGCTTTATATTGTGATGACGTGTCTCCCACGGCTATTTTTGTCTATAACAATACTCCCTTAAATATTTGTGCCGATCATGCTGAGTCAGCTCCACTCGGGTCAGATATTTAACCTCATACTCATTTTCAGCTAGTCTTCGTTTGTCTTTTTCTGCATTAATGTATCCTCGTCTGCTTCAAAGCTCTTAAATGACGTGTTTTAATTACGACCGCACGCATTCGATTTATCAATCATTTCGGAGATCTTTTGATGGTGGCGTTTCTGCTCACTGGCGGCTCAAGGCTTTCTTCGATCGCCACTTGTCCCTTTCTATTTGGCTGTGGTTCTGCGGTGGTGCGACGCATTTATGGGACATGACCTTTCTGCTCGCTCACGTGTGGATTACGTCATCGCCCACGCCCCTCTGTTTTCCCGCTCCTTTGTGTTTCTTCTAGGGTTTCGTGTTTTTCGAAATCAATGTGCTGCCTATATAAACTGGCAGTGGTGGTGCTTCTCCTTTTTACTTCACTTTCCGCAATTTTTGTGCATTATTCTCTGAAGAATTTGCTCACATCTCCTGTTTATTGGGTTCTTCTGCTACAACCACCTCTTCGTCTGCTTCAACTGCATCTCCAGCTTTTTCTGGGTTCTGCTTCAAATACATCAAGGTTAGTTCTTATGGATTCTGCAACTAGGTATCGTCTTTACACTGTTGGCATGATTGCTATTGAGCAACATGATGCACACACTGCATCTGTAGTCCACAATTTATTGAAACCACCTCTCTTTGATCAACCGCATTTCATTGATGCTGACGTTTCTGCAATTTCCCGTGAAAATTTTGCTCCTTCAGAGGCTCCATTTCCTCTTGAAGTTCATTCCGTTTCCTCAGATTCATCACCTCCCGACTATCAGCCTGCAGATTGGTCGGATTCTTCTTCTTCTACAGCTGACATTCGGCCTTGGAAGCGACCAGGAAAAAAGATGAGCACTCGTAAGGTTTACAAAGATTCCCACTCGCTGGAGAGCCGAGTCGGGACCCAGAGGGTTATCGAGAACGACGTCGAAGAAGAGCATAGGGCTGCTCGCATTCCCTTCTCTCCCGAGCGCATATGCACTTATGATGTAGAGCCGAATGTGGTCGGCCCTGAGGAGGTAAGCAAGTATATGCGGCGGTTCGATCTGGATGGCGACGTGATTTCGCTAATCCCCGCTGAAGGTCGGGCTGCCTAGAACCCTCCTCCTGGTCACGTGGCGGTTTACGGGGCCATGCTCGCCTGCGGCGTCACTCTTCCTCTCCAGCCATTCATCACTTGGTTTTTGGCTAAGGCCCGAATTGCTCCGGCTCAGCTGACTCCGAACAGCTATCGGATTTTGATGTGCATGTGGCACATGTGGCATAGGATGAAACGACCGCCCCCAACTCCCCGTGAAATCCGACACTTCTATTCTCTGAGGCCCGTGGGGAAGTCCGGAGTCTATTTTCTTCAATCGACTCAGCCCGAGTTCTGGATCCCCAAGGATGTTGTGGTCAAGGGCGAGATCGAGCCGACCACAGAGGAGAAGATGAAGGGATTTGTTTGGGGCTTCCCCACCTCAAACAAATTTTGGAAGAACAGCTGGTTCTTTGTGGGTGGACAATGGGGCCAATCAATTAGTTTTGATCTGGATGGCTCCCAAATGACCTGCAGGGTTCCTCGGTATTTCTGCTCGCCCCAATGGAACCACGTAACTTCCTCCTTCACCGACGAAGAGCTGAAGACCTTGGCTCGGGCTGCCATCCGCCCCTTGGAGAAAAGGGGTAAACCCTATCTGTATAATGAGGGGAAGATGATTTCAGCTCGCCTCTTCCCTCAAATTTCCGCACGCCGCAGATGCCATAAGTTGTGTTGCAGCTTTTATTCTGCCTTTTATTCTGTCATTTGTCTTTGTATTAATCTATTGACTCGGGCTCCCTTTTTCTTTTTGAAGTGTATGACGTGGACGTGGTCTGCGATGCTCTGGCACGCCGGATGAAAGGGATTGTGGAGGCCAGCAGGAAAGAGGCCCTCCGCCAGCGTGATGCAGGAGTAGCTCCTCCTGATAATAAATCTGAAGGGAGTGCTCCCGAGGACCTTTCTGAGGATAATGATGAAGGGGGGGTGCCCGAGTATATGCCTGAAGAAATCCATGGTCAAGAAACAACCGCATGTTCAAAAGAGACCACGGCTGATCCGGAAGGCTTCGGAGTAAGCAGGATCGAAGCTGATCTGGACAGCCGAAAGGGTCCTTCGAAGGGCAAGGAAAAAGTGGGGCACCCCTCTGATTCCGATCATGCAACTCCCGCTGATGGAGTCAGCTCTCCCGTTTCTGCTGTTCCTTTCGCTTCTGAGGGCGGCAATGCTGAAACGGGGCAGCTTGGGAAAAGGAAGGCCTCGTTTTCTTCTGGCCGAGCTCCCCATAAAATCCCCAGAGTAGTTGCCTACGTCGACTCGTCTTCTGGCGGCAAGGAGGAGGGTAACGTCGGGAAAGACGTGGGCATCTCTCCTCCGACGGTCCAGACAAAGGGTGATGTCGGAGGTTCACCTGCTGTTCCTCGGGAAACCTCGTCCGTCGAGCTTCCTGAAGCCGATGCAGGCGGTTCGGGTTCCTCGCCCCATATTGGTGATCCTGACCCTGAATCCATGTTGAGGGCCATGGCTTCTGGCCAAGCCTATATTGGGGAGGATCATTGGAGCCACCTCAGGACCGGGACCGTGTCTGACCGACTCTGCAATTTTTTCAACAGTGCCTCTTATGTAAGTAGCGCCTTAGTAACATGTGGTATTCCGTATTCCTTCCTTACTTTTCGTTATTTTTATTTACTGTTGACTTGTTGCAGATGGTGGCTGAAATGTCTGGGGCTTGTCAAGCTGGTGAAGCCCAGGCAGATAGAATAAAGCGGCTAGAAGCCCAGTTGAAGGAGAGCAATGACCGCTATTCTCGGGCTGAGCTGGCTAGCCGAGAGGGGGCTAGGTCGAGTCAGGTGCTCTTGGATCAATGCCTGGCCCGGCAACTGGAGGCTGAACAGCGAGCATCTTCCGCTGCCGAGGAGGTCCAAATTTTGAAGGATCAGCTATCATCCGTTCAGGGCGCTTTGCTCCATGCTGAGCAGTCCGCAGAAGACGCCAAGTCTGCATACGAACGCCGAATCGAAGACTTGGAGCGTCAGGCCTTGACGGTTAGGTCCCTATCGAAGGAAGCTAGGCTGGAGCTGGAACTACAAAGTGTTGATCGGTTTAAGAGGTCTCCAGCCTATGATGCTTTACTTCTGCGTGAGTTCCAGCGGGGGATGGTCTCGGCTGGTGAATTTTTCAAACAGAAGAATAGGGCGACTGATCGGGCTAGGGCCAACTGGAGCCTATCAATCAAAAAGCATGTGGATACCTCTCTGGAGTCTCTTCGGGCCCAGATGAGGGAGTGGCGAGCGTATTGCAGAAGTAAAGGTAAAGCGCCACATCCCATGCACCTCGAGGTTCCTTCCGCTGACTCCTTCTCCACGTTTTATGCCTGTGAAAAGGCCGGGATCGACAACGAGACGCCCGATTTGGGACCTATTCCCGGGGTTGACTATGCCGACTGGATGGTCAACGAGGAGGAGGATGTCATTATTTGGCCTTCGGACGACAGCTTGCTGAGCGAGTATGTGATGGAGCCTGATCCTGATGTCGGCGGAAGCAGCTCCCGACCCCCGGCGCCACCCTCCTGAGCTTCATGACTTCGAGCCCCTCTTTTTTGTAGCGGTGTAACCAGCTGTAAATATTTGTATAACTATACCTGTATAACTATACCTGCATATTTGTATACTTTTATCATGTATAGACGAATTTTTTCATATATATAGATGGATTTTTCCTCAGTTTTGATCTAAATTCTTTTATTTGGAATTCTGAATTTAGTTGGATTTCTTCGAACTTGTGGATCTTCAGGGGTTTAGTCCTTCGGGAATCCCTGAACTTATCTTGACTTGGTGCCTTATTTCCCGGCATTTTAGTCGGGTAGGCCGAGTATCTTATTTAACCGGTAATTAGTTTCAGCCGAGTATCTCATGTAACTGGCCTTTAAACAACTTTAAACCGCGTATATTATTTAACTGGTAGTTAGTTTCAGCCGAGTATCTCATGTAACTGGCCTTAAAACGACTTTAAACCGCGTATATTATTTAACTGGTTAGTTTCGGCCGAGTATCTCATGTAACTGGCCTTAAAACGACTTTAAACCGCGTATATTATTTAACTGGTTAGTTTCGGCCGAGTATCTCATGTAACTGGCCTTCTCGTTTGAGTTTTTGATTTCTTGCCTCAACGTTACGCCGAGGCTCGCCACGGCCATACGTCAAGGTCCTTGCACAAGTCACCTAGGACGTCTCCCGGTTTTATCTGTGCAAGGTTTTGCCGAATTGTTGGGGTACTTTATACAGGCCAACACGGCTGCGCGTCTCACTAGCCTTTCTAGCGGCGCTCCGAGCAGTTTTCCAGTTTATTCTGGTGCCTCGGTTTTGCCTCTCTGCTAAGGGACACGTTTTTATCGCTTTAGCAAGGCGGGCATGCTACTACAGCTTTTCCGCCCTTCGGGCGCCATTCGTCCACTCTTTCGTGGGTTTATGGCGCCCGTATTTTCTGGTTTAATCCACCAACTTTTGGTGGGCTGTTGTCGAAGTTTTGCTCATGGATTATCAATTCTGTTGGATTACTCTGTACCAGCAGCTGAACTTTATTGAATGATCAACATGAATTTTGTTAGATGAACATAACTATGAAACTAAGAAATAGACCTGATATAATAAAGGCAGAGACTAAAAACAGAGTTTAAAACAGAATAAGTCTTTGGTAATAAATGCGGTCGGGCCCTTCAAGGATAGAAGATCTTTAGATATTGTGTATTGCATGGTCGGGGTACCAGACTTCCCTCTGGTCGGGCTATCATGTAGGCCCCATGTCCTACGACCCCCTTGATGATATACGGCCCTTCCCATTTATCGGCAAGAGATCCCGAGGACTTATCTTTGGTGTTTGGGGACACTCTTCTTAGCACCAAGTCTCCGAGTTGGAATCTCCGCTCACGAACGTGTGAATTGTAATACCTCGCTGCCCTTTGCTGGTACGCGGAATTTCTGACTTGTGCCGTATCTCTGATTTCCTCTAGTTCGTCTAAGTTCTGCTGCAGCATATCTATATTGTGCTCGGGGCTGTATAACTGTATCCTGGGGGATATGAAAGTTGTTTCTGCTGGGATTACAGCTTCTGTCCCAAACGCCAGCGCGAAAGGAGTCTCCCCCGTGGACGTCCTCATTGTTGTTCGGTATGCCCATAACACCTCGGGCAGTTTATCTGCCCAGCCGCCCTTCTTTGCCTCTAATTTTGCTTTCAGTGTATGTTTGATCACTTTATTCACAGCCTCTGTCTGACCATTGGTTTGAGGGTGAGCCGGTGATGCGTAGTAGTTCGCGATCTTAAATTCTTCACACATTTCTCTGAACTTTTTGTTGTCGAACTGGGTTCCATTGTCTGTTATGATGATGTTCGGGATTCCGAACCTATATATGATGTTCTTCTTGACAAAGCTGGTGGTGTTTGCCTCTGTAATATGCACAAGTGCTTCTGCTTCTGCCCATTTGGTGAAATAGTCCACCGCCACAATGGTGTGCTTTGCCCCTCCCTTTGTTCCTGTGGGCATTGGCCCTATTAGGTCGAGTCCCCACATGGCGAAGGGCCACGGTGAAGTTAGACTTCTGAGTAACTCTGGGGGCTGTAGAATATCGTTTGCTATTCTCTGGCATGTCTCGCAGCTCTCGGAGAATCGCTGCGCCTCTGCGAAAAGGGTCGGCCAGTAGAAACCTTGTCTGAGTACCTTGTGTGCTAGGCTTTTACCCCCAGTATGGTTCCCACACACTCCACTGTGGACACTTTTTAGGATTTTTTCAGTTTCTTCGCCGGTCACACATCTTTGCAGTACTTTCGAGAATCCTCTCCTGTATAATTCCCCCCTCAGGATTGTATACCGGGTTGACCTGTATCTGATGCGTTTCGCTTCCACTGCATCCTCCGGTAATATGTTTTCCTCTAAGTACTTCCTGAGTTTGTATGTCCAGTCGCTTGGGCTTGGCCGGATCTCTGCTACCATGATTTCCTCTGATTCTGCTGTACTCGGCCTAGTCAGATGTGCCACTGGTATTGCTTTGGATCTGATGCTCGTGATGGCTGAAGCTAACTTGGATAAAGCATCTGCTTTTTCGTTTTCTTCTCGAGGGATCTGAGAGATTTTGTACACTTTGAACTTTCTGAGTAGCCTTTTTGCCATGTCCAAATAAGCTATCATGTGCTCTTCCCTTGCCTGGTACTCGTCCAGCACTTGATTAACCACGACTTGTGAATCGCTGTAAATTTCCAGCTCATCTGCCCCTAATGCTATGCAAACCCTTAGGCCGCCCAACAAGGCCTCATACTCTGCTTGATTGTTGGTTGCTTTGAAATCGAACCTCATGGCACATTCCACGGCATCCCCCTCGGGGGTCGTTATGACTATTCCGGCCCCGCTGCCGTGTGTGTTCGATGATCCGTCCACATGCAATTTCCACTGAAGTTTTTCAATCCGTTCTCCCTCCATTGCCCTCCTTACCTCGGCATCGGGCTCGGTGAATTCTGCTATAAAGTCTGATACTGCCTGTCCTTTAACTGCCGCTTTAGGTGTGTATTTGATGTCGTATTCGCTCAGCTCCACGGCCCATTTGGTCAATCTTCCCGACACCTCCGGCTTTTGAAGGATTAGTTTTAGTGGACAGTCTGTGTATACTTCTATTGCATGCGCTTGGAAATATGGCCTCAGTTTCCTGGCCGATGTGACCAGTGCTAACGCTATTTTTTCTGCTGGAGAATACCTGGTTTCTGCCGGTAACAGTGCCTTGCTTGTGTAGTACACTGGCTTTTGTACCCCCTCTTCCAACCGTATTAACACCGAACTTGTCGCCACCTCCGTGACCGACAAATACAAGTATAATGTTTCTCCTACCACCGGTTTTGAGAGGATGGGTGCTCGCCCCAAATATTCCTTCAATTTCTGGAATGCTTCTTCACATTCTGCACTCCATTCGAGCCCTTTTCCCTTTTTTATTGCCCTGAAGAAGGGAGCGCATTTGTCTGTTGACTTAGCAATGAACCGGTTGAGCGACGCGAGACATCCCGTCAGCCTTTGTACGTCTTTCAACGTCTTTGGTGAAGCCATTCCTTCTAGTGCTCTGATCTTCTCAGGATTCACCTCAATTCCTCTTTGGTGAACCTGAAAACCCAGAAACCTCCCCGAGGGTACTCCGAACACGCATTTACTGGGATTGAGCTTCATCTTATATTTCCTCAGAACATCGAAGGTTTCCTTCAAATCCTCCGAGTGTTTTTCTGCCGTAGTGCTCTTGGTCAGCATGTCATCCACATAGACTTCCATGTTTCTCCCAATCTGCCGAGCAAACATCCGGTTCACCAACCTTTGGTATGTTGCTCCGGCATTTTTCAATCCGAAAGGCATCACTTTGTAGCAATACAGCCCTTGATCCGTGGTGAAAGATGTTTTTTCTTCATCTGCTTTATTCATCCGAATCTGGTTGTATCCCGAGTATGCATCCATGAAGCTTAGCAGTTCGTATCCTGCCGTTGCATCTACCAACTGGTCAATTCTTGGTAATGGAAAACTATCTTTCGGGCAGGCCCTGTTCAAGTCAGTGAAATCTACACACATCCTCCATTGATTGTTCTTCTTCTTGACCAATACTACGTTGGCTACCCACTCCGGGTATTTGACCTCCCTTATTGATCCTGCTGAAAGTAACTTCTCCACCTCCTTCTTGATTGCAGCGCTTCTCTCTGGATTGAACAACCTTCTCTTTTGCACCACTGGTCGGGACTCTGGGTTGGTAGAAAGACAATGTGATATCACCTTTGGGTCTACTCCTAGCATATCCTCGTGACCCCAAGCAAAAACATCCTTGTAACCTCTTAGCAATGTGGTCAGTTGGGCTTTGACATGCCCACTTAAGCTTGCTCCTATCTTCACTGTCTTGCTCGGATCCGCTGGATTCAGGACTATCTGTTCGGTCAACTCATCCTTTCTGACTTCGGGTTCTTCTCTGGGATCCAATTCAAACTCTTTTGGCACTTCTGCCTGCTCTTCAGGTTCTTCCACTTTTTGTTGGGTTGTTACCTCGTACATTTGGTGTACTTCCCTGTCTTTGTATACTGACAAATTTGCTCTTCGGGCCATCTCTTGTGACCCCTTCACTACTCCTACTCCATACTCAGTCGGGAATTTCATCATGAGAGCATAAGTTGCCGTCACTGCTTTGGTTTTATTCAAAAATGGTCGGCCTAATAAAGCATTGTACGGCCAGTTTTCCGTATCCACCACCACAAAGTCGAGCAGCACAGTCTTTTGGCAAGGGGTCGTCCCAATCTTCACGGGCAATTTCACTGTTCCCAGCGACCTTACTTCGACTCCCCCGAATCCTCTAAGGGGTGTGGGAAACGGCTGTAGGTCTTTCCTGTCCAGCCTCAGCTGGTCATATACCTCCGCACTTAGGATGTCCGCTGAACTCCCATTGTCAATCAAGATTCGATGAACTTCTTGGTGACCGATCCGCGCTCCAATTACTAAAGCATCATTTGGCTTAACATTCACTCCATGTGAGTCAGCTTCTGTGAATATGATCGGGTCCCATCCCTCTTTGATTCTTTTCGGGTCGGGTTCAATGGAATTGACATCTAAGTCTCTCCGTGCCTCCATGGCCTCCCGAATTTCTTGGGTCCTTTCCCTGTTACTCCTGCCAGTTGCCGGTCCTCCAAAGATGGTGTTAATTGCTCCTTCATCCTCAACTTTCTTTGGACTGAATTTTCTTGCCCGCCCATCCTGCCGGCTATCCTTTTGTCCATCCGTCTTGTCCACCTTCTTGAGGACGATGTCTTTCAGGTGTCCTTCCCTGATGTTCAATATGGTCCCTTAATTGGAAACATTTGGATGTCTCGTGCCTGTTCTCCTTATGGAAACGGCAATACTTGGTGGTGTCCCTCCGGGCATATGTTGACTGCCTAGGAGGTTCTTTTGACATGTTCTTCTCCTCTAGGATTGCCAAGATTTCACCTTGGTCTTTTTTCAGGGGGGTGTAGTTTGTATATCTACCTTGGAACTTCTGCCGTGGCTGATCGGTTCTCGGGTCGTATGCTCGTCGACCATCCCGACCATCCCGCGTTTTGTTCTTCTGTTTGTCTCCTTTGGTGTCGGGCGCCCTTGTTTGGTCCTTGGTCTTGGTCCCCTCTGGACGACCGCCATGCACGAAGTAACCCCCTGTGGCAATTTCTTCCTCTTCAGCCAGGGCGTACCCCCCTGCCATGTCCATCATATCAGCGTAGCTGGTCAGTCGGGCTCTTCTGAGGTCAAATGATAATTGGCCATTTTGAAGGTTGTTGATGAACGCAGCAATTATTGCTCCGTCATTTGCACTCCCGATCTCGGACACTTCCTGACCAAATCTCCCCAGATATTTCTTTAGTGACTCGTCCTTTCCCTGTCTGAGTTGGGAAAAGTGAGCTACTGATTTCTTCCTATGCACATTCCCGAGGAACTGCCTTGAGAAAGCTTTGCTCAGTTCGCCAAAGCTGCTTATGCTTGCTGCTGGTAATCTACCAAACCACCGGGAGCCTAGATCCCCAAGAGTCTGAGGAAAATTCAAACATAGCAGCGCGTCATTGTGGACATATTGTGCCATAGCGCTCCTATACCTCCGAACGTGTTCTTTTGGATCGGTATCTTTCTTGAACAGCTCCACGTGTGGCATCCTGAACCTCTCCGGGAAGGGTGTCCTCAGGATCCCATTAGTGAAAGGGCTCCCGTATTCGTCATCCGACAGCTCATTGCGCCCATATCGCCTGACTAAAGCCTCCATTTGTCGGCGGTTGTTCTGAACTTCCCGGGTCAGACTTTGTATGAGTATATCTCTATCTCCTTCTGGCTCCCCTACCGCATTGAAATTTTGACTTATGGTCAATTTTTGACCCCTTTCTTCCGGATTCGACTCTCTGCGATCTCGGTTTAGGCCATGCAGCCGTACTGTGCCCCTTTGGCATTTGCGTTGACGATTCTGCTCACTCTCTTCCGAAGATGAAGACCGGCCTCTTCGGTGACTGCGCCTCCTGGGGTGATCCTGATTTGCAACTATTCGATCCTGATCATAACCCTTGTCAGAATCATTCCCCTCTCTACGCTCCCTACTCCTCTTATCCACCCTTTCAGATAGTATTTCTGGCCTGCCTATAGGATCTTGTCTCGCTTTTAGGGGTGCATCAGGCGTTGGTATCACTACTGCAGAACGCAGTCTCGCAGCCTGCTGGTTTGGAATGGACAAGCTGTGAGGCGACGTCAAACCTCCCGTGGTGGAAAGGTCAATTCCTTGTTTTGCTGCGTCTGATATAAGTTGTTGTAGAGAAGCATGAAATCGCTGCGTGATTTCTTCATTAGTTGTAGGGAAACGTTGAATACCTGCCAGGGCAACTGACTGGTCCGCTGTCATTAGGGTGGCATCCGCTGTATTGAGCGTGGTGTCATCCTCCAGCTCATTACTTGGCACGCCTTGACTGTACCTGGAATCGCTACCATCTCCTTCGCCAGCCATTGTTATCACAAATTTCTGGTCCCCCTTCTTCTAGCGCCAATTGTTGACGGTGATTTTTGGTGGTCACCGAGTCAACGATTTACCTTGTGAATTGTTATGAATTATGAACTTGGATGATTGAAAATAAGAGAAATAAACTAGGAATCACAAGCGATTACGTGGTAAAACTCCAAGGGTTGGAGAAACATCCACGGTTTGTTGCCTAAGCAACGAAGCCAAATCCACTATGAAGAAGAATTACAAGAATGCTGTATTACAATCTCTCTCTCTCTAGCTATTTCTCTCCTGTCCCCCTCTTTTTGCGTAAAGAAGGGGTATTTATACATGTTTAATTAGGGCTTTGGTATGTGGTGCCCTAATTGTGAGTTGTAATCCTTAACGGATTCGGACTCTCCTTCTTTTGTATATTTCCTGATTTGGTTGAATCCAAGTCTGATTCTGATTCCTCCTCCTTCATTCACGGAAAATATATTTGCTTCCTTATTTGAACTCTGCAGCCACTGTCGCTTATCATGGAGTTGCTTGTTGCTGATTGCACCCAAAGTTTGGAACATGGGCGCTGGTGACTATCTGTTTTCATTGATTCCCGACTACACCGTGTCCTTGCCCGAGTAAGGTTTATTGCCCGAGCAACTCGCCTTTGTTGGTGGTCGGGAAACTTCCTCTTTTTCCGAGCAGGTTTTCATGGGGGAATTCTTGCTCCGTCAGTTGACTTTCTTTTGACCTTGCTTACGTGGCTTTATATTGTGATGACGTGTCTCCCACAGCTATTTTTGCCTATAACACCATCTTATCCATTTTTGTGTTCATACTTGTCATTTAATCTCTTCAATTACTTGTATGATCTTAGATTATATTCTATTGTAAGGTCTCATATTTTGATTGGCTTATTTCGTGGACAAACCACATATTGGGGATTGATGTAAGGGTTGTTTAGACATTTGATGGTTGGTGATTTGCACAACAAAGGTCCTTTCAAAACCTTAAGAGAAGAAACATCAAAGCTATATTCTAATGCTTACTTGCTTTGAAGAGATCTAGTTGCACACACTCACAACTCATGCACATCTTTAATACTTGTATGTTTTGTGTTTTATATGTGTGCATTCATGTTCTTGAATATCTCTTCATGCATGTTTAATTGATTGCATTTTGTTCATTGAAATGTCATTACATGTTTAGGCATTAGGATGCAAAGCCATGCCTTTAGTAGCTTAAGATTGCATGTTTATTACTTAAGCTTTGCATGTGCCAAGTGACCGCTATCGGTATTGCTGCCAGAATCCACAGTGGTAGCCACAGTGGTGAGATATTTATCTCAACCGACCTCTTAATTGCTGTGGGTTTTCGCAGCTGTAGGTACAATGTTTTTGTGCCGAATGCACACCGCTGTCTTAACCGCTGTGGAAATCACATCGGTTTGTGTAGCGTTTTGTTGACTTGATTGTATTTCAGGTGACCGCTGTGGCTTTAGTAGAGGTACCAGCAGCGGTTTGCCCTATTTTTATCAAAACGGTGTTGCATCATTTGGGAGCCCTATATATATATGTTGTTATATCCTTAGGTCGTCCCAATGACTCAAAAAACCCATATTTTTTATTGAGAGGATTTTCAAAGAGAGAAATTCACCCAAGAACTCATCTTTGATCATCCAAACCCATTTCCATATGCATAAATCATCATCTAAGCATCATCTAGGATCATCTACCATGTGCTAATGCATGGGTCTTCTTCAACACACATGGTATGGTAAGTTGTTCACTATTTTCTTACATAATTAGTGTTCTAGCTTGTCAATTTATCTCATTTATAATATGTATGCTTTTAGATTAATTTCTACATACATGATTGAGATTATGTGTTGATTGGGTTATTTTGTGATAGCTAGGTTTTAATGGTTATATGCCATCTAGCCAATTTATCTCATTATATGATTGAGATTGTTTTTTGATAGCTATGATTTCATGCTAATATACCATCTAGCTAATTAACCTTATTGTATGATTGAGATTGTCTTTGATAGCTATTGTATCTAGGATTAGTTATCCTTAACTTAGCTAAAATTGTATGCCATGTCATATAGATATTTTTATATCTATGATTGATTTTATTGACATCATATAATCCTAGATAAACATTTAGTGTACTCTAGCATTATTTGCATATTTGAATATCATTGCATATTCACTTAGTGTTTGTTCTCTTCGGAGAAGTAAGTCTTGTGTGATGATCAGAATTAGGTCGTACACCAGTATTAGATGGTCACATGAGCAATTGGACTAGGTCCACTTTTACAGGCCCGCGAGTAGTGGTAGCGGGATATAGTCCGAGTATGGTTGAGGTCAACCTAGGATGTAAACGTTATCACAATTAATGGATTCGAGGTTTAAGTGTGGCGCACTTACCAGCCCGTTGTTTTTCCCTGTTGATGGTTTCCACGTAAATATCTAGTGTCATTTATAATTCCGCACATAGTACACTTGATATATTATATTGACTAGATAGGGGTATTTTTGTAAATTGACTAAACCCGAAAATTGGTAATAAGGGTTAAAATCTATTCACCCCCTTTAGATAATTATTATAACACATCATGCATTATTAGTTTCAATTGGTATCGGAGCGGGTTCCTAGATATACTTTGGTGATCCTTTGCTCATTTTGGTGTGTTGTGCATTTTGTGTGATTTTTGGTCATTCATACATTTTACATTCATTTGACTCAAACATTATGAGTGAATTTGAGAGAGAAGAAATTGACTCCGATTAGGAGGTGACCTTCTTTGATAAAGAGATTTAGGAAATTTGTGAAATCTCATAAGAAGAGAATAACCTATAAGGTGAAAGAGGAAAAGAAGATGACCCCGTCCAAGAAGGAAGGGGAAGCCATGATCGCTACATGGAGTGATAGCGAAGTTGAAGTAGTTGAAGGATGTTCCATGTTCGGGCTTTCTCATCTGATGAGACCCATTTCTCATATGCCTCACTAACAGTTCGTGCGGCATTGGCAGTAGGCGTTGGAGGACATTCCTCCGTAAGCACAAACTTAAGGTCCTTGGTGACCAAAATTGCATTGATATTGTGTTTCCATTTAGTGTAGTTATCACCAGTTAATTTGTCATTGGCTATGATTTGTAATAGTGCAGTTGACATGGCTGAAAAAACATAAATAAAGAATTCATTCATTCATACATTTAAAACATGTGTGAATGTTCGGCATAAGATTAAACATGATGCATGAAAATGTTTAATGAACAAGAACAACCCCAAAAAAAAATGTTTCTACGCCACGACAATCCAACATACCACAAGCAAGTGCCGCCTTAGGGTCAGTCAAATTCTTGCATGTTGGATCGAGACATTCTCAATCAAATGTTATACCGAAATAACTCTTATTCCTCTAACATTCAACCATCGTATATTTCAGTCAGGTTTCTAATAAACCAATTTAATTCAATACCTTGTGAGCGTAACCCATCATTTCAGATCTCATGAGCTTAACTCGAGAATTGCCGCCTTAGCGTTGGTCAATCCCGAAATCCCCTCAGAAATCCTATCCGTTAGGAAGTCAACCTTGATATTGATTCTTATGGAAACCCTCCTTAGGGAGGACGAAAACAATGCCGTCACGAGGCCCCACTCGAATCTTATGGTGTTGAACTAATGATGGAGACCGCAGGATATAATGTCATATATCCCTCTCCCACTCACTATTTTACAATAAGGGTTTTCTATTAATATTAATGCACCTAGATAAAACTAGATTAAACGGCTAATTTCAATCTAAGCGTCAAGTGCATTAATCACAATTTATTAGAATCCTATTCCAATAACTAATAAACTAATTCGATTTTTAACTCTTTAAAAATCTAGTTCATTAGTGATAATTCTAATCTATGTAAATTATTTACTAAGACTAGAATTATTAAATGTGTATTTACCAAGTTTTAACTATTAAAACTAAACACATTATTAGGTCCAATTATTATTAGGGACTTAATCAAATTAATCCTAATATATATTAAAGGACCCTACTAATCTAAGCAATTAAACTCTTTAAAAATTAGATTAGTGATTAATGAAAATTACCAAGTTTTTACTCCTAAAAACTAATCCCATTAATTTATAGCCAATTATATGAATTACTCATTTTAATCAAATTAAAAAATATATATATAAACACATAATTTAGATGGCTATAATGCATGTATGACATATCAACATATATATATATATATGTGTAGGCACACCTAATTTAAATGATATGTATATGCATGGCAATGCTTTAATCATCTCATAATAAAAGCATACATGAGTTGACCGAGTATAATGGGTTATCTAACTTAAAAAAAAAAAAAAAATCTAATTACAAAATTTAATCCAAGGCATTCCTTGGTCTTCTTGTAATCTCTTTTTCTTCAAGTCCATCTTTTGCATCTAATGGGCTTTTAACCAAGTCCAACTTGATTAACCTTAATATTTTTAATGGTGATCCATCTCATGAATCATTAAACTAAGGCCCATATGTTACACTTAACATTTATTGGAGGCCCAAGTTATTAATAAAAATATTCCGGCCCATTCACGCTTCCGAGTACACAATGTGACTGCTGCACAAAACACACAACAATTGAATGTTGCAGCAGTGTTGTTACGCAACAATTGTGCATGTGAGTGCATGGCATTGCGCAAATTTATAACAGCATAAATTTATTGTGCAATTATTGTGCATAGGCTATAACAATTGCATTGCACATCTGATGTGCATTAACATTTGTGCGCATGTGCATAAATCACGCACAAACACATTGCAGCAGTGTTGTGCGTTTTGCACACCTGCATGTGTTGTCGTTGTGCACATTTGCTGCCCCCTTTTTTTTTTTTTTTTTTTTTTTTTTTTTTTTTTTTAACGTGCAACACTTGCACAAGCAACATAAAAAATTCAAGTGACTTGTTTACATGCGCCGCCTTTTGTGTGTCCAACACACGTCCGATTTCTTCGTCTTCTTCAATTGATTTCTTCATACATATTTTACATTAAAATACATAACAGAAAACTTACAACAAAGAAAATATAGCAGAAAATAAAAATAAAATATTAAAATTACATCCCGGGATTAATATTACAACCTTTAAAAAAAAAAACGAATCCTAAACCCATTATACCATACAATTAACGATCAACCATGTTTATAATAAATAAATAAATAAAAATTATAAACATCATACAATCATTAGAAAAGTGCCTACACATTCATACATATAATCAGGAGCAATCGAATTCGATTATACTGTACAAAACCAGGCTTTGATACCAATTGTAGGAACCCAGGTTTACAGATTGCGCAGCGGAAAGGTTTTAAAATTTTTTATGCAATCATAAACTAAACCTATTTGTACAGTAATAATCGAAAGCAATTAAAGAAGGTGAAACGATTTCATACCTACGTAGGAGGCTCCTTCACTTTAATTCGATCTGCTCCTGATTTGAACCACTTGATCTTCCTCGCTATCTCCCGGAACTGGTAACGGCGTGTGGGCGCGTCACGGTACTCAGGAACAAGGAGGATGAATGGAGGTTGAAGAAGAATACACAAAAACAACTCTTGTTGTTTGTATATTTTAGGTTCAGCCAAAAAGAAAACTTTAAAAATATAATTTTTTTTTTCTTTTTGATTCTAGTTGGCCGCATCTAATCCTGTGATGCTACCTTGGTCACGGTCACATCTCCTCTCTGCACTATCTCTCTGATGAGATGATATTTCCTCTCTATATGCTTACCTCTCTTGTGGCTTCTTGGTTCTTTGGAATTAGCCACAGCACCACTATTATCACAATAAAGTGTGATGAGCTTATCCATATTCGGAACAACTTCCAGATCACTCAAGAACTTGCGGAGCCAAACAGCCTCTTTAGCAGCTTCACAAGCGGCTACATATTCGGCTTCCATGGTGGAATCAGCAATACAAGATTGCTTAACACTCCTCCACACAATGGCTCCACCACCAAGGGTGAATACTGATCCAGACGTGGATTTCCTAGAATCCTTATTTGTCTGAAAATCAGAATCCGTACTTAACATCCAAGATTGCTGGATGTAATTTCAAACTGAGTATATGAATGTCATATACAAATGAATTCAGTTTGAAATGAGCAATCTAAAGAGTCCGTAGATAGCAAATAAAGCTGGGTACTTTATTTGTGGTTAATCTACAGCTGCAGTCCATTCCGTAATGTACGGTGATCTTATCCTAGATCATTCATATGGAGATATGAGAATGAAGGCACCTTATATGATTTGATCATATAGGACTGGGCCATGATCTATATGAATCTCTCACCAAGATCCGTTAAAAGATGAGATTCATATATATCAACAAATGATGGCTGTATATGGGTGATCTTAATCCTGAGTGTCTTATCGACTCCTTCAGGTTAAATCGTGGTTTTTGATATACCATGGGTGACATCGGAGTTGCATTCCCGGTCAATAACTTTGTATGTTGGAATTGCGATTTGGCTTGTGGCTGGGAAGGTCTGCACACAATATTGGAATCCACTCCTTCTTGTGAGACGTAGATAGTAGTTCCCTTAAGGGTTGATTCGGGGCTTGAACAATATGAGCGCTCTCCTAATTCCGTAAGGAATGTAGGATTTATTGTTCATTAGAGAATCAATGGTACTTAATGGAAAGATACAATTAGAGGGGTATAACAGACATTATGACCCAGCTCTAATTATGAACTACCTGTGGAGGATTATACCATATGTAATAGCTATATCGATGGACACCAAGAATTATTGGTTTGTGTAAAAACGTCTACAGTTGAGAGAGTGCAACTTCGGGTTTTTAGTGGAATAACACCGAAGTTAATAATCATGAAATATTAATTAAAAAGTTTAATTATTTATTTCTAAGGATTATTGGAGCTCAAAATACTGTGGGTCCATTAGGTCCCCTTGCTAGCCCGATCGATTTAGGTAACAAGGGTCACGGTTAATTAATTGGATTGTCCAATTAATTGTGTTACAAAAGTGACACGTGTCTATTCAGGAATTAATTGAATAATGTGATTATTCAATTAATGAATATTAATGATTATGTTAATTAAATAATTAGATTATTTAATTGAGTAATTAATCATTAGATGGAGGGTGTTGATTGATATTTAATTTTGAATGAAGAAAAGATAATTTGATTATTTTATTTTCTTTTAATTAAATATTTAAATTTGAATTTAAAAGATTTTTGAATTCAAATTAAATCAAATTAATTAATTAATATCTTTAAAAGATATTTGATATCTTAAAAGATTTTATTAGTTTAAGTTTAAAAATTATATATATATGATATATGTGATTTTGAAAAAAAAAAGATAGAAGGAGGAGATGATTTGTATCTGATACAAAACAAAACAAAAGAAGAAAAGAGAAATAGTGTGCGGCCAACTAGAATCAAAAAGAAAAAAAAATTATATTTTTAAAGTTTTCTTTTTGGCTGAACCTAAAATATACAAACAACAAGAGTTGTTTTTGTGTATTCTTCTTCAACCTCCATTCATCCTCCTTGTTCCTGAGTACCGTGAAGCACCCACACGTCGTTACCAGTTCCGGGAGATAGCGAGGAAGATCAAGTGGTTCAAATCAGGAGTAGATCGAATTAAAGTGAAGGAGCCTCCTACGTAGGTATGAAATCGTTTCACCTTCTTTAATTGCTTTCGATTATTACTGTACAAATAGGTTTAGTTTATGATTGCATAAAAAATTTTAAAACCTTTCTGCTGCGCAATCTGTAAACCTGGGTTCCTACAATCTATCTACGAACTCTTTATATTGCTCCTTTCAAACTGAATCCATTTGTATATGACATTCATATACTCAGTTTTAAATTACATCCATCAATCTTGGATGTTAAGTACACATGTTATTATAAATGTATGAGACAATTTGAATGAATAAACTATTTATCTTATTTATGTTCAATTCACATTTACAAATTACAAGCTTTAGGGAAAAAACCCTAACACTTGTTGGACAAGGTAAGGATTCAGCCACCCTAAATTAACTAGGGCAAGAATTCGGCCACCCAAAATTATCTAGGGCCAAAATTCGGTCACTATATATGTATAGTGAGAATTTTCAGCCAACCCTAGTTGTTTTCCTAGAATAATTTATTTTCTTTTGCAAAAGTGAAAAAATAAAAATCCTACTCTAATACTAGTGAGAATTCGGCCAAGAGGGTTTGTGAGAGAAGAATTGTTCTTGCTTCGATAGTGTACTAGTGATCTTAACATCAAGAGATCTTGTACACACTTTCGAATTAGGTTCACGCGAATTTCAATCTTACGATTGTGAATTCAAAAGTGACCAGAACATTCTTAGCAACCTTTTGGAGATTATAGTGACTAACAGAATCAGAAAAGTGTTTGTTTGTCCATTCTCAGGTTCATAATTCAAAGAAGGGAGACCACGCTCCTAGGTGATTCACGTTCGTGATCGGTTTTGGAAGATCTTGCGCATTACCATCGACGTTAGTCAATCGGATCACACGACAAAGGTATTTCATCTTTTCGTATGTATGATTAATTAATTAAAAGGTTAAGGTTCAATATGGAAATTTTTTTAAAATATACTAAACTCTATTTTAGTCTCGCTTTCGCTGTGTGCACGTATTTTTCCCTACATATATGTGTCCTTGCATCATTGTGCTTATTTGGTAATAACACATTCACACATGATTTATTATGCTCATGCATTGATCTCATATTGACATATATTGTAGAAATGCAAGTACTAGGACTATGTCTAGAAAATTGCATACTTGTGTGATCTTGTATTTATTTGTTTGGGTTTTTTTTATCTTGAACTTGAATATGATCTCATATGATTCCTTGTTCAGTTCCAGTCATTTCGGTTACTGATGAGCCATCTTGTGCTCACAAAAACAATGTTTTTAATTTGATCTTTGAAAACCCTTTTTTAGCCACTTAAAATCCTTTAAGGTGTAAATTTATAGCAAGTGGTAAGCAAGTTCGTTCCACAGGGAGATGGAGTGTTATGTCAGATAGATTGACTAACCTTAAACAAAATAAAATAAATTATTGAATGTGATAGTTGTGTGGTTTCATAAACCACCAAAATTACTACTAAAATGAATATGCAAAAATGATATGAAAAATAGAAGACTCAACAATCTTGATAAGATAAATGGATGTAAACAATTAATATAGATGCTAGGTAATAGATTGATTAGCAAGTGGGTGTGGGTAGTGCTTTTTAAGCCACTTTAATGGACCAATCTCTACATGTTAACCAATTGAGGTTTAGATTAGTGTGGTTGATATACCCTCCACTAATATATCCTATTTATTGGGTTCTTAATCACACAAGGGTGTCAATCCAAGAATGATTGCATAGCATGTTATTCTAAACAAGATTGCAATTAACAAGTGGATATACAAGTCAATCACATAGTGAATAGAATCTAATGAATAAATAAATAGAACACATATAAAGATTCATTACAAAGCTTAAGCAAATACCCCCGACCAAATGATCCTCAAATCTATCCCCTAGATTAGGGGTTTAGTTACATATAGTAGCAATAAAATAGAAAACAAGTAATAGGTAAGGAAATCACCCTTGGGCCTTATTCTTTAATGCTTGATCCTTCCTTTCCTTTTATGCTTCAAGTGCAAAGAGTGGGAGAAGAGGATGTGTCTAGATAGGTGGGTGTCTAATGGTGAGTGACAAAGGTATTGGGGGTGTAAAGAATGGTAAGAGAGGAATGATTTAGGGAAGTAGTCAAGATTTGGTGTTGAGGTTTTGGATGGAAAAGGTGAGTTCAAGTGTAGAAATGGAGGAGGTTGAAAGTGTTAGGATTATGCTCAATAGCAAGAGTGTAATATTGTAATTAACAATCTTTTTCATATTAATAAAGTGATTTCTGGTTTAAACAAATCTTATAGCATTTATAGTTTAATATTATAACTGTCAAAGTAAATAATCATAAGGTCTAAAGACTATGAGAAAAGAAGAATTGTTCGTACATCTGGATATGTATGTGGTAGACACAATTCTTTAGTTAGTCTTGAATATTGTTCACAACTTAAGTTAAAGGTTGGGCACCTTTATCTTGTTAAAGTTGTAGAATTCTTTTGCTAGCATTTGAGTGGGATCAAATGAGATATGATGAGTCTAAAATCATCGGAGTGTTTTCGAGCAAAAGAATCTAGTGCACTGGGTGCATTGAACTGGATCACAATGAAATACTTTATCTATAACCATCAGTAGATAAAAGTCTTTTCAATCAGAGAGTCTATCTTAATCCTGAGATAAATGATGGACTTATGGTTGCAAGTGATATCATTTGAGTTATCAATGAGTACGATTATATCGCATAGTCTATCCTCGATAGTTTGGTGATATTCATTTGTTAATCGATAGAGGACTTCATTTATAGATATGGATATCGTGGCTCCATTTATTAAATGAGAGTATAATATCATCATATGGATGTTTTGAGGTAATTGGATATTAAATCTCAATGTTGAGTTTTCGATAGTGTCTATTGAAAACATGGCTTCTGGACAAGTCAAAATATCCAAGTTCAAAACGTGGTCATATGAGTAAATATGGTAACTTGGAGAGTTATAGGTGGTCTATGAACTCTTGGCGATTACTGATATTAATCACGAGGATACACTATCTCCAACATGATTGTCTAGGGTATGAAAGAGGACCATCTTCCTTTTCTGTCTTTATTTAAGAGTTCAATTTTAGCTCTTTAGTGGAATGAGTTAAAATTAATGGATCGGACCTAAGTGAATCATTTGTTGATTGTGATTAGGTTATGTCTATTGAAGCTTAAATTTAGATAGCCCGCCAAGATCCCCAATCCACACGGACTTGTATGGATCACTTGATATATTCTACCAGACCAATTTATGGGTCCATTTAGAATTGTATTTAATATATTAAGAATATAATTTGCACATTATTTATTTAATGGGCTGCTCAATTATATTAATATATTAATGAAAGGCATGTGGGCTTGTTTCTTTTAATAAGAATGGGTCTGGTTCACATGTGGGCTTTTTATTTAAAGACCAATGGATTAAATGAAATAAGAAAATAATATATGGCCCATTTATAAGAGTGGGGCGGCAAGGTGTCTTTTTAACCTAATATATTATTTTGTTTCATTGTTTTAATTAAATAAGAATTAATTAATTTATTAATTAATTGTTTAATTAAGAAACAAATCTTTTCTGATTAGGAAATATGATTCCTAGAGTTATACTGTTGGTAGTAGTATACTTAAATTAAAAGACTTGTTTGATAAGAAAATAAATAATTAATTTTATTTATTTAATCAAATAAGAAGTCTTTTTATTTAGTCAAAATAAAAGAATAAAAGATCTATGAGTTGGATTAGGGTTTGAAGTCTTAAAACTAGAAGTGAATTAGGGTGCAACACAAACTCCTATTTTGTAGTGTGATTTGCAGCAACCCTAGTCCTTTTTAGGAAGAGGATTTTCGGCCACCCTAAAAGAAAAAGAGAGAGAGAATTCGGCAAAAGTGTGTGTGGTGCCTGATTCAATTTTCTTCTTCTTCTTCTCAATTCATAGAAAGGATTTTATTCTACTAAAAACAAAAAAAGAGTGAATAGATTATTCTTTGATGGTACACTAATTGCTTGTTCATCAATAAGCTTGTGTGTACAACATCGATTTAGGTTCACGCGAGTTTCGGTCATAAGATTGAGAACTCAAAAGTGACCGGAATAATCTTAGCCTTCTTTTGATTGTTTTGTGACTAACAAAAGAAAAGAAAAGTTTGTTTGTCCATTCTCAGGTTTGCAATTCAAAGAAAAAAAGGGAGACCACGCTCCTAGGTGATTCATGTTCGTGCTAGGATTGAAGATCTTGCGGATTACCATCGACGTAAGTCAATCGGATCACGCGACAAAAGGTATTCTTCTTTTGTTGATTATATATATGTTTAATTAATTAAAGGGTTAAGGTTCATAAAAAGGAAAAAATTTTAAAGTTACTAAATCTATTTTTTTTTAGTCTCGCTTCCGCTGCGTGTACTACGATATTTTTCCCTACAGAAAGATGAACAATTGAGGAGAAAATCTAGATCTAATCTCTGTAAATTCATGCTCTAAGTTATGCTAGGATGTTCTCTGAAGATGAAGAGCCAAAGTATTTATATTGGCACTTGAACATGTACTAATAACTGCTTGATTCACTGATGTGGTGCGAATGTCGCCGTTTTGTCTCCATGGTGACCTTGGGGGCGCAAAACGATTACGCCTTCCGAGATTCAGATGTCGCCATAAAAGTCATCTTTTTTGCCTTAGAGCAAGTGGCGACACAATGTATTTTCCAATGAGGTCGCCATTTGTCCCTACAAGATCGACCCTAGAGCAAATGGTGACACTGTAGTAATTTTTGAGGTGTCGCCATGGCGACCTGCAAATGGCAACACACCCTGCTGCTTTAACAAATCCTTTGTCGCCATGGCGACCCTAGAGCGACCTAAGGGCGACACCTCTGATGCTTGAATAATTCCTCTATAGCCATGGTGCCCAAATAACGACCTCATTTTGCTCATATAGCGAAAATGCCCTGTTTCACCTAATTGTGTGTCTTTTTGCACCAAAGTCCTCATATTCTTCCCAAATGCTGTTGAAGCCTAATAAAACCTGAAATACCCGATTTTACAACATTAAATATGGGGAAATGCTCGAGAATCAAGTATAAAGAAACAGGAATAAGGGTCAAAATCATACCAATTTTGGCTTGATCAGTTACTCACTCATTTGATTTCGAGTTCAAACGAGGAAGTTACGCTACTTTACATTCTCTTACAATGCATTGTCTTCGTCTTCATGTATCGAGTCGATTTCATATCCAATTGTTAATGTTTCATAGTCTTTCTCATGTGTCATTGAGTTACGATTCATAATCCAAAAGAGGATTTGAATTCAAAGTCTGGAGGCCAGAGAACTCACGAAGGGCGCAAAAGGGAGCGAAGGAGAGGATAAGTGGCAAAGGCCACCACCCTTCCTTCCCATGGAGGCGCATGGCCACCACCGGAAAAAGGCCTCTCGGCCTCCCCCATGGTGGCCATGCACCTCTATGGGGATCAAGGGTGGTGGTGGCCGAATTCCCATTTTTCCCCTCTTCCTTCTCCAAGTGATTTCCCTCCTTATTTAAATCCAAGTTTCGTTCATCTCATTATCAAAACACATTGAACATTTGCATTTTTGTTTTAGTCATATCTCTCTCATCTCAACTCCGAATTGAGTGACCCAAAAGCCAAAATTATTGGTCTTGAAGAAAGGAACAAGTCCCAAGCATCTTCTTTGTGATTTGGATCAAGTTGAAAAGATATCCGGATTTCTCCTGGTGATCTGATCTCAATCCGAGTTTCATCTTTTCTATTGGTAATCATCTTCTTTGCATTTTTCTCTTGATCAACTTGATTGATGAAAAATGTCTAGATTTATTTTGATTCCTATTTTAGACTTGTTTGAATGAATTTCAAGTTATAGCTTTTTGTGATTTTTCATTGAACATATTTCAAAGCTTAACTTGATTCACATGAAATTGATTCTAGAAATATTTTGTGATGAGCTTGATTGTTGATTTCTAGGTTTTGATTTCATGATCTAAGAACTAGGATTTGTGATTGCAATATTGATTATTCTAATCTAGTTCTTATTGATTCACATGCTTGGATTTCTAGATAACTTTGTGATTGAGTGTTGAAAGCATATTCTAGTTTTCTCTTGCATGTTTATAGAGTTTGTGTGATCAACTTTATAAACATATTGGTTTAGAGAAACTACTCAATCAAATATAAAACATGGAGAAGAGAAACCTTTCTTGACAATCCAACCAAGCTTGCTCATCACTAGACTTAGTGAAGTCTTTCACGAGCATTTTTCAACAAAATAAACATTTTCCCAATTAACAAAGGAGGACAACCATTACAAACAATTATAGACTAAAGGTTGTTATCATAATAAATAACCTTGTAGATCCCGAATCACACTAATTGCTTTAAGTGACCCGCTCTGATACCAATTGAAAATGCTTACAAGGTTATACTAAACAACCTAAAAGGGGGGGGGGGGGGGGGGGGGGGGTGTGAATAGGTTGATACACTAGTTTTAAAAATTCTTTCGTGACTTATGTCAAAACCTTGGTGAGCATACAAATTATTCTTTAACAAGATTGTTATGAGAAAACAATTTGCACAAGTATGCTCAATTCACCACCCTTCGTCTACAAAACATATACCAAGAAACAACGTATCTCATATACAAGTATATTCAATGAAAAGCACATTCCACAAGTTGTACTATGAATATTACAATGAAAGATCACTAAGTAAAACTACACAACTTGATATAGAATATATCAAGATACAATGTTCAAATACTTACAAGATACAAGAAACAAATGTTGATCCAACAAACAATGTGTGCATCTCTTTCTTTATTAATAACTTGTTTACAAGGATGTGAGGAAATGAAAATCTTAAACAAGTTATAATGATCATACATACAAATATAAAGAGATAGAGACAGAGACATTTGACACATTGATTTTTACATGGTAAACCTCCGAAGAGGAAACATCCACGGGTTGAATCCATAACCACCAGCAAAGCAATCCACTATATGAAAAAGGACTTACACACACTTAAGGCTATCAACACAATGATATCCACCTCAAGCTATCATCTCCTAATATACCATCGGGCTAGTGAACCACTAAGCCTACTCCCTATTCAGGATGTGTCCTACACCTCTAGTAAGCAACTTCCTATCCAAGGCTCTCAAGCCTCTAGGAAGATTTCCTTGCTTAGCAATCTAGATCACAAAGATCCTAGTCAAGCTTCCCTAGCTCAACCATTCGGAATACCAAACTCCTTGCTAAGACTTTTGCTTGGCTATCCAGAACACATTCCTAGCCAAGTCTTCTTGCTCAAATTTAAGCTTCACTCACTCCAAGATGAGGCTTCCACTTTTTGCAAGGCAAATGATCTAAGTGATGCAAATGATGTAAACACATACAATATAGAATATATGATCAATACATCCTATGGAAACTAGAAATAATCAATGAGCACACAATGTATATTTTTCTAGTTTATGATCCAAAACATGACACCACACAAAATGATGCATGAGCATATGAAATATATGGATAAGGTACACTTCATGAAGATCTAGACATAGGCAACAAAGTACACAAAATAAGGTTGTCTAGACCTTAAACATGAACAAAAATCTAGAGCATGCAAAACACCTAAAACATGCCAAAACCTAGATTCTATTCATGTTACTAAAGCTTGAAAACTAAGCATGTTCATTAAGCATATATTTAAGACTTTAGAACACAAACAACAAAAATTCTAGAATTATAAGATATCATCAATGAATATTCTAGCAAGTACTTAGAGCAAATATATACACAATAATCAATTAAATCCTAATTAGCTCTAAATACAAAATCAAATGTGCTAATCCTAGATTTATTCAATTAAAGGGTCAAAGCACATTTCAAGGATTATTAATCATAAAATGATTCAATCAAGTCACAAATAATCCTAAATATCAAACTAATAACAATACAACTCTCAATCATGTGGAAAACTTAGAATCCAAGAAACTAGTTCACATATGTCTCTAATTAGACTTTTGATTAATATTGGTTATGAAACTATCTTTTTCAATACCATTCACCATACATACACATACATATAGAAGAAGAAAACCCTAGGTAATTGAAGATCAAAAAAATATGAAATAATAAAGTTTAGTTCAATACCTAAGAATCCCGTGCAGTTTCGGTTTTGAGGGAAGAACCACCTCAAAACGTGATCAAACAGCTGCAAACCTTTTTGGATAAGGTAGGAGACTTGAATACAAAGATTCTCCAACTTAAATCACTCAATTCGGAGTCCAAATGAGAAATTTATGGTGTTTGGAAGTTGGGAAAATTGGAGAGAATTTCAGCTCTATGAAATTCAAGTTTTATTCTTAGAATGAAATGAGAGGGAATGGAGAACATTTACAAGAATTAAAGAGAGGGAAAAATGAGCCAATCAACATGTGCCATGTCACCACCCATGTGTAGGTCACGTGCGGCACACATGGACAGAGAAGGTCTCTGGCCGTGTGCCACACATGGTCCACACGTGGTCTCCAAGCTTGGCCATTGGCATTGCTTTCTCCTCTTGTGCTCCACTCACGTTTTTTGGCCGTATTCGGGCCTTTGAACTCTGAATTCAAATCTATTTTTGGATTATGAACCATAACTCCTTTGCACAAAACAAAGACCACAAAACTTTGACAAAAGGTTGAGAATTCATCTTGGAAAATGACGATGAAGACAACTCAACGAATGAGAATGCAAAGTAGTGTAGCTACATCGTTTGAACTCGAAACCTAATGAATGAGTAACCGAAATGACCAGGACTCAATAAGGAATCATATGAGATCATTTTCAAGTCCAAAATATAAGAAACACAAACAAATAAACACAATGTCATACAAGCGTGCCATATCTAAGAGATAGTCATAAAACATACAATTCTACAATGTTTGACAATATGAGATCAATGCATGTGTATGTTTAAATGAGTGTGAATGTATTATACCAAATATTTGAACAATGATGCAAAGACACACATGTATGAATTATGTGTGTGTGCGCTTACGCCTTGCAAGAGGAAGAAAAATCTTGATACCTTAGCATCCAAGTATGCGATATTCCCCTTAAAGAAGATATTTGCACAAGATGTTGCTTCTTCACCTTTGAAGCTTTTTTTCTCCAAGAATCACCTTAGCAACAACTATTACAAATATAGAGAGTTTTACAATGGAATCAAGCTAATACAAATCAAGGATCTTACAATCTCCCCCTTTGGCTATTCCCTGGCAAAACCTCATCCTCACCATACATTGTTCACTCCAATAAACTCAATGTTGATAGCATTCTCTCATCCTCACATTACAGAGAGATCCCTAGACTAAAAGATCTTTAAGTCTTCTTGAGTCTTCGAGAATCCCTTCTTTGAACTTTAAAGTACCTATGAGAAAAGATGCAAACCAATAAGAGATCTTCTTCCAAAGAAGAATGTGAAAGGAAAAACATTTGCATGCGGCGGAAGCGAGACTAAAAAGAAGTTTAGTATATATATATATTTTCATATTTGAACCTTAACCCTTTAATTAATTAAACATATACACCAAAAGATATCATACCTTTGTCACGTGATCCGATTGACTATGCGTCGATGGTAATCCGCAAGATCTTCCAATCCAATCACGAACGTGAATCACCTAGGAGTGTGGTCTTCCTTCTCTTTGAATTGTGTACTTGAGAATGGATAACAAAAACTTTTCTGATATTTGTTAGTCAAAATAAACTCCAAAAGATTGCCAAAAATGTCCCGATCACTTTTGAATTCACAATCGTTAGATTGAAACTCGCGTGAACTTTATTCGAAATTGTGCACAAAACCTTTTGATGTAAAAGTTAGTAGTGCATTATCGAAATAAGAACAATCTCTTCTCACAATCTCTCTTGGTCGAATATCACACTAGTCTAAGAGTTGAATTTAATTTTTCTCTAGCAAAAGAAAAAACTTTCAATTGCAAAAACTAGGGTTCGCTGAACATACGCCTAATCTATATATATATAATCTTGCATGCCTAATATATATATATATATATATATGTGCACAAAAACTGCACGCCATTTAAATATATATCTATTGTTTTAATTACTGCATGCATTATATATCATATATATTGTGCACGACCATATATATATTATTGCCAAAAATCATATATATCTATATATATATATATCTCGGTCAAATAAATATTATATATATCTATAGAGCACAAATTCATCTTGCATTAAATCTCTATAGTACAAACCATAATCTAACTCTTTAGTGTATTTGTGACTATATAAAAGACTTCCTAATTTGACTAGACAAATAAAATTCCTTATTTATATACTTGTCAAATATAGTATTTTATATTTAATATACTACTACTAATAGTATATTAATAGGAAACATATTTTCTAATCAGAAAAATATTTGAGTCTTAATTAAATAATTAATTAACATATTAATTAATTTTCATTTAATTAAATAATAAAATAAACAATATAATGGGCTAATAAAATTAGCCTTGCCTCCCATGACCATTACTTGGGCCATATATTGTTTTTCTTATTTTATTAAATCCATTTGGACTTTATTAAAAAAGCCCACATGTGAACTAGACCTATTCTTACTAAAAGAAACAAGCCCACATGCCTTCCATTAATATATTAATATAATTAAACAGCCCATTAAATAAATAATGTGCAAATTATATTCTTAATATATTAAATACAATTCTAGATGGACCAATAAATAGTCCGGTAGAATATTTCAAGTGATTCATGCAAGTCCGTATGGATTGGGAATCTTGGCGGGCCTATCTAAATTTAAGCTCCAATAGACATAACACAATCACAATCAACAAATGATTCACTTAGGTTCAATCTATTAATTTTAGTTCATTCCACTAAAGAACTAAAATTGCACTCTTAAATAAAGATGGAATAAGTAAATGATTCTTGTTAACCACCAAAATCGGCGGAGGACCAAAGAAGAATTTTCCACCTCGATACAAGGAAGACGTAGGGATCCAGACAATATCCAGCTACTCCGTAAGAGGTGGGGTTCCAACTGATCTAGAAGAAGGAGAATCCTGATTGATCCGAATACATCCCCCTCTAACGGGATCAAGCCCAGCCATTCCCTAGCTTCTCAAGGACCCTGCTAGTATCTTGATTCACAAGCATTGCCCCGAGCCGAGCTACTCGCAAAATCCCTCCAATAGGGTCCAACCAACCATTCCTTGGCTTCCTGTGGACCCCACAGCACCCCGACACAAAGCTCCACCAAGTACCACGCTACAGTCTCACCTTATTTCAACCCTCAAGTAGCAGCAGGATGCTTAATAGTTCATACCTCCTGGTAGGGTCAGCCCGCCAAGCAGAAAGATACCAAGCTGTAAGACTCTCATGCCAAAATTGAAAGCTCTGTAAAAAAACTTATTGAAACGCCACCGTCTAGACAAAACAGAGGAGATGCACCCCTTCCCGCCAACTAAGAGCTCTATTTTAAGCAGGTCAACTCAGTTAGAATCCTCATAGGAAGGAAAGATTTGCATACGAGATTGACTCCTCCTAGGAAGGAAAGACTAGATTCTACACGTAAAAGCTTCGAGATTATCTCCTAAAATGAAGGAGGTCCTGCAATTGCCAAACCCTACACTGAAACTATAGGAGTGCATGGCAAGTAACGGGACCTATATATATATAACAAGTTTTTACACCATAAAAGAGGAAAAAAGGAGAAATCATCTCTAGAAACCCTATGCTAAGTTCTACTTATTGACACACACGAGTTCACCATCATCGCCATCCCCATAACTCACCGAATTTCATACTTTACAGTTAATCCAAAAGAAAAACAATAGTTCATGTACTTGTAATGCAAAGTGATGATCAATAAAAAGCTCATTCTTGTTTAGTTTCTTGTGCTCCAAACCATGTGAGCATTGTCAAGGACATAGTTGGTATTGAACCACTTGATACCCCTTCAACCGGGGTCAATCTTGATCCTGGTTCCCTTAAAGTCGTTATTTGGAATTTCACCCCAGTGACGATTTTTCGGTAACACTTTTGGCGCTGTCTGTGGGAAATATCCCAACCATTACTCAAACAACCTGGTTCTGCCTAGAGATTTTCAGAATGAGACTCCGATCATCCCAAGGTCATCCGAGCCTTCAGGACCCCAGTCCCTCGCTTCAGAGGCGGGGTAAAGGTATCAGGAATGAGAATCCACCACCAGTGCCCCCACCAGCTGTAGACCCTGTGCCTCAAAACCTCGCCAGACAGGAAGTTAATTAGGATGTCTTAGAACAGTATGCTGTAGCATACGTAGAAGCCATCCGACTCCGGATGATAGCCCAAGGGATCCCCTTTGAAGCAGCCGGGGTCCTAGGAGACACTGGCCCAAGTACCCAGGTACTAGTGTTCGACCGATTGGGTCCACTTCTCCCAGTTCGACAGGCGGGTCTCAAACCCAGACTAGTGAAGTCCGTAATTGAAGTTCCCCCTAGAAGGACCCAATCTCCACCAAAACCAAGGGCAAAGGAGAAGGATCCACATCCTGATTCAGAAAGAAGCGCTAGATCCTAAAAGAGCTCTAAAGAAAGACATCAGAGAGCAAAGCGAAAGGAGGTGGTCATTGATTCAGAATCTTCGGACAAAGAGGGTTCAGTAGCCCGATCCGGAACCAAGAAATCCTAGCGCCTAGAGGATCAGATGACCAAGATGGCAAATGAGTTGGAGTAGTTAAAGAAGGGAAAGCACCACAGAATCCAGAAACACCCATTGGGAGAGATGAATGCACCTTTCTCCAAGAGAGTTAGGGAGGCGGGGTTACCTCCCAAATTCAGGATGCCTTATGAGAAGTATTCTGGGATAGAGGACCCCGTCAGCCACCTGGAAAGCTTTATCCATTAAATGGAGGTTCAAAGCGCGACCCGGCTAGCCATGTGCAAAATGTTTCCTTCAACTTTGACCGACTGCGCCAAGACATGGTTCAGAAAGTTACCGCCAGGTAGTGTTGATTCCTTTTCTAAGCTTACCACAGCTTTTTGTGCACAGTTTTAAGGGATCAAGCCTCGTCCCAAGGATCATATCTTGCTGCATGATCAAGCCAAAATTGGTATGATTTTGGCCCTCATTTCCGATTCTTTTAGCTTGATTCTTGGGCATTTCCCCGTGTTTAATGTTGTTAAATTGAGTGTTTCAGGTTTTATTAGGTTTCAGAAGCAATTGAGATGAAAGTGGAGGACTTGTGCGAAAATGTCTCACAAATGGGAAGGAACAGGGCATTTTCGCCACTTGGACATGAGAGGTCGCTACATGAGCGCCATGGCAACAGAGGATTCTCCAAAGACATCAGAAGGTGGCCACTTGAGCGCCATGGCGACAGAAAGTCCCCAAATCAACCAGGTGGGGTCGCCACGGCGACCTCCCTTGCAAATGGCGACCTAGTGCACTCAAGGCATGGTCGCCACTTAGGGTCGCCAAAGTGGCGACCATGGCGACCTTGATGTTGCAAGTGGCGACCTCCTCACATTTGCAGGGTCGCCACTAATGGTCGCCATGGGGACCTAGAGGTGCAAGTGGCGACCTCACACAAAATACTCATGGTCGCCACTTGCCAAATAGCGAGAAAGATGGTTTTCGTGGCAACCTTCTCTTCTAACCGTTTTACGCACCAGGGCCGCCATAGCGACCAAATAGCGACCAAGGCTCCACCTCAGCGAATCAAGCAGTTATCAGTACACGTCCAAGAGTGCATATAAATAGATCGTCCCTCCATCTTCAAAGGCATCGAAAAATCAGAGAAAAATACAGAGAACAAATCTGAGATCTAGCTCAATCATCCATGGCACACCATACCTCATCCTCCATTTCTCTCCTTTAACTCATCTAATCCATCCAACCCTCAACACAAAACCTTGATTACTTCACTACATCATTCCTCATCCCACCATTTCTCCACCAAAATCCTTAGTAACTTTCTGTAGGGAAAAATATACCCGCAGCGGAAGCGAGACTAAAAAAATAGTTTTAGTAGCTTTTAAATTTTTTCCTTTTTATGAAACTTAAACCCTTTTGATTAATTAAAGACATATAATAAATAACAAAAGATGAATACCTCTTGTCGCGTGATCCGATTGACTTACGTCGATGGTAATCCGCAAGATCTTCAATCCTAGCACGAACGTGGATCACCTAGGAGCGTGGTCTCCCTCTTCTTTGAATTGCAAGCCTGTGATTGGATAAAACAAACTTTTCTCTGATTCGTTAGTCACAAAAACAATCAAGAGAAACCTAAGATTATTCCGGTCACTTTTGAGTTCTCAATCTTGTGATCGAAACTCGCGTGAACCTAGATCGATGTAGTATTCACAAGCTTATTGAAGAGTAAGCAAATAGAATACCATCAAAGAATAATCTATGTTTCCTTTTGTTTTTAGTAGAATAAAACCTCTCTATCTATGAGTTGAGAAGAAGAAGAAAATAAAAATTATGCACATCAAAACCTTAGTGTGGCCGAAAATTATAAGTGGCCTTATATATGTGGCAAAATTTCTTTCCTCTTTTTTTAACTAGGGTGGCAGAAATCTTTAGTCAATTAGGGGTTAGGGTTGCCGCAATTCCCAAACAAAAAAGGAAGTTTGAATTGCACCCTAATTCCTATTTAGTTTAAGATTTCCAAACCCTAATCAAACTCATAAATCTTTTATTCTTTATTTTGACTAAAATAAAAAGACTTCTTATTTGATTAAATAAATAAAATTAATTATTTATTTCCTTGTCAAACAAGTCTTTTAATTTAAGTATACTACTACCAATAGTATACCAATAGGAATCATATTTCCTAATCAGAAAAGATTTGTTTCTTAATTAAACAATTAATTAATAAATTAATTAATTCCTATTTAATTAAACAATGAAAACAAAATAATATTTAAGGTTATTAAGTCACCTTGCCGGCCCATATAAAATATTGGGCCAAATATTATTTTCTTATTTCATTTAATCCATAGGACTTTAAATAAAAAGCCCACATGTGAACTAGACCCATTCTTACTAAAAGAAACAAGCCCACATGTCATCCATTAATATATAAATATAATTGAGTAGCCCATTACATAAATAATGTGCAAATTATATTCTTAATATATTAAATGCAATTCTAGATGGACCCTAAATTGGTCCGGTAGAATATATCAAGTGATCCATGCAAGTTCATGTGGATTGGGGATCTTGGCGGGCTATCTAAATTTAAGCTTCAATAGACATAACCTAATCACAATCAACAAATGATTCACTTAGGTCCGATCCATTAATTTTAACTCATTCCACTAAAGAGCTAAAATTGAACTCTTAAATAAAGACAGAAAAGGAAGATGTTTCCTCATTCATACCCTAGACAATCATATTGGAGATAGTGTATCCTCGTGATTAATATCAGTAATCGCCAAGAGTTCATAGACTGCCTATAACTCTCCAAGTTACCATATTTACTCATATGACCACATTTTGAACTTGGATATTTTGACTTATCCAGAAGCCATGTTTTCAATAGACACTATCGAAAACTCAACGTTGAGATTTAATATCCAATTACCTCAAAACATCCATATGATAATATTATACTCTCATTCGATAAATGGAGCCACGATGTCCATATCAATAAATGAAGTCCTCTATCGATTAACAAATGAATATCACCAAACTATCGATGATAGACTATGCGATATAATCGTACTCATTGATAGCTCAAATGATATCACTTGCAACCATAGGTCCATCATTTATCTCAGGATTAAGATAGACTCCTCGATTGTCCTGATAATGATATTACTTTTATCTACTGACGATTATAGATAAAGTATTTCGTTGTGATCCTGTTCAATGCACCCAGTGCACTAGATTCTTTTGCTCGAAGACACTCCGATGATTTTAGACTCATCATATCTCATTTGATCCCACTCAAATGCTAGCAAAAGAATTCTACAACTTTAACAAGATAAAGGTGCCCAACCTTTAACTTAAATTGTGAACAGTATTCAAGACTAACTAAAGAATTGTGTCTACCACATACATTTCCAGATGTACGAACAATTCTTCTTTTCTCATAGTCTTTAGACCTTATGATTATTTACTTTGATAATTATTAAACTATAAATGCTATAAGATTTGTTTAAACCAGAAATCACTTTATTAATATGAAAAAGATTGTTAATTACAATATTACACTCTTGCTATTGAGCATAATCCTAACAATCTCCCACTTGCGCTATAGCAAATGTGTCATATCTCTCAAGCCCATATTCTCTAGGTGCCCATCGAAACTCTTCTGAGGTAGAGCCTTTGTGAAGGGATCTGATAGATTTTCTGCTGACGCGATTTTGGTAATCGTCACGTCACCTCTTTGAACAATCTCCCTTAAAAGATGATATTTTCTTTCAATGTGTTTACCTCTCTTGTGACTTCTTGGTTCTTTCGAATTAGCCACTACTCCACTGTTGTCACAGTAGATAGTGATCTGCTTATTCGCACTGGGAACCACTTCCAAGTCAATCAAGAATTGGCGGAGCCAAACAACCTCTTTGGCAACCTCGCATGCAGCAACATACTCAGCTTCCATGGTGGAATCAGCAATACAAGATTGCTTGATGCTCCTCCATATAACTGCTCCTCCTCCAATAGTAAACACAGCCCCTGATGTAGATTTTCTGAAGTCATAATCAGATTGAAAATCAGAATCTGTATACCCAACGGGAATTAAATCTCCTCCAGAGTATACAAGCATATTATCTCTCGTTCTCTTAAGATACTTGAAAATATGCTTGACTGCCGTCCAATGATCAGGACCAGGTTTCGATTGAAACCGGCTAACTATGCCAACAGCAAAACAAATATCTGGTCTAGTACAGAGCATTGCATACATGAGACTTCCAACTGCCGAGCCATATGGAACTCTACTCATGAATTGCTCTTCATGCTCATTCTTAGGAACTTGTTCCTTAGAAAGCTTGATTCCATGCCTGAAAGGTAACATACCTTTCTTGGAATCCTGCATGGAAAACCTAGACAAGATCTTGTCTATGTATGAAGCTTGGGATAATGCAATCGTTCTATTCTTTCTATCCCATGTAACTTGGATACCTAGAATAAAACTTGCTTCTCCTAAGTCTTTCATATCAAATTGTTTTGCTAACCATTCTTTTACTGATGTCAATACACCTACATCGTTTCCGATGAGTAGTATATCATCAACATAAAGAATCAGGAAAACTAACTTGTCGCCTTTAATCCTTTTGTATACACAAGGTTCGTCAAGATTCTGAATAAATCCAAAACCTTTGACAGCTTGATCGAACCTTATGTTCCAGGATCTGGATGCTTGCTTTAATCCATATATGGATTTCTGCAACTTGCATACCTTTTCCATTTGGCCCTTTTCAATGAATCCCTCTGGTTGCATCATGTAGATGCTCTCGTCAAGACTTCCATTAAGGAAAGCTGTCTTGTCGTTCATTTGCCAAATCTCTAGATCTAAAGATGCTGCAATGGATAAGAGTATCCTAATGGATTTAAGCATGGCCACAGGAGAGAAGGTTTCCTTGTAATCGATAGCTTCTTTCTGTGTATACCCTTTAGCTACCAATCTAGCTTTAAAGGTTTCCACCTTTCCATCCATACCTCTTTTCCTCTTGTATACCCACTTGCACCCAATGGGTTTTATCCCTTTAGGCACGTCTACAAGGGACCAGACTTTGTTATCGAACATAGATTCAATCTCAGATTGCATTGCCTTTTGCCAATGGCGACTATCATCCTCCATAGCTTCCTTGTACGTATAGGGATCATCGTCGTCCGGGAGATTCTCCAATGATTCTCCCAGACCGATGTATCTTTCGTGTTGTGTTCTAACCCTCCCACTACGACGAGGAATGGTAGGTTGTTGACCTTGTGTTGGATCGGAACTTACAATTGGGTTTGGTTGTGTAACCTCTCGTGGAATTGTATCTCCTGACATGTCATTCAGGACAATTCTACTTCTAGGAACAAAATCATTCATATAGTCCTTTTCCAGAAATTTAGCATTTGTCGAAACAAATACTTTAAGATCTGAAGGACTATAAAAATAATATCCTTTAGTTTCTTTTGGATACCCTACAAATATACATGTTTCTGAACGGGACTCCATCTTTTCTGTCTTTCCTTTTAACACATGCGCAGGACAACCAAATATCCTTAAGTGTTGTAAACTAGGCTTGCGCCCAATCCACAACTCATGCGGTGTTTTAGGGACAGACTTAGATGGTACATCGTTTAGAATGTATATAGCAGTTTGTAAAGCATATCCCCAAAAAGAAATAGGAAGTGTTGAATAGCTCAACATAGACCTAACCATATCCAAAAGAGTTCTATTTCTCTTTTTTGCTACCCCATTTTGTTGAGGTGTACCTGGTGCAGAAAACTGAGAAACTATCCCATTATCAATAAGATATTTCTGAAACTCACCAGATAGATATTCTCCACCACGATCAGATCTCAAGATTTTTATGTGTTTCTCAAGCTGATTTTCCACTTCAGCTTTAAATGCTTTGAACATGTCAAAAGCATCCGACTTATGTCGCATGAGATACACATAGTCAAATCTTGAGTAATCATCTGTGAAAGTGATGAAGTACTCATATCCACCTCTAGCTTGAATGCTCATAGGTCTACATACATCAGTGTGTATCAATCCTAAACATTCAGTAGCTCTGGCACCTTTGGCAGAGAACGTCCTTTTGGTCATTTTACCTTCCAAACAAGATACACAAGTTGGTAGATCATCAACCTTTAAGTCACTCAAAGGTCCGTCACATACCAATCTTTTAATCCTATTAAGGTTAATATGACCTAGGCGTAAATGCCATAGGTAGGTTTCATCTTTTGATAATTTAACTCTTTTATGATTAGGTTCCGTTAATTCTGTGTCTAACGAGTGAGAGATATTTCTATGCAAAAAGTATAGACCGTTTTCCAATGTACCTTTGCAAATAATTTTGTCATTCTTACTAATAATAAAAACTTTATTAAAAGTAACCGAATATCCAAATTTATTCAAACAAGAAACTGAAATTAAATTCCTCTTGAATTGAGGTACATAATAAACGTCTATCAAATCCAAATGCCTTCTAGAATCTAAATAAACTCTAATATCTCCCACTGCACTTGCAGACACTAACGTTCCGTTGCCCAAGCGTAAATTGATTTCATTCTTACTCAGCCTTCTCCTTTCTTGGAACCCCCATTAGGAATAACAAACATGATTATTGGCTCCAGAGTCTACGATCCAAGAATCTGTAGAATCTGCCAGAAAACATGTTTCAAGATAATTTAAATTACCTTCTTCCTTCTTGTTCTGGGACTTTGGGCAATTTCTCTTCCAATGTCCCTTTTCACCACAAAGGAAGCATTTCCCTTTGATCTTGGTTACTTTCTTGGTCTCCTTCTTGGTAGGCCCAAGTTGCTTTTTCTTCTGTTGTTTCTTGACCTTTTGACGGGCCTTAACAGTAACAACTTTACCAACCATATGAATCTCTTGACCTTTGCCTTTCACAAGGATCTTTTCAGCACTTTGAACATCTTGCATCAGGCTCTGTAAGGTGTATTCCTTTTTGTTCAAAGTGTAGTCCAATTTGAACTGATCAAAGGAATCTGACAATGAATTGACAACCATATCAATTTTTGTCTCACCATCTATCTCAGCGCCATGCAGTTCAGCAATGTTGAGATGTGCTATGACTTTCATCATGTGATCCTTCACAGCCTGTCCAGGTTTCATCCTAAGATTCATAAAAGCAGTCACTGCCTCTCTCTTAGTTTTCCTAGACTTCATAGCAAACATCTCCTATAGAGACATCATTATATCAGCAGCAGACTCCATTCCTTCATGCTGCTGTTGCAACACGTCGGAGATAGTGGCCATAATATAACATTTGGCCATATCATCTGAAGTCTTCCACTGCTCATACTCATCTCTTTGCATTATGCTTGATTCAATATTAGGAGTAGGTGGTTTAGGAGTAGTTAGAACAAACTTATGTTTTTCACTTTGCAGCAACAACCCAATTTTCCTTTTCCATGTTACATAATTATCTCTAGTTAAGGTGTTATCTTTCAGGATGTTCATAAGTGATGGGGTCATGATTTCTGAATAAAAACAAAACATATATAAGTAAATAATTATTATAAAGCACTTTAAATATTTATCTTGAATTAAATGAATAACTCAATCATAAAAATTCAACGGTGATCTAACACCCATAAATGTTACTCCTCCTTTGGGAGTTCGCACCATTTACTAGTTAGACTAAGTCCCACCTAATTGTTAACATAACAACCAGCGTTTTCAATTTTAGCCTTGCAATTTTACTGACAAGAACTCTTGAGAGGATATCAATAAAATTACATTGAGTGTGTTACCAAGATATCGACCCTCAACTTTCTCTCACGAAAATCCCTCCTTGGGGAGTAGATCTCGTTTGAGTCCATTGTCTAGTCTATCCTTGTAAGGAAGTATATTGCTAAATTCCATTCATGGATGGCCCTTGGGGGGATTACCAATAAATAATTAAGCTCAACTAATCTTGGAAGCCATAGGTGTTACAAAAACACCTTCTCCCACTCAATTATTTAAGGCGTGTGATTAAATCCCATAGAATGATTTACCAAGTTATCTAGATGCCAATTTAGATACCTAAATCATTCAATGCATGTTCATACCAAAAGAGATATATGAGTGGCACTCCTATTCTATATGTCATGTTATCATACAATAACAAATATTGTAATATTTAAGCATAAATTAAATAGCAACAATTTTGGCCAATCCTAGAAAAACAAGTAAATTACAATGACTTTGGAATACAAGATCTTCAAGTGGCCCATCAACCATACGCTCATCCTTCGGCCTCCCAACCTTGGGATTGCACGGCCCACAACCCCACATAAGGGGCTGCCATGCGCAGCCCAATAGGCTTTGCAAGGCTGCCGTGCGCAGCCCACCAAGCTTTGGGCTTGCCATGCGCAGCCCAATCCACTCCTAGGGTGCGCACGGTGCTCGTTCTCGGTTCCGGTTGCTTCACGTCTTCGATTCTTCGATGTAGAACGTGTTACAATTTAATTTAAACAAATAAAAATACTGCAGAAAAAAAAAATTTAATCACAGCAGTAAAAAAATACTGCACTATATTTTTAATACATTAAAAAAAACTGCAGCAATATTTAATACATAAAAAAAAATATATAGCAACTGCCAAGAAGGAATTATGGCGATGATAGACCACCCTTCTTGTTACAATTCCATAACAAAAATACATTGAAAATCTAGGACCAAAATCGACCAATAACAATCCACATAAGACATATATAAATCCATACATCACATGTAATTATATATGCGAATACCTAGAGTGCCATCTCTTTCTAAACATGCATAATCACAATAAAAAGAAATCGATCCACGTATATATATGTTAATTAATTAAAAGGGTTTAACCTAGGCTCTGATACCAATTTTAAGGAAAAATATACCCACAGTGGAAGCGAGACTAAAAAAATAGTTTTAGTAGCTTTTAAAAATTTTCCTTTTTATGAACCTTAAACCCTTTTGATTAATTAAAGACATATAATAAATAACAAAAGATGAATACCTCTTGTCGCGTGATCCGATTGACTTACGTCGATGGTAATCCGCAAGATCTTCAATCCTAGCACGAACGTGGATCACCTAGGAGCGTGGTCTCCCTCTTCTTTGAATTGCAAGCCTGTGATTGGATAAAACAAACTTTTCTCTGATTCGTTAGTCACAAAAACAATCAAGAGAAACCTAAGATTATTCCGGTCACTTTTGAGTTCTCAATCTTGTGATCGAAACTCGCGTGAACCTTGATCGATGTAGTATTCACAAGCTTATTGAAGAGTAAGCAAATAGAATACCATCAAAGAATAATCTATGTTTCCTTTTGTTTTTAGTAGAATAAAACCTCTCTATCTATGAGTTGAGAAGAAGAAGAAAATAAAAATTCTGCACATCAAAACCTTAGTGTGGCCGAAAATTATAAGTGGCCTTATATATGTGGCAAAATTTCTTTCCTCTTTTTTTAACTAGGGTGGCCGAAATCTTTAGTCAATTAGGGGTTAGGGTTGCCGCAATTCCCAAACAAAAAAGGAAGTTTGAATTGCACCCTAATTCCTATTTAGTTTAAGATTTCCAAACCCTAATCAAACTCATAAATCTTTTATTCTTTATTTTGACTAAAATAAAAAGACTTCTTATTTGATTAAATAAATAAAATTAATTATTTATTTCCTTGTCAAACAAGTCTTTTAATTTAAGTATACTACTACCAATAGTATACCAATAGGAATCATATTTCCTAATCAGAAAAGATTTGTTTCTTAATTAAACAATTAATTAATAAATTAATTAATTCTTATTTAATTAAACAATGAAAATAAAATAATATTTAAGGTTATTAAGTCACCTTGCCGCCCCATATAAAATATTGGGCCAAATATTATTTTCTTATTTCATTTAATCCATAGGACTTTAAATAAAAAGCCCACATGTGAACTAGACCCATTCTTACTAAAAGAAACAAGCCCACATGTCATCCATTAATATATAAATATAATTGAGCAGCCCATTACATAAATAATGTGCAAATTATATTCTTAATATATTAAATGCAATTCTAGATGGACCCTAAATTGGTCCGGTAGAATATATCAAGTGATCCATGCAAGTTCGTGTGGATTGGGGATCTTGGCGGGCTATCTAAATTTAAGCTTCAATAGACATAACCTAATCACAATCAACAAATGATTCACTTAGGTCCGATCCATTAATTTTAACTCATTCCACTAAAGAGCTAAAATTGAACTCTTAAATAAAGACAGAAAAGGAAGATGTTTCCTCATTCATACCCTAGACAATCATATTGGAGATAGTGTATCCTCGTGATTAATATCAGTAATCGCCAAGAGTTCATAGACCGCCTATAACTCTCCAAGTTACCATATTTACTCATATGACCACATTTTGAACTTGGATATTTTGACTTGTCCAGAAGCCATGTTTTCAATAGACACTATCGAAAACTCAACGTTGAGATTTAATATCCAATTACCTCAAAACATCCATATGATGATATTATACTCTCATTCGATAAATGGAGCCACGATGTCCATATCAATAAATGAAGTCCTCTATCGATTAACAAATGAATATCACCAAACTATCGAGGATAGACTATGCGATATAATCGTACTCATTGATAGTTCAAATGATATCACTTGCAACCATAAGTCCATCATTTATCTCAGGATTAAGATAGACTCTCCGATTGTCCTGATAATGAAATTACTTTTATCTACTGACGGTTATAGATAAAGTATTTCGTTGTGATCCTGTTCAATGCACCCAGTGCACTAGATTCTTTTGCTCGAAGACACTCCGATGATTTTAGACTCATCATATCTCATTTGATCCCACTCAAATGCTAGCAAAAGAATTCTACAACTTTAACAAGATAAAGGTGCCCAACCTTTAACTTAAGTTGTGAACAATATTCAAGACTAACTAAAGAATTGTGTCTACCACATACATTTCCAGATGTACGAACAATTCTTCTTTTCTCATAGTCTTTAGACCTTATGATTATTTACTTTGACAATTATTAAACTATAAATGCTATAAGATTTGTTTAAACCAGAAATCACTTTATTAATATGAAAAAGATTGTTAATTACAATATTACACTCTTGCTATTGAGCATAATCCTAACACTTTCCACCAAAACACCCACATTCCAAGACATTTCCTCAACCTCCATTCCTTGCATCTAGGAGCATAGAGGAGAAGAAGGATCAAGCTTAAAGAAGGTGACCCAAGGGTTATTTCCTTACTATTTACTTCTTTTCATTTATTGCAAATATGTGTAACTAAACCCCTAATCCTGGGGATAGATTTGAGGATCAATTGGTTGTGGGTTTAGCTTAGCTTGTAATGAATCTCTTATGTGTTCTATTCATTCAAATGAATTAGATTCCATTCATTATAATTGACTTGTATATCACTTGTTGATTGCTATCTTGAGTGGAGTAATTTGTTATATATTCATATGTGGATTGACGATCCTTGTGTGATTAAGAATCCATTGGATATGATAGATTAGTGGTGGGTATATCAACCCCACTAATCTAAGCCTCTAAGTGGTTAGCATAATGAGATTGGTACATTAATGAAGCTAGTTAGATTACCCACATTCAATTGTTAATCGATCTATTCCCTAGCTATCTCATTAATTGATTTTATCACAATTCTTATCAAGGTGTTGAGTATTCTATTTTTCATAACATATGTTGTGTAATTTCATTTGAGTAGTTAGCATTTGTGGTTTTAGAAACCACACATCTATCAAACAATATGATTTACTTTATTATTCTAAGATTAGTCAATTTATCTAATTAACACTCCATTCCCTGTGGAACGAACTTGCTCACTATTTTGCTATCAAATCACATTTTAAAAGGATTAAGTGGCTTAAAGTGTTTTCAAGAATCAACCAAAAATCTACACTAATATTAATTTTGTTGAGTACACAAACGACCTCATCACTGCAATACGTGATTCAGGAGCGGGGTGAAACTCTGAGATCTTATGTGGAGAAATTCCATAAAGAGGTCGTCCAAATGGGTGTATTCGGCGAGAAGGAAACCTTAGCCAACTTTTGGAGGAACTTGTGGGCTGGCATACCAGGAAGCCTATTTCGCTCTTTTGCCAAGCATCCTCTAGTGACATACCAGGAAGCCTACAATCGGGCTCTGGAACAGGTGGACATAGAGGAACAGCTCCGGATTAAAATCGAGCACGATGAAGCCCGATTAGTGCCATGCCATAAGAAGGAAGCTTCGAAGCCCACACCAGCTAGGAAGTTCCAGAATCAGCCTCTGAACCGGTCTACCTACTAACCGCCTCCTATTCCTTCGTACCAGGAAAGGTATCCGGTCAGAAGATCACCCCCCATGGAGATCCCTTTTAAGGAAGTGTCCAGAGTAGCAAAAGAAGAAGAGGGATATAATCACTACACCCCTCTCAATGCTTCGCGAGAAACCATCTATCTCGCCATTCGGGATAAGGGCCTACTCAGAAAGCCAGGTCCTATGAAAGTCCCAGTTGACAGGAGGAATCGGTACAAATATTACAATTTCCACGAAGATATAAGGCACAACACCTCTGAATGCTACAACCTCTGCAATCAGATTGAAGGATTGGTAAGAAGAGGTCTTTTAACTGAATTTTTACAGCAGGTACGTGACAGCATCAAAGAAGGGAAACAGGTACAGAGCAGGATGCAGGAGGCAGCAAAAAGAAGGAGAGATGGTCAGAAAGATTTGATGCAGTAGATCCAGGTGATCCACACCATCAGTGGAGGCCCTACCCTAGCTGGAAGCTCCAACAATTCAAGAAAGAACCACGCAAGGAAGATTCCCAGGCTCAATGCTGATCATAAGGTACTTAAAGTCAGTAATGGATCCTGGGATCTATCTTGCTCCACCAAAATCATTTTCATAGAGGAAGATGTTTACAACACAGTTCAACCACATGATGATCCTATGGTAATTACAGTACAGATCACCAACTGTCTGGTACACCGCATCCTGATTGATACGGGAAGCAGTGTTGATATTCTGTTCAAGGGGGCTCACGAGCAACTCAATTTGAAGAACTCTTGTTACAACAGTTGCATCTCCCTTTTGTATGGGTTAATAGAGGACTCTGTAATGCCAATGGGGACAAAGATTCTGCCAATGATAGTCAGAGAAGCTCCTCTTCAATAGAACATAATGACGGAGTTCATTGTGGTAGATACCCTGTCTGCCTACAATGCAATTTTGGGTAGGCCTTTCCTTTCAGGGATTAGGGGGGGGGGGGGGGTGCTATCTATCTACCACAATGTTTTGAAATTTTCGGTGGGAACAGGAGTAGAAGAAGTTAGAGGGGATCAGTAGGTGGCCTGCATGTGTTACGCGGTGTCCACCAACCCCACTTCATTAGCTAAGCAATGCACACATGTGACCAGTGACCCAAGTCAGGGAGCGTCAGAGCGGGATGATTATGTCTTGAAGAAGGAGAGGTACTAGACATAATCGTGGAAGAGCCGGAGGAAGAAGAGCAGGGTTGGACCAGTGGGCATCTCGCAAATTAGTTAGAGGAGATCCTGATCAGGGGCGAAGATCCAACAAAGACAGTAAAAGTTGGAGGAGGTCTAGACCACGAAATCAAGAAGGACTTGTGATGACTCGCTTTTTGTGTCGTTACCAAATTGCGAATTATCAAAAGAATGTTTATAAATGAATTCTTATGCAATGTGCTTTAAGTTTTGAAAACTAGTAAAGTGGTAAGCTTAAGATTCGTTCCATAGGGATTAGGTTAGATTAATCAATTTGCTATCTAATCTAAGTTAGTCTAACTAGTGTGCAATAAAGTAAATCATGATTACTGGGATAGTGTGTGGTTTGAGAAACCACCAAACAATGCATGTAAAGTAAATATACAAAAATGTAAAGAGAGTATGAATGAAGATAGGAATCCAATACAAACAACTTAGATAAGAAAATGGGTTTAAACAATTAAGAGAGGTTTAGGGAAATGATAGAGTAGCTAATGGACCATTGAGCAATTCATACAAAACTTTATTAATGCACAATCTACACAATCAATGACCGATCTCATTCGAAAGTGTTGTTTAGGTTGTCACTACGAACCCTAAACAACTTCCCACCAAAATGCCTAACCGATTAAGGAAAGGGGGTCAAGGTGGGATCGGCTGGTGACGATCGATTGGCCTAGGCAATTGGGGTGATATCCCCACCAACAACCTAACCTATTCACTATGTGCTCTAATCAATCAAGTGTGTCAATAACTTAGCCAATTTTGTCACAAATAAATCCTACAACATATTGTAATCAACAAGTGTGTCAATACTCATTTAATCACATAAGTGCAAAATCTAATTAAAAAGTAAATAGAACTATAATCATGCAAACAAAATATCCAAAGCTTTAATAAATATTCAATGTCCAAATAATCTCTCAAATCATCCCCCTAAAATGGGGGTTTAATTATACATAATAACAAACAAGAAAAGGAAGTAAAATGGAGAGAAATCACCCTTGGGTCTCTCTTGTAAGTTTGATCCCCCTAAATATTACAATTTTTGTTGTTGTATGATAACATGACATATAGAATAGGAGTGCCACTCATATATCTCTTTTGGTATGAACATGCATTGAATGATTTAGGTATCTAAATTGGCATCTAGATAACTTGGTAAATCATTCTATAGGATTTAATCACACGCCTTAAATAATTGAGTGGGAGAAGGTGTTTTTGTAACACCTATGGCTTCCAAGATTAGTTGAGCTTAATTATTTTATGGTAATTCCCCAAAGGGACATCCATGAATGGAATTAAGCAATATACTTCCTTACAAGGATAGACTAGACAATGGACTCAACGAGATCTACTCCCAAAGGAGGGATTTTCGTGAGAGAAAATTGAGGGTCGATTTCTTGGTAACACACTCAATGTAATTTTATTGATATCCTCCAAAGCGTTCTTGTCAGTAAAATTGCAAGGCTGAAATTGAAAACACTGGTTGTTATGTTAACAATTAGGTGGGACCTAGTCTAACTAGTAAATGGTGCGAACTCCCAAAGGAGGCGTAACATTTATGGGTGTTAGATCATCGTTGAATTTTTATGATTGAGTTATTCATTTAATTCAAGATAAATATTTAAAAGTGCTTTATAATGATTATTTACTTATATTAATTTTTGTTTAATTAAGAAATCATGACCCCATCACTTATGAACATCCTGAAAGATAAAACTTTAACCGGTAATAACTATGTCACATGGAAAAGGAAAATTGGGTTGTTGCTGCAAGCTGGAAAAATATGAATTTTGTTCTAACTACTCCTAAACCACCTGCTCTTACTAATGAATCTAATGCAATGAGACGAGTATGAGCAGTGGAAGACCTCTAATGAGATGGCCAAATGGCTACCATCTCCGACGTGTTGCAATAGCAGCATGAAGGAATAGGGTCTTCTGCTGATATGATGATGTCTCTAGAAGAGATTCATATGGTTGGTAAAGTTGCTACTATTAAGACCCGTCAGAAGGTCAAGGAATAATAGAAGAAAAAGCAACTTGGGCCTACCAAGAAAGAGACTAAGAAAGTAACCAAGATCAAAAGGAAATGCTTCTTTTGTGGTGAAAAGAGACATTGGAAAAGTAATTGCCCAAAGTCTCAAAATAAGAAGGAACAAGGTAATATGAATTATCTTGAAACATGTTTTTCTGGTAGATTCTACAGATTCTTGGATCGTAGACTCTGGAGCCACTAATCATGTTTGTTATTCCTTACGGGGGTTTCAAGAAAGGAGAAGGCTAAATAAGAATGAAATCAATTTGCGCTTGGGCAACGGAACGTTAGTGTCTGCAAGTGCAGTGGGAGATATTAGAGTTTGTTTGGATTCTAAAAGGCATTTAGATTTGATAGACGTTTATTATGTACCTCAATTCAAGAAGAATTTAATTTCAGTTTCTTGTTTGAATAAATTTGGATATTCGGTTACTTTTAATAAAGCTTTTATTATTAGTAAGAATAACAAAGTTATTTGCGAAGGTACATTGGAAAACGGTCTATACTTTTTGCATAGAAATATCTCTCACTCGTTAGACACAGAAATAACGGAACCTAATCATAAAAGAGTAAAATTATCAACAGATGAAACCTACCTTTGGCATTTACGCTTAGGTCATATTAACCTTAATAGGATTAAAAGATTGGTAAGTGACGGACCTTTGAGTGGCTTAAAGGTTGATGATCTACCAACTTGTGAATCTTGTTTGGAAGGTAAAATGACCAAAAGGACGTTCTCTGCCAAAGGTGCCAGAGCCACTGAATGTTTAGGATTGATACACACTGATGTATGTGGACCTATGAGCATTCAAGCTAGAGGTGGATATGAGTACTTCATCACTTTCACAGATGATTACTCAAGATTTGGCTATGTGTATCTCATGCGACATAAGTCAGATGCTTTTGACATGTTCAAAGCATTTAAAGTTGAAGTGGAAAATCAGCTTGAGAAACACATAAAAATCTTGAGATCTGATCGTGGTGGAGAATATCTATCTGGTGAGTTTCAGTAATATCTTATTGATAATGGGATAGTTTCTCAGTTTTCTGCACCTGGTACACCTCAACAAAATGGGGTAGCAGAAAGGAGAAATAGAACTCTTTTGGATATGGTTAGGTCTATGTTGAGTTATTCAACACTTCCTATTTCTTTCTGGGGATATGCTTTACAAACTGCAATATACATTCTAAACCATGTACCATCTAAGTCTGTTCCTAAAACACCGCATGAGTTGTGGACTGGGCGCAAGCCTAGTTTATGACACTTAAGGATATTTGGATGTCCTGCGCACGTGTTAAAAGGAAAGACAGAAAAGATGGAGTCTCGTTCAGAAACATGTATATTTGTAGGGTATCCGAAAGAAACTAAATGATATTATTTTTATAGTCCTTCAGATCTTAAAGTATTTGTTTCGACAAATGCTAAATTTCTGGAAAAGGACTATATGAATGATTTTGTGCCTAAAAGTAGAATTGTCCTGAATGAGATGTCAGGAGATACAATTCCACGAGAGGTTACACAACCAAACCCAATTGTAAGTTCCGATCCAACACAAGATCAACAACCTACCATTCCTCGTCGTAGTGGGAGGGTTAGAACACAACACGAAAGATACATCGGTCTGGGAGAATCTGTAGAGAATCTCCCGGACAACGATGATCCCTATACGTACAAGGAAGCTATGGAGGATGTTGATAGTCGCCATTGGCAAAAGGCAATGCAATCCGAGATTGAAGCTATGTTCAATAACAAAGTCTGGTCCCTTGTAGACTTGCCTAAAGGGATAAAACCCATTGGGTGCAAGTGGGTATACAAGAGGAAAAGAGGTATGGATGGAAAGGTGGAAACCTTTAAAGCTAGATTGGTAGCTAAAGGGTATACACAGAAAGAAGGTATCGATTACGAGGAAACCTTCTCTCCTGTAGCCATGCTTAAATCCATTAGGATACTCTTATCCATTGCAGCATCTTTAGATCTAGAGATTTGGCAAATGAACGTCAAGACAGCTTTCCTTAATGGAAGTCTTGACGAGAGCATCTACATGATGCAACTAGAGGGATTCATTGAAAAGGGCCAAATGGAAAAGGTATGCAAGTTGCAGAAATCCATATATGGATTAAAGCAAGCATCCAGATCCTGGAACATAAGGTTCGATCAAGCAGTCAAAGGTTTTGGATTTATTCAGAATCTTGACGAACCTTGTGTATACAAGAGGATTAAGGGCGACAAGTTGGTTTTCCTGATTCTTTATGTTGATGATATACTACTCATTGGAAACGATGTAGGTGTATTGACATCAGTAAAAGAATGGTTAGCAAAACAATTTGATATGAAAGACTTAGGAGAAGCAAGTTTTATTCTAGGTATCCAAGTTATAAGGGATAGAAAGAATAGAACGATTGCATTATCCCAAGCTTCATACATAGACAAAATCTTGTCTAGGTTTTCCATGCAGGATTCCAAGAAAGGTATGTTACCTTTCAGACATGGAATCAAGCTTTCTAAGGAACAAGTTCCTAAGAATGAGCATGAAGAGCAGTTCATGAGTAGAGTTCCATATGCCTCGGCAGTTGGAAGTCTCATGTATGCAATGCTCTGCACTAGACCAGATATTTGTTTTGCTGTTGGCATAGTTAGCAGGTTTCAATCGAAGCCTGGTCCTGATCACTGGACGGCAGTCAAGCATATTTTCAAGTATCTCAAGAGAACGAGAGATAATATGCTTGTATACTCTGGAGGGGATTCGATTCCTGTTGGGTATACAGATTCTGATTTTCAATCAGATTCTGACTCCAGAAAATCCACATCAGGGGCTGTGTTTACTATTGGAGGAGGAGCAGTTATATGGAGGAGTATCAAGCAATCTTGTATTGCTGATTCCACCATGGAAGCTGAGTATGTTGCTGCATGCGAGGCTGCCAAAGAGGCTGTTTGGCTCCGCAAATTCTTGATTAACTTGGAAGTGGTTCCTAGTGCGAATAAGCAGATCACTATCTACTGTGACAACAGTGGAGCAGTGGCTAATTCGAAAGAACCTAGAAGTCACAAGAGAGGTAAACACATAGAAAGGAAATATCATCTTTTAAGGGAGATTGTTCAAAGAGGTGACGTGACGATTACCAAAATCGCGTCAGCGGAAAATCTAGCAGATCCCTTCACAAAGGCTCTACCTCAGAAGAGTTTCGATGGGCACCTAGAGAATATGGGCTTGAGAGATATGACACATTTGCTATAGCGCAAGTGGGAGATTGTTAGGATTATGCTCAATAGCAAGAGTGTAATAGTGTAATTAACAATCTTATTCATATTAATAAAGTGATTTCTGGTTTAAACAAATCTTATAGCATTTATAGTTTAATAATTGTTAAAGTAAATAATCATAAGGTCTAAAGACTATGAGAAAAGAAGAATTGTTCATACATCTGGATATGTATGTGGTAGACACAATTCTTTAGTTAGTCTTGAATATCGTTCACAACTTAAGTTAAAGGTTGGGCACCTTTATCTTGTTAAAGTTGTAGAATTCTTTTGCTAGCATTTGAGTGGGATCAAATGAGATATGATGAGTCTAAAATCATCGGAGTGTCTTCGAGCAAAAGGATCTAGTGCACTGGGTGCATTGAACAGGATCACAATGAAATACTTTATCTATAACCGTCAGTAGATAAAAGTAATTTCATTATCAGGACAATCGGAGAGTCTATCTTAATCCTGAGATAAATGATGGACTTATGGTTGCAGGTGATATCATTTGAGCTATCAATGAGTACGATTATATCGTATAGTCTATCATCGATAGTTTGGTGATATTCATTTGTTAATCGATAGAGGACTTCATTTATAGATATGGACATCGTGACTCCATTTGTTAAATGAGAGAATAATATCATCATATGGATGTTTTGAGGTAATTGGATATTAAATCTCAACGTTGAGTTTTCAATAGTGTCTATTGAAAACATGGCTTCTGGACAAGTCAAAATATCCAAGTTCAAAATGTGGTCATATGAGTAAATATGGTAACTTGGAGAGTTATAGGCGGTCTATGAACTCTTGGCAATTACTGATATTAATCACGAGGATACACTATCTCCAATATGATTGTCTAGGGTATGAATGAGGAAGCATCTTCCTTTTCTGTCTTTATTTAAGAGTTCAATTTTAGCTCTTTAGTGGAATGAGCTAAAATTAATGGATCGGACCTAAGTGAATCATTTGTTGATTGTGATTAGGTTATGTCTATTGGAGCTTAAATTTAGATAGCCCGCCAAGATCCCCAATCCACACGGACTTGCATGGATCACTTGAAATATTCTACCGGACCAATTTAGGGTCCATCTAGAATTGCAATTTAATATATTAAGAATATAATTTGCACATTATTTATGTAATGGGCTGCACAATTATATTTATATATTAATGGATAACATGTGGGCTTGTTTTTTTAGCAAGAATGGGTCTAGTTCACATGTGGGCTTTTTATTTAAAGTCCTATGGATTTAATGAAATAAGAAAAATAATATTTGGCCCAATACACATGTGGGGCGGCAACATGCTATAATGGCATTTAATATTATTTTGTTTCATTATTTAATTAAATAAGAATTAATTAATTTATTAATTAATTGTTTAATTAAAGTAACAAATCTTTTCTAAATAGGAAATATGATTCCTATTTGTATACTATTGGTAGTAGTATAATTAAATAGAAAGACTTGTTTGACAAGGAAAATAAATAATTAATTTTATTTATTTAATCAAATAGGAAGTCTTTTTATTTTAGTCCAATAAGGAATAAAAGATTATTGAGTTGGATTAGGGTTTGGAAATCTTAAACTAAATAGGAATTAGGGTGCAACTAAATCTCCAATATTTTAGGAGTGAAATTGCGGCAACCCTAATTTGATTTGGTAGAGATTTCGGCCACCCTAGGGCAAAAAGGAAGAGAAAAATTCGGCCACCTATATAAGACCACATATAGATTTCGGCCACCCCCTAGTGCTAATGTGCAGAATTTTTCTTCTTCTTCTTCTTCTAAACTCATAGCTAGAAATCTATTATTCTACTAAGAACAAAAAGAACATAGGTTATTCTTTGATTGTATTCTAGTTGCTTATTCATCTATGAGCTTGTGAATACTATATCGATTAAGGTTCACGCGAGTTTCGATCATTAGATTGAGAACTCAAAAGTGATCGGAATAATCTTAGGTTCTTTTAGATTGTTTTTGGGACTAACGGATCAAGAAAAGTTTGTTGAATCCAATCACAGGTTTGCAATTCAAAGAAAGGGAGACCACGCTCCTAGGTGATCCACGTTCGTGCTAGGATTGAAGATCTTGCGGATTACCATCGACGCAAGTCAATCGGATCACGCTACAAGAGGTATTAATATATTTTATTACTTTCTTATATATATATATGTTTGATTAATCGAAAGGGTTTAAGGTTCATAATTGGAAAATTTTTAAAAGCTACCCAAACATTTTTTTTGTCTCGCTTCCGCTGCGGGTACGTATATTTTTCCCTACAGTGATATCATTTGAGCTATCAATGTGTACGATTATATCGCATAGTCTATCCTCGATAGTTTGGTGATATTCATTTGTTAATCGATAGAGGACTTCATTTATAGATATGGACATCGTGGCTCCATTTATTAAATGAGAGTATAATATCATCATATGGATGTTTTGAGGTAATTGGATATTAAATCTCAACGTTGAGTTTTCAATAGTGTCTATTGAAAACATGGCTTTTGGACAAGTCAAAATATCCAAGTTCAAAACGTGGTCATATGAGTAAATATGGTAACTTGGAGAGTTATAGGCGGTATATGAACTCTTGGCGATTACTGATATTAATCACGAGGATACACTATCTCTAATATGATTGTCTAGGGTATGAATGAGGAAGCATCTTCATTTTCAGTCTTTATTTAAGAGTTCAATTTTAGCTCTTTAGTGGAATGAGCTAAAATTAATGGATCGGACCTAAGTGAATCATTTGTTGATTGTGATTAGGTTATGTCTATTGGAGCTTAAATTTAGATAGCCCGCCAAGATCCCCAATCCACACGGACTTGCATGGATCACTTGATATATTCTACCGGACCAATTTAGGGTCCATCTAGAATTGCATTTAATATATTAAGAATATAATTTGCACATTATTTATGTAATGGGCTGCTAAATTATATTTATATATTAATGGATGACATGTGGGCTTGTTTCTTTTAGTAAGAATGGGTCTAGTTCACATGTGGGCTTTTTATTTAAAGTCCTATGAATTTAATGAAATAAGAAAAATAATATTTGGCCCAATATATACATGTGGGGCGGCAAGGTGATTTAAAAGCCTTAAATATTATTTTGTTTTCATTGTATAATTAAATAAGAATTAATTAATTTATTAATTAATTGTTTAATTAAGAAACAAATCTTTTCTGAATAGGAAATATGATTCCTATTGGTATACTATTGGTAGTAGTATACTTAAATTAAAAGACTTGTTTGACAAGGAAATAAATAATTAATTTTATTTATTAAATCAAATAAGAAGTCTTTTATTTTAGTCAAATAAGGAATAAAAGATTTATGAGTTTAATTAGGGTTTGGAAATCTTAAACAAAATAGGAATTAGGGTGCAACTAAATCTCCAATATTTTAGGAGTAATAATTGCAGCAACCCTAATTGGTTTTGGTAAAAGAATTCGGCCACCCTAGTTAAGAATGAGAAAAAGAAAATTTGCCACATATAAGGCTATTGATGATTTTCGGCCAGCTTGGGGTTTATGTGCAGAAATTTTATTTCTTCTTCTTCTTCTTCTCAACTCATAGTTAGAGATCTATTATTCTACTAAAAACAAAAGGAACATAGATTATTCTTTGATGGCATATTGTTTGCTTGTTCATTAATAAGCTTGTATATACTATATCGATTAAGGTTCACGCGAGTTTCAATCATAAGATTGAGAACTCAAAAGTGACCAGAATAATCTTAGGTTCCTTTAGATTGTTTTTGGGACTAACGAATCAAGAAAAGTTTGTTTAATCCAATCACAGGTTTGTAATTCAAAGAAAGGGAGACCACGCTCCTAGGTGATCCACGTTCGTGCTAGGATTGAAGATCTTGCGGATTACCATCGACGCAAGTCAATCGGATCACACGACAAGAGGTATTAATCTTTTGTTTATTTTTATATCTTTAATTAATCAAAAGGGTTTAAGGTTCATAAAATTGGAAAAATTTTAAAAGCTACTCAAACTAATTTTTTTTAGTCTCGCTTCCGCTGCGGGTACAATTTTTCCCTACAATTTGGTCTAATATGACCATCAATACCACAATAATGACATGTAGGGTTGAAGTTAGAAATCATACATTCTCCTTGTGCATCCATAGGAGCTTTTCCATGTCTTTGTGGTTGTCTTGGTTGTTCGATAGGATCTCTCCTTCTTTGTTGATGACCAAGACTAGGTTGCTTCCCCAAATGAGCTTGCATGATTGGATTCTTCCCTTGATGAATTTGAGCTTGAGGGAAGTTAGTGTGAGGAAATCTTGTAGGTTGACTTCTTGAGGCTACCTTCACTTGTGCACTTTGAGAACATTGTCCTAGATCAATCTTCTTCCTAGGAGTGTGCACGAATGAAGTTTCTTTGTTGCCAAGGCTCTTGACACTCATAGTCTTGTTAGGAGTGGGAATCTCCTTTTCATCTTCAAAGCCAAGACCTCTCTTGTCATAGGGGCCTTTTCCAATACTCAACATATGGTTGAGTTTTTCCGTGCTAGAGGCCATCTTTGCCATTAACTTTCTAGCATCATCAAGCTCCCTTTTCAACCCTTCTTCATTCCTCTTAGACAAAGCTAGCTCATCTCTTAGCTTGTCTTCATCCACCATGGATCTCACCACTTCTCTACTCAAGTGGTCCACTTGTGTTGAAAGCTCAAGATTTTCTTCCTTTAACTTTTGAATCTCCTCTTCATTCTTTATCCTATAGCTTTCAAACCTTTTCAAGTAGTCTTCACGATCCATTTTCTCCACATTTCCATTTGTGGAGTGGGGTGACAAGTTCTCAACAATTTAGTCATCCCCTATATTCTCCATATTACCAATGGAGTCATTTCCCAAATCCTCCATCTCACCAATGAAGTCATCTCCTTCATCAAGATCATCAAATTTGTCTCTTGATGACATATGAGTCATATCCCAATGAGTAGCTACATCAATCTCTTCTGTAGCTACTTCTTCATCTAATCTTTCTATGGGATCACTCGTCAAGTCATCCTTGCCATCAACTTCATTTTCTACATATGTGACTCCAAAAGCCGTGTAGTTAATGGCAAGCTCCTCATCACTTGACAACTCATCTCCCTCATGGGAGTCATCACAACTATCACTCCACGAGGCGGCCATCACTTTTCCCTTCTTCTTGTCCATGCGATTTGCACAATCGGGGGCGAAGTGTCCTATACCACCACACTCATAGCATTGGACCACTTTCCTATCGGCCTTCTTTAGCCTAGGCTCAAACTTGTTGAAGGAACCCTTTTTCCTCAAGTCTTGGCCATTTGATCCAACACCACTCTTCTCGAACTTGGCAAACTTCTTGAACTTTTTCACAAATGCGTTAAGTTCATCGTCCGAGTCATCCTCCTTCTTGTTATGCTTCGACATCTTCAAAGCAATATTCTTCTTTTTCTTAGGAGGTGAGGTGATAGCTTTTCTTGACTCATAGGCTAGGAGTCTTCCAATGACTTCACTCGGCTTCATATCCTTGTACCCATCATTCTCTTCTAAAGCCGTCACTTTTGATTTGAACCTTTCGGGGAGAGATCTCATAATCTTCTGCTTGATTCTCCTATCTGAATATGGGTCTCCTAGTTGATGACTTTGATTCACAATGTCCATCAACTTCACTTGGAAGTCATTGAAGTGCTCATGATCTTCCATCCTAATGGTCTCAAAACTAGTTTGGAGGACTTGTAGTTTTGAATCCTTGACCACTTCGGTTCCTTCATGAGCCGTCTCTAGGATTTCCCATGCCTCTTTGGCAATCCTAGTAATTTGAACCAACTTGTATTGGTTCTCATCCATGGCACATAGGATGGCATGCATTGCCTTCCTATTCCACTTAGAAGTCTCAAACTCTCCATTAGTCCATTGAGCCTTTGGCTTGAGTGTAGGGAAAAATCAAGGTGCACGCAGCGGAAGCGAGACTAAAAAGAGTTTAGTATATTTTAAAATTTTTCCCATGTTTGAACCTTAACCCTTTAATTAATTAAACATATATACGACAGAAGATATCATACCTTTTGTAGCGTGATCCGATTGACTATGCGTCGATGGTAATCCGCAAGATCTTCCAATCCAATCACGAACGTGAATCACCTAGGAGCGTGGTCTCCCTTCTCTTTGAATTGTGTACCTGAGAATGGATAACAAAAACTTTTCTGATTTCTGTTAGTCACAATAAACTCCAAAAGATTGCTAAGAATGTCCCGGTCACTTTTGAATTCACAATCGTTAAATTGAAACTCGCGTGAACCTAATTCGAAATTGTGCACAATAAACCTTTTGATGTAAGGCTAGTAGTGCACTATCGAAACAAGAACAATCTTTTCTCTCAATCTATCTTGGCAGAATTTCTCACTACACTTAGAGTTGGATTTTTATTCTCTCAAAAAAAATAATTCTTTTCAAAGCAAGAACTTAGGGTTTAGAAAAATATATTAAGAATATATATATATTTGTATTTATGCACGCCTAATATATATATATATATATATGTATATATTGTTTCAAAACTGCACGCATATATGTATATATATTTTCAAAACCTTCACGCCTATAATATATGTTAGTATATATATCTCTTGTGCAATCACTGCACATCTCTTATATATACACATATAGTTTTATTCAAACACTGCTGCGTTATATAATTTATTTACTATTTATCATATAAATATATTATATATCTAGATATGCAATTGCCATATCAATATAATATTTAAACCCTAATCCAACTCTTTAGTGAATTTGTGACTATCTAAAAGACTTCCTAATTTGACTAGATAAATAATATTCCTTATTTATGTACTTATCAAATATAGTCTTTTATTTTAAATATACTACTACCAATAGTATACTTCTAGGAAACATATTTCCTAATCAGAAAAAGATTTGATTCTTAATTAAATAATTAATTAATATATATTAATTAATTTCCATTTAATTAACTAATAAAATAAACAATATAAAAAGGCTAATTAAATCAACCTTGCCGCCCATATCAAAAAATGGGCTTAATATTGTTTCTCTTATTTTATTAAATCCATTTGGACTTTAATAAAAAGCCCACATGTGAACCAGACCTATTCTTACTAAAAGAAACAAGCTCACATGCCTTACATTATTATATTAATATAATTAAACAGTCCATTAAATAAATAATGTACAAATTATATTCTTAATACATTAAACACAATTCTAGACGGACCCAAAAATAGTCCGGTAGAATATATCAAGTGATTCATGCAAGTCCGTATGGATTGGGGATCTTGGCGGGCTATCTAAATTTAAGCTTCAATAGACATAACCTAATCACAATCAACAAATGATTCACTTAAGTCTGATCCATTAATTTTAACTCATTCCACTAAAGAGCTAAAATTGAACTCTTAAATAAAGACAGAAAAGGAAGATGTTCCTCATTCATACCCTAGACAATCATGTTGGAGATAGTGTATCCTCGTGATTAATATCAGTAATCGCTAAGAGCTCATAGACCGCCTATAACTCTCCAAGTTACCATATTTACTCATATGACCACGTTTTGAACTTGGATATTTTGACTTGTCCAGAAGCCATGTTTTCAATAGACACTATCGAAAACTCAACGTTGAGATTTAATATCCAATTACCTAAAAACATCCATATGATGATATTATACTCTCATTTAATAAATGGAGCCACGATGTCCATATCTATAAATGAAGTCCTCTATCGATTAACAAATGAATATCACCAAACTATCGAGGATAGACTATGCGTTATAATCGTACTCATTGATAACTCAAATGATATCACCTGCAACCATAAGTCCATCATTTATCTTAGGATTAAGATAGACTCTCCGATTGTCCTGATAATGAAAAGACTTTTATCTACTGACGGTTATAGATAAAGTATTTCATTGTGATCCAGTTCAATGCACCCAGTGCACTAGATTCTTTTGCTTGAAGTCACTCCGATGATTTTAGACTCATCATATCTCATTTGATCCCACTCAAATGCTAGCAAAAGAATTCTACAACTTTAACAAGATAAAGGTGCCCAACCTTTAACTTAAGTTGTGAACAATATTCAAGACTAACTAAAGAATTGTGTCTACCACATACATATCCAGATATACGAACAATTCTTCATCTCTCATAGTCTTTAGACCTTATGATTATTTACTTTGACAATTATAATATTAAACTATAAATGCTTTAAGATTTGTTTAAACCAGAAATCACTTTATTAATATGAAAAAGATTGTTAATTACAATATTACACTCTTGCTATTGAGCATAATCCTAACATTGAGAACTTCTTCTCAACCACCCGTGGGAGTCATCATAGGAGGAGCGTATCCATCTTCAATGGCCATCCATGCCCTATCATGGATTTGGCATAAGTACGCCTCCATCTTCCCCTTCCATGAGGAGTAGTTATCACCAGTGAGGAGAGGAGGACGCGTGCTAGAAGCACCCTCGTTGTTGCCACCGTTTCCACTCATTGTGAATGTGAATGAAATGAAATGAATGCAAAATGTATGAATGAACAAAAATCACACAAATGCAAAACACACCAAAATGAGCAAGGATCACCTATGTATGTCTAGGAACCCGCTCTGATACCAATTTAAACAAATAACTCGGTGTATTCTAATATTAATCTAGAGGGGGGGTGAATAGATTTTAACGATATTACCCAATTTTCGCGTTAAGTCAATATTACGAAAATGCCCCAATCTAGTCAATACAAATAACAAGTGTAATATGGTGCGGAATTATAAATGACACTTGATATTTACGTGGAAACCCTCACGGGAAAAACCACGGGCTGTATAATGCGCCACACTCGAACCTCGAATCCACTAAATGTGTTAAACGATTACAACCTACTCCCGGTATTTAATCACACACCTATCTAATCCCGGTATGAGTGAACCTAGTCCAATTGCTTGTGTGACCACCTAATCCCGGTTTCCGACCTAATCCTGGTCTATCACAACAAGACTTCAATTGCTTGCGATCTAAGCAACCTAATCCCAGAAGCTACACGCAAGACTTACTTCTCAATGAAGAGATTACAACCTATGTGAATATATAATGATATTCAATGAGCAAATAAAGCTAGGTAACCTTAGATGCTAATCTAGGATGATTAGATAACAATAAATGCAATCCTAGATGTCAATAGCTAAATGACATGTCAAATAGCTTAGCAAATCATAGATAAAGTAACCTAGATGTTGCTATCAAAATACAACACACAAACATGTCAACACAACAATCTCTATTTTGTATCTAGAATATATTCTAAGAGCATACAAATAATATAAGAGATTTCTTTGATAAATAAAACACTAAACTTAGATGAGATTAGTGAAGAACATACCAAAGGATGTGTGTTGACCAAAACCCATGCAAGCAAGCATCCTAACTATGCTAGAAAATGCTAGATGATATTTAGATGCATATGAGAAAGGTTTTGAGTGTGTAAAAATGAGTTCTTGATATGATTTTCTCTCAAATATCTCTCTTTCAAGTTTAGGGTTCTTTTGAGTCAGAGAACTAAGTTAGAGATATGAGAAAGTATGATATTTATAGGCATCAAGAACAGGGCAAGTGAAAAGACAATTTTGCCCTTGAAATCACCGATCGGCGGTTTCATTCTGCGGTCGTGGCCGCAGAATGTAACCGCCGAATTGAACCCGAGAAGCAGGGGATCATTCGGCGACCATATTCGGCGGTCAATCGAAACCACCGATCAAAACCCAAAAAGAAACCGACCAAAAATATCTAATTCGGCGGTTTCAATTCGGAGGCCAGGCCGCCGATTAAACCGCAGAATCAAACCCGAGAATAATAAATGCATCAGGTCAATTCGGCGGTTTCGATTCGGCGGCCTGACCGTCGATCGTAACCACAGATTTAATCCAGAGCTTTCTAGAATCAAACGGTGGTTTCATTCGGCGGTCATGGCCGCCGATAAAACCGCCGTTTCAACAATGATGGTGAAACCAAAGGAGAAGCCAAGGGCATTCTCCGAAGGCGATCTTCGCGCAAAACCAAGCACATTATCGTGCGAGCGCGGACGTTTCCTAACATATTCGGGAAACGAATTACACGACACAAACAAACACACAACAAGATATAATCAAACAAAGTGCTAGTGTGTAATGTGACATGTGAAGAGAATGCATACATATGCAAGTATGCTAAGTGTGTGTGTGCTTCTAGATCTCTTCAAAGAAAACTAAGCATAAGAAATATACCTTTGAGTGCTTGTCACCCTGAGGTCTTGAATAGGGCCTATGATGTTGGTCTTCCATCACCTAATCTACCCTTACAATTCAAACCCCAACTTGTGGTTTGTCCACGAAATAAGCCAATCAATAATCGGAATCCTTACATATTATTTTCTTATTTCATTTAATCCATCGGACTTTAAATAAAATGCCCACATGTGAACTAGACCCATTCTTACTAAAAGAAACAAGCCCACATGTCATTCATTAATATATAAATATAATTGAGCAGCCCATTACATAAATAATGTGCAAATTATATTCTTAATATATTAAATGCAATTCTAGATGGACCCTTAAATTGGTCCGGTAGAATATATCAAGTGATCCATGCAAGTCCTTGTGGTTGAGGATCTTGGCGGGCTATCTAAATTTAAGCTTCAATAGACATAACCTAATCACAATCAACAAATGATTCACTTAGGTCCGATCCATTAATTTTAACTCATTCCACTAAAGAGCTAAAATTGAACTCTTAAATAAAGACAAAAAAGGAAGAAGTTCCTCATTCATACCCTAGACAATCATGTTGGAGATTGTGTATCCTCGTCATTAATATCAGTAATCGCCAAGAGTTCATAGACTGCCTATAACTCTCCAAGTTACCATATTTACTCATATGACCACATTTTGAACTTGGATATTTTGACTTGTCCAGAAGCCATGTTTTCAATAGACACTATCGAAAACTCAACGTTGAGATTTAATATCCAATTACCTCAAAACATCCATATGATGATATTATACTCTCATTTGAGAAATGGAGCCACGATGTCCATATCTATAAATGAAGTCCTCTATCGATTAACAAATGAATATCACGAAACTATCGAGGATAGACTATGCGATATAATCGTACACATTGATAACTCAAATGATATCACCTGCAACCATAAGTCCATCATTTATCTCAGGATTAAGATAGACTCTCCGATTGTCCTGATAATGAAATGACTTTTATCTACTAACGGTTATAGATAAAGTATTTCATTGTGATCCAGTTCAATGCACCCAGTGCACTAGATTCTTTTGCTCGAAGACACTCCGATGATTTTAGACTCATCATATCTTATTTGATCCCACTCAAATGCTAGCAAAAGAATTCTACAACTTTAACAAGATAAAGGTGCCCAACCTTTAACTTAAGTTGTGAACAATATTCAAGACTAACTAAAGAATTGTGTCTACCACATACATATCCAGATGTACGAACAATTCTTCTTTTCTCATAGTCTTTAGACCTTATGATTATTTACTTTGACAATTATAATATTAAACTATAAATGCTATAAGATTTGTTTAAACCAGAAATCACTTTATTAATATGAAAAAGATTGTTAATTACAATATTACACTCTTGCTATTGAGCATAATCCTAACAATCTCCCACTTGCGCTATAGCAAATGAGTAATATCTCTCAAGCCCATGTTCTCTAGGTGCCCATCGAAACTCTTCTGAGGTAGAGCCTTTGTGAAGGGATCTGCTAGATTTTCTGCTGACGCGATTTTGGTAATCGTCACGTCACCTCTTTGAACAATCTCCCTTAAAAGATGATACTTTCTTTCAATGTGTTTACCTCTCTTATGACTTCTTGGTTCATTCGAATTAGCCACTGCTCCACTATTGTCACAGTAGATAGTGATCTGCTTATTCGCACTAGGAACCACTACCAAGTCAATCAAGAATTGGCGGAGCCAAACAGCCCCTTTGGCAGCCTCGCATGCAGCAATATACTCAGCTTCCTTGGTGGAATCAGCAATGCAAGATTGCTTGATACTCCTCCATATAACTGCTCCTCCTCCAATAGTAAACACAGCCTCTGATGTGGATTTTCTGGAGTCAGAATCTGATTGAAAATCAGAATCTGTATACCTAACGGGAATTAAATCCCCTCCAGAGTATACAAGCATATTATCTCTCGTTCTCTTAAGATACTTGAAAATATGCTTGACTGCCGTCCAGTGATTAGGACTAGGTTTCAATTGAAACCTGCTAACTATGCCAACAGCAAAACAAATATCTGGTCTAGTACAGAGCATTGCATACATGAGACTTCCAACTGCTGAGGCATATGGAACTCTACTCATGAATTGCTCTTCATGCTCATTCTTAGGAACTTGTTCCTTAGAATGCTTGATTCCATGTCTGAAAGGTAACATACCTTTCTTGGAATCCTGCATGGAAAACCTAGACAAGATCTTGTCTATGTATGAAGCTTGGGCTAATGCAATCGTTCTATTCTTTCTATCCCTTATAACTTGGATACCTAGAATAAAACTTGCTTCTCCTAAGTCCTTCATATCAAATTGTTTTGCTAACCATTCTTTTACTGATGTCAATACACCTACATCGTTTCCGATGAGTAGTATATCATCAACAAAAAGAATCAGGAAAACCAACTTGTCGCCCTTAATCCTTTTGTATACACAAGGTTCGTCAAGATTCTGAATAAATCCAAAACCTTTGACAGCTTGATCGAACCTTATGTTCCAGGATCTGGATGCTTGCTTTAATCCATATATGGATTTCTGCAACTTGCATACCGTTTCCATTTGGCCCTTTTCAATGAATCCCTCTGGTTGCATCATGTAGATGCTTTCGTCAAGACTTCCATTAAGGAAAGCTATCATGACGTCCATTTGCCAAATCCCTAGATCTAAAGATGCTGCAATGGATAAGAGTATCCTAATGGATTTAAGTATGGCCACAGGAGAGAAGGTTTCCTCGTAATCGATACCTTCATTCTGTGTTTACCCTTTAGCTACCAATCTAGCTTTAAAGGTTTCCACCTTGCTATCCATACCTCTTTTCCTCTTGTATACCCACTTGCACCCAATGGGTTTTATCCCTTTAGGCAAGTCTACAAGGGACCAGACTTTGTTATCGAACATAGATTCAATCTCAGATTGCATTGCCTTTTGCCAATGGTGACTATCAAAATCCTCCATAGCTTCCTTGTACGTGTAGGGATCATCGTCATCCGGGAGATTCTCCGCTGATTCTCCTAGACCGATGTATCTTTCGGGTTGTGTTCTAACCCTCTCACTACGACAAGGAATGGTAGGTTGTTGACCTTGTGTTGGATTGGAACTTACAATTGGGTTTGGTTGTGTAACCTCTCGTGGAATTGTATCTCCTGACATCTCATTTAAGACAATTCTACTTCTAGGCACAAAATCATTCATATAGTACTTTTCCAGAAATTTAGCATTTGTCGAAACAAATACTTTAAGATCTGAAGGACTATAAAAATAATATCCTTTAGTTTCTTTTGGATACCCTACAAATATACATGTTTCCGAACGGGACTCCATCTTTTCTGTCTTTCGTTTTAACACATGCGCAGGACAACCAAATATCCTTAAGTGTTGTAAACTAGGCTTGCGCCCAGTCCACAATTCATGCGGTGTTTTAGGAACAGACTTAGATGGTACATCGTTTAGAATGTATGTTGCAGTTTGTAAAGCATATCCCAAGAAAGAAATAGGAAGTGTTGAATAACTCAACATAGACCTAACCATATCCAAAAGAGTTCTATTTCTCCTTTCTGCTACCCCATTTTGTTGAGGTGTACCTGGTGCAGAAAACTGAGAAAATATCCCATTATCAATAAGATATTGCTGAAACTCACCAGATAGATATTCTCCACCACGATTAGATCTCAAGATTTTTATGTGTTTCTCAAGATGATTTTCCATTTCAGCTTTAAATGCTTTGAACATGTCAAAAGCATCCGACTTATGTCGCATGAGATACACATAGCCAAATCTTGAGTAATCATCTGTGAAATTGATGAAGTACTCATATCCACCTCTAGCTTGAATGCTCATAGGTCCACATACATCAGTGTGTATCAATCCTAAACATTCAGTAGCTCTGGCACCTTTGGCAGAGAACGTCCTTTTGGTCATTTTACCTTCCAATCAAGATTCACAAGTTTGTAGATCATCAACCTTTAAGTCACTCAAAGGTCCGTCACTTACCAATCTTTTAATCCTATTAAGGTTAATATGACCTAGGCGTAAATGCCATAGATAGGTTTCATCTTTTGATAATTTAACTCTTTTATGATTAGGTTCCGTTATTTCTGTGTCTAACGAGTGAGAGATATTTCTATGCAAAAAGTATAGACCGTTTTCCAATATACCTTTGCAAATAATTTTGTCATTCTTACTAATAATAAAAACTTTATTAAAAGCAACCGAATATCCAAATTTATTCAAACAAGAAACTGAAATTAAATTCCTCTTGAATTGAGGTACATAATAAACGTCTATTAAATCTAAATGCCTTCTAGAATCCAAACAAACTCTAATATCTCCCACTGCACTTGCAAACAATAACGTTCCGTTGCCCAAGCGCAAATTGATTTCATTCTTACTCAGCCTTCTCCTTTCTTGGAACCCCTGCAAGGAATAACAAACATGATTAGTGGCTCTAGAGTCTATGATCCAAGAATCTGTAGAATCTGCCAAAAAACATGTTTCAAGATAATTCACATTACCTTCTTCCTTCTTGTTCTGGGACTTTGGGCAATTTCTTTTCCAATGTCCCTTTTCACCACAAAGGAAGCATTTCCCTTTGATCTTGGTTACTTTCTTGGTCTCCTTCTTGGTAGGCCCAAGTTGCTTTTTCTTCTGTTGTTTCTTGACCTTCTGACGGGTCTTAACAGTAGAAACTTTACCCACCACATGAATCTCTTGACCTTTGCTTTTCACAAGGATCTTTTCAGCACTTTGAACATCTTACATCAGGCTCTGTAAGGTGTATTCCTTTTTGTTCAAAGTGTAGTCCAATTTGAACGGATCAAAAGAATCTGACAATGAATTGACAACCATATCAATTTTTGTCTCACCATCTATCTCAGCGCCATGCAGTTCAGCAATGTTGAGATGTGCTATGACTTTCATCATGTGATCATTCACAGCCTGTCCAGGTTTCATCCTAAGATTCATAAAAGCAGTCACTGCCTCTCTCTTAGTCGTCCTGGACTTCATAGCAAACATCTCCTCTAGAGACATCATTATATCAGCAGCAGACTCCATTCCTTCAAGCTGCTGTTGCAACACGTCGGAGATAGTGGCCATAATATAACATTTGGCCATATCATTAGAGGTCTCCCGCTGCTCATACTTGTCTCATTGCATCACGTTAGATTCATTAGTAGGAGCAGGTGGTTTAGGAGTAGTTAGAACAAAATTTATGTTTTTCAGCTTGCAGCATCAACCCAATTTTCCTTTTCCATGTAACATAATTATCTCCAGTTAAAATGTTATCTTTCAGGATGTTCATTAGGGATAGGTGTAGGGAAAAATTGTACCCGCAGCGGAAGCGAGACTAAAAAAAATAGTTTGAGTAGCTTTTAAAATTTTTCCAATTTTATGAACCTTAAACCCTTTTGATTAATTAAAGATATATAAAAATAAACAAAAGATTAATACCTCTTGTCGCGTGATCCGATTGACTTGCGTCGATGGTAATCCGCAAGATCTTCAATCCTAGCACGAACGTGGATCACCTAGGAGCGTGGTCTCCCTTTCTTTGAATTGCAAACCTGTGATTGGATTAAACAAACTTTTCTTGATTCGTTAGTCCCAAAAACAATCTAAAGAAACCTAAGATTATTCCGGTCACTTTTGAGTTCTCAATCTTATGATCGAAACTCGCGTGAACCTAGATCGATATAGTATTCACAAGCTTATTGATGAATAAGCAACTAGAATACAATCAAAGAATAATCTATGTTCCTTTTATTTTCAGTAGAATAATAGATCTCTAACTATGAGTTGAGAAGAAGAAGAAGAAAATTCTGCACCCAAGCCTTAGGGGGGTGGCCGAATTCTATAAGTGGCCTTATATAGGTGGCCAAATTTTTCACTTCCTTTTTGCCCTAGGTTGGCCGAAATCTCTACCAAAAATAATTAGGGTTGCCGCAATTTTACTCCTAAAATATTGGAGATTTAGTTGCACTCTAATTCCTATTTAGTTTAAGATTTCCAAACCCTAATCAAACTCATAAATCTTTTATTCCTTATTTGACTAAAATAAAAGACTTCTTATTTGATTTAATAAATAAAATTAATTATTTATTTCCTTGTCAAACAAGTCTTTTAATTTAAGTATACTACTACCAATAGTATACAAATAAGAATCATATTTCCTATTTAGAAAAGATTTGTTACTTAATTAAACAATTAATTAATAAATTAATTAATTCTTATTTAATTAAACAATGAAAACAAAATAATATTAAATGCTATTTTAGCACCTTGCCGCCCCACATGTATATATTGGGCCAAATATTATTTTTCTTATTTCATTAAATTCATAGGACTTTAAATAAAAAGCCCACATGTGAACTAAACCCATTCTTAATAAAAGAAACAAGCCCACATGTTATCCATTAATATATAAATATAATTGTGCAGCCCATTACATAAATAATGTGCAAATTATATTCTTAATATATTAAATTGCAATTCTAGATGGACCCTAAATTGGTCCGGTAGAATATATCAAGTGATCCATGCAAGTCCGTGTGGATTGGGGATCTTGGCGGGCTATCTAAATTTAAGCTCCAATAGACATAACCTAATCACAATCAACAAATGATTCACTTAGGTCCGATCCATTAATTTTAACTCATTCCACTAAAGAGCTAAAATTGAACTCTTAAATAAAGACAGAAAAGGAAGATGCTTCCTCATTCATACCCTAGACAATCATTTTGGAGATAGTGTATCCTCGTGATTAATATCAGTAATTGCCAAGAGTTCATAGACCGCCTATAATTCTCCAAGTTACCATATTTACTCATATGACCACGTTTTGAACTTGGATATTTTGACTTGTCCAGAAGCCATGTTTTCAATAGACACTATTGAAAACTCAACGTTGAGATTTAATATCCAATTACCTCAAAACATCCATATGATGATATTATACTCTCATTTAATAAATGGAGCCACGATGTCCATATCTATAAATGAAGTCCTCTATCGATTAACAAATGAATATCACCAAACTATCGAGGATAGACTATGCGATATAATCGTACTCATTGATAGCTCAAATGATATCACCTGCAACCATAAGTCCATCATTTATCTCAGGATTAAGATAGACTCTCCGATTGTCCTGATAATGAAATTACTTTTATCTACTGACGGTTAAAGATAAAGTATTTCATTGTGATCCTATTCAATGCACCCAGTGCACTAGATTCTTTTGCTCGAAGACACTCCGATGATTTTAGACTCATCATATCTCATTTGATCCCACTCAAATGCTAGCAAAAGAATTCTACAACTTTAACAAGATAAAGGTGCCCAACCTTTAACTTAAGTTGTGAACGATATTCAAGACTAACTAAAGAATTGTGTCTACCACATACATAACCAGATGTATGAACAATTCTTCTATTCTCATAGTCTTTAGACCTTATGATTATTTACTTTAACAATTATTAAACTATAAATGCTATAAGATTTGTTTAAAACAGAAATCACTTTATTAATATGAAAAAGATTGTTAATTACACTATTACACTCTTGCTATTGAGCATAATCCTAACAATCTCCCACTTGCGCTATAGCAAATGTGTCAAACCTCTCAAGCCCATGTTCTCTAGGTGCCCATCGAAACTCTTCTGTGGTAGAGCCTTTGTGAAGGGATCTGCTAGATTTTATGCTGACGCGATTTTGGTAATCGTCACGTCACCTCTTTGAACAATCTCCCTTAAAAGATGATATTTCCTTTCAATGTGTTTACCTCTCCTGTGACTTCTTGGTTCTTTCGAATTAGCCACTGCTCCACTGTTGTCACAGTAGATAGTGATCTGCTTATTCGCACTAGGAACCACTTCCAAGTCAATCAAGAATTGACGGAGCCAAACAGCCTCTTTGGCAGCCTCGCATGCAGCAACATACTCAGCTTCCATGGTGGAATCAGCAATACAAGATTGCTTGATACTCCTCCAAATAACTGCTCCTCCTCCAATAGTAAACACAGCCCCTGATGTGGATTTTCTGGAGTCAGAATCTGATTGAAAATCAGAATCTGTATACCCAACGGGAATCAAATCCCCTCCAAAGTATACAAGCATATTATCTCTCGTTCTCTTGAGATACTTGAAAATATGCTTGACTATCGTCCAGTGATCAGGACCAGGCTTCGATTGAAACCTGCTAACTATGCCAACAGCAAAACAAATATCTGGTCTAGTGCAGAGCATTGCATACATGAGACTTCCAACTGCCGAGGCATATGGAACTCTACTCATGAACTGCTCTTCATGCTCATTCTTAGGAACTTGTTCCTTAGAAAACTTGATTCCATGTCTGAAAGGTAACATACCTTTCTTGGAATCCTGCATGGAAAACCTAGACAAGATTTTGTCTATGTATGAAGCTTGGGACAATGCAATCGTTCTATTCTTTCTATCCCTTATAACTTGGACACCTAGAATAAAACTTGCTTCTCCTAAGTCCTTCATATCAAATTGTTTTGCTAACCATTATTTTACTGATGTCAATACAACTACATCGTTTCTGATGAGTAGTATATCATCAACATAAAGAATCAGGAAAACCAACTTGTCGCCCTTAATCCTATTATATACACAAGGTTCGTCAAGATTCTGAATAAATCCAAAACCTTTGACAGCTTGATCGAACCTTATGTTCCAGGATCTGGATGCTTGCTTTAATCCATATATGGATTTCTGCAACTTGCATACCCTTTCCATTTGGCCATTTTCAATGAATCCCTCTGGTTGCATCATGTAGATGCTTTCGTCAAGACTTCCATTAAGGAAAGCTGTCTTGACGTCCATTTGCCAAATCTCTAGATCCAAAGATGCTGCAATGGATAAGAGTATCCTAATAGATTTAAGCATGGCCACATGAGAGAAGGTTTCCTCGTAATCGATACCTTCTTTCTATGTATACCCTTTAGCTACCAATCTAGCTTTAAAGGTTTCCACCTTTCCATCCATACCTCTTTTCCTCTTGTATACCCACTTGCACCCAATGGGTTTTATCCCTTTAGGCAAGTCTACAAGGGACCATACTTTGTTATCGAACATAGATTCAATCTCGGATTGCATTGCCTTTTGCCAATGGCGACTATCAACATCTTCCATAGCTTCCTTGTACGTATAGGGATCATCGTCGTCCGGGAGATTCTCTACAGATTCTCCCAGACTGATGTATCTTTCGGGTTGTGTTCTAACCCTCTTACTACGACGAGGAATGGTAGGTTGTTGACCTTGTGTTGGATCGGAACTTACAATTGGGTTAGGTTGTGTAACCTCTCGTGGAATTGTATCTCCTAACATCTTATTCAGGACAATTCTACTTTTAGGTACAAAATCATTCATATAGTCCTTTTCCAGAAATTTAGCATTTGTCGAAACAAATACTTTAAGATCCGAAGGACTATAAAAATAATATCCTTTAGTTTCTTTCGGATACCCTACAAATATACATGTTTCTGAACGGGACTCTATCTTTTCTGTCTTTCCTTTTAACACGTGCGCAAGACATCCAAATATCCTTAAGTGTCGTAAACTAGGCTTGCACCCAGTCCACAACTCATGCGGTGTTTTAGGAACAGACTTAGATGGTACATGGTTTAGAATGTATATTGCAGTTTGTAAAGCATATCCCCAGAAAGAAATAGGAAGTGTTGAATAAGTCAACATAGACCTAACCATATCCCAAAGAGTTCTATTTCTCCTTTCTGCTACCCCATTTTGGTGAGGTGTACCGGGTGCAGAAAACTGAGAAACTATCCCATTATCAATAAGATATTGCTGAAACTCACCAGATAGATATTCTCCACCACGATCATATCTCAAGATTTTTATGTGTTTCTCAAGCTGATTTTCCACTTCAGCTTTAAATGCTTTGAACATGTCAAAAGCATCCGACTTATGTCGCATGAGATACATATAGCCAAATCTTGAGTAATCATCTGTGAAAGTGATGAAGTACTCATATCCACCTCTAGCTTGAATGCTCATAGGTCCACATACATCGGTGTGTATCAATCCTAAACATTCAGTGGCTCTGGCACCTTTGGTAGAGAACGTCCTTTTGGTCATTTTACCTTCCAAACAAGATTTACAAGTTGGTAGATCATCAACCTTTAAGTCACTCAAAGGTCCGTCACTTACCAATCTTTTAATCCTATTAAGGTTAATATGACCTAAGCGTAAATGTCAAAGGTAGGTTTCATCTGTTGATAATTTTACTCTTTTATGATTAGGTTCCGTTATTTCTGTGTCTAACGAGTGAGAGATATTTCTATGCAAGAAGTATAGGCCATTTTCCAATGTACCTTTGCAAATAACTTTGTCATTCTTACTAATAATAAAAACTTTATTAAAAGTAACCGAATATCCAAAATTATTCAAACAAGAAACTGAAATTAAATTCCTCTTGAATTGAGGTACATAATAAACGTCTATTAAATCTAAATGCCTTTTAGAATCTAAATAAACTCTCATATCTCCCACTGCACTTGCAGACACTAACGTTCCGTTGCCCAAACGCAAATTGATCTCATCTTTATTCAGCCTTCTCCTTTCTTGGAACCCCTGCAAGGAATAACAAACATGATTAGTGGCTCCTGAGTCTATGATCCAAGAATCTGTAGAATCAGCTAAAAAACATTTTTCAAGATAATTCATATTACCTTCTTCCTTCTTGTTCTGGGACTTTGGGCAATTTCTCTTCCAATGTCCCTTTTCACCACAAAGGAAGCATTTCCCTTTGATCTTGGTTACTTTCTTGGTCTCCTTCTCTGTAGGCCCAAGTTGCTTTTTCTTCTGTTGTTTCTTGACCTTTTGACGGGCCTTAACAGTAGCAACTTTACCAACCATATGAATCTCTTGACCTTTGCCTTTCACAAGGATCTTTTCAGCACTTTGAACATCTTGCATCAGGCTCTGTAAGGTGTATTCCTTTTTGTTCAAAGTGTAGTCCAATTTGAACTGATCAAAGGAATCTGACAATGAATTGACAACCATATCAATTTTTGTCTCACCATCTATCTCAGCGCCATGCAGTTCAGCAATGTTGAGATGTGCTATGACTTTCATCATGTGATCCATCAAAGCCTGTCCAGGTTTCATCCTAAGATTCATAAAAGCAGTCACTGCCTCTCTCTTAGTCGTCCTGGACTTCATAGCAAACATCTCCTCTAGAGACATCATTATATCAGCAGCAGACTCCATTCCTTCATGCTGCTGTTGCAACACGTCGGAGATAGTGGCCATGATATAACATTTAGCCATATCATCTGAAGTCTTCCATTGCTCATACTCATCTCTTTGCATTATGCTTGATTCAATATTAGGAGCAGGTGGTTTAGGAGTAGTTAGAACAAACTTATGTTTTTCACTTTGCAGCAACAACCCAATTTTCCTTTTCCATGTTACATAGTTATCTCCAGTTAAGGTGTTATCTTTCAGGATGTTCATAAGTGATGGGGTCATGATTTCTGAATGAAAACAAATCATATATAAGTAAATAATCATTATAAAGCACTTTTAAATATTTATCTTGAATTAAATGAATAACTCAATCATAAAAATTCAACGGTGATCTAACACCCATAAATGTTACGCCTCATTTGGGAGTTCGCACCATTTACTAGTTAGACTAGGTCCCACCTAATTGTTAACATAACAACCAGCGTTTTCAATTTTAGCCTTGCAATTTTACTGACAAGAACTCTTTGGAGGATATCAATAAAATTACATTGAGTGTGTCACCAAGATATCGACCCTGAATTTTCTCTCACGAAAATCCCTCCTTTGGGAGTAGATCTCGTTTGAGTCCATTGTCTAGTCTATCCTTGTAAAGAAGTATATTGCTCAATTCCATTCATGGATGCCCCTTTGGGGGATTACCAAAAATAATTAAGCTCAACTAATCTTGGAAGCCATAGGTGTTACAAAAACACCTTCTCCCACTCAATTATTTAAGGCGTGTGATTAAATCCCATAGAATGATTTACCAAGTTATCTAGACGCCAATTTAGATACCTAAATCATTCAATGCAAGTTCATACCAAAAGAGATATATGAGTGGCACTCCTATTCTATATGACATGTTATCATACAATAACAAATATTGTAATATTTAAGCATAAAATAAATAGCAACAATTTTGGCCCATCCTAGAAAAACAAGTAAATTACATTGAAATAGAAATACAAGATCTTCGAGTGGCCCATCAACCATAAGCTCATCCTTCGGCCTCCTCCCTTAGGCTTGCACAGCCCACAACCCCACATAAGGGGCTGCCTTGCGCAGCCAATGAGACCACACAAGGCTGCCATGCGCAGCCCACCAAGGTTTGGGCTTGCCATGCGCAGCCCAATCCACTCCTAGGGTGCGCACGGTGCTCGTTCTCGGTTCTGGTTGCTTCGTTTTTCTTCGTGTCTTCAAATCTTCAACACCCAAATATATTACAGCGATATAAAATAATAAATACTGCAGTATTCCTTTTTTTTTTTTTTTTTTTTAATCACTGCAGCATTTTTACATAAAAAAAACTGCACTTAAAAATAAAATAAAAAAAACTGCAGTAGTATTAAAAAAAAATACTGCACATATATAAAAAAAAAATAAAACCTAGCAACTACCAAGAAGGAATTATGGCGATGATAGACCACCCTTCTTGTTACAATTCCATAACAAAAATACATTGAAAATCTAGGACCAAAATCGAGCAATAACAATCCACATAAAAACATATATAAATCCATACATCACATGTAATTATATATGCGAATACCTAGAGTGCCATCTCTTTCTAAAACATGCATAATCACAATAAAAAGAAATCGATCCACGTATATATACGTTAATTAATTAAAAGGGTTTAACCTAGGCTCTGATACCAATTGTAGGGAAAAATTGTACCCGCAGCGGAAGCGAGACTAAAAAAAATTGTTTGAGTAGCTTTTAAAATTTTTCCAATTTTATGAACCTTAAACCCTTTTGATTAATTAAAGATATATAAAAATAAACAAAAGATTAATACCTCTTGTCGCGTGATCCGATTGACTTGCGTCGATGGTAATCCGCAAGATCTTCAATCCTAGCACGAACGTGGATCACCTAGGAGCGTGGTCTCCCTTTCTTTGAATTGCAAACCTGTGATTGGATTAAACAAACTTTTCTTGATTCGTTAGTCCCAAAAACAATCTAAAGAAACCTAAGATTATTCCGGTCACTTTTGAGTTCTCAATTTTATGATCGAAACTCGCGTGAACCTAGATCGATATAGTATTCACAAGCTTATTGATGAATAAGCAACTAGAATACAATCAAAGAATAATCTATGTTCCTTTTGTTTTTAGTAGAATAATAGATCTCTAACTATGAGTTGAGAAGAAGAAGAAGAAGAAAATTCTGCACCCAAGCCTTAGGGGGGTGGCCGAATTCTATAAGTGGCCTTATATAGGTGGCCAAATTTTTTTCTTCCTTTTTTCCCTAGGGTGGCCGAAATCTCTACCAAAAATAATTAGGGTTGCCACAATTCTAATCCTAAAATATTGGAGATTTAGTTGCACCCTAATTCCTATTTAGTTTAAGATTTCCAAACCCTAATCAAACTCATAAATCTTTTATTCCTTATTTGACTAAAATAAAAGACTTCTTATTTGATTTAATAAATAAAATTAATTATTTATTTCCTTCTCAAACAAGTCTTTTAATTTAAGTATACTACTACCAATAGTATACAAATAGGAATCATATTTCCTATTTAGAAAAGATTTGTTACTTAATTAAACAATTAATTAATAAATAAATTAATTCTTATTTAATTAAATAATGAAAACAAAATAATATTAAATGCTATTTTAGCACCTTGCCGCCCCACATGTATATATTGGGCCAAATATTATTTTTCTTATTTCATTAAATCCATAGGACTTTAAATAAAAAGCCCACATGTGAACTAGACCCATTCTTAATAAAAGAAACAAGCCCACATGTCATCCATTAATATATAAATATAATTGTGCAGCCCATTACATAAATAATGTGCAAATTATATTCTTAATATATTAAATTGCAATTCTAGATGGACCCTAAATTGGTCCGGTAGAATATATCAAGTGATTCATGCAAGTCCGTGTGGATTGGGGATCTTGGCGGGCTATCTAAATTTAAGCTCCAATAGACATAACCTAATCACAATCAACAAATGATTCACTTAGGTCCGATCCATTAATTTTAACTCATTCCACTAAAGAGCTAAAATTGAACTCTTAAATAAAGACAGAAAAGGAAGATGCTTCCTCATTCATACCCTAGACAATCATATTGGAGATAGTGTATCCTCGTGATTAATATCAGTAATCGCCAAGAGTTCATAGACCGCCTATAACTCTCCAAGTTACCATATTTACTCATATGACCACGTTTTGAACTTGGATATTTTGACTTGTCCAGAAGCCATGTTTTCAATAGACACTATTGAAAACTCAACGTTGAGATTTAATATCCAATTACCTCAAAACATCCATATGATGATATTATACTCTCATTTAATAAATAGAGCCACGATGTCCATATCTATAAATGAAGTCCTCTATCGATTAACAAATGAATATCACCAAACTATCGAGGATAGACTATGCGATATAATCGTACTCATTGATAGCTCAAATGATATCACCTGCAACCATAAGTCCATCATTTATCTCAGGATTAAGATAGACTCTCCGATTGTCCTGATAATAAAATTACTTTTATCTACTGACGGTTATAGATAAAGTATTTCATTGTGATCCTGTTCAATGCACCCAGTGCACTAGATTCTTTTGCTCGAAGACACTCCGATGATTTTAGACTCATCATATCTCATTTGATCCCACTCAAATGCTAGCAAAAGAATTCTACAACTTTAACAAGATAATGGTGCCCAACCTTTAACTTAAGTTGTGAACGATATTCAAGACTAACTAAAGAATTGTGTCTACCACATTCATATCCAGATGTATGAACAATTCTTCTTTTCTCATAGTCTTTAGACCTTATGATTATTTACTTTAACAATTATTAAACTATAAATGCTATAAGATTTGTTTAAAACAGAAATCACTTTATTAATATGAAAAAGATTGTTAATTACACTATTACACTCTTGCTATTGAGCATAATCCTAACAATGGGGTCATGATTTCTTAATAAAACAAAATTTTATATAAGTAAATAATCATTATAAAGCACTTTAAATATTTATCTTGAATTAAATAAATAACTCAATCATAAAAATTCAACGTGGATCCAACACCCATAAATGTTACGCCTCCTTTGGGAGTTCGCACCATTTACTATTTAGACTAGGTCCCACCTAATTGTTAATATAACAACCAGCGTTTTCAATTTTAGCCTTGCAATTTTACTGACAAGAACTCTTGGGAGGATATCAATAAAATTACATTGAGTGTGTTACCAAGATATCGACCCTCAATTTTCTCTCACGAAAATCCCTCCTTGGGGAGTAGATCTCGTTTGAGTCCATTGTCTAGTCTATCCTTGTAAGGAAGTATATTGCTAAATTCCATTCATGGACGCCCCTTGGGGGGATTACCAATAAATAATTAAGCTCAACTAACCTTGGAGGCCATAGGTGTTACAAAAAAAAAACACCTTCTCCCACTCAATTATTTAAGGCGTGTGATTAAATCCCATAGAATGATTTACCAAGTTATCTAGATGCCAATTTAGATACCTAAATCATTCAATGCATGTTCATACCAAAAGAGATATATGAGTGGCACTCCTATTCTATATGTCATGTTATCATACAATAACAAATATTGTAATATTTAAGCAAAAATTAAATAGCAACAATTTTGGCCCATCCTAAAAAAACAAGTAAATTACAATAATTAAGGAATACAAGATCTTCAAGTGGCCCATCAACCATACGCTCATCCTTCGGCCTCCTCTCTTGGGCTTGCACAGCCCACAACCCCACAAAGGGGCTGCCATGCGCAGCCTATAAGGCCTTGCAAGGCTGCCGTGCGCAGCCCACCATGTTATGGGCTTGCCATGCGCAGCCCAATCCACTCCTAGGGTGCGCACGGTGCTCGTTCTTGGTTCCGGTTGCTTCACGTCTTCGATTCTTCGATGTAGAATGTATTACAACTTTATTTAACAATAAAATACTGCAGTAATTATTTTTTTTTTTTTATTCACTGCAGTGATTTTTTTACAAAAAAAAACTGCACATAAAATAAAAATACTGCACTTTAAAATAAATAAAAAAATAAACTAGCAACTACCAAGAAGGAATTATGGTGATGATAGACCACCCTTCTTGTTACAATTCCATAACAAAATTACATTGAAAATCTAGGACCAAAATCGAGCAATAACAATCCACATAAAACATATATAAATCCATACATCACATGTAATTATATATGCGAATACCTAGAGTGCCATCTCTTTCTAAACATGCATAATCACAATAAAAAGAAATCGATCCACGTATATATACGTTAATTAATTAAAAGGGTTCAACCTAGGCTCTGATACCAATTGTAGGGAAAAATACCGTAGTACACGCAGCGGAAGCGAGACTAAAAATAGATTTAGTAACTTTTAAAAATTTTTCCTTTTATGAACCTTAAACCCTTTAATCAATTAAACATATATATTAACTAACAAAAGAAGAATACCTTTTGTCGCGTGATCCGATTGACTTGCATCGATGGTAATCCGCAAGATCTTCAATCCTAGCACAAACGTGGATCACCTAGGAGCGTGGTCTCCCTTTTCTTTGAATTGCAAACCTGTGAATGGATAAAACAAACTTTTCTTTTCTTTGTTAGTCACAAAAACAATCAAAAGAATACTAAGATTATTCCGGTCACTTTTGGGTTCTCAATCTAATGATCGAAACTCGCGTGAACCAAGATCGATGTTGTACACACAAGCTTATTGATGAATAAGCAATTAGTATACCATCAAAGAATAATCTATATCTCTTTTATGTTTTTAGTAGAATAAAAATAATCTTTCTATGAATTGAGAAGAAGAAGAAAATAGAATCAAGCACCAAAAAACCCTCAAGTGGCCGAATTCTATAAGTCCACATATATAGGTGGCAAAATTTTCTTTCTCTCTTTCTATTAGGGTGGCCGAAAATAATAACCTAAAAGGGACTAGGGTTGCCGCAATACTCAAGCCTAAAAAGGAGTTTTATTGCACCCTAATTCCTATTTAGTTTAAGACTCCCAAACCCTAATCCAACTCATAAATCTTTTATTCTTTTATTTGACTAAATAAAAAGACTTCTTATTTGATTAAATAAATAAAATTAATTATTTATTTTCTTGTCAAACAAGTCTTTTAATTTAAGTATACTACTACCAATAGTATACCTTTAGGAATCATATTTCCTAATCAGAAAAGATTTGTTTCTTAATTAAACAATTAATTAATAAATTAATTAATTCTTATTTAATTAAACAATGAAACAAAATAATATATTAGGTTAATTAATTCACCTTTGCCGCCCCACTTAAAATAAATGGGCTATATATTATTTTCTTATTTCATTTAATCCATTGGACTTTAAATAAAAAGCCCAAATGTGAACTAGACCCATTCTTACTAAAAGAAACAAGCCCACATGTCATTCATTAATATATAAATATAATTGAGCAGCCCATTACATAAATAATGTGCAAATTATATTCTTAATATATTAAATGCAATTCTAGATGGACCCTTAAATTGGTCCGGTAGAATATATCAAGTGATCCATGCAAGTCCTTGTGGATTGAGGATCTTGGCGGGCTATCTAAATTTAAGCTTCAATAGACATAACCTAATCACAATCAACAAATGATTCACTTAGGTCCGATCCATTAATTTTAACTCATTCCACTAAAGAGCTAAAATTGAACTCTTAAATAAAGACAGAAAAGGAAGAAGTTCCTCATTCATACCCTAGACAATCATGTTGGAGATTGTGTATTCTCGTGATTAATATCAGTAATCGCCAAGAGTTCATAGATTGCCTATAACTCTCCAAGTTACCATATTTACTCATATGACCACGTTTTGAACTTGGATATTTTGACTTGTCCAGAAGCCATGTTTTCAATAGACACTATCGAAAACTCAACGTTGAGATTTAATATCCAATTACCTCAAAACATCCATATGATGATATTATACTCTCATTTGATAAATGGAGCCACGATGTCCATATCTATAAATGAAGTCCTCTATCGATTAACAAATGAATATCACCAAACTATCGAGGATAGACTATGCGATATAATTGTACTCATTGATAACTCAAATGATATCACTTGCAACCATAAGTCCATCATTTATCTCAGGATTAAGATAGACTCTTTGATTGTCCTGATAATGAAATGACTTTTATCTACTGACGGTTATAGATAAAGTATTTCATTGTGATCCAGTTCAATGTACCCAGTGCACTAGATTCTTTTGCTCGAAAACACTCCGATGATTTTAGACTCATCATATCTCATTTGATCCCACTCAAATGCTAGCAAAAGAATTCTACAACTTTAACAAGATAAAGGTGCCCAACCTTTAACTTAAGTTGTGAACAATATTCAAGACTAACTAAAGAATTGTGTCTACCACATACATATCCAGATGTACGAACAATTCTTCTTTTCTCATAGTCTTTAGACCTTATGATTATTTACTTTGACAATTATAATATTAAACTATAAATGCTATAAGATTTATTTAAACCAGAAATCACTTTATTAATATGAAAAAGATTGTTAATTACAATATTACACTCTTGCTATTGAGCATAATCCTAACAGTAACTTGGAGAGCTATAGGCGGTCTATGAGCTCTTGGCGATTACTGATATTCTTCATGAGGATTCACTATCTCCCATATGATTGTCTAGGGTATGAATGAGCATTGTTAACTTATTCCATCTTTATTTAAGAGTGCAATTTTAGTTCTTTAGTGGAATGAACTAAAATTAATAGATTGAACCTAAGTGAATCATTTGTTGATTGTGATTGGGTTATGTCTATTGGAGCTTAAATTTAGATAGGCCCGCCAAGATCCCCAATCCGTACAAACTTGCATGAATCACTTGATATATTCTACCGGACTATTTGTGGGTCTATTTAGAATTGTATTTAATATATTAAGAATATAATTTGCACATTCGTTAATTAATGGGCTGTTTAATTATATTAATATATTAATGAAAGGCATGTGGGCTTGTTTCTTTTAGTAAGAATGGGTCTAGTTCACATGTGGGCTTTTTATTAAAGTCCAAATGGATTAAATAAAATAAGAAAACAATATGTAGGCCCAAGTCTCTTGTCATGGGCGGCAATGGGTAGTAATAAGCCCATTATATTGTTTTGTTTTATTATTTAATTAAATGGAAATTAATTAATATGTTAATTAATTATTTAATTAAGAATCAAATCTTTTTCTGATTAGGAAATATGTTTCCTTGTTGTATACTACTATTAGTAGTATATTAAAAGTAAAAGACTTTATTTGTGTAGTCAAATTAGGAAATCTTTTATTTTGTCACAAATACACTAAAGAGTTGGATTAGGGTTAGAATTCTAAAGAAGTCTTTGTATCCTATTTGGAAAAGGACTTTGGTAATCACCTTGTTGGACTAGGTAAGAATTCAGAAACCCTAAATAAACTAGGGAGGATTTTCGGCCATCCTAAAATATCTAGGGCAGAAAATTCGGTCAATATAAATATATAGTGAGAATTTTGGCCAACCCTAGTTTTCTTTTTAGAAGAATTTATTTTCTTTTTCAAAAAGGAAAAATAAAAATCCTACTCTTTTTACTAGTGAGAATTCGGCCAAGGTGTTTTGTGAGAGAAGAATTGTTCTAGCTTCGATAGTGTACTATTGATCTTGACATCAAGTGATCTTGTACACATTTTCGAATTAGGTTCACGCGAATTTCAATCCTAGGATTGTGAATTCAAAAGTGACCAGAACATTCTTAGCAAACTTTTGGAGCTTATAATGACTAACAAAATCAGAACAAGTGTTTGTTCATCCGTTCTCAGGTTCACAATTCAAAGAAGGGAGACCACGCTCCTAGGTGATTCACGTTCGTGATCGGCTTTGGAAGATCTAGCAGATTACCATCGACGTTAGTCAATCGGATCACGCGACAAAGGTATTTCATCTTTTTGTATGTATGATTAATTAATTAAAGGGTAAAGGTTCAATATGGAAAAATTTTAAAACATACTAAACACCCTTTTAGTCTCGCTTCCGCTGCGTGCACGTATTTTTTCCCTTCAGTTAGTAGAATTCCAAACTAGACTCTTGAGTATCACCAACCAAAGTCAAACTTTGGGAGAGCCGTATCCACAAGAGAGAATTAATTGGAAGATCTTGAGATCCTTGCCTAAGAGATTTAATGCAAAGGTGACCGCTATAGAAGAAAGCAAGAATGTCGACCTTATGAGGGTTGATGAGCTTCTTGGGTCTCTACAAACTTATGAGCTTTGGTTGAAGCCGAAGATTGAGGATAAAGGGATAGCATTCAAGGTAACCAATGAGAAGAGTGAAGATGATATGGCTAGTATGGTGAGAGCTCTCAAGAAATTTGTAAAGAACATATGTTCTAAGAGAGAGGAAGTCAAGAAGAAGATCACTCCAAAAGAAGTGGTAGATTGCAAGGATAAATCTAGGAAGGAGCTAATTTGATGCCATAGATACAATGGGATTGGATTTATCTCTTCCAAATGTGCTAATAGGAAGAAAGAGTCTAAGAAAGGCTTAGAAATGGCGGCTTCTTGGAGTGATGTGAGTGTGAGTGATGTAGAAGAGGAAAATGAGTCCTCGAATGAACAAGATTATACTAGCAATTACATTGCTCACCCGGCTATATATGAAGGAAGATTTGAGGATAGTAGTGAAGAGTCCTCAAGTTATGAGGAAAGTGAAAACTCTTCAAGTGGTAGAGATATTGAAATCTCCTCCTATGATGAAGAGTTAGAAGCCTCCCCAAATCAAGATTTTATAAGCTTCAATGACAGTATCCTTCAACAAAAGAATGAAGAGAACAAGTTGAAGTTGATAAATGCCAATTTAGTGGTGATAATTAAAGCTCTTGATAATGAAAAGAGAATGTCTTTAGAGAAAATGAGCAAGCAAAGTGAAGTCATCAAGGAGCATGAAAATACCATTGAAAAGTATTTTTCAAAGGTAAAGGAAAGTGCTCAAGAGATAGATGATCTAAGTGAAGACTTTACTATAAAGTTGTTTGCCATGGAAGGAGAGATTAAGCAAAAAGAGAACTCTTTGACTATTATGAAGTTAAAAGAGTGTGAGCTTAAAAATGAAGTCAAAACTCTCAAAGAGTCTATTAATGGCATGAAGATTGGAGCCATTAAGCTTGATGAAGTGATAAAACTTGGAAAGTATCATGGAGATAAGAGTGGCTTGGGTTTTGTAGAAGAAGTGAAGAAGACTCCTACAACAAAGAACAAGTCAAGAAATTCCAAGGAGAAGAAAGACTCAACTACCATTCCTTCCAACATCAAAGACAAAAACAAGAAGAGCTATGGAACTTCTCAACCGACTTCTCAACCAAAAGGTAACTTTTCTAAATTCATTCCGGTTTGTCATTATTGTAATGTGGTTGGTCACATTAGGCCTAAGTGTTATGAATATGTTAGGCAATGTAAACTAGGAATTGTGGAACATGATAAAAATGTGAAAAAGTTACCTAATCATTCTCCTAAGCATGAGTTTAAGTCTAGAGCTAGACATAACATCTCTAAGTTTATCCCGGTTTGTAATTTTTGCAATGTTGTAGGGCATATCAAACCTAAATGCTACAAGTATATTAGGCAATGAGAACTAGGGAATGAGATGTATGCTAGTGAGGTGAAAAGACTTCCTTTGGTTCTTTCTAAACATGTTAGGGCATTAGAGACTATGCATGATGAACATGTTAATGAAAAGAAATCAACAAGGAAAGTTTGGGTTAAGAAGAATAATGTGCATACTTGTGAAATTGATAAATGTAAGGATTCCCATTATTGATTGGCTTATTTCGTGGACAAACCACAAGTTGGGGTGTGAATTTTAATGGTAGATTAGGTGATTGAAGACCAACATCGAAGGCCATCTTCAAGACCTCAAGGTGACAAGCACTCCAAGGTATTTTTCTAGTGCTTAGTTTTCTTTGAAGATATCTAGAAGCACACACACACTTAGCATACTTGCATTTGTGTGCATACTCTTCACATGTCACATTACACACTTGCACTTTGTTTGATTATATCTTGTTGTGTGTTTGTTTGTGTCGTGTAATTCGTTTCCTGAATATGTTCGGAAACGTTCGCGCTTGCACGATTATGTGCTTGGGTTTGCGCAAAGATCGCCTTCGGAGAATGCCCTTGGCTTCTCCTTTGGTTTCACCTTCAGTGGTGAAACGGCGGTTTAATCGGTGGCCTGGCCGCCGAATGGAAACCGCCGTTTGATTCCAGAGATCTCTGGATTGGTTCTACGGTTTGATCGGCGGCTTGGCCGCCGAATCAAAACCGCCGAATTAGACCTGATGCATTTATTATTTCTCGGGTTCTGTTCGGCGGTTTAATCGGTGGCCTGGCCGTCGAATGAAACCGCCGAATTAGATATTTTAGGTCGGTTTCATTTTGGGTTTTGATCGGTTGTTTCGTGTGACTACCGAATCTGGTCGCCGAATGATCCCTTACTTCTCGGGTTCAATTCGGCGGTTACATTCTGCGGCCATGACCGCAGAATGAAACAGCCGATCGGTGATTTCAAGGGCAATTTTGTCTTTTCACGTGCCCTGTTCTTGATGACTATAAATATTATACTTTCTCATTTCTCTAAGCTAGTTCTCTGATTCAAAAGAACCCTAAAGTTCAAAAAGAGAAACTTGAGAGAGAAACAATCAAGAACTCATTTTTATACACTCAAAACCATTCTCATATGCATCAAAATATCATCTAGCATTTTCTAGCATAGTTAGGATGCTTGCTTGCATGGGTTTTGCTCAACACACTTGCTTTGGTATGTTCTTCACTAATCTCATCTAAGCTTAGTGTTTTATTTATCAAAGAAATCTTTTAGATTATTTGTATGCTCCTAGAATATATTCTAGATACAAAATAGAGATTGTTGTGTTGGCATGTTTGAGTGATGTATTGTGATAGCAACATCTAGGTTATTTTATCTATGATTTGTTAAGCTTTATGACATGTCATTTAGCTATTGACATCTAGGATTGCATTTATTGTTATTTAATCATCCTAGATAAGCATCTAAGGTTACCTAGCTTTATTTGCTCATTGAATATCATTTTATATTCACATAGGTTGTAATCTCTTCATTGAGAAGTAAGTCTTGCATGTAGCTTCCGGGATTAGGTTGCTTAGATTGCAAGCAATTGGACTAGGTCCACTTATACCGGGATTAGGTAGGTGTGATGATTATTGATCGGGATTAGGTTGTAATCATTTCACATTTAGTGGATTCGAGGTTCGAGTGTGGCGCACTATACAGCCCGTGGTTTTTCCCGTGAGGGTTTCCACGTAAATATCAAGTGTCTTTTATAATTCCGCACCATATTACACTTGTTATTGTTTTGACTAGTTTGGGGCATTTTCGTATATTGACTAAACGCGAAAATTGGGTAAAATTGGAAAAATCTATTCACCCCGCTCTAGATTATTATTATATCACACCGTGTTATTTGTTTCAATTGGTATCAGAGTGGGTTCCTAGACATACATAGGTGATCCTTGCTCATTTTGGTGTGTTTTGCATTTGTGTGATTTTTGTTCATTCATACATTTTGCATTCATTTCATTTCATTCATATTCACTATGAGTGGAAACGGTGGCAACAACGAGGGTGCTTCTAGCACACGTCCTCTTTTCCTCACCGGCGATAACTACTCCTCATGGAAGGGGAAAATGGAGGCGTACTTATGCCAAATCCATGATAGGGCATGGATGGCTATTGAAGACGGATACGCTCCTCCTATGATGACTCCCATGGGTGGTGGAGAAGAAGTTCTCAAGCCTAAGGCACAATGGACTAATGGAGAGTTTGAGACTTCTAAGTGGAATATGAAGGCAATGCATGCCATCCTATGTGCCATGGATGAGAACCAATACAAGTTGGTTCAAATTACTAGGATTGCCAAAGAGGCATGGGAAATCCTAGAGACGGCTAATGAAGGAACCGAAGTGGTCAAGGATTCAAACCTACAAGTCCTCCAAACTAGTTTTGAGACCAATAGGATGGAAGAGCATGAGCACTTCAATGAATTCCAAGTTAAGTTGATGGACATTGTGAATCAAAGTCATCAACTAGGAGACCCGTATTCCGATAGGAGAATCAAGCAGAAAATTATGAGATCTCTCCCCGATAGATTCGAGTCTAAGGTGACGACTTTAGAGGAAAATAGTGGTTATAAGGATATGAAGCCGAGCGAGGTCATTGGAAGACTTATCGCTTACGAGTCTAGGAAGGCTCCTATCTCTACTCCTCCTAAAAAGCAAAAGGGAATTGCTTTGAAAGCATCAAAGGATGAAAAGGAGGTGAAGAATGACTCGGATGAAGACATGGCCTTATTTGTGAAAAGATTTAATAAGGTTATGAGGTTTGGGAAGAGAGGATTTGGTATGAGAGGCCAAGACTTGAAGAAGAAGGGTCCCTTCAAAAAGTTTGAACCAAGGCAAGAGAAGACCGAAAGAAAAGGGGTCTGTTGCTTTGAGTGTGGGGGAATTGGTCACTTTGCTCCCGATTGTGCAAATCACAAGGAAAAGAAGAAGGGAAAAGTGTTGGCCGCCACTTGGAGTGGAAGTAGTGATGACTCCAATGAAGAAGATGAGTCTTCGGATGATGAAGACATCATGGCTAACTTCTTAGCCTTTGCCTCCTCTCACAAGAGCAAAAGTGGTAGTGAAAAAGAGGAAGAGAGTCAAAGGGAAAGTGACTCTAGTGAAGATGACTCCGATTCTAACTCCACAAATGGATATGTGGAGAAAGAGGTGTTAGTTGATTATCTTAAGGAGTTTAAAAGCTTAGAAATGAAAACCACTAAGAAGATCAAGATGTTGAGAGAAGAAAATCTTGAGCTTTCATCTCACAATGACCACTTAAGTGTAGAAGTGGAAAGTCTTAAGAAGAGAGAAGATAAGCTAAGAGAGGAGCTAGCTTTATCTAGGAGGAATGAAGAAGGTTTGGAGAGGGAGCTTGATGAAGCTAAGAAGTCACTTACTAGGATGGACTCTAGCACCAAAAAGTTCGACCACATGCTTGGTGTTGGAAAGAGTCCATGTGATAAGAGAGGTCTAGGGTTTGAAGATAGTCAAGAGACCTCCTCCTCTAAAAAGACCGTGTTTGTTAAGGGCTTGGGCAACATAGAAGCTTCACCAGTGCACACTCCTAGGAAGAAAATAGATCTAGGACAATGTTCTAAAAGTTTACAAGTGAAGGTGGTGTCAAGAAGGCAACCTCAAGCCAACATTCCTCATCTTTTGGCTCAAAAAGGGAAGAAGACAATCATGCAAGTCCAACATTGGAAGCAAGATAGACCGGTTCAACAAAGGAGATGGATTGAACCCACTCAATCACAAAGACAAGGGAAGGCTTCCATAACTGCACAAGGCAATGGTATGATTTCTCATTTCATTCCAATTTGTCATTTTTGTGGTTTTAATGGTCACATTCGACCAAATTGCTTTCGTTATATAAAAATGTGTAGAACTCGAAGCATGATTGAAAAGAGAAAGAATATAGCCAAGATGCATGTTCCTAGGAATAATAAGACTAATTTGCATGATCCTAGGATTACTAGAGCCCATGTACCAAAGACCATTAAGAAAGAAAATGTTGTTCTTAAGTGGGTTAGAAAGAATGAGAATGTTTGCCATGTTGCTCAAATTGCCTTAAAGGCAAATTCTTCTAATCTTTGGTATCTTGATAGTGGGTGCTCTAGGCACATGATGGGAAACAAGAGTTTCTTTGAGACTCTTGTTATGGAGGAAGGTGGAAATGTCACTTTTGGTGATGGATCCAAAAAGAAAGTCATAGGGAAAAGAACCATTTATGTTCCCGGATTACCCTCCTTATCTAATGCTTTACTTGTTGATGGCTTGAAAGCCAATTTGATTAGCATTTCTCATCTTAGTGATGAAGGATATTCCGTCTTGTTTAGCAAAGATAATTGCTCTATCCTAAAGCCTGATGGAAAATGTTAGGATTATGCTCAATAGCAAGAGTGTAATAGTGTAATTAACAATCTTTTTCATATTAATAAAGTGATTTATGTTTTAAACAAATCTTATAGCATTTATAGTTTAATAATTGTTAAAGTAAATAATCATAAGGTCTAAAGACTATGAGAAAAGAAGAATTGTTCATACATCTGGATATGTATGTGGTAGACACAATTCTTTAGTTAGTCTTGAATATCGTTCACAACTTAAGTTAAAGGTTGGGCACCTTTATCTTGTTAAAGTTGTAGAATTCTTTTGCTAGCCTTTGAGTGGGATCAAATGAGATATGATGAGTCTAAAATCATCGGAGTGTCTTCGAGCAAAAGAATCTAGTGCACTGGGTGCATTGAACAGGATCACAATGAAATACTTTATCTATAACCGTCAGTAGATAAAAGTAATTTCATTATCAGGACAATCGGAGAGTCTATCTTAATCCTGAGATAAATGATGGACTTATGGTTGCAGGTGATATCATTTGAGCTATCAATGAGTACGATTATATCACATAGTCTATCCTCGATAGTTTGGTGATATTCATTTGTTAATCGATAGAGGACTTCATTTATAGATATGGACATCGTGGCTCCATTTATTAAATGAGAGTATAATATCATCATATGGATGTTTTGAGGTAATTAGATATTAAATCTCAACGTTGAGTTTTCAATAGTGTCTATTGAAAACATGGCTTCTGGACAAGTCAAAATATCCAAGTTCAAAACGTGGTCATATGAGTAAATATGGTAACTTGGAGAGTTATAGGCGGTCTATGAACTCTTGGCGATTACTGATATTAATCACGAGGATACACTATCTCCAATATGATTGTCTAGGGTATGAATGAGGAAGCATCTTCCTTTTCTGTCTTTATTTAAGAGTTCAATTTTAGCTCTTTAGTGGAATGAGCTAAAATTAATGGATTTGACCTAAGTGAATCATTTGTTGATTGTGATTAGGTTATGTCTATTGGAGCTTAAATTTAGATAGCCCGCCAAGATCCCCAATCCACACGGACTTGCATGGATCACTTGTTATATTCTACCGGACCAATTTAAGGTCCATCTAGAATTGCAATTTAATATATTAAGAATATAATTTGCACATTATTTATGTAATGGGCTGCACAATTATATTTATATATTAATGGATGACATGTGGGCTTGTTTCTTTTAGTAAGAATGGGTCTAGTTCACATGTGGGTTTTTTATTTAAAGTCCTATGGATTTAATGAAATAAGAAAAATTATATTTGGCCCAATATCTACATGTGGGGCGGCAAGGTGCTAAAATAGCATTTAATATTATTTTGTTTTCATTATTTAATTAAATAAGAATTAATTAATTTATTAATTAAATGTTTAATTAAGTAACAAATCTTTTCTAAATAGGAAATATGATTCCTATTTGTATACTATTGGTAGTAGTATAATTAAATAGAAAGACTTGTTTGACAAGGAAATAAATAATTAATTTTATTTATTTAATCAAATAGGAAGTCTTTTTATTTTAGTCAAATAAGGAATAAAAGATTTATGAGTTTAGTTTGGAAATCTTAAACTAAATAGGAATTAGGGTGCAACTAAATCTCCAATATTTTAGGAGTAAAATTGCGGCAACCCTAATTATTTTTGGTAGAGATTTCGGCCACCCTAGGGTAAAAAGGAGAAGAAATTCGGCCACCTATATAAGGCCACTTATAGAATTCGGCCACCCCCCTAAGGCTTATGTGCAGAATTATTTTCTTCTTCTTCTTCTCAACTCATAGTTAGAAATCTATTATTCTACTAAAAACAAAAGGAACATAGATTATTCTTTGATTGTATTCTAGTTGCTTATTCATCAATAAGCTTGTGAATACTATATCGATCAAGGTTCACGCGAGTTTCGATCATTAGATTGAGAACTCAAAAGTGACCGGAATAATCTTAGGATCTTTTAGATTGTTTTTGGGACTAACGAATCAAGAAAAGTTTGTTTAATCCAATCACAGGTTTGCAATTCAAAGAAAGGGAGACCACGCTCCTAGGTGATCCACGTTCGTGCTAGGATTGAAGATCTTGCGGATTACCATCGACGCAAGTCAATCGGATCACGCGACAAGAGGTATTAATCTTTTGTTTATTTTTGTATCTTTAATTAATCAAAAGGGTTTAAGGTTCATAAAATTGGAAAAATTTTAAAAGCTACTCAAACTATTTTTTTTGGTCTCGCTTCCGCTGCGGGTACAATATTTTTCCCTACAATTGGTATCAGAGCCTAGGTTGAACCCTTTTAATTAATTAAACGTATATATACGTGGATCGATTTCTTTTTATTGTGATTATGCATGTTTAGAAAGAGATGGCACTCTAGGTATTCGCATATATAATTACATGTGATGTATGGTTTTATATATGTTTATATGTGGATTGTTATTGCTCGATTTTGGTCCTAGATTTTCAATGTATTTTTGGTTTTGGAATTGTAACAAGAAGGGTGGTCTATCATCACCATAATTCCTTCTTGGTAGTTGCTAGACATTTTTTTTTTATGTATTAAAATTGCTGCAGTTTTTAATGTATTAAATATATTTAATGTGCAGTATTTTTTTACTGTCATGAATAAAAAAAAAAAAAAAATTTCTGCAGTAATTTATTTGTTTAAATTAAATTGTAACACGTTCTACATCGAAGAAACGAAGCAACCGGAACCGAGAACGAGCACCGTGCGCACCCTAGGAGTGGATTGGGCTGCGCATGGCATGCCCGAAATCAAGTGGGCTGTGCACGGCAGCCTTGCAACCAAGAGGGCTGCGCACGGCAGCCATGCTAGTCCTATGGGCTGCGCATGGCAGCCCCTTACATGAGGATGTGGGCCGTGCAATCCCGAGGAGGGAGGCCGGAGGATGGGCTTATGGTTGATGGGCCACTCGAAGATCTTGTATTTCTATTTCAATGTAATTTACTTGTTTTTCTAGGATGGGCCAAAATTGTTGTTATTTATTTTATGCTTAAATATTACAATATTTGTTGTTGTATGATAACATGACATATAGAATAGGAGTGCCACTCATATATCTCTTTTGGTATGAACATGCATTGAATGATTTAGGTATCTAAATTGGCATCTAGATAACTTGGTAAATCATTCTATGGGATTTAGTGCTTGTTTGGTTGAGCTTTCTACTGGCTCAAAATGTCTACCAACGTCTATTTAAGTTTTTTAGAGTTGTTTGGTTGAGCTTTTAAGATTGTCTATTTTAAATTGAGTAGAGACTAGTAGAGTTTAAACCTCTACTTGGCAAAAGCTCATGAGGAGGTGCTTCTCCAAATAGACCTTTTTTTTAAAAAAGTCTACCAACCAAACATCTATAATTTTTTTTTTCAAAAACTCTATTTCCAATAGATCTACTACAAATAGATCTTTTACCAATAGAGGTTTTTCAAAAGCCCAACCAAACAAGCTCTTAATCACACGCCTTAAATAATTGAGTGGGAGAAGGTGTTTTTGTAACACCTATGGCTTCCAAGATTAGTTGAGCTTAATTATTTTTTGGTAATCCCCCAAAGGGGCGTCCATGAATGGAATTAAGCAATATACTTCCTTACAAGGATAGACTAGACAATGGACTCAAACGAGATCTACTCCCAAAGGAGGGATTTTCGTGAGAGAAAATTAAGGGTCGATATCTTGGTAACACACTCAATGTAATTTTATTGATATCCTCCAAAGAGTTCTTGTCAGTAAAATTGCAAGGCTAAAATTGAAAACGCTGGTTGTTATGTTAACAATTAGGTGGGACCTAGTCTAACTAGTAAATGGTGCGAACTCCCAAAGGAGGCGTAACATTTATAGGTGTTAGATCACCGTTGAATTTTTATGATTGAATTATTCATTTAATTCAAGATAAATATTTAAAGTGCTTTATAATGATTATTTACTTATATTAATTTTTGTTTAATTAAGAAATCATGACCCCATCCCTAATGAACATCCTGAAAGATAACACTTTAACTGGAGATAATTATATCACATGGAAAAAGGAAAATTGGGTTGTTGCTGCAAGTTGAAAAACATAAGTTTATTCTAACTACTCCTAAACCACCTGCTCCTACTAATGAATCTAATGTGATGCAATGAGACGAGTATGAGCAGTGGAAGACCTCTAATGAGATGGCCAAATGGCTACCATCTCCGACGTGTTGCAACAGCAGCATGAAGGAATGGGGTCTGCTGCTGATATGATGATGTCTCTAGAAGAGATTCATTTGGTTGATAAAGTTACTACTATTAAGACCCGTCAGAAGGTCAAGGAATAATAGAAGAAAAAGCAACTTGGGCCTACCAAGATGGAGACTAAGAAAGTAACCAAGATCAAAAGGAAGTGCTTCTTTTGTGGTGAAAAGAGACATTGGAAAAGTAATTGCCCAAAGTCTCAGAATAAGAAGGAACAAGGTAATGTGAATTATCTTGAAACTTGTTTTTCTGGCAGATTCTACAGATTCTTGGATTGTAGACTCTGGAGCCACTAATCATGTTTGTTATTCCTTATGGGGGTTTCAAGAAAGGAGAAGGTTGAATAAAAATGAAATCAATTTGCGTTTAGGCAATGGAGCGTTAGTGTCTGCAAGTGCAGTGGGAGACATTAGAAGGCATTTAGATTTGATAGACGTTTATTATGTACCTCAATTCAAGAGGAATTTATTTTCAGTTTCTTGTTTGAATAAATTTGGATATTCGGTTACTTTTAATAAAGTTTTTATTATTAGTAAGAATGACAAAATTATTTGCCAAGGTACATTGGAAAACGGTCTATACTTTTTGCATAGAAATATCTCTCACTCATTAGACACAGAAATAACGGAACTTAATCATAAAAGAGTAAAATTATCAACAGTTGAAACCTACCTTTGGCATTTACACTTAGGTCATATTAACCTTAATAGGATTAAAAGATTGGTAAGTGACGGACCTTTGAGTGACTTAAAGGTTGATGATCTACCAACTTGTGAATCTTGTTTGGAAGGTAAAATGACCAAAAGGACGTTCTCTGCCAAAGGTGCCAGAGCCACTGAATGTTTAGGATTGATACACACTGATGTATGTGGACCTATGAGCATTCAAGCTAGAGGTGGATATGAGTACTTCATCACTTTCATAGATGATTACTCAAGATTTGGCTATGTGTATCTCATGCGACATAAGTCGGATGCTTTTGACATGTTCAAAGCATTTAAAGCTGAAGTGGAAAATCAGCTTGAGAAACACATAAAAATCTTGAGATCTGATCGTGGTGGAGAATATCTATCTGGTGAGTTTCAGCAATATCTTATTGATAATGGGATATGAAAGTTCACAAATTTTACCATTATACGCGTGGGTGTCTTTTAAGAATGACATAGAGGGTTTGTGAAAGGGTTGTTAATCCGTTATGACCAAATTTTCGGATTAGTTAATATTACAAATATAACCCAATTCACAAAACAATAATCAAGTGTAATAAGGTGCGGAAATATAAAACGACACTTGATTTTTACGTGGAAACCCTCAACAGGGAAAAACCACGGGCTATTATAGTGCGCCACACTCGAACCTCGAATCCACTAATTGAAATGAAGTTTACAACCTATGTAGACCTTGTCTAACACTCCGGTCTGTAACCCCCCACTTCTACCACGCGGGCCTTTAAAAGTGGACCTAGTCCAATTGCTTGTGTGACCACCTAATCCCGGTGTCCGACCTAATCCCGGTCTATCACAACAGGACTTCAATTGCTTGCGATCTAAGCAACCTAATCCCGGAAGCTACACGCAAGACTTACTTCTCAATGAAGAGATTACAACCTATGTGAATATATATAAATACTCAACAAATGCAATGAGAGCTAGGCAACTCTATATGCTTATCTAGGATGATTAGATGGCAATAAATGCAACCCTAGATATCAATGGCTAAATGACATGTCAAATAGCTTAGCAAATCATAGATTAAATAACCTAGATGTTGCTATAAAAATAACCCACAAACATTCAATCATGTCATCACAAACAATCTCTATTTTGAATATAAGATATTAATCTAAGATCATTCAAATAATAAAAGAGATGCCTTAATAAATACAACACTAAATATCAATGATAAAAGTGAAGAACATACCAAGGGAAGTGTGATGACCAAAACCCATGCAACTAAGCAAACTAACTATGCTAGAAAATGCTTAGATGATCTTTGATGCACATGAATGTTTATGGCATAGCTTTTAGGAAATAATAACCTAATCAATAAAGCTATGTAAAATATAAACCCAATCAACACATAATCTCAATCATGTATGTAGAAATTACTCAAGAACATACAAGTAATAAAAGAGATAAATTGATAAGTAAAAACACTAAAATTAGATGAGATTAGTGTTCAACAAATCATACCATGTGTGTTGAAGAAGACCCATGCATTAGCAAACACTAGATGATCCTAGATGATGCTTGGATGATGATTTATGCACGTGGAAATGGGTTTAGAGAAATAAAGATGTAATCTTTAAGCTTTTTCTCTCAAGTCTCTCTAAATATCTCTCTAGGGTTCTTGGGATGAAAGACTTATGTTTTGAACCAAAGATAAGGATATATTTATAGAGAGTAAAAATGTTGGGTGAAAAGACAAAATTGTCCCAACTTTACGGGCCAATTCGGCGGCCTATTCTGCTGCCCGTGGCAGCATAATCAAGGGTGCAGAAATGCACCTGACACATTTGGCGCCCATATTTTGCGGACATGGGCCGCAGAAAACGCGACAGCGCATAACTCAAATTTGTGCGCACCGAAACATGACCAAACGACATCGAAACCTTTCATATGATATATCGTTGGAAAGGTATGGAAGTCTACTTTCTACTTCAATTTATAGAATGACATTTCGATGTCTGTAGAGAAAGTTATGGTCAATTGAGTGACCAATGGTCAGATTCGGATAACAGCTGAGATGCCCTGTTTTAGTGGTCACTTTGGAGATTTTAAAACCAATCCAAACGGTCATGAAATATTACGAATAATATACCGCTGGAAAGGTATGGGTGTCTAGTTTGTCCAGAATTTTACAAAACTCAATTTCAATCTTTTTATAAAAAGTTATGGTCACAAGACCATACAAAGGTCAGTTTTGAAAAACATTTAAATCATTGAAATCCAATCTTTTGAAACTAGACACTTCACTCCAAAGAACCAAACCGAATCTACCACTTATCCAAGAGAAGAATGAGACCTTCTCAAGTGGTCAACCATCGTGCTAAGACATGCACACCATCATGCAAGCACGGACGTTTCCGATCACTCAAACGGAAACGAATTACACCACACCTACAACTATCATGCATGAAGTGCACGTGTGGGAATTGAATGCATCCTAATGCCTAAACTTGTTATGGCATTTCAATAAACTAGATGGAATCAAATAAACATGCAAGAAGAGATGTTCAAGAACATGCAAGCACTCATATAAAACACACAACATACAAGAATAAGATTTATGCATGAGTTGTGTGTGTGTGCAACTAGATCTCTTCAAAGCAAGTAAGCACTAGAATTTACCTTTGGTGCTTCTTCTCTTGAGGTCTTGAGAGGGCCATTGGATGATCACCAATTCCTAAGCTACCCTTACAACAACCCCAACATGTGGTTTGTCCACGAAACAAGCCAATCAATAAATGGGAATCCTTACAGGATAGTTTCTCAGTTTTCTGCACCAGGTACACCTCAACAAAATGGGGTAGCAGAAAGGAGAAATAGAACTCTTTTGGATATGGTTAGGTCTATGTTGAGTTATTCAACACTTCCTATTTATTTCTGGGGATATGCTTTACAAACTGCAATATACATTCTAAACCATGTACCATCTAAGTCTGTTCCTAAAACACCGCATGAGTTGTGGACTGGGCGCAAGCCTAGTTTACGACACTTAAGGATATTTGGATGTCCTGCGCACGTGTTAAAAGGAAAGACAGAAAAGATGGAGTCCCGTTCAGAAACATGTATATTTGTAGGGTATCCGAAAGAAACTAAAGGATATTATTTTTATAGTCCTTCAGATCTTAAAGTATTTGTTTCGACAAATGCTAAATTTCTGGAAAAGGACTATATGAATGATTTTGTGCCAAAAAGTAGAATTATGCTGAATGAGATGTCAGGAGATACAATTCCACGAGAGGTTACACAACCTAACCCAATTGTAAGTTCCGATCCAACACAAGGTCAACAACCTACCATTCCTCGTCGTAGTGGGAGGGTTAGAACACAACCCGAAAGATACATCGGTCTGGGAGAATCTGTAGAGAATCTCCCGGACGACGATGATCCCTATGTGTACAAGGAAGCCATAGAGGATGTTGATAGTCGCCATTGGCAAAAGGCAATGCAATCCGAGATTGAATCTATGTTCAATAACAAAGTCTGGTCCCTTGTAGACTTGCCTAAAGGAATAAAACCCATTGGGTGAAAGTGGGTATACAAGAGGAAAAGAGGTATGGATGGAAAGGTGGAAACCTTTAAAGCTAGATTGGTAGCTAAAGGGTATACACAGAAAGAAGGTATCGATTACGAGGAAACCTTCTCTCCTGTGGCCATGCTTAAATCCATTAGGATACTCTTATCCATTGCAGCATCTTTAGATCTAGAGATTTGGCAAATGGACGTCAAGACAGCTTTCCTTAATGGAAGTCTTGACGAAAGCATCTACATGATGCAACCAGAGGGATTCATTGAAAAGGGCCAAATGGAAAAGGTATGGAAGTTGCAGAAATCCATATATGGATTAAAGCAAGCATCCAGATCCTGGAACATAAGGTTCGATCAAGCTATCAAAGGTTTTGGATTTATTCAGAATCTTGACGAACCTTGTGTATACAAAAGGATTAAGGGCGACAAGTTGGTTTTCCTGATTCTTTATGTTGATGATATACTACTCATCGGAAACGATATAGGTGTATTGACATCAGTAAAAGAATGGTTAGCAAAACAATTTGATATGAAGGACTTAGGAGAAGCAAGTTTTATTCTAGGTATCCAAGTTATAAGGGATAGAAAGAATAGAACGATTGCATTATCCCAAGCTTCATACATAGACAAAATCTTGTCTAGGTTTTCCATGCAGGATTCCAAGAAAGGTATGTTACCTTTCTAACATGGAATCAAGCTTTCTAAGGAACAAGTTCCTAAGAATGAGCATGAAGAGCAGTTCATGAGTAGAGTTCCATATGCCTCGGTAGTTGGAAGTCTCATGTATGCAATGCTCTGCACTAGACCAGATATTTGTTTTGCTGTTGGCATAGTTAGCAGGTTTCAATCGAAGCCTGGTCCTGATCACTGGACGGCAGTCAAGCATATTTTCAAGTATCTCAAGAGAACGAGAGATAATATGCTTGTATACTCTGGAGGGGATTTGATTCCCGTTGGGTATACAGATTCTGATTTTCAATCAGATTCTAACTCCAGAAAATCCACATCAGGGGCTGTGTTTACTATTGGAGGAGGAGCAGTTATATGGAGGAGTATCAAGCAATCTTGTATTGCTGATTCCACCATGGAAGCTGAGTATGTTGCTGCATGCGAGGCTGCCAAAGAGGCTGTTTGGCTCCCTCAATTCTTGATTGACTTGGAAGTGGTTCCTAGTGCGAATAAGCAGATCACTATCTACTGTGACAACAGTGGAGCAGTGGCTAATTCGAAAGAACCAAGAAGTCACAAGAGAGGTAAACACATTGAAAGGAAATATCATCATTTAAGGGAGATTGTTCAAAGAGGTGACGTGACGATTACCAAAATCGCGTCAGCAGAAAATCTAGCGGATCCCTTCACAAAGGCTCTACCTCAGAAGAGTTTCGATGGGCACCTAGAGAACATGGGCTTGAGAGATATGACACATTTGCTATAGCGCAAGTGGGAGATTGTTAGGATTATGCTCAATAGCAAGAGTGTAATAGTGTAATTAACAATCTTTTTCATATTAATAAAGTGATTTATGTTTTAAACAAATCTTATAGCATTTATAGTTTAATAATTGTTAAAGTAAATAATCATAAGGTCTAAAGACTATGAGAAAAGAAGAATTGTTCATACATCTGGATATGTATGTGGTAGACACAATTCTTTAGTTAGTCTTGAATATCGTTCACAACTTAAGTTAAAGGTTGGGCACCTTTATCTTGTTAAAGTTGTAGAATTCTTTTGCTAGCCTTTGAGTGGGATCAAATGAGATATGATGAGTCTAAAATCATCGGAGTGTCTTCGAGCAAAAGAATCTAGTGCACTGGGTGCATTGAACAGGATCACAATGAAATACTTTATCTATAACCGTCAGTAGATAAAAGTAATTTCATTATCAGGACAATCAGAGAGTCTATCTTAATCCTGAGATAAATGATGGACTTATGGTTGCAGGTGATATCATTTGAGCTATCAATGAGTACGATTATATCGCATAGTCTATCCTCGATAGTTTGGTGATATTCATTTGTTAATCGATAGAGGACTTCATTTATAGATATGGACATCGTGGCTCCATTTATTAAATGAGAGTATAATATCATCATATGGATGTTTTGAGGTAATTAGATATTAAATCTCAACGTTGAGTTTTCAATAGTGTCTATTGAAAACATGGCTTCTGGACAAGTCAAAATATCCAAGTTTAAAACGTGGTCATATGAGTAAATATGGTAACTTGGAGAGTTATAGGCGGTCTATGAACTCTTGGTGATTACTGATATCAATCACGAGGATACACTATCTCCAATATGATTGTCTAGGGTATGAATGAGGAAGAATCTTCCTTTTCTGTCTTTATTTAAGAGTTCAATTTTAGCTCTTTAGTGGAATGAGCTAAAATTAATGGATCGGACCTAAGTGAATCATTTGTTGATTGTGATTAGGTTATGTCTATTGGAGCTTAAATTTAGATAGCCCGCCAAGATCCCCAATCCACACGGACTTGCATGGATCACTTGTTATATTCTACCGGACCAATTTAAGGTCCATCTAGAATTGCAATTTAATATATTAAGAATATAATTTGCACATTATTTATGTAATGGGCTGCACAATTATATTTATATATTAATGGATGACATGTGGGCTTGTTTCTTTTAGTAAGAATGGGTCTAGTTCACATGTGGGCTTTTTATTTAAAGTCCTATGGATTTAATGAAATAAGAAAAATAATATTTGGCCCAATATATACATGTGGGGCGGCAAGGTGCTAAAATAGCATTTAATATTATTTTGTTTTCAATATTTAATTAAATAAGAATTAATTAATTTATTAATTAATTGTTTAATTAAGTAACAAATCTTTTCTAAATAGGAAATATGATTCCTATTTGTATACTATTGGTAGTAGTATAATTAAATAGAAAGACTTGTTTGACAAGGAAATAAATAATTAATTTTATTTATTTAATCAAATAGGAAGTCTTTTTATTTTAGTCAAATAAGGAATAAAAGATTTATGAGTTTGATTAGGGTTTGGAAATCTTAAACTAAATAGGAATTAGGGTGCAACTAAATCTCCAATATTTTAGGAGTAAAATTGCGGCAACCCTAATTATTTTTGGTAGAGATTTCGGCCACCCTAGGGTAAAAAGGAGAAGAAATTCGGCCACCTATATAAGGCCACTTATAGAATTCGGCCACCCCCCTAAGGCTTATGTGCAGAATTATTTTCTTCTTCTTCTTCTCAACTCATAGTTAGAAATCTATTATTCTACTAAAAACAAAAGGAACATAGATTATTCTTTGATTGTATTCTAGTTGCTTATTCATCAATAAGCTTGTGAATACTATATCGATCAAGGTTCACGCGAGTTTCGATCATTAGATTGAGAACTCAAAAGTGACCGGAATAATCTTAGGTTCTTTTAGATTGTTTTTGGGACTAACGAATCAAGAAAAGTTTGTTTAATCCAATCACAGGTTTGCAATTCAAAGAAAGGGAGACCACGCTCCTAGGTGATCCACGTTCGTGCTAGGATTGAAGATCTTACGGATTACCATCGACGCAAGTCAATCGGATCACGCGACAAGAGGTATTAATCTTTTGTTTATTTTTATATCTTTAATTAATCAAAAGGGTTTAAGGTTCATAAAATTGGAAAAATTTTAAAAGCTACTCAAACTATTTTTTTTGGTCTCGCTTCCGCTGCGGGTACAATATTTTTCCCTACAGACAAACCTTATTAAAAGGTATGAGATCTAGCGACAATTGCTATTGTCTTGAAGCTAGAATAGTCTCAAACAATGTGTCTAAGGATGAGCAAATTGAGTTGTGGCATGAAAGACTTGGCCACATGAACTTTCGGGATCTACGGACCCTTGGAAAGTTTGAATGTGTGCGTGGCCTCCCTAAGCTTGGGAAGAAAGCCAATGGTATTTGTGGACCTTGTCAACAAGGAAAACAAACTAAAGGCATGCACAAAAAGGGCAAGTATCTCTCCACCAAGGAGCCCCTAGAGCTTCTCCACATGGATCTTATGGGTCCTATGCAAACCGAGAGCTTAGATGGAAAGAGATACATTTTTGTATGTGTAGATGATTTCTCTAGGTTCACATGGACTTATTTTCTTAGAGAAAAATCCGAAACTTTTGATAAGTTTAAAATGCTTTGTACTAAACTTCAAAATGAAATGAATTCTAACATTAAAAGCATAAAATGGATAAGAAGTGATCATGGGAGGAAATTTGAGAATGCTTCATTTGAAACCTATTGTGATAGTATAGGTATCTCCCATGAGTTTTCGGCTCCTAGGACACCTCAACAAAATGGAGTTGTTGAGAGGAAAAATAGGGTCCTTCAAGAGATGGCCCGTGTGATGTTGCTTAGCAACAATGTGCCTAGGAATCTATGGGCCGAAGCCGTCAACACGGCTTGCTATATAGAAAATAGAGTTTTCCTAAGGCCCGGTACTAGGAATACCTCCTATGAGTTATGGAAAGGTAAAAGGCCAAATGTTAACTACTTCCACACATTTGGAAGCAAATGTTACATTTTAAATGACCGAGATCAACTTGGCAAATTTGATGCCAAGAGTGATGAGGGTATCTTTATTGGCTATGCCTTAAATAGTAGAGCCTATAGAGTTTTCAATAAGAAAACTCTAAGTGTCATGGAATCATCTAATGTTGTATTTGATGATGAAAGGCTCAAGTCTAGTAATCATGAGGAGGAGGTAATTTTTAGTAATGACTCTCCTTTGGAGAAGGTTGATGTGACTCCTGTAGGGAAAAATTGTACCCGCAGCGGAAGCGAGACTAAAAAAATAGTTTGAGTAGCTTTTAAAATTTTTCCAATTTATGAACCTTAAACCCTTTTGATTAATTAAAGATATATAATAAAGTAACAAAAGATTAATACCTCTTGTTGCGTGATCCGATTGACTTGCGTCGATGGTAATCCGCAAGATCTTCAATCCTAGCACGAACGTGGATCACCTAGGAGCGTGGTCTCCCTTCTCTTTGAATTGCAAACCTGTGATTGGATTAAACAAACTTTTCTTGATTCGTTAGTCCCAAAAACAATTTAAAGGAACCTAAGATTATTCCGGTCACTTTTGAGTTCTCAATCTTATGATCGAAACTCGCGTGAACCTTGATCGATATAGTATTCACCAGCTTATTGATGAATAAGCAACTAGAATACAATCAAAGAATAATCTATGTTCCTTTTGTTTTTAGTAGAATAATAGATCTCTAACTATGAGTTGAGAAGAAGAAGAAGAAGAAAATTCTACACATTAGCACTAGGGCTGGCCGAAAATTATATGTATACATATATAGGTGGCCAAAATTTTTCTTCTTTCTTTTTAGGGTTGGCCGAATTCTCTTCCTAAATTAATTAGGGTTGCCACAATTTCCAAACCAAATTAATTAGTTTGAATTGCACCCTAATCCCTATTTAGAAAAGATTTCCAAAACCTAATCAAACTCATAAATCCTTTTATTCTCATATTTGACTAAAATAAAAAGACTTCCTGTTTGAATAAATAAAACTAATTATTTATTTCCTTGTCAAACAAGTCTTTCTATTTAATTATACTACCAATAGTATACCTTTAGGAAACATATTTCCTAATGAGAAAAGTTTTGTATCTTAATTAAATAATTAATTAATGAATTAATTAATTCTTATTTAATTAAATAATGAAAACAAAATAATATTTTAGGTTAATATATAACCTTGCCGCCCCATATGTGTATTGGGCCAAATATTATTTTTCCTATTTCATTTAATCCATAGGACTTTAAATAAAAAGCCCACATGTGAACTAGACCCAATCTTACTAAAAGAAACAAGCCCACATGTCATCCATTAATATATAAATATAATTGTGCAGCCCATTACATAAATAATGTGCAAATTATATTCTTAATATATTAAATTGCAATTCTAGATGGACCCTAAATTGGTCCGGTAGAATATATCAAGTGATCCATGCAAGTCCGTGTGGATTGGGGATCTTGGCGGGCTATATAAATTTAAGCTACAATAGACATAACCTAATCACAATCAACAAATGATTCACTTAGGTCCGATCCATTAATTTTAGCTCATTCCACTAAAGAGCTAAAATTGAACTCTTAAATAAAGACAGAAAAGGAAGATGCTTCCTCATTCTTACCCTAGACAATCATATTGGAGATAGTGTATCCTCGTGAATAATATCAGTAATCGCCAAGAGTTCATAGACCGCCTATAACTCTCCAAGTTACCATATTTACTCATATGACCACGTTTTGAACTTGGATATTTTGACTTGTCCAGAAGCCATGTTTTCAATAGACACTATCGAAAACTCAACGTTGAGATTTAATATCCAATTACCTCAAAACATCCATACGATGATATTATACTCTCATTTGATAAATGGAGCCACGATGTCCATATCTATAAATGAAGTCCTCTATCGATTAACAAATGAATACCACCAAATTATCGAGGATAGACTATGCGATATAATCGTACTTATTGATAACTCAAATGATATCACTTGCAACCATAAGTCCATCATTTATCTCAGGATTAAGATAGACTCTCCGATTGTCCTGATAATGAAATTACTTTTATCTACTGACGGTTATAGATAAAGTATTTCATTGTGATCCAGTTCAATGCACCCAGTGCACTAGATCCTTTTGCTCGAAGACACTCCGATGATTTTAGACTCATCATATCTCATTTGATCCCACTCAAATGCTAGCAAAAGAATTCTACAACTTTAACAAGATAAAGGTGCCCAACCTTTAACTTAAGTTGTGAACGATATTCAAGACTAACTAAAGAATTGTGTCTACCACATACATATCCAGATGTATGAACAATTCTTCTTTTCTCATAGTCTTTAGACCTTATGATTATTTACTTTAACAATTATAATATTCAACTATAAATGCTATAATATTTGTTTAAACCAGAAATCACTTTATTAATATGAATAAGATTGTTAATTACATTATTACACTCTTGCTATTGAGCATAATCCTAACAATCTTCCACTTGCGCTATAGCAAATGTGTCATATCTCTCAAGCCCATATTCTTTAGGTGCCCATCGAAACTCTTCTGAGGTAGAGCCTTTGTGAAGGGATCTGCTAGATTTTCCGCTGACGCGATTTTGGTAATTGTCACGTCACCTCTTTGAACAATCTCCCTTAAAAGATGATATTTCCTTTCAATGTGTTTACCTCTCTTGTGACTTCTTGGTTCTTTCGAATTAGCCACTGCTCCACTGTTGTCATAGTAGATAGTGATCTGCTTATTCGCACTTGGAACCACTTCCAAGTCAATCAAGAATTGACGGAGCCAAACAGCCTCTTTGGTAGCCTCGCATGCAGCAACATACTCAGCTTCCATGGTGGAATCAGCAATACAAGATTGCTTGATACTCCTCCATATAACTGCTCCTCCTCCAATAGTAAACACAGCCCCTGATGTGGATTTTCTTGAGTCAGAATCTGATTGAAAATCAGAATCTGTATACCCAACGGGAATCAAATCCCCTCCAGAGTATACAAGCATATTATCTCTCGTTCTCTTGAGATACTTGAAAATATGCTTGACTGCCGTCCAGTGATCAGGACCAGGCTTCGATTGAAACCTGCTAACTATGCCAACAGCAAAACAAATATCTGGTAAAGTGCAGAGCATTGCATACATGAGACTTCCAACTGCCAAGGCATATGGAAATCTACTCATGGACTGCTCTTCATGCTCATTCTTAGGAACTTGTTCCTTAGAAAGCTTGATTCCATGTCTGAAAGGTAACATACCTTTCTTGGAATCCTGCATGGAAAACCTAGACAAGATTTTGTCTATGTATGAAGCTTGGGATAATGCAATTGTTCTATTCTTTCTATCCCTTATAACTTGGATACCTAGAATAAAACTTGCTTCTCCTAAGTCCTTCATATCAAATTGTTTTGCTAACCATTCTTTTACTGATGTCAATACACCTACATCATTTCCGATGAGTAGTATATCATCAACGTAAAGAATCAGGAAAAACCAACTTGTCGCCCTTAATCCTCTTGTATACACAAGGTTCGTCAAGATTCTGAATAAATCCAAAACCTTTGACAGCTTGATCGAACCTTATGTTCCAGGATCTGGATGCTTGCTTTAATCCATATATGGATTTCTGCAACTTGCGTACCTTTTCCATTTGGCCCTTTTCAATGAATCCCTCTGGTTGCATCATGTAGATGCTTTCGTCAAGACTTCCATTAAGGAAAGCTGTCTTGACGTCCATTTGCCAAATCTCTAGATTTAAAGATGCTGCAATGGATAAGAGTATCCTAATGGATTTAAGCATGGCCACAGGAGAGAAGGTTTCCTCGTAATCGATACCTTCTTTCTGTGTATACCCTTTAGCTACCAACCTAGCTTTAAAGGTTTCCACCTTTCCATCCATACCTCTTTTCCTCTTGTATACCCACTTGCACCCAATGGGTTTTATCCCTTTAGGCAAGTCTACAAGGGACCAGACTTTGTTATTGAACATAGATTCAATCTCGGATTGCATTGCCTTTTGCCAATGGCGACTATCAACATCCTCCATAGCTTCTTTGTACGTATAGGGATCATCGTCGTCCGGGAGATTCTCTACAGATTCTCCCAGACCGATGTATCTTTCGGGTTATGTTCTAACCCTCCCACTACGACGAGGAATGGTAGGTTGTTGACCTTGTGTTGGATCGGAACTTACAATTGGGTTAGGTTGTATAACCTCTCGTGGAATTGCATCTCCTGACATCTCATTCAGGACAATTCTACTTTTAGGCACAAAATCATTCATATAGTCCTTTTCCAGAAATTTAGCATTTGTCGAAACAAATACTTTAAGATCTGAAGGACTATAAAAATAATATCCTTTAGTTTCTTTCGGATACCTTACAAATATACATGTTTCTGAACCTGACTCCATCTTTTCTGTCTTTCCTTTTAACACGTGCGCAGGACATCCAAATATCCTTAAGTGTCGTAAACTAGGCTTGCGCCCAGTCCACAACTCATGCGGTGTTTTAGGAATAGACTTAGATGGTACATGGTTTAGAATGTATATTGCAGTTTGTAGAGCATATCCCCAGAAAGAAATAGGAAGTGTTGAATAACTCAACATAGACCTAACCATATCCAAAAGAGTTCTATTTCTCCTTTCTGCTACCCCATTTTGTTGAGGTGTACCAGGTGCAGAAAACTGAGAAACTATCCCATTATCAATAAGATATTGCTGAAACTCACCAGATAGATATTCTCCACCACGATCAGATCTCAAGATTTTTATGTGTTTCTCAAGCTGATTTTCCACTTCAGCTTTAAATGCTTTGAACATGTCAAAAGCATCCGACTTATGTCGCATGAGATACACATAGCCAAATCTTGAGTAATCATCTGTGAAAGTGATGAAGTACTCATATCCACCTCTAGCTTGAATGCTCATAGGTCCACATACATCAGTGTGTATCAATCCTAAACATTCAGAGGCTTTGGCACCTTTGGCAGAGAACGTCCTTTTGGTCATTTTACCTTCCAAACAAGATTCACAAGTTGGTAGATCATCAACCTTTAAGTCACTCAAAGGTCCGTCACTTACCAATCTTTTAATCCTATTAAGGTTAATATGACCTAAGCGTAAATGCCAAAGGTAGGTTTCATCTTTTGATAATTTAACTCTTTTATGATCAGGTTCCGTTATTTCTGTGTCTAACGAGTGAGAGATATTTCTATGCAAGAAGTATAGACCGTTTTCCAATGTACCTTTGCAAATAACTTTGTCATTCTTACTAATAATAAAAACTTTATTAAAAGTAACCGAATATCCAAATTTATTCAAACAAGAAACTGAAATTAAATTCCTCTTGAATTGAGGTACATAATAAACGTCTATTAAATCTAAATGCCTTCTAGAATCCAAACAAACTCTAATATCTCCCACTGCACTTGCAGACACTAACGTTCCGTTGCCCAAGCGCAAATTGATCTCATTCTTATTCAGCCTTCTCCTTTCTTGGAACCCCTGCAAGGAATAACAAACATGATTAGTGGCTCCTGAGTCTATGATCCAAGAATCTGTAGAATCAGCCAAAAAACATGTTTCAAGATAATTCAAATTACCTTCTTCCTTCTTGTTCTGGGACTTTGGGCAATTTCTCTTCCAATGTCCCTTTTCACCACAAAGGAAGCATTTCCCTTTGATCTTGGTTACTTTCTTGGTCTCCTTCTTGGTAGGCCCAAGTTGCTTTTTCTTCTGTTGTTTCTTGACCTTTTGACGGGCCTTAACAGTAGCAACTTTACCAACCACATGAATCTCTTGACCTTTGCCTTTCACAAGGATCTTTTCAGCACTTTGAACATCTTGCATCAGGCTCTGTAAGGTGTATTCCTTTTTGTTCAAAGTGTAGTCCAATTTGAACTGATCAAAGGAATCTGACAATGAATTGACAACCATATCAATCTTTGTCTCACCATCTATCTCAGCGCCATGTAGTTCAACAATGTTGAGATGTGCTATGACTTTCATCATGTGATCCTTCACAGCCTGTCCAGGTTTCATCCTAAGATTCATAAAAGCAGTCACTGCCTCTCTCTTAGTCGTCCTGGACTTCATAGCAAACATCTCCTCTAGAGACATCATTATATCAGCAGCAGACTCCATTCCTTCATGCTGCTGTTGCAACACGTCGGAGATAGTGGCCATAATATAACATTTGGCCATATCATCTGAAGTCTTCCACTGCTCATACTCATCTCTTTGCACTATGCTTGATTCAATATTAGGAGCAGGTGGTTTAGGAGTGGTTAGAATAAACTTATGTTTTTCACTTTGCAGCAACAACCCAATTTTCCTTTTCCATGTTACATAGTTATCTCCAGTTAAGGTGTTATCTTTCAGGATGTTCATAAGTGATGGGGTCATGATTTCTGAATGAAAACAAAACATATATAGGTAAATAATCATTATAAAGCACTTTTAAATATTTATCTTGAATTAAATGAATAACTCAATCAAAAAATTCAACGGTGATCCAACACCCATAAATGTTACGCCTCCTTTGGGAGTTCGCACCATTTACTAGTTAGACTAGGTCCCACCTAATTGTTAACATAACAACCAGCGTTTTCAATTTTAGCCTTGCAATTTTACTGACAAGAACTCTTTGGAGGATATCAATAAAATTACATTGAGTGTGTTACCAAGATATCGACCCTCAATTTTCTCTCACGAAAATCCCTCCTTTGGGAGTAGATCTCGTTGAGTCCATTGTCTAGTCTATCCTTGTAAGGAAGTATATTGCTTAATTCCATTCATGGATGTCCCTTTGGGGAATTACCATAAAATAATTAAGCTCAACTAATCTTGGAAGCCATAGGTGTTACAAAAACACCTTCTCCCACTCAATTATTTAAGGCATGTGATTAAATTCCATAGAATGATTTACCAAGTTATCTAGATGCCAATTTAGATACCTAAATCATTCAATGCATGTTCATACCAAAAGAGATATATGAGTGGCACTCCTATTCTATATGACATGTTATCATACAATAACAAATATTGTAATATTTAAGCAAAAAATAAATAGCAACAATTTTGGCCCATCCTAGAAAAACAAGTAAATTACAATGAATTTGGAATACAAGATCTTCAAGTGGCCCATCAACCATACGCTCATCCTTCGGCCTCCACCCTTGGGATTGCACGGCCAACCACCCCACAAAGGGGCTGCCATGTGCAGCCCATAAGGCTTTGCATGGCTGCCATGCGCAGCCCACCAAGCTTTGGGCTTGCCATGAGCAGCCCAATCCACTCCTAGGGTGCGCACGGTGCTCGTTCTCGGTTCCGGTTGCTTCACGTCTTCAATTCTTCGATGTAGAACGTGTTACAATTTAATTTAAACAAAAAAATAACTGCAGAAAATATATATATATTTTTTTAATCACAGCAGTAAAAATACTGCAGAAAAAAATACTGCACTTAAATTTTTTTTAATACAAAAAAAAACTGCAGCTATTTAATACATAAAAAAAAACTTAGCAACTACCAAGAAGGAATTATGGCGATGATAGACCACCCTTCTTGTTACAATTTCGAAACCAAAAATACATTGAAAATCTAGAGCCAAAATCGAGCAATAACAATCCACATAAAAACATATATTAATCCATACATCACATGTAATAATATATGCGAATACCTAGAGTGCCATCACTTTCTAAACATGTTTAATCACAATAAAAAGAAATCGATCCACGTATATATACGTTAATTAATTAAAAGGGTTCAACCAGGCTCTGATACCAATTGTAGGGAAAAATTGTACCCGCAGCGGAAGCGAGACTAAAAAAATAGTTTGAGTAGCTTTTAAAATTTTTCCAATTTATGAACCTTAAACCCTTTTGATTAATTAAAGATATATAATAAAGTAACAAAAGATTAATACCTCTTGTTGCGTGATCCGATTGACTTGCGTCGATGGTAATCCGCAAGATCTTCAATCCTAGCACGAACGTGGATCACCTAGGAGCGTGGTCTCCCTTCTCTTTGAATTGCAAACCTGTGATTGGATTAAACAAACTTTTCTTGATTCGTTAGTCCCAAAAACAATTTAAAGGAACCTAAGATTATTCCGGTCACTTTTGAGTTCTCAATCTTATGATCGAAACTCGCGTGAACCTTGATCGATATAGTATTCACCAGCTTATTGATGAATAAGCAACTAGAATACAATCAAAGAATAATCTATGTTCCTTTTGTTTTTAGTAGAATAATAGATCTCTAACTATGAGTTGAGAAGAAGAAGAAGAAGAAAATTCTACACATTAGCACTAGGGCTGGCCGAAAATTATATGTATACATATATAGGTGGCCAAAATTTTTCTTCTTTCTTTTTAGGGTTGGCCGAATTCTCTTCCTAAATTAATTAGGGTTGCCACAATTTCCAAACCAAATTAATTAGTTTGAATTGCACCCTAATCCCTATTTAGAAAAGATTTCCAAAACCTAATCAAACTCATAAATCCTTTTATTCTCATATTTGACTAAAATAAAAAGACTTCCTGTTTGAATAAATAAAACTAATTATTTATTTCCTTGTCAAACAAGTCTTTCTATTTAATTATACTACCAATAGTATACCTTTAGGAAACATATTTCCTAATGAGAAAAGTTTTGTATCTTAATTAAATAATTAATTAATGAATTAATTAATTCTTATTTAATTAAATAATGAAAACAAAATAATATTTTAGGTTAATATATAACCTTGCCGCCCCATATGTGTATTGGGCCAAATATTATTTTTCCTATTTCATTTAATCCATAGGACTTTAAATAAAAAGCCCACATGTGAACTAGACCCAATCTTACTAAAAGAAACAAGCCCACATGTCATCCATTAATATATAAATATAATTGTGCAGCCCATTACATAAATAATGTGCAAATTATATTCTTAATATATTAAATTGCAATTCTAGATGGACCCTAAATTGGTCCGGTAGAATATATCAAGTGATCCATGCAAGTCCGTGTGGATTGGGGATCTTGGCGGGCTATATAAATTTAAGCTACAATAGACATAACCTAATCACAATCAACAAATGATTCACTTAGGTCCGATCCATTAATTTTAGCTCATTCCACTAAAGAGCTAAAATTGAACTCTTAAATAAAGACAGAAAAGGAAGATGCTTCCTCATTCTTACCCTAGACAATCATATTGGAGATAGTGTATCCTCGTGAATAATATCAGTAATCGCCAAGAGTTCATAGACCGCCTATAACTCTCCAAGTTACCATATTTACTCATATGACCACGTTTTGAACTTGGATATTTTGACTTGTCCAGAAGCCATGTTTTCAATAGACACTATCGAAAACTCAACGTTGAGATTTAATATCCAATTACCTCAAAACATCCATACGATGATATTATACTCTCATTTGATAAATGGAGCCACGATGTCCATATCTATAAATGAAGTCCTCTATCGATTAACAAATGAATACCACCAAATTATCGAGGATAGACTATGCGATATAATCGTACTCATTGATAACTCAAATGATATCACTTGCAACCATAAGTCCATCATTTATCTCAGGATTAAGATAGACTCTCCGATTGTCCTGATAATGAAATTACTTTTATCTACTGACGGTTATAGATAAAGTATTTCATTGTGATCCAGTTCAATGCACCCAGTGCACTAGATCCTTTTGCTCGAAGACACTCCGATGATTTTAGACTCATCATATCTCATTTGATCCCACTCAAATGCTAGCAAAAGAATTCTACAACTTTAACAAGATAAAGGTGCCCAACCTTTAACTTAAGTTGTGAACGATATTCAAGACTAACTAAAGAATTGTGTCTACCACATACATATCCATATGTATGAACAATTCTTCTTTTCTCATAGTCTTTAGACCTTATGATTATTTACTTTAACAATTATAATATTCAACTATAAATGCTATAATATTTGTTTAAACCAGAAATCACTTTATTAATATGAATAAGATTGTTAATTACATTATTACACTCTTGCTATTGAGCATAATCCTAACAATCCTAATGTGGGGACGTCCAATGTTGTTGATAATGACACACAACCTATTGATAGAGTTCCTAACTTGGACTCTAATGAACCCGCTCCATGGGTTAGAAGACTCCATAACAAAGATGATGTTATTGGAGATGTGAATGAGGGTGTTAGGACTAGAAGGCAAATAGCTAATCTTATTAGCTTCACTTGCTACACCTCTCAAATAGAACCTAAAAAGATTGATGAAGCTTTAAATGATGAGTTTTGGGTTCTTGCCATGCAAGAAGAGCTAAACCAATTCGAAAGGAATGAGGTTTGGACTCTAGTTCCTAAGCCTAAGACCACAAATGTCATAGGCACAAAGTGGATATATAGGAACAAATCCGATGAGGATGGCAACATAGTGCGTAACAAGGCAAGACTTGTTGCTCAAGGGTACTCTCAAATTGAGGGTATCGATTTTGAGGAGACTTTTGCTCCCGTTGCCCGCTTAGAGTCCATTAGGCTTCTCTTGTCCATCTCTTGTGTGCACAAGTTCAAATTGCACCAAATGGACGTAAAGAGTGCCTTCCTCAATGGCTTCTTGCAAGAGGAAGTGTTTGTTGAGCAACCCAAGGGGTTTGTGGATGCACACAACCCCAATCATGTCTATTGCCTCAAAAAGGCTCTTTATGGGTTGAAACAAGCATCGAGGCCTTGGGAATTTGAGATGAGTCTTATTGGTGATCTTAGTTACTTCCTAGGTTTACAAATTAGGCAAATGAATGATGGGATCTTCATAACTCAAGCCAAATATGCCAAAAACCTAGTGAAGAGGTTTGGTCTTGAAAAAGCCAAGCATTGTGATACACCCATGAGTACCACTTTGAAGCTAAGCAAAGATGCTAGTGGTAAAAGTGTGGAACAAACACTATATAGGGCCATGATAGGAAGCTTGCTTTATTTGACCGCAAGTAGGCTCGATATATCCATTAGTGTGGGTGTGTGTGCTAGGTACCAATCCGATCCAAAGGAGTCCCATCTCTCTTCCGTCAAGAGAATCATTCGATATGTGAATGGGACTTCTAATTATGGGATTTGGTACTCGTTTGACACTAATGCTAGTCTTGTAGGCTTTAGTGATGCAGATTGGGCGGGAAATAGTGATGATAGGAAAAGCACATCGGGCGGTTGCTTTTTCCTTGGAAACAATCTTGTTTCTTGGTTTTGCAAGAAGCAAAACTCAATTTCCTTGTCCACGGCGGAGGCCGAATACATTGCCACGGGGAGTGGTTGCACACAACTCCTATGGATGAAGCAAATGCTAGTAGACTACGGATTCAACCAAGGTACACTCACTCTCTTTTGTGATAACATGAGTGCTATTAATATTTCCAAGAATCCGGTTCAACACTCTAGAACTAAGCATATTGACATCCGTCATCATTTCATTAGAGAACTAGTTGAAAATAAATGCATTGTACTTGAGCATGTAGGTACAAATGATCAACTAGCGGACTTGTTTACAAAACCTCTAGATGCTACTCGATTTAAAACTCTTAGTAGATCTATTGGGATATGTCTTGTGGAGTGATGAGTTTTTGTGATTGACCCCATAAGGGGAACTCAAGCAAGGAGAGCTTTTTGTATACTAGATGCATGCAAAATATTTGAAAGATCTTGTGCTTCTCTTTTAATTGCTTGAAGTAAGCTTCGTTGGACATATGTATATATGTTTTTATCTCAATAAGTGTGAACGTTGCTTTGTTTTCAATCCATGTCATATTTATGTTCAAACATGCATTTTTGGACTAGGAAATTTTCATAGGAAGTATGATTTGAATGACCTATAGTTATTTCCATGACATGATTATTCTAAATTGACATGCTAATGAACTTGAAAAGCATGAAATTCAAATGCCATGCTAAATTGAAAAAGCATGAATTGATGATTGCATATTCTTAAATGCAAAACAATGTGTGAAAAAGCTAGTGAGACTAAATTTGATAAAGGATCATGTATCCATTCAAAGGATGTTTCAATCCAAAGGTCTCTCTTTCTTTATTTGTTGAACATGGTTACTATCATACGGGTTTCATACCCGGAAAAATCAAATAGGGTGCAAAGTCACTCATGCCATGTTTTGCTTATAAAGTTGGATATAGTTGTTGTTAAAAATGAAAATCAATAAATTCTCTATATCCTTGCTTTTCTCATGACAAATGGTAAAATTGGTTTGAATTCTATTTGAAACCTTTGTCATTTGCTTTGCCAAATACCATTGTATTTTGGACTTGAATGCAACATGTCTTGTATGCAAAGCATTTTCATTTCACACATTTTCATAAAATAAATCTCCTTGATTCTCTCCAATTAATTGAGTGCATAAAGTGGCTTATTTGTCTATGCATTATCTTGTATGCTACTATCTCTCTTTGCTATGAGTGACCCGGTTGGGAACTACTCCTTTGCCTATATCATGACAAAAAGGGGGAGTAGGATGTGGGGAGTTGCTAGTATATGTATATGTGCATTTGAGGAGATTACATATTGAGGGGGAGTAACCCATTGAGGGGGAGCATTGCATACTCATACATTGCATGATATTGTGTTTAAAAGTTTCATATGCAAATGCTTGTTTTACTTTCACTTGATCAACTCACATACACTTGCTTTGGAAGTGTAATCTAATTGTTTTGAAGGTTTGGTAATTCTACAAGAGATTGAAGACTTGAAGTTTTATTTTCTTATCTCTTTGTACTTTGTAATGTAGAATTTCCCGTAGCTTCAATTATTTTGTGAGGATCAATGTGAGTGGTGGTTTTGTCACGAAATAGCCAAAGGGGGAGATTGTAAGGATTCCTATTATTGATTGGCTTATTTCGTGGACAAACCACAAGTTAGGGTGTGAATTGTAAGGGTAGATTAAGTGATTGAAGACCAACATCGAAGGCCCTCTTCATGACCTTAAGGTGACAAGAACTCCAAGGTATTTTTCTAGTGCTTAGTTTTCTTTGAAGATATCTAGAAGCACACACACACTTAGCATACTTGCATTTGTGTGCATACTCTTCACATGTCACATTACACACTTGCACTTTGTTTGATTATATCTTGTTGTGTGTTTGTTTGTGTCGTGTAATTCGTTTCCCGAATATGTTCGGAAACGTTCGCACTTGCACGATTATGTGCTTGGGTTTGCGCGAAGATCACCTTCGGAGAATGCCCTTGGCTTCTCCTTTGGTTTCACCTTCAGTGGTGAAACGGCGGTTTAATCGGCGGCCTGGCCGCCGAATGGAAACCGCTGTTTGATTCCAGAGATCTCTGGATTGGTTCTACGGTTTGATCGGCGGCTGGGCCGCCGAATCGAAACCGCCGAATTAGACCTGATGCATTTATTATTTCTCGGGTTCTGTTCGGCGGTTTAATCGGCGGCCGAATGGTTTAATCGGCGGCCTGGCCGCCGAATGAAACCGCTGAATTAGATATTTTAGGTCGGTTTCATTTTGGGTTTTGATCGACGGTTTCGTGTGACCGCCGAATCTGGTCGCCGAATGATCCCCTGCTTCTCGGGTTCAATTCGGTGGTTACTGAAACAAATTATGGTGTGTTCAATATTAATCTAGAGGGGGGGTGAATAGATTTTATCCGATTTTACCAAATTTTCGTTAATGGTCAAGATTACGAAAATACCCTCTACTAGTCAATATACAATAGCAAGTGTAATATGGTGCGGAAATTAAAAGACACTTGATATTTACGTGGAAACCCTCTCGGGAAAAACCACGGGCTATGTAAGTGAGCCACACTTGAACCTCGAATCCACTAAATGTGTAAAACGATTACAACCTAATCCCGGAAGTAATCACACACCTACCTACTCCCGGTATAAGTGAACCTAGTCCCAATGCTTGTGATTTATGCAACCTAATCCCGGAAGCAACACAAGACTTAGTTCTCAATGAAGAGAAAACAACCTAAGTGAATATATGAAATACTCAAAATGCAACAAGAGCAAGGCAACTCTATATGCTTACCTAGAATGATGATATATCAATGAAATCAATCCTAGATATCAAAAGCTAAATGACATATCATAAAGCTTAGCTAGATGTTATCAATCACAAAACAATCCTAGCTATCAAACAATGTCAACATGTCCAAACATGTGAACTCAATTAGTTGTAGAGAATTTCTAACAACATAATTGCCAATTAAATCCACAAGAACATTCAATTAAGCTTGACTAGATAAATAAACATTAATCTATCAACCTAATCATCAACCAATTGTACAAGAATGTTCTAGGGTTAGCTATTTAGGGAAAATCATCCTAATCATGTAAGCTACCACAAACAAAACCCAATCATGTCATAACTTCACTAAATATGCAATAAGAGTGAAGATTTGCTAAACTAAGCAATAAAAGACATGTCTTGACTAAGATAGAACAATAAATGAAGATGTTGAGTTTGTTCTACTTACCAAGTCATAAATGAAGAAGACCCATGGAAGATTGATGCATGAAACATGTTAGATGCACATGGGTTTTGGGTTTGGAGAGTTAAAGAAGCAAGATTGAAGCTTTCTCTCTCTAGGGTTTGAGTTTCTCACTCTAAGGTCTGATTTTGAGCTCTCTAAAACGAGCAAGGAAGAAGATGATACTTATATAGGACCCCTAGATGAAATGACGTCGTTTTGAAAAAATTTGCAAAAGAACGCCCATTTTGCGCCCTGTTCTGCGGCCTTGACCGCAGAACACAAGGGCGCAGAAATGCACCTGACAGATTTTGCGGCCCCTAAACGCAAAAACCAAGGGCGCAGAAAAGAGGACAGAGAGTATGAATTCTGATCCTTATTCTGCGCCCTTATTTCTGCGGCCTGGCCGCAGAACAGGGCGCAAAATTGCACCTGATGGTGTTTCCTAAAAAGAAAAATATGATGTGTAATTCCAAGCAAGATGCACCCATATGGACAAGAATGAAGAGAGATTAAATGAGCAATTCATGCATACACACAATAAAGACACAACACATTCAAGAATAAGAATTATGCAAGTGTTGTGTGTGTGTGCATCTATTTCTCTTCATTGTAAGAAACACTAATTATTATACCTTTGGAGTGCTTCTTCCCTTGAGGTCTTGAAAAGGGCCTTTGAGCATGATCTTCAATCACCTAACTACCCTTACAATTCAAACCCCCAATATGTGGTTTGTCTACGAAATAAGCCAATCAACAATGGGAATCCTTATAGTTACATTCTGCGGCCACGACTGCAGAATGAAACCACCGATCGGTGATTTCAAGGGCAATTTTGTCTTTTCACGTGCCCTGTTCTTGATGACTATAAATATCATACTTTCTCATTTCTCTAAGCTAGTTCTCTGATTCAAAAGAACCTGAAAGTTCAAAAAGAGAAACTTGAGAGAGAAACAATCAAGAACTCATTTTTATACACTCAAAACCATTCTCATATGCATCAAAATATCATCTAGCATTTTCTAGCATAGTTAGGATGCTTGCTTGCATGGGTTTTGCTCAACACACTTGCTTTGGTATGTTCTTCACTAATCTCATCTAAGCTTAGTGTTTTATTTATCAAAGAAATCTCTTAGATTATTTGTATGCTCTTAGAATATATTCTAGATACAAAATAGAGATTGTTGTGTTGGCATGTTTGAGTGATGTATTGTGATAGCAACATCTAGGTTATTTTATCTATGATTTGCTAAGTTTTATGACATGTCATTTAGCTATTGACATCTAGGATTGCATTTATTGTTATCTAATCATCCTAGATAAGCATCTAAGGTTACCTAGCTTTATTTGCTCATTGAATATCATTTTATATTCACATAGGTTGTAATCTCTTCATTGAGAAGTAAGTCTTGCATGTAGCTTCCGGGATTAGGTTGCTTAGATTGCAAGCAATTGGACTAGGTCCACTTATACCGGGATTAGGTAGGTGTGATGATTATTGATCGGGATTAGGTTGTAATCATTTCACATTTAGTGGATTCGAGGTTCGAGTGTGGCGCACTATACAGCCCGTGGTTTTTCCCGTGAGGGTTTCCACGTAAATATCAAGTGTCTTTTATAATTCCGCACCATATTACACTTGTTATTGTTTTGACTAGTTTAGGGCATTTTCGTATATTGACTAAACGTGAAAATTGGGTAAAATTGGAAAAATCTATTCACCCCCCCTCTAGATTATTATTAGATCACACCGTGTTATTTGTTTCGATAAATCTTCTTTGAATGTTTCTAAACATGATAATAGCTTTGATGCTTTGAGAAATGTGCATATTGATCATATTTATGTGAAGAAACCTACAAAGAAAATTTGGATTGAAAAGAATAACATGCATGTTAATGATAATCATGTTAAGAAAAATGTTGAGAAGAAATTGGTTAAGAAGAGTGTTGTTATCTATAAATCGTTAATGGGATGGAATTCCAAATAACAACTTTAAAAGGACCAAGATCGAGATTGATCTTGGTCAGAGGGGTATCACGTAGTTTGATACCGACTATGTCCCTATCAATGCAAGTACAATATGGAATATAAGAAATCAAAACAAAAATAAGCTTTTATTGATCGTCCCTTTGCATTATAGATATATGAACCATGTATCTAGGGGTTACAGCAATGTATGGAGATTTGGTAAGTAATGGAGATGGTGGCGATGGTGAATCTGTGCCTGTTGATAAGTAGAACTTGAATGTGGAGTTTCTGGAGAAGATTTTTGGTCCTTTTCTAGTGAGTAAGACGTTGTATATATAGGTCCTATTGCTTGCCATGCACTCCTATAATTTCGGTCTAGGGTTTGGCCTGCGCAAGATCCTCCTTTTTTTGGGAGATAATCTCGGAGTTTTACGCGTGGAATCTAGTCTTTCCTTCCTATGAGGAGTTTAATCTCGTAGCAAATATTTCCTTCCTATTAGGACTCTAACTGAGTTGACCTGCTTAATGTAGAACTCTTAGTTTGGCGGAAAGGAGCATGTCTCCTTTGTACGGCAGCGTTTTGATGGGTCTCTTATGGAGCTTTCAAATTTTGATTCGAGAATCTTGCTGCCTGATATCATCTTGCTTGGTGGAGTAGCTATGTTAGGAAGTGTAAGCCAGTGGTGGCTATGTTAGGAAGTGTAAACCAGTAGGCATCCTGCTGATAGAGTAGGGGAATATTTAGCTGGTGCTATTGCGGGATGCTTAGCTAAACTCCGTGTCGGGGTACCGCGGGGTCCATTGGAAACTTTTTCGAGGTGCTGCGGGGTCCATAGGGAACCAGGGTATGACGGGGTTGGACCCCACTATAGGTTCTAACGAGTATCCCAGCTTGGGACGTTGCTCAAGATGATGGCGGGGTCTTTTAAGAAGCTAAAGGGAAGGCTGAGCCAGACCCCACTGAAGGAGGTGCGCACTCGGACTAGTCGGGGTAGCCGGATGATGTCTATACTCCTATATTCTCCTTGTGTTGAGGTAGAAAATTCATCCTTGGTCCTTCACCAATTTTGGCGGTTAACAGAAGTCCCCCCTGACTTGGACATTGATACCTTGTCGGGGTCGGAGTCAGGATCTCATTCAATACTTGAAGGATTTTCTGCCTTATCTGCTTATTTCTTTGTCTGACTAGTTCTCCACCTAGGAGGAGGAAATCTTTGCTTGGTACGTTACTACTAGTTGCGTGTCGATCAACGATTGGGTTCCTCGTTTTCAAAAGGAGCCGTTTTGGCGCGATTAATGTGGAAAACGTCTCTACCCATTCTTTCGGTCACCGATTCCGGTTTCCTAGTGTGTAACAGTCATCCCTCCTCTATAAATAGATCGGCTTCACTAGTGCTTTCTTTCTTACTTTCAATTTTTCAAAATTACAACAAAGAACAAGCCTCTTCTGACTTGCTTTCTTTCTCCCTAATCTCCCAGAAATCTTTTCGACTTTCCTCTTCTTCAATGGCTTCTCCTTCTAAACTTCCTACTCCTCAAGAAAACGCCAATGAGCAAAACCCTTCCACAATAGTACCCTCTGCTCATCCCAACCCCACTTCTCCGCCTCTTTCAGACAGCATCGATGCCCTCTTCAACACGGAGAATGTCGACTTGGTGAAGGACTCCCTGACGTCAATAGGGAGGAAACGAGATTGAGAGGGAGACGAGGCGACCGACGGCACCCCGCGGGCTCAACACCGTTGCTCTACTCGAAACCCATGAATCAGGTCGGGTTTTCATAACCAGACAGAGGATCCTGTCATTATCAATGACCCGACAGATGCGGAGAAGGTGGGCAGGGGCAATGGAGGTGGTGATGGAGGGCTTTCGCTAGTCGAGGTCTAGGCCGGCTCTTTTGCCCTTTTCCATGATGGGAGAATAGTCCCTAACTCCATAAGCACCCTGGATACCTTGACCAAGATGAAGGAGGAGTACCAGATTCTGGATAACATTACTCTCTCCCTTCCTCATCGAGGCTACGATGTCTACACCCCGCCTCAAGATCGCTTGCTGATCCACAAGGCGGCCTTCGAATGCGGTGTTCGACTGCCACTATATCCCATACTCCGCTGGGCTCTTGTCACTCTGGAGTTAGCCCTCCTCCAGATCTCACCGGGGTTCTGGAAGCACTTGACGGGGTTCTTGGTGCTCTGGAAGGAGCAGTGTGAGAAAGATCACATCTATCGGGAACCGGGGTTGGATGAGCTCCGTTTCCTGTTTAACATCACCAACATGGTGCCCCGGGGTCAGTTCTACCTGAGGGCATCAAATGACTTGAAGTTCACTGTCCTGGGGGCAAATGTGAAGTACTCGGCGCCCTGGAATGAGGAATGGCTTGTGGTGGAGGGCGAGTGGGGGCGCACTGCTTTCATTGGGGGATATGAGTACCCCGTCCCTACTCAGTTTACAGCGAGGGACAAGTGGGTAAAGGGGATGCTGGCTCCTGAGTCCCGGGAGATTCATACAAGGATCATGAAGAGGGGGTACACCAATATGTAGTATCCCACTCTAGATCCCTTTGAGGGAGCCCGCCTGGAGCAGTACTTGAGGATCTCTATTGCCCTGCCTGGTAAGCTGACTGCATCCAACTCACCTGCTTTTTTACTTACATATTCTCCTTCTTTTTCTCATTAAGCTTCTTTCCTTCTTGCAGTATCAGCTACCCCGATGGTAGCGGGGTCTCCATCATCTTCTAGGACAAGGGGTCTGGCTTTGCCAACTCATACTTCTCCTGTTCCTTCTCCTACTACTACTGCCAGGATCGTGTCGGGGTCTATCCGAGCGGGAACCGACCCCATCCCTCCTTCTGCTCCATCAAGAACAGCTGCTCCTGCTTCAGCGGGGTCTAGAGCCAAGACTCCAGCTCACCTTCCTTTTACTCCTCCATCGCGCTCAAAGATTACGGCGATGCTGGCCAGGGCGGCTAAGGCCCGAGGTTCTGGAAGGTCGGCACAGAAGGAGGCCGCTCCTACAACAAAGACTTCTCCTGCTCCTCCTCCTCCTCCTCCTCCTACTACAACATCTTCCAAAGATCCTGCGAGAATCTCGGTGGAAGAGGCAGCTATCCATATCTCTGCCCCTGCTGCTGATGTGGCTTCTGGATCGGGGTCAAGGGATGTTACCTTTGACGAGGTGGTGTCCAAATTTGCGGCCTCCTGTCCTGGTGGAGGCTTGACGAATATGGCCAAGCTTCCTACTGACATCCTGGTTGATAAAAGAGCCTTCGTTTTGGCTGAGGTAAAATTCTTCTTTCTCTCTTACTAACCTTTCTTCTTTCTGTCAAGTACTAACTTTTCTCTTCTTTTGTAGGGCTTCAAGTTTGCTTTGGCCATGGAGACACAGCTGTTTACCTTGAGGGAGGCTTAAATCGGTCTCTAAGCGAAGCTAGAAGATACTCAACAGGAGCTGGTTCAGGCGTAACAGAGTGTGGCCCCTCTGCTTTAGAAGGCCAGGGAATCTGAAGAAGTGAGGTAAGAGGGCTTGGTGGTTATTAGGTGCCTTGAGCGCTGCTTAGACACGGAAACCATCAATTCTTTGTGCTGTAGAGAGGAGAGGGAGCGCTTGAAAGTTGAGAAGAAGCTGCTGCTTGATAAGAATCAGCTTCTGCGGGATGCCATTGCAGATCTGGAGACTCAACAACAAGAGCCTTCATTTGAGGATGGCTATTTCACAACTTGTTACGAAGTAGCTACAGCTTTGCCCCCTCCCTTCGACCTCGAAGCAGCCTTGAACTGGGGCCTGGACCAGATAATGGAAAAAGCTACCCAATTGGTAGGTGGAGATCAAGAAGCAGAGCTACTACACAAGACGCGGATCAAACCAATCAAGGGGCTGAGGGATTAATCCAGGATCCTTGCATTCTAGAAGATCAAGTGGTGGACCCCATGACTATCTCGAGAGTGATCTTGGTAGAGGAAAATTTGGAGCTAGAAGGACCTAGACTGAGTCAGCTACCATGGAGGAGGACGCTGCTGTCCAGAAGGAGGATACAGTTAGATCTCAAGCTCCGGTTGTTGAAGGGACCCGGGATAACTCCGAAGCTACTAGCACAATGGTGGAAACAGACAGCCAAGGGAAGCAACCAGAGGAGGAGAAGGAGAAGGAGGGATGATCCGGGTCTTCCTGTTTGCTTTTTGCATATATCTTTTTCTTCTATTTGTAGCTCGAAATGGGAGCTGGGCACCCCGCTTGTTAATATAACAATCTTCTGTTATTTGATTCATACTTGTGTCTTTCCAGCTTTTGTACTTAAAAGCTTCCCACATCATATAAACCTATTAATAACTGGACTCCTGATGAATAAATGGACCCCGATGGGTAATTTGAACTATGAAGAGTCTTAGGGGCCTTGGCTGCCTTATCCTTCATATTCTGAAATCGCAAGACTTGTGGGATTTTGGTACTTGTCATGTCCTTCTTAATTAGACTCTCACGAACGTATAATAACTTGAAGTATTGAGTATCCTTCTTAACTGTTGGCCTTTTAGGAGATAAAGTGGAGTAAAGAAACAGGTACCTTGATGAACTTATCAAGCACCTTTGACAATCGGCCTTCTGTCGGGTAACTTGGTTCTTGTAACAAATTAACTCGATGAACCTCCGGGTTCCCGTTGAGTGTTGATCTTCTGTCGGGGTAGAAAGTGAAGAATTAAGAGTCCATGTTTTCCGATAAGGCATCCCGATCTTACTGTAGGTCTATCATAGTAGGAAACTAAGGCCACTTTAGCACCAGGCATCTTGGAGGAGGGTATTCCCCGACCAAGGCAGTAGGAGCGCCCTGAGGCTATTTCCTGGTCTTGAAATGGCGAAGTAAGGAACCAGGTACCCTGAGGCAGCCCGATCTTACTGTAAGTCTGTCCTGGTAGGCAATTAAGGCCACTTTAGCACCAGGCTTCTTGGAGGAGGGCATTCCACGACCAAGGCAGCAGGAGCGCCCTGAGTCTATTTCCTGGTCTTGAAATGGCGAAGTAAGGAAACAGGTACCCTGAGGCAGCCCGATCTTACTGTAAGTGTGTCCTGGTAGGCAACTAAGACCACTTTAGCACCAGGCTTCTTGGAGGAGGGCATTCCACGACCAAGGCAGCAGGAGAGCCCTGAGGCTATTTCCTGGTCTTGAAATGGCGAAGTAAGGAAACAGGTACCCTGAGGCAGCCCGATCTTACTGTAAGTGTTTCCTGGTAGGCAACTAAGGCCACTTTAGCACCAGGCTTCTTGGAGGAGGGTATTCCCCGACCAAGGCAGCAGGAGTGCCCTAAGGCTATTTCCTGGTCTTAAAATAGCGAAGTAAGGAACCAGGTACCATGAGGCAGCCCGACCTTACTGTAAATCTGTCCTGGTAGGCAACTAAGGCCACTTTAGCATTAGGCTTCTCGGAGGAGGGTATTACCCGACTAAGGCAGTAGGAGCGCCTTGAGGCTATTTCCTTATCTTGAAATGGTGAAGTAAGGAACCAGGTACCCTGAGGCAGCCCGATCTTACTGTAAGTTTGTCTTGGTAGGCAACTAAGGCCACTTTAGCACCAGGCTTCTTGGAGGAGGGTATTCCACGACCAAGACAGCAGGAGTGCCCTGAGGCTATTTCCTGGTCTTGACATGGCAAAGCAAGAAACGAAGTACCCTGAGGCAGCTCAATCTTACTGTAAGTCTGTCCTGGTGGGCAACTAAGGCCACATTAGCACCAGGCTTCTTGGAGGTATTCCTCGACCAAGGCAGTAGGAACACCTTGAGGCTATTTCCTGGTATTTAAATGGTGAAGTAAGGAACCAAGTACCCTGAGGCAGCCCGATCTTACTGTAAGTCTGTCCTGGTAGGCAACTAAGGCCACTTTAGCACCAGGCTTCTTGGTGAAGGGTATTCCCCAACCAAGGCAGCAGGAGCGCCCTAAGTCTATTTCCTGATCTTGAAATTGCGAAGTAAAGAACCAGGTACCCTGAGGCAGCCCGATCATACTGTAAGTCTATCCTGCTAGGCAACTAAGGCCACTTTAGCACCAGGCTTCTTGGAGGAGGGTATTCCCCGACCAAGGCAACAGGAGTGCCTTGAGGCTATTTCTGGATCTTGAAATGGCGAAGTAAGGAACTAGGTACCCTAAGGCAGCCCGATCATACAGTAAGTCTATCTTCGTAGGCAACTAAGGCCATTTTAGTACCAGGATTCTTGGAGGAGGGTATTCCTCAACCAAGGCAGCAGGAGCGCCCTGAGGCTATATCCTTGTCTTGAAATGGCGAAGTAAGGAACCAGGTACCTTGAGGCAGCCCGATCTTACTGTAAGTCTGTCTTGGTAGGTAACTAAGGCCACTTTAGCACCAGGATTCTTAAAGGAGGGTATTCCCCGACCAAGGCAGCAGGATCGCCCTGAGGCTATATCCTTGTCTTGAAATGGCGAAGTAGGGTACCAGGTACCCTGAGGCAGCCTGATCTTACTCTAAGTCTATCCTGGTAGGCAACTAAAGCCACTTTTGCACCAGGCTTCTTGGAGGACGGTATTCCCCGACCAAGGCAGCAGGATCGCCCTGAGTCTATATCCTTGTCTTGAATTGGCGAAGTAAGGAACCAGGTACCCTGAGGCAGCCAGATCTTACTGTAAGTTTTTCTTGGTAGGCAGCGAAGGCCACTTTAGCACCAGGCTTCTCGGAGGAGGGTATTCCCCGACCAAGGTAGCAGGAGCGCCCTGAGGCAATTTCCTGGTCTTGAAATGGTGAAGTAAGGAACAAGGTACCCTGAGGTAGCCCGATATTACTGTAAGTCTTTCCTGGCAGGCAACTAAGGCTACTTTAGCACCAAGCTTCTTGGAGGAGGGTATTCCCCAACCAAGGTAGCAGGAGCGCCCTGAGGCTATTTCCTGGACTTGAAATAGCGAAGTAAAGAACCAGGTACCCTGAGACAGCCCGATCTTACTGTAAGTCTTTCCTGGTAGGCAACTAAGGCCACTTTAGCACCAGATTTCTTAGAGGATGGTATTCCCCAATCAAGGCATCAGGAGCGCCCAGAGGCTATTTTCTGGTGTTGAAATGGTGAAGAAGGGATCCAGGTACCATGAGGCAACCCGATCTCACTGTAAATCTGTCCTAGTAAGAAACTAAGGCCACTTTAGCACCAGGCTGCTTGGAGGAGGGTATTCCTCGACCAAGGCAGTAGGAGCGCCCTGAGGATATTTTCTGGTCTTGAAATGGTGAAGTAAGGAACCAGGTACCCTGAGGCTGCCCGATCTTACTGTAAGTCTGTCCTGGTAGGCAACTAAGGACACTTTTGCACCAGGCTTCTTGGAGGAGGGTATTCCACGACCAAGACAGCAGGAGCGCCTTGAGGTTATTTCCTGGTCCTGACATGGCAAAGTAAGAAACCAACTACCCTGAGGCAACTCAATCTTACTGTAAGTCTGTCCTGGTAGGCAACTAAGGCCACTTTAGCACCAGGCTTCTTGGAGGAGGGTATTCCTCGACCAAGGCAGTAGGAGCGCCTTGAGGCTATTTCCTGGTCTTGAAATGGTGAACTAAGGAACCTGGTACCCTGAAGCAGCCTGATCTTATTGTATGTCTGTCCTGGTAGGCAACTAAGGCCAGTTTAGCACCAAGCTTCTTGGTGGAGGGTATTCCCTAACCAAGGCAGCAGGAGCGCCCTAAGACTATTTCCTGGTCTCGAAATGGCGAAGTACGGAACCAGGTATCCTGAGGCAGCCCGATCTTACTGTAATTCTTTCCTGGTAGGCAACTAAGGCCACTTTAGCACCAGGCTTCTTGGAGGAGGGTGTTCCACGACAAAGACAACAGGAGTGCCCTGAGGCTATTTCCTGGTCTTGACATGGCAAAGTAAGAAACCAAGTACCCTGAGGCAGCTCAATCTTACTGTAAGTCTGTCTTGGTCGGCAACTAAGGCCACATTTGCACCAGGCTTCTTGGAGGAGGGTATTCCCCGACCAAGGCAGAAGGAGCGCCTTGAGGCTATTTCCTGGTCTTGATATGGTGAAGTAAGGAACCAGGTACCCTGAGGCAGCCCGATCTTACTGTAAGTCTGTCCTGGTAGGCAACTAATGCCACTTTAGCAACAGGCTTCTTGGTGGAGGGTATTCCCCAACCAAGGCAGCAAGAGCACCCGAAGACTATTTCCTGGTCTTGAAATGGCGAAGTAAAGAACCAGGGACCCTGAGGCAGCTCGATCATTCAGTAAGTCTGTCCTGGTAGGCAACTAAGGCCACTTTAGCACCAGGCTTCTTGGAGGAGGGTATTCCCCGACCAAGGCAGCAGGAGTGCCCTAAGGCTATTTCCTGATCTTGAAATGGCGAAGTAAGGAACTAGATACCCTAAGGCAGCCCGATCTTACAGTAAGTCTATCTTCATAGGCAACTAAGGCCATTTTAGCACCAGGATTCTTGGAGGAGGGTATTCCTCGACCAAGGCAGCAGGAGCGCCCTGAGGCTATATCCTTGTCTTGAAATGGCGAAGTAAGGAACCAGGTACCTTGAGGCAGCCCGATCTTACTGTAAGTCTGTCTTTGTTAGGATTATGCTCAATAGCAAGAGTGTAATATTGTATTTAACAATCTGTTTCATATTAATAAAGTGATTTCTGGTTTAAACAAATATTATAGCATTTATAGTTGAATATTATAATTGTTAAAGTAAATAATCATAAGGTCTAAAGACTATGAGAAAAGAAGAATTGTTCATACATCTGGATATGTATGTGGTAGACACAATTCTTTAGTTAGTCTTGAATATTATTCACAACTTAAGTTAAAGGTTGGGCACATTTATCTTGTTAAAGTTGTAGAATTCTTTTGCTAGCATTTGAGTGGGAGCAAATGAGATATGATGAGTCTAAAATCATCGGAGTGTCTTCAAGCAAAAGAGTCTAGTGCACTGGGTGCATTGAACTGGATCACAATGAAATACTTTATCTATAACTGTCAGTAGATAAAAGTAATTTCATTATCAGGACAATCGGAGAGTATATCTTAATCCTAAGATAAATGATGAACTTATGGTTGCAGGTGATATCATTTGAGCTATCAATGAGTGCGATTATATCGTATAGTTTATCCTCGATAGTTTGGTGATATTCATTTGTTAATCGATAGAGGACTTCATTTATAGATATGGACATCATGGCTCCATTTATTAAATGAGAGTATAATATCATCATATGGATGTTTTGAGGTAATTGGATATTAAATCTCAACGTTGAGTTTTCAATAGTGTCTATTGAAAACATGGCTTCTGGACAAGTCAAAATATCCAAGTTCAAAACGTGGTCATATGAGTAAATATGTTAACTTGGAGAGTTATAGGCGGTCTATGAACTCTTGGCGATTACTGATATTAATCACGAGGATACACTATCTCCAATATGATTGTCTAGGGTATGAATGAGGAAGCATCTTCCTTTTCTGTCTTTATTTAAGAGTTCAATTTTAGCTCTTTAGTGGAATGAGCTAAAATTAATGGATCGGACCTAAGTGAATCATTTGTTGATTGTGATTAGGTTATGTCTATTGGAGCTTAAATTTAGATAGCCCGCCAAGATCCCCAATCCACACGGACTTGCATGGATCACTTGATATATTCTACCGGACCAATTTAGGGTCCATCTAGAATTGCATTTAATATATTAAGAATATAATTTGCACATTATTTATGTAATGGGCTGCTAAATTATATTTATATATTAATGGATGACATGTGAGCTTATTTCTTTTAGTAAGAATGGGTCTAGTTCACATGTGGGCTTTTTATTTAAAGTCCTATGGATTTAATGAAATAAGAAAAATAATATTTGGCCCAATATATACATGTGGGGCGGCAAGGTGATTTAAAAGCCTTAAATATTATTTTGTTTTCATTGTTTAATTAAATAAGAATTAATTAATTAATTAATTAATTGTTTAATTAAGAAACAAATCTTTTCTGAATAGGAAATATGATTCCTATTGGTATACTATTGGTAGTAGTATACTTAAATTAAAAGACTTGTTTGACAAGGAAATAAATAATTAATTTTAGTTATTAAATCAAATAAGAAGTCTTTTATTTTAGTCAAATAAGGAATAAAAGATTTATAAGTTTGATTAGGGTTTGGAAATCTTAAACAAAATAGGAATTAGGGTGCAACTAAATCTCCAATATTTTAGGAGTAATAATTGCGGCAACCCTAATTGGTTTTGGTAAAAGAATTTGGCCACCCTAGTTAAGAAAGGGAAAAAGAAAATTTGCCACATATAAGGCTATAGATGATTTTCGGCCAGCCAAGGGTTTATGTGCAGAAATTTTATTTCTTCTTCTTCTTCTCCTCAACTCATAGTTAGAGATCTATTATTCTACTAAAAACAAAAGGAACATAGATTATTCTTTGATGGTATATTGTTTGCTTGTTCATTAATAAGCTTGTATATACTATATCGATTAAGGTTCACGCGAGTTTCGATCATAAGATTGAGAACTCAAAAGTGACCGGAATAATCTTAGGTTCCTTTAGATTGTTTTTGGGACTAACGAATCAAGAAAAGTGTTAACCGAAAATTCGCTCTGGATGAGGAATTCCAATTAACACCCTCAGACTGCTACCCGGTAGGCTGCAGCGGGGTAGGTACCTCTAGGTACCATGGTTTGTACGAGTAAAAGATTCTGGAGTGAGGTGCAGTAGGTAGGAGAAAATATCATCCCGACTGTCGGGGCTTCAAGCACATGGAGAAGATGGCGCTTGGGGGTTCCCATGTCGGAGTAAGGGTTGTGATCCCTCTCTATGGACCCCGATACCCCGCGTTCGGTACTCGGCACCCTGTATCCCGTCCCTCATACGCCATATCCCGAATCCCACATCCCACATCCCGTACTCTTTTCTGGACCTCAATTGCGATTCCCCGACCCGGATAGAAAGCAAGATATGGGATAGGAGTTCTTCTGTGATATAGACGTGGTCATGAAGGATAAAACCACCTCGACTCTTCTAACTAATTTGAAGGTTCTTTCCCCTTCTTTGTTTATGATATGTCACGCAGATGGGTGGAGAGATCTAAGACAATGTAACTCCCACACATGCATAATAAAATAGATAAAAGGGGGAGAATGACAAACTTACATACATGTGTAATAAAATAGATACGAGGGAGAGAATGACAAGTCTTTTTGATAGAAGGTGGACTGGCCTAGGGGGAAAAAGCATCACGCATGATCATATGCTGAAAAACCCCTAGGTAGTATCCGGCGGAAAGAGATCATTTATATATTTATCAATAAGGCGTGCTCCTGGGAGCTTACACAAGTAGGAGAATAATACAACATAAGTGCTCCAGAGAGCTTACAATCATAGGTGGGCATATGCCCTTTTCTCTAATCAATAGAAAATAAGAGGAGAAGGAAAGAAGCTAGCCCCTAGCCCCAAAAAAATATCTCCTCCTCACCGTTGAAAATCTTGTCATATATATAGGTCTTATTTCTTGTTGTTCACTCCCATAAATTCAATCCAATGACCTAGCAATTTACGGGGCGTTTCCATGTTGATAGGCGAGAAGATCGTGGGATTGATTCCCCAGAATCAAGTGATTCCTTTTAGAACTGAAAGAGTTGACTCCTCTTTAATATAGGACTCTTGAATGGCGAGAAACAAGGCAATTTCCTTGTTTACTTAAACTCTTGGCATGGTCTAGCTCTTCCTTGGTATTTACGACCTCCTCTATTGATGTCTTGTATGCTAGGTGGTCGGGAGGAGTTTGGAGGACTAGTCACAGGGTACGGGGTACTACGGGGTACCACGGGGTCCAGCGGGGTCCGGCGGGGTCCACGGGGTACTGCGGGATCAGCGGGGTCCAGCGGGGTCCAGCAGGGTCCTGCGGGGTCCTGCGGGGTACTGCGGGATCTGCGGGGTCCAGCGGGGTCCTGCGGGGTACTGCGGGATCTGCGGGGTCCAGCGGGGTCCCGCGTGGTCCTGCGGGTGCGGCATCCTTCTACTGAGCTATCTAGACCACGATAAATAGGTAGGTGTGTTGATCTTGGTTCCTTTCCGAGGTAGCTAGATGCTTCTCGCGGCATCCCTCTACTTGGCAAGGATGGAAAATTCTTCCTTGGACCCCTGCCAAAAAAGGCGGTTAACAAAAAGTTTGTTTAATCCAATCACAGGTTTGCAATTCAAAGAAAGGGAGACCACGCTCCTAGGTGATCCACGTTCGTGCTAGGATTGAAGATCTTGCGGATTACCATCGACGTAAGTCAATCGGATCACGCGACAAGAGGTATTAATCTTTTGTTTATTTTTATATCTTTAATTAATCAAAAGGGTTTAAGGTTCATAAAATTGGAAAAATTTTAAAAGCTACTCAAACTATTTTTTTTAGTCTCGCTTTCGCTGTGTGCACGAATATTTTTTTTCCTACAATTGGTATCAGAGCCTAGGTTGGACCCTTTTAATTAATTAATGTATATATACGTGGATCGATTTCTTTTTATTGTGATTATGCATGTTTAGAAAGAGATGGCGCTCTAGGTATTCGCATATATAATTACATGTGATGTATGGCTTTATATATGTTTTATATGTGGATTGTTATTGCTCGATTTTGGTCCTAGATTTTCAATGTATTTTTGGTTTTGGAATTGTAACAAGAAGGGTGGTCTATCATCGCCATAATTCCTTCTTGGTAGTTGCTAGACATTTTTTTTATGTATTAAAAATTGCTGCAGTTTTTTAATGTATTATTTATTATAATGTGCAGTATTTTTTTTTACTGTCATGAATAAAAAAAAATAAAAATTTTCTGCAGTAATTTATTTGTTTAAATTAAATTGTAACACGTTCTACATCGAAGAAACGAAGCAACCGGAACCGAGAACGAGCACCGTGCGCACCCTAGGAGTGGATTGGGCTGCGCATGGCATGCCCGAAATCAAGTGGCCTGCGCACGGCAGCCTTGCAACCAAGAGGGCTGCGCACGGCAGCCATGCAAGGCCTATGGGCTGCGCATGGCAGCCCCTTACGTGGGGTTGTGGCCGTGCAATCCCGAGGAGGGAGGCCGGAGGATGGGCTTATGGATGATGGGCCACTCGAAGATCTTGTATTTCTATTTCAATGTAATTTACTTGTTTTTCTAGGATGGGCCAAAATTGCTTCTATTTATTTTATGCTTAAATATTACAATATTTGTTGTTGTATGATAACATGACATATAGAATAGGAGTGCCACTCATATATCTCTTTTGGTATGAACATGCATTGAATGATTTAGGTATCTAAATTGGCATCTAGATAACTTGGTAAATCATTCTATGAGATTTAATCACACGCCTTAAATAATTGAGTGGGAGAAGGTGTTTTTGTAACACCTATGGCTTCCAAGATTAGTTGAGCTTAATTATTTTTTGGTAATCCCCCAAAGGGGCGTCCATGAACGGAATTAAGCAATATACTTCCTTACAAGGATAGACTAGACAATGGACTCAAACGAGATCTACTCCCAAAGGAGGGATTTTCGTGAGAGAAAATTGAGGGTCGATATCTTGGTAACACACTCAATGTAATTTTATTGATATCCTCCAAAGAGTTCTTGTCAGTAAAATTGCAAGGCTAAAATTGAAAACGCTGGTTGTTATGTTAACAATTAGGTGGGACCTAGTCTAACTAGTAAATGGTGCGAACTCCCAAAGGAGGCGTAACATTTATGGGTGTTAGATCACCGTTGAATTTTTATGATTGAGTTATTCATTTAATTCAAGATAAATATTTAAAAGTGCTTTATAATGATTATTTACTTATATATGTTTTGTTTTCATTCAGAAATCATGACCCCATCACTTATGAACATCCTGAAAGATAACACCTTAACTGGAGATAACTATGTAACATGGAAAAGGAAAATTGGGTTGTTGCTGCAAAGTGAAAAACATAAGTTTGTTCTAACTACTCCTAAACCACCTGCTCCTAATATTGATTCAAACATAATGCAAAGAGATGAGTATGAGCAGTGGAAGACTTCAGATGATATGGCCAAATGTTATATCATGGACACTATCTCCGACGTGTTGCAACAGCAGCATGAAGGAATGGAGTCTGCTGCTGATATAATGATGTGTCTAGAGGAGATGTTTGCTATGAAGTCCAGGACGACTAAGAGAGAGGCAGTGACTGCTTTTATGAATCTTAGGATGAAACCTGGACAGGCTGTGAAGGATCACATGATGAAAGTCATAGCACATCTCAACATTGCTGAACTGCATGGCGCTGAGATAGATGGTGAGACAAAAATTGATATGGTTGTCAATTCATTGTCAGATTCCTTTGATCAGTTCAAATTGGACTACACTTTGAACAAAAAGGAATACACCTTACAGAGCCTGATGCAAGATGTTCAAAGTGCTGAAAAGATCCTTGTGAAAGGCAAAGGTCAAGAGATTCATATGGTTGGTAAAGTTGCTACTGTTAAGGCCCGTCAAAAGGTCAAGAAACAACAGAAGAAAAAGCAACTTGGGCCTACCAAGAAGGAGACCAAGAAAGTAACCAAGATCAAAGGGAAATGCTTCATTTGTGGTGAAAAGGGACATTGGAAGAGAAATTGCCCAAAGTCCCAGAACAAGAAGGAAGAAGGTAATTTGAATTATCTTGAAACATGTTTTTTGGCTGATTCTACAGATTCTTGGATCATAGACTCAGGAGCCACTAATCATGTTTGTTATTCCTTGCAGGGGTTCCAAGAAAGGAGAAGGCTGAATAAGAATGAGATCAATTTGCGCTTAGGCAACGGAACATTAGTGTCTGCAAGTGCAGTGGGAGAAATTAGAGTTTGTTTGGATTCTAGAAGGCATTTAGATTTAATAGGCGTTTATTATGTAACCCAATTCAAGAGGAATTTAATTTCAGTTTCTTGTTTGAATAAATTTGGATATTCGGTTACTTTTAATAAAGTTTTTATTATTAGTAAGAATGACAAAGTTATTTGCAAAGGTACATTGGAAAACGGTCTATACTTTTTGCATAGAAATATCTCTCACTCGTTAGACACAGAAATAACGGAACCTAATCATAAAAGAGTAAAATTATCAACAGATGAAACCTACCTTTGGCATTTACGCTTAGGTCATATTAACCTTAATAGGATTAAAAGATTGGTAAGTGACGGACCTTTGAGTGACTTAAAGGTTGATGATCTACCAACTTGTGAATCTTGTTTGGAAGGTAAAATGACCAAAAGGACGTTCTCTGCCAAAGGTGCCAGAGCCACTGAATGTTTAGGATTGATACACACTGATGTATGTGGACCTATGAGCATTCAAGCTAGAGGTGGATATGACTATATGAGTACTTCATCACTTTCACAGATGATTACTCAAGATTTGGCTATGTGTATCTCATGCGACATAAGTCGGATGCTTTTGACATGTTCAAAGCATTTAAAGCTGAAGTGGAAAATCAGCTTGAGAAACACATAAAAATCTTGAGATCTGATCGTGGTGGAGAATATCTATCTGGTGAGTTTCATCAATATCTTATTGATAATGGGATAGTTTCTCAGTTTTTTGCACCTGGTACACCTCAGCAAAATGGGGTAGCAGAAAGGAGAAATAGAACTCTTTTGGATATGGTTAGGTCTATGTTGAGTTATTCAACACTTCCTATTTCTTTCTGGGGATATGCTTTACAAACTGCAATATACATTCTAAACCATGTACCATCTAAGTCTGTTCCTAAAACACCGCATGAGTTGTGGACTGGGCGCAAGCGTAGTTTACGACACTTAAGGATATTTGGATGTCCTGCGCACGTGTTAAAAGGAAAGACAGAAAAGATGGAGTCCCGTTCAGAAACATGTATATTTGTAGGGTATCCGAAAGAAACTAAAGGATATTATTTTTATAGTCCTTCAGATCTTAAAGTATTTGTTTCGACAAATGCTAAATTTCTAGAAAAGGACTATATGAATGATTTTGTGCCTAAAAGTAGAATTGTCCTGAATGAGATGTGAGGAGATACAATTCCACGAGAGGTTACACAACTTAACCCAATTGTAAGTTCCGATCCAACGCAAAGTCAACAACCTACCATTCCTCATCGTAGTGGGAGGGTTAGAACACAACCCGAAAGATACATCGGTCTGGGAGAATATGTAGAGAATCTCCCGGACGACGATGATCCCTATTCGTACAAGGAAGCTATAGAGGATGTTGATAGTCGCCATTGGCAAAAGGCAATGCAATCCGAGATTGAATCTATGTTCAATAACAAAGTCTGGTCCCTTGTAGACTTGCCTAAAGGGATAAAACCCATTGGGTGCAAGTGGGTATACAAGAGGAAAAGAGGTATGGATGGAAAGGTAGAAACCTTTAAAGCTAGATTGGTAGCTAAAGGGTATACACAGAAAGAAGGTATCGATTATGAGGAAACCTTCTCTCATGTGGCCATGCTTAAATCCATTAGGATACTCTTATCCATTGCAGCATCTTTAGATCTAGAGATTTGGCAAATGGACGTCAAGACAGCTTTCCTTAATGGAAGTCTTGACGAAAGCATCTACATGATGCAACCAGAGGGATTCATTGAAAAGGGCCAAATGGAAAAGGTATGCAAGTTGCAGAAACCCATATATGGATTAAAGCAACCATCCAGATCCTGGAACATAAGGTTCGATCAAGCTGTCAAAGGTTTTGGATTTATTCAGAATCTTGACGAACCTTGTGTATACAAAAGGATTAAAGGCGACAAGTTGGTTTTCCTGATTCTTTATGTTGATGATATACTACTCATCGGAAACGATGTAGGTATACTGACATCAGTAAAAGAATGGTTAGCAAAACAATTTGATATGAAGGACTTAGGAGAAGCAAGTTTTATTCTAGGTATCCAAGTTATAAGGGATAGAAAGAATAGAACGATTGCATTGTCCCAAGCTTCATACATAGACAAAATCTTGTCTAGGTTTTCCATGCAGGATTGCAAGAAAGGTATGTTACCTTTCAGACATGGAATCAAGCTTTCTAAGGAACAAGTTCCTAAGAATGAGCATGAAGAGCAGTTCATGAGTAGAGTTCCATATGCCTCGGCAGTTGGAAGTCTCATGTATGCAATGCTCTGCACTAGACCAGATATTTGTTTTGCTGTTGGCATAGTTAGCAGGTTTCAATCGAATCCTGGTCCTGATCACTGGACGGCAGTCAAGCATATTTTCAAGTATCTCAAGAGAACGAGAGATAATATGCTTGTATACTCTGGAGGGGATTTGATTCCCGTTGGGTATACAGATTCTGACTCCAGAAAATCCACATCAGGGGCTGTGTTTACTATTGGAGGAGGAGCAGTTATATGGAGGAGTATCAAGCAATCTTGTATTACTGATTCCACCATGGAAGCTGAGTATGTTGCTGCATGCGAGGCTTCCAAAGAGGCTGTTTGGCTCCGTCAATTCTTGATTGACTTGGAAGTGGTTCCTAGTGCGAATAAGCAGATCACTATCTACTGTGACAACAGTGGAGCAGTGGCTAATTCGAAAGAACCAAGAAGTCATAAGAGAGGTAAACACATTGAAAGGAAATATCATCTTTTAAGGGAGATTGTTCAAAGAGGTGACGTGACGATTACCAAAATCGCGTTAGCAGAAAATCTAGCAGATCCCTTCACAAAGGCTTTACCTCAGAAGAGTTTCAATGGGCACCTAGAGAACATGGGCTTAAGAGATATGACTCATTTGCTATAGCGCAAGTGGGAGATTGTTAGGATTATGCTCAATAGCAAGAGTGTAATATTGTATTTAACAATCTGTTTCATATTAATAAAGTGATTTCTGGTTTAAACAAATATTATAGCATTTATAGTTGAATATTATAATTGTTAAAGTAAATAATCATATGGTCTAAAGACTATGAGAAAAGAAGAATTGTTCATACATCTGGATATGTATGTGGTAGACACAATTCTTTAGTTAGACTTGAATATTGTTCACAACTTAAGTTAAAGGTTGGGCACCTTTATCTTGTTAAAGTTGTAGAATTCTTTTGCTAGCATTTGAGTGGGATCAAATGAGATATGATGAGTCTAAAATCATCGGAGTGTCTTCGAGCAAAAGAGTCTAGTGCACTGGGTGCATTGAACTGGATCAAAATGAAATACTTTATCTATAACCGTCAATAGATAAAAGTAATTTCATTATCAGGACAATCCGAGAGTCTATCTTAATCCTGAGATAAATGATGAACTTATGGTTGCAGGTGATATCATTTGAGCTATCAATGAGTGCGATTATATCGCATAGTCTATCCTCGATAGTTTGGTGATATTCATTTGTTAATCGATAGAGGACTTCATTTATAGATATGGACATCGTGGCTCCATTTATTAAATGAGAGTATAATATCATCATATGGATGTTTTGAGGTAATTGGATATTAAATCTCGACGTTGAGTTTTCAATAGTGTCTATTGAAAACATGGCTTCTGGACAAGTCAAAATATCCGAGTTCAAAACGTGGTCATATGAGTAAATATGGTAACTTGGAGAGTTATAGGCGGTCTATGAACTCTTGGCTATTACTGATATTAATCACGAGGATACACTATCTCCAATATGATTGTCTAGGGTATGAATGAGGAAGCATCTTCCTTTTCTGTCTTTATTTAAGAGTTCAATTTTAGCTCTTTAGTGGAATGAGCTAAAATTAATGGATCGGACCTAAGTGAATCATTTGTTGATTGTGATTAGGTTATGTCTTTTGGAGCTTAAATTTAGATCGTCCGCCAAGATCCCCAATCCACACGGACTTGCATGGATCACTTGATATATTCTACCGGACCAATTTAGGGTCCATCTAGAATTGCATTTAATATATTAAGAATATAATTTGCACATTATTTATGTAATGGGCTGCTAAATTATATTTATATATTAATGGATGACATGTGGGCTTGTTTCTTTTAGTAAGAATGGGTCTAGTTCACATGTGGGTTTTTTATTTAAAGTCCTATGGATTTAATGAAATAAGAAAAATAATATTTGGCCCAATATATACATGTGGGGCGGCAAGGTGATTTAAAAGCCTTAAATATTATTTTGTTTTCATTGTTTAATTAAATAAGAATTAATTAATTTATTAATTAATTGTTTAATTAAAAAACAAATCTTTTCTGAATAGGAAATATGATTCCTATTGGTATACTATTGGTAGTAGTATACTTAAATTAAAAGACTTGTTTGACAAGGAAATAAATAATTAATTTTATTTATTAAATCAAATAAGAAGTCTTTTATTTTAGTCAAATAAGGAATAAAAGATTTATGAGTTTGATTAGGGTTTGGAAATCTTAAACAAAATAGGAATTAGGGTGCAACTAAATCTCCAATATTTTAGGAGTAATAATTGCGGCAACCCTAATTGGTTTTGGTAAAAGAATTCGGCCACCCTAGTTAAGAAAGGGAAAAACAAAATTTGCCACATATAAGGCTATAGATGATTTTCGGCCAGCCAAGGGTTTATGTGCAGAAATTTTATTTCTTCTTCTTCTTCTTCTCCTCAACTCATAGTTAGAGATCTATTATTCTACTAAAAACAAAAGGAACATAGATTATTCTTTGATGGTATATTGTTTGCTTGTTCATTAATAAGCTTGTATATACTATATCGATTAAGGTTCACGTGAGTTTCGATCATAAGATTGAGAACTCAAAAGTGACCGGAATAATCTTAGGTTCCTTTAGATTGTTTTTGGGACTAACGAATCAAGAAAAGTTTGTTTAATCCAATCACAGGTTTGCAATTCAAAGAAAGGGAGACCACGCTCCTAGGTGATCCACGTTCGTGCTAGGATTGAAGATCTTGCGGATTACCATCGACGCAAGTCAATCGGATCACGCGACAAGAGGTATTAATCTTTTGTTTATTTTTATATCTTTAATTAATCAAAAGGGTTTAAGGTTCATAAAATTGGAAAATTTTTAAAAGCTACTCAAACTATTTTTTTTAGTCTCGCTTCCGCTGTGTGTACGAATTTTTTTTTTCCTACAGTCTTGGCAGGCAACTAAGGCCACTTTAGCACCAGGCTTCTTAGAGGAGGGTATTCCCTGACCAAGGCAGCAAGATAGCCCTGAGGCTATATCCTTGTCCTGAAATGGCAAAGTAGGGAACCAAGTACCCTGAGGCAGCCTGATCTTACTCTAAGTCTGTCCTGGTAGGCAACTAAAGCCACTTTTGCACCAGGCTTCTTGGAGGAGAGTATTCCCTGACCAATGCAGCAGGATCACCCTAACGGCTATATCCTTGTCTTGAAATGGCAAAGTAAGGAACCAAGTACCCTGAGGCAGCCCGATCTTACTGTAAGTCTTTCTTGGTAGGTAACGAAGGCCACTTTAGCACCAGGCTTCTGGGAGGAGGGTATTCCCCGACCAAGTTAGCAGGAGCGCCCTGAGGCAATTTCCTGGTCTTGAAATGGTGAGGTAAGGAACAAGGTACCCTGTGGCAGCCCGATCTTACTGTAAGTCTGTCCTGGCAGGCAACTAAGGCCACTTTACCACCAGGCTTCTTAGAGGAGGCTATTCCCCAAACCAAGGCAGCAGGAGCTCCCTGAAGCTATTTTCTTGTCTTGAAATAGCAAATTAAAGAACCAGGTACCCTGAGGCAGCCCGATCTTACTGTAAGTCTATCCTGGTAGGCAACTAAGTCCACTTTAGCACCAGGCTTCTTGGAGGAGGGTATTCCCCAATCAAGGCTTCAGGAGCGCCCAGAGGCTATTTCCTGGTCTTGAAATGGTGAAGTAGGGATCCAGGTACCCTGAGGCAACCCGATCTCACTGTCCTGGTGAGAAACTAAGGCCACTTTAGCACTAGGCTGCTTGGAGGAGGGTATTCCTCGACCAAGGCAGTAGGAGCGCCCTGAGGCTATTTACTGGTGTAAGGACCTCTATTTTGTGATTGGCTTATTTCATGACATACCACATTGGGGATGATTGTGTTGTGGGTAGCTTAGGTCATCTTGATGATTATCAAGGCAAGCTTCCAAGCATCCCGGTGACTTCAAGATCAAGAGCTTCAAAAGGTATATCACTTGACTTGGTTCTTGAAGAGATTAGGTGCACACACACACTTGCATGCATCTTTATCTATCTTGCATTTGTTATCATGCATATGTGTTTCATTGATTTGTGCATCTATGTCTTTTAGCACACACTCACTTTCATTGCATTTTTATGATTGCATTTGTGGTTCTCGTAATTGTGTGCTTATATGCTTTATCATCACACTTATGCATTTTCATATATTGCATATCTTTTGTGTGTCACATGCTTGGTGATTTTTCATGATGTTATCCTTTCCCATGCATGTTATTTATTCACAACCACACTTGCACTTCATGTTAGTCTTAAGTGTGGTGTAATTCGTTTCCGTTTGTGTGATCGGAAATGTCCGCGCTTGCATGATGGTGTGCATGTCTTAGCGCGATGGTTGACCACTTGAGAAGGACTCATTCTTCTCTTGGATAAGTGTTAGATTTGGTTTGGTTGATTGGAGTAAAGTGTCTAGGTTCAAAATATTGGATTTCAATGATTTAAATGTTTTTTCAAAACTGACCTTTGTATGGTCTTGTGACCATAACTTTTTACACAAAGTTTTAAATTGAGTTTTGTAAAATTCTGGACAAACTAGACACTCATACCTTTCCAACGATATATTATTCGTAATATTTCATGACCGTTTGGATTGGTTTTGAAATCTCCAAAGTGACCACCAAAACAGGGCAACTCTGTTGTTGTCCGTTTCTGACCTTTGGTCACTCCATTGACCATAACTTTTTCTACAGACATTGAAATGTCATTCCATAAATTGGAGTAGAAAGTAGACTTCCATACCTTTCCAACGATATATTATACGAAAGGTTTCGATGTCATTTGGTCATGTTTTGAGTCGCTTGAAAATCAGGTGCATTTTTTGCGCCCTGTTCTGCGGTCAAGGCCGCAGAAATAAGGGCGCAGAACAAGGATCAGAATTCATACTCTCTGTCCTCTTTTCTGCGCCCTTGGTTTTTGCGTTTAGGGGCCGCAAAATTGTCAGGTGCATTTTTGCGCCCTTGTTCTGCGGCCAAGGGCGCAGAACAAGGGCGCAGAATCAGCGTTTCTTTTGCAAACTTTTCAAAACGACGTCATTTCATCTAGGGGTCCTATATAAGTATCATCTTCTTCCTTGCTCGTTTTTGTAGAGCTAAAAATCAGACCTTAGAGTGAGAAACTCAAACCCTAGAGAGAGAAAGCTTCAATCTTGCTTCTTTAACTCTCCAAACCCAAAACCCATGTGCATCTAACATGTTTCATGCATCAATCTTCCATGGGTCTTCTTCATTTATGACTTGGTAAGTAGAACAAACACTACATCTTCATTTATTGTTCTATCTTAGTCAAGACATGTCTTTTATTGCTTAGTTTAGCAAATCTTCACTCTTATTGCATATTTAGTGAAGTTATGACATGATTGGGTTTTGTTTGTGGTAGCTTACATGATTAGGATGATTTTCCCTAAATAGCTAACCCTAGAACATTCTTGTACAATTGATTGTTGATTAGGTTGATAGATTAATGTCTATTTATCTAGTCAAGCTTAATTGAATGTTCTTGTGGATTTAATTGACAATTATGTTGTTAGAAATTCTCTACAACTAATTGAGTTCACATGTTTGGACATGTTGACATTGTTTGATAGCTAGGATTGTTTTGTGATTGATAACATCTAGCTAAGCTTTATGATATGTCATTTAGCTTTTGATATCTAGGATTGATTTCATTGATATATCATCATTCTAGGTAAGCATATAGAGTTGCCTTGCTCTTGTTGCATTTTGAGTATTTCATATATTCACTTAGGTTGTTTTCTCTTCATTGAGAACTAAGTCTTGTGTTGCTTCCGGGATTAGGTTGCATAAATCACAAGCATTGGGACTAGGTTCACTTATACCGGGATTAGGTAGGTGTGTGATTACTTCCGGGATTAGGTTGTAATCGTTTTACACATTTAGTGGATTCGAGGTTCAAGTGTGGCTCACTTACATAGCCCGTGGTTTTTCCCGTGAGGGTTTCCACGTAAATATCAAGTGTCTTTTAATTTCCGCACCATATTACACTTGCTATTGTATTTTGACTAGTGGAGGGTATTTTCGTAATCTTGACCATTAACGAAAATTTGGTAAAATTGGGTAAAATCTATTCACCCCCCCTCTAGATTAATATTGAACACACCATAATTTGTTTCAATTGGTATCAAAGCGGGTTCCTAGACATACATAGGTGATCCTTGCTCATTTTGGTGTGTTTTGCATTTGTGTGATTTTTGTTCATTGCATTCATTTGCATTCATCTCATTCACCCAAACACTATGAGTGGATTTGAGAGGCTAGAGGGTGCATTACTCTCCAAACCACCATTGCTCACCAAGTATAACTATTCCTCTTGGAAAGTTAGAATGGAATTCTTTTTATGTGACATTGATGAGCATGTGTGGATATTTGTGGAAGAAGGATACTCACCTCCCATGGAGAGACTAGAAAATGGGACTTGTGTGCCTAAGCCCAAGTCCAAGTGGTCAAATGACGAACTCGAGGCTGCCAAATGGAATTCAAAGGGCATATGTGCCTTATCTTGTGCAGTGGATGAGATTCAAGCCAAACTCATCCGAACTACTCAAGACGTTCGAGAAGCTTGGGAGATTCTAAGAATCACCCACGAAGGTACCGTGGAGGAGAAAATGATGACCTCTATGGTGGAAGATGAGAGTAAAGAAGGTTCTTCAAGTGATGAAGCATTTGCCATTAACCATATGGCATTTGGAGCCACTCGAGTAGAAGTTGAAGAAAATGGCCAAGTTGCCTTGACATGTGATCCCAAAGAAGAACTAGATGAAAAGGTAGCTAAAGAGGTAGTTGGTGTAGCTATTCATTGGGATATGGCTCATATAACTTCAAGTGACAAATTTGATGATCTTGATGAGGGAAGTGTCTCCAACGAGCAAATGACTCACATGGTGGAGAAATTTAGGAGAATCACAAAATCTCATAAGAAGAGAATGACCTCTAAGGTGAATGAGGAAAAGAAGATGACCCCGTCCAAGAAGGGAAGGGAAGCTATGATCTCTACTTGGAGTAATAGCAAAGTTGAAGTAGTTGAAGGATGTTCCACAAGCTCAATTAAACGTGAGAATAACTACTTCGCCTTTCCGGTCTCCTACCAAGAAGAAGCTCAAACCGTCACCAAGTGTTTGTCACTTGAAGAATTCAAAAAGGGTGACTTGATGAGTGGAGACCAAAGAGGAGCAAGTTTGAGAGAAGCTAGCATTGATGACATGACCCATGAAAGCACAAGTGGGAGAAGCTTTGATCAAGAGAGTACTTGCTCCGGTAACTTGAGTGATAGTGTGGTTGACTATCAAGAATTTATTGACTATCTTCGAAAGTGTTTGAAGAAGAAGAATGATGTAGTTTTAAGGTTGAGTGAAGATAATCTCCAACTAAGAACTAAAGTGACTCACTTAGATGAGGAAGTGTCACTTATCAAAGTAAATGAAGTGATGATGGAGAAAGAACTTGAAGAGGCAAGAAGTTCACTTGCTAAAATGACTTCGGGTTCGGACATGGATGACTCCTTGAAGATGGACGTGATTGATGTGTCCAAGTATGAGAAGGAGATTGAAGATTGCCACCAACGGATGAAGGCAATGAAAGATGAGCTTGCCAACAAAGAAAACTCCTTGAGGATTTTCAAGGAAAAAGAGATGAGGTGCCTTGAAGAATTAAAGAAGGCCAAGGTCAAACAACCTCAAGCTCAAGGCAAGAGTAAAGCTTCATCCAAGCAACCTTCAACTCAAGGAAAGTCCACATACGCCTTGGCATCTCAACCAAAGCCTAGGCAATCCAAGAAGAAAGGACAAGTCCTTGAGAAGTCTATCACCTTCTCCAACAAACCAACTATGAGGAAAGGAGGTGATCACAAGAAACAAGTTCAACCAAGAAGGCATGTTCAACCGGCTCAACCACCTCAACAAGCTAGACCACAAAGGTGCCACAAATCGGCTCAAGCTCCAAAGAGAAGCAAACCGATGCACCATCAAAGACAACCTCATCAATATGGCAATGCCTCGATGAGATCTCAATGCAATGGTATAAACTCTTACTTTGTACCTACTTGTCATTTTTGTGGTATGATTGGTCATTTAAGACCAAATTGCTTTGATTACATTAAGAGGTGTAGGATAGAGAGCATGAAAGAAAAACGGTTGAAAAAGAGGGCAAGTTTGCATGAACCTAGGGATCTTAGAAATATGTCTATGACCACTAGAAATGATAAAGTGGAACCTAGGTGGGTAAGAAAGAATGAACCCGCTTGCCATTGTGCAAATGTGATACCCGTAGATGCTACTATGTCCAATGGACTTGGTAAGTCTATAGGGGCTCATGCCTCCCATTGACTTGGTTGGAATTGACCCCATATGGGGAGCTCAAACAAAGAGAGTAAACTTGCATGATTTGCCATATGTAAAAAGTTAACTTATTTTATGCTCTTTTATGATTGTTTGAGAGTGCTTGGTGAATAACATTGATTAATGCTTTAATAATGTTTTTAATAACACCTTGCACGGTTGCCTAGCATGTACTGCATGATTTCTATTTTTGCTTGAGTATGCTTATCCATTTGAGGAATGTTCTACTTGTTAGTACATGTGATTGACCTCAAATTATTCTCCATGTTCATGATTCTTTGATATGCATTCTTAAGCTCTCTCTTGAAAAAGGGCTACTGGCAATATGACGTGCAGCCGCTCAATGTAGGAAATGGCTACTCATTTGAAACCGAGTGAAAGCCTTCAAGAGAGTTACATTAGCATGATAAACAGAAATACATGCTTGCTAGGATAAAGGAGAAAAACAGAAAAGTTGAAATGTGTTTGATGATGTGTGTGATGCATTGCTTAATAAAGACCTCAAAATTGTTGATTGATGATGTGTCTTGCAATGTAGAAAAGATGATATATTTTTTGATGTGATTAGTACACTCTGCACACAAATGCTTGGATATATATCTTCTTGTCATAACAACAGGGCTCTAATTGGTTTGACTTCATTTGGAAAACCTGTTGATTGTTGCTTTGATTGATTCTTATGCATGAGCTCAATAGTGCTTGTATTACATGCTAAGCAACTTTTACACACACACACTTTTCTGTGAATAAAATCTCCTTGAATCTCTCTCAATTCTTGAGTTGCATAAAGTTGGTTTATATGATTATGCAAATGCCTTTTGTGCAAATAGCTCTCTTTGCTAAAGCAACCCGATAGGGGGAGCTCCTTTGCCTATCTCATGACAAAAAGGGGGAGAAGTCTTGAGAGATATAGGGGGAGCATTGTGTATGCTTTGGGGAGAAGTTTGAGAGAGAGTAACCTTTTAGGGGGAGCATTGCACATGCATTGTTTTGTATTGCCTTATTGAGTGCAAATGCTTTTTATGTTTGTTCACCTCACATGCACTTGTTCTTGGAAAAGTGCTTTGTTGCTATTGTGTGTAGGTATGATGATCTACGAAGAGATTGAAGACCTTGAAGACTTAGATTCTTAGGTTTCTCTCTTTGTAACGTAGAATACACTTTTGTTGACCAATAGCCTTATTTTGTGTTTTGTGAGGATTATTTTGTGAGTGGTATTTTGTCATGAAATAGCCAAAGGGGGAGATTGTAAGGACCTCTATTTTGTGATTGGCTTATTGCATGACATACCACATTGGGGATGATTGTGTTGTGGGTAGCTTAGGTCATCTTGATGATTATCAAGGCAAGCTTCCAAGCATCCCGGTGACTTCAAGATCAAGAGCTTCAAAAGGTATATCACTTGACTTGGTTCTTGAAGAGATTAGGTGCACACACACACTTGCATGCATCTTTATCTATCTTGCATTTGTTATCATGCATATGTGTTTCATTGATTTGTGCATCTATGTCTTTTAGCACACACTCACTTTCATTGCATTTTTATGATTGCATTTGTGGTTCTCGTAATTGTGTGCTTATATGCTTTATCATCACACTTATGCATTTTCATATATTGCATATCTTTTGTGTGTCACATGCTTGGTGATTTTTCATGATGTTATCCTTTCCCATGCATGTTATTTATTCACAACCACACTTGCACTTCATGTTAGTCTTAAGTGTGGTGTAATTCGTTTCCGTTTGTGTGATCGGAAATGTCCGCGCTTGCATGATGGTGTGCATGTCTTAGCGCGATGGTTGACCACTTGAGAAGGACTCATTCTTCTCTTGGATAAGTGTTAGATTTGGTTTGGTTGATTGGAGTAAAGTGTCTAGGTTCAAAATATTGGATTTCAATGATTTAAATGTTTTTTCAAAACTGACCTTTGTATGGTCTTGTGACCATAACTTTTTACACAAAGTTTTAAATTGAGTTTTGTAAAATTCTGGACAAACTAGACACTCATACCTTTCCAACGATATATTATTCGTAATATTTCATGACCGTTTGGATTGGTTTTGAAATCTCCAAAGTGACCACCAAAACAGGGCAACTCTGTTGTTGTCCGTTTCTGACCTTTGGTCACTCCATTGACCATAACTTTTTCTACAGACATTGAAATGTCATTCCATAAATTGGAGTAGAAAGTAGACTTCCATACCTTTCCAACGATATATTATACGAAAGGTTTCGATGTCATTTGGTCATGTTTTGAGTCGCTTGAAAATCAGGTGCATTTTTTGCGCCCTGTTCTGCGGTCAAGGCCGCAGAAATAAGGGCGCAGAACAAGGATCAGAATTCATACTCTCTGTCCTCTTTTCTGCGCCCTTGGTTTTTGCGTTTAGGGGCCGCAAAATTGTCAGGTGCATTTTTGCGCCCTTGTTCTGCGGCCAAGGGCGCAGAACAAGGGCGCAGAATCAGCGTTTCTTTTGCAAACTTTTCAAAACGACGTCATTTCATCTAGGGGTCCTATATAAGTATCATCTTCTTCCTTGCTCGTTTTTGTAGAGCTAAAAATCAGACCTTAGAGTGAGAAACTCAAACCCTAGAGAGAGAAAGCTTCAATCTTGCTTCTTTAACTCTCCAAACCCAAAACCCATGTGCATCTAACATGTTTCATGCATCAATCTTCCATGGGTCTTCTTCATTTATGACTTGGTAAGTAGAACAAACACTACATCTTCATTTATTGTTCTATCTTAGTCAAGACATGTCTTTTATTGCTTAGTTTAGCAAATCTTCACTCTTATTGCATATTTAGTGAAGTTATGACATGATTGGGTTTTGTTTGTGGTAGCTTACATGATTAGGATGATTTTCCCTAAATAGCTAACCCTAGAACATTCTTGTACAATTGATTGTTGATTAGGTTGATAGATTAATGTCTATTTATCTAGTCAAGCTTAATTGAATGTTCTTGTGGATTTAATTGACAATTATGTTGTTAGAAATTCTCTACAACTAATTGAGTTCACATGTTTGGACATGTTGACATTGTTTGATAGCTAGGATTGTTTTGTGATTGATAACATCTAGCTAAGCTTTATGATATGTCATTTAGCTTTTGATATCTAGGATTGATTTCATTGATATATCATCATTCTAGGTAAGCATATAGAGTTGCCTTGCTCTTGTTGCATTTTGAGTATTTCATATATTCACTTAGGTTGTTTTCTCTTCATTGAGAACTAAGTCTTGTGTTGCTTCCGGGATTAGGTTGCATAAATCACAAGCATTGGGACTAGGTTCACTTATACCGGGATTAGGTAGGTGTGTGATTACTTCCGGGATTAGGTTGTAATCGTTTTACACATTTAGTGGATTCGAGGTTCAAGTGTGGCTCACTTACATAGCCCGTGGTTTTTCCCGTGAGGGTTTCCACGTAAATATCAAGTGTCTTTTAATTTCCGCACCATATTACACTTGCTATTGTATTTTGACTAGTGGAGGGTATTTTCGTAATCTTGACCATTAACGAAAATTTGGTAAAATTGGGTAAAATCTATTCACCCCCCCTCTAGATTAATATTGAACACACCATAATTTGTTTCAACTGGTCTCGAAATGGTGAAGTAAGGAACCAGGTACCCTGAGGCAGCCCGATCTTACTATAAGTCTGTCCTGGTGGGCAACTAAGGCCACTTTAGCACCAGGCTTCTTGGAGGAGGGTATTCCCCGACCAAGGCATCAGCATTGCCCTGAGGATATTTCCTAGTCTTGAAATGGCGAAGTAGGGCACCAGGTAGCTTGAGGCAACCCGATCTTACTGTAAGTCTGTCCTGGTAAGAAACTAAGGCCACTTTAGCACCAGGTTTCTTGGAGGTGGGTAATCCCCGACCAAGGCAGCAGGAGTGCCCTGAGGCTATTTCCTGATCTTGAAATGGCGAAGAAAGGAACCAGGTACCCTAAGACAGCCCGATCTTACTGTAAGTCTGTCCTGGTAGGCAACTAAGGCCATTTTAGCACCAGGCTTCTTGGAGGAGGGTATTCCACGACCAAGGCAGCACGAGCGCCCTGAGGCTATTTCCTGGTCTTGACATGGCAAAGTAAGAAACCAAGTACCCTGAGGCAGCTCAATCTTACTGTAAGTCTGTCCTGGTAGGCAACTAAGGCCACTTTAGCACCAGTCTTCTTGGAGGAGGGTATTCCCCGACCAAGGCAATAGGAGTGTCTTGAAGCTATTTCCTTGTCTTGAAATAGCGAAGTAAGGAACCAGGTACCCTGAGGCAGCCTGATCTTACTGTAAGACTGTCCTGGTAGGCAACTAAGGCTACTTTAGCACCAGGCTTCTTAGAGGAAGGTATTCCCCAACCAAGGCAGTAGGAGCGCCCTAAGGCTATTTACTGGTCTCGAAATGGTGAAGTAAGGAACCAGGTACCCTAAGGCAGCCCGATCTTACTATAAGTCTGTCCTGGTGGGCAACTAAGGCCACTTTAGCACCAGGCTTCTTGGAGGAGGGTATTCCCCGACCAAGGCATCAGCATTGCCCTGAGGATATTTCCTGGTCTTGAAATGGCGAAGTAGGGCACCAGGTAGCCTGAGGCAACCCGATCTTACTGTAAGTCTGTCCTGGTAAGAAACTAAGGCCACTTTAGCATCAGGTTTCTTGGAGGTGGGTAATCCCCGACCAAGGCAGCAAGAGTGCCCTGAGGCTATTTCCTAATCTTGAAATGGCGAAGTAAGGAACCAGGCACCCTAAGGCAGCCCGATCTTACTGTAAGTCTGTCCTGGTAGGCAACTAAGGCCATTTTAGCACCAGGCTTCTTGGAGGAGGGTATTCCACGACCAAGGCAGCACGAGCGCCCTGAGGCTATTTCCTGGTCTTGACATGGCAAAGTAAGAAACCAAGTATCCTGAGGCAGCTCAATCTTACTGTAAGTCTGTCCTGGTAGGCAACTAAGGCTACTTTAGCACCAGTCTTCTTGGAGGAGGGTATTCCCCGACCAAGGCAATAGGAGTGTCTTGAAGCTATTTCCTTGTCTTGAAATAGCGAAGTAAGGAACCAGGTACCCTGAGGCAGCCCGATCTTACTGTAAGACTGTCCTGGTAGGCAACTAAGGCTACTTTAGCACCAGGCTTTTTGGAGGAAGGTATTCCCCAACCAAGGCAGTAGGAGCGCCCTGAGGCTATTTCCTGGTCTTGAAATGGCAAAGTAAGGATCCAGGTACCCTGAGGCAGCCCGATCTTACTGTAAGTTTGTCCTAGTAGGCAACTAAGGCTAATTTAGCACCAGGCTTCTTAGAGGAGGGTATTCCCCGACCAAGGCAGCATGAGTGCCCTGAGGCTACTTCCTGGTCTTGAAATGGCGAAGTAAGGAACCAGGTACCCTGAGGCAGCCCGATCTTACTGTAAGTCTGTCCTAGTAGGCAGCTATGGCTACTTTAGCACCAGGCATCTTGGAGGATCGTATTCCCCAACCAAGGCAGTAGGAGCGCCCTGAGGCTATTTCCTAGTCTTGAAATGGCGAAGTGAGGAACCAGGTACCCTGAGGCAGCCCGATCTTACTGTAAGTCTGTCCTAGTAGGCAACTGTTAGGATTATGCTCAATAGCAAGAGTGTAATAGTGTAATTAACAATCTTATTCATATTAATAAAGTGATTTCTGGTTTAAACAAATCTTATAGCATTTATAGTTTAATAATTGTTAAAGTAAATAATCATAAGGTCTAAAGACTATGAGAAAAGAAGAATTGTTCATACATCTGGATATGTATGTGGTAGACACAATTCTTTAGTTAGTCTTGAATATCGTTCACAACTTAAGTTAAAGGTTGGGCACCTTTATCTTGTTAAAGTTGTAGAATTCTTTTGCTAGCATTTGAGTGGGATCAAATAAGATATGATGAGTCTAAAATCATCGGAGTGTCTTCGAGCAAAAGGATCTAGTGCACTGGGTGCATTGAACAGGATCACAATGAAATACTTTATCTATAACCGTCAGTAGATAAAAGTAATTTCATTATCAGGACAATCGGAGAGTCTATCTTAATCCTGAGATAAATGATGGACTTATGGTTGCAGGTGATATCATTTGAGCTATCAATGAGTACGATTATATCGCATAGTCTATCCTCGATAGTTTGGTGATATTCATTTGTTAATCGATAGAGGACTTCATTTATAGATATGGACATCGTGACTCCATTTGTTAAATGAGAGTATAATATCATCATATGGATGTTTTGAGGTAATTGGATATTAAATCTCAACGTTGAGTTTTCAATAGTGTCTATTGAAAACATGGCTTCTGGACAAGTCAAAATATCCAAGTTCAAAATGTGGTCATATGAGTAAATATGGTAACTTGGAGAGTTATAGGCGGTCTATGAACTCTTGGCGATTACTGATATTAATCACGAGGATACACTATCTCCAATATGATTGTCTAGGGTATGAATGAGGAAGCATCTTCCTTTTCTGTCTTTATTTAAGAGTTCAATTTTAGCTCTTTAGTGGAATGAGCTAAAATTAATGGATCGGACCTAAGTGAATCATTTGTTGATTGTGATTAGGTTATGTCTATTGGAGCTTAAATTTAGATAGCCCGCCAAGATCCCCAATCCACACGGACTTGCATGGATCACTTGAAATATTCTACCGGACCAATTTAGGGTCCATCTAGAATTGCAATTTAATATATTAAGAATATAATTTGCACATTATTTATGTAATGGGCTGCACAATTATATTTATATATTAATGGATAACATGTGGGCTTGTTTCTTTTAGTAAGAATGGGTCTAGTTCACATGTGGGCTTTTTATTTAAAGTTCTATGGATTTAATGAAATAAGAAAAATAATATTTGGCCCAATACACATATGGGGCGGCAACATGCTATAATGGCATTTAATATTATTTTGTTTCATTATTTAATTAAATAAGAATTAATTAATTTATTAATTAATTGTTTAATTAAAGTAACAAATCTTTTCTAAATAGGAAATATGATTCCTATTTGTATACTATTGGTAGTAGTATAATTAAATAGAAAGACTTGTTTGACAAGGAAAATAAATAATTAATTTTATTTATTTAATCAAATAGGAAGTCTTTTTATTTTAGTCCAATAAGGAATAAAAGATTATTGAGTTGGATTAGGGTTTGGAAATCTTAAACTAAATAGGAATTAGGGTGCAACTAAATCTCCAATATTTTAGGAGTGAAATTGCGGCAACCCTAATTTGATTTGGTAGAGATTTCGGCCACCCTAGGGCAAAAAGGAAGAGAAAAATTCGGCCACCTATATAAGATCACATATAGATTTCGGCCACCCCTTAGTGCTTATGTGCAGAATTTTTCTTCTTCTTCTTCTTCTCAACTCATAGTTAGAAATCTATTATTCTACTAAAAACAAAAGGAACATTGATTATTCTTTGATTGTGTTCTAGTTGCTTGTTCATTAATAAGCTTGTGAATACTATATCGATCTAGGTTCACGCGAGTTTCGATCATACGATTGAGAACTCAAAAGTGACCGGAATAATCTTAGGTTCTTTTAGATTGTTTTTGGGACTAACGAATCAAGAAAAGTTTGTTTAAATCCGATCACAGGTTTGCAATTCAAAGAGAAGGGAGACCACGCTCCTAGGTGATCCACGTTCGTGCTAGGATTGAAGATCTTGCGGATTACCATCGACGCAAGTCAATCGGATCACGCGACAAGAGGTATTAATCTTTTATTACTTTATTATATATGTTTGATTAATCAAAAGGGTTTAAGGTTCATAAAATTGGAAAAATTTTAAAAGCTACTCAAACTATTTTCTAGTCTCGCTTCCGCTGCGGGTACGTTATTTTTCCCTACAGTAACTAAGGCCAATTTAGCACCAGACTTCTTGGATGAGGGTATTCCCCGACCAAGGCAGCAAGAGCGCCTTGAGGCTATTTCCTGGTCATGAAATGGCGAAGTGATCGAACCAAAATTGGTATGATTTTGGCCCTCATATCCTTCTCCTTTTGCTTGATTCTTGGGCATTATCCAGTGATTTAATGGTGTAAAATCAAGTGTTTCATTTTTTATTAGGTTTCAAGAGCATTTGGGATAAAGATGAAGACTTGGGTGCAAAAAGGCTCACAAATGGGAAGAAACAGGGCATTTTCGCCACTTAGACATAAGGAGGACGCTACATAGGTGCCATGGCGACAGAGGATTCTTCAAGTCATCGGAAGGTGGCCATTTGGTCGCCACTTGAGTGCCATGGCAACAGAAAGTCTCCAAAAGCATCAGGTGGGTCGCCACTTGGGGGTCGCCACTTGGGGGTCGCCATGGCGACCTACCTATACAAATGGCGACCTCTCACAAACAAGGCAAGGTCGCCACTTATGGTTGCCATGGCGACCTTGATGTTGCAAGTGGCGACCTCTTTACATTTTAAGGGTTGCCACTTATGGTCGCCATGGCGACCTTGAGGTGCAAGTGGCGACCTCTACACCATTTGCTCATGGTCGCCACTTGCTAGATGGTGAGAAAGATGGTTTTCATGGCGACCTAGAAGGACAAGTGGCGTCCACGTTGGAATTCCAGCGTAGGAATCCCAATGTTGGCATTCAAGAGGGGTATTCTTGTCATTTCATACCCATTTCATACCTTAGCTTTTCACACTTATAAATACATCACTATTTTCCCCTTTTGGACAACTCTTGACCACCAAGAAACCTCCTTTCTCCACCATTCCTTTTCTCACCATTTTCTCTCCTACCTAAACTTAACATCTAGATTACCTCCCCTAATCATTCCTTTTCTTCCCATCTTCTCCACAAATATCCTTAGTCACTTCCCATTTGACTCCACCTATCTAGACATATCCTCATCATCCACTCTTTACACAAGGAGCATCAAAGGCAAGGAAAGGATCAAGCTTACAAAAGGTGGCCCATGGGTGATTTCCTAATCTTTTACTTGCCTTCCCTTTGATTGTAATATGTGTAATTAAACCCCCTTTCTAGGGTTTTGATGTGAGAATATTTGGACTGGGATTTGCTTAAGCTTTAATATATTTTAATTTCTATATGTGTTTTATTCATTTTATAATTAGATTCTTTGCATTATATAATTGACATGTATACCCACTAGTTGATTATAATCTTGCTTAGGATAATTTGTTATATAATCTTGATTGGATTGACAACCTTGATGGATTGAGAACATAGTGAATATGATAGATTGTTGGAGGGTATATCAACTGTGATAATCTAAACCATTAATTGTAATTAACCGATCCCGCCATGACCCCCTTTCCTTAATCAGTTAGGCATTGCGGTGGGAAGTTTTTTAGGGTTCATAATAATGGCCTAAACACATTATAGAAATCAATTGGTTAACATTTATGAGATTTGTTCACTAAAGTAGCTTGATAAGCATTTCCCATAATTCATTTGTGATCCCATTAATTCCCTAGCTATTCTCTTAATTTTTAATTCCATTTATCTTATCTAGATTTGTTAAGTACTCTTTTATTAGTTTATTAGGTTTATTTTTCATGTATGTTTGATGGCTTGACAACCCATTCACTCATCCATATTTTTATGATTTATTTTATTGCATATAGATTAGTTAATTTATTCAACTAATCACTCTAATTCCCTGTGGAACGAATCCTACTTGCCACTTTACTAATTTTCTATCCAAGTGGTGAAAAATCGGTTTTCTAAAAGATCACATTTAAATATCATTTTGTTGAGTACACAAACGACGCTCATCACGAAGTAAGGAACCAGGTACCCTGAGGCAGCCCGATCTTATTGTAAGTCTATCTTGATACTAAGGCCACTTTAGCACCAGGCTTCTTGGAGGAGGGTATTCCCCGACCAAGGCAGCAGCAGAGCCTTGAGGCTATTTCCTTGTCTTGAAATGGCGAACTAAGGAACCAGGTACCCTAAGGCAGCCCAATCTTACTGAAAGTCTCTCTTGGTAGGCAAATAAGGCCACTTTAGCACCAGGCTTCTTGGAGAAGGGTATTCCCCGACCAAGGCAGCAGGAGCGCCATGAGGCTATTTCATTGTCTTGAAATGGCGAAGTAAGGAACCAGGTACCATGAGGTTGCCCGATCTTACTGTAAGTCTGTCTTTGTAGGCAACTAAGGCCACTTTAGCACTAGGCTTCTTGGAGGAAGGTATTCCCCGACCAAGGCAGCAGGACCGCCCTAAGGCTGTTTCCTGGTCTTGAAATGGTGAAGTAAGGAACCAGGTACCCTGAGGCAGCCCGATCTTACTGTAAGTCTGTCCTGGTGCACTAAGGCCACTTTAGCACCAGGCTTCTTGGAGGAAGGTATTCCCTGACCAAGGTAGTAGGACCGCCGTGAGGCTGTTTCCTGGTCTTTAAATGGTGATGTAAGGAATCCGGTACCCTGAGGCAGCCCAATCTTACTGTAAGTCTGTCCTGGTAGGCAACTAAGGCCACTTTAGCACCAGGCTTCTTGGAGGAAGGTATTCCCTGACCAAGGCAGCAGGACCGCCGTGAGGCTGTTTCCTGGTCTTGAAATGGTGAAGTAAGGAACCAGGTACCCTGAGGCAGCCCGATCTTACTGTAAGTTTGTCCTGGTAGGCAACTAAGGCCACTTTAGCACCAGGCTTCTTGGGGGAGGGTATTCCCAAACCAAGGCAGCAGGAGCACCCTAAGACTATTTCCTTGTTTGAAATGGCGAAGTAAGGAACCAGGTACCCTGAGGCAGCCCGATCTTACTGTAAGTCTTTCCTTGTAGGCAACTAAGGCTACTTTAGCACCAGGCTTTTTAGAGGAAGGTATTCCTGTTAGGATTATGCTCAACAGCAAGAGTGTAATATTGTAATTAACAATCTTTTTCATATTAATAAAGTGATTTCTAGTTTAAACAAATCTTATACCATTTATAGTTTAATATTATAATTGTGAAAGTAAATAATCATAAGGTCTAAAGACTATGAGAAAAGAAGAATTGTTCGTACATTTGGATATGTATGTGGTAGACACAATTCTTTAGTTAGTCTTGAATATTGTTCACAACTTAAGTTAAAGATTGGGCACCTTTATCTTGTTAAAGTTGTAGAATTCTTTTATTAGCATTTGAGTGGGATCAAATGAGATATGATGAGTCTAAAATCATCGGAGTGTCTTCGAGCAAAAGAATCTAGTGCACTGGGTGCATTGAACTGGATCACAATGAAATACTTTATCTATAACCGTCAGTAGATAAAAGTCATTTCATTATCAGGACAGTCGGAGAGTCTATCTCAATCCTGAGATAAATGATGGACTTATAGTTGCAAGTGATATCATTTGAGTTATCAATGAGTACGATTATATCGCATAGTCTATCCTCGATAGTTTGGTGATATTCATTTGTTAATCGATAGAGGACTTCATTTATAGATATGGACATCGTGGCTCCATTTATCAAATGAGAGTATAATATCATCATATGGATGTTTTGAGGTAATTGGATATTAAATCTCAACGTTGAGTTTTCGATAGTGTCTATTGAAAACATGGCTTCTGGACAAGTCAAAATATTCAAGTTTAAAACGTGGTCATATGAGTAAATATGGTAACTTGGAGAGTTATAGGCGGTCTATGAACTCTTGGCGATTACTGATATTATTCACGAGGATACACTATCTCCAATATGATTGTCTAGGGTATGAATGCGGAAACATCTTCCTTTTCTGTCTTTATTTAAGAGTTCAATTTTAGCTCTTTAGTGGAATGAGTTAAAATTAATGGATCGGACCTAAGTGAATCGTTTGTTGATTGTGATTAGGTTATGTCTATTGAAGCTTAAATTTAGATAGCCCGCCAAGATCCCCAATCCACACGGACTTGCATGGATCACTTGATATATTCTACCGGACCAATTTAGGGTCCATCTAGAATTGCATTTAATATATTAAGAATATAATTTGCACATTATTTATGTAATGGGCTGCTCAATTATATTTATATATTAATGGATGACATGTGGGCTTGTTTCTTTTAGTAAGAATGGGTCTAGTTCACATGTGGGCTTTTTATTTAAAGTCCAAAGGATTAAATGAAATGAGAAAATAATATTTGGCCCAATAATATATATGGGGCGGCAAGGAGGTTATTTAACCTTAAATATTATTTTGTTTTCATTGTTTAATTAAATGAGAATTAATTAATTTATTAATTAATTATTTAATTAAGAAACAAATCTTTTCTCATTAGGAAATATGATTCCTAAAGGTATACTATTGGTAGTAGTATAATTAAATAGAAAGACTTGTTTGACAAGGAAATAAATAATTAATTTTATTTATTTAATCAAATAGGAAGTCTTTTTATTTTAGTCAAATAAGAGAATAAAAGATTTATGAGTTTGATTAGGGTTTGGAAGTCTTAAACAAAATAGGAATTAGGGTGCAAATCATACTCCTTTTTGTAGGAGGATTTGCGGCAACCCTAGTTATTTTTGGGGAAAGAATTCGGTCACCCTAGGGTAAAAAGAAGAAGAAATTTGGCCACCTATATAAGGCCTCTTATAGAATTCGGCCACCCCCTAAGGCTTGAGTGCATAATTTATTTCTTCTTCTTCTTCTTAACTCATAGAAAGAGATTTTTTATTCTACTAAGGCAAAAAGGAATCATAGATTATTCTTTGATGGTGTACTATTTGCTTAATCATTGATAAGCTTGTGTATACAACATCGATCAAGGTTCACGCGAGTTTCGATCATTAGATTGAGAACTCAAAAGTGACCGGAATAATCTTAGGTTTCTTTTGATTGTTTTTGTGACTAACGAACAAGAGAAATGTTTATTTAATCCAATCACAGGTTTGCAATTCAAAGAAAGGGAGACCACGCTCCTAGGTGATCCACGTTCGTGCTAGGATTGAAGATCTTGCGGATTACCATCGACGTAAGTCAATCGGATCACGCGACAAGAGGTATTAATCTTTTGTTATATATATTATATATTTTTAATTGATTAAAAGGGTTTAAGGTTCATAAAAGGAAAAAATTTTAAAAGCTACTCAAACTATTTTTTTTAGTCTCGCTTCCGCTGCGGGTATATTTTTTCCCTTCAATTTATTTAATGGGCTACACAATTATATTAATATATTAATGAAAGGCATGTGGGCTTGTTTCTTTTAGTAAGAATGGGTCTAGTTCACATGTGGGCTTTTTATTTAAAGTCCAATGGATTAAATGAAATAAGAAAATAATATATGGCCCAATATTTATAAGTGGGGCGGCTAGGTGTATATTAAACCTAATATATTATTTTGTTTCATTGTTTTAATTAAATGAGAATTAATTAATTTATTAATTTGTTTAATTAAGAAACAAATCTTTTCTAATTAGGAAATATGATTCCTAAAGGTATACTATTGGTAGTAGTATACTTAAATTAAAAGACTTGTTTGACAAGAAAATAAATAATTAATTTTATTTATTTAATCAAATGAGAAGTTTTTTTAATTTAGTCAAAAATAAGAGAATAAAAAGATCTATGAGTTGGATTAGGGTTTGAACTCTTAAAACTAGAAGGGAATTAGGGTGCAACTAAAACTCCTATTTTTTAGGAGTGAAAATTGCGGCAACCCTAGTGTTTTTAGAGAAGAGAATTCGGCCACCCTAAATAAAAAAAGTAGAAGAGATTTTCGGCCACCTTGTGATTTTGGGGTTGTTATGCTTGAAAGAATTATTCTTCTTCTTCTTCTTCTCAACTCATAGAAAGGAATATTATTCTACTAAAAACAAAAAAGAGTGAATAGATTATTCTTTTGATGGTACACTGATTGCTTGTTCATCAATAAGCTTGTGTGTACAACATCGATTGAGGTTCACGTGAGTTTCGATCATTAGATTGAGAACTCAAAAGTGACCGGAATAATCTTAGTCTTCTTTTGATTGTTTTGTGACTAACAGAAACCAGAAAAGTTTGTTTGTCCATTCTCAGGTTTGCAATTCAAAGAAAAAGGGAGACCACGCTCCTAGGTGATTCACGTTCGTGCTAGGATTGAAGATCTTACGGATTACCATCGACGTAAGTCTATCGGATCACGCGACAAAAGGTATTCTTCTTTTGTTGATTATATGTATGTTTAATTAATTAAAAGGGTTAAGGTTCATAAAAGGAAAAATTTTAAAAGCTACTAAATCAATATTTTTTTTTTAGTCTCGCTTCCGCTGCGTGTACTACGTTATTTTTCCCTACAATTGGTATCAGAGTCTGGTTGAACCCTTTTAATTAATTAACGTATATATACGTGAATCTATTTCTTTTTATTGTGATTATGCATGTTTAGAAAGAGATGGCACTCTAGATATTCGCATATATAATTACATGTGGATGTATGGATTTATATATGTTTATGTGGATTGTTATTGCTCGATTTTGGTCCTAGATTTTCAATGTAATTTTGGTTTCGGAATTGTAACAAGAAGGGTGGTCTATCATCGCCATAATTCCTTCTTGGTAGTTGCTAGTTTATTTTTTTATTTATTTTAAAGTGCAGTATTTTTACTGCAGTATTTTTATTTTATGTGCAGTTTTTTTTGTAAAAAAATCACTGCAGTGAATAAAAAAAAAAAATTAATTACTGCAGTATTTTATTGTTAAATAAAGTTGTAATACGTTCTACATCGAAGAATCGAAGAAGTGAAGCAACCGGAACCAAGAACGAGCATCGTGCGCACCCTAGGAGTGGATTGGGCTGCACATGGCAAGCCCATAACATGGTGGGCTGCGCACGGCAGCCTTGCAAGGCCTTATGGGCTGCGCATGGCAGCCCCTTTGTGGGGTTGTGGGCTGTGCAAGCCCAAGGGAGGAGGCCGAAGGATGAGCGTATGGTTGATGGGCCACTTGAAGATCTTGTATTCCTTAATTATTGTAATTTACTTGTTTTTTTAGGATGGGCCAAAATTGTTGCTATTTAATAGCAAGATTGTTAGGATTATGCTCAATAGCAAGAGTGTAATATTGTAATTAACAATCTTTTTCATATTAATAAAGTGATTTCTGGTTTAAACAAATCTTATAGCATTTATATTTTAATAATTGTCAAAGTAAATAATCATAAGGTCTAAAGACTATGAGAAAAGAAGAATTGTTCGTACATCTGGATATGTATGTGGTAGACACAATTCTTTAGTTAGTCTTGAATATTGTTCACAACTTAAGTTAAAGGTTGGGCACATTTATCTTGTTAAAGTTGTAGAATTCTTTTGCTAGCATTTGAGTGGGATCAAATGAGATATGATGAGTCTAAAATCTTCGGAGTGTCTTCGAGCAAAAGAATCTAGTGCACTGGGTGCATTGAACTGGAACACAATGAAATACTTTATCTATAACCGTCAGTAGATAAAAGTCTTTTCATTATCAGGACAATCGGAGAGTCTATCTTAATCCTGAGATAAATGATGGACTTATGGTTGCAACTGATATCATTTGAATTATCAATGAGTACGATTATATCGCATAGTCTATCCTCGATAGTTTGGTGATATTCATTTGTTAATTGATAGAGGACTTCATTTATAGATATTGACATCGTGGCTCCATTTATTAAATGAGAGTATAATATCATCATATGGATGTTTTGAGGTAATTGGATATTAAATCTCAACGTTGAGTTTTCGATAGTGTCTATTGAAAACATGGCTTCTGGACAAGTCAAAATATCCAAGTTCAAAACGTGGTCATATGAGTAAATATGGTAACTTGGAGAGTTATAGGCGGTCTATGAACTCTTGGGGATTACTGATGTTAATCACGAGGATACACTATCTCCAACATGATTGTCTAGGGTATGAATGAGGAACATCTTCCTATTCTGTCTTTATTTAAGACTTCAATTTTAGCTCTTTAGTGGAATGAGTTAAAATTAATGGATCGGACTTAAGTGAATCATTTGTTGATTGTGATTAGGTTATGTCTATTGAAGCTTAAATTTAGATAGCCCGCCAAGATCCTCAATCCACACGGACTTGCATGGATCACTTGATATATTCTACCGGACCAATTAATGGGTCCATTTAGAATTGCATTTAATATATTAAGAATATAATTTGCACATTATTTATTTAATGGGCTGCTCAATTATATTAATATATTAATGAAAAGCATGTGGGCTTGTTTCTTTTAGTAAGAATGGGTCTGGTTCACATGTGGGCTTTTTATTTAAAGTCCAATGGATTAAATGAAATAAGAAAATAATAAAAGGGCCATTTATAAGTGGGGCGGCTAGGTGTCTTTTTAACCTATTATATTATTTTGTTTCATTGTTTTAATTAAATAAGAATTAATTAATTTATTAATTAATTGTTTAATTAAGAAACAAATCTTTTATGATTAGGAAATATGATTCCTAAGGTTATACTATTGGTAGTAGTATACTAAAATTAAAAGATTTGTTTGACAAGAAAATAAATAAATAATTTTATTTATTTAATCAAATAAGAAGTCGTTTTATTTAGTCAAAATAAAAGAATAAAATATCTATGAGTTGGATTAGGGTTTGAAGTCTTAAAACTATAAGTGAATTAGGGTGCAACTAAAACTCCTATATTTTTGGAGTATAATTTGTGGCAACCCTAGTGCTTTTGGTAGAAGGATTTCGGCCACCCTAAAAAGAAAAGAGAGAAGAGAATTCGGCCATTGTGTGTTGTGGTGCATGATACAATTCTTCTTCTTCTTCTTCTCAACTCATAGAAAGGAATTTTTATTCTACTAAAAACAAAAAAGAGTGAATAGATTATTTTTGATGGTACACTAAATGCTTGTTCATCAATAAGCTTGTGTGTACAACATCAATTTAGGTTCACACGAGTTTCGATCATTAGATTGAGAACTCAAAAGTGACCGGAATAATCTTAGTCTTCTTTTGATTGTTTTTTGACTAACAAAAGAATAGAAAAGTTTGTTTGTCTATTCTCAGGTTTGCAATTCAAAGAAAAAGGGAGACCACGCTCCTAGGTGATTCACGTTCGTGTTAGGATTGAAGATCTTGCGGATTACCATCGACTTAAGTCAATCGGATCACGCGACAAAAGGTATTCTTCTTTTGTTGATTATATATATGTTTAATTAATTAAAGGGTTAAGGTTCATAAAAAGGAAAAAATTTTAAAAGCTATTAAATCTATTTTTAGTCTCGCTTCTGCTGCGTGTACTACGATATTTTTCCCTACAATTGGTATCAGAGCCTAGTTGAACCCTTTTGATTAATTAACGTATATATACTTGAATCTTTTTTCTTTTTATTGTGATTATGCATGTTTAGAAAGAGATGGCACTCTAGGTATTCACATATATAATTACATGTGGATGTATGGATTTATATATGTTTATGTGGATTGTTATTGCTCGATTTTGGTTCTAGATTTTCAATGTAATTTTGGTTTCGGAATTGTAACAAGAAGGGTGGTCTATCATCGCCATAATTCCTTCTTAGTAGTTGCTAGGTTTTATTTTTTTATTTATTTTAAGTGCAGTAATTTTACTGCAGTTTTTGTATTCTTTGTGCAGTTTTTTTTTTTTTTTTTTTTTTTTTGTAAAAAGTACTGCAGTAATTAAAAAAATAATTTATGCAGTATTTTATTGTTTAAATAAAGTTGTAATACGTTTTACATCGAAGAATCGAAGACGTGAAGCAACCGGAACAAAAAACGAGCACCGTGCGCACCCTAGGAGTGGATTGGGCTGCGCATGGTGAGCCCATTACATGGTGGGCTGCGCACGGCAGCCTTGTGTTGCCTCATGCGCAGCGCCTTTTTGTGGGGTTGTGGGCTGTGCAAGCCAAAGGGAGGAGGCTGAAGGATGAGCGTATGGTTGATGGACCACTTGAAGATCTTGTATTCCTAAATTATTGTAATTTACTTGTTTTTCTAGGATGGGCCAAAATTGTTGCTATTTAATTTTTGCTTAAATATTACAATATTTGTTATTGTATGATAACATGACATATAGAATAGGAGTGCCACTCATATATCTCTTTTGGTATGAACATGCATTGAATGATTTAGGTATCTAAATTGGCATCTAGATAACTTGTTAAATCATTCTATGGGATTTAATCACACGCCTTAAATAATTGAATGGGAGAAGGTGTTTTTGTAACACCTATGGCCTCCAAGGTTAGTTGAGCTTAATTATTTATTGGTAATCCCCCCAAGGGGCGTCCATGAATGAAATTTAGCAATATACTTCCTTACAAGGATAGACTAGACAATGGACTCAAACGAGATCTACTCCCCAAGGAGGGATTTTCGTGAGAGAAAATTGATGGTCGATATCTTGGTAACACACTCAATGTAATATATTAATATCCTCCCAAGAGTTCTTGTCAGTAAAATTGCAAGGCTAAAATTGAAAACGCTGGTTGTTATGTTAATAATTAGGTGGGACCTAGTCTAACTAGTAAATGGTGCGAACTCCCAAAGGAGGCGTAACATTTATGGGTGTTGGATCACCGTTGAATTTTTATGATTGAGTTATTTATTTAATTCAAGATAAATATTTAAAGTGCTTTATAATGATTATTTACTTATATATGTTTGTTTTTATTCAGAAATCATGACCCCATCACTTATGAACATCCGGAATGATAACACTTTAACCGGAGATAATTATGTAACATGGAAAAGGAAAATTGGGTTGTTGCTGCAAAGTGAAAAACATAAGTTTGTTCTAACTACTCCTAAACCACCTGCTCCTAATAATAAATCTAGCATAATGCAAAGAGATGAGTATGAGCAGTGGAAGACTTCAGATGATATGGCCAAATGTTATATTATGGCCACTATCTCCGACGTGTTACAATAGCAGCATGAAGGAATGGAGTCTGCTGCTGATATAATGATGTCTCTAGAGGAGATGTTTGCTATGAAGTCCAGGACGACTAAGAGAGAGGCAGTGACTGATTTTATGAATCTTAGGATGAAACCTAGACAGGCTGTGAAGGATCACATGATGAAAGTCATAGCACATCTCAACATTGCTGAACTGCATGGCGCTGAGATAGATGGTGAGACAAAAATTGATATGGTTGTCAATTCATTGTCAGATTCCTTTGATTAGTTCAAATTGGACTACACTTTGAACAAAAAGGAATACACCTTACAGAGCCTGATGCAAGATGTTCAAAGTGCTGAAAAGATCCTTGTGAAAAGCAAAGGTCAAGAGATTCATGTGGTTGGTAAAGTTGCTACTGTTAAGACCCGTCAGAAGGTCAAGAAACAACAGAAGAAAAAGCAACTTGGGCCTACCAAGAAGGACACCAAGAAAGTAACCAAGATCAAAGGGAAATGATTCCTTTGTGGTGAAAAGGGACATTGGAAAAGAAATTTCCCAAAGTCCCAGAACAAGAAGGAAGAAGGTAATGTGAATTATCTTGAAACATGTTTTTTGGCAGATTCTACAGATTCTTGGATCATAGACTCTGGAGCCACTACTCATGTTTGTTATTCCTTGCAGGGGTTCCAAGAAAGGAGAAGGCTGAGTAAGAATGAAATCAATTTGCGCTTGGGCAACGGATTGTTAGTGTTTGCAAGTGCAGTGGGAGATATTAGAGTTTATTTGGATTCTAGAAGGCATTTAGATTTGATAGACGTTTATTATGTACCTCAATTCAAGAGGAATTTAATTTCAGTTTCTTGTTTGAATAAATTTGGATATTCGGTTACTTTTAATAAAGTTTTTATTATTAGTAAGAATGACAAAATTATTTGCCAAGGTACATTGGAAAACGGTCTATACTTTTTGTATAGAAATATCTCTCACTCGTTAGACACAGAAATAACGGAACCTAATCATAAAAGAGTTAAATTATCAAAAGATTAAACCTATCTATGGCATTTACACCTAGGTCATATTAACCTTAATAGGATTAAAAGATTGGTAAGTGACGGACCTTTGAGTGACTTAAAGGTTGATGATCTACCAACTTGTGAATCTTGTTTGGAAGGTAAAATGACCAAAAGGACGTTCTCTGCCAAAGGTGCCAGAGCTACTGAATGTTTAGGATTGATACACACTAATGTATGTGGACCTATGAGCATTCAAGCTAGAGGTGGATATGAGTACTTCATCACTTTCACAGATGATTACTCAAGATTTGGCTATGTGTATCTCATGCGACATAAGTCAGATGCTTTTGACATGTTCAAAGCATTCAAAGCTGAAGTGGAAAATCAGCTTGAGAAACACATAAAAATCTTGAGATCTGATCGTGGTGGAGAATATCTATCTGGTGAGTTTCAGCAATATCTTATTGATAATGGGATAGTTTCTCAGTTTTCTACACCAGGTACACCTCAACAAAATGGGGTAGCAGAAAGGAGAAATAGAACACTTTTGGATATGGTTAGGTCTATGTTGAGTTATTCAACACTTCCTATTTCTTTTTGGGGATATGATTTACAAACTGCTATATACATTCTAAACGATGTACCATCTAAATCTGTTCCTAAAACACCGCATGAGTTGTGGACTGGGCGCAAGCCTAGTTTACAACACTTAAGGATATTTGGTTGTCCTGCGCATTTGTTAATAGGAGAGACAGAAAAGATGGAGTCATGTTCGGAAACATGTATATTTGTTGGGTATCCAAAAGAAACTAAAGGATATTATTTTTATAGTCCTTCAGATCTTAAAGTATTTGTTTCGACAAATGCTAAATTTTTGGAAAAGGACTATATGAATGATTTTGTGCCTAGAAGTAGAATTATCCTGAATGAGATGTCAGGAGATACAATTCCACGAGAGGTTACACAACCAAACTCAATTGTAAGTTCCGATCCAACACAAGATCAACAACCTACCATTCCTCGTCGTAATGGGAGGGTTAGAACACAACCCGAAAGATACATCGATCTGGGAGAATCAGTGGAGAATCTCCTGGACGACGATGATCCCTACACGTACAAGGAAGCTATGGAGGATGTTGATAGTCGGCATTGGCAAACGACAATGCAATCTGAGATTGAATCTATATTCGATAATAAAGTCTGGTCCCTTGTAGACTTGCCTAAAGGGATAAAACCCATTGGGTGCAAGTGGGTATACAAGAGGAAAAGAGGTATGGATGGAAAGGTGAAAACCTTTAAAGCTAGATTGGTAGCTAAAGGGTATACACAGAAAGAAGGTATCGATTACGAGGAAACCTTCTCTCCTGTGGCCACGCTTAAATCCATTAGGATACTCTTGTCTATTGCAGCATCTTTAGATCTAGAGATTTGGCAAATGGACGTCAAGACAGCTTTCCTTAATGGAAGTCTTGACGAAAGCATCTACATGATGCAACCAGAGGGATTCATTGAAAAGGGCCAAATGGAAAAGGTATGCAAGTTGCAGAAATCCATTTATGGATTAAAGCAAGCATACAGATCCTGGAACATAAGGTTCGATCAAGCTGTCAAAGGTTTTGGATTTATTCAGAATCTTGACGAACCTTGTGTATACAAAAGGATTAAGGGCGACATGTTGGTTTTCCTGATTCTTTATGTTGATGATATACTACTCATTGGAAACGATGTAGGTGTATTGACATCAGTAAAAGACTGGTTATCAAAACAATTTGATATGAAGGACTAAGGAGAAGCAAGTTTTATTCTAGGTATCCAAGTAATAAGGGATAGAAAGAATAGAACGATTGCATTATCCCAAGCTTCATACGTAGACAAGATCTTGTCTAGGTTTTCCATGCAGGATTCCAAGAAAGGTATGTTACCTTTCAGACATGGAATCAAGCTTTCTAAGGAACAAGTTCCTAAGAATGAGCATGAAGAGCAATTCATGAGTAGAGTTCCATATGCCTCCGCAGTTGGAAGTCTCATGTATGCAATGCTCTGTACTAGACTAGATATTTATTTTGCTATTGGCATAGTTAGTAGGTTTCAATCGAAACCTGGTCCTGATCAATAGACGGCAGTCAAGCATATTTTCAAGTATCTTAAGAGAACGAGAGATAATATGCTTGTATACTCTGGAGGGGATTTAATTCCCGTTGGGTATACAGATTCTGATTTCCAATGAGATTCTGACTCCAGAAAATCCACATCAGGGGCTGTGTTTACTATTGGAGGAGGAGCAGTTATATGGAGGAGTATCAAGCAATCTTGTATTGCTGATTCCACGATGGAAGCTGAGTATGTTGCTGCATGCGAGGCTGCCAAAGAGGCTGTTTGGCTCCGCAAATTCTTGATTGACTTGGAAGTGGTTCCTAGTGCGAATAAGCAGATCACTATCTACTATGACAACAGTGGAGCAGTGGCTAATTCGAAAGAACCAAGAAGTCACAAGAGAGGTAAACACATTGAAAGAAAGTATCATCTTTTAAGGGAGACTGTTCAAAGAGGTGACGTGATGATTACCAAAATCGCGTCAGTAGAAAATCTAGAAGATCCCTTCACAAAGGTTCTACCTCAGAAGAGTTTCGATGGGAATCTAGAGAATATGGGCTTGAGAGATATGACACATTTGCTATAGCGCAAGTGGGAGATTGTTAGGATTATGCTCAATAGCAAGAGTGTAATATTGTAATTAACAATCTTTTTCATATTAATAAAGTGATTTATGGTTTAAAAAAATCTTATAGCATTTATAGTTTAATAATTGTCAAAGTAAATAATCATAAGGTCTAAAGACTATGAGAAAGGAAGAATTGTTCGTACATCTGGATATGTATGTGGTAGACACAATTCTTTAGTTAGTCTTGAATATTGTTCACAACTTAAGTTAAAGGTTGGGCACATTTATCTTGTTAAAGTTGTAGAATTCTTTTGCTAGCATTTGAGTGGGATCAAATGAGATATGATGAGTCTAAAATCTTCGGAGTGTCTTCGAGCAAAAGAATCTAGTGCACTGGGTGCATTGAACTGGATCACAATGAAATACTTTATCTATAACCGTCAATAGATAAAAGTCTTTTCATTATCAGGACAATCGGAGAGTCTATCTTAATCCTGAGATAAATGATGGAGTTATGGTTGCAAGTGATATCATTTGAGTTATCAATGAGTACGATTATATCGCATAGTCTATCCTAGATAGTTTGGTGATATTCATTTGTTAATCGATAGAGGACTTCATTTATAGATATGGACATCGTGGCTCCATTTATTAAATGAGAGTATAATATCATCATGTGGATGTTTTGAGGTAATTGGATATTAAATCTCAACGTTGAGTTTTTAATAGTGTCTATTGAAAACATGGCTTCTGGACAAGTCAAAATATCCAAGTTCAAAATGTGGTCAGATGAGTAAATATGGTAACTTGGAGAGTTATAGGCGGTCTATGAACCCTTGGCGATTACTGATATTAATCACGAGGATACACTATCTCCAACATGATTGTCTAGGGTATGAATGAGGAACATCTTCTTTTTCTGTCTTTATTTAAGAGTTCAATTTTAGCTCTTTAGTGGAATGAGTTAAAATTAATGGATCGGACCTAAGTGAATCATTTGTTGATTGTGATTAGGTTATGTCTATTGAAGCTTAAATTTAGATAGCCCGCCAAGATCCTCAATCCACACGGACTTGCATGGATCACTTGATATATTCTACCGGACCAATTTATGGGTCCATTTAGAATTGCATTTAATATATTAAGAATATAATTTGCACATTATTTATTTAATGGGCTGCTCAATTATATTAATATATTAATGAAAAGCATGTGGGCTTGTTTCTTTTAGTAAGAATGGGTATGGTTCACATGTGGGCTTTTTATTTAAAGTCCAATGGATTAAATGAAATAAGAAAATAATATAAGGCCCATTTATAAGTGGGGCGGCTAGGTGTCTTTTTAACCTATTATATTATTTTGTTTCATTGTTTTAATTAAATAAGAATTAATTTATTTATTAATTAATTGTTTAATTAAGAAACAAATCTTTTATGATTAGGAAATATGATTCCTAAAGTTATACTATTGGTAGTAGTATACTAAAATTAAAAGACTTGTTTGACAAGAAAATAAATAATTAATTTTATTTCTTTAATCAAATAAGAAGTCTTTTTATTTAGTCAAAATAAAAGAATAAAATATCTATGAGTTGGATTAGGGTTTGAAGTCTTAAAACTAGAAGTGAATTAGGGTGCAACTAAAACTCCTATATTTTTGGAGTATAATTTGCGGCAACCCTAGTGCTTTTGGTAGAAGGATTTCGGCCACCCTAAAAAGAAAAGAGAGAAGAGAATTCGGCCATTGTATGTTGTGGTGCTTGATACAATTCTTCTTCTTTTTCTTCTCAACTCATAGAAAGGAATTTTTATTCTACTAAAAATAAAAAAGAGTGAATAGATTATTTTTGATGGTACACTAATTGCTTGTTCATCAATAAGCTTGTGTGTACATCAATAAGCTTGTGTGTACAACATCGATTTAGGTTCACGCGAGTTTCGATCATTAGATTGAGAACTCAAAAGTGACCGGAATAATCTTAGTCTTCTTTTGATTGTTTTTTGACTAACAAAAGAATAGAAAAGTTTGTTTGTCCATTCTCAGGTTTGCAATTCAAAGAAAAAGGGAGACCACGCTCCTAGGTGATTCACGTTCGTGCTAGGATTGAAGATCTTGCAGATTACCATCGACGTAAGTCAATCGGATCACGCTACAAAAGGTATTCTTCTTTTGTTGATTATATATATGTTTAATTAATTAAAGGGTTAAGGTTCATAAAAAGGAAAAATTTTTAAAAGCTACTAAATCTATTTTTAGTCTCGCTTCCGCTGTGTGTACTACGATATTTTTCCCTACATGATGCAAGAAGTTCTTTGATGCACAAAGGAATGTATTTGAGTGTTTAAAGGTAAGTTCTTGAGGATTTTTCACCTGAAAAATGTTCTAAGTAAAAAATATGAATTTTTGGACTCTTGGGGCTGACCTAAGACAAAGAGGCATATATATAGGGTGCCAAGATGAAGTGACATCATTTTGAAAAGTGGCATAAAAAATGTTTTAGGCGCTGTACGAGTCGTTGTACGTAGGGCGACTTGTACAGCGCCTATCTGGGAAATTGAAAGTGTTCTTCATTTGGGGGCCGTTTGTAAGGCGCTTCTGAACAGCGACCCAACAGTGCCAAATCTATGTTCACTCGGGGAAACAGAGAGGCGATGTACGAAGCGCATTACAAAGTGCTGTTCGTACAGCGCTTTGTACATCGCCTTCGTACAGCTACCAAATAAATGTATCTGGTCTGTACATCGCCTTTCCTAAGCCTCATATGTCTCAGATGGGCGTTGTTCGAACAACGCCCAACACAAAATGAATGCATCCTAAGCCTAAATGTGACATGGCAATAATCAAACAAGATGCAATCATGTGGGCAAGAATGAAGAGAGATTAAAGAACATAAGTGCACCTAAATAATATACACAAACATACAAGATAAACATATATGCATGGGTTGTATGTGTGTGCAACTACTTCTCTTCATTTGCAAGAAACGCTAAGAAATATACCTTTCGAGTGCTTCTTCTCTTGAGGTCTTAAGGGCCTAATCTACCCTTACATCAAAACCCCCAAATGTGGTTTGCTTACGAAATAAGCCAATCAATAAATTGAGACCTTACAACTTTGGTTGACTATGTCCATCAACTTAATCTTGAAGTCGTTGAAGCACTCGTTCTCCACCATTATAAGCATCTCAATTTGAGTTTTGAGGACTTGAAGCTTAGAGTCCTTAACTACTTCAGTTCCCTCATGTGTCATCTCTAGGATGTCCCACGCCTCCTTAGCGATCCTAGTGTTTTGAATCAATTTGTATTGATTCTTCTTGTCCATAGCACATAGGATGGCATGCATTGCCTTTTTATTCCATTTGGATGCCTCAAACTCTTGAGCATTCCATTGTGCCTTTGGCTAGAGTATATCCTCTACTCCACCCGTAAGAGTCATCATTGGTGGAGCGTAGCCGTCTTCAATCACCATCCAAGCTCTATCATGGATTTGGCAAATGTACGACTCCATCTTGCCTTTCCAATAGGCATAATTTATCTCAGTGAGCAATAGAGGCCTTGTGCTTGAGACACCCTCGTTTCCACCATCGTTTCCACTCATATTGTTTATGAAGGAATGAAATGAATACAAATGTATGTAATCAATCAAAAACACAAAAAATGCAAAAACACACAAAAATCACAAATCTCATAAATATGTCTAGGAACCCGCTCTAATACCAAATTGAAACAAATATGATTGTGTGTCTAAATATATCTAGAGGGGGGGGGGGGGAAGTAGATTTTAATTAAGTTAATTACCAATTTTTCTTGATTAGTCAATATTCAATAAATAAATAAAAACCCCAAACTAGTCAAAAATCAATCAATCTAATTCTAAGTACAGAAAAAATTAAATTGCTTGTTGATTGATTTATGTGAGAAACCCTCAATAGGGAAAAACTCACAGGCTACTATGCTAGCCACGCACGTGTTGGAACCTTGGTTTACCGATCGCGTAGTGGAAGGAACATTAAAAAAAAAATTATTTCATAAAGAAATACTGCGATTAGTAAACCCTAGGATTCATTTCTCGGAACAGTAAAAACAAGAAATCGAAATATATAAAAGAGAAGAGAAGAAATAATTTTCTTCATACCTATGTAGGAGGCTCCTTCACTTTAATACGATATGCTCCTGATTTGAACCACATGATCTTTCTGGCTATCTCCTAGAACTGGCAATGGCGTGTGGGCGCGTCATAGTATTCAGGAACCTGTATGGAGGTAGAAGAGAAGAACACACAAAAGGACAACAATTGTTCCTTTTTAATGGTGAAGTACGGCCACCCTTAAGATTCTTTTGGCAGCACCTAACTACTTTGTTTCCTCTTTTTCTTTTTCTTTTTGCGTGTGTTGTATTTGTATCTGATAAAATACCATTCACATATTTTTTTTTTAAAACACATATATCAAATATATATATTTTTAAAAATAAATTAATTAATTAAATCTTTAAGATACTAATATCTTTAAAGATATTAATTAATATTAATTTATTTGATTTGATTTGAATTCAAATTCTTTTAAATTCAAATTTAAATATTAAATTTAATGAAAATAAAATAATCAAATTATCTTTTCTTCATTCAAATTAAATATCAATCAATACACTCCATCTAATGATTAATTACACAATTAAATAATCTAATTATTTAATTAACATAATCATTAATATTCATTAATTAAATAATCTCATTATTCAGTTAATTCTTGAATAGACACATGTCACTTTCGTAACACAATTAATTGGATAATCCAGTTAATTAACCGTGACCCTTGTTACCTTAATCAATCGGGCTAGCAAGGGGACCTAATGGACCCATAGTATTTTGAGCTCTAATAATCCTTAGAAATAATTAATTAAACTCTTTAATTAATATTTCATGATTATTAACTTCAGTGTTATTCCACTAAAAACCCGAAGTTGCACTCTCTCAACTGTAAACGTTTTTACACAAACCAACAACTCTTGGTGTTCATCGATATAGCTATTACATATGGTATAATACTCCACAAGTAGTTCATAATTAGAGTTGGGTCATAATGTTCATTATACTCCTCTAATTATATCTTTCCAATAAGTACCATTGATTCGCTAATGAACAATAAATCCTACATTCCTTACGGAATTAGGAGAGCGCTCAGATTGTTCAAGCCTCGAATCAACCCTCAAGGGAACTACTGTCTACTTCTCGTAAGGAGTGGATTCCTTTATTGTGTACAAACCTTCCCAGCCACAAGCTAAACTGTGATTCCAAAATACGAAATTATTGACTAGGAATGCAACTCTGATCTCACCCATGGCATATCAAAAACCACGATCTAACCTGAAGGAGTCGATAAGACACTCAGGATTAAGATCACCCATATATAGCCATCAATTATTGATATATATGAATCTCATCTTGTAACGGATCTCGATGAGAGATTCATATAGATCATGGCCCAATACTATATGATCACATCATATAAGGTGCTTCCATTCTCATATCACCATATGAATAGTCTAGGTTAAGACCATCGTACATTACGGAATGGACCGCAGATGTAGATTAACCACAAATAAAGTACCCAACTCTATTTGCTATCTACAGACTCTTTAGATTGCTCATCTCAAACTAAATACCTATGTATATCACACTCATATACTTAGTTAGAGATTACATCTGGTAATCTTGGATGTTAAGTACACATGATATAAATAAATGTATGAGACAATTTGAATGAAAAAACTACTTCTTTTTATTTATGTTCAATTCACATTTACAAATTACAAGCTTTAGGGCAAAAAACCCCAATAATCTCCCACTTGCACTAAAGCATGTGAGACATATCTTGTAACCCTAGACCCTCTAGGTTACCTTTAAACACTTTAGCCGTTAAGGTCTTCATAAATGGATCAGCAATCCATACATCCTAACAGGGATCAAATCCTGTTATTAATATACTAGCATATATTTTTTTGTTCTCCAAAGATACTTAAGAATAGTCTTGACAGCAACTCAATGATCCAATCCTGGGTTGGACTGGTATCTGCTTGCTACTCTCACTGCGAAGCAGATGTCCGGTCTCATGCATAACATTGCATACATATAACTACCTACTGCTGATGCATAGGGAACACGTCTCATGTCCTCAACTTCTTAAGGTGTCTTAGGACACTATTCCTTAGACAAGTGAACTTCATGCCTAGAAGGTAAATTACCTTTCTTGGAGTTTTGCATCGAAAATCGCATAAGAACCTCATCGATATACGATGCCTGAGACAATTCAATGAGTTTGTTCTTACGATCCCTTATAAGTTGGATCCCTAGAACATAACTCACCTCTCCCAAATCCTTCATTTGGAATTGGCTGGTCAGCCAGCCATTTACATCAGACAACACTCCCACATCATTCCTAATAAGTGGGATGTCATCTACGTATAGAACCAAGAAAACTACTTTCTAGTCAATGATGCGCTTGTATACATAAGGCTCATCAACGTTTTGCTTGAAGTCATAGGTTTTGATCACATCATCAAACCTTATATTCCAAGATCTAGATGCTTGCTTAAGTCTATAAATGGATCTTTGTAACTTGCAAACTTTTTGCTCTTGATCTGGAGACACGAATCCCTCTGGTTGCATCATGTCGATGCTCTTATCAAGATTGCCATTCAAGAATGTAGTATTGATGTCCATTTGCCAAATTTCGTAATCAAAATAGGTAGCAATGGATAAGAGAATCTGAATAGACTTAAACATGGCTACTGGCGAGAAGGTCTCTTCATAATCGACCCCCACTTTTGGGTATAACCCTTGGCACTAGCCTTGCCTTGCCTTGAAGGTCTCTACCTTCCCTTATACTCCTTTCTTTCTGTCGTAGATCCACTTACACCCTATGGGTTTCACCCCATCCGGTAAGTCTACAAGTTCCTAAACTAAGTTAAAGTACATGGACTCCATCTCGAGATTCATGGCTTTAAGCCATTCCTCTTTATCAGGATCTTCCATTGCATTCTTAAATGTCAATGGATCATCCACACTATCAACAGAGACAACATCTTATCCCTCACTTACACCCAAATAGCATTCAGGTTGTCTAACGACCCTCTCACTACGTCTAGGTGGTAGTGTATCCTGACTTGGAATCATCTGACTCTTAGATGTTAATGGATCAACAACTCTTATTGACTGAGAACTGATCTCACTGGGCTCTAACTCATTCAATACAATTTTAGAACGAGGCTCATGGTCATTAATATAGTTATCCTTAAGAAACGTTGCATTTGTTGATACAAACACTCACTACATCTAGGTGGTAGTGTATCCTGACTTGGAATCATCTGACTCTTAGATGTTAATGGATCAACAACTCTTATTGACTGAGAACTGATCTCACCGGGCTCTAACTCATTCAATACAATTTTAGAACGAGGCTCATGGTTATTAATATAGTTAACCTTAAGAAACGTTGCATTTGTCGATACAAACACTTTATTATCTTCAGGACTATAGAAGTATCCACCTCTGGTCTCCTTGGAGTATCCTACAAATAAGCAGACAATAGACTTGGGTTCTAGCTTTCCACTTCTGTTCTTCAGCACATGCGCTGGACACCTCCATACTTGGAAATGTCGCAAACTAACTTTACGACCATTCCATAACTCTAAAGGAGTCTTAGGAACAGATTTGGATGGCACTACATTCAAAATATATGTCGCTATTTGTAACACATATCCCCAAAAGGAATTTGGTAATGATGAGAAACTAATCATAAACCTTACCATTTCCATTAAGGTTCTATTTCTCCTCTCCGCGACACCATTCTGCAAAGTGTACCAGGAGCTATAAGTTGGGACACTATCCCATACTCAACCATGAATTCTTCAAACTCTTGGTCAAGGTACTCACCTCCACGATCTGATCGTAGAGACTTAATAGTCTTTTGATCGAACCAAAATTGGTACGATTTTGGCCCTCATTTCCATCTCTTTATGCTTGATTCTTGGGCATTATTTTGTGATTTAATGGTGTTAATTAAGTATTTTCAGGTATTTATAGAATTCAGGGGCATTGGAGTAATTTTGGTCATTTGGGGGTAAAAGCGTAATTATTGGAGGAAGATTGAAGATATTGTGGTTTTGGAAGAGATCAGGGGCTTAACTGCAATTAGCCAAGCAAAGCAGCCATGCAGCGCCACGTCACTGTGCAAAACGGCGCGTTTTGGAGTATGTGGGTCGCTGAATGCACCCCCAATCGCTACTAAGTGCACCCCCTAAAGAGGACTTTAATGAAACCCTGCGTTTGGAGAAGCGCGCCCATCTGATCTGCATAGGCCCAATTGGCGTGGCCCAAACGCGCGCCCATCTGATCTGCGCAGCCCAAAAACGCGCGCCCCATCTGCAGTGAAACGCACCGTTTCACTAAGGTGCAAAAGGCCCAACTCGTGGCCCAAACCTGATAGGCTGCAGCTCTCTACACCCCATTGCCCTGCTAAAGGAACCCCAACTGTTCACCTTCTTCTTCATGCCTCACGAGCAGCAGCCATGGCACACCCCTTTCAAACCCTTGATCGGCCGGAAAGGGACCTTCCCGGACCTATCTCCGGCCAGTTTTGGGCCTAAAATTATGGCCAACCGACCGGCTGGCCGGTCGGTCCAATTCCGGCCCTCCAAATGGCCGGAATCCGGCAACTCCAATTCTCTCCCATTTCTCCCCATTTTGCCCCTAGGTCGCCATTTGGCTTTTCGAGGTCGCCATGGCGACAGGGAGTTGATTCCCACACCTGATGAGGTCGCCATTTGCATCCCCAACGTCGCCATTTGTGCCAAACCGCGACCTCCACTGTTCTCTCTTCTGATTGGCCAATTTCGGTTGGCAAATTACGGAATGTACCCCTCTGCTGGACCAAAATGGTAATTTGACAAGTACAGGGGGTGTTTTGGTAATTAGCCATCCGTGACCTATTTTGAAAACACTATAAATTCATCCTCTTTTCAATTTGAAAGAAAATCCCTACCAAGCCTATTCAATCCCATTCTCTCCTCCCAATCTCCCTTTTCTCCATTAATCATCTCCCAAACTCCTCCATTTCTATACTTGGACTTATCTAATCCATCCAAAACCTCACACCAAATCTTGATTACTTCCCTAGACCATTCCTTCCCTACCATTTTCTCCGTCACAAATCCTTTGTCACTCACCATAAGCCATCCACCTGTCTAGACACATCCTCCTCTTCCATTCTTTGCATCTAGGAGCATCAAAGGAGAACAAGGATCAAGCACTAAAGAAGGTGGCCTAAGGGTGATTTCCTTACCATTTACTTGTTTTTATTTGATTGCTACTATGTGTAATTAAACCCCTAATCTAGGGGATTGATTTGATGAACATTCGGTTGTGGGTTTTTGCTTAAGCTTTGTAATGAATCTCTATATGTGTTCTATTTATTAATTCATTAGATTCTATTCATTATGTGATTGACTTGTATACCCACTTGTTAATTACAATCTTGTTTAGAATAACATGTTATATAATCACTCTTGGATTGACACACTTGAGTGATTAAGAACCCAATAAATAGGATAGATTAGTGGAGGGTATATCAACCACATTAATCTAAACCTAAATTGGTTAACATGTAGAGATTGGTCCTTAAAGTGGCTTAAAAAGCAATACCCATACCTACTTGCTAATCAATCAATTCCCTAGCATCAACATTAATTGTTTATATACATTTTTCTTATCAAGATTGTGAGTCTTCTATTTTTCCTATCACCATATTTTTAGTTAGGTTAATTTTGTATGTATGTTTGATGGTTTGACAAACCATACACTCATTCATCATTTATGATTTATTTTATTGTTTATATATTAGCTAATTAAATCAACATATTTCTCTAATTCCCTGTGGAACGAATTCTAAGCTTACCACAATACTCATTTTCAAATCTTAAAATATATTGCATAAAGATTCATTTTATAACATTCTTTTGGTAATTCGCAATTTGGTAACGACACAAAAAGCGAGTCATCAAAATGGCGCCGCTGCCGGGGAATTAAAGCGATAGTTGATTCGATTAGCTTTTCTTAGTTGTTTTTAGTCTTTTTAGTTATTTTCATTTCTTTGTTAGTTTTTATTAATTTTTAGTCTCTTAGTTGTTTTTAGTCTTTTTAGTTTCTTTTTACTTCTTTGGTAGTTTTGTTTATTTTTGTTTCAGGACTCTATGGATTTCCTCATGCAAAACTCGAGGCCAAGCTACGCGCCAATGAGTAGGTCATCGGAAGATAGGAATGACTATACGTCATCTAGTTGGCCGGACCAAGGAAATGAGTCCACGTTTGAAGAAAATTTCAACAACTCCATCAATGCCACAACTCAACACAACATAGAAGTCTTGTATCAATCGAAAGAAGAAGATCTTTGCAAGATCACACTAGAGATGAACAAGAAGATTTTGAGCATGAGTGAAGACCTAGTGATGGCGATGGATGTATTGAAAAAGGAGAATGCTCTACTTCAAGAAAGAATAATGACGACTTCCCTCCAACATGAAGAAATCACCAAGGATTATGAAGGGAAGATACAACTCTTGAAGAAGAAGTTAGAAGGCAAGGAAGCCTTAGGAACAACAAGGGAGAGCATGCTTCAAGAATTGAACAAGAAAATCATTCTTGAAGTAAAGATGCTTAGACCCGAAAATGGTACTCTCAAGAAGCAAAATGGCGAAGTCTCTACCAAGATCAAAGAATTCGAAGAACAAATTGAGAGACGTGAGGCCGAAAAGAGTACAACCTTGAGGAAGCTTGAAGAGATCAAAGAAGACTTTGCGAAGAGGATGCGGCTAATGCAAGCCGAAATTCAAACAAGGGACAAGGCTTTGGATATATTGAAGACAAAGGAAATTGACCACCTTGCGGAACTTGCAAGGTCCAAGCAAGAAAAAGGAGAAATGCCCCACTTGAGTCAAGCCTTTTCAAGTGCAAAGGTCGAGGAGCCGAATCCTAGCAAAGCATGGAGGAGAAGAGCAAAAAGGAGGAATGAGAACCCTCCACCTCCACCTCCAACAAAGAACCACCAAGAAGGTATCATTCCTAACTCTATCACCATGTGCCATCATTGCCATAAGATAGGTCACATTAGACCACCAAACCATGAAAATGAGAGGCAAGGCACAAGAAGGGATTTTAGACATAGAGAGACATATATGCATGTTAGGAAGGTATGGGTTGAGAAGCCTAGGAATAGGAGGAGTCCACCTAGGATAAGAAAAATTTGGGTGAGGAAAGATTCAATGAACCAAATGAGAAAGAAGGGAAAGGAAATGATGGGGAAAGGAAATGATGGGGAAATCATCTACATTTATTTGGATTGTAAAGAAGAGTGAATTTCCCAACTAGATCAAACCACCCTTAATTAATCTTCATCCCACCCCAAATGCACATCATTGAAAATATTGGTGCATGTTATTTTTATGCTTTTTGTTTTGATTGCTTTATTTGTTTATTTCTTTTGAATAATTGGTGTTTCAAGCTATTGTTGGCAATTGCTTGAATTGAGTATATTTTGCCGGAACTTTCTAATGAGTTTTGTGAGTGTGTAGATTTTCTATTGCTTCTTGAGGAAGCAAGTGTTTGTTGCTTGTTCATAAAGGAAGGTTTCTTTATCTCTTGGAAAGAAACAAAGTCAACTTGCAAGTCTTGGAGGGACAAGCAAGCCAAGAGTGCTCATAAGAAGGGCAAGGACCTTATCACTTAAGAAGCAACATTTTTGGAGGTTCGAAGTGCGGAAGCACCATGCCACGTCTTGCCTAGACGTTAAATAGAGTGCTTGGTGGGAGGCAACCCACTTGGTATATTTCTTTCATAGTTTAATTTTTAAGTAGTCTCTTCAATTTTGATTGCCTTTATCTCTATTTCGTTTTTGCTTAGAATAAGGGTGTGAGATGAATTTTGGTAATGGATTTAGGATGAATGTGCTTAATTGTTGATTTTTGAATTATAGGAATATTGAGGTACATGCCATACATGATTGAGCATCTTTTTAGATGATTTTGTGCATAATAGGATGAGAGGGCACTTTGCCAAAATTTTTGAAAATACATTGATTATTTGTGGATATAATGCATCTTTTGTTATGAATTTGTTGGGTTGTGCCTTTTGAAAAATTTTTGCCTCCCATGAACATTGAGGACAATGTCCAATTTAGGTTTGGGGGTACATTTGCACAACACCACTTTACTCACTTTGCTTGATTTTTCAAATTTGAGCCTAATTTTTCAAATTATTGCGATAATGCCATATTTAAGCATACTTTGCTTGTTGAGATTGTGCTTTACATGAAGTAGTGAGGAATTGCGCATCTTTGCCATTGTTTGGTTTAGATTAACACCATGCCACTTAGGGTGTCATTGAACAAAGTGCGTTAATCTTTTTCTCATAATGTTAGGGTGAATTATCAATTTTGCTTAAGGCTAGGAATTAATAGTGGAGATTCCCGTGAGGATCACAAACACGGCCTTAAAAAGCGTATTTTGAGTTGTCAAATATTCACTCTTTAAACACTCACTCTCAAACATTCTTTTAAGCATGTATATGTCTCATTTGCACTTAAATATTGCATATCATAGAATATTATGGACTGCTTGTGGATGCTTTGATTTGCTTATGGACAATCCTTTAGAAATGACTTTAGGCAATGCATGTGAAAAACCGTAAATTGGCCTAAACACTTCCATACCCTCTAAATGTGTGTGCTCCCAAGCCCTTTTGAAGCCAAACACATCTTAAGCTTCTCATTTTTGAACCACATCCACATGAACCATATAGCCTACATAATTGACTTACTTAACCAAATGATTTTGCTAAGGCTTAGGATATGGTTGTAAGTTCTTTTAAGAGAAAATGTTGATACATGTACCTAGGCATGTAAAGTTATGCAAGAGAGTATTGAAATGCAAGAGTGGATAAAAAAAAAAAAGAAAAAAAGAAAAGAAGAAGAAAAGCAAAAGAAGAGAAAAGCAAAGAAAAAATGATTGAAATAAAAGATGCATGCAAAAGAAAAGAAAAGAAAAGAAAGGGCAAAGCCAAACAAAATGAAAAAGAGAACCATGAATGAGGCACAAGTGGCCTAGATAGAGGGTTTATAATTGAATAGGCTACTCAAAGAAAAGTGAGTAGTGAATATGCAAGTGAAATGATATTGTAAGTAATGGGCGCCAAAGGCGTAAACAAATGTGTGAAAGCAATTGGGAATCATTATTAGAATGTATGCCTTAGTATAAATCATTGGGTTCCTTGTTATCTATTGCTCCATTTTATTGACTCACCATTCACCTAAGCCCCATTACAACCTAAGAAAGACCTTCACGATCTTTAGGAATGTCCACTTGTGAGTTTTGGTGTTTGCATGTTCTTTCTAATTCATGATTTGCAATTCCATTCATGAGACCTCATTTTCAGAAATTGTGCTTTAAATATTATCATATGCAATCAATTTGATATCCATGACATAAACTCATATTGCATATGTACTTTTGAGTGAAACCTAGGAATCAAAGAGAAGAAAAGAGAGAATCCAGTGAGGATTATATCGAGGCGAATTACATTCTAAACCGAATAGCACATTTGCTTTGAAGCTTTGGCATTTTGAATGTAAGGTCGCATTGCGTACAATCATATTTAGAGTGGCATGCTCTTAATCTTTACTTGACATCATCTTACATGTTTAAGTCCTCACTATGGCATTATTGTGTTAATCTCTTCATAGTTGGTTTCGCATGCTAATCATTGGATAATAGATCCTTGCTTGAGTAAGTTAGAACTTTATTGAAAATATTTGAAATGGCTTGATGCATGTCTTTGGGGGTTGATTTTTGATTGTTTTGCTCGAGGACTAGCAAAAGATAGGTTTGAGGGTATTTGATCGAACCAAAATTGGTACGATTTTGGCCCTCATTTCCGTCTCTTTATGCTTGATTCTTGGGCATTATTTTGTGATTTAATGGTGTTAATTAAGTATTTTCAGGTATTTATAGAATTCAGGGGCATTGGAGTAATTTTGGTCATTTGGGGGTAAAAGCGTAATTATTGGAGGAAGATTGAAGATATTGTGGTTTTGGAAGAGATCAGGGGCTTAACTGCAACTAGCCACGCAAAGCAGCCATGCAGCGCCACGTCACTGTGCAAAACGGCGCGTTTTGGAGTATGTGGGTCGCTGAATGCACCCTCAATCGCTACTAAGTGCACCCCCTAAAGAGGACTTTAATGAAACGCTGCGTTTGGAGAAGCGCGCACATCTGATCTGCACAGGCCCAATTGGCGTGGCCCAAACGCGCGCCCATCTGATCTGCGCAGCCCAAAAACGCGCGCCCCATCTGCAGTGAAACGCACCGTTTCACTAAGGTGCAAAAGGCCCAACTCGTGGCCCAAACCTGATAGGCTGCAGCTCTCTACACCCCATTGCCCTGCTAAAGGAACCCCAACTGTTCACCTTCTTCTTCATGCCTCACGAGCAACAGCCATGGCACACCCCTTTCAAACCCTTGACCGGCCGGAAAGGGACCTTCCCGGACCTATCTCCGGCCGGTTTTGGGCCCAAAATTACGGCCAACCGACCGGCTGGCCGGTCGGTCCAATTCCGGCCCTCCAAATGGCCGGAATCCGGCAACTCCAATTCTCTCCCATTTCTCCCCATTTTGCCCCTAGGTCGCCATTTGGCTTTTCGAGGTCGCCATGGTGACAGTGAGTTGATTCCCACACCTGATGAGGTCACCATTTGCATCCCCAACGTCGCCATTTGTGCCAAACCGCGACCTCCACTGTTCTCTCTTCTGATTGGCCAATTTTGGCTGGCAAATTACGGAATGTACCCCTCTGCTGGACCAAAATGGTAATTTGACAAGTACAGGGGGTGTTTTGGTAATTAGCCATCCGTGACCTATTTTGAAAACACTATAAATTCATCCTCTTTTCAATTTGAAAGAAAATCCCTACCAAGCCTATTCAATCCCATTCTCTCCTCCCAATCTCCCTTTTCTCCATTAATCATCTCCCAAACTCCTCCATTTCTATACTTGGACTTATCTAATCCATCCAAAACCTCACACCAAATCTTGATTACTTCCCTAGACCATTCCTTCCCTACCATTTTCTCCATCACAAATCCTTTGTCACTCACCATAAGCCATCCACCTGTCTAGACACATCCTCCTCTTCCATTCTTTGCATCTAGGAGCATCAAAGGAGAACAAGGATCAAGCACTAAAGAAGGTGGCCTAAGGGTGATTTCCTTACCATTTACTTGTTTTTATTTGATTGCTACTATGTGTAATTAAACCCCTAATCTAGGGGATTGATTTGATGAACATTCGGTTGTGGGTTTTTGCTTAAGCTTTGTAATGAATCTCTATATGTGTTCTATTTATTAATTCATTAGATTCTATTCATTATGTGATTGACTTGTATACCCACTTGTTAATTACAATCTTGTTTAGAATAACATGTTATATAATCACTCTTGGATTGACACACTTGAGTGATTAAGAACCCAATAAATAGGATAGATTAGTGGAGGGTATATCAACCACATTAATCTAAACCTAAATTGGTTAACATGTAGAGATTGGTCCTTAAAGTGGCTTAAAAAGCAATACCCATACCTACTTGCTAATCAATCAATTCCCTAGCATCAACATTAATTGTTTATATCCATTTTTCTTATCAAGATTGTGAGTCTTCTATTTTTCCTATCACCATATTTTTAGTTAGGTTAATTTTGTATGTATGTTTGATGGTTTGACAAACCATACACTCATTCATCATTTATGATTTATTTTATTGTTTATAGATTAGCTAATTAAATCAACATATTTCTCTAATTCCCTGTGGAACGAATTCTAAGCTTACCACAATACTCATTTTCAAATCTTAAAATATATTGCATAAAGATTCATTTTATAACATTCTTTTGGTAATTCGCAATTTGGTAACGACACAAAAAGCGAGTCATCATCTTTCCTAACTGATTCTCAACTTCAGTTCGGAATTCTTTGAACTTTTCAAATGTTTTCAACTTCCGTTGCATTAGGTAGACATATCTGTATCTCGAGTAATCATCTATAAAGGTGACATAATACTCATAACCACCCCTTGCTTTAACATTCATCGGTCCACAGACGTCTGAATGTATAAGCTCTAGTGGTTCTTTAGCTCTAATCCTTTTATCCAGTAAAAGGTCTCTTAGTCATTTTACCTTCTAAATAGGATTCGCAGATATGTAAGGTGCCAACCTTTAACTCACTTAAAAGTCTACTTTTCACTAATCTGTTTATCTGGTTAAGGTTAATATGACTAAGCCTTAGATGCTAAAGATACGTTTCATATTTTGGAGAAATTTTATGTTGTTTAGTTTTTGGTTTTTCAACCTTAAACATTTCGGTGTTGAGCAGAGTTGTATGTATTAACGGTCTTAACACATATAAATTGTTTTCATTAATTCCTAAACAATATTCAGACCATCTTTGTAATAATAGCTGATTTATTAACAAAAGAAATAGAATATAATTGTTTTAACAACTTAGAAACGGAAATTAAATTTCGGGTAAATCAAGGAATGAAAAATACATTGTCCAACAATATAAAATTATTATTACAAAAAACGCAATCTAATTACACTCGCTGCTCGTGCCGATACGACATCCCCTGACCCCACACGCATAGAGAAGGCTCCATCCTCAAGATATGTCCAAGAATCAGTCCACTGCAAAGAAGAACAAACATGGTTAGTGGCCACCGAATAAACTATCCAAGGTGAAGAATCATCTTCCACTAAACACGACTTGAAAGTATACAAACAACATTAAATTGCTTAAGACGTACCTAGAGGGGGGATGAATAGGTTTTTCGCCTAATTTCAATCCCTTGAACAAACTTACGTTTGTCCCTCAAAGTAGCGTTACATACAACACAAACATCACGGAATCATACTAAGACCAGTTATCATGTGATCATTCATACATGGTCTAAGTATCAATAAGTTGTATGAGGTATAAAGAATATACAAAAACAATTGTTATCCGAAAATCATTAATGGGATGAAATTCCAAATAACAACTTTAAAAGGACCAAGATCGAGATTGATTCTGGTCGGAGGGGTATCACGTAGTTTGATACTGACTATGTCCCTATCAATGCAAGTACGACATGGAATACTAGAAATCAAACAAAAACAAGTTTTTATTCATCGTCCCTTTGCATTACAGATCTATGACTATGTATTTAGGGGTTACAACAATGTATGATCATTTGGTAAGTAATGGAGATGGTGGTGGTGGAGAATCTGTGCCTGTCGATAAGTAGAATTTGACTGTAGGGTTTTTTTTATCAAGATTTTTTTCCCTTTCCTCTTCGATGAATAAGTAGTTGTATATATAGGTCCTGTTGCTTGCCACGCACTCCTATAATCTAGGTCTAGGGTTTGGCCAGCGCAGGATCCTCCTCTTTTTTGGAGATAATCTCGGAGCTTTACGTGCGGAATCCGTAGAATCTAGTCTTTCCTTCCTAGGAGGAGTTAATCTCGTGACTTAAACTGTTACCTTCCTAGTAGGATTCTTACTGTGTTGACCTGCTCAAAATAGGATTCTCTGACGGGAGGGAGTTTACTATCGTGTTTAATGGGTCCCTCATGGACTTTATAGTTTCTAGTGTGAGAATCTTGCTGCCTAGTATCCTTCTGCTTGTCGGGCTGGCTACACCAGAGAGTGTAGAACAGTAAGCATTCTGCTGATGAAGTAGGGGGATATCTAGCCGATATCATACCGGGATGTTTTAGTGGTACTCTGTGTCGGGGTGCTGCGGGGGCCATACTGCAGCAGGATACTCAGTGGAACTTCGTGCCAGGGTGCTGCGGGGTTCATAGGAAGCCCAGTCACAGTTGGGTTGGATCCCACTATAATCCTAGTAGGAGGTCCGGCTCACGGCCGTATTTTTTGAACTAAGATGCTGGCGGGGTCCTTGAGAAGCTAGGGAGAAGCCAGACTGGACCCCGGTGAGGGGGGGTGTGTACTCGGACCAGTCGGAGTCCGCCTTTTGTCTTGATAACCGGATGGTGCCTGTACTCCTATATTCTCCTTGTGTTGAGGTGGAAAATTCTTCCTTGGTCCCTCACCACTTTTGGCGGTTAACAGAAGTCCCCCCTGACTTGGACACTAATACCTTGTCGGGGTCGGAGTCGGAGTCGGAGTCAGGATTTTGTCATTGCTTGAAGGATTTTCTTTCTTATCTGCTTATTTCCTTGTCTGACTAGTTTTCCACTTAGGAGGAGGAAATCTTTATTTTGTACGTTATAACGGGTTGCGTGTTGATTACTGATTGGGTTCCTCGTTTTCAAAAAGAGCCGTTTTGGCACGATTAATGCGAAAAAAAGCCTCTACCCATTCTTCCGGTCACCGATTCTGGTTTCTGGGTGTGTAACTGTCATCCCTCCTCTATAAATAGACTAGCTTCACTGGCGCTTTCTTTATCACTTTAAGACTTTCAAACTTTTAGAATCAACCGAGAACAAAAACTCTTGCTTTCTTTCCTTCTTTGCTTTCAATCTTCTAGAAATTCCTCTTCCCTTCTTCTTCTTCAATGGCTTCTCCTTCTAAACTTCTTACTTCTCACAAACTTACCACTGAGCAAAACCCTTCTACAGCGGCGACCTCTGTTCATCCCGACCCCGTCTCACCACACCAATCTGATAGCATCGACGCCCTCTTCAGTATGGAGGCGGCCGACGTGGTGGAGGATTCCCATACCTCGGAAAAGAATAAGCGGGGTCGAGAGGGGGATGGTGTTGCTGATGATACCCCGCTGGCTCAACGCCGTCGTTCTACTCAAAACCTACGAATCGGGTCGGGTTTTCACAATCAACCAGAAGACCCGGTCTTGATCGGTGACGAGGTGGGCACCTCAAAGTCTGGCGGTGACGAGGAAGGTGGCGGACCTGATATCACCCTGGTCGGGGGTCCAAACTGGTTCATTCGCCACCTTTCACGATAGTCGGATTATACCCAACTTTGTATGCACAATGGATACGCTCAATAAGCTACGGGAGGAGTACAAGATCCCGGAGTACATCACTCTCTCTCTTCCCCATAGGGGTTATGACGTATACACCCCGCCTCAAGACCGCCTGCTGATCCACAAAGCAGCTTTTGAGTGTGGAGTCCGGCTTCCGCTGCATCCTACTCTCCGCTGGGCTATCGTTGCGGTTGAATTGGCCCCTCTCCAGATCTCGCCGAGCTTCTAGAAGCACCTGACAGGGTTTTTGGTGCTCTGGAAGGAGCAGCACGAAAAAGATCACATAGAGCGAGTGCCGGGGTTGGACGAGCTTCGCTTCCTCTTTAACATTATGAACATGGTGCCCCGGGGTCAGTTCTATCTGCGGGCATCAAACGACTTGAAATTTACTGTCCTAGGGGCAAATGTTAAATACTCAGCACCCTGGAAGGAGGAATGGCTAATGGTGGAGGGCAAATGGGGGCGTACTGCCTTCATTGGGGGACATGAGTACCCTATCCCTACCCAATTTTTGGTGAGGGACAAGTGGGCAAAGGGGGTGCTAGCTCCCAAGTCCCGGGACATTCTTACAAGGATCCTGAAGAGGGGGTACACCAACATGCAGTATCCCACTCTGGAGGGAGCCGGTTTGGAGCGGTACTTGAAGATATCCCTCTCTCTCCCTGGTGAGTTGACTGCATCTTGCTCTTTTACTTTTTCTTTTACATTTTCTCCTTCTTTTTCTCATAAAGCTTCTTTCCTTTTTGTAGTGTCTGCTGCCCCGATGACAGTGGGGTCTCCCACCTCCTCGGGAGCGGGGGATTTGACTCTACTAGCTCATGCTTCTCCTGTCCCTTCGCCTACAATTGCTGACAAGACCGTGTCGGGGTCCATCCGAGCGGGAGACCACTCTTTAAACGAGCGTCCGCAATAGTACGGAGCCGAAAGAGTAGTACAATGGTGAATAAGATTCGTCCCACGAGGATTGATGAAATTGATTACCACAATTGATTGATTTGGTTACTATTTAGACAAGCCAATTTTTGATAATGAAATTACACTACTCAAAATTACTAGATTAAACTACCACTAATGCAAGTAATAAAACAAGACAATGTAAGTAAATAAGGCTAAACCAAACACAAGCAAGTGATTGTAATATGTATGAGAAATTAGACTAAGACCAAGACTCCACCTATCCAATCCTTAACAATTTTAGGCACACCATATAAGTAAAGTATGCAAGTGATTATGTAGATTCGTATGCCCTTAATTAGTCTCTAACCTCTCTCAAGTGATAAAGACAACATTCATATGCACCAATAACCTATTTCTCAATGGTTATCCGAACTACACACAAATTCATTAAGCATAATGGCACACAAATGGAATCCTACAAGCTAGCATCGCATATTTCTATCTTACTAGACTTGTATCGGGCATTTCGTCGAGCACGTTGTGTGCTTCTCCTCTCGGTACTTCACACAACAACCAAACATCAACCAAGTGTTAGCTAGACACCTAGAAGCATTAAGCAATTGAAATGCATATACATAACAAAAGCAATGAAGATAAAAAGGTGGCCTTTACTATCAATTCATGGAAAAGGTCTCATCTTGGCCTTAGCCAAGATGGATTTAGTTCATATTACAAGTAAAGACTACAAAATATATGAAATGAGTACAAGTCATGATTAAGAACAAGTAAAAACAAAGAGAGAAAGGATTAGAAGAAACTATGATGAAGATCTCCTCCTCTCTTGCTTGGATGTACTTGGCTTCTTCTCTCCTTGACTCCTTTAGCTCCAAGATGGGATTTTTATGGTAGATGGATGTGAAGGAATGAAGTGGTGAAGAGGGATTTGTGTTTAGATGGTGGATTGATGGAAGAGTTGAGTGATTTGGTGAAGGAATTGGGTTAAAAATGTGTTCTTGGGAGGTTTGGAGTGAAAATTGGGTGTTTGGAACTTCAAGGGTCGTGGTAGAGGTGTTTAGAAATGAGCTGAAGGGAAGAATATATAGTGTGTGGAATTAGGGCACAAAAATCGAGTAAAAAGAGTGATGTGGCACTGTGGGCGCCCTACGTAGGGCGCCTGTAGGGCGCCATTTCTCTGATCTTGTGGGCGCCCTACGTGGGCGCTCTACGTAGGGCGCCCGTAGGGCGCTTCTTGTTCTTCAGTGGTTTTCAGCATCGCGCACTGTCATGGAAATGGGCATAACTTCCTCTAGAGACATCGGAATCATGTTCTGTAAAAACCATTGGAAAGAAGACAGCCGGGGATTTCCGAAAATAGGTGGCACGAAACCTAATTCCATTTGAGGAGAGAGATATGGTCCCCGAAAGTTTGGTGTTCTGCACAGGCCATTTCCGTTTCAGCCCTTTTAACTTCCAAAACTCATCAATTTAGCTCAGAAACCTTATTTATGGTGAATAACCTACAAAAAGCTCACAAAACACATTATATACAAAAATACGCTTGAAAACGAGTACAAACGATAGGAAATGGGGACCTCAAATAGGTGTAAATATGGTCCGATCAATACCCCCAAACCTATCTTTTGCTCGTCCGCGAGCAAAACCAAAACAAGCAAAACTAAAATAAATCAAAATAAAGAAAAGAAAACACCACTTCCGTAGGTGACACGGTGACACTTGGCACGTGCCACAAGCCTTTTAAACCCCTAGGCGATCCCTAGTGGACGAGTGAAGTCTCGTGAGGGCCTACAGAACGGTACCCACAAACGTGCTTTCTACCGAGCCAACTAAAGATGAGATGCAACATTGGGAGAACCAAAAAGTAGGCACAAGCATGCCAAGATCACTGAGTGCAATCTAGAGGTGTGATAGCCAAGGTGCTATAACACTAATGATTGCAATTCCGGACTTCTTAGTGAATTTAGCATCAAAAGCATCGCACACAAGAGTCATTAGATAACATTTCGCTTTGACTCTAAGCCTCTCTTGGGTTCTCTCATTATTTTTACCACACCGAACCTAGGCTCACTCATCAAACATATGCGAGTTGGAGTTTATGCACAAAATTTTTTCAAAATTAAAACGTATATGACAAGTTATCAAGAACGCTCAAACTTTCATGCAAATGAACCTCAAGAACGGAATCAAGCATTAAGAATGCCCTTGTTTTCAAGTTAGACTCTTCCTAAAGATCAATTAGGACTTCTTTTTAAGTGCAAGTGAGGTTGGATGGTGATGGAGGGGTTAGGTGGATATGGATTTATTGGCTAGCTAATGATCATGAGGTTTCTACTTGATGCACATTGGAGTTCCTTTTTAGCGTCTAGGCAATTTATTGACTACAAGAATTTTGTACAAATGGTAGTTGCTTAACATGTCCCTTTTTTTTTTTTTTTTTTTTTTTTTTTTTTTTTTGAAGATAAAAAGGTTACTAAAAGCCTAAGTACACGCTACTTGGATAAATTTCCTTCTTGGCTTCACTTTTTAATTTCTCATGATCATTGCTATGGGATGGTTTAGTGTTTGGGTTTGATTTGGTGAATATGTACATGGGTGGATATGGTTATAGAGTTTAGTGTGAAGGTCTACATTCTTTGGAAATTTAAGCGCACACACAAGGCTTAAGGATGTGTTTGGGTCATTTTGAGTGACTAACACACATTGCCTACGTCATCTCTAAAGGTATGAGTCAAACAAGCCAACAAGGGACAACACACGATGCACGAATGCTCAAGATAAGTTCTTTAATGCTCAATGCTATGAAAAGAGGTTCTTTTTATTATGCCTAATATCTACATGATGAGTGTTTAGAGTATATAAATAAAAAATCACTCTTGTGGACGCAATATTTGGGCAATGAAGCTCACATGGGTAGCCTCCACTAATGATCTAAACATCTCAAGCGCGCTACCTCATTCACTAAAACACAATTTGAGTCCGGTAGGATGTGTGCAAGCAATGTGGTGTAGCTTTGACCACCACGGCCTCCCTAATAACGCATGGCAACAAAAGTGCCTACAATGGCTCACCCCAAAGGCATCTCAACAAGCAGCCCTTACTACTCAAGCTTTTTGGCTCTAAAATGGTAGAAAAAATGACAAAATTTGGCTCTAAACCCACACAATCATGCAAAGGAAAAAAATTTATCATTTAGCACCCAAGCCAATCATGCAAACCATACATAAAACCCAAAATTGGTCACTAATTGGCCGCACCCCCAAACCTAAACGAAACATTGTCCTCAATGTTCGCACATAAAGAAAAATCGGACAATGAAAGTTTAGAAGCGGGAGGGAAGCCAAAATGCAACCCGAAACAAGCACGCTGCAAACCTAAAAACTAGGCACAATACAACGCCACACACTTAATCTAAGCAAGAAAAATAAGACTCAACAAAGACAAAATTACAATAAAACAAAATAGCTTAAAATTAGAAGAGTTACCTAGGTGGGTTGCCTCCCATCAAGCGCTTGGTTTAACGTCTCGGCTAGACATATTTCGCTCCTCTCAATAATCCGGATCAACGGTTGGTGCAACATCATCACCACCTTCCTTTCTCAACTTATGTGAGGAATAGAACATCCTCACACAAAATCCATTCACTAATCTAGTTTGGTCCACCATGCATGATTTCTTCCTTTTATCCCTTTTGTCCAATTTCTTCTCAATTTTATCCGGGGGAGTCACTTGGGTTGTGTTCATAACTCCATGAGAGCCTGGTCTGTGGACACCTTTCATCTTCTTTCTTGGAGCATCATGAACCACACAAGGATTAGGCGGCTCTTTCGGAGTGCCACTTCTAAAAATTTCCCCTATGGGAGGATCAACAACCTCAACTATCAAACATGTTTGGGGAAGTAAAGGACTCTTATCAGCCTTGAACATGTCAAACATAACCTTGTCATCTCCAACCCTTAATGTCAACTTATCCTCTTTGTGATCAACCAATGCTCCACTAGTTTTCAAGAATGGCCTCCCAAGAATCAATGGAACCTCAAAATCTTCCTCCATTTCTAAGATCACAAAGTCAACCGGGAAGTAGAATTTACCCACTTTCATCAAGACATCTTCTAAAACTCCATGTGGGTGCTTGATAGATCGATCCGCTAATTGAAGAGTCACTCTTGTAGGCTTCACTTCACCCATTCCTAGCTTTTTGAAAACCGAGTCTATTAAAGCGCTACCAAAATCCACATGACCAATTGTGCATGGGATTGTGAATTTCCCCGGGTCCTTCAACTTTGGAGGGAGCTTGTTTTGCAAAATAGCACTACATTCCTCCGTTAGTGCCACCGTTTCAAATTCTTCAAGCTTCCTTTTGTTGGAGAGTAAGTCCTTCAAGAACTTGACATAAGTGGGCATTTGCGCTAGGGCTTCGGCAAATGGTATGTTGATGTGGAGCTTCTTGAACACTTCCAAGAATTTTGCAAATTGATGGGCATCCTTGTGTTTCTTCAACCTTTGGGGGTATGGAATTGGAGGCACGTATGCCTTGACTTGTGGCGGGGGTGGTGTTGGATCACAAGATGGCTTGGGTGGGCTTTCCTCCACTTTGTTCTCCTCAATAGGCTCTTCCTCTTCAACCTCCTCTTCAACCACTTCGTCTTCAACTACCTCTTCCTTCTTCTTGTCAACTTTCTCCGGTTGCTCAACCGTTCTACCACTTCTCAAATAAATTGCCTTGCATTGCTCCTTGGGGTTGATCACCGTATCACTTGGCAATGTCCCTTGTTGGCAAGCTTGAGACCCCCTAGCTAGTTGGCCAACTTGTGTCTCGAGATTTTGAATTGCGGCTTGAGAGTGTTGAGCAAGTTGGTAAACCTTTGTATCAAGCTTCCTCAAGGCTAAGTCTTGGGTCTCCATCCTTGCGTCTAACTTTCCCATCATCTTAGAGAACATCTCTTCTAGGCTAGCTTTTCTCTCCGCTTGATTGTTAGGGGGTGGGTTTGGGTAGTTTTGTTGGTGAGGTTGTTGGAATCCGGGGGGTTGTCTTTGGTTGAAGTTTTGTGGATGTTGGGGTTGGTTGTCCTTCCATGACAAGTTTTGGTTGTTTTTCCATGAAGGGTGGTATGTGTTTGAGTAGGGATGGAAGATGGGATTTTGGTTGGCATGTTGTTGGGGTTGGTTTTGGTAGTTCCGGTTGTTGTTCACAAAAGATACTTGTTCGGACGAGCTTGAGGCGAATGGGCTTCCAACTTGGCAATCCATGCTAGAGTGTGGCCCCAAGCACCACTCACATTGGGCTACTTGTGCATTGCTAGGTCCGGCACTCAACTTGTTCATTTGATTTTGAAGTGCCGCCATTTGAGCCTTCACACTCGTCAACTCATCTACTTCTAGCACACCCGGAGTCTTCTTTGGCACTTGCCTCTGGGTTCCCCACTGACTATTGTTAAGTGCCATTTCTTCTAGGAGATCATGAGCTGCATCCATTGACTTGCTCATTAAGGAACCTCCCGCAGCCGCATCCACCAAATTCCTTGTTGACACCGTGATTCCTTGGTAGAAAGCTTGCAAAGTTTGCCACCTTGCAAGGCCATTGTGAGGGCATCTCCTTTGAAGCTCCTTAAACCTCTCCCAAGCCTCGTGGATACTCTCATTCTCATATTGTTGAAAAGAAAGGATCTCGTTTCTCAAGCGGGCCGCCTTCCCTGGTGGGAAATATCTATTCAGAAATGCTTGGGCCAACTGATTAAAGGTAGTGATCGAGTTGGGTGGTTGGGTGTTCAACCATATCTTTGCATCATTCCCCAAAGAGAATGGGAACAACTTCAACTTGATGAAATCATCGGGAATCCCATTATACCTAAAGGTGTCACAAATCTCGTTGAAATTCTGAAGATGCAAGTTTGGATCATCATTCGCCAACCCATTGAACATACATGTGGTGGCAATCATCTGAATCACCCCAGGCTTTATCTCAAAGGAATTCGCCGCAATTGTTGGTCGGCGGATAGATGACATATTATGCTCGACTCTCAGCATTGTATAATCCCGTAGGGTGCGCTCATCTCCAACATGAGGCAAACCCTCTTGAACCGGAATCTCCTCATGACGCACTTCCCCTTCATTTTGATTTGCCACAGGAGGCAAACCAATGTGTTCTAACTGTGGATTCCGATCACCCATCTCCGCTCTTCTCAACCTTGCTTCACGTCGATTTCTTCTAGCCGTTGTTTCTATATCCGGATCAAAATGCAAGTCCTGTAAATCGTTGCTCCTTGTACTATGATGCATACAAGAGCAACCGCCTAAAAACACAAAGAAGAAAAATCCAAATTAGTAATAAACCAACTAGTAGTGATATCAATAAACCGCTCAATCCCCGGCAGCGGCGCCAAAAATTGACCACTCTTTAAACGAGCGTCCGCAATAGCACGGAGCCGAAAAAGTAGTACAATGGTGAATAAGATTCGTCCCACGAGGATTGATGAAATTGATTACCACAATTGATTGATTTGGTTACTATTTAGACAAGCCAATTTTTGATAATGAAATTACACTACTCAAAATTACTAGATTAAACTACCACTAATGCAAGTAATAAAACAAGACAATGTAAGTAAATAAGGCTAAACCAAACACAAGCAAGTGATTGTAATATGTATGAGAAATTAGACTAAGACCAAGACTCCACCTATCCAATCCTTAACAATTTTAGGCACACCATATAAGTAAAGTATGCAAGTGATTATGTAGATTCGTATGCCCTTAATTAGTCTCTAACCTCTCTCAAGTGATAAAGACAACATTCATATGCACCAATAACCTATTTCTCAATGGTTATCCGAACTACACACAAATTCATTAAGCATAATGGCACACAAATGGAATCCTACAAGCTAGCATCGCATATTTCTATCTTACTAGACTTGTATCGGGCATTTCGTCGAGCACGTTGTGTGCTTCTCCTCTCGGTACTTCACACAACAACCAAACATCAACCAAGTGTTAGCTAGACACCTAGAAGCATTAAGCAATTGAAATGCACATACATAACACAAGCAATGAAGATAAAAAGGTGGCCTTTACTATCAATTCATGGAAAAGGTCTCATCTTGGCCTTAGCCAAGATGGATTTAGTTCATATTACAAGTAAAGACTACAAAATATATGAAATGAGTACAAGTCATGATTAAGAACAAGTAAAAACAAAGAGAGAAAGGATTAGAAGAAACTATGATGAAGATCTCCTCCTCTCTTGCTTGGATGTACTTGGCTTCTTCTCTCATTGACTCCTTTAGCTCCAAGATGGGATTTTTATGGTAGATGGATGTGAAGGAATGAAGTGGTGAAGAGGGATTTGTGTTTAGATGGTGGATTGATGGAAGAGTTGAGTGATTTGGTGAAGGAATTGGGTTAAAAATGTGTTCTTGGGAGGTTTGGAGTGAAAATTGGGTGTTTGGAACTTCAAGGGTCGTGGTAGAGGTGTTTAGAAATGAGCTGAAGGGAAGAATATATAGTGTGTGGAATTAGGGCACAAAAATCTAGTAAAAAGAGTGATGTGGCACTGTGGGCGCCCTACGTAGGGCGCCTGTAGGGCGCCATTTCTATGATCTTGTGGGCGCCCTACGTGGGCGCTCTACTTAGGGCGCCCGTAGGGCGCTTCTTGTTCTTCAGTGGTTTTCAGCATCGCGCACTGTCACGGAAATGGGCATAACTTCCTCTAGAGACATCGGAATCGTGTTCTGTAAAAACCATTGGAAAGATGACAGCCGGGGCTTTCCGAAAATAGGTGGTACCAAACCTAATTGAATTTGAGGAGAGAGATATGGCCCCCAAAAGTTTTGTGTTCTGCACTGGCCATTTCTGTTTCAGCCCTTTTAACTTCAAAAACTCATCAATTTAGCTCAGAAACCTTATTTATGGTGAATAACCTACAAAAAGCTCACAAAACACATTATATACAAAAATACGCTCGAAAACGAGTACAAACGATAGGAAATGGGGACCTCAAATAGGTGTAAATATGGTCCGATCACGGGAATCGATCCCAACCCTCCTCTTGCTCCAACAAAGACAACTGCTCCTACTCCAACGGGGTCTAGGGCCAGGACTCCTGCTCGCCTTCCTTCTACTCCTCCATCCTGTTCGAGGATTACAGCAATGTTGGCCAGGGCGGCTAAGGCCCGAGGTTCTGGAAGGTCGGCTCAAAAGAAGGCCGCTCCTACAACATAGACCTCTCCTGCTCTTCCTCATACTGCGGCTTTTCCCAAAGATCCCATGAGAAACTCGGTGGAGGAGGCAACTGTCCACATCCCTGCCCCTGTTGCTGATGTGGCTTCTGGATCGGGGTCAAGGGGTGCTACCTTTGATGAGGTGGTATCCCGTTTTGAAACTTCATGCCCCGGTGGAAGTTTGATGGACATGGCCAAACTTCCTACAGACGTCTTGGTCACTAAGGGGACCTCGGTCTGGCTGAGGTAAATCCTTTAATTCTTTCTTGCTATTTCCTTTTTTTGGCAAAAAACTAACTTTCTTTCTTCTTGCAGGGTTTCAAGTTTGCCATGGCCTTGGAGAGGTAGCTACTGACCCTGAGGGAGGCTTATATTGGCCTCCAAGTGAAGCTAGAGGCTACTCAGCAGAAGCTGGTCCAGACCTAACAGAGCGTAGCTCCTCTGCTTCAAGATGCCAAAGACGCTGAAGAAATGAGGTAGGAGGCCTTGGTGGCTTTTAGGCGTGCTGAACGCAGTCTGGATCTGAGATGGTCAGGTCCCTACACCGCCGGGAGGAGAGGGAGTGCGTGAAAAGAGAGAAAAGGCTGCTGCAAAGTGAGAATCAACTCTTGTGGGACACTATAGCAGGCTTGGAGGCTCAACAGGGGCCTTCATTCGAGGATGGCTACTTCACAGCCTGCTACGAGGTGGCCACAGCTTTGCCTCCTCCATTTGACCTTGAAGCAGCTTTGAACTGGGACCGGGAGCAGATAATGGCGAAGGCTGCCCAGCTAGCTGGAGGGGATCAAGAAACAGACCCCCCTTCACAGAAGATAGCTCACCCAGGTCAAGGAGTTGGCATAGCTGCAGAGATCCAGCTTGATGGCACTGGGGGAATTGCTCAGGATCCTCCTACCATTGGAGAACAAGTGGGGGATCCCGCGTCTACCTCAGAAGTAGTCCTGGTGGAGGAGGAGAAGGAGGGGCCAACTAGATCCGGGGTCCCAGTAATTGAAGGGACCCAGACTGAGTCTTCTGTTGTGGAGGAGGGCGCTGCCATTCAAGTCGTAGAGGTTGAGGGGGCCCAAAACGACGTAGTTGACACGGGCTTAGAAGAGGAGGCAGCCGGTCAAGGAGAGCATTTGGAGGGAGAAAAAGAAGACTGATCTAGCCCTTTTCGCTGTATATATAATTTTTAGGAGTTTTACTTATACATTTTGTAGCCCATCTTGGGAGTTGGGCACCCCATTCTATTTAATATAGCAGCTTCATTTTTCTGATCCATACTTGTGTTTTGCTTGCTTTGGTACTTAGAAATTTTATTTTCCACAACATATAAATTTGTGAACAAGTTGATCCCGAATGAATAACTGTGCTATAATAGAACTGACCACAACATGCTTATATCTTGTAGTTGTAAGGACTAGCAGATCTGACACTAATCAAATCCTCCTTTAATCGGACTCCCGTGAACACGTAACGGTATAAAGTGTAGAGAATCCCGCCGAGGGAACCTGGTACTTGCAACAATTTTGTTTTGATGATGATAAATTTCTAAGTCCCCTCTGACTATTGATCTTCTGTCGGGGTAACCTGGTACTTATAACAATTGGACTTGATGAACCTCTAAGCCCCCTCTGACTGTGGATCGTCGGTCAGGGTGGAAAAATGGAGAAATAAAGGACCAAGTATCCCGATGAGGCATCCCGATGTGACTGCAGGTTTATCCTGGTAGGAAACTAAAGCCACTTTAGCATCAGGCTTCTTGGAGGATGGTATTCCCCGACCACGGCAGCAGGAGCACCCTGAAGCTATTTCCCGGTCTTGAAATGGCGAAGTAAGGAACCAGGTACCCTGAGGTAGCCTGATCTTACTGTAAGTCTGTCCTGGCAGGCAACTAAGGCCACTTTAGCACCAGGCTTCTCGGAGGAGGGTATTCCCCGACCAAGGCAGGAGGAGCGCCCTGAGGCTATTTCCTGGTCTTGAAATGGCGAAGTAAGGAACCAGGTACCCTGAGGTAACCTGATCTTACTGTAAGTCTGTCTTGGTAGGCAACTAAGGCCACTTTAGCACCAGGCTTCTCGGAGAAGGGTATTCAAGGACCAAGGCAGAAGAAGCGCCCTGAGGCTTATTTCCTGGTCTTGAAATGGTTAAGTAAGGAACCAGGTACCCTGAGGCAACCCGATCTTACTGTAAGTCTGTCCTGGTAGGCAACTAAGGCCACTTTAGCACCAAGCTTCTCGGAGGAGGGTGTTCCCCGACCAAGGCAGCAGGAGCGCCCTGAGACTTATTTCAAGGTCTTGAAATGGCGAGTCAGTAATGGCGAAGTGTGAGTATTAAGTAGGAGATACTGGAGAATCAAGTAGAAGACTTTGAACATTGAACACAGAAGAACCATATGGAAGAAGAAACTGCTTTTATTGAATTTCTTAAATCAGTACAATATGAAATTGGGGTGGGCATTCCCACTGATATGACCTGGTCTCCTGAGGGTAGAATTTTCGGAGGTGATCGGCGTTCCAAGTGTGGTCCACTGGGTATCCCTCCATGTCTTCCAGCTTGTAAGCTCCACCCCGGAGCAATGCTTTAATCAAGTATATACCTTCCCAGTTTGGGGCCAGCACCCCGTCAGACCTTCTTCGAGTGTTCTGAGTTACTTTCCTGAGAACCCAGTCTCCTTCTTTAAAATTCCGGATCCTCACCTTTTTGTTGAAATGTCGGGCTATCTTGCTCTGATATATAGCCACTTTCTCAGCGACCCTGATTTGTCTTTCCTCTAGTAAGTCCAAATTAGCTCTCAATTTAACCTCATTGCCTTCCGGTTCATAATTTTGGACCCGAAAAAATATGAGTTTATGCTCAATGGGTAAGACCGTTTTTGTTCCGAATACTAGGGAGTAGGGAGTCTCCCCTGTTGCAGTCCGCCTAGTTGTTCTATAAGCCCACAGTACATTAGGTAACTCTGCAACCCATAGCCCTTTCTTCTGTTGGAGCTTCTTCTTCAGGAGCTTCTTAATGGTCTTATTGGTAGCCTCAACTAAACCATTGGTTTGAGGATAAGCCACTGATGCAAAACGAAGATTGATGTTACAATCTTCGCAGAATTCCCTGAAGTTGGCATTGTCAAATTGCTTTCCCGAATCAGTTATGATGGCCATCAGGGTGCCAAATTGGCAGACAATGTTTTCCTTGACAAAATTGGTGGTTTTTCCTTCAGTTATCCGGGTGAGAGCCTTGGCTTCTACCCAACGAGTAAAATAATCTATAGCCACTACTGCATGCTTGGCTTGGCCGGGTGCAGTGGGAAGTGGCCCGATCAAATCTAGTCCCCAGATGGCAAAGGGGTAGGGAGTACTGATTAAGGAGAGTCTCTCTGGTGGGAGATGATGAAGGTTTACTATTTTCTGACAAGCCTCGCAGGATCACGCGAATTACCTCGCATTCTGATGTATAGTCGGCCAATAGTAGCCCATCCTGATTACCTGGTAAGCCAGAGTTTCGCCTGATACATGCTTACCATAATCCCCTGAGTGTACCTCGTTGAGCGCCCATCTCGCATCATCGGGGTGTAGACATCTAAGTAGAGGGAGAGACTTTCCCTTACGGTATAGGTGTCCTTCTACCAAGCAGTACTGGGTAGCTATCCTCTTTAGCCGGCAGGCTTGATCCGGATTTGTTGGGAGAATGTCATTTTGGAGATAGTCTGCTATTGGATCCATCCAACATGGGAGGCGGTTCACAGGAAGGACCTCTGCCTCTCTAGCTACACTGGAGAAAGGAATCAATTGGAGGGGTACTCCTTTTGGCAAAGCATGTCCTTCTCCTGTAGCAATTTTAGCCAAGACATCAGCGCGATGGTTCTTCTCTCTGGGTACCTGTTCTATCCTTACACCCCTAAACTTCTTCATAGCTTCCTGAACTTTAGCTAGTAGGCCACCATGTTGTCACCTTTTGCTTGGTATAAACCTGTCACCTGATTGACCACTAGTTGGGAGTCACTCTTGATCAGAAGGTACTCAGCTGCCAGGGTTCCTGCTACTTTCATTCCTGCTAAAAGGGCTCCATACTCTGCTTCGTTGTTAGTAGCCCTGAACTCAAACCTGAAGCAATGGCTGCACTCAGCTCCAGCGGGGTCGATCAAGACGATCCCGGCTCCACATCCTGCATGGTTCGAAGCTTCATCTGTGTAAAGGATCCAAATCTTGCTGCCTTCAGGCCATCCCGGATCAGTTTGATCCGGATCTGGGTCTATTGACTTGTCCGGGTTTGGAGTCAGGCTAAGTTCTACTATGAAGTCAGCCAGGGCTTGGGCTTTGATCGTGGTCCTTGCTTTGTACTTGATGTCGAACTGGGTGAGCTCGAGGGCCCATAGAACCAACCTGCCCAACACATCTGGCCTCTGGAGGAATGGTCTCAATGGTTGATCTGTGACAACCACGATGGTAAGAGCTTGGAAGTAAGACCGGAGCTTTCTGGATGCGGTCACCAAGGCGTAGGCGAGCTTCTCTAGTAGAGTATAGTTTTTCTCAGACTTAGTAAAAGCCCGGCTCACATAGTAGATTGGTCTCTGCACCCCGTCACTGCATTCTTTTACCAAAGCTCCACTAGTAGCAATATCAGAAACTGCTAGGTAGAGTAGGAGTTCTTCACCCGGGGTCGGTTTGACTAGTAGTGGCGGGCTTGACAAGTATTTCTTTAGAGCTTGAAAAGCCTACTCCCTCTGCTCATCCCACTTCATCTTTTTCCCCTACTTGATGACTTTGAAAAAAAGGGAGACATTTATCTGTGGAGCGAGATATGAACCGGTTCAGGGCTGCTATTCATCCAGTTAATCCTTAAGCCTGCCTGAGAGTTGTAGGGGACTCGAGATCTAGAAAGGCTTTGATCTTTTCAGGATTAGCCTCAATTCCCCTTTCATGCACCATGAATCCTAGGAATTTGCCTGCTGCTACCCCGAATGCACACTTAGCTGGGTTTAGCCTTATCTGGTTCTGCCGTATTATCTGGAAGGTCTGGCGCAAGTCCCTTGTATGTTGTCCAGCTTCTGGAGATTTCGTGATCATGTTATCTATGTAAACCTCCATGGATCTTCCTATCTGCTTCTTGAACAGTTTGTTCACCATACGCTAGTAGGTGGCACCTGCATTTTTGAGTCCGAATGGCATTACCTTATAGCAGTAGAGGCCTTGTCCGGTGATGAAGCTGGTCTTGTCCTAGTCAGTAGGATGCATCATGATCTGATTGTATCCCGAGAAAGCATCCATGAAGCTTAGGAGCTTGTTTCCTGCAGTGGAGTCAATGAGCTGGTCTATCTTAGGCAGAGGAAAACTATCCTTAGGACAAGCCCGGTTGAGGTCGGTGTAAACCACACACATTCGCCATTTCCCGTTAGACTTGGTTACCATAACCACATTGGCGATCCACTCGGGGTACCGGGATTCCCTGATAAATCCAGCCTTCAAGAGTTTGTCAACCTCTTCTTGGACCGCGGCATTCCGCTAGGCATTGAAGTGTCTTCTTTTCTGTTTAACTGGTTTGAATGTTGCATCCACTGCCAACCTGTGGGTAGCCAAGTTAAGAGGAATGCCAGGCATCTCCTCATGGCTCCAAGCAAAGATGTCATTGTACTCTCTTAGAAGCTCTGTCAAATCCTTCTTAATCTCTGGGTCCAGACCTCCTCCCACTTTTACTATCTTTGTTGGATCTTCGCTTAGGATAAGGACCTCTTCTAGCTGCTCCGCGGGGTGCCCACTGGTCCAACCTCTCTCCTCTTCTTCTGGCTCTTCCACGACCATGTCTGGTACCTCTCCTTCTTCCAGAATATAATCATCCTACTCTGTCGCCCTTGGACCTGGGTCACCGGTTACCTGTGCGCATTGTTTAGCTAATGCCGCGGGATTGGTGGACACCGCGTAACAATTGCGAGCTGCCTGCTGGTCTCCCCTCACTTCTCCTACTCTTGTTCCTACTAGAAACTTCAATACATTGTGATAAATGGACAGCACCCCCCTGATCCCTGACAAGAAAGGCCTGCCTAAGATCGCATTGTAAGCAGACGGGGTGTCTACTACAATGAATTCTGTCATTATGTTCTGTTGGAGGGGAGCTTCTCTGACTATCACTGGTAGAATCTTCGTCCCCATCGGCATCACTGAGTCTCCTGTGAATCCATATAGAAGGGAAGTGCAACTGTTGTAGTAAGAATTCTTCAAGTTGAGCTGCTCATGAGCCCCTTTGAACAAAATATCAACACTGCTTCCTGTATCAATCAGGACGCGGTGTACCAAATAGTTGGCGATTTGTATAGTGATTACCATGGGGTCATCGTGCGGCTGAACTGTATTGTAAACGTCCTCCTCTGTGAAGATGATTTTGGTGGAGCAGGATAGATCCCGAGATCCACTACTGACTTTGAGTATCTCGTGGTCAGTATTGAGTCTGGGAATCTTCCTCGCGTGATTCTTTCTTGAATTATTGGAGGTTCTAGCTAGGGTAGGGCCTCCACTGATAGTGTGGATCACCTGGATCTACTGCATCAGATCCATCTCCCCATCTCTCCTTCTTTCTGCTGCTTCCTGCATCCCACTTTGAACCTGTTTCCCTTCTTTGATGCCGTCCCGTACCTGCTACAAAAATTCAGTTAAAAGACCTCCCCTTATCAATCCTTCAATTTGATTGCGGAGGTTGTAGCACTCTGACGTGTTGTGCCCTATATCCTCGTGGAAGTCGCAACACTTGTATTGATTCCTCCTGTCAACCGGGATTTTCACGGAACCCGGTTTCTTGAGTAGGCCCTTATCCCAAATGGCGAGATAAATAGTATCTCGGGAAACATTGAGAGGGGTGTAGTGATTATACCCTTCCTCCTCTCTTGCCACCCAGGATACTTCTTTCAGGGGAATCTCTCTTGGGGGTGATCTCCTAACCGGATACCTTTCCTGGTATGGAGGAATGTGAAGCGGCCTGTAAGTAGACCGGTTCGAAGGTTGATTCTGAAATTTCCTAGCTAGTGCGGGCTTTGGAGTTTCCTTTTTAGGGGGCGGTGCTAATCGGGCTTCATCGTGCTCGATTTTGATCCGAAGTTGTTCCTCAATGTCTACCTGCTCCAGAGCCAGGTTGTAGGCTTCCTGGTACGTCTCTAGCGGATGCTTGGCAAATGACCGGAATAGTCTGCTAGCCCATAAATTCCTCCGGAAGTTGGCTAGAGTTTCCTTCTCGTTGAATACTCTCATCTGGACAACCTCTTTGTGGAATTTCTCCACATAAGATCTCAGAGTTTCACCCCGCTCTTGAACTACGTATTGCAGTAGGATAGGATCCTTGGGTCGGGGTTTGATTCCCTAAAACTGTGCACAGAAAGCTTTGGTGAGTTTAGCGAAAGAATCGACACTTCCTGGTGGTAACTTTCTGAACCATGTCTTGGCACAGTCAGTCAAGGTTGAAGGGAACATTCTGCACATGGCCAGTCTGGTTGCACTTTTGACCTCCATCTGGTGAATGAAGCTTTCCAGGTGGCTAACGGGGTCCTCTGTCCTGGAATACTTCTCTAATGGCATCCTGAACTTGGGGGGCAACCCTGCCTCTCTAACTCTTTTGGAAGGTGCATTCATCTCGCCCAAGGGGTTCTTCTGGCTTCCTTGATGTTTTCCCTTCTTCAACTGCTCCAACTCCTTCGCCATCCTTGTCATCTGATCCTCCAGGCATTGAGACTTTTTGGTTCCGGATCGGGCTACTAAAACTTCTTCATCCGAAGACTCTGAATCAATGACTACCTCATTTCGCTTAGCTCTCTGACGCTTTTCTTTGGAGCTCCTTCGGGATGCAAATCCCTCTCATTTGCCATTGGTTTTGGTGGAGACTGAATCCTCCTAGGAGGAACCTCAATGGCAGAATTTACTAGCCTAGGTCTGAGTTTCACCTATCTGGCTGGGAGAGGTGGACCCAATCGGTCGAAAACTGGTACCCGGATACTTGGGCCTACATCTCCTAGGACCCCGGCTGCTTCAAAGGGGATCCCCTGGGCTATCATCCGGAGTCGGATAGCTTCTACGTAGGCTGCAGCGTGCTGTTCTAAGACATCTCGACTGACTTCCTGCCTAGCGAGGTCTTGTGGGATAGGGCCTACAGCCGGTGGGGGCACTGGTAGAGGATTCTCATTCCTGGTGCCCTTACCCCACCTCTAGGCTCTTTCAGTGGAAGCAAGGGATTAGAGTCCTGATGGCTCGGGATGACCCTGGGAGGATCGGAGTCTCATAATGAATATCTCTGGATGAAATAAGCTATCTTTAAACAATGGTTGGGATGGCTTCCCACAGACGGCGCCAAAAGTGTTATCCGAAAATCGTTAATGAGATGAAATTCCAAATAACAACTTTAAAAGGACCAAGATCGAGATTGATTCTGGTCGGAGGGGTATCACGTAGTTTGATACCGACTATGTCCCTATCAATGCAAGTACGACATGGAATACTAGAAATCAAACAAAAACAAGTTTTTATTCATCGTCCCTTTGCATTACAGATCTATGACTATGTATTTAGGGGTTACAACAATGTATGATCGTTTGGTAAGTATTGGAGATGGTGGTGGTGGAGAATCTGTGCATGTCGATAAGTAGAATTTGACTGTAGGGTTTTTTTTTGTCAAGATTTTTTTCCCTTTCCTCTTCGATGAATAAGTAGTTGTATATATAGGTCCTGTTGCTTGCCACGCACTCCTATAATCTAGGTCTAGGGTTTGGCCAGCGCAGGATCCTCCTCTTTTTTGGATATAATCTCGGAGCTTTACGTGCGGAATCCGTAAAATCTAGTCTTTCCTTCCTAGGAGGAGTTAATCTCGTGACTCAAACTGTTACCTTCCTAGTAGGATTCTTACTATGTTGACCTGCTCAAAATAGGATTCTCTGATGGGAGGGAGTTTACTATCGTGTTTAATGGGTCCCTCATGGAGTTTATAGTTTCTAGTGTGAGAATCTTGCTGCCTAGTATCCTTCTGCTTGTCGGGCTGGCTACACCAGAGAGTGTAGAACAGTAAGCATTCTACTGATGAAGTAGGGGGATATCTAGCCGATATCATACCAGGATGTTTTAGTGGTACTCTATGTCGGGGTGCTACGGGGTCCATACTGCAGTAGGATACTCAGTGGAACTTCGTGCCGGGGTGCTGCGAGGTTCATAGGAAGCCCGGTCACAGCTGGGTTGGATCCCGCTGTAATCCTAGTGGGAGGTCTAGCTCGCAGCCGTATTTTCTGAACTAAGGTGCTGGCGGGGCCTTGAGAATCTAAGGAGAAGCCAGACTGGAGTCCGCCTTTTGTCGTGGTAACCGGATGGTGCCTGTACTCCTATATTCTCCATGTGTTGAGGTGGAAAATTCTTCCTTGGTCCCTCGCCACTTTTGGCGGTTAACAACAATTAACAAGAATACTTGTATATCAATATATGTTCAATCATTACAAGTATATACAAATATTGCTATACGTAAAATTCTAAACAATATACAAAAGAAATGTAATTACAAATATGATCAAAAGAATATATTTACAAATCACACTTTACAAAATCTTGTATTCAAAAACATCACAATTGAAGATTGTACTACAAGATTAAAACATATATAAAAACAAATATAAAAGATAGAGATAGAAAGAATTAACACAAGGGATTTTTTTAACGTGGTAAAACTTCCAAGGAGGAAACATCCACGGGTTGAATTACAACCATTGGGTACTTATATATATTTGGAAAGTAAATTAGAAATTCCACAAAGTGACCAATCCTAGATCACCAACCCATGTGGAGTCTATGATTACCCAATCCCTATTGGAAGATACAAAATCCCTCAATGATGTAAACCACCACATATTGGAACTCATACCAAACCAACATCGTTGGTAGATTAGAAATTTCTCAAGAGTGCATACATATCCTATGTACCCCGCTCTATCGGACTCTATGTCTAACCAAACACCCCGGGCCTACCAATATATAAGCCAACTCTCTATAAAAGGCACACTTGCCCCTAGAAAGCCTCCCATGCATGACTATCCAAGTCCTCCCAACTCTAGCCATGACTTCTTGCTTGTCTATCCAAGTCATCCCGACTCTAGACAAGACTTCTTGCTTACCTATCCAAGTCCTCAAGACTCTAGGGAAGACTTCTTGCTTGGCTATCCGAGCCATCCCAACTCTAACCAAGACTTCATGCCTTATCAATCTAATCACAATACAACTCCCAATCATGTGAAAAACAAAGAATCCAAGCATCTAGTTCACATGTGTTTCTAATTAGACTTATCAATTAGATTGATTGTGAAGCTATCTTTCTAATCACCAAGATATGAACTCTACCTTGATTTCACGAGCTGGTTCGGTTTTCTGAATAGATCACTCTGAAAATCAATCAAACAGCTGCAAGATCACTTTGAAAAGGTAGAGGACTCGATTACGAACAATCTCCAACTTGAATCACTCAATTCCGACTTCGTATGAGAAAGTTACGGTGTTTGGAAGTTGAGAAAATTGGAGTGAAAACTCTAGACGAGATTTCAAAACTTTTCTTCTTGAAAACAAATGGAGGGAGATGGAGAGATTTAAAAGGAAGGAGAAGAGGGACATTTTTTTCCAACAAAATCAGGCCACTCCAACCAAGCCCACGTGTGGGGCGCGTGTGCCACACGGGACCAGAGGGCTGGTTGGGCCGTGTGGCACACAGCCTCCACACGTGGTGGCAAGGCCATGGCCTTTGGCCACCTTGCTTCTCCCGCGCACCTCTCACGTTCTTCAGCCGTATTTGGGCATCCGAACTCCAATTTTGAATCCGTTTTTGGATTACGAATCATGACTCCCTCAGGCACAACGATGACTATGAAAATTTGACAAATGGTTGAGAATTTATCTCCGAAAATGACGACGAACACAACTCAACGAATGAGAACGAAAAGTAGCGTAACTACATCATTTGGACTCGAAACTTAACATATGAGTAACCGAAATGACCGAGACTCAATAAGGAATCAATTAAGATCATCTTCACTACTACTAGCTTCTTTTACAACCTTGAGAGCTAAACCCTTGTTCTTGGCCTTTGGTTTCATACACGCCTCAAAAGTTTGAAGAGATCCTAATAGTTCATCTAAGCTCATGATGTCAACATCTTTGCTCTCTTCAATAGCGGTAACCTTGGCCTTGAACCTTTTTGGCAAAGATCTTAGAATCTTCCAATTTAGTCTCTCACCGGAGATAGGAGTACCAAGAGCTTGGCACTTGTTAGCGATGTCTAGGAGCTTATCTTGGAAGTCAACAAACTTGTCTTCCTCACCCATTTGCAAAACCTTAAATTAGGAAGTGAGCAATTGAAGATCCCTTCATTGGTGACTCGGAGTGCATCCCATGCCTCCTTTGCGGTTTCTAGATTTTGGATGTAGCTAAATTGTCTACTATCCACACCTCCGAAAATAGCATTCATCGCTCGATAATGCCATTTTGCTAACTTGAACTCATTAGTAGACCACTCACTCCTATGCTTGGAAACAGTCACACCATTCTCAATCTTATTGGGAGCAAGATAACCTTCTTCAACGGTCATCCAAGCTCTCTCATCAATAGAGCGAATGTATGCCTTCATCCTCAATTTCCAAAACCCATAGTTGTGACCATTGAGAAGAGGAGGCCTAGAATTCAAAGCCCCTTCGGTCATCACATCATCTTGGAAAACCATACTAGCAAAAACCTAAGCAATTCTGAAACAAATAACTCGGTGTGTTCAATATTAATCTAGAGGGGGGGTGAATAGATTTTAACAAATTTTACCAAATTTTCGCATTTAGTCAATTTTACGAAAATACCCCAATCTAGTCAATAATAATAACAAGTGTAATATGGTGCGGAATTATAAATGACACTTGATATTTACATGGAAACCCTCATAGGAAAAACCACGGGCTGGTAAGTGCGCCACACTCGAACTTCGAAATCAACTAATTGAAATGGAGTTTACAACCTATGTAGACCTCGTCTAACACTCCGGTCTATAACCCCCCACTTCTACCACGCGGGCCTTTAAAATGTTAGGATTATGCTCAATAGCAAGAGTGTAATGTTGTACTTGACAATCTTTTCATATTAATAAAGTGATTTCTGTTTGTTAACAAAATCTTATAGCATTTATTATTATAATTGTTAAAGTAAATAATCATAAGGTCAAAAGACTATGAGAAAAGAAGAATTGTTCGTACATCTGGATATGTATGAGGTAGACACAATTCTTTAGTTAGTCTTGAATAACGTTCACAACTTAAGTTAAAGGTTGGGCACCTTTATCTTGTTAAAGTTGTAGAATTCTTTCACTAGCATTTGAGTGGGATCAAATGTGTTGTGATGAGTCTGAAATCATCGAAGGGTCTTCGAGTAAAAGAATCTAGTGCACTAGGTGCATTGAATCGGATCACAATGAAATACTTTTTCTAGAACCGTCAATAGATAAAAGTCTTTTCATTATCAGGACAATCGGAGAGTCTATCTTAATCTTGAGATAAATGATAGACTTATGGTTGCAAGTATTATCATTTGAGCTATCAATGAGTACGATTATATAGCATAGTCTATCCTCGATAGTTTGGTGGTATTCATTTGTTAATCGATAGAGGACTTCATTTATAGATATGGACATAGTGGCTCCATTTAATAAATGTGAGTAGAATATCATCATATGGATGCTTTGTGGTTTTGGATATGAAATCTTAACGTTGAGTTTTCAATAGTGTCTATTGAAAGATGACTTCTGGACAAGTCATAATATATATCCAAGTTCAAAGTGTGGTCATATGAGTAAATATGGTATCTTGGAGAGCTATAGACGGTCTATGAGCTCTTAGCGATTACTGATATTCTTCACGAGGATTCACTATCTCCCATATGATTGTCTAGGGTATGAATGAGCATTGTTAACTTATTCCATCTTTATTTAAGAGAGCAATTTTAGTTCTTTAGTGGAATGAACTAAAATTAATAGATTGAACCTAAGTGAATCATTTGTTGATTGTGATTGGGTTATGTCTATTGGAGCTTAAATTTAGATAGGCCCGCCAAGATCCCCAATCCGTACGGACTTACATGAATCACTTGATATATTCTACCGGACTATTTGTGGGTTCATTTAGAATTGTATTTAATATATTAAGACTATAATTTGCACATTATTTAATTAATGGGCTTTTTAAATTATATTAATATATTAATGAAAGGCATGTGGGCTTGTTTCTTTTAGTAAGAACGGGTCTAGTTCACATGTGGGCTTTTTATTAAAGTCCAAATGGATTAAATAAAATAAGAAAACAATATGTAGGCCCAAGTCTCTTGTCATGGGCAGCAATGGGTAATATTTAGCCCATTATATTGTTTTGTTTTGTTATTTAATTAAATGGAAATTAATTAATATGTTAATTAATTATTTAATTAAAAATAAAATCTTTTTCTGATTAGGAAATATGTTTCCTAGTTGTATACTACTATTAGTAGTATATTAAAAGTAAAAGACTTTATTTGTTTAGTCAAATTAGGAAGTCTTTTATTTAGTCACAAATACAATAAAGAGTTGGATTAGGGTTTGAATTCTAAAGAAGTCCTTGTATCCTATTTGGAAAAGGACTTTGGTGATCACCTTGTTGGACAAGGTAAGAATTCAGAAACCCTAAATAAACTAGGGAGGATTTTTGGCCACCCAAAAAGATCTAGGGCAGAAAATTCGGTCACTATAAATATATAGTGAGAATTTTCGGCCAACCCTAGATTTTTTCTTGGAAGAATTTATTTTCTTTGGCAAAATAGAAAAATAAAAATCCTACTCTTTTTACTAGTGAGAATTCGGCCAAGATGGTTTGTGAGAGAAGAATTGTTCTAGCTTCGATAGTGTACTAGTGATCATGACATCAAGATATCTTGTACACACTTTCTAATTAGGTTCACGAGAATTTCAATCCTAGGATTGTGAATTCAAAAGTGACCGGAACATTCTTAGCAAACTTTTGGAGCTTATAGTGACTAACAAAATCAGAAAAAGTGTTTGTTCGTCCATTCTCAGGTTCACAATGCAAAGAAGGGAGACCACGCTCCTGGGTGATTCACGTTCGTGATCGGCTTTGGAAGATCTAGCGGATTACCATCGACGTTAGTCAATCGGATCACGCGACAAAGGTATTTCATCTTTTCATATGTATGAATGTATGATTAATTAATTAAAGGGTTAAGGTTCAATATGAAAAAAAAAAAAAAAAAATTTAAACATACTAAACATTTTTTTTAGTCTCGCTTCCTCTGCGTGCACGTATTTTTTCCCTACATAAAAGTGGCTCTAGTCCAATTTGCTTGTGTGACCACCTAATCCCGGTGTCCGACCTAATCCCGGTCTATCACACAATACTTCAATTGCTTGCGATCTAAGCAACCTAATCCCGGAAGCTACACGCAAGACTTACTTCTTAATAAAGAGATTACAACCTATGTGAATATATATAATACTCAACAAATGCAATGAGAGCTAGGCAACTTTATATGCTTATCTAGGATGATTAGATGGAAATAAATACAATCCTAGATATCAATGGCTAAATGACATGTCATAAAGCTTAGTAAATCATAGATTAAATAACCTAGATGTTGCTATCAAAACACAACACTCAATCATGTCAACACAATAATCTTTATTTTGTATCTAGAATATATTCTAAGAGCATACAAATAATATAAGAGATTTCTTTGATAAATAAAACACTAAACTTAGATGAGATTAGTGAAGAACATACCAAAGGATGTGTGTTGAGCAAAACCCATTCAAATAAGCAAACTAACTATGCTAGAAAATGCTTAAATGATCTTTGATGCATATGTATGTGGTTTTGAGTGTATAAAAATAAGTTCTTGATTGATTTTCTCTAAAGAAGCTTAGGGTTCTTCAGAGTCAGAGAACTGAGTTAGAGAATAGAGAAAGTGTGATATTTATAGGCATCTAGAACAGGGCATGTGAAAAGACAAGATTGCCCTTGAAAACGCACGATCGAGGGTTCATTCGGTGACCAGGTCGCAAATCATAACTGAAGAATTGGTCCCGAGAGAAACAGGGGAGCAACGGTGGTTTCATTCGGCAGTTTCGTAACCGTCGATCTAACCACAGAATCAGACCTGAGATATTAAATGCATCAGGTCTGATCGGCGGTTTCGATTCGGCGGCCAGACCACTGATCGTAACCGCCAATTCACCAAAAGAGGTGAAACCAAGGAGAAGCCAAGGGCATTCTCCGTGACCGATCTTTACGCAAAACCAAGCACATTATCAAGCATGCGCGGACGTTTCCGAACACATTCAGGAAACGAATTGCAAGACACATAAACACATAACAAGATATAACAATCAAAGTGCTAGTGTGAAATGTGACATGTGAAGAGAATGCACACATATGCAAGTATGTTAAGTGTGTGTGTGCTTCTAAATCTTTTCAAAGAAAAATAAGCACTAGAGAATATACCTTTGGAGTGCTTGTCACCTTGAGGTCTTGAAAAGGGCCTTTGAGCTTGATCTTCAAACACCTAATCTACCCTTACAATTCAAACCCCAATATGTGGTTTGTCCACGAAATAAGCCAATCAATAATGGGAATCCTTAAAATCTCCCCCTTTGGCTATTTCATGACAAAACCACCACTCACATTGATCCTCACAACATAAATGAAGCTACGGGATATTCTACATTACAAAGAGATAAGAAAATAAAATTTCAAGTCTTTAGTGCCACCTTTACTTGGGAACTTCTTAAACACTCTCCTAGGTCTATCTCTTTCCTAGGGTGTTAAGGAGGAGGAGACTTCTTGAAGTCCATGCTTTTGACAAAGGTTATATTGCTTGAGGAGGAAGCTTCCTTGTCATCAAAGTAGCCAATACCTCTCTTGTCTCTTGGCCTTTTTCCAACTCCCAACATACGATCAAGCTTCTCGGTGCTTGAAGACATCTTAGCCATTGTGGCTCTAGCTTCTTCAAGCTCTCTCTTCAAACCCTCTGCATTCCTCTTAGACAAAGCTAGCTTATCTCTTAGCTTGTCTTCATCAACCATGGATTTTACCACTTCTCTACTCAAGCGGTCTACTTGTGTTGAAAGCTTAAGATTTTCTTCCTTCAAATGTTGAATCTCGTTCTCATTCATTATCCTTTTCAAGTAGTCTTCACGATCCATTTTCTCCACATTTCCATTTGCGAAGTGAGATGACAATTCTCAACAATTGAGTCATCTCCTACATTCTCCATCTCATCAATGGAGTCATCTTCTTCATCAAGATCATCAAATTTGTCTCTTGATAAAGTATGAGCCATATCCCAATGAGTAGCTACACCAATCACCTCTAGAGCTACTTCTTCATCTATTTCTTCTATGGGATCACTAGTCAAAGCAACTTTACCATCTTCTTCAACTTCAACATGGGTGGCTCCAAATGTCGTGTAGTTAGTGACAAGCTCTTCTTCACTTGAAGGATCTTCTTCACTTTCATCCTCACTCAATGAGGTTGCCATTGCCTTTCCTTTCCTTCTATCCTTCAAGTTACTACACTCAAAGGAGATGTGCCCGAATCCTCCACATTCGTAGCATTGAACCCCCTTTGTTTGTTTTGGCTCGTCATCCTTGAGTTTGGCCTTCTTCTTAAGGTCATTTCCCTTGGAGCCAAAATCCTTCTTCTCGAACTTGACAAATTTCTTGAATCTTCTTATCAACAAAAACATGTCTTCGTCCGAGTCATCATCAACCTCCTTCTTGACATGCTCTGAAATCTTCAAAGCAATATTCTTCTTTTTCTTAGAAGGTGAGGTGATAGACTTTCTAGACTCATAGGCTAGAAGTCTTCCAATGACTTCACTTGGCTTCATATCCTTATACCCATCATTCTCTTCTAAAGCCGTAACTTTGGACTCGAACCTTTCAGGGAGAGATCTCATAATTTTCTGCTTGATTCTCCTATCCGAATACGGGTCACCAAGTTGATGACTTTGATTCACAATGTCCATCAACTTTACTTGGAAGTCATTGAAGTGCTCATGCTCTTCCATCCTAATGGTCTCAAAACTAGTTTGGAGGACTTTTAGTTTTGAATTCTTGACCACTTCGGTTCCTTCATGAGCCGTCTCTAGGATTTCTCATGCCTCTTTGGCGATCCTAGTAAGTTGAACCAACTTGTATTGGTTCTCATCCATGGCACATAGGATGGCATGCATCGCCTTTCTATTCCACTTAGATGTTTCAAACTCTTGCGCGTTCCATTGCGCCTTAGGCTTGAGAACATCTTCTCCTCCTCTAATAGGAGTTATCAAAGGTGGAGTGTATCCGTCTTCAACCGCCATCCATGCCCTATCATGGATTTGGCATAAGTATGCTTCCATCTTCCCCTTCCATGAGGAGTAATTATCGCCGGTGAGCAACAATGGCCTCACGCTCGACGCTCCCTCTTTGCTCATCCCAATATCACTCATAGTGTTTGGATGAATGCAAAATGTATAAAGAAATCAAACAATCACACACAATGCAAAACACACCAAAAGTGAGCAAGGATCACCTAAGTATATCTGGGAACCCGCTCTGATACCAATTGAAACAAATAACTCGGTGTGTTCAATATTAATCTAGAGGGGGGTGAATAGATTTTAACAAATTTTACCCAATTTTCACATTTAGTCAATTTTACGAAAATACCCTAATCTAGTCAATAACAATAACAAGTGTAATATGGTGCGGAATTATAAATGACACTTGATATTTACGTGGAAACCCTCACGGGAAAAACCACGGGCTGGTAAATGCGCCACACTCGAACCTCGAAATCCACTAATTGAAATGGAGTTTACAACCTATGTAGACCTCGTCTAACACTCCGGTTTATAACCCCCCACTTCTACCACGCGGGCCTTTAAAAGTGGTTCTAGTCCAATTTGCTTGTGTGACCACCTAATCCCGGTGTCCGACCTAATCCCGGTCTATCACATAAGACTTCAATTGCTTGCGATCTAAGCAACCTAATCCCGGAAGCTACAAGCAAGACTTACTTCTCAACGAAGAGATTACAACCTATGTGAATATATATAATACTCAACAAATGCAATGAGAGCTAGGCAACTCTATATACTTATCTAGGATGATTAGATGGCAATAAATGCAATCCTAGATATCAATGGCTAAATGACATGTCATAAAACTTAGTAAATCATAGATTAAATAACCTAGATGTTGCTATCAAAACACAACACTCAATCATGTCAACACAACAATCTCTATTTTGTATCTAGAATATATACTAAGCACCCTGCTACAGTACGAACCTCGCAGTACCCCGACACAGAGTTCAGCTAAGCATCCCGCTATAGTACCAACTAAACATTCCCCTACTCCATAAACATGATGCCTACTGGTTTACACTTCCAAACATAGCCACTCTGCCAAGCAAGAAGATATCAGGCAGCAAGATTCTTGAATCAGAATTTGAAAGCTCCATAAGAAACCCATCAAAATGCTGCCGTACAAAGGAGACGTGCTCCTTTCCGCCAAATAAGAATTCTATTTGAAGCAGGTCAACTCAGTTAGAGTCCTTCTAGGAAGGAAATATTTGCTACGAGATTAAACTCCTCCTAGGAAGGAAAGACTAGATTCCACGCGTAAAACTCCGAGATTATCTCCTAAAAAGAGGACGATCTTGCACGAGCCAAACCCTAGACCGAAATTATAGGAGTGCATGGCAAGCAACAGGACCTATATATACAACGTCTTACTCACTAGAAAAGGGGACCGAAAATCTTCTCCAGAAACCCCACATTCAAGTTCTACTTATCAACAGGCACAGATTCACCATCACCACGATCTCCATTACTTACCAAATCTCCATACATGGCTGTAACCCCAAATACATGGTTCATATATCTGTAATGCAAAGGGACGATCAATAAAAGCTTATTTTTGTTTGATTTCTTGTATTCCATATCGTACTTGCATTGATAAGAACATAATCGGTATCAAACTACGTGATATCCCTCCAACCAGGATCAATCTCGATCTTGGTCCATTTAAAGTTGTTATTTGGAATTCCATCCCATTAACGATTTTCATATAACACTTTTGGCATCGTCTGTGGGAAGGTATCCCAACCATTATTCAAAACGGCCTATTTCCTTAGCCAATGATATTCAGAATGAGACTCCGATCCTCTCAGGGTCATCCCGAGCCATCAGGACTCTAGTCCCTTGCTTCCCCAGAAAGAGCCCAGAGGCAGGGTAAGGGCACTAGGAACGAAAATCCTCTACTAGAGCCTCCGCCGGTTTCAAGCCCTGTCCCTCAAGACCCCGCTAGGCAGGAAGTCAATCGAGAAGTCTTAGAATAGCACGCTACAGCTTATTTAGAAGCTATCCGACTCCGGATGATAGCCCATGGGATCCCTTTTGAAGCAGCCGGGATCCCAGGAGATGCTGGCCCAAGTGTTCGGGCACCATTTTTCGACCGATTAGGTCCACCTCTCCTAGTCTGACAGGCGAAACTTAGACCCAGGCTAGTGAAGTTCGCAATTGAGGTTCCTTCTAGGAGGATTCAATCTCCACCAAAGCCAAGGGCAAAGGAGAGGGATCCGCATCTCGATTCAGAAGAAAGTGCCAAATCCCGAAGGAGCTCCAAAGATAAGCATCAGAGAGCTAAGCGAAAGGAGGTAGTCATTGATTCAGAGTCTTCGAATGAAGAGGGTTCAGTAGCCCGATTCGGAACGCCTGGAGGATCAGATGACGAGGATGGCGAAGGAGTTGGAGTAGTTAAAGAAGGGAAAACATCAAGGAATCCAGAAGAACCCCTTGGGCGAGATTAATGCACCTTTCTCCAAAAGAGTCAGAGAGGCAGGGTTGCCCCCCAAGTTCAGGATGCCTTTGGATAAGTATTCCAGAACAGAGGACCCTGTCAGCCATTTGGAAAGCTTTGTCCACCAGATGGAGGTCCAAAGTGTGACCAGGCTGGCTATGTGCAGAATGTTTCCTTCGACCTTGACTGACTGTGCCAAAACATGGTTCAGAAAGTTACCACCAGGTGGTGTCGATTCTTTTTCTAAACTCACCAAAGCTTTATGTGCATAGTTTCAGGGAATCAAACCCTGTCCCAAGGATCCTATCTTGCTCCAATATGTGGTTCAGGAGCGAGGTGAAACTCTGAGATCTTATGTGGAGAAGTTCTTAATGACTCGCTTTTTGTGTCGTTACCAAATTGCGAATTACCAAAAGAATGTTTATAAATTGAATCTTTACGCTAAATATTTTGAGTTTTGAAAACGAGTATTGTGGTAAGCTTAGAATTCGTTCCACAGGGAATTAGAGAAATATGTTGATTTAATTAGCTAATCTATAAACAATAAAATAAATCATAAATGATGAATGAGTGTATGGTTTGTCAAACCATCAAACATACATACAAAATTAACCTAACTAAAAATATGGTGATATGAAAAATAGAAGACTCACAATCTTGATAAGAAAAATGGATAAAATCAATTAGTAAGATAGCTAGGAAATAGATTGATTAACAATTGAATGTGGGTAAGCTAACTAGCTACTTTAATGTACCAATCTCATTATGTTAACCACTTAGAGGCTTAGATTAGTGGGGTTGATATACCCACCACTAATCTATCCTATCCAATGGGTTCTTAATCACATAAGGATTGTCAATCCACATATGAATATATAACAAATTACTCCACTCAAGATGGCAATTAACAAATGATATACAAGTCAATTATAATGAATGGAATCTAATTAATTTGAATGAATAGAACACATAAGAGATTCATTACAAGCTTAAGCTAAACCCACAACCAATTGATCCTCAAATCTATCCCCTAGATTAAGGGTTTAGTTACACATATTAGCAATAAATGAAAAGAAGTAAATAGTAAGGAAATAACCCTTGAGTGACCTTCTTTAAGCTTGATCCTTCTTCTCATCTATGCTCCTAAATGCAAGGAATGGAAGATGAGGATATGTCTAGAATTGTGGGTGTTTTGGTGGAAAGTGACTAAGGAAATTTGGTGGAGAAATGGTGGGGATAGGAATGATTGAGGGAAGGAATCAAGATTTGGTGTGAGTTTTTGGGTGGAAGAGATTAGTTCAAGGATAGAAAATGGAGGAATTTGAGAGATGATTAATCGAGGAAATGGAGATTGGTAGGAGAGAATAGGCTTTGAATGGCTTAGTTAGGGATTGGTTTTCAAATTGAAAAGAGGATGAATTTATAGTGTTTTCAAAATAGGTCACGGATGGCTAATTACCAAAACACCCCCTATATTTGTCAAAATTCTACTTTGGCAACTCTAGGGGGCCTTTCCGTAATTTTCCAGTCAAACTTCACCAATCAGAGCAGCACAGCAACATGGTCGCGGTTTGGCAAAAATGGTGACCTTGGGGATGCAAATGGCGACCTCATCAGGTGTGGGAATCAAGTCCCTGTCGCCATGGCGACCTCGAAAAGCCAAATGTCGACCTAGGGGCAAAATGGGAAAAATGGCGTGATTTTGGAGTGGCCGGATTTTGGCAAATTGAGAGGCCGAAATTGGACCGACCGGCCAGCCGGTCGGTTGGCCGTAATTTTGGGCCCAAAACCGGCCGGAGATAGGTCCGGGAAGGTCCCTTTCCGGCCGGTCAAGGGTTTGAAGGTGGGGTGCCATGGCTGCTGCTCGTGAGGCATGAAGAAGAAGGTGAACAGTTGGGGTTCATTTAGCAGGGAGATGGGGTGTAGTGGGCTGCTGCAACTTTGGAAACAAGCTGGGGTGTAATCAGGGGAGTGAAACGCACCGTTTCACTTATATACGTGGCGTGGGCCTGCCTCTTCTTCTTTGGGGCGTGTTTAGACAGAGAGTGGGGTGCGTTTAGAGGCCCGGCCTGCCTCTAAACGCGCTGTTTCACTTAAGCTGACGTGGCAGCGCTTGACTCCTCTAGGGTGCGTACAGAATTGGGTTGGGGTGTAATCAGACGTCCAAAGACCCACATCAGCCAACACGCACCGTTTAGCTGTCCACGTGGCACGCGCCTCTGGTTAATTGCAATTCGGTCCCTGTCTTCTTCTGAATTTACGATAATTTCAAAACTTCCTCCAATAATTACACTTTTGCCCCTTTTTTACCAAAATTACTCCAATGCCCCTGAATTCTATAAATACCTGAAAATACTCAATTAACACCATTAAATCACAAAATATTTCCCAAGAATCAAGCAAAAGGAGAAGGAAATGAGGGCCAAAATCATACGAATTTTGGTTCGATCAAATACCCCCAAAACTATCTTTTGCTAGTCCTCGAGCAAAACAATCACAAATCAACCCTTAAGGACATGCATCAAGCCATTTCAAATATTTTCAATAAAGTTCTAACTTACTCAAGCAAGGATCTACTATCCAATGATAATCATGCGAAACCAAAATGAGGAGATTAACACAATGATGCAATAGTGAGGACTTAAACATGTAGGATAATGTCAAGTAAAGATTAAAAGCATGCCACTCTAGATATGATTGTACGTAATGCGACCTTACATTCAAAATGCCAAAGTTTCAAAGCAAATGTGCTATTCGGTTTAGAATGTAATTCGCCTCGATCTAATCCTCACTAGATTTCTCTCTTTTCTTCTCTTTGATTCCTAGGTTTCACTCAAAAGTACATATGCAATATGAATTCATGTTATGGGCATCTAATTGATTGCAAATGATAATCATTAAAACACAATTTTCTGAAAATGGTCTCATGAATGGAATTGCAAATCATGAATGAGAAAGAACATGCGAAAACCAAAATTCACAAGCAGTCCATAATATTCTATGACATGCAATATTTAAGTGCAAATGAGACCTATACATGCTTAAAAGAGTGTTTGAGAGTGAGTGTTTAAAGAGTGAATATTTGACAACTCAAAGTACGCTTTTTAAGGCCGTGTTTGTGATCCTCACGGGAATCTCCACTATTAATTCCTAGCCTTTAAGCAAAATGATTATTCACCCTAACATTATGAGAAAAAGATTTACGCACTTTGTTCAATGACACCCTAAGTGGCATGATGTTAATCTAAACCAAACAATGGCAAATATGCACAATTCCTCACTACTTCATGTATAGCACAATCTCAACAAGCAAAGTATGCTTAAATATGGCATTATCGCAAGAATTTGAAAAATTAAGCTCAAATTTGAAAAATCAAGCAAAGTGAGTAAAGTGGTGTTGTGCAAATGTACCCCCAAACCTAAATTGGACATTGTCCTCAATGTTCATGGGAGGCAAAATTTTGCAAAAGGCACAACCCAACAAATCCAAAACAAAAGATGCATATATATCCACAAATAATCAATGTATTTTCAAAAATTTTGGCAAAGTGCTCTCTCATCCTATTATGCACAAAATCATCTAAAACGATGCTCAATCATGTATGGCATATACCTCAATATTCCTATAATTCAAAAATCAACAATTAAGCACATTCATCCTAAATCCACTACCAAAATTCATCTCACACCCTTATTCTAAGCAAAAACGAAATAGAGATAAAGGCATTCAAAATTGATGAGACTACTTAAAAATTTAAACTATGAAAGAAATATACCAAGTGGGTTGCCTCCCACCACGCGCTCTATTTAACGTCTAGGCAAGACGTGGCATGGTGCTTCCGCACTTTGAACTTCCAAAATGTCGCTTCCTTAGAGTTAAGGCCCTCGCCCTTCTTATGAGCACTCTTGGCTTGCTCGTCCCTCCAAGACTTGCAAGTTGACTTTGTTTCTTTCCAAGAGATAAAGAAACCTTTCTTTATGAACAAGCAACAAACACATGCTTCCTCAAGAAGCAATAGAAAATCTACACACTCACAAAACTCATTAGAAAGTTCCGGCAAAATTTACTCAATTCAAGCAATTGCCAACAATAGCTTGAAACACCAATTATTCAAAAGAAATAAACAAATTAAGCAATCAAACAAAAAGCATAAAAATAAAATGCACCAATATTTTCAATGTTGTGCACATGGGGTGGGATTAGGATGAACTAAGGGTGGTTTGATCAAGTTGGGAAATTCACTCTTCTTTACAATCCAAATAAATGTAGATGATTTCCCCATCATTTCCTTTCCCTTCTTTCTCATTTGGTTCATTGAATCTTTCCTCACCCAAATTTTTCTTATCCTAGGTGGACTCCTCCTATTCCTAGGCTTCTCAACCCATACCTTCCTAACATGCCTATATGTCTCTCTATGTCTAAAATTCCCTCTAGTGCCTTGCCTCTCATTTTCATGGTTTGGTGGTCTCAAGTGACCTATCTTATGGCAATGATGGCACATGGTGATAGAGTTAGGAATGATACCTTCTTGGTGGTTCTTTGTTGGAGGTGGAAGTGGAGGGTTCTCATTCCTCCTTTTTGACTTTCTCCTCCTTGCTTTGCTAGGATTCGGCTCCTTGACCTTGGCACTTGAAGATGCTTGACTCAAGTCGGGCATTTCTTCTCTTTCTTGCTTAGACCATAAAGTTTCGCAAGGTGGTCAACTTCCTTCGTCTTCATTATCTCCAAAGCCTTGTCCCTTGTTTGAATTTCGGCTTGCATTAGCCGCATCCTCCTTGCAAAGTCCTCCTTGGTCTCTTCAAGCTCCTTCAATGTTGTACTCTTTTCGGCCTCACGTCTCTCAATTTGTTCTTCGAATTCTTTGATCTTGGTGGAGACTTCGCCATTTTGCTTCTTGAGAGTACCATTTTCGGCTCTAAGCATCTTTACTTCAAGAATGATTTTCTTGTTCAATTCTTGAAGCATGCTCTCCCTTGTTTTTCCTAAGGCTTCCTTGCCTTCTAACTTCTTCTTCAAGAGTTGTATCTTCCCTTCATAATCCTTGGTGATTTCCTCTTGTTGTAGGGAAGTTGTCATGATTCCTTCTTGAAGTAGAGCATTTTCTTTTTTCAATAGATCCATCGCCATCACTAGGTCTTCACTCATGCTCAAAATCTTCTTGTTAATCTCTAGTGTGATCTTGCATAGATCTTCTTCCTTCGATTGATACAAGACTTCTATGTTGTGTTGAGTTGTGGCATTGATGGAGTTGTTGAAATTTTCTTCAAACGTGGACTCATTTCCTTGGTCCGGCCAACTAGATGACGTATAGTCATTCCTATCTTCCGACGGCCTACTCATTGGCGCGTAGCTTGGCCTCGAGTTTTGTATGAGGAAATCCATAGAGTCCTGAAACAAAAATAAACAAAAACTACCAAAGAAGTGAAAAGAAACTAAAAAGACTAAAAACAACTAAGAGACTAAAAATTAATAAAAACTAACAAAGAAATGAAAATAACTAAAAAGACTAAAAACAACTAAGAAAAGCTAATTGAATCAACTATCGCTTTAATTCCCCGGCAGCGGCGCCATTTTAATGACTCGCTTTTTGTGTCGTTACCAAATTGCGAATTACTAAAAGAATGTTTATAAATTGAATCTTTACGCAAAATATTTTGAGTTTTGAAAACGAGTATTGTGGTAAGCTTAGAATTCGTTCCACAGGGAATTAGAGAAATATGTTGATTTAATTAGCTAATCTATAAACAATAAAATAAATCATAAATGATGAATGAGTGTATGGTTTGTCAAACCATCAAACATACATACAAAATTAACCTAACTAAAAATATGGTGATATGAAAAATAGAAGACTCACAATCTTGATAAGAAAAATGGATAAAATCAATTAGTAAGATAGCTAGGAAATAGATTGATTAACAATTGAATGTGGGTAAGCTAACTAGCTACTTTAATGTACCAATCTCATTATGTTAACCACTTAGAGGCTTAGATTAGTGGGGTTGATATACCCACCACTAATCTATCCTATCCAATGGGTTCTTAATCACATAAGGATTGTCAATCCACATATGAATATATAACAAATTACTCCACTCAAGATGGCAATTAACAAATGATATACAAGTCAATTATAATGAATGGAATCTAATTAATTTGAATGAATAGAACACATAAGAGATTCATTACAAGCTTAAGCTAAACCCACAACCAATTGATCCTCAAATCTATCCCCTAGATTAAGGGTTTAGTTACACATATTAGCAATAAATGAAAAGAAGTAAATAGTAAGGAAATAACCCTTGAGTGACCTTCTTTAAGCTTGATCCTTCTTCTCATCTATGCTCCTAAATGCAAGGAATGGAAGATGAGGATATGTCTAGAATTGTGGGTGTTTTGGTGGAAAGTGACTAAGGAAATTTGGTGGAGAAATGGTGGGGATAGGAATGATTGAGGGAAGGAATCAAGATTTGGTGTGAGTTTTTGGGTGGAAGAGATTAGTTCAAGGATAGAAAATGGAGGAATTTGAGAGATGATTAATCGAGGAAATGGAGATTGGTAGGAGAGAATAGGCTTTGAATGGCTTAGATAGGGATTGGTTTTCAAATTGAAAAGAGGATGAATTTATAGTGTTTTCAAAATAGGTCACGGATGGCTAATTACCAAAACACCCCTTATATTTGTCAAAATTCTACTTTGGCCCCTCTAGGGGGCCTTTCCGTAATTTTCCTGTCAAACTTCACCAATCAGAGCAGTACAGCAACATGGTCGCGGTTTGGCACAAATGGTGACCTTGGGGATGCAAATGGCGACCTCATCAGGTGTGGGAATCAAGTCCCTGTCGCCATGGCGACCTCGAAAAGCCAAATGGCGACCTAGGGGCAAAATAGGAAAAATGGCGTGATTTTGGAGTGGCCGGATTCAGGCCAATTGAGAGGCCGGAATTGGACCGACCGGCCTGCCGGTCGGTTGGCCGTAATTTTGGGCCCAAAACCGACAGGAGATAGGTCCGGGAAGGTCCCTTTCCGGCCAGTCAAGGGTTTGAAGGTGGGGTGCCATGGCTGCTGCTTGTGAGGCATGAAGAAGAAGGTGAACAGTTGGGGTTCATTTAGCAGGGAGATGGGGTGTAGTGGGCTGCTGCAACTTTGACTAAAATGGGGTGCATTTAGAAACAAGCTAGGGTGTAATCAGGGGAGTGAAACGCACCATTTCACTTATATACGTGGCGCGAGCCTGCCTCTTCTTCTTTGGGGCGTGTTTAGACAGAGAGTGGGGTGCGTTTAGAGGCCCGGCCTGCCTCTAAACGCACTGTTTCACTTAAGCTGACGTGGCAGCGCTTGACTCCTTTAGGGTGCGTACAGAATTAGGCTGGGGTGTAATCAGACGTCCAAAGACCCACATCAGCCAACACGCACCGTTTAGCTGTCCACGTGGCACGCGCCTCTGGTTAATTGCAATTCTGTCACTGTCTTCTTCTGAATTTACGATAATTTCAAAACTTCCTCCAATAATTACACTTTTGCCCCTTTTTTACCAAAATTACTGCAATGCCCCTGAATTCTATAAATACCTGAAAATACTCAATTAACACCATTAAATCACAAAATATTTCCCAAGAATCAAGCAAAAGGAGAAGGAAATGAGGGTCAAAATCATACCAATTTTGGTTCGATCAGTTCCATAAGGAGGTCGTCCAGATGGGAGTATTCAACGAGAAGGAGACTCTAGCCAACTTTCGGAGGAACTTATGGGCTGGCAGATTATTCCGGTCATTTGCCAAGCATCCTCCAAAATCGTACCAGGAAGCCTACAACCGGGCTCTGGAACAGGTGGACATTGAGGAACAACTCTGGATCAAAATCGAGCACGATGAAGCCCGATTAGCACCACGCCCTAAGAAGGAAGCTCCGAAGCCCGCACCAATTAGGAAATTTCACAATCAACCTTCGAACCGGTCTACTTACAAGCTACCTCATATTCCTTCATACTAGGAAAGGTATCCGGTCAGGAGATCACCTCCCAGAGAGATTCCCCTGAAGAGGGGAACCAGGGTGGCAAGAGAGGAAGAAGGGTATAATCACTACACCCCTTTCAATGCTTCCCGAGAAACTATTTATCTCACTATTCGGGATAAGGGTCTACTCAGAAAGCCGGGTCCCATGAAAATCCCGGTTGACAGGAGGAATCAATACAAGTATTGCGACTTCCATGAGGATATAGGGCACAATACCTCAAAATGCTACAGCCTTCGCAACCAGATAGAAGGATTGGTAAGGGGAGGTCTTCTAACTGAAGTTTTGCAGCAGGTACGAGACAGCATCAAAGAAAGGAAACAGGTTCAGAGCGGGAAGTAGGAGGCAACATAAAGAATGAGAGATTGGGAGAAGGATCATATGCAGCAGATCTAGGTGATCCACACCATCAGTGGATGCCCTACCCTAGCTAGAACCTCCAATAATTCAAGAAAGAATCACGCAAGGAAGATTCCCAGACTTGATGCTGATCACGAGGTACTCAAAGTCAGTAGTGGATCCCGGGATCAATCTCGCTCCACCAAAATCATCTTCACGGAGGAGGATGTCTATAATATAGTTCAGCCACATGATGACCCTATGGTAGTCACAGTACAAATCGCCAACTGCTTGGTGCATCACGTCCTGATAGATACAGGAAGCAGTGTTGATATTTTGTTCAAAAAGGCTCATGAGCAGCCCAACTTGAAGAATTCTTGCTACAACAGTTGCACTTCCCTTCTGTACGGATTCACAGGAGACTCAGTGATGCCGATGGGGATGAAGATTTTGCCGGTGATAGTTGGAGAAGCTCCCCTACAACAGAACATAATGACAGAATTCATTGTAGTGGACACCCCGTCTGCATATAATGCGATATTGAGCAGGCATTTCTTGTCAGGGATCAGGGGGGTGCTGTTCATTTACCACAATGTGTTGAAGTTTCTGGTGGGAACAGGAGTAGTAGAAGTAAGAGGAAACCAGCAGGCAGCTCGCAATTGTTACGCGGTGTCCACCAACCCCGCTGCATTAGCTAAACAATGCGCATAGGTAACCAGTGACCCAGGTCCGAGAGCGACAGAGCGAGATGATTATGTCTTGGAAGAAGGAGAGGTGCCAGACATAATCGTGGAGGAGCCAGAAGAAGAAGAGTGTGGTTGAACCAGTGGGCACCCCGCAGAGCAGTTAAAGGAGGTCCTGATCCGGAGAGAAGATCCGACAAAGACTGTAAAAGTAGGAGGAGGTTTGGACCCGGAAATTAAGAAGGATTTGGTAGAGTTTCTCAGAGAGTATAACAACATCTTTGCTTGGAGCCATGAGGAGATGTCTGGCATTCCTCTTAGCCTGGCTACCCATAGGTAGGCAGTATATGTAACTTTCAAGCCAGTTAAGCAGAAGAAAAGACACTTCAATGCCGAATGGAACGCTGCGCTTTCGAGAAGAGGTTGACAAGCTTTTGAAGGCTGGATTCATCAGGGAATCCCTGTACCCCGAGTGGATCGCCAATGTAGTTATGGTAACCAAGTCTAACGGGAAGTGGCGAATGTGTGTGGATTACACAGATCTCAACCGGGCTTGTCCCAAGGATAGTTTTCCTCTGCCTAAGATAGACCAGCTCATTGACTCCACTGCAGGAAACAAGCTCCTAAGCTTCATGGATGCTTTCTCGGGATACAGTCAAATCATGATGCATCCTTCAGATCAGGACAAAACTAGCTTCATCACCGAGCAAGGCCTCTACTGCTATAAGGTAATGCCATTCGGACTCAAAAATGCAGGTGCCACCTATCAGCGTATGGTGAACAAACTGTTCAAGGAGCTGATAGGGAGATCCATGGAAGTGTACATAGATGACATGATCACAAAATCTCCAGAAGCATGACAACATACAGGGGACTTACGCCAGACCTTCCAGGTAATAAAGCAGAACCAGATGAGGTTGAACCCCGCTAAGTGTGCATTCGGGGTAGCAGCAGGCAAATTCCTAGGATTCATGGTGCATGAAAGGGGAATTGAGGCTAATCCTGAGAAGATCAGAGCCATTCTAGATCTCGAGTCCCCTACAACTCTCAAGCAGGTACAAGGATTAACCGGATGAATAGCAGCCTAGAACCGGTTCATATCCCGCTCCACAGATAAATGTCTCCCATTTTTCAAAGTCATCAAGCAGGGGAAGAAGATGAAGTGGGATGAGCAAAACGAGAAGGCTTTTCAAGCTTTGAAGAAATACTTGTCAAGTCCACTACTACTGGTAAAGCCGACCCCGGGGGAAGAGCTCCAACTCTACCTAACAGTTTCTGAAGTTTCTACTAGTGGAAATCTGGTGAAAGAATGCAACGACGGAGTGCAGAGACCAATCTACTATGTGAGCCGGGCTTTTACTAAATCCGAGAAAAACTATACTCTACTAGAGAAGCTCGCCTACGCCTTGGTGACCACATCCAGGAAGCTTCAACCTTATTTTCAAGCTCACACCATCGCGGTTGTCACAGATCAACCATTGAGACAATTCCTCCAAAGGCCAGATGTGTCAGGAAAGTTGGTACTATGGGCCCTAAGTTCACACAATTCGAAATCAAATACAAAGCAAGAGCCATGATCAAAGCCCAAGCCCTGGCGGACTTCATAGTGGAGTTTAGCCCAATTCCGAACCCGGGCAAATCAATAGACCCAGATCCGGATCAAACCAATCCGGAATGGCCTGAAGACAGTAAGATTTTGGTTCTTTACACGGATGGAGCTTCGAACCAGTCGGGATGCAGAGCCGGGATCGTCTTGATCGACCCCGCTGGAGCTGAGTGCAGTCATTGCTTCAGGTTTGTGTTCAGAGCTACCAACAACGAAGTGGAGTATGAAGCTCTGTTAGCAGGATTGAAAGTAGCAGGAGCCTTGGAAGCTGAGTACCTTCTAATCAAGAGTGACTCCCAACTAGTGGTCAATCGGGTGACAGGTTTGTACCAAGCAAAAGGTGACAACATGGTGGCCTATTTGGCTAAAGTTCAAGAAGCTATGAGGAAGTTTAAGGGTGTAAGGATAGAACAGGTACCCAGAGAGAAGAACCATCGCGCAGATGTCCTGGCTAAGATTGCCACAGGAGAAGGGCATGCTTTGCCAAAAGGAGTACCCCTTCAATTGGTTCCCTTCCCCAGTATAGCAAAGGAAGCAGGAGTCCTTCCTGTGAGCCGCCCCCCATGCTGGATGGATCCAATAGCAAATTATCTCCAAAGTGACACTCTCCCAACAGATCCGGAACAAGCCCGATGGCTTAAGAGGATAGCTACTCGATACTGCATGATAAAAGGGTACTTATACCGTAAGGGGAAATCTCTCCCTCTACTCAGATGTCTCCATCCCGATGATGCGCGCTGGGAGCTCAAAGAGGTACACTTAGATGATTGTGGTAATCATGTATCAGGTGAAACTTTGGCTTCCCAGGTAATCAAGATGGGTTACTACTGGCCGACTATACACCAGGATGCAAGGCAGTTTGCACGATCCTGCTATGCTTGTCAGAAAACAGCAAACCTCCATCATCTCCCACTAGAAAAACTCTCATCCATCAGTACTCCTTACCCCTTTGCGCTCTAGGGACTAGACCTGATCGGGCCACTGTAGGGAAAAATATACCGTAAAGTACACGCAGCGGAAGCGAGACTAAAAAAAAATATGTTTAGTAGCTTTTAAAAAATTTTCCTTTTATGAACCTTAAACCCTTTTAATCAATTAAAGATATATTTTATCTAACAAAAGAAGAATACCTTTTGTCGCGTGATCCGATTGACTTACGTCGATGGTAATCCGTAAGATCTTCAATCCTAGCACGAACGTGGATCACCTAGGAGCGTGGTCTCCCTTTTCTTTGAATTGCAAGCCTGTGATTGGATAAAACAAACTTTTCTCTTCTTTGTTAGTCACAAAAACAATCAAAAGAATACTAAGATTATTCCGGTCACTTTTGAGTTCTCAATCTTATGATCGAAACTCGCATGAACCTAGATCGATGTTGTATACACAAGCTTATTGATGAATAAGCAAATAGTATACCATCAAAGAATAATCTATGTCTCTTTTTGTTTTAGTAGAATAAAAGTTATCTTTCTATGAATTGAGAAGAAGAAGAAAATAGAATTAAGCACACCAAAACCCCTAAGTGGCCGAAATCTATAAGTCCACTTATATATGTGGCAAAATTTTCTTTCTTTCTTTTTACTAGGGTGGCCGAATTCTCTAACCTAAAAGGGACTAGGGTTGCCGCAATACTCAAGCCAAAAGGAGTTTGTATTGCACCCTAATTCCTATTTAGTTTAAGACTTCCAAACCCTAATCCAACTCATAAATCTTTTATTCTTTTATTTGACTAAATAAAAAGACTTCTTATTTGATTAAATAAATAAAATTAATTATTTATTTCCTTGTCAAACAAGTCTTTTAATTTAAGTATACTACTACCAATAGTATACCTTTAGGAATCATATTTCCTAATCAGAAAAGATTTGTTTCTTAATTAAACAATTAATTAATAAATAAATTAATTCTTATTTAATTAAACAATGAAACAAAATAATATATAAGGTTAATTAATTCACCTTGCCACCCCATATAAACATATTGGGCCATATATTATTTTCTTATTTCATTTAATCCATAGGACTTTAAATAAAAAGCCCACATGTGAACTAGACCCATTCTTACTAAAAGAAACAAGCCCACATGTCATTCATTAATATATAAATATAATTGAGCAGCCCATTACATAAATAATGTGCAAATTATATTCTTAATATATTAAATGCAATTCTAGATGGACCCTAAATTGGTCTGGTAGAATATATCAAGTGATCCATGCAAGTCCGTGTGGATTGGGGATCTTGGCGGGCTATCTAAATTTAAGCATCAATAGACATAACCTAATCACAATCAACAAATGATTCACTTAGGTCCGATTCATTAATTTTAACTCATTCCACTAAAGAGCTAAAATTGAACTCTTAAATAAAGAAAGAAAAGGAAGATGTTTCCTCATTCATACCCTAGACAATCATGTTGGAGATAGTGTATCCTCGTGATTAATATCAGTAATCGCCAAGAGTTCATAGACCGCCTATAACTCTCCAAGTTACCATATTTACTCATATGACCACGTTTTGAACTTGGATATTTTGACTGTCTAGAAGCCATGTTTTCAATAGACACTATCGAAAACTCAACGTTGAGATTTAATATCCAATTACCTCAAAACATCAATATGATGATATTATACTCTCATTTGATAAATGGAGCCACGATGTCCATATCTATAAATGAAGTCCTCTATCGATTAACAAATGAATATCACCAAACTATCGAGGATAGACTATGCGATATAATCGTACTCATTGATAATTCAAATGATATCACTTGCAACCATAAGTCCATCATTTATCTCAGGATTAAGATAGACTCTCCGATTGTCCTGATAATGAAATAAATTTTATCTACTGACGGTTATAGATAAAGTATTTCATTGTGATCCAGTTCAATGCACCCAGTGCACTAGATTCTTTTGCTCGAAGACACTCCGATGATTTTAGACTCATCATATCTCATTTGATCCCACTCAAATGCTAGCAAAAGAATTCTACAACTTTAACAAGATAAAGGTGCCCAACCCTTAACTTAAGTTGTGAACAATATTCAAGACTAACTAAAGAATTGTGTCTACCACATACATATCCAGATGTACGAACAATTCTTCTTTTCTCATAGTCTTTAGACCTTATGATTATTTACTTTGACAATTATAATATTAAACTATAAATGCTATAAGATTTGTTTAAACCAGAAATCATTTTATTAATATGAAAAAGATTGTTAATTACAATATTACACTCTTGCTATTGAGCATAATCCTAACAATCTCCCACTTGCGCTATAGCAAATGAGTCATATCTGATCAAACCAAAATTGGTATGATTTTGGCCCCTCTTTCCTTCTCCTTTTGTTTGATTCTCGGGCATTATTCTGTGATTTAATTGTGAAAATTAAGTGTTTTCAGGAAATTCTAGAGTTCAGGGGCATTGGAGTAATTTTGGTGAAATAGGGGTAAGAGTGTAAAATATGGAGGAAGAATTGAAGTTTTTGTGAATTTTGAAGGATGTAGGGACTGAATTGAAATTTGCCAAGCAAATCACAATAGCCCACGTCACCTGGGAGTGAAACGGTGCGTTGCACATTAGGTGGGCAGGCTGTCAGGCCCAAATGAGGCAGTCCAAGGCGCGCCCAAATGCTAGGCCCAAAGGGCAGCAGCCCAACCTTTGAAGATGATTGAAACGGTGCGTTTCAATGGAAGTGGGGCAGCCTAGTTGGGCCAGACGCGCAAGGCCCCAAAGCTTGACCCAATCAGCACCTGAACGCACCCCAAGCAAGTCCAAACGAGCCCCACCTGATGCACAGGCCCAATACGCGCGCCCCATCTCTGCAGCAGCCCAACTGCACCCTTTTCTTGTCCTAATTGCAGCCCTATCCCTTGCTAAATGCACCCCCCTTTAGACAGAAATGCTGCAGCCCATTGCACCCCATCCGATTGCTAAATGAACCCCAACCACTATTCATCATCTCCTTCCTTCCTCACGCGTGCAGCAGCCTTCATCCCAAAACGTCGCCGTTTGGTTTCTCCTTCTTCCGACCGTTTTCCAGCCTATTTCCGGTCGGTTTCCGACCAGAATTAATGCCCAAGCGACCGGCTGCTCGGTCGTTCCTTTCCCGGCGTCCCGATCAACCGGAATCCTGCCACTCTAAATCATGCCATTTTCTCCCCATTTTGCCCCTTGGTCGCCATGGCGACAGGGACTTGATTCCCACACCTGATGAGGTCGCCATTTGCATCCCCAATGTCGCCATTTGTGCCAAACCGCGACCCATCTGCTGTGTTTCTCTGATTGGCCAATTTTGGCTGGAAAATTACAAGATCACCCCCTCTGTTGGACTAAATGGTAATTTGCCATGGTCAGGGGTGTTTTGGTAATTTTCCACCCGAGACCTAATTTGAAAATCATATAAATTCATCACATTTTTCCTCTTTTGGACAACTCTTGACAACCAAGAAATCTCCTTTCTCCACCATTCCTTTTCTCTCCATTTTCTCTCCTACCTAAACTTAACATCTAGATTACCTCCCCTAATCATTCCTTTTCTTCCCATCTTCTCCACAAATCTCCTTAGTCACTTCCCATTTGACTCCACCCATCTAGACACATCCTCATCATCCACTCTTTACACAAGGAGCATCAAAGGCAAGGAAAGGATCAAGCTTACAAAAGGAGACCCATGGGTGATTTCCTAATCTTTTACTTGCCTTCCCTTTGATTGTAATATGTGTAATTAAATCCCCTTTCTAGGGTTTTGATGTGAGAATATTTGGATTGGGATTTGCTTAAGCTTTAATATATTTTAATTTCTATTTGTGTTCTATTCATTTTATAATTAGATTCTTTGCATTATATAATTGACATGTATACCCACTAGTTGATTATAATCTTGCTTAGGATAATTTGTTATATAATCTTGATTGGATTGACAACCTTGATGGATTGAGAACTTAGTGAATAGGATAGATTGTCGGAGGGTATATCAACCATGATAATCTAAGCCGTTAATTGTAACAAATCGATCCCGCCGTGACCCCCTTTCCTTAATCGGTTAGGCATTGCGGTGGGAAATTGTTTAGGGTTCATAATAATGACCTAAACACATTTTAGAAATCAATTGGTTAACATTTATGAGATCCGTTCACTAAAGTAGCTTGATAAGCATTTCCCGTAATTCATTTGTGATCCCATTAATTCCCTAGCTATTCTCTTAATTGTTTATTCCATTATCTTATCTAGATTTGTTAAGTATTCTTTTATTAGTTATTAGGTTTATTTTTCATGTATGTTTGATGGCTTGACAACCCATTCACTCATCCATATTTTTATGATTTATTTTATTGCATATAGATTAGTTAATTTATTCAACATATTACTCTAATTCCCTGTGGAACGAACTCTAAGCTTACCACAATACTCGTTTTCAAATCTTAAAATATATTGCGTAAAGATTCATTTTATAAACTTTCTTTTGGTAATTCGCAATTTGGTAACGACACAAAAAGCGAGTCATCAATATCTCTCAAGCCCATGTTCTCTAGGTGCCCATCGAAACTCTTCTGAGGTAGAGCCTTTGTGAAGGGATCTGCTAGATTCTCTGCTGACGCGATTTTGGTAATCGTCACGTCACCTCTTTGAACAATCTCCCTTAAAAGATGATACTTTCTTTCAATGTGTTTACCTCTCTTGTGACTTCTTGGTTCTTTCAAATTAGCCACTGCTCCACTGTTGTCACAGTTGATAGTGATCTAATTATTCGCACTAGGAACCACTTCCAAGTCAATCAAAAATTGGCGGAGCCAAACAGCCTCTTTGGCAGCCTCGCATGTAGCAACATACTCAGCTTCCATGGTGGAATCAGCAATGCAAGATTGCTTGATACTCCTCCATATAACTGCTCCTCCTCCAATAGTAAACACAACCCCTGATGTGGATTTTCTGGAGTCAGAATCTGATTGAAAATCAGAATCTATATACACAACGGGAATTAAATCCCCTCCAGAATATACAAGCATATTAACTCTCGTTCTCTTAAGATACTTGAAAATATGCTTGACTGCCGTCCAGTGATCAGGACCAGGTTTCGATTGAAACCTGCTTACTATGCCAACAGCAAAACAAATATCTGGTCTAGTACAGATCATTGCATACATGAGACTTCCAACTGCCGAGGCATATAGAACTCTACTCATGAATTGCTCTTCATGCTCATTCTTAGGAACTTGTTCCTCAGAAAGCTTGATTCCATGTCTGAAAGGTAACGTACCTTTCTTGGAATCCTGCATGGAAAACCTAGACAAGATCTTGTCTATGTATGAAGCTGGGGATAATGCAATCGTTCTATTCTTTCTATCCCTTATAACTTGGATACCTAGAATAAAACTTGCTTCTCTTAAGTCCTTCATATCAAATCGTTTTGCTAACCATTCTTTTACTGATGTCAATACACCTACATCGTTTCCGATGGGTAGTATATCATCAACATAAAGAATCAAGAATACCAACTTGTCGCCCTTAATCCTTTTGTATACACAAGGTTCGTCAAGATTCTGAATAAATCCAAAAACCTTTGACAGCTTGATCGAACCTTATGTTCCAAGATCTGGATGCTTGCTTTAATCCATATATGGATTTCTGCAACTTGCATACCTTTTCCATTTGGTCATTTTCAATGAATCCCTCTGGTTGCATCATGTAGATGCTTTCGTCAAGACTTCCATTAAGGAAAGCTGTCTTGACGTCCATTTGCCAAATCTCTAGATCTAAAGATGCTGCAATGGATAAGAGTATCCTAATGGATTTAAGCATGGCCACAGGAGAGAAGGTTTCCTCGTAATCGATACCTTCTTTCTGTGTATACCCTTTAGCTACCAATCTAGCTTTAAAGGTTTCCACCTTTCCATCCATACCTCTTTTCCTCTTGTATACCCACTTGCACCCAATGGGTTTTATCCCTTTAGGCAAGTCTACAAGGGACCAGACTTTGTTATCGAACATAGATTCAATCTTAGATTGCATTGCCTTTTGCCAATGGCGACTATCAACATCCTCCATAGCTTCCTTGTACGTGTAGGGATCATCATCGTCCGGGAGATTCTCCACTGATTCTCCTAGACCGATGTATCTTTCGGGTTGTGTTCTAACCCTCCCACTATGACGAGGAATGGTAGGTTGTTGACCTTGTGTTGGATCGGAACTTACAATTGGGTTTGGTTGTGTAACCTCTCGTGGAATTGTATCTCTTGACATCTCATTCAGGACAATTCTACTTCTAGGCACAAAATCATTCATATAGTCCTTTTCCAGAAATTTAGCATTTGTCGAAACAAATACTTTAAGATCTGAAGGACTATAAAAATAATATCCTTTAGTTTCTTTCGGATACCCTACAAATATACATGTTTCCGAACGGGACTCCATCTTTTCTGTCTTTCCTTTTAACAAATGCGCAGGATAACCAAATATCCTTAAGTGTTGTAAACTAGGCTTGCCCCCAGTCCACAACTCATGCGGTGTTTTAGGAACAGACTTAGATGGTACATCGTTTAGAATGTATATTGCAGTTTGTAAAGCATATCCCCAGCAAGAAATAGGAAGTGTTGAATAACTCAACATAAACCTAACCATATCCAAAAGAGTTCTATTTCTCCTTTCTGCTACCCCATTTTGTTGAGGTGAACCTGGTGCAGAAAACTGAGAAACTATCCCATTATCAATAAGATATTGCTGAAACTCACCAGATAGATATTCTCCACCACGATCAGATCTCAAGATTTTTATGTGTTTCTTAAGCTGATTTTCCACTTCAGCTTTAAATGCTTTGAACATGTCAAAAGCATCCGACTTATGTCGCATGAGATACACATAGCCAAATCTTGAGTAATCATCTGTGAAAGTGATGAAGTACTCATATCCACCTCTAGCTTGAATGCTCATAGGTCCACATACATCTGTGTGTATCAATCCTAAACATTCAGTAGCTCTGGCACCTTTGGCAGAGAACGTCCTTTTGGTCATTTTTCCTTCCAAACAAGATTCACAAGTTGGTAGGTCATCAACCTTTAAGTCACTCAAAGGTCCGTCACATACCAATCTTTTAATCCTATTAAGGTTAATATGACCTAGGCGTAAATGCCATAGATAGGTTTCATCTTTTGATAATTTAACTCTTTTATGATTAGGTTCCGTTATTTCTGTGTCTAACGAGTGAGAGATATTTCTATGCAAAAAGTATAGACCGTTTTCCAATGTACCTTTGCAAATAATTTTGTCATTCTTACTAATAATAAAAACTTTATTAAAAGTAACCGAATATCCAAATTTATTCAAACAAGAAACTGAAATTAAATTCCTCTTGAATTGAGGTACATAATAAACGTCTATTAAATCTAAATGCCTTCTAGAATCCAAACAAACTCTAATATCTCCCACTGCACTTGCAGAGACTAACGTTCCGTTGCCCAAGCGCAAATTGATTTCACTCTTACTCAGCCTTCTCCTTTCTTGGAACCTCTGCAAGGAATAACAAACATGATTAGTGGCTCCAGAGTCTATGATCCAAGAATCTGTAGAATCTGCCAAAAAACATGTTTCAAGATAATTCACATTACCTTCTTCCTTCTTGTTCTGGGACTTTGGGCAATTTCTTTTCCAATGTCCCTTTTCACCACAAAGGAAGCATTTCCCTTTGATCTTGGTTACTTTCTTGGTCTCCTTCTTGGTAGGCCCAAGTTGCTTTTTCTTCTGTTGTTTCTTGACCTTCTAACGAGTCTTAACAGTAGCAACTTTACCCACCACATGAATCTCTTGACCTTTGCTTTTCACAAGGATCTTTTCAGCACTTTGAAAATCTTGCATCAGGCTCTGTAAGGTGTATTCCTTTTTGTTCAAAGTGTAGTCCAATTTGAACTGATCAAAAGAATCTGACAATGAATTGACAACCATATCAATTTTTGTCTCACCATCTATCTCAGCGCCATGCAGTTCAGCAATGTTGAGATGTGCTATGACTTTCATCATGTGATCCTTCACAGCCTGTCCAAGTTTCATCCTAAGATTCATAAAAGCAGTCACTGCCTCTCTCTTAGTCGTCCTAGACTTCATAGCAAACATCTCCTCTAGAGAAATCATTATATCAGCAGCAGACTCCATTCCTTCATGCTGCTGTTGCAACACGTCGGAGATAGTGGCCATAATATAACATTTGGCCATATCATCTGAAGTCTTCCACTGCTCATACTCATCTCTTTGCATTATGCTAGATTCATTATTAGGAGCAGGTGGTTTAGGAGTAGTTAGAACAAACTTATGTTTTTCACTTTGCAGCAACAACCCAATTTTCCTTTTCCATGTTACATAATTATCTCCAGTTAAAGTGTTATCTTTCAGGATGTTCATAAGTGATGGGGTCACGATTTCTGAATAAAAACAAAACATATATAAGTAAATAATCATTATAAAGCACTTTAAATATTTATCTTGAATTAAATGAATAACTCAATCATAAAAATTCAACGGTGATCTAACACCCATAAATGTTACGCCTCCTTTGGGAGTTCGCACCATTTACTAGTTAGACTAGGTCCCACCTAATTGTTAACATAACAACCAGCGTTTTCAATTTTAGCCTTGCAATTTTGCTGACAAGAACTCTTGGGAGGTTATCAACAAAATTACATTGAGTGTGTTACCAAGATATCGACCCTCAACTTTCTCTCACGAAAATCCCTCCTTGGGGAGTAGATCTCGTTTGAGTCCATTGTCTAGTCTATCCTTGTAAGGAAGTATATTGCTAAATTCCATTCATGGACGCCCCTTGGGGGGATTACCAATAAATAATTAAGCTCAACTAATCTTGGAAGCCATAGGTGTTACAAAAACACCTTCTCCCACTCAATTATTTAAGGCGTGTGATTAAATCCCATAGAATGATTTACCAAGTTATCTAGATGCCAATTTAGATACCTAAATCATTCAATGCATGTTCATACCAAAAGAGATATATGAGTGGCACTCCTATTCTATATGTCATGTTATCATACAATAACAAATATTGTAATATTTAAGCATAAATTAAATAGCAACAATTTTGGCCCATCCTAGAAAAACAAGTAAATTACAATTGTTTAGGAATACAAGATCTTCAAGTGGCCCATCAACCATAAGCTCATCCTTCGGCCTTCTCCCATGGGCGTGCACAGCCCACAACCCCACAAAGGGGCTGCCATGCGCAGCCCATAAGGCCACACAAGGCTGCCATGCGCAGCCCAATCCACTCCTAGGGTGCGCACGGTGCTCGTTCTCGGTTCCGGTTGCTTCGTTTTTCTTCGTGTCTTCGAATCTTCAACACCCAAATATATTACAGCAATATAAAATAATAAATACTGCAATATTAATTTTTTTTTTATTCACTGCAGTATTTTTTATACATAAAAAAACTGCACTAAAAAATAAAATAAAAAAAACTGCAGTAGTATTTAAAAAAAAAATACTGCACCTATATATAAAAAAAATAAAACCTAGCAACTACCAAGAAGGAATTATGGCGATGATAGACCACCCTTCTTGTTACAATTCCATAACAAAAAGACATTGAAAATCTAGGATCAAAATCGAGCAATAACAATCCACATAAAACATATATAAATCCATACATCACATGTAATTATATATGCGAATACCTAGAGTGCCATCTCTTTCTAAACATGCATAATCACAATAAAAAGAAATCGATCCACGTATATATATGTTAATTAATTAAAAGGGTTCAACCTAGGCTTTGATACCAATTGTAGGGAAAAATATACCGTAAAGTACACGCAGCGGAAGCGAGACTAAAAAAAAATATGTTTAGTAGCTTTTAAAAATTTTTCCTTTTATGAACCTTAAACCCTTTTAATCAATTAAAGATATATTTTATCTAACAAAAGAAGAATACCTTTTATCGCGTGATCCGATTGACTTACGTCGATGGTAATCCGCAAGATCTTCAATCCTAGCACGAACGTGGATCACCTAGGAGCGTGGTCTCCCTTTTCTTTGAATTGCAAGCCTATGATTGGATAAAACAAACTTTTCTCTTCTTTGTTAGTCACAAAAACAATCAAAAGAACACTAAGATTATTCCGTCACTTTTGAGTTCTCAATCTTACGATCGAAACTCGCGTGAACCTAGATCGATGTTGTATACACAAGCTTATTGATGAATAAGCAAATAGTATACCATCAAAGAATAATCTATGTCTCTTTTTGTTTTAGTAGAATAAAAGTTATCTTTCTATGAATTGAGAAGAAGAAGAAAATAGAATTAAGCACACCAAAACCCCTAAGTGGCCGAAATCTATAAGTCCACTTATATATGTGGCAAAATTTTCTTTCTTTCTTTTTACTAGGGTGGCCGAATTCTCTAACCTAAAAGGGACTAGGGTTGCCGCAATACTCAAGCCAAAAGGAGTTTGTATTGCACCCTAATTCCTATTTAGTTTAAGACTTCCAAACCCTAATCCAACTCATAAATCTTTTATTCTTTTATTTGACTAAATAAAAAGACTTCTTATTGGATTAAATAAATAAAATTAATTAATTATTTCCTTGTCAAACAAGTCTTTTAATTTAAGTATACTACTACCAATAGTATACCTTTAGGAATCATATTTCCTAATCAGAAAAGATTTGTTTCTTAATTAAACAATTAATTAATAAATTAATTAATTCTTATTTAATTAAACAATGAAACAAAATAATATATAAGGTTAATTAATTCACCTTGCCGCCCCATATAAACATATTGGGCCATATATTATTTTCTTATTTCATTTAATCCATAGGACTTTAAATAAAAAGCCCACATGTGAACTAGACCCATTCTTACTAAAAGAAACAAGCCCACATGTCATTCATTAATATATAAATATAATTGAGCAGCCCATTACATAAATAATGTGCAAATTATATTCTTAATATATTAAATGCAATTCTAGATGGACCCTAAATTGGTCCGGTAGAATATATCAAGTGATCCATGCAAGTCCGTGTGGATTGGGGATCTTGGCGGGCTATCTAAATTTAAGCTTCAATAGACATAAACTAATCACAATCAACAAATGATTCACTTAGGTCTGATCCATTAATTTTAACTCATTCCACTAAAGAGCTAAAATTGAACTCTTAAATAAAGACAGAAAAGGAAGATGTTTCCTCATTCATACCCTAGACAATCATGTTGGAGATAGTGTATCGTCGTGATTAATATCAGTAATAGCCAAGAGTTCATAGACCGCCTATAACTCTCCAAGTTACCATATTTACTCATATGACCATGTTTTGAACTTGGATATTTTGACTTGTCCAGAAGCCATGTTTTCAATAGACACTATCGAAAACTCAACGTTGAGATTTAATATCCAATTACCTCAAAACATCCATATGATCATATTATACTCTCATTTAATAAATGGAGCCACGATGTCCATATCTATAAATGAAGTCCTCTATCGATTAACAAATGAATATCACCAAACTATCGAGGATAGACTATGCGATATAATCGTACTCATTGATAACTCAAATGATATCACTTGCAACCATAAGTCCATCATTTATCTCAGGATTAAGATAGACTCTCCGATTGTCCTGATAATGAAATGACTTTTATCTACTGACGGTTGTAGATAAAGTATTTCATTGTGATCCAGTTCAATGCACCCAGTGCACTAGATTCTTTTGCTCAAAGACACTCCGATAATTTTAGACTAATCATATCTCATTTGATCCCACTCAAATGCTAGCAAAAGAATTCTACAACTTTAACAAGATAAAGGTGCCCAACCTTTAACTTAAGTTGTGAACAATATTCAAGACTAACTAAAGAATTGTGTCTACCACATACATATCCAGATGTACGAACAATTCTTCTTTTCTCATAGTCTTTAGACCTTATGATTATTTACTTTGACAATTATAATATTAAACTATAAATGCTATAAGATTTGTTTAAACCAGAAATCACTTTATTAATATGAAAAAGATTGTTAATTACAATATTACACTGTTGCTATTGAGCATAATCCTAACAGCCACTTCCCACTGCACCCGGCCAAGCCAAACATGCAGTGGTGGCGATAGATTATTTTCCTCGGTGGGTAGAAGCCAAGGCCCTCACCCGGATAACCAAAGAAAAAACCACCAACTTTGTCAAGGAGAACATTGTCTGCCGATTTGGCACCCCGATGGCCATCATAATGGACTTAGGAAAGCAGTTTGACAATGCCAACTTCAGACAATTTTGTGAAGACCGGAGCATCAATCTTCGTTTTGCATCAGTGGCTCATCCTCAAACCAATGGGCTAGTTGAAGTTACCAACAAGACCATCAAGAAGCTCCTGAAGAAGAAGCTCCAACAGAAGAAAGGGTTATGGGTTGCAAAGATACCCAATGTACTATGGGCCTACAGAACCACCAGGCGGACTGCAACTGGAGAGACTCCCTACTCCCTAGTGTTTGGAACAGAAGCGGTCTTGCCTATTGAGCATAAACTCATATCTTTCCGGGTCAAAAATTATGAACCGGAAGATAATGAGGCTAAATTAAGAGCTAGTTTGGACTTACTGGAGAAAAGACAAAGCAGGGTCACTGTGAAGGTGGCTATATATCAGAGTAAGATAGCCAGATAATTCAACAAAAAGGTGAGGATCCAGAATTTCAAAGAAGGATACTTGGTTCTCAGGAAAATAACTCAGAACATACGAAGAAGGTCTGACGAGGTTCTAGCCCCAAACTGGGAAGGTCCATACTTGATTAAAGCATTGCTCTGGGGTGGAGCTTACAAGCTGGAAGACCTGGAGGGTTACCCAGTGGATCACACTTGGAACGCCGATCACCTCAGAAAATTCTACCCTTAGAAGTTCAGGTCATATCAGCGGGAAAGCTCACCCCGATTTCATATTGTACTGATTAAAGAAATTCAATAAAAGTAGTTTCTTTTCCCAAATAGTTCTCCTATGTTCAATGTTCAAAGTTTCCTACTAGAATTCTCCAGTTATCTCTTACTTAATACTTGCACTTCGCCACTACTGACTCACCATCTCAAGACCAGGAAATAGCCCTAAGGCGCTCCTGCTGCCTCGGTCAGGGAATACCCTCCTTCAAGAAGCGTGGTGTTAAAGTGGCCTTAGTTGCCTACCAGGACAGACTTACAGTAAGATCGGGCTGCCTCAGGGTACCTAGTTCCTTACTTCACCATTTCAAGACTAGGAAATAGCCTTAGGGCGCTCCTGCTGCCTTGGTCGGGGAATACCCTCCTCCGAGAAGCCTGGTGCTAAAGTGGTCTTAGTTGCCTACGAAGACAGACTTACAGTAAGATCGGGCTGCCTCAGGGTACCTGGTTCCTTACTTCGCCATTTCAAGACTAGGAAATAGCCTCAGGGCGCTCCTACTGCCTTAGTTGGGGAATACCCTCCTCCAAGAAGCCTGGTGCTAAAGTGGCCATAGTTGCCTACCAGGACAGACTTATATTAAGAATCGAGTTGCCTCAGGGTACCTGGTTCCTTATTTCGCCATTTCAAGACCAGGAATAGCCCTAAGGTGCTCTTGCTGCCTTGGTCGGGGAATACTCTCCTCAAAGAAGCCTGGTGCTAAAGTGGCCTTAGTTGCCTACCAGGACAGACTTACAGTAAGAATCGGGCTGCCTCAGGGTACCTGATTCCTTACTTCGCCATTTCAAGACCAGGAAATAGCCTTAGGGCGCTCCTGCTGCCTTGGTCGAGGAACACCCTCCTCCGAGAAGTTTGGTACTAAAGTGGCCTTAGTTGCCTACCAAGAAAGACTTACAGTAAGAATCAGGCTGCCTCAAGGTACCTGGTTCCTTACTTCGCCATTTCAAGAACAGGAAATAGCCTCAGGGCGCTCCTGCTGCCTTGGTCGGGGAACACCCTCCTCCGAGAAGCTTGGTGCTAAAGTGGCCCTAGTTGCCTACCAGGACAGACCTACAGTAAGATCGGGCTGCCTCAGGGTACCTGGTTCCTTACTTCACCATTTCAAGACCAGGAAATAGCCTCAGGGCGCTCCTGCTGCCTTGGTCAGGGAATACCCTCCTCCAAGAAGCCTGGTGCTAAAGTGGCCTTAGTTGCCTACCGGGACAGACTTACAATAAGAATCGAGCTGCCTTAGGATACCTGGTTCCTTACTTCACCATTTCAAGACCAAGAAATAGCCCTAGGGCGCTCCTGCTGCCTTGGTCGGGGAATACCCTTCTCGAAGAAGCCTGGTGCTAAAGTGGCCTTAGTTGCCTACCAGGACAGACTTACAGTAAGAATCGGGCTGCCTCAGGGTACCTGATTCCTTACTTCGCCATTTAAAGACCAGGAAATAGCCTTAGGGCGCTCCTGCTGCCTTGGTCGAGGAACACCCTCCTTCGAGAAGTTTGGTGCTAAAGTGGCCTTAATTGCTTACCAAGAAAGACTTACAGTAAGAATCAGGCAGCCTCAAGGTACCTGGTTCCTTACTTCGACATTTCAAGACCAAGAAATAGCCTCAGGGCACTCCTGCTGCCTTGGTCGGGGAACACCCTCCTCTGAGAAGCTTGGTGCTAAAGTGGCCCTAGTTGCCTACTAGGACAGACCTACAGTAAGATCGGGCTGCCTCATGGTACCTGGTTCCTTACTTCACCATTTCAAGACCAGGAAATAGCCTCAGGGCGCTCCTGCTGCCTTGGTCGGGGAACACCCTCCTCCGAGAAGCTTGTTGCTAAAGTGACCCTAGTTGCCTACCAGGACAGACCTACAGTAAGATCGGGCTGCCTCAGGGTACCTAGTTCCTTACTTCACCATTTCAAGACCAGAAAATAGCCTCAGGGCGCTCCTGCTGCCTTGGTCAGGGAATACCCTCCTCCAAGATGCCTGGTGCTAAAGTGGCCTTAGTTGCCTGCCGGGACAGACTTACAATAAGAATCGAACTGCCTTAGGGTATATGGTTCCTTACTTCACCATTTCAAGACCAGGAAATAGCCCTAGGGCGCTCCTGCTGCCTTGGTCAAGGAATACCCTCCTCCAAGAAGCCTGGTGCTAAAGTGGCCTTAATTTGCCTACCAGGACAGACTTACAATAAGAATCGGGCTGCCTCAGGGTATATGGTTCCTTACTTCGCCATTTCAAGATCAGGAAATAGCTCTAGGGCGCTCATGCTGCCTTGGTCGAGGAATACCCTCCTCCAAGAAGACCGGTGCTAAAGTGGCCTTAGTTGCCTACCAGGGCAGACTTACAGTAAGAATCGGGCTACCTCAGTTTACCTGGTTCCTTACTTCGCTATTTCAAGACCAAGAAATAGCCTCAGGGTGCTCCTGCTGCCTTGGTCGGGGAACACCCTCCTCCGAGAAACTTAGTGCTAAAGTGGCCTTAGTTGCCTACCAAGACCGACTTACAATAAGAATCGGGCTGCCTCAGGGTACTTGGCTCCTTACTTCGCCATTTCAAGACCAGGAAATAGCCTCAGGACGCTCCTACTGCACTTGTCAAGGAACACCCTCCTTCGAGAAGCTTTGTGCTAAAGTGGCTCTAGTTGCCTACCAGGACAGACCTACAGTAACATCGGGATGCCTCATCGGGATGTTTTGTCCTTTGTTTCTCCACTTTATACCCCGACAGAGGATCAACAGTTAGAGGGGGCTTAGAAGTTCATCGAGTCCAATTGTTATAAATGCCAGTTTACCCCGACGGAGGATCAACAGTCAGAGGGCACTTAGAAGTTTATCTTCGTCAAGTCAAATTGTTGCAAGTATCAGGTTTCCTCGACAGGATGCTCTACACTTTATACTGTTACGTGTTCATGAGAGCCCGATTAATGGAGGATACAACCTGAGTCAGATCTCGCTGATTCCTACGATAACAGGATATAAGCATCTTATGTTTTGTTTGGTCTTAGTACAGTTTCGGGATCTAGTTACTCACAAGTTGATATACTTTGGGAAGCTTTTGCAAAACACAAGTATGAATCAAGTAACAAAAACTATTATATTTATAATCAGGGTGCCCAGTCCCCATTCGGGCTACCAAAAAAAAAAGGCCAAGTCTCTCTTCCTACTCCTCCTCCAGCTGCTACCCTTGATCGGCTGCTGCTACTCCGATACTGACAACTTCAACAATTTGCAGGATCCCTTCAACAACTGGAACCTGGTGACCAGCTGGGTCATCCTCCACAACAGCAAACCTATCCTCAACTACAGGGGCCCCGGGTCTATCTGGTCCCTCATCCTCCTCCACCAGGACTACTCCTGAGGTAGACAAGGGATCCACCACTTGTTCTTCAAGGGTAGAAGGATCTTGAACAGTTCCCTCAGTGCCATCAAGTTGGGTCTCTGTAATTGTGTTAGCTCCCTGACCCGGATGAGCTGCCTCCTGTGAATGAGCCTCCATTTCTTGATCCCCTCTTGCTAGCAGGGCAGCCTTCGCCATTATTTTCTCCCGGTCCCAATTCAAGGCTGCTTCGAGGTCGAAGGGAGGGAGTAAAGCTGTAGCTACTCCATAACAAGCTGTGAAATAGCCATCCTCAAATGAAGGCCCTTGTTGTTGAGTCTCCAGATCTGCAGTGTCATCCCGCAGAAGCTGATTCTCATCAAGCAGCAACTTCTTCTCAACTTTCAAGTGCTCCCTCTCCTCTCTACGGCGCAAAGACTTGATGGTTTCCGTGTCTAAGAAGCGCTCAAGGCGCCTAATAACCACCAAGCCCTCTTGCCTCGCTTCTTCAGACTCCCTGGCCTCCTGAAGCTGAAGGGCCACACTCTGTTGCGCCTGAACCAGCTCCTGTTGAGTATCTTCTAGCTTCGCTTGGAGACCAATGTAAGGTAAGCAGCTGGGTCTCCATGGCCAAAGCAAACTTGAAGCCCTATAAAAAAAGAGAAAAGTTAGTACTTGACAGAAAGAAGAAAGGTTAGTAAGAGAGAAAGAAGAATTTTACCTCAGCCAAAACGGATGCTCCCTTAGCAACCAGGATGTTAGTAGGAAGCTTGGCCATATTCATCAAACCTCCACCATGACAGGAGGCCGCAAATTTGGACACCACCTCGTCAAAGGTAGAACCCCTTGACCCCGATCCAGAAGCCACATCAGCAGCAGGGGCAGGGATATGGATACCTGCCTCCTCCACCGAGATTCTCATAGGATCTTTGGAAGAGGTTGTAGTAGGAGGAGGAGCAGGAGAAGTCTTTGTTGTAGGAGCGGCCTCCTTCTGTGCCGACCTTCCAGAACCTCGGGCCTTAGCCGCCCTGGCCAGCATCGCCGTAATCTTTGAGCGCGTTAGAGGAGTAGAAGGAAGGAGAGCTGGAGTCTTGGCCCTAGACCCCGCTGAAGCAGGAATAGCTGTTCTTGATGGAGCAGGAGGAGGGATGGGGTCGGTTCCCGCTCAGATAGACCCCGACATGTTAGGGTTTTTTTCCTAAAGCTTGTAATTTGTAAATGTGAATTGAACATAAATAAGAGAAGTAGTTTATTCATTCAAATTGTCTCATACATTTATAATAACATGTGTACTTAACATCCAAGATTGCTGGATGTAATTTCAAACTGAGTATATGAATGTCATATACAAATGGATTCAGTTTGAAACGAGCAATCTAAAGAGTCCGTAGATAGCAAATAAAGCTGGGTACTTTATTTGTGGTTAATCTACAGCTGCGGTCCATTCTGTAATGTACGGTGATCTTATCCTAGATCATTCATATAGAGATATGAGAATGAAGGCACCTTATATGATTTGATCATATAGGACTGGGCCATGATCTATATGAATCTCTCACCAAGATCCGTTAAAAGATGAGATTCATATATATCAACAAATGATAGCTGTATATGGGTGATCTTAATCCTGAGTGTCTTATCGACTCCTTCAGGTTAAATCGTGGTTTTTGATATACCATGGGTGAGATCGGAGTTGCATTCCTGGTCAATAACTTTGTATGTTGGAATTGCGGTTTGGCTTGTGGCTGGGAAGGTCTGCACACAATAGTGGAATCCACTCCTTCTTGTGAGAAGTAGATAGTAGTTCCCTTAAGGGTTGATTCGGAGCTTGAACAATATGAGCGCTCTCCTAATTCCATAAGGAATGTAGGATTTATTGTTCATTAGAGAATCAATGGTACTTAATGGAAAGATATAATTAGAGGGGTATAACGGACATTATGACCCAGCTCTAATTATGAACTACCTGTGGAGGATTATACCCATATGTAATAGCTATATCGATGGACACCAAGAATTGTTGGTTTGTGTAAAAACGTCTACAGTTGAGAGAGTGCAACTTTGGGTTTTTAGTGGAATAACACCGAAGTTAATAATCATGAAATATTAATTAAAGAGTTTAATTATTTATTTCTAAGGATTATTGGAGCTCAAAATACTGTGGGTCCATTAGGTCCCCTTGCTAGCCCGATCGATTTAGGTAACAAGGGTCACGGTTAATTAATTGGATTGTCCAATTAATTGTGTTACAAAAGTAACACGTGTCTATTCAGGAATTAATTGAATAATGTGATTATTCAATTAATGAATATTAATGATTATGTTAATTAAATAATTAGATTATTTAATTGAGTAATTAATCATTAGATGGAGGGTGTTGATTGATATTTAATTTTGAATGAAGAAAAGATAATTTGATTATTTTATTTTCATTTAATTAAATATTTAAATTTGAATTTAAAAGAGTTTTGAATTCAAATTAAATCAAATAAATTAATTAATATCTTTAAAAGATATTCGATATCTAAAAAGATTTTATTAATTAGTTTAAGTTTAAAATATATATATATATATATATGATATATATGTTATTTGAATGGATTGATTTTTTGGTATCAGATACAAAAACAAAATATAACACCAAAAGAAGAAAAGAAAAGGGGGGCAGCCAAAGAAAAAAAAAAAGAAAGTTTTTTTTATTTTATGATTTTATTTCTTCCTAAGTTGGCCAAATTCTCCATACACAAAGCAAGAGTTGTTTTATGTTGTTTCTTCTATCTCCATTCAAGTTCCTGAGTACCGTGACGCGCCCACACGCCGTTGCCAATTCCGGGAGATAGCGAGGAAGATCAAGTGGTTCAAATCAGAAGCAGATCGAATTAAAGTGAAGGAGCCTCCTACGTAGGTATGAAATCGTTTTTACCTTCTTTAATTGCTTTCGATTATTACTGTACAAATAGGTTTAGTTTATGATTGCATAAAAATTTTTAAAACCTCCGCTGCGCAATCTGTAAACCTGGGTTCCTACAATCCTGACAGCAGTAGTAGGAGAAGGAATAGGAGAAGTATGAGTTGGCAAAGCCAGACCCCTGTCCCAGAAGATGATGGAGACCCCGCTACCATTGGGGTAGCTGATACTGTAAGAAGGAAAGAAGCTTAATGGGAAAAAGAAGGAGAATATGTAAGTAAAAAAGCAGTTGAGTTAGATGCAGTCAGCTTACCAGGTAGGGCAATAGAAATCCTCAAGTACCGCTCCAGGCGGGCTCCCTCAAAGGGATCTAGAGTGGGATACTGCATATTTGTGTACCCCCTCTTCATGATCCTTGTAAGAATCTCCCGGGACTCAGGAGCTAGCATCCCCTTTGCCCGCTTATCCCTCGCTGTAAACTGAGTAGGGACGGGGTACTCATATCCCCCAATGAAAGTAGTGCGCCCACACTCGCCCTCCACCACGAGCCATTCCTCCTTCCAGGGCGCCGAGTACTTCACGTTTGCCCCCGGGACAGTGAACTTCAAGTCATTTGATGCCTTCAGGTGGAACTGACCCCGGGGCACCATGTTGGTGATGTTAAACAGGAAACGAAGCTCATCCAACCTCAGTTCCCGATCGACGTGATCTTTCTCACACTGCTCCTTCCAGAGCACCAGGAACCCCGTCAAGTGCTTTCAGAACCCCGGTGAGATCTGGAGGGGGGCTAACTCCAGCACGACAAGAGCCCAGTGGAGTGTGGGATTTAGTGGCAGTCGAACACCACATTCGAAGGCCGCCTTGTGGATCAGCAGGCGATCTTGAGGTGGGGTGTATGTTGGAACCCAGGTTTACAGATTGCGCAGCGGAAAGGTTTTTTTAAAAAAAATTTATGCAATCATAAACTAAACCTATTTGTACAGTAATAATCGAAAACAATTAAAGAAGGTGAAACGATTTCATACCTACGTAGGAGGCTCCTTCACTTTAATTCGATCTGCTCCTGATTTGAACCACTTGATCTTCCTCGCTATCTCCCGGAACTGGTAACGGCGTGTGGGCGCGTCACGGTATTCAGGAACCTGTATGGAGGAAAAGAAAGAAATACAAAACAACTTTTGTTTTGTTATCAGATGAATTCGGCCACACTTTATTTTTGATGAACAAAAAAAACAAAAAAAAAAAAACTCCTTTTTTTTTTCTTAAAAAATGGCCGCCACCCTCTCTTTTTTTTTCTTTTGATGTTGATTGTTGTTTTTGTATCTGATACCAAATCCAATACCTCTTTTAAAATCATATATCAAATATATATATATTCTAAAAATAAACTAATTAATTAATTCTTTTAAGATATCTAATATCTTTAAAGATATTAATCAATCTTAATTTATTTTATTTGATTTTGAATTCAAACTCTTTTAAATTCAAATTTAAATATTTAATTTAATGAAAATGAAATAATCAAATTATCTTTTCTTCATTCAAAATTAAATATCAATCAACACCCTCCATCTAATGATTAATTACACAATTAAATAATCTAATTATTTAATTAACATAATCATTAATATTCATTAATTAAATAATCACATTATTCAATTAATTCCCGAATAGACACGTGTCACTTTTGTAACACAATTAATTGGACAATCCAATTAATTAACCGTGACCCTTGTTACCTAAATCGATCGGGCTAGCAAGGGGACCTAATGGACCCACAGTATTTTGAGCTCCAATAATCCTTAGAAATAATTAATTAAACTCTTTAATTAATATTTCATGATTATTAACTTCGGTGTTATTCCACTAAAAACCCGAAGTTGCACTCTCTCAACTGTAGACGTTTTTACACAAACCAACAATTCTTGGTGTCCATCGATATAGCTATTACATATCCTCCACAGGTAGTTCATAATTAGAGCTGGGTCATAATGTCCGTTATACCCCTCTAATTATATCTTTCCATTAAGTACCATTGATTCTCTAATGAACAATAAATCCTACATTCCTTACGGAATTAGGAGAGCGCTCATATTGTTCAAGCCCCGAATCAACCCTTAAGGGAACTACTATCTACTTCTCACAAGAAGGAGTGGATTCCACTATTGTGTGCAGACCTTCCCAGCCACAAGCCAAACCGTGATCCCAACATACGGAGCATATTGATCAGGAATGCAACTCCGACCTCACCCATGGTATATCAAAGACCACGATCTAACCTGAAGGAGTCGATAAGACACTCAGGATTAAGATCACCCACATATAGCCATCATTTGTTGATATATATGAATCTCATCATGTAACGGATATTGGTGAGAGATTCATACAGATCATGGCCCAGTCCTATATGATCACATCATACAAGGTGCCTCCATTCTCATATCTCCATATGAATGATCTATGATAAGATCACCGTACATTACGGAATGGACCGCAGCTATAGATTAACCACAAATAAAGTACCCAGCTTTATTTGCTATCTACGGACTCTTTAGATTGCTCGTTTCAAACTGAATCCATCTTTATATGACATTCATATACTCGGTTTGAAATTACATCCGGCAATCTTGGATGTTAAGTACACATGTTATTATAAATGTATGAGATAATTTTAATGAATAAACTACTTCTTTTATTTATATTCAATTCACATTTACAAATTACAAGCTTTAGGGCAAAAACCCCAACAATCTCCCACTTGCACTAAAGCATGTGAGACATGTCTTGTAAACCTAGACTCTCTAGGTGACCCGTAAACACTTTAGCCGGTAAGGTCTTCGTAAGTGGATCAGCAATCCGTACATCCTAACAGGATCAAATCCTGTCATGAATACACTAGCATATAGTTTCTCGTTCTCCGAAGATACTTGAGAATAGTCTTGACAGCAACTTAAGGATCCAATCCTAGGTTAGACTGGTATCTGCTGGCTACTCCCACTGCGAAGCAGATGTCCGGTCTCGTGCATAACATAGCATACATGAGACTACCTACTGCTGACGCATAGGGAACTCGTCTCATATCCTCAACTTCTTGAGGTGTTTTAGGACACTGTTCCTTAGACAAGTGAACTCCATGCCTGGAAGGTAAATTACCTTTCTTGGAGTTCTGCATCGAAAATCGCACAAGTATTTTGTCGATATATGATGCTTGAGACAGTGCTATAAATTTGTTCTTGCGATCCCTTATAAGTTGGATCCCTAGAACATAACTCGCCTCTCCCAAATCTTTCATTTGGAATTGGCTGGCCAGCCAGCCCTTTACATCAGACAATACTCCCACATCATTCCCAATGAGTAGGATGTCATCTACGTATAGGACCAAGAAAACTACTTTCTTGTCAATGATGCTCTTGTAGACACAAGGCTCATCAACGTTTTGCTCAAACCCATAGGTTTTGATCACATCATCAAACCTTATGTTCCAAGATCTAGATGCTTGCTTAAGTCCATAAATGGATCTTTGCAACTTGCAAACTTTTTGCTCTTGATCTGGAGACACGAATCCCTCTGGTTGCATCATGTAGATGCTCTCATCAAGATTGCCATTCAAGAATGCAGTCTTGACGTCCATTTGTCAAATTTCGTAATCAAAATAGGCAGCAATGGATAAGAGAATCTGAATAGACTTAAACATAGCTACTGGCGAGAAGGTCTCCTCATAATCGACCCCCTCCTTTTGGGTATAACCCTTGGCCACTAGCCTTGCCTTGAAGGTCTCTACCTTCCTGTCTACTCCTCTCTTTCTCTTGTAGATCCACTTACACCCTATGGGTTTCACCCCATCTGGTAAGTCTACAAGTTCCCAGACTGAGTTAGAGTACATGGACTCCATCTCGAGATTCATGGCTTTAAGCCATTCCTCTTTATCAGGATCTTCCATTGCATTCTTAAATGTCAATGGATCATCTACACTATCAGCAGAGACAACATCTTGTCCCTCACTTACACCCAAATAGCGTTCAGGCTGTCTCACAACCCTCTCACTACGTCTAAGTGGTAGTATATCCTGACTAGGAATCACCTGACTCTTAGATGTTAATGGATCAACAACTCTTGTTAACTGAGAACTGGTCTCACCAGGCTCCAACTCATTCAATACAATTTTAGAACGAGGCTTATGGTCACTAATATAGTTATCTTCAAGAAATGTTGCATTTGTCGATACAAACACTTTGTTATCTTCAGGACTATAAAAGTATCCACCTCTGGTCTCCTTGGAGTATCCTACAAACAAGCAGACCACAGACTTGGGCTCTAGCTTTCCACTTCTGTTCTTCAGCACGTGTGCTGGACACCCCCATATGCGAAAATGTCGCAAACTAACTTTACGACCATTCCACAACTCTAGAGGAGTCTTAGGAACAGATTTGGATGGCACTACATTCAAAATGTATGCCGCTGTTTGTAATGCATATCCCCAAAAGGAATTTGGTAACGATGAGAAACTAATCATAGATCTCACCATTTCCATTAGGGTTCTATTTCTCCTCTCCGCGACACCATTCTGCTGAGGTGTACCAGGAGCAGTGAGTTGGGACACTATCCCATATTCGACCATGAAGTCTTCAAACTCTTGGTCAAGGTACTCACCTCCACGATCTGATCGTAGAGTCTTGATAGTCTTTCCTAACTGATTTTCAACTTCAGCTCGGAATTCTTTGAACTTTTCAAAAGTTTCTGACTTTCGTTGCATTAGGTAGACATATCCGTATCTTGAGTAGTCATCTATAAAGGTGACATAATACTCATAACCACCCCTTGCTTTAACATTCATCGGTCCACAGACGTCTGAATGTATAAGCTCTAATGGTTCTTTAGCTCTCAGCCCTTTTTCCAGTAAAAAGTCTCTTGGTCATTTTACCTTCTAAACAGGATTCGCAGACAGGTAAAATGCCAACCTTTAACTCACTTAAAGGTCCGCTTTTCACTAGTATATCTATCCGGTCAAGGTTGATATGGCCAAGTCTTAGATGCCATAGATACGTTTCGTTTTCTGGAGAAATCTTTTGTCGTTTAGTTTTTGGTTTTTCAACCTTAACCATTTCGGTGTTGAGCAGTGTTGTATGTATTAACGGTCTTAACACATATAAATTGTTTTCATTAATTCTTGAACAAATATTCAGACCATTCTTTGCAATAATAACTGATTTATTATCAAAAGAAACAGAATATAATTGTTCTAACAATTTAGAAACGGAAATTAAATTCCGTGTAAATCCAGGAATGAAAAATACATTGTCCAACAATATGAAATTATTATTACAAAAACGCAATCTAATTACGCCCACTGCTCGTGCCGACACGACATCCCCTAACCCCACACGCATAGAGAAAGCTCTCTCCTCAAGCTGTGTCCAAGAATCAGTCCACTGCAAAGAAGAACAAACATGGTTAGTGGCCCCCGAATCAATTATCCAAGGTGAAGAATCATCTTCCACTAAACACGATTCAAGAACAAGTAAATCATATTTACCTTTCGTTTTCTTCTTCTTGGCTACCTCCTCCAGATATTGAGGACAGTTCCTCTTCCAGTGCCCGACTTTGTCACAATGGAAACATTTTCCTTTGCTCTTGTCGATGGAAGCGCCTTTCTTTTTGCTCTGGGCTTTCTTGGGTTTGGGCTTACCCTTCGCCTTCCCAGCAGACCTCTTCCTCTTTTTGTTATTGGAGGAAGATGGTTCGGCAACATTTGCCTTACCGGTCCTGCCCTTGCTATCCTTAGTCAAGGACTCAAAGGTAGTGAGCTCATTGAGCAATTGTGTGAGACTGAACTTAAGCTTGTTCATCCCATAGTTGCTCTTGAACTGATCGAAACTCTTCGGAAGAGTCGTCAGTATGATGCTCACCTGACTGGGTTCATCAACGGCCCCGCCATTGATTTCTGCCGTGTTGAAGTAGGACATCATGTTCAGGACATGTTCCCGAACTGATGCACCATCCTTCATACGAGCAAGCATAGCGGAACGAACAGCTTCGTGCCGCTTTTGCTCAGAGGGTTGCCCGAACATAGCCTGCAATGACTCCTGAAAATATATACTTGCGTGTGTCTAAACAACCTAGAGGGGGGGTGAATGGGTTGTTAATCCGATTAGTTACCAAATTTTCGGATTAGTCAATATTCAAAAATAAACCCAAATTAACAAACAATAATCAAGTGTAATATGTGCGGAATTTAAATAACACTTGATATTTACGTGGAAACCCTCACAGGAAAAAACCACGGGCTGATATGTGCGCCACACACGGTCCTCGAATCCACTATATGTAATGATGATTACAACCCTAGGTTGACCTCTAGTCACACCATTCTCGGTTACTAATCCACCACTACTACCCGCAGGCCTTTTATAGCAAACCTAGACCAAGGGTGCTTGAGCACTACACACCGGTAGTCACAAGACTTAACTCTCAATGAAGAGATCAACAACCTATGTGAATATGATAATATTCTAAATGCAAATAATGCTATGCTACACTAAATGCTTAACTAGATGTTATAATGCAAATCAACACTCTAGTTATCAACAATGCCTACATGCTCATGCATGAGGACTCAATTAGATGCAAAGTGATTCTAGCAATCTAATTGTCAACAAACAAGGCCAACTCAACACAAGTTGTCAAAAAACATGGCAATGACAATAAATGCAATTAACAAGTGCAATCAAGGAATTGTCAATCAAAAATGCCAATCAACATATGTTGTCAATGAACATGGCTAGGACTATAAATGCAATAAACAAATGCAATCAATGAGTCCTAATCAAGAATGCCTAAATGTAAAGCATACATACTTAGCTAGATGTTATCAATCACAAAACAATCCTAGCTATCATAAACAACTCATCTCAACCAACAATCAAAGTCTCAATCATGCTAGAAATAACAATAAGCAAAGGAGACATGCATTTAATTAACAAATAAATGCTAAACCTAGGCAAACATGTCATAAGAATGAAATAAGAAGTTCTAGGACATGTAAAAGTTACCTAGTCAAAGAAAACAAGAAATCCCATGCTTGAATGATGTTAGGAAGAAGCTAGATGCACATGGGAAGTGGTTTGGTTGAGTAAAGGTGAGTTCTTGGGAGCTTCTCTCTCTAGGAATGAATTTCTCTCTCTAAGATCTGAATTTTAGCTCACCAAAAAACCTAAAGCTATCAAGGACAATATATAGAAGAGGCAGAGTCAAAACGGCGTCGTTTGAATCAGGACATGAAACGACACAGAGGACCGTTGCCTTACCGCTGCCAAAGTGGCAGCGGTCTGGCAGCGGTCTTCGCTGCCAAGGCCACCGCTGCCTATTAAATGGCAGCGGTTCGGGAGCGGTACCGGAAGCGGTCTCCACTGCCCGAAAAACGCTGTCCTAACGCTGCGAAGAAAATCACAGCGGTCCTGGGAGCGGTTTGAGGTAAAAATTGACCTCTGTAAAAACCTTCAAGCAATTTCCAAGGCCAATAAACATGCCAAATAATAAATACACAATGATAGAGTGATCATGCATGAAAACTAATATGCAACAACACAAATCACACAACAAACAATATAGAACATAAGATCATGAAATGTGTGTGTGTGTGCAACTAAATCTCTTCACATAAAGAGTCAAGATCAAGTGATTACCTTTCATGAAGCTCTAGTAAACCACAAAGAGGTCCTTAAGCATTGGAGAAGAAAATCTTCAATCCTAAGCTACCCTTACAAGATTGAACCCCATTGCGGTTTTGTCAACGAAATAAGCCAATCAACAAAGAGGCACTTACAATCTCCCCCTTTGGCTATTTCGTGACAAAATCACCACTCACAAGCAACCTCACAAAAACAAAAAAATGGTTGGTCAACAAAAATTTTTCTACTTTACAAGATAAGTCCTAGTCTAAGTCTTGAACAACTTCAAGTCATTTCCAAGCTTGTAGAAAACTCCAACCTACACACAAACAACAAGAAATATACCTTACAAGAACAAGTGTGTGAGAGGTGCTTGATCAAAAAGGAATTACAATCAAATAATGTAATCATACAATGCAATGCAACTCCCCCTAAAAGCATCAACTCCCAATAAGGGTTACTCTCTCTCTTAACTCCCCCTAAATGCAATGCCAAATCAAGTTACTCTCTCTCTTAACTCCCCCTAAATGCAATGCCAAATCAAAATAAATCTCCCTAACCTTACTCCCCCTTTTTGTCATGAGATAGGCAAAGGGAGTCTCCCCAAATAGGAAGCATTTAGCAATGAGAGCTCGTAGCACAAAAACATATGCATAATCATATGAGCAATTTTATGCAACTCAATTAAGTAAGAGAGATTCAAGGAGTTTTATTGCAAGAAAACATGTGTGACAAGGATGCTTCGCAAGCAAGACATGTTGCATTCAAACTCAAAAACAATGGTATTTGGCAAAGCAAACTACAAAGGTTTCCTTAAGGAATTCAAACCAATTTCACCCATTGCATGGAATAAGATGAGGAAATAGAGTTTAAACATTTCAAATTTTATCAAGCAACTAAATCCAACTTTATAAGCAAAACAAGACATGGGCGACTTTGCACCTTATTTGATTTTTCCGGGTGAGATTCCCGTATGATAGTAGTCTTGTTCTACAAATAAAGAGGGAGAGACTATGGATATAAAAATCCTTATTGATTGAAGTCTCAAAGTTTGCTTTTGCACACATATTTTCCATTCAAGATAAAGCAATTAAGCATATCATACTTTTCACTTAAGCATGTCAACAAAAAGAATCATCATGTCATAGGAATCAATTAAAGGTCATTCATCAAGTACTTCCAAAGTACATTTCCTATTTCAAAAATGCATGTTTGAGCATAATTATAACATGGATTGCAAGCAAGACAATAAGTCACACTTATTAAGAAAAATACATATAAGCATGTACAACCAATCATCTCAAGCAATTAAAGAAGAGGCATAAAATATTTCAATGTAGCACAATGCATGATCATGCAACTTTGCTCTCTTTGCTTGAGCTCCCCTTATTGGGGTTAAATCCAACCAAGTCAAAAGGAGACATGAGCCTCTATAGACTTACCAAATCCATTGGACCTAGTAGCGTCTACGGGTATCACATTGGCATAATGGCAAGCGGGTTCATTCTCTCTAACCCACCTAGGTTCCACTTTATCATTTCTAGTGGTCATAGACAGGTTTCTAAGATCCCTAGGTTCATGCAAACTTGCCCTCTTTTTCAACCGTTTTTCTTTCATGCTCTCTAACCTACACCTCTTAATGTATTTAAAGCAATTTGGTCTTAAGTGACCAATCATACCACAAAAATGACAAGTAGGTACAAAGTAAGAATTTATACCATTGCATTGTGATCTCATCGAGGCATTTCCATGTTGATGAGGTTGTCTTTGATGGTGCATCGGTTTGCTTCTCTTTGGAGCTTGAGCCGATTGGTGGCACCTTTGTGGTCTAGCTTGTTGAGGTGGTTGAGCCGGTTGAAAGTGCCTCCTTGGTGTTGCAAAGTTTGGGTGTTGAGCTCTTGAATGGTGGGATTGAGCTTTACCCTTTGTTGGCATCTTCATTTGGCCATTCTTGGATGACTCTCCAAGATCAATCTTTCTCCTAGGGTGTTGAGGAGGTGAAGCTAAGCTTTTGCCTTGAGCTTGAGGTTGCTTGATCTTAGCCTTCTTCAAAACTTCTAGATACCTCATCTCTTTGTCCTTGGCAATCTTCAAATGAGCACTCTTAGAAGATTCACCCACTTCAAGAGTCTTCTTGTGGCAAGAAGAGTGAGGAGGCAACTTAGGAACAATTTCCTTCACAAAGGATGTCTTGTTGGATGATAGTGTGGCTTCATCATCAACAAAACCTAGGCCTCTCTTGTCACTAGGCATCTTCCCACACCCTAGCATAATGTTAAGCTTCTCCATACCCGAAGTAAATTTAGCAAGTGACATCCTTGCTTCTTCAAGCTCTTTCTTCAACTTGTCCTCATTTTTCTTGACAAGTTTTACTTCCTCATCTAAGAGAATCACCTTTTCTCTTAGTTGAAGATTATCTTCCTTCAACACAAAAATCTCCTTCTTTTTCTTCTTCAAGGAGTTATGGAAGAATGCCATGAAATCTTCATAACTCATTCTTTCCTTGTTGTCAAAACTCTCCAAGTCGGAGTTATCATCTTCACATGAGTATGAGCAACACTCATCACTTTGTTCCTCACTAAGTGAGTCAACTTCCTCATCAAGACCTTTTCCTTGGTCATTTGATGTCTTACAAGCAACTTCCCCTTGCATAGCTACATCAATCACACTTCTAGCTACCTTTTCATCTACTCCTTCTTCAAGGTCACAAATAGAGGCATTTTTGCCTTCTTCTCCAACATCCACATGAGAGGCTCCAAAGGCCGTGTAGTAATTTGCAAGCTCTTCATCACTTGAAGAATCTTCTACACTCTTACTATCACTTGAAGAGGTGGCCATCTCCTTTCCATTTCTCTTGTTCTTCAAGTTACCACAAACCTTGGAGATATGCCCATATCCTCCACATTCAAAGCATTGAATGCCTTTTCTTGAAGACTTCTCTTGGCATGGCTCAATGTTCTTGGAGTCATCCTTTTGTACTCTCAAGAACTTCTTGAATTTCTTCACCATTTGAGCTACTTCTTCATCTGAGTCATCATCCGAGTCATCATCCTCCTTTTCAATTTTGGAGGTCTTCAAGGCTATCCCCTTTTGCTTCTTGGGAGATGAGGAGGTGGGAGCCTTTCTTGACTCATAGGCAAGTAGCCTTCCAATCACTTCACTCGGCTTCATCTTCTTGAAGTCACTATTCTCTTCAAGTGCCGTCACCTTAGATTCAAATCTAGGAGGTAGTGACCTCATGAACTTTTGCTTGATCCTCCTATCCGAATATGGGTCACCTAGTTGATGGCTTTGATTGACGATGTCCATCAACTTCACTTGGAAGTCATTGAAGAACTCATGCTCTTCCATTCTAATACTCTCGAATAGAGTTTGAAGCACTTGGAGTTTGGACTCTTTCACCACTTCGGTTCCCTCATGTGCCATCTCCAAGATTTTCCAAGCTTCATGTGCATTTTTGGTGATTTGGATGAGTTTATATTGGCTCTCATCCATTGCACTAAGCAAGGCATGCATGGCTTTGTTGTTCCACTTCGAAGCTCCAAACTCTTCGGCACTCCATTGAGCCTTGGGCTTGGGCACAATGCTTCCATCTCCGGCGGTCACGGTGGGAGGTGTGTATCCATCCTCAATCACCATCCATACCCTATCATCTATCGCCGATAGATAGGACTCCATCTTCCCCTTCCATGAGGAGTAATTGTCACCCTTGAGCAACGGCGGTCTCACGCTCGACGCTCCCTCTTGGCTAGTCCCAAATTCACTCATAGTGTTTGGGTGAATGTATGCAAATGAATGCAAATGAATGTAGCACTCAAAAAACACAAAAGCAAGACACACAAGCAAGAGCAAGGATCACCTAAGTATGTCTAGGAACCCGCTCTGATACCAATTGAAAATATATACTTGCGTGTGTCTAAACAACCTAGAGGGGGGGTGAATGGGTTGTTAATCCGATTAGTTACCAAATTTTCGGATTAGTCAATATTCAAAAATAAACCCAAATTAACAAACAATAATCAAGTGTAATATGTGCGGAATTTAAATAACACTTGATATTTACGTGGAAACCCTCACAGGAAAAAACCACGGGCTGATATGTGCGCCACACACGGTCCTCGAATCCACTATATGTAATGATGATTACAACCCTAGGTTGACCTCTAGTCACACCATTCTCGGTTACTAATCCACCACTACTACCCGCAGGCCTTTTATAGCAAACCTAGACCAAGGGTGCTTGAGCACTACACACCGGTAGTCACAAGACTTAACTCTCAATGAAGAGATCAACAACCTATGTGAATATGATAATATTCTAAATGCAAATAATGCTAGGCTACACTAAATGCTTAACTAGATGTTATAATGCAAATCAACACTCTAGTTATCAACAATGCCTACATGCTCATGCATGAGGACTCAATTAGATGCAAAGTGATTCTAGCAATCTAATTGTCAACAAACAAGGCCAACTCAACACAAGTTGTCAAAAAACATGGCAATGACAATAAATGCAATTAACAAGTGCAATCAAGGAATTGTCAATCAAAAATGCCAATCAACATATGTTGTCAATGAACATGGCTAGGACTATAAATGCAACAAACAAATGCAATCAATGAGTCCTAATCAAGAATGCCTAAATGTAAAGCATACATACTTAGCTAGATGTTATCAATCACAAAACAATCCTAGCTATCATAAACAACTCATCTCAACCAACAATCAAAGTCTCAATCATGCTAGAAATAACAATAAGCAAAGGAGACATGCATTTAATTAACAAATAAATGCTAAACCTAGGCAAACATGTCATAAGAATGAAATAAGAAGTTCTAGGACATGTAAAAGTTACCTAGTCAAAGAAAACAAGAAATCCCATGCTTGAATGATGTTAGGAAGAAGCTAGATGCACATGGGAAGTGGTTTGGTTGAGTAAAGGTGAGTTCTTGGGAGCTTCTCTCTCTAGGAATGAATTTCTCTCTCTAAGATCTGAATTTTAGCTCACCAAAAAACCTAAAGCTATCAAGGACAATATATAGAAGAGGCAGAGTCAAAACGGCGTCGTTTGAATCAGGACATGAAACGACACAGAGGACCGCTGCCTTACCGCTGCCAAAGTGGCAGCGGTCTGGCAGCGGTCTTCGCTGCCAAGGCCACCGCTGCCTATTAAATGGCAGCGGTTCGGGAGCGGTACCGGAAGCGGTCTCCACTGCCCGAAAAACGCTGTCCTAACGCTGCGAAGAAAATCACAGCGGTCCTGGGAGCGGTTTGAGGTAAAAATTGACCTCTGTAAAAACCTTCAAGCAATTTCCAAGGCCAATAAACATGCCAAATAATAAATACACAATGATAGAGTGATCATGCATGAAAACTAATATGCAACAACACAAATCACACAACAAACAATATAGAACATAAGATCATGAAATGTGTGTGTGTGTGCAACTAAATCTCTTCACATAAAGAGTCAAGTTCAAGTGATTACCTTTCATGAAGCTCTAGTAAACCACAAAGAGGTCCTTAAGCATTGGAGAAGAAAATCTTCAATCCTAAGCTACCCTTACAAGATTGAACCCCATTGCGGTTTTGTCAACGAAATAAGCCAATCAACAAAGAGGCACTTACAACTCCATTATTTCAAATGCAGTACCCATTGCTTCGTGCTTAGTGACAAGCACGTCTGTCATACTTGCTAACAGATATGTTCGGGCTTTCTCATCTGATGAGACCCATTTCTCATATGCCTCACGAACAGTTCGTGCGGCATTGGCAGTAGGCGTTGGAGGACATTCCTCCGTAAGCACAAACTTAAGGTCCTTGGTGACCAAAATTGCATTGATATTGTGTTTCCATTTAGTGTAGTTATCACCAGTTAATTTGTCATTGGCTATGATTTGTAATAGTGCAGTTGACATTGCTGAAAAAACATAAAAAAAGAATTCATTCATTCATACATTCAAAACATGTGCGAATGTTCGGCATAAGATTAAACATGATGCATGAAAATGTTTAATGAACAAGAACAACCCAAAAAAATGTTTCTACGCCACGACAATCCAACATACCACAAGCAAGTGCCGCCTTAGGGTCAGTCAAATTCTTGCATGTTGGATCGAGACATTCTCAATCAAATATTATACCGAAATAACTCTTATTCCTCTAACATTCAACCATCATATATTTCAGTCAGGTTTCTAATTAACCAATTTAATTTAAAAACCTTGTGAGCGTAACCCATCATTTCAGATCTCATGAGCTTAACTCGAGAATTGCCGCCTTAGGGTCGGTCAATCCCGAAATCCCCTCAGAAATCCTATCCGTTAGGAAGTCAACCTTGATATTGATTCTTATGGAAACCCTCCTTAGGGAGGACGAAAACAATGCCGTCACGAGGCCCCACTCGAATCTTACGGTGTTGAACTAATGATGGAGACCGCGGGATATAATGTCATATATCCCTCTCCCACTCACTATTTTATAATAAGGGTTTTCTATTAATATTAATGCACCTAGATAAAACTAGATTAAACGGCTAATTTCAATCCAAGTGTCAAGTGCATTAATCACAATTTATTAGAATCCTATTCCAATAGCTAATAAACTAATTTGATTTTTAACTCTTAAAAATCTAGTTCATTAGTGATAATTCTAATCTATGTATACTATATACTAAGACTAGAATTATTAAATGTGTATTTACCAAGTTTTAACTATTAAAACTAAACACATTATTAGGTCCAATTATTATTAGGGGCTTAATCAAATTAATCCTAATATATATTAAAGGACCCTACTAATCTAAGTAATTAAACTCTTTAAAAATTAGATTAGTGATTAATGAGAATTACCAAGTTTTTACTCCTAAAAACTAATCCCATTAATTTATAGCCAATTATGTGAATTACCCATTTTAATCAAATTAAAAAAAATAAACACATAATATAGATGACTATAGTGCATGTATGACATATCAACATATATGTGTAGGCACACCTAATCTAAATGATATGTATATGCATGGCAATGCTTTAATTATAATAAAATCATACATGAGTTGACCGAGTACAATGGGTTATCTAACTTAAAAAAAAATTCTAATTACAAAAAATTTAATCCAAGACATTCCTTGGTCTTCTTGTAATTCCAAAAATCTTCAAGTCCATTTGTAATTTCTTTTGCGTCTTTCGGGCCCAAAAATCAAGTCCAACTTGATTTATTTTATTGGATCCATCTCATGGACTAAATCCCTTAAAGCCCAAATGTTATTTTAACATTTTTCGGAGGCTCGGGATTTCCCAAAAATCTGCCCAAACGGTGCTTGACTGCTGCACTCCGTGTGCTTGCTACACACATGCACAACAATTGTGCATAGCTGTCGCATGATGCGTTGTGCACTTGTGCATCACACAACAATTGCATGTTACGCATGTGCATGGCAATTGAAGGTTTGTACACCTTTGCCTTTTCACATCTGCATGTTGCAATTATATATATGTATATTTATGTGTGCAACAATGCAATACTTGCACATAGCGACTTGTTTAAAATTTTTTTTTTTTTTAATACACGTGCAACACTTGCACAAGCAACAACATGTTGCAAAAAAAATAAAAATAATAATTCAAGTGACTTGTGCAACTGCGCCGCCTTTTGTGTGTCCAACACACATTCGATTTCTTCGTCTTCTTCGACTGATTTCTTCGTACATATTTTACAATAAAATATATAACAGAAAACTTACAGCAAAGAAAATACAGCAGAAAAAAAATATTATACAACCTGGGATTAATATTACATTGAAAAATATTACAACCAATAAAAACGAACCCTAAACCCATTGCACCATACAATTAACGATCAACCATGTTTATAATAAATAAATAAATAAAAATTATAAACACCATACAATCATTAGAAAAGTGCCTACACATTCATACATGCAATCAGGAGCAATCGAATTCAATTATACTGTACAAAAAATTGGCTCTGATACCAATTGTTGGAACCCAGGTTTACAGATTGCGCAGCGGAAAGGTTTTTTAAAAAAAAATTTATGCAATCATAAACTAAACCTATTTGTACAGTAATAATCGAAAACAATTAAAGAAGGTGAAACGATTTCATACCTACGTAGGAGGCTCCTTCACTTTAATTCGATCTGCTCCTGATTTGAACCACTTGATCTTCCTCGCTATCTCCCGGAACTGGTAACGGCGTGTGGGCGCGTCACGGTATTCAGGAACCTGTATGGAGGAAAAGAAAGAAATACAAAACAACTTTTGTTTTGTTATCAGATGAATTCGGCCACACTTTATTTTTGATGAACAAAAAAAACAAAAAAAAACAAAAAACTCCTTTTTTTTTTCTTAAAAAATGGCCGCCACCCTCTCTTTTTTTTTCTTTTGATGTTGATTGTTGTTTTTGTATCTGATACCAAATCCAATACCTCTTTTAAAATCATATATCAAATATATATATATTCTAAAAATAAACTAATTAATTAATTCTTTTAAGATATCTAATATCTTTAAAGATATTAATCAATCTTAATTTATTTTATTTGATTTTGAATTCAAACTCTTTTAAATTCAAATTTAAATATTTAATTTAATGAAAATGAAATAATCAAATTATCTTTTCTTCATTCAAAATTAAATATCAATCAACACCCTCCATCTAATGATTAATTACACAATTAAATAATCTAATTATTTAATTAACATAATCATTAATATTCATTAATTAAATAATCACATTATTCAATTAATTCCCGAATAGACACGTGTCACTTTTGTAACACAATTAATTGGACAATCCAATTAATTAACCGTGACCCTTGTTACCTAAATCGATCGGGCTAGCAAGGGGACCTAATGGACCCACAGTATTTTGAGCTCCAATAATCCTTAGAAATAATTAATTAAACTCTTTAATTAATATTTCATGATTATTAACTTCGGTGTTATTCCACTAAAAACCCAAAGTTGCACTCTCTCAACTGTAGACGTTTTTACACAAACCAACAATTCTTGGTGTCCATCGATATAGCTATTACATATGGGTATAATCCTCCACAGGTAGTTCATAATTAGAGCTGGGTCATAATGTCCGTTACACCCCTCTAATTATATCTTTCCATTAAGTACCATTGATTCTCTAATGAACAATAAATCCTACATTCCTTACGGAATTAGGAGAGCGCTCATATTGTTCAAGCCCCGAATCAACCCTTAAGGGAACTACTATCTACTTCTCACAAGAAGGAGTGGATTCCACTATTGTGTGCAGACCTTCCCAGCCACAAGCCAAACCGTGATCCCAACATACGGAGCATATTGATCAGGAATGCAACTCCGACCTCACCCATGGTATATCAAAGACCACGATCTAACCTGAAGGAGTCGATAAGACACTCAGGATTAAGATCACCCACATATAGCCATCATTTGTTGATATATATGAATCTCATCATGTAACGGATATTGGTGAGAGATTCATACAGATCATGGCCCAGTCCTATATGATCACATCATACAAGGTGCCTCCATTCTCATATCTCCATATGAATGATCTATGATAAGATCACCGTACATTACGGAATGGACCGCAGCTATAGATTAACCACAAATAAAGTACCCAGCTTTATTTGCTATCTACGGACTCTTTAGATTGCTCGTTTCAAACTGAATCCATCTTTATATGACATTCATATACTCGGTTTGAAATTACATCCGGCAATCTTGGATGTTAAGTACACATGTTATTATAAATGTATGAGATAATTTTAATGAATAAACTACTTCTTTTATTTATATTCAATTCACATTTACAAATTACAAGCTTTAGGGCAAAAACCCCAACAGTGTAGACATCGTAGCCCCGATAAGGAAGAGAGAGAGTAATGTTATCCGAAATCTGGTACTCCTCCCTCAACTTGGCTAAGGTATCCAGGGTGCTTACGGAGTCAGAGACTATTCTCCCGTCATGGAAAAGGGTGAAAGAGCCGGCCTGGACCCCAACTAGCGAAACCCCTCCATCACAACCTCCATCGCCCCTGCCCACCTTCTCCGTGTCCTTCGGGTCATTGATAATGACAGGATCCTCTGGCTGGTTATGAAAACCCGACCCGATTCGTGGGTTTCAAGTAGAGCGACGGCGTTGAGCCCGCGGGGTGCCGTCAGTCGCCTCGTCTCCCTCTCAATCTCGTTTCCTCCCTATTGACGTCAGGGAGTCCTCCACCAAGTCGGTCTTCTCCGTGTTGAAGAGGGCGTCGAGGCTGTCTGAAAGATGTGGAGAAGCAGGGTCGGGATGAGCAGAAGTTACTATTGTGGAAGGGTTTTGCTCAGTGGCATTTTCTTGAGGAGAAAGAAGTTTAGAAGGAGAAGCCATTGAAGAAGAGGAAAGTCGGAAAGATTTCTGGAAGATTAGGGAGAAAGAAAGCAAGTCAGAAGGGGCTTGTTCTTTGTTGTAATTTTGAAAAATTGAAAGTAAGAAAGAAAGCACCAGTGAAGCCGGTCTATTTATAGAGGGATGGCGGTTACACACCAAGAAACCGGAATTATGAACAGGAAGATTGGGTAGAGGTGTTTTCCGCATTAATCGTGCCAAAAAGGCTCTTTTTGAAAACGAGGAACCCAATCGTTGATCGACACGCAACCAGTAGTAACGTACCAAGCAAAGATTTCCTCCTCCTAGGTGGAGAACTAGTCAGAACAGGGAAATGAGCAGATAAGGCAGAAAATCCTTTAAGTATTAACAAGATCCTGACTCCGACCCCGACCCCGACCTCGACAAGGTATCAGTGTCTAAGTCAAGGGGGACTTCTGTTAACCGCCAAAATTGGCGAAGGGCCAAGGAAGAATTTTCCACCTCAACACAAGGAGAATATAGGAGTATAGACATCATCCGGCTACCTCGACTAGTCCGAGTGCGCACCTCCTTCAGCGGGGTTTGGCTCAGCCTTCCCTTTAGCTTCTTAAGAGACCCCGCCATCATCTTGAGCAACGTCCCAAGCCGGGATACTCGTTAAAACCTACAGCGGGGTCCATGATCAAGCCAAAATTGGTATGATTTTGGCCCTCATTTCCGTTTCTTTTTGCTTGATTCTCGGGCATTTCCCCGTGTTTAATGTTGTTAAATTGAGTGTTTCAGGTTTTATTAGGTTTCAGAAGCAATTGAGATGAAGGTGGAGGACTTGTGCAAAAATGTCTCACAAATGAGAAGAAACAGGGCATTTTCGCCACTTGGGCAAATGAGGTCGCCACTTGAGCGCCATGGCGACAGAAGAGTTCCCAAAGGCATCAAAAGGTCGCCACTTGGGCGCCACTTGAGCGCCATGGCGACAGAAGGTCACAAAAACAATCAGGTGGGGTCGCCACTTGGGGTCGCTCTGGCGACCTCCCTTGCAAGTGGCGACCTAGTGCACTCAAGGCATGGTCGCCACTTATGGTCGCCAGAGCGACCTTGATGTACAAAGGGCGACCTCTTCACATTTCCAAGGTCGCCACTTATGGTCGCCAGAGCGACCTAGAGGATACAAGTGGCGACCTCTACACATTTTGGTCATGTTCGCCACTTGACAAAGAGCGAGAAAGATGGTTTTCAGAGCGACCTTTTCATCTAACCGTTTTACACTCCATGGTCGCCATAGCGACCAAGGCTCCACATCAGCGAATCAAGTCGTTACCAGTACATGTCCATGAGTGAGTATATATATGGAGCGTCTCTTCATTTTCAAAGGATCAAAAATCAGAGAGAAAATTCAGAGAACTCAACCTCAGATCTAGATCATCATCCATGGCACATTTTTCATCATCCTCCATTTCTCTCCTTGAACTCATCTAATCCATCCAACCCTCAACACAAAACCTTGATTACTTCACTACATCATTCCTCATCCCACCATTTCTCCACTAAAATCCTTAGTAACTTTCCACCAAAACACCCACATTCCAAGACATTTCCTCAACCTCCATTCCTTGCATCTAGGAGCATAGAGGAGAAGAAGGATTAAGCTTAAAGAAGGTGACCCAAGGGTTGTTTCCTTATCATTCACTTCTTTTCATTTATTGCAATTATGTGTAACTAAACCCCTAATCTAGGGGATAGATTTGAGGAACAATTGGTTGTGGTTTTAGTCTAGCTTGTAATGAATCTCTTATGTGTTCTATTCATTCAATTTAATTAGATTTCATTCATTATAATTGACTTGTATATTTTTGTTGATTGCTATCTTGAGTGGAATAATTTGTTATATATTCACATGTGGATTGACAATCTTTGTGTGATTAAGAACCCATTGGATAGGATAGATTAGTGGTGGGTATATTGATCAAGCCAAAATTGGTATGATTTTGGCCCTCATTTCCGTTTCTTTTTGCTTGATTCTCGGGCATTTCCCCGTGTTTAATGTTGTTAAATTGAGTGTTTCAGGTTTTATTAGGTTTCAGAAGCAATTGAGATGAAGGTGGAGGACTTGTGCAAAAATGTCTCACAAATGAGAAGAAACAGGGCATTTTCGCCACTTGGGCAATGGAGGTCGCCACTTGAGCGCCATGGCGACAGAAGAGTTCCCAAAGGCATCAAAAGGTCGCCACTTGGGCGCCACTTGAGCGCCATGGCGACAGAAGGTCACAAAAACAATCAGGTGGGGTCGCCACTTGGGGTCGCTCTGGCGACCTCCCTTGCAAGTGGCGACCTAGTGCACTCAAGGCATGGTCGCCACTTATGGTCGCCAGAGCGACCTTGATGCACAAAGGGCGACCTCTTCACATTTCCAAGGTCGCCACTTATGGTCGCCAGAGCGACCTAGAAGGACAAGTGGCGACCACATAGGAATTCCAACGTAGGAATTCCAACGTAGGCATGGTCGCCACTTATGGTCGCCAGAGCGACCTTGATGCACAAAGGGCGACCTCTTCACATTTCCAAGGTCGCCACTTATGGTCGCCAGAGCGACCTAGAAGGACAAGTGGCGACCACATAGGAATTCCAACGTAGGCATGGTCGCCACTTATGGTCGCCAGAGCGACCTTGATGTACAAAGGGCGACCTCTTCACATTTCCAAGGTCGCCACTTATGGTCGCCAGAGCGACCTTGATGCACAAAGAGCGACCTCTACACATTTTGGTCATGTTCGCCACTTGACAAAGAGCGAGAAAGATGGTTTTCAGAGCGACCTTTTCATCTAACCGTTTTACGCTCCATGGTCGCCAAAGCGACCAAATAGCGACCAAGGCTCCACATCAGCGAATCAAGTCGTTACCAGTACATGTCCATGAGTGAGTATATATATGAGCGTCTCTTCACTTTCAAAGGGATCGAAAATCAGAGAGAAAATTGTAAGAATTCATTTCAGATCTAGATCAACTTCCATGGCACATTTTTCATCATCCTCCATTTCTCTCCTTGAACTCATCTAATCCATCCAACCCTCAACACAAAACCTTGATTACTTCACTACATCATTCCTCATCCCACCATTTTCTCCACCAAAATCCTTAGTAACTTTCCACCAAAACACCCACATTCCAAGACATTTCCTCAACCTCCATTCCTTGCATCTAGGAGCATAGAGGAGAAGAAGGATTGAGCTTAAAGAAGGTGACCCAAGGGTTGTTTCCTTATCATTTACTTCTTTTCATTTATTGCAATTATGTGTAACTAAACCCCTAATCTAGGGGATAGATTTGAGGAACAATTGGTTGTGGGTTTAGTCTAGCTTGTAATGAATCTCTTATGTGTTCTATTCATTCAATTTAATTAGATTTCATTCATTATAATTGACTTGTATATCACTTGTTGATTGCTATCTTGAGTGGAATAATTTGTTATATATTCACATGTGGATTGACAACCTTTGTGTGATTAAGAACCCATTGGATAGGATAGATTAGTGGTGTGTATATCAACCCCACTAATCTAAGCCTCTAAGTGGTTAACATAATGAGATTGGTACATTAATGATGCTAGTAGCTTACCCACATCCAAGTGTTAATCGATCTATTCCCTAGTTCTCTCATTAATTGATTTTATCACTATTCTTATCAAGGTGTTGAGTATTCTATTTTTCATAACATTTTTGTGTATTTTCATTTGAGTAGTTTAGCATTGGTGGCTTTAGAAACCACACATTTATCAAACTCTATGATTTGTTTTATTGTTCTAAGATTAGTCAATTTATCTAATTAACACTCCATTCCCTGTGGAACGAACTTGCTCACTATTTTGCTATCTAATCACATTTTAAAAGGATTAAGTGGCTTTAAAAGAGTTTTCAAGAATCAACCAAAAACTATCATTTTTACTATTTTGTTGAGTACACAAACGACCTCATCAAAAATGGCGCCGCTGCCGGGGAATGGTAGCGTTGATTACATAGATTGACTTTTCTTTGTGATTTATATTCTTATTAAATAGTCTACTAACATTTGTTTTTATTTAATTATTATCGTTTGCTAGTTTTTAGTTTGTTGTTAGATTTTCATAGTTCTTGTGTTACTCATTCTTTGTAGTTAGATTTTCTTGGTTGTTTGTCATTTTTGTTATAATTTTAGATTTTTTTTAGTGTTATTTTCTTTTGTGTCTTGTGTTGTTTTTCTTTTTTGTTTTCTTTTCAGGAACAATGGATTCTTATGAATTGCAATTGGCCAACTTCAACCGGGAAATGGAATTATTTGCCTCAAGGCACTCGAGGGAAGAAAGAGCTCACAACTCGAATTCTTCCAATATGGGGCCGAAGGAGGGGAATCCCGAGGAAAAAATGCTAGAGGCTATCCGGACATCACAAATGGCATACGAGCAGACTTTGAATGGATGTTTGGAGGCAAGTGCACTTAGATTTTCAGGACTAGAAGCTTCATTGAGAAGAATAGAAGTGCACATTGGAACAATCATGGAGGCCATGCAAAGGCAGGAGAGTGAAAAGTTCCCATTTCCACCAAAGCTAGAAGAAGTTACCACCATCCCTTGGAGTGGTGAGAATGTAGAGCATGATTTCAGTCATTATTTTGCTAACGATTCTTCTAGTACTTCAGGTGAAGAAGTAGGAAAGGAGGAAATGAGAGATAAAGTGAAGGAAACCAAGCCTTATATCCCTCCCACTACTTTTCCATGTCGCCTACGAAAAAGCAAATGGTATAGGTTGTTTTCCGAACTAACTAAATCACTTTTTCAAGTGAACATTTACTTGCCTTTGTTTTATGTGATTAGGAACACGCCAGTGGTCGATAAATACTTTCAAGACCTAATTGCATATGGGCGCAAATTCGAAGCCTTGGAATTTGGTTGACCAATCCAAGTAGCCCGTCTAGCCGAAGACGTAAAACCAAGCGCTTGGTGGGAGGCACCCCACCTAGGTACAATTTATTTCTTGTTTTTTAATTTGTTTTATTTCTTGCTCTTATTTTGCTTCCGCATAGAATAAGGGTGTGAATTGGATTTTGGTAGTGGATTTAGGACATTTGTGCTTTATTGATATATGTGTTGATTGGATTTTGTATATGGATGATTGAGGTGCGATATGCCAGATTATTGGAATATTTTGTTTTTGCCTTTGCTTGTTGGATTATTGCTTGAAACTTATTGGGTTGCGCTTGTTGTCTTTATTCTTACCACCCTTGAACATTGAGGACAATGTCAAATTTAGGTTTGGGGGTACTTTTGCGCAACGCCATGATGCTTGGTTTTCAAAAGAATTGTGTGCCAAAATTTTCAAAAATTTTTGCGATATTGCCATATTTAAGCATGCTTTGCTTGTGGAGATTGTTCTTTACATGATGTAGTGAGGAATTGTGCATGTTTGAGAGTGTTTGGTTTAGATTAACACCATGCCACTTAGGGTGTCATTGAACAAAATGCGTTAATCTTTTTCTCTTAATGTTGAGTGAATGATCAAATTTGCTTGAAGGCTAAGAATTAATAGTGGAGATTCCCGTGAGGATCACAAACACAGCCTTTAAAAAGCATACGTTGAGTTGTAAACATTCACTCTTTAAACACTCACTCTAAACACTCATACAAGCATGTTTTGGTCTCATTTGCACTAAATGTTGATTGCCATAGAATATTATGGTCTGCTTGTGGATGCCTTATTTTGCTTAATGGACGAATCTTTAGAAATGATTTTAGGCGATGCATGTGAAAACCTCTTTTGCCTAAACACTTCCAACCACTTGAATATGTGTGCTCCCAAGCCCCTTTGAAGCCAAACACATTTGAAGCATTTCTTTCATGAACCACATCTACATGAACCTTATAGCCTTAAAATACTTGACCTACCGTGACCAAACGATTCGCTAAGGCTTAGGAACTCAATGTAAAATTTTGAATGCGTAAATATAAGGTGTGTACCAAGGCATGTGAATGTGTGTAAGAGTCTTGCAAAGCAAGAGATGTTTGAAAATGGAAAAGAAAACAAAAGCTTGTAAAGAATGAGAAAAGAAAAGAAAATAAAAAAAGAAAAAAAAAAGAAAAAAAAAAGAAATGTAGAGCATGAAAAGAAAAGAATTGGCAAGCAAAGAAAAGCAAAGAAAAAGGAATCAAGAAATTAGGCACAAAGGGCCTAGAAAAGGAAGAGAAGTAATTGAGCTACTCAAGTTGAAAATAGGAGTAGCATACACATGTGTAATTGTGAGCCTGGACACCTTGAAGTGTGAACATATGTGGGAATCTTGTGGAACTTAAAGAATTAGAATGTATGCCTTAATGAAATCATTAGGTCCCTTGATATCCATTTCTTCCATTCTTTGTTTCACCATAACCTTAGGCCCCATTACAACCAAAGAAAAGACCTTCATGATCTTTAGGATTGTCCATTTTGTACAATTTGGTTGATGCATGTTCTTTCTAATTCATGGCTTGCAATTCCATTCATGAGATCACTTTTCAGGAAATTGCGTTTTAATGTTTAGCATGTGCAATCAATTTGTTGCCATAACATGAACTCATATTGCACATGCACATATTTGAGTGAACCTAGGAGTCTTGGAGAAAAGAAGAGAGAATCCGGTGAGATTTAGTATCAAAGCGAATTACATTCTAAACTAATAGCACCTTTGCTTTGAAGCTTTGGCATTTTGAATGTAAGATCGCATTGCGTACAATTATGTCTAAGGTGGCACGTTTTTGATCATAACTATACACGCTCTTGCATGTCTAAATCCTCACCATGGCATAACTGTTTTAATCTCTTCATTTTGGCTTCGCACATTGATCATTTGGAGTAAAAACCTTTGAAATATCTCTACGCATGTTTTTGGGGGTGTGCTTGTTATTATGTTTGCTCGAGGACTAGCAAAAGATTGGTTTGGGGGTATTTGATCAAGCCAAAATTGGTATGATTTTGGCCCTCATTTCCGTTTCTTTTTGCTTGATTCTCGGGCATTTCCCCGTGTTTAATGTTGTTAAATTGAGTGTTTCAGGTTTTATTAGGTTTCAGAAGCAATTGAGATGAAGGTGGAGGACTTGTGCAAAAATGTCTCACAAATGAGAAGAAACAGGGCATTTTCGCCACTTGGGCAATGGAGGTCGCCACTTGAGCGCCATGGCGACAGAAGAGTTCCCAAAGGCATCAAAAGGTCGCCACTTGGGCGCCACTTGAGCGCCATGGCGACAGAAGGTCACAAAAACAATCAGGTGGGGTCGCCACTTGGGGTCGCTCTGGCGACCTCCCTTGCAAGTGGCGACCTAGTGCACTCAAGGCATGGTCGCCACTTATGGTCGCCAGAGCGACCTTGATGCACAAAGGGCGACCTCTTCACATTTCCAAGGTCGCCACTTATGGTCGCCAGAGCGACCTAGAAGGACAAGTGGCGACCACATAGGAATTCCAACGTAGGAATTCCAACGTAGGCATGGTCGCCACTTATGGTCGCCAGAGCGACCTTGATGCACAAAGGGCGACCTCTTCACATTTCCAAGGTCGCCACTTATGGTCGCCAGAGCGACCTAGAAGGACAAGTGGCGACCACATAGGAATTCCAACGTAGGCATGGTCGCCACTTATGGTCGCCAGAGCGACCTTGATGTACAAAGGGCGACCTCTTCACATTTCCAAGGTCGCCACTTATGGTCGCCAGAGCGACCTTGATGCACAAAGAGCGACCTCTACACATTTTGGTCATGTTCGCCACTTGACAAAGAGCGAGAAAGATGGTTTTCAGAGCGACCTTTTCATCTAACCGTTTTACGCTCCATGGTCGCCAAAGCGACCAAATAGCGACCAAGGCTCCACATCAGCGAATCAAGTCGTTACCAGTACATGTCCATGAGTGAGTATATATATGAGCGTCTCTTCACTTTCAAAGGGATCGAAAATCAGAGAGAAAATTGTAAGAATTCATTTCAGATCTAGATCAACTTCCATGGCACATTTTTCATCATCCTCCATTTCTCTCCTTGAACTCATCTAATCCATCCAACCCTCAACACAAAACCTTGATTACTTCACTACATCATTCCTCATCCCACCATTTTCTCCACCAAAATCCTTAGTAACTTTCCACCAAAACACCCACATTCCAAGACATTTCCTCAACCTCCATTCCTTGCATCTAGGAGCATAGAGGAGAAGAAGGATTGAGCTTAAAGAAGGTGACCCAAGGGTTGTTTCCTTATCATTTACTTCTTTTCATTTATTGCAATTATGTGTAACTAAACCCCTAATCTAGGGGATAGATTTGAGGAACAATTGGTTGTGGGTTTAGTCTAGCTTGTAATGAATCTCTTATGTGTTCTATTCATTCAATTTAATTAGATTTCATTCATTATAATTGACTTGTATATCACTTGTTGATTGCTATCTTGAGTGGAATAATTTGTTATATATTCACATGTGGATTGACAACCTTTGTGTGATTAAGAACCCATTGGATAGGATAGATTAGTGGTGTGTATATCAACCCCACTAATCTAAGCCTCTAAGTGGTTAACATAATGAGATTGGTACATTAATGATGCTAGTAGCTTACCCACATCCAAGTGTTAATCGATCTATTCCCTAGTTCTCTCATTAATTGATTTTATCACTATTCTTATCAAGGTGTTGAGTATTCTATTTTTCATAACATTTTTGTGTATTTTCATTTGAGTAGTTTAGCATTGGTGGCTTTAGAAACCACACATTTATCAAACTCTATGATTTGTTTTATTGTTCTAAGATTAGTCAATTTATCTAATTAACACTCCATTCCCTGTGGAACGAACTTGCTCACTATTTTGCTATCTAATCACATTTTAAAAGGATTAAGTGGCTTTAAAAGAGTTTTCAAGAATCAACCAAAAACTATCATTTTTACTATTTTGTTGAGTACACAAACGACCTCATCAAAAATGGCGCCGCTGCCGGGGAATGGTAGCGTTGATTACATAGATTGACTTTTCTTTGTGATTTATATTCTTATTAAATAGTCTACTAACATTTGTTTTTATTTAATTATTATCGTTTGCTAGTTTTTAGTTTGTTGTTAGATTTTCATAGTTCTTGTGTTACTCATTCTTTGTAGTTAGATTTTCTTGGTTGTTTGTCATTTTTGTTATAATTTTAGATTTTTTTTAGTGTTATTTTCTTTTGTGTCTTGTGTTGTTTTTCTTTTTTGTTTTCTTTTCAGGAACAATGGATTCTTATGAATTGCAATTGGCCAACTTCAACCGGGAAATGGAATTATTTGCCTCAAGGCACTCGAGGGAAGAAAGAGCTCACAACTCGAATTCTTCCAATATGGGGCCGAAGGAGGGGAATCCCGAGGAAAAAATGCTAGAGGCTATCCGGACATCACAAATGGCATACGAGCAGACTTTGAATGGATGTTTGGAGGCAAGTGCACTTAGATTTTCAGGACTAGAAGCTTCATTGAGAAGAATAGAAGTGCACATTGGAACAATCATGGAGGCCATGCAAAGGCAGGAGAGTGAAAAGTTCCCATTTCCACCAAAGCTAGAAGAAGTTACCACCATCCCTTGGAGTGGTGAGAATGTAGAGCATGATTTCAGTCATTATTTTGCTAACGATTCTTCTAGTACTTCAGGTGAAGAAGTAGGAAAGGAGGAAATGAGAGATAAAGTGAAGGAAACCAAGCCTTATATCCCTCCCACTACTTTTCCATGTCGCCTACGAAAAAGCAAATGGTATAGGTTGTTTTCCGAACTAACTAAATCACTTTTTCAAGTGAACATTTACTTGCCTTTGTTTTATGTGATTAGGAACACGCCAGTGGTCGATAAATACTTTCAAGACCTAATTGCATATGGGCGCAAATTCGAAGCCTTGGAATTTGGTTGACCAATCCAAGTAGCCCGTCTAGCCGAAGACGTAAAACCAAGCGCTTGGTGGGAGGCACCCCACCTAGGTACAATTTATTTCTTGTTTTTTAATTTGTTTTATTTCTTGCTCTTATTTTGCTTCCGCATAGAATAAGGGTGTGAATTGGATTTTGGTAGTGGATTTAGGACATTTGTGCTTTATTGATATATGTGTTGATTGGATTTTGTATATGGATGATTGAGGTGCGATATGCCAGATTATTGGAATATTTTGTTTTTGCCTTTGCTTGTTGGATTATTGCTTGAAACTTATTGGGTTGCGCTTGTTGTCTTTATTCTTACCACCCTTGAACATTGAGGACAATGTCAAATTTAGGTTTGGGGGTACTTTTGCGCAACGCCATGATGCTTGGTTTTCAAAAGAATTGTGTGCCAAAATTTTCAAAAATTTTTGCGATATTGCCATATTTAAGCATGCTTTGCTTGTGGAGATTGTTCTTTACATGATGTAGTGAGGAATTGTGCATGTTTGAGAGTGTTTGGTTTAGATTAACACCATGCCACTTAGGGTGTCATTGAACAAAATGCGTTAATCTTTTTCTCTTAATGTTGAGTGAATGATCAAATTTGCTTGAAGGCTAAGAATTAATAGTGGAGATTCCCGTGAGGATCACAAACACAGCCTTTAAAAAGCATACGTTGAGTTGTAAACATTCACTCTTTAAACACTCACTCTAAACACTCATACAAGCATGTTTTGGTCTCATTTGCACTAAATGTTGATTGCCATAGAATATTATGGTCTGCTTGTGGATGCCTTATTTTGCTTAATGGACGAATCTTTAGAAATGATTTTAGGCGATGCATGTGAAAACCTCTTTTGCCTAAACACTTCCAACCACTTGAATATGTGTGCTCCCAAGCCCCTTTGAAGCCAAACACATTTGAAGCATTTCTTTCATGAACCACATCTACATGAACCTTATAGCCTTAAAATACTTGACCTACCGTGACCAAACGATTCGCTAAGGCTTAGGAACTCAATGTAAAATTTTGAATGCGTAAATATAAGGTGTGTACCAAGGCATGTGAATGTGTGTAAGAGTCTTGCAAAGCAAGAGATGTTTGAAAATGGAAAAGAAAACAAAAGCTTGTAAAGAATGAGAAAAGAAAAGAAAATAAAAAAAGAAAAAAAAAAGAAAAAAAAAAGAAATGTAGAGCATGAAAAGAAAAGAATTGGCAAGCAAAGAAAAGCAAAGAAAAAGGAATCAAGAAATTAGGCACAAAGGGCCTAGAAAAGGAAGAGAAGTAATTGAGCTACTCAAGTTGAAAATAGGAGTAGCATACACATGTGTAATTGTGAGCCTGGACACCTTGAAGTGTGAACATATGTGGGAATCTTGTGGAACTTAAAGAATTAGAATGTATGCCTTAATGAAATCATTAGGTCCCTTGATATCCATTTCTTCCATTCTTTGTTTCACCATAACCTTAGGCCCCATTACAACCAAAGAAAAGACCTTCATGATCTTTAGGATTGTCCATTTTGTACAATTTGGTTGATGCATGTTCTTTCTAATTCATGGCTTGCAATTCCATTCATGAGATCACTTTTCAGGAAATTGCGTTTTAATGTTTAGCATGTGCAATCAATTTGTTGCCATAACATGAACTCATATTGCACATGCACATATTTGAGTGAACCTAGGAGTCTTGGAGAAAAGAAGAGAGAATCCGGTGAGATTTAGTATCAAAGCGAATTACATTCTAAACTAATAGCACCTTTGCTTTGAAGCTTTGGCATTTTGAATGTAAGATCGCATTGCGTACAATTATGTCTAAGGTGGCACGTTTTTGATCATAACTATACACGCTCTTGCATGTCTAAATCCTCACCATGGCATAACTGTTTTAATCTCTTCATTTTGGCTTCGCACATTGATCATTTGGAGTAAAAACCTTTGAAATATCTCTACGCATGTTTTTGGGGGTGTGCTTGTTATTATGTTTGCTCGAGGACTAGCAAAAGATTGGTTTGGGGGTATTTGATCAAGCCAAAATTGGTATGATTTTGGCCCTCATTTCCGTTTCTTTTTGCTTGATTCTCGGGCATTTCCCCGTGTTTAATGTTGTTAAATTGAGTGTTTCAGGTTTTATTAGGTTTCAGAAGCAATTGAGATGAAGGTGGAGGACTTGTGCAAAAATGTCTCACAAATGAGAAGAAACAGGGCATTTTCGCCACTTGGGCAATGGAGGTCGCCACTTGAGCGCCATGGCGACAGAAGAGTTCCCAAAGGCATCAAAAGGTCGCCACTTGGGCGCCACTTGAGCGCCATGGCGACAGAAGGTCACAAAAACAATCAGGTGGGGTCGCCACTTGGGGTCGCTCTGGCGACCTCCCTTGCAAGTGGCGACCTAGTGCACTCAAGGCATGGTCGCCACTTATGGTCGCCAGAGCGACCTTGATGCACAAAGGGCGACCTCTTCACATTTCCAAGGTCGCCACTTATGGTCGCCAGAGCGACCTAGAAGGACAAGTGGCGACCACATAGGAATTCCAACGTAGGAATTCCAACGTAGGCATGGTCGCCACTTATGGTCGCCAGAGCGACCTTGATGCACAAAGGGCGACCTCTTCACATTTCCAAGGTCGCCACTTATGGTCGCCAGAGCGACCTAGAAGGACAAGTGGCGACCACATAGGAATTCCAACGTAGGCATGGTCGCCACTTATGGTCGCCAGAGCGACCTTGATGTACAAAGGGCGACCTCTTCACATTTCCAAGGTCGCCACTTATGGTCGCCAGAGCGACCTTGATGCACAAAGAGCGACCTCTACACATTTTGGTCATGTTCGCCACTTGACAAAGAGCGAGAAAGATGGTTTTCAGAGCGACCTTTTCATCTAACCGTTTTACGCTCCATGGTCGCCAAAGCGACCAAATAGCGACCAAGGCTCCACATCAGCGAATCAAGTCGTTACCAGTACATGTCCATGAGTGAGTATATATATGAGCGTCTCTTCACTTTCAAAGGGATCGAAAATCAGAGAGAAAATTGTAAGAATTCATTTCAGATCTAGATCAACTTCCATGGCACATTTTTCATCATCCTCCATTTCTCTCCTTGAACTCATCTAATCCATCCAACCCTCAACACAAAACCTTGATTACTTCACTACATCATTCCTCATCCCACCATTTTCTCCACCAAAATCCTTAGTAACTTTCCACCAAAACACCCACATTCCAAGACATTTCCTCAACCTCCATTCCTTGCATCTAGGAGCATAGAGGAGAAGAAGGATTGAGCTTAAAGAAGGTGACCCAAGGGTTGTTTCCTTATCATTTACTTCTTTTCATTTATTGCAATTATGTGTAACTAAACCCCTAATCTAGGGGATAGATTTGAGGAACAATTGGTTGTGGGTTTAGTCTAGCTTGTAATGAATCTCTTATGTGTTCTATTCATTCAATTTAATTAGATTTCATTCATTATAATTGACTTGTATATCACTTGTTGATTGCTATCTTGAGTGGAATAATTTGTTATATATTCACATGTGGATTGACAACCTTTGTGTGATTAAGAACCCATTGGATAGGATAGATTAGTGGTGTGTATATCAACCCCACTAATCTAAGCCTCTAAGTGGTTAACATAATGAGATTGGTACATTAATGATGCTAGTAGCTTACCCACATCCAAGTGTTAATCGATCTATTCCCTAGTTCTCTCATTAATTGATTTTATCACTATTCTTATCAAGGTGTTGAGTATTCTATTTTTCATAACATTTTTGTGTATTTTCATTTGAGTAGTTTAGCATTGGTGGCTTTAGAAACCACACATTTATCAAACTCTATGATTTGTTTTATTGTTCTAAGATTAGTCAATTTATCTAATTAACACTCCATTCCCTGTGGAACGAACTTGCTCACTATTTTGCTATCTAATCACATTTTAAAAGGATTAAGTGGCTTTAAAAGAGTTTTCAAGAATCAACCAAAAACTATCATTTTTACTATTTTGTTGAGTACACAAACGACCTCATCATATATCAACCCCACTAATCTAAGCCTCTAAGTGGTTAACATAATGAGATTGGTACATTAATGATGCTAGTAGCTTACCCACATCCAAGTGTTAATCAATCTATTCCCTAGTTCTCTCATTAATTGATTTTATCACTATTCTTATCAAGGTGTTGAGTATTCTATTTTTCATAACATTTTTGTGTATTTTCATTTGAGTAGTTTAGCATTGGTGGCTTTAGAAACCACACATTTATCAAACTCTATGATTTGTTTTATTGTTCTAAGATTAGTCAATTTATCTAATTAACACTCCATTCCCTGTGGAACGAACTTGCTCACTATTTTGCTATCAAATCACATTTTAATAGGATTAAGTGGCTTAAAAAGAGTTTTCAAGAATCAACCAAAAACTATTATTTTTACTATTTTGTTGAGTACACAAACGACCTCATCAAAAATGGCGCCGCTGCCGGGGAATGGTAGCGTTGATTACATATATTGACTTTTCTTCATCATTTTATTGGTATTTTGTAGATTGTTAGTTTATTATTTTGTTTTGTGTTTATTGATTTGTTCATAGTGCTGTTTTTACTTTTTTTTCTTTCCTTGTATTTCTTTATTTATTCCTCTTTCAGGTGCTCAGTTTTATGCACGGTAGGAGATCTCTAGGTAGAGGTGTTCATCCCCCACTAGAAGGCACTAGCCGTGTGAGAGAGTTTGAACCAATTCCAAGTCAAGATATGAGTACCGAAGGACAACAACTTGGTAGGGAAGACGAAGCTCCTTTGAGAGAGGAGATGACGGAAGAGACTCAAACCAACCGTGGTCAAGGGATGACCATGGGTGAGTATGCCTTGCCGGATATCGGGAACCAACCATCACCGATCGTGCTAGACCCGGTGGCTAGGGGTTATGAGTTGAAGATAATGCACGTCAATTTATTGCCGTCATTTCATGGGAAGCTGAATGAAGACTGCCTCCAGTTCATGAAGGAGTATAGTGCTATTATTGAAACCTTCCCCATCATGCGGCTCACACTCGAACAATTGCAAATGCGTTGCTTCCAGTATTGTATGAAGGATGCGGCTATGACATGGCTCATGGGGCTTAGGCCGGGATCATTGACAAGTTGGGGCCAAATTTGCAAGGTATTTTTCAACAGATTCTTTCCGGCTAGGAAAGCAAAGGAGTTAAAGGTGAAGATAGCCGATTTTTATGAGAGTGAGGGGGAGCTATTTCATGAATCATGGGAGAGGTATCAACGCCTTGTGGCCCAATGCCCTCCTCACATGTTCACTGAGGAATACAAGGTGTCTTGCTTCCAAGGGGGTCTAACTCGGTTCTCCCAAGTGTTGGTGGATAACGCTTGTGGAGGTTCTTATGATACCAAGACCGCTTCGGAGATCTACGACATCTATAAGATGTTGGCACAAAACTCTCAACAAAGGAATGCCAACAGTATTCGTGGTGGGAAGTTTGATGTGAATGCTAGCACGGAAACCGCAATTGAAATCTCAAGGATAAACAAGAGGGTGGAAACCTTAACTTCTCATATTGAAAGTTTGGGGTTTCAGAAGGCGGGAGTTAAGTTGCTAGGAAGACAAGAAGGAAGCTCTAGCGGGCAGTTTAATGAGAATGAAGGGTTTGAGGACACTTTTCAAGGTCAAGAGCAAGAGGAAGTTCAAGCTATGGGATTCCAAGGACAAGGAAACAACTATGTTCAACCATGGAGGAACCACCCAAATCTTTCTTGGTCAAACAACAACAACATTCTAAACCCACCACCAAGAAATCAACAACAAGGGGTGTACAATCAAGGGGGTAGCTCACAAGGGGGTTACCGTCCAAGTCAACAACAAGGGATGAACAATCAAGGTAATAGCTCACAAGGAGGCTACCGGCAAAACCAATCACAAGGAGGATACCCACAAGGAGGGTTTCCCCAAGGAGGAAACCAATGGGGAGGAAACCAATGGAACAACAACAACGGTGCTCAACCTAGCTCGTATCAACCTCGCCGAAATATTGATGAAGAGATGAGAGGTATGATGCAAGGGTTCCAAAGAGCTGAGAACACCTTGACAAGCTTCATGCAAGCTAGTGGCCAAAGGTTTGGCAATCTAGAGGCATCCTTCGGGAAATTGGAGACCCAAATGGGGCAAATCGCCGAGGCTCTTCAAAAGCAAGAAAAGGGGAAGTTTCCAAGCCACACTGAGTAGGCCAAAGAAGGAAATTTTGTCAAGAAGGATGGAGCTAGAGATGAGGCATTGTTGTTCGAAGAAGCATACATGCAGAAAGTGGAAGATCCGGGAAGCTTTGTGATTCCCATTTCAATAGGAAATAGTGGAGTGCTTAAAGGAGTACTAGATTTAGGGGCAAGTGTGAGCATGATGCCCCTATCTACTTATGAAAAGTTGGGTTTGGTAGGATTGAAGCCATCCGGGAAGAAGCTTATGCTAGCGGATCAAACCTCACTGTCATCATGTGGTGAACTAAAGGATGTCCCAATTGTCATTGAAGGAGTAATGGTGCTAATGGATTTCGTCGTTCTAGACATTGGTGACAAGTCAAATGATGTTAGGGAGTGGCAAGTTCTCCTTGGTAGACCATTCATGGCTACCGCTCAAATGAAGATCGATGTTTGCAAGAAGAAAGTTTGTATGCATGCATTTGAGAAAGAACTTGAGATCGATATAACCATATGCAATGATGACCTAAAAAGCATTGAGAGTTGCTATGTGGTTGAGTTGCATCCACCAAGGTCAACGGGTGGAAAGGTGTGTGATTTGGTGCAATTGTTTGAAAAGAATAGCCAAGAGGACGAAGTGGAGAGTATAGGTGACTCTGAAATTGAAGAGCTCAAGAATTCCAACCAAGAGCTCATGCTTGAGGTAGAGGTTCTTAAGGCGGAGAAGTATGCCTTGGAAAAGAAGCTTGATGACTTAGCAAGGAAAAGTCATAAGCTTAAGAAGGTCAACGTGGCTCTCACAATGGAGAATGAGGTGACGGTGAAAGAACTTGAAGATTTGGCTAGACTCACCGAAGAATTTGAGGAAGAATCCTTAAGAAAGATGAGGAAGGCTCTCATGAATGTAGATGCCAAGAACAAGGCACTTGAGGAGTTGAAGGAGGAATTGAGCAAGAAGGAGATGTCCTTGAAGGTTGCTAAGGTAAAGGAGTGCGACTTTTTGGTGGAGATAGATCGGATGGATCAAGCCATCAAGGAACTCACCAATAACGGTCCCTCAAGACCTAAATCTCCAATGAAAAAGGGAAGATTTCCTTCATATCCTTTAACTTGTTATTTTTGTCATAGAAAGGGTCATGTAAAGTCTAAATGTTTTGAATTTTTGAAGCATGCCAATAATGATAAAAATAGACTTATAAGGAGATCTAACCGTGTTAAGCAAATTTGGGTTAGGAAGGATTTGGTCAATCAAGTCCGGGATGAGTCTAGAGGTCCAATTTGGGTAGTCAAGAAAAAATTGAGTTATAACGTGATTGACTTGGATGATAAGCATCATGATTCCATTTCGCATAGTATGATGCGGTAGTTGGATTTACATTCGGTTTTTACATTTCATGCCATGAATAAATATGTTTTTTGCTTGTTTTGTGTTTTTCTTTTGTTCATTTTGTTTTTCTGAATAATTGTCCATCCATCCTTGTTAGAGGTTGAAGTATGAGCTTATTGTGGATTTTGTTCTTTGCAGGTGATGAAATGCACTTAGAAGAGGATTTTAAGTCAGGTTCGCCATTTGGTCGCTCTTTGCACATAAATGGCGACCTCACTTACATGAAGAATTCAGAGGTCGCCACTTACATGGTCGCCATGGCGACCCACATGTTGCAAATGGCGACCTTTGTTATCAGGTATGGTCGCCATTTGGTCGCCAGAGCGACCTTACTTGTGCAAATGGCGACCTTTGTTATCAGGTATGGTCGCCATTTGGTCTCCAGAGCGACCTTACTTGTGCAAATGGCGACCACATGCAAACATGAAATTTCTTCTTGGTCACCATTTGGTCGCCAGAGCGACCGAGTGACACAAGTGGCGACATAGGGCGTTCACTTATAAGGACTGCTGCTCAAACATAACGCCGCACACACAAAAGTCCTCTCTTCTCAAATTCTCTCAATTCCAAAGCCGTGGCACGCACGTAATCTCCAAACTTGGTAAGAAATCACTCTAGTTCTTCAATTCTTTTGATCAAATCCTTCCTACATTGCATCTAGAATTACTAAGGGTGGTTTTGAGTTTGATTTGAAGTGATTAGTGCTTAGGATTGGATTTTTGTGTGATTTGTTCATATAGAAGTGATTGTGATAGTATTGAAGTGGTTTTGGTTGATTGTGGTGCACATTGGTGAGTGCCAGAGTGTTATTATAGTGCCGTTGTGCTGCCGAATTTCTGTCAGAAAGTTAGTCCGAATTTGGGGGTAAAAAATGGCTCCGAAGATGAAGTTGCCGAACAAGGGGGGCAAGGGTAGCAAGACCCACACTCCTAGGAAGAGAGTAGTTCCCGACTGCAAACTGAACAGAAATTTTGATGATCGTTTGGAAACTTTTGCTGAGAAGAAAATGTGGCCTGAGAGGGGCATTGATTTGGAGAGCTAGAGGGATACCCCTGTCCCAACAACAGTGAATGACATGGGATGGGGAGGATTAGCGGCTACTCCGCCACATTACAGTGAAGGTTTGGTGAAAGAGTTCTATGCGGGGATGAATCCGTGAGAGTATATGAGGGGTGGTCCCATTCTTGTGAGAGGGGTTCCCGTGTACTTGAACGCACCGGACATCAACATCTATTTTGGGACAACTTTGTTAGAAATTGAAGGATTACGTGAGAGGATGGTGGAAGGGATCACCACGAATCCTTTGTACGTAAAGAATTTGGTGGAATTTGCAAACACGATGACCATCACTCCTATGACCATATGGATGGCGAAGCGGTTCCCTCTCAGGCAGGCAAACTTGAAGATTGAGCACGCCTTTTGGCACATTTTCCTCCATTCTTCCCTGAGACCGGTTTCCCATAGGTCCACTGTTCCATTTGAGGCAGCCAGGATTCTACATAGTATTAGTGAGAGGTAGCCTATTGATGTGGGGATTATCATAAAGATGGAGATTCAGCGGATTGGGAGGAATGAATCAGAGACAGATATCCTTCCTTTCCCTTGTTTGATCACAGAAACCTGCAAGTTGGCTGGTGTAGATATCTCCGGGGACATACTTAAGCCCCCCGTGTCAGATATGGACTTGACCACCTGGAGACGTTTGATGATTAAGCGTGGAGAGATACCTACTGGGGGAAAACGTAGGAGAGTGCGGAGTTCAGAGGCCGAAACCAGTGTTAGGGAAGAATTTGAGAGAATAGTCCCTGAGGAGGACGATGATGATGAGGAGGAGGAGACTCCTATTTGTGATGATCATGGGCAGCCGTTGGGTCTTCGGATTCTAGATGGTGTACAGCGCATTAGGAGGACTCAGACTGGTGATTTTGATATCCTTCATGCTGATAAACTTGATATTGAGGGAAGGCAGAAGGCCTTGGAGGACAGGCAGCTGAGGTTGGAAAGCCTTATTCAGGATTTGAGTGAGACAGTGATCACAGGCTTTACAGACCTCCGCCATGATCTTAAGCTCACTCCTTATGTCAGGAGACAGAAGAAGCCTGCCACAGTGATTCCACCTACCCCCACTGCACCTTCAAGACATAGCACAGAGGAGCCTGACTTTGTATTTCAGACTGCACAGTCTGCTGTTGAGGAGGCAACACAGTTGGAGGAGGCCATGGCCCGTTCCTTGACTGATCAGGGGCCCCGTTATGTGGGAGGTCCTCCTATTGATGAGGCAGCCGCACAGAGGAAATGGAGAGAGGAGCAGTCTAGGAGAGCAGCATTAGCTAGGGAGCAGAGAAGGAAAGACCCGAAAGGGAAGGGTAGAGTAGTGCAGGATGAGGAGGATGATTCAGAGTAGTGGCCTACTAGCATTCTTAGGATTTGTTTTATCTTTTCATCATTTGCATTTTCTATCATTTTATTGGGACATTGCTAGTTTTATGTTTTTACTTTTGGATTATTTTGTTGGATATTTTTGTTGATTTATGTTTATTCGCATTTCTTTTCTTTTTGTCTTTATTTCTCATTTTTGCCTTTATTTTGTTTCCGCATAGAATAAGGGTGTGAATTGGATTTTGGTAGTGGATTTAGGACATTTGTGCTTCTTTGTTATATGTGTTTTTGGGATTTTGTGTATGAATATTTGAAGGGCAATATGCCGGATGATGCAATATTTTGTTTTTGCTCGTGCTTGTTGGATTATTGCTTGAAACTTAGTGGGTTGCGCTTGTTGTTTTTATTTTCCACCTTTGAACATTGAGGACAATGTCAATTTTAGGTTTGGGGGTGCTTTTGCGCAACACCATAATACTTGGCTTTCAAAAGAATTGTGTGCCAAAATTTCTAAAATTTTTGCGATATTGCCATATTTGAGCATGCTTTGCTTGTGGAGATTGTTCTTTACATGATGTAGTGAGGAATTGTGCATGTTTGTGAGTGTTTGGTTTAGATTAACACCATGCCACTTAGGGTGTCATTGAACAAAATGCGTTAATCTTTTTCTCTTAATGTTGAGTGAATGATCAAATTTGCTTGAAGGCTAAGAATTAATAGTGAAGATTCCCGTGAGGATCACAAACACAGCCTTTAAAAAAGCATACGTTGAGTTGTAAACATTCACTCTTTAAACACTCACTCTAAACACTCATACAAGCATGTTTTGGTCTCATTTGCACTAAATGTTGTTTGCCATAGAATATTATGGTCTGCTTGTGGATGCCTTATTTTGCTTAATGGACGAATCTTTAGAAATGATTTTAGGCGATGCATGTGAAAACCTTTTTGGCCTAAACACTTCCAACCAACTTGAATTTGTGTGCTCCCAAGCCCCTTTGAAGCCAAACACATTCGAAGCATTTCTTTCATGAACCACATCTACATGAACCTTATAGCCTTAAAATACTTGACCTACCTTGACCAAACGATTCGCTAAGGCTTAGGAACTCAATGTAAAATTTTGAATGTATAAATATAAGGTGTGTACCAAGGCATGTGAATGTGTGTAAGAGGCTTGCAAATCAAGAGATGTTTGAAAATGGAAAAGAAAACAAAAGCTTGTAAAAAAAATGAGAAAAGAAAAGAAAAGAAAAAATAAATAAATAAATAAATAAATAAATAAAATAAATAAATAAATAAAAGAAATGAAGAGCATGAAAAGAAAAGTATTGGCAAGCAAAGAGAAGCAAAGAAAAAGGAATAAAGAAATTAGGCACAAAGGGCCTAGAAAAGGAAGAGAAGTAATTGAGCTACTCAAGTTGAAAATAGGAGTAGCATACACATGTGTAATTGTGAGCCTGGACACCTTGAAGTGTGAACATATGTGGGAATCTTGTGGAACTTAAAGAATTAGAATGTATGCCTTAATGAAATCATTAGGTCCCTTGATATCCATTTCTTCCATTCTTTGTTTCACCATAACCTTAGGCCCCATTACAACCAAAGAAAAGACCTTCATGATCTTTAGGATTGTCCATTTTGTACAATTTGGTTGATGCATGTTCTTTCTAATTCATGGCTTGCAATTCCATTCATGAGATCACTTTTCAGGAAATTGCGTTTTAATGTTTAGCATGTGCAATCAATTTGTTGCCATAACATGAACTCATATTGCACATGCACATATTTGAGTGAACCTAGGAGTCTTGGAGAAAAGAAGAGAGAATCCGGAGAGATTTAGTATCAAAGCGAATTACATTCTAAACCAATAGCACCTTTGCTTTGAAGCTTTGGCATTTTGAATGTGAGATCGCATTGCGTACAATTATGTCTAAGGTGGCACGTTTTTGATCATAACTATACACGCTCTTGCATGTTTAAATCCTCACCATGGCATAACTGTTTTAATCTCTTCATTTTGGCTTCGCACATTGATCATTTGAAGTAAAAACCTTTGAAATATCTCTATGCATGTTTTTGGGGGTGTGCTTGTTATTATGTTTGCTCGAGGACTAGCAAAAGATTGGTTTAGGGGTATTTGATCAAGCCAAAATTGGTATGATTTTGGCCCTCATTTCCGTTTCTTTTTGCTTGATTCTCGGGCATTTCCCCGTGTTTAATGTTGTTAAATTGAGTGTTTCAGGTTTTATTAGGTTTCAGAAGCAATTGAGATGAAGGTGGAGGACTTGTGCAAAAATGTCTCACAAATGAGAAGAAACAGGGCATTTTCGCCACTTGGGCAAAGGAGGTCGCCACTTGAGCGCCATGGCGACAGAAGAGTTCCCAAAGGCATCAAAAGGTCGCCACTTGGGCGCCACTTGAGCGTCATGGCGACAGAAGGTCACAAAAACAATCAGGTGGGGTCGCCACTTGGGGTCGCTCTGGCGACCTCCCTTGCAAGTGGCGACCTAGTGCACTCAAGGCATGGTCGCCACTTATGGTCGCCAGAGCGACCTTGATGTACAAAGGGCGACCTCTTCACATTTCCAAGGTCGCCACTTATGGTCGCCAGAGCGACCTAGAGGATACAAGTGGCGACCTCTACACATTTTGGTCATGTTCGCCACTTGACAAAGAGCGAGAAAGATGGTTTTCAGAGCGACCTTTTCATCTAACCGTTTTACACTCCATGGTCGCCATAACGACCAAATAGCGACCAAGGCTCCACATCAGCGAATCAAGTCATTACCAGTACATGTCCATGAGTGAGTATATATATGGAGCGTCTCTTCATTTTCAAAGGATCGAAAATCAGAGAGAAAATTCAGAGAACTCAACCTCAGATCTAGATCATCATCCATGGCACATTTTTCATCATCCTCCATTTCTCTCCTTGAACTCATCTAATCCATCCAACCCTCAACACAAAACCTTGATTACTTCACTACATCATTCCTCATCCCACCATTTCTCCACCAAAATCCTTAGTAACTTTCCACCAAAACACCCACATTCCAAGACATTTCCTCAACCTCCATTCCTTGCATCTAGGAGCATAGAGGAGAAGAAGGATTAAGCTTAAAGAAGGTGACCCAAGGGTTATTTCCTTATCATTCACTTCTTTTCATTTATTGCAATTATGTGTAACTAAACCCCTAATCTAGGGGATAGATTTGAGGAACAATTGGTTGTGGGTTTAGTCTAGCTTGTAATGAATCTCTTATGTGTTCTATTCATTCAATTTAATTAGATTTCATTCATTATAATTGACTTGTATATCACTTGTTGATTGCTATCTTGAGTGGAATAATTTGTTATATATTCACATGTGGATTGACAATCTTTGTGTGATTAAGAACCCATTGGATAGGATAGATTAGTGGTGGGTATATCAACCCCACTAATCTAAGCCTCTAAGTGGTTAACATAATGAGATTGGTACATTAATGATGCTAGTAGCTTACCCACATCCAAGTGTTAATCAATCTATTCTCTAGTTCTCTCATTAATTGATTTTATCACTATTCTTATCAAGGTGTTGAGTATTCTATTTTTCATAACATTTTTGTGTATTTTCATTTGAGTAGTTTAGCATTGGTGGCTTTAGAAACCACACATTTATCAAACTCTATGATTTGTTTTATTGTTCTAAGATTAGTCAATTTATCTAATTAACACTCCATTCCCTGTGGAACGAACTTGCTCACTATTTTGCTATCAAATCACATTTTAATAGGATTAAGTGGCTTAAAAAGAGTTTTCAAGAATCAACCAAAAACTATTATTTTTACTATTTTGTTGAGTACACAAACGACCTCATCAGTCCAACCCCGTCATACCCTGGTTCACTATGGACCCCGTAGAAACCCGACACAGTTTCCTATGGACCCCACGGTACCCCGACATGGAGTTAAACTGAGCATTCTGCTACAGTATGAACCCCGTAGTACCCTGACACAGAGTTCAGCTAAACATTCCCCTACTCCATCAGCAGGATGCCTACTAGTTTACACTTCCTAACATAGCCACTCCGCCAAGCCAAAAGATATCAGGCAGCAAGATTCTCGAATCAAAATTTGAAAGCTCCATAAGAAACCCATCAAAACGCTGCCGTACAAGGGAGACATGCTCCTTTCCGCCAACTAAGAGTTCTATTTTAAGCAGGTCAACTCAGTTAGAGTCCTTCTAGGAACGAAATATTTGCTACGAGATTAAACTCCTCCTAGGAAGAAAAGACTAGATTTCATGCGTAAAACTCCGAGATTATTTCCTAAAAAGAGGATGATCCTGCGCGAGCCAAACCCTAGACCGAATTATAGGAGTGAATGGCAAGCAACAGGACTTATATGTACAATGTCTTACCCACTAGAAAGAGGATCGAAAATCTTCTCCAGAAACCCCACATTTAAGTTCTACTTATCAACAGGCACAGATTCACCATCACCACCATCTTCATTACTTACCAAATCTCCATACATTGCTGTAACCCCAAATACATGGTTCATATATCTGTAATGCAAAGGGACGATCAATAAAAGCTTATTTTTATTTGATTTTTGTATTTCATATCGTACTTGCATTGATAGGGACATAGTCGGTATCAAACTACGTGATATCCCTCCGACCAGGATCAATCTCGATCTTGGTCCTTTTAAAGTTGTTATTTGGAATTCCATCCCATTAATGATTTTCAGATAACAACAACCATTGGGTACTTATATATATTTGGAAAGTAAATTAGAAATCCCACAAAGTGACCAATCCTAGATCACCAACCCATGTGGAGTTTATGTTTACCCAATCCCTATTGGAAGATACAAAATCCCTCAATGTTGTAAACCACCACATATTGGAACTCATACCAAACCAACATCATTGGTAGATTAGAAATTCCTCAAGAGTGCATACATATCCTATGTACCCCGCTCTATTGGACTCTATGTCTAACCAAACACCCGGGCCTACCAATATATAAGCCAACTCTCTATACAAGGAACACTTGCCCCTAGAAAGCCTCCCATGCATGACTATCCAAGTCCTCCCGACTCTAGCCATGACTTCTTGCTTATCTATCCAAGTCATCCCAACTCTAGACAAGACTTCTTGCTTACCTATCCAAGTCCTCAAGACTCTAGGCAAGACTTCTTGCTTGGCTATCCGAGTCATCCCAACTCTAACCAAGACTTCATACCTTTTACAAGTACTTCCTAGTGTGATCATGTGAATGCAAATGATGCAAACAATCAAAACAACATAGAACATGTGATCAATACATTCCATGGAACAACTAGATCTAGAGATGTGAAAACACAAGCAATAGAAATCTAGATGCAAAATCATGAATGAAAACCGAGAGCATATGAGATCAACTAACACATAAAACTTCTAGATTCATTCATACAAATAACTCTTGAACAATTCATATACATGAGGCACATGTTCAAGATGTTATAAACATACACAAAAAATGCTAAAATCACAAAATGTATTCAACAAGTATTCTAGCCAAAGTTTTAGAGATAGGAGATATTGTTAAAAACAAATCAATCCTAGATATCTCTAAAAACACATACAAAGGCTATAATCCTAGAAATCATCAATCAAGGATCAAAGACACATATCAAGGATTATTAATCATAAAATGAATCAATCAAGTCTCAAATAATCCTAGATGTCAATATAATCACAATACAACTCCCAATCATGTGAAAAACAAAGAATCCAAGAATCTAATTCACATGTGTCTCTAATTAGACTTTTCAATTAGATTGATTGTGAAGCTATCTTTCTCAATAGAATTCACTAAACATACATATACATATATAAGAAGAAACCCCAAGCAAATTGAAGGTTTAAAAAGATGAAATCACCAAGATATGAACTCTACCTTGATTTCACGAGCTGGTTAGGTTTTCTGAGTAGATCACTCCGAAAATCAATCAAATAGCTACAAGATCACTTTGTAAAGGTAGAGGACTCGATTATGAACAATCTCCAACTTGAATCACTCAATTCCGACTTCGTATGAGAAAGTTATGGTGTTTGGAAGTTGAGAAAATTGGAGAGAAAACTCTAGACGGGATTTCAAAACTTTTCTTCTTGTAAACAAATGGAGGTAGATGGAGAGATTTAAAAGGAAGGAGAAGAGGGGCATTTTTGTCCAACAAAATCAGGCCACACCAGCCAAACCCATGTGTGGGGTGCGTGTTCCACATGGGACCAGAGGGCTGGGCCGTGTGGCACACGGCCTCCACACGTGGTGGCAAGGCCATGGCCTTTGGCCACCTTGCTTCTCCCGTGCACCTCTCACGTTCTTCAGCCATATTCACGCATCCGAACTCTGATTTTAAATCTGTTTTTAGATTACGAATAGTGACTCCCTCATGCACAACGATGACTATGAAACTTTGACAAATGGTTGAGAATTCATCTCGAAAAACGACGACGAACACAACTCAAAGAATGAGAACGAAAAGTAGCGTAGCTACATCGTTTGGACTCGAAACTTAACATATGAGTAACCAAAATGACTGGGACTCAATAAGGAATCAATTAAGATCAAGTACAAGTCCAAAACACAAGAAACACAAACATACAAACACAAGTTCACATATGAATGCCATTTCCTAGACATAGTCTTAGAACATGCAACTCTAAAATGTATGAGCATTTGAGTTTAATGCATGATCATACAAAATCATGTGAATGTGTTATATAAATGGTGCACAATGATGTAGGGACACTTATGAATGATTTGTGAGTGTGTGCCTATGCCTTGTAAGAGGAATGAGGTCAATTATACCTTTGATGAGCAATGAAGTTAATTCCCCTTATCAAGCCACCATCTTGCAAGCATTGTAGTTGAGTCTTTCTTTGAAGCTTTGAATCATCATCACTACAACCACTAAACAGTACAAGATGCACAACGTTTTGATATGGAATTTATGCCAACACATACTAAAAACCTAACACGACTCATGAACAAGTAAATCATATTTACCTTTCGTTTTCTTTTTCTTCTTTTTGCTCTAGGCTTTCTTGTGTTTGGGCTTACCCTTGGCCTTCCCAGCAGACCTCTTCCTCTTCTAGTTATTGAAGGAAGATGGTTCGGTAACATTTGCCTCACCGGTCCTACCCTTACTGTCCTTAATCAAGGGCTCAAAGGTAGTGAGCTCATTGAGCAATTGTGTGAGATTGAACCTAAGCTTGTTCATCCCATATTTGCTCTTGAACTGATCGAAAATTTTCGAAAGAGTCCTCAGTATGATACTCACCTGACTAGGTTCATCATGGCCCTACCATTGATTTATGTCGTGTTGAAGTAAGACATCATGTTCAGGTCATGTTCTCGAACAGATGTACCATCCTTTATACGAGTGAACATAGCAGAATGAACAGCTTCGTACCGCTTTTGCTCAGAGGGTTGCCCAAACATAGCCTGCAATGACTATTATTTCAAATGTGGAAGTCATTGCTTCGTGCTTTGTGACAAGCATGCCTTTCATACTAGCTAACATATATGTTCAAACTTTCTCATCAGATGAGACCCATTTCTCATATGCCTCACGAACTCTTTGTGTGGCATGGGTAGTAGGCAATGGAGGACATTCCTTTATAAGCACAAACTTAAGGTCATTAGTGACCAAACTGGCATTGATATTGTGTTTCCATTTAGTGTAGTTATCACCAGTTAATCTGTCATTGGCTATGATTTGTAATACTGCAATTGACATGGCTGAAAAAACATAAATTAAGAATTCATTCATTCATACATTCAAAACATGTGCGAATGTTAGGCATAAAATTAAATATGATGCATGAAAATGTTTAATGAACAGGAACAACCCTAAGAAAACAATGTTTCTATGCCACGACAATCCAACATACCACAAGTAAGTGCCGCCTTAGGGTCATTCAAATTCTTGCATGTTGGATCGAGACCTTCTCAATCAAACAATATACCAGAATAACTCTTATTACAATATCATTCAACCATCGTTTATTTAGTTAGGTTTTTAATTAACCAATTTAATTAAAACCTTGTGAGCATAACCCATCATTTCAGAACTCATAAGCATAACTCGAGAATTGCCGCCTTAGGGTCGGTCAATCCCGAAATCCCCCCCGAAATCCTATCCGTTAGGAAGTCAACCTTGGTATTGATTCTTATGGAAACCCTCCTTAGGGAGGACGAAAGCAAAACTGTCATGACGCCCCACTCAAATCTCACAGTGTTGAACTAATGATGGAGACCGCGGGATATAATGTCAAATATCCCTCTCCCACTCACTGTTTTATAATTAGGGTTTTCTATTAATATTAATGCACCTAAATTAAACTAGATTAAATGGCTAATTTCAATCTAAACATAAAGTGCATTAATCACAAATTATTAGAATCCTATTCCAATAACTAATAAACTAATTCAATTTTTAACTCTTAAAAATCTAGTTCATTAGTGATAATTCTAATCTATGTAAACTATTTACTAAGATTAGAATTATTAAACGTGTATTTACCTAGTTTTAACTATTAAAACTAATTGTAAGGATTCTCATAATTGATTGGTTTATTTCGTGAACAAACCACATATTGGGGTTTGTATTGTAAGGGTAGTTTAGGTGTTTAAGAAGACCCTTTCAAGACCTCAAGGTGACAAGCATTCCAAAGGTATTTCTCTAGTGCTTAGTTTTTCATTGAAGAGATTTAGTAGCACACACTCACTTAGCATATTTTTATATGTGTGCATTCTATTCACATGTCACTTTCACACATATACTTTGTTGATTGTATCTTGTTGTATGTTTGTGTCTTGTAATTCGTTTCCCGAATATCTTTGGAAACGTCCGCGCTTGCACGATAGGGTGCTTGGTTTTGTGCGAAGACCGCTCTCGGAGATTGCCTTGGCTTCTCCTTGGTTTCACCATTTTTGGTGAATCGACGGTTAAGATCGGTGGCCTTGGCCGCCGAATGGAACCGTCGTTTTGGGCCAGAGGTCTCTGGTCTAATTCTGTGGTTATGATCGGCGGTCCCGACCGTCGATTCGAAACCGTCGATCATACCTGATTGATTTAATCTCTCGGGTTGATTATGTGGTTAGATCGACGGTTATGAAATCGCTGAATGAAACCGCCGTTGCTCCCCTGTTTCCCTCGGGACCAATTCAGCTGTTGTGATCAATGGCTTGGCCACAGAATGAAACCGCCGATCGTGTGTTTTAGTGGCAAACTTGTCTTTTCTCATGCCTTGTTCTTGTTGCCTATAAATATACCATCTTCTCTATTGCTAAACTCAGTTCTTTAACTCCTTATAACCATAAACTTAAAAGAGAGACACTTAAGAGAAAATCCATCAAGAACTCACCTTTAAACACTCAAAGCTTTCCTTTTGATTCATCAATTTCATATAGGATCATCCATGCATAGTTTTGCATCATCACAACTTGCTTGGTAAGATTTTGACTAACTTCATCTAATTTTAGTTTCTTTCTTGTCAAACCATCTCTTTATTTACTTGTATGTTTTAAGTTCACATGCTGGATACAAGATAGAGATTGTTTGTGATGAATATGATTGAGTGTTGTATTGTGATAGCTATCTAGGTTTTGCTTAATGTTGATTAGCTAAACTTTATGATATGTCATTTAGCTTTTGATATCTAGGATTGATTTCATTGATATATCATCATCCTAGATAAGCATATAGGGTTACCTAGCTCTTGTTGCATTTTGAGTATTTCACATATTCACATAGGTTGCATTCTCTTCATTGAGAACTAAGTCTTGTGATGCTTTCGGGATTAGGTTGCGTAAATCACAAGCATTAGGACTAGGTTCACTCATACCAGGATTAGGTAGGTGTGTGATTACATTCCGGGATTAGGTTGTAATCTTTAACAAATTTAGTGGATTCGAGGGTCGAGTGTGGCTCACTTATTAGCCCATAGTTTTTCACGTGAGGGTTTCCACGTAAATATCAAGTGTTATTTATTTTCCGCACCATATTGCACTTGTTATATTTATATTGACTATTAGGGGTATTTTCGTAATCTTGACCGTACACGAAAATTGGGTAAAATTAGTTAAAATCTGTTCACCACCCCCCCTCTAGATTAAAATTAGAACACACCATAATTTGTTTCAATTGGTATCATAGCGGGTTCCTAGATATACTTAGGTGATCCTTGCTCATTTTAGTGTGTTTTACATTTGTGTGATTCTTGTTCATTCATAAATTTTCCATACATTTCATCTCATTCATTATACACAATGAGTGAAAACGGTGGCAACAACAAGGGAGCTTCTAGCACGTGACCTCCTCTTCTCACCGGCTTGAATTATTCCTCATGGAAAGGAAAGATGGAATCCTACATATGTCAAATTCATGACCGTGCTTGGATGTGGGTTAAAGATGGATATGATCTACCTATGATGACTCCCATGGGTGGAGGAGAAGAAGTATTGAAGCCTAAGGAGCAATGGAAGGCGCAAGAGTTTGAGGCTGCAAGATGGAATAGGAAGGTGATGAATGCCATCCTATGTGCAATGGATGAGAATAAATACAGTTAATTCAAAACACTAGGATCACTAAGGAGGCATGGGAGAAGTTGCACACGAGGGAACCGAAGTAGTGAAGGACTCCAAACTTCAAGTCCTCCAAACTCAATTTGAGTTGCTCAAGATGGAGGAGAATGAGTGCTTCAATGACTTCAAGATCAAGTTGATGGACATAGTCAACCAAAGTCATCAACTTGGTGACCCTTATTTGGATAGAAGGATCAAACAAAAGATAATGAGATCTCTCCCCGATAGGTTTGAGTCTAATATGACAGCTTTAGAAGAAAATAGTGGATATATGGATATGAAGCCAAGCGAAGTTATTGGAAGACTTCTTGCCTATGAGTCTAGGAAGGCTCCTAGCTCCACTCCTCTTAAAAAGCAAAAGGGAATTGCTTTGAAAGCATCTAAGGATGAAAAGGAGGTAAATAATGACTCAGACGAAGACATGGCCTTATTTGTGAAAAGAATCAATAAGGTTATGAAGTTCAGGAAGAAGGGATTTGGATTGAGAGGCCAAGACTTGAAGAAAAATGGTTCATTTAAGAAGTTTGAAAGAGGACCGAAAGGAAAGGGGTCCGTTGTTTTGAGTGTGGCGGGATAGGTCACTTTGCTCCCGAATGTGCTAATCATAATGAAAAGAAGAAGGGAAAAGTGATGGCCACCACTTGGAGTGGAAGTAGTGATGACTTCAATGAAGGAGATGAGTCTTCGGATGATGAAGATCTCATGGCTAACTTCCTAGCTTTTGCCTCCTATCACAAGAGCAAAAGTAGTAGTAAGAAAGAGGAAGAGAGTCGTAGGGAAAAAGACTCAAGTGAAGATGACTCCAACTCTAACTCCTCAAATGGATATGTGGAGAAAGAGTTTCTAGTTGAATACCTCAAGGAGTTTAAAAGCTTAGAGATGAAAACCACGAAAAAGATCAAGATGTTGAAAGAAGAAAATCTTGAGCTTTCATCTAATAATGACCACTTAAGTGAACAAGTGGAAAGACTTAAGAAGAAAGAAGATAAGCTAAGAGAGGGGTTAGCATTATATAAGAGGAATGAAGAAGGTTTGAAGAGGGAACTTGATGAAGCTAAGAAATCAATGACAAGGATGGCATCTAGTACCGAAAAATTAGATCACATACTTGGTGTTGGAAAAAGTCTGTGTGACAAGAGAGGTCTCGGATCTGAAGATGGTAATGAGACCTCCCCCTCTAAGAAGATTGTGTTTGTCAAAAGCTTGGGCAACAAAGAAGCTTCACCAGTGCACACTCCTAGGAAGAAGATAGATCTAGGACAATGTTCAAAAAGTGCAAAAGTGAAGGTGGCACCAAGAAGGCAACCTCAAGCCAACATTCCTCATCATTTGGCTCACAAAGGAAAGAGACCAATTGTGCAAGTTCAACATTGGAAGCAAGATAGACCAGTTCAACAATAGAGATGGATTGAACCTACTCAACCACAAAGACAAGAGAAGGCTCCCAAGCAAGCTCAAGGACATGGTATGATTCCTTATTTCATTCCTATATGTCATTTTTGTGGTTTTAATAGTCACATTAGGCCAAATTGCTTTCGATATATTAAAATGTGTAGAACTAGAAGCATGATTGAGAAGAAAAAGAATAGAGCCAAGATGTATGTTTCGAGGAATGATAATATTGATGTGCATGATCCTATGACATCTAGAGCCCATGTACCAAAGATCAGTAGGAAGAAAAATGTTTTACCTACTAACTTGTGGTACTTAGATAGTGGGTGCTCTAGGCACATGACGGGAAACAAGAGTTTCTTCGAGACTCTTGTTATGGAGGAAGGAGGATGTGTCACCTTTGGTGATAGATCCAAAAAAAGAGTCATAGGGAAAAGAACCATTTCCGTTCCTGGATTACCCTTCTTATCTAATGCTTTATTTGTTGATGGCTTGAAAGCCAATTTGATAAGCATTTCTCATCTAAGTGATGAACGATATTCCGTCTTGTTTGGCAAAGATAATTGTTCAATCCTAAAGCCCGATGGACAAACCTTGTTGAAAGGTATGAATAGACAATTGGAATAGTCTCAAACAATGTATCCATGGATGAGCAAGTTGAGTTGTGGCATGAAAGACTTAGCCACATGAACTTTCGGGATCTATGAATCCTAGGCAAGTTCGATTGTGTGCGTGGCTTCCCTAAGCTTGGGAAGAAAGCCAATGGTGTTTGTGGACCTTGCCAACAAGGAAAACAAACTAAAATTATGCACAAAAAGGGCAAATATCTCTCCACCAAGGAGCCTCTAGAGCTTCTCCACATGGATCTTATGGGTCTTATGTAAACTGAGAGTTTATATGGAAAGAGATACATTTTTGTTTGTGTTGATGATTTCTCTAGGTTCACATGGACATATTTTTTTAGAGAAAAATCTAAAACTTTTGACAATTTTAAAATGCTTTGTACTAAAATTCAAAATGAAATGAACTCAAAAATAAAAAGCATAAAACGGATTTGAAGTGACCATGGGAGGGAATTTGAGAATGCCATGTTTGAAACCTATTGCAATAGTGTTGGCATCTCCCATGAGTTTTCGGCTCCTAGGACACCTCAACAAAATGGAGTTATTGAGAGGAAGAATAGGGTCCTCCAAGAGATAGCCCGTGTGATGTTGTTTAGTGATGAGCGTCGTCTGTGTAGTACTCAACAAAATGATATTTAGATGTGTTCGTTTAGAAAACCGATTTTTCACCACTTAGATAGAAAATTAGTAAAGTGGCAAGTGGGATTCGTTCCATAGGGAATTAGAGTGATTAGTTGAATAAATTAACTAATCTGAAAAAATGCAAATAAAGTAAATCATAAAAATATGGATGAGTGAATGGGTTGTCAAGCCATCAAACATACATGAAAAATAAACCTAATAAACTAATAAAAGAATACTTAACAAATCTAGATAAGATAAATGGAATTAACAATTAAGAGAATAGCTAGGGAATTAATGGGATCACAAATGAATTAAGGGAAATGCTTATCAAGCTACTTTAGTGAACAAATCTCATAAATGTTAACCAATTGATTTCTAAAATGTGTTTAGGCCATTATCATGAACCCTAAACAACTTCCCACCGCAATGCCTAACCGATTAAGGAGAGGGGGTCACGGCGGGATCGGTTTGTTACAATTAATGGCTTAGATTATCGTGGTTGATATACCCTCCGACAATCTATCCTAGTCACTATGTTCTCAATCCATCAAGGTTGTCAATCCAATCAAGATTATATAACAAATTATCCTAAGCAAGATTATAATCAACTAGTGGTATACATGTCAATTACATAATGCAAAGAATCTAATTATAAAATGAATAGAACACAAATAGAGATTACAATATATAAAAACTTAAGCAAATCCCAATCCAAATATTCTCACATCAAAACCCTAGAAAGGAGATTTAATTACACATATTACAATCAAAGGGAAGGCAAGTAAAAGATTAGGAAATCACCCATGGGTCTCCTTTTGTAAGCTTGATCTTTTCCTTGCCTTCGATGCTCCTTGTGTAAAGAGTGGATGATGAGGATGTGTCTAGATGGGTGGAGTCAAATGGGAAGTGACTAAGGAGATTTGTGGAGAAGATGGGAAGAAAAGGAATGATTTGGGGAGGTAATCTAGATGTTAAGTTTAGGCAGGAGAGAAATGTTAGGATTATGCTCAATAGCAAGAGTGTAATATTGTAATTAACAATCTTTTTCATATTAATAAAGTGATTTCTAGTTTAAACAAATCTTATAGCATTTATAGTTTAATAATTGTCAAAGTAAATAATCATAAGGTCTAAAGACTATGAGAAAAGGAGAATTGTTCATACATCTGGATATGTATGTGGTAGACACAATTCTTTAGTTAGTCTTGAATATTGTTCACAACTTAAGTTAAAGGTTGGGCACCTTTATCTTGTTAAAGTTGTAGAATTCTTTTGTTAGCATTTGAGTGGGATCAAATGAGATATGATGAGTCTAAAATCATCGGAGTGTCTTCGAGCAAAAGAATCTAGTGCACTGGGTGCATTGAACTGGATCACAATGAAATACTTTATCTATAACCGTCAGTAGATAAAAGTAATTTCATTATCAGGACAATCGGAGAGTATATCTTAATCCTGAGATAAATGATGGACTTATGGTTGCAAGTGATATCATTTGAGTTATCAATGAGTACGATTATATCGCATAGTCTATCCTCGATAATTTGGTGATATTCATTTGTTAATCGATAGAGGACTTCATTTATAGATATGGACATCGTGGCTCCATTTATCGAATGAGAGTATAATATCATCATATGGATGTTTTGAGGTAATTGGATATTAAATCTCAACGTTGAGTTTTCGATAGTGTCTATTGAAAACAAGGCTTCTGGACAAGTCAAAATATCCAAGTTCAAAAGGTGGTCATATGAGTAAATATGGTAACTTGGAGAGTTATAGGCGGTCTATGAACTCTTGGCGATTACTGATATTAATCACGAGGATACACTATCTCCAATATGATTGTCTAGGGTATGAATGAGGAAACATCTTCCTTTTCTGTCTTTATTTAAGAGTTCAATTTTAGCTCTTTAGTGGAATGAGTTAAAATTAATGGATCGGACCTAAGTGAATCATTTGTTGATTGTGATTAGGTTATGTCTATTGAAGCTTAAATTTAGATAGCCTGCCAAGATCCCCAATCCACACGGACTTGCATGGATCACTTGATATATTCTACCGGACCAATTTAGGGTCCATCTAGAATTGCATTTAATATATTAAGAATATAATTTGCACATTATTTATGTAATGGGCTGCTCAATTATATTTATATATTAATGAATGACATGTGGGCTTGTTTCTTTTAGTAAGAATGGGTCTAGTTCACATGTGGGCTTTTTATTTAAAGTCCTATGGATTAAATAAAATAAGAAAATAATATTTGGCCCAATATTTTTATATGGAGCGGCAAGGTGATTAATTAACCTTAAATATTATTTTGTTTTAATTGTTTAATTAAATAAGAATTAATTAATTTATTAATTAATTGTTTAATTAAGAAACAAATCTTTTCTGATTAGGAAATATGATTCCTATTGGTATACTATTGGTAGTAGTATACTTAAATTAAAAGACTTGTTTGACAAAGAAATAAATAATTAATTTTATTTATTTAATCAAATAGGAAGTCTTTTTATTTTAGTCAAATAAAAGAATAAAAGATTTATAAGTTTGATTAGGGTTTGGAAGTCTTAAACTAAATAGGAATTAGGGTGCAATACAAACTCCTTTTTGTTTGAGGATTGCGGCAACCCTAGTCCCTTTTGGCTAGAGAATTCGGCCATCCTAGTAAAAAGGAAGAAAGAAATTTTGCCACATATATAAGTGGACTTATAATTTTCGGCCACTAGGGTTTTGGGGTGCAGAATTTTATTTTCTTCTTCTTCTCAACTCATAGAAAGAGAGCTTTTATTCTAATTAAACAAAAAGAGACATAGATTATTCTTTGATGGTATACTATTTGCTTATTCATCAATAAGCTTGTGTATACTACATCGATCAAAGTTCACGCGAGTTTCGATCATAAGATTGAGAACTCAAAAGTGACCGGAATAATCTTAGGTTTCTTTTGATTGTTTTTGTGACTAACGAATAAGAGAAAAGTTTGTTTTATCCAATCACAGGCTTGCAATTCAAAGAAAAGGGAGACCACACTCCTAGGTGATCCACGTTCGTGCTAGGATTGAAGATCTTGCGGATTACCATCGACGTAAGTCAATCGGATCACGCGACAAAAGGTATTCTTCTTTTGTTATATATTATATATCTTTAATTGATTAAAAGGGTTTAAGGTTCATAAAAGGAAAATTTTTTAAAAGCTACTAAACTATTTTTTTTAGTCTTACTTCCGCTGCGTGTACTTTTACGGTATATTTTTCCCTACAAGAAAATGGAGAGAAAAGGAATGGTGGAGAAAGGAGGTTTCTTGGTGGTCAAGAGTTGTCTAAAAGAGGAAAAATAGTGATGTATTTATAGGTGTGAAAAGCTAGGGTATGAAATGGGTATGAAATGACAAGAATACCCCTCTTGAATGCCAACACTGGAATTCCTACGCTGGAATTCCAACGTGGTCGCCACTTGTCCTTCTAGGTCGCCATGGCGACCTCAAATGGCGACCTTTCATGGATTCTTCTGTCGCCATGGCGACCTCATGGCGACAAAGTGGCGACCATTCCCACTTTGGAATTCCTATGTGGTCGCCATTTGCAAGTGTAGGTCGCCATGGCGACCTCAAGTGGCGAACCTCTGATGCTTTGCAATTTCCTCTGTCGCCATGGCGACCATGTGGCGACTTTTCTTGCTCAAATAGCGACAATGCCCTGTTTCACCTATTTGTGAGTCTTTTTGCACCAAATCCTTCATCTTCTTCGCAAATGCCCTTGAGTTCTAATAAAACCTAAAACACTTGATTTAACGACATTAAATACGGGGAAACGCCCAAGAATCAAGCATAAAGAGACGGGAATGAGGGCCAAAATTATACCAATTTTGGTTCGATCACTTAGCAACAATGTGCCTAGGAACCTATGGGCCGAAACCGTCAATACGGCTTGCTTTATAGGAAATAGAGTTTTCCTAAGGCCTGGAACTAGAAATACCTCCTATGAGTTATGCAAGGTAGAAAGCCAAATGTTAGCTACTTTCACTCTTTTGGAAGTAAATGCTATATTTTAAATGACTATGATCAACTTGGCAAAGTCGATGCTAAATAGTAGAGCCTATAGAGTTTTCAACTTGAAGACTCGAATTGTCATGGAATCATCCAATGTTGTCATTGATGATACGAGGCTCAAATCTAGTAATCATGAGGAGGAGATTATTTTTGGTGATGATTGTCCTTTGGAGAAGGTTGTTGTGACTCCTAATATTGGGACGTCTAATGTTGTTGATAATGACACACAACCTATTGATAGAGTTCCTAACTTGAACTCTAATGAACCCGCTTCATGGGTTAGAAGGCTCCATAACAAAGATGATGTTATTGGAGATGTTAATGAGGGTGTTAGAACTAGGCGTCAAATAACTAATCTTATTAGTTTTACATACTACACCTCTCAAATAGAACCCAAAAAGATTGATAAAGCCTTAAATGATGAATTTTGGGTTCTTACCATGCAAGAAGAGCTAAACCAATTCGAAAGGAATGAGGTTTGGACTCTAATTCCTAGGCGTAAGACCATAAATGTCATAGGCACCAAATGGATATATAGGAACAAATCCGATGAGGATGAAAACATTGTGCGTAACAAGGCAAGACTTGTTGCACAAGGGTACTCTCAAATTGAGGGTATCGACTTTGAGGAGACTTTTGCTCCCGTTGCCCGTTTAGAGTCTATTAGGCTTCTCTTGTCCATCTCTTGTGTGCACAAGTTCAAATTACACCAAATGGACGTCAATAGTGCCTTCCTCAATGGTTTCTTGTAAGAGGAAGTGTTTGTTTAATAACCCAATAGATTTGTGGATGCACACCACCCCAAACCATGTCTATCGCCTCAAAAAGGCTTTGTATGGGTTGAAACAAGCACTGAGGGCTTGGTATGAGCGCCTCACTCAATTCCTTGGCAACAATGACTACACAAGAGATAATGTTGACAAGACACTATTTATCAAGAAAGACAATGATGAGCTTTTTATAGCTCAAATATATGTTAATGATATAGTGTTTGGCTTCACCAACAACACCAAGCTCCAACAATTTGTTGATGTTATGTCTCATGAATTTGAGATGAGTCTTGTTGGTGAGCTTAGTTACTTCCTAGGTTTGCAAATTAGGCAATTAAATGATGGGATCTTTATAACCCAAGCCAAATATGCCAAAAACCTAGTGAAAAAATTTGGTCTTGAAAAAGCCAAACATTGTGGTACACCCATGAGTACCACTTTGAAACTTAGCAAGGATGCTAATGGTAAAAGTGTGAAACAAACGCTATATCGAGGCATGATAGGTAGCTTGCTATATTTGACTACAAGTAGGCCCGATATATCCTTTAGTGTGGGTGTGTGTGCTAGGTACCAATCGGATCCCAAGGAGTTCCATCTATCTTCCGTTAAGAGAATCATTCGCTATGTGAATGGGACTTCCAATTATGGGATTTGGTACTCGTTTGACACTAATGCTAGCCTTATAGGCTTTAGTGATGCGGATTGGGCAGGAAATTACGATGATATGAAAAGCACATCAAGCGATTGCTTCTTCCTTGGAAACAACCTTGTTTCTTGGTTTTGCGCAAAACTCGATTTCCTTGTCTACGGCAGAGGCCGAGTTCCTTGTCTACGGCAGAGGCCGAGTACATAGCCGCGGGGAGTGGGCACACAACTCTTATGGATGAAGCAAATACACACTCACTCTCTTTTGTGATAACATGAGTGCTATTAATATTTCCAAGAATCTGGTACAACACTCTAAAACTAAGCATATTGACATCCGCCAACATTTCATTAGAGAACTAGTTGAAAATAAATGCATAGTACTTGAACATGTAGGTACTAATGATCAACTAGCGGACTTATTTACTAAACCTTTAGATGCTACTCATTTTAAAACACTTAGTAGATCTATTGGGATATGTCTTGTGGAGTGATGAGTCTTTGTGATTGACCCCATATGGGGAACTCAAGCAAAGAGAGCTTTTGCATACTTGATGCATGCAAAATATTTGAAAGATCTTATGTTTCTTTATTAATTGCTTGAAGTAAGCTTGGTTACACATATATATATATGCTTTTATCTCAATAAGTGTGAACCATGCTAGCATTACAATCCATGTCATATTTATATTCAAACATGCATTTTTGGACTAGGAGATTTACATTGGAAGTACGATTTGAATGACCTATAGTTATCTTCATGACATGATAATTCTTAATTGACATGCTAATGTCATATGAAAAGCATGAAATTCAAATGACATGCTAAATTGAAAAGGCATGAATTGATGATTGCAATTTCTTAAATGCAAAACAGTGTGTGAAAAAGCTTATGAGACTCAAAATGATCAGGGATCTTGTATCCATTTAAATGTCTCTCTTTCTTTATTTGTTGAATATGGCTACAATCATATGGGTTTCATACCCGGAAAAATCAAATAGGGTGCGAAGTCGCGCATGTCATGTTTCGCTTATAAAGTTGGATATAGTTGCTATTAAAATTGAAATCAATTAAATCTCTATATCCTTGCTTCTCTCATGACAAATGGTAAAATTGGTTTGAATTCTATTGGAAACCTTTGTCATTTGCTTTGCCAAATACCATTGTATTTTGGACTTGAATGCAACATGTCTTGTATGCAAAGCATTTTTAGTTCACACATTTTCAATCAAATAAATCTCATTGTTTATCTCCAATTAATTGAGTGCATAAAGTGGCTTATATGATTATGTAAATATCTAGTATGCTACTATCTCTCTTTGCTAAGGTGACCCGGTTGGGGACTACTTCTTTGCCTATATCATGACAAAAAGGGGGAGTAGGAAGTGGTAAGGGGAGTTGCTAATTGTAGTAGCAATTGTGCTTTTTGGGGAGTTTATGTATTGAGGGGGAGTAGCCCTTTGAGGGGGAGCATTGCATATACATACATTGCATGAAACTTTGCATGATGTTGTGCTTAAATTACTAAAATGTAAATGCTTGTTTTATTTTCACTTGACCATCTCACATACACTTGCTTTGGAAAGTGTAACTTTTTGTTTTGAAGGGTTGATAATTCTACAAGAGATTGATGACTTGAAGACTTTTTACTATTTAAATATCTCTTTGTAATGTAGAATATCATTGATATCCCTTAGCTTATATTATGTTGTGAGGATCAATGTGAGTGGTGGTTTTGTTACGAAATAGCCAAAAGGGGAGATTGTAAGGATTCTCATAATTGATTGGTTTATTTCATGAACAAACCACATATTGGGGTTTGTATTGTAAGGGTAGTTTAGGTGTTTAAGAAAACTCTTTCAAGACCTCAAGGTGACAAGCACTCCAAAGGTATTTCTCTAGTGCTTAATTTCTCATTGAAGAGATTTAGTAGCACGCACTCACTTAGCATATTTTTATATGTGTGCATTCTCTTGACATGTCACTTTTACACATACACTTTGTTGATTGTATCTTTTTGTGTGTTTGCGTCTTGTAATTCGTTTCCTGAATATGTTCAGAAACGTCTATGCTTGCACAATAAGGTGCTTGGTTTGCGCGAAGACCGCTCTCGCAGATTGCCTTGGCTTCTCCTTGGTTTCACCACTTTTGTTGAATCGACGGTTATGATTGGTAGCCCTAGCCGCCGAATGGAACCACCGTTTTGGGCCAAAGGTCTCTGGTCTAATTCTATGGTTATGATCGGTGGCCCTGACCGTCGATCATACTTGATTGATTTAATCTCTCGGGTTGATTTTGCGATTAGATCGGTGGTTTAACCACCGAATAAACCTACCATTGCTCCCTTGTTTCTCTCAGGACCAATTCGGCTGTTGTGATTGGCTGCTTGGCCGCCGAAGCCGTATGAAACCGCCAATCATGTGTTTCAGGGGCAAACTTGTCTTTTCTCATGCCCTGTTCTTGTTGCCTATAAATATATCATCTTCTCTGTTTCTAAACTCAGTTCTTTGACTCCTTATAACCCTAAACTTAAAAGAGAGACACTTAAGAGAAAATCCATCAAGAACTCACCTTTAAACACTCAAAGCTTTCCTTTTGATTCATCAAGTTCATCTAGGATCATCCATGCATAGTTTTGCACCATCACAACTTGCTTGGTAAGATTTTGACTAACTTCATCTAATTTTAGTTTCTTTCTTATCAAGCCATCTCTTTATTTACTTGTATGTTTTAAGTTCACATGCTGGATACAAGATAGAGATTGTTTGTGATGAATATGATTGAGTGTTGTATTATGATAGCTATTTATGTTTTGCTTAATCTTGATTAGCTAAGCTTTATGATATGTCATTTAGCTTTTGATAACTAGGATTGATTTCATTGATATATCTTCATCCTAGATAAGCACATAGGGTTACCAAGCTCTTGTTGCATTTTGAGTATTTCATATATTCATATAGGTTGCATTCTCTTCATTGAGAACTAAGTCTTGTTCTTGTGTTTCTTTCGGGATTAGGTTGCGTAAATCACAAGCATTAGGACTAGGTTCACTCATACCGGGATTAGGTAGGTGTGTGATTACATACCGGGATTAGGTTGTAATCTTTAACACATTTAGTTGATTCGAGGTTCGAGTGTGGCTCACTTATTAGCCTATGGTTTTTCCCGTGAAGGTTTCCACATAAATATCAAGTGTTATTTAATTTTCGAACCATATTACACTTGTTATATTTATATTGACTATTAGGGGTATTTTCGTAATCTTAACCATACACGAAAATTGGGTAAAATTAATTAAAATCTATTCGTTCCTCCCCCCCCCCCCCCCCCCCAGATTAATATTAGTACACACCATAATTTGTTTCACTTAACACATTATTATGGCCAATTATTAGTAGGGGCTTAATCAAATTAATCCTAATATATATAAATGACCCTACTAATCTAAGTAATTAAACTCTTTAGTAATTAGATTAGTGATTAATGAGAATTACCAAGTTTTACTCCTAAAAACTAATCCCATTAATTTATAGTCAATTATGTGAATTACCAATTTTAATCAAATTAAAAAAAATAAACACATAATATTGATGGCTATAATGCATGTATGACATATCAACATATATATGTGTAGGCACACCTAATCTAAATGACATGTATATGCATGACAATGCTTTAATCATCTCATAACAAAAGCATACATGAGTTGACCGAGTACAATGGGTTTATCTAACTTAAAAAATTTCTATTTACAAAAAAATTCAAGGCATTCATTGGTCTTCTTGTAATTCCAAAAATCTTCAAGTCCATCTGTAATATCTTCTGCGTCTTTCGGGCCCAAAAATCAAGTCCAACTTGATTAATTTTATTGGATCCATCTCATGGATTAAATCCCTTAAAAGCCCAAATGTTACTCTAACATTTTTCGGAGGCCCGGAATTTCCCAAAAAAAAATTTGGCCAAAACTCGCAACAACTTTGCGTAGCAGCAGGCGTTGCACCACATTTGTGCACATAACTGCTTGCATAGATGTTGCATTATATATATAAATATATATATGCATGCAGCATTTGCACTTTGTGTTGCATTTAATTTTTTATTTATTTAAAAAAAAAAAAAAAAAAAAACGTGCAACACTTGCACTAAGCACATGCATCCCATGCACAATTTGCCATCATGCACAACCATATGTGTGCAACTGTTGCACATAGGCTTTCGTGTGTGTTGCTTCAACTTCGGATCTTGTTCTTCGTAAACGGTTACATAATCATATTACAAGTATTGATTTACAAAGAACGATTACATCGGAAAGAAAAAAAAAATTAATTATTACAACCCGGAATTAATATTACATTGAAAAATATTACAATTAATTTCCAAAAACTTAAAACCCAATGTTCCTTACAATTAACGATCAACCATGTTTATAATAAAAAAGAGAATTATAAACATCATGCAATCATTAGAAAGTGCCTACACATTCATACATGCAATCAGGAGCAATCGAATTCGATTATATTGTTCCGAAAAATTGGCTCTGATACCAATTGTTGGGACCCTAGTTTACCGATCGCGCAACGAAAGGAACTTTTTAAAAAAAATTATTTCATAAAGAAATATTGCGATTAGTAAACCCCATGATCTATTTTTCGGAACAGTAAAAACAAGAAATCGAAATCAAAATATATAAAAGAGAAGAGAAGAAATAATTTTCTTCATACCTACGTAGGAGGCTCATTCACTTTAATACGATTTGTTCCTGATTTTAACCACTTGATCTTCCTCTCAATCTTCCAGAACTGGCAACGGCGTGTGGGCGCGTCACAGTATTCAGGAACCTGTATGGAGGTAGAAGAGAAGAACACACAAAAGGACAACACTTGTTCCTTTTTAATGGTAAAGTACAACCACCTTTTAAGATTTTATTTTATTTTATTTTATTATTTTTTTTTTTTTTGCGTGTGTTGTATTTGTATCCGATACAATACCATTCACATTTTTTTTTATTTTTTCTTAAAACACATATATCATATATATATATATATAAACTAATTAATTAAATCTTTTAAGATATCTAATATCTTTAAAGATATTAATTAATTTTTTTTGATTTGATTTGAATTCAAACTCTTTTAAAATCAAATTTAAATATTTAATTTAATGAAAATAAAATAATCAAATTATCTTTTCTACATTCAAAATTAAATATCAATCAATACTCTCCATCTAATGATTAATTACACAATTAAATAATCTAATTATTTAATTAATATAATCATTAATATTCTTTAATTAAATAATCTCATTATTCAATTAATTTCTGAATAGACACGTGTCACTTTCGTTACACAATTAATTGGACAATCCAATTAATAAACCATGATTCTTGTTACCTTTATCAATCGGGCTAGCAGGGGAACCAAATGGACCCATAGTATTTTAATCTCCAATAATCCTTAGAAATAATTAATTAAACTCTTTAATTAATATTTCATAATTATTAACTTCAGTGTTATTCCACTAAAAACCCGAAGTTGCAATCTCTCAACTGTAGACGTTTTCACACAAACCAATAACTCTTGGTATCCGTCGATGTAGCTATTACATATGGTATAATCCTCCACAAGTGGTTTATAATTAGAGATGGGTCATAATGTCCGTTATACCCCTCTAATTATATCTTTCCATTAAGTACTATTGATTCTCTAATGAACAATAAATCCTACATTCCTTACGGAATAAGGAGAGCGCTCATATTGTTCAAGCCCAAATCAACCCTTAAGGGAACTACTGTCTATTTCTCGCAAGAAGGAGTGGATTCCTCTATTGTGTACAAACCTTCCCAGCCACAAGTCAAACCGTGATTCCAACATACGAAGTTATTGACCGGGAATGCAACTCCGATCTCACCCATGGCATATCAAAAACCACGATCTAACCTGAAGAAGTTGATAAGACACTCATGATTAAGATCACCCATATATAGCCATAAATTGTTGATATATATGAATCTCATCTTTTAATGGATTTTGGTGAGAGATTCATATAGATCATGGTCCAGTCCTATATGATCAAATCATATAAGGTGCCTCCATTCTCATATCACCGTATGAATAGTCTAGGTTAAGACCATCGTACATTACGGAACGGATCGCAGCTGTAGATTAACCACAAATAAAGTACCCAACTTTATTTGCTATCTACGGAATCTTTAGATTGCTCATCTCAAACTGAATACCTCTGTATATTACACTCATATACTCAGTTAGATATTACATCCGGCAATCTTGGATGTTAAGTACACATGATATAAATAAATGTATGAAACAATTTGAATGAATAAACTACTTCTTTTATTTATGTTCAATTCACATTTACAAATTATAAGCTCACGGTCATCAAATCCACTACTTGAATGAAAGTTTATAACCTAGGTTGACCACGTCAAACTATCCACAGTTACTAACCCTTCCACTCTACCCAAAGGGCCTTTAATAGCAATTCTAGACCTACTTGCTTCCGCACTAAGCAACTTAGCCACAAGGCTTCACTTCACATGGAAGAGATCAACAACCTAAGTAAATATCATGGTATTCAATATGCAAGTAATGCTAGGTTATACTAAATTCTTATCAAGGATTAAAGATATCAATAATAACAATCCTAGATATCAATATTGTTATATGACATGGCATACAACTTAGCTATCTTAAATAAAGCAATCATAGACTATAGCTATCACAATACAACTCTCAATCAATCAATACAATAATCTCAATCTTGTAAATAGAATTTAATCTAAAAGCATACAAGTAATAAAAGAGATTAATTGATAAGAATGAACACTAAAATGGATGAGTATGGTGTTCAACTTACCAAATCAAGTGTGTTGAAGAAGACCCATGCATAGATGCATCCTAGATGATCCTAGATGATGGTGATATATGTTTGATGCACATGGAAATGATTTGAGTAAACAAAGATGAGTTCTTGGATGAATTTCTCTCTTTGAAAATACTCTCAATGAAAAATATGATTTTTTGAGTCATTGGAACGACCTGAAGAGAAAGCAACATATATATATATATGTGTGTGTGCTCAAAATGATGCAACGCCTTTTTGACAAAATAGGGGTCGACCGTTGCGGGTACCGCTGCCAAAGCCACAACGGTGGACTTAAATACAATCGGTTCAACAAAACGCTGCGCCGATCGTTGTGGCTTCTATAGCGGTATACACTAGACGCAAACCACTGCGGCAACCCATAGCAGTCAAGGTGCAACTGAGACAGTTATCTCACCACTATGGCTACCACTATAAAGGCCACAGCGGTACCGACAGCAGTCGCCTGGGCCAAAGCATGCCAAATGAAAATCATGCATTCTAAAGCTACTTATGGCATGGTAATGATCAAATGCATGAAGAGAGTTAAGAACATGAATACACAAACATAAAAGCACATAACATACAATAAGTATAGATATGCATGAGTTGTGTATGTGTGCAACTAAACCTCTTCAATGCAAATAAGCATAAGTGTTTTACCTTTGAAGTGCTTATCATCTTGAGGTCTTGAGAGGGCTTTTGTTAAGCTTGATCACCAACAATAAAATGCCTAAGCTACCTTTACATGTCAAACCCCAATTGTGGTTTGTCACTGAAATAAGCCAATCAAACTTGAGGAACTTACAATCTCTCCCTTTGGCTATTTCGTGACAAAACCACCACTAGCATTGATCCTCACAACAAAAAAGAAACTAAAGGTCAACAATGATTTTCTACATTACAAAGAGATATTTAAAAGCTGAATCTTCAAGTCTTCAATCTCTTGTAGAACAATCAATCCTTCAAAACAAAGTTTTTACACTTTCCAAGACAAGTGTAATGTGAGATGATCAAGTGAAATCAAAACAATCATTTGTTTTTTAAACAAATCAAGCAACATCATGCAATGAATGTGCAATGCAATGCTCCCCCTCAATGGGTTACTCCCCCTAAATTTGCAATCTCCCCAAAGTCTCTTCAATGCAAATAAGCACAAGTGTTTTACCTTTGAAGTGATTATCATCTTGAGGTCTTCAGAGGGCATTTGTTAAGCTTGATCACCAAAAATAAAATGCATAAGCTACCCTTACATATCAAACCCAAATTGTGGTTTATCACCGAAATAAGCTAATCAAACTTGAGGAACTTACAAGTGGGAGAAATACACATAGGCCAATAAGGGCATAATTCAACTGGTAGATTGTCGAGCTTGGGGCTTAGGCAAATGACTCCCACGTTAGCGGCCCGAATCTTACCTATGGCGAAAGCTTTCAAAAAAAGTACCTAGTCTTGGATTAATAGAAATTGTAAAAATAAAAAAAAATAAAAAAAAAATAAAAAAAATACACATAGTATTATGGCTTTTTACATTATAGAATTAAGTCATTTGTAATTTTAAATATATTTTTTTTGAACTACAAGTTATAATAATTGTTTATGCGTAAATTTTACAATAAATTTTATATTATTGAGTTGTCCATTATTGTTGTCATCTTATTATTAAAAAATTAAACAAATAATATCATCAAGAAACATATAAAAAGTTTGTTATTCTTAATCAATGGCTCGTATATTTTGCACTCACTTTATTATATCAATGTGCATGGAAGAGGAAAAATGGAAAATCACAAGAGTTTTCTCTACATTGCATACCGAATTTAATAAATTTAGTGTGAGAGTTTGTGAGTTGTCTAAACAAAAGTAGATAAATCCAACTATTGATAGATAATAAGTGTATGTTTTGTATAGCTTTTGAAAGGATCAAAAACACTTATCTAAAGCTAAAAGCTATTTTGAAGTATTTTTTGGTTGTTTGGCAAAACTCAAAACATCTTTTTTTAATATATTAATTGTTTCAATTACCCTTTAAAAAAAATCATTTTATGTCTATTTCTTCAAGAAGCTTTTTTTGAACTTTTTTTTAAACATATGAATTGTCTCAACTACCCTTTATAAATTTAAGATATTCCACCATAACTCTTTTATTATAAATACATTGTCAACACTTTTTTTATAATTCACTCAACCAAAAGCTATTTCTAAAATTACATTGTCAATGCCTTTTTTTTGTAATTTACACAACTAAAAGTTTTTTTTTTTTAGAAGCTCTACTATAAAAAAATCTACTCTAGAAGCTTAAATTGAAAAGCCATACCCAACACACTCTAAGTTGTCTTTATAATGTTAGTGTTAGATGAGGAAAAAAAAAAGAGACTATTTATATATATAATTTAGTGAGCAGCAAATATTTCCTAGGTATGCCCCTAGTTGTATACCTCATTTTGGTGGGTATTGATTTGTTGCTCAAAGGTATATGCTTTCTAGTTGTCCAAATTTGCTTGCAGGTGTGTTGCCTCGAGCTATACAAAGCAAGAGTTATTTTTTAAAATTCCATTTTATAACTTCTTTCGGGTATGCTTATGAGCAAGGATATCTTGGAAAGTCTAACTAGTCGAAGATGGTTCTGCATCCTATTCTAAGATGTGTGGGCATTTCACCAGGGAAAAATGAAAAATGAGCTTCGGGTCACCCTATCTGAGGCTTAAAAAGTCTTTGTAGTTATTTATATAACCATGGTAAGTTTGTGTAATTTACCTATAAAAAAATTGGGAGTATAAATAACTTATATGAGTAGCAATATCTGCACCCTTTGATTTTATGGCACATTTGCAAGTTGTTCTCTAAATAAGGCATTTTAGCCAAAAACCCATAGTTATATTACAAGCACTATATTGGGTTACGTTGAGTGTGTTTAAAAACTTACTAGGGTGTATTTAGTGCTACCTTTCAACTACGAATTTCTGCCAACTATTTTTTTTTTCCCACAGAATTCAATTTTTCCAGTCCAGTCCAATCAATCGAGAGACGATGAAGAACATGTTCGTACTGCGATCCCTCTGCCGAGTAGTCTCCGCCGCTAACAGCCGCCACGTTGGCTACCGCATGCTCTCTTCTCGCGCACTTTTGTCGGTTTCAGCTCCTCCCAAGATCAAAACCCTCCCTTCCTCCGGTACTCGATTTTTGTTTTTAGATCCAAACTTCATTAATTTTCAAATATCACTGGTTGTTTCGAGATAATTAGTAGAATTTATCACTGGGTCATTTTATTTTTTTTATATACAAAATGCTTCATTTTAGATTGTTTGATAAAAAAATATGTGATTTGTTTTTCTTTGAAGAATGAGTTGATAACAAATCTATTTGCATAGTGTTACTGATATGGTTTTGTTGGATACATATTAATTTGCAATGACTGGATGCAAATGAGGTGGCAGTGTTTAGTTTGGAGACCTTATTTTTTGTCGAAAAGATTTGAATTGATGCATACAGTGTTAGAGAACTATGTATCTTTTTTTTAAAAAAAAATCATTGATTGATTTGTAAAATGTACGAATAGCCATTTCGTTTATGGATATGTGACATCCAATTTTTGGTCTATACTATCTCGATTATATAGAGTTTTGCTAGGTTTTAGTGGAAGTTTCTCTTGTCATAACCTTAAGAAGGGTCATTTGGCAAAAGAGGGATAAAAGTAATTTTTGAAAACTAATGCTATTGCAAATTCGGTGTTTATAATCATTGCGGGATTCTTTGTTCTTTGTTCAGCTTAGTTGGGAAGGTCTCTTTGTGCTTTGTGGGGGGCATTATTGTTTTGTCAGGTCTGAATTTCGGGGACAGATTTTGTCTGCAGATAGTCCCTTTGGTTGTTATCTTTTTCATTTTTCAACTTTTATTCTGTTTATAATTCTACAGCAGTTTTAAGGATTACAAGTTAATTTTTTAGCAAGTTAATGGGGAGATTTTGATTATGAGATCAGTTATAAGTTTTACTAATGTTATAAATGATCTCACTTCTCAGGATGATTAACATATTGACTTTTTTTTACCTCTTCAAACCGATAAATTTTTTGACAATATTTGGTTACATTTTGATATACTTTTTAAATGGCCAATGTCTAATGACATGCATAATTTATGTATATTGAAAATTTCATGTCAAATGCAATTTCAACCATTCAAGTGTGTTAATTCAATGATCACGAAATGACTATTAATACAAAGAAATTTCAAGGAATGAAACAGGCCTTTAGATGGACGAAATTGTAACTGTGTATTGAAAGCTATAAAATTTATCATATATGTTGATCACAATTTGATTTGTGTGGTTAACGAGTATCTAGGCATGGGTACATGTGACTATAATTGTTTATGAACTATTTGCGCAACCTTTTCTGATTTACTAGAGTTTTTATGTTGAATGTTCTGAACCTGTTTCTCATGGTGAAAATTCACAGATTCCCAGTCTTCTCTTGCAATGGGAATAGGGTCCACCCGTTCTTTCAGTGAAGATGTTAGTCACATGCCTGTCATAAAAGACTCTGAAATTCATCGCATTTTCAAGGACTTGTTGGCTGTAAACTGGGATGAGCTTCCTAATAGGGTCATCCATGATGCAGAGCAGGCATTGTCTAAAAACACTGATGACAAGGATGGCCAGGAGGTCTTGAAAAATGTTTTCCGTGCAGCTGAAGCAGTTGAGGAATTTAGTGGGATGATTACACAAATAAAAATGGAAATGGATGACAGCATTGGGATAAGTGGCGAGGTATTTATAATTTATACAAGAATGTGGAATTGTTTCTCTTTCTGCTTCACCAATTCTTGTGGTTTGATGATTTAAATTTATCTGTAGAATGTCAAACCCTTGTCAAATGAGTTATCCAATGCAATCAGTACAGTTTTTCAACGTTACATGACATACTTGGATGCATTTGGGACTGATGAATTGTACTTGCGGAAGAAGGTAGAGACAGAGTTGGGTTCTAAGATGATTTTCTTAAAGATGAGATGTGGCGGCCTTGGTCCTGAGTGGGGAAAGGTACTCTATCTCGATGTTTGTGAATAACTAGATAACTTATATATGGGCGTTGGATTGACGCAATCTGTTTTGTGTTCAGTGGAAGCTTCATTTTCGTCACCAGTTTAGTGATATAAATGGCTATCTAGGTGGTCTTGTGAATGGCTGCAAAGCTTATTCATTTTGTGCTTTTGAATGCAGGTTTCTGTTCTTGGAACCTCTGGACTTTCCGGATCGTACGTTGAGCAGAGAGCTTAGCACCTTAGCTGAAGCAAAAACCTTGTTAGTTGGAATTGCATTGCAGTTAAAATAAGAGCCTGTTTGGTGCAAACAATGTTTCTATAATGTCTTAATTTGGCTTTGGAAATATTTTTTCATAGTTTGAAATGTTTGATCATGTTACCATTTTGTTTTGAATTTGTGATTTCCAACTCTTGATGTTAAATGGGTCTAATCCAATGCTCGGTGTATATTTTAAGGGATTAACAACTATATAATACTATAATTTTTATATTTGATAAGATAAAAATACCAAAATGCCCTCCTCACGTTAAATGTCAACGTACTAAATTTAACAATTGGGGTAATTTAGGCAAAAGTTATTTCCGGAGCTATTTGATTTAGAATTTAGAATTTTAATTATGATATCAGTTGGGAACTAGGAAGCACAGATACTCCATTTGATAGAGGTAACTCGTATCGAATTCGTATCCAGTTCAAAAACTCCTTGAATACTTCAGGATACATATCCGATACGCCAAATGGTGTATCCATTGACTTTTTTACAAGTTTGACTAGACGATACTTGGGGGATGCTTGTAGGATAGATAGGGGATACTTAGAGTATATGTTTGGGGGCAATATTATAATTATTTTAGTATAAAACGGGGTCAAATTATAATTTCAAAATTTTATGAGTCAAAATGAAATTGTAAGGAAATTTTGGTTTTAATTCCATTGACATAGAGAATACCGAGATACTTGAGATTACAAATCTTTCTCTTGATGAACTAGAGTTAGAGACCAAATTATTTACATCCTTTAACAATATGAATGATGATAATGAAGTTAATTATTGTACTGGAAAATCGTCACTGGGGTGAAATTCCAAATAACGACTTTAAGGGGACGAAGATCAAGATTGATCCCGGTCGGAGGGGTATCACGTAGTTCGATACCAATTGTGTTCTCAATAATACACGTACAATTTGGATCACAATAAAATAAACAAAATAGGCTCTTTATTGATCATCACTTTGCATTACAATTACATGAGTTATGTTTTTCTAGGTTAACCGTAAAGTTTGGAGATTCAGTGAGCAATGGAGATGGTGGTGGTGAACTCGTACGTGTCGATAAGTAGAACTGAACGTAGGGATTTTTGTTTGTTGGTGATTTTTCCGATCTCCTTTATGGTGTCTAGCATGTTGTTTATATAGGTCCCGTTCCTTGACATGCACTCCTAAAATTTCGGTCTAGGGTTTGGCAACGGTAGAACCTTCAGGAGATAATCTCGGAGCTTTACATGCCAAAATCAAGACTTTCCTTCCTAGGAGGAGACAATCTCATGGGAGCCTTCAGAATTAACTTTTTCCTTCCTAGGAGGAGTCTTCCAGAGTTGACTTTGTTGAAATAGAATTATCAGTTGGCGGGAAGGAGTATATTTCTTCTGTTTTGGCTGTTTAGAGGCGTTTCAATAAGTCTTTATGGAGCTTTTAATCCTGGCATGAGAGTTCTGTTACTTAGTATTTTCTTGTTTGGCAGGCTGATTATGTTAGGATTATGCTGTACGGAAAAAAATAACGTAGTACACGCAGCGGAAGCGAAACTAAAAAAAAATATTGATTTAGTAGCTTTTAAAAATTTTCCTTTTATGAACCTTAACCCTTTTAATTAATTAAACATACATATAATCAACAAAAGAAGAATACCTTTTGTCGCGTGATCCGATTGACTTACGTCGATGGTAATCCGCAAGATCTTCAATCCTAGCACGAAAGTGAATCACCTAGGAGCGTGGTCTCCCTTTTTCTTTGAATTGCAAACCTGAGAATAGACAAACAAAATTTTCTGGTTTCTGTTAGTCACAAAACAATCAAAAGAAGACTAAGATTATTCCGGTCACTTTTGAGTTCTCAATCTAATGATCGAAACTCGCGTGAACCTCAATCGATGTTGTACACACAAGCTTATTGATGAACAAGCAATTAGTGTACCATCAAAAGAATAATCTATTCACTCTTTTTTGTTTTTAGTAGAATAATATTCCTTTCTATGAGTTGAGAAGAAGAAGAAGAAGAAGAATTGTTTCAAGCACAACAACCCCAAAATCACAAGGTGGCCGAAAATCTCTTCTCTTTTCTATTTAGGGTGGCCGAATTCTCTTCTCTAAAAAACACTAGGGTTGCTGCAATTTTCACTCCTAAAATATAGGAGTTTTAGTTGCACCCTAATTCCCTTCTAGTTTTAAGAGTTCAAACCCTAATCCAACTCATAGATATTTTTATTCTCTTATTTTGACTAAATCAAAAAGACTTCTTATTTCATTAAATAAATAAAATTAATTATTTATTTTCTTGTCAAACAAGTCTTTTAATTTAAGTATACTACTACCAATAGTATACCTTTAGGAATCATATTTCCTAATCAGAAAAGATTTGTTTCTTAATTAAACAATTAATTAATTCTCATTTAATTAAAACAATGAAACAAAATAATATATTAGGTTTAATATACACCTAGCCGCCCCACTTATAAATATTGGGCCATATATTATTTTCTTATTTCATTTAATCCATTGGACTTTAAATAAAAAGCCCACATGTGAACCAGACCCATTCTTACTAAAAGAAACAAGCTCACATGCCTTTCATTAATATATTAATATAATTGTGCAGCCCATTAAATAAATAATGTGCAAATTATATTCTTAATATATTAAATGCAATTCTAAATGGACCCATAAATTGGTCTGGTAGAATATATCAAGTGATCCATGCAAGTCCGTGTAGATTGGGGATCTTGGCGGGCTATCTAAATTTAAGCTTCAATAGACATAACCTAATCACAATCAACAAATGATTCACTTAGGTCCGATCCATTAATTTTAACTCATTCCACTAAAGAGCTAAAATTGAACTCTTAAATAAAGACAGAAAAGGAAGATGCTTCCTCATTCATACCCTAGACAATCATGTTGGAGATAGTGTATCCTCGTGATTAATATTAGTAATCGCCAAGAGTTCATAGACCGCCTATAACTCTCCAAGTTACCATATTTACTCATATAACCACGTTTTGAACTTGGATATTTTGACTTGTCCAGAAGCCATGTTTTCAATAGACACTATCGAAAACTCAACGTTGAGATTTAATATCCAATTACCTCAAAACATCCATATGATGATATTATACTCTCATTTTATAAATGGAGTCACAATGTCCATATCTATAAATGAAGTCCTCTATCGATTAACAAATGAATATCACCAAACTATCGAGGATAGACTATGCGATAAAATCGTACTCATTGATAACTCAAATGATATCACTTGCAACCATAAGTCCATCATTTATCTCAGGATTGAGATAGACTCTCCGATTGTCCTGATAATGAAATGACTTTTATCTACTGACGGTTATAGATAAAGTATTTCATTGTGATCCAGTTCAATGCACCCAGTGCACTAGATTCTTTTGCTCAAAGACACTCCGATGATTTTAGACTCATCATATCTCATTTGATCCCACTCACCTCTCACGTTCTTCAGCCGTATTCGGGCATCCGAACTCCGAATTCGAATCCGTTTTCGGATTACGAACCGTGACTCCCTCACGCACGACGATGACTATGAAACTTTGACAAATGGTTGAGAATTCATCTCGGAAAATGATGACGAACACAACTCAACGAATGAGAACGAAAAGTAGCGTAGCTACATCGTTTGGACTCGAAACTTAATGTATGAGTAAACGAAATGACTGGGACTCAATAAGGAATCAAATAAGACCATGTTCAAGTCCAAAACACAAGAAACACAAACATACAAACACAAGTTCACATATGAATGCCATTTCCTAGACATAGTCCTAGAACATGCAACTCTAAAATGTATGAGCATTTGAGTTCAATGCATGAGCATACAAAATCATGTGAATGTGTTATATAAATGGTGCACAATAATGCAAGGACACATATGAATGATTTGTGTGTGTGTGCCTATGCCTTGTAAGAGGAATGAGGTCAATTATACCTTTGATGAGCAATGAAGTTAATTCCCCTTATCAAGCCATCATCTTGCATGTACCGTAGTCAAATCTTTCTTTGAAGCTTTGTATCATCATCAATATGACCACATAAACATTACAAGATAAACACGTTTTGATATGGAATATATGCCAACAATAACCAAAAGCCTAACAATCTCCCCCTTTGGCAAATTCCATGTCAAAACCCCTATACAAATACTAAAACAATTACAAAGAAAATTTGGTCACAATGTGTACAATGATTTACACTCTTAGACAAAATTTCCAATAACAAGTCTTGAACTTTATCTTGGCCTTCTCTTGAAATCACCTATAAAATAGCTTGAAAGCACAAAGATCTCCAAGAGACAACACATATGGCAAAATATATATATTGGCAAGATAAATAACACAATTAAAGTCCACATTGATAACAAGTATGCTCCCCCTAAATACATGCCATCAAACAAGCCATATAGTTCAAGAAAACAAAATACACTAAAAAATAACAATCTAGAACTACCATATATCTCCCCTATCATTCTCCCCCTTTTTGACATGATATGAAGCCAAAGAAAAGGAAATAAGAAAAATATACCTCAAGGCCATTCTAGTCTCTTTTACCACCGAGAAAAATTGAGCGAATGGATGATCTTGCATAATGCTTTGGAGTAGTGGAATTCCTTTCCAATTTCTTGATCTTCTCATCTTGAAAACCAACTCTAGCATTTAGCTCTTCAATCCTCCAGTGTGATTCCTCCTCACCATACATTGATCACTCCAATAAACTCAATGTTGATAGCATTCTCTCATCCTCACAATACAAAGAGATCCCTAGACTAAAAGGTCTTCAAGTCTTCTTGAGTCTTAAAGAATCTCTTCTTTGAACTTCAAGGTACCTATGAGAAAAGAAGCAAACCAACAAGAGATCTTCTTCCAAAGAAGAATGGTGAGATATTATCACATAAACAAAAAAATAAAACATCCCTTATCTCTGTAGGGAAAAATATACGTACCCGCAGCGGAAGCGAGACAAAAAAAATGTTTGGGTAGCTTTTAAAATTTTTCCAATTATGAACCTTAAACCCTTTTGATTAATCAAACATATATATATAAGAAAGTAATAAAATATATTAATACCTCTTGTAGCGTGATCCGATTGACTTGCGTCGATGGTAATCCGCAAGATCTTCAATCCTAGCACGAACGTGGATCACCTAGGAGCGTGGTCTCCCTTTCTTTGAATTGCAAACCTGTGATTGGATTCAACAAACTTTTCTTGATCCGTTAGTCCCAAAAACAATCTAAAAGAACCTAAGATTATTCCAGTCACTTTTGAGTTCTCAATCTAATGATCGAAACTCGCGTGAACCTTAATCGATATAGTATTCACAAGCTCATAGATGAATAAGCAACTAGAATACAATCAAAGAATAATCTATGTTCTTTTTGTTCTTAGTAGAATAATAGATTTCTAGCTATGAGTTTAGAAGAAGAAGAAGAAGAAAAATTCTGCACATTAGCACTAGGGGGTGGCCGAAATCTTTCTCTTCCTTTTTGCCCTAGGGTGGCCGAAATCTCTACCAAATCAAATTAGGGTTGCCGCAATTTCACTCCTAAAATATTGGAGATTTAGTTGCACCCTAATTCCTATTTAGTTTAAGATTTCCAAACCCTAATCCAACTCAATAATCTTTTATTCCTTATTGGACTAAAATAAAAAGACTTCCTATTTGATTAAATAAATAAAATTAATTATTTATTTTCCTTGTCAAACAAGTCTTTCTATTTAATTATACTACTACCAATAGTATACAAATAGGAATCATATTTCCTATTTAGAAAAGATTTGTTATTTTAATTAAACAATTAATTAATAAATTAATTAATTCTTATTTAATTAAATAATGAAACAAAATAATATTAAATGCCATTATAGCATGTTGCCGCCCCACATGTGTATTGGGCCAAATATTATTTTTCTTATTTCATTAAATCCATAGGACTTTAAATAAAAAGCCCACATGTGAACTAGACCCATTCTTACTAAAAGAAACAAGCCCACATGTTATCCATTAATATATAAATATAATTGTGCAGCCCATTACATAAATAATGTGCAAATTATATTCTTAATATATTAAATTGCAATTCTAGATGGACCCTAAATTGGTCCGGTAGAATATTTCAAGTGATCCATGCAAGTCCGTGTGGATTGGGGATCTTGGCGGGCTATCTAAATTTAAGCTCCAATAGACATAACCTAATCACAATCTACAAATGATTCACTTAGGTCCGATCCATTAATTTTAGCTCATTCCACTAAAGAGCTAAAATTGAACTCTTAAATAAAGACAGAAAAGGAAGATGCTTCCTCATTCATACCCTAGACAATCATATTGGAGATAGTGTATCCTCGTGATTAATATCAGTAATCGCCAAGAGTTCATAGACCGCCTATAACTCTCCAAGTTACCATATTTACTCATATGACCACATTTTGAACTTGGATATTTTGACTTGTCCAGAAGCCATGTTTTCAATAGACACTATTGAAAACTCAACGTTGAGATTTAATATCCAATTACCTCAAAACATCCATATGATGATATTATACTCTCATTTAACAAATGGAGTCACGATGTCCATATCTATAAATGAAGTCCTCTATCGATTAACAAATGAATATCACCAAACTATCGAGGATAGACTATGCGATATAATCGTACTCATTGATAGCTCAAATGATATCACCTGCAACCATAAGTCCATCATTTATCTCAGGATTAAGATAGACTCTCCGATTGTCCTGATAATGAAATTACTTTTATCTACTGACGGTTATAGATAAAGTATTTCATTGTGATCCTGTTCAATGCACCCAGTGCACTAGATCCTTTTGCTCGAAGACACTCCGATGATTTTAGACTCATCATATCTCATTTGATCCCACTCAAATGCTAGCAAAAGAATTCTACAACTTTAACAAGATAAAGGTGCCCAACCTTTAACTTAAGTTGTGAACGATATTCAAGACTAACTAAAGAATTTTGTCTACCACATACATATCCAGATGTATGAACAATTCTTCTTTTCTCATAGTCTTTAGACCTTATGATTATTTACTTTAACAATTATTAAACTATAAATGCTATAAGATTTGTTTAAACCAGAAATCACTTTATTAATATGAATAAGATTGTTAATTACACTATTACACTCTTGCTATTGAGCATAATCCTAACAATCTCTAACAAACAATGTATTATCTCAAGTGAATAAATGTTATCACATTAAAAGCTCTCCCTTAAATCCTTAACACAATAAGGCAAGAATTCTTTTCTCCTTCTAAGGACAAGAATTCTCCCCCTTAAGACAAAGTCTCCAATAAGCACAAAGGAGAGGTATACAATTTCTCCCCCTTTTTGTCAAGGAATAGACAAAGGGCACAAGAGATAAACAACGAGATATTAAGCAAACAAATCGTATAGAAAGCGTAGTTGAATAAAATAAAGCTCCCCCTTAACATATGCTCCACATATTATCACCAAGTAGATTTGTTCACAAGGGATTATGAATCACAAAAGCATAAATTTTACTTTTAAGCACATGGGTCATATCTACCAAGTTCAACAATTGCATGAACAATCATACAATTATTACAAAAAGATTTATGCATTAATTGTGATCAAACATACAAAGGCATATATCATTATGAAGAATCATCATGCATATAGCGACATATGAAATAACATCTCCAAGATTCAACATATCAACCAAAACAATATGCCAACATTTATCAAATCGAAGCATGTGAACATATCATAAAAGAGAACAAAGCCTAGCAAACTATGCTCCCCCTTGATAAGAACTCTATCTAAGATCAAGATAGAAAATTTGTTCACAATAGAATCCACACAATCACACATTCAAGCAATAAGAGAAAATATTCCATCACTTTTCAAAGTCTAAGAGAGAATCATAGATTTTCATTAATCTCTCAAAAATATTCTCACATTGCTAATGAATCAAGCACATAAGCAAAATATGTGTGTGTGTGTGAATGCTTCTCACATATATAGTAGGAGTAATTGTGATATCAACATGCAAACAATTTCCACACCTATCCAACTAAAGCATTTCCAAAAATAGGTCAAACCGATATTCATCCGGGTTTTTGCTTTAAAAGAATAGTTATCAACATGTGAGCTTGTGTGTGCATGTGGCTCGTTTTCCCGTTTCTATTTGTCAACCCGAGCTTTTCACAATTCTCAACTATACACCATTAAGCCTTTTGTTTTTCATTTCTTTTAGGCTTAGAATCAAAGATTTTTTTTTTTTTAACGATTCTTTTCAATGCTTCTTTGATTTTACTAACAAAAACATATACACCTCTTAGCAGCTTTCACTCATCACAAAGGCGTAGCCCTTTCCAACATTTGGCGGCTTCACAACCAATATGTGTAGCCCTTTCCAAGAGGGTGCTCGTTGAATACTATGTAGTGCCGAAGCAAAATGGATACATATCATAGGTCATTTATCATGTACTAAGCAATAGGCTTCTAGATGCATCCATTATCTACACATATTCAAACACATATACTCAAAACTAAAACATATAAGAGAAGCATTTGTGCACTTTTCAAAAAATAAGATTTTTCAAGCTCAAGTGCATGATCTAGAAACAATAAAAGTTATTTGTTTAAGATCATTACTTCTCAAGTGAGTAGCTCTCAAAGATATTGATATTCAAATTAAGTTTTGCTCATCAATCCACTCAACAATCACACAAGCATTTCAAGCATCATGAATAAGATCATTGTGAACATACCACTAAAAGATCTTTAGAGAGCACATGTCAATGAAAACCATATGAATGCTACACTAGTTCTCTAATATGACATGCTACATGATGTAATGCAAACAAGAGTCGAAAGATGAAAAGCTAGAAAGCAAGCATTAGGATATAGAAATACCTAAGCAAGCTTGTTCATCAAATGCAAAACCTTCACCCTTTTTATGAGTCCTCTTGGCTTGTATGTCCTCATGACTACAAGTTATAGGTGTGTCGATTCCAAGAGACTAAAGGATAAACATTTCAACTCAAACAAATACAAAAATGGCTTTCTTCAAAAGACTTAACAAAAATCATTACCATATAGATTTCATGATGTACAACTTCTCAAAAGTTAATCAACGGATTTTGACTATCATAGCAATATTTGTGAGATAGCTAAGTTCATGTCAAAGTCATAGAGAAACAAAGCTAGCTAGCTAAGTTACTCAAAACTAGACACTAATCTTAAAGCACACTCACATGTGCAACTTACACTAATGGTAAGAGCACTCACCCTTGACCCATTTGGTCTTGGGTGCACAAACACATAAACCATCATGATCATTTCTCAAGGCAATATTATACCTAGAAGATAAATCATCAACTATCTTCTCTATAAAGATATTCTCATGTCATACACAACATTATTGCCATCAACAAAGATATTATCAAGACTATGCATATGATCATGTGAAACACTCATTTTCACCCAAATCTTCTTAGCAATTTTCATCACATGATTATCATTATCAAGCACAAAATTCAAAGAGATATCATGCAAGAAACATTCATAGAAGATTTTCTCATCTCACTAACATGCATCTCATTCCCTAGTTTGCATAGTCTAATAAACACATGGTATCTAGATTTAGTATGCACTACGACATTTCAAAAATGGCAAACCGGAATACATATGGAGATGATACTATTTAGGTGAGAGTGTACCGACGGTGAAGACTCCTTACTCCTTTTGATTTTGCACTTGACCTTGGAAGATTGGCCTTTGAAATCCTTTTGTTCCTTAGTGACTTGCCTAAGTTGTAGGAGACTCAACATGCTCAACTACAAAGCTTAAGTCACTTGAATCTTCATGAAGAACACCAAGCTCTTTGGTCTTCATGATTGCCAACTCCTCTTCCATGCCTTTGATAGTTTCCTACAAGAAAAAAAAAACAAATTATTAGCAAAATCAATCATTAAACTATATAACACAAGAGCAACTTCAACCGTCTTCTCTTCTAGACTATTGATCACTTCATTCTTCACTTCAACTTCCTTCAAAGCTTTATCTCTTTCCTTCTCAAGCGATTGAGCTATTGCCATCAAGTTGAAGTGGTGGTCTTTGATTTACAATCCTCTTCATGGAATTGCAAAGACAAGAGATCAAGTCTAGAACGATCATCCTCCGGGAAAACTTCTTCTTCTTTGTTTTTGTCACTAACATTCTTTTCAAGCTTATCAACAAAATTGTTAGTAGACAAATGAAATATAAAACAAGAAGAACCTATTTCACAAGTAGCTTGGAATTAATTCCATGCCTCTTTTGCCATATTTGAATTTTTATTAAGAACAAGGTGTTTAAAAACTTACACCACTAATAATGGCAAAAGGGTCTAAAAGTTTCAACTTCTCAAAAATAAACCTCATTCATACTTCATGAACATATTGGTTTAGAGAAATTACTCCATCAAATATAAAACATGGAGAAGAGAAACCTTTCTTGACAATCCAACCAAGTTGCTCATCACTAGACTTAGTAAAGCCTTCCATGAGCATTTTCAACAAAACAAATATTTTTCCCAATCACAAAGGAGGACAACCAAAACAAACAATTATAGACTAAAGGTTGTTATCATAGTAAATAAACTTGTAGATCCCGAATCACACTAATTGCTTTAAGTGACCCGCTCTGATACCAATTAAAAATGCCTACAAGGTTATACTAAACAACCTAGAGGGGGGGGGGAGGGAATAGGTTGACACACTAGTTTTAAAAACTCTTTCGTGACTAGTGACAAAACCTTGGTGAGCATACAAATTGACTTTTAACAAGATTGTTATGAGAAAACAATTAACACATGTATGCTCAATTCACCACCCTTAGTCTACACAACATATATTAATAAATCATGTATCTCATATACAAGTATATTCAATGAAGTGCACATTCCATAAGTTGTACTTAAAGTATTACAATATAAGAACACTACAACTTACTAGAGAAGAAACTATATTAAACTTAATACAAATAATTCTTGTATTTACAATAGTGCCCAATATGTACAAGAATCAATCAAAGAATACCTATACACAAAAATCAATGAATAAAAGAATTATATTTACAATTATGATCAAAATGGATATGCTTGCAAATCACACTTTACAAAATCTTGTTTCCAAATACATCACAAGTGAAGATTGTACTACAAGATTAAAACATACACAAAAACAAATATAAAAGATAGAGATAGAAAGAATTAACACAAGGGATTTTTTAACGTGGTAAAACGTCCAAGGAGGAAACATCCACGGGTTGAATTACAACCATTGGGTACTTATATATATTTGGAAAGTAAATTAGAAATTCCACAAAATGAACAATCCTAGATCACCAACCCATGTGGAGTCTTTGTTTACCCAATCCCTATTGGAAGATACAAAATCCCCAATGATGTAAACCACCACATATTGGAACTCATACCAAAACCAACATCGTTGGAAGATTAGAAATTCCTCAAGAGTGCATACACATCCCATGTACCCCGCTCTATCGGACTCTATGTCTAACCAAACACCCGGGCCTACTAATATATAAGCCAACTCTCTATATAAGGCACACGTGCCTCTAGAAAGCCTCTCATGCATGACTATCCAAGTCCTCCCGACTCTAGCCATGACTTCTTGCTTGTCTATCCAAGTCCTCCGGACTCTAGACAAGACTTCTTGCTTACCTATCCAAGTCCTCAAGACTCTAGGCAAGACTTCTTGCTTGGCTATCCGAGTCATCCCGACTCTAACCAAGACTTCATGCCTTTTACAAGGACTTCCTAGTGTGATCATGTGAATGCAAGTGATGCAAACAATCAAAACAACATAGAACATGTGATCAATACATTCCATGGAACAACTAGATCTAGAGATGTGAAAACACAAGCAATAGAAAACTAGATTCAAAAACATGAATGAAAACCTAGAGCATGTGAAAAACAATTAGCACATAAAACTACTAGATTCATTCATACAAATAACACTTGAACAAAACATATACATAAGGCACAAGTTCAAGATGTTATAAACATGCATAAAAATGCTAGAATCACAAAATGTATTCAACAAGTATTCTAGCCAAAGATTTAGAGATAGGAGATATGTTAAAAACAAATCAATCCTAAATATCTCTAAAAACACATACAAAGACTCTAATCCTAGATTTCATCAATCATGGATCAAAGACACATATAAAGGATTATTAATCATAAAATTGATCAATCAAGTCTCAAACAATCCTAGATATCAATCAAATCACAATACAACTCCCAATCATGTTAAAAACAAAGAATCAAAGATTCTAGTCAACATGTGTCTCTAATTAGACTATTCAATTAGATTGATTATGAAGCTATCTTTCTCAATAGCATTAACTAAACATACATATACATATAGAAGAAGAAACCCCAAGCAAATTCAAGGTTTAAAAAGATGAAATCACAAAGTTATGAACTCTACCTTAATTACACGAGCTGGTTCGGTTTTCTGTGAGGATCTCTCAGAAAATCAATCAAACAGCTGCAAGACCACTTGGAAAAGGTAGAGGACTCGAATACGAACAATCTCCAACTTGAATCACTCAATTCCGACTCCGTATGAGAAAGTTATGGTGTTTGGAAGTTGAGAAAAGTTGAGAGAAAATCATAGACGGGATTTCACAAACTTTCTTCTTAGAAAAGAATGGAGGGAAATGGAGAGATTTAAAAAGAATTGGAGGGGCAAAATTGTCCAAAATTTAGAGGGAATTCAGCCAGCCCACGTGTGGTCATCGTGTGCCACACGTGGCCAGAGAGGAGCTCTGGCCGTGTGGCACACGTGGTCCACACGTGGCCACCCCTTGCTTGGCTTTTGGCCGAGCAACCTCCTCGCGCACCTCTCGCGTTCTTCAGCCGTATTCGGGCATCCGAACTCCGAATTCGAATCCGTTTTTGGATTACAAACCGTGACTCCCTCACGCATGACGATGACTATGAAAATTTGACAAATGGTTGAGAATTTATCTCAGAAAATGACGACGAACACAACTCAACGAATGAGAACGAAAAGTAGCGTAGCTACATCGTTTGGACTCGAAACTTAACGTATGAGTAACCGAAATGACCGGGACTCAATAAGGAATCAAATAAGACCATGTTCAAGTCCAAAACACAAGAAACACAAACATACAAACACAAGTTCACATATGAATGCCATTTCCTAGACATAGTCCTAGAACATGCAACTCTAAAATGTATGAGCATTTGAGTTCAATGCATGAGCATACAAAATCATGTGAATGTGTTATATAAATGGTGCACAACAATGCAGGGACACATATGAATGATTTGTGTGTGTGTGCCTATGCCTTGTAAGAGGAATGAGGTCAATTATACCTTTGATGAGCAATGAAGCTAATTCCCCTTATCAAGCCATCATTTTGCATGTACTGTAGTCAAATCTTTCTTTGAAGCTTTGTATCATCATCAATATGACCACATAAACATTACAAGATAAACACGTTTTGATATGGAATATATGCCAACAACAACCAAAAGCCTAACACATAAGTTTGTTCTAACTACTCCTAAACCACCTGCTCCTAATAATGAATCTAGCATAATGCAAAGAGATGAGTATGAGCAGTGGAAGACTTCAGATGATATGGCCAAATGTTATATTATGGCCACTATCTCCGACGTGTTGCAACAGCAGCATGAAGGAATGGAGTCCGCTGCTGATATAATGATGTCTCTAGAGGAGATGTTTGCTATGAAGTCCAGGACGACTAAGAGAGAGGCAGTGACTGCTTTTATGAATCTTAGGATGAAACCTGGACAGGCTGTGAAGGATCACATGATGAAAGTCATAGCACATCTCAACATTACTGAACTGCATGGCACTGAGATAGATGGTGAGACAAAAATTGATATGGTTGTCAATTCATTGTCAGATTCCTTTTATCAGTTCAAATTGGACTACACTTTGAACAAAAAGGAATACACCTTACAAAGCCTGATGCAAGATGTTCAAAATGCTGAAACGATCCTTGTGAAAAGCAAAGGTCAAGAGATTCATATGGTTGGTAAAGTTGCTACTGTTAAGACCCGTCAGAAGGTCAAGAAACAACAAAAGAAAAAGCAACTTGGGCCTACCAAGAAGGAGACCAAGAAAGTAACCAAGATCAAAGGGAAATGCTTCCTTTGTGGTGAAAAGGGACATTGGAAAAGAAATTACCCAAAGTCCCAGAACAAGAAGGAAGAAGGTAATGTGAATTATCTTGAAACATGTTTTTTGGCAGATTCTACAGATTCTACAGATTCTTGGATCATAGACTCTAATCTGGAGCCACTAATCATGTTTGTTATTCCTTGCAGGGGTTCCAAGAAAGGAGAAGGCTGAGTAAGAATGAAATCAATTTGCGCTTGGGCAACGGATCGTTAGTGTCTGCAAGTGAAGTGGGAGATATTAGAGTTTATTTGGATTCTAGAAGGCATTTAGATTTGATAGACGTTTATTATGTACCTCAATTCAAGAGGAATTTAATTTCAGTTTCTTGTTTGAATAAATTTGGATATTCGGTTACTTTTAATAAAGTTTTTATTATCAGTAAGAATGACAAAATTATTTGCCAAGGTACATTGGAAAACGATCTATACCAGTTTTCTGTACCAGGTACACCTCAACAAAATGGGGTGGCAGAAAGGAGAAATAGAACTCTTTTGGATATGGTTAGGTCTATGTTGAGTTATTCAACACTTCCTATTTCTTTTTGGGGATATGCTTTACAAACTGCTATATACATTCTAAACGATGTACCATTTAAATCTGTTCCTAAAACACCGCATGAGTTGTGGACTGGGCGCAAGCCTAGTTTACAACACTTAAGGATATTTGGTTGTCCTGCGCATGTGTTAAAAGGAAAGACAGAAAAGATGGTTTCCCATTTGGAAACATGTATATTTGTAGGGTATCCAAAAGAAACTAAAGGATATTATTTTTATAATCCTCCAGATCTTAAAGTATTTGTTTCGACAAATGCTAAATTTCTGGAAAATGACTATATGAATGATTTTGTGCCTAGAAGTAGAATTGTCCTGAATGAGATGTCAGGAGATACAATTCCACGAGAGGTTACACAACCAAACCCAATTGTAAGTTCCGATCCAACACAAGATCAACAACCTACCATTCCTCGTCATAGTGGGAGGGTTAGAACACAACCCGAAAGATACATCGGTCTGGGAGAATCAGTGGAGAATCTCCCGGACGACGATGATCCCTACACGTATAAGGAAGCTATGGAGGATGTTGATAGTCGCCATTGGCAAAAGGCAATGCAATCTGAGATTGAATCTATGTTCGATAACAAAGTCTAGTCCCTTGTAGACTTGCCTAAAGGGATAAAACCCATTGGGTGCAAGTGGGTATACAAGAGGAAAAGAGGTATGGATGGAAAGGTGGAAACCTTTAAAGCTAGATTGGTAGCTAAAGGGTATACACAGAAAGAAGGTATCGATTACGAGGAAACCTTCTCTCCTGTGCCCATGCTTAAATCCATTAGGATACTCTTGTCTATTGCAGCATCTTTAGATCTAGAGATTTGGCAAATGGACGTCAAGACAGCTTTCCTTAATGGAAGTCTTGACGAAAGCATCTACATGATGCAACCAGAGGGATTCATTGAAAAGGGCCAAATAGAAAAGGTATGCAAGTTGCAGAAATCCATATATGGATTAAAGCAAGCATCCAGATCCTAGAACATAAGGTTCGATCAAGCTGTCAAAGGTTTTGGATTTATTCAGAATCTTGACGAACCTTGTGTATACAAAAGGATTAAGGGCGACAAGTTGGTTTTCCCGATTCTTTATGTTGATGATATACTACTCATCGGAAACGATGGATGTAGGTGTATTGACATCAATAAAAGAATGGTTAGCAAAACAATTTGATATGAAGGACTTAGGAGAAGCAAGTTTTATTCTAGGTATCCAAGTAATAAGGGATAGAAAGAATAGAACAATTGCATTATCCCAAGCTTCATATATAGACAAGATCTTGTCTAGGTTTTCCATGCAGGATTCCAAGAAAGGTATGTTACCTTTCAGACATGGAATCAAGCTTTCTAAGGAACAAGTTCCTAAGAATGAGCATGAAGAGCAATTCATGAGTAGAGTTCCATATGCCTCGGCAGTTGAAAGTCTCATGTATGCAATGCTCTGTACTAGACCAGATATTTGTTTTGCTGTTGGCATAGTTAGCAGGTTTCAATCGAAACCTGGTCCTGATCACTGGACGGCAGTCAAGCATATTTTCAAGTATCTTAAGAGAACGAGAGATAATATGCTTGTATACTCTTGAGGGGATTTAATTCCCGTTGTGTATACAGATTCTGATTTCCAATCAAATTCTGACTCCAGAAAATCCACATCAGGGGCTGTGTTTACTATTGAAGGAGGAGCAGTTATATGGAGGAGCATCAAGCAATCTTGTATTGCTGATTCCACCATGGAAGCTGAGTATGTTGCTGCATGCGAGGCTGCCAAAGAGGCTGTTTGGCTCCGCCAATTCTTGATTGACTTGGAAGTGGTTCCTAGTGCGAATAAGCAGATCACTATCTACTGTGACAACAGTGGAGCAGTGGCTAATTCGAAAGAACCAAGAAGTCACAAGAGAGGTAAACACATTGAAAGAAAGTATCATCTTTTAAGGGAGATTGTTCAAAGAGGTGATGTGACGATTACCAAAATCGCGTCAGCAGAAAATCTAGCAGATCCCTTCACAAAGGCTCTACCTCAGAAGAGTTTCGATGGGCATCTAGAGAACATGGGCTTGAGAAATATGACACATTTGCTATAGCGCAAGTGGGAGATTGTTAGGATTATGCTCAATAGCAAGAGTGTAACACTGTAATTAACAATTTTTTTCATATTAATAAAGTGATTTCTGATTTAAACAAATCTTATAGAATTTATAGTTTAATATTATAATTGTCAAAGTAAATAATCATAAGGTTTAAAGACTATGAGAAAAGAAGAATTGTTCGTACATCTAGATATGTATGTGGTAGACACAATTCTTTAGTTAGTCTTGAATATTGTTCACAACTTAAGTTAAAGGTTGGGCACCTTTATCTTGTTAAAGTTGTAGAATTCTTTTGTTAGCATTTAAGTGGGATCAAATGAGATATGATGAGTCTAAAATCATCGGAGTGTCTTCGAGCAAAAGAATCTAGTGCACTGGGTGCATTGAACAGGATCACAATGAAATACTTTATCTATAACCGTCAGTAGATAAAAGTCTTTTCATTATTAGGACAATCGGAGAGTCTATCTTAATCCTGAGATAAATGATGGACTTATGGTTGCAAGTGATATCATTTGAGTTATCAATGAGTACGATTATATCGCATAGTCTATCCTCGATAGTTTGGTGATATTCATTTGTTAATCGATAGAGGACTTCATTTATAGATATGGACATCGTGGCTCCATTTATTAAATGAGAGTATAATATCATCATATGGATGTTTTGAGGTAATTGGATATTAAATCTCAACGTTGAGTTTTCGATAATGTCTATTGAAAACATGGCTTCTGGACAAGTCAAAATATCCAAGTTCAAAAAGTGGTCATATGAGTAAATATGGTAACTTGGAGAGTTATAGGCGGTCTATGAACTCTTGGCTATTACTAATATTAATCACGAGGATACACTATCTCCAACATGATTGTCTACGGTATGAATGAGGAACATCTTCCTTTTCTGTCTTTATTTAAGAGTTCAATTTTAGCTCTTTAGTAGAATGAGTTAAAATTAATGGATCGGACCTAAGTGAATCATTTGTTGATTGTGATTAGGTTATGTCTATTGAAGCTTAAATTTAGATAGCCCGCCAAGATCCCCAATCCACACGGACTTGTATGGATCACTTGATATATTCTACCGGACCAATTTATGGGTCCATTTAGAATTGCATTTGATATATTAAGAATATAATTTGCACATTATTTATTTAATTGGCTGCTCAATTATATTAATATATTAATGAAAGACATGTGGGCTTGTTTCTTTTAGTAAGAATGAGTCTGGTTTACATGTGGGCTTTTTATTTAAAGTCCAATGGATTAAATGAAATAAGAAAATAATATAAGGCCCATTTATAAGTGGGGCGGCTAGGTGTCTTTTTAACCTATTATATTATTTTGTTTCATTGTTTTAATTAAATAAGAATTAATTAATTTATTAATTAATTGTTTAATTAAGAAACAAATCTTTTCTGATTAGGAAATATGATTCCTAGAGTTATACTATTGGTAGTAGTATACTAAAATTAAAAGACTTGTTTGACAAGAAAATAAATAATTAATTTTATTTATTTAATCAAATAAGAAGTCTTTTTATTTAGTCAAAATAAAAGAATAAAATATCTATGAGTTGGATTAGGGTTTGAAGTCTTAAAACTAGAAGTGAATTAGGGTGCAACTAAAACTCCTATATTTTTGGAGTGTAAATTGCGGCAACCCTAGTCCTTTTAGGTAGAGGAATTTTGGCCACCCTAAAAGAAAGAGAGAAGAGAATTCGGCCATTATGGGTTGTGGTGCTTGATACAATTCTTCTTCTTCTTCTTCTCAACTCATAGAAATGAATTTTTATTCTACTAAAAACAAAGAAAGAGTGAATAGATTATTCTTTGATGGTACACTAATTGCTTGTTCATCAATAAGTTTGTGTGTACAACATCGATTTAGGTTCACGCGAGTTTCGATCATTAGATTGAGAACTCAAAAGTGACCGGAATAATCTTAGTCTTCTTTTGATTGTTTTGTGACTAACAAAAGAAAAGAAAAGTTTGTTTGTCCATTCTCAGGTTTGCAATTCAAAGAAAAAGGGAGACCACGCTCCTAGGTGATTCACGTTCGTGCTAGGATTGAAGATCTTGCGGATTACCATCGACATAAGTCAATCGGATCACGCGACAAAAGGTATTCTTCTTTTGTTGATTATATATGTTTAATTAATTAAAGGGTTAAGGTTCATAAAAAAGGAAAAATTTTAAAAGCTATTAAATCCATTTTTTTTTAGTCTCGCTTCCGCTGCGTGTACTACGATATTTTTCCCTACAGATTATACCAGGAAATGTGAACCACTAAATATCCTGCTGCTACTTGAGGATCGAGATACCAACCGAGTCAATAGCGGGGTATCCTGCTGATGAAGTAGAGGGATGTCTAAATGGTACAATAGTGGGATGCTTAGTGGAACTCCGTGTCGGGGTGCTGCGAGATCCATAAGAAGCTAGGGAATGGCTGGGTTGGACCCCACTAGAGGGATTTGCGAATAACCCGGCTTGTGGGAATGCTTGTGAATCGGGATACCGCGGGGTCCATAAGAAGTTGGGAATGGCTGGGTAGGATCCCCGCTGGAGGGGGTATGTACTCGGATCGGTCAGGATCCTCCCTTTTCTGGATCAGTTGGGACCATGCCTTTTACCAGATAGCTGGGTATTGTCTGGATTCCCATGTCTTCCTTGTATCAAGGCGGAAAATTCTTCTTTGGTCCTCCGCCAATTTTGGTGGTTAACAATTATGAATTTAAATTATGTTTTATGAGTTTTTTTTTATGAAGTACTTGGATTTTGTAATATGTTACATATGTTTTATTTGGATTTTGTAATATATTCGACTTATGTTGCATGTTTTATTTGGATCCTGTAATATGTTACATTATTATGACTTATATAGTTATGTGACATGTTTTATTTGTATTTTAAATATGTTTTTATTTTGAATAAATTATCAAATATGTTTTCATATATTATTATTATTATTATTATTTAAATATAAATATATATTATTTTAATTGATGTATCCTCCCATATCCGTATCCTAGCTTTTAAAGATTTACCGTATCTCAGTATCGTATCGTATCCGTACCCCGTATCCATACTTCATAGGTTGGGAAATTTACCTTTTGATTAAGGGTTTGAGAAAACTTACTAATTTTCTTTTAAAAAATTATATTACAATAAATATAAATCATTCCCTTTACTGACCTTATTTATGTCTCACTTTTTAAAATTTTGATTTAATTATATAAAATTAAATGATTTTATTAATTTTTTGATTTATTTTCATAATTACCCTTTTAATTATTTTTCAAACTTAATGTACCTCATCTCTTTTTCAAAATAAAAATAAAAATAAAAATACACTCTATCTTTGATCTCTCTATTGATTTGTTTTTTCCAAATTTTCTCTAGCGAGCTCACAACTTATAGCATACTTATAGCACAAGTGCCACATCATCCACCTTTTAAATTATCAACCAATTATCAACCACAACTGGTTGTATGCACCTGGCAAAAGTGATGATGTGGCACTTGTGTTAAAAGTATGTTAGAAGTTGTGTGCCTACCAGAGAAAAACTGTTGTTTTTTCTTCTTATTTCATGGTGAAATCATCTTGAATGGATGCGATATTTTTTTATTTTTTTTATTTTTTTTTTTGGTTTCTATAGTCGATTAAATTATTGGTGGTAGATTGAGAGGGTGGTATTGATAGCCTCTGATAATTTTTTTGAGCCATTGAGTTAGGATTTTGGTGTTGTTTCGTTTCGTCATTTCTTGATTACGATTTCGTTGTTTTGGTTGTTAGTGTGGTGCCGTTTTCATTTGCTTGTTCTAGATATTTGATAACATTATCAGAATCATTCTTAGACAATTCTTCTAGATACTTAATATCATTCACACTACCAATCATGTATTGGTTTGAGTGGTTCGGCACTCTCATCCCTTAAGTAAGGTCGTAGGTTTAACTCCCCTTATGAACGGAACTACACATATTAGGAGCACTTTACCCCTTAGTGGACCGACCCGGTGCGAGTCCGGATTAGTCTGGGTGTGGTCTGGACTGATTGCACCGTGTGGTGGATCCAACACGCCCGAAAACCGGATGGTGTAAACCAAAAAAATAAAAATATATCATTCACACTCTTAAATAATATTTTGTTTGTGTGTATGAAGTAAATTTTAGGATTTAAGAATCGAGGAAAAAAAATTTCCCAATGCAAACGACTTCAAAAGGATTTCGACCATATCATCGTGATATAAAGTTTGAAACCAAAAGTTTTAATACAAATCTCCATCTAGAATGAATAAATATCTCCATCTAAATTGATCAGTGGCACCAACAGTTCAAGTAGAAAAAGAATAAACAAGAAATTCAACAGCTGTGAGATCAATACAAGAATTCCCTTTTCTTTTCTTTTTTCATTTGTAGAATAAACATTGATGGCAGGGGGAGACTGATTAACAATCCTCTCATTTGTCACAATAGAAAAAACAATGACGACAGAACAATTAAAAAAAAAAAAAAAATAGAACTGCAAATGAACCTGTATCAAGAAGGCTAAGAATAAGAATTTCTTTCTATCATTTTATGATTCAAATCCGTATCGAAATCAACTTCTGGAAGTTTTTAAGGATAACCCAGATTTCATTGAAATAATTTCATTGAATTTGCAATGGACTGATCAATCAATCTTTACCGATGAATAGATAAGCCTTGTAAACCAAAAGCATGCATAGAAACCAATTGTACCGGTGAGCACAAAGAAAGCATAAGAGCCGATAAGCATATAACCGAAGTACAAGATCCCGGAGACTGGCTTGGTGATTTCGAGCTTCGTGAAGAAGTAGAAAGCAGCGTAAAGGAAGAGATAAAATGCTGAGGAACCTGAAGTCAGGTATGATCTCCACCACCAGAGGTAATCCTCACTACACAGCTGGAAGTAGCAGAGCACAATTGTGATCTCGGCACAAGTGATGATGAGAATGATGAACACAATGAAGAGGAAACCGAATATGTAATAGAACTGGTGCAACCATATTGAGGTGAGTATGAAAAACAGCTCAATAAAGATTGCTCCAAATGGGAGTATGCCTCCAATCAGAATTGAAAAGATCGGGTTCATATACCAGGGCTGCTCAGGGATCTGCCTAGGGATTTTGTTGGTTTTCACAGGATCCTCAATTGTCGGCTTCTTAAAACCAACGTAACTACCAACAAAGACAAGTGGGACTGAAATGCCGAACCATAAAAATACCAGCGCAAACATTGTTCCAAATGGCACTGCACCAGAGGATTTTTCACCCCATATTAAAGCATTCAGGACAAAGAAAATGGCAAAGCAAGTTGCAGGGAACATGAATGCCGTCTTCAGAGTAATTTTCTTCCATTCTGTTCCCTTGAACATCTTATAGAGACGGGCTGAAGAGTATCCAGCAAACAACCCCATAAAGATCCAGAGTAGAAGCATAGCCATCATCAGCCCACCTCGGTTTGATGGAGAAAGAAATCCAAGGACGGCAAAGATCATGGTGACAAGAAACATTCCAAAAAACTGAACGCCTGTTCCAACATAAACACACAGTAAGTCTGGGTTTGAAGGTGGCCTGAAAACATCCCCATGGACCAGTTTCCACCCCGTCTCTTCTTGGGCTTCTTCCTGAGTTTCTAGCTGGTTGTACTTGGAGATATCTCGGTAAAGTGTGCGCAACATGATCATGGCAACCATGCCCGAGAGGAAAATAACAATCATCAAAGAATTAACAATTGAGAACCAATGAATCTGATCATCAGCCATCAGAAGATATGTATCCCACCGAGATGCCCACTTAACATCACTTTCCTGCAAGGTTAAACAATGGGCAAGAAATTATAACGGATCAGCATTGTAGCTTCGACCCATAGGGAGAACAAACCAGAGCACAGGTTCTTTCTTTACCGAAAAGTACGAGGTCTAACCTGGAATTCAACATCATATGTAAAGATAATTTCCTTCTTGTCATCAACCTCCTGTGGAGATTCAGAGTTCGTAACTGCTCTTTTTGCATGGGGATCACAGGTTGTTAAACGTGTCTTATCGTTCCAGTTACCTTCGTACTCATGTTTGACACTGAATTCATCAAAACATAGTTCATATTAGGACATGGGCTGATGGGCTTGAATTACTATTTAAGAGAACAAGATCACAATACAGAATGCGCAAAAGATGTGTAAGAATCATAGAATATGACCTGAATGGTTTGACCTCAAATCCTACAATCCTTGCTGTGTCTGCCTGGGGATCTTTGTGATACTTGACAGTAAATGCCAAGTGATTGTGGATAAAATGCTTCTCTTCCTTACTCTGGAAACAATAAAGTACAAAAACCGATAAATTTTTAGCAAGCTTTGGTTACTGTTCACGAAAGATGGTGATTGGTGTAGACTTTACCCCAGCATACTGTCCTCTGAGACCGACATGGAATCCTTGTTGGTACACTATGGTATTTTCCTGATCAGGTCTTCTTATAGGAACAACCAGAGGAAGGTTATCTAAGATCCTATCATAGATAGATCATATCATATGTTAAAAAATTATGCCATAAACATCATGGTTTACTTTCTATGAAGGAGTAAATAAACAATCTAGAAATTATCTGAAAAGATGCCTTACATGTTCACCCGGTACTCATCATTTATCTTTTCCTTGAATTCCTTTGCAGTTTTCTTATTAGGCGTTATACGACATACAACACTGCACATTTGTGGCTCCCTCATTTTAAACTGCATAGAAAAATTTGGTCACCACTCAATATGTAACACAGAGAGAGAGAGAGAGAGAGAACCAAGTTGTTTTAAAATTTGAACTTACCACAAAAGGAGAGTTTTCAATGCGATCACCACGAAGAACTTCCCCAAGATTCTCTGCACTGTCAACTATACGGTCTGGATGACAATAAGGCAGGGAATAATAGGAGTAGGGAAGTTGTGTCTTTGTGGAGGTCAGTTTGTTCACTTTCACCTTCAACTCATCCCCCTGCACCACTCACACACATCAAATATTGAAGAGGTTTAATGCTTTATCATCCACAACATGCAACATTTACCGCAACTACTCCTATGTGAATGTAAATAGCGCCTTCATAGCACCATTGTACATAATTACAAGCCTAAAATCTTAAAAGACTCTGAGCATGCTTGGTATGTGAGAAAATGGGTTGGATCTACAATCCACCACGCAGTGTCTACATATTAGATCTCCACAAAGAAGTAAGTACTAACTCTACAAATCCAAGTCACTGTCTACTGCAAATTCAAAACTTCATATAGGCATATAGCTTCATCTTCTAACTGTTTCTAAGCCTCCTAAATCACTGTGAAAAAAAAAAAAAAAAAAAAAAAACATCCAACTAAAACACATATACGCTCAAATGAAATTATGAGGGAAAAAAGAATCTCCTTCTCCAAACTAAATTACAAAATTTTCATTTATTTTTCGATTAATTTTCACTTCGAGCTAAAAACTTTGCATTAACCAAACCATAATAAATGTAAGCCTGATCTCACGCAACATTCACTTCGCAAAATACACACCAAAAACAATGTATCAACCATGTACACAACTGACAGATCTCAATAAACCAACATAAAATACACATCATAAACACCAAAATCGCCAACACCACCACAGATCTAAATAGAACCCATCACTGGAAACACCGACAAAAATTCAGTCTTTTTACATACACATGCAAATACATATACACAGATAATAATTATACGTATATGTGTATGTATGTATGAGAACTGACCTTGACGAAATCTTGAGGAGCCACACCAGGAAGATAAAAGCAATGACAATGGACAAAAAACAGAGTAAAAACAGAGATCCAAAGGTACGGTCGTTTTAGACCCGCCATGACTGCAACGGATTTAGATCCGAATACCCAATACCCACTTCCTCTCTCTCTCTCTCTCTCTCTCTCTCTCTCTCTCTCTAACTGGTGATGATGTTCTTGGGTGTTATTGGTTGCTCTGTTTTTGAGAAATGGTTTTGGTTGCTTTTGCTTTTGATAACAAGAAGAAAGGACCTCGAGAATCAGATGGTGAGTTATTTTTATATATTATGTGAATTGTTGGTGACCATTGGATTGGGGTAATTGATGTGTGATGTGCGGTAGAGATTGGATTGGAATTTCATTACATGACAGTTATCACCGACTAACTAGAATTTACATTTTTTCTTTTATTAACCCAAATGATTATCCTTAATTTTGTTTAATTTGTTAAAAAAAAATTAATAATAATAATATTAATAACCTTTAAATTTGAGTTTAAAAAAACCCTACAATTTTAAATAAACATTTCATGTTGGCCAAGAAAGCTTATTTCGGTAAAACTTTAAGGTGAATCGAAATGAAATCTATTACATGATTTTTTATTTTTTATTTTTAAATGACAATAACAGTCAGGACCCTACCAGAATAGGACTCTACTAGCACAGTCCGGACAACTGCTCCCACAAATGGGGAGAGGACAACCACACATGCCGGGCATTGAATGGTGGTGGTGGGACCACATTAGTAAGAGGTCATTAGCTATTACATGATTAGTTTATAAACTTGTTTTAAGGATTTTTTTTCTTGAACTATTAAAATTAGGGTGCCAATATTAATACCCATAAATATGATAAGCATACCTATATTTTAATAAAAAATTTAATTATAAAAATATGTCAATAGAAATTTATCTATAAGGATAAATTAGCTTAATTAAAAATAAACCAAATACTATGTACATTCATTAATTAAAAGTATTATCTCGTTTGTTAAAAAAAATCTCTTTATTAAGAAAAAAAAAAAAAAAAAACCTTAATTCTATTTCAAATATCAAAATCTGTTATTATCATATAACAAAGTAATTGAAAAAAAAATTTCAGAGGACTCTGATCATATAGAGATACGTATTTTTTTTTTTTTTTTTTGAACTCTATGATAAACAAAAAGTGAGAAGTAATTTTTTTTTTTTTATCAAAAAAAGATAACAGTACATATTGTTGTGTATCTAGGGACAAGGAGATCAACAGTGGTATGAGGATGTGAAATCTATTGTAATAGATATCAACAACTTGATTATTATCAACATAGATAATGCTTGAGATTTGTATCTTATGCAGTTATTGATGGCAAAGAGCTTACTACAGTTGTATTGTGTTTTCGACCAAGGAGAACTTAACAATTTATCATTTGTGAAATTGAGTGTGTTAATAACTTATGTGGTAGCCAAAACTAGCACAATAAAAAATAAGCTCTAGGCTCAATACAAAAGTCCAAGCCCAAGGGTCCAACCCATGACCCAAACTCAAGTCACTAGATGACTTGATTGCTAATTGACCAAGTCTTTTAGTTATAAAGCAATTGTAACTGCCAATTCAAATTGGCTATAAACGACATTTATGGAATCCCGTAAAATCAGGAAAGAATCATGGAGAGTAATTGCATGTAACCAACTAAAGAGGCCCCACTTAAGGGTTTAGACTAGAACGCTATAAATAGCACCTTTCTCTCCAAGAGAAGGGAGGAGAATTCCACACAAACAATTCTTCCACTCACACACTCAAGCAAAAGCAGAGATAGTTTGCCAATGAATTCATTTTCTAATTTTTCGTTCACTCAAAGTCAACATACATTATATCAGAATTGCCACCAATTGAGCAACCATTCGACGAACCTTCAAGCATAGAAAATCACTTATAAATAGATCGATGATGACCTTGCCTCGTCTCCTAGAAATTTAATTTGATAAACGCTCAGCCTAAGCGAACATAAGGCTCTTCGAATGACACCACCCAGGGCTCGACAAGAGTTAAATATATGTTTTCCTTTAAAATCTACATTGTTTATTTCTTAATTTGGATTATCAATTTCTTCATAAACTGTCTAACTTAGGTGTCAAGTAGACTCCTACAAGACACCCATTCCTTTAGTTTTGTTTTACAAGGAATCCAAAGCATTCGACAATGTATTATTCATAGATTGTCGGTGCCTCGAACTTTATGATTTTGACCGGATTTTGACTGTAGGATTTTCTGATTCTACAGTTTGGCGCTCACTGTAGGGTTCGAGCAATTATTTTTGCAAAACTAACGAATTTGCAGGGATTATACACCAAACGAAATGGCTCAAAACATCCTTCCCAATGGATCGCAAGTATAATTACGTTGAACCAATGCGAGTGACAAAAACGATCGCCATCCACAAACCCATCAACCCCACTTAGAACTCATAATCAAGGTAACCGCCCCACCTAGATGCATAAACAAGACAGATGTCACTAATGAACAAATTACAACGTCGAGTCAATCTACGTAACAAAAAGGTAAAAAAAAAAAATGTTTTCCTTGATTTGTTAAAATACAAGTAAAACGAATCGCATATATTTGTAAAGGTTAGTATGTTTGGACTTTGGAGATTTTTCTGGAGTTTGTTTTGTCGTGTTTTATTTTAGGTTCTGCATTATTAGAATTGCAAAATTTTAAATGGGTTTCTGCTATTATTTTTGTCAGTTGATGCATGTCAAGTAATATATTCTATGCTATGAACGATTTGTCGATTCTTATTAAGTGAATAAAAGCCTTCATTCTCCATATAATATGTTTAATGTTCTGTTTGATAAAGTGAGTTCTAAGTTTAAAATTGCTCTCTGTCGAGCTATATTTCGTACTCCATGTCAAGCAGAAATTCACCATGTAATGGCTCTCCATCGAGTTGAGCCAAAATTCGCCATTTAATGGCTCTCCGTCGAGTCGAGCAAAAATTCGCCATGTAATGGCTCTTGTTAGGTTTTAGTTTGTCTTGGCATATATTCCATATCAAAACGATGTTTTTCTTATATTTGATTAATGGTCATTGGTTGATGATTTGAAGCTTTAAAGAAATATATGGCCAAAAGATCAAGCAAGAAGGAGCATTTGAAGAGGAATGGACTACATTGCACATTAAGGTAATATATACCTCATTCTTCTTCAAGGCAACAGGCACACACGCACAAATCATTTATATGTGTCCTTGCATCATTGTGCAACATTAATATAGCACATTCACATGTTTTTACATACTCATGCATTGAACTCAAATTCTCAAACATTGTAGAATTGCATGTTCTAAGACTATGTCTGGGAAACGGCATACATGTGTGACATTGTGCTTATATGTTTACATTTTATTGTTTTTGGACTTGAACATGATCTCTTATGATTCCTAATTGAGTCCCGGTTATTTCGGTTACTCATTCATTTGATTTCGAGTCCAAACGATGTAGCTACGCTACTTTTCGTTCTTATTCGCTGAGTTGTGTTCGTCTTTGTTTTTCGAGATGAATTATCAACCTTTTGCCAAAGTTTTGTAGTCATTGTTGTGCGTGAGGGAGTCACGATCTGTAATCCAAAAACGGATTCAAAATCAAAGTTCGGAGGCCCAGATATGACCAAAGAAAGCGAGTGGAGCGTGAGAGGAGCAAGCAAGGCCAAATGGCCAAGTTTGCTGTCTACGAGTGAGCCACGTGTGACACACGGGCTGGACAGCTCTTTGTCCACGTGGATGGCCACATGGCTGCTCCTCATTGGTCACTTCTTCCCTCTCTTTCTTCCATTTTAAATATTCTCATTCCCTCCAATTTGTTCGAAGAAAGAAGAAAAGAAAGAAAATCACCAGAATTTTTCTCCCAATTTTTCTCACCTTCTGATCAAGCCAAAATTGGTATGATTTTGGCCCTCATTTCCAATTCTTTTAGCTTGATTCTCGGGCACTTCCCCGTGTTTAATGTTGTTAAATTCAGTGTTTCAGGTTTTATTAGGTTTCAGAACCAATTGAGATGAAAGTGGAGGACTTGTGCGAAAATGTCTCACAAATGGGAAGGAACAGGGCATTTTCGCCACTTGGACATGAGTGGTCGCTAAATGAGCACCATGGCAACAGAGGATTCTCCAAAGACATCAGAAGGTCGCCACTTGGGCGCCACTTGAGCGCCATGGCAACAGAAAGTCCCCAAAACAACCAGGTGGGGTCGCCATGGCGACCTCCCTTGCAAATGGCGACCTAGTGCACTCAAGGCATGGTCACCACTTAGGGTCGCCATGGCGACCTTGATGTTGCAAGTGGCGACCTCCTCACATTTGCAGGGTCGCCACTTATGGTCGCCATGGCGACCTAGAGGTGCAAGTGGCGACCTCTACACAAAATACTCATGGTCGCCACTTGCCAAATATCAAGAAAGATGGTTTTCGTGGCGATCTTCTCTTCTAACCGTTTTACGCACTAGGGTCGCCATAGCGACCAAATAGCGACCAAGGCTCCACCTCAGCGAATCAAGCAGTTATCAGTGTTAGGATTATGCTCAATAGCAAGAGTGTAATATTGTATTTAACAATCTGTTTCATATTAATAAAGTGATTTCTGGTTTAAACAAATCTTATAGCATTTATAGTTTAATAATTGTTAAAGTAAATAATCAGAAGGTCTAAAGACTATGAGAAAAGAAGAATTGTTCATACATCTGGATATGTATGTGGTAGACACAATTCTTTAGTTAGTCTTGAATATCGTTCACAACTTAAGTTAAAGGTTGGGCATCTTTATCTTGTTAAAGTTGTAGAATTCTTTTGCTAGCATTTGAGTGGGATCAAATGAGATATGATGAGTCTAAAATCATCGGAGTGTCTTCGAGCAAAAGGATCTAGTGCACTGGGTGCATTGAACAGGATCACAATGAAATACTTTATCTATAACCGTCAGTAGATAAAAGTAATTTCATTATCAGGACAATCGGAGAGTCTATCTTAATCCTGAGATAAATGATGGACTTATGGTTGCAGGTGATATCATTTGAGCTATCAATGAGTACGATTATATCGCATAGTCTATCCTCGATAGTTTGGTGATATTCATTTGTTAATCGATAGAGGACTTCATTTATAGATATGGACATCGTGGCTCCATTTATTAAAATGAGAGTATAATATCATCATATGGATGTTTTGAGGTAATTGGATATTAAATCTCAACGTTGAGTTTTCAATAGTGTCTATTGAAAACATGGCTTCTGGACAAGTCAAAATATCCAAGTTCAAAATGTGGTCATATGAGTAAATATGGTAACTTGGAGAGTTATAGGCGGTCTATGAACTCTTGGCGATTACTGATATTAATCACGAAGATACACTATCTCCAATATGATTGTCTAGGGTATGAATGAGGAAACATCTTCCTTTTCTGTCTTTATTTAAGAGTTCAATTTTAGCTCTTTAGTGGAATGAGCTAAAATTAATGGATCAGACCTAAGTGAATCATTTGTTGATTGTGATTAGGTTATGTCTATTGGAGCTTAAATTTAGATAGCCCGCCAAGATCCCCAATCCACACGGACTTGCATGGATCACTTGAAATATTCTACCGGACCAATTTAGGGTCCATCTAGAATTGCAATTTAATATATTAAGAATATAATTTGCACATTATTTATGTAATGGGCTGCACAATTATATTTATATATTAATAGATGACATGTGGGCTTGTTTCTTTTAGTAAGATTTGGTCTAGTCCACATGTGGGCTTTTTATTTAAAGTCCTATGGATTAAATGAAATAGGAAAAATAATATTTGACCCAATACATATGTGGGGCGGCAAGATGCTATATTAGCATTTAATATTATTTTGTTTCATTATTTAATTAAATAAGAATTAATTAATTGTTTAATTAATTGTTTAATTAAAGTAACAAATCTTTTCTAAATAGGAAATATGATTCCTATTTGTATACTATTGGTAGTAGTATAATTAAATAGAAAGACTTGTTTGACAAGGAAATAAATAATTAATTTTATTTATTTAATCAAATAGGAAGTCTTTTTATTTTAGTCAAATAAGGAATAAAAGATTATTGAGTTTGATTAGGGTTTGGAAATCTTAAACAAAATAGGAATTAGGGTGCAACTAAATCTCCAATATTTTAGGAGTAAAATTGCGGCAACCCTAATTAGTTTTTTTCAAGGATTTCGGTCACCCTAGGGTAAGAAAAGAAGAGAAAAATTCGGCCACCTATATAAGACAACATATAGATTTCGGCCACCCCTAGTGCAAAAGTGCAGAATTTTTTCTTCTTCTTCTTCTTCTAAACTCATAGCAAGAAATCGATTATTCCACTAAGAACAAAAAGAACATAGATTATTCTTTGATTGTATTCTAATTGCTTATTCTTCTATGAGCTTGTGAATACTATATCGATTAAGGTTCACGCGAGTTTCGATCATTAGATTGAGAACTCAAAAGTGACCGGAATAATCTTAGGTTCTTTTAGATTGTTTTTGGGACTAACGGTTTAAGAAAAGTTTGTTAAATCCAATCACATGTTTGCAATTCAAAGAAAGGGAGACCACGCTCCTAGGTGATCCACGTTCGTGCTAGGATTGAAGATCTTGCGGATTACCATCGACGCAAGTCAATCGGATCACGCTACAAGAGGTATTAATATATTTTATTACTTTCTTATATATATATGTTTGATTAATCAAAAGGGTTTAAGGTTCATAATTGGAAAAATTTTAAAAGCTACCCAACTATTTTTTTAGTCTCGCTTCCGCTGTGGGTACGTATATTTTTCCCTTCAATTGGTATCAGAGCCTAGGTTGAACCCTTTTAATTAATTAACGTATATATACGTGGATCGATTTCTTTTTATTGTGATTATGCATGTTTTAGAAAGAGATGGCACTCTAGGTATTCGCATATATTATTACATGTGATGTATGGATTAATATATGTTTTGATGTGGATTGTTATTGCTCGATTTTGGCTCTAAATTTTCAATGTATTTTTGGTTTCGGAATTGTAACAAGAAGGGTGGTCTATCATCACCATAATTCCTTCTTGGTAGTTGCTAGGATTTTTTTTTTTTTTTATGTATTAAAAAATTGCTGCAGTTTTTAATGTATTATTTATTATAATGTGCAGTATATTTTTACTGTCATGAATAAAAAAAAAAAAAAAATTTCTGCAGTAATTTTATTTGATTAAATTAAATTGTAACACGTTTTACATCGAAGTATCGAAGAAACGAAGCAACCGAAACCGAGAACGAGCACCGTGCGCACCCTAGGAGTGGATTGGGCTGCGCATGGCATGCCCGAAATACAGTGGGCTGCGCACGGCAGCCTTGCCACCAAGAGGGCTGCGCACGGCAGCCATGCAAGGCCCATGGGCTGCGCATGGCAGCCCCTTACGTGGGGTTGTGGGCCGTGCAATCCCGTGGAGGGAGGCTGGAGGATGGGCTTATGGTGATGGGCCACTCGAAGATCTTGTATTCCTATATCAATGTAATTTATTTGTTTTTCTAGGATGGGCCAAAATTGTTGCTATTTAATTTATGCTTAAATATTACAATATTTGTTGTTGTATGATAACATGACATATAGAATAGGAGTGCCACTCATATATCTCTTTTGGTATGAACATGCATTGAATGATTTAGGTATCTAAATTGGCATCTAGATAACTTGGTAAATCATTCTATGGGATTTAATCACACGCCTTAAATAATTGAGTGGGAGAAGGTGTTTTTGTAACACCTATGGCTTCCAAGATTAGTTGAGCTTAATTATTTTATGGTAATTCCCCAAAGGGACATCCATAAATGGAATTAAGCAATATACTTCCTTACAAGGATAGACTAGACAATGGACTCAACGAGATCTACTCCCAAAGGAGGGATTTTCGTTAGAGAAAATTGAGGGTCGATATCTTGGTGACACACTCAATGTAATTTTATTGATATCCTCCAAAGAGTTCTTGTCAGTAAAATTGCAAGGCTAAAATTGAAAACGCCGGTTGTTATGTTAACAATTAGGTGGGACCTAGTCTAACTAGTAAATGGTGCGAACTCCCAAAGGAGGCGTAACATTTATGGGTGTTAGATCACCGTTGAATTTTATGATTGAGTTATTCATTTAATTCAAGATAAATATTTAAAAGTGCTTTTTAATGATTATTTACTTATATATGTTTTGTTTTCATTCAGAAATCATGACCCCATCACTAATGAACATCCTGAAAGATAACACCTTAACTGGAGATAACTATGTAACATGGAAAAGGAAAACTGGGTTGTTGCTGCAAAGTGAAAAACATAAGTTTGTTCTAACCACTCCTAAACCACCTGCTCCTACAATTGAATCAAGCATTGTGCAAAGAGATGAGTATGAGCAGTGGAAGACTTCAGATGATATGGCCAAATGTTATATTATGGCCACTATCTCCGACATGTTGCAACAGCAGCATGAAGGAATGGAGTCTGCTGCTGATATAATGATGTCTCTAGAGGAGATGTTTGCTATGAAGTCCAGGACGACTAAGAGAGAGGCAGTGACTGCTTTTATGAATCTTAGGATGAAACCTGGACAGGCTGTGAAAGATCACATGATGAAAGTCATAGCACATCTCAACATTGCTGAACTGCATGGCGCTGAGATAGATGGTGAGACAAAGATTGATATGGTTGTCAATTCATTGTCAGATTCCTTTGATCAGTTCAAATTGGACTACACTTTGAACAAAAAGGAATACACCTTACAGAGCCTGATGCAAGATGTTCAAAGTGCTGAAAAGATCCTTGTGAAAGGCAAAGGTCAAGAGATTCATGTGGTTGGTAAAGTTGCTACTGTTAAGGCCCGTCAAAAGGTCAAGAAACAACAGAAGAAAAAGCAACTTGGGCCTACCAAGAAGGACACCAAGAAAGTAACCAAGATCAAAGGGAAATGCTTCCTTTGTGGTGAGAAGGGACATTGGAAGAGAAATTGCCCAAAGTCCCTGAACAAGAAGGAAGAAGGTAATTTGAATTATCTTGAAACATGTTTTTTGGCTGATTCCACAGATTCTTGGATCATAGACTCAGGAGCCACTAATCATGTTTGTTATTCCTTGCAGGGGTTCCAAGAAAGGAGAAGGCTGAATAAGAATGAGATCAATTTGCGCTTGGGCAACGGAACGTTAGTGTCTGCAAGTGCAGTGGGAGATATTAGAGTTTGTTTGGATTCTAGAAGGCATTTAGATTTAATAGACGTTTATTATGTACCTCAATTCAAGAGGAATTTAATTTCAGTTTCTTGTTTGAATAAATTTGGATATTCGGTTACTTTTAATAAAGTTTTTATTATTAGTAAGAATGACAAAGTTATTTGCAAAGGTACATTGGAAAACGGTCTATACTTCTTGCATAGAAATATCTCTCACTCGTTAGACACAGAAATAACGGAACCTGATCATAAAAGAGTTAAATTATCAAAAGATGAAACCTACCTTTGGCATTTACGCTTAGGTCATATTAACCTTAATAGGATTAAAAGATTGGTAAGTGACGGACCTTTGAGTGACTTAAAGGTTGATGATCTACCAACTTGTGAATCTTGTTTGGAAGGTAAAATGACCAAAAGGACGTTCTCTGCCAAAGGTGCCAGAGCCACTGAATGTTTAGGATTGATACACACTGATGTATGTGGACCTATGAGCATTCAAGCTAGAGGTGGATATGAGTACTTCATCACTTTCACAGATGATTACTCAAGATTTGGATATGTGTATCTCATGCGACATAAGTCGGATGCTTTTGACATGTTCAAAGCATTTAAAGCTGAAGTGGAAAATCAGCTTGAGAAACACATAAAAATCTTGAGATCTGATCGTGGTGGAGAATATCTATCTGGTGAGTTTCAGCAATATCTTATTGATAATGGGATAGTTTCTCAGTTTTCTGCACCTGGTACACCTCAACAAAATGGGGTAGCAGAAAGGAGAAATAGAACTCTTTTGGATATGGTTAGGTCTATGTTGAGTTATTCAACACTTCCTATTTCTTTCTGGGGATATGCTTTACAAACTGCAATATACATTCTAAACCGTGTACCATCTAAGTCTGTTCCTAAAACACCGCATGAGTTGTGGACTGGGCGCAAGCCTAGTTTACAACACTTAAGGATATTTGGATGTCCTGCGCACGTGTTAAAAGGAAAGACAGAAAAGATGGAGTCCCGTTCAGAAACATGTATATTTGTAGGGTATCCGAAAGAAACTAAAGGATATTATTTTTATAGTCCTTCAGATCTTAAAGTATTTGTTTCGACAAATGCTAAATTTCTGGATAAGGACTATATGAATGATTTTGTGCCTAAAAGTAGAATTGTCCTGAATAAGATGTCAGGAGATACAATTCCACGAGAGGTTACACAACCTAACCCAATTGTAAATTCCGATCCAACACAAGGTCAACAACCTACCATTCCTCGTCGTAGTGGGAGGGTTAGAACACAACCCGAAAGATACATCGGTCTGGGAGAATCTGTAGAGAATCTCCCGGACGACGATGATCCCTATACGTACAAGGAAGCTATGGAGGATGTTGATAGTCGCCATTGGCAAAAGGCAATGCAATCTGAGATTGAATCTATGTTCAATAACAAAGTCTGGTCCCTTGTAGACTTACCTAAAGGGATAAAACCCATTGGGTGCAAGTGGGTATACAAGAGGAAAAGAGGTATGGATGGAAAAGTGGAAACCTTTAAAGCTAGACTGGTAGCTAAAGGGTATACACAGAAAGAAGGTATCGATTACGAGGAAACCTTCTCTCCTGTGGCCATGCTTAAATCCATAAGGATACTCTTATCCATTGCAGCATCTTTAGATCTAGAGATTTGGCAAATGGACGTTAAGACAGCTTTCCTTAATGGAAGTCTTGACGAAAGCATCTACATGATGCAACCAGAGGGATTCATTGAAAAGGGCCAAATGGAAAAGGTATGCAAGTTGCAGAAATCCATATATGGATTAAAGCAAGCATCCAGATCCTGGAACATAAGGTTCGATCAAGCAGTCAAAGGTTTTGGATTTATTCAGAATCTTGACGAACCTTGTGTATACAAGAGGATTAAGGGCGACAAGTTGGTTTTCCTGATTCTTTATGTTGATGATATACTACTCATCGGAAACGATGTAGGTGTATTGACATCAGTAAAAGAATGGTTAGCAAAACAATTTGATATGAAGGACTTAGGAGAAGCAAGTTTTATTCTAGGTATCCAAGTTATAAGGGATAAAAAGAATAGAACGATTGCATTATCCCAAGCTTCATACATAGACAAAATCTTGTCTAGGTTTTCCATGTAGGATTCCAAGAAAGGTATGTTACCTTTCAGACATGGAATCAAGCTTTCTAAGGAACAAGTTCCTAAGAATGAGCATGAAGAGCAGTTCATGAGTAGAGTTCCATATGCCTCGGCAGTTGGAAGTCTCATGTATGCAATGCTCTGCACTAGACCAGATATTTGTTTTGCTGTTGGCATAGTTAGCAGGTTTCAATCGAAGCCTGGTCCTGATCACTGGACGGCAGTCAAGCATATTTTCAAGTATCTCAAGAGAACGAGAGATAATATGCTTGTATACTCTGGAGGGGATTTGATTCCCGTTGGGTATACAGATTCTGATTTTCAATCAGATTCTGACTCCAGAAAATCCACATCAGGGGCTGTGTTTACTATTGGAGGAGGAGCAGTTATATGGAGGAGTATCAAGCAATCTTGTATTGCTGATTCCACCATGGAAGCTGAGTATGTTGCTGCATGCGAGGCTGCCAAAGAGGCTGTTTGGCTCCGTCAATTCTTGATTGACTTGGAAGTGGTTCCTAGTGCGAATAAGCAGATCACTATCTACTGTGACAACAGTGGAGCAGTGGCTAATTCGAAAGACCCTAGAAGTCACAAGAGAGGTAAACACATAGAAAGGAAATATCATCTTTTAAGGGAGATTGTTCAAAGAGGTGACGTGACGATTACCAAAATCGCGTCAGCGGAAAATCTAGCAGATCCCTTCACAAAGGCTCTACCTCAGAAGAGTTTCGATGGGCACCTAGAGAATATGGGCTTGAGAGATATGACTCATTTGCTATAGCGCAAGTGGGAGATTGTTAGGATTATGCTCAATAGCAAGAGTGTAATATTGTATTTAACAATCTGTTTCATATTAATAAAGTGATTTCTGGTTTAAACAAATCTTATAGCATTTATAGTTTAATAATTGTTAAAGTAAATAATCATAAGATCTAAAGACTATGAGAAAAGAAGAATTGTTCATACATCTGGATATGTATGTGGTAGACACAATTCTTTAGTTAGTCTTGAATATCGTTCACAACTTAAGTTAAAGGTTGGGCATCTTTATCTTGTTAAAGTTGTAGAATTCTTTTGCTAGCATTTGAGTGGGATCAAATGAGATATGATGAGTCTAAAATCATCGGAGTGTCTTCGAGCAAAAGGATCTAGTGCACTGGGTGCATTGAACAGGATCACAATGAAATACTTTATCTATAACCGTCAGTAGATAAAAGTAATTTCATTATCAGGACAATCGGAGAGTCTATCTTAATCCTAAGATAAATGATGGACTTATGGTTGCAGGTGATATCATTTGAGCTATCAATGAGTACGATTATATCGCATAGTCTATCCTCGATAGTTTGGTGATATTCATTTGTTAATCGATAGAGGACTTCATTTATAGATATGGACATCGTGGCTCCATTTATTAAAATGAGAGTATAATATCATCATATGGATGTTTTGAGGTAATTGGATATTAAATCTCAACGTTGAGTTTTCAATAATGTCTATTGAAAACATGGCTTCTGGACAAGTCAAAATATCCAAGTTCAAAATGTGTTCATATGAGTAAATATGGTAACTTGGAGAGTTATAGGCGGTCTATGAACTCTTGGCGATTACTGATATTAATCACGAGGATACACTATCTCCAATATGATTGTCTAGGGTATGAATGAGGAAGCATCTTCCTTTTCTGTCTTTATTTAAGAGTTCAAGTTTAGCTCTTTAGTGGAATGAGCTAAAATTAATGGATCGGACCTAAGTGAATCATTTGTTGATTGTGATTAGGTTATGTCTATTAGAGCTTAAATTTAGATAGCCCGCCAAGATCCCCAATCCACACGGACTTGCATGGATCACTTGAAATATTCTACCGGACCAATTTAGGGTCCATATAGAATTGCAATTTAATATATTAAGAATATAATTTGCACATTATTTATGTAATGGGCTGCATAATTATATTTATATATTAATAGATGACATGTGGGCTTGTTTCTTTTAGTAAGATTGGGTCTAGTCCACATGTGGGCTTTTTATTTAAAGTCCTATGGATTAAATGAAATAGGAAAAATAATATTTGGCCCAATACATATGTGGGGCGGCAAGATGCTATATTAGCATTTAATATTATTTTGTTTCATTATTTAATTAAATAAGAATTAATTAATTGTTTAATTAATTGTTTAATTAAAGTAACAAATCTTTTTAAATAGGAAATATGATTCCTATTTGTATACTATTGGTAGTAGTATAATTAAATAGAAAGACTTGTTTGACAAGGAAATAAATAATTAATTTTATTTATTTAATCAAATAGGAAGTCTTTTTATTTTAGTCAAATAAGGAATAAAAGATTATTGAGTTTGATTAGGGTTTGGAAATCTTAAACAAAATAGGAATTAGGGTGCAACTAAATCTCCAATATTTTAGGAGTAAAATTGCGGCAACCCTAATTAGTTTTTTTCAAGGATTTCGGTCACCCTAGGGTAAGAAAAGAAGAGAAAAATTCGGCCACCTATATAAGACAACATATAGATTTCGGCCACCCCTAGTGCAAATGTGCAGAATTTTTTTTCTTCTTCTTCTTCTTCTTCTAAACTCATAGCAAGAAATCGATTATTCCACTAAGAACAAAAAGAACATAGATTATTCTTTGATTGTATTCTAATTGCTTATTCTTTTATGAGCTTGTGAATACTATATCGATTAAGGTTCACGCGAGTTTCGATCATTAGATTGAGAACTCAAAAGTGACCGGAATAATCTTAGGTTCTTTTAGATTGTTTTTGGGACTAACGGTTTAAGAAAAGTTTGTTAAATCCAATCACAGGTTTGCAATTAAAAGAAAGGGAGACCACGCTCCTAGGTGATCCACGTTCGTGCTAGGATTGAAGATCTTGCGGATTACCATCGACGCAAGTCAATCGGATCACGCTACAAGAGGTATTAATATATTTTATTACTTTCTTATATATATATGTTTGATTAATCAAAAGGGTTTAAGGTTCATAATTGGAAAAATTTTAAAAGCTACCCAACTATTTTTTTAGTCTCGCTTCCGCTGCGGGTACGTATATTTTTCCCTTCAATCAGTACATGTCCAAGAGTGCATATATATAGAACGTCCCTCCATCTTCAAAAAGGATTGCAAAATCAGAGAAAAACACAGAGAACAAAATCTGAGATCTAGCTCTATCATCCATGACACACTATTCCTCATCCTCCATTTCTCTCCTTGAACTCATCTAATCCATCCAACCCTCAACACAAAACCTTGATTACTTCACTACATCATTCCTTATCCCACCATTTTCTTCACCAAAATCCTTAGTCACTTTCCACCAAAACACCCACATTCCAAGACATATCCTCAACCTCCATTCTTTGCATCTAGGAGCATAGAGGAGAAGAAGGATCAAGCTTCAAGAAGGTGACCCAAGGGTTATTTCCTTATCATTTACTTCTTTTCATTTATTGCAAATATGTGTAACTAAACCCCTAATCTAGGGGATAGATTTGAGGATCAATTGGTTGTGGGTTTAGCTTCGCTTATAATGAATCTCTTATGTGTTCTATTCATTCAAATTAATTAGATTCCATTCATTATAATTGACTTGTATATCACTTGTTGATTGCTATCTTGAGTGGAGTAATTTGTTATATATTCATATGTGGATTGACAATCCTTGTGTGATTAAGAACCCATTGGATAGGATAGATTAGTGGTGGGTATATCAACCCCACTAATCTAAGCCTCTAAGTGGTTAACATAATGAGATTGGTATATTAATGTAGCTAGTTAGCTTACCCACATTCAATTGTTAATCGATCTATTCCCTAGCTATCTCATTAATTGATTTTATCACAATTCTTATCAAGGTTTTGAGTATTCTATTTTTCATAACATATTTTGTGTATTTTCATTTGAGTAGTTAGCATTGGTGGTTTTAGAAACCACACATCTATCAACAATATGATTTACTTTATTGTTCAAAGATTAGTCAATTTATCTAATTAACACTCCATTCTCTGTGGAACGAACTTGCTCACTATTTTGCTATCAAATCACATTTTAAAAGGATTCAGTGGCTTAAAAAGAGTTTTCAAGAATCAACCATAATCTATATTATTACTATTTTGTTGAGTACACAAACGACGCTTATCAAAAATTGGCATCGTTGCCGGGGAGTGGTAGCGTTAATTACATAGATTGACTTTTCTTCACATTTTGTTAGTATATTGTAGATTGTTAGTTTAGTATTTTGTTTTGTGGTTATTGACTTGTTCATAGTGCTGTTTTTACTTTTTTCTTTCCTTGTATCTCTTTATTTATTCCTCTTTCAGGTGCTCAGTTTTATGCACGGTAGGAGATCTCTAGGTAGAGGTGTTCATCCCCCACTAGAAGGCACTAGCCGTGTGAGAGAGTTCAAAGCAATTCCAAGACAAACTATGAGTACTGAAGGACAATAACATGGTAGGGAAGACGAAGCTCCTTTTAGAGAGGAGATGATGGAAGAGACTCAAACCAACCGTGGTCAAAGGATGACCATGGGAGAGTATGCCTTGCCGGATATCGGGAACCAACCATCGTTTATCGTGTTAGACCCGGTTGCTAGGGGTTATGAGTTGAGGACAATGCACGTCAACCTCTTGCCGTCATTTCATGGGAAGTTGAATGAAGACTGTCTCCAGTTCATGAAGGAGTACAGTGCTATTATTAAGACCTTCCCCATCATGCATCTCACGCGCGAACAGTTGCAAATGCGTTGCTTCCAATATTGTATGAAGGATGCGGCTATGACATGGCTCATGGGGCTTAGGCCGGGATCATTGACAAGTTGGGGTCAAATTTGCGAGGTGTTTTTCAACAGATTCTTTCCAGCTAGGAAAGCAAAGGAGTTAAAGGTGAAGATAGCAGATTTTTATGAGAGTGAGGGGGAGCTATTTCATGAGTCATGGGAGAGGTATCAACGCCTTGTGGCCCAATGTCCTCCTCACATGTTCACTGAGGAATATAAGGTGTCTTGCTTCCAAGGTGGTCTAACTCGGTTCTCCCAAGTGTTGGTGGATAACGTTTGTGGAGGTTCATATGACACCAAGACCGCTTCGGAGATCTATGACATCTATGAGATGTTGGCATAAAACTCTCAGCAAAGGAATGCCAACAGTATTCGAGGTGGGAAGTTTGACGTAAATGCTAGTATGGAAGCCGCCATCGAAATCTCGAGGATCAACAAGAAGGTGGAGACCTTGACTTCTCATATTGAGAGTATGGGATTTCCAAAGGCAGGAGTGAAGTTGCTAGGAAGGCAAGAAGGAGGCTCTAGCGGGCAATTCAATGAGAACGAAGGGTTTGAGGACACTTTTCATGGTCAAGAGCAAGAGGAGGTTCAAGCTATGGGATTTCAAGGACAAGGAAACAACTTATATTCCAACAACTATGCTCAACCGTGGAGGAACCACCCAGACATTTCTTGGTCAAACAACAACAACATTTTAAACCCACCACCAAGAAATCAACAACAAAGGGTGTACAATCAAGGAGGTAGCTCACAAGGGGGTTACCGTCAAAATCGACAACACGGAATGAACAATCAAGGAAGTAGCTCACAAGGAGGCTACCATCAAACTCAACCACAAGGAGGATTTCCATAAGGAGGAAACCAATAGGGAGGAAACCAATGGAACAACAACAACAATGCTCAACCTAGCTCGTATCAACCTCGCCGAAACATTGATGAAGAGATGAGAGGTATGATGCAAGGTTTCCAAAGAGCCGAGAATATCTTGACAAGTTTCATGCAAGCTAGTGGCCAAAGGTTTGGCAACCTAGAGGCATCTTTCGGGAAATTGGAGACCCAAATGGGGCAAATTGCCGAGGCCCTTCAAAAGCAAGAAAAGGGGAAGTTTCCAAGCCACACCGAGCAAGCTAAGGAGGGAAATTTTGTCAAGAAGGATGGAGCTAGGGATGAGGCTATGTTGTTTGAAGAAGCATATGTTCGGAAAGTGGAAGTGTAGGGAAAAATAACGTAGTACACGCAGCGGAAGCGAGACTAAAAAGAGTTTTAGATTTAGTAGCTTTTAAAATTTTTCCTTTTATGAACCTTAACCCTTTTAATTAATTAAACATACATATAATCAACAAAAGAAGAATACCTTTTGTCGCGTGATCCGATTGACTTACGTCGATGGTAATCCGCAAGATCTTCAATCCTAGCACGAACGTGAATCACCTAGGAGCGTGGTCTCCCTTTTTCTTTGAATTGCAAACCTGAGAATGGACAAACAAACTTTTCTTTTCTTTTGTTAGTCACAAAAAATCAAAAGAAGACTAAGATTATTCCGGTCATTTTTGAGTTCTCAATCTAATGATCGAAACTCGCGTGAACCTAAATCGATGTTGTACACACAAGCTTATTGATGAACAAGCAATCAGTGTACCATCAAAGAATAATCTATTCACTCTTTTTTGTTTTTAGTAGAATAATATTCCTTTCAATGAGTTGAGAAGAAGAAGAAGAAGAATTGTTTCAAGCACAACAACACCCAAAAAACTAGAGAGCCGAATTCTCTCATCTTTTCTATTTAGGGTGGCCGAATTCTCTTCTCTAAAAACACTAGGGTTGCCGCAATTTTCACTCCTAAAATATAGGAGTTTTAGTTGCACCCTAATTCCCATCAAGTTTTAAGAGTTCAAACCCTAATCCAACTCATAGATATTTTTATTCTCTTATTGGACTAAATTAAAAAGACTTCTTATTTGATTAAATAAATAAAATTAATTATTTATTTTCTTATCAAACAAGTCTTTTAATTTAAGTATACTACTACCAATAGTATACCTTTAGGAATCATATTTCCTAACCAGAAAAGATTTGTTTCTTAATTAAACAATTAATTAATAAATTAATTAATTCTCATTTAATTAAAACAATGAAACAAAATAATATATTAGGTTTAATATACACCTAGCCGCCCCACTTATAAATATTGGGCCATATATTATTTTCTTATTTCATTTAATCCATTGGACTTTGAATAAAAAGCTCACATGTGAACCAGACCCATTCTTACTAAAAGAAACAAGCCCACATGCCTTTCATTAATATATTAATATAATTGAGCAGCCCATTAAATAAATAATGTGCAAATTATATTTTTAATATATTAAATGCAATTCTAAATGGACTCATAAATTGGTCCGGTAGAATATATCAAGTGATCCATGCAAGTCCGTGTGGATTGGGGATCTTGGCGGGCTATCTAAATTTAAGCTTCAATAGACAAAACCTAATCACAATCAACAAATGATTCACTTAGGTCCGATCCATTAATTTTAACTAATTCCACTAAAGAGCTAAAATTGAACTCTTAAATAAAGACAGAAAAGGAAGATGTTCCTCATTCATACCCTAGACAATCATATTGGAGACAGTGTATCCTCGTGATTAATATCAGTAATCGCCAAGAGTTCATAGACCGCTTATAACTCTCCAAGTTACCATATTTACTCATATGACCTCATTTTGAACTTGGATATTTTGACTTGTCCAGAAGCCATGTTTTCAATAGACACTATCGAAAACTCAACGTTGAGATTTAATATCCAATTGCCTCAAAACATCCATACGATGATATTATACTCTCATTTAATAAATGGAGCCACGATGTCCATATCTATAAATGAAGTCCTCTATCGATTAACAAATGAATATCACCAAACTATCGAGGATAGACTATGCGATATAATCGTACTCATTGATAACTCAAATGATATCACTTGCAACCATAAGTCCATCATTTATCTTAAGATTAAGATAGACTCTCCGATTGTCCTGATAATGAAATGACTTTTATCTACTGACGGTTATAGATAAAGTATTTCATTGTGATCCAGTTCAATGCACCTAGTGCACTAGATTCTTTTGCTTGAAGACACTCCGATGATTTTAGACTCATCATATCTCAATTGATCCCACTCAAATGCTAGCAAAAGAATTTTACAACTTTAACAAGATAAAGGTGCCCAACCTTTAACTTAAGTTGTGAACAATATTCAAGACTAACTAAAGAATTGTGTCTACCATATACATATCAAGATGTACGAACAATTCTTCTTTTCTCATAGTCTTTAAACCTTATGATTATTTACTTTGACAATTATAATATTAAACTATAAATGCTATAAGATTTGTTTAAACCAGAAATCACTTTATTAATATGAAAAAGATTGTTAATTACAATATTACACTCTTGCCATTGAGCATAATCCTAACAATCTCCCACTTGCGCTATAGTAAATGTGTCATATCTCTCAAGCCTATATTCTCTAGATACCCATCGAAACTCTTCTGAGGTAGAGCCTTTGTGAAGGGATCTGCTAGATTTTCTGCTGACGCGATTTTGGTAATCGTCACGTCACCTCTTTGAACAATCTCCCTTAAAAGATGATACTTTCTTTCAATGTGTTTACCTCTCTTGTGACTTCTTGGTTCTTTCGAATTAGCCACTGCTCCACTGTTGTCACAGTAGATAGTGATCTGCTTATTCGCACTAGAAAACACTTCCAAGTCAATCAAGAATTGGCGGAGCCAAACAGCCTCTTTGGCAGCCTCGCATACAGCAACATACTCATCTTCCATGGTGGAATCAGCAATACAAGATTGCTTGATACTCTTCCATATAACTGCTCCTCCTCCAATAGTAAACACAGCCCCTGATGTGGATTTTCAGGAGTCAGAATCTGATTGGAAATCAGAATCTGTATACCCAACGGGAATTAAATCCCCTCCAGAGTATACAGGCATATTATCTCTCGTCCTCTTAAGATACTTGAAAATATGCTTGACTGCCGTCCAGTGATCAGGACCAGGTTTCGATTGAAACCTACTAACTATGCCAACAGCAAAACAAATATTTGGAATCCTGCATGGAAAACCTAGACAAGATCTTGTCTATGTATGAAGCTTGGGATAATGCAATTGTTCTATTCTTTCTATCCCTTATAACTTGGATACCTAGAATAAAACTTGCTTCTCCTAAGTCCTTCATATCAAATTGTTTTGCTAACCATTCTTTTACTGATGTCAATACACCTACATCGTTTCCGATGAGTAGTATATCATCAACATAAAGAATCAGGAAAACCAACTTGTCACCCTTAATCCTTTTGTATACACAAGGTTCGTCAAGATTCTGAATAAATCCAAAACCTTTGACAGCTTGATCGAACCTTATGTTCCAGGATCTGGATGCTTGCTTTAATCCATATATGGATTCTGCAACTTGCATACCTTTTCCATTTGGCCCTTTTCAATGAATCCCTCTGGTTGCATCATGTAGATGCTCTCGTCAAGACTTCCATTAAGGAAAGCTGTCTTGACGTCCATTTGCCAAATCTCTAAATCTAAAGATGCTGCAATGGACAAAAGTATCCTAATGGATTTAAGCATGGCCACAGGAGAGAAGGTTTCCTCGTAATCGATACCTTCTTTCTGTGTATACCCTTTAGCTACCAATCTAGCTTTAATGGTTTCCACATTTCCATCCATACCTCTTTTCCTCTTGTATACCCACTTGCACCCAATGGGTTTTATCCCTTTAGGCAAGTCTACAAGGGACCAGACTTTGTTATCGAACATAGATTCAATCTCAGATTGCATTGCCTTTTGCCAATGGCGACTATCAACATCCTCCATAGCTTCCTTGTACGTGTTAGGATTATGCTCAATAGCAAGAGTGTAATAATGTAATTAACAATCTTTTTCATATTAATAAAGTGATTTCTGTTTTAAACAAATCTTATAGCATTTATAGTTTAATAATTGTCAAAGTAAATAATCATAAGGTCTAAAGACTATGAGAAAAGAAGAATTGTTCGTACATCTGGATATGTATGTGGTAGACACAATTCTTTAGTTAGTCTTGAATATTGTTCACAACTTAAGTTAAAGGTTGGGCACCTTTATCTTGTTAAAGTTGTAGAATTATTTTGCTAGCATTTGAGTGGGATCAAATGAGATATGATGAGTCTAAAATCATCGGAGTTTCTTTAAGCAAAAGAATCTAGTGCACTGGGTGCATTGAACAGGATCACAATGAAATACTTTATCTATAACCGTCAGTAGATAAAAGTAATTTCATTATCAGGACAATCAGAGAGTCTATCTTAATCCTGAGATAAATGATGGACTTATGGTTGCAAGTGATATCATTTGAGTAATCAATGAGTATGATTATATCGCATAGTCTATCCTCGATAGTTTGGTGATATTCATTTGTTAATCGATAGAGGACTTCATTTATAGATATGGACATCGTGGCTCCATTTATCGAATGTGAGTATAATATCATCATATGGATGTTTTGAGGTAATTGGATATTAAATCTCAACGTTGAGTTTTCAATAGTGTCTATTGAAAACATGGCTTCTGGACAAGTCAAAATATCCAAGTTCAAAACGTGGTCATATGAGTAAATATGGTAACTTGGAGACTTATAGGCGGTCTATGAACTCTTGGCGATTACTGATATTAATCACGAGGATACACTATCTCCAATATGATTGTCTAGGGTATGAATGAGGAAACATCTTCTTTTTCTGTCTTTATTTAAGAGTTCAACTTTAGCTCTTTAGTGCAATGAGTTAAAATTAATGGATCGGACCTAAGTGAATCATTTGTTGATTGTGATTAGGTTATGTCTATTGAAGCTTAAATTTAGATAGCCCGCCAAGATCCTCAATCCACACGGACTTGCATGGATCACTTGATATATTCTACCGGACCAATTTAGGGTCCATCTAGAATTGCATTTAATATATTAAGAATATAATTTGCACATTATTTATGTAATGGGTTGCTCAATTATATTTATATATTAATGGATGACATGTGGGCTTGTTTCTTTTAGTAAGAATGGGTCTAGTTCACATGTGGGCTTTTTATTTAAAGTCCTATGGATTAAATGAAATAAGAAAATAATATTATGCCCAATATCTTATATGGGGCGGCAAGGTGACTTAATAACCTTAAATATTATTTTGTTTTCTTTGTTTAATTAAATAAGAATTAATTAATTGTTTAATTAAGAAACAAATCTTTTCTGATTAGGAAATATGATTCCTATTGGTATACTATTGGTAGTAGTATACTTAAATTAAAATACTTGTTTGGCAAGGAAATAAATAATTAATTTTATTTATTTAATCAAATAAGAAGTCTTTTTATTTTAGTCAAATAAGGAATAAAAGATTTATCAGTTTGATTAGGATTGGGAAATCTTGAACAAAATAGGAATTAGGGTGCAATTCAAACTCCCTTTTTGATTGAGAATTGCGGCAACCCTAACCCCTAATTGACTAAAGATTTCAGCCACCCTAGTTAAAAAATAGGAAAGAAATTTTGCCACATATATAAGGCCACTTATAATTTTCGGCCAGACTAAGGTTTTAATGTGCAGAATTTTATTTTTCTTCTTCTTCTAAACTCATAGATAGAGAGCTTTTATTCTACTAAAAACAAAAGGAAACATAGATTATTCTTTGATGGTATTCTATTTGCTTACTCTTCAATAAGCTTGTGAATACTACATCGATCAAGGTTCACGCGAGTTTCGATCACAAGATTGAGAACTCAAAAGTGACCGGAATAATCTTAGGTTTCTCTTGATTGTTTTTGTGACTAACGAATCAGAGAAAAGTTTGTTTTATCCAATCACAGGCTTGCAATTCAAAGAAGAGGGAGACCACGCTCCTAGGTGATCCACGTTCGTGCTAGGATTGAAGATCTTGCGGATTACCATCGACGTAAGTCAATCGGATCACGCGACAAGAGGTATTCATCTTTTGTTATTTATTATATGTCTTTAATTAATCAAAAGGGTTTAAGGTTCATAAAAGGAAAATTTTTAAAAGCTACTAAACTATTTTTTTAGTCTCGCTTCCGCTGCGGGTATATTTTTCCCTACAGTACGTGTAAGGATCATCGTCGTCCGGGAGATTCTTCACTGATTCTCCCAGACCGATGTATCTTTCGGGTTGTGTTCTAACCCTCCCACTACGACGAGGAATGGTAGGTTGTTGATCTTGTGTTGGATCGGAACTTACAATTGGGTTTGGTTGTGTAACCTCTCGTGGAATTGTATCTCCTGACATCTTATTCAGGACAATTCTACTTCTAGGCCCAAAATAATTCATATAGTCCTTTTCTAGAAATTTAGCATTTGTCGAAACAAATACTTTAAGATCTGAAGGACTATAAAAATAATATCCTTTAGTTTCTTTTGGATACCCTACAAATATACATGTTTCTGAACGGGACTCCATCTTTTGTCTTTCCTTTTAACACATGCGTAAGACAACCAAATATCCTTAAGTGTTGTAAACTAGGCTTGCGCCCAGTCCACAACTCATGCGGTGTTTTAAGAACAGACTTAGATGGTACATCGTTTAGAATGTATATAGCAGTTTGTAAAGCATATCCCTAAAAAGAAATAGGAAGTGTTGAATAACTCAACATAGACCTAACCATATCCAAAAGAGTTCTATTTCTCCTTTCTGCTACCCCATTTTGTTGAGGTGTACCTGGTGCAGAAAACTGAGAAACTATCCCATTATCAATAAGATATTGCTGAAACTCACCAGATAGATATTCTCCACCACGATCAGATCTCAAGATTTTTATGTGTTTCTCAAGCTGATTTTCCACTTCAGCTTTGAATGCTTTGAACATGTCAAAAGCATCCGACTTATGTCGCATGAGATACACATAGCCAAATCTTGAGTAATCATCTGTGAAAGTGATGAAGTACTCATATCCACCTCTAGCTTGAATGCTCATAGGTCCACATACATCAGTGTGTATCAATCCTAAACATTCAGTAGCTCTGGCACCTTTGGCAGAGAACGTCCTTTTGGTCATTTTACCTTCCAAACAAGATTCACAAGTTGGTAGATCATCAACCTTTAAGTTACTCAAAGGTCCGTCACTTACCAATCTTTTAATCCTATTAAGGTTAATATGACCTAGGCGTAAATGCCATAGGTAGGTTTCATCTTTTGATAATTTAACTCTTTTATGATTAGGTTCCATTATTTCCGTGTCTAACGAGTGAGAGATATTTCTATGCAAAAAGTATAGACCGTTTTCCAATGTACCTTGGCAAATAATTTTGTCATTGATACTAATAATAAAAACTTTATTAAAAGTAACCGAATATCCAAATTTATTCAAACAAGAAACTGAAATTAAATTCCTCTTGAATTGAGGTACATAATAAACGTCTATCAAATCTAAATGCCTTCTAGAATCCAAATAAACTCTAATATCTCCCACTGCACTTGTAGACACTAACGATCCGTTGCCTAAGCGCAAATTGATTTCATTCTTACTAAGCCTTCTCCTTTCTTGGAACCCCTGCAAGGAATAACAAACATGATTAGTGGCTCCAGAGTCTATGATCCAAGAATCTGTAGAATCTGCCAAAAAACATGTTTCAAGATAATTCACATTACCTTCTTCCTTCTTGTTCTGGGACTTTGGGCAATTTCTTTTCCAATGTCCATTTTCACCACAAAGGAAGCATTTCCCTTTGATCTTGGTTACTTTCTTGGTCTCCTTCTTGGTAGGCCCAAGTTGTTTTTTCTTCTGTTGTTTCTTGACCTTCTGACGGGTCTTAACAGTAGCAACTTTACCAACCACATGAATCTCTTGACCTTTGCTTTTCACAAGGATCTTTTCAGCACTTTGAACATCTTGCATCAGGCTCTGTAAGGTGTATTCCTTTTTGTTCAAAGTGTAGTCCAATTTGAACTGATTAAAGGAATCTGACAATGAATTGACAACCATATCAATTTTTGTCTCACCATCTATCTCAGCACCATGCAGTTCAGCAATGTTGAGATGTGCTATGACTTTCATCATGTGATCCTTCACAACCTGTCCAGGTTTCATCCTAAGATTCATAAAAGCAGTCATTGCCTCTCTCTTAGTCGTCCTGGACTTCACAGCAAACATCTCCTCTAGAGACATCATTATATCAGCAGCAGACTCCATTCCTTCATGCAGCTGTTGCAACACGTCGGAGATAGTGGCCGTAATATAACATTTGGCCATATCATCTGAAGTCTTCCACTGCTAATACTTATCTCTTTGCATTATGCTAGATTCATTATTAGGAGCAGGTGGTTTAGGAGTAGTTAGAACAAACTTATGTTTTTCACTTTGCAGCAACAACCCAATTTTCCTTTTCCATGTTACATAATTATCTCCAGTTAAAGTGTTATCTTTCAGGATGTTCATAAGTGATGGGGTCATGATTTCTGAATAAAAACAAAACATATATAAGTAAATAATCATTATAAAGCACTTTAAATATTTATCTTGAATTAAATGAATAACTCAATCATAAAAATTCAACGGTGATCTAACACCCATAAATGTTACGCCTCCTTTGGGAGTTCGCACCATTTACTAGTTAGACTAGGTCCCACTTAATTGTTAACATAACAACCAGCGTTTTCAATTTTAGCCTTGCAATTTTACTGACAAGAACTCTTGGGAGGATATCAATAAAATTACATTGAGTGTGTTACCAAGATATCGAACCTCAACTTTCTCTCACGAAAATCCCTCCTTGGGGAGTAGATCTCGTTTGAGTCCATTGTCTAGTCTATCCTTGTAAGGAAGTATATTGCTAAATTCCATTCATGGACGCCCCTTGGGGGGATTACCAATAAATAATTAAGCTCAACTAATCTTGGAGGCCATAGGTGTTACAAAAACACCTTCTCCCACTCAATTATTTAAGGCGTGTGATTAAATCCCATAGAATGATTTACCAAGTTATCTAGATGCCAATTTAGATACCTAAATCATTCAATGCATGTTCATACCAAAAGAGATATATGAGTGACACTCCTATTCTACATGTCATGTTATCATACAATAACAAATATTGTAATATTTAAGCAAAAAATTAAATAGCAACAATTTTGGCCCATCCTAGAAAAACAAGTAAATTACAATAATTTAGGAATACAAGATCTTCAAGTGGCCCATCAACCATACGCTCATCCTTTGGCCTCCTCCCTTGGGCTTGCACAGCCGACAACCCCACATAAGGGGCTACCATGCACAGCCCATAAGGCCTTGCAAGGCTACCGTGCGCAGCCCACCATGTTATGGGCTTGCCATGCGCAGCCCAATCCACTCCTAGGGTGCGCACGGTGCTCGTTCTTGGTTCCGGTTGCTTCACGTCTTCGATTCTTCGATGTAGAACGTATTACAACTTTATTTAACAATAAAATACTGCAGTAAATTTTTTTTTTTTTTTTAGTCACTGCAGTGATTTTTTACAAAAAAAAAAAAAAAAAAAAAAAAAAAAAAAAAAAAAAAACTGCACTTAAAATAAAAAAAAAAATAAAACCTAGCAACTACCAAGAAGGAATTATGGCGATGATAGACCACCCTTCTTGTTACAATTCCGAAACCAAAATTACATTGAAAATCTAGGACCAAAATCGAGCAATAACAATCCACATAAACATATATAAATCCATACATCCACATGTATTCATATATTCGAATACCTAGAGTACCATCTCTTTCTAAACATGCATAATCACAATAAAAAAGAAATAGATTCTCGTATATATACGTTAATTAATTAAAAGGGTTCAACCTGGCTCTGATACCAATTGTAGGGAAAAATAACGTTGTACATGCAACGGAAGCGAGACTAAAAAGAGTTTTAGATTTAGTAGCTTTTAAAATTTTTCCTTTTATGAACCTTAACCCTTTTAATTAATTAAACATACATATAATCAACAAAAGAAGAATACCTTTTGTCACGTGATCCGATTGACTTACGTTGATGGTAATCCGCAAGATCTTCAATCCTAGCACGAACGTGAATCACCTAGGAGCGTGGTCTCCCTTTTTCTTTGAATTGCAAACCTGAGAATGGACAAACAAACTTTTCTTTTCTTTTGTTAGTCACAAAACAATCAAAAGAAGACTAAGATTATTCCGGTCACTTTTGAGTTCTCAATCTAATGATCGAAACTCGTGTGAACCTCAATCGATGTTGTACACACAAGCTTATTGATGAACAAGCAATCAGTGTACCATCAAAGAATAATCTATTCACTCTTTTTTGTTTTTAGTAGAATAATATTACTTTCTATGAGTTGAGAAGAAGAAGAAGAAGAATTGTTTCAAGCACAACAACACCCAAAACACTAGGGAGCCGAATTCTCTCATCTTTTCTATTTAGGGTGGCCGAATTCTCTTCTCTAAAAACACTAGGGTTGCCGCAATTTTCACTCCTAAAATATAGGAGTTTTAGTTGCACCCTAATTCCCATCTAGTTTTAAGAGTTCAAACCCTAATCCAACTCATAGATATTTTTATTCTCTTATTTGACTAAATTAAAAAGACTTCTTATTTGATTAAATAAATAAAATTAATTATTTATTTTCTTGTCAAACAAGTCTTTTAATTTAAGTATACTACTACCAATAGTATACCTTTAGGAATCATATTTCCTAATCAGAAAAGATTTGTTTCTTAATTAAACAATTAATTAATAAATTAATTAATTCTCATTTAATTAAAACAATGAAACAAAATAATATATTAGGTTTAATATACACCTAGCCGCCCCACTTATAAATATTGGGCCATATATTATTTTCTTATTTCATTTAATCCATTGGACTTTGAATAAAAAGCCCACATGTGAACCAGACCCATTCTTACTAAAAGAAACAAGCTCACATGTCCTTCATTAATATATTAATATAATTGAGCAGCCCATTAAATAAATAATGTGCAAATTATATTCTTAATATATTAAATGCAATTCTAAATGGACTCATAAATTGGTCCGGTAGAATATATCAAGTGATCCATGCAAGTCCGTGTGGATTGAGGATCTTGGTGGGCTATCTAAATTTAAGCTTCAATAGACATAACCTAATCTCAATCAACAAATGATTCACTTAGATCTGATCCATTAATTTTAAATCATTCCACTAAAGTGCTAAAATTGAACTCTTAAATAAAGACAGAAAAGGAAGATGTTCCTCATTCATACCCTAGACAATCATGTTGGAGATAATGTATCCTCGTGATTAATATCAGTAATCGCCAAGAGTTCATAGACCGCTTATAACTCTCCAAGTTACCATATTTACTCATATGACCACGTTTTGAACTTGGATATTTTGACTTGTCCAGAAGCCATGTTTTCAATAGACAATATCGAAAACTCAACGTTGAGATTTAATATCCAATTGCCTCAAAACATCCATATGATGATATTATACTCTCATTTAATAAATGGAGCCACGATGTCCATATCTATAAATGAAGTCCTCTATCGATTAACAAATGAATATCACCAAACTATCGAGGATAGACTATGCGATATAATCATACTCATTGATAACTCAAATGATATCACTTGCAACCATAAGTCCATCATTTATCTCAGGATTAAGATAGACTCTCCGATTGTCCTGATACTGAAATGACTTTTATCTACTGACGGTTATAGATAAAGTATTTCATTGTGATACAGTTCAATGCACCCAGTGCACTAGATTCTTTTGCTCAAAGACACTCCGATGATTTTAGACTCATCATATCTCATTTGATCCCACTCAAATGCTAGCAAAAGAATTCTACAACTTTAACAAGATAAAGGTGCCCAACCTTTAACTTAAGTTGTGAACAATATTCAAGACTAACTAAAGAATTGTGTCTACCACATACATATCAAGATGTACGAACAATTCTTCTTTTCTCATAGTCTTTAGACCTTATGATCATTTACTTTGACAATTATAATATTAAACTATAAATGCTATAAGATTTGTTTAAACCAGAAATCACTTTATTAATATGAAAAAGATTGTTAATTACAATATTACACTCTTGCTATTGAGCATAATCCTAACAGGAAGATCCGGGAAGTTTTGTTATTCCTATATCAATAGGAGATAGTGGGGTGCTTAAAGGAGTACTAGATTTGGGAGCAAGTGTGAGTATGATTCCCCTATCGACTTATGTGAAGTTGGGTTTGGTAGGATTGAAGCCAATCGGGAAGAAACTTATGCTAGCGGATCAATCCTCACTATCATCGTGTGGTGAAATAAAGGATGTCCCAGTTGTCATTGACGGAATAGTGGTGTTAATGGATTTTGTAGTCCTTGACATTGGCGACAAGTCAAAAGATGTTAGGGAATGGCAAGTTCTCCTTGGTAGACCATTCATGGCTACCGCTCAAATGAAGATCGATGTTTGCAAGAGGAAAGTTTGTATGCATGCATTTGAGAAAGAACTTGAGATTGACATAACCATATGCAATGATGACCTAAAAAGCATTGAGAATTGCTATGTGGTTGAAGTGCAACCACCAAGGTCAACGGGTGGAAAAGTATGTGAATTAGTGCAATTGTATGAAAAGAGTAGCCAAGAGGACGAAGTTGAGAGCATTGGTGACTCTGAGATTGAAGGGCTCAAGAATTCTAACCAAGAGCTCATGCTTGAAGTAGAGGTTCTTAAGGCGGAGAAATATGCTTTGGAGAAGAAGCTTGATGATTTAGCAAGACAGAACCATAAACTCAAAAAGATCAATGTGGCTCTTGTTAGGATTATGCTTAATAGCAAGAGTGTAATATTGTAATTAACAATCTTTTTCAAATTAATTAAGTGATTTCTGGTTTAAACAAATCTTATAGCATTTATAGTTTAATAATTGTCAAAGTAAATAATCATAAGGTCTAAAGACTATGAGAAAAGAAGAATTGTTCGTACATCTGGATATGTATGTGGTAGACACAATTCTTTAGTTAGTCTTGAATATTGTTCACAACTTAAGTTAAAGGTTGGGCACCTTTATCTTGTTAAAGTTGTAGAATTATTTTGCTAGCATTTGAGTGGGATCAAATGAGATATGATGAGTCTAAAATCATCGGAGTGTCTTCGAGCAAAAGAATCTAGTGCACTGGGTGCATTGAACTGGATCACAATGAAATACTTTATCTATAACCGTCAGTAGATAAAAGTAATTTCATTATCAGGACAATCAGATAGTCTATCTTAATCCTGAGATAAATGATGGACTTATGGTTGCAAGTGATATCATTTGAGTTATCAATGAGTACGATTATATCGCATAGTCTATCCTTGATAATTTGGTGATATTCATTTGTTAATCGATAGAGGACTTCATTTATAGATATGGACATCGTGGCTCCATTTATCAAATGAGAGTATAATATCATCATATGGATGTTTTGAGGTAATTGGATATTAAATCTCAACGTTGAGTTTTCAATAGTGTCTATTGAAAACATGGCTTCTGGACAAGTCAAAATATCCAAGTTCAAAACGTGGTCATATGAGTAAATATGGTAACTTGGAGAGTTATAGGCGGTCTACGAACTCTTGGCGATTACTGATATTAATCACGAGGATATACTATCTCCAATATGATTGTCTAGGGTATGAATGAGGAAACATCTTCCTTTTCTGTCTTTATTTAAGAGTTCAATTTTAGCTCTTTAGTGGAATGAGTTAAAATTAATGGATTGGACCTAAGTGAATCATTTGTTGATTGTGATTAGGTTATGTCTATTGAAGCTTAAATTTAGATAGCCCGCCAAGATCCCCATTCCACACGGACTTGCATGGATCACTTGATATATTCTACCGGACCAATTTAGGGTCCATCTAGAATTGCATTTAATATATTAAGAATATAATTTGCACATTATTTATGTAATGGGCTGCTCAATTATATTTATATATTAATGGATGACATGTGAGCTTGTTTCTTTTAGTAAGAATGAGTCTAGTTCACATGTGGGCTTTTTATTTAAAGTCCTATGGATTAAATGAAATAAGAAAATAATATTTGGCCCAATATTTTTATATGGGGCGGCAAGGTGATTAATTAACCTTAAATATTATTTTGTTTTCATTGTTTAATTAAATAAGAATTAATTAATTTATTAATTAATTGTTTAATTAAGAAACAAATTTTTTCTGATTAGGAAATATGATTCCTATTGGTATACTATTGGTAGTAGTATACTTAAATTGAAAGACTTGTTTGACAAGGAAATAAATAATTAATTTTATTTATTTAATCAAATAAGGAGTCTTTTTATTTTAGTCAAAATAAAAGATTTATGAGTTTGATTAGGGTTTGGAAGTCTTAAACAAAATAGGAATTAGGGTGCAATACAAACTCCTTTTTGTTTGAGGATTGCGGCAACCCTAACCCCTTTTTGGCTAGAGAATTCGGCCACCCTAGTTAAAAAGAAGAAAGAAATTTTGCCACATATATAAGTGGTCTTATAATTTTCGGCCATTAGGGTTTTGGTGTGCAGAATTTTATTTTCTTTTTCTTCTCAACTCATAGATAGAGAGCTTTTATTCTACTAAAACAAAAAGGAGACATAGATTATTCTTTGATGGTATACTATTTGCTTATTCATCAATAGGCTTGTGTATACTACATCGATCAAGGTTCACGCGAGTTTCGATCACAAGATTGAGAACTCAAAAGTGACCGGAATAATCTTAGGTTTCTTTTGATTGTTTTTGTGACTAACGAATAAGAGAAAGTTTGTTTTATCCAATCACAGGCTTGCAATTCAAAAAAAAGGGAGACCACGCTCCTAGGTGATCCACATTCGTGCTAGGATTGAAGATCTTGCGGATTACCATCGACGTAAGTCAATCGGATCATGCGACAAAAGGTATTCTTCTTTAGTTATATATTATATATCTTTAATTGATTAAAAGGGTTTAAGGTTCATAAAAGGAAAATTTTTTAAAAGCTACTAAACTATTTTTTAGTCTCGCTTCCGCTGCGTGTACTTTTACGGTATATTTTTCCCTACAATTGGTATCAGAGCCTAGGTTGAACCCTTTTAATTAATTAACGTATATATACGTGGATCGTTTTCTTTTTATTGTGATTATGCATGTTTTAGAAAGAGATGACACTCTAGATATTCGCATATATAATTACATGTGATGTATGGATTTATATATGTTTTTATGTGGATTGTTATTGCTCGATTTTGGTCCTAGATTTTCAATGTATTTTTGTTATGGAATTGTAACAAGAAGGGTGGTCTATCATCGCCATAATTCCTTCTTGGTAGTTGCTAGGTTTTATTTTTTTTATATATAGGTGCAGTATTTTTTTTGTAAATACTACTGCAGTTTTTATTTTTTTATTTTAGTGCAGTTTTTATGTGTAAAAAATACTGCAGTGATTAAAAAAAAAAAATGAATACTGCAGTATTTATTATTTTATATTGCTGGAATATATATTTGGGTGTTGAAGATTCGAAGACACGAAGAAAAACGAAGCAACCGGAACCGAGAACGAGCACCGTGCGCACCCTAGGAGTGGATTGGGCTGCGCATGGCAAGCCCAAACCTTGGTGGGCTGCGCACGGCAGCCTTGCAAGGCCTTATGGGCTGAGCATGGCAGCCCCTTATGAGGGGTTGTGGGCTGTGCAAGCCCAAGGGAGGAGGCCGAAGGATGAGCGTATGGTTGATGGGCCACTTGAAGATCTTGTATTCCTATATCATTGTAATTTACTTGTTTTTCTAGGACGGGCCAAAATTGTTGCTATTTAATTTATGCTTAAATATTACAATATTTGTTATTGTATGATAACATGACATATAGAATAGGAGTGCCACTCATATATCTCTTTTGGTATGAACATGCATTGAATGATTTAGGTATCTAAATTGACATCTAGATAACTTGGTAAATCATTCTATGGGATTTAATCACACGCCTTAAATAATTGAGTGGGAGAAGGTGTTTTTGTAACACCTATGGCCTCCAAGGTTAGTTGAGCTTAATTATTTATTGGTAATCCCCCCAAGGGGCGTCCATGAATTGAATTTAGCAATATACTTCCTTACAAGGATAGACTAGACAATGGACTCAAACGAGATCTACTCCCCAAGGAGGGATTTTCGTGAGAGAAAGTTGACGGTCGATATCTTGGTAACACACTCAATGTAATTTTATTGATATCCTCCCAAGAGTTCTTGTCAGTAAGATTGCAAGGCTAAAATTGAAAACGCTGGTTGTTATGTTAACAATTAGGTGGGACCTAGTCTAACTAGTAAATGGTGCGAACTCCCAAAGGAGGCGTAACATTTATGGATGTTAGATCACTGTTGAATTTTTATGATTGAGTTATTCATTTAATTCAAGATAAATATTTAAAAGTGCTTTATAATGATTATTTACTTATATATGTTTTGTTTTTATTCAGAAATCATGACCCCATCACTTATGAACATCCTGAAAGATAACACCTTAACTGGAGATAACTATGTAGCATGGAAAAGGAAAATTGGGTTGTTGCTGCAAAGTGAAAAACATAAGTTTGTTCTAACTACTCCTAAACCACCTGCTCCTAATATTGAATCAAGCATAATGTAAAGAGATGAGTATGAGCAGTGGAAGACTTCAGATGATATGGCCAAATGTTATATTATGGCCACTATCTCCGACGTGTTGCAACAGCAGCATGAAGGAATGGAGTCTGCTGCTGATATAATGATGTCTCTAGAGGAGATGTTTGCTATGAAGTCCAGGACGACTAAAAGAGAGGCAGTGACTGCTTTTATGAATCTTAGGATGAAACCTGGACAAGCTGTGAAGGATCACATGATGAAAGTCATAGCACATCTCAACATTGCTGAACTGCATGGCGCTGAGATAGATGGTGAGACAAAAATTGATATGGTTGTCAATTCATTGTCAGATTCCTTTGATCAGTTCAAATTGGACTACATTTTGAACAAAAAGGAATACACCTTACAGAGCCTGATGCAAGATGTTCAACGTGCTGAAAAGATCCTTGTGAAAAGCAAAGGTCAAGATATTCATGTGGTTGGTAAAGTTGCTACTATTAAGACCCGTCAGAAGGTCAAGAAACAACAGAAGAAAAAGCAACTTGGGCCTACCAAGAAGGAGACCAAGAAAGTAACCAAGATCAAAGGGAAATGCTTCCTTTGTGGTGAAAAAGGACATTGGAAAAGAAATTGCCCAAAGTCCCAGAACAAGAAGGAAGAAGGTAATGTGAATTATCTTGAAACATGTTTTTTGGCAGATTCTACAGATTCTTGGATCATAGACTCTGGAGCCACTAATCATGTTTGTTATTCCTTGTAGGGGTTCCAAGAAAGGAGAAAGCTGAGTAAGAATGAAGTCAATTTGCGCTTGGGCAACGGAATGTTAGTGTCTGCAAGTGCAGTGGGAGATATTAGAGTTTGTTTGGATTCTAGAAGGCATTTAGATTTAATAGACGTTTATTATGTACCTCAATTCAAGAGGAATTTAATTTCAGTTTCTTGTTTGAATAAATTTGGATATTCGGTTACTTTTAATAAAGTTTTTATTATTAGTAAGAATGACAAAATTATTTGCAAAGGTACATTGGAAAAACGGTCTATACTTTTTGCATAGAAATATCTCTCACTCGTTAGATACAGAAATAACGGAACCTAATCATAAAAGAGTTAAATTATCAAAAGATGAAACCTATCTATGGCATTTACGCCTAGGTCATATTAACCTTAATAGGATTAAAAGATTGGTAAGTGATGGACCTTTGAGTGACTTAAAGGTTGATGATCTACCAACTTGTGAATCTTGTTTGGAAGGTAAAATGACCAAAAAGATGTTCTCTGCCAAAGGTGCCAGGGCTACTGAATGTTTAGGATTGATACACACTGATGTATGTGGACCTATGAGCATTCAAGCTAGAGGTGGATATGAGTACTTCATAACTTTCACAGATGATTACTCAAAATTTAGCTATGTGTATCTCATGCGACATAAGTCGGAAGCTTTTGACATGTTCAAAGCATTTAAAGCTGAAGTGGAAAATCAGCTTGAGAAACACATAAAAATCTTGAGATCTGATCGTGGTGGAGAATATCTATCTGGTGAGTTTCAGCAATATCTTATTGATAATGGGATAGTTTCTCAGTTTTCTGCACCAGGTACACCTCAACAAAATGGGGTAGCAGAAAGGAGAAATAGAACTCTTTTGGATATGGTTAGGTCTATGTTGAGTTATTCAACACTTCCTATTTCTTTCTGGGGATATGCTTTACAAACTGCTATATACATTCTAAATGATGTACTGTCTAAGTCTGTTCCTAAAACACCGCATGAGTTGTGGACTGGGCGCAAGCCTAGTTTACAACACTTAAGGATATTTGGTTGTCCTACGCATGTGTTAAAAGGAAAGACAGAAAAGATGGAGTCCCGTTCAGAAACATGTATATTTGTAGGGTATCCAAAAGAAACTAAAGGATATTATTTTTATAGTCCTTCAGATCTTAAAGTATTTGTTTCGACAAATGCTAAATTTCTAGAAAAGGACTATATGAATGATTTTGGGCCTAGAAGTAGAATTGTCCTGAATAAGATGTCAGGAGATACAATTCCACGAGAGGTTACACAACCAAACCCAATTGTAAGTTCCAATTGTAGATTGTTTTTATTTCGATAGTGCACTAGTAACTTTTAGATCAAAAGGTTTTGTGCACAATTTCAAATAAGGTTCACACGAGTTTCAATCTAACGATTGTGAATTCAAAAGTGACAATCTCTTGGAATTTATTGTGACTAACAAAGAACAGAAAAAGTTTTTGTTATCCATCCTCAGGTAAACAATTCAAAGAGAAGGGAGACCACGCTCCTAGGTGATTCACGTTCGTGATTGGATTAGAAGATCTTGTGGATTACCTTCAACGCAACGTCAATCGGATCACGCGACAAAGGTATGATATCTTTAGTAGTATATGTTTAATTAATTAAAGGGTTAAGGTTCAAATATGGAAAAATTTTAAACCATACTAAACTCTTTTTAGTCTCGCTTCCATCGCGTGCAAACGTTTTTCCCTACACCGCGTCCTAATTGATACAGGAAGTAGTGTTGACATCCTGTTCAAGGGAGCTCATGAACAACTTAACTTGAAAAATTCTTGTTACAATAGCTGCACCTCGCTTTTGTATGGATTCACAGGGAACTCTGTAATGCCAATGGGGTCCAAAATCCTACCATTGATAGTCGGAGAAGCTCCACTTCAGCAGAACGTAATGACAGAGTTAATTGTGGTAGACACCCCGTCTGCCTACAACACCATCCTAGGTAGGCCTTTCCTATCCAGGATTAGGGGAGTACTATCCATCTACCACAATGTCCTAAAGTTCCTAGTAGGAGCGGATGTGGGGGAAGTTAAGGTGACCAACAGGCAGCCCGCAACTGCTATGCAGTATCTACCAATCCCGCCGCGCTTGAAAGACAATGAGCTCATGTCACTGGTGAACCCAGCCAGGGAATGCCGAAACAGGACCACTATGTTTTGGAAGAAGGAGAGGTAACAGATATAATCGTGGAGGAGCTGGAGGAGGAAAAGTGAGGTTGGGCCAGCGGACATCCTACAGATCAGTGATGACTCGCTTTTTGTGTCGTTACCAAATTGCGAATTACCAAAAGAATGTTTATAAAATGAATTTTTACGCAATATATTTTAAGTTTTGAAAATTAGTAAAGCGGTAAGCTTAGGATTCGTTCCACATGGAATTAGAGTAATATGTTGAATTAGTTAGCTAATCTATATGCAATAAAATAGATCATAAATGGATGAATGAGTGTATGGTTTGTCAAACCATCAAACATACATACAAAATAAATCTAACTAAAAATATGGTGATATGGAAAAATAGAAGACTCACAATCTTGATAAGAAAAATGGATGTAACAAATTAATATAGATGCTAGGGAATTGATTGATTAGCAAGTAGGTATGGATAGTGCTTTTTAAGCCACTTTAAGGACTAATCTCTACATGTTAACCAATTTAGGTTTATATTAGTGTGGTTGATATACCCTCCACTAATCTATCCTATTTATTGGGTTCTTAATCACTCAAGGGTGTCAATCCAAGAATGATTATATAACATGTTATTCTAAACAAGATTGTAATTAACAAGTGGATATACAAGTCAATCACATAATAAATAGAATCTAATGAATTAATAAATATAACACATATAGAGATTCATTACAAAGCTTAAGCAAATACCCACAACCAAATGTTTATTAAATCAATCCCTTAGATTAGGGTTTTAATTACACATAGTAGCAAAAATAGAAAACAAGTAAATGATAAGGAAATCACCCTTGGGCCTCATTCTTTAGTGCTTGATCCTTGTTCTCCTTAGATGCTCCTAGTGCAAAGAATGGAGGAAGAGGATGTGTGTAGATAGGTAAATGGCTTATGGTGAGTGACAAAGGATTTGTGATGTAGAAAATAGTAGGGAAGGAATGGTCTAGGGAAGTAATCAAGATTTGGTGTGAGTTTTTGGAAAAGATTAGTTCAAGTATAGAAATGGAGGAATTTAGGAGATGATTAATGGAGATCCTACGATGAAAAGGAGATAGGTAGGAGAGAATAGGATTGGGTTTCAAAATTGAAAAGAGGGATGAATTTATAGTATTTTTGAATTAGGTCATGGATGGCTAATTACCAAAACACCCCCTTTACATGGCAAATTCCCATTTTGGCCCCTCAAGGGGGGCCTTTCCGTAATTGACCAGCCAAAATTTGGTCAATCAGAGAAGAATCAAAGAGGGGATGCGGTTTGCACAAATGGCAACCATAGGGCGACTAAATGGCGACGCAATCAGGTGTGGGAAATCATCCCCTGTCGCCATGGCGACCTCGAACGACAAATGGCGACCAAAATGGTGACATGGCGTGACAAGAGTGGATGGTGGAGGAGCTTGAAGATTTCGGTGATTTGGAACGCCGAAAATGGACCGATGGGGTAACCGTCGTGTGGCCGTTAATTTGGACCAATTTTTGGCCGACGAAGGTGACGGGAAGTGGGGTTTCTGACGACGTCGGTAAGGGTTTGGAGGGGCGCCTTGGTGCTCTGCATGCCCGAGATGAAGGAGAAGGTGAATAGTACTTAGGGTTCATTCAGAAGGGAAGTGGGGTGCAACGGGCTGTTGCTCACTTGTCTTATTTAGGGTGTATTTAGAATTGAGTAGGGGTGCGCTTAGGAGAGGGGAAATGCACTTTTTTTGGGCTGCCTTCATGTTAGGTCGCTGTCTTGGGCTCAAGCCCATTCTTAATACCTTTAATCAAAACGGTGCATTTTGATTAAGTAAGGATGATGGGCTGCTGGGCGAATTTAGCACTGGTATGAGGTGTACACAGGCGTTGACTGCCTAGCCTCCTATGGGGTGCAATTAGCGGTAGGCTGGGGCGCGTTCAGAAGGTCAAAACCCACCTTTCAAAACGCATCGGTTTACTAAGGTGACGTGGCGCTTGCTTGCTAATTTACTTGGCAAATTACATACTGCTCCTCAGCTCTCTTCCAATACTACAAAAACTCCAAACTTCTCCTTGTATTTACTCTTTTGCCCCCAGTTTCTCCAAATTACAACAATGCCCTTCAACTTTTAAATACCTGAAAATACTTAATAAACAGCATTAAAACACGGGGAAAATGCCCGAGAATCAAGCATAAAGAGACGGAAATGAGGGCCAAAATCATACCAATTTTGGTTTGATCAAATACCCCCAAACCTATCTTTTGCTCGTCCTGGAGCAAAACAATCACAAATCACCCCCCAAAGACATGCTTCAAGCCACTTCAAATATTTTCAAAAAAATTCTAACCCACTCTAGGAAGGATCTACTATCCAATGATTAGCATGCAAACCAACAATGATGAGATTAACACAATGATGCAATAGTGAGGACTTAAACATGTAGGATAATGTCAAGTAAAGATTAAGAGCATGCCACTCTAGATATGATTGTACGCAATGTGACCTTACATTCAAAATGTCAAAGCTTCAAAGCAAATGTGCTATTCGGTTTAGAATGTAATTTGCCTCGATCTAATCCTCACTAGATTCTCTCTTCTCCTCTTTGATTCCTAGGTTTCGCTCAAAAATTCACATGCAATATGAGTTTATGTCATGGATATCAAATTGATTGCATATGATATTATTTAAAGCACAATTTCTGAAAATGAGGTCTCATGAATGGAATTGCAAATCATGAATTAGAAAGAACATGCGAAAACCAAAATTCACAAGTGGACATGCCTAAAGATCGTGAAGGTCTTTCTTAGGTTGTAATGGGGCTTTAGGTGAATGGTGAGTCAATAAAATGAGGCAATAGATAACAAGGAACCCAATGATTTATACTTAAGACATACATTCTAATAATTATTCCCAATTGCTTTCACACATTTGTTCATGCCCTTTGCGCCCATTGCTTACAATATCATTTCAATTGCACATTCACTACTCACTTTTCTTGAGTAGCCTATTCAATTATAAACCCTCTATCTAGGCCACTTGTGCCTAATTCATGGTTCTCTTTTTCATTTTGTTTGGCTTTGCCTTTTCTTTTCTTTTCTTTTCTTTTGCATACATCTTTTATTTCAATCTTTTTCTTTGCTTTTCTTTTTCTTTTGCTTTTCTTCTTCTTTTTCTTTTTCTTTTTATCCACTCTTGCATTTCAATACTCTTTTACACAACTTTACATGCCTAGGTACATGTATCAACATTTTCTCTTAAAAGAGCTTACAACCATACCCTAAGCCTTAGCAAAATCATTTGGTTAAGGTAAGTCAATTGTGTAGGCTATATGGTTCATGTGGATGTGGTTCAAAAATGAAAAGCTTAAGATGTGTTTGGCCTCAAAAGGGGCTTGGGAGCACACACATTTAGAGGGTATGGAAGTGTTTAGGCCAATTTACGGTTTTTCACATCCATTGCCTAAAGTCATTTCTAAAGGATTGTCCACAAGCATATCAAAGCATCCACAAGCAGTCCATAATATTCTATGACATGCAATATTGCAATTGAGACCTATACATGTTTAAAAGAGTGTTTGAGAGTGAGTATTTAAAGAGTGAATATTTGACAACTCAAAATACGCTTTTTAAGGCCGTGTTTGTGATCCTCACAGGAATCTCCACTATTAATTCCTAGCCTTTAAGCAAAATTGATAATTCACCCTAACATTATGAGAAAACGATTAACGCACTTTGTTCAATGACACCCTAAGTGGCATGGTGTTAATCTAAACCAAACAATGGCAAAGATGCACAATTCCTCACTACTTCATATAGAGCACAATCTCAACAAGCAAAGTATGCTTAAATATGGCATTATCACAAAAATTTGAAAAATTCGGCTCAAATTTGAAAAACCAAGCAAAGTGAGCAAAGTGGTTTGCGCAAATGTACCCCCAAACCTAAATTGGACATTGTCCTCAATGTTCATAGGAGGCAAAATTTGTCAAAAGGCGCAACCCAACAAATCCAAAGCAAAAGATGCATATATGTCCACAAATAATCAATGTATTGTCAAAATTTTGGCAAAGTGCCCTCTCATCCTTATGTGCAAAAAATCATCTAAAAATTTGCTCAATCAAGTATGGCATATACCTTAATATTCCTATAATTCAAAAATCATCAATTAAACACATTCATCCTAAATCCACTACCAAAATTCATCTCAAACCCTTATTCTAAGCAAGAATGAAATAAAGAAAAGAATTCAAAAATGATGAGACTAATTAAAAACAAAATTTTAACTATGAAAGAAATATACCTAAGTGGGTTGCCTCCCACTAAGCGCTCTATTTAACGTCTAGGCAAGACATGGCATGGTGCTCTCGCACTTCGAACTTCCAAAATGTTGCTTCCTTAAGAAACAATAGAAAATCTATACACTCACAAAACACATTAGAAAGTTCCGGCAAATAAAAATATACTCAATTCAAGCAATTGCCAACAATAGCTTGAAACACCAATTATTCAAAAGAAATAAACAAATTAAGCAATCAAAACAAAAAGCATAAAAATAAAATGCACTAATATTTTCAACATTGTGCATTTGGGGTGGGATTAGGATTAACTAAGGGTGGTTTGAACAAGTTGGGAAATTCACTCTCCTTTACAATCCAAATAAATGTAGATGATTTCCCCATCATTTCCTTTCCCTTCTTTCTCATTTGGTTCATTAATTCTTTCCTCACCCAAAATTTTCTTATCCTGGGTGGACTCCTCCTATTCCTAGGCTTCTCAACCCATACCTTCCTAACATGCATATATGTCTCTCTATGTCTAAAATTCCCTCGTGTGCCTTGCCTCTCATTTTCATGGTTTGGTGGTCTAATGTGACCTATCTTATGGCAATGATGGCATATGGTGATAGAGTTAGGAATGATACCTTGTTGGTGGTTCTTTGTTGGAGGTGGAGGTGGAGGTGGATGGTTCTCATTCCTCCTTTTTGCCTTTCTCCTCCTTGCTTTGCTAGGATTCGGTTCCTTGACCTTAGCACTTGAAGAGGCTTGACTCAAGTCGGGCATTTCTTCTTTTTCTTGCTTGGACATTGCAAGTTCCGCAAGGTGGTCAACTTCCTTCGTCTTCATTATCTCCAAAGCTTTGTCCCTTGTTTGAATTTCGGCTTGCATTAGCCGCATCCTCTTTGCAAAGTCCTCCTTGGTCTCTTCAAGCTCCTTCAATGTTGTACTCTTTTCGGCTTCAAGTCTCTCAATTTGTTCTTCGAATTCTTTGGTCTTGTCGGAGACTTCACCATTATGCTTCTTGAGAGTACCATTTTCGGCTCTGAGCGTCTTTACTTCTAGTATGATTTTCTTGTTCAATTCTTGAAGCATATTCTCCCTTGTTGTTCCCAAGGCTTCCTTGCCTTCTAACTTCTTCTTCAAGAGTTGTTTCTTCCCTTCATAATACTTGGTGATTTCTTCTTGTTGTAGGGAAGTTGTCATGATTTTTTCTTGAAGTAGAGCATTCTCTTTTTTCAATACGTCCATCGCCATCACTAGGTCTTCACTCATGCTCAAAATCTTCTTGTTCATCTCTAACGTGATCTTGCATAGATCTTCTTCCTTCGATTGATACAAGACTTCTATGTTGTGTTGAGTTGTGGCATTGATGGAATTGTTGAATTTTTCTTCAAATGTGGACTCTATTCCATGGTCCGGCCAACTAGATGATGTATAGTCATTCCTATCTACCGATGACATTCTCATGGGCGCGTAGCTTGGCTTTGATTTTTGCATAAGGAAATCCATAGAGTCCTGAAACAAAAATAAATAAACCCTACCAAAGAAGTAAAAAGAAACTAAAAAGACTAAAAACAACTAAGAGAAGCTAATTGATTCAACTATTGCTTTTAGGAGGGGTGTGGCAAGTGAAATGGCACGTTTAGGAGGGGTGTGGGCCTCCAAACGCACCCCATGCCATTTTTGTGCACACCCCCATATGAGACAAGATGCAGCAGCCTAACACACCCCACCACGCTGCTGAATGGCCCCCCTTATGAGACAAGCCCACTGCCACCGTTTAATGAAACAGTGCATTTAAAGATATGGGCCCTTAAATGCACCCCTCTCTTGTGCTAACTGCAGCCCATTTAAAGAGGAAAGGAAGCCTGCTGCATGTAGCCCCCATCACTTCTAATTGCACATCCCTTAAGAGACAAGTGCAGCAGCTGCGTGCACCCCACCTGATAGCTAAATGCACCTTATTTACTATTCATCATCCCCTTCCTTTCATGCGTGCAGCAGCTATTACACCCCAAAAACCTTAGCTTCTTCCACGTCACTATTCCGGTGATGCGTGACCCAACTCCGACCGACCAGAATGAACGGCCATGACAACGGCTACCCATTCGTTCCAACTCCGGTGTCCCAAATGGCTAGAATCTGGCCATCCATTTCTTGCCCATTTCTCCCTATTTTACCCCTAGGTCGCCATTTGGCATTTCGATGTCGCCACGGTGACAGGGAGTTGATTTCCACTCCTGATGATGTTGCCATTTATATCTCCAAGGTTGCCATTTATGCCAAACCGCGACCATGTTGCTGTGCTGCTCTGATTGGTGAAGTTTGGGAGGAAAATTACGGAAAGGCTCCCCATAGAGGGGCAAAAATAGCAATTTGACAAGTATAGGGGGTATTTTGGTAATTAGCCATTTGTGACCTATTTTGAAAACACTATAAATTCATCCTATTTCAATTTGACTAATCCTAATCCTATTCTCTCCTACCTATCTCCTTTTCATCTTAGGATCTCTATTAATCACCTCCCAAACTCCTTCATTTCTACACTTGAACTAATCTTTTCCATCCAAAAACTCACACCAAATCTTGATTACTTCCCTAGACCATTCCTTCCCTACCATTCTCTACATCACAAATCCTTTGTCACTCACCATAAGCCATCCACCTATCTAGACACATCCTCTTCCTCCATTCTTTGCACTAGGAGCATCTAAGGAAAACAAGGATCAAGCACTAAAGAAGGAGGCCCCAGGGTGATTTCCTTATCATTTACTTGTTTTCTATTTTATTGCTACTATGTGTAATTAAAACCCTAATCTAGGGGAGTGATTTGATAAACATTTGGTTGTGGGTATTTGCTTAAGCTTTTTAATGAATCCTCTATATGTGTTCTATTTATTAATTCATTAGATTCTATTCATTATGTGATTGACTTGTATATCCACTTGTTAATTACAATTGTTAACCGCCAAAATTGGCGAAGGACCATGGAAGAATTTTTCCACCTCAATATAAGGAGGGTAGAAGAATGCAAACACCATCCGGCTACCCCGACAAAGTGAACCCCGACAAAGTGAACCCCGACTAATCCGGGTGCACATCCCCTCCAGCGGGGTTCGGCCCAGCCTTTTCCCAGCTTCTCAAAGACCCCGCCAGAATCTTGATTCATAAGTAATATCCCTAGCCGGAGTCCCACTGAGTATCCCACCACAGTGTGAACCTCGCAGCACCCCGACTTAGAGCTCCACTAAGCATCCCGCTATAATACCAGCTAGACATTCCCCGACTCCATCAGCAGGACGCCTACTGGCTTACACTTCCTAATATAGCCACTCCGCCAAGCAAAAAGATACTAGGCAGCAAGATTCTCAAATCAGAAATTGAAAGCTCCATAAGAGACCCATCAAAACGCTGCTGTACAAAGGAGACATGCTCCTTTCCGCTAACTAAGAGGTCTATTTCAAGTAGGTCAACTCAGTTAGAGTCCTTCTAGGAAGGAAATATTTGTTACGAGATTAACTCTTCCTAGGAAGGAAAGACTAGATTCTACGCGTAAAACTCCGAGATTATCTCCTAAAAAGAGGACGATCCTGCGTGAGCCAAACCCTAGACCGAAATTATAGGAGTGCATGGCAAGCAACATGACCTATATATACACCGTCTTATTCACCAGAAGAGGGAGGATGGTCTCGAGAAACCCTACATTCAAGTTCTACTTATCGACAAGCACGTGATCACCACCACAACCATCTCTATTACCGATTGGACCTCCATTCCCTACTGTTAATCCTAAATACATAGTTTATATATTTGTAATGCAAAGTGACGATAAATAAATAAAGCTTATTTCTGTCTATTTTCTGGTCCCCCATGTCGTGTTTGCGTTGTTTAGGATAGTCGGTATCGAACCACTTGATTCTCCTCCGACCAGGGTCAATCTCGATCTTGGTCCTTGTAAAGTCGTTATTCAGAATTCCACCCCAATGACGATTTTTCGGTAACACTTTTGGCGCCGTCTGTGGGGAGAACAATCCCAACCATTATTCAAAACAGCCTATTTCCTTAGCCAGTGATATTCAGAATGAGACTCCGATCCTCCCAGGGTCATCCCTAGCCGTTAGGACTCCAGTCCCTTGCTTCCACTAAAAGAGCCCAGAGGCGGGGTAAGGGCACCAGGAATAAGAATCCTCCACTAGTGCCTTCGGTGGCTCCAGGCCGTGTCCCTCAAGACCCCGCTAGGTAGGAAGTCAATCGAGATGTCTTAGAACAGCACGCTGCAGCATATGTAGAAGCTATCCGACTCTGGATGATAGCCTAGGGGATCCCTTTTGAAGCAACCGAGATCCCAGGAGATGCTAGCCCAAGTGTCCGGATACCAATTTTCGACCAGTTGGGCCCACCTCTCCTAGTCCGACAAGGGGTACTCAGACCTAGACTAGTGAAGTCCGCAATTGAGGTTCCACCTATGAGGGCTCAGTCCCCACCAAAACTCAAGGCAAATGAGAGGGATCCACATCCCGATTTGGAAGGAAACACCAAATCCCGGAGGAGCTCCAAAGAAAAGCATCAGAGAGCTAAGCGAAAGGAGGTAATCATTGATTCAGAGTCTTCGGATGAAGAGGTTTTAATAGCCCAATCCAGAACCAAAAAGTCTCAGCGCTTGGAGGATCAGATGACAAGGATGGCAAAGAAGTTGGAGTAGTTAAAGAAGGGAAATCACCAAGGGATCCAGAAGAACCCCTTGGGCGAGATGAATGCACTTTTCTCTAAAAGAGTCAGAGAGGCGGGGTTACCCCTAAAATTTAGGATGCCTTCAGAGAAATATTCTGGAATAGAGGACCCCATCAGCCACCTAGAGAGTTTTGTCCACCAACTGGAGGTTCAAAGTGCAACTAGGCTCGCCATGTGCAGAATGTTCCCATCAACCTGACTGACTATGCCAAGATATGGTTCAGAAAGTTACCACCAGGTAGTGCCGATTCTTTTTCTAAACTCACCAAAGCTTTCTATGCATAGTTTCAGGGGATCAAGCCCCGTCCCAAGGATCCTATCTTGCTACAATACGTGGTTCATACGCGGGGTGAAACTCTGAGATCTTATGTGGAGAAATTCCATAAGAAGGTTGTCCAGATGGGTGTATTCAACTAGAAGGAAACTTTAACCAACTTCCAGAGGAACTTATGGGCTGGCAGACTGTTCCGTTTTTTTGCCAAGTATCCTCTGGAAACATACCAGGAAGCCTACAATCGGGCTCTAGAATAGGTGGACATTGATGAACAACTCCGGATCAAGATCGAGCATGGTGAAGTCCGATTAGCGCCACGCCATAAGAAGGAAGCTCAAAAGCCCAAGCCCGCACCCGCACCCGCTAGGAGGTTTCAAAATCAGCCTCCGAACCTATCTACTTATAGGCTGCCTCATATTCCTTCGTACCAGGAAAGGTATCCGGTCAAGAGAACACCTCCCGGAGAGATTCCCCTGAAGGAAGTATCCAGGGTGGCAAGAGAGGAAGAAGGGTATAATCACTACACCCCTCTCAATGCTTCTCGAGAAACTATTTATCTCGCCATTCGGGATAAGGGTCTACTCAGAAAGCCGAGTCCCATGAAAATCCCGATTGATAGGAGGAATCAATACAAGTATTGTGACTTCCATGATGATATAGGGCACAACACCTCAGAGTGCTACAGCCTCCACAATCAGATTGAAGGATTGGTAAGGGGAGGTCTTTTAACCGAATTTTTACAGCAGGTACGGGATAGCATCAAAGAGGGGAAACAGGTTCAAAGCGGGATGCGAGATGCGAGATGCATCAGAAAGAAGGAGATATGGGGAGAAGGATTTGATGCAGCAGATCTAGGTGATCCACACCATTAGTGGAGGCCCTACCCTAGCTGGAACCTCCAATAATTCGAGAAAGAATCACGCAAAGAAGATTCCTAGACTTAATGTTGACATGAGGTACTCAAAGTCAGTAGTGGATCCCGGGATCTATCCCGCTCCTCCAAAATCATCTTCACGGAGGAGGACGTCTACAATACAGTTCAACCACATGATGACTTGTTAGGTTTTTGGTTGTTGGAGGACGTCTACAATACAGTTCAACCACATGATGACCTGTTAGGTTTTTGGTGGTTGTTGTTGGCATGTATTCCATATCAAAACGTTGTTTATCTTGTAATGTTTATGTGGTAATATTGATGATGATACAAAGCTTCAAAGAAAGATTTGACTACAGTACATGCAAGGTGTTGGCTTGATAAGGGGAATTAGCTTCATTGCTCATCAAAGGTATAATTGACCTCATTCCTCTTACAAGGCGTAGGCACACACACACAAATCATTCATAAGTGTCCCTGCATCATTGTGCACCATTTATATAACACATTCACATGATTTTCTATGCTCATGCATTGACTCAAATGCTCATACATTTTAGAGCTGCATATTCTAAGACTATGTCTAGAAAATGGCATTCATATGTGAACTTGTGTTTGTATGTTTATGTTTCTTATGCTTTGGACTTGTAATTGATCTTAATTGATTCCTTATTGAGTCCCAGTCATTTCGGTTACTCATATGTTAAGTTTCGAGTCCAAACGATGTAGCTACGCTACTTTTCGTTCTCATTCGTTAAGTTGTGTTCGTCGTCATTTTCCGAGATGAATTCTCAACTATTTGTCAAAGTTTCATAGTCATCGTTGTGCATAAGGGAGTCACGGTTAGTAATCTAAAAACGGATTCAAAATCGGAGTTCGGATGCCCGAATACAGCTGAAGAACGTGAGAGATGCGCGGGAGAGGCAAGGTGGCCAAAGGCCATGGCCTAGCCACCACGTGTGAAGGCCGTGTGCCACACGGCCCAACCAGCCCTCTGGTCTAGTGTGGCACACGTGCCCCACACGTGGATTAGGCTGGTGTGGCCTATTTCAATTGGACAAAAATTCCCTTCTCTTCCTTTCCTTTTAAATCTCTCCTTCTCCCTCCATTTGTTTTCAAGAAGAAAAATTGTGAAATCCCGTCTAGAGTTTCTCTCCAATTTTCTCAACTTCCAAACACCATAACTTTCTCATACGAAGTCGGCATTGAGTGATTCAAGTTGGAGATTTTTTGTAATCGAGTCCTCTACCTTTTCTGAGTGATCTTGCATCTGTTTGATTGATTTTCGGAGTGATCTACTCAGAAAACCGAACCAGCTCGTGAAATCAAGGTAGAGTTCATATCTTGGTGATTTCATCTTTTTAAACCTTCAATTTGCTTGGGGTTTCGGTAGGGAAAAATTGTACTCGCAGCGGAAGCGAGACTAGAAAATAGTTTTGAGTAGCTTTTAAAATTTTTCCAATTTTATGAACCTTAAACCCTTTTGATTAATTAAAGATATATAAAAATAAACAAAAGATTAATACCTCTTGTCGCGAGATCCGATTGACTTGCGTCGATGGTAATCCGCAAGATCTTCAATCCTAGCACGAACGTGGATCACCTAGGAGCGTGGTCTCCCTTTCTTTGAATTGCAAACCTGTGATTGGATTAAACAAACTTTTCTTGATTCGTTAGTCCCAAAAACAATCTAAAGAAACCTAAGATTATTCCGGTCACTTTTGAGTTCTCAATCTTATGATCGAAACTCGCGTGAACCTAGATCGATATAGTATTCACAAGCTTATTGATGAATAAGCAAATAGAATACAATCAAAGAATAATCTATGTTCCTTTTGTTTTAGTAGAATAATAGATCTCTAACTATGAGTTGAGAAGAAGAAAAAGAAGAAAATTCTGCACATAAGCCTTAGGAGGGTGGCCGAATTCTATAAGTGGCCTTATATAGGTGGCCGAATTTCTTCTTCTTTTTACCCTAGGGTGGCCGAATTCTTCCCCAAAAATAATTAGGGTTGCCACAAATCCTCCTACAAAAAAGGAGTATGTTTTGCACCCTAATTCCTATTTTGTTTAAGATTTCCAAACCCTAATCCAACTCAATAATCTTTTATTCCTTATTTGACTAAAATAAAAAGACTTCCTATTTGATTAAATAAATAAAATTAATTATTTATTTCCTTGTCAAACAAGTCTTTCTATTTAATTATACTACTACCAATAGTATACAAATAGGAATCATATTTCCTATTTAGAAAAGATTTGTTACTTAATTAAACAATTAATTAATAAATTAATTAATTCTTATTTAATTAAATAATGAAAACAAAATAATATTAAATGCTATTATAGCATCTTGCCGCCCCACATGTATAATTGGGCCAAATATTATTTTCTCATTTCATTTAATCCTTTGGACTTTAAATAAAAAAACCCACATGTGAACTAGACCCATTCTTACTAAAAGAAACAAGCCCACATGTCATCCATTAATATATAAATATAATTGTACAGTCCATTACATAAATAATGTACAAATTATATTCTTAATATATTAAATTGCAATTCTAGATGGACCCTAAATTGGTCCGGTAGAATATATCAAGTGATCCATGCAAGTCCGTATGGATTGGGGATCTTGGCGGGCTATCTAAATTTAAGCTCCAATAAACATAACCTAATCACAATCAACAAATGATTCACTTAGGTCCGATCCATTAATTTTAGCTCATTCCACTAAAGAGCTAAAATTGAACTCTTAAATAAAGACAGAAAAGGAAGATGCTTCCTCATTCATACCCTAGACAATCATATTGGAGATAGTGTATCCTCGTGATTAATATCAGTAATCGCCAAGAGTTCATAGACCGCCTATAACTCTCCAAGTTACAATATTTACTCATATGACCACGTTTTGAACTTGGATATTTTGACTTGTCCAGAAGCCATGTTTTCAATAGTCACTATTGAAAACTCAACGTTGAGATTTAATATCCAATTGCCTCAAAACATCCATATGATGATATTATACTCTCATTTAATAAATGGAGCCACGATGTCTATATCTATAAATGAAGTCCTCTATCGATTAACAAATGAATATCACCAAACTATCGAGGATAGACTATGCGATATAATCGTACTCATCGATAGCTCAAATGATATCACCTGCAACCATAAGTCCATCATTTATCTCAGGATTAAGATAGACTCTCCGATTGTCCTGATAATGAAATTACTTTTATCTACTGACGGTTATAGATAAAGTATTTCATTGTGATCCTGTTCAATGCACCCAGTGCACTAAATTCTTTTGCTCGAAGACACTCCGATGATTTTAGACTCATCATAACTCATTTGATCCCACTCAAATGCTAGCAAAAGAATTCTACAACTTTAACAAGATAAAGGTGCCCAACCTTTAACTTAAGTTGTGAACGATATTCAAGACTAACTAATGAATTGTGTCTACCACATACATATCCAGATGTATGAACAATTCTTCTTTTCTCATAGTCTTTAGACCTTATGATTATTTACTTTAACAATTATTAAACTATAAATGCTATAAGATTTGTTTAAAACAGAAATCACTTTATTAATATGAAAAAGATTGTTAATTACACTATTACACTCTTGCTATTGAGCATAATCCTAACAGTTTCTTCTTCTATATGTATATGTATGTTTAGTGAATGCTATTGAGAAAGATAGCTTCACAATCAATCTAATTGAAAATTCTATTTAGAGACACATGTGGGCTAGTTTTTTGGATTCTATGTTTTTCACATGATTGGGAGTTGTATTGTGATTAGATTGATATCTAGGATTATTTGAGACTTGATTGATTCATTTTATGATTAATAATCCTTTGATCCTTGATTGATGAGATCTAGGATTAGAGCCTTTGTATGTGTTTTTAGAGATATCTAGGATTGATTTGTTTTTAACAATATCTCATATCTCTAAATCTTTGGCTAGAATACCTGTTTAATACATTTTGTGATTCTAGCATTTTTATGTATGTTTATAACATCTTGAACTTGTGCCTCATGTATATGAATTGTTCAAGAGTTATTTGTGTGAATGAATCTAGGAGTTTTATGTGTAAGTTGTTTTCACATGCTCTAGGTTTTCATTCATGATTTTGCATCTAGATTTCTATTGCTTGTGTTTTCACATCTATAGATCTAGTTGTTCCATGGAATGTATTGATCACATGTTCTATGTTGTTTTGATTGTTTGCATCATTTGCATTCACATGATCACACTAGGAAGTCCTTGTAAAAGGCATGAAGTCTTGGTTAGAGTCGAGATGACTCGGATAGCCAAGCAAGAAGTCTTGCTTAGAGTCTTAAGGACTTGGATAGGTAAGCAAGAAGTCTTGTCTAGAGTCGGAATGACTTGGATAGACAAGCAAGAAGTCATGGCTAGAGTCGGGAGGACTTGGATAGTCATGCATGGGAGGCTTTCTAAGGGCAAGTGTGCCTTGTATAGAGAGTTGGCTTATATATTGGTAGGCCTGAGTGTTTGGTTAGACATAGAGTCCGATAGAGCGGGGTACATGGGATATGTATGCACTCTTGAGGAATTTCTAATCTACCAACGATGTTGGTTTGGTATGAGTTCCAATATGTGGTGGTTTACATCATTGAGGGATTTTGTATCTTCCAATAGGGATTGGGTAAACATAGACTCCACATGGGTTGGTGATCTAGGATTGGTCACTTTGTGGAATTTCTAATTTACTTTCCAAATATATATAAGTACCCAATGGTTGTAATTCAACCTGTGGATGTTTCCTCCTTGGAGGTTTTACCACGTTAAAAAATCCCTTGTGTTAATTCTTTCTATCCCTATCTTTTATATTTGTTTTTGTGTATGTTTTAATCTTGTAGTACAATCTTCACTTGTGATGTATTTGGAAACAAGATTTCGTAAAGTGTGATTTGTAAGCATATTCATTTTGATCATAATTGTAAATATAATTCTTTTATTCATTGATTTTTGTGTATAGGTATTCTTTGATTGATTCTTGTACATATTGGTCATTATTGTAAATACAAGTATTGTTTGTATTAAATTTTAATATAGTTTCTTCTCTAGAAAGATGTAGTGTTCTTACATTGTAATACTTTAAGTACAACTTGTAGAATGTGCACTTCATTGAATATACTTGTTTATGAGATATATGGTTTATTATTATATGTTTTGTAGACTAAGGGTGGTGAATTGAGCATTAATTTTAATATAGTTTCTTCTCTAGCAAGTTGTAGTGTTCTTACATTGTAATACTTTAAGCACAACTTGTGGAATGTGCACTTCATTGAATATACTTGTATATGAGATACATGGTTTATTAGTATATGTTGTGTAGACTAAGGGTGGTGAATTGAGCATACATGTGTTAATTGTTTTCTCATAACAATCTTGTTAAAGGTCAATTTGTATGCTCACCAAGGTTTTGACACTAGTCACGAAAGAGTTTTTAAAACTAGTGTGTCAACCTATTCACCCCCCCTTTAGGTTGTTTAGTATAACCTTGTAGGCATTTTCATGACCCTATGGTAATTACGGTACAAATCGCCAACTTGGTACATCGTGTCCTGATTGATACAAGAAGCAGTGTTGATATTTTGTTCAAAGGGGCTCATGAGCAGCTCAACTTGAAGAATTCTTGCTACAACAGTTGCACTTCCCTTCTGTATGGATTCACTGGAGACTCTGTGATGCCGATGGGGACGAAGATTCTGCCGGTGATAGTCGGAGAAGCTCCCCTACAACAAAACATAATGACAGAATTCATTGTAGTAGACACCCCGTCTGCATACAATGCGATCTTGGGCAGGCCTTTCTTGTCAGAGATTAGGGGGGGTGCTGTCAATTTACCACAATGTGTTGAAATTTCCGGTGGGAACAGGAGTAGGAGAAGTAAGAGGAGATCAGTAGGCAGCTCGCAATTGTTACGCGGTGTCCACCAACCTTGCTGCATTGGCTAAACAATGCGCACAGGTGACCAGCGACCCAGGTCAGAGAGCGACAGAGCGGGATGATTATGTCTTGGAAGAAGGAGAGTTGCCAGACATAATCATGGAGGAGCCAGAAGAAGAAGAGCGTGGTTGGACCAGTGGGCACCCCGCAGAGCAGTTAGAGGAGGTCCTGATCCGGAGCGAAGATCCAACAAAGACAGTAAAAGTGGGAGGAGGTCTAGACCCGGAAATGAAGAAGGACTTGGTAAAGCTTCTCAGAGAGTACAACGACATCTTTGCTTGGAGCCATGAGGAGATGCCTGGCATTCCTCTTAGCCTGGCTACCCACAGGCTGGCAGTGGATGCAACTTTCAAGCCAATTAAGCTGAAAAGAAGACACTTCAATGCCGAACGGAACGCCGCGGTCCAGGAAGAGGTTGACAAGTTTCTGAAAGCCGGATTCATCAGGGAATCCCAGTACCCTAAGTGGATCGCCAATGTGTTTATGGTAACCAAGTCTAACGGGAATTGGCGAATGTGTATGGATTACACCGATCTCAACTGGGCTTGTCCCAAGGATAGTTTCCCTCTACCTAAGATAGACCAGCTCATAGACTCCACTGCAGGAAACAAGCTCCTAAGCTTCATGGATGCTTTCTCGGGGTACAATCAAATCATGATGCATCCTTTAGATCAGGACAAGACTAGCTTCATCACCGAACAAGGCCTCTACTGCTATAAGGTAATGCGGTTCGAACTTAAAAATACAGGTGCCACCTACCAGTGTATGGTGAACAAACTGTTCAAGGAGCAGATAAGGAGATCCATGGAGGCATACATATATGACATGATCACAAAATCTCCAGAAGCAAGACAACATACAGAGGACTTACGCCAGACCTTCCAGGTAATAAGGCAGAACCAGATGAGGTTGAACCCCGCAAAGTGTGCATTCGGGGTAGCAGCAGGTAAATTCTTGGGATTCATGGTGCACGAAAGGGGGATCGAGGCTAATCCTGAGAAGATCAAAGCTATCCTAGACCTCGAGTCCCTTAAAACTCTCAAGCAGGCACAAGGATTAACCGGACGGATAGCAGCCCTGAACCGGTTCATATCTCGCTCTATAGATAAATGTCTCCCTTTTTTCAAGATCATCAAGCAGGGAAAGAAGATGAAGTAGGATGAGCAAAGCGAGCAGGCTTTTCAAGCTTTAAAGAAATACTTGTCAAGTCCGCCACTACTGGTAAAGACGACCCCGGAGGAAGAGCTCCTACTCTACCTAGCAGTTTCTGAAGTTGCTACTAGTGGAGCTTTGGTAAAAGAATGCAATGACGGGGTGCAGAGACCAATCTACTATGTAAGCCGGGATTTTACTAAATCCGAGAAAAACTACACTCTACTAGAGAAGCTCGCCTACGCCTTAGTGACCACATCCAGAAAGCTCCGGCCTTATTTTCAAGCTCAAACCATCGCGGTTGTCACGGATCAACCATTGAGACAATTCCTCCAGAGGCCGGATGTGTCGGGCAGATTGGTTCTATGGGCCCTAGAGCTCACATAATTCGACATCAAATACAAGGCAAAAACCACAATCAAAGCCCAAGCCCTGACGGACTTCATAGTGGAGTTCAACCCGATTCCGGACCTGGGCAAATCAATAGACCCAGATCCGGATCAAACTAATCCGGAATGGCCTGAAGGCAGCAAGGTTTAGCTTCTTTACATGGATGGAGCTTCGAACCAGTTAGGATGTGGAGCCGGGATCGTCTTGATCTACCCCGTTGGAGCTGAGTGCAGTCATTGTTTCAGGTTTGAGTTTAGAGCTACCAACAACGAAGCAGAGTATGAAGCTCTGTTAGCATGAATGAAAGTAGCAGGAGCCTTGGAAGCTGAGTACCTTCTGATCAAGAGTGACTCCCAACTAGTGGTCAATCAGGTGACAGGTTTGTACTAAGCAAAAGGTGACAACATGGTGGCCTATTTGGCTAAAGTTCAGGAAGCTATGAAGAGGTTTAGGGGGGTAAGGATAGAACAGGTACCCAGAGAGAAGAACCATCGCGCATACGTCCTGGCTAAAATTGCTACAGGAGAAGGACATGCTTTGCCAAAAGGAATACCCCTCCAATTGGTTCCCTTCTCTAGCATAGCTAAGGATGCAGAAGTCCTTCCCGTGAGCCGCCCCCTATGTTGGATGGACCCAATAGCAGATTATCTCCAAAGTGACATTCTCCCTACAGATCCAGATCAAGCTCGACGGCGTAAGAGGATAGCTACTTGGTACTGCATGGTAGAAGGGTACCTATACCGTAAGGGGAAGTCTCCCCCTCTACTCAGATGTCTCCATCCCGATGATGCGCGCTGGGCACTCAACGAGGTACACTCAGGGGATTGTGGTAATCATGTATCAGGTGAAACTCTGGCTTACCAGGTAATCAGGATGGGCTACTACTGGCCGACTATACAGCAGGATGCAAGGCAATTTGCGCGATCCTGCGAAGCCTATCAGAAAACAGCAGACCTCCATCATCTCCCACCAGAGAGGCTCTCCTCAATCAGCACCCCCTACCCTTTTGCTATCTGGGGACTAGACCTGATCGGGCTGCTTCCCACTGCACCCGGCCAAGCCAAACACGCAGTAGTGGCAATAGATTATTTTACTCGGTGGGTAGAAGCCAAGGCCCTCACCCAGATAACTGAAGAAAAAACCACCAACTTTGACAAGGAGAACATTGTCTACCGATTTGGCACCCCGATCTTACTGTAAGTCTGACCTGGTAGGCAACTAAGGCCACTTTAGCACCAGGTTTCTTGGAGGAGGGTATTCCCCGACCAAGGCAGCAGGAGCGCCCTAAGGCTAGTTCCTGGTCTTGAAATGACGAAGTAAGGATCCAGGTACCCTGAGGCATCCCGATCTTACTGTTAGTCTGTCCTGGTAGGCAACTGTTAACCGCCAAAATTGGCGAGGGACCAAATAAGAATTTTCCACCTCAACACAAGAAGCAGGTGCGAACACAATCCAGATACCTCGACAGAGCGGAGCCCGATTGGCCCAGGTATGAACCCCTTTCAGCGGGATCCACCCCGTCAGCGTCTTAAAGGACCAAGCCTGGTTATGATCGGGCACCCTAGGGACCCCGCAACACCTCGACACAGCTTCCTATGGACCCCGCGGCACCTCGACACGGAGTTCTACTGATCATCTCATTACAAGTCAGCCACATATCCCCCTACTACCGTCAGTAGGATGCTTATTAAATGTAGGCGGCCCGCTAAAGCAGAAGAGCACCAGGAAGCCGGACCCTAACACCAAGAACTAAAAGCTCCACGAAAGATCCAGTAAAACGTCACCGTACAAAGGAGGTACACTTCTTCCCGCCAGAGAGTCCTAATTTGAGCAGAACAGTACAGTAAGAATCCAACTAGGAAGGTAAGTGATTGACTCCTCCTAGGAAGGAAAGATTGGATTCAGCGCAATAAAGCTCCGAAGTTATTTCCTAAGAAAGAGAGGATCCTGCATTGGCCAAACCCTAAACCGAGATTTTAGGAGTGCCTAGCAAGAAAAACACCTATATATACGAAACAGTTTCTTCAGAAAAAGGGGACCACTTATCGACAGGCACACTTCTTCCACCATTATCATCTCCATCGCCGGGACTATGATCCGTATTCCATTGTAACCAAAATCAGAAAGTAGTTTATATATTGTAAAGAAGAGAGACTATCCAGTAAAGCTTATTGATTGACCAGTTTGATATACATCATTATTTAGCCCCGGCTTTGTTAGAGACTTACTCGGTATCGAACTACTTGATACCCCTCCGACCAGGGTCAATCTTGATCTTGGTCCTTTTAAAGTTGTTATTTGGAATCCCATCTCAATAACGATTTTCAGGTAACATCAACTAAGGCCACTTTAGCACCAGACTTCTTGGAGGAGGGTATTCCCCGAACAAGGCAGCATGAGCTCCCTGAGGCTATTTCCTGGTCTTGAAATGGCAAGTCAGTAATGGCGAAGTATAAGTATTAAGTAGGAAATACTGGAGAATCAAGTAGGAGACTTTGAACACTGAACATAGGAGAACCATATGGGAGAAGAAACCGCTTTTATTGAATTTTCTTTTTAATCTGTACAACATGAAATCGGGGTGAGCATTCCTGCTGATATGACCTAAATTTCTAAGGGTAGAATTTCCTGAGGTGATCGGCGTTCCAAGTGTGATCCATTGGGTATCCCTCCATGTCTTCCAGCTTGTAAGCTCCACCCCGGTGCAATGCCTTAATCAAGTATGGACCTTCCCGGTTTGGAGCTAGCACCCCGTCAGACCTTCTTCGTGTGTTCTGAGTTACTTTCCTGAGAACCAAGTCTCCTTCTTTGAAATTTCGGATCCTCACCTTTTTGTTGAAATGTCAGGCTATCTTGCTCTGATATATAGCCACCTTCTCTGCAACCCTGCTTTGTCTTTCCTCCAGTAAGTCTAAACTAGCTCTCAATTTAGCCTCATTGTCTTCCGGTTCATAATTTTGGACCCGGAAAGATATGAGTTTATTCTCAATGGGCAAGACCGTTTCTGTTCCGAACACTAGGGAGTAGGGAGTCTCTCCTATTGCAGTCCACCTGGTTGTTCTATAAGCCCACAGTACATTGGGTAACTCTGCAACCCATAACCCTTTCTTCCGTTGGAGCTTCTTCTTCAGGAGCTTCTTAATGGTCTTGTTGGTAGCTTCAACTAGCCCATTGGTTTGAGGATGAGCCACTGATGCAAAATGAAGATTGATGCTCCGATCTTCACAGAATTTTCTAAAGTTGGCATTGTCAAACTGCTTTCCCAAGTCCGTTATGATAGCCATCGGGGTCTAATTGTTCATCAGGGGTCCAGTTATTAACAAAGTTTATATGCTGTGGAAAATTTCTAAGTGCAAGAGTAAGCAAGACATAAGTATGAAGCAAGTAACGAAAATTGTTATATTTATAAGCAGGGTGCCCAATCCCCATCCGAGCTACAAAAAAAAAAAGAAAAAAAAAAAGAGCAAAGGCCAGGTCTTTCTTCCTACTCCTCCTCCAGCTACTCCCCTTCATCGGCTGCTTCTACTCTGGTATTTACAGCCTCAACAATTTTCGGGGTCCCTTCAACAACTGGAACCTGGTGACTAGCTAGGTCATCCTCCACAACAGCAGACCTATCATCAACTACAAGGCCTCCGTGTCTATCTAGTTCCTCATCCTCCTCCACTAGGACTACTCCTAAGGTAGACACGGGATCCACCACTTGTTCTTTAAGGGTAGGAGGATCTTGAGCAGTTCCCTCAGTGCCATCAAGTTAGATCCCTGCAGCTGTGTTAGCTCCCTGACCTGGATGAGCTGCCTCCTGTGAAGGAGCCTCCGTTTCTTGATCACCTCCTGCTAGCTGGGCAGCCTTCGCCATTATTTGTTCTCGATCCCAGTTCAAGGTTGCTGCGAGGTCGAAGGGAGGAGGCAAAGCTGTGGCTACCTCATAACAGGCCGTGAAGTAGCCATCCTCAAAGGTTGGGCCTTCCTAAGCTTCCAGGCTTGCTACACTATCCCGCAGGAGTTGGTTCTCACTTTGCAGCAGCTCTTTCTCTCGCTTCAAACACTCCCTTTCCTCCCATCAGCGCAGGGACCTAACAATCTCAGTGTCTAAGCAGCGTTCAAGGCGTCTAATAGCCACCAGGGCCTTCTGCCTCCCTTCTTCATACTTTTTGGCTTCTTGAATTAGAGGGGCCACATTCTGCTGAGTCTAGATCAATTCCTATTGAGTGTCTTCCAGCTTCGCTTGGAGGCCGATGTAAGCTTCCCTCAGGGTCAGCAGCTGCGTCTCCATGGCCAAAGCAAACTTGAAGCCCTACAAAAAGAAGAAAAAAGTTAGTACTTGACAGAAGGAAGAAAGGTTAGTAAGAGAGAAAGAAGAATTTTACCTTAGCCAAAACGGATGCTCCCTTAGCAACCAGGATATCAGTAGGAAGCTTATCCATATTCGTCAAGCCTCCACCAGGACAGGAGGCCGTAAATCTGGACACCACCTCATCAAAGGTAGCACCATTTGACCCCGATCCAGAAGCCACATCAGCAGTAGGGGTAGGGATATGGATAGCTGCCTCCTCCACCAAGATTCTCATAGGATCGTTGGAAAAGGATGTAGTAGGAGGAGGAGTAGGAGAAGTCTTTGTTGTAGGAGCGGCCTTCTTCTATGCTGACCTTCCAGAACCTCGGGCTTTAGCCGCCTGGGCCAGCATCGTCGTAATCTTTGAGCGCAACGGAGGAGTAGAAGGAAGGCGAGCTGGAGTCTTGGCCCTAGACCCCACTGAAGCAGGAGCAGTTATTCTTGATGGAGCAAGAGGAGGGATGGGGTCGGTTCCTACTCGGATGGACCCCGACACGGTCCTGGCAGCAGTAGTAGGAGAAGGAACAAGAGAATTATGAGCTGGCAGAGTCATATTCCCCGCTCCAGAGGAGGATGGAGACCCCGCTGCCATCGGGGTAGCATACACTGCAAGAAGGAAAGAAGCTTAATGAGAAAAAGAAGGAGAATATGTAAGTAAAAAAGCGGGTGAGTTAGATGCAGTCAACTTACCAAGCAGGGCAACAGAAATTCTTAAGTACTGCTCCAGGCTGGCTCCCTTAAAGGGATCTAGAGTGGGATACTGCATATTGGTATACCCCCTCTTCATGATCCTTGTAAGAATCTCCCGGGACTCAGGAGCCAGCATCCCCTTTGCCCACTTGTCCCTCGCTGTAAACTGAGTAGGGACGGGGTATTCATATCCCCCAATGAAAGCAGTGCGCCACCACTTGCCCTCCACCATGAGCCATTCCTCATTCCATGGTGCCGAGTATTTCACATTTGCCCCCGGGACAGTGAACTTCAAGTCATTTGATGCCCTCAGGTAGAACTGACCCCCGGGCACCATGTTGGTTATGTTAAATAGGAAAAGGAGCTCATCTAACCCCGGCTCCCGCTCGATGCGATCTTTCTCGCACTGCTCCTTCCAGAGCACCAAGAACCCCGTTAAGTGCTTCCAGAACCCTGGCGAGATCTAGAAGGGGGCTAACTCCAGCGCGACAACAGCCCGATGGAGTGTGGGATGTAGTGGCAGTCGAACACCGCATTCAAATGCCGCCTTGTGGATCAACAGGCGATCTTGAGGCGGGGTGTAGACGTTGTAGCCCCGATGAGGAAGAGAGAGAGTAATGTTATATGGAATATTGTACTCCTCCCTCAGCTTAGCCAGGGTATCCAGGGTGCTTACGGAGTCAGGGACTATTCTCCTGTCATGGAAAAGGGCGAAAGAGCAAGCCTGGACCCTGACTAGCGAAACCCTTCCGTCACCACCTCCGTCGCCACTGCCCACCTTTTCAGCATCTGTTGGGTCATTGATAATGACAGGATCCTTTGGCTGGTTATGAAAACTGGACCCGATTCACGGGTTTCGAGTGGAGCAACGGCGTTGAGCCCACGGGGTGCCGTTAGTCGCCTCGTCTCCATCTCGATCTTGTTTCCTCCCTATTGACGTCAGGGAGTCCTCCACCAAATCGGCTTTCTCCGTGTTGAAGAGGGCGTCGATGCTATCTGAAAGAGGCGGAGATGCGGGGTTGGGTTGGGATGGGTGGAAGCCATCGCTGAAGGGTTTTGCTCAGCGGCAGTTTCTTGAGAAGTAGGGAGTTGTGAAATTTTAAGAATTGCTAAGTAAAGAAGAAAGAAAGAAAGTAGTCAGCAGGGGTTGTTCTCGGTTGCAATTTTGAAAGTTTGAAAGTGATAGAGAAAGCACCAGTGAAGCCGGTCTATTTATAGAGGAAGGGTGGCAGTTGCACACCCGAAAACCGGAGTCGGTGACCGACAGAATGGGTTAGAGGCATTTTCCGCATTAATCGTGCCAAAACAGCTCTTTTTTAAAACGAGGAAACCAATCATTGATCGACACGCAATCAATATTAACGCATCAAGTAAAGATTTCCTCCTCCGAGGTGGAGAACTAGTCAGACAAGGAAATAAGTAGATAAGGCAGAAAAATCCTTCAAGTATAGACAAGATCCTAACTCCGACCCCAACAAGGTATCAGTGTCCAAGTCAGGGGGGACTCTGTTAACCGCCAAAATTGGCGAAGGACAAAGGAAGAATTTTTCCACCTCAACATAAAGAGGGTAGAAGAATGCAAACACCATCCGGCTACCCCGACAAAGTGAAACCCGACTAATCCGGGTGCACACCCCCTCTAGCGGGGTCTGGCCCAGCCTTTTCCCGACTTCTCAAAGACCCCGCCAGAATCTTGATTCATAAGTAATATCCCCAGCCAGAGTCCCACTAAGTATCCCGCCATAGTGTGAACCTTGCAGCACCTCGACTCGGAGCTCCACTAAGCATCCCGCTATAATACCAGCTAAACATTCCCCTACTCCATCAGCAGGACGCCTACTGGCTTACACTTCTTAATATAGCCACTCTGCCAAGCAAGAAGATACCAGGCAGCAAGATTCTCAAATCAGAAATTGAAAGCTCCATAAGAGACCCATCAAAACGCTGTCGTACAAAGGAGATATGCTCCTTTCCGCTAACTAAGAGTTCTATTTCAAGCAGGTCAACTCAGTTAGAGTCCTTCTAGGAAGGAAATATTTGCTACGAGATTAACTCCCCCCTAGGAAGGAAAGACTAGATTCTAAGCGTAAAACTCCGAGATTATCTCCTAAAAAAAGGACAATCCAAAGTGAGCCAAACCCTAGACTGGAATTATAGGAGTGCATGGCAAGCAACAGGACCTATATATACACCGTCTTACTCACCAGAAGAGGGAGGATGGTCTCGATAAACCCTACATTCAAGTTCTACTTATCGACAGGCACGTGATCACCACCACAACCATCTCCATTACTGATTGGACCTCCATTCCCTACTATTAATCCTAAATACATAGTTTATACATTTGTAATGCAAAGTGACGATAAATAAATAAAGTTTATTTCCGTATATTTTCTGGTCCCCCATGTCGTGTTTACGTTGCTTAGGATAGTCGGTATTGAACCACTTGATACCCCTCTGACCAGGGTCAATCTCTATCTTGGTCCTTGTAAATTCGTTATTCAGAATTTCACCCTAATGACGATTTTTCGGTAACAACAATCTTGTTTAGAATAACATGTTATGCAATCATTCTTGGATTGACACCCTTGAGTGATTAAGAACCCAATAAATAGGATAGATTAGTGGAGGGTATATCAACCACACTAATCTAAACCTAAATTGGTTAACATGTAGAGATTGGTCCATTAAAGTGGCTTGAAAAGCACTACCCATACCCACTTGCTAATCAATCAATTCCCTAGCATCTATTTTAATTGTTTACATCCATTTTTCTTATCAAGATTGTGAGTCTTCTATTTTTCATATCACCATATTTTTAGTTAGGTTTATTTTGTATGTATGTTTGATGGTTTGACAAACCATATACTCATTCATTCATTTATGATTTATTTTATTGCTTATATATTAGCTAATTAATTCAATATATTACTCTAATTCCTTGTGGAAAGAATCTTAAGCTTACCACTTTACTAATTTTCAAAACCTAAAATATATTGCGTAAAAATTCATTATATAAACATTCTTTTGGTAATTCGCAATTTGGTAATGACACAAAAAGCGAGTCATCAAAATGGTGCCGCTGCCGGGGAATTAAAGCGATAGTTGAATCAATTAGCTTCTCTTAGTTTCTTTTCATTTCATTGGTAGCTTTTGTTTAATTTTGTTTCAGGACTCTATGGATTTCCTTATGCAAAACTCAAAGCCAAACTACGCGCCTATGAGAATGTCATCGGAAGATAGGAATGACTATACGTCATCTAGTTGGCCGGACCAAGGAAAAGAGTCCACATTTGAAGAAAATTTCAACAATTCCATCAATGCCACAACTCAACACAACTGAAAATAAATATTAACGAGTCATAATATAATCTATAGGGGGGGTGAATAGATTTTAATCCCTTTTTACCAATTTTCGAGATTAATCAAGATCACAAACACAACCCCAACTAGTCAACAAATAAAATCAAGTGTAGAGAATGCGGAAAGTAAATAACACATGATTTTTACGTGGAAACCCACACAAGGAAAAACCACAGGCTGTTTTGTGCGCCACACTAGAACCTCAATCCACTACTTGCAAATACGATTACAATCTAGGTTGACCGCATCATACCTAAGATTACTAATCCGTCTTTGCTACCCACGGGCCTTTAGAAGTGAATCTAGTTCATGCTTGCAAACTACCAAAAGGTAAATACAAGACTTGACTCTAATTGAAGAGATAAAACAACCTAGTGTGAATATGTGCAATATTCAAGATGCTCAAAATGCAAGGTTAGACATTTTAGCTTATCTAGGCAAGGATGAACATGTTAGACATTCCTAGATATCATTTTACTAAGTGGCATGCATATAACATAACAAAATAGACAAACAAAGTCCTATATGCAATATCTACCATAATACAACTCACAAAACACAATAACACAATCTTGAAACTAATTCAATTCATAAAAGAGCAATCTTGAAACTAGTCAAGTAATAAAAGAGCAATCTTATAGAGAAGGAAACATGTGAAGTGATGCAAAGATGTTCTAACTACAAGTCATGTGAGCAAGTATGAAAACCCTATGAGAATTAAACTAGAACATGCTAGATGATGAATGAAGCATACAAGATTGATGGGTTTTGATGTTTGGAGTGATAAAAGAGTGTTCTTGATACCTTAGCTTAGAAGCAACTTAGAAGCTCTCAAAAAGATGTAATTTTTGCTCTACAAAGTGTTTTAGAAGACAAGGCAACATATATAAAGAGATGCAATCAAAATGATGTCGTTTTATGGACAAACATCAGAGGTCGCCATTTGAGGTCGCCATTTGTCAAATGGGGACCAAGTGGCGACCTCAGCATTTCTTCTAGGTCGCAGTTTGCGGTCGCCATTTGCAAATGGCGACCAAATGGCGACCTCAAATTTTCTTCTAGGTCGCAGTTTGGTCGCAGTTTGCGGTCACCATTTGCAAATGGCGACCTCTGATGCAACACACAAAAAAACCTTCTATGTCGCCATTTGTCTCATGGCGACCTTTCATGGCGACCTCAGACCTGATGCTTTTTCAAGGAAAAAATCATTCTGTCGCCATGGCGACCTAACAAATGGCGACCTTTGTGTACAATGTGCAAGTGAAATGTGACATGTGAAGAAAATACACACAAAGGCAAAGCATACATATGCAATCATTTGAAGTGAGTGTGTGCAACCTAAATCTCTTCAAATTAAGAAGTCAAGATCAAGTAGCTACTTCCATGAAGCTCTTGAAATCCACAATGAGGTCCTTAAGCATTTGAGTAGAATTTCTTCAATTCTAAACTACCCTTACAAGATTAAACCCCATTGTGATTTTGTCACCGAAATTAGCCAATTAAAAATAGAGGCACTTACAATCTCCCCTTTTGGCTATTTCGTGACAAAATCACCACTCATAAGCAACCTCACAAAAACAAAAAAGTTGGTCAACAAAAATTTTCTACATTACAATTAAGCCCTAGACTAAGTCTTGAACATCTTCAAGTCATTTCCAAGCTTGTCGAAAATTCCATCCTGCACACAATCAGCAAGAAATATACCTTACAAGAACAAGTGTGTGAGAGGTGCTTGAACAAAATAAATTGCAATTGCCAAAGAAAAAAAATACAATCAATTAATGTAATCATGCAATGCAATGCAACTCCCCCTAAATGCATTAACTCCCAACATGGGTTACTTTCTCACTCTCAACTCCCCCTAAATGCAATGCCAAAAATAAAATTTCTCCCCAACCTTACTCCCCCTTTTTGTCATGAGATAGGCAAAGGGAGTCTCCCCTAATAGGAAGCATTTAGCAATGAGAGCTTGTAGCACACAAACATATGCATAAACATATGAGCAATTTTATGCAACTCAATTAAGTAAGAGAGATTCAAGGAGTTTTATTATAAGAAAATTGTGTGACAAGTATGCTTTGCATGCAAGACATGTTGCATTCAAGCACAAAAGCAATGGTATTTGGCAAAGCAAACAACAAGGGTTTCCTAAAGGAATTCAAACCAATTTCACCCTTTGCATGGAAAAGGATAAGGATATAGAGTTTAAACATTTCAAATTTTAACAAGCAACTATATCCAACTTTATAAGCAAAACAAGACATGGGCGACTTTGCACCTTATTTGATTTTTCTGGGTGAGATTCCCATATGATAGTAGCCTTGTTCTACAAATGAAAAGGGAGAGACTATGGATATAAAAATCCTTATTGATTGAAGTCTCAAAGTTTGCTTTTGCACACATATTTTCCATTCAAGATAAAGCAATTAAGCATATCATACTTTTCACTTAAGCATGTCAACAAAACAAATCATCATGTCATAGGAATCAATTAAAGGTCATTCATCAAGTACTTCCAAAGTACATTTCCTATTCCAAAAATGCATGTTTGAGCATAAATATGACATGGTTTGCAAGCAAGTCAATAAATCACACTTATTTAAAAAAATACATATAAGCATGTACAACCAATCATCTCAAGCAATTAAATAAGAGGCATAAAATATTTCAATGTAGCACAATGCATGTTCATGCAACTTTGCTCTCTTTGCTTGAGCTCCCCATATGGGGTCAAGACATACCACTTCAACCCCAGTGACAAATCCCAATAGACTTGCTAAGGTTCCCAAATCTAAGAGTGTCTAAGGGCTTTGTGAACAAATCCGCTAGTTGGTCATTTGTTCCCACATGTTCCAATGCAATGGTTTTACTCTCAACTAGCTCTCTTATGAAATGATGTCTTATGTCAATGTGCTTAATTCTAGAATGTTGGACGGGATTTTTTGAAATGTTTATGGCACTCATGTTATCGCAAAATAAAGTGAGAGTACCTTGCTCCAAGCCATAGTCGGCTAGCATTTGTTTCATCCACATCAATTGAGTGCAAGCACTACCGGCGGCAATGTATTCCGCCTCGGCCGTGGAGAGAGAAATTGAGTTTTGTTTCTTACAAAACCAAGAAACCAAATTGTTTCCTAGGAAAAAGCAACCGCCCGATGTACTTTTCCTATCATCACAATTTCCAGCCCAATCGGCATCACTAAATCCAACAAGACTAGGATTAGTGTCAAAGGAGTACCAGATCCCATGGTTTGAGGTACCATTCACAAACCGAATGATCCTCTTTACCGCAACAAGGTGAGATTCTTTGGGACTAGCTTGGTACCTAGCACACACACCCACACTAAATGCTATATCGGCCTACTTGCGGTCAAGTAAAGCAAGCTTCCTATCATGCCATGATATAGACTTTGCTCCACATCCTTTCCGCTAGCATCTCCGCTAAGTTTCAAGGTTGTGCTCATGGGTGTGTCACAATGTTTGGCATTCTCAAGGCCAAACTTCTTCACTAGGCTCTTGGCATATTTAGCTTGGGATATGAAGATCCCATCATGCATTTGCTTAATTTGCAAGCCTAAGAAGTAATTTAGTTCACCAACCATGCTCATCTCAAACTCATGAGACATGACATCAACAAATTGTTGAACTTTCAAGTTGTTGGTGGAACCAAAAACAATGTCATCAACATAAATTTGAGCTATGAATAGCTCATCTTTAGTGCAATTCATGAACAAGGTCTTGTCAACACTACCTCTAGAGTAGCCATTGTCAACAAGATAGAGAGTGAGGCGCTCATACCAAGCCCTCGGTGCTTGTTTCAACCCATATAAGGCCTTCTTGAGGCGATAGACATGAGAGGGGTGGTGTGGATCCACAAACCCCTTGGGTTGCTCAACAAACACTTCCTCGTGCAAGAAGCCATTGAGGAAGGCACTCTTGACATCCATTTGGTGTAATTTGAACTTGTACACACAAGAAATGAACAAGAGAAGCCTAATGGACTCTAAGCGGGCAACGGGAGCAAACGTCTCCTCAAAGTCAATACCCTCAATTTGAGAGTACCCTTGTGCAACAAGCCTTGCCTTGTTTCGCACAATGTTGCCATCCTCATCGGATTTGTTCCTAAACACCCATTTATTGCCTATGACATTAGTGTTTTTAGGTCTAGGAACAAGAGTCCAAACCTCATTTCTCTCAAATTGGTTTAGCTCTTCTTGCATGGCAAGAACCCAATATTCATCATTCAAGGCCTCATCCACCTTTTTGGGTTCTATTTGAGAGGTGTAACAAGTGTAGCTAATTTGATTAGCTATTTGATGTCTAGTCCTAACACCCTCTCTAACTTCTCCAATGATATCATCCTTATCATGGAGTTTCCTAACCCAAGGAGCGGGTTCATTATAGTCCAATGGAGGAACTCTATTTAGAGGCAAATCATCCTCTTCATCTTGGTTTGACTTCACACCACTTGAAGTCTCACCACTTTCCTTCAAAGGAAGTGTAGGGAAAAATATACCGTAAAAGTACACGCAGCGGAAGCGAGACTAAAATAATAGGTTTAGTAGCTTTTAAAAAAATTTCCTTTTATGAACCTTAAACCCTTTTAATCAATTAAAGATATATTTTATCTAACAAAAGAAGAATACCTTTTGTCGCGTGATCCGATTGACTTACGTCGATGGTAATCCGCAAGATCTTCAATCCTAGCACGAACGTGGATCACCTAGGAGCGTGGTCTCCCTTTTCTTTGAATTGCAAGCCTGTGATTGGATAAAACAAACTTTTCTCTTCTTTGTTAGTCACAAAAACAATCAAAAGAACACTAAGATTATTCCGGTCACTTTTGAGTTCTCAATCTTATGATCGAAACTCGCGTGAACCTCGATCGATGTTGTATACACAAGCTTATCGATGAATAAGCAAATAGTATACCATCAAAGAATAATCTATGTCTCCTTTTGTTTTAGTAGAATAAAAAATTATCTTTCTATGAATTGAGAAGAAGAAGAAAATAGAATTAAGCACACGAAAACCCTAAGTGGCCGAAATCTATAAGTCCACTTATATATGTGGCAAAGTTTTCTTTCTTTCTCTTTACTAGGGTGGCCGAATTCTCTAACCTAAAAGGGACTAGGGTTGCCGCAATACTCAAGCCAAAAAAAGAGTTTGTATTGCACCCTAATTCCTATTTAGTTTAAGACTTCCAAACCCTAATCCAACTCATAAATCTTTTATTCTTTTATTTGACTAAATAAAAAGACTTCTTATTTGATTAAATAAATAAAATTAATTATTTATTTCCTTGTCAAACAAGTCTTTTAATTTAAGTATACTACTACCAATAGTATACCTTTAGGAATCATATTTCCTAATCAGAAAAGATTTGTTTCTTAATTAAACAATGAAACAAAATAATAAGGTTAATTAATTCACCTTGCCGCCCCATATAAACATATTGGGCCATATATTATTTTCTTTTTTCATTTAATCTATAGGACTTTAAATAAAAAGCCCACATGTGAACTAGACCCATTCTTACTAAAAGAAACAAGCCCACATGTCATTCATTAATATATAAATATAATTGAGCAGCCCATTACATAAATAATGTGCAAATTATATTCTTAATATATTAAATGCAATTCTAGATGGACCCTAAATTGGTCCGGTAGAATATATCAAGTGATCCATGCAAGTCCGTGTGGATTGGGGATCTTGGCGGGCTATCTAAATTTAAGCTTCAATAGACATAACCTAATCACAATCAACAAATGATTCACTTAGGTCCGATCCATTAATTTTAACTCATTCCACTAAAGAGCTAAAATTGAACTCTTAAATAAAGACAGAAAAGGAAGATGTTTCCTCATTCATACCCTAGACAATCATGTTGGAGATAGTGTATCATCGTGATTAATATCAGTAATCGCCAAGAGTTCATAGACCGCCTATAACTCTCCAAGTTACCATATTTACTCATATGACCATGTTTTGAACTTGGATATTTTGACTTGTCCAGAAGCCATGTTTTCAATAGACACTATCGAAAACTCAACGTTGAGATTTAATATCCAATTACCTCAAAACATCCATATGATGATATTATACTCTCATTTAATAAATGGAGCCACGATGTCCATATCTATAAATGAAGTCCTCTATCGATTAACAAATGAATATCACCAAACTATCGAGGATAGACTATGCGAAATAATCGTACTCATTGATAACTCAAATGATATCACTTGCAACCATAAGTCCATCATTTATCTCAGGATTAAGATAGACTCTCCGATTGTCCTGATAATGAAATGACTTTTATCTACTGATGGTTATAGATAAAGTATTTCATTGTGATCTAGTTCAATGCACCCAGTGCACTAGATTCTTTTGCTCGAAGACACTCCGATGATTTTAGACTCATCATATCTCATTTGATCCCACTCAAATGCTAGCAAAAGAATTCTACAACTTTAACAAGATAAAGGTGCCCAACCTTTAACTTAAGTTGTGAACAATATTCAAGACTAACTAAAGAATTGTGTCTACCACATACATATCCAGATGTATGAACAATTCTTCTTTTCTCATAGTCTTTAGACCTTATGATTATTTACTTTGACAATTATAATATTAAACTATAAATGCTATAAGATTTGTTTAAACCAGAAATCATTTTATTAATATTAAAAAGATTGTTAATTACAATATTACACTCTTGCTATTGAGCATAATCCTAACAGGAAGGTCATCCAACTCACAAACATCCTCCACATGGTCATCATGTTTTGGCCTACAATCATCAAAGACCACATTTGATGATTCCATCACACTTCGAGTCTTAAGATTAAAAACTCTATAGGTCTTGCTATTAAGTGGATATCCAATAAAAATACCCTCATCACTCTTAGCATCAAACTTGCCAAGTTGATCTTTGTCATTAAGTATATAGCACTTACTTCCAAAGATATGGAAATAGCTCACATTGGGTTTTCTACCCTTTCATAACTCATAGGATGTTTGTTTAGTCCTAGGCCTAAGGAATACTTTATTCCCTATGTAGCAAGCCGTATTAATGGCTTCGGCCCAAAGATTTCTAGGGACTTTGTTGCTAAGCAACATCACACAGGCCATCTCTTGAAGGACTCTATTCTTCCTTTCAACAACTCCATTTTGTTGAGGAGTCCTAGGGGCCGAAAATTCATGGGAGATGCCTAAGCTATTGCAAAAATTCTCAAAGCTAGCATTTTCAAACTCTTTCCCATGATCACTTCTAATTTTCTTAATGCTTTTAATGTGAGAAGTTTACTCATTTTGAATTTTGACACAAAGCATTTTAAATTTCTCAAAGGCTTCGGACTTTTCCCTTAGGAAGTAAGTCCATGTAAACCTAGAGAAATCATCAACAACCACAAGAATGTACCTTTTACCACCTAAGCTTTCGGTTTGAATGGGACCCATAAGGTCCATATGGATGTTAGGATTATGCTCAATAGCAAGAGTGTAATAGTGTAATTAACAATCTTTTTCATATTAATAAATTGATTTCTGTTTTAAACAAATCTTATAGCATTTATAGTTTAATAATCGTTAAAGTAAATAATCATAAGGTCTAAAGACTATGAGAAAAGAAGAATTGTTCATACATCTGGATATGTATGTGGTAGACACAATTCTTTAGTTAGTCTTGAATATCGTTCATAACTTAAGTTAAAGGTTGGGCACCTTTATCTTGTTAAAGTTGTAGAATTCTTTTGCTAGCATTTGAGTGGGATCAAATGAGATATGATGAGTTTAAAATCATCGGAGTGTCTTCGAGCAAAAGAATCTAGTGCACTGGGTGCATTGAACAGGATCACAATGAAATACTTTATCTATAACCGTCAGTAGATAAAAGTAATTTCATTATCAGGACAATCGGAGAGTCTATCTTAATCCTGAGATAAATGATGGACTTATGGTTGCAGGTGATATCATTTGAGCTATCAATGAGTACGATTATATCGCATAGTCTATCCTCGATAGTTTGGTGATATTTATTTGTTAATCGATAGAGGACTTCATTTATAGATATGGACATCGTGGCTCCATTTATTAAATGAGAGTATAATATCATCATATGGATGTTTTGAGGTAATTGGATATTAAATCTCAACGTTGAGTTTTCAATAGTGTCTATTGAAAACATGGCTTCTGGACAAGTCAAAATATCCAAGTTCAAAACGTGGTCATATGAGTAAATATGGTAACTTGGAGAGTTATAGGCGGTCTATGAACTCTTGGCGATTACTGATATTAATCACGAGGATACACTATCTCCAATATGATTGTCTAGGGTATGAATGAGGAAGCATCTTCCTTTTCTGTCTTTATTTAAGAGTTCAATTTTAGCTCTTTAGTGGAATGAGCTAAAATTAATGGATCGGACCTAAGTGAATCATTTGTTGATTGTGATTAGGTTATGTCTATTGGAGCTTAAATTTAGATAGCCCGCCAAGATCCCCAATCCACACGGACTTGCATGGATCACTTGATATATTCTACCGGACCAGTTTAAGGTCCATCTAGAATTGCAATTTAATATATTAAGAATATAATTTGCACATTATTTATGTAATGGGCTGCACAATTATATTTATATATTAATGGATGACATGTGGGCTTGTTTCTTTTAGTAAGAATGGGTCTAGTTCACATGTGGGCTTTTTATTTAAAGTCCTATGGATTTAATGAAATAAGAAAAATAATATTTGGCCCAATATATACATGTGGGGCGGCAAGGTGCTAAAATAGCATTTAATATTATTTTGTTTTCATTATTTAATTAAATAAGAATTAATTTATTAATTAATTAATTGTTTAATTAAGTAACAAATCTTTTCTAAATAGGAAATATGATTCCTATTTGTATACTATTGGTAGTAGTATAATTAAATAGAAAGACTTGTTTGACAAGAAAATAAATAATTAATTTTATTTATTTAATCAAATAGGATGTTTTTTTTTATTTTAGTCAAATAAGGAATAAAAGATTATTGAGTTGGATTAGGGTTTGGAAATCTTAAACAAAATAGGAATTAGGGTGCAAAACATACTCCTTTTTTTGTAGGAGGATTTGCGGCAACCCTAGTGAATTTTGGGGAAAGTTTTCGGTCACCCTAGGGTAAAAAGGAGAAGAAATTCGGCCACCTATATAAGGCCACTTATAGAATTCGGCCACCCCCCTAAGGCTTGTGTGCAGAATTTTCTTCTTCTCAACTCATAGTTAGAGATCGATTATTCTACTAAAAACAAAAGGAACATAGATTATTCTTTGATTGTATTCTAGTTGCTTATTCATCAATAAGCTTGTGAATACTATATCGATCTAGGTTCACGCGAGTTTCGATCATAAGATTGAGAACTCAAAAGTGACCGGAATAATCTTAGGTTTCTTTAGATTGTTTTTGGGACTAACGAATCAAGAAAAGTTTGTTTAATCCAATCACAGGTTTGCAATTCAAAGAAAGGGAGACCACGCTCCTAGGTGATCCACGTTCGTGCTAGGATTGAAGATCTTGCGGATTACCATCGACGCAAGTTAATCGGATCACGCGACAAGAGGTATTAATCTTTTGTTTATTTTTATATATCTTTAATTAATCAAAAGGGTTTAAGGTTCATAAAATTGGAAAAATTTTAAAAGCTACTCAAAACTTTTTTTTTAGTCTCGCTTCCGCTGCGGGTACAATTTTTTCCCTACAACTGGTATCAGAGCCTGGTTGAACCCTTTTAATTAATTAACGTATATATACGTGGATCGATTTCTTTTTATTGTGATTATGCATGTTTTAGAAAGAGATGGCACTCTAGGTATTCGCATATATAATTACATGTGATGTATGGATTTATATATGTTTTTGTGGATTGTTATTGCTCGATTTTGGTCCTAGATTTTCAATGTATTTTTTGTTATGGAATTGTAACAAGAAGGGTGGTCTATCATCGCCATAATTCCTTCTTGGTAGTTGCTAGGTTTTATTTTTTTTTTATATATGTGCAGTATTTTTTTTAATACTACTGCAGTTTTTTTTATTTTATTTTTAAGTGCAGTTTTTTTTTTTTATGTAAAAATACTGCAGTGATTAAAAAAAAAAAAAAAAGGAATACTGCAGTATTTATTATTTTATATCGCTGTAATATATTTGGGTGTTGAAGATTTGAAGACACGAAGAAAAACGAAGCAACCGGAACCGAGAACGAGCACCGTGCGCACCCTAGGAGTGGATTGGGCTGCGCATGGCAAGCCAAACCTTGGTGGGCTGCGCATGGCAGCCTTGTGTGGTCTCATTGGCTGCGCAAGGCAGCCCCTTATGTGGGGTTGTGGGCTGTGCAAGCCTAAGGGAGGAGGCCGAAGGATGAGCTTATGGTTGATGGGCCACTCGAAGATCTTGTATTTCTATTTCAATGTAATTTACTTGTTTTTCTAGGATGGGCCAAAATTGTTGCTATTTATTTTATGCTTAAATATTACAATATTTGTTATTGTATGATAACATGTCATATAGAATAGGAGTGCCACTCATATATCTCTTTTGGTATGAACATGCATTGAATGATTTAGGTATCTAAATTGGCATCTAGATAACTTGGTAAATCATTCTATGAGATTTAATCACATACCTTAAATAATTGAGTGGGAGAAGGTGTTTTTGTAACACCTATGGCTTCCAAGATTAGTTGAGCTTAATTATTTTTGGTAATCCCCCAAAGGGGCGTCCATGAATGGAATTAAGCAATATACTTCCTTACAAGGATAGACTAGACAATGGACTCAAACGAGATCTACTCCCAAAGGAGGGATTTTCATGAGAGAAAATTGAGGGTCGATATCTTGGTAACACACTCAATGTAATTTTATTGATATCCTCCAAAGAGTTCTTGTCAGTAAAATTGCAAGGCTAAAATTGAAAACGCTGGTTGTTATGTTAACAATTAGGTGGGACCTAGTCTAACTAGTAAATGGGGCGAACTCCCAAAGGAGGCGTAACATTTATGGGTGTTAGATCACTGTTGAATTTTTATGATTGAGTTATTCATTTAATTCAAGATAAATATTTAAAAGTGCTTTATAATGATTATTTACTTATATTAATTTTTGTTTAATTAAGAAATCATGACCCCATTACTTATGAACATCCTGAAAGATAAAACTTTAACCGGTAATAATTATGTCACATGGAAAAGGAAAATTGGGTTGTTGCTGCAAGCTGGAAAAATATAAGTTTTGTTCTAACTACTCCTAAATCACCTGCTCTTACTAATGAATCTAATGCAATGAGACGAGTATGAGCAGTGGAAGACCTCTAATGAGATGGCCAAATGGCTACCATCTCCGACGTGTTGCAACAGCAGCATGAAGGAATAGGGTCTACTGCTGATATGATGATGTCTCTAGAAGAGATTCATATGGTTGGTAAAGTTGCTACTATTAAGACCCGTCAGAAGGTCAAGGAATAATAGAAGAAAAAGCAACTTGGGCCTACCAAGAAAGAGACTAAGAAAGTAACCAAGATCAAAAGGAAGTGCTTCTTTTGTGGTGAAAAGAGACATTTGAAAAGTAATTGCCCAAAGTCTCAGAATAAGAAGGAAGAAGGTAATGAGAATTATCTTGAAACATGTTTTTCTGGCAGATTCTACAGATTCTTGGATCGTAGACTCTGGAGCCAATAATCATGTTTGTTATTCCTTATAGGGGTTCCAAGAAAGGAGAAAGCTGAGTAAGAATGAAATCAATTTACGCTTGGGCAACGGAACGTTAGTGTCTGCAAGTGCAGTGGGAGATATTAGAGTTTGTTTGGATTCTAGAAGGCATTTAGATTTAATAGACGTTTATTATGTACCTCAATTCAAGAGGAATTTAATTTCAGTTTCTTGTTTGAATAATTTTGGATATTCGGTTACTTTTAATAAAGTTTTTATTATTAGTAAGAATGACAAAGTTATTTGCAAAGGTACATTGGAAAACGGTCTATACTTCTTGCATAGAAATATCTCTCACTCGTTAGACACAGAAATAACGGAACCTAATCATAAAAGAGTAAAATTATCAACAGATGAAACCTACCTTTGGCATTTATGCTTAGGTCATATTAACCTTAATAGGATTAAAAGATTGGTAAGTGACGGACCTTTGAGTGACTTAAAGGTTGATGATCTACCAACTTGTGAATCTTGTTTGGAAGGTAAAATGACCAAAAGGACGTTCTCTGCCAAAGGTGCCAGAGCCACTGAATGTTTAGGATTGATACACACTGATGTATGTGGACCTATGAGCATTCAAGCTAGAGGTGGATATGAGTACTTCATCACTTTCACAGATGATTACTCAAGATTTGGCTATGTGTATCTCATGCGACATAAGTCGGATGCTTTTGACATGTTCAAAGCATTTAAAGCTGAAGTGGAAAATCAGCTTGAGAAACACATAAAAATCTTGAGATCTGATCGTGGTGGAGAATATCTATCTGGTGAGTTTCAGCAATATCTTATTGATAATGGGATAGTTTCTCAGTTTTCTGCACCTGGTACACCTCAACAAAATGGGGTAGCAGAAAGGAGAAATAGAACTCTTTTGGATATGGTTAGGTCTATGTTGAGTTATTCAACACTTCCTATTTCTTTCTGGGGATATGCTTTACAAACTGCAATATACATTCTAAACCGTGTACCATCTAAGTCTGTTCCTAAAACACCGCATGAGTTGTGGACTGGGCGCAAGCCTAGTTTACGACACTTAAGGATATTTGGATGTCCTGCGCATGTGTTAAAAGGAAAGACAGAAAAGATGGAGTCACGTTCAGAAACATGTATATTTGTAGGGTATCCGAAAGAAACTAAAGGATATTATTTTTATAGTCCTTCAGATCTTAAAGTATTTGTTTCGACAAATGCTAAATTTCTGGAAAAGGACTATATGAATGATTTTGTGCCTAAAAGTAGAATTGTCCTGAATGAGATGTTAGGAGATACAATTCCACGAGAGGTTACACAACCTAACCCAATTGTAAGTTCCGATCCAACACAAGGTCAACAACCTACCATTCCTCGTCGTAGTGGGAGGGTTAGAACACAACCCGAAAGATACATCGGTCTGGGAGAATCTGTAGAGAATCTCCCGGACGACGATGATCCCCAAGGAAGCTATGGAAGATGTTGATAGTCGCCATTGGCAAAAGGCAATGCAATCCGAGATTGAATCTATGTTCGATAACAAAGTCTGGTCCCTTGTAGACTTGCCTAAAGGGATAAAACCCATTGGGTGCAAGTGGGTATACAAGAGGAAAAGAGGTATGGATGGAAAGATGGAAACCTTTAAAGCTAGATTGGTAGCTAAAGGGTATACACAGAAAGAAGGTATCGATTACGAGGAAACCTTCTCTCCTGTGGCCATGCTTAAATCCATTAGGATACTCTTATCCATTGCAGCATCTTTAGATCTAGAGATTTGGCAAATGGACGTCAAGACAGCTTTCCTTAATGGAAGTCTTGACGAAAGCATCTACATGATGCAACCAGAGGGATTCATTGAAAAGGGCCAAATGGAAACGGTATGCAAGTTGCAGAAATCCATATATGGATTAAAGCAAGCATCCAGATCCTGGAACATAAGGTTCGATCAAGCTGTCAAAGGTTTTGGATTTATTCAGAATCTTGACGAACCTTGAGTATACAAAAGGATTAAGGGCGACAAGTTGGTTTTCCTGATTCTTTATGTTGATGATATACTACTCATCGGAAACGATGTAGGTGTATTGACATCAGTAAAAGAATGGTTAGCAAAACAATTTGATATGAAGGACTTAGGAGAAGCAAGTTTTATTCTAGGTATCCAAGTTATAAGGGATAGAATAGAACGATTGCATTATCCCAAGCTTCATACATAGACAAAATCTTGTCTAGGTTTTCCATGCAGGATTCCAAGAAAGGTATGTTACCTTTCAGACATGGAATCAAGCTTTCTAAAGAACAAGTTCCTAAGAATGAGCATGAAGAGCAGTTCATGAGTAGAGTTCCATATGCCTCGGCAGTTGGAAGTCTCATGTATGCAATGCTCTGCACTAGACCAGATATTTGTTTTGCTGTTGGCATAGTTATCAGGTTTCAATCGAAGCCTGGTCCTGATCACTGGACGGCAGTCAAGCATATTTTCAAGTATCTCAAGAGAACGAGAGATAATATGCTTGTATACTCTGGAGGGGATTTGATTCCCGTTGTATATACATATTCTGATTTTCAATCAGATTCTGACTCCAGAAAATCCACATCAGGGGCTGTGTTTACTATTGGAGGAGGAGCAGTTATATGGAGGAGTATCAAGCAATCTTGTATTGCTGATTCCACCATGGAAGCAGAGTATGTTGCTGCATGCGAGGCTGCCAAAGAGGCTGTTTGGCTCCGTCAATTCTTGATTGACTTGGAAGTGGTTCATAGTGCGAATAAGCAGATCACTATCTACTGTGACAACAGTGGAGCAGTGGCTAATTCGAAAGAACCAAGAAGTCACAAGAGAGGTAAACACATTGAAAGGAAATATCATCTTTTAAGGGAGATTGTTCAAAGAGGTGACGTGACGATTACCAAAATCGCGTCAGCAGAAAATCTAGCAGATCCCTTCACAAAGGCTCTACCTCAGAAGAGTTTCGATGGGCACCTAGAGAACATGGGCTTGAGAGATATGACACATTTGCTATAGCGCAAGTGGGAGATTGTTAGGATTATGCTCAATAGCAAGAGTGTAATAGTGTAATTAACAATCTTTTTCATATTAATAAAGTGATTTCTGTTTTAAACAAATCTTATAGCATTTATAGTTTAATAATTGTTAAAGTAAATAATCATAAGGTCTAAAGACTATGAGAAAAGAAGAATTGTTCATACATCTGGATATGTATGTGGTAGACACAATTCTTTAGTTAGTCTTGAATATCGTTCACAACTTAAGTTAAAGGTTGGGCACCTTTATCTTGTTAAAGTTGTAGAATTCTTTTGCTAGCATTTGAGTGGGATCAAATGAGATATGATGAGTCTAAAATCATCGGAGTGTCTTCGAGCAAAAGAATCTAGTGCACTGGGTGCATTGAACAGGATCACAATGAAATACTTTATCTATAACCGTCAGTAGATAAAAGTAATTTCATTATCAGGACAATCGGAGAGTCTATCTTAATCCTGAGATAAATGATGGACTTATGGTTGCAGGTGATATCATTTGAGCTATCAATGAGTACGATTATATCGCATAGTCTATCCTCGATAGTTTGGTGATATTCATTTGTTAATCGATAGAGGACTTCATTTATAGATATGGACATCATGGCTCCATTTATTAAATGAGAGTATAATATCATCATATGGATGTTTTGAGGTAATTGGATATTAAATCTCAACGTTGAGTTTTCAATAGTGTCTATTGAAAACATGGCTTCTGGACAAGTCAAAATATCCAAGTTCAAAACGTGGTCATATGAGTAAATATGGTAACTTGGAGAGTTATAGGCAGTCTATGAACTCTTGGCGATTACTGATATTAATCACGAGGATACACTATCTCCAATATGATTGTCTAGGGTATGAATGAGGAAGCATCTTCCTTTTCTGTCTTTATTTAAGAGTTCAATTTTAGCTCTTTAGTGGAATGAGCTAAAATTAATGGATCGGACCTAAGTGAATCATTTGTTGATTGTGATTAGGTTATGTCTATTGGAGCTTAAATTTAGATAGCCCGCCAAGATCCCCAATCCACACGGACTTGCATGGATCACTTGATATATTCTACCGGACCAGTTTAAGGTCCATCTAGAATTGCAATTTAATATATTAAGAATATAATTTGCACATTATTTATGTAATGGGCTGCACAATTATATTTATATATTAATGGATGACATGTGGGCTTGTTTCTTTTAGTAAGAATGGGTCTAGTTCACATGTGGGCGTTTTATTTAAAGTCCTATGGATTTAATGAAATAAGAAAAATAATATTTGGCCCAATATATACATGTGGGGCGGCAAGGTGCTAAAATAGCATTTAATATTATTTTGTTTTCATTATTTAATTAAATAAGAATTAATTTATTAATTAATTAATTGTTTAATTAAGTAACAAATCTTTTCTAAATAGGAAATATGATTCCTATTTGTATACTATTGGTAGTAGTATAATTAAATAGAAAGACTTGTTTGACAAGGAAATAAATAATTAATTTTATTTATTTAATCAAATAGGATGTTTTTTTAATTTTAGTCAAATAAGGAATAAAAGATTATTGAGTTGGATTAGGGTTTGGAAATCTTAAACAAAATAGGAATTAGGGTGCAAAACATACTCCTTTTTTTGTAGGAGGATTTGCGGCAACCCTAGTGAATTTTGGGGAAAGTTTTCGGTCACCCTAGGGTAAAAAGGAGAAGAAATTCGGCCACCTATATAAGGCCACTTATAGAATTCGGCCACCCCCCTAAGGCTTGTGTGCAGAATTTTCTTCTTCTCAACTCATAGTTAGAGATCGATTATTCTACTAAAAACAAAAGGAACATAGATTATTCTTTGATTGTATTCTAGTTGCTTATTCATCAATAAGCTTGTGAATACTATATCGATCTAGGTTCACGTGAGTTTCGATCATAAGATTGAGAACTCAAAAGTGACCGGAATAATCTTAGGTTTCTTTAGATTGTTTTTGGGACTAACGAATCAAGAAAAGTTTGTTTAATCCAATCACAGGTTTGCAATTCAAAGAAAGGGAGACCACGCTCCTAGGTGATCCACGTTCGTGCTAGGATTGAAGATCTTGCGGATTACCATCGACGCAAGTCAATCGGATCACGCGACAAGAGGTATTAATCTTTTGTTTATTTTTATATATCTTTAATTAATCAAAAGGGTTTAAGGTTCATAAAATTGGAAAAATTTTAAAAGCTACTCAAAACTTGTTTTTTAGTCTCGCTTCCGCTGCTAGTACAATTTTTTCCCTACAATGGAGAAGCTCCAATGGTTCTTTGGTGGAAAGGTATTTGCCTTTCTTGTGGACACTCTTGGTTTGCTTGCCTTGTTGGCAAGGTCCACAAACACCCTCAAACCTTTTCCCAAGCTTGGGAAGGCCTCTAACAACATTCAATCTATCAAGGACTTTCAAGTCCCTATAGTTCATATGGCCAAGTCTTTGGTGCCACACTTCAACTTGCTCACTAGTGGACAAGTTACAAGAGATGAGATTTGACTTAAGACAATAACAATTGTCACTTGATCTCTTGCCTTTCAATAAAAGTTGCCCATTTTCTTTAAGAATAGAGCAATCAATTTTGCCAAACATAACCGAAAGCCCTTCATCACTCAAGTGTGATATGCTAATAAGATTGGCTTGCAAGCCATCTACATAAAGAGCATTGGGCAAGGAGGGCAAACTGGGAATAGATATATTACCTTTCCCTATAACTTTTTTCTTAGACCCATCACCAAAGGTGACGAATCCACCATCCTCTATTACAAGAGTTTTGAAGAAACTCTTGTTTCCTGTCATGTGCCTAGAACACCCACTATCAATGTACCAAGTGTTAGAGGCATTGGCTTTCAAGGAAACTTGGGCCACATAGCAATAGTATTCATCATTTCTATTCAACCTAGGTGAAACATAGTTATTCCTAGGAGCCATGGGTCTATTATCTCTAAATTTCCTAGGAGCATGCATTGTGGCTCTTTTAAGCATATTTTTCTCAATCATGCTTTCTCTTCTACAAAATTTAATATACTTAAAACAATTAGGCCTAATGTGGCCTTCAATTCCACAAAAATGGCAAGTAGGAGAGAAATAGGGATTCATACCATAGCCTTGTGCAAGCATTTGTGGCCTCCTTCTAATTTGAGTTGCTCTTGGGTGTCGAGGCTACTCCCTCCTTTGTTGTTGAGTAAGGTTGACATGTCTCCTCGGTTGAGCATGAAAGACCCCATGTTGAGCTTGTGGGATCCTTTGTTGTGGAGGTCTTGGTTGAAGAGATCTAGCTTGAGGAGCTCTAGCTTGTGGTGGAGCTCCTGTTGGAATCCTTGCTTGTGCTTGCTTGGAGGATTCACCAACTTCAACCCACTTAGTTGAATGTTGTGGGGTTTGAGCACTTTCAACTTCTTTGCTCTTAACAAAAGTTGTCTTCTTCAAAGGTGTGGCTTCCACTTCTTCCACATATCCTAACCCCTTTTTGTCACAAGGACTCTTCCCACAAGAAAGCATTTTGTCAAGCTTCTCGGTTCTGGAAGTCATCTTAGCCATCAACCCTCTTGCTTCCATGAGCTCTTTCCTCAAGCTTTCTTCATTCTTCTTAGCCAAGACTAGCTCCATCTTTAAACCTTCTTCCATCTCTTTAGCTTTACTCATTTCCTTGCTCAAATGAGTTACCTTAGAAGTCAATTCAAGCTTCTCCTCTTTCAACTTTTGAATTTCCTTCTTCTTCTTTGATCTTGAGTTATGAAAGAATCTCATGAAGTCATCATAGTCCATTTCTTCATCAAACTCAAAATTTGAGCTAAAAGAGTTGCTTTCACCATTTGAGTCACTTTCTTCTTGCTTGTCCTCTTCTTCTTCTTTGTCGCTCACAACCTCATTGCTATTGTGAGAAGATGAGAAAGCAATGAAGTTGGCAACTTGGTCTTCATCATCATCCGAAGACTTATCTTTCTCTTCTAGGTCATCACTATCACTCCATGTCACCGCCATGGCTTTTCCTCTCTTCTTCTTCAAGTTAGCACATTCGGGAGTAATGTGTCCAAAGCCACTACACTCATAGCATTGGACACCCTTCTTGTGGACCTTCTCTTGAGTTTGCTCCATTTTCTTGAAGGGAGCCTTCTTCTTCACAAACTTTCCCTTGGAGCCAAACCCTTTCTTTTCAAACCTCATAAATTGCTTGAACTTCTTTGCCATTAAAGCAATTTCTTCATCCGAGTCTTCTTCATCCTTTTCTACCTTGATTTTTTTCAAGGCAAGACTCTTTTGCTTCTTTGGAGGTGTAGATGTAGGACCCTTCCTAGATTCGTAGGCCAAAAGCCTTCCAATAACTTCACTTGGCTTCATCTTTGAGTAATCACTATTCTCTTCCAATGCCGTCACCTTAGATTCAAACCTCTCGGGAAGCGACCTCATGATCTTTTGCTTGATTCTTCTATCCGAGTAGGGATCACCAAGTTGGTGACTTTGGTTCACTATATCCATAAGCTTCACTTGGAAGTCATTGAAGCACTCATCCTCCTCCATCCTTAAGGTCTCAAATTGTGTTTGGAGAACTTGAAGCTTAGAGTCTTTTACCACCCCGGTTCCTTCATGAGCCGTCTCTAATATATCCCAAGCTTCCTTTGCTATCCTTGTAGTTTGGATGAGTTTGTATTGGTTGTCATCCATGGCACATAGAATTGCGTGCATGGCTTTGTTGTTCCATTTCAAAGCCTCAAACTCTTGGGGGATCCATTGTGCCTTCGGCTTGGGAACTTCCTTTCCACCTCCCGTAGGAGTCATCATAGGTGGCGTGTACCCATCTTCAATTGCCATCCATGCCCGATCATGAATTTGGCACACATATGCTTAGAATGATATGAATGCACATAAACAATCAAAACAAATGCAAACAAATGCAAGGGACTCAAACAAGAGCAAGGGATCTCCTAATTATGTTAAGGAACCCGCTCTGATACCAATTGAAAATAAATATTAACGAGTCCTAATATAATCTAGAGGGGGGGTGAATAGATTTTAATCCCTTTTTACCAATTTTCGAGATTAATCAAGATTACAAACACAACCCCAACTAGTCAACAAATAAAATCAAGTGTAAAGAATGCGGAAAGTAAATAACACATGATTTTTACGTGGAAACCCACACGGGGAAAAACCACGGGCTGTTTTGTGCGCCACACTAGAACCTGAATCCACTACTTGCAAATACGATTACAATCTAGGTTGACCGCATCATACCTAAGATTACTAATCCGTCTTTGCTACCCACGGGCCTTTAGAAGTGAATCTAGTTCATGCTTGCAAACTACCAAAAGATAAATACAAGACTTGACTCTAATTGAAGAGATAAAACAACCTAGTGTGAATATGTGCAATATTCAAGATGCTCAAAATGCAAGGTTAGACATTTTAGCTTATCTAGGCAAGGATGAACATGTTAGACATTCCTAGATATCATTTTACTAAGTGGCATGCATATAACATAACAAAATAGACAAACAAAGTCCTATATGCAATATCTACCACAATACAACTCACAAAACACAATAACACAATCTTGAAACTAATTCAAGTCATAAAAGAGCAATCTTGAAACTAGTCAAGTAATAAAAGAGCAATCTTGTAGAGAAGGAAACATGTGAAGTGATGCAAAGATGTTCTAACTACAAGTCATGTGAGCAAGTATGAAAACCCTATGAGAATCAAACTAGAACATGCTAGATGATGAATGAAGCATACAAGAATGATGGGTTTTGATGTTTGGAGTGATAAAAGAGTGTTCTTGATACCTTAGCTTAGAAGCAACTTAGAGGCTCTCAAAAAGATGTAATTTTTACTCTACAAAGTGTTTTAGAAGACAAGGCAACATATATAAAGAGATGTAATCAAAATGATGTCGTTTTATGGACAAACATCAGAGGTCGCCATTTGAGGTCGCCATTTGTCAAATGGCGACCAAGTGGCGACCTCAGCATTTCTTTTAGGTCACAGTTTGCGGTTGCCATTTGCAAATGGTGACCAAATGGCGACCTCAAATTTTCTTCTAGGTCGCAGTTTGGTCACAGTTTGCGGTCGCCATTTGCAAATGGCGACCTCTGATGCAACACACAAAAAAACCTCCTATGTCGCCATTTGTCTCATGGCGACCTCACACCTGATGCTTTTTCAAGGAAAAAATCATTATGTCGCCATGGCGAACTAACAAATGGCGACCTACACAAATGGCGACCTTTGTGTACAATGTCCAAGTGAAATGTGACATGTGAAGAAAATACACACAAAGGCAAAGCATACATATGCAATCATTTGAAGTAAGTGTGTGCAACCTAAATCTCTTCAAATTAAGAAGTCAAGATCAAGTAGCTACCTTCCATGAAGCTCTTGAAATCCACAATGAGGTCCTTAAGTATTTGAGTAGAATTTCTTCAATTCTAAAGTACCCTTACAAGATTAAACCCCATTGTGATTTTGTCACCGAAATTAGCCAATTAAAAAGAGAGGCACTTACAACAACATAGAAGTCTTGTATCAATCAAAGGAAGAAGATCTATGCAAGATCACGCTAGAGATGAACAAGAAGATTTTGAGCATGAGTGAAGACCTAGTGATGGCGATGGACGTATTAAAAAAAGAGAATGCTCTACTTCAAGAAAGAATCATGACAACTTCCCTACAACAAGAAGAAATCACCAAGGATTATGAAGGGAAGATACAACTCTTGAAGAAGAAGTTTGAAGGCAAGGAAGCCTTGGGAACCACAAGGGAGAATATGCTTCAAGAACTGAACATGAAAATCATACTTGAAGTAAAGACGCATAGAGCCGAAAATGGTACTCTCAAGAAGCAAAATGGCGAAGTCTCCTACAAGAACAAAGAATTCGAAGAACAAATTGCGAGACTTGAAGCCGAAAAGGGTACAACATTAAAGTAGCTTGAAGAGACCAAGGAGGACTTTGCAAAGAGGATGCAGCTAATGCAAGCTAAAATTCAAACAAGGGACAAAGCTTTGGAGATAATGAAGACGAAGGAATTTGACCACCTTGCGGAAATTGCAAGGTCCAAGCAAGAAAAAGAAGAAATGCCCGACTTGAGTCAAGCCTCTTCAAGTGCCAAGGTCAAGGAGCCGAATCCTAGCAAAGCAAGGAGGAGAATGACAAAGAGGAGGAATGAGAACCCTCCACCGCCACCTCTAACAAAGAACCACCAACAAGGTATCATTCCTAACTCTATCCCATATGCCATCATTGCCATAAGATAGGTCACATTAGACCACCAAACCATGAAAATGAGAGGCAAGGCACACGAGGGAATTTTAGACATAGAGAGACATATATGCATGTTAGGAAGGTATGGGTTGAGAAGCCTAGGAATAGGAGGAGTCCACCTAGGATAAGAAAAATTTGGGTGAGGAAAGAATCAATGAACCAAATGAGAAAGAAGGGAAATGAAATGATGGGGAAATCATATACATTTATTTGGATTGTAAAGGAGAGTGAATTTCCCAACTTGGTCAAACCACCCTTAGTTAATCCTAATCCCACCCCAAATGCACAATGTTGAAAATATTAGTGCATTTTATTTTTATGCTTTTTGTTTTGATTGCTTAATTTGTTTATTTCTTTTGAATAATTGGTGTTTCAAGCTATTGTTGGCAATTGCTTGAATTGAGTATATTTTTATTTGCCGGAACTTTCTAATGTGTTTTGTGAGTGTATAGATTTTTCTATTGCTTCTTGAGGAAGCAAGTGAGTGTTGCTTGTGCGTTAAATCAAGGTTCTTTATCTCTTGGAAAGAAACAAAGTCAGGGGCGAGCAAGCCAAGAGTGCTCATAAAAAGGGCGAGGACCTTATCACTAAGGAATCAACATTTTGGAAGTTCGAAGTGCGGAAGCACCATGCCACGTCTTGCCTAGATGTTAAATAAAGCACAGGCAATCCACTTGGTATATTTCTTTCATAGTTTAAATTTTTAAGTAGTCTCATCATTTTTGAATTCTTTTATCTCTATTTCGTTTTTGCTTAGAATAAGGGTGTGAGATGAATTTTGGTAGTGGATTTAGGATGAATGTGCTTAATTGATGATTTTTTAATTATAGGAATATTGAGGTATATACCATATTTGATTGAGCATCTTTTTAGATGATTTTGTGCATATTAGGATGAGAGGGCACTTTGCCAAAATTTTTGAAAATACATTGATTATTTGTAGACATATATGCATCTTTTGTTTTGGATTTGTTGGGTTGCGCCTTTTGTAAAATTTTGCCTCCCATGAACATTGAGGACCAATTTAGGTTTGGGGGTACATTTGCGCAACACCACTTTACTCACTTAGCTTGGTTTTTCAAATTTGAGCCGAATTTTTCAAATTTTTGCGATAATGCCATATTTAAGCAAACTTTGCTTGTTGAGATTGTGCTCTACATGAAGTAGTGAGGAAGTGTGAATCTTTGCCATTGTTTGGTTTAGATTAACATCATGCCACTTAGGGTGTCATTGAACAAAGTGCGTTAATCTTTTTCTCATAATGTTAGGGTGAATTATCAATTTTGCTTAAAGGCTAGGAATTAATAGTGGAGATTCCCGTGAGGATCACAAACATGTCCTTAAAACGTGTATTTTGAGTTGTCAAATATTCACTCTTTAAACACTCACTCTCAAACACTCTTTTAAGCATGTATAGGTCTCATTTGCACTTAAATATTGCATGTCATAGAATATTATGGACTGCTTGTGGATGCTTTGATTTACTTGTGGACAATCCTTTAGAAATGACTTTAGGTAATGCATGTGAAAAACCGTAAATTGGCCTAAAAACTTCCATACCCTCTAAATTTGTGTGCTCCCAAGCCCCTTTTGAAGCCAAACACATCTTAAGCTTTTCATTTTTGAACCACTTCGACATGAACCATATAGCTGTTAGGATTATGCTCAATAGCAAGAGTGTAATATTGTAATTAACAATCTTTTTCATATTAATAAAGTGATTTCTGGTTTAAACAAATCTTATAGCATTTATAGTTTAATATTATAATTGTCAAAGTAAATAATCATAAGGTCTAAAGACTATGAGAAAAGAGGAATTGCTCGTACATCTGGATATGTATGTGGTAGACACAATTCTTTAGTTAGTCTTGAATATTGTTCACAACTTAAGTTTAAGGTTGTGCACCTTTATCTTCTTAAAGTTGTAGAATTCTTTTGCCAGCATTTGAGTGGGATCAAATGAGATATGATGAGTCTAAAATCATCGGAGTGTCTTCGAGCAAAAGAATCTAGTGCACTGGGTGCATTGAACTGGATCACAATGAAATACTTTATCTATAGCCGTCAGTAGATAAAAGTCATTTCATTATCAAGACAATCGGAGAGTCTATCTTAATCCTGAGATAAATGATGGACTTATGGTTGCAAGTGATATCATTTGAGTTATCAATGAGTACGATTATATCGCATAGTCTATCCTCGATAGTTTGGTGATATTCATTTGTTAATCGATAGAGGACTTCATTTATAGATATGGACATCGTGGCTCCATTTATTAAATGAGAGTATAATATCATCATATGGATGTTTTGAGGTAATTGGATATTAAATCTCAACGTTGAGTTTTCAATAGTGTCTATTGAAAACATGGCTTCTGGACAAGTCAAAATATCCAAGTTCAAAACATGGTAATATGAGTAACTATGGTAACTTGGAGAGTTATAGGCGGTCTATGAACTCTTGGCGATTACTGATATTAATCACGAGGATACACTATCTCCAACATGATTGTCTAGGGTATGAATGAGGAAACATCTTCCTTTTCTGTCTTTATTTAGGAGTTCAATTTTAGCTCTTTAGTGGAATGAGTTAAAATTAATGGATCGGACCTAAGTGAATCATTTGTTGATTGTGATTAGGTTATGTCTATTGAAGCTTAAATTTAGATAGCTCGCCAAGATCCCCAATCCACACGGACTTGCATGGATCACTTGATATATTCTACCGGACCAATTTAGGGTCCATCTAGAATTGCATTTAATATATTAAGAATATAATTTGCACATTATTTATGTAATGGGTTGCTCAATTATATTTATATATTAATGAATGACATGTGGGCTTGTTTCTTTTAGTAAGAATGGGTCTAGTTCACATATGGGCTTTTTATTTAAAGTCCTATGGATTAAATGAAATAAGAAAATAATATATGGCCCAATATGTTTATATGGGGCGGCAAGGTGAATTAATTAGCCTTATTATTTTGTTTCATTGTTTAATTAAATAAGAATTAATTAATTTATTAATTAATTGTTTAATTAAGAAACAAATCTTTTCTGATTAGGAAATATGATATCTAAAGGTATACTATTGGTAGTAGTATACTTAAATTAAAAGACTTGTTTGACAAGGAAATAAATAATTAATTTTATTTATTTAATCAAATAAGAAGTCTTTTTATTTAGTCAAATAAAAGAATAAAAGATTTATGAGTTGGATTAGGGTTTGGAAGTCTTAAACTAAATAGGAATTAGGGTGCAATACAAACTCTTTTTTTGGCTTGAGTATTGCGGCAAACCTAGTCCCTTTAAGTTTAGAGAATTCGGCCACCCTAGCAAAGAGAAAGAAAGAAAACTTTGCCACATATATAAGTGGACTTATAGATTTCGGCCACTTAGGGTTTTGGTGTGCTTAATTCTATTTTCTTCTTATTCTCAATTCATAGAAAGATAATTTTTTATTCTACTAAAACAAAAAGAGACATAGATTATTCTTTGATGGTATACTATTTGCTTATTCATCAATAAGCTTGTGTATATAACATCGATCGAGGTTCACGCGAGTTTCGATCATAAGATTGAGAACTCAAAAGTGACAGGAATAATCTTAGTGTTCTTTTGATTGTTTTTGTGACTAACAAAGAAGAGAAAAGTTTGTTTTATCCAATCACAGGCTTGCAATTCAAAGAAAAGGGATACCACGCTCCTAGGTGATCCACGTTCGTGCTAGGATTGAAGATCTTGCGGATTACCATCGACGTAAGTCAATCGGATCACGCGACAAAAGGTATTCTTCTTTTGTTAGATAAAATATATCTTTAATTGATTAAAAGGGTTTAAGGTTCATAAAAGGAAATTTTTTTTTAAAAGCTACTAAACCTATTATTTTTTTAGTCTCGCTTCCGCTACGTGTACTTTGATGGTATATTTTTCCCTACAATAGCCTACATAATTGACTTACCTTAACCAAATGATTTTGCTAAGGCTTAGGGTATGGTTGTAAGCTCTTTTAAGAGAAAATGTTGATACATGTACCTAGGCATGTAAAGTTGTGTAAAAGAGTATTGAAATGCAAGAGTGGATAAAAAGAAAAAGAAAAAGAAAAAAGAAAAGAAGAAGAAAAGCAAAAGAAAAAGAAAAGCAAAGAAAAAGATTGAAATAAAAGATATATGCAAAAGAAAAGAAAAGAAAGGGCAAAGCCAAACAGATTGAAAAAGAGAACCATGAATTAGGCACAAGTGGCCTAGATAGAGGGTTTATAATTGAATAGGCTACTCAAGAAAAGTGAGTAGTGAATGTGCAATTGAAATGATATTGTAAGCAATAGGCACTAAGGGCATGAACAAATGTGTGAAAGCAATTAGGAATCATTATTAGAATGTATGCCTTATGTATAAATCATTGGGTTCCTTGTTATCTATTGCCCCATTTTATTGACTCACCATTCACCTAAAGCCCCATTACAACCTAAGAAAGACCTTCACGATCTTTAGGCATGTCCACTTGTGAATTTTGGTTTTCGCATGTTCTTTCTAATTCATGATTTGCAATTCCATTCATGAGGCCTCATTTTCAGAAATTGTGCTTTAAATATTATCATATGCAATCAATTTGATATCTATGACATAAACTCATATTGCATATGTATTTTTAAGTGAAACCTAGGAATCAAAGAGAAGAAAAGAGAGGATCTAGTGAGGATTAGATCGAGGCGAATTACATTCTAAACCAAATAGCACATTAGCTTTGAAGCTTTGGAATTTTGAATGTAAGGTCGCATTGCATACAATCATATCTAGAATGGCATGCTCTTAACCTTTACTTGACATTATCCTACATGTTTAAGTCCTCACTATTGCATCATTGTGTTAATCTCCTCATTTTGGTTTCGCATGTTAATGATTGGATAGTAGATCCTTGTTTGAGTAAGTTAGAATGTTATTGAAAATATTTGAAATGGCTTGATGCATGTTTTTGGGGGTTGATTTGTGATTGTTTTGCTCGAGGACTAGCAAAAGATAGGTTTGGGGGTATTTGATCAAACCAACATTGGTATGATTTTGACCCTCATTCCCACCTCTTTATGCTTGATTCTCGGGCATTTTCCCTATGTTTTAATGCTGTTTATTAAGTATTTTAAGGAATTTAAAAGTTGAAGGGCATTGTTGTAATTTGGAGAAACTGGGGGTAAAAGCGTAAAATACAAGGAAAAGTTTGAAGTTTTTATGATAATAGAAGAGAACATGGGATCATTGTGTACATTGCCACGCAAAGCAGAGAAGCAAGCCACGTGGCAAGTGAAATGGCGCGTTTATGAGGGGTGTGGGCCTCCAAACGCACCCTAGGCCATTTTTGTGCACACCCTCATATGAGACAAGATGCAGCAGCCTAACACACCCCACCATGCTGCTGAATGGCCCCCCTTATGAGACAAGCCAATTCCACCGTTTAATGAAACGGTGCGTTTAAGGATATGGGCCGTTAAACGCACCCCTCTCTTGTGCTAACTGTAGCCCATTTAAAGAGGAAAGGAAGCCTGCTGCGTGCAGCCCTCATCACCTCTAATTGCACACCCCTTAAGAGACAAGTGCAGGAGCTGCGTGCACCCTACTTGATTGCTAAATGCACCCCATTTACTATTTATCATCCCCTTCCTTTCACGCGTGCAGCAGCTGTTAGGATTATGCTCAATAGCAAGAGTGTAATATTGTAATTAACAATCTTTTTCATATTAATAAAGTGATTTCAAGTTTAAACAAATCTTATAGCATTTATAGTTTAATATTATAATTGTCAAAGTAAATAATCATAAGGTCTAAAGACTATGAGAAAAGAAGAATTGTTCGTACATCTGGATATGTATGTGGTAGACACAATTCTTTAGTTAGTCTTGAATATTGTTCACAACTTAAGTTAAAGGTTGGGCACCTTTATCTTGTTAAAGTTGTAGAATTCTTTTGCTAGCATTTGAGAGGGATCAAATGAGATATGATGAGTCTAAAATCATCGGAGTGTCTTCGAGCAAAAGAATCTAGTGCACTGGGTGCATTAAACTGGATCACAATGAAAAACTTTATTTATAACCGTCAGTAGATAAAAGTCATTTCATTATCAGGACAATCAGAGAGTCTAACTTAATCCTGAGATAAATGATGGACTTATGGTTGCAGGTGATATCATTTGAGTTATCAATGAGTACGATTATATCGCATAGTCTATCCTCGATAGTTTGGTGATATTCATTTGTTAATCAATAGAGGACTTCATTTATAGATATTGATATCGTGGCTCCATTTAGCAAATGAGAGTATAATATCATCATATGGATGTTTTGAGGTAATTGGATATTAAATCTCAACGTTGAGTTTTCGATAGTGTCTATTGAAAACATGGCTTCTGGACAAGTCAAAATATCCAAGTTCAAAACGTGGTCATATGAGTAAATATGGTAACTTGGAGAGTTATAGGCAGTCTATGAACTCCTGGCGATTACTGATATTAATCACGAGGATACACTATCTCCAACATGATTGTCTAGGGTATGAATGAGGAAACATATTCCTTTTCTGTCTTTATTTAGGAGTTCAATTTTAGCTCTTTAGTGGAATGAGTTAAAATTAATGGATCGGACCTAAGTGAATCATTTGTTGATTGTGATTAGGTTATGTCTATTGAAGCTTAAATTTAGATAGCCCGCCAAGATCCCCAATCCACACGGACTTGCATGGATCACTTGATATATTCTACCGGACCAATTTAAGGGTCCATCTAGAATTGCATTTAATTTATTAAGAATATAATTTGCACATTATTTATGTAATGGGCTGCTCAATTATATTTATATATTAATGAATGAAATGTGGGCTTGTTTCTTTTAGTAAGAATGGGTCTAGTTCACATGTGGGTTTTTTATTTAAAGTCCAATGGATTAAATGAAATAAGAAAATAATATATAACCCATTTATTTTAAGTGGGGCGGCAAAGGTGAATTAATTAACCTAATGTATTATTTTGTTTCATTGTTTAATTAAATAAGAATTAATTAATTTATTAATTAATTGTTTAATTAAGAAACAAATCTTTTCTGATTAGGAAATATGATTCCTAAAGGTATACTATTGGTAGTAGTATACTTAAATTAAAAGACTTGTTTGACAAGAAAATAAATAATTAATTTTATTTATTTAATCAAATAAGAAGTCTTTTTATTTAGTCAAATAAAAGAATAAAAGATTTATGAGTTGGATTAGGGTTTGGGAGTCTTAAACTAAATAGGAATTAGGGTGCAATACAAACTCCTTTTTGGCTTGAGTATTGCGGCAACCCTAGTTGATCAAGCCAAAATTGGTATGATTTTGGCCCTCATTTCCGTTTCTTTTTGCTTGATTCTCGGGCATTTCCCCGTGTTTAATGTTGTTAAATTGAGTGTTTCAGGTTTTATTAGGTTTCAGAAGCAATTGAGATGAAGGTGGAGGACTTGTGCAAAAATGTCTCACAAATGAGAAGAAACAGGGCATTTTCACCACTTGGGCAATGGAGGTCGCCACTTGAGCGCCATGGCGACAGAAGAGTTCCCAAAGGCATCAAAAGGTCGCCACTTGGGCGCCACTTGAGCGCCATGGCGACAGAAGGTCACAAAAACAACCAGGTGTGGTCGCCACTTGGGGTCGCTCTGGCGACCTCCCTTGCAAGTGGCGACCTAGTGCACTCAAGGCATGGTCGCCACTTAAGGTCGCCAGAGCGACCTTGATGTACAAAGGGCGACCTCTTCACACTTCCAAGGTCGCCACTTATGGTCGCCAGAGCGACCTAGAGGATACAAGTGGCGACCTCTACACATTTTGGTCATGTTCGCCACTTGACAAAGAGCGAGAATGATGGTTTTCAGAGCGACCTTTTCATCTAACCGTTTTACGCTCCATGGTCGCCATAGCGACCAAATAGCGACCAAGGCTCCACATCAGTGAATCAAGTCGTTACCAGTACATGTCCATGAGTGAGTATATATATGGAGCGTCTCTTCACTTTCAAAGGATCGAAAATCAGAGAGAAAATTCAGAGAATTCCCATTTCAGATCTAGATCATCTTCCATGGAACATTTTTCATCATCCTCCATTTCTCTCCTTGAACTCATCTAATCCATCCAACCCTCAACACAAAACCTTGATTACTTCACTACATCATTCCTCATCCCACCATTTCTCCACCAAAATCCTTAGTAACTTTCCACCAAAACACCCACATTCCAAGACATTTCCTCAACCTCCATTCCTTGCATCTAGGAGCATAGAGGAGAAGAAGGATTGAGCTTAAAGAAGGTGACCCAAGGGTTATTTCCTTATCATTTACTTCTTTTCATTTATTGCAATTATGTGTAACTAAACCCCTAATCTAGGGGATAGATTTGAGGAACAATTGGTTGTGGGTTTAGTCTAGCTTGTAATGAATCTCTTATGTGTTCTATTCATTCAATTTAATTAGATTTCATTCATTATAATTGACTTGTATATCACTTGTTGATTGCTATCTTGAGTGGAATAATTTGTTATATATTCACATGTGGATTGACAACCTTTGTGTGATTAAGAACCCATTGGATAGGATAGATTAGTGGTGGGTATATCAACCCCACTAATCTAAGCCTCTAAGTGGTTAACATAATGAGATTGGTACATTAATGACGCTAGTAGCTTACCCACATCCAAGTGTTAATCGATCTATTCCCTAGTTCTCTCATTAATTGATTTTATCACTATTCTTATCAAGGTGTTGAGTATTCTATTTTTCATAACATTTTTGTGCATTTTCATTTGAGTAGTTTAGCATTGGTGGCTTTAGAAACCACACATTTATCAAACTCTATGATTTGTTTTATTGTTCTAAGATTAGTCAATTTATCTAATTAACACTTCATTCCCTGTGGAACGAACTTGCTCACTATTTTGCTATCAAATCACATTTTAAAAGGATTAAGTGGCTTTAAAAGAGTTTTCAAGAATCAACCAAAAACTATTATTTTTACTATTTTGTTGAGTACACAAACGACCTCATCACTAGTCCCTTTTAGGTTATTATTTTCGGCCACCCTAATAGAAAGAGAAAAAGAAAATTTTGCCACTTATATATGTGGACTTATAGAATTCGGCCACTACAGGGTTTTTGGTGCTTGATTCTATTTTCTTCTTCTTCTCAATTCATAGAAAGATTATTATTATTCTACTAAAAACATAAAAGAGATATAGATTATTCTTTGATGGTATACTATTTGCTTATTCATCAATAAGCTTGTGTGTACAACATCGATCTTGGTTCACGCGAGTTTCAATCATTAGATTGAGAACTCAAAAGTGACCGGAATAATCTTAGTATTCTTTTGATTGTTTTGTGACTAACAAAGAAAAGAAAAGTTTGTTTTGTCCATTCACAGGTTTGCAATTCAAAGAAAAGGGAGACCACGCTCCTAGGTGATCCACGTTCGTGCTAGGATTGAAGATCTTGCGGATTACCATCGACGCAAGTCAATCGGATCACGCGACAAAAGGTATTCTTCTTTTGTTAGATAATATATGTTTAATTGATTAAAAGGGTTAAGGTTCATAAAAGGAAAAAATTTTAAAAGCTACTAAATCTATTTCTTTTAGTCTCGCTTCCGCTGCGTGTACTGTACGGTATTTTTCCCTACAATTGGTATCAGAGCCAGGTTGAACCCTTTTAATTAATTAACGTATATATACGTGGATCGATTTCTTTTTATTGTGGTTATGCATGTTTAGAAAGAGATGGCACTCTAGGTATTCGCATATATAATTACATGTGTATGTATGGATTTATATATGTTTATGTGGATTGTTATTGCTCGATTTTGGTCCTAGATTTTCAATGTATTTTTGGTTTTGGAATTGTAACAAGAAGGGTGGTCTATCATCGCCATAATTCCTTCTTGGTAGTTGCTAGGTTTTATTTTTTTATTTATTTTAAGTGCAGTATTTTTACTGCAGTTTTTTTATTTTTAGTGCAGTTTTTTTATGTATAAAAGTACTGTAGTGAATAAAAAAAAAAATTTAATACTGCAGTATTTATTATTTTATATTGCTGTAATGTATTTGGGTGTTGAAGATTCGAAGACACGAAGAAAAACGAAGCAACCGGAACCGAGAACGAGCACCGTGCGCACCCTAGGAGTGGATTGGGCTGCGCATGGCAAGCCCAAGCCTTGGTGGGCTGCGCATGGCAGCCTTGTGTGGCCTTATGGGCTGCGCATGACAGCCCCTTTGTGGGGTTGTGGGCTGTGCACACCCATGGGAGGAGGCCGAAGGATGAGCGTATGGTTGATGGGCCACTTGAAGATCTTGTATTCCTAAATTATTATAATTTACTTGTTTTTCTAGGATGGGCCAAAATTGTTGCTATTTAATTTTTGCTTAAATATTACAATATTTGTTATTGTATGATAACATGACATATAGAATAGGAGTGTCACTCATATATCTCTTTTGGTATGAACATGCATTGAATGATTTAGGTATCTAAATTGGCATCTAGATAACTTGGTAAATCATTCTATGGGATTTAATCACACGCCTTAAATAATTGAGTGGGAGAAGGTGTTTTTGTAACACCTATGGCCTCCAAGGTTAGTTGAGCTTAATTATTTATTGGTAATCCCCCCAAGGGGCGTCCATGAATGGAATTTAGCAATATACTTACAAGGATAGACTAGACAATGGACTCAAACGAGATCTACTCCCCAAGGAGGGATTTTCGTGAGAGAAAATTGAGGGTCGATATCTTGGTAACACACTCAATGTAATTTTATTGATATCCTCCCAAGAGTTCTTGTCAGTAAATTTGCAAAGCTAAAATTGAAAACGCTGGTTGTTATGTTAACAATTAGGTGGGACCTAGTCTAACTAGTAAATGGTGCGAACTCCCAAAGGAGGCGTAACATTTATGGGTGTTGGGTCACTGTTGAATTTTTATGATTGAGTTATTTATTTAATTCAAGATAAATATTTAAAGTGCTTTATAATGATTATTTACTTATATATGTTTTGTTTTTATTCAGAAATCATGACCCCATCACTTATGAACATCCTGAAAGATAACACTTTAACTGGAGATAATTATGTAACATGGAAAAGGAAAATTGGGTTGTTGCTGCAAGTTGAAAAACATAAATTTTTGTTCTAACTACTCCTAAACCATGTGCTCCTACTAATGAATCTAATGTGATGCAATGAGACGAGTATGAGCAGTGGGAGACCTCTAATGAGATGGCCAAATGGTTACAATCTCATACGTGTTGCAATAGCAGCATGAAGGAATGGGGTCTGCTGCTGATATGATGATGTCTCTAGAAGAGATTCATATGGTTGGTAAAGTTACTACTATTAAGACCCGTCAGAAGGTCAAGGAATAATAGAAGAAAAAGCAACTTGGGCTTACCAAGAAAGTAACCAAGATCAAAAGGAAGTGCTTCTTTTGTGGTGAAAAGAGACATTGGAAAAGTAATTTTCCAAAGTCTCTAAAATAAGAAGGAACAAGGTAATATGAAATATCTTGAAACATGTTTTTCTGGTAGATTCTACAGATTCTTGGATTGTAGACTCTGGAGCCACTAATCATGTTTGTTATTCCTTACGGGGGTTTCAAGAAAGGAGAAGGCTAAATAAGAATGAAATCAATTTGCGCTTGGGCAACGGAACGTTACTGTCTACAAGTGCAGTGGGAGATATTAGAGTTTATTTGGATTCTAGAGGCATTTAGATTTGATAGACGTTTATTATGTACCTCAAATCAAGAGGAATTTAATTTCAGTTTCTTGTTTGAATAAATTTGGATATTTGGTTAATTTTAATAAAGTTTTTATTATTAGTAAGAATGACAAAATTATTTGCCAAGGTACATTGGAAAACGGTCTATACTTTTTGCATAGAAATATCTCTCACTCGTTAGACACAGAAATAACGGAACCTAATCATAAAAGAGTTAAATTATCAAAAGATGAAACCTACCTATGGCATTTACGCCTAGGTCATATTAACCTTAATAGGATTAAAAGATTGGTATGTGACGGACCTTTGAGTGACTTAAAGGTTGATGATCTACCAACTTGTGAATCTTGTTTGGAAGGTAAAATGACCAAAAGGACGTTCTCTGCCAAAGGTGCCAGAGCCACTGAATGTTTAGGATTGATACACACTGATGTATGTAGACCTATGAGCATTCAAGCTAAAGGTAGATATGAGTACTTCATCACTTTCATAGATGATTACTCGAGATTTGGCTATGTGTATCTCATACGACATAAGTCGGATGCTTTTGGCATGTTCAAAGCATTCAAAGCTGAAGTGGAAAATCAGCTTGAGAAACACATAAAAATCTTGAGATCTGATCGTGGTGGAGAATATCTATCTGGTGAGTTTCAGCAATATCTTATTGATAATGGGATAGTTTCTCAGTTTTCTGCACCAGGTACACCTGAACAAAATGGGGTAGCAGAAAGGAGAAATATAGAACACTTTTGGATATGGTTAAGTCTATGTTGAGTTATTCAACACTTCCTATTTCTTTTTGGGGATATGCTTTACAAACTGCTATATACATTCTAAACGATGTACCATCTAAGTCTGTTCCTAAAACACCGCATGAGTTGTGGACTAGGCGTAAGCCTAGTTTACAACACTAAGGATATTTGGTTGTCCTGCGCATGTGTTAAAAGGAAAGATAGAAAAGATGGAGTCCCGTTCGGAAACATGTATATTTGTAGGGTATCCAAAAGAAACTAAAGGATATTATTTTTATAGTCCTTCAGATCTTAAAGTATTTGTTTCGACAAATGCTAAATTTCTGGAAAAGGACTATATGAATGATTTTGTGCCTAGAAGTAGAATTGTCCTGAATGAGATATCGGGAGATACAATTCCACGAGAGGTTACACAACCAAACCCAATTGTAAGTTCCGATCCAACACAAGATCAACAACCTACCATTCCTCGTCGTAGTGGGAGGGTTAGAACACAACCCGAAAGATACATCGGTCTGGGAGAATCAGTGGAGAATCTCCCGGACGACGATGATCCCTACACGTACAAGGAAGCTATGGAGGATGTTGATAGTCGCCATTGGCAAAAGGCAATGCAATCTGAGATTGAATCTATGTTCAGTAACAAAGTCTGGTCCCTTGTAGACTTGCCTAAAGGGATAAAACCCATTGGGGTCAAGTGGGTATACAAGAGGAAAAGAGGTATGGATGGAAAGGTGGAAACCTTTAAAGCTAGATTGGTAGCTAAAGGGTATACAAAGAAAGAAGGTATCGATTACGAGGAAACCTTCTCTCCTGTGGCCATGCTTAAATCCATTAGGATACTCTTGTCTATTGCAGCATCTTTAGATCTAGAGATTTGGCAAATGGACGTCAAGACAGCTTTCCTTAATGGAAGTCTTGACGAAAGCATCTACATGATGCAACCAGAGGGATTCATTGAAAAGGGCCAAATGGAAAAGGTATGCAAGTTGCAGAAATCCATATATGGATTAAAGCAAGCATCCAGATCCTGGAACATAAGGTTCGATCAAGCTGTTAAAGGTTTTGGATTTATTCAGAATCTTGACGAACCTTGTGTATACAATAGGATTAAGGCGACAAGTTGGTTTTCCTGATTCTTTATGTTGATGATATACTACTCATCGGAAACGATATAGGTGTGTTGACATCAGTAAAAGAATGGTTAGCAAAACAATTTGATATGAAGGACTTAGGAGAAGCAAGTTTTATTCTAGGTATCCAAGTTATAGGGGATAGAAAGAATAGAACGATTGCATTATCCCAAGCTTCATACATAGACAAGATCTTGTCTAGGCTTTCCATGCAAGATTCCAAGAAAGGTATGTTACCTTTCAGACATGGAATCAAGCTTTATAAGGAACAAGTTCCTAAGAATGAGCATGAAGAGCAATTCATGAGTAGAGTTCCATATGCCTTGGCAGTTGGAAGTCTCATGTATGCAATGCTTTGTACTAGACCAGATATTTGTTTTGCTGTTGGCATAGTTAGTAGATTTCAATCGAAACCTGGTCCTGATCACTGGACGACAGTCAAGCATATTTTCAAGTATCTTAAGAGAACGAGAGATAATATGCTTGTATACTCTGGAGGGGATTTAATTCCCGTTGGGTATACAGATTCTGATTTTCAATCAGATTCTGACTCCAGAAAATCTACATCAGGGGCTATGTTTACTATTGGAGGAGGAGCAGTTATATGGAGGAGTATCAAGCAATCTTGTATTGCTGATTCCACCATGGAAGCTGAGTATGTTGCTGTGTGCGAGGCTGCCAAAGAGGCTGTTTGGCTCCGCCAATTCTTGATTGAATTGGAAGTGGTTCCTAGTGCGAATAAGCAGATCACTATCTACTATGACAACAGTGGAGCAGTGGCTAATTCGAAAGAACCAAGACGTCACAGGAGAGGTAAACACATTGAAAGAAAGTATCATCTTTTAAGGGAGATTGTTCAAAGAGGTGACGTGACGATTAACAAAATCGCGTCAGCAGAAAATCTAGCAGATCCCTTCACAAAGGCTCTACCTCAGAAGAGTTTCGATGGGCATCTAGAGAATATGGGCTTGAGAGATATGACACATTTGCTATAGCGCAAGTGGGAGATTGTTAGGATTATGCTCAATAGCAAGAGTGTAATATTGTAATTAACAATCTTTTTCATATTAATAAAGTGATTTCTGGTTTAAACAAATCTTATAGCATTTATAGTTTAATATTATAATTGTCAAAGTAAATAATCATAAGGTCTAAAGACTATGAGAAAAGAAGAATTGTTCGTACATCTGGATATGTATGTGGTAACACAATTCTTTAGATAGTCTTGAATATTGTTCACAACTTAAGTTAAAGGTTGGGCACCTTTATCTTGTTAAAGTTGTAGATTTCTTTTGCTAGCATTTGAGAGGGATCAAATGAGATATGATGAGTCTAAAATCATCGGAGTGTCTTCGAGCAAAAGAACCTAGTGCACTGGGTGCATTGAACTGGATCACAATGAAATACTTTATCTATAACCGTCAGTAGATAAAAGTCATTTCATTATCAGGACAATCGGAGAGTCTATCTTAATCCTGAGATAAATGATGGACTTATGGTTGCAAGTGATATCATTTGAGTTATCAATGAGTACGATTATATCGCATAGTCTATCCTCGATAGTTTGGTGATATTCATTTGTTAATCTATAGAGGACTTCATTTATAGATATGGACATCGTGGCTCCATTTATCAAATGAGAGTATAATATCATCATATGGATGTTTTGAGGTAATTGGATATTAAATCTCAATGTTGAGTTTTCGATAGTGTCTATTGAAAACATGGCTTCTGGACAAGTCAAAATATCCAAGTTCCAAACGTGGTCATATGAGTAAATATGGTAACTTGGAGAGTTATAGGCGGTCTATGAACTCTTGGCGATTACTGATATTAATCACGAGGATACACTATCTCCAACATGATTGTCTAGGGTATGAATAAGGAAACATCTTCCTTTTCTGTCTTTATTTAGGAGTTCAATTTTAGCTCTTTAGTGGAATGAGTTAAAATTAATGGATCGGACCTAAGTGAATCATTTGTTGATTGTGATTAGGTTATGTCTATTGAAGCTTAAATTTAGATAGCCCGCCAAGATCCCCAATCCACACGGACTTGCATGGATCACTTGATATATTCTACCGGACCAATTTAAGGGTCCATCTAGAATTGCATTTAATTTATTAAGAATATAATTTGCACATTATTTATGTAATGGGCTGCTCAATTATATTTATATATTAATGAATGACATGTGGGCTTGTTTCTTTTAGTAAGAATGGGTCTAGTTCACATGTGGGCTTTTTATTTAAAGTCCAATGGATTAAATGAAATAAGAAAATAATATATAACCCATTTATTTTAAGTGGGGCGGCAAAGGTGAATTAATTAACCTAATGTATTATTTTGTTTCATTGTTTAATTAAATAAGAATTAATTAATTTATTAATTAATTGTTTAATTAAGAAACAAATCTTTTCTGATTAGGAAATATGATTCCTAAAGGTATACTATTGGTAATAGTATACTTAAATTAAAAGACTTGTTTGACAAGAAAATAAATAATTAATTTTATTTATTTAATCAAATAAGAAGTCTTTTTATTTAGTCAAATAAAAGAATAAAAGATTTATGAGTTGGATTAGGGTTTGGGAGTCTTAAACTAAATAGGAATTAGGGTGCAATACAAACTCCTTTTTGGCTTGAGTATTGCGGCAACCCTAGTTCCTTTTAGGTTATTATTTTCGGCCACCCTAATAGAAAGAGAAAAAGAAAATTTTGCCACCTATATATGTGGACTTATAGAATTCGGCCACTACAGGGTTTTTGGTGCTTGATTCTATTTTCTTCTTCTTCTCAATTCATAGAAAGATTATTATTATTCTACTAAAAACATAAAAGAGATATAGATTATTCTTTGATTGTATACTATTTGCTTATTCATCAATAAGCTTGTGTGTACAACATCGATCTTGGTTCACGCGAGTTTCAATCATTAGATTGAGAACTCAAAAGTGACCGGAATAATCTTAGTATTCTTTTGATTGTTTTGTGACTAACAAAGAAAAGAAAAGTTTATTTTGTCCATTCACAGGTTTGCAATTCAAAGAAAAGGGAGACCACGCTCCTAGGTGATCCACGTTCGTGCTAGGATTGAAGATCTTGCGGATTACCATCGACGCAAGTCAATCGGATCACGCGACAAAAGGTAATCTTCTTTTGTTAGATAATATATGTTTAATTGATTAAAAGGGTTAAGGTTCATAAAAGGAAAAAAATTTAAAAGCTACTAAATCTATTTCTTTTAGTCTCGCTTCCGCTGCGTGTACTATACGGTATTTTTCCCTACAGTAGCCATTACACCTCAAAAACCCTAGCTTCTTCCACGTCACCATTCTAGCGATGCGTGACCCAACTCCGACTGACCAGAATGAATGGCCATGACAACGGCTGCCCATTCATTCCAACTCCGGCGTCCCAAATGGTCGAAATCTAGCCATCCATTTCTCGCCCATTTCTCCCTATTTTACCCCTAGGTCGCCATTTGGCATTTCAATGTCGCCACGACGATAAGGAGTTGATTTCCACACCTGATGATGTCGCCACTTACATCTCCAAGGTCGCCATTTATGCCAAACTGCAACCATGTTGCTATGCTGCTCTGATTGGTGAAGTTTGGGAGGAAAATTACGGAAAGGCCCCCCTAGAGGGGCCAAAATAGCAATTTGACAAGTATAGTGGGTGTTTTGGTAATTAGCCATTCGTGACCTATTTTGAAAACACTATAAATTCATCCTATTTTCAATTTGACTAATCCCAATCCTTTTCTCTCCTACCTATCTCCTTTTCATCTTAGGATCTCCATTAATCACCTCCCAAACTCCTCCATTTCTACACATGAACTAATCTTTTCCATCCAAAAACTCACACCAAATCTTGATTACTTCCCTAGACCATTCCTTCCCTACAATTCTCTACATCACAAATCCTTTGTCACTCACCATAAGCCATCCACCTATCTAGACACATCCTCTTCCTCAATTCTTTGCACTAGGAGCATCTAAGGAGAACAAGGATCAAGCACTAAAGAAGGAGGCCCAAGGGTGATTTCATTATCATTTACTTGTTTTCTATTTTATTGCTACTACGTGTAATTAAAACCCTAATCTGGGGGAGTGATTTGATAAACATTTGGTTGTGGGTATTTACTTATGTTTTGTAATGAATCTCTATATATGTTCTATTTATTAATTCATTAGATTCTATTCATTATGTGATTGACTTGTATATCCACTTGTTAATTACAATCTTGTTTAGAATTACATGTTATGCAATCATTCTTGGATTGACACCCTTGAGTGATTAAGAACCTAATAAATAGGATAGATTAGTGGAGGGTATATCAACCACACTAATCTAAACCTAAATTGGTTAACATGTAGAGATTGGTCCATTAAAGTGGCTTGAAAAGCACTACCCATACCCACTTGCTACTCAATCAATTCCCTAGCATCTATATTAATTGTTTACATCCATTTTCCTTATCAAGATTGTGAGTCTTCTATTTTTCATATCACCATATTTTTAGTTAGGTTTATTTTATATGTATGCTTGATGGTTTGACAAACCATACACTCATTCATTCATTTATGATTTATTTTATTGCTTATAGATTAGCTAATTAATTCAATATATTACTCTAATTCCCTATGGAAAGAATCTTAAGCTTACCACTTTACTAATTTTCAAAACTTAAAATATATTGCGTAAAAATTCATTTTATAAACATTCTTTTGGTAATTCGCAATTTGGTAATGACACAAAAAGCGATTCATCAAATTTATGCTTGAAATACCGGTGAGTTGTTTGTGATAGTGAATTTTTGCTTGAATGACCATATTTTATCCACATGGATTGTGATGATGACTCTTGAAGAATTTACATTCATATATCTCTTGAGTTGATTATGAGCGTATAGGATATTCTTAAGGCACTTGATTTAATTTTTGGGATAAATTTTAAAATGGACATTGATGTGTTGTTAAACTCTTTGATTGTGGATGTATGTTGCGCCAAACTTACCGTTATATACCCAAAAGACATTGAGGACAATGTCTAATTTAGGTTTGGGGGTGTATGTGCAACATCATCTCTTGTTTGCAAATTTTGTGCAAATATTTTGAGCCTAAATTTTTCAAAATATTTCGAAAATCTTGTGAAAATGCCATGCTTGAGCATATTTTGCTTGTTGAGATTGTGCCTTTGTGTGTGCGAGTAAGGAATTGTGTATCTTTGCGTTGCTTAGTTTAGATTAACTTCATGCCATTTAGGGTTGCATTACTCAAAGCGTGTTAGTTCTTTTTGTTAGGATTATGCTCAATAGCAAGAGTGTAATATTGTAATTAACAATCTTTTTCATATTAATAAAGTGATTTTTGTTTTAAACAAATCTTATAGCATTTATAGTTTAATAATTGTCAAAGTAAATAATCATAAGGTCTAAAGACTATGAGAAAAGAAGAATTGTTCATACATCTGGATATGTATGTGGTAGACACAATTCTTTAGTTAGTCTTGAATATTGTTCACAACTTAAGTTAAAGGTTGGGCACCTTTATCTTGTTAAAGTTGTAGAATTCTTTTGCTAGCATTTGAGTGGGATCAAATGAGATATGATGAGTCTAAAATCATCGGAGTGTCTTCGAGCAAAAGAATCTAGTGCACTGGGTGCATTGAACTGGATCACAATGAAATACTTTATCTATAACCGTTAGTAGATAAAAGTAATTTCATTATCAGGACAATCAGAGAGACTATCTTAATCCTGAGATAAATGATGGACTTATGGTTGCAAGTGATATCATTTGAGTTATCAATGAGTATGATTATATCGCATAGTCTATCCTCGATAGTTTGGTGATATTCATTTGTTAATCGATAAAGGACTTCATTTATAGATATGGACATCGTGGCTCCATTTGTCGAATGTGAGTATAATATCATCATATGGATGTTTTGAGGTAATTGGATATTAAATCTCAACGTTGAGTTTTCGATAGTGTCTATTGAAAACATGGCTTCTGGACAAGTCAAAATATCCAAGTTCCAAACGTGGTCATATGAGTAAATATGGTAACTTGGAGAGTTATAGGCGGTCTATGAACTCTTGGCGATTACTGATATTAATCACGAGGATACACTATCTCCAATATGATTTTCTAGGGTATGAATGAGGAAACATCTTCCTTTTCTGTCTTTATTTAACAATTCAATTTTAGCTCTTTAGTGGAATGAGTTAAAATTAATGGATCAGACCTAAGTGAATCTTTTGTTGATTGTGATTAGGTTATGTCTATTGAAGCTTAAATTTAGATAGCCCGCCAAGATCCCCAATCCACACGGACTTGCATGGATCACTTGATATATTCTACCGGACCAATTTAGGGTCCATCTAGAATTGCATTTAATATATTAAGAATATAATTTGCACATTATTTATGTAATGGGCTGCTCAATTATATTTATATATTAATGGATGACATGTGGGCTTGTTTCTTTTAGTAAGAATGAGTCTAGTTCACATGTGGGCTTTTTATTTAAAGTCCTATGGATTAAATGAAATAAGAAAATAATATTAGGCCCAATATCTTATATGGGGCGGCAAGGTGACTTAATAACCTTAAATATTATTTTGTTTTCATTGTTTAATTAAATAAGAATTAATTAATTTATTAATTAATTGTTTAATTAAGAAACAAATCTTTTCTGATTAGGAAATATGATTCCTATTGGTATACTATTGGTAGTAGTATACTTAAATTAAAAGACTTGTTTGACAAGGAAATAAATAATTAATTTTATTTATTTAATCAAATAAGAAGTCTTTTTATTTTAGTCAAATAAGGAATAAAAGATTTATGAGTTTGATTAGGGTTTGGAAGTCTCAAACAAAATAGGAATTAGGGTGCAATTCAAACTTTTTCTTGCTAGAGAATTGCGGCAACCCTAATCTTTTTTTAGTAGAGAATTCGGCCACCCTTAAAAGAAAAAGAAGAGAATTTCGGCCAGCAAGGGTTTTGTGTGCAGAATTTTTATTTTTCTTCTTCTTCTCAACTCATAGATAGAGAGCTTTTATTCTACTAAAAACAAAAGGAAACATAGATTATTCTTTGATGGTATTCTATTTGCTTACTCTTCAATAAGCTTGTGAATACTACATCGATCAAGGTTCACGCGAGTTTCGATCACAAGATTGAAAACTCAAAAGTGACCGGAATAATCTTAGGTTTCTCTTGATTGTTTTTGTGACTAACGAATCAGAGAAAAGTTTGTTTTATCCAATCACAGGCTTGCAATTCAAAGAAGAGGGAAACCACGCTCCTAGGTGATCCACGTTTGTGCTAGGATTGAAGATCTTGGGGATTACCATCGACGTAAGTCAATCGGATCACGCGACAAGAGGTATTCATCTTTTGTTATTTATTATATGTCTTTAATTAATCAAAAGGGTTTAAGGTTCATAAAAAGGAAAAATTTTAAAAGCTACTAAAACTATTTTTTTTAGTCTCGCTTCCGCTGCGGGTATATTTTTCCCTACAATTGGTATCAGAGCCTAGGTTAAACCCTTTTAATTAATTAACGTATATATACGTTGATCAATTTCTTTTTATTGTGATTATGCATGTTTTAGAAAGAGATGGCACTCTAGGTATTCGCATATATAATTACATGTGATGTATGGATTTATATATGTTTTATGTGGTTTGTTATTGCTCGATTTTGGTCCTAGATTTTCTATGTAATTTTGATTTCGGAATTGTAACAAGAAGGGTGGTCTATCATCGCCATAATTCCTTCTTGGTAGTTGCTATTTTTTTTTTTTATGTATTAAATATTGCTGCAGTTTTTTTTAATGTATTAAAAATATAGTGCAGTATTTTTTTACTGCTGTGATTAAAAAAATAAAATAAAAATTTCTGCAGTATTTTTTATTTGTTTAAATTAAATTGTAACACGTTCTACATCGAAGAATCGAAGACGTGAAGCAACCGGAACCGAGAACGAGCACCGTGCGCACCCTAGGAGTGGATTGGGCTGCGCATGGCAAGCCCAAAGCTTGGTGGGCTGCGCACGGCAGCCTTGCAAAGCCTATTGGCAGCCCCTTATGTGGGGTTGTGGGCCGTGCAATCCCAAGGTGGGAGGCCGAAGGATGAGTGTATGGTTGATGGGCCACTTGAAGATCTTGTATTCCAAATTCATTGTAATTTACTTGTTTTTCTAGGATGGGCCAAAATTGTTGCTATTTATTTTATGCTTAAATATTACAATATTTGTTATTGTATGATAACATGACATATAGAATAGGAGTGTCACTCATATATCTCTTTTGGTATGAACATGCATTGAATGATTTAGGTATCTAAATTGGCATCTAGATAACTTGGTAAATCATTCTATGAGATTTAATCACACGCCTTAAATAATTGAGTGGGAGAAGGTGTTTTTGTAACACCTATGGCCTCCAAGGTTAGTTGAGCTTAATTATTTATTGGTAATCCCCCCAAGGGGCGTCCATGAATGGAATTTAGCAATATACTTCCTTACAAGGATAGACTAGACAATGGACTCAAACGAGATCTACTCCCCAAGGAGGGATTTTCGTGAGAGAAAGTTGAGGGTCGATATCTTGGTAGCACACTCAATGTAATTTTATTGATATCCTCCCAAGAGTTCTTGTCATTAAAATTGCAAGGCTAAAATTGAAAACGCTGGTTGTTATGTTAACAATTAGGTGGGACCTAGTCTAACTAGTAAATGGTGCGAACTCCCAAAGGAGGCGTAACATTTATGGGTGTTAGATCACCGTTGAATTTTTATGATTGAGTTATTCATTTAATTCAAGATAAATATTTAAAGTGCTTTATAATGATTATTTACTTATATATGTTTTGTTTTTATTCAGAAATCATGACCCCATCACTTATGAACATCCTGAAAGATAACACCTTAACTGGAGATAATTATGTAACATGGAAAAGGAAAATTGGGTTGTTACTGCAAAGTGAAAAACATAAGTTTGTTCTAACTACTCCTAAACCACCTGCTCCTAATATTGAATCAAGCATAATGCAAAGAGATGAGTTTGAGCAGTGGAAGACTTCAGATGATATGGCCAAATGTTATATTATGGCCACTATCTCCGACGTGTTGCAACAGCAGCATGAAGGAATGGAGTCCGCTGCTGATATAATGATGTCTCTAGAGGAGATGTTTGCTATAAAGTCCAGGACGACTAAGAGAGAGGCAGTGACTGCTTTTATGAATCTTAGAATGAAACCTGGACAGGCTGTGAAGGATCACATGATGAAAGTCATAGCACATCTCAACATTGCTGAACTGCATGGCGCTGAGATAGATGGTGAGACAAAAATTGATATGGTTGTCAATTCATTGTCAGATTCCTTTGATCAGTTCAAATTGGACTACACTATGAACAAAAAGGAATACACCTTACAGAGCCTAATGCAAGATGTTCAAAGTGCTGAAAAGATCCTTGTGAAAGGCAAAGGTCAAGAGATTCATATGGTTGGTAAAGTTGCTACTGTTAAGGCCCGTCAAAAGGTCAAGAAACAAAAGAAGAAAAAGCAACTTGGGCCTACCAAGAAGGAGACCAAGAAAGTAACCAAGATCAAAGGGAAATGCTTCCTTTGTGGTGAAAAGGGACATTGGAAGAGAAATTGCCCAAAGTCCCAGAACAAGAAGGAAGAAGGTAATTTGAATTATCTTGAAACATGTTTTTTGGCTGATTCTACAGATTCTTGGATCATAGACTCAGGAGCCACTAATCATGTTTGTTATTCCTTGCAGGGGTTCCAAGAAAGGAGAAGGCTGAATAAGAATGAGATCAATTTGCGCTTAGGCAACGGAACGTTAGTGTCTGCAAGTGCAGTGGGAGATATTAGAGTTTGTTTGGATTCTAGAAGGCATTTAGATTTAATAGACGTTTATTATGTACCTCAATTCAAGAGGAATTTAATTTCAGTTTCTTGTTTGAATAAATTTGGATATTCGGTTACTTTTAATAAAGTTTTTATTATTAGTAAGAATGACAAAGTTATTTGCAAAGGTACATTGGAAAACGGTCTATACTTTTTGCATAGAAATATCTCTCACTCGTTAGACACAGAAATAACGGAACCTAATCATAAAAGAGTAAAATTATCAACAGATGAAACCTACCTTTGGCATTTACGCTTAGGTCATATTAACCTTAATAGGATTAAAAGATTGGTAAGTGACGGACCTTTGAGTGACTTAAAGGTTGATGATCTACCAACTTGTGAATCTTGTTTGGAAGGTAAAATGACCAAAAGGACGTTCTCTGCCAAAGGTGCCAGAGCCACTGAATGTTTAGGATTGATACACACTGATGTATGTGGACCTATGAGCATTCAAGCTAGAGGTGGATATGAGTACTTCATCACTTTCACAGAAGATTACTCAAGATTTGGCTATGTGTATCTCATGCGACATAAGTCGGATGCTTTTGACATGTTCAAAGCATTTAAAGCTGAAGTGGAAAATCAGCTTGAGAAACACATAAAAATCTTGAGATCTGATCGTGGTGGAGAATATCTATATGGTGAGTTTCAGCAATATCTTATTGACAATGGGATAGTTTCTCAGTTTTTTGCACCAGGTACACCTCAACAAAATGGGGTAGCAGAAAGGAGAAATAGAACTCTTTTGGATATGGTTAGGTCTATGTTGAGTTATTCAACACTTCCTATTTCTTTTTGGGGATATGCTTTACAAACTGTTATATACATTCTAAACGATGTACCATCTAAGTTTGTTCCTAAAACACCGCATGAGTTGTGGACTGGGCGCAAGCCTAGTTTACAACACTTAAGGATATTTGGTTGCCTGTGCATGTGTTAAAAGGAAAGACAGAAAAGATGGAGTCTCGTTCGGAAACATGTATATTTGTAGGGTATCCAAAAGAAACTAAAGGATATTATTTTTATAGTCCTTCAGATCTTAAAGTATTTGTTTCGATAAATGCTAAATTTCTGGAAAAGGACTATATGAATGATTTTGTGCCTAGAAGTAGAATTGTCCTGAATGACATGTCAGGAGATACAATTCCACGAGAGGTTACACAACCAAACCCAATTGTAAGTTCTGATCCAACACAAGGTCAACAACCTACCATTCCTCGTCGTAGTGGGAGAGTTAGAACACAACCCGAAAGATACATCGGTTTGGGAGAATCAGTGGAGAATCTCCCGGACGACGATGATCCCTATACGTACAAGGAAGCTATGGAGGATGTTGATAGTCGCCATTGGCAAAAGGCAATGCAATCTGAGATTGAATCTATGTTCGATAACAAAGTCTGGTCCCTTGTAGACTTGCCTAAAGGGATAAAACCCATTGGGTGCAAGTGGGTATACAAGAGGAAAAGAGGTATGGATGGAAAGGTGGAAACCTTTATAGCTAGATTGGTAGCTAAAGGGTACACAAAGAAAGAAGGTATCGATTACGAGGAAACCTTCTCTCCTGTGGCCATGCTTAAATCCATTAGGATACTCTTATCCATTGTAGCATCTTTAGATCTAGAGATTTGGCAAATGGACGTCAAGACAGCTTTCCTTAATGGAAGTCTTGACGAGAGCATCTACATGATGCAACCAGAAGGATTCATTGAAAAGGGCCAAATGGAAAAGGTATGCAAGTTGCAGAAATCCATATATGGATTAAAGCAAGCATCCAGATCCTGGAACATAAGGTTCGATCAAGCTGTCAAAGGTTTTGGATTTATTCAGAATCTTGACGAACCTTGTGTATACAAAAGGATTAAGGGCGACAAGTTGGTTTTCCTGATTCTTTATGTTGATGATATACTACTCATCGGAAACGATGTAGGTGTACTGACATCAGTAAAAGAATGGTTAGCAAAACAATTTGATATGAAGGACTTTGGAGAAGCAAGTTTTATTCTAGGTATCCAAGTTATAAGGGATAGAAAGATTAGAACGATTGCATTATCCCAAGCTTCATACATAGACAAGATCTTGTCTGGGTTTTCCATGCAGGATTCCAAGAAAGGTATGTTACCTTTCAGACATGGAATCAAGCTTTCTAAGGAACAAGTTCCTAAGAATGAGCATGAAGAGCAATTCATGAGTAGAGTTCCATATGCCTCGGTAGTTGGTAGTCTCATGTTTGCAATGCTCTGTACTAGACCAGATATTTGTTTTGCTGTTGGCATAGTTAGCAGGTTTCAATCGAAACCTGGTCTTGATCACTGGACGGCAGTCAAGCATATTTTCAAGTATCTTAAGAGAACGAGAGATAATATGCTTGTATACTCTAGAGGGGATTTAATTTCCGTTGGGTATACAGATTCTGATTTTTAATCAGATTCTGACTCCAGAAAATCCATATCAGGGGTTGTGTTTACTATTAGAGGAGGAGCAGTTATATGGATGAGCATCAAGCAATCATGTATTGCTGATTCCACCATGGAAGCTAAGTATGTTGCTGCATGCGAAGCTGCCAAAGAGGCTGTTTGGCTCCGCCAATTCTTGATTGACTTGGAAGTGGTTCCTAGTGCGAATAAGCAGATCACTATCAACTGTGACAACAGTGGAGCAGTGGCTAATTCGAAAGAACCAAGAAGTCACAAGAGAGGTAAACACATTGAAAGAAAATATCATCTTTTAAGGGAGATTGTTCAAAGAGGTGACTTGACGATTACCAAAATCGCGTCAGCAGAAAATCTAGCAGATCCCTTCACAAAGGCTCTACCTCAGAAGAGTTTCGATGGGCACCTAGAGAATATGGGCTTAAGAGATATGACACATTTGCTATAGCGCAAGTGGGAGATTGTTAGGATTATGCTCAATAGCAAGAGTGTAATATTGTAATTAACAATCTTTTTCATATTAATAAAGTGATTTATGTTTTAAACAAATCTTATAGCATTTATAGTTTAATAATTGTCAAAGTAAATAATCATAAGGTCTAAAGACTATGAGAAAAGAAGAATTGTTCATACATCTGGATATGTATGTGGTAGACACAATTCTTTAGTTAGTCTTGAATATTGTTCACAACTTAAGTGAAAGGTTGGGCACCTTTATCTTGTTAAAGTTGTAGAATTCTTTTGCTAGCATTTGAGTGGGATCAAATGAGATATGATGAGTCTAAAATCATCGGAGTGTCTTCGAGCAAAAGAATCTAGTGCACTGGGTGCATTGAACAGGATCACAATGAAATACTTTATCTATAACCGTCAATAGATAAGAGTAATTTCATAAAGTATTTCATTATCAGGACAATCGGAGAGTCTATCTTAATCCTGAGATAAATGATGGACTTATGGTTGCAAGTGATATCATTTGAGTTATCAATGAGTACGATTATATCGCATAGTCTATCCTCGATAGTTTAGTGATATTCATTTGTTAATCGATAGAGGACTTCATTTATAGATATGGACATCGTGGCTCCATTTATCGAATGTGAGTATAATATCATCATATGGATGTTTTGAGGTAATTGGATATTAAATCTCAACGTTGAGTTTTCGATAGTTTCTATTGAAAACATGGCTTCTGGACAAGTCAAAATATCCAAGTTCAAAACGTGGTCATATGAGTAAATATGGTAACTTGGAGAGTTATAGGCGGTCTATGAACTCTTGGCGATTACTGATATTAATCACGAGGATACACTATCTCCAATATGATTTTCTAAGGTATGAATGAGGAAACACCTTTCTTTTCTGTCTTTATTTAAGAGTTCAATTTTAGCTCTTTAGTGGAATGAGTTAAAATTAATGGATCGGACCTAAGTGAATCATTTGTTGATTGTGATTAGGTTATCTATTGAAGCTTAAATTTAGATAGCCCGCCAAGATCCCCAATCCACACGGACTTGCATGGATCACTTGATATATTCTACCGGACCAATTTAGGGTCCATCTAGAATTGCATTTAATATATTAAGAATATAATTTGCACATTATTTATGTAATGGGCTGCTCAATTATATTTATATATTAATGGATGACATGTGGGCTTGTTTCTTTTAGTAAGAATGGGTCTAGTTCACATGTGGGCTTTTTATTTAAAATCCTATGGATTAAATGAAATAAGAAAATAATATTAGGCCCAATATCTTATATGGGGCGGCAAGGTGACTTAATAACCTTAAATATTATTTTGTTTTCATTGTTTAATTAAATAAGAATTAATTAATTTATTAATTAATTGTTTAATTAAGAAACAAATCTTTTCTGATTAGGAAATATGATTCCTATTGGTATACTATTGGTAGTAGTATACTTAAATTAAAAGACTTGTTTGACAAGGAAATAAATAATTAATTTTATTTATTTAATCAAATAAGAAGTCTTTTTATTTTAGTCAAATAATGAATAAAAGATTTATGAGTTTGATTAGGGTTTGGAAGTCTCAAACAAAATAGGAATTAGGGTGCAATTCAAACTCTTTCTTGCTAGAGAATTGCGGCAACCCTAATCTTTTTTTAGTAGAGAATTCGGCCACCCTTAAAAGAAAAAGAAGAGAATTTCGGCCAGCAAGGGTTTTGTGTGCAGAATTTTTATTTTTCTTCTTCTTCTCAACTCATAGATAGAGAGCTTTTATTCTACTAAAAACAAAAGGAAACATAGATTATTCTTTGATGGTATTCTATTTGCTTACTCTTCAATAAGCTTGTGATTACTACATCGATCAAGGTTCACGTGAGTTTCGATCACAAGATTGAGAACTCAAAAGTGACCGGAATAATCTTAGGTTTCTCTTGATTGTTTTTGTGACTAACGAATCAGAGAAAAGTTTGTTTTATCCAATCACAGGCTTGCAATTCAAAGAAGAGGGAGACCACGCTCCTAGGTGATCCACGTTTGTGCTAGGATTGAAGATCTTGAGGATTACCATCGACGTAAGTCAATCGGATCACGCGACAAGAGGTATTCATCTTTTGTTATTTATTATATGTCTTTAATTAATCAAAAGGGTTTAAGGTTCATAAAAAGGAAAAATTTTAAAAGCTACTAAAACTATTTTTTTTAGTCTCGCTTTCGCTGCGGGTATATTTTTCCCTACACTTTTCTCTTGATGTTAGAGTGAATATTCAATTGTGCATGAATGTTAGGAATTAATAGTGGAGACTTCCCGTGAGGTTCACAAACACGGCCTTAAAAAGCGTATTTGAGGGAAAGTTTTCACTCTTTAAACACTCATTCAAACACACATGTTATGCATTTTTAAAATGTCTCATTCGCACTTAAATGTTGTTTGCCATAGAACATATGGACTGCTTGTGGATGCCTTGATTGACTTTGTGGACAAACCTTGAGAGACGAATTTAGGCAATGCATGTAAAAAACCACCAAATTGGCCTAAATACTTCCTATCCCTCTAATGTGTGTGCTCCATAGCCCATTTGAAGCCAAACACAATTAAGATTTTCATTCATGAACCACATCAACATAAACCATATAGCCTAAACACTAGACTTACTTTGTACCAAATGGTTTGCTAAGGCTTAGGGGTTGAGCGTAAGCTTTGAGGAGTATCAAAATGTAAGGTGTGTACCTAGGCAAATATGTATGTGCAAATTCATAAAAGATAAAATGCAATGCTTGAAAAGAAAAAGAAAAGACAAGCAAAGAAAAGGAAAGAAAAGCATAGCAAAAGAAAGAAAAGAAAAAGAAAAAGAAAATGAATGAGGCACTAAGTGCCTAGATCAATTTTGTGAAATTACATGAGCTACTCAATGAAAATTAAGAGTAGAAAAATGCACAAAATAAATTGTAAGCTGATTGAACCAAATTGGTATGATTTTGGCCCTCACTTCCTTCTCTTTTTGCTTGATTCTCGGACAATATCCCATGATTTAATGGTGTGAATTAAGTGTTTTCAAGTATTTATAAAGTTTAGAGGCATTGGAGTAATATTGGTGGCAAAAGGGGCTGAAATTGTAAAAAGTGTGTACAGATCATTCATCTTCAAATAGGCATATCTCTCTCTTCAGATCGAACCATATTTTGGATTACATATATTCGGAAAGCCCCGGAAGTCTACTTGTAGGGAAAAATAACGTACCCGCAGCGGAAGCGAGACTAAGAATTAGTTTTGAGTAGCTTTTAAAATTTTTCCAATTTTATGAACCTTAAACCCTTTTGATTAATTAAAGATATATAAAGAAGTAATAAAAGTTTAATACCTCTTGTCGCGTGATCCGATTGACTTGCGTCGATGGTAATCCGCAAGATCTTCAATCCTAGCACGAACGTGGATCACCTAGGAGCGTGGTCTCCCTTCTCTTTGAATTGCAAACCTGTGATTGGATTAAACAAACTTTTCTCTCTTGTTCGTTAGTCACAAAAACAATCAAAAGAAACCTAAGATTATTCCAGTCACTTTTGAGTTCTCAATCTAATGATCGAAACTCGCGTGAACCTTGATCGATGTTGTATACACAAGCTTATCAATGATTAAGCAAATAGTACACCATCAAAGAATAATCTATGTTCCTTTTTCTTTTGTCTTAGTTGAATAAATTCTCTATCTATGAGTTAAGAAGAAGAAGAAGAAAAAATTCTGCACCTTAGCACTAGGGCTGGCCGAAAATTATATGTATACATATATAGGTGGCCGAAATTTTTCTTCTTTCTTTTTAGGGTTGGCCGAATTCTCTTCCTAAATTAATTAGGGTTTCCGCAATTTCCAAACAAAATTAATTAGTTTGAATTGCACCCTAATTCCTATTTAGAAAAGATTTCCAAAACCTAATCAAACTCATAAATCTTTTTATTCTCATATTTGACTAAAATAAAAAGACTTCCTGTTTGAATAAATAAAACTAATTATTTATTTCCTTGTCAAACAAGTCTTTCTATTTAATTATACTACTACCAATAGTATACCTTTAGGAAACATATTTCCTAATGAGAAAAGATTTGTATCTTAATTAAATAATTAATTAATTAATTAATTAATTCTTATTTAATTAAATAATGAAAACAAAATAATATTTTAGGTTAATATATAACCTTGCCGCCCCATATGTGTATTGGGCCAAATATTATTTTTCCTATTTCATTTAATCCATAGGACTTTAAATAAAAAGCCCACATGTGAACTAGACCCAATCTTACTAAAAGAAACAAGCCCACATGTCATCCATTAATATATAAATATAATTGTGCAGCCCATTACATAAATAATGTGCAAATTATATTCTTAATATATTAAATTGCAATTCTAGATGGACCCTAAATTGGTCCGGTAGAATATATCAAGTGATCCATGCAAGTCCGTGTGGATTGGGGATCTTGGCAGGCTATCTAAATTTAAGCTACAATAGACATAACCTAATCACAATCAACAAATGATTCACTTAGGTCCGATCCATTAATTTTAGCTCATTCCACTAAAGAGCTAAAATTGAACTCTTAAATAAAGATAGAAAAGGAAGATGCTTCCTCATTCTTACCCTAGACAATCATATTGGAGATAGTGTATCCTCGTGAATAATATCAGTAATCGCCAAGAGTTCATAGACCGCCTATAACTCTCCAAGTTACCATATTTACTCATATGACCACGTTTTGAACTTGGATATTTTGACTTATCCAGAAGCCATGTTTTCAATAGACACTATCGAAAACTCAACGTTGAGATTTAATATCCAATTACCTCAAAACATCCATATGATGATATTATACTCTCATTTGATAAATGGAGCCACGATGTCCATATCTATAAATGAAGTCCTCTATCGATTAACAAATGAATATCACCAAATTATCGAGGATAGACTATGCGATATAATCGTACTCATTGATAACTCAAATGATATCACTTGTAACCATAAGTCCATCATTTATCTCAGGATTAAGATAGACTCTCCGATTGTCCTGATAATGAAATTACTTTTATCTACTGACGGTTATAGATAAAGTATTTCATTGTGATCCAGTTCAATGCACCCAGTGCACTAGATCCTTTTGCTCGAAGACACTCCGATGATTTTAGACTCATCATATCTCATTTGATCCCACTCAAATGCTAGCAAAAGAATTCTACAACTTTAACAAGATAAAGGTGCCCAACCTTTAACTTAAGTTGTGAACGATATTCAAGACTAACTAAAGAATTGTGTCTACCACATACATATCCAGATGTATGAACAATTCTTCTTTTCTCATAGTCTTTAGACCTTATGATTATTTACTTTAACAATTATAATATTCAACTATAAATGCTATAATATTTGTTTAAACCAGAAATCACTTTATTAATATGAATAAGATTGTTAATTACATTATTACACTCTTGCTATTGAGCATAATCCTAACACTACTTTCCAGCGGTTTTTACGGATTGTGATTCCGAGTTTCTACAGAAAGTTATGCCCATTTTCGTAGCTGCTGCGCATTCCCTGTCGCCATGGCGACCTCCACTTTCTAGAAGCAGCAAAATGGACGTTTTTCAAGCCATATTTTAGGGGTATTCTTGTCCTTTCATGCCCATTTCATACCCTAGCTTTTCTAACATATAAATACACCATTTTATGCTAACTCTTGACAACTCTTGTTCATCAAGAAACCTCCTTTCTCCACCATTCCTAATCCCTCCATTCTCCTCTCCAATAAACACCTAGATTACTCCACATAAATCATTCCTCTCTTTCCATCTTCTCCATCCATTTCCTTTGTCACTTTCCATTTGACTCCACCTATCTAGACACCTCCTCAACACCCAATCTTTGCACAAGACTCAAGTAAGGAAGCTCAAGGAAGGATCAAGTTTACAAGAGAGACCCAAGGGTGATTTCTCTCCATTTTACTTCCTTTCTTTGTTTGTGATTATGTGTAATTAAACCCCCTTTCTTGGGGGATGATTTGAGACACTTTTGGACTATGAGTATTTATTAAGGCTTTGGATATTATGTTTATTCAATTATAGTTTTATTCACTTTTTAATTAGATCTTGCACTTATGTGATTATATGAGTATTGACACACTTATTGATTACAATATGTTGTAGGATAATTTGTGGTAAAATTGATTAAGTTATTGACACACTTGATTGATTATAGCACATAGTGAATAGGATAGGCTTTTGGAGGGTAGGCCTACCACAATTGCCTAGGCCATTCGATCGTCACTAACCGATCCCGCCGTGACCCCCTCTCCTTAATCGGTTAGGCATTGCGATGGGAAGTTGTTTAGGGTTCATAGTGACGGTCTAAACAACATTTTTGAATGAGATCGGTCCTTAATTGTGTGAATAGTGCATTAATGAAGCCATTGATGAATTGCTCAAAGTCCATTAGCTACTCTATCATTTCCCTAGACTTCTAATTAATTGTTTAATCCATTTTCTTATCTAGGTTGTTGTTATTGGATTCCTATCTATTCATATTCTCTTTACATTTTATTGCTTTTATTTTTCCATGTATGTTTGATGGTTTCTTAAACCATACACAATTCAAACTACCATGATTTACTTTATTTTGTATTTTAGGAATTGTTAATTAATTCGACTAATTACTCTAATTCTCTGTGGAACGAATCCTACTTGCTACTTTACTAATTTAATATCTAAGTGGTGAAAAATCGGTTTCTAAACGAACACATTTAAAACATTATTTTGTTGCGCAAAACGACCGCATCATAAGACTAGACGCCAAAGTGTGGAATATACAAGTTGTAATGAGTAAGTTGTGCTTAATTAGAATGTACGCCTTATTATGACCTTTGGGTGTTTGTAATCAATTCTTCATATTTATTGACTCACCATTCACCTTTGACCGCATTACAACCAAATGAAAGACCTATTTGATCTTTAGGGATGTCCACTTTGGAAATTTTGGTTGATGCATGTTCTTTCCATTCATGGTTTTCAATTCCATTAATGAGACAAATTTTGAGAAATTGTGTTTTTAAAATGATCATGTGCAATTAAATTTGATATCTTGAGCATAAATTCATATTGCATAAGGATTTTTAGTGAAGCCTAGGAATCCGTGTGAAAATGAGAGAATCCGGTGAGGATTAGATGTTGAGGCGAATTATATTCTTGTCCTAATGACATTTTAGTTTTGAAACTTTAGCATCCTGAATGTAGGACTGCGTTGCGTGCTATGTTTACTTAGAGTGGCATGTCTTTAATCTTTATTTAGCATATCTTACATGCATTATTTTCCTAATGAGCACAACATTGGTTTAATCTCTTCACTTTTGGTTTTGCAAATCGAATATTGACTTTTGAGTCTTTTGCAAAGAGTTGGTGCTTTAATGTGATTATTTGATATTTAGACACATGTCCATCGTGTGCTTATATTTGTTTTGCTCGAGGATGAGCAAAAGATAGGTTTGGGGGTATTTGATCAAACCAAAATTGGTATGATTTTGGCCCTTATTTCCTTCTCCTTTTGCTTGATTCTTGGAAATTATTCCGTGATTTAATGGTGTAAATTAAGTGTTTTTAGGAATTTATAGAGTTCAGGGGCATTGGAGTAATTTTTGTGAAATAGGGGTAAAAGAGTAATTATTGAAGGAAGAATTGATGTTATCATGATTATAGAAGAAGTCAGGGGCTGAATTGCAATTGACCAGAATTGCTTGCTGCCATTGAAAGCAAAATGGTGCGTTTTGCATAAGTGGTGGGCTTCTAAGCGCACCCGTGTTCTATTCCTTGCGCAGCCCATATGCAAAGCCCAAGTCAGCAGCCCACTCGATCCAATGAAGAGCTAAGCGAGCCCCTGGCCTTTTTCTGAGCACACCCAGATGAGTCTCAGTGGAGCAAGCCCAATTACACCCCTACTAGTCGCCTAATGCACCCCTAAAGAGATAGCAGCCATGCCACGCAGAGTAAGTGAAATGGTACGTTTCACGTGTCTGATGGCACCCCACGCTTCTGCTCAACGCAACCCTTCAAGCGGCCGTTCACACCGTTTAATGAAACGGTGCGTTTAAAGAGATGGGCCCTTAAACGCACCCCTTGGTCTTGCTATCTGCAGCCCCTTTAAAGACAAATTGGAGCAGCTGTGTGCACCCCACTTGCTTTCTAATTACACCCCACTTTTTAGACAAAAGCAGCAGCTATGTGCACTCCTCACACCTACTGAATGCACCCCATCCTTACTATTCATCTTCTTCTTCCCTCAGCTCACGTGAGTAGCCATGGCCTCCAACTCACCAAACCTTCGCCGGCCAGAAGAGGACTTTCCCCGACCTATCGCCGGTCGAAAACCGCACAGAATTAACGACCAAACGACCAGCTCTCCGGTCTTTCCACTTCTGAGCGTCCAAATGGCTGGAAGTCGGCCACCCATATCACGGCCAAATTGCCCTTTGTCACCTCCAAGCCCATATTGCGACGAAACCACGTAAATCGAGGTCGCGGTTTGCATTCCAAATGGCGACAGGGAGTTGGTTTGGCTCGTGATTCATCGCCATTTAAGGTCGCCCCAAGGTCGCCATTTGAGCAAGCAGCGAACTCTTTGCTGTACATTTCTGATTGGGTGTGCAAATTACAAAATGCACCCCTCTGTTGGACTAAATGGTTATTTGCCATGGTCAGGGGGTGTTTTGGTAATTTGCCACCCGAGACCTAATTTGAAAATCCTACAAATTCATCACATTTTTTCTCTTTTGAACAACTCTTGACTATCAAGAAACCTCCTTTCTCCACCATTCCTTTTCTCTCCCTTTTCTTTTCTACCTAAACTTAACATCTAGATTACTTCTCCTAATCATTCCTTTTCTTCCCATCTTCTCCACAAATCTCCTTAGTCACTTCCCATTGGACTCCACCTATCTAGACACATCCTCATCATCCACTCTTTACACAAGGAGCAATCAAAGGCAAGGAAAGGATCAAGCTTACAAAAGGAGACCCATGGGTGATTTCCTAATCTTTTACTTGCCTTCCCTTTGTTTGTAATATGTGTAATTAAATCCCCTTTCTAGGGTTTTGATGTGAGAATATTTGGATTGGGATTTGCTTAAGCTTTAATATATTTTAATCTCTATTTGTGTTCTATTTATTTTTATAATTAGATTCTATGCATTATATAATTGACATGTATACCCACTAGTTGATTATAATCTTGTTTAGGATAAATTGTTATATAATCTTGATTGGATTGGCAACCTTGATGGATTGAGAACATAGTGAGTAGGATAGATTGTCGGAGGGTATATCAACCACAATAATCTAAGTCGTTAATTGTAACAAATCGATCCCGCCGTGACCCCCTCTCCTTAATCGGTTAGACATTGCGGTGGGAAGTTGTTTAAGGTTCATAATAATGGCCTAAACACATTTTAGAAATCAATTTGTTAACATTTATGAGATTCGTTCACTAAAGTAGCTTGATAAGCATTTCCCGTAATTCATCTGTGATCCCATTAATTCCCTAGCTATTCTCTTAATTGTTAATTCCATTTATCTTATCTATATTTGTTAAGTATTCTTTTATTAGTTTATTAGGTTTATTTTTCATGTATGTTTGATGGCTTGACAACCCATTCACTCATCCATATTTTTATAATTTATTTTATTGCATATAGATTAGTTAATTTATTCAAATAATCACTCTAATTCCCTGTGAAACGAATTCTACTTGCCACTTTACTAATTTTCTATCTAAGTGGATTTTTAAGTGGTTCAAAAAGGTTTTCAAAACGATCACATTTAAAACTTTATTTTGTTGAGTACACAAACGACCTCATCAAAAATAGACATTGATGTGTTAATTACAATCTTGTTTAGAATAACATGTTATATAATCATTCTTGGATTTACACCCTTGAGTGATTAAGAACCCAATAAATAGGATAGATTAGTGGAGGGTATATCAACCACACTAATCTAAACCTAAATTGGTTAACATGTAGAGATTGGTCCTTAAAGTGGCTTAAAAAGCACTATCCATACCCACTTGCTAATCAATCAATTCCCTAGCATCTATATTAATTTGTTACATCCATTTTTCTTATCAAGATTGTGAGTCTTCTATTTTTCATATCACCATATTTTTAGTTAGATTTATTTTGTATGTATGTTTGATGGTTTGACAAACCATACACTCATTCATCCATTTATGATTTATTTTATTGCATTCAGATTAGCTAACTAATTCAACATATTACTTTAATTCCTTGTGGAACGAATACTAAGCTTACCACCTTACCAATTTTCAAAACTTAAAATATATTGCTTAAAAATTCATTTTATAAACATTATTTTGGTAATTCGCAATTTGGTAACGATACAAAAAACGAGTCATCAAAATTGGCGCCGCTGCCGGGGAATTAAAGCGGTTGTTAAATCAATTAACTTTTCTTTGTTTAGTTTTTATTAATTTTTAGTCTTTTAGTTGTTTTTTGTCTTTTAGTTCTTTTTTACTTCTTTGGTAGTTTTTGTTTCTTTTGTTTCAGGATTCTATGGATTTCTTCATGGAATATCTAGGGCCTAGCTACGGGACTCATGGGAATGGCTTCAATTCGGATTGGTGGATGAACCAAGATTCCTTCTCATCATGCCAGATCAAATGCCATAGATGATTAGAGGAAAAATTTCATGGAGGGTCACTTTCGGGAGATTGAGAACATCCGAGCTTCTCAACGAAAGACCATGGAGTTATTCCAATCCGCACAACAAGCACATGAGGAGAAGATGTCCAACCATGTGATCCCTAGTTGGCCGGATCAATCAATAGAATCGGGCTATCCCAAGCAAGGAAGGACAAGGAGCCGTGTGCATGCTCTTGTGCAAGTATTTGAGAAGAATGCGGAAGATGTGGAAGAACCGCCAAGGAACCAAGAGAGAGGCACGAAATTGGAAGAAAGGTTAGCTTTACTTCAAGAGAGATTGGTGGAAACCTCCCAAGGGAAGGAAGAATTGGAGAGAAAAATGCAACTCATGGTAAAGGAGTTGGAAGAAAAGGAGGCCTTGGGGAAGGTGAAGATTGAAGAGCTTGAAGTGAAAAATGAGAAGCTCACCTTGAAGTAAACATGCTCAAAGAAGAAAATGCTACCTTACGGAGGAAGGTAGGAGAAGTCTCCAACAAGAACAAGGAGTTGGAAATACAAGTTGGGAGACTTGAAGTTGAGAGGAATTCCACATCAAAGGAATTCAATGACCTTGCAAGGCTATTTGAAGAATTCGAAGAAGAGTGTGCAAGGAAGACAAGGAAGTTGCTTATGGAAGTGGAGCGGAAGACAAAAGCTTTGGAAGAAACGAAGGAGGCACTTGGTAGGAAGGATGAAGCCCTCAAGATAGCAAAAGTGAAGGAGTGTGACTACATTGTCTATGTAGACAAGGTCGAAAAAGAGGTCAAAGAGCTACAATTGAAGCAATATCAAAGGCCACATAGTCACCAACCAAGAGGGAGTTTTCTTAACCATCCTTCTACTTGCTATTTTTGCTTTCAAAAAGGGCACTTCAAAGCTCATTGTTTTAAATTCCATAAGCACAAAAAATTGAGAGAGTCTAGGAATAGGAAGAGTCCACCTAGAGTTAGGCGAATTTGGGTAAGAAAAGACTTGGTTGAACAAGTTAGACCCAAAAGAAAAGAAAAGAAAAGGGGAAATCTACTCAACTTGTTTGGGTTGTGAAAAAGAACATATTTCCAAACTTGATAAAACCTCCTTTAGTTGATGACACCACTAGCACAAGTACATAATGTAGAAAATTTCTTTTGTGCATTTTTTTTATGCTTTATTTGTTTAGTTTATTTCTTTTGAATAAATGGTGTTCCAAACTCTTGTTGGCAATTGCATGTATTGATTATATTTTGCCGAAACTTTCTAATGTGCTTAGTTTTTGTGTAGATTTTCTATTGCTTCTTGAAGAAGCAAATGTGTTTTACTTGTTCGATAAGCAAGGTTCTTTATCTCTTGGGAAGAAACAAAGTCAACTTGCAAGTCTTGGAGGGACAAGCAAGCCAAGAGTGCTCATAAAAAGGGCGAGGACCTTATCCTAAGGAAGCAGCATTGTGGGAGTTCAAGGTGTGGGAGCACCATGCCACGTCTTGCCTAGACGTTAAATCGTGCGCTTGGTGGGAGGCAACCCATTTAGGTACATTTCTTTTCTAGTTTAAATTTTGTTTTTGGTTTTATTTTATTTTTGATTAGAATAAGGTTGTGAGTTGTTTGTGATAGTGGATTTAGGCTTGAATGATCATATTTTATCCACATGGATTGTGATGATGACTCTTGAAGAATTTACATTGATATATCTCTTGAGTTGATTATGAGCATATAGGATATTCTTGAGGCCCTTGATTTAATTTTTGGGATAAATTTTAAAATGGACATTGATGTGTTGTTAAACTTTTTGATTGTGGATGTATGTTGCGCCGAACTTACCGGTATATGCCCCAAAGACATTGAGGATAATGTCTAATTTAGGTTTGGGGGTGTGTGCGCAACATCATCTCTTGTTTGCAAATTGTGTGCAAATGTTTTGAGCCTAAATTTTTCAAAAATTTTGAAAAATCTTGTGATAATGCCATGCTTGAGCATATTTTGCTTATTGAGATTGTGCCTTTGTGTGTGCGAGTAAGGTATTGTGTATCTTTGCCTTGCTTAGTTTAGATTAACTTTATGCCATTTAAGGTTGCATTGCTCAAAGCGCGCTAGTTCTTTTCTCTTGATGTTGGAGTGAATATTCAGTTGTGCTTGAAGGTTAGGAATTAATAGTGGAGACTTCCCGTGAGGTTCACAAACACGGCCTTAAAAAGCATATTTTTGAGGGAAAGTTCTTACTCTTTAAACACTCATTCAAACACACATATTATGCATATTTAAAATGTCTCATTCGCACTTAAATGTTGTTTGCCATAGAACATATGGACTGCTAGTGGATGCCTTGATTGACTTTGTGGACAAATCTTTAGAAATGATTTTAGGCAATGCATGTGAAAACCACCAAATTGGCCTAAATACTTCCTATCCCTCTAATGTGTGTGCTCCATAGCCCATTTGAAGCCAAACACAATTAAGCTTTTCATTCATGAACCACATCAACATAAACCATATAGCCTAAACACTAGACTTACCTTTTACCAAATGGTTTGCTAAGGCTCAGGGGTTGAATGTAAGCTTTGAGGTGTATTAAAATGTAAGGCGTGTACCTAGGAAAATATGTATGTGCAAACACATGAAAAAGATGAAATGCAATGCTTGAAAAGAAAAAGAAAAGACAAGCAAAGAAAAGGAAAGAAAAGCATAGCAAAAGAAAGAAAAGAAAAAGAAAAAGAAAATGAATGAGGCACTAAGTGCCTAGATCAATTTTGTGAAATTACATGAGCTACTCAATGAAAATTAAGAGTAGAAAAATTCACAAAATAAATTGTAAGCCTAGACGCCTAAGTGTGGAATATGCAAGTTGTAATGAGTAAGTTGTGCTTAATTAGAATGTATGTCTTAGTGTGACCTTTGGGTGTTTGCAATCAATTATTCCTATTTATTGACTCACCATTCACCTTTGGCCCCATTACAGCCAAATGAAAGACCTATTTGATCTTTAGGGATGTCCACTTTGGAAATTTTGGTTGATGCATGTTCTTTCCATTCATGGTTTTCAATTCCATTCATGAGACAAATTTTGAGAAATTGTGTTTTTAAAATGATCATGTGCAATTAAATTCGATATCTTGAGCATAAATTCATATTGCATAAGGATTTTTAGTGAAGCCTAGGAATCCGTGTGAAAATGAGAGAATCCGGTGAGGATTAGATGTTGAGGTGGATTATATTCTTGTCCTAATGGCATTTTAGTTTTGAAACTTTAGCATCTTGAATGTAGGATTGCATTGCGTGCTATGTTTACTTAGAGTGGCATGTCTTTAATCTTTATTTAGCATATCTTACATGCATTATTTTCCTAATGAGCACAACATTGGTTTAATCTCTTCACTTTTGGTTTTGCAAATCGAGTATTGACTTATGAGTCTTTTGCAAAGAGTTGGTGCTTTAATGTGATTATTTGATGTTTAGACACATGTCCATCGTGTGCTTATATTTGTTTTGCTCGAGGACGAGCAAAAGATAGGTTTGGGGGTATTTGATCAAACCAAAATTGGTATGATTTTGGCCGTCATTTCCTTCTCCTTTTGCTTGATTCTTGGGCATTATTCCGTGATTTAATGGTGTAAATTAAGTGTTTTCAGGAATTTATAGAGTTCAGGGGCATTGGAGTAATTTTGGTGAAATAGGGGTAAAAGAGTAATTATTGAAGGAATAATTGATGTTATCATGATTATAGAAGAAGACAGGGGCTGAATTGCAATTGACCAGAATTGCTTGCTGCTATTGAAAGCAAAACGATGCGTTTGGCATAAGTGGTGGGCTTCTAAGCGCACCCGCGTTCTATTCCTTGTGTAGCCCATATGCAAAGCCCAAGTCAGCAGCCCACTCGATCCAATGAAGAGCTAAGCGTGCCCCTGGCCTTTTTCTAAGCACACCCAGATGAATCTTAGTGGAGCAAGCCCAATTACACCCCTGCTGGTCACCTAATGCACCCCTAAAGAGATAGCAGCCATGCCACGCAGAGTAAGTGAAACGGCGCATTTCACGCGTCTGCTGGCACCCCACGCTTCAAATCAATGCACCCCTTCAAGCGGTCGTTCACACCGTTTAATGAAACGGTGAATTTAAAGAGATGGGCCCTTAAACTCACCCCTTGGTCTTGCTATCTGCAGCCCCTTTAAAGACAAATTGGAGCATCTGTGTGCACCCCACTTTTTAGACAAAAGCAGCAGCTATGTGCACCCTTCACACCTACTGAATGCACCCCATCCCAACTATTCATCTTCTTCTTCCCTCAACTCATATGAGCAGCCATGGCCTTCAACTCACCAAAACCTCGCCGGCCAAAAGAGGACTTTCCCTGACCTACCACCGGTCGGAAACCACCCGAAATTAACAGCCACACGATCGGCTCTCCGATCGTTCCACTTCTGGTCATCCAAATGGTCGAAATTCGGCAACCCATATCACTCCCAAATTGCCCTTTGTCGCCCCTAAGCCCAAATCGCGATGAAACCGCATAAATCGAGGTCCCAGTTTGTATTCCAAGGTTGCCATGGCGACAGGGAGTTGTTTTGGCTCCTGATTCGTCGCCATTTAGGGTCGCCCCAAGGTCGCCATTTGAGCAAGCAGCGAACTCTTTGCTGTACATTTCTGATTGGGTGTGCAAATTACAAAATGCACCCCTGTGTTGGACTAAATGGTAATTTGCCATGGTCAGTGGTGTTTTGGTAATTTGCCACTCGAGACCTAATTTGAAAATCCTATAAATTTATCACATTTTTCCACTTTTGAACAACTCTTGACCACCAAGAAACCTCCTTTCTCCACCATTCCTTTTCTCTCCATTTTCTTTTCTACCTAAACTTAACATCTAGATTACTTCTCCTAATCATTCCTTTTCTTCCCATCTTCTCCACAAATCTCCTTAGTCACTTCCCACTGGACTCCATATATCTAGACACATCCTCATCATCCACTCTTTACACAAGGAGCAATCAAAGGCAAGGAAAGGATCAAGCTTACAAAAGGAGACTCATGGGTGATTTCCTAATCTTTTACTTGTCTTCCCTTTATTTATAATATGTGTAATTAAATCCCCTTTCTAGGGTTTTGATGTGAGAATATTTGGATTGGGATTTGCTTAAGCTTTAATATATTTTAATTTCTATTTGTGTTCTATTAATTTTATAATTAGATTCTTTGCATTATATAATTGACATGTATACCCACTAGTTGATTATAATCTTGCTTAGGATAATTTGTTATATAATCTTGATTGGATTGACAACCTTGATGGATTGAGAACATAGTGACTGGGATAGATCCCCTTTCTAGGGTTTTGTTGGAGAGTATATCAACCGCGATAATCTAAACCGTTAATTGTAACGAACCGATCCCGCCGTGACCCCCTTTCCTTAATCGGTTAGGCATTGCGGTGGGAAGTTGTTTAGGGTTCATAATAATGGCCTAAACACATTTTAGAAATCAATTGGTTAACATTTATGAGATTCGTTCACTAAAGTAGCTTAATAAGCATTTCCCGTAATTCATTTGTGATCCCATTAATTCCCTAGCTATTCTCTTAGTTGTTTATTCCATTATCTTTTCTAGATTTGTTAAGTATTCTTTTATTAGTTTATTAGGTTTATTTTTCATGTATGTTTGATGGCTTGACAACCCATTCACTCCTAAGTGTCTTATCCTGAGTGTCTTATCGACTCCTTCAGGTTAGATCGTGGTTTTTGATATACCAAGGGTGAGATCGGAGTTGCATTCCCGGTCAATAACTTCGTATGTTGGAATCACGGTTTGGCTTGTAGCTGGAAAGGTCTGCACACAATAGTGGAATCTACTCCTTCTCGTGAGAAGTAGATAGTAGTTCCCTTAAGGGTTGATTCGGGGCTTGAACAATATGAACGCTCTCTTAATTCCGTAAGGAATGTAGGATTTATTGTTCATTAGAGAATCAATGGTACTTAATGGAAATATATAATTAGAGGGGTATAACGGACATTGTGACCCAGCTCTAATTATGAACTACCAGTGGAGGATCATACCATATCTAATAGCTATATTAATGGACACCAAGAGTTATTGGTTTGTGTAAAAACGTCTACAGTTGAGAGAATGCAACTTCAGGTTTTTAGTGGAATAACACCGAAGTTAATAATCATGAAATATTAATTAAAGAGTTTAATTAATTATTTCTAAGGATTATTGAAGCTCAAAATACTGTGGGTCCATTAGGTCCCCTTGCTAGCCCGGTCGATTTAGGTAACAAGGGTCACGGTTAATTAATTGGATTTTCCAATTAATTGTGTTACGAAAGTGACACGTATTATTTAATTAATGAATAATGGTGATTAAATAAATTAAATAATAAGATTATTTAATTATGTTGTTAATCACTAAATGGAGGGTGTTAGTTGATATTTGATTTAGAATAAAATAAGATAATATGATTATTTTATTTTATTAAATTAAATATTTGAAATTGAATTTAAAAATGTTTAAATTCAAAAATTAATGTTTAATTATTTTTTAAAAGATATGAGATATCTTTATAAAAATTTTATTCAAATTGATTCGGTTGGTTTTTAAAGAGATATATGAGATATATGGTTTTAATTTAAAAAAAATATAAAATTGATAACCGAATCAAAAGGGATCAACTCACACAAATATATTAAAAGGCATCAGGTCTTTTGATAAAAAAGGTTGAAGTTTTGTTTTTGGCAAATATAGGTTTGCGTGAGACAAAAAGAAGACATAGTGAAGTAGTGTGGCCAAATAAAGGTGGCGGTACTACATCATTAAATGAACAAGTGTTGTCCTTTTTTGTGTGTTATTCTCTTCTACCTCCATATCTTGTTTCTGAGTACCGTGACGCGCCCACACGCCGTTACCAGTTCCGGGAGATAGCGAGGAAGATCAAGTGGTTCAAATCAGGAGCAGATCGAATTAATGTGAAGGAGCCTCTTACGTAGGTATGAAATCGTTTCACCTTCTTTAATTGTTTTCGATTATTATTGTACAAATAGGTTTAGTTTATGATTGCATTAAAAATTTTAAAAACCCTTCCGCTGCGCAATCTGTAAACCTAGGTACCTACATAAAGAACGCCGTAAAAAATAGATTATTTACGGCGCGCATATGAGGAACGCTGTAAAAAAAAGATTATTTACGGCTTACCTATTGTGTGTCTTATTTGAAAGTCTTTTAAGACATACTACTCATGCCGTGCATACATTTTTTAGAAACAAGTGAATGACTATTTACGGCATTCAGTGCAAGTCGTAATAGTGATATATAATTTCTCAAAGACGGCACACATTTGAGGAATGCCGTAAAAAAGAGATTGTTTATGGCTCTCATTTGAGGAACGCCGTAATACATAATTTCTCAAAGACGGCATGCATTTGAAGAATGCCGTAAAAAAGGATTATTTACGGCTTATCTATTGCGTGTCTTATTTGAAAGTCTTTTAAGACATACTACTCATGCCATGTATACATTTTTCAGAAACAAGTGAATGACTATTTACGGCATTAAGTGCAAGTCATAATAGTGATACATAATTTCTCAAAGACGACATGCATTTGACGAACGCCCTAAAAAAGAGATTATTTACAGCTTACCTGGTACGTGTCTTATTTGAGAGTCTTGTAAGACATACAACTCATGCATGTATACATTTTTCAGAAACAAGTGAATGACTATTTACTGCATTCAGTGTGCAAGTCGTAATAGTGACACATAATTTCTCAAAGACGGCGTGCATTTGAGGAACGCAGTAAAAAAAGATTATTTACGGCTTACCTATTGCGTGTCTTTCCTAAAATGATGCAATATATGGATCATTTTGTTCGTCCAAAGTCGTTCTCTATTGTGATGAATTTTTTTTCCCAATAAGTTCTTCATAAGGATCAATAACTATTAGTCTTGAGAGGTTTTCTATTATTTTTAAAAAAGAACCGAACCGTCGGAGCCAGAACCGAAACTGTTGGTTTAGAATCGAAAACCAAAATTGCTGGTTCCAAATCGAAAATTGAAACCGCTGGTTCCAAATCGAGAACCTAAACCACCAGTTTCGAATCGAGAACCGGAACCTAGGTCAAGTCTAATTCCGAGTACGATTAACGATTGACTCTTTGATCTGACAATATATGATTTTAACAAAATAGTTTAATTAAATGTTATAATAAATGTTTTTTAGTATCAATTTCTTTATCATATAAAAATAAATTTTAAATTAGTGGAATCGATCTACAAATAAAATTTTGATTGAAAAAAATCAATAAAAATTTAATAACAAGTAAAGGTTGTATATAAAAATTATCCTTTTATTAGCGCATTTGATCGAACCAAAATTGTTACGATATCGGCCCTCAAGTCTGAAAATGAATATAAACGAGTCCTAATATAATCTAGAGGGGGGGTGAATAGATTTTAATCCCTTTTACCAATTTTTCGATATTAATCAAGATTACAAAAATACCCCAACTAGTTAACAAATGAAATCATGTGAAGACAATGCGGAAAGTAAATAACACATGATTTTTACGTGGAAACCCACACGGGGAAAAACCACGGGCTATTAAGTGCGCCACACTAGAACCTCAATCCACTACTTGCAAATACGATTACAATCTAGGTTGACCGCATCACACCTAAGATTACTAATCCGTCTTTGCTACCCACGGGCCTTTAGAAGTGAACCTAGTTCATGCTTGCAAACTACCAACAAGGCAAATACAAGACTTGACTCTAAGTGAAGAGATAAAACAACCTAGTGTGAATATGTGCAATATTCAAGATGCTCAAAATGCAAGATTAGACATTTTAGCTTATCTAGGCATGGATGAACATGTTAGACATCCCTAGATATCATCTCACTAAGTGGTATGCATAAAACATAACAAAATAGACAACCAAAGTCTTATATGCAATATCTACCACAATACAACTCACAAAACACAATAACACAATCTTGAAACTAAGTCAAGTCATAAAGAAGCAATCTTGAAACTAGTCAAGTAATAAAAGAGCAATCTTGTAGAGAAAGAACATGTGAAGTGATGCAAAGATGTTCTAACTACAAGTCATGTAAGCAAAGATGAAAACCCTAAGAGAATCATACTAGAACATGCTAGATGATGAATGAATCATGTAAGAATGATGGGTTTTGATGTTTTGAGAGATAAAAAAGTGTTCTTGATACCTTAGCTTGGAAGCAACTCAAAAGGCTCTCAAAAGTGTAATCTTTCTCTCTAAAAAACGAAGCCAAGGCAAACAAGACATATATATAGAAGAGGCAGAGCAAAACGGCGTCGTTTGAATTAAGAAACGAAACGTCGCAGAAGAACCGCTGCCTTACCGCTGCCAAAGCGGCAGCGGTTGGGCAGCGGTCTTCGCTGCCAAGGCCACCGCTGCCTATAAAATGGCAGCGGTCCGGGAGCGGTCCCGGGAGCGGACTCCACTGTCCGCGAACCGCTGTCCTAGCGCTGCGAAGAAAATCACAGCGGTTCTGGGAGCGGTCTGAGGTAAAAATTGACCTCTATAAAAGCCTTCAAGCAATTTCCAAGGCCAATAAACATGCCAAAGAGTTAACACACAATGATAGAGTGATCATGCATGAAAACTAATATGCAACAACACAAATCACACAACAAACAATATAGAACATAAGATCATAAAAAATGTGTGTGTGTGTGCAACTAAATCTCTTCACATAAAGAGTCAAGATCAAGTGGTTACCTTCCATGAAGCTCTAGAAATCCACAATGAAGTCCTTAATCATTTGAGAAGAAAATCTTCAATCCTAAGCTACCCTTACAAGATTGAACCCCATTGCGGTTTTGTCAACGAAATAAGCCAATCAACAAAGAGGCACTTACAAAGTCTATAACCTTTAGCTTGTTTTCGAGTGTATTTTGGTGTCTAATGGTTCGTTTCTAGTCAATTACAGGCATTATGTGCATTTCGGGCAAAATGTGAGATTTGGTGACAAAAGGGGCTGAAGTTGTAAAAAGTGTGTCCAGATCATTCAAATTCAAAGAGGCATATCTCTCTCTTCAAATAAAATCACATTTTGGTTTATATATATTCGGAAAGCCCCAGAAGTTTTCTTTCTAGTTCTTTTTACGGATTGCGAATCCGAGTCTTCTAAAGGAAGTTATGCCCATTTTAGTAACCGCTGCACAGAAATCGTGAACTACCCGCGAATTGCACTCTCCAGCTCAGCAAAAGGGACGTTTTCAAGCCATTTTAGAGGGGTAATGTTGTCCTTTCATGCCTATTTCTAACCCTAGCCTTCACAACATTTGTTATCAATTCTCTATAAATACACCATTTTTATAGAGAATTGATAACTCTTGACAACACTTGTTCAATCAAGAAACCTCCTTTTTCCACCATTCATAATCCCACCATTCTCCTCTCTAATAAATACTTAGATTACTCCACCTAAATCACTCCTTTCTTCCCACCTTCTCCACCCATTTCCTTTGTCACTTTCCATTTGACTCCACCTATCTAGACACACCCTCAACACCTATCTTTGCACAAGATTCAAGCAAGGAAGCTCAAGGAAGGATTAAGCTTAGAAGAGAGACCCAAGGGTGATTTCTCAATATTTTACTTCCTTTTCTTGTTTGTTATTAAGTGTAATTAAATCCCCATTTTAGGGGGATGATTTGAGAGACTTTTGGACATTGAGTATTTATTAAAGTTTTGAATATTATGTTTGCATAATTATAGTTCTATTTACTTTTTAATTAGATCTTGTACTTATGTGATTAAATGAGGATTGACACACATGTTGATTACAATATGTTGTAGGATTTATTTGTGATAAAATTGATTGAGTTATTGACACACTTGATTGATTGTAGCACATAATGAATAGGTTAGGTTGTTGGTAGGGATATTACCCCGATTGCCTAGGCCATTCGATAGCCACTAACCGATCCCACCTTGACCCCTTTTCCTTAATCGGTTAGGCATTTTGGTGGGAAGTTGTTTAGGGTTCGTAATGACGACCTAAACAACACTTCTGAATGAGATCGGTCCTTGATCATGTAGATTGCACATTAATGAAGCCATATATGAATTGCTCAATTGTCCATAGCTACTCTATCATCTCCCTAGAATTCCTATTAATTTTTAAACCCATTTTCTTATCCAAGTGGTGATATTGGATTCCTATCTCTATTCATTTTCTTTTTATATTTTTGTTATATTAACTTTGCATGCATTGTTTGATGGTTTCTCAAACCATACATTATCCAACTAATCATGATTTATTTTCTTGCACACTAGTTAGACTAACTTAGATTATATAGCAAATCGATTAATCTAACATAATCTCTATGGAACGAATCTTAAGCTTACCGCTTTACTAGTTTTCAAAACTTAAAGTATATTATGTAAGAATTTATTTATAAACATTTTTTGATAATTCGCAATTTGGTAAAGACACAAAAAGCAAGTCATCAAAATGGTGCCGCTGCTGGGGATTGGTTTTTAGATTTTTTGATTTGTTTTATTTCTTTTTGAAGTTAGATTTTTTTTAGGTAGTGTGTCATTTTCGTTATTTTTAGATTTTCTAGTTTTGTTTTCTTTTGTATCTTGTGTTTTCTATTGTTTTTTCTTTTTTGTTTTCTTTTTAGGAACAATGGATCATTTTGACTTGCAAATTGGCAAAATTCAAACGGGACATGGAGTTATTTGCCTCAAGGCACTCGATGGAAGAAAGAGCTCATGACTCGAATTCTTCCAATACGGGGCCGAAGGATGGGAATACCGAGGAGGAAAATCTCATACAAGTAAACTTTGTATGGATGTTTGGAGGCAAGTGCACATAGGTTTTCGATATTAGAAACTTCGTTGAGAAGAATAGAAGTGCACCTTGGAGCTATCATGGAAGCCATGCAAGGGAAAGAGAGCCAAGAGTTCCCAAGTCCACCAATGCTAGAAGAAGCTACCACCATCCCTTGGAATTGTGAGAATGTAGAGCATAATTATGTTCACAATTTTGCTAACAATTCTTCTAGTATTTCAGGTGAAGAAGTAGGAGAAGAGGAGACGAATGATGGAATGGAGGATCTGAAGCCTTATGTCCCTCCTACTATATTTCCAAACCACCTACTCAAAAGAAAATGGAGCAAGTATTTTCTTAAACTCATTGAACAACTTTTTCAAGTGCACATTTACTTGCCTTTATTTTATGTGATTAGGATCACACTGGTAGGCAACAAATACTTCCAAGACCTAATCGCATATAGGCGCATATTCGAAGCCTTGGAATTCGGTTGACTGATCCAAGTAGCATGTCTAGCAGGGACGTAAAACCAAGCGCTTGGTGGGAGGCACCCCACCTAGGTACAATTTCTTTCTTGCTTATTTTAATTAGTTTCATTTCTTGCTTTTTAGTTTTCTTGTTTAGAATAAGGGTGCGATTTGATTGTGATAGTTGATTTAGGCTTTGATGATCACATTATTTTGTCCACTTGGATTGTAATGAGAGCAATTGATGATCTTACATTGATATACATTTTTCCATGATGACGAGTGATTTGGGGGTGTTGATTCATTATTTGAGTCATTTTTCATTTTACTTTTTCAAGTTTTTCTTTAACCTTTGCGAAAGTACCCTGTTTTAAAATTTCTGTAGCCAAATGTTTCATTTAAACTATACTTCTTGGTGGGGAAATAAATTATTTTACCCATGTTGCATTCTTCAATTTTTTGATACGGTTCCAATGGTATAAATAACGTAAAATTCTAGGTGGAGGTTCAAAAGTTATGAATGTTTCTTCAACCAAAGGTCATGGGCGATGCTCTGTTTTGAAAATCTGCATGTGAACCATTTTTAACGTCTGTTTACACATTTTTCCAATTTGAATTTTGAAATGTTTTCTAAATGAAAAGTGTGCATTTGCATATCTATTTTCTTGTGCCAAAATTTGAGAAATATATATTGAGTATTTATGAAAATATGCACTGAAGAGCGGACATAGGTCGATTTCAAAAGTCACAAGCTTTTGGAATTTTATCCTCTATGTTGAGATGGTCTTTTGCATTGTGTTTTTTGTGCTTTGTGTCATGTTAGGTGCGCACCTTTAGGCCGAACTCTCTTGTTTCCAACATTGGGGACAATGTTGAGTTTTGGTTTGGGGGTGTAGCCGTCTTTTTAAGTCGTTTTTATAAGTCTTGAGTCTTTTTATAGTCTAATTTTTCGAAATTGTTCCATGGCAAAATTTTTGAGCATTAAATAGCTTGGGTGTGATGCTTTGAGTGTGTGCTTGTGGTGAGTTTTCTTATGCTTGATGGGCTTGTGATGTAGCTTGTTGTCACTCTAGGGTCTCACTTGCACTTTCGTGGGCTAGTCTCGTCCTCTTTGTGCTTAAGTTAAGGGGACTCGGTGCTCTTGCGCCTTGTTCTAATAGTGAAGATTACCTAGTAAGTTCACAAACACAAGCCTTAAAGAACGTACTTGAGTGTTATCATTTTTTCTAATCTTAAACACTTTTCTCATCATGTGCATCATGTGCCATAGAACATTACATTATATTTTGTGGATTGCTTGATGGACACTTACATTCCCTTGATAGTGGATTGGTTGAGATGATTTTAGGCAATGTGTGTGCATTTGCTACCATATTTAGCCTAAACACTTATCCATGTCCCTAATGTGTGCTCCATAGCCAACTTTGAGGCCAAATACTTACCTTATGAAAAGCATGAAAAGAAAAGAATTGGCAAGCAAAGAAAAGCAAAGAAAAAGAGAACCAAGAAATTAGGCACAAATGGCCTAGAAAAGGAAGAGAACTAAATGAACTACTCAAGTTGAAAATATGAGTAGCATACACATGTATAATTGTGAGCCTGGACACCTTGAAGTGTGAACAATATGTGTGAAACTTGTGGAACTAAAAATTAGAATGTATGCCTTAATGTAATCATTAGGTTCCTTGATATCCAATTTTCCCATTCTTTTATTCACCATAACCTGAGGCCCCATTACAACCAAAGAAAAGACCTTCATGATCTTTAGGATTGTCCATTTTGTACAAATTTGGTTGATGCATGTTCTTTCTAATTCATGGCTTACAATTCCATTCATGAGATCACTTTTCAGGAAATTGCGTTTTTAATGATTATCATGTGCAATCAATTAGTTGCCATATCATGAATTCATATTGCACATGTATGATATTGAGTGAACCTAGGAGTCTTGAAGAAAAGAAGAGAGAATTCGGTGAGGATTAGTATCAAAGCGAATTACATTCTAAACTAATAGCACCTTTTCTTTGAAGCTTTGGCATTTTGAATGTGAGATCACATTGCGTACAATCATATCTAAGTGTGGCACGTTTTTAATCTTTACTTGACATACTATTACATGTTGGAGTCTTCACTATTGCATAACTGTTTTAATCTCTTCATTATTGGCTTCGCACATTGACCATGAGAAGTAATGACTTTTGAAACATCTCGATGAATGTCTTTGGGGGTTGCTTGTGATTGTTTTGCTCGAGGACTAGAAAAAGATTGGTTGGGGGTATTTGATCAAGCGAAAATTGGTTTGATCCTGGCCCTCATTTCCGTTTCTTTTCGCTTGATTCTCGGGCATTTCCTGGTGTTTAATGTTGTTAAAATGAGTGTTTCAGGTTTTATCAGGTTTTAAGAGCAATGGAGATGAAGTGGAGGACTTGTGTGAAAAATGCCTCACAAATGGGAATGAACAGGGCATTTTCGCCACTTAGACATGAGAGGTCGCTACATGGGCGCTATGGCGACAGAGGATTCTCCAAGTCATCAGAAGGTCGCCATGAACCAGGTGGGGTCGCCATGGCGACCACCCTTGCAAGTGGTGACCTAGTGCAATCAAGCCATGGTCGCTACTTAGGGTCGCCATGGCGACCTTGATGTTGCAAGTGGCGACCCCTTTACATTTTGCAGGGTCGCCACATATGGTCGCCATGGCGACCTAGAGGTGCAAGTGGCGACCTCTATACAAATTGGTCATGATCGCCACTTGCTAGATGGCGAAAAAGATGGTTCTCATGGCGACCCTTGCCTGTAACCGTTTTACGCACCAGGGTCGCCATAACGACGAAATAGTGAACAAGGCGCCACATCAGCGAATCAAGCGGTTATCAATACATGTCCAAAAGTGTGTATAAATAGGACGACGATTCTTCTTCAAAGGCATAGAAAATCTGAGAAAGAGATCAGAGAACATATTTGAGATCTAGCTCTTCATCCATGGCACACTATTCCTCATCCTCCATTTCTCTCCTTGAACTCATCTAATCCATCCAAACCTCAACACAAAACCTTGATTACTTCACTACATCATTCCTCATCCCACCATTTCTCCACCAAAATCCTTAGTCACTTCCCACCAAAACACCCACATTCTAAGACATATCCTCTACTTCCATTCCTTGCATCTAGGAGCATAGAGGAGAAGAAGGATCAAGCTTAAAGAAGGTGACCCAAGGGTTATTTCCTTACTATTTACTTCTTTTCATTTATTGCAAATATGTGTAACTAAACCCCTAATCTAGGGGATAGATTTGAGGATCAATTGGTTGTGGGTTTAGCTTAGCTTGTAATAAATCTCTTATGTGTTCTATTCATTCAAATTAATTAGATTCCATTCATTTTAATTAACTTGTATATCACTTGTTAATTGCCATCTTGAGTGGAGTAATTTGTTATATATTCATATGTGGATTGACACTCCTTGTGTGATTGAGAACCCATTGGATAGGATACATTAGTGGTGGGTATATCAACCCTACTAATCTAAGCCTCTAAGTGGTTAACATATTGAGATTGGCACATTAAAGTAGCTAGTTAGCTTACCCACATTCAATTGTTAATCGATCTATTCCCTAGCTATCTCATTAATTGATTTTATCACAATTCTTATCAAGGTGTTGAGCATTCTATTTTTCCTAACATTTTTGTGTATTTTCATTTGAGTAGTTAGCATTGGTGGTTTTAGAAACCACACATCTATCAAACACTATGATTTACTTTATTGTTCAATGATTAGTCAATTTATCTAATTAACACTCCATTCCCTATGGAATGAACTTGCTCACTATTTTGCTATCAAATCACATTTTAAAAAAGGATTAAGTGGCTTAAAAGAGTTTTCAAGAATCAACCAAAAACTATATTATTTTGTTTATTTTGTTGAGTACACAAACGACCTCATCAGGGATCCGACCCAGCCTTTCCCCAGCTACTTATGGACCCCGCCAGCATCTCAATTCATAAGTAACATCCCCAGTCGAAGTACTCGTTAGAGCCTATAACGGGGTCCAACCCCCTCATACCCTGGTCTCCAATAAAGCCCGCAGCACCCCGACACGGAGTTCGACTGAACATCCCGCCACAGTATGAACCCCATAGCACCCCGACTCAGAGCTCCGCTAAGCATCCCGCTATAATACCAGCTAGACATCCCCCACTTCATTAGTAGGATGCCTACTGGCTTACACTTTCTAATATAGCCACCCTGCTAAGCAAAAAGATACCAAGCAGTAAGATTCTCATACCAGAAATTAGAAGCTCCATAAAGACTTATTAAAACGCCGTCATCCAGTCAAAACAGAGGAGGTGTACTCCTTCCCGCCAGAGACTCCTATTTCAAGTAGGTCAACTCAGTCAGAGTCCTTCTAGGAAGGAAAGATTTAATCACGAGATTGACTCCTCCTAGGAAAGAAAGACCGGATTCTACACGTAAAGCTCCGAGATTATCTCCTACAAGGGAGGAAGTCCCGCAATTGCCAAACCCTAGACCGAAATTATAGGAGTGCATGGCAAGCAAACAAGACCTATATATACAGCAGCTAATTCACCGAAAAATGGGATCAAAGAAAGATGAGACCAAAAGATCACCGCCAGAAACCCTACGATCAAGTTCTACTTATCAACATGCACGGGTTCACCATCTCCATTATCCACTGAATCTCCATACCCTACTGTTAATCCTGAATACATAGTTCATATATTTGTAATGCAAAGTAACGATCAATAAAAGACTTATTCTAATCTATTTTCTGGTGTTCCATGTCTTACTTGCTTTGCCTAGGACAGTCGGTATCAAACCACTTGATACCCCTCTGACTAGGGTCAACTTTGGTCTTGGTCCTTGTAAAGTCGTTATTTGGATTTTCACCCCCAGTGACGATTTTTCGATAACAACAACATTGAAGGATTTGAAAGCTCTAGGTTAGAGAATGAAAAAGAGATTCAAAGTTTAAAGGAAGAGAACCTTAGGCTTTCAACACATGTTGACCACTTGAGTAGTGAAGTGGTAAGATCCATGAAGAATGAAGACAAGCTAAGAGATGAGCTAGCTTTGTCTAAGAGGAATGAAGAAGGGTTGAAAAGAGAGCTTAGAGATGCTAGAGATTTGATCACTAAGTTAACCTCAAGCACGGAAACACTCAACCACTTGTTGAGTGTTGGTAAAGGCCCTTGTGACAAAAGAGGTCTTGGCTTTGAAGATGACAAGGAGATTCTCACTCCTAACAAGACCATATTTGTCAAGAGCTTAGGCAAGAAAGAGGCTTCATCGGTGCAAACTCCTAGGAAGAAGATTGATCTAGGACAATGCTCTCATAGTGCACAAGTGAAGGTAGCGTCAAGGAGACAACCTCAAGCTCAAAGAGTTCCTCATGTTAACTTCCCTCAACCTAAAATCCACAAAGGGAAGACACTGATCATGCAAGCTCAATCGTGTGAGAAACATTGTCTTGGATATCAACAACAATGGAGAGATCCAATTCAACAACCAAGACAACCACAACGACAATGGAATGCACCAAAGCATGAACACAGGAATGGTATGGTTCCTAACTTTATTTCCACTTGTCATTTTTGTGGTATTGATGGTCACATTAGACCAAGTTGCTTTTATTACATTAATATGTGTAGAGTTAAAAGCATGATCGAAAAGAAAAAGGCTAGAGCTAGAATGCATGTTCATATAAAGGAAGAAACTCATTTTCGTGATCCTTTATCTTCTAAAGCTCTAGAACCTTTGTCCACTAAGAAGAAAACTATATCACCTAAGTGGATAAGAAAAAATAATGAACCCGCTTGCTACGAGACTAACAAGTCTCATATAGGTTCAACCAAGTCAAATGGACTTGGGAGGTCCATAGGACCTCATACCCTTAATTGATGAAGGGTAGTACTTTTGAACCCATATGGGGAACTCAAGCAAAGAGAGTTTTTGCATACTTGATGCATGCAAAATATTTTAAAGATCTTATGCTTCTTTGTTGATTGCTTGAGTAAGCTTGGTTGCTCACATGTATATATGTTTTCTATTCAATAAGAGTGAACCATGCTTGTATTACAATCCATGTCATATTTATGTTCAAACATGTATTTTTGGACTAGGAGATGTTCATAGGAAGTATGATTTGAATGACCTATAGTTATCTCCATGACATGATGATTCTTTTATAACATGCTAAATGACATATGAAAAGCATGAAATTCAAATGACATGCTAAAATGAAAAAAAAGCATGAATTGATGATTGCAATTTCTTATATGCAAAACTTGTGTGAAAAAGCTTATGAGACTTAAATGATTAAAGGATCTTGTATCCGGTCAAAGGATTTTACAATCCAAATGTCTCTCTTTCTTTATTTGTTGAACATGGTTACTATCATACGGGTTTCATACCTGGAAAAATCAAATAGGGTGCAAAGTCACTCATGCCATGTTTCGCTTATAAAGTTGGATATAGTGTTTATTAAATTGAAAATCAATAAATTCTCTATATCTTTGCTTCTCTCTTGACAATGGTGAAATTGGTTTGAATTTTTATTAGAAACCTTTGTCATTTGTTTTGCCAAATACCATTGTATTGTGGACTTGAATGCTACATTTCTTGTATACAAAGCATTTTTATTTCACACATTTTATCAAAATAAATCTCCATGTTTCTCTCCAATTAATTGAGTAACGTAAGTGACTTATATGAATATGCAAATATCTTGTATGCTACTATCTCTCTTTGCTATGAGTGACCTTGTTGGGTACTACTCCTTTGCCTATATCATGACAAAAAGGGGGAGTAGAATGTGGTAAGGGGAGATGCTAAATTGTTGTGGCAATTTGTGCATATTGGGGAGATTACATATTGAGGGGGAGTAACCCATTGAGGGGGAGCATTGCATTCACATACATTGCATGATGTTGTGCTTAACTTACTTAAATGCAAATGCTTGTTTATTTCACTTGATTAATCTCACATTTATGTGTATTGGAAAATATAGAACCTTGTTTTCAGGGATTGATTGTTCTACAAGAGATTGAAGACTTCAAGATTTTATTTATTATATCTCTTTGTAATGTAGAAAATCATTGTAGACTCGTAGTTTCTATTTTGTTGTGAGGAATCAATATGAGTGGTAGTTTTGTCACGAAATAGCCAAAGGGGGAGATTGTAAGGATTCCCGATTTTTGATTGGCTTATTTCTTGGGCAAACCACATATTGGGGTTGCATGTAAAGGGTAGCTTAGGTGATAGGTGATCATGCTCAATGGCCCTACTCAAGACCTCAAGGATGACAATCACTCCAAAGGTATATCTCTAGTGCTTATTTTTTTATTGAAGAGATTTAGTTGCACACACACACTAGTAATGTTTGCATATGTATGCTTCTCTTTTGTGTGCATTCTCTTCAAATGTCACATTTACACACTTGCACTTTTTGTTGTATCTTGTTGTGTGCTTTTTGTGTCTTGTAATTTATTTCCAGACTTTGTTCGGAAACATCCGTGCATGCACGAACTGTAGGGAAAAATACCATGGTACACGCAGCGGAAGCGAGACTAAAAATAGATTTAGTAGCTTTTAAAAATTTTTCCTTTTATGAACCTTAACCCTTTAATTAATTAAACATATATATATAATCAACAAAAAGAAGAATACCTTTTGTTGCATGATCCGATTGACTTACATCGATGGTAATCCACAAGATCTTCAATCCTAGCACGAACGTGAATCACCTAGGAGCGTGGTCTCCCTTTTTCTTTGAATTGCAAACCTGAGAATGGACAAACAAACTTTTCTTTTCTTTTGTTAGTCACAAAACAATCAAAAAAAGACTAAGATTATTCCGGTCACTTTTGAGTTCTCAATCTAATGATCGAAACTCGCGTGAACCTAAATCGATGTTGTACACACAAGCTTATTGATGAACAAGCAATTAGTGTACCATCAAAGAATAATCTATTCACTCTTTTTTGTTTTTAGTAGAATAAAAATCCTATCTATGAATTGAGAAGAAGAAGAAAATTGAATCAAGCACCACACCCTCAGTTTTTCTTAGTGGCCGAATTCACTACCTCCTTTTCTTTTAGGGTGGCCGAAAATCCTCTCCCAAAAGGACTAGGGTTGCCGCAAAAAACACTCCTAAAATATAGGAGTTTTAGTTGCACCCTAATTCACTTCTAGTTTTAAGACTTCAAATCCTAATACAACTCATTGATATTTTTACTCTTTTATTTGACTAAATAAAAAGACTTCTTATTTGATTAAATAAATAAAATTATTTATTTATTTTCTTATCAAACAAGTCTTTTAATTTTAGTATACTACTACCAATAGTATAACTCTAGGAATCATATTTCCTAATCAGAAAAGATTTGTTTCTTAATTAAACAATTAATTAATAAATTAATTAATTCTTATTTAATTAAAACAATAAAACAAAATAATATATAAGGTTAAATATACACCTTGCCGCCCCATACATACATATTGGGCCATATATTATTTTCTTATTTCATTTAATCCATTGGTCTTTAAATAAAAAGCCCACATGTGAACCAGACCCATTCTTGTAGGGAAAAATTGTACCCGCAGCGGAAGCGAGACTAAAAAATAGTTTGAGTAGCTTTTAAAAATTTTCCAATTTTATGAACCTTAAACCCTTTTGATTAATTAAAGATATAAAAATAAACAAAAGATTAATACCTCTTGTTGTGTGATCCGATTGACTTGCGTCAATGGTAATCCGCAAGATCTTCAATCCTAGCACGAAAGTGGATCACCTAGGAGCGTGGTCTCCCTTTCTTTGAATTGCAAACCGGTGATTGGATTAAACAAACTTTTCTTGATTCGTTAGTCCCAAAAACAATCTAAAGGAACCTAAGATTATTCCGGTCACTTTTGAGTTATCAATCTTATGATCGAAACTCGCGTGAACCTTAATCGATATAGTATATACAAGCTTATTAATGAACAAGAAAACAATATACCATCAAAGAATAATCTATGTTTCCTTTTTGCCTTAGTAGAATAAAAAATCTCTTTCTATGAGTTGAGAAGAAGAAGAAGAAGAAATAAAATTTCTACACATAAACCCCAGGCTGGCCGAAAATCATCAATAGCCTTATATGTGGCAAATTTTCTTTTTCTCTTTCTTAACTAGGGTGGCCGAATTCTTTTACCAAAACCAATTAGGGTTGCCGCAATTATTACTCCTAAAATATTGGAGATTTAGTTGCACCCTAATTCCTATTTTGTTTAAGATTTCCAAACCCTAATCAAACTCATAAATCTTTTATTCCTTATTTGACTAAAATAAAAGACTTCTTATTTGATTTAATAAATAAAATTAATTATTTATTTCCTTGTCAAACAAGTCTTTTAATTTAAGTATACTACCAATAGTATACCAATAGGAATCATATTTCCTATTCAGAAAAGATTTGTTTCTTAATTAAACAATTAATTAATAAATTAATTAATTCTTATTTAATTAAACAATGAAAACAAAATAATATTTAAGGCTTTTAAATCACCTTGCCGCCCCACATGTATATATTGGGCCAAATATTATTTTTCTTATTTCATTAAATCCATAGGACTTTAAATAAAAAGCCCACATGTGAACTAGACCCATTCTTACTAAAAGAAACAAGCCCACATGTCATCCATTAATATATAAATATAATTTAGCAGCCCATTACATAAATAATGTGCAAATTATATTCTTAATATATTAAATGCAATTCTAGATGGACCCTAAATTGGTTCGGTAGAATATATCAAGTGATCCATGCAAGTCCGTGTGGATTGGGGATCTTGGCGGGCTATCTAAATTTAAGCTCCAATAGACATAACCTAATCACAATCAACAAATGATTCACTTAGGTCCGATCCATTAATTTAGGTCATTCCACTAAAGAGCTAAAATTGAACTCTTAAATAAAGACAGAAAAGGAAGATGCTTCCTCATTCATACCCTAGACAATCATATTGGAGATAGTGTATTCTCGTGATTAATATCAGTAATCGCCAAGAGTTCATAAACCGCCTATAACTCTCCAAGTTACCATATTTACTCATATGACCACGTTTTGAACTTGGATATTTTGTCCAGAAGCCATGTTTTCAATAGACATTATTGAAAACTCAACGTTGAGATTTAATATCCAATTACCTCAAAACATCCATATGATGATATTATACTCTCATTTAATAAATGGAGCCACGATGTCCATATCTATAAATGAAGTCCTCTATCGATTAACAAATGAATATCACCAAACTATCGAGGATAGACTATGCGATATAATCGTACTCATTGATAGCTCAAATGATATCACCTGCAACCATAAGTCCATCATTTATCTTAGGATTAAGATAGACTCTCCGATTGTCCTGATAATGAAATTACTTTTATCTATTGACGGTTATAGATAAAGTATTTCATTTTGATCCAGTTCAATGCACCCAGTGCACTAGACTCTTTTGCTCAAAGACACTCCGATGATTTTAGACTTATCATATCTCATTTGATCCCACTCAAATGCTAGCAAAAGAATTCTACAACTTTAACAAGATAAAGGTGCCCAACCTTTAACTTAAGTTGTGAACAATATTCAAGACTAACTAAAGAATTGTGTCTACCACATACATATCCAAATGTATGAACAATTCTTCTTTTCTCATAGTCTTTAGACCTTATGATTATTTACTTTAACAATTATAATATTTAACTATAAATGCTATAATATTTGTTTAAACCCGAAATCACTTTATTAATATGAAACAGATTGTTAAATACAATATTACACTCTTGCTATTGAGCATAATCCTAACAATCTCCCACTTGCGCTACAGCAAATGAGTCATATCTCTCATGCCCATGTTCTCTAGGTGCCCATCGAAACTCTTCTGAGGTAGAGCCTTTGTGAAGGGATCTGCTAGATTTTCTGCTGACGCGATTTTGGTAATCGTCACGTCACCTCTTTGAACAATCTCCCTTAAAAGATGATATTTCCTTTCAATGTGTTTACCTCTCTTGTGACTTCTTGGTTCTTTCGAATTAGCCACTGCTCCACTGTTGTCATAGTAGATAGTGATCTGCTTATTCGCACTAGGAACCACTTCCAAGTCAATCAAGAATTGGCGGAGACAAACAGCCTCGCATGCAGCAACATACTCAGTTTCCATGGTGGAATCAGCAATACAAGATTGCTTTATACTCCTCCATATAACTGCTCCTCCTCCAATAGTAAACACAGCCCCTGATGTGGATTTTCTGGAGTCAGAATCTGATTGAAAATCAGAATCTGTATACCCAACGGGAATCAAATCCCCTCCAGAGTATACAAGCATATTATCTCTCGTTCTCTTGAGATACTTGAAAATATGCTTGACTGCTGTCCAGTGATCAGGACCAGGCTTCGATTGGAACCTGCTAACTATGCCAACAGCAAAACAAATATCTGGTCTAGTGCAGAGCATTGCATACATGAGACTTCCAACTGCCGAGGCATATGGAACTCTACTCATGAACTGCTCTTCATGCTCATTCTTAGGAACTTGTTCCTTAGAAAGCTTGATTCCATGTCTGAAAGGTAACATACCTTTCTTGGAATCCTGCATGGAAAACCTAGACAAGATTTTGTCTATGTATGAAGCTTGGGACAATGCAATCGTTCTATTCTTTCTATCCCTTATAACTTGGATACCTAGAATAAAACATGCTTCTCCTAAGTCCTTCATATCAAATTGTTTTGCTAACCATTCTTTTACTGATGTCAATACACCTACATCGTTTCCGATGAGTAGTATATCATCAACATAAAGAATCAGGAAAACCAACTTGTCGCCTTTAATCCTTTTGTATACACAAGGTTCGTCAAGATTCTGAATAAATCCAAAACCTTTGACAGCTTGATCGAACCTTATGTTCCAGGATCTGGATGCTTGCTTTAATCCATATATGGATTTCTGCAACTTGCAAACCTTTTCCATTTGGCCCTTTTCAATGAATCCCTCTGGTTGCATCATGTAGATGCTTTCGTCAAGACTTCCATTAAGGAAAGCTGTCTTGACGTCCATTTGCCAAATCTCTAGATCTAAAGATGCTGCAATGGATAAGAGTATCCTAATGGATTTAAGCATGGCCACAGGAGAGAAGGTTTCCTCGTAATCGATACCTTCTTTCTGTGTATACCCTTTAGCTACCAATCTAGCTTTAAAGGTTTCCACCTTTCCATCCATACCTCTTTTCCTCTTGTATACCCACTTGCACCCAATGGGTTTTATCCCTTTAGGCAAGTCTACAAGGGACCATACTTTGTTATCGAACATAGATTCAATCTCGGATTGCATTGCCTTTTGCCAATGGCGACTATAAACATCCTCCATAGCTTCTTTGTACGTATAGGGATCATCGTTGTCTGGGAGATTCTCTACAGATTCTCTACAGATTCTCCCAGACCGATGTATCTTTCGGGTTGTGTTCTAACCCTCCCACTACGACGAGGAATGGTAGGTTGTTGACCTTGTGTTGGATCGGAACTTACAATTGGGTTAGGTTGTGTAACCTCTCGTGGAATTGTATCTCCTGACATCTCATTCAGGACAATTCTACTTTTAGGCACAAAATCATTCATATAGTCCTTTTCCAGAAATTTAGCATTTGTCGAAACAAATACTTTAAGATCTGAAGGACTATAAAAATAATATCCTTTAGTTTCTTTCGGATACCCTACAAATATACATGTTTCTGAACGGGACTCCATCTTTTCTGTCTTTCCTTTTAACACGTGCGCAGGACATCCAAATATCCTTAAGTGTCGTAAACTAGGCTTGCGCCCAGTCCACAACTCATGCGGTGTTTTAGGAACAGACTTAGATGGTACATGGTTTAGAATGTATATTGCAGTTTGTAAAGCATATCCCTAGAAAGAAATAGGAAGTGTTGAATAACTCAACATAGACCTAACCATATCCAAAAGAGTTCTATTTCTCCTTTCTGCTACCCCATTTTGTTGAGGTGTACCAGGTGCAGAAAACTGAGAAACTATCCCATTATCAATAAGATATTGCTGAAACTCACCAGATAGATATTCTCCACCACGATCAGATCTCAAGATTTTTATGTGTTTCTCAAGCTGATTTTCCACTTCAGCTTTAAATGCTTTGAACATGTCAAAAGCATCCGACTTATGTCGCATGAGATACACATAGCCAAATCTTGAGTAATCATCTGTGAAAGTGATGAAGTACTCGTATCCACCTCTAGCTTGAATGCTCATAGGTCTACATACATCAGTGTGTATCAATCCTAAACATTCAGTGGCTCTGGCACCTTTGGCAGAGAACGTCCTTTTGGTCATTTTACCTTCCAAACAAGATTCACAAGTTGGTAGATCATCAACCTTTAAGTCACTCAAAGGTCCGTCGCTTACCAATCTTTTAATCCTATTAAGGTTAATATGACCTAAGCGTAAATGCCAAAGGTAGGTTTCATCTGTTGATAATTTTACTCTTTTATGATTAGGTTCCGTTATTTCTGTGTCTAACGAGTGAGAGATATTTCTATGCAAAAAGTATAGACCGTTTTCCAATGTACCTTTGCAAATAACTTTGTCATTCTTACTAATAATAAAAACTTTATTAAAAGTAACCGAATATCCAAATTTATTCAAACAAGAAACTGAAATTAAATTCCTCTTGAATTGAGGTACATAATAAACGTCTATTAAATCTAAATGCCTTCTAGAATCCAAACAAACTCTAATATCTCCCACTGCACTTGCAGACACTAACGTTCCGTTGCCTAAGCGCAAATTGATCTCATTCTTATTCAGCCTTCTCCTTTCTTGGAACCCTTGCAAGGAATAACAAACATGATTAGTGGCTCCTGAGTCTATGATCCAAGAATCTGTAGAATCAGCCAAAAAACATGTTTCAAGATAATTCAAATTACCTTCTTCCTTCTTGTTCTGGGACTTTGGACAATTTCTCTTCCAATGTCCCTTTTCACCACAAAGGAAGCATTTCCCTTTGATCTTGGTCTCCTTCTTGGTAGGCCCAAGTTGCTTTTTCTTCTGTTGTTTCTTGACCTTTTGACGGGCCTTAACAGTAGCAACTTTACCAACCATATGAATCTCTTGACCTTTGCCTTTCACAAGGATCTTTTCAGCACTTTGAACATCTTGCATCAGGCTCTGTAAGGTGTATTCCTTTTTGTTCAAAGTGTAGTCCAATTTGAACTGATCAAAGGAATCTGACAATGAATTGACAACCATATCAATTTTTGTCTCACCATCTATCTCAGCGCCATGCAGTTCAGCAATATTGAGATGTGCTATGACTTTCATCATGTGATCCTTCACAGCCTGTCCAGGTTTCATCCTAAGATTCATAAAAGCAGTCACTGCCTCTCTCTTAGTCGTCCTGGACTTCATAGCAAACATCTCCTCTAGAGACATCATTATATCAGCAGCAGACTCCATTCCTTCATGCTGCTGTTGCAACACGTCGGAGATAGTGGCCATGATATAACATTTGGCCATATCATCTGAAGTCTTCCACTGCTCATACTCATCTCTTTGCATTATGCTTGATTCAATATTAGGAGCAGGTGGTTTAGGAGTAGTTAGAACAAACTTATGTTTTTCACTTTGCAGCAACAACCCAATTTTCCTTTTCCATGTTACATAGTTATCTTCAGTTAAGGTGTTATCTTTCAGGATGTTCATAAGTGATGGGGTCATGATTTCTAAATGAAAACAAAACATATATAAGTAAATAATCATTATAAAGCACTTTTAAATATTTATCTTGAATTACTTGAATAACTCAATCATAAAAATTCAACGATGATCTAACACCCATAAATGTTATGCCTCCTTTGGGAGTTCGCACCATTTACTAGTTAGACTAGGTCCCACCTAATTGTTAACATAACAACCAGCGTTTTCAATTTTAGCCTTGCAATTTTACTGACAAGAACTCTTTGGAGGATATCAATAAAATTACATTGAGTGTGTTACCAAGATATCGACCCTCAATTTTCTCTCACGAAAATCCCTCCTTTGGGAGTAGATCTCGTTTGAGTCCATTGTCTAGTCTATCCTTGTAAGGAAGTATCTTGCTTAATTCCATTCATGGACGCCCCTTTGGGGGATTACCAAAAAATAATTAAGCTCAACTAATCTTGGAAGCCATAGGTGTTACAAAATCACCTTCTCCCACTCAATTATTTAAGGCGTGTGATTAAATCCCATAGAATGATTTACCAAGTTATCTAGATGCCAATTTAGATACCTAAATCATTCAATGCATGTTCATACCAAAAGAGATATATGAGTGGCACTCCTATTCTATATGTCATGTTATCATACAGCAACAAATATTGTAATATTTAAGCATAAAATAAATAGCAACAATTTTGGCCCATCCTAGAAAAACAAGTAAATTACATTGAAATAGAAATACAAGATCTTCGATTGGCCCATCAACCATAAGCCCATCCTCCGGCCTCCCTCCTCGGGATTGCACGGCCACAACCCCACGTAAGGGGCTGCCATGCGCAGCCCATAGGCCTTGCATGGCTGCCGTGCGCAGCCCTCTTGGTTGCAAGGCTGCCGTGCGCAGCCCACTTGATTTCGGGCATGCCAGGCGCAGCCCAATCCACTCCTAGGGTGCGCACGGTGCTCGTTCTCTGTTCCGGTTGCTTCGTTTCTTCAATGTAGAACGTGTTACAATTTAATTTAAACAAATAAATTACTGTAGAAATTTTTTTTTTTTTTATTCATGACAGTAAAAAAAAATACTGCACATTATAATAAATAATACATTAAAAAACTGCAGCAATTTTTAATACATAAAAAAAAATGTCTAGCAACTACCAAGAAGAAATTATGGCGATGATAGACCACCCTTCTTGTTACAATTCCCAAACCAAAAATACATTGAAAATCTAGGACCAAAATCGAGCAATAACAATCTACATATAAAACATATATAAAGCCATACATCACATGTAATTATATATGCGAATACCTAGAGTGCCATCTCTTTCTAAACATGCATAATCACAATAAAAAGAAATCGATCCACGTATATATACATTAATTAATTAAAAGGGTTCAACCAGGCTCTGATACCAATTGTAGGGAAAAATTGTACCCGCAGCGGAAGCGAGACTAAAAAATAGTTTGAGTAGCTTTTAAAATTTTTCCAATTTTATGAACCTTAAACCCTTTTGATTAATTAAAGATATAAAAATAAACAAAAGATTAATACCTCTTGTCGCGTGATCCGATTGACTTGCGTCGATGGTAATCCGCAAGATCTTCAATCCTAGCACGAACGTGGATCACCTAGGAGCGTGGTCTCCCTTTCTTTGAATTGCAAACCTGTGATTGGATTAAACAAACTTTTCTTGATTCGTTAGTCCCAAAAACAATCTAAAGGAACCTAAGATTATTCCGGTCACTTTTGAGTTCTCAATCTTATGATCGAAACTCGCGTGAACCTTAATCGATATAGTATATACAAGCTTATTAATGAACAAGCAAACAATATACCATCAAAGAATAATCTATGTTTCCTTTTTGCCTTAGTAGAATAAAAAATCTCTTTCTATGAGTTGAGAAGAAGAAGAAGAAGAAATAAAATTTCTGCACATAAACCCCAGGCTGGCCGAAAATCATCAATAGCCTTATATGTGGCAAATTTTCTTTTTCTCTTTCTTAACTAGGGTGGCCGAATTCTTTTACCAAAACCAATTAGGGTTGCCGCAATTATTACTCCTAAAATATTGGAGATTTAGTTGCACCCTAATTCCTATTTTGTTTAAGATTTCCAAACACTAATCAAACTCATAAATCTTTTATTCCTTATTTGACTAAAATAAAAGACTTCTTATTTGATTTAATAAACAAAATTAATTATTTATTTCTTTGTCAAACAAGTCTTTTAATTTAAGTATACTACTACCAATAGTATACCAATAGGAATCATATTTCCTATTCAGAAAAGATTTGTTTCTTAATTAAACAATTAATTAATAAATTAATTAATTCTTATTTAATTAAACAATGAAAACAAAATAATATTTAAGGCTTTTAAATCACCTTGCCGCCCCACATGTATATATTGGGCCAAATATTATTTTTCTTATTTCATTAAATCCATAGGACTTTAAATAAAAAGCCCACATGTGAACTAGACCCATTCTTACTAAAAGAAACAAGCCCACATGTCATCCATTAATATATAAATATAATTTAGCAGCCCATTACATAAATAATGTGCAAATTATATACTTAATATATTAAATGCAATTCTAGATGGACCCTAAATTGGTCCGGTAGAATATATCAAGTGATCCATGCAAGTCCGTGTGGATTGGGGATCTTGGCGGGCTATCTAAATTTAAGCTCCAATAGACATAACCTAATCACAATCAACAAATGATTCACTTAGGTCCGATCCATTAATTTTAGCTCATTCCACTAAAGAGCTAAAATTGAACTCTTAAATAAAGACAGAAAAGGAAGATGCTTCCTCATTCATACCCTAGACAATCATATTGGAGATAGTGTATCCTCGTGATTAATATCAGTAATCGCCAAGAGTTCATAGACCGCCTATAACTCTCCAAGTTACCATATTTACTCATATGACCACGTTTTGAACTTGGATATTTTGACTTGTCCAGAAGCCATGTTTTCAATAGACACTATTGAAAACTCAATGTTGAGATTTAATATCCAATTACCTCAAAACATCCATATGATGATATTATACTCTCATTTAATAAATGGAGCCACGATGTCCATATCTATAAATGAAGTCCTCTATCGATTAACAAATGAATATCACCAAACAATCGAAGATAGACTATGCGATATAATCGTACTCATTGATAGCTCAAATGATATCACCTGCAACCATAAGTTCATCATTTATCTCAGGATTAAGATAGACTCTCCGATTGTCCTGATAATGAAATTACTTTTATCTATTGACGGTTATAGATAAAGTATTTCATTTTGATCCAGTTCAATGCACCCAGTGCACTAGACTCTTTTGCTCGAAGACACTCCGATGATTTTAGACTCATCAAATCTCATTTGATCCCACTCAAATGCTAGCAAAAGAATTCTACAACTTTAACAAGATAAAGGTGCCCAACCTTTAACTTAAGTTGTGAACAATATTCAAGACTAACTAAAGAATTGCGTCTACCACATACATATCCAAATGTATGAACAATTCTTCTTTTCTCATAGTCTTTAGACCTTATGATTATTTACTTTAACAATTATAATATTTAACTATAAATGCTATAATATTTGTTTAAACCAGAAATCACTTTATTAATATGAAACAGATTGTTAAATACAATATTACACTCTTGCTATTGAGCATAATCCTAACAATTCTTACTAAAAGAAACAAGCCCACATGTCTTTCATTAATATATTAATATAATTGAGCAGCCCATTAAATAAATAATGTGCAAATTATATTCTTAATATATTAAATGCAATTCTAAATGGACCCATAAATTGGTCCGATAGAATATATCAAGTGATCCATACAAGTCCGTGTGGATTGGGGATCTTGGCGGGCTATCTAAATTTAAGCTTCAATAGACATAACCTAATCACAATCAACAAATGATTCACTTAGGTCCGATCCATTAATTTTAACTCATTCCACTAAAGAGCTAAAATTGAACTCTTAAATAAAGACAGAAAAGGAAGATGTTCCTCATTCATACCCTAGACAATCATGTTGGAGATAGTGTATCCTCATGATTAATATCAGTAATCGCCAAGAGTTCATAGACCGCCTATAACTCTCCAAGTTACCATATTTATTCATATGACCACGTTTTGAACTTGGATATTTTGACTTGTCCAGAAGCCATGTTTTCAATAGACACTATCAAAAACTCAACGTTGAGATTTAATATCCAATTACCTCAAAACATCCATATGATGATATTATACTCTCATTTAATAAATGGAGCCACGATGTCCACATCTATAAATGAAGTTCTCTATCGATTAACAAATGAATATCACCAAACTATCGAGGATAGACTATGCGATATAATCGTACTCATTGATAACTCAAATGATATCACTTGCAACCATAAGTCCATCATTTATCTCAGGATTAAGATAGACTCTCCGATTGTCCTGATAATGAAAAGACTTTTATCTACTGACGGTTATAGAAAAAGTATTTCATTGTGATCCAGTTCAATGCACCCAGTACACTAGATTCTTTTGCTCGAAGACACTCCGATGATTTTAGACTCATCATATCTCATTTGATCCCACTCAAATGCTAGCAAAAGAATTCTACAACTTTAACAAGATAAAGGTGCCCAACCTTTAACTTAAGTTGTGAACAATATTCAAGACTAACTAAAGAATTGTGTCTACCACATACATATCCAGATGTACGAACAATTCTTCTTTTCTCATAGTCTTTAGACCTTATGATTATTTACTTTGACAATTATAATATTTAACTATAAATGCTATAAGATTTGTTTAAACCAGAAATCACTTTATTAATATGAAAAAGATTGTTAATTACAATATTACACTCTTGCTATTGAGCATAATCCTAACACGAACGTGTGCTTGGTTTAGCCCAAAGATCGCCTTCGGAGAATACCCTTGGCTTCTCATTTTGTTTCACCATCAGTGGTGAAACAGCGGTTTAATCGGCGGCCATGACCGCCGAATGGAAACCATAGCCGTCGATTAAACCGCCGTTTGATTCCAGAGAGCTCTGGATTGGATTTGCTGTTACGATTAGTGGCCAGGCCGTCGAATCAAAACCGCCGAATAGACCTGATGCATTTATTATCTCGGTCTCAATTCGGCGGTTTGATCGGTGGTTTCTAAACCGCCGAATGAAACCACCGTTTTAGATATTTTTAGGTCGGTTTCTTTTTGGGTTTTTGATGTGTACAATCGTGTTATAAAAACCTAACTCGCAAGTGCACGAATCGTGAGATAAGTACAGCGACAAGTAGGGATCGTTCCCACATGGAAAAGTGATTTATCGACTAAAACTAATTCTAATTAAAGCTAAGCAATTAACAGTAACAAAGAGATTTGAGATTGATTTGATTGATTTGATTGATTTGAGATTAAAACTACATTAAACTAAGAAAGCAGTTAACAAGAATATGTGAATGTGATCAAAAGGTGAGAAGACTAGGTCATCAATGATCCCCAACTATGCTTCGAATTGACTTTCACAAAGAATGTTAATCAAGTTAAGGGTTCGTTCTTAAATTATGTATAATTAGTGCTACGTGGTCCTGGAATAAATCAAGTATTCTCTACTGCAATCATTAGCAAAACCTGCATAAAAACTATAATAGAATATACATCAACCATACACCAAACGTTCTCAGTTAAGTCATTAGCAAACCCTGCATAAAAACTATAACCTAAAACCCACAAAGCACACAATCAAGTATTCTCAATCACAGTCATTAGCAAAACCTGCATGTAGACTACGATTGAGAACCCATTAAGCACAAGAACAAGAGAACCAAAGATAACGTGCAATACCCTGCTACGATAAATTCATTCATTCAATTGAATATTGGCTAAGAATGGTGAAACCCACACATATCTCAACCCTAACATATAAACCCTAGATTCAAGACTAGCACTAACCATGCATAGACAAGAAGAAATCACAAATTGAATGAATCGAAACTTGAATTACGAAAATATAGTCAATTCTAACAAAGAGTATTCGTAGAGGTTCACATTGAATCCCTAGTATGGATTTAGTTACACATAGATGAAATAAAAAGAAGAAAGAAGTAATTGATAGAACCCATGGAAATAGTAGACACTCTTCCAATCTCTGATGCTGAAAATCTTCTCCTTCGTCTTCAAATCTTCTATATGTAAGATGAAAGAAAGTTTGTTGAGTGATTTAGGTTATGAATGATGGCTGTCGAACTGTCTCCAGACGAACTCTCTCTGAATAGAAAACCCCTCTATTTATATCTGCTTGGGCTTCAATGGAGAAACCTATTAAATGGCGGAGTCTTGGCCAGAACGCTGCCGGACCGCTGCCATTTTGGTAGCGGTATGGCAGCGGTTTTCCACAATTGGGAACGCTGCCACTTTGGCAGCGGTTAGGGAGCAGTTTGCACAGCGGTCTCCTCTGTCCTATAAACGTTGCGACGCCTCTCTCTGAAAATAGCAGCGGTGTGAGAGCGCTTTTTGCTCAATTTCAGAAAAGACCCTAGACTTCTTCAAAATAGCACTTTTTATATGAAATTCTTCAAATAACTCAATCTGGTCCAATAACCTGAAAACACTCAAACACACCCATTAAAGCGCTAAAAGGCTCAAGAAGCAAGCAATTGATTGGAGGAATGGGGATCAAAAATATATACAATAAATGACCGATCAAATACCCCCAAACCTATCTTTTGCTAGCCCTCGAGCAAAACAGAAAACAAAAACCTAAAAACTAAACCTAAGAAAAACAAAACCTAACTAAGCCACTTTCGTAGGGAACACGATAGCATTGAGCGTATGCTATAGGCCTTTAAACCTCTAGGTGTCCCTAGTAGGAGGAGTTTTGTCTCCTGAGGGTTTACAACTATGACACCCACAAACATATCCAGCAACATCCTATCATCCAAAATACCACAAAATGTGCCCAAGTTGAGACAACATGCAAAAACCAATAAGTAAAGACTAATACCTAGTCTTAAATCTGAAAACATTGCATACTTTAAATAGAAAAGCCCAAACTCAAACATTTAGCTTCGAGGACACATCATCAAATGCCATAGATATAATTCTCCTCGACTCTACTTCTCACGTGATGTCGCTCATAATTCACACAGATCCTAGGCACAATCACTCATCAAGCATATGCGACTGGAATTATGCACAAGAAATATCAAGAATTATCGCATATGAATATATCAATGAAAGAACGCTTGATTTGTATGCAAAAGATCTCATGAAATGAATCAAACATTATGAACAAGATAAACACATGCTCTATCTCTACTTTCATAATAAGGATAACCAGCAGATCAAAAAGACTTTCATTTAGGTTGTAATGGGGCCATTGGGCGAGGGTTCAAGAAAGAACGGGAAATTGGAATTCAACAACCTAGGATCATATCATGAGAGTCTTCCATTACCTTTTCGGCTTCACACAAATGTCTTGGTCTCTTTACAAGTGGAATGACACCACTTGATGTTGTTCAATTCTTCAGAATTCACCTTTCTCTCTTTGTCAAACTCCTTTTGAGTAAATACAAGCTTTGCAATATAAATTGACTTTATTGCACCCATTAACATTCTATTCTATTATTTATTTTTTATTTTTTTTGAATGCTTGTAATCTTCTTGACTCAATTGCGCATTTTTTTTTTTTGAATTCACAATAAATTGACTTTGGCTTTGAACTTTTTGGATTGAATGCAGCTCTTCTTCTCCTCGGTCTTTAGCATTGAAATCTGCACACAGTTACGTGCAGAAATAGCACCTTTTCTTCACTATCTCAAAATATGATCCCAAGCTATAGGGTCAGGCTTAAGATATCGGCTCATTGGGTTACGGTTGATGTGGTGAAGAAAGAAAAACAAGGCTATAGTGTTTGGCTTCAAACAGGGCTATGGAGCACACACATAAGGTAGGAAATATTTCAGGCCTTTTAAGTAGCTAAAGCACACATAGTCTATCATCACTTCCACTGGTTCGTCTTACTCGAGATCAAAATATAACATGTGAAATCTTTTATGATGATTGTTCTATAATGCTCAATGTACTACCTATAGAGATCGAATCTAATGCTACGAACCTAGTAAGTGTTTAAAGAGTAGAAACAACAGAACCCTCATAATTTGTCATATATGTACGCTTTTTGAATTAATGAACTCACAAGGGTAGTCTCCACTATTAATCATGGCAATTCAATTCAACATCCTATCCACTATCATATCAGAGCATGTCATAAGTTTTGAAAACTGCAATATAGTACTCTAAATGGCCAAATGTTAGTGTAAACTCATTGAGAAAAGCATATTATCTCTAGGGCACACTTCAAAGCACCTTGTCTTGAAAGACACTGGAACGACAGACTCTAAAACAAAACAAAACAAAACAAAACAAAAGGAGTCACACCCCCAAACCTAAATCCAATATTGTCCTCAATGTATGAAAATGAAAACATGACAACATGGATAAAGACAAGGCAGCGGGAATTTAACACAACAAGAGAAGAAAATAAACAAAGTCAATCTTAATAAACATAATCCTCAAAAGTAAAAACTGAGAAACACAATATTTGAAAGTCTAAATGAAAGAGAAAAAGAAAAGAAAAGAAAAAGAAAAAGAAAAAGTGAAAAGAAACATTTCAATCTGTAGACTCAGGTCCGTCTACAGTATCTCTAGCAGTCGTCCCCACGCTGCTGGCTCGAGCTAGGCCCGAAAAAATCACCTCCAGGGGGAGCAGTGAAATAATCTCCCAACGGGGCTGTAGTCTCTGGAAATGCTGCAGCAGCACCTGAAACATGGGAGTGAGATGGGTCAGAAGGCTGGGCGGGCCGAACTGTGGCCCGATGGATCTCGTCTATCGAGAGCTGCATGGCTTCAAAGCGGGAGTACATGTCGGTCCTCAAACTGGCGACCTCGGAATGGACATAGTCCTTCATCGTGGAAAGCATGTACTCGACCCACTCAAGCCTCTGCTGTGACGACCCAGCCCCAGCATCTGTCTGGTAACCCGGCATGGAATCCCCATATGCCTGCTGAGCTGGGTGCGGACTCTGCTGGTCCTCATCCTGCTGATCCTGCTCCTCCAGAATATCATCCCCTCGACGCCTCTTCCGCACAGTGATCTCTCCAATCAAGGGAAGGCCACATACACTCGCCTAAGTGTTCCATGTAAGCAGGCAAAGTGGAGTGTCGGGCTCCGATGTGTCATCCCGAGAGTAGTCATCAACTACCAAACCAGCTGCAGCACACATGGCAGTGATCAGGCAAGGGAAAATAATACTAGTGCTCACCTGTCGCCCACAGCCACGAATCTCCTTCTTAATGAACCCGGCAACATCAAAACATCAATGTATCTCCCTGTCCTGATGGCATAAAGAATCTGAGAGGCCTCCTTGAAGATCTCCCCTGTGTGGCTCGACGGCTTCAGCGAAGCCGAAATGAAGAGGTTCCAAAAAGCACTCTCCAAATGCAAGTCACCTCTCAGCAACCTCTGCCCATTCCACCCAGCTGCTCCCTCTCTGCGTAGCGCACACCCAAGATCATACTTGTTCGGCCACACGGCATCAGGCAAGCCATAATACTCGTTGATCAACTCTGCTGTGATCACCATTGGCACCCTCCGAACAATCACCACCCCGTGTGTGGAGAACTGAGCGTCCACCATGTTTGCATAGAACTCACGGGCCAGGGTGATGTTGGCATTACAGGGTCGCCGAACATATCCTGTCCATCCTCTGGCCTCTACGGTGGCAGGGATAGGAGTCTCTCCTAACTCCTCTAGTGCCATCCCCCTCTCTAGAATGAATTTCCTCTCATTCTTCAGTCTGTCTCTATAATCAGGATGGCCGACATATGACGGCTCAACTGGCCGTTTGTCTCTCCTCCTACCTGGGTTTGCAGGAGCACGGCCTCCTCTGAAGACAGTCCTCACCATACCTGGATAAAATGAAGCGCACAAAGCAAATAAGTTTCCAGAATGAGGCAAGCAGTATAACAAAATTTCAGCAGCACTCCGACAAGCAATTACTACACCACAACTTCCCAAAAGGGCCTGTACATTCTCCACTTCCTATTCACTAACACAACCAACACACAGTAAAATTTAACAAAGTTAAACATTGAAGCACATAAACAACTCATTCAATTGTTAAATTGTCGTGTTGACGTCTAAAAGTCGCCTAAATTCGTTCCAATTGGTTTAGGACTCATAAACAGCGGACAATTATAGTTTACAATTAGGCACATTCATCAGAATAGAAAATTAGACTGGCAAATATCATCCTCTAGGGTCTAAGGGCCGAATATCATCAGTACGAAGGAACTGGCAGAGTCGCACATACAACATCACATGAATGAAGTAAAAATTAAACTAAAAGAGCAGAGTTATCGAACATACCTTGGCTTGGAGCGTGAATGGAGGCAGAAGAGAAGGGAAGAAGAAAGAAAAGAAAGAAAACGAGAGGAAAAAGTGGCCCTTCTGTCTCACGAAGCGACCTTATAAAAGAGTGCAAAACTTCTGGGGAACCGTTGCCATTTAGGCAGCGGTTAGGCAGCGGTCTTCAGCTATTGGCCAGGGCAGCGGTGGTTCAAAATGCCCTGTTTGACTTAGGACCGCTGCCATAAACACAGCGGTCTGGCAGCGGTTCACGCCGTCTGGCAGCGGTTCACGTGGTCTGGCAGCGGTTCACATCAGGTGTGACCGCTGCCATACTGCTTTGAAGCCAAACCAAAAATAGCAGCGGTTGGGTAGCGGTTTTGGGGCAGAGAGGACCGCTTCCCAAAACCCTGCCACACCGCTTTGACATGTAACAGCGGAGTGCATCAGGTGCCAAATTTTTTTTTTTTTTTTTTTTTTAAAAATATAAGAAATTCCTGGGTGGGTTGCCTCCCACCGAGCGCTTTATTTAATGTCTGGGAAAGACGCACAAGAGCCTTACGGCTCATTGAGGCGAGAAAACTTATCAATCCTTAGCTTGGATGCACACAGGTATGGCTTGAGTCGGTGTCCATTAACCTTAAATCTCTGCTGACCGACAAGACCTTCAATTTCCATAGCTTCGTGTGGGAAAACCTAAGTAGCCCTATATGGACCCAGCCAACGTGACTTCAGCTTCCCTGGAAACAACCGTAACCTTGACTGATACAAAAGGACAAGCATCCCCGGTTGGAATTCCTTCTGAAAGATTTTGCTGTCATGCAGATTCTTCGTCCTTTCTTTGTATATCTTGGCATTCTCATAAGCATTGTCCCGAAGCTCCTCAAGCTCACTCATCTGCAATTTTCGTTCCTCCCCTGCCTTATCTAAATCGAAGTTCAACTTCTTCAGTGCCCAATAGGCATTGTGTTCCAACTCCACAGGTAGATGACGAGCTTTTCCATATATTATCCTATAAGGACTCATACCAATTGGGGTTTTGTAAGCAGTTCTGTACGCCCACAATGCATCATTAAGCTTAGTTGAGCAATCCTTTCGATTTGGTTGCACTGTCTTCTCCAATATCTGCTTAATCTGCCTATTGCTCACCTCTACTTATCCTGAAGTCTGAGGATGATATGGGGTTGCCACTTTGTGTTTGACACCATATTTCTTCATTAAAGAGGCAAAAACCTTGTTACAAAAATGGCTTCCACCATCACTTATGATAGCACGCGGTGTCCCAAATCTAGCAAATATGTGCTCTTTCACGAATTTTACTACCACGTTGCTATCATTTGTCTTGGTTGCAATTGCTTCAATCCACTTCGAAACATAGTCCACAACTACCAAGATGAAAGTGAACCCATGTAAGGATGGGAAGGGACCCATAAAGTCAATTCCCCATACGTCAAATATTTCTATCACCAACTGACTTGAAAGGGGCATCTCATCTCTCTTACCAATGTTCCCCGTTCTCTGGCACGTGTCACAAGAAATACAAAAAGTATAAGCATCTTTAAATAAAGAGGTCCAAAAAAAACCTGATTGGAGAACTTTCAGAGCAGTCTTCTTGGCACTAAAGTGCCCTCCACAGCTAAGGTCGTGGCAGAATTTCAGAACATCTTGCTGCTCCTCTTCAGGGACACATCGCCGAATGATCTGATCAGCGTCATATTTGAACATGTATGGCTCATCCCAAAAGTATTGCCTGGTGAGGGAGATGAATCTGCGTCTTGCTTGAGAGTTCAGGTCGGCTGGTACGATGCCATTGGCAAGATAGTTCACTATATCTGCGTACCATGGATCTTTGGTTTCCACATTCATCAGCTGTTCATCTGGAAAGGTCTCATTTATTGGTATAAGCTTGGTACTTCCTTCTCCAGTTTCCTCTTCCACTAGTCGAGAAAGGTGGTCAGCTACCACATTCTTGCTGCCTTTCTTATCCCTGATTTCCAAATCAAATTTTGCAATAAAAGGATCCACCGGAGTAATCTCGGTTTCGCTTCCTTTTTTGTTAGTAAATATTTCAAAGCAGCATGATCAGAATAAACAATTACTTTAGACCCAATCAAATATTGACAAAATTTTTCCAGGGCACTAACAACAGCAAGTAATTCTTTTTCTGTAGTGGAGTAATTCAATTGTGCATCATTCAAAGTGCGACTAGTGTAATAAATAACATGTGGCAATTTATCTACTCGCTGTCCTAAAACAGCACCTACAGCATAGTCTGATGCATCACACATTAATTCAAATGGAAGGGACCAATCAGGAGGCATTATAACAGGAGTAGATGTCAGTTTATCTTTCAGAGTTGTAAAAGCAAGCATACATTCATCATTGAAATCAAATGTAGATTCCTTGGTCAACAGATTACACATGGGACGACTAATTTTTGAAAAATCTTTTATAAAACGCCTGTAAAAACCTGAATGACCAAGAAAACTCCTCACACCCTTTACCGAAGTAGGAGGTGGAAGTTTAGCAATTACTTCAATTTTAGCTCTGTCTACTTCTATGCCTTTATCAGATATCACATGTCCTAGCACTATTCCAGATTTCACCATAAAGTGACTTTTCTCCCAACTGAGAGTTAAATGAGTCTCAGTGCATCTTTTCAAAACACTAGTTAAAGTATCAAGGCAGCGGTCAAAAGAATTACCAAAAACAGAAAAATCATCCATAAATACCTCGATATATTTCTTTAGCATGTCGAAAAAAATTGACATCATGCATCTTTGGAAAGTGGCAGGGGCATTGCACAATCCAAACGTCATTCTTCTGTAAGCAAAGGTACCGAAAGGACAAGTGAATGTTGTCTTCTCTTGATCTTCTGGGGCAATGGCAATCTGATTATAACTTGAAAATCCATCCAGGAAACAATAATAAGCATGTCCCGCCAAACGCTCAAGCATCTGATCGATGAACGGCAAAGGAAAGTGATCTTTTTTTGTTGCCGTGTTGAGCTTGCGGTAGTCTATGAACACCCTCCATCCCATGGTCTTCCTTGTAGGGATCAGTTCATTGTTTTCATTAGCTACCACTGTGATTCCAGATTTCTTTGGCACAACATGAACCGGACTTACCCAGTTGCTGTCAGATATAGGGTATATAATACCCACTTTGAGTAGCTTTAGGACCTCTTATTTGACCACCTCTTTCAGGTTCGGGTTAAGTCTTCGCTGAGCTTCTTTAGATGGCTTTATACCCTCCTCTAAAAGAATGTTATGCATGCAAATGGTAGGGCTTATTCCCTTGATATCTGCTATGGTCCATCCAATGGCGGCTTTGTGTTCTTGAAGCACCGCCAAGAGTCTTTCTTCTTTTTCTGTCTCTAAATCTGAAGCTATAATCACTGGAAGAGTCTCATTCTCCCCTAAAAAGGCATATTTAAGGTTAGAGGGAAGTTGTTTCAGCTCCAATGCAGGGGGAGAACTAATAGATGGGATTAATGATTTGTTGATCTCATCTACCCCTTCAATACATATTTTCTCCATATCAGAATCCTCTTTTGTAACTCCTATCTGCTGAAGTTCTTCATCATCTTCAAACACATCACAAACCCAATCTAACAATTCCTCAGATATATCTTCTAACAACTCATCTTGTACTGCCGACTTTACCACTTCAATTGCATTACATTCAACAGAGTAACAATCGTCGGCAGCTTCAGAGAACTTTAGGGACTCAAAAACTTTAAACTCTACAGTCTCATCTAACACAGTCATCATTAGCTTCCCATTCTGGACATCAATAAAAGTCTTTGCAGTTGCCATAAAGGGTCTCCCTAAAAGAATAGGCTTGCAGTTCCTATCTTTGGCACCTTCATCTATATCTAACACCACAAAGTCAGCAGGAATAATAAGATTTTCTACCTATACTAGCACGTCTTCCACATAACCCTTAGGGTACCTTACAGACCCATCAGCCAACAGAAGCGACATGGTTGTCTTTTTCAGATCATTCAAACCCAATTGCTCATAGATAGTTGTCGGCATTAAGTTGATGCTAGCTCCTAAGTCTAGCATAGTCCTCTCCAGAGTTGTACCACCAATAGTAATGTTGATGCAGAAACTACCTAGATCTTGAAGTTTTGGTGGTAAAGATTTTTGAAGGACTGCATTAGCACTTCCGGTCATAAATTCTTGATGATTCTCCATAAATCTTGTTTTGTATGTGTGAAGGCTCTTGAGAAACTTAGCATATGCAGGCATCTTCTGAATCATCTTCAACAGGGGCAAGTTGACATTGACCTTTGAAAGGATGTCATATATGTCCTTGTATGACTTCTCCAACTTGCTCTTTTGCAGTCTTCCTGGGAATGGGATGGGTGGCACATATGGATTTGCTGACTTGTGAAGGAGTGGTGAATCCTTGGACTTTTCCACCACTATCTCATCCTCCTGGGACTTGAGCTTTTCTTTTGAAGAACCTGAAACAGTAACAGGTTTATCAAAAAGTTCAGCAGGTTGATTATCAGTTAGCACCTTACCATTCCGGAGAATTGTCATAGCTTTAGCTTGCTCAGTGTAACTTGGAAATTTTCCTTGTTCCATTCTTTGTTGAGCCTCAGCCAGTTGCCTAACTTGAATCTCTGTCTTCTTTATTGAAGCATTAATATTCTGAAATTGTACATCATACCTTTGGTTTATACGCTGTTCTAATTGCTGCATTTGTTGCTGCAATTGCTGTGATTGCTGCTGCATGTCCTTCGATTGCTGCTTGATTTGCTGTTGCATTTGCTGCAGTAATTCTTCCATTGATGGCTTCTTTGGTTGAGATTCGAAGTTTTGTTGAGCACCGGTGTTAATCTGTCTCTGATTGCTGTTGTTGTTTCCCCATTGGTTACCGGTGTTCTGATTATTTGACCATGAAAAATTGGGATGATTCCTCCACCCTGGATTGTAGGTGTTAGAATATGGGTCATTCCTAGGTCTAGGGTTGAAGTTGTTCATGGCATTAACTTCTTCTTCTTCAGGTCCAGGACCTGCTGCCTGGTGCTCTCCCATAAACACCTTTTGTTTCAATTGACCAATCTTAGTAGCAAAAGAATCTATCTTTTTCATTATTTGTGTCATCTGAATGGAACTCTCTGTGCTAGCATCCACGGTATAGATTCCCTTCTTCCTTCTGGAATTTTTATGACGAGAATTCTGGGCCAACTTCTCAAAGATCTCGCACACCTCATCAGGCTGCTTGTCATACATAGATCCACCATAGGCATTGTTCACTAGAAGTCTTGATACTTCAGTCAGACCATCATAAAACCATTGACACAACTGATTAGTCAGAAACCCATGCTGAGGACAGTCCCTAGTATATTTCTTGAAACGCTCCCATGCCTCATAAAAAGTCTCGTTGTCTTGCTAAAAGAAACTCAAAATTTTGGCTCGGATTTCACTGGTTTTCTGAGGTGCATAATACTGATCAGTAAGCTTTTCTAGCACTTCATCCCATGTTCTCAAAGATGCAGGAGGCAAAGTTAACAGCCAAGCTTTTGCCTCTCCTTTCAATGCATACGGAATGCATCTCATACGTAGCTGATCTTCAGTAATCCTGTAGTTAGGTAGGGATTGTATTGCTCCGTAAAACTCTCTGAAGAACAAGAGTATATCTTCATCTGGTAAACCATGGAAACTGGGCAGCTGACTGTAATGGCTACTCTTCAGCTCATAATTCCTTGCTGCAGGTTCTAGCACAATGCACAAAGGATCATTGCTCACAACTGGTCTACTGTAATCCTTCATAGTTCTGATGGGTTCTGGCTCAAAAACTGGATTAGGAACAAGGTTAGGAGTCTGGCGCATCCTTTCTTGATTCTGTTCCTGATTTTGCTCATCTTCCATTGCTAAATTTCTGATACGATCTATGTTATCGTTCAAAGGTAATAATTCTCCTTGTTGAGATCTTCTGCCATGCATCTGTTGTCAATACCTGTAATGAGACAAACAAATCACTAGTAAACTCTAAAAAAGAAAAGGAGAAAGAATAAATAAAAAGAAAAATCTAAAAAGCTAAAAATTAATGACTCGACTACCTGAACTAATAAATCTATTAACTAAAACTAAAACTAGAAATAACCAATAAATTCACTAATCCCCGGCAGTGGCGCCAAAAACTTGATGTGTACAATCGTGTTATAAAACCTAACTCGCAAGTGCACGAATCGTGAGATAAGTACAGCGACAAGTAGGGATCGTTCCCACGAGGAAAAGTGATTTATCGACTAAAACTAATTCTAATTAAAGCTAAGCAATTAACAGTAACCAAGAGATTTGAGATTGATTTGATTGATTTGAGATTAAAACTATATTAAACAAAGAAAGCAGTTAACAAGAATATGTGAATGTGATCAAAAGGTGAGAAGACTAGGTCATCAATGATCCCCAACTATGCTTCGAATTAACTTTCACAAAGAATGTTAATCAAGTTAAGGGTTCGTTCTTAAATTATGTATAATTAGTGCTACGTGGTCCTGGAATAAATCAAGTATTCTCTACTGCAATCATTAGCAAAACCTGCATAAAAACTATAATAGAAAATACATCAACCATACACCAAGCATTCTCAGTTAAGTCATTAGCAAACCCTGTTAGGATTATGCTCAATAGCAAGAGTGTAACATTGTAATTAACAATCTTTTTCATATTAATAAAGTGATTTCTGGTTTAAACAAATCGTATAGTATTTATAGTTTAATAATTGTCAAAGTAAATAATCATAAGGTCTAAAGACTATGAGAAAAGAAGAATTGTTCGTTCATCTGGATATGTATGTGGTAGACACAATTCTTTAGTTAGTCTTGAATATTGTTCACAACTTAAGTTAAAGGTTGGGCACCTTTATCTTGTTAAAGTTGTAGAATTCTTTTGCTAGCATTTGAGTGGGATCAAATGAGATATGATGAGTCTAAAATCATCGGAGTGTCTTCGAGCAAAAGAATCTAGTGCACTGGGTGCATTGAACTGGATCACAATGAAATACTTTATCTATAACCATCAGTAGATAAAAGTAATTTCATTATCAGGACAATCGGAGAGTCTATCTTAATCCTGAGATAAATGATGGACTTATGGTTGCAAGTGATATCATTTGAGTTATCAATGAGTACGATTATATCGCATAGTCTATCCTCAATAGTTTGGTGATATTCATTTGTTAATCGATCTAGGACTTCATTTATAGATATAGACATCGTGGCTCCATTTATCGAATGAGAGTATAATATCATCATATGGATGTTTTGAGGTAATTGGATATTAAATCTCAACATTGAGTTTTCGATAGTGTCTATTGAAAACATGGCTTCTGGACAAGTCAAAATATCCAAGTTCAAAACGTGGTCATATGAGTAAATATGGTAACTTGGAGAGTTATAGGCGGTCTATGAACTCTTGGCGATTACTGATATTAATCACGAGGATACACTATCTCCAACATGATTGTCTAGGGTATGAATAAGGAAACATCTTCCTTTTTTGTCTTTATTTAAGAGTTCAATTTTAGCTCTTTAGTGGAATGAGTTAAAATTAATGGATCGGACCTAAGTGAATCATTTATTGATTGTGATTAGGTTATGTCTATTGAAGCTTAAATTTAGATAGCCCGCCAAGATCCCCAATCCACACGGACTTGCATGGATCACTTGATATATTCTGCCGGACCAATTTAGGGTCCATCTAGAATTGCATTTAATATATTAAGAATATAATTTGCACATTATTTATGTAATGGGCTGCTCAATTATATTTATATATTAATGAATGACATGTGGGCTTGTTTCTTTTAGTAAGAATGGGTCTAGTTCACATGTGGGCTTTTTATTTAAAGTCCTATGGATTTAATGAAATAAGAAAATAATATTTGGCCCAATATTTTTATATGGGGCGGCAAGGTGATTAATTAACCTTATATATTATTTTGTTTTCATTGTTTAATTAAATAAGAATTAATTAATTTATTAATTAATTGTTTAATTAAGAAACAAATCTTTTATGATTAGGAAATATGATTCCTAAAGGTATACTATTGGTAGTAGTATACTTAAATTAAAAGACTTGTTTGACAAGGAAATAAATAATTAATTTTATTTATTTAATCAAATAAGAAGTCTTTTTATTTTAGTCAAATAAAAGAATAAAAGATTTATGAGTTTGATTAGGGTTTGGAAGTCTTAAACTAAATAGGAATTAGGGTGCAATACAAACTCCTTTGGTTTGAGGATTGCGGCAACCCTAGTCCCTTTTGGCTAGAGAATTCGGCCACCCTAGTAAAAAGGAAGAAAGAAAATTTTGCCACATATATAAGTGGACTTATAATTTTCGGCCACTTAGGGTTTTTTGGTGTGCATAATTCAATTTTCTTCTTCTTCTCAACTCATAGAAAGATAACTTTTATTCTACTAAAACAAAAAGAGACATAGATTATTCTTTGATGATATACTATTTGCTTATTCATCAATAAGCTTGTGTATACTACATCGATCAAGGTTCACGCGAGTTTCGATCATAAGATTGAGAACTCAAAAGTGACCGGAATAATCTTAGGTTTCTTTTTATTGTTTTTGTGACTAACGAATAAGAGAAAAGTTTGTTTTATCCAATCACAGGCTTGCAATTCAAAGAAAAGGGAGACCACGCTCCTAGGTGATCCACGTTCGTGCTAGGATTGAAGATCTTGCGGATTACCATCGACGTAAGTCAATCGGATCATGCGACAAAAGGTATTCTTCTTTTGTTATATATTATATATCTTTAATTGATTAAAAGGGTTAAGGTTCATAAAAGGAAAATTTTTAAAAGCTACTAAATCTATTTCTTTTAGTCTCGCTTCCGCTGCGTGTACTTTTACGGTATATTTTTCCCTACAATTGGTATCAGAGCCTGGTTGAACCCTTTTAATTAGTTAACGTATATATACGTGGATCGATTTCTTTTTATTGTGATTATGCATGTTTAGAAAGAGATGGCGCTCTAGGTATTCGCATATATAATTACATGTGATGTATGGATTAATATATGTTTTATGTGGATTGTTATTGCTCGATTTTGGTCCTAGATTTTCAACGTATTTTTGTTATGGAATTGTAACAAGAAGGGTGGTCTATTATCGTCATAATTCCTTCTTGGTAGTTGTTAGGTTTTATTTTTAGGTGCAGTATTTTTAAAAAAAAAACTACTGCAGTTTTTATGTGTAAAAAATACTGCAGTGATTAAATAAAAATAAAAATGAATACTGCAGTATTTATTATTTTATATTGTTGTAATATATTTGAGTGTTGAAGATTCGAAGACACGAAGAAAAATGAAGCAACCGGAACCGAGAACGTGCACCGTGCGCACCCTAGGAGTGGATTGGGCTGCGCATGGCAAGCCCAAACCTTGGTGGGCTGCGCATGGCAGCCTTGTGTGGCCTTATGGGCTGCGCATGGCAGCCCCTTTGTGGGGTTGTGGGCTGTGCACGCCCAAGGGAGAAGGCCGAAGGATGAGCTTATGGTTGATGGGCCACTTGAAGATCTTGTATTCCTATATCATTGTAATTTACTTGTTTTTCTAGGATTGGCCAAAATTGTTGCTATTTAATTTATGCTTAAATATTACAATATTTGTTATTGTATGATAACATGACATATAGAATAGGAGTGCCACTCATATATCTCTTTTGGTATGAACATGCATTGAATGATTTAGGTATCTAAATTGGCATCTAGATAACTTGGTAAATCATTCTATGGGATTTAATCACACGCCTTAAATAATTGAGTGGGAGAAGGTGTTTTTGTAACACCTATGGCCTCCAAGATTAGTTGAGCTTAATTATTTATTGGTAATCCCCCCAAGGGGCGTCCATGAATGGAATTTAGCAATAGACTTCCTTACAAGGATAGACTAGACAATGGACTCAAACGAGATCTACTCCGCAAGGAGGGATTTTCGTGAGAGAAAGTTGAGGGTCGATATCTTGGTAGCACACTCAATGTAATTTTATTGATATCCTCCCAAGAGTTCTTGTCAGTAAAATTGCAAGGCTAAAATTGAAAACGCTGGTTGTTATGTTAACAATTAGGTGGGACCTAGTCTAACTAGTAAATGGTGCGAACTCCCAAAGGAGGCGTAACATTTATGGGTGTTAGATCACCGTTGAATTTTTATGATTGAGTTATTCATTTAATTCAAGATAAATATTTAAAGTGCTTTATAATGATCATTTACTTATATATGTTTTGTTTTTATTCAGAAATCATGACCCCATCACTTATGAACATCCTGAAAGATAACACCTTAACTGGAGATAATTATGTAACATGGAAAAGGAAAATTGGGTTGTTGCTGCAAAGTGAAAAACATAAGTTTGTTCTAACTACTCCTAAACCACCTGCTCCTAATATTGAATCAAGCATAATGCAAAGAGATGAGTATGAGCAGTGGAAGACTTCAGATGATATGGCCAAATGTTATATTATGGCCACTATCTCCGACGTGTTGCAATAGTAGCATGAAGGAATGGAGTCTGCTGCTGATATAATGATGTCTCTAGAGGAGATGTTTGCTATGAAGTCCAGGACGACTAAGAGAGAGGCAGTGACTACTTTTATGAATCATAGGATGAAACCTGGACAGGCTGTGAAGGATCAAATGATGAAAGTCATAGCACATCTCAACATTGCTGAACTGCATGGCGCTGAGATAGATAGTGAGACAAAAATTGATATGGTTGTCAATTCATTGTCAGATTCCTTTGATCAGTTCAAATTGGACTACACTTTGAACAAAAAGGAATGCACCTTACAGAGCCTGATGCAAGATGTTCAAAGTGCTGAAAAGATCCTTGTGAAAAGCAAAGGTCAAGAGATTCATGTGGTTGGTAAAGTTGCTACTGTTAAGACCCGTCAGAAGGTCAAGAAACAATAGAAGAAAAAGCAACTTGGGCCTACCAAGAAGGAGACCAAGAAAGTAACCAAGATCAAAGGGAAATGCTTCCTTTGTGGTGAAAAGGGACATTGGAAAAGAAATTGCCCAAAGTCCCAGAACAAGAAGGAAGAAGGTAATGTGAATTATCTTGAAACATGTTTTTTGGCAGATTCTACAGATTCTTGGATCATAGACTCTGGAGCCACTAATCATGTTTGTTATTCCTTGCAGGGGTTCCAAGAAAGGAGAAGGCTGAGTAAGAATGAAATCAATTTGCGCTTGGGCAACGGAACGTTAGTGTCTGCAAGTGCAGTGGGAGATATTAGAGTTTATTTGGATTCTAGAAGGCATTTAGATTTGATAGACGTTTATTATGTACCTCAATTCAAGAGGAATTTAATTTCAGTTTCTTGTTTGAATAAATTTGGATATTCGGTTACTTTTAATAAAGTTTTTATTATTAGTAAGAATGACAAAATTATTTGCCAAGGTACATTGGAAAACGGTCTATACTTTTTGCATAGAAATATCTCTCATTCGTTAGACACAGAAATAACGGAACCTAATCATAAAAGAGTTAAATTATCAAAAAATGAAACCTATCTATGGCATTTACGCCTAGGTCATATTAACCTTAATAGGATTAAAAGATTGGTAAGTGACGGACCTTTGAGTGACTTAAAGGTTGATGATCTACCAACTTGTGAATCTTGTTTGGAAGGTAAAATGACCAAAAGGACATTCTCTGCCAAAGGTGCCAGAGCTACTGAATGTTTAGGATTGATATACACTGATGTATGTGGACCTATGAGCATTCAAGCTAGAGGTGGATATGAGTACTTCATCACTTTCACAGATGATTACTCAAGATTTGGCTGTGTGTATCTCATGCGACACAAGTCGGATAATTTTGATATGTTCGAAGCATTTAAAGCTGAAGTGGAAAATCAGCTTGAGAAACACATAAAGTATTTCATTGAACTGGATCACAATGAAATACTTTATCTATAACCGTCAGTAGATAAAAGTAATTTCATTATCAAGACAATCAGAGAGTCTATCTAAATCCTGAGATAAATGATGGACTTATGGTTGCAAGTGATATCATTTGAGTTATCAATGAGTACGATTATATCGCATAGTCTATCCTCGATAGTTTGGTGATATTCATTTGTTAATCGATAGAGGACTTCATTTATAGATATGGACATCGTGGCTCCATTTATCGAATGAGAGTATAATATCATCATATGGATGTTTTGAGGTAATTGAATATTAAATCTCAACGTTGAGTTTTCGATAGTGTCTATTGAAAACATGGCTTCTGGACAAGTCAAAATATCCAAGTTCAAAACGTGGTCATATGAGTAAATATGGTAACTTGGAGAGTTATAGGCGGTCTATGAACTCTTGGCGATTACTGATATTAATCACGAGGATACACTATCTCCAACATGATTGTCTAGGGTATGAATAAGGAAACATCTTCCTTTTCTGTCTTTATTTAAGAGTTCAATTTTAGCTCTTTAGTGGAATGAGTTAAAATTAATGGATCGGACCTAAGTGAATCATTTATTGATTGTGATTAGGTTATGTCTATTGAAGCTTAAATTTAGATAGCCCGCCAAGATCCCCAATCCACACGGACTTGCATGGATCACTTGATATATTCTACCGGACCAATTTAGGGTCCATCTAGAATTGTATTTAATATATTAAGAATATAATTTGCACATTATTTATGTAATGGGCTGCTCAATTATATTTATATATTAATGAATGACATGTGGGCTTGTTTCTTTTAGTTAGAATGGGTCTAGTTCACATGTGGGCTTTTTATTTAAAGTCCTATGGATTTAATGAAATAAGAAAATAATATTTGGCCCAATATTTTTATATGGGGCGGCAAGGTGATTAATTAACCTTATATATTATTTTGTTTTCATTGTTTAATTAAATAAGAATTAATTAATTTATTAATTAATTGTTTAATTAAGAAACAAATCTTTTATGATTAGGAAATATGATTCCTAAAGGTATACTATTGGTAGTAGTATACTTAAATTAAAAGACTTGTTTGACAAGGAAATAAATAATTAATTTTATTTATTTAATCAAATAAGAAGTCTTTTTATTTTAGTCAAATAAAAGAATAAAAGATTTATGAGTTTGATTAGGGTTTGGAAGTCTTAAACTAAATAGGAATTAGGGTGCAATACAAACTCCTTTTGGTTTGAGGATTGCGGCAACCCTAGTCCCTTTTGGCTAGAGAATTCGGCCACCCTAGTAAAAAGGAAGAAAGAAAATTTTGCCACATATATAAGTGGACTTATAATTTTCGGCCACTTAGGGTTTTTTGGTGTGCATAATTCAATTTTCTTCTTCTTCTCAACTCATAGAAAGATAACTTTTATTCTACTAAAACAAAAAGAGACATAGATTATTCTTTGATGGTATACTATTTGCTTATTCATCAATAAGCTTGTGTATACTACATCGATCAAGGTTCACGCGTGTTTCGATCATAAGATTGAGAACTCAAAAGTGACCAGAATAATCTTAGGTTTCTTTTGATTGTTTTTGTGACTAACGAATAAGAGAAAAGTTTGTTTTATCCAATCACAGGCTTGCAATTCAAAGAAAAGGGTGACCACGCTCCTAGGTGATCCACGTTCGTGCTAGGATTGAAGATCTTGCCGATTACCATCGACGTAAGTCAATCGGGTCACGCGACAAAAGGTATTCTTCTTTTGTTATATATTATATATCTTTAATTGATTAAAAGGGTTAAGGTTCATAAAAGGAAAAATTTTAAAAGCTACTAAAACCTATTTTTTTTAGTCTCGCTTCCGCTGCGTGTACTTTTACGGTATATTTTTCCCTACAAACCCTGCATAAAAACTATAACCTAAAATCCACAAAGCACATAATCAAGTATTCTCAATCACAGTCATTAGCAAAACCTGCATGTAGACTACGATTGAGAACCCATTAAGCACAAGAACAAGAGAACCAAAGATAACGTGCAATACCCTGCTACGATAAATTCATTCATTCAATTGAATATTGGCTAAGAATGGTGAAACCCACACATATCTCAACCTTAACATATAAACCCTAGATTCAAGACTAGCACTAACCATGCATATACAAGAAGAAATCACAAATTGAATGAATCGAAACTTGAATTACGAAAATATAGTCAATTCTAACAAAGAGTATTCATAGAGATTCACATTGAATCCCTAGTATGGATTTAGTTACACATAGATGAAATAAAAAGAAGAGAGAAGGAATTGATAAAACCCATGGAAATAATAGACACTCTTCCAATCTCTGATGCTGAAAATCTTCTCCTTCATCTTCAAATCTTCTATATGTAAGATGAAAGAAAGTTTGTTGAGTGATTTAGGTTATGAATGATGGTTGTCGAACTGTCTCCAGATGAACCCTCTCTGAATAGAAAACCCCTCTATTTATATCTGCTCGGGCTTCAGTGGAGAAACCTATTAAATCGCGGAGTCTTGGCGCCGGACCGCTGCCACTTTGGCAGCGGTGTGGCAGCGGTTTTCCACAATTGGGAACACTGCCACTTTGGTAGCGGTTAGGGAGCATTTTGTATAGCGGTCTCCTCTGTCCGATAAACGCTGCGACGCCTTTCTCTGAAAATAGCAGCGGTGTGAGAGCGCTTTGTGCTCAATTTCAGAAAAGACCCTAGACTTCTTCAAAATAGCATTTTTTATATGAAATTCTTCAAATAACTCAATCTGGTCCAATAACCTGAAAACACTCAAACACACCCATTAAAGCGCTAAAAGGCTTAAGAAGCAAGCAATTGATTGGAGGAATGGGGATAAAAAATATATACAATAAATGACCGATCAGTTTTGATCGGCAGTTTTGTTGACCGTCGAATCTGGTCACCAATTGATCCCCTGCTTCTCGGGTTCAATTCAATGGTTCAATTCTGCGGCCAAGACCACAAAATGAAACCACTGAATGGTGATTTCAAGGGCAGTTTCATCTTTTCACATGCCCTATTCTCTTTGTCTATAAATATCACACTTTCTCATTTCTCTGACCAAGTTCTTAACTCCTAAAGAACCCTAAACTCATTTGAGAGATTTTGGAGAGATATTTAATAGAGAACTCATTTCCTAAATGTAAGGATTCCCATTGTTGATTGGCTTATTTCGTAGACAAACCACATATTGGGGATTTGAATTGTAAGGGTAGTTAGGTGATTGAAGATCATGCTCAAAGGACATTTTCAAGACCTCAAGGGAAGAAGCACTCCAAAGGTATAATTCTTAGTGTTTCTTGTAATGAAGAGAAATAGATGCACACACACACAACACTTGCATAATTCTTCTTATTGTATGATTGTGTGTCCTTATTATGTGTGTATTAATGTTCATTTAATTTCTCTTCTTGCATTCTCTGTTGATTGCATCATGTATAGAAGGTGATGCATTGTGGTTGTTATGGCCGCTGTTCACCCGCCCTACAGGCGCTCTACGAACAGCGGTCAAAAGGGGTTTTGAGCAATTTGCTCTTGGCCGCTCTACAGCCGCCCTACGTAGAGCGGTGCCACTGGTCGATTTAATTGACCGCTCTTCACCCGCTGTTCAACCGCTCTACGTAGAGCGGGTGAACAGCGGTTCTTAACCCGAGAGCAACCGCTCCTAGGTCGCCTGGAACTCGCCCTACGTAGGGCGATCATGAAGAACTTTGTTCTTCATTTCCCAGGTGGACCGCTGTTCAACCGCCCTACGTAGAGCGGGTGAACAGCGGTCAAGGCATATCTTCTGCAAACTTTTCAAAACGACGTCATTTCATCTAGGGGTCCTATTTAAGTATCATCTTCTTCCTTGCTCGTTTTCAAGAGCTCAAAATCAGACCTTAGAGTGAGAAACTCAAACCCTAGAGAGAGAAAGCTTCAATCTTGCTTCTTTAACTCTCCAAACCCAAAACCCATGTGCATCTAACATGTTTCATGCATCAATCTTCCATGGGTCTTCTTCATTTATGACTTGGTAAGTAGAACAAACACCACATCTTCATTTATTGTTCTATCTTAGTCAAGACATGTCTTTTATTGCTTAGTTTAGCAATTTTTCACTTTTATTGCATATTTAGTGAAGTTATGACATGATTGGGTTTTGTTTGTGGTAGCTTACATGATTAGGATGATTTTCCCTAAATAGCTAACCCTAGAACATTCTTGTACAATTGGTTGATGATTAGGTTGATAGATTAATGTTTATTTATCTAGTCAAGCTTAATTGAATGTTCTTGTGGATTTAATTGACAATTATGTTGTTAGAAATTCTCTACAACTAATTGAGTTCACATGTTTGGACATGTTGACATTGTTTGATAGCTAGGATTGTTTTGTGATTGATAACATCTAGCTAAGCTTTATGATATGTCATTTAGCTTTTGATATCTAGGATTGATTTCATTGATATATCATCATTCTAGGTAAGCATATAGAGTTGCCTTGCTCTTGTTGCATTTTGAGTATTTCATATATTCACTTAGGTTGTTTTCTCTTCATTGAGAACTAAGTCTTGTGTTGCTTCCGGGATTAGGTTGCATAAATCACAAGCATTGGGACTAGGTTCACTTATACCGGGATTAGGTAGGTGTGTGATTACTTCCGGGATTAGGTTGTAATCGTTTTACACATTTAGTGGATTCGAGGTTCAAGTGTGGCTCACTTACATAGCCCGTGGTTTTTCCCGTGAGGGTTTCCACGTAAATATCAAGTGTCTTTTAATTTCCGCACCATATTACACTTGCTATTGTATTTTGACTAGTGGAGGGTATTTTCGTAATCTTGACCATTAACGAAAATTTGGTAAAATTGGGTAAAATCTATTCACCCCCCCTCTAGATTAATATTGAACACACCATAATTTGTTTCAATTGGTATCAGAGCGGGTTCCTAGATATACATAGGTGATCCTTGCTCATTTTGGTGTGTTTTGCATTTGTGTGATTTTTGTTCATTCATACATTGTGCATTCATTTCATTTCATTCATAAACACAATGAGTGGAAACGGTGGTAGCAACGAAGGGGCTTCTAGCACACGTCCTCCTCTTCTCACCGGATTGAATTACTCCTCATGGAAAGGGAAGATGGAATCCTACATATGTCAACTTCATGACCGAGCATGGATGTCGGTTGAAGATGGATATGATCTTCCCATGATGACTCCTACGGGTGGAGGAGAAGAAGTTTTGAAGCCTAAGGCACAATGGAGTGCACAAGAATTTGAGGCGTCAAAATGGAATAGGAAGGCTATGCATGCCATCCTATGTGCCATGGATGAGAATCAATACAAGTTGATTCAAAACACTAGGGTTGCTAAGGAGGCATGGACAATCCTAGAAGTTGCTCATGAGGGAACCGAAGTTGTGAAGGACTCCAAGCTTCAAGTTCTCCAAACTCAATTTGAGATGCTCAAGATGGAGGAGAATGAGTGCTTCAACGACTTCGAGATCAAGTTGATGGACATAGTCAACCAAAGTCATCAACTTGGTGATCCTTATTCGGATAGGAGGATTAAACAAAAGATTATGAGATCCTTACCGGATAGGTTTGAGTCAAAGGTGACGGCTTTAGAAGAAAATAGTGGATATAAGGATATGAAGCCGAGTGAAGTCATTGGAAGACTTCTAGCCTATGAGTCTAGGAAGGGTCCTAGCACTACTCCTCCTAAAAAGCAAAAGGGTATTGCTTTGAAAGCTTCTAAGGATGAAAAGGAGGTGAAGAATGACTCGGATGAAGACATGGCCTTGTTTGTGAAAAGATTCAACAAGGTTATGAAGTTTGGAAAGAAGGGATTTGGTTTTAGAGGCCAAGACAAGAAAAAGGTTCCCTTCAAGAAGTTTGAACCAAGGCAAGAGAGGACCGAAAGGAAAGGGGTCCGTTGCTTTGAGTGTGGCGGGATTGGTCACTTTGCTCCCGAATGTGCTAATCACAAGGAAAAGAAGAAGGGAAAAGTGATGGCCGCCACTTGGAGTGGAAGTAGTGATGACTCCAATGAAGAAGATGATTCTTCGGATGATGAAGACATCATGGCTAACTTCCTAGCTTTTGCCTCTTCTCACAAGAGCAAAAGTGGTAGTGAAAAAGAGGAAGAGAGTCAAAGGGAAAGTGACTCTAGTGAAGATGACTCCGATGCTAACTCCACTAATGGATATGTGGAGAAAGAAGTGTTAGTTGAATATCTTAAGGAGTTTAGGAGCTTAGAGATGAAAACCACTAAGAAGATCAAGATGTTGAGAGAAGAAAATCTTGAGCTTTCATCTCACAATGATCTCTTAAGTGAAGAAGTGGAAAGACTTAAGAAGAGAGAAGATAAGCTAAAAGAGGAGTTAGCTTTATCTAGGAGGAATGAAGAAGGTTTGAAGAGGGAGCTTGTTGAAGCTAAGAAGTCACTTACTAGGATGGACTCTAGCACCAAAAAATTAGATCACATGCTTGGTGTTGGAAAGAGTCCATGTGACAAGAGAGGTCTTGGGTTTGAAGATTGTCAAGAGACCACCTCCTCTAAGAAGACCGTGTTTGTTAAGAGCTTGGGCAACATAGAAGCTTCTCCGGTGCACACTCCTAGGAAGAAAATTGATCTAGGACAAAGCTCAAAAAGTGCACAAGTGAAGGTTGCACCAAGGAGACAACCTCAAGCCAACATTCCTCATCTATTGGCTAAAAAAGGGAAAAATCCAATCATGCAAGTCCAACATTGGAAGCAAGATAGACCGGTTCAACAAAGAAGATGGATTGAACCCTCTCAACCACAAAGACATAGGAAGACTTCCATGCAAGCTCAAAGACAAGGTATGATTCCTCAATTCATTCCAATTTGTCACTTTTGTGGTTTTAATGGTCACATAAGACCAAATTGCTTTCGATATATTAAAATGTGTAGAACTAGAAGCATGATTGAGAAGAGAAAGACTAGAGCCAAGATGCATGTTCCTAGGAATGATATGACTAATTTGCATGATCCTAGGACATCTAGAGCCCATGTACCAAAGACCTTTAAGAAAGAAAATGTTGTTCTTAAATGGATTAGAAAGAATGAAAATGTTTGCCATGTTGCACAAATTGCCTTGAAGGCAAATTCTTCTAATCTTTGGTATCTTGATAGTGGGTGCTCTAGGCACATGACGGGAAACAAGAGTTTCTTCGAGACTCTTGTTATGGAGGAAGGAGGAAATGTCACCTTTGGTGATGGATCCAAAAGGAATGTCATAGGGAAAGGAACCATCTCCGTTCCCGGATTGCCCTCCTTATCCAATGCTTTACTTGTTGATGGCTTGAAAGCCAATTTGATTAGCATTTCTCATCTTAGTGATGAAGGATATTCTGTCTTGTTTAACAAAGAGAATTGCTCTATCTTAAAGCCCGATGGACAAACCTTATTGAAAGGTATGAGATCTAGCGACAATTGCTATTGTCTTGAAGCTAGAATAGTCTCAAACAATGTGTCCAAGGATGAGCAAATTGAGTTGTGGCATGAAAGACTTGGCCACATGAACTTTCGGGATCTACGGACCCTTGGAAAGTTTGAATGTGTGCGTGGCCTCCCTAAGCTTGGGAAGAAAGCCAATGGTATTTGTGGACCTTGTCAACAAGGAAAACAAACTAAAAGCATGCACAAAAAGGGCAAGTATCTCTCCACCAAGGAGCCCCTAGAGCTTCTCCACATGGATCTTATGGGTCCTATGCAAACCGAGAGCTTGGGTGGAAAGAGATACATTTTTGTTTGTGTAGATGATTTCTCTAGGTTCACATGGACATATTTTCTTAGAGAAAAATCCGAAACTTTTGATAAGTTTAAAATGCTTTGTACTAAACTTCAAAATGAAATGAATTCTAACATTAAAAGCATAAAACGGATTAGAAGTGACCATGGGAGGGAATTTGAGAATGCTTCTTTTGAAACCTATTGTGATAGTATAGGTATCTCCCATGAGTTTTCGGCTCCTAGAACACCTCAACAAAATGGAGTTGTTGAGAGGAAAAATAGGGTCCTTCAAGAGATGGCCCGTGTGATGTTGCTTAGCAACAATGTGTCTAGGAATCTATGGGCCGAAGCCATCAACACGGCTTGCTACATAGGAAATAGAGTTTTCCTAAGGCCCGGTACTAGGAATACCTCCTATGAGTTATGGAAAGGCAAGAGGCCAAATGTTAGCTACTTCCACACATTTGGAAGCAAATGCTACATTTTAAATGACCGAGATCAACTTGGCAAATTTGATGCTAAGAGTGATGAAGGTATCTTTATTGGCTATGCCTTGAATAGTAGAGCCTATAGAGTTTTCAATAAGAAAACTCTAAGTGTTATGGAATCATCTAATGTTGTATTTGATGATGAAAGGCTCAAGTGTAGTAATCATGAGGAGGAGGTTATTCTTAGTGATGATTCTCCTTTGGAGAAGGTTGTTGTGACTCCTAATGTGGGGACATCCAATGTTGTTGAAAATGACACACAACCTATTGATAGAGTTCCTAACTTGGACTCTAATGAACCCGCTCCATGGGTTAGAAGACTCCATAACAAAGAGGATGTTATTGGAGATGTGAATGAGGGTGTTAGGACTAGAAGGCAAATAGCTAATCTTATTAGCTTCACATGCTACACCTCTCAAATAGAACCCAAAAAGATTGATGAAGCTCTAAATGATGAGTTTTGGGTTCTTGCCATGCAAGAAGAGCTAAACCAATTCGAAAGGAATGAGGTTTGGACTCTAGTTCCTAGGCCTAAGACCACTAATGTCATAGGCACAAAATGGATATATAGGAACAAATCCGATGAGGATGGCAACGTAGTGCGTAACAAGGCTAGACTTGTTGCACAAGGGTACTCTCAAATTGAGGGTATCGACTTTGAGGAGACTTTTGCTCCCGTTGCCCGCCTAGAGTCCATTAGGCTTCTCTTGTCCATCTCTTGTGTGCACAAGTTCAAATTGCACCAAATGGACGTTAAGAGTGCCTTCCTCAATGGCTTCTTGCAAGAGGAAGTGTTTGTTGAGCAACCCAAGGGGTTTGTGGATGCACACCACCCCAACCATGTCTATCGCCTCAAGAAGGCTCTTTATGGGTTGAAACAAGCACCGAGGGCTTGGTATGAGCGCCTCACTCAATTTCTTGTCAACAATGACTACACAAGAGGTAGTGTTGACAAGACACTATTCATCAAGAAAGACAATGATGAGCTTTTTATAGCTCAAATATATGTTGATGATATAGTGTTTGGATCCACCAACAACACCAAAGTCCAACAATTTGTTGATGTTATGTCTCATGAATTTGAGATGAGCCTTGTTGGTGAGCTTAGTTACTTCCTAGGTTTGCAAATTAGGCAATTAAGTGATGGGATCTTCATATCCCAAGCCAAATATGCCAAAAACCTAGTGAAGAAGTTTGGTCTTGAGAAAGCCAAACATTGTAACACACCCATGAGCACCACTTTGAAACTAAGCAAAGATGCTAATGGTAAAAGTGTAGAACAAACACTTTATAGGGGTATGATAGGAAGCTTGCTTTATTTGACTGCAAGTAGGCCCGACATATCCTTTAGTGTGGGTGTGTGTGCTAGGTACCAATCCGATCCCAAGGAGTCCCATCTCTCTTGCGTCAAGAGAATCATTCGATTTGTGAATGGGACTTCTAACTATGGGATTTGGTACTCATTTGACACTAATGCTAGTCTTGTAGGCTTTAGTGATGCGGATTGGGCCGGAAATTGTGATGATAGGAAAAGCACATCGGGCGGTTGCTTTTTCCTTGGAAACAATCTTGTTTCTTGGTTTTGCAAGAAGCAAAACTCAATCTCCTTGTCCACGGCGGAGGCCGAGTACATAGCCGCGGGGAGTGGATGCACACAACTCCTATGGATGAAGCAAATGCTAGTAGACTACGGATTCAACCAAGGTACACTCACTCTCTTTTGTGATAACATGAGTGCTATTAATATTTCCAAGAATCCAGTTCAACATTCTAGAACTAAGCATATTGACATCCGTCATCATTTCATTAGAGAACTAGTTGAAAATAAATGCATTGTACTTGAGCATGTAGGTACAAATGATCAACTAGCCGACTTGTTTACAAAACCTCTAGATGCTACTCGATTTAAAACTCTTAGTAGATCTATTGGAATATGTCTTGTGGAGTGATGAGTTCTAGTATTTGACCCCAATAAGGGGAGCTCAAGCAAAGAGAGCAAACTTGCATGAATTGTCATATGCAAAAAGTTAACTTCTTTTATGCTCTTTTATGATTGTTTGAGAATGCTTGGTGAATAACATTGATTAATGCTTTAATAATGTTTTTAATAACACCTTGCACGGTTGCCTAGCATGTACTGCATGATTTCTATTTTTGCTTGAGTGTGCTTATCCATTTGAGGAATGTTCTACTTGTTAGTACATGTGATTGACCTCAAATTATTCTCCATGTTCATGATTCTTTGATATGCATTCTTAAGCTCTCTCTTGAAAAAGGGCTACTGGCAATATGACGTGCAGCCGCCCAATGTAGGAAATGGCTACTCATTTGAAACCGAGTGAAAGCCTTCAAGAGAGTTACATTAGCATGATAAACAGAAATACATGCTTTCTAGGATAAAGGAGAAAAACAGAAAAGTTGAAATGTGTTTGATGATGTGTGTGAAGCATTGCTTAATAAAGACCTCAAAATTGTTGATTGATGATGTGTCTTGCAATGTAGAAAAGATGATATATTTTTTGATGTGATTAGTACACTCTGCACACAAATGCTTGGATATATATCTTCTTGTCATAACAACAGGGCTCTAATTGGTTTGACTTCATTTGGAAAACCTGTTGATTGTTGCTTTGATTGATTCTTATGCATGAGCTAAATAGTGCTTGTATTACATGCTAAGCAACTTTTACACACACACACACTTTTCTGTGAATAAAATCTCCTTGAATCTCTCTCAATTCTTGAATTGCATAAAGTTCGTTTATATGATTATGCAAATGCCTTTTATGCAAATAGCTCTCTTTGCTAAAGCAATCCTATAGGGGGAGCTCCTTTGCCTATCTCATGACAAAAAGGGGGAGAAGTCTTGAGAGATATAGGGGGAGCATTGTGTATGCTTTGGGGAGAAGTTTGAGAGAGAGTAACCTTTGAGGGGGAGCATTGCATACTCATACATTGCATGATTTTGTGGTTAAAAGGTTCTTATGCAAATGCTTGTTTTTCTTTCACTTGATCATCTCACATACACTTGCTTTGGAAGTGTATTCTAATTGTTTTGAAGGTTTGGTTATTCTACAAGAGATTGAAGACTTGAAGTTTATTTTTCTTATCTCTTTGTACTTTGTAATGTAGAATTTCCCGAAGTTTCATTTATCTTGTGAGGATCAATGTGAGTGGTGGTTTTGTCACGAAATAGCCAAAGGGGGAGATTGTAAGGATTCCCATTGTTGATTGGCTTATTTCGTAGACAAACCACATATTGGGGATTTGAATTGTAAGGGTAGTTAGGTGATTGAAGATCATGCTCAAAGGACATTTTCAAGACCTCAAGGGAAGAAGCACTCCAAAGGTATAATTCTTAGTGTTTCTTGTAATGAAGAGAAATAGATGCACACACACACAACACTTGCATAATTCTTCTTATTGTATGATTGTGTGTCCTTATTATGTGTGTATTAATGTTCATTTAATTTCTCTTCTTGCATTCTCTGTTGATTGCATCATGTATAGAAGGTGATGCATTGTGGTTGTTATGGCCGCTGTTCACCCGCCCTACAGGCGCTCTACGAACAGCGGTCAAAAGGGGTTTTGAGCAATTTGCTCTTGGCCGCTCTACAGCCGCCCTACGTAGAGCGGTGCCACTGGTCGATTTAATTGACCGCTCTTCACCCGCTGTTCAACCGCTCTACGTAGAGCGGGTGAACAGCGGTTCTTAACCCGAGAGCAACCGCTCCTAGGTCGCCTGGAACTCGCCCTACGTAGGGCGATCATGAAGAACTTTGTTCTTCATTTCCCAGGTGGACCGCTGTTCAACCGCCCTACGTAGAGCGGGTGAACAGCGGTCAAGGCATATCTTCTGCAAACTTTTCAAAACGACGTCATTTCATCTAGGGGTCCTATTTAAGTATCATCTTCTTCCTTGCTCGTTTTCAAGAGCTCAAAATCAGACCTTAGAGTGAGAAACTCAAACCCTAGAGAGAGAAAGCTTCAATCTTGCTTCTTTAACTCTCCAAACCCAAAACCCATGTGCATCTAACATGTTTCATGCATCAATCTTCCATGGGTCTTCTTCATTTATGACTTGGTAAGTAGAACAAACACCACATCTTCATTTATTGTTCTATCTTAGTCAAGACATGTCTTTTATTGCTTAGTTTAGCAATTTTTCACTTTTATTGCATATTTAGTGAAGTTATGACATGATTGGGTTTTGTTTGTGGTAGCTTACATGATTAGGATGATTTTCCCTAAATAGCTAACCCTAGAACATTCTTGTACAATTGGTTGATGATTAGGTTGATAGATTAATGTTTATTTATCTAGTCAAGCTTAATTGAATGTTCTTGTGGATTTAATTGACAATTATGTTGTTAGAAATTCTCTACAACTAATTGAGTTCACATGTTTGGACATGTTGACATTGTTTGATAGCTAGGATTGTTTTGTGATTGATAACATCTAGCTAAGCTTTATGATATGTCATTTAGCTTTTGATATCTAGGATTGATTTCATTGATATATCATCATTCTAGGTAAGCATATAGAGTTGCCTTGCTCTTGTTGCATTTTGAGTATTTCATATATTCACTTAGGTTGTTTTCTCTTCATTGAGAACTAAGTCTTGTGTTGCTTCCGGGATTAGGTTGCATAAATCACAAGCATTGGGACTAGGTTCACTTATACCGGGATTAGGTAGGTGTGTGATTACTTCCGGGATTAGGTTGTAATCGTTTTACACATTTAGTGGATTCGAGGTTCAAGTGTGGCTCACTTACATAGCCCGTGGTTTTTCCCGTGAGGGTTTCCACGTAAATATCAAGTGTCTTTTAATTTCCGCACCATATTACACTTGCTATTGTATTTTGACTAGTGGAGGGTATTTTCGTAATCTTGACCATTAACGAAAATTTGGTAAAATTGGGTAAAATCTATTCACCCCCCCTCTAGATTAATATTGAACACACCATAATTTGTTTCACTAAACACTCAAACCATATACATGTGCATCAAAGATCATCTAAGCATTTTCTAGCATAGTTAGTTTGCTTATTTGAATGGGTCTTGGTCATCACACTTCCCTTGGTATGTTCTTCACTTTTGTCCATTGATATTTAGTGTTTTATTTATCAAGGCATCTCTTTTATTATTTAAATGTTCTTAGATTAATATCTTATATTCAAAATAGAGATTGTTTGTGATGACATGATTGAGTGTTGTATTGTGATAGCTATCTAGGTTTTTATAATCTATTTTTAGCTAAGCTATTTGACATGTCATTTAGCTATTGATATCTAGGATTGTTTTTATTGACATATTATCATCCTAGATAAGCATATAGGGTTGCCTAGCTCTTATTGCATGTATTGAGTATTTTTATATATTCACATATAGGTTGTATTGTCTCTTCATTGAGAATTTAAGTCTTGTTGGCTAAGGTTGCTTAGGCCAGAAGAAAAATAGATTAGAGCCACTTTTAAAGGCCCGCGTGGTAGAAGTGGGGGGTTATAGACCGGAGTGTTAGATGAGGTCTATATAGGTTGTAAACTCCATTTCAATTAGTGGATTTCGAGGTTCGAGTGTGGGGCACTATATAGCCTGTGGTTTTTTCCTAGTGGTTGGGTTTTCCACGTATACATCAAGTGTTATTTAAATTTCGCACCATATTACAGTTGTTGTATTTATATTGACTATTAGGGGTTTTTTTATAATCTTGTCCTTAAACGAAAATTGGGTAAAAATTAGTTAAAATCTATTCACCCCCCTCCCTCCAGATTAATATATTGAACACACCCGAGTTTATTGTTTTTGCACTTTCAAAATATAAATGCCTACTAGCATCTAGATTAACGCTAATATCTCCCACTGCACTAGTAGACACCAATGCTCCGTTGCCTAAATGCAAATTGATTTCATTCTTATTCAACCTTCTCCTTTCTTGAAACCCCTATAAGGAATAACAAATATGATTAGGGGCTCCAGAGTCTACGATCCAAGAATCTGTAGAATCTGCCAGAAAAACATGATTCAAGATAATTCACATTACCTTGTTCTTTCTTATTCTTAGACTTTGGGCAATTACTTTTCCAATGTCTCTTTTCACCACAAAAGAAGCACTTCCTTTTGATCTTGGTTACTTTCTTAGTCTCCATCTTGGTAGGCCCAAGTTGTTTTTTCTTCTATTATTCCTTGACCTTCTGACAGGTCTTAATAGTAGCAACTTTACCAACCATATGAATCTCTTCTACAAAATGATCAAGCCAAAATTGGTATGATTTTGGCCATCATTTTCGATTCTTTTAGCTTGATTCTCGGGCATTCCCCCGTGTTTAATATTGTTAAATTGAGTGTTTTAGGTTTTATTGGGTTTCAGAAGCAATTGAGATGAAAGTGGAGGACTTGTGCGAAAATGTCTCACAAATAGGAAGAAACAGGGCATTTTCGCCACTTGGACATGAGAGGTCGCTACATGGGCGCCATGGCGACAGAGGATTCTCCAAAGACATCAGAAGGTCGCCATTTGGGCGCCACTTGGTCGCCATGGCGACAGAAAGTCCCCAAATGAACCAGGTGGGGTCGCCACTTGGGGTCGCCATGGCGACCTCCCTTGCAAATGGCGACCTAGTTCAGTCAAGGCATGGTCGCCACTTAGGGTTGCCATGGCGACCTTGATGTTGCAAGTGGCGACCTCCTTACATTTGCAGGGTCGCCACTTATGGTCGCCATGGCGACCTAGAGGTGCAAGTGGCGACCTCTTCACAAATTGCTCATGGTCGCCACTTGCCAAATGACGAGAAAGATGGTTTTCGTGGCGACCTTCTCATCTAACCGTTTTATGCACCAGGGTTGCCATAGCGACCAAATAGCGAACAAGGCGCCACCTCAGCGAATCAATCAGTTATCAGTACATGTCCAAGAGTGCTTATATATAGAACGTCCCTCCATCTTCAACATAATCGAAGATCAGAGAAAAATACAGAGAACACATCTGAGATCTAGCTCTATCATCCATGGCACACCATTCCTCATCCTCCATTTCTCTCCTTGAACTCATCTAATCCATCCAACCCTCAACACAAAACCTTGATTACTTCACTACATCATTCCTCATCCCACCATTTCTCCACCAAAATCCTTAGTCACTTCCCACCAAAACACCCACATTCCAAGACATATCCTCTACTTCCATTCCTTGCATCTAGGAGCATAGAGGAGAAGAAGGATCAAGCTTAAAGAAGGTGACCCAAGGGTTATTTCCTTACTATTTACTTCTTTTCATTTATTGCAAATATGTATAACTAAACCCCTAATGTAGGGGATAGATTTGAGGATCAATTGGTTGTGGGTTTAGCTTAGCTTGTAATGAATCTCTTATGTGTTCTATGCATTCAAATTAATTAGATTCCATTCATTATAATTGACTTGTATATCACTTGTTGATTGCTATCTTGAGTGGAGTAATTTGTTATACATTCATATGTGGATTGACAATCCTTGTGTGATTAAGAACCCATTGGATATGATAGATTAGTGGTGGGTATATCAACCCCACTAATCTAAGCCTCTAAGTGGTTAACATAATGAGATTGGTACATTAAAGTAGCTAGTTAGCTTACCCACATTCAATTGTTAATCACCACACATCTATCAAACGCTATGATTTACTTCATTGTTCAAAGATTAGTCAATTTATCTAATTAACACTCCATTCCCCGTGGAACGAACTTGCTCACTATTTTGCTATCAAATCACATTTTAAAAGGATTAAGTGGCTTCAAAGAGTTTTCAAGAATCAACCAAAATCTATATTATTACTATTTTGTTGAGTACACAAACGACCTTATCAAAAATGGCGCCGCTGCCGGGGATTGGTAGCGTTGATTTCATAGATTGACTTTTCTTCACATTTTATTAGTATATTGTAGATTGTTAGTTTAGTATTTTGCTTTGTGGTTATTGACTTGTTCATAGTGTTGCTTTTACTTTTTTCTTTCCTTGTATCTCTTTATTTATTCCTCTTTCAGGTGCTCAGTTTTATGCACGGTAGGAGATCTCTAGGTAGAGGAGTTCATCCCCCACTAGAAGGCACTAGCCGTGTGAGAGAGTTCGAAGCAATTCCAAGACAAACTATAAGTACTGAAGGACAACAACCTGGGAGGGAAGACGAAGCTCCTTTTAGAGAGAAGATGACAGAAGAGACTCAAACCAACCATGGTCAAAGGATGACCATGGGGGAGTATGCCTTGCCGGATATCGGGAACCAACCATCGCCTATCGTGTTAGACCCGGTTGCTAGGGGTCATGAGTTGAGGACAATGCACGTCAACCTCTTGCCGTCATTTCATGGGAAGTTGAATGAAGACTGCCTCCAGTTCATGAAGGAATACAGTGCTATTATTGAGACCTTCCCCATCATGCGTCTCACGCGCGAACAGTTGCAAATGCGTTGCTTCCAGTATTGTATGAAGGATGCGGCTATGACATGGCTCATGGGGCTTAGGCCGGGATCATTGACAAGTTGGGGTCAAATTTGCAAGCTGTTTTTCAACAGATTCTTTCCGGCTAGGAAATCGAAGGAGTTAAAGGTGAAGATAGCAGACTTTTATGAGAGTGAAGGGGAGCTTTTTCATGAGTCTTGAGAAAGGTATCAACGCCTTGTAGCCCAATGTCCCCCTCACATGTTCACTGAGGAATATATGGTGTCTTGTTTCCAAGGAGGTTTAACTCGGTTCTCCCAAGTGTTGGTGGATAACGCTTATGGAAGTTCATATGACACCAAGACTGCTTCGGAGATCTATGACATCTATGAGATGTTGGCACAAAACTCTCAACAACGAAATGCCAACAGTATTCGAGGTGGGAAATTTGATGTAAATGCTAGTACGGAGGCCGCCATCAAAATCTCAAGGATAAACAAGAAGGTGGAGACCTTGACTTCTCATATTGAGAGTATGGGATTTCTGAAGGCGGGAGTGAAGTTGCTAGGAAGGCAAGAAGAAGGCTCTAGTAGGCAATTCAATGAGAACGAAGGGTTTGAGGACACCTTTCAAGGGCAAGAGCAAGAGGAGGTTCAAGCTATGGGATTTCAAGGACAAGGAAACAACTCATATTCTAACAACTATGCTCAACCATGGAGGAACCACCCAAACCTTTCTTGGTCAAACAACAATAACATTTTGAACCCACCACCAAGAAATCAACAACAAGGGATGTACAATCAAGTGTTAGGATTATGCTCAATAGCAAGAGTGTAATATTGTAATTAACAATCTTTTTCATATTAATAAAGTGATTTCTGGTTTAAACAAATCTTATAGCATTTATAGTTTAATAATTGTCAAAGTAAATAATCATAAGGTCTAAAGACTATGAGAAAAGAAGAATTGTTCGCACATCTGGATATGTATGTGGTAGACACAATTCTTTAGTTAGTCTTGAATATTGTTCACAACTTAAGTTAAAGGTTGGGCACCTTTATCTTGTTAAAGTTGTAGAATTCTTTTGCTAGCATTTGAGTGGGATCAAATGAGATATGATGAGTCTAAAATCATCGGAGTGACTTCGAGCAAAAGAATCTAGTGCACTGGGTGCATTGAACTGGATCACAATGAAATACTTTATCTATAACCGTCAGTAAATAAAAGTCTTTTCATTATCAGGACAATCGGAGAGTCTATCTTAATCCTGAGATAAATGATGGACTTATGGTTGCAAGTGATATCATTTGAGTTATCAATGAGTACGATTATATCGCATAGTCTATCCTCGATAGTTTGGTGATATTCATTTGTTAATCGATAGAGGACTTCATTTATAGATATGGACATCGTGGCTCCATTTATTAAATGAGAGTATAATATCATCATATGGATGTTTTGAGGTAATTGGATATTAAATCTCAACGTTGAGTTTTCGATAGTGTCTATTGAAAACATGGCTTCTGGACAAGTCAAAATATCCAAGTTCAAAACGTGGTCATATGAGTAAATATGGTAACTTGGAGAGTTATAGGCGGTCTATGAGCTCTTGGCGATTACTGATATTAATCACGAGGATACACTATCTCCAACATGATTGTCTAGGGTATGAATGAGGAACATCTTTCTTTTCTGTCTTTATTTAAGAATTCAATTATAGCTATTTAGTGGAATGAGTTAAAATTAATGGATCGGACCTAGATGAATCATTTGTTGATTGTGATTAGGTTATGTCTATTGAAGCTTAAATATAGATAGCCCGCCAAGATCCCCAATCCACACGGACTTGCATGAATCACTTGATATATTCTACCGGACTATTTTTGGGTCCATCTAGAATTGTGTTTAATGTATTAAGAATATAATTTGCACATTATTTATTTAATGGGCTGTTTAATTATATTAATATGTGAATGTAAGGCATGTGAGCTTGTTTCTTTTAGTAAGAATAGGTCTGGTTCACATGTGGGCTTTTTATTAAAGTCCAAATGGATTTAATAAAATAAGAGAAACAATATTAGGCCCATTTTTTGATATGGGCGGCAAGGTTGATTTAATTAGCCTTTTTATATAGTTTATTTTATTAGTTAATTAAATGGAAATTAATTAATATATATTAATTAATTATTTAATTAAGAATCAAATCTTTTTCTAATTAGGAAATATGTTTCCTAGAAGTATACTATTGGTAGTAGTATATTTAAAATAAAAGACTATATTTGATAAGTAGATAAATAAGGAATATTATTTATCTAGTCAAATTAGGAAGTCTTTTAGATAGTCACAAATTCACTAAAGAGTTGGATTAGGGTTTAAATATTATATTGATATGGCAATTGCATATCTAGATATATAATATATTTATATGATATATAGTAAATAAATATATATGGCTGCACAAAAAAAAAAATATAGAGAGATATAGGCGTGCAGGTTTGAAAATATATACATTAATCAAACTAATATATATATATATATATATGTAAGAGGCGTGCAGTAATTGCACTAAAAATATATATATATTAGGCTTAAAGAAAGTCTTGTTTTTTTGATATATTAGGCGTGCATAAATACAATATATATATATATATATTCTTAATATATTTTTCAAAACCCTAAGTTCTTGCTTTGAAAAGAATTATTATTTTTTTTTGAGAGAAAATAAAATCCAACTCTAAGTGTAGTGAGAAATTCTGCCAAGATAGATTGAGAGAAAAGATTGTTCTTGTTTCGATAGTGCACTACTAGCCTTACATCAAAAGGTTTATTGTGCACAATTTCGAATTAGGTTCACGCGAGTTTCAATCTAACGATTGTGAATTCAAAAGTGACCGGGACATTCTTAGCAATCTTTTGGAGTTTATTGTGACTAACAGAAATCAGAAAAGTTTTTGTTATCCATTCTCAGGTACACAATTCAAAGAGAAGGGAGACCACGCTCCTAGGTGATTCACGTTCGTGATCGGATTGGAAGATCTTGCGGATTACCATCGACGTAACGTCAATCGGATCACGCGACAAGAGGTATTCATCTTTTGTTCTTAATTATATATCTTTAATTAATCAAAAGGGTTTAAGGTTCATAAAAAGGAAAAAGTTTTAAAAGCTACTAAACTATTTTTTAGTCTCGCTACCGCTACAGGTATATTTTTTTCCCTACAATTGGTATCAGAGCCTGGTTGTACCCTTTAATTAATTAACGTATATATACGTGAATCGATTTCTTTTTATTGTGATTATGCATGTTTAGAAAGAGATGGCACTCTAGGTATTCGCATATATAATTACATGTGATGTATGGATTTATATGTCTTATGTGGATTGGTATTGCTCGATTTTGGTCCTAGATTTTCAATGTATTTTTGTTATGGAATTGTAACAAGAAGGGTGGTCTATCATCGCCATAATTCCTTCTTGGTAGTTGCTAGGTTTTTTTTTTTTTTTTTTTTTAATATAGGTGCAGTATTTTTTTTTTAACTACTGCAGTTTTTTTTTATTTAATTTTTAGTGCAGTTTTTTTTTTTATGTATAAAAGTACTGCAGTGAATAAAAAAAATAAAAAATCAATACTGCAGTATTTATTATTTTATATTGCCGTAATGTATTTGGGTGTTGAAGATTCGAAGACACGAAGAAAAACGAAGCAACCGGAACCGAGAACGAGCACCGTGCGCACCCTAGGAGTAGATTGGGCTACGCATGGCAAGCCCAAGCCTTGGTGGGCTGCGCATGGCAGCCTTGTGTGGCCTTATGGGCTGTGCATAGCAGTCCCTTTGTGGGGTTGTGGGCTGTGCACGCCCATGAGAGAAGGCCGAAGGATGAGCTTATGGTTGATGGGCCACTTGAAGATCTTGTATTCCTAAATTATTATAATTTACTTGTTTTTCTAGGATGGGCCAAAATTGTTGCTATTTAATTTTTGCTTAAATATTACAATATTTGTTATTGTATGATAACATGACATATAGAATAGGAGTGCCACTCATATATCTCTTTTGGTATGAACATGCATTGAATGATTTAGGTATCTAAATTGGCATCTAGATAACTTGGTAAATCATTCTATGGGATTTAATCACACGCCTTAAATAATTGAGTGGGAGAAGGTGTTTTTGTAACACCTATGGCCTCCAAGGTTAGTTGAGCTTAATTATTTATTGGTAATCCCCCCAAGGGGCGTCCATGAATGGAATTTAGCAATATACTTTCTTACAAGGATAGACTAGACAATGGACTCAAATGAGATCTACTCCCCAAGGAGGGATTTTCGTGAGAGAAAATTGAGGGTCGATATCTTAGTAACAAACTCAATGTAATTTTATTGATATCCTCCCAAGAGTTCTTGTCAGTAAAATTGCAAGGCTAAAATTGAAAACGCTGGTTGTTATGTTAACAATTAGGTGGGACCTAGTCTAACTAGTAAATGGTACGAACTCCCAAAGGAGGCGTAACATTTATGGGTGTTGGATCACCGTTGAATTTTTATGATTGAGTTATTTATTTAATTCAAGATAAATATTTAAAGTGCTTTATAATGATTATTTACTTATATATAATTGTGTTTTATTAAGAAATCATGACCCCATCCCTAATGAACATCCTGAAAGATAACACTTTAACTGGAGATAATTATGTCACATGGAAAAGGAAAATTGGGTTGTTGCTGCAAGCTGAAAAACATAAATTTTGTTCTAACTACTCCTAAACCACCTGCTCCAACTAATGAATCTAATGTGATGCAATGAGACGAGTATGAGTAGTGGGAGACCTCTAATGAGATGGCCAAATGGCTACAATCTCATACGTGTTGCAATAGCAGCATGAAGAAATGGGGTCTGCTGCTGATATGATGATATCTTTAGAAGAGATTCATATGGTTGGTAAAGTTGCTACTATTAAGACCCGTCAGAAGGTCAAGGAATAATAGAAGAAAAAGCAACTTGGGCTTACCAAGAAAGTAACCAAGATCAAAAGGAAGTGCTTCTTTTGTGGCGAAAAGCGACATTGGAAAAGTAATTTTCCAAAGTCTCAAAATAAGAAGGAACAAGGTAATATGAATTATCTTGAAACATGTTTTTCTGGTAGATTCTACAGATTCTTGGATCGTAGACTCTGGAGCCATTAATCATGTTTGTTATTCCTTACGGGGGTTTCAAGAAAGGAGAAGGTTAAATAAGAATGAAATCAATTTGCGCTTGGGCAACGAAACGTTAGTGTCTGTAAGTGCAGTGGGAGATATTAGAGTTTGTTTGGATTCTAGAAGGCATTTAGATTTAATAGACGTTTATTATGTACCTCAATTCAAGAGGAATTTAATTTCAGTTTCTTGTTTGAATAAATTTGGATATTCGGTTACTTTTAATAAAGTTTTTATTATTAGTAAGAATGACAAAATTATTTGCCAAGGTACATTGGAAAACGGTCTATACTTTTTGCATAGAAATATCTCTCACTCGTTAGACACAGAAATAACGGAACCTAATCATAAAAGAGTTAAATTATCAAAAGATGAAACCTATCTATGACATTTACGCCTAGGTCATATTAACCTTAATAAGATTAAAAGATTGGTAAGTGACGGACCTTTGAGTGGCTTAAAGGTTGATGATCTACCAACTTGTGAATCTTGTTTGGAAGGTAAAATGACCAAAAGGACGTTCTCTGCCAAAGGTGCCAGAGCTACTGAATGTTTAGGATTGATACACACTTGTTAGGATTATGCTCAATAGCAAGAGTGTAATAATGTAATTAACAATCTTATTCATATTAATAAAGTGATTTCTGGTTTAAACAAATATTATAACATTTATAGTTGAATATTATAATTGTTAAAGTAAATAATCATAAGGTCTAAAGACTATGAGAAAAGAAGAATTGTTCATACATCTGGATATGTATGTGGTAGACACAATTCTTTAGTTAGTCTTGAATATCGTTCACAACTTAAGTTAAAGGTTGGGCACCTTTATCTTGTTAAAGTTGTAGAATTCTTTTGCTAGCATTTGAGTGGGATCAAATGAGATATGATGAGTCTAAAATCATCGGAGTGTCTTCAAGCAAAAGGATCTAGTGCACTGGGTGCATTGAACTGGATCACAATGAAATACTTTATCTATAACCGTCAGTAGATAAAAGTAATTTCATTATCAGGACAATCGGAGAGTCTATCTTAATCCTGAGATAAATAATGGACTTATGGTTGCAAGTGATATCATTTGAGTTATCAATGAGTACGATTATATCGCATAGTCTATCCTCGATAATTTGGTGGTATTCATTTGTTAATCGATAGAGGACTTCATTTATAGATATGGACATCGTGGCTCCATTTATCAAATGAGAGTATAATATCATCGTATGGATGTTTTGAGGTAATTGGATATTAAATCTCAACGTTGAGTTTTCGATAGTGTCTATTGAAAACATGGCTTCTGGACAAGTCAAAATATCCAAGTTCAAAACGTGGTCATATGAGTAAATATGGTAACTTGGAGAGTTATAGGCGGTCTATGAACTCTTGGCGATTACTGATATTATTCACGAGGATACACTATCTCCAATATGATTGTCTAGGGTAAGAATGAGGAAGCATCTTCCTTTTCTGTCTTTATTTAAGAGTTCAATTTTAGCTCTTTAGTGGAATGAGCTAAAATTAATGGATCGGACCTAAGTGAATCATTTGTTGATTGTGATTAGGTTATGTCTATTGTAGCTTAAATTTAGATAGCCCGCCAAGATCCCCAATCCACACGGACTTGCATGGATCACTTGATATATTCTACCGGACCAATTTAGGGTCCATCTAGAATTGCAATTTAATATATTAAGAATATAATTTGCACATTATTTATGTAATGTGCTGCACAATTATATTTATATATTAATGGATGATATGTGGGCTTGTTTCTTTTAGTAAGATTGGGTCTAGTTCACATGTGGGCTTTTTATTTAAAGTCCTATGGATTAAATGAAATAGGAAAAATAATATTTGGCCCAATACACATATGGGGCGGCAAGGTTATATATTAACCTAAAATATTATTTTGTTTTCATTATTTAATTAAATAAGAATTAATTAATTCATTAATTAATTATTTAATTAAGATACAAATCTTTTCTCATTAGGAAATATGTTTCATAAAGGTATACTATTGGTAGTAGTATAATTAAATAGAAAGACTTGTTTGACAAAGAAATAAATAATTAGTTTTATTTATTCAAACAGGAAGTCTTTTTATTTTAGTCAAATATGAGAATAAAAAGATTTATGAGTTTGATTAGGTTTTGGAAATCTTTTCTAAATAGGAATTAGGGTGCAATTCAAACTAATTAATTTTGTTTGGAAATTGCGGCAACCCTAATTAATTTAGGAAGAGAATTCGGCCAACCCTAAAAAGAAAGAAGAAAAATTTCGGCCACCTATATATGTATACATATAATTTTCGGCTAGCTCTGAATGCTTAATGTGCAGAATTTTTTCTTCTTCTTCTTCTTAACTCATAGATAGAGAATTTATTCAACTAAGACAAAAGAAAAAGGAACATAGATTATTCTTTGATGGTGTACTGTTTGCTTAATCATTGATAAGCTTGTGTATACAACATCGATCAAGGTTCACGCGAGTTTCGATCATTAGATTGAGAACTCAAAAGTGACCGGAATAATCTTAGGTTTCTTTTGATTGTTTTTGTGACTAACGAACAAGAGAGAAAAGTTTGTTTAATCCAATCACAGGTTTGCAATTCAAAGAGAAGGGAGACCACGCTCCTAGGTGATCCACGTTCCTGCTAGGATTGAAGATCTTGCGGATTACCATCGACGCAAGTCAATCGGATCACGCGACAAGAGGTATTAAACTTTTATTACTTCTTTATATATCTTTAATTAATCAAAAGGGTTTAAGGTTCATAAAATTGGAAAAATTTTAAAAGCTACTCAAAACTATTTTTTATTCTCGCTTCCGCTGCGGGTACGTTATTTTTCCCTACAACACTGATGTATGTGGACCTATGAGCATTCAAGCTAGAGGTGGATATGAGTACTTCATCACTTTCACAGATGATTACTCAAGATTTGGTTATGTGTATCTCATGCGACATAAGTCGGATGCTTTTGACATGTTCAAAGCATTGAAAGCTGAAGTGGAAAATCAGCTTGAGAAACACATAAAAATCTTGAGATCTGATCGTGGTGGAGAATATCTATCTGGTGAGTTTCAGCAATATTTTATTGATAATGGGATAGTTTCTTAGTTTTCTGCACCAGGTACACCTCAACAAAATGGGGTAGCAGAAAGGAGAAATAGAACTCTTTTAGATATGGTTAGGTCTATGTTGAGTTATTCAACACTTCCTATTTCTTTCTGGGGATATGCTTTACAAACTGCTATATACATTCTAAACGATGTACCATCTAAGTCTGTTCCTAAAACACCGCATGAGTTGTGGACTGGGCGCAAGCCTAGTTTACAACACTTAAGGATATTTGGTTGTCCTGCGCATATGTTAAAAGGAAAGACAGAAAAGATGGAGTCCCGTTCGGAAACATGTATATTTGTAGGGTATCCAAAAGAAACTAAAGGATATTATTTTTATAGTCCTTCAGATCTCAAAGTATTTGTTTCGACAAATGCTAAATTTCTGGAAAAGGACTATATGAATGATTTTGTGCCTAGAAGTAGAATTGTCCTGAATGAGATGTCAGGAGATACAATTCCACGAGAGGTTACACAACCAAACCCAATTGTAAGTTCCGATCCAACACAAGGTCAACAACCTACCATTCCTCGTCGTAGTGGGAGGGTTAGAACACAACCCGAAAGATACATCGGTCTGGGAGAATCAGTAGAGAATCTCCCGGACGACGATGATCCCTACACGTACAAGGAAGCTATGGAGGATGTTGATAGTCGCCATTGGCAAAAGGCAATGCAATCTGAGATTGAATCTATGTTCGATAACAAAGTCTGGTCCCTTGTAGACTTGCCTAAACGGATAAAACCCATTGGGTGCAAGTGGGTAAACAAGAGGAAAAGAGGTATGGATGGAAAGGTGGAAACCTTTAAAGCTAGATTGTTAGCTAAAGTGTATACACAGAAAGAAGGTATCGATTACGAGGAAACCTTCTCTCCTATGGCCATGCTTAAATCCATTAGGATACTCTTGTCTATTGCAGCATCTTTAGATCTAGAGATTTGGCAAATGGACGTCAAGATAACTTTCCTTAATGGAAGTCTTGACGAAAGCATCTACATGATGCTACCAGAGGGATTCATTGAAAAGGGCCAAATGGAAATGGTATGCAAGTTGCAGAAATACATATATGGATTAAAGCAAGCATCCAGATCCTGGAAGATAAGGTTCGATCAAGCTGTCAAAGGTTTTGGATTTATTCAGAATCTTGACGAACCTTGTGTATACAAAAGGATTAAGGGCGACAAGTTGGTTTTCCTGATTCTTTATGTTGATGATATACTACTCATCGGAAACGATGTAGGTGTATTGACATCAGTAAAAGAATGCTTAGCAAAACAATTTGATATGAAGGACTTAGGAGAAGCAAGTTTTATTCTAGGTATCCAAGTTATAAAGGATAGAAAGAATAGAACGATTGCATTATCCCAAGCTTCATACATAGACAAGATCTTGTCTAGGTTTTCCATGCAGGATTCCAAGAAAGGTATGTTACCTTTCAGACATGGAATCAAGCTTTCTAAGGAACAAGTTCCTAAGAATGAGCATGAAGAGCAATTCATGAGTAGAGTTCCATATGCCTCGGCAGTTGGAAGTCTCATGTATGCAATGCTCTGTACTAGACCAGATATTTGTTTTGCTGTTGGCATAGTTAGCAGGTTTCAATCGAAACCTGGTCCTGATCATTGGACGGCAGTCAAGCATATTTTCAAGTATCTTAAGAGAACGAGAGATAATATGCTTGTATACTCTTGAGGGGATTTAATTCCTGTTGGGTATACAGATTCTGATTTTCAATCAGATTCTGACTCCAGAAAATCCACATCAGGGGCTGTGTTTACTATTGGAGGAGGAACAGTTATATGGATGAGTATCAAGCAATCTTGTATTGCTGATTCCACCATGGAAGCTGAGTATGTTACTGCATGCGAGGCTGCCAAAGAGGCTGTTTGGCTCCGCCAATTCTTGATTGACTTGGAAGTGGTTCCTAGTGCGAATAAGCAGATCACTATCTACTGTGACAATAGTGGAGCAGTGGCTAATTCGAAAGAACCAAGAAGTCACAAGAGAGGTAAACACATTGAAAGAAAATATCATCTTTTAAGGGAGATTGTTCAAAGAGGTGACGTGACGATTACCAAAATCGCGTCAGCAGAAAATCTAGCAGATCCCTTCACAAAGGCTCTACCTCAGAAGAGTTTCGATGGGCACCTAGAGAATATGGGCTTGAGAGATATGACACATTTGCTATAGCGCAAGTGGGAGATTGTTAGGATTATGCTTAATAGCAAGAGTGTAATATTGTAATTAACAATCTTTTTCATATTAATAAAGTGATTTCTGGTTTAAACAAATCTTATAGCATTTATATTTTAATAATTGTCAAAGTAAATAATCATAAGGTCTAAAGACTATGAGAAAAAAAGAATTGTTCGTACATCTGGATATGTATGTGGTAGACACAATTCTTTAGTTAGTCTTGAATATTGTTCACAACTTAAGTTAAATGTTGGGCACCTTTATCTTGTTAAAGTTGTAGAATTCTTTTGCTAGCATTTGAGTGGGATCAAATGAGATATGATGAGTCTAAAATCATCGGAGTGACTTCGAGCAAAAGAATCTAGTGCACTGGGTGCATTGAACTGGATCACAATGAAATACTTTATCTATAACCGTCAGTAGATAAAAGTCTTTTCATTATCAGGACAATCGGAGAGTCTATCTTAATCCTGAGATAAATGATGGACTTATGGTTGCAAGTGATATCATTTGAGTTATCAATGAGTACGATTATATCGCATAGTCTATCCTCGATAGTTTGGTGATATTCATTTGTTAATCGATAGAGGACTTCATTTATAGATATGGACATCGTGGCTCCATTTATTAAATGAGAGTATAATATCATCATATGGATGTTTTGAGGTAATTGTATATTAAATCTCAACGTTGAGTTTTTGATAGTGTCTATTGAAAACATGGCTTCTGGACAAGTCAAAATATCCAAGTTCAAAACGTGGTCATATGAGTAAATATGGTAACTTGGAGAGTTATAGGCGGTCTAAGAGCTCTTGGCGATTACTGATATTAATCACGAGGATACACTATCTCCAACATGATTGTCTAGGGTATGAATGAGGAACATCTTCCTTTTCTGTCTTTATTTAAGAGTTCAATTTTAGCTATTTAGTGGAATGAGTTAAAATTAATGGATCGGACCTAAATGAATCATTTGTTGATTGTGATTAGGTTATGTCTATTGAAGCTTAAATATAGATAGCCCGCCAAGATCCCCAATCCACACGGACTTGCATGAATCACTTGATATATTCTACCGGACTATTTTTGGGTCCATCTAGAATTGTGTTTAATGTATTAAGAATATAATTTGCACATTATTTATTTAATGGGCTGTTTAATTATATTAATATGTTAATGTAAGGCATGTGAGCTTGTTTCTTTTAGTAAGAATAGGTCTGGTTCACATGTGGGCTTTTTATTAAAGTCCAAATGGATTTAATAAAATAAGAGAAACAATATTAGGCCCATTTTTTGATATGGACGGCAAGGTTGATTTAATTAGCCTTTTTATATTGTTTATTTTATTAGTTAATTAAATGGAAATTAATTAATATATATTAATTAATTATTTAATTAAGAATCAAATCTTTTTCTAATTAGGAAATATGTTTCCTAGAAGTATACTATTGGTAGCAGTATATTTAAAATAAAAGATTATATTTGATAAGTAGATTGGAATATTATTTATCTAGTCAAATTAGGAAGTCTTTTAGATAGTCACAAATTCACTAAAGAGTTGGATTAGGGTTTAAATATTATATTGATATGGCAATTGCATATCTAGATATATAATATATCTATATGATATATAGTAAATAAATATATATATGGCTGCACAAAAAAAAATATATAGAGAGATATAGGCGTGCAGGTTTGAAAATATATACAATAATCAAACTAATATATATATATGTAAGAGGCGTGCAGTAATTGCACTAAAAATATATATATATTAGGCTTAAAGAAAGTCTTGTTTTTTTGATATATTAGGCGTGCATAAATACAAATATATATATATATATATATTCTTAATATATTTTTCAAAACCCTAAGTTCTTGCTTTGAAAAGAATTATTTTTTTTTTGAGAGAAAATAAAATCCAACTCTAAGTGTAGTGAGAAATTCTGCCAAGATAGATTGAGAGAAAAGATTGTTCTTGTTTCGATAGTGCACTACTAGCCTTACATCAAAAGGTTTATTGTGCACAATTTCGAATTAGGTTCACGCGAATTTCAATCTAACGATTGTGAATTCAAAAGTGACCGGGACATTCTTAGCAATCTTTTGGAGTTTATTGTGACTAACAGAAATCAGAAAAGTTTTTGTTATCCATTCTCAGGTACACAATTCAAAGAGAAGGGAGACCACGCTCCTAGGTGATTCACGTTCGTGATCGGATTGGAAGATCTTGCGGATTACCATCGACGTAATGTCAATCGAATCACGCGACAAGAGGTATTCATCTTTTGTTCTTAATTATATATCTTTAATTAATCAAAAGGGTTTAAGGTTCATAAAAAGGAAAAAATTTTAAAAGCTACTAAACTATTTTTTAGTCTCGCTTCCGCTACGGGTATATTTTTTTCCCTACATCAAGGAGGTAGCTCACAAGGAGGTTACGGTCAAAATTAACAACAAGGGATGAACAATCAAGGAAGTAGCTCACAAGGAGGCTAGCGTCAAACTCAACCACAAGGAGGATTTCCACAAAGAGGAAACCAATGGGGAGGAAACCAATGGAACAACAACAACAATGCTCAACCTAGCTCGTATCAACCTCGCCGAAACATTGATGAAGAGATGAGAGGTATGATGCAAGGTTTCCAAAGAGCCGAGAATACCTTGACAAGTTTCATGCAAGCTAGTGGCCAAAGGTTTGGCAACCTCGAAGCATCTTTTGGGAAATTGGAGACCCAAATGGGGCAAATTGCCGAGGCCCTTCAAAAGCAAGAAAAAGGGAAGTTTCCAAGCCACACCGAGCAAGCTAAGGAGGGAAATTTTGTCAAGAAGGATGGAGCTAGGGATGAGGCTATGTTGTTTGAAGAGGCATATGTTCGGAAAGTGGAAGATCCTGGAAGTTTTGTGATTCCTATATCAATATGAGATAGTGGAGTGCTTAAAGGAGTACTAGATTTGGGAGCAAGTGTGAGTATGATGCCCCTATCGACTTATGTGAAGTTGGGTTTGGTAGGATTGAAGCCAACCGGGAAGAAACTTATGCTAGCGGATCAATCCTCTCTATTATCGAGTGGTGAAATAAAGGATGTCACAATTGTCATTGACGGAATAGTGGTGTTAACGGATTTTGTAGTCCTTGACATTGGTGGCAAGTCAAATGATGTTAGGGAGTGGCAAGTTCTTCTCGGTAGACCATTCATGGCTACCACTCAAATGAAGATCGATGTTTGCAAGAGGAGAGTTTGTATGCATGCATTTGAGAAAGAACTTGAGATTGAAATAACCATATGCAATGATAACCTAAAAAGCATTGAGAGTTACTATATGGTTGAGGTCCAGCCACCAAGGACAAAGGGTGGAAAAGTATGTGAATTAGTGCAATTATATGAAAAGAGTAGCCAAGAAGACGAAGTTGAGAGCATTGGTGACTCTGAGATTGAAGGGCTCAAGAATTCTAACCAAGAGCTCATGCTTGAAGTAGAGGTTCTTAAGGCGGAGAAATATGCTTTAGAGAAGAAGCTTGATGATTTAGCAAGACGGAACCATAAACTCAAAAAGATCAATGTGGCTCTCACTATGGAGAATGAGGTGACGGTGAAAGAGCTTGGGGATTTGGCTAAACTCACCGAAGAATTTGAGGAAGAGTCCTCAAGAAAGATGAAAAAGACCCTCATGAGTGTAGATGCCAAGAACAAGGCAATTAAGGAGTTGAAGGAGGAGTTGAGCAAGAGAGAGATGTCTTTGAAGGGTTCTAAGGTAAAGGAGTGCGACTTTTTGGTGGAGATAGATCGGATGGATCAAGCCATCAAGGAACTCACCAATGACGGTCCCTTAAGGCCTCAACCTCCAATGCATAAAGGGAGATTTCCTTCATACCCTTTCACTTGTTATTTTTGTCATAAGAAGGGCCATGTTAAGTCTAGGTGTTTTGAATTATTTAAGCATGCTAATAATGATAGAAATAGACCTATAAGGAGATCTAACCATGTTAAGAAAATTTGGGTTAGGAAGGATTTGGTAAATCAAGTCCGGGATGAGTCTATGGGTCCAATTTGGGTAGTCAAGAAGAAAATGAGTTATAATGTGGTTGACTTGGGTAATGAGCATCATGATTCCATTTCGCATGGTAGGATGTGGTAGTGTGATTTGCATTTCGTTTTTACATTCCATGCCATGAATAAAATGATTGTGTTTTAATTTTGCTTGTTGTGTGTTTCTTTTGTTTGCTTTATTTTTCTAATAAGTGTCCATCTATTCTTGTTAGTGGTTTGAATTATGAGCTTATTTGTGGATTTTGTTTCACTGCAGATGCTGATGAAAATACATTCAGGAGAGGACCTCAAGTATGGGTCGCAATTTGGTCGCCATTTGCACATAAGTGGTGACCTCACTTACAAGAAGAATTCAGAGGTCACCACATACATGGTCGCCATGGCGACCACATGATTGCAAATGGCGACCTTTACATATCAGGTGTGGTCGCCATTTGGTTGCCATGGCGACCTTACTTGTGCAAATGGCGACCGCATGCAAAAGTTTAAAATCCTTCTTGGTCGCCATTTGGTCGCCATGGCGACCGAGAGGCACAAATGGCGACATAAGGCGTTCAGCTATAAGTTTGCAACTCAAATCATAACGCCGTACAACACAAGTTCTCTCTTCTCAAACTCTCTCAATTCCAAAGCCGTGGCACGCACATAATCATCAAATCCGGTAAGCAATCACTCTAGTTCTTCAAATTTCCCATTCAAATCCTTCCTACATTGCATCTAGATACATTAAGGGAGGTTTTGAGTTTGATTTGAAGTGAATAGTGCATAGGATTGGAGTTTGTGTGGTTTTGATTCATATAGAAGTGATTGTGGAAGTGTGGTAGTAGTTTTGATTGATTGTGGGCATTCGGAGAAGTGCCGGATTGGTGTTGAAGCGTTGTTGTGCTACCGGATTTTTGATAGAATTTTCAGTCTTTAGATTGTTTGATATGGCTTCTAAGATGAAATTGTCAAGCAAGGGAGGAAAGGGTAGCAAGACCCCCACTCCTAAGACGAAGGTGGTCCCTGAATGCAAACTCAATAGGAATTTTGATGACAGATTAGAGACGTTTGCTGAGAAGAAGATGTGGCCTGAGAGAGGCATTGATTTGGAGAGGATTGGCAGCCACTCCTCCACACTATAGTGAGAGCCTGGTGAAGGAGTTTTATGCGGGAATGAATCTCGGGGAGTATATGAGGGGTGGTCCTATTCTAGTGAGAGGGGTTCCCGTTTACTTGAACGCAACAGACATTAATATCTACTTTGGGACGACATTGTTGGAAATTGAGGGGTTGTGTGAAAGGATGGTGGAAGGAATCTCCACAAATCCTTTGTATGTGAAGAATTTGGTGGAATTTGCTAACACTATGACCATCACTCCTATGACTGTCTGGATGGCGAAGAGATTCCCTCTCAACCAGGCAAACTTGAAGATTGAGCAAGCCTTTTGTCACATCTTCCTCAATTCTTCAATCAGGCCAGTTTCCCACAGATCCACTATTCCATTTGAGGTGGCTAGGATCCTTCATAGTATCATTGAGAGGCAGCCTATTGATGTGGGTATTATTGTGAAGATGGAGATTCAGCGGATTGGGAGGAATGAATCAGAGACAGATATCCTCCCTTTCCCATGTTTGATCACAGAGGCCTGCAAGCTGGCGGGTGTAGATGTATCTGGGGACATACTTAAGCCCCCCATGTCAGATATGGACTTGACCACTTGGCGACGCTTGATGATAAAGCGTGGGGAGATACCAACTGGTGGGAAACATAGGAGAGTGCAGGGTTCAGAGGCTGGCACTAGTGTTGGGAAGAATTTGAGAGAGTTATTCCTGAAGAGGACGATGATAATGATGATGAGGAGGAGGAGGTTCCTATTTGTGATAATCATGGGCAGCCGTTAGGACTTCGGATTCTAGATGGAGTACAGCGCATTAGGAAGACTCAGACTGGTGATTTTGATATTCTTCATGCTGACAAACTTGTAATTGAAGAAAGGCAGAAGGCCTTGGAGGACAGGCAGCTGAAGTTGGAAAGTCTGTTTCAGGATTTGAGTGAGACAGTGATCACAGGTTTTACAGACCTCCGCCATGATCTGAGGCTCACCCCATATGTTAGGAGGCCGAAGAAGCCCATCATAGGGACTCCACCTACCCCAGCCGCACCTTCAATGATATGAACCTCACCAAGAGTAGTGAGACCCGGAACCAATATATGGTAATGAAGGATCGTTTTCTAATTCAAGTTTACAAATAAAGAAAATAAAAAGGACCGTGACTCATTATCTATATGGAGATAAGAACCAACGGTATCAATAAGGTTGTAGACGCCACACTCAAGAACAAGAAGAAGGTGAGTGATAAGTCAAGTTTGAACGCCACAAGGTATAAACCTTGATAAGTTCATAGTTCAATGAAGAACCAAGAGAAAACGTTCTCTCAAATAATATTATTCCATTCAAAGTTTTTTTGAATAATACATCAATGAGTCCCTTAAATACTAAACTATCTAAGACCTAAAAGGGAACAAAATACTAAATACTAAACTAAAATTGAATCTTCTCTAACCCTAAGTTGTACCACACACTAGTATGCTGAAATTAGGACTCCTCCAACCACATGGAATTAAGCTGAAATTCGGACTCCTCAGCTCAAGTCTTCGCGCAACAATCTAGATGTCTAAATTCGGGCTTGTTGTGATCTGTTACGGAGGACAAAGTCTTCATAACATCTGTAGGTCTCGTCTTGGGCTTTCCGAAAACATATTATAATAGACGATCCGACTCCATATGCCTTCTGTAGAGGCACACGAAGTTCTGCCTGGCGTCCAGCTCTTGTCCAGCTCAAGTCTGCGCGTAATAAGATAGATAGCTGATTTTGGGCCTGTTACGATCTGTTATGGATGATGGAGTCTTCATAACATCTGTAGGGCTCGTCTTGGGCTTTTCAGAAACATATTATAATAGATAATCCGACCTCATATGCTCCCTGTAGAGGTCTACAAAGTTTAGCCCGGATTTGGTCTTCATGTGGGCCGAACTTGTACTTTAGCAACTCAGAATCAATTATCATTAAATGCTTCTTTGATCCTCTTGGCCCTTGCAATTGGCCCAACTAGAACATGCAATTGAGCCTTTGGTGATGCTTCTTGATTCTCATCATTCAAGACTTAGTACAGAGGAGCCTGACTTCGTTTTTCAGACTGCACAGTCTGCTGTTGAGGAGGCAGCACAGTTAGAGGAGGCCATGGCCCGTTCCTTGACAGATCAGGGGCCCCGTTATGTGGGAGGTCCTCCCATTGATGAGGCAGCTACACAAAGGAGATGGAGAGAGGAGTAGTCTAGGAGAGCAGCATTAGCAAGGGAGCAGAGAAGGAAGGACCTGAAAGGGAAGGGTAGAGTAGAGCAAGATGAGGAGGAGGATTCAGATTAGTTGGCATACTAGCATTTCTAGGACTTATTTTAGCCTTCCATCATTTGCATTTTCTATCACTTTATTTGGACACCGCTAGTATTATGTTTTTACTTTTGGATTATATTGTTGGATATTTTTGTTGATTTATGCTTATTTGCAGTTCTTTTCCTTTTGCTCTATATTTTTCGTTTTTGTCTTTATTTTGCTTCAGCTTAGAATAAGGGTGTGGATTGGATTTTGGTAGCGGATTTAGGACATTTATGCCTTATTGTTATATGTTGATTGTTCGGATTTTGTGTATGGATGATTGAGAGGGCAATATGCCGGATTATTGTTACATGTTGCTTTTGCCTTTGTTGGATTATTGCTTGAAAGTTGTTGGGTTGTGCTTGTTGTCATTATTTTTACCACCCATGAACATTGAGGACAATGTCAAATTTAGGTTTGGGGGTACTTTTGCGCAACGCCATGATGCTTGGTTTTCAAAATTGTGTGCCAAATTTTTCAAAAATTTTTGCGATATTGCCATATTTGAGCATGCTTTGCTTGTGGAGATTGTTCTTTACATGATGTAGTGAGGAATTGTGCATCTTTGAGAGTGTTTGGTTTAGATTAACACCATGCCACTGAGGGTGTCATTGAACAAAGTGCGTTAATCTTTTTCTCTTAATGTTGAGTGAATTATCAAGTTACTTGATGGCTAAGAATTAATAGTGGAGATTCCCGTGAGGATCACAAACACAGCCTTTAAAAAGCATACGTTGAGTTGTAAACATTCACTCTTTAAACACTCATTCTCAAACACTCATACAAACATGTATTGGTCTCATTTGCACTAAATGTTGTTTGCCATAGAATATTATGGACTTCTTGTGGATGCCTTATTTTGCTTAGTGGACAAGTCTTTAGAAATGATTTTAGGCAATGCATGTGAAAACCACTTTGGCCTAAACACTTCCAACCAATGTGAATATGTGTGCTCCCAAGCCCCTTTGAAGCCAAACACATTTGAAGCTTTTCTTTCATGAACCACATCTACATGAACCTTATAGCCTTATAATAATTGACCTACCTTGACCAAATGATTTACTAAGGCTTAGGAAATCAATGTAAAATTTTGAACTTATAAATGTAAGGTGTGTACCTAGGCATGTAAATATGTGCAAGAGTCTTGCAAAGCAAGAAATGTTTGAAAAGAAAAATTGAAATAGAAACAAAAGCTTGAAAAGAATGTGAAAAGAAAAGAAAAATGAAAAGCATGAAAAGAAAAGAATTGGCATTCAAAAAAAAAAAAAAAAACCAAGAAAGTAGGCACAAATGGCCTAGAAGAGAAAAAGAGAACCAAGGAATTAGGCACAAATGGCCTAGAAAAGAAAGAGAACTAAATGAACTACTCAAGTTGAAAATAAGAGTAGCATACACATGTATAATTGTGAGCTTGGACACCTTGAAGTGTGAACAATATGTGTGAAACTTGTGGAACTTAAAAATTAGAATGTATGCCTTAATGTAATCATTAGGTTCCTTGTTATCCATTTTTCCATTCTTTGTTTCACCATGACCTTAGGTCCCATTACAACCAAAGAAAAGACCTTCATGATCTTTAGGATTGTCCATTTTGTACAAATTTGGTTGATGCATGTTCTTTCTAATTCATGGCTTGCAATTCCATTCATGAGATCACTTTTCAGGAAATTGCGTTTTTAATGATTATCATGTGCAATCAATTAGTTGTCATAACATGAATTAATATTGCACATGTACAATATTGAGTGAACCTATGAGTCTTGGAGAAAAGAAGAGAGAATCCGGTGAGGTTTAGTATCAAAGCGAATTACATTCTAAACTAATAGCACCTTTGTTTTGAAGCTTTGGCATTTTGAATGTGAGATCGCATTGCGTACAATTATGTCTAAAGGTGGCACGTTTTTAATCTTAACTTGACATGCTCTTACATGTTTAAATCCTCACCATGGCATAACTGTTTTAATCTCTTCATTTTGGCTTCGCACATTGATCATATGAAGTGATAACCTTTGAAATATCTCTATGCATGTCTTTGGGGGTTTGCTTGTGATTGTTTTGCTCGAGGACTAGCAAAAGATTGGTTTGGGGGTATTTGATCAAGCCAAAATTGGTATGATTTTGGCCCTCATTTCCGATTCTTTTAGCTTGATTCTCGGGCATTTCCCCGTGTTTAATGTTGTTAAATTGAGTGTTTCAGGTTTTATTAGGTTTCAAAAGCAATTGAGATGAAAGTGGAGGACTTGTGCGAAAATGTCTCACAAATAGGAAGAAACAGGGCATTTTCGCCACTTGGACATGAGAGGTCGCTACATGGGCGCCATGGCGACAGAGGATTCTCCAAAGACATCAGAAGGTCGCCGTTTGGGCGCCACTTGGTCCCATGGCTACAGAAAGTCCCCAAATGAACCAGGTGGGGTCGCCATGGCGAACTCCCTTGCAAATGGCGACCTAGTTCAGTCAAGGCATGGTCGCCACTTAGGGTCACCATGGCGACCTTGATATTGCAAGTGGCGACCTCCTTACATTTGCAAGGTCGCCACTTATGTTGCCATGGCGACCTAGAGGTGCAAGTGGCGACCTCTTCACAAATTGCTCATGGTCGCCACTTGCCAAAAGGCGAGAAAGATGGTTTTCGTGGCGACCTTCTCATCTAACCGTTTTACGCACCAAGGTCGCCATAGCGACCAAATAGCGAACAAGGCGCCACCTCAGCGAATCAAGCAGTTATCAGTACATGTCCAAGAGTGCTTATATATAGAACGTCCCTCCATCTTCAACATCATCGAAGATCAGAGAAAAAAAATAGAGAACACATCTGAGATCTAGCTCTATCATCCATGGCACACCATTCCTCATCCTCCATTTCTCTCCTTGAACTTATCTAATCCATCCAACCCTCAACACAAAACCTTGATTACTTCACTACATCATTCCTCATCCCACCATTTCTCCACCAAAATCCTTAGTCACTTCCCACCAAAACACTCACATTCCAAGACATATCCTCTACTTCCATTCCTTGCATCTAGGAGCATAGAGGAGAAGAAGGATCAAGCTTAAAGAAGGTGACCCAAGGGTTATTTCCTTACTATTTACTTCTTTTCATTTATTGCAAATATGTGTAACTAAACCCCTAATGTAGGGGATAGATTTGAGGATCAATTGGTTGTGGGTTTAGCTTAGCTTGTAATGAATCTCTTATGTGTTCTATTCATTCAAATTAATTAGATTCCATTCATTATAATTGACTTGTATATCAGTTGTTGATTGCTATCTTGAGTGGAGTAATTTGTTATACATTCATATGTGGATTGACAATCCTTGTGTGATTAAGAACCCATTGGATAGGATAGATTAGTGGTGGGTATATCAACCCCACTAATCTAAGCCTCTAAGTGGTTAACATAATGAGATTGGTACATTAAAGTAGCTAGTTAGCTTACCCACATTCAATTGTTAATTGATCTATTCCCTAGCTATCTCATTAATTGATTTTATCACAATTTTTATCAAGGTGTTGAGTATTCTATTTTTCATTACATATTTTGTGTATTTTCATTTGAGTAGTTAGCATTGGTGGTCTTAGAAACCACACATCTATCAAACGCTATGATTTACTTCATTGTTCAAAGATTAGTCAATTTATCTAATTAACACTCCATTCCCTGTGGAACGAACTTGCTCACTATTTTGCTATCAAATCACATTTTAAAAGGATTAAGTGGCTTAAAAGAGTTTTCAAGAATCAACCAAAATCTATATTATTACTATTTTGTTGAGTACACAAACGACTTCATCAGAGACATCACCATATAAGCAGCTGACCCTATTCCTTCATGTTGCTGTTGCAACACATCGGAGATGGTAGCCATTTAGCCATCTCATTAGAGGTCTTCCACTGCTCATACTCATCTCTTTGTATCACATTCGATTCATTAGTAAGAGGAGGTGGTTTAGGAGTAGTCAGAACAAAATTTTTCAGCTTGCAGCTACAACCCAATTTTCCTTTTCCATATGACATAATTATTACCAGTTAAAGTTTTTTTTTTTTTCTTTAGGATGATCATTAGGGATGGGATCATGATTTCTTAACAAAAAATATATATGAGTAAATAATCATGGTTTAGCATTTTCGAATATTTTTATTGAATTAAATTTATATAATTCAATCGTAAAATTCAACGTTTGATCCAACACCCATAAATGTTAAGCCTCCTTTAGGAGTTCGCACCACTCACTAGTTGGACTAGGTCCCACCTAATTGTTAACATAACAATCAACGTTTTCAATTTTAGCCTTGTGATTTTATTAACAAGAACTCTTGGGAGGATATTAATAAAAACACATTGAGTGTACTACCAAGATTTCGACCCTCAATATATTCCCTCATGAAAATCCCTTCTTGGGGAGTAGATCTCGTTTGAGTCAATTGTCTAGTCTATCATTGTAAGGAAGTATCTTGCTAAATTCCATTCATGGACGCCCCTTGGGGGGATTACCAAAAAACAATATAGCTCAACTAACCTTGGAGGCCATAAGTGTTTGCAATACACCTTCTCCCACTCAGTTATTTAAGGCATGTGATTAAATCTCATAGAATGATTTACCAAGTTATCTAGATGTCAATTAGATACCTAAATCATTCAATGCATGTTCATACCAAAAAAGATATATGAGTGGCACTCCTATTCTATATGACATGTTATCAAACAATAACAAATATTGTAATATTTACACAAAGTACATAGCCACGATTTTGATTCATCCTAGAAAAGCAAGTAAATTACATTTGTTTGGAATACAAAAAACTACTTTCTTGGCGAACAAATCTTCAAGCGGCCATCTATCACTTGAGCACCCACGGCTGCCCCATTGGCGAGCACACTCCACAACCCTAACAAGGACTGCCGTGCGCAGCCCATGGACTTCATGGGGCTGCCATGCGCAGCCCACAGTCCAACATGCACAGCTGCGTGCAAATTTGCGCGCGTGCACGTTGATATGCTGCGCATGGTCCCAAACTCGTTCTGGTTGCTATTAATTCTTCAAGTCCTCGAATCTTCGATGCTTGAACATATTACAAACTTATTTAAACAATAAAATACCGCAGTTTTTTTTTTTAATCACTGCAGTATTTAATACAAAAAAAAAATACTGCACTATTTTTAATACAATAAAAAAAAATGGCTAATTGTCACGGATACCCCCTGAACTATACCTGAATTTGCACCTTACCCCCTGAACTTTTTTTTTCGTCATTAAACCCCTTGAACTCTCTTAAATTTGCAATTGATAACGGAAACCTGACGGAACCCTAATTCCATCTAGGAAAATTACACAAAGTTCCCCTAATTATATATAATTGCATTAAACCGAAAAAATATAATAATATTACCCGAATACCCCTTTGACCAAATTTTAAAAATAAAAATTTAAAATTTAAAATTGAAATAATGGTTAAATAATAATAAAATTTTGAATTTTATTATAAAGACAATAAAATAAATATATAAATGAAAAAATTAAATTGATTTAACAATTATTAAATTATCTTTTTTATTTAAATATTCCTAAATATAAAACCCATATAAATATTTAAATTATTTAAGAAAATTAAAATAAGGTTAAATAATAATACAACCCCCTTTCAATAATAATAATAATAATAATAATACAATTTTTTTTATAAAGAAAATAAAATCTTTAAAAAAAATTAAAACATCTTTAAAATCTCTACTATCCATCTCATAGATGGATAGTGGAGAAATATTTATTAAACAAATTCAAATTTTTTTTTTTTTTAAAAAAGCATTTTTTAAAAATAGATTGATTGATCTCAATTACAAAAAAATAAAAATAAATAATAAGTTTCTCCATTAATGAAGATATGAAGATCCATCAATGTTTTTTTTTTAATAATTTTTTTTTGTTTATATATATATTTATATATATAATTGGATTTCGTTTATTGGTTTGTGAAATGCGTTTTTTAAATTAATTTTTTAACTTAATGAACATAGAGAAGAGAAATACTTAAAATAAAAAATTTCAAATAAATATTTTTAAATGAACATCTGTTCTCCATCCAATCCTTAAAAATTTTCCTTCTCTAAAGAAAATAAAAATTTTAAATTTCCAACACCCAGAAACCAAAAAATAAAAAAATTAATTTTTAATTCTTCTATAATTGCTTTTAATTGGATTGATGTTCGGTTTTTTAAATTTTGTATTTGTATTATTATTATTATTTTGTAATTGAGATAAATCAATCTATTTCAAAAAAAATGTTTGTTTTTATATTTTAATTTGTTTTAATAAATATTTCTTCACCGTCCATCTATAAGATGGATGATAGAGATTTTAAAGATGTTTTAATTTTTAAAAATTTTATTTTCTTTATTAAAAAAATTAGAATTGTATTATTATTATTTTTTTTGAAATGGAATTATATTATTATTTAACCATTATTTTTATTTTTCTTAATTAATTTATATATTTATATGGGTTTTTATATTTAGGGATATTTAAATAAAAAGATAATTTAAAAAAATGTTAAATCAATTTATTTTTTTTCATTTCTCTATTTATTTAATTGCCTTTATAATAAAATTCAGAATTTTATTATTATATAACCATTATTTAAATTTTAAATATTAAATTATTATTATTGTTATTATTGTTATTATTATTATTATTGAAAGGGGATTGTATTATTATTTAACCATTATTTTTATTTTTCTTAAATAATTTAAATATTTATATGGGTTTTATATTTAGGGATATTTAAATAAAAAAGATAATTTAATAATTGTTAAATCAATTTAATTTTTTCATTTATATATTTATTTTATTGACTTTATGATAAAATTCAGAATTTTATTATTATTTAACCATTATTTCAATTTTAAATTTTAAATTTTTATTTTTAAAATTTGGTCAGAGGGGTATTCGGGTAATATTATTATATTTTTTTCGGTTTAATGCAATTATATATATAATCAGAGAAACTTAGTGTAATTTTCCTAGACGGAATTAGGGTTCCGTTAGGTTTTCGTTGCCCATTGCAAATTTAGGAGAATTCAAGGGGTTTAATGCCGGAAAAAAAAGTTCAGGGAGTAAGGTGCAAATTCGGGTATAGTTCAGGGGGTATCCGTGCCAATTAGCCTAAAAAAATACTGCAGTTTCTTTTAATACTATTAAAAATATTAAAAAATATATAAAAAAAAAAAAAAAAAAAAAAAAAAAACATAGCAACTACCAAGAAGGAAATTGTGACGATAATAGGCCACCCTTCTTGTTACAATTCCGAAACAAAAAAATACATTGAAATTCTATGATCAAAATCGAGCAATAACAATTCACTTTATATCAAAATATAACATATATAAATCCATACATACCAATGTAATTATATATGAGAATACCTAGAGTGTCATCTCTTTCTAAACATGCATAATCACAGTAAAAGGAAATAGATTCACGTATATATACGTTAATTAATTAAAGGGTACAACCAGGCTCTGATACCAATTGTAGGGAAAAACGTTTGCACGCAGCGGAAGTGAGACTAAAAAGAGTTTAGTATATTTTAAAAAATTTCCAAGTTTGAACCTTAAATTAAACATGTATACCAAAAGATATCATACATTTGTCGCGTGATCCGATTGACTATGCATCGATGGTAATCCGCAAGATCTTCCAACTCGATCACGAACGTGAATCACCTAGGAGCATGGTCTTCTTTCTCTTTGAATTGTGTACCTAAGAATGGACAACAAAACTTTTTTGATATTTGTTATTCACAATAAACTCCAAAAGATTGCAAAGAATGTCCCGGTCACTTTGAATTCACAATCGTTAGATTGAAACTCGCGTGAACCATATTCGAAATTGTGCACAAAACCTTTTGATGTAAAGATTACTAGTGCACTATCGAAATAAGAACAATTCTTCTCTCACAACTCCTTTTGGCCGAATTTCACACTAGTCTAAGAGTTGAATTTTATTTTTCTCTAGCAAAAGAAAAATCTCTCAATTGCAAAAACTAGGGTTAGCCTCAAAAATATACGCCTAATATATATATATATAATCCAACACGCTTAATATATATATATATATGTAATCCTGCACGCCATTTAAATATATATATATATATTAGTTCAAAAACTGCATGCACTATATGTTTTATATATATATATATCTATATATTGCGCACGGCCATATGCCCATATATGCATGAATTCTACTTTTTATATAAATGATATATATCTCGACAATAAGTTGCCATATATATTATACATATTTTATAGCAATTTGAATTCAACTTGTCATGTATATAATATTCAAACCTTAATCTAACTCTTTAGTGTATTTGTGACTATATAAAAGACTTCATAATTTGACTAAATAAATAAAGTATTTTATATTTAATATACTACTAATAGTAGTATACTACTAGGAAACATATTTCCTAATCAGAAGAAAATTTGATTCTTAATTAAATAATTAATTAACATATTAATTAATTTCCATTTAATTAAATAATAAAATAAAACAATATAATGGACTAATAAATATAGCCTTACCGCCCATGACTATAACTTGGGCCTTATATTGTTTTTTCTTATATTATTAAATCCATTTGGATTTTAATAAAAAGCCCACATGTGAACTAGACTCATTCTTACTAAAAGAAACAAGCCCACATGTCTTTCATTAATATATTAATATAATTAAACAGTCCATTAAAAAAATAACGTGTAAATTATATTCTTAATATATTAAATACAATTCCAGATGGACCCATAAATAGTCCAGTAGAATATATCAAGTGATTCATGCAAGTCCGTGCAGATTGGGGATCTTGTCGGGCCTATCTAAATTTAAGCTCCAATAGATATAACCCAATCACAATCAACAAATGATTCACTTAGGTTTAACTTATTAATTTTAGTTCATTCCACTAAAGAACTAAAATTGCACTCTTAAATAAAGATGGAACAAGTTAACGATTCTCATTCATACCCTAGACAATCATATAAGAGATAGTGAATCCTCGTGAAGAATATCAGTAATCGCCAAGAGCTCATAGACCGCCTATAGCACTCCAAGTTACCATATTTACTCATATGACCACACTTTGAACTTGGATATATATTATGACTTGTCCAGAAGTCATCTTTCAATAGACACTATTGGAAACTCAATTTTTAAGATTTAATATCCAAAACCACAAAGCATCTATATGATGATATTCTACTCACATTTAATAAATAAAGCCACGATGTCCATATCTATAAATGAAGTCCTCTATCGATTAACAAATGAATACCACCAAACTATCGAGGATAGACTATGCTATATAATCGTACTCATTGATAGCTCAAATGATAACACTTGCAACCATAAGTCCATCATTTATCTCAGGATTAAGATAGACTCTCTGATTGTCCTAATAATGAAAAGATTTTTATCTATTGATGGTTCTAGAAAAAAGTATTTCATTGTGATCCAGTTCAATGCACCCAGTGCACTAGATTCTTTTACTCGAAGACCCTTCGATGATTTTAGACTCATCATAGCACATTTGATCCCACTCAAATGCTAGTAAAAGAATTCTACAACTTTAACAAGATAAAGGTGCCCAACCTTTAACTTAAGTTGTGAACGTTATTCAATAACTATAGAATTGTGTCTACCTCATACATATCCAGATGTACGAACAATTCTTCTTTTCTCAGTCTTTTGACCTTATGATTATTTACTTTGACAATTATAATAATAAATGCTATAAGATTTTGTTAACAAACAGAAATCACTTTATTAATATGAAAAGATTGTCAAGTACAACTGATGCAGCAGCCATGGCATTGGACTACATGGAGGGGTTGGATATGAAAACGACCAAGGAAAAAGGCCATTTCAATCCTACTAGTCCAGGTGACGGAGTCGGATCGATTTGAAACTTTTACTGTTCAAGCAAATCGGCGAGAGCTTTCAAAGTTATGAGCTTTGCTCATGAGTCATGCCTAATTTTAGCCGAATTCCATCGTTTAGGCCCCGAAAAGGCCATTTTGGATGTTTTAGGAAAGTTTCGTTTTTGCAATAACTTTTGTTTTCCAAGTCCGAATCGACTTCCGTCAATTCCGGCTTTCTTAGGATTGTTAGCTTTATTCATTTTTGCATTTAACTCAAATTTTCCAATTTTTGGCAATTTTCGTTATTTAGGGTTTTTTAGGCCGTTCCTTGCTCATCAAGGATTTGGATTAGGGTTAGGGTTTGTTTTCTTTAAATAGACCTGTATGCCGTCATTATTTTGCAGTTTTTGATTCAATAAAATTTCAGAGAATTCATTCTCCAACTATCCAATTACACATCCTTCGTGCGCGAAGATTGTTGTATTGAAGCCTGATATTCTGGCATCCGTGCACGGATCAACAGAATATTAGTAGGTTGAACTAATTGTTTCTTACAGGTTTTTCTCGTAGAGCTTCCGCTACACCAACAACATTACACTCTTACTATTGAGCGTAATCCTAACATTTTTAATTGAGAACATGTTCAAAGAGAGATTTTTATTCAAGATTTATCTTTGATCACTCAAATCATTTTCCATATGCATAAATCATCATTTAAGCATCATCCATGGTATCTAGGATGTGCTAGTACATAGGTCTTCATCAACACACATGCTATGGTAAGTTGAACACTAATTTCATCTAATCTTAGTGTTTTTACTAAGCTATTTATCTCATAGATAACTTGTATGCTTTTAGATTAACTTCTAACTACAAGATTGAGATTATGTGTTGAATGTTTGAGTGGTGTATTATGATAACTATACTTAGGATTGCCATATCATATATAGTTATGCTTTATGCCATGATATATAGCCATTGATATCTAGGATTGATTTAATTGTCATCTTTTAATCCTGTTAACCACCAAAATTGGCGGAGGACCAAAGAAGAATTTTCCATCTCGATACAAGGAAGATATGGGAATCCAGACATCATCTTGCTACTCTAAAAAGGGAGGGGTCCCGACTGATCCGGAAAGGGAGGGATCCCGACTGATCCAAGTACATACCCTCTTCAACGGGGATCAAGCCCAGCCACTCTATAGGCTCTCGTGGACCCCGCGGTATCCCGATGCGAGTTTGCACCCAGTATCCCGATTCACAGTACGACATGCAACCTCCCAATTTACAGGCATTGCCCCGAGCTGGGCTATTCATAAAGTCCGGTAAGTACCCCAACACGATGTCTCACCAAGTATCCCACTATTGTACCATCTAGATATCACTCCACTTCATCAGCAAGATACCCCGCTATAGTCTCGCCTTATTTCGACCCGCAAGTAGCAGTGGGGTACTTAGGAGTTCATACCTCCTTATAGAATCAACCCGCCAAGCAAGAAGACACCAGATGAAGACATTACCAAAGAACAAAGGTTAAAGCTCCATAAAGAAAACACAACCGTTTAACCAAGACAGAAGGATTAGATTTCCTCCCGCCAATTGAGAGTTCTATTTCAACAAGGTAACTCTGTTAGAATCCACCAAGGAAGGAAAGACTTAATTCGGAAAGCTCCCATGAGATTGTCTCCTCCTAGGAAGGAAAGTATTAATTCTGGAAACTCCGAGATCGTCTCCTATCAAGAAGGGGTGTCCTGTAATCGCCAAACCCTCGATCGAAATTGTAGAACTGCATGGCAAACAATGGGACCTATATAAACAACATGATACACACCAGAAAAGGGGATCGAGAAATCACTGACAAAAACACTACGTTCAGTTCTACTTATCAACACGTGCGAGTTCACCACCACCACCATCTTCATTGCTCATTGAATCTCCATACTTTACGGTTAATCTAGATAAACATAACTCATGTACTTGTAATGCAAAGTGATGATTGATAAATAGCCTATTTTGTTTATTATATTGTGATCCAAATCGTACGAGTATTATTGAGGACACAGTTGGTATCGAACTACGTGATACCCCTCTGACCAGGATAAACCTTTGATCTTAGTCCCCTTAAAGTTGTTATTTGGAACTTCACTCCAGTGATGATTTTCTGATAACACTTTTGGCGCCGTCTGTGGGGAAAGTTTACATCACTACCAATATCAAGACAACCTAGTTCTGCCCAGAGATCTTCAGAATGAGACTCCGATCCTCCCAGGGTCATCCTGATCCATCAAGACCCCAGTCCCTCGCTTCCACTAAAAGAGCCTAGAGGTGAGGTAAAGGCACCAGGAACGAGAATCCGCCACCAGTGCCTCCACCAACTGTAGGCCCTTTGCCTCAGGACCTCTCCAGGTAAGAAGTCAATCGGGATGTCCTAGAACAGCATGCTACATCATACGTAGAAGCTATCCGGCTCCAGATGATAGCCCAGGGAATCCCTTTCGAAGCAGCCGGGATCCCAGGAGACATTGGCCCAAGTACTCGGGTAACAGTGTTTGACCGGATGGGGCCACCTTACCCAGTCCGATAGGTGGACCTCAAACCTAGACTAGTGAAGTCCGCAATTGAGATTCCCCCTAGGAGAGCCCAATCTCCATCAAAACTAAGGGCAAAGGAGAAGGATCCACATCCTGATTTCGAAGGAAGCGCCGGATCTCGAAAAAGATCCAAAGAAAGACAACAGAGAGCAAAGCGGAAAGAGGTGGTCATTTATTCAGAAACTTCGGACAAAGAAGGCTCAGTAGCCCGATCCGGAACCAAGAAGTCCAAGCGCTTGGAGGATTAGATGGCCAAGATGGCCAAGGAGTTGGAGGAATTGAAGAAGGGAAAGCACCAAGGAATAAGGAAAAACCCCTTGGGTGAGATGAATGCACCTTTTTCCAAGAAAGTCAGGGAGGTGGGGTTACCTCCCAAATTTAGAATGCCTTCTAAAAAGTACTCTGGGACGGAGGACCCCGTTAGCCACCTGGAAAGCTTTGTCCACCAGATGGATGTCCAAAGCGCGACCCGACTTGCCATGTGCAGGATGTTTCCTTCAACCTTGACCGACTGAGCCAAGACATGGTTCAAAAAGTTACCACAGGTAGTGTTGATTCCTTTTCTAAGCTTACCACAGCTTTTTGTGCACAGTTTCAGGGGATCAAGTCTCGCCCCAAGGATCATATTTTGCTTCAATATGTGGTTCAAGAGCGGGGTGAAACTTTAAGATCTTATGTGGAGAAATTCCATAAAGAAGTTGTCTAGATAGGAGTATTCAACGAGAAGGAAACCTTAGCCAACTTCTGGAGAAACTTGTGGGCTATTAGACTATTTCGCTCTTTTGCTAAGCATCCTCCGGAGACATACCAGGAGGCTTACAATCAGGCTTCAGAATAGGTGAACAAAGAAGAACAGCTCCGGATTAAGATCGAGCACGATGAAGCCCAAATAGCACCACATCCTAATAAGGAGGCTCCAAAGCCCGTACCAGTTAAGAAATTCCAAAATCAGCCTCCAAACCGGTCAACCTACTGGCCGCCTCCTATTCCTTCATAACAAGAGAGATATCCGGCTAGGAGGTCACCCCCCAAGGCGGTCCCCCTAAAGGAAGTGGCTAGGGTAGCAAGAGAGGAAGATGGATACAATCACTAAACCCCTCTCAATGCTTCGCAAGAAACCATTGATGTGTAAAATCGTGTTATAAAAACCTAACTCGCAAGTGCACGAATCGTGAGATAAGTACAGCGACAAGTAGGGATCGTTCCCACGAGGAAAAGTGATTTATCGACTAAAACTAATTCTAATTAAAGCTAAGCAATTAACAGTAACCAAGAGATTTCAGATTGATTTGATTGATTTGAGATTAAAACTAGATTAAACTAAGAAAGCAGTTAATAAGAATATGTGAATGTGATCAAGAGGTGAGAGGACTAGGTCATCAATGCTCCCCAACTACGTTTACTCAATGCTTCGAATTGACTTTCACAAAGAATGTTAATCAAGTTAAGGGTTCGTTCTTAAATTATGTATAATTAGTGCTATGTGGTCCTGGAATAAATCAAATACTCTCTACTGCAGTCAATAGCAAACCTTACATATAAACTATAACAGAAAATACATCAACCATACACCAAGCGTTCTCAGTTGAGTCAATAGCAAACCCTGCATATAAACTATAACCTAAAACCCACAAAGCACACAATCAAGTATTCTCAATCACAGTCAATAGCAAACCTTGCATATAAGCTATGATTGAGAACCCATTAAGCACAAGAACAAGAGAACCAAAGATAACGTGCAATATCCTGCAACGATAAATTCATTCATTCAATTAGATATTGGCTAAGAATGGTGAAACCCACACATATCTCAACCTTAACATATAAAGCCCTAAATTCAAGACTAGCACTAACCATGCATATACAAGAAGAAATCACAAATTGAATGAATCGAAACTTGAATTACGAAAACATAGTCAATTCTAACAAAGAGTATTCATAGAGGTTCACATTGAATCCCTAGTATGGATTTAGTTACACATCAATGGAGGAAACAAAAACATAGAAGAGGAGAAGATAGAACCCATTGTTGTCTTCTAATCTTTTCTTGAATCCTTCGTCTTCTTCTTGCTTTTCGGTGTCTTCCAAGGATGGATGGTAGTACGGCTCTCAATCTCGCAGTCTCCAACCCTCTTCTGGAAGCCTTCTGATGTCTTATTTATAATGGCTCAAAACTTCGTCACTCGCTGACCTAAACGAATCAGACTTCTTAAAATCTCGCTGCACGTGCCGCTAGGTAGGCAACTTGCCTATCCCGCGGTCATGTTTTTGCAACATCACTGGAGACCACCGCTAGATAGGACCGCTAGATAGGACAGTGCCTGGGGGGCGGCCTCTTGATTGACACACTGCTGGAGTTTAGTGCAAGATGGGACCGTTAGGTAGGACATGCCTAGGCCGCGCAACTTCTAACAAAACACCTCTGGAGTTTGACGCCACATGGGACCGCTAGGTAGGCACTACCTAGGGGGTGGTCCACAGCAGAAAATGTATTTCTGATCAATTTTGACATCTTTTCTTCCATAAACGAATATTTGCACAACTTCTGATAAAGAGACCTGCACAGCTCACAAGCACATCAAACAACCTAAAACACTCGAGAACAAAGCACAAAGACTAGGAAATAGAGGTCTAAAACATATATAGAAATAGACCGATCAAATACCCTCAAACCTATCTTTTGCTAGCCCTCGAGCAAAACTAACAAACCAACTAAAAAGAAAAACTAAATCCTAGCTAAGCCATTTTCGCAGGGAGCGCGATAGCATTGAGCATATGCTACAAGCCTTTAAACCTCTAGGTGTCCCTAGAGGAGGAGTTTTGTCTCCTGAGGGTTTACAGCTATGACACCTACAAACATATCCAACAAAATCCCATCATTCGAGATGCAATCGAATAGCGCCCATAACGAAACAATGCATGCTAAAGCCAATATGTAAAGACTAAAATTAAGCCATAAAACTGAAAACATTGCTCGTTTTAATTGAAAAGCCCATGCTCAAAACAATCTAGCATCAAAAACACCTTTGCCAGACGCCATAGATATAATTTGCCTCAACTCTACTTCTCGCAAGATATCGCTCATATTTCACACAGAACCTAGGCAATTTCACTCATCAAGCATATGCGAATGGAATTTATGCACAAGAAATTTCAAGTTAATATCGCATACAAATATATCATTGAAAGAACGCTTGATTTGTAAGCAAAAGATCTCATGAAAAGAATCAGGCATTATGAACAAGATTAAGCACATTCTTACCTTCTACTTTTCATAGCAAGGATAACCAGCAGATCAATCAGACTTTCATTTTGGTTGTAATGGGGCTATTGGGTAGGGGCTGAGAAAGAACAGGAAAAAGGAATTAAAAAACCCTAGGATCATTCAATGAGAGCCTTCACTTTGTCTTCAAGACCTTGCTTTAACTTTTAGGCCTTCTTTTCTTCCTGTTGCAAGTTGAATGACACCACTCACCATTTATTTCAAACCTCCTCTTTCACCAAATTCTTGATAACTCCTTTAAGAGTAGATACAACACTACCAGTCATTTGACTGGTTGAATTCATTAAATCTTGCATATTTTTGTTGCAATTTTTTTTTTTGAATGACAAATACAGTTCCTCTCAGCTTTGGATTGAATGCAGCTCTTCTTCACTTGTTACTCATTACCTTCGCACATATTCCTGTGACGAAATCTCAAGTCTTCTTCACAATCTCAATGTATGATCCCAAGTTAAAAGGGTAAGGCTATAATATAGGCTTACATGGGTTAAAGTCAGTGTGGTGAAGAAAGAAAAAGGCTAATCAGTGTTTGGCTTCAAACAGGGCTATGGAGCACACACATAAGGTAGGAAATATTTAAGGCCTTTTAAGTAGATCAAGCACACATAGTCTGAAATCACTTCCATTGGTTCAACTTACTCAAGATCAAAGATAGCATGTGAAATCTTTTATGATGAACGTTCTATAATGCTCAATGTTAAACCTATAGATATCAAGTCTAGTGCTAAGAACCTATGTAGTGTTTAAAGAGTAGAAACAATTAATCACTCATATCATGTCATTTATGTACGCTTTTTGGCTTAGTGAACTCACCAAGGTAGTCTCCACTATTAATCATGGCAATCCAACTAGGTATCCTATCCACTGTCATATCAAGAGCATGTCATAATTTTTGAAAAATGCAATGCAATACTCTAAGTGGCTAGACTTTAGTTTAAACACATTGAATAAAGCATACTGGTTCTAAAGCACACATCAAAGCAACTCATCAAAGATTCAGGAGGAACGACAGACTCTGAACAAAAATAAAACTAAAACCAAAACGACACACCCCCAAACCTGAGCTTAACATTGTCCCCAATGTTGACAGTCAAGACAATTTTGGAAGGGACAGACATAAAGAAATAAACTACAATATCAAAGGAAAATAAAATAAAAAGAAAATAAAATAAAAAGTCAAAAGAAATCATATCCTGTCAATCTCCGCCATCCTCATCTGAAGGTAAGATCTCGGTGTGCTGATCGGAGTCTAACTGGTCATCCTGCTGCTCCTCATCATCAAACTGCATGATCGGGGTCCTCTGGTCATCAAACTGCTGCTCAAATCCTGATCCACTAGCTGCATTCGGATCCTGATCAGGGATATGAGGCTGAGAAGGAGCTCCACTCTCACTAGCCACAGAAAACCGACTAGTCATCATCGTGCGCAAATCATCTATGCTCATCTCGACATCGTCAAAACGCTCCTCCATACGAACCTCCATCTGTCTGATGCGCAAATCCATGTGAGCCTTCATAGCCTGCAAAAGTGTGTGAAACGGATCACCTCCGGGCTGTGCTGCAGCTGGATCCTCCTCTGACTGCTCTTGTGCCAACGCGGCAGCTGCTGCCTAGCGTTCCTCTCTGCGACGTCTGCGGCCCTCATAATCTCCAACAGGAGGCAAACTCCGAAGAGCCAACTGCTAGTTCCATCAAGTCCTGGTGAGCATGGATGGGTCATTGTGCTCCAAACCTGCAGTCACATCAATTCCTGCCCGACTGCAGAAAGCCATGATCAAACATGGAAATACCATGGATAATTCATCAGTGCCACAGGCTTCACGAATAGCACTAAAAATCACCCTCCCAATGTTGATGGGGCCACCTGTCCTCAACCGGAGCAATACACGAGCCTGGTCATAGAAAATCTCGGTGCGGTGCTGAGAAGGTAGCAGCGAACACGTCAGAAAAATGTTCAAAAAGGCAACGTCCACATGCGCGTCACGCTGGTACAACTTCAGCAACCCATCCCACTGTTCAAGCCCATCCATCCTAAGGACTGCAGCTAATCGTCCTCGAAACGGGTCGAGAGTATCAAGGTACTCCACTCCTCCTCCGCCTCTGATGGCAACATCAGGAACCTCAAAGAACTGATTGATCACCTCGGGATTGATCAGGATCTCAACCCCCTGGACCACAACAATACCCCCATCCTGGAGCCTCCCTGCTATAGCACTGACATAGAATTCGATCACGAGACTCCTATTAGGCCGTGTTGGCCTAGCAACGTACCTCTCCCACTGGAGGGCAGCAACGGCGGCTGGAATAGGCGTCTGCGCCAAACTTGCCAGATCAATGCCCCTCTCAATAATCCAGGGCCGTGCTTGGAACCTGTTCACCCTATCCCGAAATTCCTTATGTTTCGCCTGCCTCAGAGTGGCCTGACGCTTCCCTTTATCTGCTGCACTAATCCGAGGGCGCTTGCCAACATGAGTTTTTGCCATCTGTCACAATAAATAACCAAAATAAATCCACAGATTTTCTGAACAGAAATTGGCAGCACTTCGTTTCAAAGTAAGTGTCCATATACACACATTGCCAATAAAAACTCATCATTATAACGGTATCACATTCATTGAAATCCAAATTTGGCATTCAAACAATAATATCATCATTCTAACAATATTAATGTCAAAAACATTATATCAAAGAATACTATAATCACACATGCCAATAGTCTCAAATCCCATCTAAAACAAGTTAAATACCAACCATGCATGTTTCAAATCCAACAAGATAATCAATTTTTACAAGAAACATAATGATTCTAAGCAAGGGATTTGGAAATTTTCACACAAAATAACCCAAAATTCATCAAAAATCACATAAACAAAGATTCCTCAAGTTAAAAACAATGAAATCTTGAAGAAAATTGAGAAGAGAGAGATAGTAAACATACCTTGTTCCTTGTTAGAGAGAGAGAGTAACAATGGAGGAAGGACAGAGAAATAGAGAGAGAAAGAGAGAGAGAGAGGACGTGCGCAGCCAAGGGAAGAAGAAGGGCTGCGCACGGTCCATTTTATATCAGTTCAATAGGGTTTTTTTTTTTTAATTACCGTGGTGTAGGTACCTGCCAAGGGGGCGGTCCTACCCAGCGGTCAAATCAATTGTATGCAAACCTGTTAACCGCCAAAATTGGCGAGGGACCAAAGAAGAATTTTCCACCTCAACATAAGAAGGATGAAGGAGTGCGAACACAATCCGGATACTTCGACAGAATGGATCCCGATTGGCCCGAATACGCACCCCCTTCAGCGGGGTCCCCCCCGCCAGCATATTAGCTCAACAAAGTGGCCGGAAGACGAGATACTCACCAGAACTCACAACGAGACCTAACCCGGTGTTGACCGGGCTTCCTAGGGACCCCGCATCATCCCAACACTACTTCCTATGGACCCCGCAACACCCCGACACGGAGTTCTACTGATCATCCTGTAACAAAGTCAGCTACATATCCCCCTTCTACCATCAGAAGGACGCTTACTAGATATAGACAGCCCGCTAAGTAAAAGCACACTAGTAAGCAGGATTCTAACTCCAAGAACTCAAAACTCCACGAAGATCCAGTAAAAACGTCGCCGTACAAAGGGGTTATATTCCCTCTCGCCAAAGGATCCTATTTTGAACAGGTCAACACAATAAGAGTCTTATTAGGAAGGGAAGAGATTGATTCCTCCTAGAATGGAAAGACTGAATTCTGCACATAAAAACTCCGAGATTACCTCCAAAAAAGAAGAGGATCCTACAGCTGCCCAAACCCTAACCCGAGATTGCAGGAGTGCATGGCAAGCAAGCAGGACCTATATATACAACAGTTTATTCATCGAACGGAGGAGGCTGAAAAAGAGAATAAAAACCCTACATACTACTTATCGACGGGCACAGTTCCTCCAACATCACCATCTCCATCTTCGCGATTATGATCCATACACCATTGTAATCCAAATAAGAAATAGTTCATGTATTGTAGTGAAAAGAGACAATCAATAAAACCCAATGTTGATTAATTTCATATACATTATACAGCTCTTGCTTTGATAGGGACTTAGTCGGTATCGAACTACGTGATACCCCTCCGACCAGGGTCAATCTTGATCTTGGTCCCCTTTAAAGTTGTTATTTGGAATCCAATCCCAATAACGATTTTCAGGTAACACTTTTGGCGCCGTCTGTGGGAAACATTATCACAATCATCATTCAAAACGGTCTTCTTCCATCTAAAAATATCCAGAATGAGACTCCGATCCTCCCAGGGTCACCCGGAGCCATCAGGACTCCAGTCCCTTGCATCCACTGAAAGAGCCCAGAGGCGGGGTAAGGGCACTAGGAACGAGAATCCTCCGCCAGTGCCCCCACCAGCTGTAGGCCTTGTCCCTCAAGACCCCGCTAGGCAGGAAGTCAATCGAGATGTCTTAGAACAGCACGTCGTAGCCTACGTAGAAGCAATCCGGCTCCGAATGATAGCCCAGGGAATTCCCTTTGAAGCAACCGGGGTCCTAGGGGATGCTGGCCCAAGTGTCAGGGCACCTGTTTTCGATCGATTGGGCCCACCCCTCTTAGTCCGACAGGCAGAGCTCAGACCCAGGCTAGTGAAGTCCGCAATTGAGGTTCCTCCAAGGAAGGTTCAGTCTCCACCAAAACCAAGGGCAAAGGAAAGGGATCAGCATCCTGATTCAGAAGGAAGCGCCAAATCCCGAAAGAGCACCAGAGAAAAGCGTCAAAGAGCTAAGTGAAAGGAGGTAATCCTGGATTCAGATTCAGATTCATCAGATGAGGAAGTTTCAGTAGCCCGATCTGGAACCAAAAAGTCTCAACGCCTAGAGGATCAAATGACAAGGATGGCAAAGGGAGTCAAAAGAGTCAGAAAAACCCCCTGGGTGAGATGAACGCACCATTTTCCAAAAGGGTGAGAGAAGCAGGATTGCCCCCCAAATTCAGGATGCCTTCAAAGAAGTATTCTGGAACTGAGGATCCCATCAGCCACCTAGAAAGCTTCGTCCACCAGATGGAAGTTCAGAGTGCAACCAGGATTGCCATGTGCAGGATGTTCCCCTCAACCCTGACAGACTGTGCCAAGACATGGTTCAGAAAATTACCACCAGGTAGTGTTGATTCTTTCTCCAAACTTACCAAAGCTTTCTATGCACAGTTTCAGGGAATCAAACCCCGTCCCAAGGATCCTATCCTGCTACAGTATGTAGTTCAAGAGTGTGGTGAAACTCTGAGATCTTATGTGGAGAAATTCCACAAAGAGGTCGTCCAGATGGGTGTGTTCAACGAGAAGGAAACTTTAGCCAATTTCCGGAGGAACTTGTGGGCTGGCAGGCTATTCCGGTCTTTTGCCAAGCATCCTCCTGAGACGTACCAGGAAGCCTACAATCGGGCTCTGGAACAGGTGGACATTGAGGAACAACTTCGGATCAAAATTGAACACGATGAAGCCCGATTAGCGCCGCGCCCAAAGAAGGAGGCTCCGAAGCCTGCACTAGCTAGGAAGTTTCAGAATCTACCTCCAAATCGGTCTACTTACAGGCCGCCTCCAATTCCTTCGTACCAGGATAGATACCCAGTTAGGAGATCCCCTCCCAGAGAGCTTCCCTTGAAGGAGGTATCCAGAATAGCAAGAGAGGAAGAGGGGTATAACCACTACACCCCCCTAAATGCTTCACGGGAAACTATCTATCTCGCTATTCAGGATAAAGGCCTACTCAGAAAGCCAGTCCCTATGAAGATCCCTGTGGACAGGAGGAATCAATATAAGTATTGCGACTTCCATGAAGATGTGGGACACAACACCTCAAAATGCTACAGTCTCCGCAATCAGATAGAAGCACTGGTAAGGGGAGGACTTTTGACTGAATTCCTACAATAGGTACGAGACAGCATCAAAGAAGGAAAGCAGATTCAGAGTGGGATGCAGGAAGCAGCAGAAAGAAGGAGAGAAGGAGAGAAGGAGAGAAGGATCTAATGCAACAGATCCAAGTGATCCACACCATCAGTGGAGGCCCCACCCTAGCAGGAACCTCCAACAATTCAAGAAAGAACCACGCAAGGAAGATTCCCAGACTCAACGCTGAACATGAGCTGCTAAAGATCAATGGAGGACCCCGAGACCTATCCCGTTCCACCAAAATCATGTTTACGGAGGAGGATGTTTACAATACGGTGCAGCCGCATGATGATTCCATGGTCATAACAGTATAGATCGCCAACTGCTTAGTGCACCGCGTCTTGATGGATACGGGAAGCAGCGTGGATATTTTGTTCAAAGGGGCTCATGAGCAGCTCAACCTAAAGAACTCTTGCTTCAACAGCTGTACCTCTCTACTATACGGATTCACAGGGGACTCCGAAATGCCGATGGGAACAAAGATACTACCAGTGATAGTCGGAGAGGCTCCTCTTCAGCAGAACATAATGACGGAGTTTATTGTCGTGGACACCTCGTCGGAGTACAATGCAATCTTGGGAAGGCCTTTCCTATCAGGGATTAGAGGAGTGCTGTCTATCTACCACAACGTGTTGAAGTTTCCAGTAGGATCGGGAGTAGGAGAGGTAAGAGGAGACCAGCAAGCAGCCCGCAACTGCTATGCGGTGTCAACCAACCCCGCTGCGTTGGCTAAGCAATGCGCATCGGTGGCCAGCTACCCAGGTCCGAGAACGACAGAGCGGGATGATCATGTCTTAAAGGAAGGAGAGGTACCGGACATAGTCGTGGAAGAATCAGAAGAAGAAGAGCGTGGTTGGAGCTGCGGATATCCATCAGAGCAGCTAAAGGAGGTCCAGATCCAGTGCGAAGATCCAGCAAAGACAGTAAAAGTGGGAGAAGGTCTGGACCCAGAAGTGAAGAAGGATTTGATAGAGCTTCTCAAGGAATACAATGATATCTTTGCTTGGAGCCATGAGGATATGCCCGGCATTCCTCTTAGCCTGGCGACCCATAGGTTGGCAGTGGTTGCAACCTTCAAACCGATAAAACAAAAAAGAAGGCACTTCAATGCTGAACGCAATGCCGCGGTCCAAGAAGAGGTTGACAAACTCCTGAAGGCCGGGTTCATCAGGGAATCCCGGTACCCCGACTGGATCGCCAATGTGGTCATGGTAACTAAGTCTAACGGGAAGTGGTGAATGTGCATGGATTACACCGATCTCTATCGGGCCTGCCCCAAAGATAGCTTCCCCCTGCCTAAAATAGACCAGCTAATTGATTCCACTGCAGGAAATAAGCTCCTGAGCTTCATGGATGCTTTCTCAGGGTACAATCAGATCATGATGCATCCTTCAGACCAAGACAAAACTAGCTTCATCACCGGGAAAGGCCTCTACTGTTATAAGGTAATACCATTCGGACTTAAAAATGCAGATGCCACCTATCAGCACATGGTGAACAAACTATTCAAGGAACAGATAGGGAAGTCCATGGAGGTATATATAGATGACATGATCATTAAATCTCCAGAAGCAAGACAGCATACATGGGACTTACGCCAGACCTTCCAGATAATAAGGCAGAACCAGATGAGGCTGAACCCCGCTAAGTGTGCATTCGGGGTGGCAGCAGGCAAATTCTTGGGATTCATGGTACATGAAAGGGGAATTGAAGCAAATCCTGAGAAGATCAAAGCCATTTTAGATCTCGAGTCTCCTACAAACCTCAAGCAGGCACAAGGATTAACAGGGCGGATAGCGGCCTTGAACCGGTTCATATCCCGCTCCACAGATAAATGTCTCCCCTTTTTCAAAGTCATCAAGCAGGGGAAAAAGATGAAGTGGGACGAGCAGAGCGAGCAGGCTTTTCAAGCTCTAAAGGGATACCTGTCAAGCCCGCCACTGTTGGTAAAGCCGATCCCGGGTGAAGAGCTCTTACTCTACCTAGCAGTCTCTGAAGCGGCTACTAGTGGAGCCTTAGTAAAGGAATGCAGTGACAGAGTGCAGAGGCCGATCTATTACGTAAGCCGGGCTTTTACAAAGTCCGAGAAAAATTATACCTTACTAGAGAAGCTCGCCTATGCTTTGGTGACCACATCCAGAAAGCTCCGGCCTTATTTCCAAGCTCACACCATCGCGGTGGTCACAGATCAGCCTTTGAGACAATTCCTCCAGAGGCCAGATGTGTCAGGCAGACTGGTCCTGTGGGCCCTAGAACTCACACAATTCGACATCAAATACAAAGCGAGAACCACGATTAAAGCTCAAGCCCTGGCGGATTTCATAGTGGAGTTTAGCCTAATCCTAGACCCAGGCAAATCAGTAGACCCCGATCCGAGTCAAACCCCTCTGGAATGGCCTGAAGATAGTAGGATATGGATACTTTACACAGATGGAGTTTTGAACCAGTCAGGATGCGGAGCTTGGATCATCCTGATCGATCTCGCGGGAATCGAGGTAAGTCACTGTTTCAGGTTTGAATTCAGAGCCACCAACAACGAAGCAGAATATGAAGCTCTGCTAGCAGGAATGAGTGTAGCTGGAGCTTTGGGGGTTGAGTACCTTCAAATTAAAAGTGATTCTCAATTAGTGGTCAATCAGGTGACAGGGTTGTACCAAGCAAAAGGTGATAACATGGTGGCCTATCTAGCTAAAGTGCAGGAGGCTATGAAGAAATTCAAGGGTGTAAGAATAGAGCAAGTGCCCAGGGAGAAAAATCACCGCGCCGATGTTCTAGCTAAGATTGCCACTGGAGAGGGACATGCGTTACCAAAAGGGGTACCCCTCCAATTGATTCCTTCCTCCAGCATAGCTAAAGAGGTAGAGGTCCTTCCTGTGAACCACCTCCCGTGTTGGATGGATCCAATAGCAGACTATCTCCAAAGTGGCATTCTCCCTGTAGACCAGGATCAAGCCGCCGGCTAAAGAGGACAGCTGCCCGGTACTGTTTCGTAGAAGGATACCTATATCGCAAAGGGAAATCCCTTCGTCTACTCAGGTGTCTCCATCCCGATGACGCACGCTGGGCGCTCAACGAGGTGCACTCGGGGGATTGTGGTAACCACGCGTCAGGGGAAACTTTGGCTTACCAAGTAATCAGGATGGGTTACTATTGGCCAACTATACACCAAGATGCAAAACAGTTCGCACGATCCTGCGAGGCTTGTCAGAAAACAGCAAACCTCCATCATCTCCCACCAGAGAGGCTCTCCTCAATCAGTACTCCCTACCCCTTTGCCATCTGGGGACTAGATTTGATCGGGCCACTCCCCACTGCACCCGGCCAAGCCAAACATGCAGTAGTGGCGATAGATTACTTTACTCGGTGAGTAGAAGCCAAGACTCTTACTCGGATAACTGAAGAAAAGACCACCAACTTTGTCAAGGAACACATTGTCTGCCGATTTGGCACCCCGATGGCCATCATAACTGATTTGGGAAAGCAATTCGACAATGCCAACTTCAGGGAATTATGCGAAGACCGGAAGATCAATCTCTGTTTTGCTTCGGTGGCTCATCCTCAAACAAATGGGCTGGTTGAAGCTACTAACAAGACCATCAAGAAGCTCCTGAAGAAAAAGCTCCAACAGAAGAAAGGATTATGGGTGGCAGAATTACCTCATGTACTATGGGCCTACAGAACAACTAGGCGGACAGCCACAGGGGAGACCCCCTATTCCCTAGTATTCGGGGCGGAAGCAGTCTTGCCCATCGAGCATAAGCTCATATCTTTCTGGGTCCAAAATTACGAATCGGAAGATAACGAGGCTAAGTTAAGAGCTAGCCTAGACCTACTGGAGGAAAAGAAAAGCCGGGTTGCGGAGAAGGTGGCAATATACTAGAGCAAGATAGCCCGACACTTCAACAAGAAGGTGAGGGTCCGAAGCTTCAAAGAAGGAGACTTGGTTCTCAGAAAGGTGACCCAGAACACACGAAGAAGGTCTGACGGAGTACTAGCCCCAAACTGGGAAGGGCCGTATCTGGTTAAGGTATCACTCCGGGGTGGTGCTTATAAACTGGTAGACATGGAAGGGTACCCAGTAGAACATACATGGAATGCTGATCATCTCCGAAAATTCTACCCTTAGAAATCTTGTTCGTATCAAGGGGAATCTAACACCCCGATTTCATGTTTGTACCGTTTGGGAAAATCAATAAAAGCGGTTCTTTCTCCTATATGACCCTCTTGTGTCCGCTGCTTGATATCTCCTTCTAGATTCTCCAGCATCTCTTACTGAATGTACTTAATTCTCCATTACTAAAGCGCCTCAAGACCAGGAAATAGCCTAAAGACGCTCCTGCTGTCTTGGTCGGGGAATACCCTCCTCTAAGAAGCCTGGTGCTAAAGTGGCCTTAGTTGCCTACCAGGACAGATTACAGTAAGAATCGGGCTGCCTCAGGGTACCTGGTTTCTTACTTCGCCTCAAGACCAGGAAATAGCCTAAAGGCGCTCCTACTGCCTTGGTCGGGGAATACCCTCCTCCAAGAAGCCTGGTGCTAAAGTGGCCTTAGTTGCCTACCAGGACAGATTACAGTATGAATCGGGTTGCCTCAGGGTACCTGGTTTCTTACTTCGCCTCAAGACTAGGAAATAGCCTAAAGGCGCTCCTGCTGCCTTGGTCGGGGAATACCCTCCTCCAAGAAGCCTGGTGCTAAAGTGGCCTTAGTTGCCTACCAGGACAGAACAACAATGACATCGGGGAAACCCATCGGGATGCTTTGCCCTTCATTTTCCCACTTACTACCCTGGCAGAGGACCAATAGTCAGAAAGAGACTTAGAAGTTTATCTTCAGCAAGTCAAGTTGTTCGCAAGTAGCAGGTTCCCTTGACTGACTGCTCTAAACGCATTATACTATTACGTGTTTAAAGGAAGTTCTATTAAAGGAAGAAGTAATCTGACCCCGCTGATTCTTACGGTTACGGGATATAATTACCACTTGTTTTATCTTTGCTGCCCATTGGGGTCCAATCATGGTCCTTATTACCCGTCGGGGTCCAGTTATTCATCAAAGGTCCAATTATCAAACAAAATTATATGCAGTGGAAAAAAGCAAGAAAAACACAAGTACGAAGCAAGTAATGAAAACGAGTTATATTGATTAGACGGGGTGCCTAAGTCCCGATTCAGGCTACAAAAAATTTTTATAGAAGGAAGGCCAAGCTAATCTACTTTGTCTTCTTCTTGATATTCCGCCTAGCCAACTGCTCCTTCGCCCAAGGGCTCAGCTGTGGCATCAGTCTGGATTGGTTCCTCCACATTAAAAGACCCAGTCGGAGCCCCTTCAACCCGAGGAACCACGGGTCTAGCTGTACCCTCATCTACCTCCACCATGATTACTCCAGTAGCAGACTTGGGATCCACCACTTGTTCTTCAATGGCAGGATGATCTAGATTGGTTCCCACAGTACCATCAAGTTGGTCTTTAGCAGCCACGTCAGCTTCTTGATCCGGATGTGCTACCTCCTGTGCAGGGGCCTCAGTCTCTTGATCCCCTCCTGCTAACTGGGCCACCTTTGCCATAATTTGCTCCCGGTCCTAGTTCAAGGTTGCCTCGAGGTCGAAAGGATGAGGCAAGGCTGTAGCTACCTCGTAGCAGGCTGTGAAATAACCATCCTCGAATAAGGGCCCTTGTTGAGCCTCCAAATCTGCTAAGGCATCCCGCAGAAGCTGGTTTTCGTCTGACAACAGCTTCCTCTCAACTTTTATGCGCTCCCTCTCCTCTCTACGGCGCAATGACTTGATGGTTTCCGTGTCTAGGCAACGCTCAAGGTGCCTGATAATCACCAAGCCCTCATGTCGCGCTTCTTCGGATGCTCTGGCCTCCTGAAGTAGAGGGGCACGCTTCGTTGGGTCTGGACCAGCTCCTGCTGAGTATCCTCCAGCTTCGCTTGGAGGCCGATATAAGCTTCTTTTAATGTCAGTAGCTGCCTCTCCATGGCCAAGGCAAACTTGAAGCCCTGCAAGAAGAAAGATAGTCAGTACTTGGCAGAAGGGGGAAATAAATAGTAAGAAAGAAATAGAAGTTTACCTCAACCAGAACCGAAGCCCCCTTTGTGACCAAGATGTCTGTAGGAAGCTTGGCCATATCTGTCAGACTTCCACAGGGGTAGGTGGCCGCGAATCTAGACACCACCTCGTCAAAGGTGGCATCCCTCGACCCCGATCCAGAGGCCACATCAGCAGCAAGAACATGAGTGTGGACAGCTGCTTCCTCCACTAGGGTTCTCACAGGATCCACGGGAAGAGCTACGGAAGGAGGAGGAGCAGGAGATGTTTTTGTGGTGGAGGCGATTTCCTTCTGGGTCGGTCTTTCAGAACTTCGGGCCTTAGCCGCCCTGGCCAGCAATGCCGGGATCCTCAAACGGGATGGAGGAGTAGAAGGTTGGCGAGCTGGAGCCTTGGCCTTAGACCCCGTGGGAGCAGGAATAGGTGTTTTTGAAGGAGCAGGAGGAGGGTTGGGGTTGGATCCTACTCGGATGGACCCCGACCTAGTCCTGGCAGCCGGAGTAGGAGAAGGAACAGGGAAGGAATGGGGTAGCAGGGTTGTATCCCTTGCCCCCGAAGAAGGAAGAGACCCCACAGCCATCGGGGAAGCCAATACTGCAAGAAGAGATGATGTTCAGTGAGAATCAAAAGAAGGAATATATATATATAAAGAAATAGAAATGCAAGACCCGATCAACTCACCGGGAGAGGCGGGGGAGATCCTTAGGTACCGTTCTAAGCGGGCTCCCTCAAAGGGATCCAGAGAGGGATATTGTAGGTTGGTGTATCCTCTCTTTAGAATCCTTGTTAGAATCTCTCGAGACTCAGGAGCCAATGTCCCTTTTGCCCACTTGTCCCTCACGGTAAACTGAGTAGGGACGGGGTACTCATACCCCCCAACAAAAGCAGTGCGCCCCCAGTCGCCCTCGACCACCAACCATTCCTCCTTCCAGGGCGCCGCGTACTTCACATTCGCCCCTGGGATGACGAACTTCAAATCATTTGAGGCCCTCAGGTAGAACTGACCCCGAGGCACCATGCTCGTAATATTGAAGAGGAAGCAGAGCTCGTCCAACCCCGGCTCCAGCTCGATGTGATCTTTTTCGCACTGATCCCTCCAGAGCACCAAGAACCCTGTCAGGTGCTTCCAGAAGCCCGGCAAGAGTTGGAGAGGGGCCAATTCGAGCTCGACGAGAGCTCGACGGAGAATCGGGTTCAGGGGAAGCCGGACTCCACACTCAAAAGCGGCTTTGTGGATCAGCAGGCGGTCTGGAGGCGGGGTTTATACGTCATAACCCCTGTGGGGAAGGCAGAGAGTGATGTATTCCGGGATCTTGTACTCTTCCCGTAGTTGATTGAGCGTATCCACTATACAAACAGAGTCGGGTATAATCCGACCATCATGGAAGGTGGCGAAGGAGCCCATTTGGACCCCAACCAGTGCGACGTCAGGTTCGCCACTTTCCTCGTTGCCGCCAGACTGAGAGGCGCCCACCTCATCGCCAACCAGGACTGGGTCTTCAGGTTGATTGAGAAAACCCAACCCAATTCGGTGGTTTCGGGTAAAGCGGCATCGCTGAACCCGCGGGGTTTCCTCAGCAACTGCATCCACCTCTCGACCCTGTTTATTCCCCTCCGACGTCAGGGAATCCATCACCGCGTCAACCGCCTCAGTATTGAAAAGGGCGTCAATGCTGTCGGACTGGGAAGAGGAAGCGGGATCAGGATGGATGGGATTTCCCACCGTAGAGGGGTTTTGATCGTTGAGGTTTTCTTGAGAAGAAGGAAGTTGAGGAGAAGAGGCCATTATAGGAGAAGAAGAGAAGAAGAAGTTCGAGAAGATTGGAAAGTAAGAAAGAAAGGGAGTCAGGAAGAGTTTTGTTCTCGTTTGATTTTGAAAAGTCAGAAAGCGTGAAAGTGAGAAGCGCCAGTAGAAGCCGGTCTATTTATAGAGGAGGAATGACGGTTACTTACTCGGAAATCGGAATCGGTGACCGGAAGGATGGGTTGAGGCATTTTCCGCATTAACCCCGCCAAAACGGCTCTTTTTGAAAAACGAGGAATCCAATCAGTGATCGACACGCAATCGATTATAACGGACAAAATAAGGATTTCCTCCTCCAAAGTGGAAACCTAGTCAGACAAGGAAGTAAGCGGATAAGGTAGAAAATCCTTCAAGCGAACAAAAAGATCCTGACTCCGACCCCGACCCCGACCCCGACAAGGTATCAGTGTCCAAGTCAGGGGGGACTTCTGTTAACCGCCAAAATTGGCGAGGAACCAAAGAAGAATTTTCCACCTCGACATAAGAAGGATGAAGGAGTGCGAACACAATCCGGATACTTCGACAGAATGGATCCCGATTAATCCGAATACGCACCCCCTTCAGCGGGGTCCCCCCCGCCAGCATCTTAGCTCAACAAAGTGGCCGGAAGATGAGATACTCACCAGAACTCACAACGAGACCTAACCCGATCGTGACCGGGCTTCCTAGGGACCCCGCATCATCCCAACACTACTTCCTATGGACCCCGCAACACCCCGACACGGAGTTCTACTGATCATCCTGTAACAAAGTCAGCTATATATCCCCCTTCTACCGTCAGAAGGACGCTTACTAGACATAGACAGCCCGCTAAGTAAAAGCACACTAGGAAGTAGGATTCTAACTCCAAGAACTCAAAACTCCACGAAGATCCAGTAAAAACGTCGCCGTACAAAGGGGTTATATTCCCTCCCGCCAAAGGATCCTATTTTGAACAGGTCAACACAATAAGAGTCCTATGAGAAAGGGAAGAGATTGATTCCTCATAGAATGGAAAGACTGAATTCTGCTCGTAAAAACTCCGAGATTACCTCCAAAAAAGAAGAGGATCCTGCAGCTGCCCAAACCCTAACCCGAGATTGCAGGAGTGCATGGCAAGCAAGCAGGACCTATATATACAACAGTTTATTCATCGAACGGAGGAGGCCGAAAAAGAGAATAAAAACCCTACATACTACTTATCGACGGGCACAGTTCCTCCAACATCACCATCTCCATCTTCTCGATTATGATCCATACACCATTGTAATCCAAATAAGAAATAGTTCATGTATTGTAGTGAAAAGAGACAATCAAATAAAACCTAATGTTGATTAATTTCATATACATTATACGGATCTTGCTTTGATAGGGACTTAGTCGGTATCGAACTACGTGATACCCCTCCGACCAGGGTCAATCTTGATCTTGGTCCCCTTTAAAGTTGTTATTTGGAATCCAATCCCAATAACGATTTTCAGGTAACAAAACCCAAAGTGCAAAACGCACCGTTTAACTTACGTGTGGACCGCTGCCCAGGCATGTGTCTAGGGGGCGGTCCTACCTTGCACTGATTTCCAGAGAAGCCTTTTAAGAGTGACCGTTGCCTAGGCACGTGCCTAGGGGGTGGTCCTATCTTGCGGTGAAGTCCAGAGACATTCTCCAGGAATTTCAGCTGGCCAGGAACGTGCTCATCCAGCGGGACCAAGTGGCGGGCAACTCCAGAGATACCCCTTTAGAGTGACCGCTGCCCAGACAGGTGCCTAGGGGGCGGTCCTACCTTACGAAAAATATATTCTTCATACCTGATGCCTGGCCAAAAGTAAAACACGCATAAAACATACCAGCTCTCTCCTAAAACAGAAAAATAATTAATCGAACACCCCCAAACCTGAATTGAATAATATCTCCCTTAAAGCTCTATATCCAATAACCATATTCATCCGTTTTAAGAATGTTCAAGACACCTAACAACTGACTCAAAAATAGACAAAAATATACGATAAGAAAATGTTACCTAGGTGGGTTGCCTCCCACTGAGCGCTTTATTTAACGTCTGGGCAAGACGCAAAAGAGCCTTACGGTTCATTGAGGCAGGAAAATTCATCTGGTCTTAGCTTGAATGCACACAGATATGGCTTGAGTCGGTGTCCATTAACTTTAAATCTCTTCTGACTGTCACGACCTTCAATTTCCACAGCTCCGTGCGGGAAAACCTGAGTAACCCTATATGGACCCAGCCAACGTGATCTCAGCTTCCCTGGAAACAACCGTAGCCTTGACTGATACAAAAGGACAAGCATCCCCGGTTGGAATTCTTTCCGAAAGATTTTGCTGTCATGCAGTTTTTTTGTCATTTCTTTGTATATCTTGGCATTCTCATAAGCATTGTCCCGAAGCTCCTCAAGCTCACTTATCTGCAATTTTCTTTCCTCTCCTTTCTTATCTAAATCGAAGTTCAACTTCTTCAGTGCCAAATAGGCATTGTCTTCCAACTCCACAGGTAGATGACACGTTTTTCCATAAATAATCCTATAAGGGCTCATATCAATTGGGGTTTTGTAGGCATTTCTGTACGCCCACAAAGCATCATTAAGCTTAGTTGACCAATCCTTTCGATTTGGTTGCACTGTCTTCTCCAATATCTGCTTAATCTGCCTATTGCTCACCTCCACTTGAGGGTGATATAGGGTTGCCACTTTGTGCTTGACACCATATTTCTTCATTAACGACGTAAAAACCTTGTTGCAAAAATGGCTCCCACCATCACTAATGATCGCACGCGGTGTCCCAAATCTGGCAAATATGTGTTCTTTCACGAATTTCACCACCACTTTGCTATCATTTGTCTTGGTTGCAATTGCTTCAATCCACTTCGAAACATAGTCCACAGCTACGAAGATGAAAGTGAATCCGTGCGAGGATGGGAAGGGACCTATAAAGTCAATTCCCCACACGTCAAATATTTCTATCACCAATTGACTGGAAAGGGGCATCTCATCTCGTTTGCCAATGTTCCCCGTTCTCTGGCACCTGTCACAAGAAATACAAAAAGTATAAGCATCTTTAAATAAAGAGGTCCAGAAGAAACCTGATTGGAGAACTTTCAGAGCAGTCTTCTTGGCACTAAAGTGCCCTCCACAGCTAAGGTCGTGGCAGAATTTCAGCACATCTTGCTGCTCCTCTTCAGGGACACATTGCCTAATGATCTGATCAGCGCCATATTTGAACAGGTATGGCTCATCCCAAAAGTATTGCCTGGTGAGGGAGATGAATCTTCTTTTTGCCTGCGAATTCAAGTCGGCTGGTACGATGCCATTAGCAAGATAGTTCACTATATCTGCGTACCATGGATCTTTGGTTCTCACATTCATCAGCTGTTCATCTGGGAAGTTCTCGTTTATTGGTATAAGCTTGGTACTTCCTTCTCCAGTTTCCTCTTACACTAGGCGAGAAAGGTGGTCAGCTACCACATTCTCGCTGCCTTTCTTATCCCTGATTTCCAAATCAAATTCTTGCAATAAAAGGATCCACCGGAGTAATCTCGGTTTCGCTTCCTTTTTTGTTAGTAAATATTTCAAAGCAGCATGATCAGAATAAACAATTACTTTAGACCCAATCAAATATTGACGAAATTTTTCCAGGGCACTAACAACAGCAAGTAATTCTATTTCTGTAGTGGAGTAATTCAATTGTGCATCATTCAAAGTGCAACTAGTGTAGTAAATAACATGTGGCAATTTATCTACTCGCTGTCCTAAAACAGCACCTACAGCATAGTCTGATGCATCACACATTAGTTCAAATGGAAGGGACCAATCAGGAGGCATTATAACAGGAGTAGATGTCAGTTTATCTTTCAGAGTTGTAAAAGAAAGCATACATTCATCATTGAAATCAAATGTAGATTCCTTGGTCAACAGATTACACAGGGGACGACTTATTTTTGAAAAATCTTTTATAAAACGCCTGTAAAAACCTGCATGACCAAGAAAACTCCTCACACCCTTTACCGAAGTAGGAGGTGGAAGTTTAGCAATTACTTCAATCTTAGCTCTATCTACCTCTATGCCTTTATCAGATATCACATGGCCTAGCACTATTCCAGATTTCACCATAAAGTGACTTTTCTCCCAACTGAGAGTTAAATGAGTCTCAGTGCATCTTTTCAAAACACTAGTTAAATTATCAAGGCAGTGGTCAAAAGAATTACCAAAAACAGAAAAATCATCCATAAATACCTCATGCATCTTTGGAAAGTGGCAGGGGCATTGCACAAACCAAACGGCATTCTTCTGTAAGCAAAGGTACCGAAAGGACAAGTGAATGTTGTCTTCTCTTGATCTTCTGGGGCAATGGCAATCTGATTATATCCTAAAAAACAATCCAGGAAACAGTAATAAGCATGTCCCGCCAAACGCTCAAGCATCTGATCGATGAACGACAAAGGAAAGTGATCCTTTTTTGTTGCCGTGTTAAGCTTGCGGTAGTCTATGCACACCCTCCATCCTGTGGTCTTCCTTGTAGGGATCAACTCATTGTTTTCATTCGCCACCACTGTGATTCCAGATTTCTTTGTCACAACATGAACTGGACTTACCCAATTGCTGTCAGATATAGGGTATATAATACCCACTTTGAGTAGCTTAAGGACTTCTTCTTTGACCACCTCTTTCAGGTTCGGGTTAAGTCTTCGCTGAGCATCTCTAGATGGCTTCATACCCTCCTCTAAAAGAATGTGATGCACGCAAATAGTAGGGCTTATCCCCTTAATATCTGCTATGGTCCATCCAATGGCGGCTTTGTGCTCCTGAAGCACTGCCAAGAGTCTCTCTTTTTTTTGTCTCTAAATCTGAAGCTATAATCACTGGAAGAGTCTCATTCTCGCCTAAAAACACATATTTGAGGTTAGAAGGAAGTTGTTTCAGCTCTAATGCAGGGGGAGAACTAATAGATGGAATTAACGATTTGTTGATCTCATCTTTCACTTCAGTACATACTTCCTCTATGTCAGAATCCTCATTTGAAACTCCTATCTGTTGAAGTTCTTCATCATCTTCAAACACATCACAAACCCAATCTAACAATTCCTCAGATATGTCTTCTAACAACTCATCCTGTACTGCTGACTTTACCACTTCAATTGCATTACATTCAACAGAATAACAATCGTCGGCTGCTTCAGGGAACTTCAGGGACTCAAAAACTTTAAACTCTACAGTCTCATCTAACACAGTCATCGTTAGCTTCCCATTCTGGACATCAATAAAAGTCTTTGCAGTTGCCATAAAGGGTTTCCCTAAAAGAATAGGCTTGCAGTTCCTATCTTTGGCACCTTCATCCATATCTAACACCACAAAGTCAGCAGGAATAATAAGATTTTCTACCTATACTAGCACGTCTTCCACGTAACCCTTAGGGTACCTTACAGACCCATCAGCCAACAGAAGCGACATGGTTGTCTTTTTCAGATCATTCAAACCCAATTGCTCATAGATAGTTGTCGGCATTAAGTTGATGCTGGCTCCTAAGTCTAGCATGGCCCTCTCCAGAGTTGTACCACCAATAGTAATGTTAATGCAGAAACTACCTGGATCTTGAAGCTTTGGTGGCAATGATTTTTGAAGGACTGCATTAGCACTTCCGGTCATAAACTCTTGATGATTCTCCACAAATCTTGTTTTGTAAGTGTGAAGGCTCTTGAAAAACTTAGCATATGCAGGCATCTTCTGAATCATCTCCAACAGGGGCAAGTTGACATTGACCTTTGAAAGGATGTCATATATGTCTTTGTAAGACTTTTCCAACTTGCTCTTTTGCAGTCTCCCTGGGAATGGAATGGGTGGCACATAAGGATTTGCTGACTTGTGTAGGGGTGGTGAATCCTTGGATTTTTCCACCACTATCTCATCCTCCTGGTGCTTGAGCTTTTCTTTTGAAGAACCTGAAACAGTAACAGGCTTATCAAAAAGTTCAGCAGGTTGATTATCAGTTAGCACCTTACCATTTCGGAGAATTGTCATAGCTTTAGCTTGCTCAATGTAACTTGGAAATTTTCCTTGTTCCATTCTTTGTTGAGCCTCAGCTAGTTGCCCAATTTGAATCTCTATCTTCTTTATTGAAGCATTAATATTCTGAAATTGAACATCATACCTCTGGTTTAATTGCTGGATTTGCTGTGATTGCTGCTGCATGTCTTGTGATTGCTGCTTGATTTGCTGCTGCAGTTGCTCTAGTAATTCTTCCATTGAAGGTTTCTTTGGTTGAGATTCGAAGTTTTGCTGAGCACCGGTGTTAATTTGTCTCTGATTACCGGTGTTTCCCCATTGGTTACCAGTGTTCTGATTGTTTGACCATGAAAAATTAGGATGATTCCTCCACCCTGGATTGTAGGTGTTGGAATATGGATCATTCCTAGGTCTGGGGTTGAAGTTGTTCATGGCATTAACTTCTTCTTCGTCAGGTCCAGGACCTGCTACCTGGTGCTCCCCCATAAACACCTTTTGTTTCAGTTGACCAATTTCAGTAGCAAAAGAATCTATCTTCTTCATCATCTGTGTCATTTGAATGGAACTCTCTGTGCTAGCATCCACGGTGTAGATTCCCTTCTTTCTTCTGGAGTTCTTATGACGAGAATTCTGGGCCAACTTCGCAAAGATCTCATACACCTCGTCAGGCTGCTTGTCATACATAGATCCACCACAGGCATTGTTCATTAGAAGTCCTGAAACTTCAGTCAGACCATCATAAAACCATTGACACAACTGATTAGTCAGAAACCCATGCTGAGGACAGTCCCTGGTATATTTCTTAAAACGCTCCCATGCCTCATAAAAAGTCTCGTTGTCTTGCTGAATGAAACTCGAAATTTTGGCTCGGATTTCACTGGTTTTCTGAGGTGCATAATACTGATCAATAAGCTTTTCTCGCACTTCATCCCATGTTCTCAAAGATGCAGGTGGCAAAGTTAACAGCCAAGCTTTTGCCTCTCCTTTCAATGCATGCAGAATGCATCTCATACGCAGCTGATTTTCAGTTATCCTGTAGTTAGGTAGGGATTGTATTGCTCCGTAAAACTCTCTGAAGAAAAAGAGTATATCTTCATCTGGTAAACCATGGAAACTGGGCAGCTGATTGTAATGGCTACTCTTTAGCTCATAATTCCTTGCTGCAGGTTGATCGAACCAAAATTGGTATGATTTTGGCCCTCATATCCTTCTCCTTTTGCTTGATTCTTGGGCATTATTCTGTGATTAAATGGTGTAAATTAAGTGTTTTCAGGAATTTATAGAATTCAGTGGCATTGGAGTAAGTTTGGTCATTTGGGGGCAAAAGTGTTAAACATGAGGGAAGTTTGGAGTTTACCGTGATTATAGAAGAATGTAGGGGCTGAATTGCAATTTTCCTCGCAAACCAGTCAGATCGCGCCACGTCAGCGTAAGTGATGCGGTGCGTTTCAAGGATAAAATGGGCTTTAAATGCACCCCAATCAGCGCCTAAATACAGCTCAAGTCAGCAGGCCCAAACTCACGCCAAAAGGCCCAGCCCTCAACTGCAGCCCATGACACGCCCAAATCAGGCCCAAGTCAGCGCGCCCAATTAGTGTGGCCCAAACGCGCAGCATACCCACACCCCATTGGCCTGATTACACCCCCACATCTTTCTAATTACACCCCCTTTTAGTCAAATAAGAGCAGCTGCGTGCACCCCTTGACAGCGCCCAATTGTACCCCATTTCCTTGCTAAATACACCCCATCCTAACTATTCACCTTCTCCTTCCTCTCATGCGTGATCAGCCATGGCCTCCTCCAAACCCTCACCAACGTCACCGGAAGTCCCCCTTCCCGTCACCGTCTCCGGCCAAAAACAGGTCCAATTTAACGGCCAACCGACCGGCTCTCCGGTCGGTCCACTTTCGGCCTCCCAAACGGTCAAAATCCGGCCATCCATTCCTCACCCATTTCTCCCCATTTTACCCCTCTTGTCACGCCCACATCACCCTTTGGGTCGCCATTTGTCGTTCGAGGTCGCCATGGCGACAGGGGATGATTTTCCACACCTGATGAGGTCGCCATTTTGTCGCCTTGGAGGTCGCCATTTATGCAAACCGCGAGCTTCTCTGTGTTCACCTCTGATTGGCCAAATTTGGCTGGCAAATTACACAATGACCCCCTCTGTTGGACTAAATGGTAATTTGCCATGGTCAGGGGGTGTTTTGGTAATTTGCCACCCGAGACCTAATTTGAAAATCATATAAATTCATCACATTTTTCCTCTTTTGTACATCTCTTGACCACCAAGAAACCTCCTTTCTATCATTCCTAATCTCTCCATTTCTCTTCTACCTAAGCTAAAACATCTAGATTACTTCACCTAAATCATTCCTCTCCTTCCATTTTCTCCACCCCTTCCTTTGTCACTTTCCATATGACTCCACCTATCTAGACATATCCTCAACACCCACTCTTTGCACAAGATTCAAGCAAGGAAGCATCAAGGAAGGATCAAGCTTACAAGAGAGACCCAAGGGTGATTTCTCTCCATTTTACTTCCTTTTCTTGTTTGTAATTATGTGTAATTAAAACCCCCATTTTAGGGGATGATTTGAGAGACTTTTTGGACATGAGTATTTATTAAAGCTTTCAATATTTTGTTTGCATGATTTAAGTTTTATTTACTTTTTAATTAGATCTTGCACTTATGTGATTAATTGAGTTATTGACACACTTGTTAATTACAATATGTTGTAGGATTAATTTGTGATAAAATTGATTGAGTATTGACACACTTGATTGATTAGAGCACATAGTGAATAGGATAGGCTTTTGGAGGGGTGATCAACCTCAATTGCCTAGACCATTTGATTATCACTAACCGATTCCGCCGTGACCCCCTTTCCTTAATCGGTTAGGCATTGCGGTGGGAAGTTGTTTAGGGTTCGTAGTGACGGTCTAAACAACACATTTGAATGAGATCGGTCCTTGATTGTGTAGATTGTGCATTAAAGAAGCCATGTATGAATTGCTCATTGTCCATTAGCTACTCTATCATTTCCCTAGAATTCCTATTAATTGTTTATTCCATATTTCTTATCTAGATTTGTTGAGCATTCCATTTTATTAGTTTTATTAGGTTTATTTTACATGTATGTTTGATGGCTTGACAACCCATTCACTCATCCATTTATCTATGATTTATTTTATAGCATTTAGATTAGCTAATTAATTCAACATATTACTCTAATTCCCTGTGGAACGAACTCTAAGCTTACCACATTACTCATTTTCAAAACTTAAAATATATTGCGTAAAGATTTATTTTACAACATTCTTTTGGTAATTCGCAATTTAGTAACGACACAAAAAGCGAGTCATCAAAATGGCGCCGCTGCCGGGGAATTAAAGTGGTTGTTGAATCAATTAACTTTTCTTTGTTTAGTTTTTATTAATTTTTAGTCTTTTAGTTGTTTTTAGTCTTTTAGTTTCTTTTTACTTCTTTGGTAGTTTTTGTTTCTTTTGTTTCAGGATTCTATGGATTTCTTCACGGAATACCAAGGGCCAAGCTATGAGACTCATGGGAATGGCTTCAATGCGGATTGGTGGATGAACTAAGACTCCTTCTCATCATGCCAATCAAATGCCATAGATGATGAGAGGAAAAATTTCATGGAGGATCACTTTCGGGAGATTGAGAGCTTCCATGCTTCTCAACGAAAGACCATGGAGTTATTCCAATCCGCACAACGAGCACATGAGGAGAGGATTTCCAACCATGTGATCCCTAGTTGGCCGGATCAATCAATAGAATCAGTTTATCCCAAGCAAGGGAGGACGAGGAGCCGTGTGCATGCTCTTGTGCAAGTATTTGAGAAGAATGCGGAAGTTGAGGAAGAACCGCCAAGGAACCAAGAGCAAGGCACGGAATTGGAAGAACGATTAGCTTTACTTCAAGAGAGATTGGTGAAAACCTCCCAAGGGAAGGAAGAGTTGGAAAGAAAAATACAACTCATGGTAAAGGAGTTGGAAGAAAAGGAGGCCTTGGGGAAGGTGAAGATTGAAGAGCTTGAAGTGAAAAATGAGGAGCTCACTCTTGATGTAAACATGCTCAAAGAAGAAAATTCTACCTTACGAAGGAAGGTAGGAGAAGTCTCCAACAAGAACAAGGAGTTGGAAATACAAGTTGGGAGACTTGAAGTTGAGAGGAATTCCACATCAAAGGAATTCAAAGACCTTGCAAGGCTATTTGAAGAATTCGAAGAAGAATGTGCAAGGAAGACAAGAAAAATGCTTATGGAAGTGGAGCGGAAGGAAAAAGCTTTGGAAGAAACGAAGGAGGCACTTGGTAGGAAGGATGAAGCCCTCAAGATAGCAAGAGTGAAGGAGTGTGACTACATTGTCTATGTAGACAAGGTGGAAAAAGAGGTCAAAGAGCTACAATTGAAGCAACATCAAAGGCCACATAGTCACCAACCAAGAGGGAGTTTTCTTAACCATCCTCTATTTGCTATTTTTGTTTTCAAAAAGGGCACTTCAAAGCTCATTGTTTTAAATTCCATAAGCATGAAAAATTGAAAAAGTCTAGGAATAGGAAGAGTCCACCTAGAGTCAAGCAAATTTGGGTAAGAAAAGACTTGGTTGAACAAGTTAGACCCAAAAGAAAAGAAAAGGGGAAATTAACTCAACTTGTTTGGGTTGTGAAAAAGAACATATTTCCAAACTTGATAAAACCTCCTTTAGTTGATGACACCCCTAGCACATGTACATAATTTTGAAAATTCTTTTTGTGCATTTTATTTTTTATGCTTTATTTGTTTAGTTTATTTCTTTTGAATAATTGGTGTTCCAAACTCTTGTTGGCAATTGCTTATATTGATTATATTTTGCCGGAACTTTCTAATATGTTTTGTGAGTGTATAGATTTTTCTATTGCTTCTTGAGGAAGAAAGTGAGTGTTGCTTGTGCGATAAGCAAGGTTCTTTATCTCTTGGGAAGAAACAAAGACAACTTGTAAGTCTTGGAGGGACGAGCAAGCCAAGAGTGCTCATAAAAAGGGCGAGAACCTTATCCTAAGGAAGCAACATTGTGAGAGTTCAATGTGTGGGAGCACCATGCCACGTCTTGCCTAGACGTTAAATCGTGCGCTTGGTGGGAGGCAACCCACTTAGGTACATTTCTTTTTCTAGTTTAAATTTTGTTTTTGTCTTTATTTTATTTTTGCTTAGAATAAGGTTGTGAGTTGTTTGTGATAGTGGATTTAGGCTTGAATGATCATATTTTATCCACATGGATTGTGATGATGACTCTTGATGAACTTGCATTGATATATCTCTTGAGTTGATTATGAGCATATAGGATATTCTTGATCCACTTGATTTAATTTTTGGGATAAAATTTTAAAATGGACATTGATGTGTTGTTCAACTCTTTGATTGTGGATGTATGTTGTGCCGAACTTACCGGTATATACCCCAAAGACATTGAGGACAATGTCTAATTTAGGTTTGGGGGTGTGTGCGCAACATCATCTCTTGTGTGCAAATTGTGTGCAAATATTTTGAGCTTAAATTTTTCAAAATTTTTCGAAAATCTTGTGATAATGCCATGTTTGAGCATGTTTTGCTTGTTGAGATTGTGCCTTTGTGTGTGCAAGTGAGGAATTGTATATCTTTGCCTTGCTTAGTTTAGATTAACTTCATGCCATTTAGGGTTGCATTGCTCAAAGCGCGCTAGTTCTTTTCTCTTGATGTTAGAGTGAATTTTCAATTGTGCTTGAAGGTTAGGAATTAATAGTGGAGACTTCCCGTGAGGTTCACAAACACGGCCTAAAAAGCGTATTTTGAGGGAAAGTTTTCACTCTTTAAACACTCATTCAAACACATGTTATGCATATTTTAAAATGTCTCATTCGCACTTAAATGTTGTTTGCCATAGAACATATGGACTGCTTGTGGATGCCTTGATTGACTTTGTGGACAAACCTTTAGAAATGATTTTAGGCAATGCATGTGAAAACCACCAAATTGGCCTAAATACTTCCTATCCCTCTAATGTGTGTGCTCCATAGCCCATTTGAAGCCAAACACAATTAAGCTTTTCATTCATGAACCACATTAACATGAAACCATATAGCCTAAACACTAGACTTACCTTGTACCAAATGGTTTGCTAAGGCTTAGGGGTTGAATGTAAGCTTTAAGGAGTATCAAAATGTAAGGCGTGTACTTAGGCAAATATGTATGTGCAAACACATGAAAAAGATGAAATGCAATGCTTGAAAAGAAAAAGAAAAGACAAGCAAAGAAAAGAAAAGAAAAGCATAGCAAAAGAAAGAAAAGAAAAAGAAAATGATGAATGAGGCACAAAATGCCTAGATCAATTTTGTAGAATTAAATGAGCTACTCAATGAAAATTAAGAGTAGAAAAATGCACAAAGTAAATTGTAAGCCTAGACGCCTAAGTGTGGAATATGTAAGTTGTAATAAGCAAATTATGCTTGATTTAGAATGTATGCCTTAGTGTGACCATTGGGTGTTTGAAATTCATTTTTCCTATTTATTGACTCACCATTCACCTTTGGCCCCATTACAACCAAATGAAAAGACCTATTTGATCTTTAGGGATGTCCACTTTGGAAATTTTGGTTGATGCATGTTCTTTCCGTTCATGGTTTTCAATTCCATTCATGAGACAAATTTTTAGAAATTGTGTTTTTAAATGATCATGTGCAATTATATTTGATATCTTGAACATAAACTCATATTGCATATGGATTGTGAGTGAAGCCTAGGAATCCGAGTGAAAATGAGAGAATCCGGTGAGGATTAGATGTCGAGGCGAATTATATTCTTGTCCTAAAGGCACTTTAGTTTTGAAGCTTAAGCATTTTGAATGTGGAATCGCGTTGCGTGCAATGTGTACTTAGAGTGACATGTCTTTAATCTTTATTTAGCATATCTTACATGCATTGTTTCCTAATGAGCACAACGTTGGTTTAATCTCTTCACTTTTGGTTTTGCAAGTCGAAATATTGGCTTTTGAGTCTTTTGCAAAGAGTTGGTGCTTTAATGTGATTATTTGATTTTTAGATACATGTTCATTGTGTGCTTATGTTTGTTTTGCTCGAGGACGAGCAAAAGATAGGTTTGGGGGTATTTGATCGAACCAAAATTGGTATGATTTTGGCCCTCATATCCTTCTCCTTTTGCTTGATTCTTGGGCATTATTCTGTGATTTAATGGTGTAAATTAAGTGTTTTCAGGAATTTATAGAATTCAGTGGCATTGGAGTAAGTTTGGTCATTTGGGGGCAAAAGTGTTAAACATGAGGGAAGTTTGGAGTTTACCGTGATTATAGAAGAATGTAGGGGCTGAATTGCAATTTTCCTCGCAAACCAGTCAGATCGCGCCACGTCAGCGTAAGTGATGCGGTGCGTTTCAAGGATAAAATGGGCTTTAAATGCACCCCAATCAGCGCCTAAATACAGCTCAAGTCAGCAGGCCCAAACTCACGCCAAAAGGCCCAGCCCTCAACTGCAGCCCATGACACGCCCAAATCAGGCCCAAGTCAGCGCGCCCAATTAGTGTGGCCCAAACGCGCAGCATACCCACACCCCATTGGCCTGATTACACCCCCACATCTTTCTAATTACACCCCCTTTTAGTCAAATAAGAGCAGCTGCGTGCACCCCTTGACAGCGCCCAATTGTACCCCATTTCCTTGCTAAATACACCCCATCCTAACTATTCACCTTCTCCTTCCTCTCATGCGTGATCAGCCATGGCCTCCTCCAAACCCTCACCAACGTCACCGGAAGTCCCCCTTCCCGTCACCGTCTCCGGCCAAAAACAGGTCCAATTTAACGGCCAACCGACCGGCTCTCCGGTCGGTCCACTTTCGGCCTCCCAAACGGTCAAAATCCGGCCATCCATTCCTCACCCATTTCTCCCCATTTTACCCCTCTTGTCACGCCCACATCACCCTTTGGGTCGCCATTTGTCGTTCGAGGTCGCCATGGCGACAGGGGATGATTTTCCACACCTGATGAGGTCGCCATTTTGTCGCCTTGGAGGTCGCCATTTATGCAAACCGCGAGCTTCTCTGTGTTCACCTCTGATTGGCCAAATTTGGCTGGCAAATTACACAATGACCCCCTCTGTTGGACTAAATGGTAATTTGCCATGGTCAGGGGGTGTTTTGGTAATTTGCCACCCGAGACCTAATTTGAAAATCATATAAATTCATCACATTTTTCCTCTTTTGTACATCTCTTGACCACTAAGAAACCTCCTTTCTATCATTCCTAATCTCTCCATTTCTCTTCTACCTAAGCTAAAACATCTAGATTACTTCACCTAAATCATTCCTCTCCTTCCATTTTCTCCACCCCTTCCTTTGTCACTTTCCATATGACTCCACCTATCTAGACATATCCTCAACACCCACTCTTTGCACAAGATTCAAGCAAGGAAGCATCAAGGAAGGATCAAGCTTACAAGAGAGACCCAAGGGTGATTTCTCTCCATTTTACTTCCTTTTCTTGTTTGTAATTATGTGTAATTAAAACCCCCATTTTAGGGGATGATTTGAGAGACTTTTTGGACATGAGTATTTATTAAAGCTTTCAATATTTTGTTTGCATGATTTAAGTTTTATTTACTTTTTAATTAGATCTTGCACTTATGTGATTAATTGAGTTATTGACACACTTGTTAATTACAATATGTTGTAGGATTAATTTGTGATAAAATTGATTGAGTATTGACACACTTGATTGATTAGAGCACATAGTGAATAGGATAGGCTTTTGGAGGGGTGATCAACCTCAATTGCCTAGACCATTTGATTATCACTAACCGATTCCGCCGTGACCCCCTTTCCTTAATCGGTTAGGCATTGCGGTGGGAAGTTGTTTAGGGTTCGTAGTGACGGTCTAAACAACACATTTGAATGAGATCGGTCCTTGATTGTGTAGATTGTGCATTAAAGAAGCCATGTATGAATTGCTCATTGTCCATTAGCTACTCTATCATTTCCCTAGAATTCCTATTAATTGTTTATTCCATATTTCTTATCTAGATTTGTTGAGCATTCCATTTTATTAGTTTATTAGGTTTATTTTACATGTATGTTTGATGGCTTGACAACCCATTCACTCATCCATTTATCTATGATTTATTTTATAGCATTTAGATTAGCTAATTAATTCAACATATTACTCTAATTCCCTGTGGAACGAACTCTAAGCTTACCACATTACTCATTTTCAAAACTTAAAATATATTGCGTAAAGATTTATTTTACAACATTCTTTTGGTAATTCGCAATTTAGTAACGACACAAAAAGCGAGTCATCAAAATGGCGCCGCTGCCGGGGAATTAAAGTGGTTGTTGAATCAATTAACTTTTCTTTGTTTAGTTTTTATTAATTTTTAGTCTTTTAGTTGTTTTTAGTCTTTTAGTTTCTTTTTACTTCTTTGGTAGTTTTTGTTTCTTTTGTTTCAGGATTCTATGGATTTCTTCACGGAATACCAAGGGCCAAGCTATGAGACTCATGGGAATGGCTTCAATGCGGATTGGTGGATGAACTAAGACTCCTTCTCATCATGCCAATCAAATGCCATAGATGATGAGAGGAAAAATTTCATGGAGGATCACTTTCGGGAGATTGAGAGCTTCCATGCTTCTCAACGAAAGACCATGGAGTTATTCCAATCCGCACAACGAGCACATGAGGAGAGGATTTCCAACCATGTGATCCCTAGTTGGCCGGATCAATCAATAGAATCAGTTTATCCCAAGCAAGGGAGGACGAGGAGCCGTGTGCATGCTCTTGTGCAAGTATTTGAGAAGAATGCGGAAGTTGAGGAAGAACCGCCAAGGAACCAAGAGCAAGGCACGGAATTGGAAGAACGATTAGCTTTACTTCAAGAGAGATTGGTGAAAACCTCCCAAGGGAAGGAAGAGTTGGAAAGAAAAATACAACTCATGGTAAAGGAGTTGGAAGAAAATGAGGCCTTGGGGAAGGTGAAGATTGAAGAGCTTGAAGTGAAAAATGAGGAGCTCACTCTTGATGTAAACATGCTCAAAGAAGAAAATTCTACCTTACGAAGGAAGGTAGGAGAAGTCTCCAACAAGAACAAGGAGTTGGAAATACAAGTTGGGAGACTTGAAGTTGAGAGGAATTCCACATCAAAGGAATTCAAAGACCTTGCAAGGCTATTTGAAGAATTCGAAGAAGAATGTGCAAGGAAGACAAGAAAAATGCTTATGGAAGTGGAGCGGAAGGAAAAAGCTTTGGAAGAAACGAAGGAGGCACTTGGTAGGAAGGATGAAGCCCTCAAGATAGCAAGAGTGAAGGAGTGTGACTACATTGTCTATGTAGACAAGGTGGAAAAAGAGGTCAAAGAGCTACAATTGAAGCAACATCAAAGGCCACATAGTCACCAACCAAGAGGGAGTTTTCTTAACCATCCTCCTATTTGCTATTTTTGTTTTCAAAAAGGGCACTTCAAAGCTCATTGTTTTAAATTCCATAAGCATGAAAAATTGAAAAAGTCTAGGAATAGGAAGAGTCCACCTAGAGTCAAGCAAATTTGGGTAAGAAAAGACTTGGTTGAACAAGTTAGACCCAAAAGAAAAGAAAAGGGGAAATTAACTCAACTTGTTTGGGTTGTGAAAAAGAACATATTTCCAAACTTGATAAAACCTCCTTTAGTTGATGACACCCCTAGCACATGTACATAATTTTGAAAATTCTTTTTGTGCATTTTATTTTTTATGCTTTATTTGTTTAGTTTATTTCTTTTGAATAATTGGTGTTCCAAACTCTTGTTGGCAATTGCTTATATTGATTATATTTTGCCGGAACTTTCTAATATGTTTTGTGAGTGTATAGATTTTTCTATTGCTTCTTGAGGAAGAAAGTGAGTGTTGCTTGTGCGATAAGCAAGGTTCTTTATCTCTTGGGAAGAAACAAAGACAACTTGTAAGTCTTGGAGGGACGAGCAAGCCAAGAGTGCTCATAAAAAGGGCGAGAACCTTATCCTAAGGAAGCAACATTGTGAGAGTTCAATGTGTGGGAGCACCATGCCACGTCTTGCCTAGACGTTAAATCGTGCGCTTGGTGGGAGGCAACCCACTTAGGTACATTTCTTTTTCTAGTTTAAATTTTGTTTTTGTCTTTATTTTATTTTTGCTTAGAATAAGGTTGTGAGTTGTTTGTGATAGTGGATTTAGGCTTGAATGATCATATTTTATCCACATGGATTGTGATGATGACTCTTGATGAACTTGCATTGATATATCTCTTGAGTTGATTATGAGCATATAGGATATTCTTGATCCACTTGATTTAATTTTTGGGATAAAATTTTAAAATGGACATTGATGTGTTGTTCAACTCTTTGATTGTGGATGTATGTTGTGCCGAACTTACCGGTATATGCCCCAAAGACATTGAGGACAATGTCTAATTTAGGTTTGGGGGTGTGTGCGCAACATCATCTCTTGTGTGCAAATTGTGTGCAAATATTTTGAGCTTAAATTTTTCAAAATTTTTCGAAAATCTTGTGATAATGCCATGTTTGAGCATGTTTTGCTTGTTGAGATTGTGCCTTTGTGTGTGCAAGTGAGGAATTGTATATCTTTGCCTTGCTTAGTTTAGATTAACTTCATGCCATTTAGGGTTGCATTGCTCAAAGCGCGCTAGTTCTTTTCTCTTGATGTTAGAGTGAATTTTCAATTGTGCTTGAAGGTTAGGAATTAATAGTGGAGACTTCCCGTGAGGTTCACAAACACGGCCTAAAAAGCGTATTTTGAGGGAAAGTTTTCACTCTTTAAACACTCATTCAAACACATGTTATGCATATTTTAAAATGTCTCATTCGCACTTAAATGTTGTTTGCCATAGAACATATGGACTGCTTGTGGATGCCTTGATTGACTTTGTGGACAAACCTTTAGAAATGATTTTAGGCAATGCATGTGAAAACCACCAAATTGGCCTAAATACTTCCTATCCCTCTAATGTGTGTGCTCCATAGCCCATTTGAAGCCAAACACAATTAAGCTTTTCATTCATGAACCACATTAACATGAAACCATATAGCCTAAACACTAGACTTACCTTGTACCAAATGGTTTGCTAAGGCTTAGGGGTTGAATGTAAGCTTTAAGGAGTATCAAAATGTAAGGCGTGTACTTAGGCAAATATGTATGTGCAAACACATGAAAAAGATGAAATGCAATGCTTGAAAAGAAAAAGAAAAGACAAGCAAAGAAAAGAAAAGAAAAGCATAGCAAAAGAAAGAAAAGAAAAAGAAAATGATGAATGAGGCACAAAATGCCTAGATCAATTTTGTAGAATTAAATGAGCTACTCAATGAAAATTAAGAGTAGAAAAATGCACAAAGTAAATTGTAAGCCTAGACGCCTAAGTGTGGAATATGTAAGTTGTAATAAGCAAATTATGCTTGATTTAGAATGTATGCCTTAGTGTGACCATTGGGTGTTTGAAATTCATTTTTCCTATTTATTGACTCACCATTCACCTTTGGCCCCATTACAACCAAATGAAAAGACCTATTTGATCTTTAGGGATGTCCACTTTGGAAATTTTGGTTGATGCATGTTCTTTCCGTTCATGGTTTTCAATTCCATTCATGAGACAAATTTTTAGAAATTGTGTTTTTAAATGATCATGTGCAATTATATTTGATATCTTGAACATAAACTCATATTGCATATGGATTGTGAGTGAAGCCTAGGAATCCGAGTGAAAATGAGAGAATCCGGTGAGGATTAGATGTCGAGGCGAATTATATTCTTGTCCTAAAGGCACTTTAGTTTTGAAGCTTAAGCATTTTGAATGTGGAATCGCGTTGCGTGCAATGTGTACTTAGAGTGACATGTCTTTAATCTTTATTTAGCATATCTTACATGCATTGTTTCCTAATGAGCACAACGTTGGTTTAATCTCTTCACTTTTGGTTTTGCAAGTCGAAATATTGGCTTTTGAGTCTTTTGCAAAGAGTTGGTGCTTTAATGTGATTATTTGATTTTTAGATACATGTTCATTGTGTGCTTATGTTTGTTTTGCTCGAGGACGAGCAAAAGATAGGTTTGGGGGTATTTGATCGAACCAAAATTGGTATGATTTTGGCCCTCATATCCTTCTCCTTTTGCTTGATTCTTGGGCATTATTCTGTGATTTAATGGTGTAAATTAAGTGTTTTCAGGAATTTATAGAATTCAGTGGCATTGGAGTAAGTTTGGTCATTTGGGGGCAAAAGTGTTAAACATGAGGGAAGTTTGGAGTTTACCGTGATTATAGAAGAATGTAGGGGCTGAATTGCAATTTTCCTCGCAAACCAGTCAGATCGCGCCACGTCAGCGTAAGTGATGCGGTGCGTTTCAAGGATAAAATGGGCTTTAAATGCACCCCAATCAGCGCCTAAATACAGCTCAAGTCAGCAGGCCCAAACTCACGCCAAAAGGCCCAGCCCTCAACTGCAGCCCATGACACGCCCAAATCAGGCCCAAGTCAGCGCGCCCAATTAGTGTGGCCCAAACGCGCAGCATACCCACACCCCATTGGCCTGATTACACCCCCACATCTTTCTAATTACACCCCCTTTTAGTCAAATAAGAGCAGCTGCGTGCACCCCTTGACAGCGCCCAATTGTACCCCATTTCCTTGCTAAATACACCCCATCCTAACTATTCACCTTCTCCTTCCTCTCATGCGTGATCAGCCATGGCCTCCTCCAAACCCTCACCAACGTCACCGGAAGTCCCCCTTCCCGTCACCGTCTCCGGCCAAAAACAGGTCCAATTTAACGGCCAACCGACCGGCTCTCCGGTCGGTCCACTTTCGGCCTCCCAAACGGTCAAAATCCGGCCATCCATTCCTCACCCATTTCTCCCCATTTTACCCCTCTTGTCACGCCCACATCACCCTTTGGGTCGCCATTTGTCGTTCGAGGTCGCCATGGCGACAGGGGATGATTTTCCACACCTGATGAGGTCGCCATTTTGTCGCCTTGGAGGTCGCCATTTATGCAAACCGCGAGCTTCTCTGTGTTCACCTCTGATTGGCCAAATTTGGCTGGCAAATTACACAATGACCCCCTCTGTTGGACTAAATGGTAATTTGCCATGGTCAGGGGGTGTTTTGGTAATTTGCCACCCGAGACCTAATTTGAAAATCATATAAATTCATCACATTTTTCCTCTTTTGTACATCTCTTGACCACCAAGAAACCTCCTTTCTATCATTCCTAATCTCTCCATTTCTCTTCTACCTAAGCTAAAACATCTAGATTACTTCACCTAAATCATTCCTCTCCTTCCATTTTCTCCACCCCTTCCTTTGTCACTTTCCATATGACTCCACCTATCTAGACATATCCTCAACACCCACTCTTTGCACAAGATTCAAGCAAGGAAGCATCAAGGAAGGATCAAGCTTACAAGAGAGACCCAAGGGTGATTTCTCTCCATTTTACTTCCTTTTCTTGTTTGTAATTATGTGTAATTAAAACCCCCATTTTAGGGGATGATTTGAGAGACTTTTTGGACATGAGTATTTATTAAAGCTTTCAATATTTTGTTTGCATGATTTAAGTTTTATTTACTTTTTAATTAGATCTTGCACTTATGTGATTAATTGAGTTATTGACACACTTGTTAATTACAATATGTTGTAGGATTAATTTGTGATAAAATTGATTGAGTATTGACACACTTGATTGATTAGAGCACATAGTGAATAGGATAGGCTTTTGGAGGGGTGATCAACCTCAATTGCCTAGACCATTTGATTATCACTAACCGATTCCGCCGTGACCCCCTTTCCTTAATCGGTTAGGCATTGCGGTGGGAAGTTGTTTAGGGTTCGTAGTGACGGTCTAAACAACACATTTGAATGAGATCGGTCCTTGATTGTGTAGATTGTGCATTAAAGAAGCCATGTATGAATTGCTCATTGTCCATTAGCTACTCTATCATTTCCCTAGAATTCCTATTAATTGTTTATTCCATATTTCTTATCTAGATTTGTTGAGCATTCCATTTTATTAGTTTTATTAGGTTTATTTTACATGTATGTTTGATGGCTTGACAACCCATTCACTCATCCATTTATCTATGATTTATTTTATAGCATTTAGATTAGCTAATTAATTCAACATATTACTCTAATTCCCTGTGGAACGAACTCTAAGCTTACCACATTACTCATTTTCAAAACTTAAAATATATTGCGTAAAGATTTATTTTACAACATTCTTTTGGTAATTCGCAATTTGGTAACGACACAAAAAGCGAGTCATCACAGGCTCTAGCACAATGCACATAGGATCATTGCTCACAACTGGTCTACTGTAATCCTTCATAGTTCTGATGGGTTCTGGCTCAAATACTGGATTAGGAACAAGGTTAGGAGCCTGGTGCACCCTTTCTTGATTCTGTCCCTTGTTTTGCTCGTCTTCCATTGCTAAATTTCTGATACGATCTATGTTATCGTTCAAAGGTAATAATTCTCCCTGTTGAGATCTTCTACCTTGCATCTGTTGTCAAAACCTGCAATGAGACAAACAAATCACTAGTAACTCTGAAAAGAAAAGGAGAAAGAATAAATAAAAAGAAAAATTTAAAAAGCTAAAAATTAATGACTCGACTACCTGAACTAATAAATCTATTAACTAAAACTAAAACTAGAAATAACCAATAAATTCACTAGTCCCCGACAGCGGCGCCAAAAACTTGATGTGTAAAATCGTGTTATAAAAACCTAACTTTCAAGTGCACGAATCGTGAGATAAGTACAGCGACAAGTAGGGATCGTTCCCACGAGGAAAAGTGATTTATCGACTAAAACTAATTCTAATTAAAGCTAAGCAATTAACAGTAACCAAGAGATTTCAGATTGATTGGATTGATTTGAGATTAAAACTAGATTAAACTAAGAAAGCAGTTAACAAAAATATGTGAATGTGATCAAGAGGTGAGAGGACTAGGTCATCAATGCTCCCCAACTACGTTTACTCAATGCTTCGAATTGACTTTCACAAAGAATGTTAATCAAGTTAAGGGTTCGTTCTTAAATTATGTATAATTAGTGCTATGTGGTCCTGGAATAAATCAAATACTCTCTACTGCAGTCAATAGCAAACCTTGCATATAAACTATAACAGAAAATACATCAACCATACACCAAGCGTTCTCAGTTGAGTCAATAGCAAACCCTGCATATAAACTATAACCTAAAACCCACAAAGCACACAATCAAGTATTCTCAATCACAGTCAATAGCAAACCTTGCATATAAACTATGATTGAGAACCCATTAAGCACAAGAACAAGAGAACCAAAGATAACGTGCAATATCCTGCAACGATAAATTCATTCATTCAATTAGATATTGGCTAAGAATGGTGAAACCCACACATATCTCAACCTTAACATATAAAGCCCTAAATTCAAGACTAGCACTAACCATGCATATACAAGAAGAAATCACAAATTGAATGAATCGAAACTTGAATTACGAAAACATAGTCAATTCTAACAAAGAGTATTCATAGAGGTTCACATTGAATCCCTAGTATGGATTTAGTTACACATCAATGGAGGAAACAAAAACATAGAAGAGGAGAAGATAGAACCCATTGTTGTCTTCTAATCTTTTCTTGAATCCTTCGTCTTCTTCTTGCTTTTCGGTGTCTTCCAAGGATGGATGGTAGTACGGCTCTCAATCTCGCAGTCTCCAACCCTCTTCTGGAAGCCTTCTGATGTCTTATTTATAATGGCTCAAAACTTCGTCACTCGCTGACCTAAACGAATCAGACTTCTTAAAATCTCGCTGCACGTGCCGCTAGGTAGGCAACTTGCCTATCCCGCGGTCATGTTTTTGCAACATCACTGGAGACCACCGCTAGATAGGACCACTAGATAGGACAGTGCCTGGGGGGCGGCCTCTTGATTGACACACTGCTAGAGTTTAGTGCAAGATGGGACCGTTAGGTAGGACATGCCTAGGCCGCGCAACTTCTAACAAAACACCTCTGGAGTTTGACGCCACATGGGACCGCTAGGTAGGCACTACCTAAGGGGTGGTCCACAGCAGAAAATGTATTTCTGATCAATTTTGACATCTTTTCTTCCATAAACGAATATTTGCACAACTTCTGATAAAGAGACCTGCACAGCTCACAAGCACATCAAACAACCTAAAACACTCGAGAACAAAGCACAAAGACTAGGAAATAGGGGTCTAAAACATATATACAAATAGACTGATCAACCATCTACCTCCCCATCCGGAATAAGGGCCTGCTTAGAAAGTCAGGTCCCATGAAAGTCCCCGCTGACAGGAGAAATCAATACAAGTATTGTGATTTCCATGAAGACGTAGGGCACAACACTTCTAAGTGTTACGGCCTCCGTAACCATATTGAAAGACTGGTAAGGGGAGGCCTTTTAACTGAATTTTTACAGCAGGTGCGGGACAGCATCAAGGAAGGTAAGCAGGTACAGAGTGGGATGTAGGAAGCAGCGGAGAGAAGGAGAGATGGTGAGAAGGACTTGATGCAGCAGATCTAGGTAATCCACACCATTAGTGGAGGCCCCACTCTAGTTGGAACTTCCAATAATTCAAGGAAGAACCATGCAAGGAAAATCCCCAGGTTCATTACCGATCATGAGGTACTCAAAGTCAGTAGTGGGTCCCAAGATCTACCTCGTTCTACCGAAATTATCTTCACAAAGGAGGATGTCTACAATACAGTTCAGCCACATGATGATCCCATGGTAATTTCAGTATAGATGGCCAACTGCCGGGTACACCGCGTCCTGATTAATCAGGAAGCAGTGTTGATATTTGTTCAAGGGGGCTCATGAGCAACTTAATCTGAAGAACTCTTGTTACAACAGCTGCACCTTCCTTTTGTACGGGTTCACAGGGGACTCTGTAATGCCAATGGGGACAAAGATTTTGCTAATAATAGTCAAAGAAGATCCTCTCCAACAGAACGTAATGACAGAGTTCGTTGTGGTAGATACCCCGTCTGCCTATAATGCAATTCTAGGTAGGCCTTTCTTGTCAGGGATCAGGGGGGTACTATCTATCTACCACAATGTTTTGAAATTCCCGGTGGGAACAGGAGTAGGAGAAGTTAGAAGGGATCAGTAGGCAGCTCGCAACTGTTATGCGGTATCCACCAACCTCGCCGTATTGGCTAAGCAATGCTCACATGTGACCAGTGAACCAAGTCAGGGAACGCCAGAGTAGGATCACTATGTCTTGGAAGAAGGAGAGGTACCAGACATAATCGTGGAAAAACTGGAGGAAGAAAAGCGGGGTTGGACCAGTGGACATCCCGCGGATTAGTTAAAGGACATACTTATCAGGGTCGAAGATCCAACTAAGACGGTAAAAGTTGGAGGAGGTTTGGACCCCGAAATCAAGAAGGACTTGGTAGAACTCCTCAGGAAGTACAACGACATCTTTGCTTAGAGCCATGAAGAGATGCCTGGCATTCCTCTTAGCCTTGCTACCCATAGGTTGGCCGTAGACACAAACTTCAAACCAATAAAATAGAAAAGAAGACATTTCAATGCAGAATGGAATGCCGCAGTCCAGGAAGAAGTTGACATGCTCTTGAAGGCCGGGTTCATCAGAGAGTCCCGGTACCCTGAATGGATCGCCAACGTGGTCATGGTAACCAAGTCTAACAGGAAGTGGCGAATGTGTGTGGATTACACCGATCTTTATCGGGCTTGCCCCAAGGATAGCTTCCCACTGCCTAAGATAGATCAGCTCATTGACTCTACTATGGGAAACAAGCTCCTAAGCTTCATGGATGCCTTATCGGGGTATAATCAAATCATGATGCACCCCTCTAATTAGGACAAGACTAGCTTCATCACCGAACAGGGCCTCTACTGCTATAAGGTAATGCCTTTCGGACTTAAAAATGCAGGTGCCACATACCAGCTTATGGTGAACAAACTATTCAAAGAGCAAATAGGAATATCCATGAAGGTGTACATAGATGATATGATCACGAAATCTCAAGAAGCTGGACAATACATTGGGGACTTATGCTAAACTTTTCAGGTAATAAAACAGAACCAGATGAGGCTAAACCCCGCCAAATGTGCCTTCGAGGTAGCAACAGGAAAGTTTCTAGGATTCATGGTACATGAAAGGGGGATCGAAGCTAATCCCGAGAAGATCAAAGCTATCATAGATCTTGAATCCCCTACAACTCTCAAGCAATCACAAGGATTTACTGGCCGAATAACAGCCCTGAACCAGTTCATATCCCACTCCACTAATAAATACCTCCCTTTTTTTTAAGATTATCAAGCAGGGGAAGAAGATGAAGTGGGACGAACAAAGCGAGCAAGCTTTTCAAGCTTTGAAGGAGTACTTGTCAAGCCCGCCTCTATTGGTAAAGCCTACCCTAGAGGAAGAACTCCTACTCTATTTAGCAGTGTTAGAAGCTGCTATCAGCGAAGCCCTAGGGAAGGAGTGCAATGACGTGGTGCAAAGACCAGTTTACTATGTGAGTCGGGCTTTCACTAAGTCCGAGAGAAACTACACCCTCCTAGAGAAGCTCGCATATGCCTTGGTAACTACATCTAGAAAGCTCCAGTCTTACTTTCAGGCTCACACCATCGTGGTTGTCACTGACCAACCCCCTGTAACAATTCCTCTAGAGGCCGGATGTGTCGAGCAGGTTGGTTCTATGGGATATAGAGCTCGCCCAGTTTAACATCAAATACAAGGCAAGAACCACGATCAAAGCACAGGCCCTAGCTGATTTCAAAATGGAGTTCAACATGATTTCAAGTCTGGATAAGTCAGCAGACCCAGATCCGAATCAAACCAATCCGGATTGGCCTAAAGACAGCAAGATCTGGGTCCTTTACATGGATGGAGCCTCAGATCAGTCTGGGTGCGGGGCTGGGATCATCGTGATTGAACTCGAAAGTGTTAGGATTATGCTCAATAGCAAGAGTGTAATAGTGTAATTAACAATCTTATTCATATTAATAAAGTGATTTCTGGTTTAAACAAATCTTATAGCATTTATAGTTTAATAATTGTTAAAGTAAATAATCATAAGGTCTAAAGACTATGAGAAAAGAAGAATTGTTCATACATCTGGATATGTATGTGGTAGACACAATTCTTTAGTTAGTCTTGAATATCGTTCACAACTTAAGTTAAAGGTTGGGCACCTTTATCTTGTTAAAGTTGTAGAATTCTTTTGCTAGCATTTGAGTGGGATCAAATGAGATATGATGAGTCTAAAATCATCGGAGTGTCTTCGAGCAAAAGGATCTAGTGCACTGGGTGCATTGAACAGGATCACAATGAAATACTTTATCTATAACCGTCAGTAGATAAAAGTAATTTCATTATCAGGACAATCGGAGAGTCTATCTTAATCCTGAGATAAATGATGGACTTATGGTTGCAGGTGATATCATTTGAGCTATCAATGAGTACGATTATATCGCATAGTCTATCCTCGATAGTTTGGTGATATTCATTTGTTAATCGATAGAGGACTTCATTTATAGATATGGACATCGTGACTCCATTTGTTAAATGAGAGTATAATATCATCATATGGATGTTTTGAGGTAATTGGATATTAAATCTCAACGTTGAGTTTTCAATAGTGTCTATTGAAAACATGGCTTCTGGACAAGTCAAAATATCCAAGTTCAAAACGTGGTCATATGAGTAAATATGGTAACTTGGAGAGTTATAGGCGGTCTATGAACTCTTGGCGATTACTGATATTAATCACGAGGATACACTATCTCCAATATGATTGTCTAGGGTATGAATGAGGAAGCATCTTCCTTTTCTGTCTTTATTTAAGAGTTCAATTTTAGCTCTTTAGTGGAATGAGCTAAAATTAATGGATCGGACCTAAGTGAATCATTTGTTGATTGTGATTAGGTTATGTCTATTGGAGCTTAAATTTAGATAGCCCGCCAAGATCCCCAATCCACACGGACTTGCATGGATCACTTGATATATTCTACCGGACCAATTTGGGGTCCATCTAGAATTGCAATTTAATATATTAAGAATATAATTTGCACATTATTTAGGTAATGGGCTGCACAATTATATTTATATATTAATGAATAACATGTGGGCTTGTTTCTTTTAGTAAGAATGGGTCTAGTTCACATGTGAGTTTTTTATTTAAAGTCCAAAGGATTAAATGAAATGAGAAAATAATATTTGGGCCCAATATATATATATATGGGGCGGCAACAAGGTTATTAACCTAAAATATTATTTTGTTTTCATTATTTAATTAAATAAGAATTAATTAATTTATTAATTAATTGTTTAATTAAAGTAACAAATCTTTTCTAAATAGGAAATATGATTCCTATTTGTATACTATTGGTAATAGTATAATTAAATAGAAAGACTTGTTTGACAAGGAAATAAATAATTAATTTTATTTATTTAATCAAATAGGAAGTCTTTTTATTTTAGTCAAATAAGGAATAAAAGATTATTGAGTTTGATTAGGGTTTGGAAATCTTAAACAAAATAGGAATTAGGGTGCAACTAAATCTCCAATATTTTAGGAGTAATAATTGCGGCAACCCTAATTGGTTTTGTAGAAGGAATTCGGCCACCCTTAAAAGAGAAGAAGAGAATTTTCGGCCACTAAGCATGATTGGTGCAGAAAATTATTTTCTTCTTCTTCTTCTAAACTCAAAGTTAGAAATCTATTATTCTACGAAAAACATAAAGAACATAGATTATTCTTTGATTGTATTCTAGTTGCTTATTCATCAATAAGCTTGTGAATACTATATCGATCAAGGTTCACGCGAGTTTCGATCATTAGATTGAGAACTCAAAAGTGACCGGAATAATCTTAGGTTCTTTTAGATTGTTTTTGGGACTAACGGATCAAGAAAAGTTTGTTGAATCCAATCACAGGTTTGCAATTCAAAGAAAGGGAGACCACGCTCCTAGGTGATCCACGTTCGTGCTAGGATTGAAGATCTTGCGGATTACCATCGACGCAAGTCAATCGGATCACGCGACAAGAGGTATTAAATTTTTATTACTTTGTTATATATATTTAATTAATCAAAAGGGTTTAAGGTTCATAATTGGAAAAATTTTAAAAGCCACTAAACTATTTTTTTAGTCTCGCTTCCGCTGCGGGTACGTTATTTTTCCCTACAATTGGTATCAGAGCCTAGGTTGAACCCTTTTAATTAATTAAACGTATATATACGTGGATCGATTTCTTTTTATTGTGATTATGCATGTTTAGAAAGAGATGGCACTCTAGGTATTCGCATATATTATTACATGTGATGTATGGATTAATATATGTTATTATGTGGATTGTTATTGCTCGATTTTGGTCCTAGATTTTCAATGTATTTTTGTTATGGAATTGTAACAAGAAGGGTGGTCTATCATCGCCATAATTCCTTCTTGGTAGTTGCTAGGTTTTATTTTTATATATATATAGGTGCAGTATTTTTTTAATGCTACTGCAGTTTTTTTTTATTTTAATTTTAAGTGCAGTTTTTTATGTATAAAAAATACTGCAGTGAATAAAAAAAAAAAAAAATTGAATACTGCAGTATTTATTATTTTATATTACTGTAATATATTTGGGTGTTGGAGATTCGAAGACACGAAGAAAAACGAAGCAACCGGAACCGAGAACGAGCACCGTGCGCACCCTAGGAGTGGATTGGGCTGCGCATGGCAAGCCCAAAGCTTGGTGGGCTGCGCATGGCAGCCATGCAAAGCCTTATGGGCTGCGCATGGCATCCCCTTTGTGGGGTGGTGGGCCGTGCAATCCCAAGGGTGGAGGCCGAAGGATGAGCGTATGGTTGAAGGGCCACTCGAAGATCTTGTATTCCTATATCAATGTAATTTATTTGTTTTTCTAGGATGGGCCAAAATTGTTGCTATTTAATTTATGCTTAAATATTACAATATTTGTTGTTGTATGATAACATGACATATAGAATAGGAGTGCCACTCATATATCTCTTTTGGTATGAACATGCATTGAATGATTTAGGTATCTAAATTGGGATCTAGATAACTTGGTAAATCATTCTATGGGATTTAATCACACGCCTTAAATAATTGAGTGGGAGAAGGTGTTTTTGTAACACCTATGGCTTCCAAGATTAGTTGAGCTTAATTATTTTATGGTAATTCCCCAAAGGGACATCCATAAATGGAATTAAGCAATATACTTCCTTACAAGGATAGACTAGACAATGGCCTCAACGAGATCTACTCCCAAAGGAGGGATTTTCGTGAGAGAAAATTGAGGGTCGATATCTTGGTGACACACTCAATGTAATTTTATTGATATCCTCCAAAGAGTTCTTGTCAGTAAAATTGCAAGGCTAAAATTGAAAACGCTGGTTGTTATGTTAACAATTAGGTGGGACCTAGTCTAACTAGTAAATGGTGCGAACTCCCAAAGGAGGCGTAACATTTATGGGTGTTAGATCACCGTTGAATTTTATGATTGAGTTATTCATTTAATTCAAGATAAATATTTAAAAGTGCTTTAAATGATTATTTACTTATATATGTTTTGTTTTAAATAAGAAATCATGACCCCATCACTTATGAACATCCTGAAAGATAAAACTTTAACCGGTAATAATTATGTCACATGGAAAAGGAAAATTGGGTTGTTGCTGCAAGCTGGAAAAATATAAATTTTGTTCTAACTACTCCTAAACCACCTGCTCTTACTAATGAATCTAATGCAATGAGAAGAGTATGAGCAGTGGAAGACCTCTAATGAGATGGCCAAATGGCTACCATCTCCGACGTGTTGCAACAGCAGCATGAAGGAATAGGGTCTGCTGCTGATATGATGATGTCTCTAGAAGAGATTCATATGGTTGGTAAAGTTGTTACTATTAAGACCCGTTAGAAGGTCAAGGAATAATAGAAGAAAAAACAACTTGGGCCTACCAAGAAAGAGACTAAGAAAGTAACCAAGATCAAAAGGAAGTGCTTCTTTTGTGGTGAAAAGAGACATTGGAAAAGTAATTGCCCAAAGTCTCAGAATAAGAAGGAACAAGGTAATGCGAATTATCTTGAAACATGTTTTTCTGGCAGATTCTACAGATTCTTGGATCGTAGACTCTGGAGCCAATAATCATGTTTGTTATTCCTTATTGGGGTTCCAAGAAAGGAGAAAGCTGAGTAAGAATGAAATCAACTTGCGTTTAGGCAACTGAGCGTTGGTGTCTACTAGTGCAGTGGGAGATATTAGAGTTAATCTAGATTCTAGTAGGCATTTAGATTTTATAGACATTTATTATGTACCTCAATTCAAGAGAAATTTTAATTTCAGTTTCTTGTTTAAATAAATTTGAATATTCAGTTACTTTTAATAAACTTTTATTATTAGTAAGGATGACAAATTTGTTTGCAAAGGTACATTGGAAAATGGTCTTTTCTATTTGCATAGAAATATCTCTCACTTGTTAGACACAGAATTAACGCAACCTAATCATAAAAGAGTAATATTATCAAAAGATGAAACCTACCTATGGCATTTACGCCTAGGTCATATTAACCTTAATAAGATTAAAAGATTGGTAAGTGACGGACCTTTGAGTGACTTAAAGGTTGATGATCTACCAACTTGTGAATCTTGTTTGGAAGGTAAAATGACCAAAAGGACGTTCTCTGCCAAAGGTGCCAGAGCCACTGAATGTTTAGGATTGATACACACTGATGTATGTGGACCTATGAGCATTCAAGCTAGAGGTGGATATGAGTACTTCATCACTTTCACAGATGATTACTCAAGATTTGGCTATGTGTATCTCATGCGACATAAGTCGGATGCTTTTGACATGTTCAAAGCATTTAAAGCTGAAGTGGAAAATCAGCTTGAGAAACACATAAAAATCTTGAGATCTGATCGTGGTGGAGAATATCTATCTGGTGAGTTTCAGCAATATCTTATTGATAATGGGATAGTTTCTCAGTTTTCTGCACCTGGTACACCTCAACAAAATGGGGTAGCAGAAAGGAGAAATAGAACTCTTTTGGATATGGTTAGGTCTATATTGAGTTATTCAACACTTCCTATTTCTTTCTGGGGATATGCTTTACAAACTGCAATATACATTCTAAACCGTGTACCATCTAAGTCTGTTCCTAAAACACCGCATGAGTTGTGGATTGGGCGCAAGCCTAGTTTACAACACTTAAGGATATTTGGATGTCCTGCGCACGTGTTAAAAGGAAAGACAGAAAAGATGGAGTCCCGTTCAGAAACATGTATATTTGTAGGGTATCCGAAAGAAACTAAAGGATATTATTTTTATAGTCCTTCAGATCTTAAAGTATTTGTTTCGACAAATGCTAAATTTCTGGATAAGGACTATATGAATGATTTTGTGCCTAAAAGTAGAATTGTCCTGAATGAGATGTCAGGAGATACAATTCCACGAGAGGTTACACAACCTAACCCAATTGTAAATTCCGATCCAACACAAGGTCAACAACCTACCATTCCTCGTCGTAGTGGGAGGGTTAGAACACAACCCGAAAGATACATCGGTCTGGGAGAATCTGTAGAGAATCTCCCGGACGACGATGATCCCTATACGTACAAGGAAGCTATGGAGGATGTTGATAGTCGCCATTGGCAAAAGGCAATGCAATCTGAGATTGAATCTATGTTCAATAACAAAGTCTGGTCCCTTGTAGACTTGCCTAAAGGGATAAAACCCATTGGGTGCAAGTGGGTATACAAGAGGAAAAGAGGTATGGATGGAAAGGTGGAAACCTTTAAAGATAGATTGGTAGCTAAAGGGTATACACAGAAAGAAGGTATCGATTACGAGGAAACCTTCTCTCCTGTGGCCATGCTTAAATCCATTAGGATACTCTTATCCATTGCAGCATCTTTAGATCTAGAGATTTGGCAAATGGACGTCAAGACAGCTTTCCTTAATGGAAGTCTTGACGAGAGCATCTACATGATGCAACCAGAGGGATTCATTGAAAAGGGCCAAATGGAAAAGGTATGCAAGTTGCAGAAATCCATATATGGATTAAAGCAAGCATCCAGATCCTGGAACATAAGGTTCGATCAAGCTGTCAAAGGTTTTGGATTTATTCAGAATCTTGACGAACCTTGTGTATACAAAAGGATTAAGGGCGACAAGTTGGTTTTCCTGATTCTTTATGTTGATGATATACTACTCATCGGAAACGATATAGGTGTATTGACATCAGTAAAAGAATGGTTAGCAAAACAATTTGATATGAAGGACTTAGGAGAAGCAAGTTTTATTCTAGGTATCCAAGTTATAAGGGATAGAAAGAATAGAACGATTGCATTATCCCAAGCTTCATACATAGACAAAATCTTGTCTAGGTTTTCCATGCAGGATTCCAAGAAAGGTATGTTACCTTTCAGACATGGAATCAAGCTTTCTAAGGAACAAGTTCCTAAGAATGAGCATGAAGAGCAATTCATGAGTAGAGTTCCATATGCCTCGGCAGTTGGAAGTCTCATGTATGCAATGCTCTGCACTAGACCAGATATTTGTTTTGCTGTTGGCATAGTTAGCAGGTTTCAATCGAAACCTGGTCCTGATCACTGGACGGCAGTCAAGCATATTTTCAAGTATCTAAAGAGAACGAGAGATAATATGCTTGTATACTCTGGAGGGGATTTGATTCCCGTTGGGTATACAGATTCTGATTTTCAATCAGATTCTGACTCCAGAAAATCCACATCAGGGGCTGTGTTTACTATTGGAGGAGGAGCAGTCATATGGAGGAGTATCAAGCAATCTTGTATTGCTGATTCCACCATGGAAGCTGAGTATGTTGCTGCATGCGAGGCGGCCAAAGAGGCTGTTTGGCTCCGCCAATTCTTGATTGACTTGGAAGTGGTTCCTAGTGCGAATAAGCAGATCACTATCTACTGTGACAACAGTGGAGCAGTGGCTAATTCGAAAGAACCAAGAAGTCACAAGAGAGGTAAACACATTGAAAGAAAATATCATCTTTTAAAGGAGATTGTTTAAAGAGGTGACGTGACGATTACCAAAATCGCGTCAGCGGAAAATCTAGCAGATCCCTTCACAAAGGCTCTACCTCAGAAGAGTTTCGATGGGCACCTAGAGAATATGGGCTTGAGAGATATGACACATTTGCTATAGCGCAAGTGGGAGATTGTTAGGATTATGCTCAATAGCAAGAGTGTAATAGTGTAATTAACAATCTTATTCATATTAATAAAGTGATTTCTGGTTTAAACAAATCTTATAGCATTTATAGTTTAATAATTGTTAAAGTAAATAATCATAAGGTCTAAAGACTATGAGAAAAGAAGAATTGTTCATACATCTGGATATGTATGTGGTAGACACAATTCTTTAGTTAGTCTTGAATATCGTTCACAACTTAAGTTAAAGGTTGGGCACCTTTATCTTGTTAAAGTTGTAGAATTCTTTTGCTAGCATTTGAGTGGGATCAAATGAGATATGATGAGTCTAAAATCATCGGAGTGTCTTCGAGCAAAAGGATCTAGTGCACTGGGTGCATTGAACAGGATCACAATGAAATACTTTATCTATAACCGTCAGTAGATAAAAGTAATTTCATTATCAGGACAATCGGAGAGTCTATCTTAATCCTGAGATAAATGATGGACTTATGGTTGCAGGTGATATCATTTGAGCTATCAATGAGTACGATTATATCGCATAGTCTATCCTCGATAGTTTGGTGATATTCATTTGTTAATCGATAGAGGACTTCATTTATAGATATGGACATCGTGGCTCCATTTATTAAATGAGAGTATAATATCATCATATGGATGTTTTGAGGTAATTGGATATTAAATCTCAACGTTGAGTTTTCGATAGTGGCTATTGAAAACATGGCTTCTGGACAAGTCAAAATATCCAAGTTCAAAACGTGGTCATATGAGTAAATATGGTAACTTGGAGAGTTATAGGCGGTCTATGAACTCTTGGCGATTACTGATATTAATCACAAGGATACACTATCTCCAATATGATTGTCTAGGGTATGAATGAGGAAGCATCTTCCTTTTCTGTCTTTATTTAAGAGTTCAATTTTAGCTCTTTAGTGGAATGAGCTAAAATTAATGGATCGGACCTAAGTGAATCATTTGTTGATTGTGATTAGGTTATGTCTATTGGAGCTTAAATTTAGATAGCCCGCCAAGATCCCCAATCCACACGGACTTGCATGGATCACTTGATATATTCTACCGGACCAATTTGGGGTCCATCTAGAATTGCAATTTAATATATTAAGAATATAATTTGCACATTATTTAGGTAATGGGCTGCACAATTATATTTATATATTAATGAATAACATGTGGGCTTGTTTCTTTTAGTAAGAATGGGTCTAGTTCACATGTGGGCTTTTTATTTAAAGTCCAAAGGATTAAATGAAATGAGAAAATAATATTTGGGCCCAATATATATATATATATGGGGCGGCAACAAGGTTATTAACCTAAAATATTATTTTGTTTTCATTATTTAATTAAATAAGAATTAATTAATTTATTAATTAATTGTTTAATTAAAGTAACAAATCTTTTCTAAATAGGAAATATGATTCCTATTTGTATACTATTGGTAATAGTATAATTAAATAGAAAGACTTGTTTGACAAGGAAATAAATAATTAATTTTATTTATTTAATCAAATAGGAAGTCTTTTTATTTTAGTCAAATAAGGAATAAAAGATTATTGAGTTTGATTAGGGTTTGGAAATCTTAAACAAAATAGGAATTAGGGTGCAACTAAATCTCCAATATTTTAGGAGTAATAATTGCGGCAACCCTAATTGGTTTTGTAGAAGGAATTCGGCCACCCTTAAAAGAGAAGAAGAGAATTTTCGGCCACTAAGCATGATTGGTGCAGAAAATTATTTTCTTCTTCTTCTTCTAAACTCAAAGTTAGAAATCTATTATTCTACGAAAAACATAAAGAACATAGATTATTCTTTGATTGTATTCTAGTTGCTTATTCATCAATAAGCTTGTGAATACTATATCGATCAAGGTTCACGCGAGTTTCGATCATTAGATTGAGAACTCAAAAGTGACCGGAATAATCTTAGGTTCTTTTAGATTGTTTTTGGGACTAACGGATCAAGAAAAGTTTGTTGAATCCAATCACAGGTTTGCAATTCAAAGAAAGGGAGACCACGCTCCTAGGTGATCCACGTTCGTGCTAGGATTGAAGATCTTGCGGATTACCATCGACGCAAGTCAATCGGATCACGCGACAAGAGGTATTAAATTTTTATTACTTTGTTATATATATTTAATTAATCAAAAGGGTTTAAGGTTCATAATTGGAAAAATTTTAAAAGCCACTAAACTATTTTTTTAGTCTCGCTTCCGCTGCGGGTACGTTATTTTTCCCTACAGAAAGAGCTGAATGCAGTCACTGTTTCAGGTTTGAGTTCAAAACCACTAATAACGAGGCAGAATACGAGGCCTTGCTGGCAGGAATGGGTATAGCATAAACTTTGGGGGCTGATTATCTTTTGATCAAGAGTGATTCCCAATTGGTGGTCAACCAGGTTTCGGGATTATACCAGGCAAAAGGTGACAACATGATGGCATATCTGGATAAAGTTTAAGAAGAGATGAAGAAATTCAAAGGTGTAAGGATGGAACAGGTTCCCAGAGAGAAGAACCACTGTGCTGATGTCCTAGCCAAGATTGCAACAGGAAAAGGACATGCTTTACAAAGAGGGGTACCCCTCCAATTGATTCCCCATTCCAGCATAGCTAAAGATATAGAAGTCCTCCCAGTCAGCCACCCCCCATGTTGGATGGATCCAATAGCAGACTATCTCCAAAGTGACACTCTCCTTGTAGATCCGGATCAAGCCCACCGGCTTAAGAGGATAGCCACCTGGTACTGCTTGGTAGATGGATACCTCTACCGTAAGGGGAAATCTCTCTCTCTACTCAAATGTCTCCATCCCGACGATGTGCGCTGGGCGGTCAACGAGGTACACTCAGGGGACTGTGGTAACCATGCATCGAGCAAAACTCTAGCTTACCTGATAATTAGAATGGGCTACTTCTGGCCGACTATACACCAAGATGCAAAGAAGTTTACACGATCCTGCAAGGCTTGTCAGAGAATAAAAAACCTTTATCATCTCCCACCAGAAAGGCTCTCCTCAATCAGTACACCCTACCCCTTTGCAATCTGGGGACTTGACCTGATCGGGCCGCTCCCTACTGCACCCGGCCAGGCCAAACATGCAGTGGTGGCAATAGATTACCTTACACAATGGGTAGAAGCCAATGCCCTCACCTGGATAACTGAAGAAAAAACCACCAACTTTGTCAAGGAGAACATTGTCTGCGTTTTGGTACCCCGATGGCCATCATAATTGATCTGGGAAAGCAGTTCAACAATGCCAACTTTAGGGAATTCTGCAAAGGTCGGAACATCAATCTTCGTTTTGCATCAGTGGCTCATCCTCAGACCAATAGGTTGGTTGAAGCTACCAACAAGACCATTAAGAAGCTCCTGAAGAAAAAGCTCCAACAAAAGAAAGGCTTATGGGTTGTAGAATTACCCAATGTACTGTGGGCTTACAGAACAACCAGGCGGACTACAACGGGAGAGACCCCCTACTCACTAGTATTCGGGACTGAAGGGATCTTACCCATCGAGCATAAGCTCATAACTTTTCGGGTCCAAAATTATGAACCGGAAGATAATAAGGCTAAGTTAAAAGCCAATCTGGATCTACTCGAGGAAAAATAAAGCAGGACCACCGAAAAAGTGGCAGTCTACTAAAGTAAGATAGCCTGACACTTCAATAAAAGGATGAGGATTCGAAATTTCAAAGAAGGAGATTTGGTTCTCAGGAAAGTAACCCAGAACACAAAAAAGAGGTCTGACAGGGTGCTAGCTCCTAATTGGGAAGGCCCTTACTTGATTAAAGCACTGCTCCGGGGTGACGCTTACAAACTGGAGAACATGGAGGGGTACCCAGTGGATCATACATGGAACGCCGATCATCTCAGGAAGTTCTACCCTTAGATAATCGACCTATATCAGCTAGTATCCACACCACGAATTCATATTGTACTGTTTGGGAAATTTAATAAAATCAGTTTCTATTTCAACTTGATTTTCCAATGCCTCCAATGTGATGCTCACTATACAAGTTTTTCGCCATTACTGAATCGCCTCAAGACCAGGAAATGGCCTTATGGCGCTCCTGTTGCCTTGGTTAGGGAATTCCCTCCTCCAAGAAGCCTGATGCTAAAATGGCCTAAGTTGCCTACTAGGACAGACTTATAGTAGGATCGAGATACCTCGACGGGGTACCTGATTCCTTACTTCTCCATTTCAAGACCAGGAAATAGCCTTATGGCGCTCCTGCTGCCTTGGTCGGGGAATACCATCCTCCAAGAAGCCTGGTGCTAAAGTGGCCTAAGTTGCCTACCAGGACAGACTTACAGTAGGATCGGGATACCTCGACGGGGTACCTAATTCCTTACTTCTCCATTTTCAAGACCAGGAAATAGCCTGTAAGTGCCTCATTTTTGATTGGCTTATTTCGTTGACAAAACCACAATGGGGTTCAATCTTGTAAGGGTAGTTTAGGATTGAAGATTTTCTCCTCAAATGCTTAAGGACCTCATTGTGGATTTCTAAAGCTTCATGGAAGGTATAAACTTGTTCTTGACTCTTTTTGTGGAGAGATTTAGCTTGCACACACTCAAAACTCTTGCTAGCATGTGTGTTTATTGCTTTTTGTGTATTTGATATTCACTCACACACTCTTGCACAATTGCATGTGTTCTTCATGTGAGTAGCTGCATGAGAAGGCTCAGCCCTTCTCTGCCGCGGTTGTGCCGCTGTCTTGGTAGACAGCGGCACTCAAGCGACAGAGATGTATTATCTCTGTCGCGGCTCCTGCCGCGGCTGATCAACGGCGACATTCGAGCGACAGAGATGTTCTTCTCTCGCTGCAGTACATCTGCCGCAGTTGATCAACTGCGACAGTCGAGCAACAGAGACTTTTGTCTCTGCCGCGGTACATCTGCCGCGGTTGAACAACTGCGACAGTCGGGACCGCGGCAGTACGTCAGCAAGTAACTGAAGCGTTTTCTTTACTCAAAATGACACCACTTTACTTGGATCTCTTATATATATATGTTGATAGCCTTTGGTCATCCAGAGAGAGAAAATATTACACTTTTGAGAGTCTTTTGAGTTGCTTCTAAGCTAAGGTATCAAGAACACTTTTTTATCTCTCAAAACATCAAAACCCATCATTCTTGTATGATTCATTCATCATCTAGCATGTTCTAGTATGATTCTCTTAGGGTTTTCATCTTTGCTTACATGACTTGTAGTTAGAATATCTCTTGCATCATGTTACATGTTCTCTCTCTACAAGATTGCTCATTTATTACTTGAATAGGTTCAAGATTGCTCCTTTATGACTTGACTTAGGTTCAAGATTGTGTTATTGTGTTTTGTGAGTTGTATTGTGGTAGATATTGCATATAGGAGTTTTGTTTCTCTATTTTGTTATGTTTTATGCATGCCACTTAGTAAGATGATATCTAGGAATGTCTAACATGTTCATCCATGCCTAGATAAGCTAAAATGTCTAACCTTGCATTTTGAGCATCTTGAATATTGCACATATTCACACTAGGTTATTTTATCTCTTCATTTAGAGTCAAGTCTTGTATTTGCCTTGTTGGTAGTTTGCAAGCATGAACTAGGTTCACTTCTAAAGGCCTGTGGGTAGTAAAGACGGATTAGTAATTTTAGGTGTGATGCGGTCAACCTAGATTGTAATCGTATTTGCAAGTAGTAGATTGAGGTTCTAGTGTGGCGCACTTAACAGCCCGTGGTTTTTTCCCCGTGTGGGTTTCCACGTAAAAATCATGTGTTATTTACTTTCCGCATTGTCTACACATGATTTCATTTGTTGACTAGTTGGGGTAATTTTGTAATCTTGATTAATCTCGAAAAATTGGTAAAAAGGGATTAAAATCTATTCACCCCCCCCCCCCTCTAGATTATATTAGGACTCGTTTATATTTATTTTCAATTGGTATCAGAGCGGGTTCCTTAACATAATTAGGAGATCCCTTGCTCTTGTTAGAGTCCTTTGCATTTGTTTGTATTTCTTTGTGTGCCTTGCTTGTTTGTGTGCATTCATATCATTCTCTCCCAAACACTATAAGTGGAAATGGAATTGGAGGCGAGGGTGCCTCTAGCACAAGACCCCCTTTGCTTACCGGGGTCAACTACGCATCATGGAAGGGCAAAATGGAAGCTTATGTGTGCCAAATTCATGATCGGGCTTGGATGGCGATTGAAGATGGATATACGCCACCTATGATGACTCCTACGTGGGGTGGAGAGGAAGTTCCCAAGCCAAAGGCACAATGGACCCCTCAAGAGTTTGAAGCCTCAAAATGGAACAACAAGGCCATGCATGCCATTCTATGTGCCATGGATGACAACCAATACAAACTCATCCAAACCACTAGGATAGCAAAGGAAGCTTGGGATATATTGGAGACGGCTCATGAAGGAACCGAGGTGGTAAAGGACTCCAAGCTTCAAGTCCTCCAAACATAATTTGAGACTATAAGGATGGAGGAGGATGAGTGCTTCAATGACTTCCAAGTGAAGCTTATGGATATAGTGAACCAAAGTCACCAACTTGGTGATCCCTACTCGGATAGAAGAATTAAGCAAAAGATCATGAGGTCGCTTCCCGAGAGGTTTGAATCTAAGGTGACGGCGTTGGAAGAGAATAGTGATTACTCAAAGATGAAGCCAAGTGAAGTTATTGGAAGGTTTTTGGCTTATGAATCTAGGAAGGGTCCTACATCTACACCTCAAAAGAAGCAAAAGAGTCTTGCCTTGAAAAGCATCAAGGTAGAAAAGGATGAAGAAGACTCGGATGAAGAAATTGCCTTGATGGCAAAGAAGTTCAAGCAATTTATGAGGTTTGAGAAGAAAGGGTTTGGCTCCAAGGGAAAGTTTACAAAGAAGAAGGCTCCTTTCAAGAAAATGGAGCAAACTCAAGAGAAGGATCACAAGAAGGGTGTCCAATGCTATGAGTGTAGTGGCTTTGGACACATTGCTCCCGAATGTGCTAACTTGAAGAAGAAGAAAGGAAAAGCTATGGCGGTGACATGGAGTGATAGTGATGACTTAGAAGAGGAAGATAGGTTTTCGGATGATGATGAAGACCAAGTTGCCAACTTCATTGCTTTCTCAACTTCTCACAATAGCAATGAGGTTGTGAATGACAAAGAAGAAGAAGAAGACAAGCAAGAAGAAAGTGACTCAAACGGTGAGAGCAACTCTTCTAGCTCCAACTTTGAGTTTGATGAAGAAATGGGCTATGATGACTTCATGAGATTCTTTCATAACTCAAGATCAAAGAAGAAGAAGGAGATACAAAAGTTGAAAGAGGAGAAGCTTGAATTGACCTCCAAGGTAACTCATTTGAGCAAGGAAATGAGTAAAGCTAAAGAGATGGAAGAAGGTTTAAAAATGGAGCTAGTCTTGGCTAAGAAGAATGAAGAAAGCTTGAGGAAAGAGCTCATGGAAGCAAGAGGATTGATGGCTAAGATGACTTCCGGAACCGAGAAGCTTGACAAAATGCTTTCTTGTGGGAAAAGTCCGTGTGACAAAAAGGGGCTAGGATATGTGGTAGAAGTGGAAGCCACACCTTTGAAGAAGACAACTTTTGTCAAGAGTAAAGAAGTTGAAAGTGCTCAAACCCCACAACATTCAACCAAGTGGGTTGAAGTTGGTGAATCCTCCAAGAAAGCACAAGCAAGGATTCCAACAAGAGCTCCACCGCAAGCTAGAGCTCCTCAAGCTAGACCCTCACAACCAAGACCTCCTCAACCAAGACCTCCACAACAAAGGATCCCACAAGCTCAACATGGGGTCTTTCATTCTCAACCGAGGAGACATGTCAATCTTGCTCAACAACAAAGGAGAGAATTGCCTCAACACCCAAGAGCAACTCAAAATAGAAGGAGGCCACAAATGCTTGCACAAGGCTATGGTATGAATCCTTATTTCTCTCCTACTTGCCATTTTTGTGGAATTGAAGGCCATATTAGGCCTAATTGTTTCAAGTATATTAAATTGTGTAGAAGAGAAAGCATGATTGAGAAAAATATGCTTAGAAAAGCCACAATGCATGATCCTAGGAAATTTAGAGACAATAGACCCATGGCTCCTAGGAATGACTTTGTTTCACCTAGATTGAATAGGAATGATGATTATTATTGCTATGTGGCCCAAGTTTCCTTGAAAGCAAATGCCTCTAACACTTGGTACCTTGATAGTGGGTGTTCTAGGCACATGACCGGAAACAAGAGTTTCTTTAAAACTCTTGTAATGGAGGATGGTGGATTCGTCACCTTTGGTGATGGGTCTAAGAAAAAAGTTATAGGGAAAGGTAATATATCTATTCCTGGTTTGCCCTCCTTACAGAATGCTCTTTATGTAGATGGCTTGCTGTAGGGAAAAAATATACCCGCAGCGGAAGCGAGACTAAAAAAAATGGTTTAGTAGCTTTTAAAATTTTTTCCTTTTTATGAACCTTAAACCCTTTCGATTAATTAAAGATATATAATTAAGAACAAAAGATGAATACCTCTTGTCGCGTGATCCGATTGACTTACGTCGATGGTAATCCGCAAGATCTTCAATCCTAGCACGAACGTGAATCACCTAGGAGCGTGGTCTCCCTTTTTCTTTGAATTGCAAACCTGAGATGGACAAACAAACTTCTCTGATTTCTGTTAGTCACAAAAATTCCAATAGGTTGCTAAGAACGTTCCGGTCACTTTTGAATTCACAATCGTAAGATTGAAATTCGCGTGAACCTAATTCGAAAGTGTGTACAAGATCTCTTGATGTTAAGATCACTAGTACACTATCGAAACAAGAACAATTCTTCTCTCACAAACCTCTAGGCCGAATCACTCACTAGTCTTAAAGTTGGATCTTATTTTTCTCTAGCAAAAGAAAAAGTTCTCAATTGCAAAAACTAGGGTTTTTACAAATATATAAAGAATATATATATATATAATCCTGCACGCCTCATATATTTGTTCCTAACAATATTGCACGCAATTTAAACATATATAATGTTTTCGTTTCCAATACTGCATGCATTATGTTATTATATCTCTTTTTAAAACTGATTGCCTTTTAAATACATATATATAATGCCATATATGGCTGCATGCCTTCATATATATCCCATATATATTTCCGCATGCATATATGTATATATTCCTATATATTCCGCATACATTATGCATATATAAAACATATATATATATCCCACATTCATGTATATATCTTATGTACAAACCCTAATCCAACTCTTTAGTGTATTTGTGACTATATAAAAGACTTCCTAATTTGACTAAACAAATAAAGTCTTTTGTATTTAGTATAATACTAATAGTAGTATACTACTAGGAAACATATTTCCTAATCAGAAAAAGATTTGATTTTTAATTAAATAATTAATTAACATATTAATTAATTTCCATTTAATTAAATAATAAAATAAAACAATATAATGGGCTAAAAATTAGCCATTGCCGCCCATGACTAGAACTTGAGCCTACATATTGTTTTCTTATTTTATTTAATCCATTTAGACTTTAATAAAAAGCTCACATGTGAACAAAACTCATTCTTACTAAAAGAAACAAGCCCACATGTCTTTCATTAATATATTAATATAATTAAACAGCCCATTAAATAAATAATGTGCAAATTACATTCTTAATATATTAAATACAATTCTAAATGGACCCACAAATAGTCCGGTAGAATATATCAGGTGATTCATGTAAGTCCGTGCGGATTGGGGATCTTGGCGGGCCTATCTAAATTTAAGCTCCAATAGACATAACCCAATCACAATCAACAAATGATTCACTTAGGTTCAATCTATTAATTTTAGTTCATTCCACTAAAGAACTAAAATTGCACTCTTAAATAAAGATGGAAAAGGAAGATGTCCCTCATTCATACCCTAGACAATCATGTTGGAGATAGTGTATCCTCGTGATTAATATCAGTAATCGCCAAGAGTTCATAGACCGCCTATAACTCTCCAAGTTACCATATTTACTCATATGACCACGTTTTGAACTTGGATATTTTGACTTGTCCAGAAGCCATGTTTTCAATAGACACTATCGAAAACTCAACGTTGAGATTTAATATCCAATTACCTCAAAACATCCATATGATGATATTATACTCTCATTTAATAAATGGAGCCATGATGTCCATATCTATAAATGAAGTCCTCTATCGATTAACAAATGAATATCACCAAACTATCGAGGATAGACTATGCGATATAATCGTACTCATTGATAACTCAAATGATATCACTTGCAACCATAAGTTCATCATTTATCTCAGGATTAAGATAGACTCTCCGATTGTCCTGATAATGAAAAGACTTTTATCTACTGACGGTTATAGATAAAGTATTTCATTGTGATCCAGTTCAATGCACCCAGTGCACTAGATTATTTTGCTCGAAGACACTCCGATGATTTTAGACTCATCATATCTCATTTGATCCCACTCAAATGCTAGCAAAAGAATTCTACAACTTTAACAAGATAAAGGTGCCCAACCTTTAACTTAAGTTGTGAACAATATTCAAGACTAACTAAAGAATTGTGTCTACCACATACATATCCAGATGTACGAACAATTCTTCTTTTCTCATAGTCTTTAGACCTTATGATTATTTACTTTGACAATTATAATATTAAACTATAAATGCTATAAGATTTGTTTAAACCAGAAATCACTTTATTAATATGAAAAAAGATTGTTAATTACAATATTACACTCTTGCTATTGAGCATAATCCTAACAATCTCCCACTTACGCTATAGCAAATGAGTCATATCTCTCAAGCCCATGTTCTCTAGGTGCCCATCAAAACTCTTCTGAGGTAGAGCCTTTGTGAAGGGATCTGCTAGATTTTCTGCTGACGCGATTTTGATAATTGTCACGTCACCTCTTTGAACAATCTCCCTTAAAAGATGATACTTTCTTTCAATGTGTTTACCGCTCTTGTGACTTCTTGGTTCTTTCGAATTAGCCACTGCTCCACTGTTGTCACAGTAGATAGTGATCTACTTATTCGCACAAGGAACCACTTCCAAGTCAATCAAGAATTGGCGGAGCCAAACAGCCTCTTTGGCAGCCTCGCATGCAGCAACATACTCAGCTTCCATGGTGGAATCAGCAATACAAGATTGCTTGATACTCCTCCATATAACTGCTCCTCCTCCAATAGTAAACACAGCCCCTGATGTGGATTTTCTGGAGTCAGAATCTGATTGGAAATTAGAACCTGTATACCCAACGGGAATTAAATCCCCTCCAGTGTATACAAGCATATTATCTCTCGTTCTCTTAAGATACTTGAAAATATGCTTGACTGCCGTCCAGTGATCAGGACCAAGTTTCGATTAAAACCTGCTAACTATGCCAACAGCAAAACAAATATCTGGTCTAGTACAGAGCATTGCATACATGAGACTTCCAACTGCCGAGGCATATGGAACTCTACTCATGAATTGCTCTTCATGCTCATTCTTGGGAACTTGTTCCTTAGAAAGCTTGATTCCATGTCTGAAAGGTAACATACCTTTCTTGGAATCCTGCATGGAAAACCTAGACAAGATCTTGTCTATGTATGAAGCTTGGGATAATGCAATCGTTCTATTCATTCTATCCCTTATTACTTGGATACCTAGAATAAAACTTGCTTCTCCTAAGTCCTTCATATCAAATTGTTTTGCTAACCATTCTTTTATTGATGTCAATACACCTACATCGTTTCCAATGAGTAGTATATCATCAACATAAAGAATCAGGAAAACCAACTTGTCGCCCTTAATCCTTTTGTATACACAAGGTTCGTCAAGATTCTGAATAAATCCAAAACCTTTGACAGCTTGATCGAACCTTATGTTCCAGGATCTGGATGCTTGCTTTAATCCATATATGGATTTCTGCAACTTGCATACCTTTTCCATTTGGCCCTTTTCAATGAATCCCTCTGGTTGCATCATGTAGATGCTTTCGTCAAGACTTCCATTAAGGAAAGCTATCTTAACGTCCATTTGCCAAATCTCTAGATCTAAAGATGCTGCAATGGACAAGAGTATCCTAATGGATTTAAGCATGGCCACAGGAGAGAAGATTTCCTCTTAATCGATACCTTCTTTCTATGTATACCCTTTAGCTATCAATCTAGCTTTAAAAGTTTCCACCTTTCCATCCATACCTCTTTTCCTCTTGTATACCCACTTTCACCCAATGGGTTTTATCCCTTTAGGCAAGTCTACAAGGGACCAGACTTTGTTATTGAACATAGATTCAATCTCAGATTGCATTGCCTTTTGCCAATGGCGACTATTAACATCCTCCATAGCTTCCTTTTACGTGTAGGGATCATCGTCGTCCGGGAGATTCTCCACTGATTCTCCCAGACCGATGTATCTTTCGGGTTGTGTTCTAACCCTCCCACTACGACGAGGAATGGTAGGTTGTTGACCTTGTGTTGGATCGGAACTTACAATTGGGTTTGGTTGTGTAACCTCTCGTGGAATTGTATCTCTTGACATCTCATTCAGGACAATTCTACTTCTAGGCACAAAATCATTCATATAGTCCTTTTCCAGAAATTTAGCATTTGTCGAAACAAATACTTTAAGATCTGAAGGACTGTAAAAATAATATCCTTTAGTTTCTTTTGGATACCCTACAAATATACATGTTTCCGAACGGGACTCTATCTTTTCTGTCTTTCCTTTTAACACATGCGTAGGACAACCAAATATCCTTAAGTGTTTGTAAACTAGGCTTGCGCTCAGTCCACAACTCATGCGGTGTTTTAGGAACAGACTTAGATGGTACATTGTTTAGAATGTATATATCAGTTTGTAAAGCATATCCCCAGAAAGAAATAGGAAGTGTTGAATAACTCAACATAGACCTAACCATATCAAAAAGAGTTCTATTTCTCCTTTCTGCTACCCCATTTTGTTAAGGTGTACCTGGTGCCGAAAACTGAGAAACTATCCCATTATCAATAAGATATTGCTGAAACTCACCAGATAGATATTCTCCACCACGATCAGATCTCAAGATTTTTATGTGTTTCTCAAGCTGATTTTCCACTTCAGCTTTGAATGCTTTGAACATGTCAAAAGCATCCGACTTATGTCGTATGAGATACACATAGTCAAATCTCGAGTAATCATCTGTGAAAGTGATGAAGTACTCATATCCACCTCTAGCTTGAATGTTCATAGGTCCACATACATCAGTGTGTATCAATCCTAAACATTCAGTGGCTCTGGCACCTTTGGCAGAGAACGTCCTTTTGGTCATTTTACCTTCCAAACAAGATTCACAAGTTGGTAGATCATCAACCTTTAAGTCACTCAAAGGTCTGTCACATACCAATCTTTTAATCCTATTAAGGTTAATATGACCTACGCGTAAATGCCATAGATAGGTTTCATCTTTTGATAATTTAACTCTTTTATGATTAGGTTCCGTTATTTCTGTGTCTAACGAGTGAGAGATATTTCTATGCAAAAAGTATAGACCGTTTTTCCAATGTACCTTGGCAAATAATTTTGTCATTCTTACTAATAATAAAAACTTTATTAAAAGTAACCGAATATCCAAATTTATTCAAACAAGAAACTGAAATTAAATTCCTCTTGAATTGAGGTACGTAATAAACGTCTATCAAATCTAAATGCCTTCTAGAATCCAAATAAACTATAATATCTCCCACTGCACTTGCAGACACTAACGTTCCGTTGCCCAAGCGCAAATTGATTTTATTCTTATTTAGCCTTCTCCTTTCTTGAAACCCCCGTAAGGAATAACAAACATGATTAATGGCTCCAGAGTCTACGATCCTAGAATCTGTAGAATCTACCAGAAAAACATGTTTCATGATAATTCATATTACCTTGTTCCTTCTTATCTTGAGACTTTGGAAAATTACTTTTCCAATGTCTCTTTTCACCACAAAAGAAGCACTTCCTTTTGATCTTGGTTACTTTCTTGGTAAGCCCAAGTTGCTTTTTCTTCTATTATTCTTTGACCTTCTGACGGGTCTTAATAGTAGCAACTTTACCAACCATATGAATCTCTTCTAAAGACATCATCATATTAGCAGCAGACCCCATTCCTTCATGCTGCTATTGCAACACGTATGAGATTGTAGCCATTTGGCCATCTCATTAGAGGTCTCCCACTGCTCATACTCGTCTCATTGCATCACATTAGATTCATTAGTAGGAGCAGGTGGTTTAGGAGTAGTTAGAACAAAATTTATGTTTTTCAGCTTGCAGCAACAACCCAATTTTCCTTTTCCATGTGACATAATTATCTCCAGTTAAAGTTTTATCTTTCAGGATGTTCATAAGTGATGGGGTCATGATTTCTTAATTAAACAAAAATTAATATAAGTAAATAATCATTATAAAGCACTTTAAATATTTATCTTGAATTAAATGAATAACTCAATCATAAAAATTCAACGGTGATCTAACACCCATAAATGTTACACCTCCTTTGGGAGTTCGCACCATTTACTAGTTAGACTATGTCCCACCTAATTGTTAACATAACAACCAGCGTTTTCAATTTTAGCCTTGCAATTTTACTGACAAGAACTCTTGGGAGGATATCAATAAAATTACATTGAGTGTGTTACCAAGATATCGACCCTTAATTTTCTCTCACGAAAATCCCTCCTTGGGGAGTAGATCTCGTTTGAGTCCATTGTCTAGTCTATCCTTGTAAGGAAGTATATTGCTAAATTCCATTCATGGACGCCCCTTGGGGGGATTACCAATAAATAATTAAGCTCAACTAACCTTGGAGGCCATAGGTGTTACAAAAACACCTTCTCCCACTCAATTATTTAAGGCGTGTGATTAAATCCCATAGAATGATTTACCAAGTTATCTAGATGCCAATTTAGATACCTAAATCATTCAATGCATGTTCATACCAAAAGAGATATATGAGTGGCACTCCTGTTCTATATGTCATGTTATCATACAATAACAAATATTGTAATATTTAAGCATAAATTAAATAGCAACAATTTTGGCCCATCCTAGAAAAACTAGTAAATTACAATGAATTTGGAATACAAGATCTTCAACTGGCCCATCAACCATACACTCATCCTTCGGCCTCCTCCCTTGGGATTGCACGGCCCACAACCCCACATAAGGGGCTGCCATGCGCAGCCCATTAGGCTTTGCAAGGCTGCCGTGCACAGCCCACCAAGCTTTGGGCTTGCCATGCGCAGCCCAATCCACTCCTAGGGTGCGCACGGTGCTCGTTCTCAGTTCCGGTTGCTTCACGTCTTCGATTCTTCGATGTAGAACGTGTTACAATTTAATTTAAACAATAAAATACTGCAGTAATAATTTTTTTTTTATTCACTGCAGTACTTTTTACAAACAAAAACTGCACAATAATTAAAAAAAAAAAACTGCAGTAAAAAACTGCACTAAAATTAAATAAAAAAAATAAAACCTAGCAACTACCAAGAAGGAATTATGGCGATGATAGACCACCCTTCTTGTTACAATTCCGAAACCAAAATTACATTGAAAATCTAGGACCAAAATCGAGCAATAACAAACCACATAAAACATATATAAATCCATACATCACATGTAATTATATATGCGAATACCTAGAGTGCCATCTCTTTCTAAAACATGCATAATCACAATAAAAGAAATCGATCCACGTATATATACGTTAATTAATTAAAAGGGTTTAACCAGGCTCTGATACCAATTGTAGGGAAAAAATATACCCGCAGCGGAAGCGAGACTAAAAAAAATGGTTTAGTAGCTTTTAAAAATTTTTCCTTTTTATGAACCTTAAACCCTTTTGATTAATTAAAGATATATAATTAAGAACAAAAGATGAATACCTCTTGTCGCGTGATCCGATTGACTTACGTCGATGGTAATCCGCAAGATCTTCAATCCTAGCACGAACGTGAATCACCTAGGAGCGTGGTCTCCCTTTTTCTTTGAATTGCAAACCTGAGATGGACAAACAAACTTCTCTGATTTCTGTTAATCACAAAAATTCCAATAGGTTGCTAAGAAGTTAATGATTAAAAAAAATATTAATACATAAAATAAATATACTAAGAGATAAAAAGAGATGCGACTTCCCCCTACTAATTCTTTGATTCCAGTTAGTAAGAGGGATTTTATATGATAGGCCTAGCCACCTTCCCCCTATCCCTTATGTTTAGGGGCGGGATCCGCCCAAGAACGGATCCCGCGACTAATAAAGATGTTCACTTCTTAAAATACCCAATATACGTAGGTGGTAACAGGGGAAGGGGCCAGATTTATCCCGACGGGACAAAAAGTAACAATACGTTCCCTCCTGGCTCAAATGCCGACTCTAATGCTGCTTCCTTTCCCGCGGTAGATCTCTTTCTAGAATAGTGAAGGGAAGGAGAGCTCCAGCTTTCCGAGCCTCCTATGAGTCTAGCTTTGATGAGGTGAGCTCCGCCCGTTTGCTATGGTTCATTTGCTACAGACAGGGGGAGTGGGATGTTTCGCTTACGTGTGGTATGAACTGGGAAAGTGGACTATTCGCTTACTCCTTTTCATGAGGAGTGAATGGACACTTATGCTTAGTATTACCAATAGATGGAAGAGCTTGGACCTTTGCGTGCACGATTCAACGTTCCAGTCACTTTTGAATTCACAATCGTAAGATTGAAATTCGCGTGAACCTAATTCGAAAGTGTGTACAAGATCTCTTGATGTTAAGATCACTAGTACACTATCGAAACAAGAACAATTCTTCTCTCACAAACCTCTAGGCCGAATCACTCACTAGTCTTAGAGTTGGATCTTATTTTTCTCTAGCAAAAGAAAAAGTTCTCAATTGCAAAAACTAGGGTTTTTACAAATATATAAAGAATATATATATATATAATCCTGCACGCCTCATATATTTGTTCCTAACAATATTGCACGCAATTTAAACATATATAATGTTTTTGTTTCCAATACTGCATGCATCATGTTATTATATCTCTTTTTAAAACTGATTGCCTTTTAAATACATATATATAATGCCATATATGGCTGCATGCCTTCATATATATCCCATATATATTTCCGCATGCATATATGTATATATTCCTATATATTCCGCATACATTATGCATATATAAAACATATATATATATCCCACATTCATGTATATATCTTATGTACAAACCCTAATCCAACTCTTTAGGGTATTTGTGACTATATAAAAGACTTCCTAATTTGACTAAACAAATAAAGTCTTTTGTATTTAGTATAATACTAATAGTAGTATACTACTAGGAAACATATTTCCTAATCAGAAAAAGATTTGATTTTTAATTAAATAATTAATTAACATATTAATTAATTTCCATTTAATTAAATAATAAAATAAAACAATATAATGGGCTAAAAATTAGCCATTGCCGCCCATGACTAGAACTTGAGCCTACATATTGTTTTCTTATTTTATTTAATCCATTTGGACTTTAATAAAAAGCCCACATGTGAACAAAACTCATTCTTACTAAAAGAAACAATCCCACATGCCTTTCATTAATATATTAATATAATTAAACAGCCCATTAAATAAATAATGTGCAAATTACATTTTTAATATATTAAATACAATTCTAAATGAACCCACAAATAGTCCGGTAGAATATATCAAGTGATTCATGTAAGTCCGTGCGGATTGGGGATCTTGGCGGGCCTATCTAAATTTAAGCTCCAATAGACATAACCCAATCACAATCAACAAATGATTCACTTAGGTTCAATCTATTAATTTTAGTTCATTCCACTAAAGAACTAAAATTGCACTCTTAAATAAAGATGGAAAAGGAAGATGTCCCTCATTCATACCCTAGACAATCATGTTGGAGATAGTGTATCCTCGTGATTAATATCAGTAATCGCCAAGAGTTCATAGACCGCCTATAACTCTCCAAGTTACCATATTTACTCATATGACCACGTTTTGAACTTGGATATTTTGACTTGTCCAGAAGCCATGTTTTCAATAGACACTATCGAAAACTCAACGTTGAGATTTAATATCCAATTACCTCAAAACATCCATATGATGATATTATACTCTCATTTAATAAATGGAGCCACAATGTCCATATCTATAAATGAAGTCCTCTATCGATTAACAAATGAATATCACCAAACTATCGAGGATAGACTATGCGATATAATCGTACTCATTGATAACTCAAATGATATCACTTGCAACCTTAAGTTCATCATTTATCTCAGGATTAAGATAGACTCTCCGATTGTCCTAATAATGAAAAGACTTTTATCTACTAACGGTTATAGATAAAGTATTTCATTGTGATTCAGTTCAATAGACCCAGTGCACTAGATTCTTTTGCTCGAAAACACTCCGATGATTTTAGACTCATCATATCTCATTTGATCCCACTCAAATGCTAGCAAAAGAATTCTACAACTTTAACAAGATAAAGGTGCCCAACCTTTAACTTAAGTTGTGAACAATATTCAAGACTAACTAAAGAATTGTGTCTACCACATACATATCCAGATGTACGAACAATTCTTCTTTTCTCATAGTCTTTAGACCTTATGATTATTTACTTTGACAATTATAATATTAAACTATAAATGCTATAAGATTTGTTTAAACCAGAAATCACTTTATTAATATGAAAAAAGATTGTTAATTACAATATTACACTCTTGCTATTGAGCATAATCCTAACACTTGCAAGCCAATCTTATTAGCATATCACACTTGAGTGATGAAGGGCTTTCGGTTATGTTTGGCAAAATTGATTGCTCTATTCTTAAAGAAAATGGGCAAATTTTGTTGAAAGGCAAGAGATCAAGTGACAATTGTTATTGTCTTGAGTCAAATCTCATCTCTTGTAACTTGTCCACTAGTGAGCAAGTTGAAGTGTGGCACCAAAGACTTGGCCATATGAACTATAGGGACTTGAAAGTCCTTGATAGATTGAATGTTGTTAGAGGCCTTCCCAAGCTTGGGAAAAATTTTGAGGGTGTTTGTGGACCTTGCCAACAAGGCAAGCAAACCAAAAGTGTCCACAAGAAAGGCAAATACCTTTCCACCAAAGAACCATTGGAGCTTCTCCATATGGACCTTATGGGTCCCATTCAAACCGAAAGCTTAGGTGGTAGAAGGTACATTCTTGTGGTTGTTGATGACTTCTCTAGGTTTACATGGACTTACTTCCTAAGGGAAAAGTCCGAAGCCTTTGAGAAATTTAAAATGCTTTGTGTCAAAATTCAAAATGAGAAAACTTCTCACATTAAAAGCATTAAGAAAATTAGAAGTGATCATGGGAAAGAGTTTGAAAATGCTAGCTTTGAGAATTTTTGCAATAGCTTAGGCATTTCCCATGAATTTTCGGCCCCTAGGACTCCTCAACAAAATGGAGTTGTTGAGAGGAAGAATAGAGTCCTTCAAGAGATGGCCCGTGTGATGTTGATTAGCAACAAAGTCCCTAGAAATCTTTGGGCCGAAGCCATTAATACGGCTTGCTACATAGGGAATAGAGTATTCCTTAGGCCCGAGACTAAACAAACATCCTATGAGTTATGGAAGGGTAGAAAACCCAATGTGAGCTATTTCCATATCTTTGGAAGTAAGTGCTATATATTTAATGACCGTGATCAACTTGGCAAGTTTGATGCTAAGAGTGATAAGGGTATTTTTATTGGATATGCACTTGATAGCAAGGCATATAGAGTTTTTAATCTTAAGACTCGAAGTGTGATGGAATCATCAAATGTGGTCTTTGATGATTGTAGGCCAAAATATGATGACCATGAGGAGGATATTTGTGAGTTAGATGACCTTCCTTTGAAGGAAAATGGTGAGACTTCAAGTGGTGTGAAGTCAAACCAAGATGAAGAGGATGATTTACCTCTAAATAGAGTTCCTCCATTGGACTCTAATGAACCCGCTCCTTGGGTTAGAAAACTCCATGATAAGGATGATATCATTGGAGAGGTTAGAGAGGGTGTTAGGACTAGACGTCAAATAGCTAATCAAATTAGCTACACTTGTTACACCTCTCAAATAGAACCCAAAAAGGTTGATGAGGCCTTAAATGATGAATATTGGGTTCTTGCCATGCAAGAAGAGCTAAACCAATTTGAGAGAAATGAGGTTTGGACTCTTGTTCCTAGACATAAAAACACCAATGTCATAGGCACTAAATGGGTGTTTAGGAACAAATCCGATGAGGATGGCAACATTGTGCGAAACAAGGCAAGGCTTGTTGCACAAGGGTACTCTCAAATTGAGGGTATTGACTTTGAGGAGACTTTTGCTCCCGTTGCCCGCCTAGAGTCCATTAGGCTTCTCTTGTCCATTTCTTGTGTGTACAAGTTCAAATTACACCAAATGGATGTTAAGAGTGTAGGGAAAAATTGTACCCGCAGCGGAAGCGAGACTAAAAAATAGTTTGAGTAGCTTTTAAAATTTTTCCAATTTATGAACCTTAAACCCTTTTGATTAATTAAACATATATAATAAAGTAATAAAAGATTAATACCTCTTGTCGCGTGATCCGATTGACTTGCGTCGATGGTAATCCGCAAGATCTTCAATCCTAGCACGAACGTGGATCACCTAGGAGCGTGGTCTCCCTTCTCTTTGAATTGCAAACCTGTGATTGGATTAAACAAACTTTTCTTGATTCGTTAGTCCCAAAAACAATCTAAAGGAACCTAAGATTATTCCGGTCACTTTTGAGTTCTCAATCGTATGATCGAAACTCGCGTGAACCTTGATCGATATAGTATTCACAAGCTTATTGATGAATAAGCAACTAGAACACAATCAAAGAACAATCAATGTTCCTTTTGTTTTTAGTAGAATAATAGATCTCTAACTATGAGTTGAGAAGAAGAAGAAGAAGAAAAAAAATCCTGCACCAAAAACCCTAGTTCTTAGAGTGGTGGCCGAAATCTATATGTGTACATATATATGTGGCCGAAATTTCTCTTCTTCCTTTTTTAGGGTTGGCCGAATTCTCTTCCTAAAATAATTAGGGTTGCCGCAATTTCCAAACAAAATTAATTAGTTTGAATTGCACCCTAATTCCTATTTAGAAAAGATTTCCAAAACCTAATCAAACTCATAAATATTTTATTCCTTATTTGACTAATATAAAAAGACTTCTTATTTGATTAAATAAATAAAATTAATTATTTATTTTCCTTGTCAAACAAGTCTTTCTATTTAATTATACTACTACCAATAGTATACAAATAGGAATCATATTTCCTATTTAGAAAAGATTTGTTACTTAATTAAACAATTAATTAATAAATTAATTAATTAATTCTTATTTAATTAAATAATGAAAACAAAATAATATTAAATGCTATTTTAGCACCTTGCCGCCCCACATGTATATATTGGGCCAAATATTATTTTTCTTATTTCATTAAATCCATAGGACTTTAAATAAAAAAGCCCACATGTGAACTAGACCCATTCTTACTAAAAGAAACAAGCCCACATGTCATCCATTAATATATTAATATAATTGTGCAGCCCATTACATAAATAATGTGCAAATTATATACTTAATATATTAAATTGCAATTCTAGATGGACCCTAAATTAGTCCGGTAGAATATATCAAGTGATCCATGCAAGTCCGTGTGGATTGGGGATCTTGGCGGGCTATATAAATTTAAGCTCCAATAGACATAACCTAATCACAATCAACAAATGATTCACTTAGGTCCGATCCATTAATTTTAGCTCATTCCACTAAAGAGCTAAGATTGAACTCTTAAATAAAGACAGAAAAGGAAGATGCTTCCTCATTCATACCCTAGACAATCATGGTGGAGATAGTGTATCCTCGTGATTAATATCAGTAATCGCAAAGAGTTCATAGACCGCCTATAACTCTCCAAGTTACCATATTTACTCATATGACCACGTTTTGAACTTGGATATTTTGCCTTGTCCAGAAGCCATGTTTTCAACAGACACTATTGAAAACTCAACGTTGAGATTTAATATCTAATTACCTCAAAACATCCATATGATGATATTATACTCTCATTTAATAAAATGGAGCCACGATGTCCATATCTATAAATGAAGTCCTCTATCAATTAACAAATGAATATCACCAAACTATCGAGGATAGACTATGCGATATAATCGTACTCATTGATAGCTCAAATGATATCACCTGCAACCATAAGTCCATCATTTATCTCAGGATTGAGATAGACTCTCCGATTGTCCTGATAATGAAATTACTTTTATCTATTGACGGTTATAGATAAAGTATTTCATTGTGATCCTATTCAATGCACCCAATGCACTAGATTCTTTTGCTCGAAGACACTCCGATGATTTTAGACTCATCATATCTCATTTGATCCCACTCAAATGCTAGCAAAAGAAGTCTACAACTTTTAACAAGATAAAGGTGCCCAACCTTTAACTTAAGTTGTGAACAATATTCAAGACTAACTAAAGAATTGTGTCTACCACATACATATCCAGATGTATGAACAATTCTTCTTTTCTCATAGTCTTTAGACCTTATGATTATTTACTTTAACAATTATAATATTCAACTATAAATGCTATAATATTTGTTTAAACCATAAATCACTTTATTAATATGAAACAGATTGTTAAATACAATATTACACTCTTGCTATTGAGCATAATCCTAACAAAGAGTGCCTTCCTCAATGGCTTCTTGCATGAGGAAGTGTTTGTTGAGCAACCCAAGGGGTTTGTGGATCCACACCACCCCTCTCATGTCTATCGCCTCAAAAAGGCTTTATATGGGTTGAAACAAGCACTGAGGGCTTGGTATGAGCGCCTCACTCTCTATCTTGTTGACAATGGTTACACTAGAGGTAGTGTTGACAAGACTTTGTTCATCAAGTGCACTAAAGATGAGCTATTCATAGCTCAAATTTATGTTGATGACATTGTTTTTGGTTCCACCAACAACTTGAAAGTTCAACAATTTGTTGATGTCATGTCTCATGAGTTTGAGATGAGCATGGTTGGTGAACTAAATTACTTCATAGGCTTGCAAATTAAGCAAATGCATGATGGGATCTTCATATCCCAAGCTAAATATGCCAAGAGCCTAGTGAAGAAGTTTGGCCTTGAGAATGCCAAACATTGTGACACACCCATAAGCACCACCTTGAAACTAAGCAAAGATGTTAGTGGAAAGGATGTGGAGCAAAGTCTATATCGTGGCATGATAGGGAGCTTGCTTTACTTGACCGCAAGTAGGCCCGATATAGCATTTAGTGTGGGTGTTTGTGCTAGGTACCAAGCTAATCCCAAGGAATCTCACCTTGTTGCGGTAAAGAGGATCATTCAGTTTGTGAATGGTACCTCAAACCATGGGATTTGGTACTCTTTTGACACTAATCCAAGTCTTGTTGGATATAGTGATGCCGATTGGGCGGAAAATTGTGATGATAGGAAAAGTACATCGGGCGGTTGCTTTTTCCTAGGAAACAACTTGGTTTCTTGGTTTTGTAAGAAACAAAACTCAATTTCCCTATCCACGGCCGAGGCGGAATACATTGCCGCCGGAAGTGCTTGTACTCAATTGATGTGGATGAAACAAATGCTAGCCGACTATGGCTTGGAGCAAGGTACTCTTACTTTATTTTATGATAACATGAGTGCCATAAACATTTCTAAGAATCCCGTCCAACATTCTAGGACCAAGCACATTGACATTAGACACCACTTCATAAGAGAGCTAGTTGAGAGTAAAATCATTGCATTGGAACATGTGGGAACAAATGACCAACTAGCGGATTTGTTTACAAAACCCTTAGACACTCTTAGATTTGAGAACCTTAGCAAGTCTATTGGGATTTGTCTCTTGGATTGAAGTGGTATGTCTTGACCCCATGTGGGGAGCTCAAGCAAAGAGAGCAAAGTTGCATGAACATGCATTGTGCTACATTGAAATATTTTATGCCTCTTTTTTAATTGCTTGAGACGATTGGTTGTACATGCTTATATGTATTTTCTTAATAAGTGTGATTTATTGACTTGCTTGCAAACCATGTCATATTTTTGCTCAAACATGCATTTTTGGAATAGGAAATGTACTTTGGAAGTACTTGATGAATGACCTTTAATTGATTCCTTTGACATGATGATTCTTTTTGTTGACATGCTTAAGTGAAAAGTATGATATGCTTAATTGCTTTATCTTGAATGGAAAATATGTGTGCAAAAGCAATCTTTGAGACTTCAATCAATAAGGATTTTTATATCCATAGTCTCTCTCTCTCTTTATTTGTAGAACAATGCTACTGTCATACGGGAATCTCATCCGGAAAAATCAAATAAGGTGCAAAGTCGCCCATGTCTTGTTTTGCTTATAAAGTTGGATATAGTTGCTTGTTAAAATTTGAAATGTTTAAATTATCTTTTTCCATGCAAAGGGTGAAATTGGTTTGAATTCCTTTAGGAAACCCTTGTTGTTTGCTTTGCCAAATACCATTGCTTTTGTGCTTGAATGCAACATGTCTTGCATGCAAAGCATACTTGTCACACAATTTTCTAATAATAAAACTCCTTGAATCTCTCTTACTTAATTGAGTTGCATAAAATTGCTCATATGATTATGCATATGTTTTTGTGCTACAAGCTCTCATTGCTAAATGCTTACCTATTAGGGGAGACTCCCTTTGCCTATCTCATGACAAAAAGGGGGAGTAAGGTTGGGGAGATTTGTTTTAATTTGGCATTGCATTTAGGGGAGTTGAGAGACAGAGTAACCCTTGTTGGGAGTTGATGCATTTAGGGGGAGTTGCATTGCATTGCATTGCATGATTACATTATGTGATTGTAATTCCTTTTGATCAAGCACCTCTCACACACTTGTTCTTGGAAGGTATATTTCTTGTTGTTTGTGTGTAGGTTGGATTTTTCTACAAGCTCGGAAATGACTTGAAGTTGCTCAAGACTTAGACTAGGATTTTTTTTTTGTAAAGTAGAAAAATTTTGTTGACCAACCATTTTTTGTTTTTGTGAGGTTGCTTGTGAGTGGTGATTTTGTCACGAAATAGCCAAAGGGGGAGATTGTAAGTGCCTCATTTTTTATTGGCTTATTTCGTTGACAAAACCACAATGGGGTTCAATCTTGTAAGGGTAGCTTAGGATTGAAGATTTTCTCCTCAAATGCTTAAGGACCTCATTGTGGATTTCTAAAGCTTCATGGAAGGTATAAACTTGTTCTTGACAGTCGAGCGACAGAGACTTTTGTCTCTGCCGCGGTACATCTGCCGCGGTTGAACAACCGCGACAGTCGGGACCGCGGCAGTACGTCAGCAAGTAACTGAAGCGTTTTCTTTACTCAAAACGACACCACTTTACTTGGATCTCTTATATATATGTTGATAGCCTTTGGTCGTCTAGAGAGAGAAAATATTACACTTTTGAGAGTCTTTTGAGTTGCTTCTAAGCTAAGGTATCAAGAACACTTTTTTATCTCTCAAAACATCAAAACTCATCATTCTTGTATGATTATTCATCATCTAGCATGTTCTAGTATGATTCTCTTAGGGTTTTCATCTTTGCTTACATGACTTGTAGTTAGAATATCTCTTGCATCATGTCACATGTTCTCTCTCTACAAGATTGCTCATTTATTACTTGAATAGGTTCAAGATTGCTCCTTTATGACTTGACTTAGGTTCAAGATTGTGTTATTGTGTTTTGTGAGTTGTATTGTGGTAGATATTGCATATAGGAGTTTTGTTTCTCTATTTTGTTATGTTTTATGCATGCCACTTAGTAAGATGATATCTAGGAATGTCTAACATGTTCATCCATGCCTAGATAAGCTAAAATGTCTAACCCTGCATTTTGAGCATCTTGAAATTTGCACATATTCACACTAGGTTGTTTTATCTCTTCATTTAGAGTAAAGTCTTGTATTTGCCTTGTTGGTAGTTTGCAAGCATGAACTAGGTTCACTTCTAAAGGCCTATGGGTAGCAAAGACGGATTAGTAATTTTAGGTGTGATGCGGTCAACCTAGATTGTAATCGTATTTGCAAGTAGTGGATTAAGGTTCTAGTGTGGCGCACTTAACAGCCCGTGGTTTTTTCCCCGTGTGGGTTTCCACGTAAAAATCATGTGTTATTTACTTTCCGCATTGTCTACACATGATTTCATTTGTTGACTAGTTGGGGTAATTTTGTAATCTTGATTAATCTCGAAAAATTGGTAAAAAGGGATTAAAATCTATTCACCCCCCCCCCCCCCCCCCCTCTAGATTATATTAGGACTCGTTTATATTTATTTTCATAGCCTTATGGCGCTCCTGCTGCCTTGGTCGGGGAATACCCTCCTCCAAGAATCCTGGTGCTAAAATGGCCTAAGTTGCCTACCAGGACAGACTTACAGTAGGATCAGGATACTTCGACGTGGTACCTGATTTCTTACTTCTCCATTTCAAGACCAGGAAATAGCCTTATGGCGCTCCTACTGCCTTGGTCAGGGAATACCCTCCTCCAAGAAGCCTGGTGCTAAAGTGTCTTAAGTTGCCTACCAGGACAGACTTACAGTAGGATCGAGATACCTTGCCAGGGTACATGATTCCTTACTTCTCCATTTCTCCAAAAGGCTGGCGTTAAAGGGGATTGGATGCTTATCAAGTCAGATTATCATAAGTATCAAGATACCTCGACAGGATACTCGATACCTTATATTATTACATATTCATGAGAGTCCGATTAAGGAGACATGATCACTTAACAAATCCCACCAGTTTCTACGATTACGAGATACAAGGGTGTTCATCGTCTAGCAATCAAGCATATTGATCTACTTTGTCAAGGCACAGTAACTCATTCTGGGTCCAACTGCTCGAAAGTTTATATGCTTTGAAATTTTTTCTATGTTATAAGAACCAGCAAGACACAGTATGAATCAGAAAAATGAAGCTGTTATATTAATAGAACGGGGTGCCCAGCTCCAATTTCGGGCTACAAAAAAGAAATATATATATATATACAAAAAAAAAAAAAAAAAGTCAAATCAGTCTTCCTTCTCCTCCTCTGGGTGCTCTCCTTGGCCAGCTGCTTCCACCCCTATAGCATCAGCTTCAACGTCAGTCTGGGCCCCCTCAACTGTCGGAGTCTGAGGTTTAGATGGATCATCCTTCTGTACAGCAGCAGACTCATTATAGGTCCCTCCAATTATTGGGACCTCGGATCTAGCTGGATCCTCCTCCTCCTCTACTAGGACCACTTCTGAAGTAAGCACGGGGTCTGCCATTTGTTCTTCTTTGGAAGGAGGGTCCTTGCCTGCTTTCTCAGTTCCGTCAGGTTGGGCCCCTGCAGGTATATCATCTTTCTGACCCAGGAGAACGTCATCCTGTGAAGGAACCTCTTCATCCTGGTTCCCATCTGCCAGCTGGGCAGCCCGAGCCATTATTTGATCCCGGTCCTAGTTCAAAGCCGCCTGAAGGTCGAAAGGGAGGGGGTAAGGCTATGGCCACCTCGTAGTAGGTTGTGAAGTAGCCATCTTCAAACGTAGAGACGTCCTGGGCCTCCAGGCTCCTTATGGTGTCTCGTAGGAGCTGGTTCTAGTCTAGCAGCAGTTTCTTCTCCACCTTCAAGCGCTCCCTCTCTTCTCGACAGTGCAAGGACCTGATGGTTTCAGTATCCAGGCAGTACTCATAACGTCTAGCCTCCGCCAAGGCTGCCTACCTGCCCTCCTCAGACTCTTTAGCAACTAGAAGTATAGGAGCTACACTCTGATGAGTTTTGACCAGTTCCTACTGGGTGTCCTCCAACTTGGCCTAGAGTCCGATATAAGCTTCCTTCAGGGTCAATAGTTGCCTCTCCATAGCTAGAGCAAATTTAAAACCCTGCCAAAAGAAGAGAAGGTCAACACCTGCCAGAAGGAAGAAGAGGGATAATAAGAGAGAGAATGGAAGTTTACATCAGCCAAGACAGATGCTCCCTTGGTGACCAGGATTTTAGTAGGAAGCTTTGCCATATTCACCAAGCTTCCCCCAGGGCAAGAGGCCACGAATCAGGATACCACCTCATCAGAGGTGGCACCCCCTAACCCCGACCCAGAAGGAATATCAACAGCGGGGGCAAGAATAAAGGAAGCTTCCTCCTTCTCCGTATTTTCGACATGGTCTTTGAAGGGCGCTGTTGGAGGAGGAGGAGGAGGAGGAGGAGGAGGAGAAGTAGAAGGAATCTTCACAGTAAGAGGAGGAGCAGCATTACGGCCCTTCTTTTATGCTTGCTTTCCAAAACCCCGGGCCTTAGCTGCCTGAGCCAGCATTGCCTTGATCTTTGAGCGCTCTGGAGGAGAAATGGGAAGACGAGCAAGAGTCTTGGCAGATGACCCCGCAAAAGTAGGAGGGGGTGGAGTAACACCAGCAGATGACTTTGTTGGGGCAGGAGGAGGGATGGAATCAGTTCTAGCTTGTGTGGACCCAGGCAAAAGACTGGCAGTAGAAGTAGGAGAAGGAACAAGAGACGTAGAAGCAAGCAGGGACAGATTCCCCATCCCAGAGAAGGATGGAGACCCCGCCGCCATCGGGGCAACAGACATTACAAAGAAAAAATTCGGTGAGAAGCAGGAGGAGGAAAGCATATGAACATGTAAACAAGAAAGAAAGATGAAATAGCTTACCGGGAAGTGCCAGAGAGATCTTCAGGTACCTCTCCAGTCAGTCTCATTCGAAGGGATCCAGAGTGGGATACTTCATGTTCGTATACCCCCTCTTCATAATCCTCGCAAGGATATCCCGAGATTCATGGGAAAGCACCCCCTTCGCCCATTTGTCCCTCGCCATGAACTGGGTGGGAACGGGGTACTCATATCCCCTAATGAAAGCCGTGCGCCCCATTCACCTTCAACCACAAACCACTCCTCCTTCCAGGGCATGGCATACTTCACGTTCGCCCCTGGAATGGTAAACTTCATGTCGTTTGATGCCCTCAAGTAGAATTGACCCCGGGGCACCATGTTTGCTATGTTGAAGAGGAAGCGAAGCTCGTCCAACCCTGGCTCCCTGTCTATTTTATCCCTCTCGCATTGTTCCCGCCAGAGCACCAAGAACCCCGTCAAATGCTTCCAGAAGCCCGGTGAGATTCGACGAGGGGCTAACTCCATCTCTACAAGAGCCCGATGAAAAGTGGGATGCAGCGGCAGCCAGACTCCACATTCGAAGGCCGCCTTATGGATCAGCAGGCTATCTTGAAGCGGGGTATATACGTCATAGCCCCGATGAGGAAGGGATAATGTGATATACTCCGAGATCTTGTACTCCTCCCTCAGTTTGGCGAGTGTGTCTAGAGTACACTCGGAGTCGGGCATTATCCTCCTATCATGGAAGGAAACGAAAGAGCCAGTCTGGACCCCAACCAAGGTGACATCAGGCCCGCCACTTTCCTTGCCTCCACCAACCTTTGCCGTATCCCCCTCGTCATTAATAAGAACGGGATCCTCCGGCTGATTGTGGAAACCGGACCCTATTCTGGGGTTTCACATAGAATGACGGCGCTGGGGCCGCTGGGTGTCACTAGAGGCACTATCGCCGTCCCAACCCCGTCTCTTCCCCATCGATGTTAGAGAAGCCTCCCCTAAGTCGGCCTTCTCCACACTAAATAATGCATCAATACTGTCAGAAAGATATGGAGACGCGGGATCGGGATGTGTAGAAGCCGGTACTGGGTGGGTTTGATCGACGGAGACTTCTTGCGAAGCAGTAGGAAGCTTTGAAGGAGATGCCATTAGAAAGAAGAAGGTAAGAGAAATCTGGAAGAATGCTAATAGGAAAGAAAGAAAGAAAAGAAGTTAGGGTTTTTTCTTTGCAATAATCTTGAAAGTTTGAAAGTGGTGGAGAAGGTACCAGTGAAGCCGGTCTATTTATAGAAGAGAGCAGGCGGTTACACACAAAGAAACAGGAATTAGTGACCGACAATGTGCTTGAAGGATGGATTAGAGACGTTTCCGCATTAATCGAGCCAAAACGGTTCTTTTTGAAAATGAAGAAACCAATCATTGACTGACACGCAGACTGTGCAATTAGTACTAACGTATTCAGAAAAGATTTTCTCTTCCACAGTGGAAACCAGTCAGACAAGGAAAAATGTAGACAGATAAGGCAGAAAATCCTTCAAGCATAGTCAAGATTCTGACTGCGACCCCGACAAGGTATCAGTGTCAAAGTCAAGGGGGACTTCTGTTAACCACCAAAATTGGCGGAGGACCAAAGAAGAATTTTCCACCTCAATACAAGGAAGATATGGGAATCCAGACATCATCCGGCTACCTCGGAAAGGGAGGGGTCCCGACTGATTCGGAAAGGGAGGGATCCCGACTGATCTAAGTACATACTCCATTCAACGAGATCAAGCCCAGCCACTCATAGGCTCTCGTGGACCCTGCGATATCCCGATGTGAGTTTGCACCCAGTATCCCGATTCACAGAATGACATGCAGCCTCCCAATTTACAGGCATTGCCCCGAGCTGGGCTATTCACAAAGTCAGGCATGTACCCCGACACGGAGTCTCGCCAAGTATCCCACTATTGTACCATCCAGATATCACTCCACTTCATCAGCAAGATACCCTGTCATAGTCTCGCCTTATTTCGACCCGCAAGTAGCAACGGGATACTTATGAGTTCATACCTCCTTATAGAATCAGCCCGCCAAGCAGGAAGACACCAGATGAAGACATTACCAAAGAACAAAGGTTAAAGCTCCATAAAGAAAACACCGCCATTTAACCAAGACAGAAGGATTAGATTTCCTCCCGCCAACTGAGAGTTCTATTTCAACAAGGTAACTCCGCTAGAATCCACCTAGGAAGGAAAGACTTAATTTAGAAAGCTCTCACGAGATTGTCTCCTCCTAGGAAGGAAAGTCTTAATTTTGGAAACTCCGAGATTGTCTCCTATCAAGAAAGGAAGTCCTGTAATTGCCAAACCCTCGACCGAAATTGTAGGAGTGCATGGCAAGCAACGAGACATATATAAACAACATGATACACACTAGAAAAGGGGATTGAGAAATCACCGACAAAAACACTACGTTCAGTTCTACTCATTAACACGTACGAGTTCACCACCACCACCATCTCCATTGCTCATTGAATCACCATACTTTATGGTTAATCTAGAAAAACATAACTCATGTACTTGTAATGCAAAGTGATGATTGATAAAGAGCCTATTTTGTTTATTATATTGTTGTTAACCGCCTTTTTTGGCAGGGGTCCAAGGAAGAATTTTCCATCCTTGCCAAGTAGAGGGATGCCGCGAGAAGCATCTAGCTACCTCTGAAAGGAACCAAGATCAACACACCCACCTATTTATCGTGGTCTAGATAGCCCAGTAGAAGGATGCCGCACCCGCAGGACCACGCGGGACCCCGCTTGACCCCGCAGATCCCGCAGTACCCCGAGGATCCCGCAGGACCCCGCTGGACCCCGCAGGACCCCGCAGATCCCACAGTACCCCGCGGATCCCGCTGGACCCCGCAGGACCACGCTGGACCCCGCTGATCCCGTAGTACCCCGCCGGACCCCGTGGTACCCCGTAGTACCCCGTACCCTGTGACTAGTCCTCCAAACTCCTCCCGACCACCTAGCATACAAGACATCAATAGAGGAGGTCGTAAATACCAAGGAAGAGCTAGACCATGCCAAGAGTTTAAGTAAACAAGGAAATTGCCTTGTTTCTCGCCATTCAAGAGTCCTATATTAAAGAGGAGTCAACTCTTTCAGTTCTAAAAGGAATCACTTGATTCTGGGGAATCAATCCCACGATCTTCTCGCCTATCAACATGGAAACGCCCCGTAAATTGCTAGGTCATTGGATTGAATTTATGGGAGTGAACAACAAGAAATAAGATCTATATATATGACAAGATTTTCAACGGTGAGGAGGAGATATTTTTTTGGGGCTGGGGGCTAGCTTCTTTCCTTCTCCTCTTATTTTCTATTGATTAGAGAAAAGGGCATATGCCCACCTATGATTGTAAGCTGTCTGGAGCACTTATGTTGTATTATTCTCCTACTTGTGTAAGCTCCCCGGAGCACGCCTTATTGATAAATATATAAATGATCTCTTTCCGCCGGATACTACCTAGGGGTTTTTCAGCATATGATCATGCGTGATGCTTTTTCCCCCTAGGCCAGTCCACCTTCTATCAAAAAGACTTGTCATTCTCACCCTCGTATCTATTTTATTACACATGTATGTAAGTTTATCATTGAAGAGGTCCTATCCCATATCCTACTCGCTTGCTTTCTATCCGGGTCGGAGAATCGCAATTGAGGTCCAGAAAAGAGTAAGGGATGTGGGATTCGGGATATGGGGTATGAGGGACGGGATACAGGGTGCCGAGTACCGAACGCGGGGTATCGGGGTCCATAGAGAGGGATCACAACCCTTACTCCGACATGGGAACCCCCAAGCGCCATCTTCTCCATGTGCTTGAAGCCCCGACAGTCGGGATGATATTTTCTCCTACCTACTGCACCTCACTCCAGAATCTTTTACTCGTACAAACCATGGTACCTAGAGGTACCTACCCCGCTGCAGCCTACCAGGTAGCAGTCTGAGGGTGTTAATTGGAATTCCTCATCCAGAGTGAATTTTCGGTTAACATTTTGGCGCCGTCTGTGGGGAGTTCACTAGACCAACGTGGCTTCCTTGTCTCTACATGAGTGTATGTTTCTCTATCTCTTACATATTGTCACTTTACGTGTGATTTAATGCATTCCACTGCTATATTCACTACATGTTTATACCATGATGCTATGATGCCATGATACCTTGTTTCACCCTACTAGTTCCTTTATTACTAGTATTATTTTATAAAAAAATTGCAGAATCATGTGAACTATATCAACACCTGTTATAATCGGTTGATATTTCGCCTTATATATGTTGCTACTTGAATACGTTGAACATGCGGAGTGCATCTCGATGTAGCTCTATGAGATCTAACTAATCTATTGCCGTGCAAGCTTATTTATTCGTGGCATATTATTCATGCGGTTTACCCTTTCTCCATATTTGTATGTACTGCATGTGCACCACTAGTGGTGCTCACTTTGTCATCTGACAACTTTTGTTTGATGTGGAGCGAATATAACGTGTGGGACTCCTAGTGGAGCCGGCCTACTATGCTGCCCTTATGAAACAGACCCGCTCCGGTACATCTAGAGCCCCTATGCGGTAGAGTTGTACCTCTCCTGCTTCTTTACAGAAGATTTGCTCCGGTACCGATAGAGCTCTTATCCAACAGATCTACCAGACTAGCACTTCTACATACGGATCCCCTCATGACACAGGATTCACTCTTCCAAAGCTCCTAGTTCTCAGCTATTCAAGTCCTAGAAGAAAATTGGAAGCAATTTGGAAGATTTTCGATCAAGCCTGAGAAAACAGCATCTGCTAATGGGTCAACTTCAAGAATTAAACTGTATCATCTCCAAAGGAACGGGATTTTGTGCCTTATATGGTTGGAAAGATACGGAGATTAGCTTTCCATAGAATTTTACGGTTTGTGATTTCGAGTTTTCTTGAAGGAGTTATGACCATTTTACTACTCAAAGGTTAGCCAGAATTTCTATGCGGGCAGCATTTGCTGATGGGTCAACTTCAAAAATTAAACTGTATCAACTCCGAAGGAACAGGATTTCATGCCTTATACGGTTGGAAAGATACGGAGATTAGCTTTCCACAGAATTTTACGGTTTGTGATTTCGAGTTTTCTTGAAGGAGTTATGACTATTTTATTGCCCAAAGGTCAGCGATTTCGAGTTTTCTTGAAGGAGTTATGACTATTTTATTGCCCAAAGGTCAGCCCAGAATTTCTACGCAGTATTTGGGAAACAAAGCATTGCGGGCTACCTATTTGGGAATGAAGGAGCAGCACGACCGGTAGAAGACCAACATCATGTAGGAGGCTCCTCACTTTTGCATTGGGCCCTTCAACGCCCAAGTAAGCCTCCTAGGTTCCAATTCGTCCGAGTGGAGTCCAGAGCCTCATTTCAGCCGCTGGGTACTTCTTGATGCCCTAGCAAGCCTCTGGACTAGCATTATGTAGGAGGCTCCTCACTTTTGTACCGGGCCCTTCAACGCCCAAGTGAGCCTCCTAGGTTCCAGTTCGTCCGAGTGGAGTCCAGAGCCTCATTTCAGCCGCTGGGTACTTCTTGATGCCCTAGCAAGCCTCTGGACTAGCATCATGTAGGAGGCTCCTCACTTTTGTACCGGACCCTTCAACGCCCAAGTGTCTTCCTAGGTTCCAGTTCGTCCGAGTGGAGTCCAGAGCCTCATTTCAGCCGCTAGGTACTTCTTGATGCCCTAGCAAGCCTCTGGACTAGCATCATGTAGGAGGCTCCTCACTTTTGTACCGGGCCCTTCAACGCCCAAGTAAGCCTCCTAGGTTCCAGTTTGTCCGAGTGGAGTCCAAGGCCTCATTTCAGCCGCTGGGTACTTCTTGATGCCCTAACAAGCCTCTGGACTAGCATCATGCAGGAGGCTCCTCACTTTTGTACCGGGCCCTTCAACGCCCAAGTGAGCCTCCTAAGTTCCGGTTCGTTCCAAGGGATTCTCTAGCCCCATTATGATTGTTGGAAACTCTTGCCTACCTCGAGCAGGCCCCCTCTAAACTGGCCGTGGTACTTGGGGACTGAAAGCTCACTATTCTCTCTCACGAGCCCAAGGGAGCTACGATGACCCCTATATTCATAAATCTGATCGGGTCACCAATCTAAGATTAAAGCGCCTCAAGACCAGGAAAGCTACATAGTACTCCTGATGCCCTAGACCAGGTTAAACCATCTAGGAGGATCTCCATTACTGAGTCAAGACCAGGAGAGCCACATAGCATTCCTGATGCCTTGGACGGGGCCAACCCCGCCAAGAGGATCTCCATTGTTAAAGCGCCTAAATACCAGGAAAGCTACATAGCACTCCTGATGCCTTGGACGGGGCCAACCCCGCCAAGAGGATCTCCATTGTTAAAGCGCCTCAAGACCAGGAAATAGCCTAAGGGCGCTCCTGCTGCCTCGGTCGGGGAATACCCTTCTCTGAGAAGCCTGGTGCTAAAGTGGCCTTAGTTGCCTACTAGGACAGCCTTGGTCGGGGAATACCCTCCTCCGAGAAGCCTGGTGCTAAAGTGGCCTTAGTTGCCTACCAGGACAGATTACAGTAAGAATCGGGCTGCCTCCGGGTACCTGGTTCCTTACTTCGCCTCGAGACCAGAGGAAAGCTACATAGTACTCCTGATGCCCTAGACCAGGTTAAACCATCTAGGAGGATCTCCATTACTGAGTCAAGACCAGGAGAGCCACATAGCATTCCTGATGCCTTGGACGGGGCCAACCCCGCCAAGAGGATCTACATTGTTAAAGCGCCAAAATACCAGGAAAGCTACATAGCACTCCTGATGCCTTGGACGGGGCTGTAGGGAAAAATACCATAAAAGTACCCGCAGCGGAAGCGAGACTAAAAAATAGTTTAGTGGCTTTTAAAATTTTTCCAATTATGAACCTTAAACCCTTTTGATTAATTAAATATATATAACAAAGTAATAAAAATTTAATTCCTCTTGTCGCGTGATCCGATTGACTTGCGTCGATGGTAATCCGCAAGATCTTCAATCCTAGCACGAACGTGGATCACCTAGGAGCGTGGTCTCCCTTTCTTTGAATTGCAAACCTGTGATTGGATTCAACAAACTTTTCTTGATCCGTTAGTCCCAAAAACAATCTAAAAGAACCTAAGATTATTCCGGTCACTTTTGAGTTCTCAATCTAATGATCGAACTCGCGTGAACCTTGATCGATATAGTATTCACAAGCTTATTGATGAATAAGCAACTAGAATACAATCAAAGAATAATCTATGTTCTTTATGTTTTTCGTAGAATAATAGATTTCTAACTTTGAGTTTAGAAGAAGAAGAAGAAAATAATTTTCTGCACCAATAATGCTTAGTGGCCGAAAATTCTCTTCTTCACTTTTAAGGGTGGCCGAATTCCTTCTACAAAACCAATTAGGGTTGCCGCAATTATTACTCCTAAAATATTGGAGATTTAGTTGCACCCTAATTCCTATTTTGTTTAAGATTTCCAAACCCTAATCAAACTCAATAATCTTTTATTCCTTATTTGACTAAAATAAAAAGACTTCCTATTTGATTAAATAAATAAAATTAATTATTTATTTCCTTGTCAAACAAGTCTTTCTATTTAATTATACTATTAGCAATAGTATACAAATAGGAATCATATTTCCTGTTTAGAAAAGATTTGTTACTTTAATTAAACAATTAATTAATTAATTAATTAATTCTTATTTAATTAAATAATGAAAACAAAATAATATTTTAGGTTAATAACCTTGTTGCCGCCCCATATATATATATTGGGCCCAAATATTATTTTCTCATTTCATTTAATCCTTTGGACTTTAAATAAAAAGCCCACATGTGAACTAGACCCATTCTTACTAAAAGAAACAAGCCCACATGTTATTCATTAATATATAAATATAATTGTGCAGCCCATTACCTAAATAATGTGCAAATTATATTCTTAATATATTAAATTGCAATTCTAGATGGACCCCAAATTGGTCCGGTAGAATATATCAAGTGATCCATGCAAGTCCGTGTGGATTGGGGATCTTGGCGGGCTATCTAAATTTAAGCTCCAATAGACATAACCTAATCACAATCAACAAATGATTCACTTAGGTCCGATCCATTAATTTTAGCTCATTCCACTAAAGAGCTAAAATTGAACTCTTAAATAAAGACAGAAAAGGAAGATGCTTCCTCATTCATACCCTAGACAATCATATTGGAGATAGTGTATCCTCGTGATTAATATCAGTAATCGCAAAGAGTTCATAGACCGCCTATAACTCTCCAAGTTACCATATTTACTCATATGACCACGTTTTGAACTTGGATATTTTGACTTGTCTAGAAGCCATGTTTTAAATAGCCACTATCGAAAACTCAACGTTGAGATTTAATATCCAATTACCTCAAAACATCCATATGATGATATTATACTCTCATTTAATAATTGGAGCCACGATGTCCATATCTATAAATGAAGTCCTCTATCGATTAACAAATGAATATCACCAAACTATCGAGGATAGACTATGCGATATAATCGTACTCATTGATAGCTCAAATGATATCACCTGCAACCATAAGTCCATCATTTATCTCAGGATTAAGATAGACTCTCCGATTGTCCTGATAATGAAATTACTTTTATCTACTGACGGTTATAGATAAAGTATTTCATTGTGATCCAGTTCAATGCACCCAGTGCACTAGATCCTTTTGCTCGAAGACACTCCGATGATTTTAGACTCATCATATCTCATTTGATCCCACTCAAATGCTAGCAAAAGAATTCTACAACTTTAACAAGATAAAGGTGCCCAACCTTTAACTTAAGTTGTGAACGATATTCAAGACTAACTAAAGAATTGTGTCTACCACATACATATCCAGATGTATGAACAATTCTTCTTTTCTCATAGTCTTTAGACCTTATGATTATTTACTTTAACAATTATTAAACTATAAATGCTATAAGATTTGTTTAAACCAGAAATCACTTTATTAATATGAATAAGATTGTTAATTACACTATTACACTCTTGCTATTGAGCATAATCCTAACAATCTCCCACTTGCGCTATAGCAAATGTGTCATATCTCTCAAGCCCATATTCTCTAGGTGCCCATCGAAACTCTTCTGAGGTAGAGCCATTGTGAAGGGATCTGCTAGATTTTCCGCTGACGCGATTTTGGTAATCGTCACGTCACCTCTTTGAACAATCTCCCTTAAAAGATGATATTTTCTTTCAATGTGTTTACCTCTCTTGTGACTTCTTGGTTCTTTCGAATTAGCCACTGCTCCACTGTTGTCACAGTAGATAGTGATCTGCTTATTCGCACTAGGAACCACTTCCAAGTCAATCAAGAATTGGCGGAGCCAAACAGCCTCTTTGGCAGCCTCGCATGCAGCAACATACTCAGCTTCCATGGTGGAATCAGCAATACAAGATTGTTTGATACTCCTCCATATGACTGCTCCTCCTCCAATAGTAAACACAACCCCTAATGTGGATTTTCTGGAGTCAGAATCTGATTGAAAATCAGAATCTGTATACCCAACGGGAATCAAATCCCCTCCAGAGTATACAAGCATATTATCTCTCGTTCTTTTTAGATACTTGAAAATATGCTTGACTGCCGTCCAGTGATCAGGACCAGGTTTCGATTGAAACCTGCTAACTATGCCAACAGCAAAACAAATATCTGGTCTAGTGCAGAGCATTGCATACATGAGACTTCCAACTGCCGAGGCATATGGAACTCTACTCATGAATTGCTCTTCATGCTCATTCTTAGGAACTTGTTCCTTAGAAAGCTTGATTCCATGTCTGAAAGGTAACATACCTTTCTTGGAATCCTGCATGGAAAACCTAGACAAGATTTTGTCTATGTATGAAGCTTGGGATAATGCAATCGTTCTATTCTTTCTATCCCTTATAACTTGGATACCTAGAATAAAACTTGCTTCTCCTAAGTCCTTCATATCAAATTGTTTTGCTAACCATTCTTTTACCGATGTCAATACACCTACATCGTTTCCGATGAGTAGTATATCATCAACATAAAGAATCAGGAAAACCAACTTGTCGCCCTTAATCCTTTTGTATACACAAGGTTCGTCAAGATTCTGAATAAATCCAAAACCTTTGACAGCTTGATCGAACCTTATGTTCCAGGATCTGGATGCTTGCTTTAATCCATATATGGATTTCTGCAACTTGCATACCTTTTCCATTTGGCCCTTTTCAATGAATCCCTCTGGTTGCATCATGTAGATGCTCTCGTCAAGACTTCCATTAAGGAAAGCTGTCTTGATGTCCATTTGCCAAATCTCTAGATCTAAAGATGCTGCAATGGATAAGAGTATCCTAATGGATTTAAGCATGGCCACAGGAGAGAAGGTTTCCTCGTAATCGATACCTTCTTTCTGTGTATACCCTTTAGCTACCAATCTAACTTTAAAGGTTTCCACCTTTCCATCCATACCTCTTTTCCTCTTGTATACCCACTTGCACCCAATGGGTTTTATCCCTTTAGGCAAGTCTACAAGGGACCAGACTTTGTTATTGAACATAGATTCAATCTCAGATTGCATTGCCTTTTGCCAATGGCGACTATCAACATCCTCCATAGCTTCCTTGTACGTATAGGGATCATCGTCGTCCGGGAGATTCTCTACAGATTCTCCCAGACCGATGTATCTTTCGGGTTGTGTTCTAACCCTCCCACTACGACGAGGAATGGTAGGTTGTTGACCTTGTGTTGGATCGGAACTTACAATTGGGTTAGGTTGTGTAACCTCTCGTGGAATTGTATCTCCTGACATCTCATTCAGGACAATTCTACTTTTAGGCACAAAATCATTCATATAGTCCTTATCCAGAAATTTAGCATTTGTCGAAACAAATACTTTAAGATCTGAAGGACTATAAAAATAATATCCTTTAGTTTCTTTCGGATACCCTACAAATATACATGTTTCTGAACGGGACTTCATCTTTTCTGTCTTTCCTCTTAACACGTGCGCAGGACATCCAAATATCCTTAAGTGTTGTAAACTAGGCTTGCGCCCAGTCCACAACTCATGCAATGTTTTAGGAACAGACTTAGATGGTACACGGTTTAGAATGTATATTGCAGTTTGTAAAGCATATCCCCAGAAAGAAATAGGAAGCGTTGAATAACTCAACATCGACCTAACCATATCCAAAAGAGTTCTATTCCTCCTTTCTGCTACCCCATTTTGTTGAGGTGTACCAGGTGCAGAAAACTGAGAAACTATCCCATTATCAATAAGATATTGCTGAAACTCACCAGATAGATATTCTCCACCACGATCAGATCTCAAGATTTTAATGTGTTTCTCAAGCTGATTTTCCACTTCAGCTTTAAATGCTTTGAACATGTCAAAAGCATCCGACTTATGTCGCATGAGATACACATATCCAAATCTTGAGTAATCATCTGTGAAAGTGATGAAGTACTCATATCCACCTCTAGCTTGAATGCTCATAGGTCCACATACATCAGTGTGTATCAATCCTAAACATTCAGAGGCTCTGGCACCTTTGGCAGAGAACGTCCTTTTGGTCATTTTACCTTCCAAACAAGATTCACAAGTTGGTAGATCATCAACCTTTAAGTCACTCAAAGGTCCGTCACTTACCAATCTTTTAATCCTATTAAGGTTAATATGACCTAAGCATAAATGCCAAAGGTAGGTTTCATCTTTTGATAATTTAACTCTTTTATGATCAAGTTCCGTTATTTCTGTGTCTAATGAGTGAGAGATATTTCTATGCAAAAAGTATAGACCGTTTTCCAATGTACCTTTGCAAATAATTTTGTCATTCTTACTAATAATAAAAACTTTATTAAAAGTAACCGAATATCCAAATTTATTCAAACAAGAAACTGAAATTAAATTCCTCTTGAATTGAGGTACATAATAAACGTCTATTAAATCTAAATGCCTTCTAGAATCCAATAACTCTAATATCTCCCACTGCACTTGCAGACACTAACGTTCCGTTGCCCATGCACAAATTGATTTCATTCTTATTTAGCCTTCTCCTTTCTTGAAACCCCCGTAAGGAATAACAAACATGATTAGTGGCTCCAGAGTCTATGATCCAAGAATCTGTAGAATCTACCAGAAAAACATGTTTCAAGATAATTCATATTACCTTGTTCCTTCTTATTTTGAGACTTTGGAAAATTACTTTTCCAATGTCTCTTTTCACCACAAAAGAAGCACTTCCTTTTGATCTTGGTTACTTTCTTGGTAAGCCCAAGTTGCTTTTTCTTCTATTATTCCTAGACCTTCTGACAGGTCTTAATAGTAGCAACTTTACCAACCATATGAATCTCTTCTAGAGACATCATCATATCAACAGCAGACCCTATTCGTTCATGCTGCTGTTGCAACACGTCGGAGATGGTAGCCATTTGGCCATCTCATTAGAGGTCTTCCACTGCTCATACTCGTCTCAATGCATTAGATTCATTAGTAAGAGCAGGTGGTTTAGGAGTAGTTAGAACAAAATTTATATTTTTCCAGCTTGCAGCAACAACCCAATTTTCCTTTTCCATGTGACATAGTTATTACCGGTTAAAGTTTTATCTTTCAGAATGTTCATAAATGATGGGGTCATGATTTCTTAATTAAACAAAAATTAATATAAGTAAATAATCATTATAAAGCACTTTTAAATATTTATCTTGAATTAAATGAATAACTCAATCATAAAAATTCAACGGTGATCTAACACCCATAAATGTTACGCCTCCTTTGAGAGTTCGCACCATTTACTAGTTAGACTAGGTCCCACCTAATTGTTAACATAACAACCAGCGTTTTCAATTTTAGCCTTGCAATTTTACTGACAAGAACTCTTTGGAGGATATCAATAAAATTACATTGAGTGTGTCACCAAGATATCGACCCTCAATTTTCTCTAACGAAAATCCCTCCTTTGGGAGTAGATCTCGTTGAGTCCATTGTCTAGTCTATCCTTGTAAGGAAGTATATTGCTTAATTCCATTTATGGATGTCCCTTTGGGGAATTACCATAAAATAATTAAGCTCAACTAATCTTGGAAGCCATAAGTGTTACAAAAACACCTTCTCCCACTCAATTATTTAGGCGTGTGATTAAATCCCATAGAATGATTTACCAAGTTATCTAGATGCCAATTTAGATACCTAAATCATTCAATGCATGTTCATACCAAAAGAGATATATGAGTGGCACTCCTATTCTATATGTCATGTTATCATACAACAACAAATATTGTAATATTTAAGCATAAATTAAATAGCAACAATTTTGGCCCATCCTAGAAAAACAAGTAAATTACAATGAATTTGGAATACAAGATCTTCAAGTGGCCCATCACCATAAGCCCATCCTTCGGCCTCCCTCCTCAAGACTTCACGGCCCACCACCTCTCAAAGGGGCTGCCATGCGCAGCCCATAAGGCTTTGTATGGCTGCCATGCGCAGCCCACCAAGCTTTGGGCTTGCCTTGTGCGGCCCAATCCACTCCTAGGGTGCGCACGGTGCTCGTTCTCGGTTCCGGTTGCTTCACGTCTTCTATTCTTCGATATAGGACGTGTTACAATTTAATTTAAACAAAATAAAATACTGCAGAAATTTTTTTTTTTTTTTTTTTTTTTTTTAATCACAGCAGTAAAATACTGCACAAAAAAATACTGCAGAAAAATACTGCACTTAAATTTTTTAATACAATAAAAAAAAACTGCAGCTTATTTAATACATAAAAAAAATACAACAACTACCAAGAAGGAATTATGGCGATGATAGACCACCCTTCTTGTTACAATTCCGAAAACAAAAATACATTAAAAATCTAGAGCCAAAATCGAGCAATAACAATCCACATAAAAAAAAACATATATTAATCCATACATCACATGTAATAATATATGCGAATACCTAGAGTGCCTTCTCTTTCTAAACATGCATAATCACAATAAAAAGAAATCGATCCACGTATATATACGTTTAATTAATTAAAAGGGTTCAACCAAGGCTCTGATACCAATTGTAGGGAAAAATACCATAAAAGTACCCGCAGCGGAAGCGAGACTAAAAAATAGTTTAGTGGCTTTTAAAATTTTTCCAATTATGAACCTTAAACCCTTTTGATTAATTAAATATATATAACAAGGTAATAAAAATTTAATACCTCTTGTCGCGTGATCCGATTGACTTGCGTCGATGGTAATCCGCAAGATCTTCAATCCTAGCACGAACGTGGATCACCTAGGAGCGTGGTCTCCCTTTCTTTGAATTGCAAACCTGTGATTGGATTCAACAAACTTTTCTTGATCCGTTAGTCCCAAAAACAATCTAAAAGAACCTAAGATTATTCCGGTCACTTTTGAGTTCTCAATCTAATGATCGAAACTCGCGTGAACCTTGATCGATATAGTATTCACAAGCTTATTGATGAATAAGCAACTAGAATACAATCAAAGAATAATCTATGTTCTTTATGTTTTTCGTAGAATAATAGATTTCTAACTTTGAGTTTAGAAGAAGAAGAAGAAAATAATTTTCTGCACCAATAATGCTTAGTGGCCGAAAATTCTCTTCTTCACTTTTAAGGGTGGCCGAATTCCTTCTACAAAACCAATTAGGGTTGCCGCAATTATTACTCCTAAAATATTGGAGATTTAGTTGCACCCTAATTCCTATTTTGTTTAAGATTTCCAAACCCTAATCAAACTCAATAATCTTTTATTCCTTATTTGACTAAAATAAAAAGACTTCCTATTTGATTAAATAAATAAAATTAATTATTTATTTCCTTGTCAAACAAGTCTTTCTATTTAATTATACTATTAGCAATAGTATACAAATAGGAATCATATTTCCTGTTTAGAAAAGATTTGTTACTTTAATTAAACAATTAATTAATTAATTAATTAATTCTTATTTAATTAAATAATGAAAACAAAATAATATTTTAGGTTAATAACCTTGTTGCCGCCCCATATATATATATTGGGCCCAAATATTATTTTCTCATTTCATTTAATCCTTTGGACTTTAAATAAAAAGCCCACATGTGAACTAGACCCATTCTTACTAAAAGAAACAAGCCCACATGTTATTCATTAATATATAAATATAATTGTGCAGCCCATTACCTAAATAATGTGCAAATTATATTCTTAATATATTAAATTGCAATTCTAGATGGACCCCAAATTGGTCCGGTAGAATATATCAAGTGATCCATGCAAGTCCGTGTGGATTGGGGATCTTGGCGGGCTATCTAAATTTAAGCTCCAATAGACATAACCTAATCACAATCAACAAATGATTCACTTAGGTCCGATCCATTAATTTTAGCTCATTCCACTAAAGAGCTAAAATTGAACTCTTAAATAAAGACAGAAAAGGAAGATGCTTCCTCATTCATACCCTAGACAATCATATTGGAGATAGTGTATCCTCGTGATTAATATCAGTAATCGCCAAGAGTTCATAGACCGCCTATAACTCTCCAAGTTACCATATTTACTCATATGACCACGTTTTGAACTTGGATATTTTGACTTGTCCAGAAGCCATGTTTTCAATAGCCACTATCGAAAACTCAACGTTGAGATTTAATATCCAATTACCTCAAAACATCCATATGATGATATTATACTCTCATTTAATAAATAGAGCCACGATGTCCATATCTATAAATGAAGTCCTCTATCGATTAACAAATGAATATCACCAAACTATCGAGGATAGACTATGCGATATAATCGTACTCATTGATAGCTCAAATGATATCACCTGCAACCATAAGTCCATCATTTATCTCAGGATTAAGATAGACTCTCCGATTGTCCTGATAATGAAATTACTTTTATCTACTGACGGTTATAGATAAAGTATTTCATTGTGATCCTGTTCAATGCACCCAGTGCACTAGATCCTTTTGCTCGAAGACACTCCGATGATTTTAGACTCATCATATCTCATTTGATCCCACTCAAATGCTAGCAAAAGAATTCTACAACTTTAACAAGATAAAGGTGCCCAACCTTTAACTTAAGTTGTGAACGATATTCAAGACTAACTAAAGAATTGTGTCTACCACATACATATCCAGATGTATGAACAATTCTTCTTTTCTCATAGTCTTTAGACCTTATGATTATTTACTTTAACAATTATTAAACTATAAATGCTATAAGATTTGTTTAAACCAGAAATCACTTTATTAATATGAATAAGATTGTTAATTACACTATTACACTCTTGCTATTGAGCATAATCCTAACAGGGGCCAACCCCGCCAAGAGGATCTCCATTGTTAAAGCGCCTCAAGACCAGGAAATAGCCTAAGGGCGCTCCTGCTGCCTCGGTCGGGGAATACCCTCCTCTGAGAAGCCTGGTGCTAAAGTGGCCTTAGTTGCCTACCAGGACAGCCTTGGTCGGGGAATACCCTCCTCCGAGAAGCCTGGTGCTAAAGTGGCCTTAGTTGCCTACCAGGACAGATTACAGTAAGAATCGGGCTGCCTCCGGGTACCTGGTTCCTTACTTCGCCTCGAGACCAGAGGAAAGCTACATAGTACTCCTGATGCCCTAGACCAGGTTAAACCATCTAGGAGGATCTCCATTACTGAGTCAAGACCATGAGAGCCACAAAGCATTCCTGATGCCTTGGACGGGGCCAACCCCGCCAAGAGGATCTCTATTGTTAAAGCGCCTAAATACCAGGAAAGCTACATAGCACTCCTGATGCCTTGGACGGGGCCAACCCCGCCAAGAGGATCTCCATTGTTAAAGCGCCTCAAGACCAGGAAATAGCCTAAGGGCGCTCCTGCTGCCTCGGTCGGGGAATACCCTCCTCTGAGAAGCCTGGTGCTAAAGTGGCCTTAGTTGCCTACCAGGACAGCCTTGGTCGGGGAATACCCTCCTCCGAGAAGCCTGGTGCTAAAGTGGCCTTAGTTGCCTACCAGGACAGATTACAGTAAGAATCGGGCTGCCTCCGGGTACCTGGTTCCTTACTTCGCCTCGAGACCAGAGGAAAGCTACATAGTACTCCTGATGCCCTAGACCAGGTTAAACCATCTAGGAGGATCTCCATTACTGAGTCAAGACCATGAGAGCCACAAAGCATTCCTGATGCCTTGGACGGGGCCAACCCCGCCAAGAGGATCTCTATTGTTAAAGCGCCTAAATACCAGGAAAGCTACATAGCACTCCTGATGCCTTGGACGGGGCCAACCCCGCCAAGAGGATCTCCATTGTTAAAGCGCCTCAAGACCAGGAAATAGCCTAAGGGCGCTCCTGCTGCCTCGGTCGGGGAATACCCTCCTCTGAGAAGCCTGGTGCTAAAGTGGCCTTAGTTGCCTACCAGGACAGCCTTGGTCGGGGAATACCCTCCTCCGAGAAGCCTGGTGCTAAAGTGGCCTTAGTTGCCTACCAGGACAGATTACAGTAAGAATCGGGCTGCCTCCGGGTACCTGGTTCCTTACTTCGCCTTGAGACCAGGGAAAAGCTACATAGCACTCCTGATGCCTTGGACGGGGCCAACCCCGCCAAGAGGATATCCATTGTTAAAGCGCCTCAAGACCAGGAAATAGCCTAAGGACGCTCCTGCTGCCTCGGTCGGGGAATACCCTCCTCTGAGAAGCCTGGTGCTAAAGTGGCCTTAGTTGCCTACCAGGACAGATTACAGTAAGAATCGGGCTGCCTCCTGGTTCCTTACTTCACCTCGAGACCAGGAAATAGCCTCATAGCACTCTTGATGCCCTGGACCGGGTTGACCCCTCCAGGTGGATCTCCATTACTGAATCGCCCCGAGACCAGGAAATAGCCTTATGGAGCTCCTGCTGCCTTGGTCGGGAAATACCCTCCTCCAAGAAGCCTGGTGTTAAAGTGGCCTTAGTTGCCTACCAGGACAGACTTACAGTAGGATCGGAATGAGTAAAGTAATGGCTACCAACAAAGAAGGATGAGTAAAATTCTTCAAGTATTACATATCCTGACTCCAACCCCAACTGCGTACCGGTGTTCAAGTCAGGGGGGACTTCTGTTAACCGCCTTTTTTGGCAGGGGTCCAAGGAAGAATTTTCCATCCTTGCCAAGTAGAGGGATGCCGCGAGAAGCATCTAGCTACCTCTGAAAGGAACCAAGATCAACACACCCACCTATTTATTGTGGTCTAGATAGCCCAGTAGAAGGATGCCGCACCCACAGGACCACGCGGGACCCCGCTGGACCCCGCAGATCTCGCAGTACCCCGCGGATCCCGCAGGACCCCGCAGATCCCGCAGTACCCCGCAGGACCCCGCAGATCCCGCTGGACCCCGCAGATCCCGCAGTACCCCGCAGGACCCCGCAGATCCCACAGTACCCCGCGGATCCCGCTGGACCCCGCAGGACCCCGCTGGACCCCGCTGATCCCACAGTACCCCGCGGACCCCGCCGGACCCCACTGGACCCCGTGGTACCCCGTAGTACCCCGTACCCTGTGACTAGTCCTCCAAACTCCTCCCGACCACCTAGCATACAAGACATCAATAGAGGAGATCGTAAATACCAAGGAAGAGCTAGACCATGCCAAGAGTTTAAGTAAACAAGGAAATTGCCTTGTTTCTCGCCATTCAAGAGTCCTATATTAAAGAGGAGTCAACTCTTTCAGTTCTAAAAGGAATCACTTGATTCTGGGGAATCAATCCCACGATCTTCTCACCTATCAACATGGAAACGCCCCGTAAATTGCTAGGTCATTGGATTGAATTTATGGGAGTGAACAACAAGAAATAAAACCTATATATATGACAAGATTTTCAACGGTGAGGAGGAGATATTTTTTTGGGGCTGGGGGCTAGCTTCTTTCCTTCTCCTCTTATTTTCTATTGATTAGAGAAAAGGGCATATGCCCACCTATGATTGTAAGCTCTCTGGAGCACTTATGTTGTATTATTCTCCTACTTGTGTAAACTCCCCGGAGCACGCCTTATTGATAAATATATAAATGATCTCTTTCCGCCGGATACTACCTAGGGGTTTTTCAGCATATGATCATGCGTGATGCTTTTTCCCCCTAGGCCAGTCCACCTTCTATCAAAAAGACTTGTCATTCTCTCCCTCGTATCTATTTTATTACACATGTATGTAAGTTTATCATTGAAGAGGTCCTATCCCATATCCTACTCGCTTGCTTTCTATCCGAGTCGGGGAATTGCAATTGAGGTCCAGAAAAGAGTACGGGATGTGGGATTCGGGATATGGGGTATGAGGGACGGGATACAGGGTGCCGAGTACCGAACGCGGGGTATCGGGGTCCATAGAGAGGGATCACAACCCTTACTCCGACATGGGAACCCCCAAGCGCCATCTTCTCCATGTGCTTGAAGCCCCGACAGTCGGGATGATATTTTCTCCTACCTACTGCACCTCACTCCAGAATCTTTTACTCGTACAAACCATGGTACCTAGAGGTACCTACCCCGCTGCAGCCTACCGGGTAGCAGTCTGAGGGTGTTAATTGGAATTCCTCATCCAGAGCGAATTTTCGGTTAACAATTGTGATCCAAATCGTACGAGTATTATTGAGGACACAGTTGGTTTGGCTCGTCATTCTTGACCTTGGTCTTCTTCTTGAAGCATCCCCCTTTGAGCTATAACCATTCTTTTGTAGCCTCAAGAACTTCTTGAATCTCTTGACAATTAGTGTCATATCTTCATCCGAGTCATCCTCCTTGTCATGCTTGGAAGTCTTCAAAGCAATATTCTTTTTCTTCTTAGGAGGTGAGGTGGTAGCCATTCTTGACTCATAGGTTAGAAGTCTTCCAATGACTTCACTCAGCTTCATATCCTTGTACTCACTATTCTCTTCTAAAGCCATTACATTGGACTTAATCTTTCAAGGAGAGATCTCATAATTTTCTACATGATCCTCCTATCCGAATAAGGGTCACCAAGTTAATGACTTTGGTTAACTATGTCCATCAACTTAACCTCGAAGTCGTTTAAGCACTCTTTCTCCTCCATTCTAAGCGTCTCGAATTGAGTTTGGAGGACTTGGAGCTTCGAGTCCTTAACCACTTTGGTTCCCTCATATGCCTTCTCTAGGATGTCCCATACCTCATTGGCGATCCTAGTGTTTTGAATCAGTTTGTACTAATTTTTGTCCATGGCATATAGGATGACATGTATCACCTTCCTATTCCACTTCGATGCCTCAAACTCTTGCGCATTCCATTGAGCCTTCGGTTTGCGCACATCCTCTCCTCCACCCGTAGGAGTCATCATTGGTGGAACGTAACCATCTTCAACCACCATCCAAGCACGGTCATGGATTTGACATATCTATGACTCCATCTTAGCTTTCCAACAGGCATAATTTGTCCCGGTGAGTAGGAGCGGCCTCGTGCTAGAAGCACCCTCGTTTCCTTCATCGTTTCCACTTATAGTGTTTATAAATGAATGAAATGAATGCAAATGTATGAATGACCAAAAATCACACAAAATGCACAACATACCAAAATGAGCAAAGGATCACCTAAGTATATCTAGGAACCCGCTCTGATACCAATTGAAACTAATTATTCCGGTGTGTTCTAATATTATATCTAGAGGGGGTGAATAGATTTTAATCCGGAATTTACCAAATTTTCGCGATTAGTCAATTTTACGAAAATAACCCAAATCTAGTCAGTATAATAAATCAAGTGTAAAGTGCGTAAATTAAATAACACTTGATTTTTACGTGGAATCCTTCAACAAGAAAAAACCACAGGCTAGTATGTGCGCCACACACGATCCTCAAATCCACTATTTGTAATGATATTTACAACCTAGGTTGACCTCAACCATTCTCGGTTTATAACCCACCACTACTACCCAGCGGGCCTTTAATAGCAAATCTAGACCAATTTGCTTACGGACTAAGCCACCTTAGCCACAAGACTTAATTCTCACTAAAGAGATCAACAACCTTGTGTGAATATGATAATATTCAAATTTGAAATTAATGCTAGGTTACACTAAATGCTTATCTAGGATTATATGATGACAATTAAATCAATCCTAGATATCAATTGCTATATGTCATGGCATACAACATAGCTATCAAAGATTAAGCAATCCTAATAATAGCTATCAAAATACAACTCTCAAACAATCAACACAATAATCTCAATCTTGTAACTAGAATATGTTCTAATGGCATACAAGTGATAAATGAGATTGCTTGTTAAGAAAGACACAAAATATGTAAGATATTAGTGAATAACTTACCAAGCAAAATGTGTTGAACAAGACCCATGCATAGATGGCACCTAGATGATCATGGATGATGCTAAATGATGTTTGCTACACATGGATAAGTGTTTGAGTAATCAAAGGTGAGTTCTTTGTGATTTTTTTTTTCACTTTGGAAAAATGCTACGTCAAAAATATGTTTTTGTAAATTCGTCAAAGTTTGATTGGCTTATTTCGGTGACAAACCACAATTAGGGTTTGAAATGTAAGGGTAGCTTAGATGATTGGTGATCATGCTCAAAGGCCCTCTCAAGACTTCAAGAGGATAAGCACTCCAAAGGTATATCTCTTGTGCTTACTTTTTATTGAAAAGACTTAGTTGCACACACACACACTTGCCATGCTTGCATATATGCTCATTGTTCTTGTGTGCATTCTCTTCACATGTCACATTTCACACTTGCACTTTGTTGTTGTATGTTGTTGTGTGTTAGTGTGTCTAGTAATTCGTTTCTCAAACATTGTTCGGAAACGTCCACGCATGCACGATGGTGTGCTTGGTTTGGCGCGATGATTGCTTTCGGAGAATGTCCTTGGCTTCTCCTTTGGTTTCACCACTTTTGGTGAAAAGGCGATTGTGATAAGTGGCCTGGCCACCGAATGAAACCACTGTTTGATTCCATAATCCTCTAAAGTGAATATGCAGTTATGATCGGCAACCATGACTACCGTTCGAAACCGCCGTTCATACCTGATTGATTTTATGAAACCGCCATTTATCCCATGTTCCTTTTGGGCTCAATTCAGCGGTTGGTGGCCGCCGAATGAAACCGTTGTTGTTCCCCTATTCTCTCGGGACTCAATTCGATGGTTTAATCGGCATTCGATGGCTGCCGAATGAAACCGTCGATTGGCGCGTTTCAGGGGCAAACTTGTCTTTTCACCAAGCTTTTTTATTGGCCTATATAAATACACCATTATGTCATTCTCTGAATGGACACTCCTTACATTCTTTGACCATTAAGAACCCTAAACTTGAAAGAGAGATTTTTGAGAGAAAAAGCAATCAAGATTGCTCACTTATTTACTCAAAATCATTCCCACATGCATCCAAGTTCATCTAGCATCATCTAGGATCATCTAGAGTGCATCCATGCATGGGTCTTCTTCAAGACACATGTTATGGTAAGCTGTACATTAATTTCATCAAATCTTAATGTTTTTACTTAGCTATTTATCTCATTTGTTACTTGTATGTTCTTAGATTAATATCTAATTACAAGATTGAGATTATGTGTTGAATGTTTGAGTGTTGTATTTTGATAACTATACCTAGGATTGATTTATCTTATATAGCTATGCTTTATTCCATGACATATATTTATTGATATCTAGGATTGATTTAATTGTTATCTTATAATCCTAGATAAACATTTAGTGTAACCTAGCATTTGTTAGGATTATGCTCAATAGCAAGAGTGTAATATTGTAATTAACAATCTTTTTCATATTAATAAAGTGATTTCTGGTTTAAACAAATCTTATAGCATTTATAGTTTAATATTATAATTGTCGAAGTAAATAATCATAAGGTCTAAAGACTATGAGAAAAGAAGAATTGTTCGTACATCTGGATATGTATGTGGTAGACACAATTCTTTAGTTAGTCTTGAATATTGTTCACAACTTAAGTTAAAGGTTGGGCACCTTTATCTTGTTAAAGTTGTAGAATTCTTTTGCTAGCATTTGAGTGGGATCAAATGAGATATGATGAGTCTAAAATCATCGGAGTGTCTTCGAGCAAAAGAATCTAGTGCACTGGGTGCATTGAACTGGATCACAATGAAATACTTTATCTATAACCGTCAGTAGATAAAAGTCTTTTCATTATCAGGACAATCGGAAAGTCTATCTTAATCCTGAGATAAATGATGGACTTATGGTTGCAAGTGATATCATTTGAGTTATCAATGAGTACGATTATATCGCATAGTCTATCCTCGATAGTTTGGTGATATTCATTTGTTAATCGATAGAGGACTTCATTTATAGAAATGGACATCGTGGCTCCATTTATTAAATGAGAGTATAATATCATCATATGGATGTTTTGAGGTAATTGGATATTAAATCTCAACGTTGAGTTTTTGATAGTGTCTATTGAAAACATGGCTTCTGGACAAGTCAAAATATCCAAGTTCAAAACGTGGTCATATGAGTAAATATGGTAACTTGGAGAGTTATAGACGGTCTATGAACTCTTGGCAATTACTGATATTAATCACAAGGATACACTATCTCCAACATGATTGTCTAGGGTATGAATGAGGAACATCTTCCTTTTCTGTCTTTATTTAAGAGTTCAATTTTAGCTCTTTAGTGGAATGAGTTAAAATTAATGGATCGGACCTAAGTGAATCATTTGTTGATTGTGATTAGGTTATGTCTATTGAAGCTTAAATTTAGATAGCCCGCCAAGATCCTCAATCCACACGGACTTGTATGGATCATTTGATATATTCTACCGGACCAATTTATGGGTCCATTTAGAATTGCATTTAATATATTAAGAATATAATTTGCACATTATTTATTTAATGGGCTGCTCAATTATATTAATATATTAATGAAAGGCATGTGGGCTTGTTTCTTTTAGTAAGAATGGGTCTGGTTCACATGTGGGCTTTTTATTTAAAGTCCAATGGATCAAATGAAATAAGAAAATAATATATGGCCCATTTGTATGAGTGGGGCGGCAAGGTGTTTTATTTAACCTAATATATTATTTTTTTTCATTGTTTTAATTAAATAAGAATTAATTGATTTATTAATTAATTGTTTAATTAAGAAACAAATCTTTTCTGATTAGGAAATATGATTCCTAGAGTTATACTATTGGTAGTAGTATACTAAAATTAAAAGACTTGTTTAATAAGAAAATAAATAATTAATTTTATTTATTTAATCAAATAAGAAGCCTTTTTATTTAGTCAAATAAAAGAATAAAATATCTATGAGTTGGATTAGGGTTTGAAGTCTTAAACTAAATGTGAATTAGGGTGCAACACAAACTCCTTTTTTGGCTTGTGATTTGCGGCAACCCTAGTCCATTTTGAGGAAGATTTTCGGCCACCCTAAAAGAAAAAGAGGAAAAAAATTTGGCCACCTATATATTTGTACTTATAGAATTCGGCCACAAGGTGTGAAAAAGTGTGTGGTGCTTGATTCCTTCTTCTTCTTCTTCTCAATTCATAGAAAGGATTATTTTATTCTACTAAAAACATAAAAGAGTGAATAGATTATTCTTTGATGGTACACTAATTGCTTGTTCATCAATAAGCTTATGTGTACAACATCGATTTAGGTGCACGCGAGTTTCGATCATTAGATTGAGAACTCAAAAGTGACCGGAATAATCTTAGTCTTCTTTTGATTGTTTTGTGACTAACAAAAAGAAAAGAAAAGAAAAGTTTGTTTGTCCATTCTCAGGTTTGCAATTCAAAGAAAAAGGGAGACCACACTCCTAGGTGATTCACGTTCGTGCTAGGATTGAAGATCTTGTGGATTACCATCGACGTAAGTCAATCGGATCATGCGACAAAAGGTATTCTTCTTTTGTTGATTATATATATGTTTAATTAATTAAAGGGTTAAGGTTCATAAAAAGGAAAAATTTTTAAAGTTGCTAAATCTATTTTTAGTCTCGCTTTCGCTGCGTGTACTACGGTATTTTTCCCTACAGCATTAAATTGCATTTTGAATATCATGCATATTCACTTAGGTTGATTTATCTCTTCATTGAAAAGTAAATCTTGTGGCTAAGGTTGCTTAGGCCGCAAGCAAATTGGACTAGGTTCACTTTTATAGGAATACGGGTAGTAGTGGTAGGTTAGTGACCGTAAGGTTTGACGTGGTCAACCTAGGTTGTAAACACCATTTCAATTAGTGGATTTGAGGTTCGTGTGTGGCGCACATAACAGCCTATGGTTTTTCCTTGTTGAAGGTTTCCCCATAAAAATCAAGTGTCATTTAATATTCCGCACCCTTACACTTGATTTATTGTTTTAACTAGATTGGGGTATTTTCGTAATATTGACTAATCGTGAAAATTGGTAATAACCGTCTAAAATCTATTCACCCCCCTCTAGATAGTTTTATACACACCTTGTTATATTTGTTTCAGTTTTGAACTCTCTCAAAAAACGACCTAAAGTCAAAGTAGCATATATATATGGTGTCAAAATGATGCTACGTCGTTTTGTTAAGTTTTTTGAAAAATGGCCTTGATCGCTGTTCACTTGCTTTTCGTAGGCCGGGTGTATGGCGGTACACCTGGGAAAATGAAGAACATGTTCTTCAGGATCTGCTCTACACAAGAGCGACAATAGGGCGACCAGGGAGCGGTTACTCTGGGTTTGGTGAGCCACTATTCACCTGCTCTATGTAGGGCGGATGAACAGCGGCTAAACAGAGATGGAAAAAATCCATCAGGTCACCCCGCTGTAGGTAAGGCAAGTGTATAGTGGGTAAGATCTATTTTACTCAAGCCCTTTATAGGCGATGTACGTAAGGCGACCCAACAGCAGGTGTATAGCGCCCATATGCAAACTTTGCATCTTAATGCCTATTATGTAATGGCAAATTAAACAAGCAAGATGCAATCAATTTAAACATGCTTAAAGAGGATTCAAGAACATTAATGCACATACATAAAACACACAACATACAAGAAGTATTGATATGCTTGAGTTTTGTATGTATGCAAGTAAATCTCTTCAATACAATTAAGCACAAGTGTTTTACCTTAAGGTGCTTATCATCTTGAGGTCTTGAAAGGGCCTTTGTTGAGCTTGATCACCAACAATTAAAAGCCTAAGATACCCTTACAACACAAACCCCAATTGTGGTTTGTCACCAAAATACGCCAATCAAACTTGAGGAAATTACAATCTCCCCATTTGGCTATTTCGTGACAAAACCACCACTCACATTGATCCTCACAACAAATTTTAAACTAAAGGTCAACAATGATTTTCTACATTACAAAGAGATGATTAAACGATAAAACTTGAAGTCTTCAATCTCTTGTAGAACAATCAATCCTTCAAAACAAAAAGATTACACTTTCCAAAGTAAGTGTATGTGAGGTGATCAAGTGAAATCAAAACAAGCATTTGCATTTTAAAGAAATTAAGCAACATCATGCAATGTATGTGCAATGCAATACTCCCCCTCAATGGGTTACTCCCCCTCAATTCATAATCTCCCCAATATGCAAATTTGCTACCCTCATTTAGCAATCTCCCTTACCACATACTACTCCCCTTTTTTGTCATGAGATAGGCAAAGGATTTTCCCAACCATGTCACTTGTAGCAAAGAGAGATAGTAGCATACAAGACATTTGCATAGTCATATACAAGCACGTTATGCAAGTGAATTAATTGGAGAGAAACAAGGAGATTTATTTTTATAAAAATGTGTGATTAAGATGTTTTGCATGCAAGACATATTGCATTCAAGTCCAAAAATCAATAGGATTTGGCAAAGCAAATGACAAATGTTTCCTATTGAATTCAAACCAATTTCACCATTTGTCATGAGTAAAGCAAGGATATAGAGTTATCAATCATTCAAATTTAATGAGCAACTATATCTAACTTTATATGCAAAACATGGCATGAGCAACTTTTTGCACCCTATTCGATTTTTCCGGGTATGAAACCCGTATGATAATAGCCATGTTCGACAAATAAAGAAAGAGAGACATTGGATTTTATAATCCTTAGAACGGATACAAGACCCTTTATTCATTTGAGTCTCATTATTGCTTTTTCACACAAGTTTTGCATTTAAGAATATGCAATCATCTATTCATGCTTTTCATTTTTAAGCAAGTCATAAGAATTTCATGCTTTTTCATTTTGAGCATATCACTTGAATTTCATGTTTTTTTTTTTTTTCATTTTGAGCATGTTATTAAAGAATCATCATGTCATGGAGATAATTATAGGTCATTCAATGAGTACTTCCTAAGAAAATCTCCTAGTCCAAAAATGTATGTTTGAACATAAATATGACATGGATTGCAAACAAAGCAATGGTTCACACTTATTGAGTAAAAACATATAAGCATATGAGCAGCCAAGCTACTCAAGCAATTAATAAAGAAGCATAATGTAAATCGAATTTTTTACATATGACAAGTATGCAATTGCTCTCTAAGCTTAAGTTCCCTTATAGGGTCCATTTCCATACTACATCAATCCACAAGACATATCCCAATAGATCTACTAAGTGCATGAAACCTAGTTGCATCTAAGGGTTTAATAAATAAGTCTGCTAGTTGATCATTTGTACCTACATGTTCAAGTACAATGCATTTGTTTTCAACTAGTTCTCTTATGAAATGATCAGATGTCAATATGCTTAGTCCTAGAGTGTTGCACCGGATTCTTAGAAATGTTAATGGCACTCATATTATCACAAAAGAGGGTTAGAGTACCTGGTTGAATTCGTAGTCGACTAGCATTTGCTTCATTTATAGGAGTTGAATGCATCCACTCCCTGCGGTAATGTACTTAGCTTCCGCTGTGGACAAGGAAATCAAGTTTTGCTTCTTGCAAAACCAAGACACCAAATTGTTCCCGAGAAAGAAGCAACCGCCCGATGTGCTCTTCCTATCATCGCAATTTCCTGCCCAATCCACATCACTAAAGCCAACTAAACTAGCATTAGTTTCAAAAGAGTACCAAATCCCATAGTTGGATGTCCTATTCACATAGCGAATGATTCTCTTAACAGAAGAGAGATGGGACTCCTTGGGATCCACTTGGTACCTAGCACACACACCCACACTAAAAGATAAATCGGGCCTACTTGCGTTCAAGTAAAGCAAGCTTCCAATCATGATAGAGTTTGTTCCACACTTTTTCCACTAGCATCCTTTGTAAGCTTCAAAGTGGTACTCATGGATGTATCACAATGTTTGGCATTTTCAAGACCAAACTTCTTCACTAAGTTTTTAGCATATTTAGCATGTGTTATAAAGATCTCATCATTTAATTGCTTAATTTGTAAACCTAGGAAGTAACTTAGCTCACCAACAAGACTCATCTCAAATTCATGAGACATAACATCAACAAATTATTGGACTGAGGCACTCATACCAAGCCCTCGGTGCTTGTTTCAACCCATACAAAGCCTTTTTAAGGCGATAGACATGGTTGGGGTGATGTGCATCCACAAACCCCTTGGGTTGCTCAACAAACACTTCCTCTTGTAAGAAGCCACTGAATAAGGCACTCTTCACATCCATTTGGTGCAATTTGAACTTGTGCATACAAGAAATGGACAAGAAAAGCCTAATGGACTCTAAACGGGCAACGAGAGCAAATGTCTCCTCAAAGTCGATACCCTCAATTTGAGAGTACCCTTGTGCAACAAGCCTTACCTTGTTACGTGCAACGTTGTCATCGTCATCGGATTTGTTCCTTTATATCCATTTTGTGTCTATGATATTAGTGATCTTAAGCCTAGGAACTAGAGTCCAAACCTAGTTCCTTTCGAATTGGTTTAGCTCTTCTTACATGGCAAGAACCCAAAATTCATCATTTAAGGCTTCATCAACCTTTTTGAGTTCAGTTTGAGAGGTGTAGCACTAATTAGATTAGCTATTAACGCCTAGTCCTAACACCTTCATTTGCACTGAGGGATTTTCTAGCCTTATCCGCCAAGCTCACAATCAGGGTGATTTAACTGGCTTCAGATGTAGCAGAAAAGGGGCGACTGTCTCCCATCTATTCTTCGCGGATGACAGCCTCCTGTTCACAAGAGCAAATGAGCAAAATTGTATGACTGTTAGAGTAGTCCTTGACGACTATGCAAAGGCCTCAGGCCAGCTGGTGAACTTTAGCAAATCAGCCATTTGCGTGAGTCCCTCCATCAACATTCCTGACAGAAACAGGTTGGCCTCCATTGTGGGCATGAATCTGGTGGAGTGCCATGAATGCTACCTTGGCCTCCCCTATTTCACTAGAAGAAGTAAAAGAAAATTATTTTTGGACATCGTTGACAGAGTTTAGGGCAGAATCAAAGGTTAGGGCGAGAAATTTCTCTCCATTGGTGGTAAGGAAATCCTAATTAAAGTTGTGGTTCAGTCCATACCAGCGTACGCCATGACCCTCTTACGTCTCCGTAAAAGCCTAATTACGGAAATTCAAAGATTATCTGCTCGTTTTTGGTAGGGAGGCGACAATAATTCTTGGAAAATCCACTGGTGCTCTTGGTCTCGCCTTTGCATTCCTAAAACAGAAGGAGGTTTAGCCTTTCGTGATCTAGAAACTTTCAACATGTCTCTTTTGGCCAAGCAATGCTGGCGAATCATTCATTTTCCAAACTCTCTTGCCTCAAGAGTCCTCAAAGGTTGCTACTTCCCCAATTTCAACCTGATAAAGATGCCCAAAAAATTTGTTGGGTCTTTCGTCTGGCACCACCTAGATTGGGGCAAGGGAATTCTTGAGTTAGGCATAAGAAAGTGGGTAGGAAATGGAGCCTCTATTCGCATTTACAAGGACAATTGGGTCCCTGGCTCAACCTCTTTCAGAGTTTGCTCTCCCCCTAGCCTTGGCTTGGATGCTACGGTGGACTATCTCTTGACAGATTCTAGTGGTTGGAACCTGCAAAAACTGAACTCAAATTTTTCGATTGATGAGATTGATCGAATCCTTCAAATTCCTATTGGCTTTGGTCCAGCTGATGACACAAACATCTGGAACTTTGAGGGGACTGGGATATATTCGGTTAAGAGTGGCTATTGGGTTAGCAGAAATTTAATTCCTTCACCTTCTCCAAGTCCCTTTGCTTCCTCTGATCAACAATAGTGGAACTTTCTCTGGAATTTAAGGATCCCCCTAAAGATAAAAACCTTAATCTAGAGAGCCTGCTTTGACTAGATCCCAACTATGGCCAACCTTGCTAGAAGAAAAGTTGTCGTTGAGAGCCATTGCTCTACAAAAAGGCTAAGGAGACCACCATTCATGCCTTGTGGGATTGCAACAACTTCAAACATTTCCGCCAGAATTGGCTGCCCAAAAATATGGTTGGTAGAAGTACTTTTGCAATTTCTTTTTATTTGGTCAAACATTGTGCCTCTAGAATTAATAGTTGTGATCTGAAGCTTTTTTGTGTTATCCTTTGGAAAAACTGGTGTGTGCGCAATTCCTTCATCCATAATGGCTCTAAGCAGAACTTTTCTGAGGTTGTGTGGTGGAGCAAAAACCTGATAACTGAGATCGAAAACCTTAATAGTAAAAATGGTTCAGCTCATGTTGCTTCTAAGCATATCCAGACACCATGGAGACCATTTGACCCAAGCTTCTACAAAATTAATTGCGATGCAGCCCCTTTTGTTGGCGGCAGAAAAGTTGGCATTGGGGTGGTGATTCGCAACGCCTCTAATCTAGTCTTAGCCTCACGTTCTTAGGTTTTTGAAGCAAAGTTTACCAACCAAGTGGCTAAAACCTTGGCCATTCTAAGGGGCATCATTTTCAGTAAAGACCACAGGCTGGAACCCTGTGTTTTGGAATCTGATGAGGTGGTGGTTGTGAAACGAATCACAGATGGGAGTTTTCTGGGAGCCACGAGTGGTATCATGCTTGATAACATCGCTAGCTGATCGGTCATTTATTGTATATATTTTTGATCCCCATTCCTCCAATCAATTGCTTGCTACTTGAGCCTTTTAGCACTTTAATGGGTGTGTTTGAGTGTTTTCAGGTTATTGGACCAGATTGATATATTGGAAGAAATTCAGATAAAAAGTGCTATTTTGAAGTAGTCAAGGGTCTTTTCTAAAGTTGAGCAAAAAGCGCTCTCACACCGCTGCTATTTTCAGAGAAAGGCGTCGCAGCGTTTATCGGACAGAGGAGATCGCTGTGCAAACCGCCCCCTGACCGCTGCCAAAGTAGCAGTGTTTCAATTGGTGGAAAACCGCTGCCACACCGCTGCCAAAGTGGCAACGGTCAGGCAGCGGTCCGGCCAAAGACTTTGTTTTTAATCAGGTTTCCCCACCGAAGCCCGAGCAGATATAAATAGAGGGGTTTTTCTCTTCTGAGGGGGTTCGTCTGGAGACAGTTCGTCAGCCATTAGTCATAGCCTAAATCACTCAACAAATTTTCTTTCATCTTACATATAGAAGATTTGAAGACGAAGGAGAAGATTTTCAGCGTCAGAGATTGGAAGATTGCCTACAATTTCCATAGGTTCTACCAACTACTTCTCTCTTCTTTTTATTTCAACTATGTGTAACTAAATCCATACTAGGGATTCAATGTGAACCTCTATGAATACTCTTTGTTAGAATTGACTATGTTTTCGTAATTCAAGTTTCGTTTCATTCAATTTGGGATTTCTTCTTGTCTATGCATGGTTAGTGCTAGTCTTGAATCTAGGGTTTATATGTTAAGGTTGAGAGATGTGTGGGTTTCACCAGTCTTAACCAATAATCAATTGAATGAATGAATTTATCGTAGCAGGTTATTGCACGTTATCTTTGGTTCTCTTGTTCTTGTGCTTAATGGGTTTTCAATCATAGTTTTTATGCAGGGTTTGCTAATGACTGTGATTGAGAATACTTGATTGTGTGTTTTGTGGGTTGTAGGTTATAGTTTATATGCAGGGTTTGCTATTTACTCAACTGAGAAACGCTTGGTGTATGGTTGATGTATTTTCTGTTATAGTTTATATGCAGGGTTTGCTATTGATTGTAGTAGAAGTACTTGAATTATCCCAGGACCACATAGCACTAATTATATATAATTTAAGAACGAACCCTTAACTTGATTAACATTCTTTGTAAAAGTCAATTCGAAGCATTGAGTAAACGTAGTTGGGGATCATTGATGACCTAGTCCTCTCACCTCTTGATCACATTCACATATTCTTGTTAACTACTTTCTTAGTTTAATATAGTTTTAATCTCAAATCAATCAAATCAATCTGAAATCTCTTGGTTACTATTAATTGCTTAGCTTTAATTAGAATTGGTTTTAGTCGATAGATCACTTTTCCTCGTGGGAATGATCCCTACTTGTCGCTGTACTTATCTCACGATTCGTGCACTTGCGAGTTAGGTTTTTATAACACGATTTTACACATCACTAGCCTCCTCAAAAATTCTTATGGTTCGAGCATTGCTCACGTTCCTAAAGGGGCGAATCAAGTTGCTCACAATCTCACGAAGAACGCCATGGAGGCTGATAAGCCATGCTGTATTAATCCCCAGTTTGTGTCTGTTTAGGCTTTGGCCTTGTTATCAAAACAAAAACAAAACAAAAAAACAAGAAGGCCTAGATTACTTTGATACATATTCTCCTGTGACGAGAATAACCTCCATTAAGATGATACTTGCAATCGTAGCTTTGCAAAATCTTAAAGTACATCAAATGGATGTGAAAACAGCTTTCTTAAATGGAGATCTAGATGAAGAAATCTACATGGAACAACTTGAGGGTTTTTCTGCTCCAGGGCAAGGAAAGAAAGTCTATAAATTTATGAAGTCTTTATACGATCTAAAGCAAGCACCAAAACAATGGCATGAGAAATTTGACAATACTATAATGTCAAATGGATTTAAAATCAACGAATGTGACAAATGTGTTTATGTCAAGGACACAGGAAATGGCTATGTCATTTTGCGCCTTTACATTGATGACATGCTTATTGTTGGTAGTGATGATAAAATAATCAAATCTACCAAAGATATGTTGAAATCAATATTTGATATGAAAGATATGGAACCAGCTGATGTAATGTTAGGAATGAAAATCTCAAGAACATCGAACGGACTCATTCTAAGTCAGTCACACTGTATTGACATGATTCTTGAGAAATTCAACAAAGATGATTCTGAAATTTCTAGAACACCAGTAGATTTAAATTTCTAGAACACCAATAGATACAAATCTACACCTATCCAAGAATAAAGGTGAGAGTGTCTTTCAACTGGAATATTATAGAGCGATAGGAAGTGTGATGTACTTAACAAGTTGTACAAGACTAGACATAGCTAATGCAATCAGCAAATTAAGTAGATACATGAGTAATCCAGGAACTGATCATTGGAAAGAAATAGTAAGAGTACTGAAGTACTTACAATTCACTCATAATTATGGACTGCATTATATACCAGATATCATGTTGTCCTAAAAGGATACACTGATGCAAACTAGATATCGGATATGAAAGATTCAAAATCTACTAGTAGGTATGTATTCACACTAGGAGGTGCGGCAGTATCCTGGAAATCCTCCAAACAGACATGTATAGTCAAATCCACCATGGAATCTAAGTTTATTGCTTTAGATAAATGTGATGAGAAGGCTGAATGGCTACGCCAATTCTTAAGGGTGCGTTTGGCTCGGACATGGGACAAGACAGGACAAGGTAGGACGGGACAGGACATGTTGTTCCGTATTATGTTTGGACTGCCTAGGACAAAACTGTGGACTGTACTATTATGTGTTTGGTATGGCTGGGATAGGACAAGACAAGAGGATCAAATGACCAAAATGCCCCTATTAATTTTTGATACTTTAAAGATTAAAATAAATGGAAAACACAATTCTAATTTTGGTTTTCTAGGGTGGGAAAGATCTGGGAACTCGATCTTCAAACTCAGTCACCATCATCATCTTCAAACTCGATCATTATCATTATGAATATTTTATTTTATTTTTTTTGAATAAACCAAATACAACAAAACAGAATAGCAAAACAAGAGAAAAAGAAATTATAAAGCAAATGCAGATCCAACCCCGCTTGTCACTTGCCAAGAAATGCAGATCAAATTACAAAGCAAGAGGTATAAGAATAACGCAATTAGTTGCCAGGAAATGCAGATCAAATTAAAAATAATGAAATTTCAATTTTTTGTTATAGAATTTTTAATTTTTTTTTTTTTTTAGAATCCAGATCTCAATTTTCTTTTTCTTCAATCATCATCATCATTTTTTCACTCAATCAACAACAACTACATCATCATCTTCTTCATTCTTAAACAAAAACACAATAACTCAAAATCTCCATCCAATATGAGGCCCACCAATTCATGGAAACTCTAGGTCAAAATCCAACCTCTTTTTTAGTTAAAAATTCAAACTTCATCAAAGAATTGAGATTCAATTAGAACAAAAATTTGAGTTTGGCAAGATGCGTTGATGATCAACAATGATAAGTACTGGAAACTCAAATGAAAGATTTAAATTTACACAAAAAATTGAAACTCAAATCAAAAAATTTAAACAAAAAATTGAAACTTGAAAACTCAAGTTTGAAAACTCAAATGAAAATTTAAAATTCAAACTTGAAAACAAAAAATTGAAACTCAAATGAAAATTTGAAAACTCAATTAAAACAAAAAATTGAAACTCAAATGCAAAACTTTACACATAAATTTTGAAAAAATTGAAATTGATTAATTTTTTGACAAAGCATCACAGAAGCAGTAGCGGCAGCGACGGTAGCGACGGCAACGGCGACGATCTGAGAGAGAGATCTGCGTCTACAAAAGAGAAGGAGAAAGAGAAGAGGAGAGAGAGAGAGATATATATATATATAGAGAGAGATCGTCTAAGAAGGAGAGAGAAATGGGATTCAAATGTTGGTGACTTGGTGTATATATATGTATGTAATTTTTGGAAGTTTTAAGGGCAAAAAGGTCTTTTTGACGATTGTCCCATGCATGGGACAAGTCTGGCCGAGCTATTTGGGTGGAACAAGTTTTTGGGTTTTTTGTCCCACCTTGTCCCGTCCCGTCCTGTCCCATGCTAATAGCGTGCCAAATGCAGGACAAGAGATAGTTGTCCCGTCCTGTCCCATCCTGTCCCGTCCCTTCTCGCGTACCAAATGCACCCTAAAGGATATTCCAATATGGCCAAAGACTATGTTGGCGATTTGCATCCATTGTGATAGTCAATCAGCAATAGGAAGGGCATAGAGCAACATGTATAATGGGAAGTCTAGACATATACGTCAAAGACATAATATCATTAGACAACTACTCTCAACTAGAGTTATCTCTATTAACTATATAAGGTCAAAAGATAACATTGCAGATCTGCTAACCAAAGGGTTAAATAGAGAATTAGTTGAGATGTCATCGAGGGGAATTGGACTAAAGCCCATGAAATTAAAAAAAATTAAAAAAAAATGTCGATACAATGGAAACCCAACCTACTTGACTGGAGTTCCCAAGATTTAGGTTCAATAAGACAACCAAGTTGTAAGATTGAGTTGGATCACTATGGAGGCTAACCCCCAGTCAATTCCTATGATGAAGCAATGATGCCAGTAGGGAAAAGGTTAAACTATATTTTTAATAATTCTTATGTATCAGAATTTTAAGTAATAGAAATTTAAGCAAAGTAATAATTAAGAAATCACATATGTGAGAGAGAAGTGGGACCGCTTCTAAAAGAGAATGGGTTATATTCTCCAGCAACTCTCACAGAACATGGTGCATGTACATGGCCAAAACGAACATAACAATGAGGACCAAATTAGGTCTAGAAGATGCCTGTGTGAGGTGTGCTATTGTTTACAAAAACAGCGGAACGGTTCAAGGATATCATATCTACTGATCAGCTAGTAAAGTAAGCATACCATTACGAGGGAAGGTTCAAAAGGTAACAGCTACCTATCTTATGCAGGTTTCGACAACCAAAAATTATCTCTCATGTCTCCTAAGTCAATTTCATTCATGTGGGGGATTGTTGGAAATTTTGTGATGAACACACTGTTGGAACCCAGGTTTACAGATTGCGCAGCGGAAGGGTTTTTAAAAATTTTTAATGCAATCATAAACTAAACCTATTTGTACAGTAATAATCGAAAGCAATTAAAGAAGGTGAAACGATTTCATACCTACGTAGGAGGCTCCTTCACTTTAATTCGATCTGCTCCTGATTTGAACCACTTGATCTTCCTCGCTATCTCCCGGAACTGGCAACGGCGTGTGGGCGCGTCACAGTATTCAGGAACCTATAAGGAGGTAGAAGAGAAGAACACAAAAACAACCCCTTGCTTTGTTGTAGAAGAAGTTAGGCCACCAATATTTTTCAAAAAAAAAAATTAAATTCTTTTAGTTTTCTTTTTCATTGTTGGCCGCCCCCTTTCTTGTTTTTCTTCTTTTTGGTGTTGCCTTTGTTTTGTATCTGATACAAAATCAATCAATCTTTTTTTCACCTTTAAAATAATATATCATATATATATATTTTAAATTTAAACTAATTAATAAAATCTTTTTAGATATCGAATATCTTTTAAAGATATTAATTAATTAATTTGATTTAATTTGAATTCAAACTCTTTTAAATTCAAATTTAAATATTTAATTAAATGAAAATAAAATAATCAAATTATCTTTTCTTCATTCAAAATTAAATATCGATCAACACCCTCCATCTAATGATTAATTACACAATTAAATAATCTAATTATTTAATTAACATAATCATTAATATTTATTAATTGAATAATCACATTATTCAATTAATTCCCGAATAGACACGTGTCACTTTTGTAACACAATTAATTGGACAATCCAATTAATTAACCGTGACCCTTGTTACCTAAATCGATCGGGCTAGCAAGGGGACCTAATGGACCCACAGTATTTTGAGCTCCAATAATCCTTAGAAATAATTAATTAAACTCTTTAATTAATATTTCATGATTATTAACTTCGGTGTTATTCCACTAAAAACCCGAAGTTGCACTCTCTCAACTGTAGACGTTTTTACACAAACCAACAATTCTTGGTGTCCATCGATATAGCTATTACATATGGTATAATCCTCCACAGGTAGTTCATAATTAGAGCTGGGTCATAATGTCCGTTATACCCCTCTAATTATATCTTTCCATTAAGTACCATTGATTCTCTAATGAACAATAAATCCTACATTCCTTACGGAATTAGGAGAGCGCTCATATTGTTCAAGCCCCGAATCAACCCTTAAGGGAACTACTATCTACTTCTCACAAGAAGGAGTGGATTCCACTATTGTGTGCAGACCTTCCCAGCCACAAGCCAAACCGTGATCCCAACATACGGAGCATATTGATCAGGAATGCAACTCCGACCTCACCCATGGTATATCAAAGACCACGATCTAACCTGAAGGAGTCGATAAGACACTCAGGATTAAGATCACCCACATATAGCCATCATTTGTTGATATATATGAATCTCATCATGTAACGGATATTGGTGAGAGATTTATATAGATCATGGCCCAGTCCTATATGATCACATCATACAAGGTGCCTCCATTCTCATATCTCCATATGAATGATCTAGGATAAGATCACCGTACATTACGGAATGGACCGCAGCTATAGATTGACCACAAATAAAGTACCCAGCTTTATTTGCTATCTACGGACTCTTTAGATTGCTCGTTTCAAACTGAATCCATCTTTATATGACATTCATATACTCGGTTTGAAATTACATCCGGCAATCTTGGATGTTAAGTACACATGTTATTATAAATGTATGAGATAATTTTAATGAATAAACTACTTCTTTTATTTATATTCAATTCACATTTACAAATTACAAGCTTTAGGGCAAAAACCCCAACACACACATTTTGAGAGCATTATTTAGATATGATTGATTCCATGAAAATGGAAGATAAAAGTATATTTGAATTCTTCTCCATGAGAGCTTCGAAATGGTATACTCAAACTCACAAAATGATTAATGGGTGAATGAGAAATTGAGTCTCAATGCTAGCCCATAGTGTAGGAAAAATTGTACATCCCACATTAGCTAGGAAAAACACTTATATGTGGTATATAAGTGATTGTGTGATAATAGCTTATCAACATGTGTGGCATAGAGACTCTCTCCTGCACATAGGGGGTGCAAATCATGGACCTCAAACCTTCGGTTGCACGACTAGTGTGTAGGCACATCCTGTGTACACGAATGCTACTCCAATTGGACCACTGTACTTCCCTATTCTGATACTTACTTGATCACTAAGAAAACATAATCGGTGTTTAATCAAGTTATTTCCATATTGATCGAACCAAAATTGGTATGATTTTGGCCCTTTTTCTGACTCTTTTTGCTTGATTCTCGGGCATTTCCCCGTGTTTAATGGTGTAAAATCAAGTGTTTTAGGTTTTATTAGGTTTCAAGAGCATTTGGGATAAAAATGAGGACTTGGGTGCAAAAAGGCTCACAAATGGGAAGAAACAGGGCATTTTCGCTACTTGAGCAAGAAGAGGTTGCCACATGATCGCCATGGCGACATAGGATTATTCAGAGCATTAGAAGGTCGCCACTTGGTCGTTACTTGGTCGCCATGGCGATAGAAGAGTTGCAAAAACAATCAGGTGGGTCGCCATTTGAGGTCGCCATAGCAACCCACTCTTGCAAATGTCGACCTCACATTTTATTTGAGGTCGCCATAGCAACCCACACTTGAAATGGCGACCACATAGGAATTCCAACATAGGAATTCCAACGTGGGAATGGTGGCCATTTTTGTCGCCATGAGGTCGCCATGGCAATAGAAGAATCCATGAGATGTCGCCATGGCGACCTAGAAGGACAAGTGGCGACCACGTTGGAATTCCAGCGTAGGAATTCCAATGTTTGCATTCAAGAGGGGTATTCTTGTCATTTCATACCCATTTCATACCCTAGCTTTTCACACTTATAAATACATCACGATTTTCCCCTTTTGAACAACTCTTGACCACCAAGAAACCTCCTTTCTCCACCATTCCTTTTCTCTCCATTTTCTCTTCTACCTAAACTTAACATCTAGATTTCCTTCCCCTAATCATTCCTTTCTTCCCATCTTCTCCACAAATCTCCTTAGTCACTTCCCATTTGACTCCACCTATCTAGACACATCATCATCATCCACTCTTTACACAAGGAGCATTAAAGGCAAGGAAAGGATCAAGCTTACAAAAGGAGGCCCATGGGTGATTTCCTAATCTTTTACTTGCCTTCCCTTTGTTTGTAATATGTGTAATTAAATCTCCTTTCTAGGGTTTTGATGTGAGAATATTTGGATTGGGATTTGCTTAAGCTTTAATATATTTTAATCTCTATTTGTGTTCTATTCATTTTATAATTAGATTCTTTGCATTATATAATTGACATGTATACCCACTAGTTGATTATAATCTTGCTTAGGATAATTTGTAATATAATCTTGATTGGATTGACAACCTTGATGGATTGAGAACATAGTGAGTTGGATAGATTGTCGGAGGGTATATCAACCGCGATAATCTAAACCGTTAATTGTAACAAACCGATCCCGCTGTAACCCCCTCTCCTTAATCGGTTAGGCATTGCGGTAGGAAGTTGTTTAGGGTTCATAGTAATGGTCTAAACACATTTTCGAAATCAATTGGTTAACATTTGTGAGATTCGTTCACTAAAGTAGCTTGAGAAGCATTTCCCGGTAATCCACTTGTGATCCCATTAATTCCCTAGCTATTCTCTTAATTGTTAATTCCATTTATCTTATCTAGATTTGTTAAGTATTCTTTTATTAGTTTATTAGGTTTATTTTTCATGTATGTTTGATGGCTTGACAACCCATTCACCCATCCATATTTTTATGATTTATTTTATCGCATTTAGATTAGTTAATTAATTCGACTAATCACTCTAATTCCTTGTGGTACGAATCCCACTTGCCACTTTACTAATTTAATATCTAAGTGGATTTTTAAGTGGTTAAAAAAAGGTTTTCAAAACAATCACATTTAAAACATTATTTTGTTGCGCAAAACGACCGCATCACATATCAATCCAATTGAACCCTACTGATTAGGTTTTCTATTTAAAAACTCTAGTCTATTCCTCATAATTTACATTCTGAAAATACAGAGCAATCGATTCTCTCTTCTCGTTCTTCCCTTTCTATGCTTGGTAAATTCGAACTTAATTAAATCGTTGTATCCTGAAAGACAATCGTTATACTCATACGGTATTATACGGCGAAATTGTCTTAAAGACACCGTGTGAAACACGGTCCTCAATTTCTCTAACCTGAATTCTAACATGTTGTTTTGGTGGTTTTCATTTTCTGTTTTCTCCAGATTCGAACCAGATGTTTTTGAATTTACAAACAACAGTAAATGCATGACTAATTCATTGTAATACTTCCACTCCAACAGAATGAACCCTAATCACATCCTCTCTCGAGAGGTGGTTAACCTCATCTTCCAAGTTAGTGATGGGGTTTCAAATCTCACCATTAATTACGCATAGAGTATTATCTCTATTCTCTAGTGTTGTGGAAGTAAATATCTTTTGATTGTGGGTGTAGATATCTAAGTCATACATGTAGTGCTTGATCTTGATAGGTCTCAACAAACCTCTGACTCATTTAATATATGATTTCCACAAAAATTAAAAATAAATAAAAAGCCTCGAGAGTTCACACATGCTCCTCTATGGAAATATGATTATGTGAGTGTAAACATATAATAAAATGAATCTTGGTGAATCAACATGCTCTTAGTTGAAGAGTGAAGACATTTTCTTTTTTATTGGTAGTGGTTCAGTGACACATAGCATGAGCTGTTTTGCATGAGTTTTGAATTGATACAAAAACTGCAAAGATTTAGAAAGGGAAAAGATGAAGTAAAAGCATTCATAAATCTCAAACTTTATTATCTTTCAAAGTCACTAATCATCACAAGTAGAAAAATAAGGGGATTCACAAACAATTTTGAAAACTCTAGCTACAAAAACTTCACAATAAATGAATAATTCCCCCCAATCCTACAAAATTTGAAATAACTTCACAATCAAGTTGAAAACACCACCTTGCAAATCTCTACTTCCTCTTTGACAGGTGAAGGGACACTATAACCACACAAAGCATTCTTGTTTTAAGTTGTAAATGATGAATGAACGTTTAGCTTCGGGGAAGTAGATTAATCTCCACATTAAAACAAATGGGAATATGTTATTAGTTTTCTTCCCGAGTAGGATTGGGCTGTTCGATCATTCTCACGGTACGAGGAAGCATGAATTCAGCAAATATGGGATAGTGAGAGGATGGATAATACCCATCAATGTTATCGCTGACCACTTCGCACAAAACAGGAATGAGAGATCTACCTCTGAAGAGAATCCAATCAATGTGTAGATCCTGAGTTTGGCGGTCCCAGCAGAGGCAGAGCGCTCTAAAAATCAACTTGAGGAATTCTACAGCTCCTTGCTTGTCACCTAACAACGCCGAAGAATAAAGTTAGGCCACAGTCGGCATTATCAAAGCAACCTTAAAAGTTTGCAAGAATGATACCTTTGAATCCATGGTAAGTGCGTATGAGAGAGACGTTTTTTCGTACCCGGGCACTGGGCCATGCATCCCTCATGTCTCCCACCACACCATGCTCTCTGCAGGCAAGCATAGAGGGAAGCCAGCAGCCAACTAATCATCAATCTATTACCAATCTATTGCGAAGAAGACTAAAATATATAGGGACTACAATATTGATGCAGCTAAGCTGCAATACTCCAATGCCAATTTTTAAGACCAAAAAAACACAAGATCAATTCTATCAGCTTATATGAATGCCTCTATGATCCCAAATTAACAAATGATTTGATAAATATTTCACCCAGGAGCATCTCTATCATTTCTTTTAATTCCATTTTCCTTCCAGACCAACATAAACAGTACAAAATAACTTTAAAAAAAAATATGTAACAGTTCCAAGCTGCAATCTATAACAAATGAGATGGGCTCCCTACCATTTTATGCCATTCTATTATTGTCTATGTACAATTTAGGACTCAAAAGGGCATATATCAGAAATGATTCTCATTCTAACATAGCGTATGAGAATCCAAGATGACTACTAGTTGGATGACTCCGAACTGTTTCCAGTTATTAAAATCAAGGAATCTTGGAAGGAGTTGTTCTGAAGAGAAAAAAAAACGAATGAAAGCTGAAGCAAAAACCGAAAAACCAAAATTGACTCCAAGTATCTCTTGCATCACAGATCCCACAGGAAAGTACCACTCAAGTCACCTCTTTATTTCTAAAATAAAGAAGGGTTGTTTGCCGTTAAATTATTCAATGTTGATGCAGCTAACCTAATAAACAGAAGAAGAAAGCAAGACTACATTAACTTTCACCTGAAAACATAGTAGGCAAAAAGAGACAACAGTGCTCTGAAACAGATGTTTCTAATAAGACTATACTAACAGAAATTTAATGTCATTTTTCCATGGACAACAAAGAGTATTATCGTTGTAAAGTGCAATTTATTGAATGGATAAAACATATATGTCCACTCCTGATGAAAGTTACTATCCTTGAAAGTCAGAACTAAATTGTAGATTCCCCATCATTCTAAGACACCAGAACACTATTTGCTTACTGAAGCACTAATATGTGGAAGTAACAAAATCATTTTAATAGTTCCAGGATATAATCATTTCAATGGTTCCTTGATTTTAATATTTTTGGTTCAGCTAATCAGATTATTGTGCAACCCGTTTCTCTACAAAGCTACAGTTCAAACAGAATATGAGCTGTTTATGTGGGTGACACATAACAAACAGGGCAAAAGGGAAAAACTATCCAAAGAAACCGATGGATAAATTTTTTTAAAAGAATACCTTGATCTGCCAAGAAGAAAACGTCCCGTCGTTGATTCTTTTTGAGTGTTGAATCCTCCACAGTATACAACTGGCAAGCTAGGAGGTAGGGAGGCAATGTGCTGCCATGTCAGCAAAGCACTTCGCCTACGGGCACGAGGACTAAACTCATCCATAATTGTATTCACTATTTGAAATGAGAATCCCGGAGGTTCAATTCCTTTCAGTTGAAATGTGTGGGCATCACGTCAAAGAAACAAATCATCAATGCTCTAATGTAATATTAAAATGGTAAAAATTTAGAGGAAAGGAAGGGATCCAACCCAGAAAAAGAAAAGAAGAAGAAAACTGTTAGTTTGTATAGTGAAATAAAAAAGGATATAGCCCAAGTCACGATACATGGAACTTCGGAACCCCATGCTTTGCTTCCAGGTACAGAAGGTGACTCAGACAGCCAAAAGGTTCCACCTTCTATCTGCTCTACCTTCATTTAAAAACAAGATGGAAATTAACACGGGCCACTTGGACTAATATTTTTTTATAAAACAAACTTAGAAGGTGATCTCAACAAGCATATTGAATACCTTCTCCTTGTCATAGAAGATGGTGCAATGTTCATCTAAAGTGTCTTCAGGTCCTTTTCTTGATATTCCAAATTGATCATAGCCTGAAGGATATAAAAGAAGCAGTGTATACATAAAATTTTCAGGTTTAGGATGAGAAGAGCAAGGAATATTTGGATGCAACAAAGACAGAAAATCACAGCTTTCAAATTCATGATGCTTGAATGCTAGCAACCCATTATTTATAATGATAACTATTTGCCCGTTGAAATTATCTCATCACAAAAGAAATTGAATTATAAAATTGAATATACAAATGTCAATCCAAATCCCTACTCTTGTATGCATTTAGCATGCCGTTTATGTCTGTAACTATTAATGATGTTTGAAAAGGGAACGGAAAAACCATAATGCATAAAGTGAAGGAATCTCCCCACTGCTCAAATTGCAATATTCCTAATTAAGAAAAACAAAGTGTAACTTCCAGGCCTAAACTAGTTGCTTGAGAAGACATGGTTAAAACATCTAACAACTCAGTAAAAGTATCCGCCACTTAGTTCAACAATTACGAAACAGATGTAATCAACACATTATTTTCACATCAGTTGACTTCATGATTGAAACTTTAATATTTCCCTATTCTACACATATTAACATTGACAAGTTACACACAAATAATTAGAAAAGAAAAAGAAAAAGGTAACTAGATTATTCATCAGTTTCATAAGTACACTAATATAACGCTCGTTAAAATGTTTACTACGCAAACAAAGCTCACTACTGTTTTCCCTTCGAACAATGAAGCAAAAAAAGGAATTACTTTATTTCAGTACGAGTACATATAGAATCCAAAGTCAAAACAAACCATAAGAGAAAACGATATCCTACTTTAGATTTACGTACTCTACAACATACTATCACACCTAAACATATCCAATCAAATAAATGACCGTGCCACTATATCCACAAACATTTCTTCATCATTTTTCTGGATTGAATAGCTAAACAGAATCTTCTTGATTCAAACTTTGACCATTTTGAATATACTAATAGCAAAATACAATCAGTATTAAGTTCAAAACTTTTACAAGTAAATCATCCAAGCAAGTTACCTGGTAAACACTGCTGAAGATAATCCAACTGTGATTTAACACCTGAATCCAAATAGAAAAGGCTAAAATGAATACCTTGAAATATCAATTGAAACAATCTCAGATCAAGAACTTGAAGAAAAAACATGTAACATAGGTCCTAGACTAAACAACTCAAGCTTCAATTCAATCAATCTTCAATCATTAGAAACACTGAAAAACTAAAACCAAATCCTCAAAAGAGCAAAACCCCACCTCCAAAACACAAACAAAAAACAACCCAGATCACCCATTTGAAAGAAAAACCAACAAGATCCACAAACAAAAACGTTAACAGATAAAGAAAAAAAAGAACACCTTGTTGAGTGCAGATAATCATAGGAGAGTAGCTGGTGATGACACTGATACACAAATCCCTCCTCTTCACCCATGAATTTGGACTGTCTTCTGGTTGATCTTCATGAAGATTGAAAGTCATTATAGTCAAAGAAACACTCATTTTTTTTTCTCTCTATATATATCTATCTTTTTATCCACAGCAAGAACATAAACTACATGATCACTTCACTGATCAAATGCTGTTACCTCACCCCCCCAAAAAAAAAAAAAAAAGACAGCGAAGAAGATTTGATATATTCCATTCTTGTGAAGCCAGTTAAGTGTTTTTCGGTTGATCAAAGGTGTGTGTTAAGTGAATCCACTGATTATTTTTTGGTTGATCAAAGGATTGAAAATTTATGTTGAAATGTAAAAGAGACAGGAAAAACAGAGTAAAAGGAGTCTCTCTATCTCAATTCTCAATTATGTTATTCTGTCTGAAAACTGAAGAGAAAGAAACTGCGTACTGTTTGCTTTTCAGGGGCTTAAAATGAAATTTGGTTCCGCACGTGCGACCTCAAATAATGCTTACTTCATACAATCACACTTGCTTTCTTCCTCTAGGGCTCGTTTAATATTTTATATATATAATATAAATTTAATATTTTATATAGGGTAATTACCAATTAGATCCTGGACGTTTCTATAAATTACAAGTTATTTGCGACTTTTACAAAAGTGGCTAAATTAGTCCTTACATTTTTCTCAAGTGCAAAGTCCTTGTGTAGAGGTAAAATTGTACTTTACTCCTAAACAATATAATAATGACACATGCACATGTTTTTTTTTAACACATATATATATTTTTGTTTATTTTATTTGTGGGTTTCGATTTTTAAATAATTTTAACAGTTGTGCTTGTATAATATTAACAAAAACAAAAACAATTATATAAATATGGTAAAAGACTAAACTGAAAATGAATCGTAACTTTGTTTATAAAATAAGGGTATAATTGACATTGTCTTTTAAAAATATTTTTAGATTTTTTTTAGAAAATTTTAATTAAAAAATGTACAAATGGTGTTTCATTAATAATATTTTTGGATTTTGTTGTAATTATAATGATGAATTTAATGCATAAAAGACAAAACAATTTTACTCTAATATGACAAATAAAAGGTATCTACGTACTTTAACTAAAATTGTTAAAGTCAGCTGTTATATTTAACACGGTTAAATCGTTAGAGAGACCAATTTTGTCACTTCTAAAAAAGAAGGGTCTAATTTGGCATTTAGAAAAAATGTGAGAACTAATTTGGTCACTTTTGTAAAAGTCGCAAACAACTTAGAATTTGAAAAAAACGTCCAGGACCTAATTGGTAATTACCTTTTTATATATAAATATTTTAATTTTTTTTTAAGCTATATAAATATTTTAATTTAAAAATAAAATAAAATAAAATAAAAAGTTGTCCCTACCTTTGTGGTAGGAGTCAACAGTCCCGCCACATCAAGACTATTTGTCTAAACATGATTGTATAGACCACAAACATCCCACGTAACAAACATACCCTTACACACATTTAATGGATACATAATTATTACATAAAAACTAGAATTTTTAAAAATCCTAGTTTTTATCCATTTTGTTCCAAAATTATCCTTTAATCTTTTCACAAAAGGTAGGTAATTACACAAAACCTACTTAAGGTATACGTATTAATAGGTAAAAACAACTTTTCTCAAAATTTACACAGAACTTTCCTACCGTTAGTCAACTCATGTTAACGTTAATAGCTTGAAGGGAAATTTTGTTTATTAAATATAAAGTTGTGTATACATCACGTTGATAATTAAAGCTTATACCAAATAATATTAAAAAAAAATTGAAATAAAAAAATAAAATAAAAAGAAATGCTAATAGGTGCAAAGGTGAATGGTTAGTTGTACTCTCAGACTCTAGAACTATCCATTGAATTTCTTTCTTTCTAAGATTTCCAGTATGAAACCCTAAAAAATACAAAGCTTCATCATTTTAGTTACCATATTCTTCATCATCTTCACAGAACAATATGGTTGCTTAGGAAGTTCTAGAGGAAGAACGGTTGTTCTCTACGATATGGGGCAACGATAAGGAAAATCTTTGACTTTGTGTTAGTTATATGGTTTTTGTTATTTTGTGTGTTGTATTGACTAAGAACAATGAAATCATTCATTATTTTTGTTAGAGTTAGGGTTTTATTCATTTTAAAACACAACATATTTTGGTTTTTGACTTTTTGGAAAAAAAAAATGTTTAAAATGGCTCTTTACGATCGATTGAAAGTATTTGTTGATGAATTCAAAAAAATGTCACGTTAATGAATTCAAAAATTGTTTTAAAATGTCTCGTTAAATGCATTCAAAATTTTGGTTTTAGTAATGAAATATTGTTTTAGAGTTAGAGGGTTTATTTATTTATTTTTATTTTTATTTTTGAAATGGAGGTCTTATATTTTGGGGGAAAAAATCGTTTGAAGTGGGTTGAAATATGTTTGACAAAAAAATAATAATTAAATAAACGAAAAACTGCTGGCCAAATTAGTTTGATGTTGGTGGCTTCTGGTATGGTGTTCTATTCAAATGAATGGTTGTTTCATTTATTTTATGTTTGTGACTTATGGTATGGTACTCTATTCCATGAATGGTACCATGTTTCATTTCATGTTTCATTATTTGTTGTTGACATGGTATGTTTTTCCTGGTATAGTGCTCCAAATTTGATGCGTGAGGTTGTAATCGTTGCATGTGTTTGATATTTGTGGCTCTATTTATGGTGTATTGTTCCATTGAATGGTACTCTGTTTTATTTTATGATGTGTATTTCAAATATGTAAGTTTCATTATTTGATGCTGGTTTGAAGTAAATGTGATAACTTTTCATATTTATGTTGTGTAGGGATTTCGTATTCAATATCACTGCATCTTTTTTAGGTAAAACTATTGAGATAGGAAAGTGCACTAGGGATTTGATATGTCTCAAAGATATTTGGGATAGTATTCTGATGGAAACATTAGGTTTTCCAACTATTGTTGGTGAGAAGTTTCATCAAGAGGTCCAAATTCCTTAGAGTGATAAAGTGAGGGAAATAGAATCAGATAATCAGTTGATGGATGTCATGAGTGAGTTTGAGTTGAAGATTGTCAACCAAATTCACTTAATTATCAACTTCATCCCATTGAAAACTATATTTCCTGGACAACTAGAAGTACACTCAAATAGTAACAAAAACTCAAACACTTAACCTAACTTACATCCAACCCAACACCGCCCAATGCCAACACAACAACCCAACTTACAACCCAACCCATCCAACCCAACTCAATAACCCAAACATATTGTGTATGTTGTGTTAAGGATGATCACAGTGCTGGTGATTCAAGCAGATTTGAAAGAGAAGCAGCTGGCAATTGTTCAAAGCTTAATGAAGCTTAAAACAGAGCATACAAAGGAATTGCAAGTTAACATCTGATATGTCTCCGTTAATGAAGTTAGCTGACGTGGACACTCTATTTCAATAAGTTGAATGTCAACGTCAGTTAGTTTTGGTAGTTAGACGTTACCACAAAAGTTTGTTAGGAAATTGTTTAGCTTCTCACACGAGAAGTGTGTTTTCTGATAGCTATATAAGCTGAGCTTGTAGCTTGTAATTAAACAACATGAAATACAAATACCAGAGCTTGAGACTCTGGTTCTCACCATTAATGGTGATTTGCAAAAGCTTTGCTCATTCATTTCTTTCAGACATTTCTACAAACACCTTCGTTCATTTATCAAACACTTTATAGTTTTACATGGTATCAGAGCCTTTTTGACTAACGTCATGGCTAATCTTCATCAATCTTCGTTTATGAGCCCAAATAACAGTCCTCAAGGTATTGCTGCTTCACCGTTGTCTCAAAACATGGAACAACGTCAGAATATACAAGCTACAGGCACACAAATGGAGTTCTCAACACTATCGAAGAGTCTGAACTATCACATGCCTGTCAAACTCAACAGATCAAACTACCTCTACTGGAAAACACTGGTATTACCTTCTATTCAAGCTTTAGATCTAGAGGATTATCTTTGCGGAACAAATAGACCTCGCAATATGTTTGAAGATGTGGAAGTAACAAGTCAGTCTGGTGAAAAATTTTTAGAAAAAAGAGTAACCAAAGAATATACTAGCTGGAAACGTATAGATAAGCTACTCATGGGCTGGATTTACTCAACAATTAGTGAGAACATTATAGGTCATGTCATAGGCTGTCAAACTTCATTTGAAGCATGGAGTCGCCTGGAGAGATTATACTCTCAGCAATCCATGGCAAAAATAGCTCAACTTAGAAGTCAGCTTCAATCTATGAAGAAAGGATCAGATTGTGTAGGTGATTTTGTTCTCAAAATTAAAAATATTGGTGATGCATTAATGGCTGCTGGTGAGGATGTAAAAGAGCGCGATCTTGTAGTGACTCTTATCAATGGAGTTGGTCATGATTTCGACTCTATTGTTGCTGTAATCTCAACTCAGCAAAGGTTCATTTCTCTAGAAGATGCACAATACCTGTTAATGATGCATGAACAAAGGTTGGAGCATCTTGACTCTCCTTCTCAGATTGAAGGAATTCAAGCTTCTGTCAATTATGCCTCCAACAATTCATATGATAAAAGAAATCAGAGAGATGGAAGCACTCAATATAACAGAGGTGGTAGTAATTATCGTGGCAGAGGACGAAATAACAGCATATATGGAGGAAGAGGAAGGCTGCATTGTCAGGTTTGCAACAAACCTGGGCACAGTGCTCTCAAATGTTATCATAGGTTTGATCAAGGCTTCCAAGGCTCTCCATCTCAGCAACAAAATCAGAATCATTCCAACCAGAATCAGGCTTTCTTCAATCAGTATCAAGGTGGACAACAAAACTTCAATGGCCAGCATATGTTGGGGTCGTCACAGGGATGTGTGAACTCTGTTGCAGGAGATCCACAAGCACATTTTCATCAAAGTTCAGCCTATCTAGCATCACCTGAATCGGTCAATGATCCTGCTTGGTATGTGGACAGTGGAGCCACCAATCATATCACAGCAGACCTTGGCAACATTTCACTGAAATCTAACTACAGAGGTAACGAAAAACTTCTTGTAGGAAATGGTCATCAACTCCCTATCTCTCATATAGGTGATTCCTTTATAAAGTCTCACACACATCCTGTCAAGAGTTTGCATCTTAGAAATATTTTGCATGTCCCTCAAATTACGAAAAATCTGTTAAGCATCTCTAAGTTTACAGTTGACAACAATGCCATAGCTGAATTTTATGATGATAAATGTCTTATAAAGGATCTACAAACGAGGAGAGTTTTGCTCCAAGGAACCCTTAGAGATGGCCTATACAGTCTGCAGCTTGTTGGAGATCCTATCTCCAGTCATTCCAGTCATTCCAGTCCCAAGTTTGGTCACACAAATGACTCAAAATTCGGTCCAACAACCATGTTATCAGCTGCAACCAGTTATGTTTCTGCTATCAATAATACAAGCCTTGGCAATTTGTCTAAGTCCAAGTCACAGTCAGCTCATATAGCTGCTGTGAGTGCCTCTGTTTGGCATGCTAAGCTGGGTCATCCAGCTCCTCTAATATTGCATAAAATGCTACATAATGTACATTTTAGTACTAGATTTAATGCCCCACATTTTTGTGAATCTTGTAAACTTGGAAAACTTCATAGGTTGCCTTTTCCAAATCTGGAAATCACAGTTACATCACCACTAGAGTTGATATATTCTGATGTATGGGGCCCTGCTCCTATGCTGTCTACTGCTGGTTTTCGTTACTATATTTCATTCGTTGATGCCTTTACTCGGTTCACTTGGTTGTTCCCCTTAAAACTTAAGTCCGATGCTCTTGAAGTGTTCATTAGTTTTCAAAAGAATGTTGAACTTCAATTTGGTAGAAGGATTAAAAGTCTGCACTCAGACATGGGTGGAGAGTTCATTGCTTTTACCTCCTATCTAGCTAAACAAGGCATCCAAACTAGGTATTCTTGTCCACATACTCACCAACAAAATGGGGTTGCGGAAAGAAAACATAGGCATATAGTGGAGACTGGTTTAACACTTTTAGCTCATGCCAAAATGCCATTAAAATTCTGGTGTGAGGCATTTCTTACAACTGTTTTTCTTATCAACAACATGCCAATGGCAGCCCTTAAGTTTGTCTCTCCTTTTGAAAGGTTGTATAAAAAGAAACCGAATTATAGTTTCTTCAAAGTCTTTGGATGCAGCTGCTATCCTTATCTTCGAGATTACTCTAGGACAAAGTTCAATTTCCACTCCACTAAGTGCATATTTGTTGGTTACAGTCAGGTTCACAGGGGCTATAAATGTTTACACCCATCTGGAAGGGTGTACATATCAAGACATGTGGAGTTTAATGAGTTAGAATTCCCATATACAACTCTTTTTCCTACCTCTGACATGTCACAGGTTCACATTGAGGATTCTAGCCTATCTATGGCTAATATGCAACATACTTTGTCAAGCTTGTCTCCACCAGGTTTTTTAGATGGACATCCTGTCATCAATTCTTCATCATCATCTCAGCCTTCCCGTGACCATGTTGCTTCTCCTTTGATCTCAAGTCACGGTGCATCAGATGTTACTCTTCCTGCAGGATCAGCTCCTTTAGTTGATACTTCTGCTGCAGGTTTGGCTCCTTCTGTTGTGGACACAGCTGCTGTTCCTCTTCCATTTCAGCTGCCAACTTCATCATCTACGCATCCTACGATCACTAGGTCGAGAAATGGAATCTTTAGGCCTAAGGTATTCAATTCAAGCTATTTTCTAGCTGAGTCAGATCCTACTTCTGCCAAGGTTGCTATGAGTGATCCTAGGTGGCTGAGTGCTATGCAAGAGGAGTTCACTGCCTTACATAGAAACCATACTTGGTCTTTGGTTCCTTCCACACCTGATATGAACCTTGTAGGGTGTAAATGGGTGTTTCGAACAAAGTACAATCAAGATGGTAGTCTTTTGAAACACAAGGCTCGGTTGGTGGCAAAGGGATTCCACCAAACACCAGGGTTGGACTTCATGGACACCTTCAGTCCAGTTGTCAAAGCCTCTACCATCAGAGTTATATTCTCTATTGCTGTGTCCTACAATTGGCCAATTGAACAAGTCGACATTAACAACGCATTCTTGAATGGAGACTTGTCCGAGGTTGTGTATATGACTCAGCCCGAAGGCTTCATTGACTCCAACAAACCACATCATGTCTGCAGACTTCATAAGAGTCTTTATGGTCTGAAGCAAGCTCCGAGAAGCTGGTTTCATAAGCTCAGATCAGCTCTTCTTTCTTGGGGTTTTAGGAACTCTGCTTCAGACAATTCTCTCTTTACAAAATTTGCTGGTAAGGACTCCTTATTTCTCCTTGTATACGTCGATGATATTCTTCTCACAGGGAACAATCCCTTAGCAATTCGGACCTTGATTGCTACTCTTCACAGCTCCTTTGCCTTAAAAAATCTTGGACCTGTAAACTTCTTCCTTGGTTTTGAAGCTTTTCGCAACTCCACTGGTCTCTATCTCACCCAAGCAAAATATATTTCTGATCTTCTCAAGAAGACCAGTATGAATGACTCTCGGGCCTGTGATACTCCCATTGCTGCTGGCACTAAGTTGTCTCTAGCAAATGGTGTTCCTTTTGATGATCCAACACTCTATAGAAGCACCATTGGTGCTCTTCAATATCTCACCAACACTAGGCCTGATATTTCCTTTGTGGTTAACAAATTGAGTCAGTTTTTGAAAGCCTCTACCTTAGTCCATTGGCAAGCCTGTAAACGTGTGCTTCGTTATCTGAAAGGCACTCCCTCTCTTGGTCTTCACTTCAAACCAGCCACCACATTGTCCATTGCAGCTTTTTCAGACGCCGATTGGGCAAGCTGTATTGATGATCGACGGTCAACAAGTGGGAACTGTGTTCTGCTTGGTGGCAACTTGGTTTCTTGGAGTTCTAGGAAGCAACGGGTGGTTGCTAGATCGAGCACGGAGGCAGAATATCGCTCCATGGCTCAGGTCACCACCGATATTCTGTGGCTTCAGTCTCTGCTCACTGAGCTGCGTGTCTCTGTGCAGACTGGTTCGATTCTTTGGTGTGACAATATTGGTGCCAATTCCCTTACTCAGAATCCTGTCTTCCATCAGCGAACCAAGCACATAGATATTGACACCCATTTCATTCGGGAAAAGGTGTTATCTGGTGAAATTGATATTCGATATGTGCCTACTCAGTACCAGCTTGCTGACATCTTTACCAAGGGCTTCACTACTGAGCGTTTTCGGTTTTTGTGTTCCAAACTGAACCTCATCAGCTCTCCTCAGTTCAGTTTGCGGGGGGATGTTAAGGATGATCACAGTGCTGGTGATTCAAGCAGATTTGAAAGAGAAGTAGCTGGCAATTGTTCAAAGCTTAATGAAGCTTAAAACAGAGCATACAAAGGAATTGCAAGTTAACGTCTGATATGTCTCCGTTAATGAAGTTAGCTGACGTGGACACTCTATTTCAATAAGTTGAATGTCAACGTCAGTTAGTTTTGGTAGTTAGACGTTACCACAAAAGTTTGTTAGGAAATTGTTTAGCTTCTCACACGAGAAGTGTGTTTTCTGATAGCTATATAAGCTGAGCTTGTTGCTTGTAATTAAACAACACGAAATACAAATACCAGAGCTTGAGACTCTGGTTCTCACCATTAATGGTGATTTGCAAAAGCTTTGCTCATTCATTTCTTTCAGACATTTCTACAAACACCTTCGTTCATTTATCAAACACTTTATAGTTTTACATGTTGAATCCTCACCGGTGCCTTCTTATTATAACACTGATGAGAAGGCACACACTGAAACTGATTGGGCACCCAATGACGTTGATGGGGCCTACAATGATTGCTCAGATAAGGACCACAGTGATGACTCAAACGGGGCCCATAGTGTTGGCTTAGATGGTTTGTCTGATGTCAATGGAAATGGGGTTAATGAGGAGGAGTGGTAATAATTAATAGTGATAACAAGTGAGAGGGATACCGACCAAGTATGGGGCATGCATTTGTCTTGGGGAACGATGAATGTATTAAACTAGAGGTTGGACAGATTTTTCGAAATTTTTCTCACTTTAGGGATGTAATCATAGATTATTCCATTCAAGAGGGGTTTAGAATTAAAAGAATTAAGAATGAGAGGAGAATAATTACTAGTAGCTGCTTAGTTAAGGGCTACCCTTGGATAGTGCATGGGTCTCCAACATATGACAGAAAAACTATATGTTGAAAACTCTAAGGTCACGTTTGGTTAATATGGTGGAATGGTAATTGGAATGGTAATGAGAATGAAAAGAAAAGGAAAATTGATTTTTTTTTTTTTTTTTTTTTTTTTTTGGAACTTTAGAATTATTCTTTGAATCAATATTATTTTGTTTGATTAACAACAAAATGGAATAGAGTTAACTGTATTTTGACTAAAATACCCTAATTATAAAACATTTATAATAACATGATATATTATGGATAATAATAATAAAATATAAAAGTATATATAATTAATATTATTATAATATATAACATATTATATATTTTATTATATATAATATATATATAATAATAATAATAATAAAATATAATATATATTTTGGATAATAACAATAAAAATATTAAAGTATATATTATATATATTATTATATATTTTATTATATATAATATATATTATATATTATATATAATACATATATATATATAATATAATACATATATATATAACATATATAATATATAATACATATATATATATATTATATATAATACATATATATAATATATATAATATCTAATACATATATATATTATATATAATACATATATATTATATATAATAATATAATATATGATACATATGTATTTATATATATTATATATAATATATATTTATATATCATTATATATATTATAATAATAAAATATATAATACATATATATTATATATAATATATATTTTTATATCATTATATATATTATAATAATATAATATATATATATAATTATATATAATATATTTATATATTATATAAAATATATACAATATAATAATATATTGGAAAGGAGGGTATTTTTGGAATAGAGTTGGGTCATAGGAGGGTATTTATAGAATACCAATTTTAGTTTGGAATGATAAGGGCTTTCCATTAGTTTTTGGATGGAAAGCCCATTCCACCAAAATGGTGGAATCAACATTCCAATGGAATCCCTATTCCATTACATTTTAGCAAACCAAACATTCGGAATGTCTTTTTTTCCATTCCATTTCACCCAACCAAACATGACCTAAGGGATGAGCATAATTGTCTCTCATTGACTAGCAATAAGGATGTAACCTCTAACTAGTTAGGGAAGAAGTTTAAGTCACTCATTAAGCAAAACCTAGACATGAATATCAGGTTGTTTGGTGCAATTGTGTTAAGAATTTGTGAGGTTTCAGTATTAGATCATACCCTTTATAGGGCTAAGAAATATGCTCTGAACATAGGAAATGAAGACCATAAAAAAATAAATAAATAAATAAATAAAGTTACAACAAGCTTTACAAATATGGTCACATAATTATTGAGAGAAATCCAAGTTCATATGTCAACTTAGATACCATATCCTACAACCCAGATGACAATGTCCATACCCATTTCAATAGATTCTTTCTAAGTTTTCATGGCCAAAAAATCGGCTATTTAGAAGGTTGTGGACCTTTCATAAGACTTGATGGATGCCACTTGAAAGGTCCATATGAGGAGATTTTATTATGTGCAATAGCAATAGATGCAAATTGTGGTATGTATCCAATTGCATTATTGTGTGAGCTTGAGTGCCAATAAACTTAGACTTGGTTTCTTCAACTATAGTACAAGCACATGTGGCAACATGACAACAGGATGATTTATGACTGATAGGCAAAAGGGATTGGTTGCAGCTCTTCATGATTGTTGACCAATCCACATCAATAGATTTTGTAGAAGACATATTCTGCAGAATCTATTGAGTACATTCAAGATTGATTACCTTAAAGACCTGTTTTGGCCTGCTGAAGTAAATACAAATGTGGCTGAATTTGTAAGAAAAATGGGCAACATTAAGAACGCTTCTAAGAGAACACATCAGTATTTAATTGGTATTCCTTAGAGCTTTGGTTTGTCCATGCCTTCGACATATTAACCAAAACAGACCACAATACCAACAACATAGTCGAGGCATTCAATGGATGGTTGAACAAGTATCGAAAACTCTCAATGCTGACTATGATGAAGACTGTAAGAAGAAAACTCATTAAACATATTCATGAACGATTTGAGGTTGCAATGTGTTAGGAATCCAACATACCTCTAGCAGTTTACAAAAAGCCACAAGAAGCATAGAAAAAAGGGAGGTATTTGTATCCATTGTGTTATGGGGAGTGGGAGTTTGAAGTTGTTGATGAAAATAGGTAATTTGTGGTGAAACTTAAAAAAACGTACTTGTGATTGTGGTATCTAGACTATCAGTGGACTTCCTTGCAAGCATGCAATGGCTTGCATTACCAAAAAAATAGATAATGTTGAGGAGTATGTGCATCATTACCTAAAGAAGCCAGCATATATAAGAACATATGCCAATGTTATCCATGCACTTCCAAATGAAAATTCTTGGCCTAATATTCAGTATAGGACTATGTTGCCACCATTAAGAAAGAGAAGAGCAAGCATACCTAGATTGTCTAGAAAAAGAGGTGCAATTGAACCAGCTAGAGTGCAAATGTATGTTGGTTTTAGATGCAACAAATGCCAATAGACTGGTCATAATAGTAGGACTTGCAACACAAAAGGAACTAGTTGCTAGGCAAAGGAAGAGATATCAAGTAAATAAAAACACTTTTTTCATATGCTTATTTGCTTTTACTTTTATTGATTGATTTCCAATTACAGGTTGGCAGTACCTTTAATGCACCTTCCACCAACAATATAGCTAAAAAAACCAAGACATTTCAAATATTTTTCTTTTTAATATCACTTTGATTATTCTATACCAAATCTATGAATAATATATATATAGTATTTCTACTGTCTGTTCGTCCTGATATAAAATATCAGGACAAAGAATATGGACCATAAATTGTGGAGAAATTTTGACAAGTGCACACTTTGAGTCAAAGTATATAAATCTAATGATCCACATTCTTTGTTCTGATATATTTTATATCAGGACGAACTGATAATAGAAAATTTGTATATACATATTGTTAACCGAAAATTCACACTGGGTGAAGAATTTCAATTAACACCCTCAAACTGCTACTTGGTAGGCTGCAGCGGGGTAGGTACCTCTAGGTACCATGGTTTGTACGAGTAAAAATTCTAGAGGAAGATGCAGTAGGTAGGAGGAAAATCACCCCGCCCATCGGGACTTCAAGCATTGGAGAAGATATGGCACTTGGGGTTCCCATGTTGGAGTAAGGGCTTTGATCCCTCTTCCTTGGTTCTTGGTACTGGCTGGTACCCAGACTTGGTACCCCGAACCCAGTACCTAGTACTCTTTTCTAGATCTCCTCTGTAGTTCGCCGACTCAGATAGCAAGCAAGGAAGATGAGGGATAGGAGCCCTTCAATGATAAACTTACATTCATGTGTAATAAAATAGATACGAGGGAGAGAATGACAAGTTTTTTGATAGAAGGTGGACTGGCCTAGGGGGAAAAATCATCACGCATGATCATAAGCTGAAAAACCCCTAGATAGTATCCGGTGGAGAGAGATCATTTATATATTTATCAATAAGGCGTGCTTCGGGGAGCTTACACAAGTAGAAGAACAATACAACATAAATGCTCCAGAGAGCTTATAATAATATGTGGGCATAGGCCCTTTTCTCTAACCAGTAGAAAAAAAGAAAAAAAGGAAGCCTTGTTGGGGAAGAAGCCGCAGTTCTTCCTGGGAAAAGAAGATCCTCCTCTGTCGAATGTCATGTCATATATATATAGGTCTTATTTCTTGTCATGTCATATATATATAGCAATTTACGGGGCATTCCACGTTGATAGGCGAGAAGATCATAGGATTGATTCCCCAGAATCAAATGATTCCTTTTAGAACTGAAAGAGTTGACTCCACTTTTATATAGGACTCTTGAATGGCGGGAACAAGTCAATTTCCTTGTTTACTTAAACACTGTCGTATTCAGTATGTTATTTATAACTTGATCTTGGTGTGGTCTAGCTCTTTCTTGGTGATCTGCCAGATGGTGTATTACGACCTCCCTTGTTGATGCCTTCTATGCTAAGTGGTCAGGAGGAGTTTGGAGGACTAGTCATAGGGTACCGTGGGGTACCGGGGTCTCTAGGGTACTGTGGGGTATCTGGGTACCGCGGGGTCCTACAGGTGATGACTTGCTTTTTGTGTCGTTACCAAATTATGAATTATCAAAAGAATATTTATAAATGAATTCTTACGCAATATACTTTAAGTTTTGAAAACTAGTAAAGCGGTAAGCTTAAAATTCGTTCCACAGGGATTAGGTTAGATTAATCGATTTGCTATCTAATCTAAGTTAGTCTAACTAGTGTGCAATAAAGTAAATCATGATTAGTGGGATAGTGTGTGGTTTGAGAAACCACCAAACAATGCATGTAAAGTAAATATACAAAAATGTAAAGAGAATATGAATGGAGAATAAGAATATAAAAGAGGAAAAATGTGATGAATTTATAGGTTTTTCAAATTAGGTCTCGGGTGGCAAATTACCAAAACACCCCCTGACCATGGCAAGTTACCATTTAGTCCAACAGAGGGGGTTATTGTGTAATTTTCCCAACCAATCAGCAATTCATAGAGCAGAGGTCACTCTTTGCGTTCATGGCGACCCTTAGGGCTACCCAAATGGCGACAAATCTGGAGCCAAAACAACTCCCTGTCGCCATGGTGACGTCGAAATGCAAACCGTGACCTCGATTTACGTGGTTTCGTTGCAATTTGGGAAATGGCGACACAAAGTGGTGAAGGAGGCTTGATTGGGGTGCCGGATTCTGGCCGATTGGAGGGCCAAAACTCATACGAACGGGCAACCAGTCGGTTTGCCGTTATTTTGGATCGAAAACCGATCAGAGATAGCTCGGTTTTCGACGTCTTTGAGGTAGCGGCGCTGATAGGGTTTGGAGTGTCATGGCTATCGCTGCTGTGAGCTGAAGGAAGGGAAAAGTGAATAGTGCTTTAGGGGTGCATTTAGCAGCAACATAGGGTGCAATGGGTTACTGCCTTTTTGTCATGAAGGGGGTGTAGTTAGCAAGGCCATAGGGTGTGCACAGCAAAGATGGACCTGCCTTGGACAAGGTATTAGGCTTGTACACTTGGGCCAAACCAAGCCCACATGCTTGATATGAAACACACTATTTCATTTAAATATGTGGGCTGCTAGGGCGCGCTCAGAAATGGGCCGGGTTATGTTCAAAAGGCTCAATGATCAACAAAACGCACTGTTTCATACGACAGTGACGTGGCACGTTCAGGCTGCTTGTGTGGAGAATTGCAGTTAGGCCCCTGATCTCTTCTAATATCACAATAACTTAAATCTTCCTTCAATAATTACACTTTTGCCCTATTTCACCAAAATTACTCCATTGCCCCTGAACTCTGTAAATTCCTGAAAACACTTAATTTACACCATTAAATCACGAGATAATGCCCAAGAATCAAGTAAAAAGAGAAGGAAGTGAGGGCCAAAATCATACCAATTTTGGTTCGATAAACGGGGTCTTGCGGGGTCTTGTGGGGTACTGAGGTCCCGCGAGGTACTCGGGACCTTGACTTCCATATTTATTGGTACTTAGGAAGCCAGGTGACCTCAATCTAGACCTCGATAAATAGATAGATGTGTTGATCTTGGTTCCTTTCCGGGGTAGATAGATGCTTCTTGTTGCATCCTTCTACTCTATGTGATCTTAGCAAGGATGAAAAATTCTTCTTTGAACCTCTGCCAGAAAAGGCGGTTAACAGAAGTCCCCCCTGACTTGAACACCGGTACCTTAGTTGGGGTTAGAGTCGGGATATGTAATACTTGAAGAATTTTCTCATTCGGTACCCAGTACCCAGTACCTAGTACTCTTTTCTAGATCTCCTCTGTAGTTCGCCGACTCAGATAGCAAGCAAGGAAGATGAGGGATAGGTGCTCTTCAATGATAAACTTACATTCATGTGTAATAAAATAGATACGAGGGAGAGAATGACAAGTCTTTTGATAGAAGGTGGACTGGCCTAGGGGGAAAAAGCACCACGTATGATCATAAGCTGAAAAACCCCTAGGTAGTATCCGGTGGAGAGAGATCATTTATATATTTATCAATAAGGCGTGCTCCGGGGAGCTTACACAAGTAGAAGAACAATACAACATAAATGCTCCAGAGAGCTTACAATAATATGTGGGCATAGGCCGTTTTCTCTAACCAGTAGAAAAGAAGAAGAAAAGGAAGCCTTGTTGGGAAGAAGCCGTAGGTCTTCCTGGGAAAAGAAGATCCTCCTTTGTCGAATGTCATGTCATATATATATATAGGTCTTATTTCTTATTGTTCACTCCGCTAAATTCAATCCAATGACCTAGCAATTAACGGGGCATTCCATGTTGATAGGCGAGAAAATCGTGGGATTGATTCCACAGAATCAAGTGATTCCTTTTAGAACTGAAAGAGTTGACTTCACTTTTATATAGGAACCTTGAATAGCGGGAACAAGGCAGTTTCCTTGTTTACTTAAATACTTTCGTATTAAGTATGTTATTTATAACTTGATCTTGGTGTGGTCTAGCTCTTCATTAGTGATCTACTAGATGGTGTATTACGACCTCCCTTTGTTGATGCCTTCTATGATAGGTGGTCGGGAGGAGTTTGGAGGACCAGTCACAGGGTAACGTGGGGTACTGGGGTCCTGCGGGGTCTTGCAGGGTACTGTGGGGTATCGAGGTACCACGGGGTCCTGCAGGGTCTTATGGGGTACTGGGGTCCCGCGGGGTACTCGGGACCTTGACTTCCATATTTCTTGGTACCTAGGGAGCTAGGTGACCTCGATCTAGACCTCAATTAATAGATAGGTGTGTTGATCTTGGTTCCTTTTCGGGGTAGCTAAATGCTTCTTGCTGCATCCTTCTACTCTATGTGATCTTGGCAAAGATGGAAAATTCTTCTTTGGACCCCTGCCAGAAAAGGCGGTTAACACATATATATAGGCTGCCAACAGCTCAAACTTTTCAGCTGCAGGGAGGACACAAACAACTGGACATATGATTACTGGTGCTTCAAATTCTTCAACAGCTGTAATGAGGACTACAACTGCTGGTCATATCCCACCTACAAGAGTACCCAACTCTGCACCACCTGGGAGGATCACAAGAGTAATTTCTAACCCCTAATTTCCCATCTTCAAGTTCTTAACTAACTTAAGTTGTTAGTAAATTTATAATGTGATGCCCTTTTTTTTTTCAATTTATAATGTGATGCTCATCTGGTGTAGGTACTATGGTTTCCATCAACCCAACCCACTGTATCAACTCAAGGCTTTCAACCACATCAACTTTCTCGGTCATCTTAGGATGTAACACCAACTGCACCTTATGCAACCCGGCCATCTCAAGGGTCTGGATATAAATGGGAGTAAGTTGGTGTAGTTAACTTTATTAGTTTAATGTAGCAATTTTTATTTTTGTTTAGATTTTGTCATCCATGCATAGTTAGGTTACTGTTTTTGAATGGATGCTAGAAGTATTTAGATTGTTTTTTTGGCTAATATGGATAGTGCAAATGTTATGACGGTTTTTACGGGTATGGCTATTTCATGCATATTTGTTATTCAAGTTGTTTTATGCACACCCCATTTTTATGTTGGATATTGTAATTAAAGATTATTGTGGTGCTAAATTCAGTATCGAACAATATTATTCAATGTTTATGTTGCTCACTTGTTTTGTGTTGGTATTTATTTCATACCAAAATGTTCATGAAAAAAAAATCTCACTACATATATTTAGCTCTTTGTATTACACACAATAATAATAAGCTAGATTTTTTAGTTTCACAAAAAAAAAAAAAACCAGGATTTTTCTATAATTTTAAAAATTTTAATGCAGCCTTCTGTTAGGAATTTGAACCAATGAACGCGGAAATGACATGCCTAATATTTGCCCATAACTCATAGCAATTAACGTCTATAGCAGAAAAATAAGATAAGAGAAAATAAACAATCACACAACACAAGATATACGTGAAAAGCCCTAAATCGGGGAAAAAAAAAACCATAGGCTGTTAGGACGACAAAGAAAGTTTCACTATATGATAAATTGTTACAACCATATACTCCGTGATTCTCTCTCACACCTCAACCCCAAACCACAGAGCTTTACCAAGTCCTAAGCTCACAACCGAGCTTTACATCATGACTCTCATCTCACAAAATCCTCACTAAGAACCCTCCCAATATCCCCTATGTCTCCCTTGAATATCACCCATGGATCTTTAACATGATCCACTGATATTCCCTGGATATTCCCTAGGGTTTCCCCTGGATCTCACTCATTCTCTAATATTACATGATGTTCTTTTTTGCTCCACACAAATAACCTAATTACAAGGTTCTATTTATACTAGTTACATGGAGTTTATGATAAAAGGAAATCTTACTCTTAAACTTACAAGACTTTCGTGTTTCACAAAAGACTATTTCCTTTTATGCACACGTTTTCTTATTCCACGTAAAGAGTATTCCTTTTCCTTTAAGCACAAGAACTTCTAAAAAGAGAACATTTCCTTTTTCACGTAACATTCTCGATCTCAGCAAATTACGCCATCTCTGCGGTCTAGGTCGCAGTGTGCACCCCTCTTCCTACACTGCGGAATGCTTTTGGAACCGACCGCTCAGTAAACTGCAATCTACATCTCTTGCATGTGCCACGGTCTACACCACGCTGATCTCCTGGAATCGACTGCTTCTTGTGTCGCGGTCCATGCACTTTGTCCGCACCGCGGTCCATGCCGCATTTCCTTCCGGAATCTGATTCTTCAATTCTTCTTCGTCTTCAAACCTTCCTCAAACACTATCTTCAACTTCCAAAAGTTTTCCCATGTCTTTAAGAAGTTTCATATCAGTTGAGTCTTGTTTGGTTCACATTGGGTTCACTTAGGAATACAAGCCAAAACCTAAAAATTCTCCCATTTTACTTGAATTCTCAAGACCTTTGTCCACAGCCACAATTCTCCATACCGAGAATCAACATGCCCTACCACAAGGTATAACCACTTAGGAACGAACCATCCTAGGTTTTTTTTTTTTTTTTTTTTTTTGTTCGTTGTTTCGGCACCATGTCGAAATAACTTACTGAAATTGTGGTGCAACTCCTCACTTCAGATTCCTAAGGAGTTTGTCAGCCATCAACATCCTTGTCCACCATACACCTTGTATCTCCTTCTGACCAATGTCTTGTGAATAATTATGGACCACTAGCAGTAACATATCCTCTTCCATGGCTAGTGGGGAAAACAGCCAAAAGGATAAATGTGTCATTGCATCACCCAACCTTTTGAAAGACCTTTTGTCCTTGCATCACTTATCCTGGTGAAAGACTTGTTACTAGAATCGAGAGTGCTTTACCGGATAAGCCCCATGCCACACCAAAGACTTCGAGCATTCAAAAATATATTATTATTTTTTAGTTTAAGAGTTTTTTTTTTTAATCGCCTTGTATAACCTAGATTCGATCTCCATGACTTGTACCTACCACCACAAGCCAAACTTCTCCCCCATCAATATTCCTCCTTTTCATTAAACCCTACCGAGTTCGAAACCGCTTTCAAGACATACCATCTTTGATAAACCATACTAGGCAACCATGAATCATAATCTCAATACACCAAGTCCTCTATACGATCTCCTGTAAAGACTTCACAAATGTCATCACCAAAACATGTGGCTCTGATACTAGTTGTTAGGGATTGAACCGATAAATGCGGAAACGTCATATCTGATACTCGCCTATAACTCATAGTAATTAATGTCTATAGCAAAAAAAATAAGATGAGAGAAAATAAACAATCACACAACACAAGATATATGTGAAAAACCCTAAATCAAGGAAAAAACCACGGGCCATCAAGACGACAGAGAAAGTTTCACTGTATGATAAATTTTTATATCCATATACTATGAGATTCTCTCTCATACCTTAACCCCAAACCATAAAGCTTTACCAAGCCCCCAAGCTCACAACCGAGTTTTACATCATGACTATCAGCTCACAATGCTCACAAAATCCTCACCAAGAACCCCCCCCCCCCCCCCCCCTAATATTCCCTAGGTCTCCCTTGAATATCACACACGGATCTCTAACTTGATCCACTAATATTAATTCCTCAAATCCCTCCCCAAAAATTCCCTAAGATCTCCCCTGGATCTCACCCACTCTCTGATATTACATGGTATTCTTTTTTGATCCACACAAATAACTTAATTACAAGGTTCTATTTATACTAGTTAAGTGAGTTTAAGATAAAAGGAAATCCTACTCCTAAACATACAAGGCTTTCTTGTTTCACAAAAGACTATTTCCTTTTATGCACACGTTTTCTTATTCCACGTAAAGAGTATTCCTTTTCCTTTAAGCACAAGAACTTCTAAAAAGAGAACATTTCCTTTTTCACGTAACATTCTCAATCTCAGCAAATTACGCCATCTCTGCGGTCTAGGTCACAGTGTGCACCCCTCTTCCTACACTGCGGAATGCTTTTGGAACCGACCACTCAATAAACTGCAATCTACATCTCTTGCATGTGCCACGGTCTACACCACGCTGATCTCCTGGAATCGACTGCTTCTTGTGTCGCGGTCCATGCACTTTGTCCGCACCGCGGTCCACGCCGCATTTCCTTCCGGAATCTGATTCTTCAATTCTTCTTCATCTTCAAACCTTCCTCAAACACTATCTTCAACTTCCAAAAGTTTTCCCATGTCTTTAAGAAGTTTCATATCAGTTGAATCTTGTTTGGTTCACATTGGGTTCACTTAGGAATACAAGCCAAAACCTAAAAATTCTCCCATTTTACTTGAATTCTCAAGACCTTTGTCCATAGCCACAATTCTCCATACCGAGAATCAACATGCCCTACCACAAGGTATAACCACTTAGGAACGAACCATCCTAGGTTTTTTTTTTTTTTTTTTGTTCGTTGTTTCGGCACCATGTCGAAATAACTTACTGAAATTGTGGTGCAACTCCTCACTTCAGATTCCTAAGGAGTTTGTCAGCCATCAACATCCTTGTCCACCATACACCTTGTATCTCCTTCTGACCAATGTCTTGTGAATAATTATGGACCACTAGCAGTAACATATCCTCTTCCATGGCTAGTGGGGAAAACAGCCAAAAGGATAAATGTGTCATTGCATCACCCAACCTTTTGAAAGACCTTTTGTCCTTGCATCACTTATCCTGGTGAAAGACTTGTTACTAGAATCGAGAGTGCTTTACCGGATAAGCCCCATGCCACACCAAAGACTTCGAGCATTCAAAAATATATTATTATTTTTTAGTTCAAGAGTTTTTTTTTTTTAATCGCCTTGTATAACCTAGATTCGATCTCCATGACTTGTACCTACCACCACAAGCCAAACTTCTCCCCCATCAATATTCCTCCTTTTCATTAAACCCTACCGAGTTCGAAACCGCTTTCAAGACATACCATCTTTGATAAACCATACTAGGCAACCATGAATCATAATCTCAATACACCAAGTCCTCTATACGATCTCCTGTAAAGACTTCACAAATGTCATCACCAAAACATGTGGCTCTGATACTAGTTGTTAGGGATTGAACCGATAAATGCGGAAACGTCATATCTGATACTCGCCTATAACTCATAGTAATTAACGTCTATAGCAAAAAAAATAAGATGAGAGAAAATAAACAATCACACAACACAAGATATATGTGAAAAACCCTAAATCAAGGAAAAAACCACGGGCCATCAAGACGATAGAGAAAGTTTCACTGTATGATAAATTTTTATATCCATATACTATGAGATTCTCTCTCATACCTTAACCCCAAACCATAAAGCTTTACCAAGCCCCCAAGCTCACAACCGAGTTTTACATCATGACTATCAGCTCACAATGCTCACAAAATCCTCACCAAGAACCCCTCCCCCCCCCCCCCCCCCCCCCTAATATTCCCTAGGTCTCCCTTGAATATCACACACGGATCTCTAACTTGATCCACTAATATTAATTCCTCAAATCCCTCCCCAAAAATTCCCTAAGATCTCCCCTGGATCTCACCCACTCTCTGATATTACATGGTATTCTTTTTTGATCCACACAAATAACTTAATTACAAGGTTCTATTTATACTAGTTAAGTGAGTTTAAGATAAAAGGAAATCCTACTCCTAAACATACAAGGCTTTCTTGTTTCACAAAAGACTATTTCCTTTTATGCACAAGTCTTCTTACTCCACGCAAAGAGTATTCATTTTCCTTTAAGCACAAGAACTTTCAGAAAGAAAACATTTCCTTTTTCGTGCAACATTAACATTTCCTTTTTTGTGCAACATACCCCATCTCAGCAAAATACGCCGTCTCTACGGTTTGGGTCACAGTGTGCACCTCGCTTCCTACACCGCAGAATACTTCTGAAACCGACCACTTAATAAACTGTGGTCTGCATCTCTTGCCTATGCCACGGTCTACACCACGCTGATCTCCTGGAATCAACCGCTCCCTGTAATACGGTCCATGTGCTTTTTCCATACCACATTTCCTTTCGAAATCTAATTCTTCAGTTCTTCTTCGTCTTCAAACCTCCCTCAAACACCATCTTCAACTTCCAAATATTTTCCCACGACTCTAGGAAGTTTCACATCAGTTAAGTCTCGTTTGGTTCACATTAGTTTCACTTAGGAATACAAGTCAAAACCTAACACCTTCTTGCCATTATAACAATTTTGATTTGTAAACTAGATCAAACCTCCATTAACTACACTACTACTACCATAAGAACTTTCCATGATTGAGCAAAAAAATTTCTACAATGTATGAATGAAAAACAAGAAAATATTGCCCAAATAGTAGTGATTTCAAGCCAATGGTAACTTCTAAAACCAAATATATATATATATATAGTAAATACATCAAGACGAAGAATGTGGATCATAGATTATAGAGAAGTTTTGATAAGTGCATACACTTTGAGTCAAAGTATGTAAATCTAATGGTCCACATTTTTCATCCTGATATAAAAGATATATTTTATACCATGACAAACTGACAATAGAAAAATTGTATAAATATATATATATATATCATTTTATTATAAATATCGAATTCATTCAATTGATGAGATCCTGGGGATATATTGGTAAAAACAAATAACAACTGCTACAACGATGGATACCTTCGTGCCTCCACTTAATATTTTAATACAAAAAATTTCTCACTTTCTAAGGAAAAAAATAGGAGGTAAAAGACCTTGACATGACTTCAAGGGTATTTATGGCTTTTCAAACAACTAACATTGTCGAAGGTTAAGGCTAACAGGAGTTGACTAACGGTAGGGAAGTTTAGTGTAAATTTTTTCAAAAGTTGTTTTTACCAATTAATATGTATACCTTAGGTATGTTGTGTGTAATTACCTTATATTTTAATTTATAAAATAAAAATAAAATATAAAATAAAATAAATAAATAAAGTTGTCCTTACCTTTTGTGCAAGATTCAATAAGTCCCGCCACATCAAGACTATTTGTCTAAACATGGTTGGATAGACCACAAACGTTCCACATAACAAACATACCCTTACGGTGAAACATTACACAGGTTATTTTTTTATTTTATTTTTTTAACTTCTAAAACATTACACATTTAATGGACACATAATTATTACATAAAAACTTGAATTTTTTTTAAAGAAAATCTATTTTGTTCCAAAATTATCCTTTATCTTTTCACACACCAATTAAAAAAATTAGAGATTTATATATATTTTTTGGTTGAATAGTGAAATTGACAAGTTCAAAAAAAAATTAAAAAACTTGAATTTTTAAAAATTTTAAAGAAAATCTATTTTGTTTCAAAATTATCCTTTTATCTTTTCACACACCAATTAAAAAAAAAAAATTAGAGATTTATATTTTATTTTTTTTGGTTGAATAGTGAAATTGACAAGTTCAAAAAAAAAAAAAAAATTCTTTTATTTCAGTGAACTCTTTTTTCAACAAATTTAACAATCAACACATTAATAAATATATGTAAAAAGATTTTTTTTTTAATTGTTTTTTTTTTTAAATCAACACTTTTTTATAAAAAAAAAAAAATTCCTTTTTTTTTTATTGTTTTTCTCGGGATTTGATGGTGCCAAATTTCTAGTATACAAAGCTGCCTCCCCAAATGCTTGGCCAAGAGGCTGTTTTGAGCCTAGATCAATGCCTTGTCGAAGAGGAGATAACTAGCCTTGATTGCATCAATAACTGCAGCTTTTGTGCTTCAACAATCGGCTTCCTTGCATGGTGATGATGTGCCCATGCCAATTACAGCCATCTCTTTCTGGCAAGAGCTGATTGACAATCTCTTGAATAATTACCATTTTGTTATAATATATGTGGCTTTTACCACATGCAAAATATCACTTTAATATCTCCCAAAATATCACCAATCGCCAAAATATCTCCTTTAATATCACCAAAATATCTTCCCCTACATCATTTCCCTTACACCACCACCTCTCTCGCTCCCACTTGCCTCTCTCTCTTTAAGTCAATCCCACTTGCCTATCTCTCTTTATTGGCTATATATACATGTGCTCTCTCTTGTAAATGGGTTCCAGAAATGATCAATAAAATTAAGCAATATATGTTCTCTCTCTCTCTCTCGTCTCACTGTCTCATCTTTCTCACTTGATCTCTCTCACTTATTTTTCATCTCATTCTTTCATCTATTATTTATTAATTTACAACACATTATCAGCACGATCGTACGTAAGTAAAAAGTATCTCCAGGTGAGTGGTTTATTTACGGCTTGATATTCGTGTATATAAGTAAAAAGGAGCTCTGATGGATGATTTACTTTAAATCTCAATATTCTGGATCTGTATATATTTCGTATACAAAATGGTTTTGCCGTTAATGGAACATATATATAGTCCTGAATTTATTTTCTCTAAATCTCAATATTCTGGATCTATATATATTTCGTATACAAAATGGTTGTGCCGTTAACGGAACATATATATATAGTCCTGAATTTATTGTTTCTAAATCTCAATATTCTGGATCTATATATATTTCGTATACAAAATGGTTGTGCCGTTAACGGAACATATATATAGTCCTGAATTTATTTTCTCTAAATCTCAATATTCTGGATCTATATATATTTCGTATACAAAATGGTTGTGCCGTTAACGGAACATATATATATAGTCCTGAATTTATTTTCTCTAAATCTCAATATTCTGGATCTATATATATTTCGTATACAAAATGGCCGTGCCGTTAACGGAACATATATATGGTTCTGGATTTAATTTTTATGCACATGGCAGGTGAGCTCAGCCTCCTGGAATTGATTTTACATGACATATATACCGTTCTGGAACTGTTATTTACAGGACATATATACCGTTCTGGAACTGTTATTTACAGGACATATACCGTCCTGGAACCGTTATTTACAAGACATATGTACCGTCTTGGAACTGTTTATTTACGGAACATAACATGTGAGCTCAGCCTTCTGGAATTGTTTATTTACAGGACATATATACCGTTCTGAAACTGTTCATTTTTCACAATATATGAGATTGGTTAGACCGACAAACCAGAACTTAAAATTTCTGGAATTATGATATTTAAGTCGGTACGATTTTGAAAACCGATGAAAAACTGGAATTCTTGATCCAGTGTTATATTCATGAATGTCATACGGCACGGTATTGAAAATCGATGAGAACTTGGAATTCTGGATTCAGTGTCATATTCATGAATGACGTAGTTCATTATTTGGAAGCTGGGGTTTCAAATCCACTCATAATCTGAATTTTTCTTGATTATAATTATATATGAACTTACAGTTCATGATCGAATCAGAAGTTCGAAAAATCATTATGATCCATGATTTTATTTTATCTTATATATATAAAGTGATATGTTTACATATCATTCATTTGAGAAAAATGATTTACACATCCAAGAGGATGTTATGAGTATCATAAAAAAATGATTTAAGATCCTAATGTTTAATGAAATTGGAAATAATATCTCATGAAGAGCAATATTCAGAGAATGATCTATACATCCAACAGGATGTTGTGAATATCATAAAAATAATTTAAGATCCTAACGTATAAATAAATTGGCAATAATATTTTTATCCATTTCATACACATCCAACAGGATGATGTGAGTATCACATAAAAAGATTTAAGATCCTAACGTATAATGAAACTGGATGTAATATTTTATCTATTTCATTCAAGTTTGATGCTCCTGGAGAGCAAAATTCAGAGTTGCTGAAAAAAGAGGAGAATTTTGAAATCAGTAGTCTACTTGACAGTAGATGAACTTGATGAACATGTGAATGTGATGGGTGTTGGATAATCAGATCATCTGATCTAGTATCACCAAACCCCGATCTGAGTTTGCTTCTGGGTTGGTGGGTTTTTCAACCCAGACCCATCGCCCCTCGGGTCAACGCCACCTCATCGGTGAGCTTCGTCATTTTTCGCACCAGCCTAGTGCGTTTTTACGATGACGATAAATGATCGTCGGTCATGACCCACGATCTGATCTAGATCGATCACATAGCTCGTTTTTGCTCTAGGCCACTTTTGGAGAATTCGATATTTTTCATGGACTGTTTTGTAATTATTTTGGGTCATTTTGTAATTATTTTGGGTCATTTTGTAATTTTGATAAAATTTTGGATCAATTTATAATTATCAAAACTTATTGGTCCAGTTTGTAATTTTTAAAAAGTTTTGGGGCCGATTTATAATTAATAAAAAAATTGAGGGGCCTTTCCGTAATTTTACAAAATCAAAGGAAGTTTTGTAATTTCTCTTTTAAAAAAAAAAGGATAATTTAAAAAAAAAATTATTATTTAAAAAAAAAAAAAAAAAAGGGAGGGGTGACTATTATCATTTCACATGAGATATAAAATGACATTACAAATAATGTCCATAAAATTTATAGAAGGAAAAATATATGTCTTGTCGAGAGTGCAACGACTCATATAATTCTGCAGAGTCAGAAATATTTTATGAATTCAACTTTACTGAGAGCAAATGTTATTAATGTATTAGGTCCAACGGATCTGATAGAAAGCTCTGGAAGAGCCATGATATTGTTATCAAACAATACTAAATTATATATCGGGTCCAACAGATCTGATAGATAGCTCTGGAAGAGCCACGATGTTGTTATCAAACAATTTTCAATTATGTATCAATGGTACTTGATATTATTCAAAGAACAACATAAAGAAATATGCTTAGTTCAAAGCATTTAAAGTTAATACCAAATAAAATCTGGCAGATCTGATGGATCTGATTAAAGGCTCTAGAAGAGCCACAATCTTATTACCAGATAGTATTCAATTGTGTATCAATGATACTTTATATCATTCAAGCAAAACATAAATAAATCTATTTAGATCAAAGACATATAACTTTATTAATGTCATATTGAGATCATTAATAATAATAATGTTGAATATTTGTGCGTGATTCAAGCCAGAAGCTGATTATAGAAAAGCTGTGTTCTTTATCATCCGGATTATATTGTTAATCAGAAAAGGGATGTATATGGATATATTCATCCACCAAATAAAACCATCTCATTCTAAAGTTGGTTTTGAATCCCTATCATTCAAATGGATATATGTGGACATATTCATCCACCAAAAGAATCCTTCCATTATTTTATGGTACTGATTGATGCATCTATGAGATGATCACATGTGTTATAAGGGTTTTTTATCAGCATGACACATCAGCAAGGATAGCGGGTAATGCGGAAATATAGTGATTCCATATCATCAAAAGTCAAATGTGAGCACGTTATCAAAATGGTCAACATGAATACATGACAGCACCATACGAGAGGCCATCTGCAAATGGAATCCGCTCGGCCAAGATTCCGCTCGGCCAGGATTCTGCTCGGCCAAGATTCTACTCGGCCAAGTCTGCTCGGCCAAGGTTCTGTTCGGCCAAGGTTCTGCTCGGCCAAGTCTGCTCGGCCAAGATTCTGCTCAGCCAGAAACAGAAAATACAGTCTTACCAAGATACGCCATATCAGGAAGAGATCTGCACAGATACGGAATCTTAGGATAATATTCCAATAAAGAAATATCCTTATTTCCTCTCTAGTACTAGAGAAGTCTAATCAGGAAAGAAATCTAAGCTTCTAGAAGGATAAACACCAAATAGGAAACAAGTCATAATCAATCTACTCTACCTAAATCTTAGCAGGATTCTAATTAATGAATCCACCACCTATACAACAAGAACTAGGGCAACCCTAGATCAAACCATATAAATACAGCCATGTATTCATTATAAGGGGGATCGACATAATGAACAATTGATACTTACAAGAGAAGAAAGTGAGCATTGTGTGTGTATTCTCAAAGAATTCATAGTGATATTTCTCTGCCTTCATAGGCACCGTGGTTTTTTCCCTTTCTAGGGTTTTCCACGTAAAAATCTGTGTCTTGCGTACATTATTATTATTTTGCATTCATAAACATATTATTATTGTTGGACGTGTGGCAATCCAGAAATCACCGTCAACAATTGGCGCTAGAAGGAGGGGAGAACTCAACTTTGAGGAACCCTAGTGAACAGACTACAGAAAGAATTCCGACATGGATCTAAATGAAGGTGACAACCAACTCCCCACAACTCTCTAGGGAGACATTCACCCCAGCAATTATGACACCAACAGATGCAACATTTGAAACACCCTAGCGAACGACTATTGGAAGTGCTAGGGGGTGGATCATCAACATAACCCGTAGTAGGAGCCGCGGCCGTGACCAAATCCGGAGGAAGAATATTGCTAAAGCAATACTCAAAGCTTCAAAGTATCAAAAATCTGTCTGAGGAATTGCTTTCCCATTCCGACAGCTTACAAAAGAAAAGAGAAGAGAGCTGTCCAGAATCGCAGAATTGCTGACCAATGCGCACTAAAGTGAGCTTATCTTCCTCTATGAAACTCGGATTTGCAAACTGTAAAAACCACTGGAAACTAGACATGTGAGGCTTTCCAAACATATATGGTTCGTATCCTAGTTCAATCCGAGCAATATTTGGTGGCTCCCGCAATATTGAAGAAATTAGATCGCGTATAGATGTCTGATCTGACCATCGAACACTTAAACGGGCATATCTCCCTCTACAGAAGTCGAAATCATGAGCCGTAGAAACCAATGGAAACTAGACCTCCAAAACTTTCCAAGCATATATGGTTCGAAACCCAGTTCAGTTCGTGCAATTTTTGGTGGCCCCCGCAACACTGAAGTAAATAATTCGCGGAAGATTTTCTGATTCGACCATCGAGCACTAAAATGGGCATATCTCCCTTTACAGAAGTCGAAATCGTGAGCTGTAAAAACCATCAGAAACTAGACATCCGGACCTTTCTAAAAATATAAGGTTCGCAATCTGGTTCAACCTGTGGAATATTTTTATTGTCCCCGAAACATTGAAGGAAGTGGTTTGCGGAGGATTTTCCAACTTGACCACCAGACGCTAAAACAAAGATAACTCTCTCCAGAGAGCATGGAATCACGGACCGTGAATTTTGCTGTAAAATAGACGTATAGATCTTTCCGAGGATATGTGGGTCTCAATACAATTCATCCCGAGGAATATTTGACAACTTCCGGAACATTGCGGTTCAGCATAAAGTTTACCTTGACGTGTTAGAAGCCGAGCCCATCTTGGTATAAAACATCCAATGGCAATTCTCAACTGAAACCACTCGGCTCTTCATCAATTCACCTGTGTGAAGGATCCAATAGTAAAACGACTAGACTCCAGGTTCGGTAAGTGGCCGAGGTTAGTCAATTTACAGTCTAATTTTATGATTTTATTTACATTGTGCAAACAAGGAATATATGCATAGTTACATAAATAAAAGTGAAAACCGACCAAAAAATGACTATTTTAGATTTAATCGGGACTTCGATCTTGATAAAATCATTCGGATTCAGGGGTACGTTTTCACTTAATTGTTATTACTATTGATATCGTCTTACATCGATAACCGTATAGAATATCATGTAGAATATCATAATGCTTAAATCTTTACCATGAATACACTGCTAATTTGTTGAAGTTAGAAGTTGCATACTGTGCTTTTCTATTAAAGTATATGCATGGATTGCCTCGACTTGGGAGTGTATTACTGAATTGATTTAGTCGGCAGCAAGTATGTCACGTGATTATTATTCTAGATTAATGAGAGTACAACATACTGATTAATGTTTAATATTTGTGACATTTTGATTAACGAAACAATAATTTGATTGGATTTAATTGAGACTTTGATCTTGATGAAAAACACTTTCGAAGGTGTTTAAAAGCAGTACCAAAATCGTTCGGATATAGAGGTACGATTTCTCTTGATTGTTATACTATTTATTATCGTTGGCACCATATTGCATCTTATTCGATAATTCAGAAGGATATCATAGTGATTATTTCTATTTGAAATATTATAAATTTAGCATCAGATCACTGGAACTATAAGTATATAATCCATGTCTTTCTATCAAAATTCCTACAGATGTTAAAATAGTGTATGAATCACATTTGATTCGGAGACACATGTAACATGTATGCACCACAATGTTTGGTTACTTTTCAGTCCAAATATGCCATTGTTATTGATGTTTAAATATTCATGATAGTGGTTGGACTCAACATTATTGGGTTCTACGAATTGGTTTTTTAAATCAAATGAACATGAGTGTTGAAGAATGTGACTAGAAGTATTTGGTATGCTTGTGACATTGATTTTATGTAATCTAAATATATTAAATTATATCTACCTCTTCATTTCATTGTACTTTCACATACAAACACACAACACACATACTTTTGTGTAATTCTCTTTATGTTATATTGCGTTCACATGTTTCTCTCATACACAATACATAATACGTGTGTATAAGTCTATAAACATATAATGCATGCTTAATTAGTATGTCTAACAACTTTTATGGCTCTTACACGCATGTTGTCTATCATAGATTTATAGGTGTCGAATTTCGACACCAATCATTAATAGTACCATGCATGAGTTGATCGCTTCCAATTATATGGTCTCCTTAAGTGCATGATTATTATTACTTGTGCGAACTTTACTCACATACTTAGTATAGAAAACAAGTTGAAAATGCTAGCTCAGGAATCTAGTCTCGCCTTAGCGCACAAAAATCAAATTTCATCTCTGTTGATACGATGTTGAAAGTGTTCCAGCAAACCTAAACCTACTTACAACAACAGCTGGGGGGCTATGGGAGCAGAAGATGTAACCGTAAGAAAATTCGCGGTTGTGAAAGTGGTTTTTATGAAAGTCCCTTTTCCGCTCTGGCAACTAAAAATAAAAAAAAAATAAAAAAAAAAAGGGCTGCTTAAAGAAAAAGTATCTGAAAGCAATACAACTAAACTTCAGGTTCGGTAAGTGACCAAGGTTAGTTAATTATCTGTTTAGTATTACAATTTTATCAGATCATTACGCAAAAAGATATTCATATGTCGTATTAAATAATAAATCAAATAGCGATTTTTTGGAATTTAATCAAGATTGATCTTGATAAAAGTGTTTTCGAAAACACTTAATGACATTATCAAAATCGATCGGGCTTGGAGGTACGTTTTGGTTTAATTATTTTACTTGTTATTATCTTGCATCTCAATAACTTGATGGGATATCATGGTGCTTATTTTTCTACTCCTAGCATGAATCCATGGATATTGTGTCCCGAACGATGACCATCACCAATACCGTGCATGGATCAAATTATCTTTGTTTGACATTATTAAAGTATATATATATTTGTTATTTGTGCAAATGCTACTCACATGTTTGGCACAGAAAAAAAAAAAGATGAGAACCTTAGCACAGGAATCAAGCCTCGTCTCATTGCATGCAAAACGAGTTTTATCTCAGCGCATGTAGAAATTCAAGCAAAGGCAGAACCTTCTCAACAAACATATGTGCTCGAAATAGCATTATAAAGGATAAGAAATTATCAATAAAGATGTGTTCGCAAATCAACTCTCAACAATGATAATGTAAACATCGGTGAATGGGTACCCACAACCATAGCAGGCTCTTAAGACAAAAACGTCACAGCAGCCTGAGCTAGAAAAACGCAAACAAATCAATTGGTGCTCACCACCGTTGACAAGCGTGACCCCCTGAAATGCAGATAAAGCACTCAAAAACAGCGGTCGAAAGAAATGCTGGGGGTCGAATAAACTAGTACTCTTAAACCACGGAATTATAAGAAAAAGAGGGAGACGTCCCAATAGTATGCTTAAAGACTTGGTGTATGGTCGGATACGTCCTGACAAACACTGGGTAAGCCGAAAACTCAGCAATGGCAGCTGAACAACAAAAAAGGCCATGCGCCTAAGCCGAAAACTCAGCAATGGCAGCTGAACAACAAAAAAGGCCCTGCGCCTAAGCCGAAAACTCAGTAATGGCAGCTGAACAACAAAAAAGGCCCTGCGCCTAAGCCGAAAACTCAGCAATGGCTGCTGAACAACAAAAAAGGCCCTGCGCCTAAACCAAAAACTTAGCAATGGCTGCTGAACAAAAAATAATAATAATAATAATAATAATAATAACTGACTGGGTGTAAATAAAGCACTGTCAGCTCAAGAACTGACTAGGTGCGAATAAAGCATTGTCAGCGATCCGACCTTTTAGAAAGAAAAGGGGGTAAAGATTTTTCCGCTTAAATTGCATCTGTTAAGTTTAAAATGTGTAGGTACAAAGCTCCAATGGGCAAGGGCACTTAAAAACGGTCAGGAAGCTTTCAAGCGCAAGATATGGGCCACATAAGCTGAACGCCTTGAGGTTGGCTTGGCTCGTTAAAAATCAAGTAAAAACCCCGAGAGTGGGTAGAAAATTAGATATGCCGAGTGAACAGCTGGAACAATTTACAATAAGTACAAAAGTCAGTGAGCAATTGCAAAAGAGCCAATAACAGTCAAAGTCGAATGCAAGTGAGTTAAGAGTCAAAATTATATTTATATACATAAAGTTCTTTCTTTTTGCAGAAGTATTAGCAAGAAGGTATAAATAAAAAAAATATATAACCGATCTATAAGAAAGATCGGCCAAAAAGAATAATCAAACCTACGAAAGAAGATCAGCCGAGAAAATGTTCAAATGGACAAGAAAGATCCAGGCCGAACGCTTGGAATGACCCGTCCAAAGAAGAAAAGAATGGCTACTCAGACGATGTGCCAAAAGCATGGCTCTTACCCTGCACATCGGCATTAACTCAAGAATAACAACGATGCTAGGGGGTAGATTCCAAGCAACATGAACCCCTAGAGAACAAAAGCCCCCAAACTCGCCATGAGCATGTATATATATGGCAGTGGTCTCAGGTGGTGGATGCTTTGAAGCACGATCTCTACAGAGCAACATCTTACCATGCCAAGAGCGACGACATCTACCGTATTTTTCTCAGCTTGTAAGGAAAGACATGACTCAGGGAAACCTTAATCAGTTCCTTTTATGATCTTCAACCTCGACATCTTCAAACTGCCTTGAGCGCTAAAACTTCAAAAGATCGTCAAAACTTGCCTTTAAAGGATACGACAAGAAGAAAAGATGTTTCAGATAGACGCATTCTCAGCTATTCAAGTCCTAGGAGATAATTGGAAGCAATTTGGAAGATTTCTTGATCAAACCCGTGAAAATAGCATCTGCTGATTGGTCAACTTCAAGAATTAAACTGTATCATCTCAGAAGGAATTGGATTTCGAGCCTTATATGGTTAGAAAGGTACAGAAGTTAGCTTTCCATAGAATTTTACAGTTTGTGATTTCGAGTTTTATTGAAGAAGTTATGACCATTTTACTACCCAAAGGTCATCCCAAAATTTCTACGCGGGATCACGGAAATAAAGCAATGCAGGCTGCCTATTTGGGAATGAAGGTCTTAGACGAATTTGTCATGTTTTGGAAGATTAAAGAAGGCATAAAAGTCACTTTAATTTGATTTTAGTTGATCATAAACTTTCCATGATAGGACTAGTCGAGATTGGATGAAAATTCCTAAAGTTAGAAGGATTATACTTCCTATTTGGAGTCACATTTAATTAGCCTTATTGGAGGTTGATTATGGAACTAAAAGGAGACATAATACATGCCTATTTAAGAGGAATTACAGCAGAAAGATCAGGTATGCAGCAGCAGTGCAAAGAAGATCCAAGCATTAGTTAGATCCGCTCAAAGATGGATCCAAGCGAAGCTGAACCAACAGGTTGAAAGAGGATCCAAGAAAAGCCGAACAAAGCTAAAAAGAGGTGTCACATTTGCCCAAACGAGCAAAAAGATCTCAACAATCAAAGCTCCGAGACAAGGAAGTTTATCGAACGCAACTAGAACCAAATGCAATACGAGTGCGCACCAAGGCATTACGGAAGTATACAAGGTAAAAATTACAAGAAAATAGGAGTTAAAGAGTGAGCAGAGGCTCAACAAATGTCTGACAATTATTCAACATCAGCTAGGTAAACAGTAAACTTGGACTTAGGCTGAAGACGAGCAGTAAAAAATCAGAGGAGAACTATTCAAATCCCCTTCGACGAGTCGCCGGGAACTTATCTCATAGATTTGAAGGGGTATTGTTATAGGGGTTTTTTGTCAGCATGACACATCAGCAAGGATAGCGGGTAATGCGGAAATATAATGATTCCACATCATCAAAAGTCAAATGTGAGACACGTTATCAAAATGGTCAACATGAATACATGACAGCACCATACGAGGGGCCATCTGCAAATGGAATCCGCTCGGCCAAGATTCTGCTCGGTCAGGATTCTGCTCGGCCAAGGTTCTGTTCGGCCAAGGTTCTGCTCGGCCAAGATTCTGCTCGGCCAAGGTTCTGCTCGGCCAAGTCTGCTCGACCAAGATTCTGCTCGGCCAAGTCTGCTCGGCCAAGATTCTGCTCAGCCAGAAACGGGAAATACAGTCTTACCAAGATACGCCATATCAAGAAGAGATTTGCACAGATACGGAATCTTAGGATAATATTCCAATAAAGAAATATCCTTATTTCCTCTCTAGTACCAGAGAAGTCTAATCAGGAAAGAAATCTAAGCTTCTAGAAGGATAAACACCAAATAGGAAACAAGTCATAATCAATCTACTCTACCTAAATCTTAGCAGAATTCTAATTAATGAATCCACCACCTATACGACAAGAACTAAGGCAACCCTAGATCAAACCATATAAATACAGCCATGTATTCATTATAAGGGGGATCGACATAATGAACAATTGATACTTACAAGAGAAGAAAGTGAGCATTGTGTGTGTATTCTCAAAGAATTCATAGTGATATTTATCTGCCTTCATAGGCACCGTGGTTTTTTCCCTTTCTAAGGTTTTCCACATAAAAATCTGTGTCTTGCGTACATTATTATTATTTTGCATTCATAAACATATTATTATTGTTGGACGCGTGGCAATCCAGAAATCACCATCAACAACATGTTTGTGTGTTATCAAACATCTCTAGTTGAGATAGATGTTCAACATCCGGTTTTCACATATACACATAATCAGAATGGATGAGCGGAATCAATTATCAAAATGTCTCCAGGTAATTACGAGAACTTTATTATTCATTTACCAATTTTTATATGGGACATTCTATGTTACATGTTGATGTAGTCATCCATGTCTCACTACTTATAATTATTATTTACCATTACAACTTGTAATTGGTCATTGACTTGCTCACATTTTTAAGATATTTGACTGTGTAGTATATCTCCTTATTTCATCTCTGGCATGATCGAAGATAAGAATTCTATATCATTATGAGATTAATATTGATTTTGATTAATCTCTATTAGATCATTTAAACTTCTAAGAGTTTATATTTTTACGCACAATCTGTATATTATTATATTGTTTAATTTTCAAATAGAAAGTTTCTCCAGAAAGAGTAAATGAAAAGTTACTCTTATATAAAATAAAGATACCAGTTCGGTTCTCTATATATAAATGTGTCTCATTTCAATCTTTGTATCACTCAAAAATGAAAGATAATTGATCATCAGATAATTATTAATTTGTTACTTGATATATTAAAGGTAACAAGATTTATAAGTTGTCATCTCATAAACCCGTGCCAGGTAATTGTTCCTAAAGAACGATCTGAGTAAAAAGCAACAAATAAATCATCTGATACATATTATAATTCATAAGCTTATGAACCTTTTTAAAAGGTATTGTTATCAGGATCCTAATGTAAGCAAAACTCGAGTTATAAATAAATCCACTTTCTCTAAATCAACTCTGTAAGAATCTAACATATTTAATGAGACACAAGTCTATGAAAAGACTAAATTCACTGTTATGGAAGAAATCTCAACAGAGATACAAGTATATTGAAATTGAGAAAATTTCTATACGAGTCTATGAAATGACTAAATCCATTGAAATGGAAAGAAATCTCAACAGAGATACAACTATATTGAAATTAAGAAAATTTCTATAAAATCCATATAGTGACTAAATCCATTGAAATGGAAGAAATCTCAACAGAGATTCAAATATATTGAAATTGAGAAAATTTCTATAAATCATATAAGAGAAATGTGGAATCATAAAGAAACAATCATTGATGATGTATTTTCATACACAGTAGCGCTACTGAAATTATAAACGATAATTATGATATTCATAATATCAATTATTGTATACAAAAGGTATGATTAGCCTAAGTGAAAAAAAGCAATTCAAGAAGAATTGACTTCATATGCCAAACATAAAGTATTTAGACCAATAGTACTTCAGACACCTGGAGATGTCAAACTAGTTGGATACTAATGGGTCTTTATACGGAAAACATAATGAGAAAAACGAGATCGTGAGATATGAGGCACGACTCGTAGTACAAGGTTTCTCACAGAAACTTGGTATTCAATAGTGATGAATACAATTACGTTTCGAATTTTTGATAAATTTGGTTGCCTTTACAAGGCTTGAAATACGTCCTCTAGACGTAGTAATTATTTATCTGTATGATTCACTCAATACAGACATTTATAATCCCGGAAGGATTTAAAATGCTAGAAGCATGTAAATCGAGATCTCGTAATCTGTATTTGATGAACATACAAAAATCCTTATATGGATTAAGAACAATCTGGACGGATGTGGTATAATCGTCTCAGTGAATATCTGATAAAATAAGGGTATAATAATTATATTATATACCCAAGTGTCTTCGCAAAGAAATCAGAATTCGAATTTATTATATTCACAACATATGTTGATGATATGAATTTAATTGTAGCTCCTGGAGAGCTCTTGAAAACTCTTGAATTTTTGGTAAATGAGTTTAAAAATGAAAGACATGGGAAAGAAAATATTATCTCGACCTGAAGGTCGATCATAGATCAAATGGAATGTTTGTCCATCAATCAGAATATGTTGAAAATATTTTGAAAAGATTCTGAAAAGATTCTAAAAAAGATTTCATTTGGATATTACTCTATAAAGCAATTATTTGCTTATACTCCCTCCAATCATTTATGATGTTATTTCATTTCATAAAATAAACATCTATATACCCCAGTTTAGCAATCTAGAAGATTGTTTTAAAACAACTTTTATCAGAGGGAGCGTCCTATCAGGGGGAGCATATCAAATGAAGTATATTAATTATATTAATTATATTATGGCATATGTGCATTGTACTCTTTTCCTTACAATCAGGTTTTTGTCTCATTGGGTTTTCCTGATAAGGTTTTTAATGAGGCAATTCTCTACGCATACCCAAAAATCATTTGATCCACAAAATCATAATAAATATTACATTGGTTCAATATATCATCGTATATAGGTTATCTTGATCAAAAATATCATTGTAAATATTACTTTGATCTTACTAATCATCGTATATATATTACCTTGATCCAAAAGATCATCATAAATATTACTTTGATCCGATAGATCAATGGATATATTTGCTCAGGTTTTTATCCCATTGGGTTTTTCCTAGCAAAGTATAATTATGAGAAATGTTTTGAAGAAAACATTAACTATTAACATATTTGCATTGTACTCTTTTTCCCTTCGATCAGGTTTTATCCCACTGGGTTTTCCTGACGAGGTTTTTAACGAGACAATCAAGAGGAGCAAAGTTCTGAGCGGACATATGTGCACTATACTCTTTTTCCCTTCGATCAGGTTTTGTCCCACTGGGTTTTCCTGACAAGGTTTTTAACGAGATAGTTTTGAGAGCATCCAGCATCATTAGATCCAGGAGATTATTGTATATATTTTACTTAGTTTTTATCTCATTGAGTTTTTCCCTAGAAGATTAATACATGTGGTATAAATCCAAGGGGGTGTGTTATAATATATGTGGCTTTTACCACATGCAAAATATCACTTTAATATCTCCCAAAATATCACCAAATATCTTCCATAATATCACCAAAATATCTCCTTTAATATCTCTCATAATATCACCAAAATATCTTCCCCTACATCATTTCCCTTACACCACCGCCTCTCTCACTCCCACTTGCCTCTCTCTCTTTAAGTCAATCCCACTTGCCTATCTCTCTTTATTGGCTATATATACATGTGCTCTCTCTTGTAAATGGGTTCCAGAAATGATCAATAAAATTAAGTAATATATGTTCTCTCTCTCTCTCTCTCTCGTCTCACTGTCTCATCTTTCTCACTTGATCTCTCTCACTTATTTCTCATCTCATTCTTTCATCTATTATTTATTAATTTACAACACATTTCTCTTTATCAATACTTATCATCTTATTGCAACAGCTTTGAGGCCTCGTGCTATTATAAACATGGAAAAATTGCACAAACATCCCATAAGTTAAATCAATATTGCACTCAACTGTAACTTTTGTTAAAATTGCACATACTTCCCTTGTTTTTCATTGATTAAGTGTTAATTGACAGTTTGACTAACCATAAAATTTAAAATGTTAAAAACAAAACAAAAAAACATTTTTTTTAAGAAAAATAAAAATCTTTTCCATGGGAGGACCGTAGAGACTAGAGATGGATTAATGGAAAATTAAAATGAAGTACGTACAAGTCTTTTAAACTTTTTTTTTTAATGGTCAAAAACAAGAACTGTCAATTAACTAAAAAAAAAATTTGTTAGTTAATTAATTTTATTATAATTAAATATCAAAATAATTATTATTATAATAAAATAATTAATTCAAGTGTAATTTAGACATTTTAAATTTTATGTTTAGTCAAACTGTCAATTAACACTTAGTCAACGAAAAGAAGGGGAAGTATTTACAATTTTGACAAAAGTTGCAGCTGAATACAATATTGATTAAACTCATGGGATGTTTGTTCAATTTTCCCTATAAACAATTGTTGTTTATATTTATTATAAAAAATGTTTTAGGACCAATCATGTGTTGGTATGAGTGGTTCGGCACTCTCATCCCTTAAGTAAGACCGTGGGTTCAACCCCCCTTGTGAACGGAGCTGCACATATTGGGAGCACTTCACCCCTTAGTGGGCTGACCCGGTGCGAGTCTGAATTAGTCGGGGTGTGGTTTGGGCTGATTGCACCATATGGTGGATCCGTTCCACCCGGAAACCGGATGGTGTAAACCAAAAAAAAAAAAAATGTTTTAGGGTTTATGAAATATAAAAAAAAAAAAAAAAAAAAAAAAAAAAAAAAAAAAAAAAAAAAAAAAAAAAAAAAAAAGTAATGTTGGAGTTTTGTAGTGTGCTTAGAATTTTTTATCGTTTTTATTAATTTTAATTAGGATAAAATTATCACAATAAAAAAAAATTAAAAATGGAGCGTAGAAATATATTTATTGGATTGAACGAGCATTTATCCCCGAATACACAAATCTCCACTTCCCCATCCTTTTTTTTTTTATTTTTTTTTATTTTTTATTTTTTATTTTTTATTTTTTTTTGGGGGGGGTGGTGACTTTTTTGGAGAAAATGGGGAAATGAGTAGGGAAGAGAATGATTTGGGGATACTTTCCCCCAAAACTCTCCATTCCCATTTTCCCCAAATAGGGAAATGGGGGGCAATGAGGATGGGGGGACCTATGTCCATCCTAATTTCCCCAATACCCATCCCTAACAGCATCACTTTTTTTTTATCTTAAAAATCCGATACGTGCAACGAGAGCAATGGTCTTGAAGCACGTGTGAAGAGAGTCTATAAAGCAATTGCGTGAAAGTTTTGTATGTTTTTTGACTTTCAGAGATCGCGCGGTCCAATCGGGTTTTGAATTTGCGAAACTGGAGGCCCACTAAAAATTGATTAAAAACGGTATTAATATTTGGGTACAGCTAATCAGCTATTACTTTTAATTTGGAGTTAATATCAGATTTATAGAGATTTTTCAAAAAAGTCCCCGAGGCGATTAGGCGCGTATTAGATTTCATTATTTCAGTCAGGGGTATTGTTTTGGGGTGCACCTGATAATATATGAATTTATACTTTGACCCCTTAAGTTGTAATAAATTGACGAAAAAATATGGCAAATGGAAGCTATTCCATTATCAGAGCCTGGTTTCGATCCAAGGACCTGTGGGTTATGGGCCCACCACGCTTCCGCTGCGCCACTCTGATTTGTTGAAAGGAAATGTGTACTTAATTTATATAACCTATGAAATCAAATTTTACTGCTTGTAAATGGTAAATAAAGAGTCTATTTAGTTTACAGGTCTGAACAAACTAAAAATACAATAAAACTCTTCTTAATATATTTACTATAACAATGCTCATGTTAGATTTGTTGAAACTTTGAAATTTACACTCATCATGTCATGGTTTGTTGAGACCTAATGAGATACAAATGTGGTTTGGATAGCAACTCCAAATTAAGGGTCTATTGAGACCAACTAAATCAACCATGAAACTACCATCAATCAAGTCAAGTTCGGTCGGGATCTAGCAAAATCAACTACACCATTACAAGCATGGCCTAAATAGCAACTCTCAAGTTAGTGTATGGTCAAATGGTGGGATCTTAAAATATCAACCATAAAAATGACACTAGGCGGGTCATGGTTAGATGTGACCTAACGAGATCATAACAACTACACCGTCACTGGCACAACCTAGATAGAAACTCCAAGGTTAAAGTCTAATTGGACCATCCAAGATCATCCATGAACTGATATCACTTAATCCAAGTGTGTTGAGATCTCGGAAGATCAATCACACCACTACATGCATAACCCAGATAGTGATCTTACAATAACGTTAAGGTCTTTCCACTCTTTACAAATTTATAAGTAAATATAAGACTTGAATTTCTATCAGAAATGTAAAAGGAAATGTTTACGATCAATTAACTATGATTGAATCTACAATATGAAAACACGTTGCCAAAAAAGGCTTTTATTATTATTATTTTCCATTGAATTTGATTTTGGAATCAATCCAAATCTGCTAACAAAAAACCTTTCATATCTATATTGTTGGATACCCAAGAGAAGGGTGAATTATGTTTCAAAACAAATCCTAACCACAAGATACAATTCTAAAAAATGTGTAAATGTCAAACAATGAAATATACATAGTGTGCATTTATTAATCTATTTGCACAAATTAAAGAGAAAAGGCTTATGAGAGATCCAACATAATAATTTTTATATGTTTCGGCCAATCCACGACTCCAAGCACACCAAACCGATTGTGACTAATCTCCTACAAGACTAATCTTTGCAAGTTACAATCGATTGTGACTCCTCACACTTGCCAAAAACATGCCCACCCTTAACCAGAAGAGCTCATTAGAACTAATAATGTAAGAACATGATGGATCGATCACCTCTGTAGTGATCTTGAAGACGATAAATAACCGAGTCATCCGCATAAGTATATATAGTGTATGGTGGGCAAAACACATCTGCCCATTCAAAAAAGTGTTAATTTAATGGACGTACAACTAGTCAACAAGTGCTATTATGGAAAATCTATATAACAAATCAAATGCATTAATAGGGAAACGATAAAATGAGATTGACTCAATGATCCCCCAACAGTCCAACACCTACATGCTGAGGTTGTGGGTTCAAGTCGTGTCCTATTCCCAAAACCTTGAATTATTGTAATATTTAGGGTAACATGTTAGGATAAAATGACCATTAAGAGCAACAGAGACCTAAAACTTTCAAGAACGCAACAATTAAAAATTTACTGTACCAAGCTCTCTCTAACATAACCTAAGCACATTACTTCTCCACAATTTTATTCATAACAATGAGTTCGGAAAAAAACCAGACAACCCCAGAAAGATTTCTCTGTGTCATTCTTTGCTTCGAAGAGTAATATTTTATCAGAATGTAATCTGAACTATGCCTAAGATGAGTTCTTGAGAACCCATTCCACCAGAGTTGAAATGCCGAATCCTGTAGCACCGTGCTTCTTGTCACTCCAGACAGGGCCAGCCATGTCAATGTGCATCCACTGAACCTTATCGCTAACAAACTGCAAAAGTGAAGAGTCCGGATTACAGATATCCACAGTATACTTCTAAGAGAACCTCATTTTCGAAGTGGGACAGATGAAATAAAGCGAGCATGTGTTGTTCTAGATATGTTATGGGTTTCAGTGTGGGACTGTGGATGTATATAATTGTATGTTTATATGCCACCTAACCTTCAACAGATTTTATTGAAAACTTAAACCCAGAATGTTATAATAGACTTTTTGATATAAATGAAGGAGAATGACAAAAGGTTTAAATGAACATGTACTAAGTGAGAATCATATCAGAAATGACAGAAAGGAGATTGCTTATAGTTTGAGTACCTGTTTCAAGAACAGAGCTGCGGTGATTGAACCACCTTGCCGGCCTCCAGTATTTACCATATCAGCCACTCCTGATTTCATTGACTCCCAATAACTTTCCTCCAATGGCAACCTCCAAATTTTCTCTCCACTGGCCTCTGTAGCTGCAAATACCTCCTTTGCCAGGTCATCACTGGGTGTAAACACACCTTCCAAGTAATCAAGCATTCAAATATTACAATTTACAAGTATCAACTCAATTAAAAATTGGGAATTCCATAAACAAAAGGAACAAATTTATCAAAACTCATTTATACACTAAGCCAAAAGGGGGAAGAAAATTGGCCATGATTGATTTTCAGCATATAGATCCGTGTTAAAAAAATTTATGATTAATGAATTTTAAATGATTGATTTGGGTTTGATGAGTTTTTTTCTTGGCTTGGAGGTGAAACAAGCTGATTCAGGAATCTTATTCTCAAGAAATATATGTATATAACCTTATTAAGAAATTTAAAATGAAGGTGGTGTTCAAGATTACAATCTTGAACACCGCATCTCACTATACCATGTTTCTAGTAGGTGGTGTAGCTTAAATGACTTATTTTAAGGACTAACTGATGTAGGAGGAACTGTAGAAATAGGGAGACTAGATTCATAATTAGAGAAACTAGAGCGAAATAAGGTTTAGAAATAGATATTGAACAGAAATGGGAGAAATCCATAAGAACATGAGACCGGGAAACATACTAATTATTCAATTCATCATTCAAGTCTAATTACAAAAGGTTCTGAAGGGGCCTTTTTATAGCTAACAATATAAAATACATAAACACTTAAACTCCTAATAATGATAAAACGAACCTAAATTAATCTCGTGAGGAGATAATAATTTAGATAACTATTATTTAGATAACTATTCCCCATCACTCACATATTGCATAATTTGACACGACACTAACACATTTTCTGCATTAATATTTAACACTCTCCCTGAATGCGTTAACATATAACAACGCTCTTATCCAAAAATGTCAACATGGAGACCATACGTATACCTGCAATTGACGGTCCAAGAGCAACTACGCATGCTCCTGTTAATGTTGCCAGGTCAATAATCTGCAGAACATTTAAGCATTATGTTAAAAAAAAATTCCAAATCCAAACTGAAAAGATTCAAACTCTAACTAAGAAGAAAGGAAAGCAATGGAATTGCTAATTTTTATTATTATTATTATTTTTAAAAGTAAACAATTCCAGTAGAGTATTGCAGAAATAATTTAGGTATGAATCTAATAGTTACATAAAGTATTATTAGAATACAACTTCCTATCCTAATTAGCTGAGCACAAAAATGGCAAAAATTTAACTTGAATTCATATGTTTGCTAACTATAGTCAAATTATATAACACAATTTAAATTTGAGCATACCCTTGCTCTTAAAAATTCAATGAGGAAAACAATAATCGCACACATACTGAGTATAAAAATTACACGTGTTCAACAATTTTGTGCTACTCAAACCTATTACCTTGACAAAAGAATCTCAGGATATATAATCAATTTTCGAGTGATTTTAATTAATTTTAGTATTGAATTATCAATCATATTAAGCAACACTATGCAAATATTAAATCTGTTATCAAAATGCAAAGGAATAAATGTAGATCCATATTTCTTCTCTTTAAAGATGCAATATTCATAAAGTTTAATAATTATAAAATACAAAGAAAATGATCAAACATTTGGATTCCCAATCCGATCTCCAATAACCTTAAGGAAAAAAAAAAAAAAAAATCATTTGGATTCCGAAAGACAACATGCGTTGTCACTATTGTGTGATTTAGTATTTACCTTGTCTACACCCAAATTACACGTATAAACCAAAGCATCTGCAAGGGTAAGTCTGCCTTCAGCATCAGTATTATTGACCTGCAATAAATGCCATCAAAACATATTTCGTTTACTGTCACCGATGAAGATTCTCAAGACTTGACCTGGTCCTCTATGGACCTCAACCAAAAATCATTTTTGCATTTTTTGACAAGAAAGATGGAAGTTTATAACAGCAATTTAATTTACATTTAAACCTCCCAAAACTTTGTTCCAAGTTCATGTGGCAACATATCAACATAATTCAAACCTGCTAACATTCATGAACTGATCATTTCTTCCAATGATGCATTGACAAACAGTGTGTAAGAACACACGAGTACTGAAAAGCCCGACCCATCTTTGCTACTAACCAATAACCAAAGCTATCCAGGGTAACCAAACAAACAAAACTTTCCCTGATACTGCAAAAAGTTTACGACACCTAATCGACCCAAGAGAATTGAACAATTCCTTGATTCATTTGGGAAATGGGTCTTTATATCTTTGACTCAGATTTTAATATTAGGCAAACCGAATTTTGCATGACAGCTCAGTCAGCAAAACAAGCCCATCACAATCAGCTTAATTTTTTCTATAATACAGTCAATGAGATGAAGCTGGCTTCAGAATTTGGGATCCGACCAAATTTAGCCAGCCCCAGGTATTTTATTGCTAGCTCCATACAATCATGATGTGGATGCACTAGCTTGGACAAGGTCCTGACTTAAAACGTTTCAAAAATGCAAGTTATGAGATAATTCAAGCTTGATTTACCTTTTAGTGGTAAGAAAATATATTCACATAATGCTAAGAGAATACTAGAAATATCATTCATACAAATACCTAGCCTTCTCGAGTAAGCATATAAGTTAACTAAGGATTTCTTTCTTTTCATATTTCATTTATTTTTTAACATATCACAGAGATTTACCTCAATTGTCTTCCCGTTTGAAGCTGTGAGAATGTCTCCAGGCCTCATGCCAGTTCCACTTATCATATTCTCACAAGCAGCAACGATGAAATGAACCTGCACATACAACACCACCCTTCACTAAGTAACCAGAGCATACACTATTAGATTTGATCACTTGAAAAGTGGAAAAGTAAGTGAAAGGAGGGAAACAAAATAGGTAACAGTCACAAAAGACCAGAACAAAAATATGTGGTACCTCTACTCCAGGAGGTTTAATCTGACCAATGGCTTTTGCAGCACCTAGAACAGCCCCTGAACCTCCCATGTCAAATTTCATGAGCTCAATGGAACAGCCTGGCCCTGTCTTGATGTTGTAGCCACCACTAATAACATAGAACATAAACATTCAAGAACCAAAACAGGTTAACACTAATAATACTAAAAGCAGAGAACAAGTATAATCCTCAATAGTATCAAACCAGCTAGGGAAAGAAAAAATGCAGTGGAGAAGAAAATGTATTATTACTCTTACAGTGACATACACAGAGTGAGTGGAAAAGCTATAAGATTTGTGATCAAGAAATATGTTATTACACAAAGCATATCTCACCAGTTGACCCTAATTCTCATTTGCAGCACTCCAAAGATAAACCTTTCAAAAGTACATACATCTAATTTCCCCCACCCGGTTTAGCTCTTTCGCAGTAACAATGAACTCAAAGCACCTATGCTATAAAATGAAGTTAGAATAATCACCTGTCAAAAGTCAAACCCTTTCCAACCAACCCTAACTTGACTTTAGCAGGTCCGCCTGGAGGTTTGTAGCACAAATGTATGAAATGAGGTGGATTTGCAGAGGCTGCAGCTACACCCAGATAAGATCCCATTTTCAACTCCTTGCACTTCTCTGCATCCAAGATTGTTGCAGAAAAAACATCGCTATATGTGGATGCAATTTTTGAAGCCTCTTCTGCCAGCACCGCTGCAGTACGGGAATCACCAAATACAAATCAACAAAAATTAACTGCACGACACAAAAAGGAATTATGAAGAAAAAACAATAGAACTGATTCGTACCAGGGGTAAGTACATTGGCTGGGGAATTGACAAGCTCTCTTCCTAAGATCACACCAGAAGAAACATCTTCAGCATACTTGAGCTTCTCTTCTATTTCAGCTCCAGTTCCAAAACCAATAATGTCCACAGACTTAAGTACTGGTTTCTTTGATTCTGACTTATACCGACTATCTTCATATATCCCAAGTACAGTTCCTATCATAATTTCAACCATTCCACAAATCTCAATTACATGTCTTCTAATGCAAATATACCTCACATATCAACTATGACATCACAAAATCATAAAATAAGTACCAGATGCTATTGCAGACGCAGAAGTGGGCTTTGATTGCTCTGAGAGACCCTCAGAAGAGGCAAGTGCAACAGCAACATTGCTGGCTTTAGCAGCCTTTGCAGCAGCTGCAACAGACTCACCAAGACCTCGAAAATCTGCGGGACTTGAAGCTGACTGGCCAAGCCCAATCAAGCCTACCCTTTTGGAGCCAAGGCCTGGGAGCCTAAGAACCGTTGACTGGCCAGGTTTTCCAGTGAAGTCCTCCTCAGAAGATGCCTCAGATAAAAGACCACCTAACTGAGCATCTAGCCTTTTCAAGATTGAATTCTGGAACTTTGAGTTCTCATCTTTGGCCATGTCTTTCTCTGTGACACCCACAGCAAGAATGTCCCCTTTCCATTCCACCACATCAATCTCTTTTGCAGCAAAAGAGATCTATCAACCATTTTAAACAAAGACATTAAAAACATCTCAGAATTCAAAACCACAAGGACACGTATTAAAAATCATATATTCACAAATTGAACAAACAATAGCCAATCACATCACAATATAACAACACAATTTAAAACATTAAAGATCAAATATTCTTTTCTTTTTCTTACGAAGTAAAAACATTTATTCGATCAAGATAAGTATACTGAGACTTCTACAGAGTAAACGGTAGTATACTTGGCTTACAAAAGCAAAAGAAAGAACCCCACTAACAAAAACTAATCGTTAAAGGGGTTTAAACTTATAATAATAGAGATCGAACCACATCCCCATTATCATTCCATCAAAAAGTTACAGATCACCTTGACAAAAATATAAGATTCATCAACCAGAAACAAACCGCTGACCTATGTGTGAAAAAATAAAACATAATCAGCAATCTATACACTTGAAACTCTATTAAGTAAATTATGATATATCTGACTTAGAAAAGAAAATAAGAAGAAAACCATTATCAAAAGCAAGAAATTTGAGATTTTTAACCTACAATAACCACCGATCTATGAAACCTTACACGTATGTATAAATGTATAATAAACTTGATAAAAAGAGATGGGTAAGAGCCAAAACTCAATAACAATCGAAAATGTTTCACTGAGGAAAAAATACAAACACGTAGAGAGAGTGACCTTTGGGGAGTCGATTTGGTTGGGCTTGGTGAGACCGAGAGTTGCGTGAGCCATGAGCCTAGTCGTACCTCTACGAGAAAAAGCAAAGCAGAGTCTGGAACTGAAACCAGGTACAGTCGCAGATCGTAGTTTAGTGAAAACCAATAAAGATGAAGAAGAAGAAGTGGAACCGACAGATAGAGAAGTGGCGAGAGAAGCAACAATGGCGGATGATGCCATTTTCAGTGTTGGGGGTCTCTACGTATTTATAGTTGGAAAACAATTCGGGTCGAGGATATGGGTTTGTTGTTGTTGGATTTGATTACGTCACGGACCTACCGAACCGGCATCTGTATACAGCATAGTGCGTGCACTGTGCGCTGCCTGCACTTGAGATTTTCTCCTGAGATGGGGCTCGTGGGTTTTATGTTTTCATTATCCTATGCTTTTGTCGTGTTACTACTTACTATGATAAGAGAATAAAAGATGATAAGTAACTCTCAGGTCAACGGTTCGAATCCTATTTAGAAGAAAACGAGTTTTGATTTACCCGCTTGCATCTTGGTGTGGCCGGGGGTGTAGGCTGAGGTTTTCTATCTGTCTTACTCTATAACATCCAACAAATAGACTATCAGAACCAACAAATAGACTATCAGAACCAACAGTTGGGGAAGATAGGCGGATGGGTGCCTGAACGAAGTCCGGGATCCTCAACACAAAATAATAATAATAATAATAATAGAATAAAAGATGATAGTAGCTAAATAAAACCAGATACGAAGAGGTTGGTCGAGTGGTATATAGTAGACCCGACGCCGGTTCAGTTTGAATCGCCAAACCTAGAACCGAACCATGAAAACCTGAACCAGAATTGGAGGAGGGTGGTTCCAATTTCGGTTCCATTTTTCACAGAACCGCCCGATTCAAACCATATTGGAACTGGCGATTCCTAACTTCTTCTTTTTTTTTTAATCCTAAACCTAAATGGCTAAATTCCTAAATCCTTCTTCTTCTTCATCCGGTCAGATTCTGATTTCCCTCATATCCCTTCTTCTTATTCTTCTTCTTCTTCATCTTCATCTTCTGCTCTTCTTCTTAGATCTCTTCTTCAGTTCTTCTTCTTCTTCAAATCTTCTTCTTCGATTGACGAAAGTTGATTTGGGGGTGGTTTGGGGTTGATTTCAGATTTATGAGAGAGTTGATTTCAAATTTGTGACTTGTGAAGTTGATCTGGGTTGCTTGCCCTGCCCAGAAATTCTGGCTAGAATGTGATTTTAAAAAAAAAAAATTGGTTCAGAACCATCGGAACCGATGATTATGGAATCGAAACCGTTATAGGCCGGTTTTGATTTCGATTCTCCTTGAGCCGGAATCGGAACCGTCAATTTCGAATTGGAATTGGCATCAAGTCTAGTATATAGAGATGAACCCAGGCTTTGGTCCAAAAAGAATTGAAAAGTAAAAAATAAAAGAAAGTAATTGATATATCTAAACAGAAGTCAAAGTCGTGTAGTGATAGGATGCAAGGAACTTAATATCGGTATCGGCATCAATGTCGGGCTTCTAAATTTACGGATATTTCGGGTATATTATCGATATCGGTGGATATTCTGTCAAAAATTAAAAAAAATGATGGATATTTACATCTAAAGTTAGATTTTTTTGGTGAAATTTCAGGACAAGTTTAAACAAGTAATTATACATCAAATGAATCATATTTTAAAGATAAATTAGCATAGTTATGAGTTTAATATAAATTATAACATAAATAGAGTCTGTATATAATTTTTAAAATCGAGTATTTAATAGAATAATATTTTGTTTCACTTTTATAATATTATATACAATATAAAAAGATTAAATATTTAATAAACAAAATTATTATTAAAATATATATAAAGTAATAGTTCCACACTTCCAAGATTCTATCATAAATCATAATTCATACATAATAATACATTGCGTGTCTGAAATTTAAAACCAAAATGAATTCCTTGGTGGTTCAAATACATAACATACATTTCTATCTTGATTCGAACAATAAATTTCCCAAGAAAATGTGCTTGCATAGTTTTCAATGTAGTTATTAATATTCTACACGTATGTTGCTTGATCTCTTCCAACTGATCCATGAATTGGGTAGTTTGGATTTACCCAACTTGGTGGATATTGTTGATCTGCATGCATAGGTATTACATATGGCATTTGTGGAGAAGGATAATCAAATATATTGCAGCCACCATAACTACCATAATATTGTATATGAGAACCTGACATTGTCTACGAATCACCCAAAAAACTATGTTATATGTCTATAATCATCATATTCAAAGAATCTTCATCATTTTGACTTGTTCCTCCATGCTGTCTACCACGAGTTTGATCAAAATTACATGCATGAGCATCCCAACCCGCCGCACTAGCATTCTAACCTGTTGCACCAGCATCCTAACCTGTTGCACCAGCATCCTAACCTCCAGCACAAACATCCCAACTTGTTGCACCAGCATTCCAACCTCTTGCACCAAAATCCCAACCTCTTGCCTCATCCCCACCATCCCCATCATCTCCATCATCTCCATCATCTTTTCCTCCACTATTTACATCATAGGTATGTTGGTCATCGGAAGAGCTGGTAATAATAACTCCACGATCCACACCAACTTCTTCTCTAATCACTTGTTCAACATTTATTCCCATTTCTCGAGCATGCGAAGCAATATGTGAATCAGGATTTCCCTCGTCATCATCCAAGGAGGCAGGTCTAACCCAGTTAAAAATAAGATTCTCATTATCGTCTCCAGTTTTAGCAGCTACTTGAAGTAGATCCATAAAATCAGTTTCATTTACTTTATCTTTTTCAGTTGCCATATCCCTAAGTTTCAACATCATATTATAATAACAATAAACAAGTTGTTCAAGCTTAAAATAGGCAAGATGATTCCTTTGTTTTGTGTGGATTAAAGTAAATGTTGACCAATTTCTTTCACATGTAGAAGATGATGATGTTTGTGATAGAATGCGAACTGCTATTGCACTCAATGATGGAGCACAGTTTCCATACATTTGTAGGGAAAAATTGTACCCGCAGCGGAAGCGAGACTAAAAAAAAATAGTTTGAGTAGCTTTTAAAATTTTTCCAATTTTATAAACCTTAAACCCTTTTGATTAATTAAAGATATATAATAAATAAACAAAAGATTAATACCTCTTGTCGCGTGATCCGATTGACTTGCGTCGATGGTAATCCGCAAGATCTTCAATCCTAGCACGAACGTGGATCACCTAGGAGCGTGGTCTCCCTTTCTTTGAATTGCAAACCTGAGATCGGATATAACAAACTTTTCTTGATTCGTTAGTCCCAAAAACAATCTAAAGGAACCTAAGATTATTCCGGTCACTTTTGAGTTCTCAATCTTATGATCGAAACTCGCGTGAACCTTAATCGATGTAGTATATACAAGCTTATTAATGAATAAGCAAACAATATACCATCAAAGAATAATCTATGTTCCTTTTGTTTTTAGTAGAATAAAAAATCTCTAACTATGAGTTGAGAAGAAGAAGAAGAAGAAAAAATTCTGCACATTGAAAACCTAGTTCTGGCCGAAAATAATAATGGCCTTATATGTGGCAAAATTTCTTTTCTCTTTCTTAACTAGGGTGGCCGAATTCTTTCACCAAAAGGATTAGGGTTTCCGCAATTTTCACTCCAAAAATATAGGAGTTTTAGTTGCACCCTAATTCACTTTCTAAGGGTTCAAACCCTAATCCAACTCATAAATCTTTTATTCCTTATTTGACTAAAATAAAAAGACTTCTTATTTGATTAAATAAATAAAATTAATTATTTATTTTCTTGTCAAACAAGTCTTTTAATTTAAGTACACTACTACCAATAGTATACAAATAGGAATCATATTTCCTATTTAGAAAAGATTTGTTTCTTAATTAAACAATTAATTAATAAATTAATTAATTCTTATTTAATTAAATAATGAAAACAAAATAATATTAAGGTTATTTTAACCACCTTGCCGCCCCATATATTAATATTGGGCCCAAATATTATTTTCTTATTTCATTAAATCCATAGGACTTTAAATAAAAAATCCACATGTGAACTAGACCCATTCTTACTAAAAGAAACAAGCCCACATGTCATCCATTAATATATAAATATAATTTAGCAGCCCATTACATAAATAATGTGCAAATTATATTCTTAATATATTAAATGCAATTCTTGATGGACCCTAAATCGGTCCGGTAGAATATATCAAGTGATCCATGTAAGTCCGTGTGGATTGGGGATCTTGGCGGGCTATCTAAATTTAAGCTTCAATAGACATAACCTAATCACAATCAACAAATAATTCACTTAGGTCCGATCCATTAATTTTAACTCATTCCACTAAAGAGCTAAAATTGAACTCTTAAATAAAGACAGAAAAGGAAGATGTTTCCTCATTCATACCCTAGACAATCATATTGGAGATAGTGTATCCTCGTGATTAATATCAGTAATCGCCAAGAGTTCATAGACCGCCTATAACTCTCCAAGTTACCATATTTACTCATATGACCACGTTTTGAACTTGGATATTTTGACTTGTCCAGAAGCCATGTTTTCAATAGACACTATTGAAAACTCAACGTTGAGATTTAATATCCAATTACCTCAAAACATCCATATGATGATATTATACTCTCATTTAATAAATGGAGCCACGATGTCCATATCTATAAATGAAGTTCTCTATCGATTAACAAATGAATATCACCAAACTATCGAGGATAGACTATGCGATATAATCGTACTCATTGATAGCTCAAATGATATCACCTGCAACCATAAGTCTATCATTTATCTCAGGATTAAGATAGACTCTCCGATTGTCCTGATAATGAAATTACTTTTATCTACTGACGGTTATAGATAAAGTATTTCATTGTGATCCTGTTCAATGCACCCAGTGCACTAGATTCTTTTGCTCGAAGACACTCCGATGATTTTAGACTCATCATATCTCATTTGATCCCACTCAAATGCTAGCAAAAGAATTCTACAACTTTAACAAGATAAAGGTGCCCAACCTTTAACTTAAGTTGTGAACAATATTCAAGACTAACTAAAGAATTGTGTCTACCACATACATATCCAAATGTATGAACAATTCTTCTTTTCTCATAGTCTTTAGACCTTATGATTATTTACTTTAACAATTATAATATTCAACTATAAATGCTATAATATTTGTTTAAACCAGAAATCACTTTATTAATATGAAACAGATTGTTAAATACAATATTACACTCTTGCTATTGAGCATAATCCTAACAACATTATCCACCAATCAGTTGTAATAAAAATTATTAAGTATTATAAGTATGAATATATTTTTTTATTAAAATTGGACTGATCTAAGGGGAAAAAGCATCACAAACGATCATATGCTGAAAAACCCTTAGACAGTATCCATATATAAAAGAGATAAAAGAAAGTAAAAAGTGACAAAAAGCAACAAAGCACAAAGAGCCAGGGAAAACAACCCCAAACAAAAAGAGGCACGCATGCCACACCAAAAAGAAAAAGAAAACATCAAGAAAAACGAAAAGACTCGCGGCCCATGCAGTCATTGCCAATTAAAGAATAACAGAACGGCGGTGCATAAAACCACCAAGAATCAGCCTGAAGCTCCAAAGCATACTTAGAAAGCGCATCTGTAACTTGATTCCCCTCCCTAAAAATATGTGAAACTTGAAAATCCATATGCGAGATTTGGAAGATGCAGCGCTGCCACGCCTGACGAACCCTCTAAGGAACCAACTCAGAACGAGAAGAAAGAAGTTGAACCACATAAGAAGAATCACTCTCAAGCCAGATTCGATGCCACCCATACTTCCAAGCAAAATTAATGGCCAATGAGGCCGCCAGAAGCTCAGCCTCAAAAGCAAAAACCTGACCAAGAGGAATAGCAAAGCAACCCTTCACAAAGGCTCTACAGTTCCGAAAGATACCACCACAACCACCAACCCCTGGGCCTGGAGAGCCTATAGCAGCACCATCAGTATTCACTTTGATCCAACCGGGGGCCGGAGGCGACCAAACCACACTCTTGATAACCGGGGCTTTAGAAGGGCGACCCTGAAGACCAAATCGACGAAGAATCAAAAGGTCGTCCATACAGTTACGCATACAACCAATCTCCAGGCGATTAGCCTCTAAAACAGACACCAGACCAAAGAAGGGACAGATCTAAAGTCCACCGACTTCCCTTCAAAGATACACTGATTACGAGCAGTCCACACCCCCCATATCATTGCATGAATAGCCGCTTTTCATAAAATCCTGACCTGTTCACTAAAGGAAACCGACATGGCCTGCAAGAAGAATGATTGTCAAGTTTCGGTAGAGACACGTCGTTGGAAAGTCGAGAAAATCGCCTCCCAAAGAGCAACTGCCAAGGGACAATGAAGAAAAAGATGATCTGCAGATTCACTACTAACCCTACAAATACTGCAACGAAAAGCCAATTGGAACCCAGACCTGCAAAGGCGATCCTCAGTAGGAAGCCTATTCCACATCAAACGCCAGGACAAAGCTGAGCGAGAGGGGGGAATAAAACGGGACCAAACATCTCTCCTCCAAACAACCTGAGGAATATCACGGAGAAACTGGGAACAAGCAGCCTTGCAAGAAACACGACCATCCCGAGAATTAGCCCAAACCAAAGAATCCACAACAGGAGAAATTGCAATACGATCAATCCGAAAACACAGATCCGGAAAGCGTGCTCGGAAACAATTGTCTAGCACCCATCTACCTTGATGAATAAAATCCGAGACCCTCGCTCGAAGTGGATTAGCTAAATAATCAGGAATCCCTAAAAGATCCAAAATGGGAACCCCCAACCAATTATCCCGCCAAAAGTCCCTCTGAGAGTTCTCGCCAATAAGCCAGATACCTTCCTTAAGAAGGGAACTATAATTAGACCGAAGAGAAGACCAAATCGAGGAGGTGACATACCCTCCATGAGGCTTCTGCAAATGCTTGAGATACCTCTCCCGAAGAAAAGAGAAAGCAAAACCATCAGATGTCATAAACTTCTAAGTGAATTTCCGCAATAATGAGTCATTCAACAACCCAATATCTTTCAGACCAAGACCACCTTGAGAGTAAGGCCTACAACAACGATCCCAAGCAACCCGAACCAACTTAGTCTCCTCACAGGAACCAGTCCATAAAAAGTTTCTCAACTTGCGGTTAATAAGTGACAGTAAAGAAGAAGGCCACTTGTAAATCATGAAAAAGTGCACAAATGAACTAGTGATGACCGACCTGATCAGAGTAGCACGACCGGCCAGAGAGAGAGACTTGCCCTTCCATTTAGCGAATTTAGACAAGATCTTATCTGCAATAGGGCGTAACACTGCTTTCCGAGGCTTACCCCGAAACAAAGGGACACCCAAATAAGAAAACGGAAGATGCCCAATCTGCATACCAACCAAAGACTACAAACTACCAATCCGAGAGGGGGAGATAGAAGATCTGAAATAAATTGAAGACTTACCCCAGTTAACCAACTGGCCTGAAATATCCCCATAATCTACAAAAGCACCCATGATATGCTTTAGATTCTTTTGAGTGCCTCTGCAAAAGATCAAAACATCATCTGCATAGAGCAAATGAGTTGGAGCCAAAAAACCCCTTGGGGAAGAAATCAGAAGAATCTAAGAAGAACCCACCAACCTCGTTAATAATCTACTAAGGAAGTCCTCTGCAATACCAAACAAAAGCGGAGAGAGTGGATCTCCCTGACGAACCTCTCTAGAACAACCAAAATATCCCTCTGGAACCCCATTCAAAAGAACTGAAAGCCAAGACGAACGAAGAATACTGTCCATCCAATCCACAAAAACAGAAGAGAACCCAAAAGCCTGAAGCACTCTGCAAAGGAAAGACCAATCCAGAGTGTCAAAAGCCTTACGAATATCAATCTTCATGGCCAAGTTAACCCCATAGCACTTCTTCTGCAACACATTCACACAGTCAGAAGCCAAAGCAATACAATCCTCGATATGCCGGTCTCGAATGAATCCGAACTGCTGAGGAGAAATAATCCTGGAGGCAACTCGAGCTAAACGATCAGCCAAAATCTTCGAAGAAATTTTAAACAGAAAGTTACTAAGAACAATTGGTCGAAACTGATCAACCGAAATTGATTCCCTCAACTTCGAAAGAAGAACAATGAAACTGGAATTGAGACCCGGGAAAATAACTCCAGTGATGAAAAAATCCTGAACATCGAGGACCACGTCATTACCTACAACATCCCAACATCTTTGATAAAATCTACCAGAAAACCCATCTGGCCTAGGGGCAGAAGCAGCATCCATAGCAAATACCGCATCGTGAATTTCATCGGCAGATGGAACGCTAGTCAAGAAAACGTTCTCTACGGCAGTCACCAAGGAAGGAATCGCATCATCTACAATAGATAAATCTCTTCCAACTCAAGAAACATCCGAGGAAAAGAGGTCAGAATAATAACTAATGATATGATCCCTGATGGTAGGCCGATCCTCCAAAATAACCCCATTAATCAAAAGGGCTGATATAACATTACGATACTGCCTATGTTTGATAGAGGCATGAAAAAAATATGTGTTCTGATCCCCATCACGAAGCCACCTAACTCTAGACCGATCCCGAAAAAAGCACTCCTGTCTGCGTAACAACACATCTAACTCAGAATGAAGACTCGCCTCGGCCATAAAAAGATCATCTGAAAAACCCCGGTTAGACAAATCTAGCTGAATAAAATGAAGCTCCGCACACTTCCCAGCAATGGCAGAGTTAAGATCCCCAAAAACCTCCCAATTCCAAGACTTGAGAACCTTCTTCAAGTTTCTCAGCTTATAGATAACAACCTGAGGAGGCCTACCCACAACAGGAGAGCTCCAAATCCTACGAACAATAGCAATAAAATCAGGATGCTCTAACCACATGCTCTGAAACCAAAACGGCCTATGACTAGAAACCTCAAAATCTGACAACCGAACCAACAATGGGCAGTGATCTGAACAGATACGGGGAAGAGCCACACACGAAATTTCCCTCCAACAGGAAATACAACCATTTGAAACTAAAACTCTATATAAACGTCTCTCAACTCTAGTGCGATTACTGCGACCTCTAGCCCAAGTGAATCGGGCACCCTGAGAACGAATACCAACCAAATCACAATCCTCAATCATCGACCTAAAATCCTTACAAGAACCACGGGCATGAGAACGAGAACCTAAAGTCTCATGAGCACCCAGAATCGCATTAAAATCCCCAACAACCAACCAGGAAGAAGAAACCAAACTAACCATATCTTGAAGAGACTGCCAAAGAGACCTATGAACCACTGTAGAAGTGCTCGCATAAACAAAAGTGTACCAATGCACCCGAGAACCGATCGAAAGTGAAACAGTAAAGTGTTGATCATGACAATGAACTATCTGAGCCTCAGGAAAAGAAGCACAAGCGAAAACCCAAATAGTCGGAATCAACCCACCCCTATCATTCATGCCCACCAGACGAAGATCGAGAGAAGACCAGAAACCTGAAGAGATAGAGGAAAAATCAACCATAGGCTCTGCAATACAAACCAAAGCAGGTCTATGTAAACGACATAACTCTTTAAGTACCCGCCTCGTGGGATCCGAGGGCTCGCCTCGGATCCCACGATAGTTCCAAAAGAGAACATTAATCATCAGAAACCGTCGAAGGAGCCCGGTATCCGGACTTTAAAGAAGCCAGCCTACACTCAACCCTCAAAGCTTTCTGAGCAATCTCAACATCGGCTAACTCACCATCTTCCATTTGGGAAGCCCATGAAGAATCTGCAATGAGGCAAAGCTCGGCCTGAGATTCTGACAACGGACCCTAGTTTTGAATAAGCACCTTAAGAACCACAGCTGAAGAACAAGAAAGACTAGATCCATCTCGCAAACTACTCTGATCCATATTGACATTCGAAAATGAAGACACAACTACCTCCTCAGATGACTGATTATGAAACCTCATGAACCCTAACTTGCCGACGAGCTGTCTGACCTGAACGAGAAGATGACCTAGATAAAATGGTAGAGACCATAGGACGAACCTGATTGACCAACGAAGAACCCTGAACAATAGTCTTAGCATCATGCATCACCCCTACAGCCGAACTGACAGAACTAATATAAGGATTAACAACCGAAGAACTAGAAACCATAACTGAATCAGTGACCACATCATCAAATCTTGAAACCTTGCTAATCTACAATGCTTGGGAAATCATAGAAGGAACCGAACTCGAAACCACTTCAAAAATAGATGACACGGTAGACGAAGATGGATCCGAAAAAAGAACCAAACTAGCAGACGGAATGGATCCTGAGATCAAATTAGACCCTACTAAAGTATGGACAACCACCGAATCTTGACCACCTATATCCTGATGAATAGCTGTAAAAACATTGTATAACGGGACCTCTTCCTGAGGAGCAAATCACTGTAGAGGACTGTAAAAGTGATTGAAACTGTAGCAGAAACACTGTAGTAGCAACGAAACATTGTAGCAGTAACGAAACACTGTAGCAATGACGGAAACACTGTAGCGGCACTGTAGCATTGACGACCTGTAGCGGGCACTGTAGCATTGACGAACTGTAGCGGGCACTGTAGCAGAGACGGAAATACTGTAGCAACGGCAGAAATACTGTAGCAACGACCACTATTAACTTTTTATTATTATTATTATTATTATTATTATTATAAATATGTAAATTTTTGTAATAAAAGTTATATACCTGGTTGTATTTTGCTCCTAGCTGCAATGACTGCTCGTTCACCAAAACTTTTCCTTCTATCCTTAAAGTATGTGAGCTACATTCATGAGATCAATATGTATATAATATATATTAATATGAGTATATGACACAATACTCTCATGCAAAGAATTAATAATACTGGAATTATAAAATTGGTTGTAAATTGTAACTTTTTACCTCATTTCCAAAATTAGCAATTCCTGCAGCTTCAGTGTCTAATTGCACATAGACATTATGTACGACTTTCAAAAGATCCGAATTATCCCCAATATTGTCTCTATATTGGTACTTTGGGTTCAAATAATAAGCTAGAATAAAAAAATAAAAAAAATTAGTATAAATACTATACTAAATTTTTATTATGAATGACAAACAATCTAAAATAAAATTTACCTGCAGCATGTAGTGAGTGATTGAGCATTTTATCCAATCGTCTTGTATAATGTTTAGAACCCATTCACTCCCTCTTTGTTGTTCATTAACTCATGCAAGATAGGGATAGTGGGTACAACTTCTGTATCAACCAATCTCAGAATTTGGTACAGTGGCTCATATATTTTAATTACAGAAACCACATTATCCCAAAACTCTACATCTAAAATACGCCGTTCTATTTTTTTTCCATTTACTGTTCGACTCAATCGATTTGCAGCCCATGCATCACTGGTAAATAATTGTTTCAAATTTGTCTTTTTTTTCATAAGACTATCATTATGATTCTCTACCATACTATTTTTCAAAATTCTATCATTATGATTCTCTACCATACGGGTCATACCAATTGTGTTCTTATTTATTTTATATTTTATTTTTTGATAAAAATATTTGAGTTTCTTTAGATTCTCTACTCAAAACTCAAAAGAAACAATTTGATTATTTTTACATGTTTTGCACAAATAATTTTGAGATTCTTTTATTTGGAATGTCGGCACAAAGTTACAAAAAAATCAATTCTATATATTTATAAATTGATTGGTACATATTTACTACTATTTGGAATTAGTTTTACACATTTGAGTTGTAAACAATTTTATTTTTTCACATTGCTTTCACAAAATTTTACATATTTTACACGTCCACTCTTTGGTTCTTTATTCAATTTTACTTCAAGTCCTCAATAATTTTACTATTTACTATTATGTTATAAATTTTTATAAATTTGTTAATGCTTCTTTTAAAATAATTTTCAAGCAAATTATTTTAACAATAATTTAATTGTTAATTTTTTAATAATATGCAAAATATCCCTGGACTTTCGGGGTAAAATTCATGAAATTTCGGGAATTTCGGGATATTTCGGGAATATCGGGAGATTTTAACGGATATTTCGAAATCGGCCAAATATTTGCAGGATATTGGATATTTACCTGTTTCGATATCGGTCCCTCCAAAATACGGATATATCGGTGGATATTTCGGTATATCTATCGATTTTAAGTACCTTGATAGGATGTAACTATGTAGTGTATTTGTATTCATTCTAGACTTTCTTTAGTTGTCACGAAGTGTGATATATTTTTTTTCTTTCTTTCTTTTTAATTATTCTCTCTCTCCCTTCCCAAAAATTACAAATTTACTTAAATTTGGTTCAATCTTTACATTCACATCAAGAATTGATCTTTCAATTAAAAATGTTTTTGTGAATATTGTGAATTTAAATATTTTGTTTTATATTGAAATTTTAGAATTACTGCACTTTTTAGTTTATGAAATTTTAGGGGTAATCTAATTATTAATTATTCTAATTTTAAATTTACTAGCTAACTATATTGTTGAATGTGATTGAAATTGAGATGCATATTGTTAAGTTTTTTTTTTTTTTTTGGATTTTAATTATTCTTTTGTTTCTACATTTATTAGTAAATTGTAATATAAGTGTATGATTATTTCCCTATACGACGTGAATGTTCCATCATAGCTAAACTAATATAATAATTAAATAAATTATAATTTTATAAAAAGTAATAAATTAGATTTCTTTTAACATGATATTTGTATATTATGAATGAATCAAACTAATGTAATAATATAAGAACATTGTATATGAGATTACTAGTGCTCCTAATTTCATAATGAGTGCAGATATTGACACTCATAAATATGATAAGCACATTTATATTTATAAGTACAACCATGTCTAAAATTTAAAATTAAAACATTACTATAAACACTCATCTTAATGTCAATAGTACCCTTATTTAAATGAATCTTTTTATTTTAATACAATTTATTTATAAACTCTCTTAAGTTAGTAATACAGCCAATTTCACAAATGATAAATTTTTAAGTTCTCCAGGCTCGAAAACACGGTCTAGAGAATTCTTAAATTGTTAAATTTCAAGAAGCTCTACTTAGAGATGGCAATATTCTTCACGGGGCCGAGGACCCGCGGGGCTCCACCCCGAACAGGGAGGGGATGGAGAATAATATTCAAGAACGGGGACAGGGACAGGGACAGGGATAAAGTCTTGTCCCCAAAGTTGAAGCGGGGCAGGGATGGAGGAAGCACTCCCCGCCTCATCCCCGCCCCGATATATTATATATATTTATAATATAATATATAATATTCAGATTTTTTTTTAATCATTTATATATATTGACACCACGTTTGGTTAGGTTGTGATTTGTTGGAATATATAACTGAATATATATATATATTATATTTATAACTGAATTTATATTATATATATAGATATATATTGACACCACGTTTGTCAATATATATATTATATATATTTATAATATATAACTGAATTTATACTTTTTTTTTTAAGTTTTAATTTTTAAATATATAGTTATATTAAACGGAGAATGGGGCGGGTATGGGGAAGGCCCCTCCAACGGGGAATCCCCGCCCCCGACCCCGCTTCTCTTAATGTGGGGACGGGGGTGGGGATGGGGATGGTTTTGGGAGGCGGGGATGGGGATGGTAAAGCATTCCCCAACCCCGACCTGCCCCGTTGCCATCCCTAGCTCTACTTCACATTCTCTGCTAGTTAGAGATCAGGAATTTTCCAAGAAACCATTGAACTTCATAATAGAAGCAGCAACAAAGCAAGTAGGTTAAACTAAAATTATATGACATGCATATACTCACAAAGAGAAAAACTTATGCAAGACAGTCGGTGGTAATTAGACCTTACAATTATGTTGTGTCATGTCGTACCTGGTATGGTACAAGCTTTTCGTACCTGGTATGAGAGAGCATAGATTCAAACCGAGCCATGCTAACTATCTTATAAATCATTTATGTCCAGTAAAGGTTGATATTGTTAACCTTCTTTGTGTTATGAGTTAAATGCATATGGTACGGACGCAAATAGTTTTAAATTTTATCAAAACTCAAAACACTTTTCTAAAATTGATAAGAAATCTCTCTTACAACGAACTTCGAAACTTTTTATTTGAATATGACTTTATTTGATCTAAAAATTTTAAAAAGTTCAATAATATTTTCCTTTTGAATATGAATGTATGAGATTGGCCATGTCTATCCTACCGTATCTTTCACTAATTTGCACTTCATGAAATTAGAGAAAGAGTTCCTATAGCTTTCATGGATATAGTTGAAGATATCAGTGTAATTAATGGGTGTACATAGTATTTGGTTTATTTTTAATTAAACTAATTTGTCCTTATTAGTAAATTCATATTGGGATATTTTTGTAATTAAATTTTTTAATAAAATATGGGTGTACTTATCATATTTATGGGTGTCATTATCGGCACCCTTTCTTAATTTATAAGTTTGATCTTTTGAAAAATCATATTGTATTTTGCATTTTTGTTTATTTTATGAGTAATGCTACTTTGTTTAAATTTGGTGTCTAAATATAGTGCCATAATGATGTGGCAATACTTTAAGCCATTCATTTAAATAATGCAAATCTAATACAATTTAAATGAATGGATAAAAGGTGTTGTCACATCATTTGTGCACCAGGTCTAGACAACAAATTTAGACAAAGTAGCATTACTATTATTTTATAATTGGTTTTGACAAACGTATATTTGTCAAACAAGAATCAAGGGAAAAGATAAAGTAGGTAAACACAAAGGTGGTTCAACAAGATGAAAAAAATCAAGAACTTGGAATAAAGCATTTCTCCAAGCAAAGCATCCACCTCCAAATGTGAGGTCAACAAATCGTTCAACATTCTTTGGTAGCACAAGTGGCTAGCAAAGCTTATGTGATCTCAAGGTATCTTTTTTTTTTTTTTTTTTTTTCTTTTGGCTTCATTTTGTCAAAAATGGGGAGAAATATGATATTGTTTTAGCATATCTTCTTTGTGTATGTGTTAAGTATTGAACTTCATATGGCATGTAATATTTTGGATAAGATATCTTTGATGGATATGCGTGTATTTAGGGGGAGCATACTTGTATCCATTTTAAACTTAATTGTCATATTCCATATTGATCTTAAATGCCATATTCTTGTCTAGTATATTGCCATATATTCTCTTGGATATTCTTGTGCTTTTAAGTCTATTTTAAGTGATATCAAGAGAAGCTCAAGTGAAGAATTTCAAGACTTGTTAAAGATTAGTCTAGGTGATTAACTCATTGTAATGTGAGGGTGAGCTTTTGTGACCAATCTTCATGTTGTATGTTTTAGTATTTGTAGAGGTGTTTTGACATAGAATTTGCCAAAGGAGAAGATTGTTAGGATTTTGAGTTGAGTTGGCATTATTCTATATCAAAACGAAATTTCTTTTGTATTGATTAGTTATCTAGGATTCATGGTTTAACAAGCTTCAAGGAAGTTGGACATCACATCATGCAAAGTGAAGCCTTCAAGAGGAGAAAACATCAAAGGTATACTTGGACCTCTATCCTTTTGCAAGGCCTTTAGGCACACACACACACACATAACATTCATTTGTGTCCCTACATAGTTGTACACCATTTGTATAACACACTTTATAAAGTATGCACATGCATTAGTTTCAAATTGACAAATATTGTGAAATTGCATGTTCTAGGACTATGTCTAGGGAATGGCATACTTATGAGATCTTATGTTTATTTGTTTGTGTTTTATTGTATTTGGACTTGAACATGATCTCATATGATTCCTTATTGAGTCCCGATCATTTCGGTTACTCATTCATTAGGTTTCGAGTCCAAACGATGTAACTACTCTACTTTGCATTCGCATTCGTTGAGTTGTTTTCGTCGTTGTTTTTTGAGATGAACTTTCAATCTTTTGTCAAAGTTTTATAGTTATCATTGTGCGTGAGGGAGTAATGGTTCATAATTCGAAAACAGATTCGAATTTAGACTTTGGAGGCCCGAATACGGTTGAAGAACGCGAGGGAAGAAAAAATGGCCAAAGCCATTTTTGGGAAGAGCACGTGAGGGGCACGTGAGGCACACGACCTCAACACCCCTCTGCCCCCGTGTGGCCTATGCACCCCACACAGGCTAGATGACATGGCACCTTGTGATTGGTCCATGAAAATTCCTTCTCTCCCTCTCTCTCTTTTAAATACTCTCCTTTCCCTCTCATTTCATTCCAAGAAGAAAATTTGAAAAAGAGAAGTACATAATTTTTCTCTCCAACTTTACAACTTCCAAACACTATAACTTTCTCATTCAGACTCCGAATTAAGTGATTCAAGTTGGAGAATCTTCGTATTCAAGTCCCCTACCTTCTCTAAAAAGGTTTGCGCTGTTTGATCATGTTTTGTGGTGGTTCTTCACTCAAAACCGAAACTGTACGAGATTCTTAGGTATTGAACTAAACTTTGTGATTTCATCTTTTTTGATCTTCAATTACCTAAGGTTTTCTTTTTATATATATGTGTGTATATATGGTGAATGCTATTGAGAAAGATAGCTTCATAATCAAACTTAATCAAGTCTAATTAGAGACAAATGTGAACTAGTTTTCTATGATTCTAGTTTTTCACATGTTTGAGGGTTGTATTGTGATTAATTTGATATCTAGGGTTATTTATGATTTGATTGACTCATTTTATGACTAATAACCTTAGCATGTGATCAAACCAAAATTGGTTTGATTTTGACCCTCATTTCCTTCTCCTTTTGCTTGATTCTCAAACATTATCCCGTGATTTAATGGTGTAAATTAAGTGCTTTCAGAAATTTATAGAGTTCAGGGGCATTGGAGTAATTTTGGTGAAACATGGGTAAAAGTGTAAAATATGGAGGAAGAATTGAAGTTATCGTGAATTTAGAAGAATATAGGGGGGCTGTCCGTAAATTGCCATCAGATCAGGCAAGAAGCGCCACGTGGCGAGAGCAAACGGTGCGTTTTGGTGTGTGGCTGATTGTGGGTTCTAAGCGCACCCATGTCCAAGTCTGTGCGCTCCCTAAATGCTATGCCCAAGATGAATGCAGCCCAACCTCACACCACTTATTGAAACGGTGCGTTTCAATGGTGTAGTGCAACCCAAACGTGTGGCCCAAAGACTGATCACCCAAGCCCAAAGTGCACCCCATTTCAATTCTAAACGCACCCCTATAATGCCTATGGACAGCAACCCATTTCCACTTCACGCCTGCTGCTATACACACCCCCTTTCTCTACTGAATACACCCTAACACTATTCATTGTCTTCTCCCTTTCACGTGTGACAGCCATGGCACAACCCCTTCAAGCCCTAATTGCACCGCCGGCAGGAATGCATTTTCCCCGGACCTACCGCCGGTCGGAAAGTGACCCAAACGGACGGCCAACCGACCGGTAGCCCCGTCGCAACCCTCACAGCGGCCTAAATAGCTGGATTCTGGTAGCCCATATCACGCCCAAATTACCTTAGGTCACCCCTAGTCCCAAATAGCGACCAAACCGCGTAAATCGAGGTCGCGGTTTGTATTCCAAGGTCGCCATGGCGATAGGGAGTTGTTTTGGCACTTGATTGCTTCGCCATTTGCATTCCAAACTCACCATGAACGCCAAAACAGCGACCTCCCTTGCTGTGCAATTCTGATTGGTGGGGAAAATTACACAATGACCCCCTCTGCTGGACTAAATGGTAATTTACCATGGTTAGGAGGATTTTGGTAATTTGCCACCCGAGACCTAATTTGAAAATCCTATAAATTCATCACATTTTTTCCTCTTTTAGACAACTCTTGACCATCAAGAAACCTCCTTTCTCCACCATTCCTTTTCTCTCCATTTGTTTTTTCTACAAAAACTTAACATCTAGATTACTTCTCCTAATCATTCATTTTCTTCCCATCTTCTCCACAAATCTCCTTAGTCACTTCCCATTTGACTCCACCTATCTAGACACATCCTCATCATCCACTCTTTATACAAGGATCATCAAAGGCAAGGAAAGAATCAAGCTTACAAAAGGAGACCTATGGGTGATTTCCTAATCTTTTACTTGCCTTCCCTTTGATTGTAATATGTGTAATTAAATCCCCTTTCTAGGGTTTTGATGTGAGAATATTTGGATTGGGATTTGCTTAAGCTTTAATATATTTTAATTTCTATTTGTGTTCTATTCATTTTATAATTAAATTCTTTGCATTATATGATTGACATGTACACCCACCAGTTGATTATAATCTTGCTTAGGATAATTTGTTATATAATTTTGATTGGATTCACAACCTTGATGGATTGAGAACATAGTGAATAGGATAGATTGTCGGAGGATATATCAACCGCGATATTCTAAGCCATTAATTGTAACAAATCGATCCCACCATGACCCCCTCTCCTTAATCGGTTAGGCATTGTGGTGGGAAGTTGTTTAGGGTTCATAATAATGGCCTAAACATATTTTAGAAATCGATTGGTTAACATTTATGAGATTTGTTCACTAAAGTAGCTTGATAAGCATTTCCCGTAATTCATTTGTGATCCCATTAATTCCCTAGCTATTCTCTTAATTGTTAATTCCATCTTTCTTATCTAGACTTGTTAAGCATTCTTTTATTAGTTTATTAGGTTTATTTTTCATATATGTTTGATGGCTTGACAACCCATTCACTCATCCATATTTTTATGATTTATTTTATTGCATATAGATTAGTTAATATATTCAACTAATCACTCTAATTCCCTGTGGAACAAATCTCACTTGCCACTTTACTAATTTTCTATCTAAGTGGTGAAAAATCGGTTTTCTAAAACGAACACATTTTAAATATCATTTTGTTGAGTACACAAATGACCTCATCAGCATGTGCTTGGATCCTTTAATTGAATAAATCTAGGATTAGCACATTTGATTTTGTATTTAGAGCTAATTAGGATTTAATTGATTATTGTGTATATATTTGCTCTAAGTACTTGCTAGAATATTCATTGATCATATATTATGATTCTAGCATTTTTGTTGTTTGTGTTCTAAAGTCTTGAATAAATGCTTAATAAACATGCTTTGTTTTCAAGCTTTAGTAACATGAATAGAATCTAGGATTTGATATGTTTTAGGTGTTTTGCCTGCTCTAGATTTTTATTCATGTTTAAGGTCTAGACAACCTTGTTTTCTGTATTTTGTTGCCTGTTGATAGCCTTGAGTGTGTAAGTCCTTTTCGTCATAGTGGATTGCTTACCGGTGGTTGTGGATTCAACCCGTGGATGTTTCCTCTTCAAAGGTTTACCACGTAAAAATCAATGTGTCAAATGTCTCTATTTCTATCTCTTTATATTTGTATGTATGATCAATATAACTTGTTTAAGATCTTCATTTCCTCACATCCTTGTAAACAAATTATTGATAAAGAAAGAGATGCACACATTGTTTGTTGAATCAACATTTGTTTATTGTATCTTGTAAGTGTTTGAACATTGTATCTTGCAATATTCTATATCAAGTTGTATATCAAGTTGTAAAGTTTTACTTAGTGATCTTTCATTGTAATAATCAAAGTCAACATATAGAATTTGCTCTTCATTGAATATACTTGTATATAAGATACATTGTTTCTTGGTATATGTTTTGTAGACTAAGGGTGGTGAATTGAGCATACTTGTGCTAATTGTTTTTTCATAACAATCATGTTAAAGGTTAATTTGTATGCTCACCAAGGTTTTGACATAAGTCATGAAAGAACTTTTAAAACTAATGTGTCAACCTATTCAACCCCCCCAGGTTGTTTAGTATAACCTTGTAGGCATTTTCAATTTCTTTAAAGATGACCAACCTGAAAGTGGAGTAGTGGATGTAGATCATGACAACAATTAGTCCACGTCATCACCAAACCTGCAATAAAATGTAACAAAATTACGTGGCCTTTGATTCCTCTAAACCCCAAGAAGATACGTAGGCAACTTAATTGTGGTAAAAATTAAGGGGGGTGTATTGGATTGAGATTTTAATAGACAATTTTGGGGTGCAAGGATTTTATGAATTTGCAAGACTATTAGGATTAATAGGATTGTTAGGATTATACTTTTAGGATTATTAGGATTATATGGACTAGACTTTTAGGATTCTAAAAGAGTCTTTGGACTTTATTTATAGACTATTAGGATTATTTAGACTTTATTTTAAGACTTTTTGGACTTTTAAAAATATGGAATTTCAAGAGTCGATTGTAGTATTCAATTTTCTCCCCAAGTTCCAGTGCTCTATAATCTTGTTGAGAGCAGTTACTGAACAACAAAAATTGAATGAGAAACATGTATGAGCTGTGAAAAGAAGTAATAAAATTTTAAAATACCACCAACCAACACATAACCTTCAGTTGGTTCATATGGTGCAGAAAATGTCACCATATAAAATAAAGATAATAACCAACCCATCCCCCACTACCTCACTAGAAATGATATGAAACAGGGAAAAAAATAGATTGAACATTAAAGTATTTTCGTTTGACTTGTTGGACTTCATTAATTCATATGTTATCAAACTTAGGTTGCACATTTTCCCCCGGATCCCTATTTCCACGTGTCCCCATTCCCACTTGGGGAAAAATTTTAGGGGAAAAATGGGGAAATGGGTGGGGACCGGGATGATTTTTCATCCCTAAATTGTAATGGGGATGGGGATGGGGAGACCCTCCCCCATCCCCATTTCCCTATTTCCCCACTAATATTGAAATGGAGATAGGGATGGGGGACTCTCCCATCTCCATTTCCCCCAAAACATTATAAATATAATTATATACATATATTTGTATATATTTTTTAATTATTTGAAAATATAACTATATAAACCTCATTTACAATAATGGATTATTGAAATACTTTATTTTGTAATTCATTTTCTTTTATATTTGTAATGCATTAATCAATTTTATTTTGTATTTGTAATGGAATATTTGTTTTTTTAAAAAACAAATTTATAATTTATAGTTAAACGGAGAAATGGGGAAACGGGGAATAACAGGGAAAATGGGGAACTGGGGTTTGGGGATGGATGTACCTCCCCCCAAAATTCCCCATCCCCATTTTCCCCAAATGGGGGGTGTGGGTGGTAGAAGGGGAAGGATTTAGGAAGTGAGGATGAGGATGAGGGGACCTATATCCATCCCCATTTCCCTAATGTGCAACCCTAATCAAACTCCAATATTCATTGCTCTTTAATTTTTTTTTTCTCTTGTGTTGTGTACAGTGTACGTCCCCCTTTCATTTAGTGATAGATGATTCAAGTCTGGTAAGATGAGTTGATATACAGGCTATGCATGCATTGATTAAATTTGGAGGGTCAGAGCAGGACAAGAATTTTTTTAATATAAATGTAAATAACAAAATAATTGATATATAAGATTTAATTATAAATATTTTTTTTAAAAAATAACTTCAAACGGTCAACTAATGTTTGCTCTTGATAAGTTTTGGCATACCTTTCCGTTATCGGATTTCAAAAAAAAAAAAAACATGCATCTAAATTTTATAGAAGCAAAAAACTATTTTTAACTCATAAAGACATTTTATCAGTCATTTGGTACTCGAACTAAATTGTGTAAACAGAAACAAACTGTCATTTTTGAATAATTGTTATGTGTTCCAACTAAATTTTCAAATTCCAAAGAGAAAATATAAAACTATTTATACGTGGAAACCATATCTGCCTGAACCATGTATAGTTGAATCATCTTGGAAATAAAATAAAATAATCTTATAAAAAATAATCATCTTTTTTTTTTTTTTTTTTTTTTTTTTGGAAGAAACCAAAATCCCTCTATATTTACTCAAGAGCAAAGTAACATAAATGGGATAAAACATCAGAAAATCTCACAATATGTACAATAAAATTCTAGCTCTTCAACAAACCATCAAGGTATCAAGCTTGAACTTGCGCATATACATATACGATATGCATAACACTAGAAACCAGCTGATACACATTTTTTTTTTTTAAGTACCTATATGTACACTACACGCTGTACATGGAGTTTCTCGACTCAGACTCAGACTCGGACTCATCAAACTCTTTAAAGACTTCACCAGAAGCAAGACAACACATTTGAATAAAACTATTTAAACAGGCATTTTATCAGTCATTCGGGATCATGGAAATCTAGCATAAAACTATTTTTAACTCATAGAGGCATTTTATCAGTCATTTGGTACTTGACTTTCAAGTATAATTTTTTGCTGTGTTTTGTATGTTTGGCTACCACATTTATTATATACCAATACACTTGTTAACGAAAAATTGTCACTGGGGTGAATTTTCAATTAACAACTTGTATGACCGCGATTGGGATAGACCACGATCGGAGGGGTATCATGTAGTTCGATACCTATGAGTTCTCAATAAGACAAATTAAATACAATGACAATGAATCAAAATATCAGTAGAGATCATGTATAACTCGTTTTATTGATGATAAACACGTAACAGGAATACAATAGAGATTTTCAGTTATCATAGTAGGGGGATGTAAGGATTCCCATTGTTGATTGGCTTATTTCGTAGACAAACCACATATTGGGGGTTTGAATTGTAAGGGTAGTTAGGTGATTGAAGATCATGCTCAAAGGCCCTTTTCAAGACCTCAAGGGAAGAAGCACTCCAAAGGTATAATAATTAGTGTTTCTTACAATGAAGAGAAATAGATGCACACACACATAACACTTGCATAATTCTTATTCTTGAATGTGTTGTGTCTTTATTGTGTGTATGCATGAATTGCTCATTTAATCTCTCTTCATTCTTGTCCATATGGGTGCATCTTGCTTGGAATTACACATCATATTTTTCTTTTTAGGAAACACCATCAGGTGCAATTTTGCGCCCTGTTCTGCGGCCAGGCCGCAGAAATAAGGGCGCAGAATAAGGATCAGAATTCATACTCTCTGTCCTCTTTTCTGCGCCCTTGGTTTTTGCGTTTAGGGGCCGCAAAATCTGTCAGGTGCATTTCTGCGCCCTTGTGTTCTGCGGTCAAGGCCGCAGAACAGGGCGCAAAATGGGCGTTCTTTTGCAAATTTTTTCAAAACGACGTCATTTCATCTAGGGGTCCTATATAAGTATCATCTTCTTCCTTGCTCGTTTTTAAGAGCTCAAAATCAGACCTTAGAGTGAGAAACTCAAACCCTAGAGAGAGAAAGCTTCAATCTTGCTTCTTTAACTCTCCAAACCCAAAACCCATGTGCATCTAACATGTTTCATGCATCAATCTTCCATGGGTCTTCTTCATTTATGACTTGGTAAGTAGAACAAACTCAACATCTTCATTTATTGTTCTATCTTAGTCAAGACATGTCTTTTATTGCTTAGTTTAGCAAATCTTCACTCTTATTGCATATTTAGTGAAGTTATGACATGATTGGGTTTTGTTTGTGGTAGCTTACATGATTAGGATGATTTTCCCTAAATAGCTAACCCTAGAACATTCTTGTACAATTGGTTGATGATTAGGTTGATAGATTAATGTTTATTTATCTAGTCAAGCTTAATTGAATGTTCTTGTGGATTTAATTGACAATTATGTTGTTAGAAATTCTCTACAACTAATTGAGTTCACATGTTTGGACATGTTGACATTGTTTGATAGCTAGGATTGTTTTGTGATTGATAACATCTAGCTAAGCTTTATGATATGTCATTTAGCTTTTGATATCTAGGATTGATTTCATTGATATATCATCATTCTAGGTAAGCATATAGAGTTGCCTTGCTCTTGTTGCATTTTGAGTATTTCATATATTCACTTAGGTTGTTTTCTCTTCATTGAGAACTAAGTCTTGTGTTGCTTCCGGGATTAGGTTGCGTAAATCACAAGCATTGGGACTAGGTTCACTTATACCGGGAGTAGGTAGGTGTGTGATTACTTCCGGGATTAGGTTGTAATCGTTTTACACATTTAGTGGATTCGAGGTTCAAGTGTGGCTCACTTACATAGCCCGTGGTTTTTCCCGTGAGGGTTTCCACGTAAATATCAAGTGTCTTTTAATTTCCGCACCATATTACACTTGCTATTGTATTTTGACTAGTGGAGGGTATTTTCGTAATCTTGACCATTAACGAAAATTTGGTAAAATTGGGTAAAATCTATTCACCCCCCCTCTAGATTAATATTGAACACACCATAATTTGTTTCAGGGGATTAAAAACATAATTGGTGATGGCGATGAAGATCTCGTGCATGTCGATAAGTGGAAAAAAGAGTTGTAAGGTTTTGGACTTGAGTTTTCCTTTTCTGTCTAGTGTCATATTCTATATATACGTTCCATTTCTTGCTGTGCACTCCCTTAAATTTGGTCCAGAGGTATAGCAGTTTACGGGACGTTCTGTGGCGATAGACGAGAAAATCGTGGGATTGATTCAAGGAATCAAGTGATCCATTTTTTGGCGGAATCTGACAAAGTTGACTTTGCTCTCAAGTAAAACTCTTGAGTGGTGGGAATGAGCCAATTTCTTTGTTTATTTAAACGTTGACGTCTTACTGTCTTTCTTTATAGCTTTATCTCGGCTCACCTGATTTTACCTTGATAGTCTGTTAATATGATAATCTTACTGCTTAGTTGGTCGGCTATAGGAGGGATCGGGGTACATAGGCATCCCACATCCTACTGGATCACGGTGTCAGTGTATCGGGGTATCGGGATACTAGGTTGGTGTGATAGCGGGGTACTAGGATTTTGTAGTAGTGGAGTTCTTAGGAACTTGGCTTTAGTGTTTCCTGGTACCTTGAAGTCTAGGAGGCATTGACCTTAGTCCGGATTGGTAGAAGGCGTACCCGGTCAATTTAGTGGTGGGGTATTGGAAAGCTTTTCTATAATGCCTTTCTACCTCAAATATTCTAGTGTGGATGGAAAATTATTCTTTGAACCCCTACCATTTTTGATGGTTAACAACACTCACCAAATATTTGAAATCAAATAAAAAGTCTAGAAAGTATTGAGGGAGAGGGCAAGACAATTTTGGATTCAAGCTATTTATACATATCACTAAAAAGTCTGGAAAATCCATTTTGTAATGAAATCCTAAAAATCTTGATCTCAATCCAATATCAGCAGACAATTTGCTGCCTCTTAAAAGTCTAGATCCAATACCATAAGACAATATGAACTTTTTAAAAAAATCTTAAAAGTCTTGATCGAATACCACCAGACTTATCTAACTTGTAAAATAGTCTCAATCCAATACCATCGGACTTTTACTTCTACAAATTGTCTAATAAAATCTTGAACCAGTACACCCCCCTAAGTGTAAGGTTAAGGGGTCGTTTGTTTTTTTGTCTGAAGACTGAATAGTCCTGAATTTTACTAAAAACTGAATAGTAATTGAAACCTGAATCTGAATGACATGTTTGTTTGTTTGTTTTTTTTGTTTTTTTTTTTTCTCACATCTGAATGTACTGTCAACATGTTTGTTTTTTAAAAATAAAATTGTCTAAAAAGAAGTAATTTTACATCTATACCCATGTTAAACAATTATACATATAATATAGTATAAAAACAATCCAAAAATGATAATTATATATGAACACATATGATCATGATCTTCTTCTTCGATTAAAAACAAACTTTATTTTTACTAAGAAAAGAAATTGGTATTTTTTTTAGGGGCAACAGGAAAACTCACACAATACACTCTAAAATATATATATATATATATATTTTAGAGTGTATTGTATTTATATATATATATATATAAATACATTACTCTAATATCATAATAAAATATTGATATTAAACATCAATATGAAAAGTGATTAGGGTTCTTTTTTATTTTAAAAACTATTTAAAATAAGTAATATATTAAAATAAAGATTTCTATACAATATATAATTATGATGAAATTGGATATATGTTATATATGGAAGATAGTATTAGAAGAAAAGATTTTAGATTGCATTTAATGCAATCAAGTGATTTACAATTAATTGAAAAGTCAGGATTTTTTACTTTTTATTTTAAATTGTTTTTTTTTTTTGGTATTTTTAAGTTGTTTAATCACTTAAAAAAAACAAACAAAACAACTTAATAATTATGATTTGGACCCATTAAGTTTTAAGTGGAAAAAACAAACGACTCTTAACTTTCCATTTTTTTAAAGTTTTATTTTAATTTAATTTTGTAATTTTTCTTTAATTTTTTTTATTTTGTAATTTGTCTTTTATTTACAATTTTACATGTATAATTTTTTCAATTAAATCCGGTTTCGGTTCCCCTACACCCATAACCGGAACTGGTGTCAGGTCTACTTTCAGGTCATTGGAAGACCCATTTTTACAACCAAACTATCCAGATCCCGAAACCGGTCCGAAAACCCTCCTTTTCATTTTCTTGTCTTCCAAGCCCTGCTCAATCGAATTTCAGGAAATAAAAAAAATGGTTGGAGCAAATTTGAAAGCAGAGACAATGACTCTAATGGAGAAGCGAAGTGCTTTGGAAGCCGAGATGGACGCCATCATTAGCCGCCTCTGCCAACCTGACGGCCCCGGTCTCTCCGGCAAGCTCGTGGACTCCGAGGTATTCGATTGATTTTCTCTTAATCTTCGTTTACTTTTCTTTTTATTTTTTATTTACTTTTAATTTTCAATTTGTTTACTGTTAGTGACTTCGATTTGTGTTAATTTTTAGGGTTTTCCACGCACTGACATTGATATACCTGTGGTTCGAGCAGAACGACGTCGTCTTTCTGGTACATGTCTTGCTTTCATCGTTTATTTATTTGTTTGTTCATTAAAATCACAGTTTTTGCTTTTTATTTATCGTTTTTCATGTATTTGTAATTGTGTGTTTATTCATTGTGAACGCAGAATTGCGAAACGACCACAATTCCATTACGGACAAAATTAACGAAAATATACAGCTTCTGCATTCGGTGAGGCTCTCTTCAGTTTCGTCGTCTGTCAAAGATTCAGGTTTGTGGCTGCAATTGGTTTATTGCATTCGTATTTGTATATAATAGGCTTGTTTTAGTGTCAGGTTATAGAGTGACTTTGTTCGTGCAATGATAGTTAGGCAATGACTTCTTTACTTCCATTAAAATATTGTAATTTTCAGCTTATTCACTTGCCTTTTGAATGACTTAAGACTGTTATTGTAGTCGGTGATTTCTTGTAGGATGCTAGGGTATTGGTGATTCGTATTGTATTTTTTTTTTCCATGATGATTAGTGTATGATATTAGCGATTAACTTGGAATTAAGACGCGAAACTTGTGTGCACACAACATATATGTGTTTTTATGTTTTGTTTGAGTAGATGGTAGTGCCTGCTTTTCTTGGCATATTGCTGTTAGGAGAGTCGCGTTTAGTTTTATGATTTTTAAAGTCGTACTGTGTTCCAAGAAACTTGCATTATTGTCTTGTTATTGTTAAACTACTCTTCTTCCTCTTGGTTTTCTTTATATTTGTGAAAATGGCTATATTGAATTTTTTGAACAAAGTAGTGACATATTTGATACAGCAAAGTGATTGTGGTTTTCTTAATCGAGTAGTATCAGTTTAATTCAGTGAAATGACTGTAATTTTTTGCCTTGTTTTGAAAGATAATGGTGCCGGGTCAAATAGTCAAAACTCAACAGTTGTCAATGTTGTGTCATCTGCATCCTCACACGATATTGTTCCGAGAGATTCTTCTGCTGCCATGGATGTGCATGTGATTGTCAGCAAACCCTTTTCTGTAATTGATGAAATTACTGATGCATCTCCGGCAGCAGAGGATGGCTTACAGCTTGGAGATCAGATTGTGAAATTTGGGAATGTGGAAGCTGGTGATAATTTGCTGGGAAGGCTTGCTACCGAAGGTCGGACTAATCAAGGTCATGCAATACCTGTAGTGATTATGAGGCAAGGTGCAACAATCAACTTATCAGTGACACCTCGACCATGGCAAGGCAGGGGTTTATTGGGGTATGCTTTTCATTTTTATATCCATACTATGCTCATCATCCGTTGTATTTATTCATTAAATCTTAATTATCGACACCTTTAGTAAATAGCACCATCTATGAAATACTGAAATCAACCATTTTGCAACTATTTCTGCCATTTTTCCGTTTATCTGCTTCTTTTGTTTACATCTGAGTTCTGCAATTTCTCGGGTTAATGGATGTTGGTACGCAAGGACATTTTATTTCACTGTTAGTTTCCAAGATCTTCTTTCATGAAGAATTTCTATAGATTAGGGGGTTCAAACTTTCAAATATGAAGCATCCGTTCACTAATTGCCACATGAAAATAGCAGTAACCTGGAACAACTTATATCCACGTGAATTTAAATCCCTGGAAAAAAAAACAGACTTTCAGTTGGATCACACAAGGTTCCCTCTGAGCTTTCACAAACGAATATTGACTGATATTTTCATGAAATGCTCCTACTTGAAATTTCTAATTTGCAGCTTCTATTGCATGCTTGTAGATGCCATTTTCGGATCTTGTAGTTGGTTGTGCTTTCTATTCATGGATCGGAGGACATGCTTGCGGTTGAAGGTTTTCTCACAGTTGCAGTAGGGTGCTTTGGGTAGGCACGGTTGGCTCAAAATTTATGTTTCTATGCTTCTGGCATCTGGTCAACTAAATGATATGATAATACATAATATATGCCTCCCTTTTATAAATACACTGGAGTTTTGGGTGATATAATGCTGGATAAACTTGTATTCGGATTTGACTTTATTTGCTTGGTACTCTATGCATTCCAATCCGGGCTAAGCACTGGTTGTTTTGTTGTTACAAATTCTAAACCTAATCTTGCATAACCAAAGAAAAGCTTAGAAAATTTTCTTTCATATTTCATGAATAGTTGAGGCATGTTTTTGAGTTTCATTGCCTAGTTATTGAAAGAGGTTTTATAGTCAAGAATGGGACTGAAATAATTAGTGGTGATCATGTAAAACGAGATGGGCAGTCCAGTCTTGATACGGGCATGTTGTCAGTGCAAGATGTTAGGCCGGTGCAATGCACCATTCTAGTGGGTGCATGCCATGTGGCATAGAGAACCAATCAAATGAGTTCTCTATACCATATGGCATGCACCCATTGGTTAAGGTGCATTGCACTGGGTGCATATAAGATTTTCTCCATGTTGGGTCTGCTTAGTAGGTTTATATTTGGGTTTGGTGTCCGGCCTAGGCACATAACATGTAGCAGTTGAGATATGTCACAACCTTTTTTTTTTTTTTCATTTGAAGAATGAAATCTTTTTAACTTTTTCACTGTACTTGCTTGATCACACCATGCTTGATAAAGCATTGACCTTGATTTTGCTTTTGTTGCTTAACCTAACTTTCTTTTTTATCTTCTTGTTCTAAATTTAGGATTAGTCAATCAAATCTGATCGTCTCAGAGTCTTTGATTACTTTGTTGTAGACTTGTTTGTAGTTGCCTTTTAAAGGAGATCTAGGCCAACAATGGGCTGGATCCAATTATCTGTGAATATCAGCTTTTACTCAACTATATGTGAGTCTTGCAGTGTGTGCTTCTCTGGTGCGGAATCCAATTTTTGTGATGTATATTGAGTTGTGGTCCCCCACGAAGGACTATCTGATATCTTTTATGTTAATAATTGTGAAAATTTATTTAAAAGAATGAATTTTATAATTCTTTATACCTCATCATACTTCAACTTAAAGCAAACAGAGATCCAAGTCTAAAATGTGGGGCTCTTCTAATCTAGGTTTTATTTAAGCTTTTTTAAAGTTTGTGATTGATTGTTGGTAGAGGATTTAAATTATTGTTAATAATATTGATGTGACACAAAATCTTTTAAAAATTTATGTACAACTTAGACCATCTTGAGACTCCAATAGAGGGTGAGAGTTGAATAATACGGAGAGTGATACTTATAAATACTCTTGCTCCGGTGAGCCTAAGAGTGAAATGTGAGTGATGTTTTCGTACCAAATTTAATTATGCCTACTTATTAATATGTGGTCAATAAATCATAATTTATAAACTTTATTGTTGTTAAAAATAATATCATCGTAAATTTTGCAATGCGTTCTTTAAATTGGTACTAATATTTAATATATTTAAATATTTTTAAATTATGGGGTTCTTAGAATTTGGTCCCTATATAATTAGGAAACTTTAGTTTTGTACTTGTTAATTTATTGGAGTGATAGATTCACTATTCATGTGAATTCTTTAGTTTGTACTTGTTAATTTATTGGAGTGATATATTCACTATTCATGGTAATTTATTCACACACACACATACGGTCCCATTCTGGTCAGTGCGTATTGATATAACTATATCAGTACTAATGCATGTGGACCACTGATTATGGAGAATTTATTCATTAACACATAATTATATAAGTAATAATGCATGTGGACCACTGACTATGGAGAATTTATTCATTAACACACACACACACACACACACACATATATATATATACGGTCCCGTTCTAGTCAATGTGCATAGATGTAACTACATCAGTACCAATGCATGTGGACTACTGATTATGGAGAAGCTTTGACAAGTATATACACTTTGAGTCAAAATATGTAAATTCAATGGTCCATATCAAACGCACTGATATTATATCAGTGCATACTGACTTGAACATTTATGTATATATATATGTAAGTTCCTCATATTTTGATTGGCTTATTTCGTTGACAAACCACATTTGGGGATGATTTTGTAATGGGTAGCTTAGGTCCTCGATGAAAAGCTTTTAAGCATTTTCATGACCTCAAGAGCAAGAGCGAAAGGTAAATTACTTGACTTAACTCTTGAAAAGATTAGTTGCGCGCGCGCACACACACACTTTTCTTGCATGTTTTATTCTCTTGCATTTGTGTTTAAAATTCTCATATTTGTGTGTTCTTCACCTCCCACACGTGCACCTTATTGTTAGAATCTAAGTGTAGTTTTGTGTGTTTTAATTCGTTTCCTGATGCTTGAAATGTTTGCGCATGCACAATGGTGTGCTTGTTTTAGTGCGAAGAGTGACAACTGACCACTAGAGATGGTCCCAGTGCGCGGGTCTTTATGCGCGGCTCTCTACCCACGCACCACCTACGTAGTGCACTCGGGTTAGTTTTCCAGGTCTCGGTGTGCTAGTAACTTCCCTGGTAGTGTGCTGGTCTTACCAACGAAGTGGCATTGGGTTGGTTTTCCAGGTCTCGGTTCGCTGGTTACTTTGCTGGTAGTGCGTTGGTACCTACCCGCGCACCCACCTACGAAGCGACCAGTTTTTCAGCCTAATTTTCTAAAACGGTGTAGTTTCACTTAGGACTTATATATATATATATATATATATGCTTTTCTCTCTTGCTCGTTTTTGAGGGTCCAAAAAACTTATCTTTAAAAGACTAAGTGATTTTCGAGAGAGACTCTCAAGAATACTCTTTTACTCAACCAAACACATTCACATGAGCATCTAGCATCATTCAAGCTTCATCCAAGCATGAGACTTCTTTGTTTCTTTAACTTGGTAATTTGAATATGTTTTAGAACTTCTTGTCTCATCTTTTGTTCATGTTTGCTTAGGTTTAGCATTTAGTTTGTGATTAAATACATGACTCTTTACTTAATGTTGCTTATAATATGCTTGAGTCTTTGTTTGTTGGTTGAGTTGTGTTGCTCATTGATAGCTAGCATTTATGACCATTTTGCCCTCTAGCTAAGTCTCTATGCATTGCATTTAGACATTGTTGATTAAGACTCATTGATTGCAATTCTTGATTGCATTTATTGTCCTTCCCATGTTTTATGACAACTTATGTTGATTGACTTTTGTTTGATGACTAGATTTTAGATTTTCATATCTATATCTAGTTAGGTCTTTATGATGAGCATTCGTATAGATATTTCGATATCTATGATTGCTTTTATTGCCATCATATATTCCTAGATAAGCATTTAGTGTAGCCTAGCATTAATTGCATTTTGAATATTAACATATATTCACATAGGTTGTTTATCTCTTTATTGAGAATCAAGTCTTGTGACTATCTTTTCATTGGTCTAGAATCACTACAAAAGGCCCGTAGAGTAGTAGTAGTGGTGGGTTAGTGACTGAGAATGGTGTAACTAGAGGTCAACCTAGGTTGTAAATATCATTACATATAGTGGATTTGAGGATCGTGTGTGACTAGAATGATAGCCCATGAGTTTTGCCCAGTTGTGGGTTTCTCACATAAATCAATCAATGTTTTATTTATTGTTTTTCACACTTTAATTATGTTGATTGTATTTGATTGTATTAGGTTAATTTTTGTAATATTGACTAATCCGAAAAATTGGTAACTAATCGGATTAACAACTCATTCACCCCCCTTTAGGTTGTATAAGACACATCATATATATATATGGTCCCGTTTATATCAATGTACACTGATATAACTACATCAGTACCAATGGACGTGGACCATTAATTATGGAGAAGTTTTGATAAGTCAAAGTATGTAAATCTAATGGTCTACATCCAATGCATTGATAAAGTTATATCAGTGTGTATTGACTTAAACATTTCTATATATGTATATAAACAATTTTTGTTTTTCTCATTTAAACGGATCTCCACCATCCCTCTTATCCATCTCAAAGATGGATAGCGGAGATCCATTTAAAAAAAATAAGTAATTAAAAAAAAATATATGGTGTAGATCCAAACTAGATCTCCACTGTTCATCTATGAAGATGGATGATGGAGATCTAATCTGAATCTCCATTGATGGAGATGTTGCCATCAATGGAGTTCGTCTCCATTGATGGAGGTATCTAGATCTGGATGTGGAGATCCAATTTGGATCTTTACCAATTTTTTTTTTCTTTTTTTTAAATTTTTTTTTTTTTTAAAGTTTTTATTTATTTATTTCTTTTTTAAAAATCTTTTTTTTTTTTAAAAAAAAATCTCATTTCTTTTTTGTTTTAATAATATATGGTCAATAAATTATAATTTATAAACTTTAATGTTGATAAAAATAATAACATTGTAAAATTTGCATTGAATTCTTTAAATCGGTACTAATATTTAATATATTTAAATATTTGTATATTATGGGGTTCTTACAATTTGGTCCCTATTTAATTGGGAAAAATCAGTTTTGTACTTGTTAATTTATTGGAGTGATAGATTCACTGTTCATGGCAATTTACTCTCTCTCTCTCTCTCTCTCTCTCTCTCTCTCTCTCTCTCTGTATATATAAAACTGATTTTTTTTTTTCATTTAAATGGATCTCCACCGTCCCTCTTATCTATCTCAAAATATAGATAGTGGAGATCCATTTAAAAAATTAAGAAATTAAAAAACAAAAGATGGTGAATTTTTTTTTTTTTTTTTTCATTTAAATTGATATCCACCATTCCTATTATCTATCTCAAAAGATGGATAGTGGAGATCCATTTAAAAAAAATTAAGAAATTAAAAAACAAAAGATGATGGAGATCTAGATTGGATCTTCACTGTCCATTTATGGAGATGGATAGTGGAGATCTAATATGAATCTCCATCAGACGACACAATCGATTGAGTTCGTCTCCATCGATGGAGATCTCTAGATCTGGATCTGGATATCCACTATTTTTTTTTCTTATTTTAAAAAAATCATTTTTTGTTTAATTTTTTGTTTTAAATCTCCGCTGTCCATCTATAGAGATGGATAGTGGAGATTTAATTTGAATCTCCATCGATGAAGACGACACCATCGATTGAGTTTGTCTCCATCGATGGAGATTTCTAGATCTGGATGTGGAGATCCAATCTGGATCTCCATCAATTTTTTTTTTTCATTTTTTTTTTCTTATTTTAAAAATCTTTTTTTTTTAAAAGTTTTTATTTATTAATATTTTCTAAAAAAATATTTCTTATTTAAAAAATCCAGTGCTTTTTTTTTTTGTTCAATTCTATTTAATTTTATGTTTATTTTAACATTCAATTTTTGTTATTGGTAAAATCCGGACAGGTGACAACTGAGCATAATTACCGAAAAATACGACAATCATGATGTTTCATGTCATCAAAAGTCAACCAGGGAATAACCAAACCTAGTAGACTGTTAAACAACCTTAAGATTCGGTCATGATTGCCCAAATGATTGGGTTAAGATAATCCAGTTGGGGTAACAAGATTGATCGGATTAAGACAATCGATCGGGATCAAGTGATCAATCGGGGGAAGTAGTATCCGGTCGGGTTAAGCGAATGATCAGTTGAATCAACACTAGACAACATCGTATTTAATGCATCCATGACACAAGCACACAAAATAAGATTCTTATTTAGATAAGAATCTATGAGATACACTTTGATAAGGAAACAAACTTCCTTAAAGATATCAGAGTCCTAACCAGGCAAGAGATCTAACTCCATCAATGCACAAGACACGCGGAACAAAAGATGGTGAATTTTTTTTTTTTTTTTTTCATTTAAATTGATATCCACCATTCCTATTATCTATCTCAAAAGATGGATAGTGGAGATCCATTTAAAAAAAATTAAGAAATTAAAAAACAAAAGATGATGGAGATCTAGATTGGATCTTCACTGTCCATTTATGGAGATGGATAGTGGAGATCTAATATGAATCTCCATCAGACGACACAATCGATTGAGTTCGTCTCCATCGATGGAGATCTCTAGATCTGGATCTGGATATCCACTATTTTTTTTTCTTATTTTAAAAAAATCATTTTTTGTTTAATTTTTTGTTTTAAATCTCCGCTGTCCATCTATAGAGATGGATAGTGGAGATTTAATTTGAATCTCCATCGATGAAGACGACACCATCGATTGAGTTTGTCTCCATCGATGGAGATTTCTAGATCTGGATGTGGAGATCCAATCTGGATCTCCATCAATTTTTTTTTTTCATTTTTTTTTTCTTATTTTAAAAATCTTTTTTTTTTAAAAGTTTTTATTTATTAATATTTTCTAAAAAAATATTTCTTATTTAAAAAATCCAGTGCTTTTTTTTTTTGTTCAATTCTATTTAATTTTATGTTTATTTTAACATTCAATTTTTGTTATTGGTAAAATCCGGACAGGTGACAACTGAGCATAATTACCGAAAAATACGACAATCATGATGTTTCATGTCATCAAAAGTCAACCAGGGAATAACCAAACCTAGTAGACTGTTAAACAACCTTAAGATTCGGTCATGATTGCCCAAATGATTGGGTTAAGATAATCCAGTTGGGGTAACAAGATTGATCGGATTAAGACAATCGATCGGGATCAAGTGATCAATCGGGGGAAGTAGTATCCGGTCGGGTTAAGCGAATGATCAGTTGAATCAACACTAGACAACATCGTATTTAATGCATCCATGACACAAGCACACAAAATAAGATTCTTATTTAGATAAGAATCTATGAGATACACTTTGATAAGGAAACAAACTTCCTTAAAGATATCAGAGTCCTAACCAGGCAAGAGATCTAACTCCATCAATGCACAAGACACGCGGAACAGGTGAAATTCCCTTAATCACTTATAGTGTAAACTATGCCTGGGGGGGGGGCGTGTGGTGGTTTGGTGGGGTTTATAGGTATAGGCCCAAATTCTACCATTTCTTTTTATTTGCAAACAATTTATGAACACTTAGAATCTTTAAGAAGTAGATTGCTTTAACAAGTCAAATATGAATATGATTAAGCAAGTGTTATAAGCAATAAAAGTTAATATCAAGTAAAGAAATTAAAAGTGAAAATCAACACAAGTGATTTTTACGTGGTAAAACCTCAAATGAGGAAACATCCACGGGTTGATACCGAAACCATCGGCAAGCTACAATTAATTAACTATGACAAATAGGAGATACACACTCAAAAAGCAATCAACACATGAAACACTCCCTAAGCTATCAACTCTTATTCTACCCTCGGGCCTAGTGAACCACTTTGCCTACTTCCTATTCAAGACGCTCACGTCTCTAGGAATATTCCTTGCTTGTCTATTCGGATCCTCTCGATCCTAGACAGGGCTTCTTGCTTAGTTATCCGGATCACCCCGATCATAACTAAGACTTCTCGCTTGGCTATCCGGAACACTTTCCTAGCTAAGTCTTCTTGCTCAAGTTAAAGCTTCACTCACTTCAACAAGAGACTTCCACCTTATGCAAGACAATGATCGAAGTGAAGTGCAAACAAGTAATATGATGCAATCATAATCAAATAGAGCAAGTAGATCAAACAAACTCAATGAACATGCAATTAGAGAACTAGATTAGTCTTTCAACAATCAATCACAAATATATTTATAAACCTAAGCATGTAAATCAAACAAGAACTAGATTAGAATAATATAAATCATAATCAAAGTATCCTAGTTCTTAGAACATGTAACTAAACCTAGAAATCAACAATCAAGCTCAAGAACACAAAATATTCCCAGAATCAAGTTTATGTTCATCAAGTTTAACTAAAAGATGTTCAAAAGCTAAACTCAAAAATCTCTTAAACAAGCCTAAAAATTGAATCAAGATCATTCTAAGCATTCTTCCTTAATCAAATAAGAAGATCCATGAAGTTGAATCATAAAGGAAATGGAAAGAAGATGATTCACTTACAAATGATGAACACACAAGTAGAGATTAGATCACTGTGAAAACTTTAGAAACCATTTGACTCTGAAAATTCTTTGGGCTTGTTTCTCTCTTCAAGGCCAACAATTTCGGCTTTTGGATCACTTACATCGGAGTTGAATTGAGAAAGATATGACCAAAACAAAAATCAAATTTATTTGACAATTTTCTGCACTTGTTCTTCTTCAATTTGAAAAATAAGAGGGAAATGAGTTTTGAAGAGAAGGAAGGTGATGTGGAGAGAAGAGATTTCCGGCCACCAAAAGAGGCCTCTCCACCTCACCACCCCGAGAAGGTGCGTGGCCAACTTGGGGGCAGAGGGAGGTCTTCCCCGAGTTGGCCACGCACCTCCTCGAGGAAGGGGAGCAAAATGGCCTTCGGCCATTTGCTTTCTCCCACGCGCTCCCTCGTGTTTTTCAATCGTTCTCCGGCCTTCGAACTTCGAATCTGAATCTGTTTGCGGATTATGAATTGTAACTCTCTCATGAACATGGAAAACTATGAAACCTTGACCAAAAGTTATGAATTTGACTTGATACACGAAGAAAAAGACAATGTACGATCAACACATGGAAAGTTTTGTAGCTTCCAACTCGAAACTCGATACCAATTGATTAAGTAACCGAAATGATCGGAACTCAATAAGGAATGATATGAGAACATATTCTAGACCGATATATATATATATATATATATAAAACACAAAAAAAAAAAATACAAGAACACATAAGTATGCCATTTCTTAGAGATAGTCATATAACATGCAATTTTACAAAAGTTGTCAAATTAAATGTAATGCATGTGCACACTTCATCAAGTGTGTGAATGTGTTATACTAATTTAGTGCAATGATTTAGGGACACAAATGTATGCAATATGTGTTTGTGCTCTTACTCTTTGCAAGAGGAAAAAGTATCTCGATACCTTAGCATCCAAATAAGTACATATCCTCTTGAAGACGAACTTTGCATGAGAAGTCACTTTTCTTCTTTGAAGCTCATAACAACCACGAACTACCTAAGCAACTAGACATTACAAAGAAAGAGAGTTTTGATATGGAATCAAGCGAACACAAATCTAAAACCTAACAACATGAAAGAAGATTAGAATGACTCCGATAAGTTATAGTCCCACTAAACCTCGTCATCTTTCTTTACTTGTATATAATAAACTAGGGTTCTATTCATATAAATAAACCTATAGAACACCAAGAGAAAAAGGGATTCGAATAATTGCAAAGTGTACAAGAGAGATTGAATGTGTAACTCTAAACATTCATAGTATATTTGTCCTCGCCGTCTTCGACAACCATGGTTTTTTTCCTCCTAGGGTTTTCCATGTAAAACTTGTGCGCTTCTTATCTTTTAATCTGCATCTTGATACAAATCAGCTTGTTTGACGCGTGGTGGATTTTACCTAATCCAAAAATCACCATCAACAATTGGCGCTAAAAAGAAGGGCTGATAAATTAAGTTTTAAACCAACCTCGGAGACTTGTGGAAGACAGACATGTCAAATAGTAGGGACGGGAGCCAATCCCCACACAATGATGGCACTCCTCGTGGTGTTAATTCCATTGATCCTATAAATACTAGCACTCTTGGCAAGGATTTACATTGTAAGACTCCAAATGCAGACATCCGGAACGTGCTAACTTCCGCAGATATTCTTATTGGCATCTCCCCATGCATATTCCAACAAATCTAGGAATCCTTGCACAAAGTGATCGATGATGCAGCTAGAGAGGTGATCAACATAACCGCCATTGCCAACCTAACTTCCCCTACCAATTATCAACCCCAATAGTGGCTAAAGACCCTAAAGAACTCTCCGAGATCGTAGGTCTAGCCCTGGGAGCATCGCATAAAGCCGGTATAGATATGGTCGATCATCACAGAAAAAAGGGACACCACCAGAGAAGGGATTATTACAAAGACGACCATAGCCCTAGAGGAGATAATCGCTAGTGGGAAAGAGACCATGTGGGGCGAGATGATCGAAAAGAGAAAGGTTATGGGGGCATGATTTTTGAAAGGATACGAGAAAGTACGATGGAGATGTCATAGACTATACTCGTGAGGACCGACACGGTAGGTATAGAGGATGGTCCTAGTCGACCTCGACCGATGAGGATACCTTACCCAGGAGACGTTGAGCGAATAGTCCCCCGGTCAGATACAACCAACACAACTCTCAGATTACTGGACGAATACCAAGGGATCTTGACGGAATTACCATTCATCAAAAATTCAATGAACATGGAGAACTAGAGGGTGAAAGAGAAGTCTTGCTGTGAAAGATAGAGGCATCAGATCGCATGCAAGGTTGGGGAAATTTATTAATCGGCAACTCTAGCAGCCAATTCTCTGATTTCATCCGAAGTGCTCGAATTTCAGACAAACTCAGGATGCCATATATGGAGCAATTCAAGGCTAACACCAACCCCAAGGAACATGTGAGGAGGTACCAGAGTGCAATGGCACAACATGACTACGATGACGCACTCATGTGTAGGATGTTCCCCCAAACTCTAAGGGATCAGGGGTCCATATGGTTTTGTGGTCTTATAGTTGGTTCCATCCGAAATTTTGAGGAATTAATGTAGGCTTTCACTTGACAATTCATGGGGAACATCCAAATGAAAAAATCGATATCCATCATTTTCACCCTGAAACAAAGAAAGAACGAGAAGTTGAAGGACTAATTGACTATATTCTCTCAGGAGGTATCAGAAATTCAAGACCTGAATGATGACGCAGTAGTGTTAGCTTTCGTCAATAGTTTGCAGCACAGCCAATTGTCACTCAGTTTGAGACAAAAGAGGGCTACCACTTACGCGCATCTAGTGGATGTCGTGGGAGGATACACAATGGCAAAAGAGGAACAGATGGCCCATGGTGGAGAGTTCATACATGGTGGTCGGCTTGAATAGGATCAAAAGCTCAAAGTAAATGGCCCGAAGGGTAACTAGAAAAATCACAACTCGAGCAAAGGAAAAGAGGGCCGCAAAGTTGATGACTAGAAGGGTAACAAGCCTTTCAAAAGATAATTCACTAACTACACCCCCTGACCAGAAGGCAAGAAGAGGTTTTAACCGTAATAGAAGAAAAGAGCATATACAAAAAACCGGCAAAACAATTGAATTTTGCTAGGAGAGACACCACGAAGTACTATCGATTCCATTGCGAGAATGGTCATGAGACCTTAAAGTGTACCAATTGAGAGACTACATTGAGAAACTAATCAAGGAAGGGCACTTAAAAGATGTGGTCAAAAAAGTTAATGACGATCGACATAAAGAGCTGCAAATAGATGATTAGGACAGGAAGAATAGCCCTAAGGGATTTCTAGATGGTGGAGCCATAAACACAATTGAAACAAATAACTCGAGGTGTGTTCTAATATATTAATATCAATCTAGAAAGGGGGGGGGGGGGTGAATAGATTTTAACGATATTACCCAATTTTCGCGTTAAGTCAATATTACGAAAATACCCCAATCTAGTCAACAAATATAACAAGTGTAATATGGTGCGGAATTATAAATGACACTTGATATTTACGTGGAAACCCTCATGGGAAAAACCACGGGCTGTATAGTGCGCCACACTCGAACCTCGAATCCACTAAATGTGTTAAACGATTACAACCTACTCCCGGTATATAATCACACACCTACCTAATCCCGGTATGAGTGAACCTAGTCCAATTGCTTGTGTGACCACCTAATCCCGGTGTCCGACCTAATCCCGGTCTATCACAACAAGACTTCAATCGCTTGCGATCTAAGCAACCTAATCCCGGAAGCTACGCGCAAGACTTACTTCTCAATGAAGAGATAACAACCTATGTGAATATATAATGATATTCAATGAGCAAATAAAGCTAGGTAACCTTAGATGCTTATCTAGGATGATTAGATAACAATAAATGCAATCCTAGATGTCAATAGCTAAATGACATGTCAAATAGCTTAGCAAATCATAGATAAAGTAACCTAGATGTTGCTATCAAAATACAACACACAAACATGTCAACACAACAATCTCTATTTTGTATCTAGAATATATTCTAAGAGCATACAAATAATATAAGAGATTTCTTTGATAAATAAAACACTAAACTTAGATGAGATTAGTGAAGAACATACCAAAGGATGTGTGTTGACCAAAACCCATGCAAGCAAGCATCCTAACTATGCTAGAAAATGCTAGATGATATTTAGATGCATATGAGAAAGGTTTTGAGTGTGTAAAAATGAGTTCTTGATTTGATTTTCTCTCAAATATCTCTCTTTCAAGTTTAGGGTTCTTTTGAGTTAGAGAACTGAGTTAGAGATATGAGAAAGTATGATATTTATAGGCATCAAGAACAGGGCAAGTGAAAAGACAATTTTGCCCTTGAAATCACCGATCGGCGGTTTCATTCTGCGGTCGTGGCCGCAGAATGTAACCGTCGAATTGAACCCAAGAAGTAGGGGTTCATTCGGCGACCAGATTCGGCGGTCAAGCGAAACCGCCGATCAAAACCCAAAAAGAAACCGACCTTAAAATATCTGATTCGGCGGTTTCAATTAGGCGGCCAGGCCACCGATTAAACCGCAGAGTCAAACTCGAGAATAATAAATGCATTAGGTCTAATTCGGCGGTTTCGATTCGGCGGCCTGACAGCCAATCGTAACCGCAGATCCAATCCAGAGCTTTCTGGAATCAAACGGCGGTTTCATTCGGCGGTCGTGGCCGCCGATCAAACCGCCATTTCACCAATGATGGTGAAACCAAAGGAGAAGCCAAGGGCATTCTCCGAAGGCGATCTTCGCGTAAAACCAAGCACATTATCTTGCAAGCGCGGACGTTTCCGAACATATTCGGGAAACGAATTACACGACACAAACAAACACACAACAAGATATAATCAAACAAAGTGCTAGTGTGTAATGTGACATGTGAAGAGAATGCACATATATGCAAGTATGCTAAGTGTGTGTGTGCTTCTAGATCTCTTCAAAGAAAACTAAGCACTAGAAATATACCTTTGAGTGCTTGTCACCTTGAGGTCTTGAATAGGGCCTTTGATGTTGGTCTTCCATCACCTAATCTACCCTTACAATTCAAACCCCAACCTGTGGTTTGTCCACGAAATAAGCCAATCAATAATGGGAATCCTTACAACAATCTTTGGAGGACCTTATATAGGCAAAAGCAGTCGAGAAGTAATGACTAAAGTTCGCGAAGCTGTAGATGGACAGAGAAACCTAGAGGTGAACTTAATCAGACCCGACCAGAAAAATGCTAAACAAAGTTGGGGCCCGATTATTTTTTCTGAAACAGATACCCACGGGTTTGAAGTTAAACCAAACGATGGCATTGTAGTATTAGTCCGCGTTGGCCACAGAGAAGTTAGGAGGGTGGTGATAGATAATGAGAGTTTGGCAGACATCATAACCATTAGAGTATTCAATCAACTGGGACTGTAAATGAAAGATATGCGGCAGCTAACAATCCCACTCAAGGGATTTGGTGGAGCAGAAGTGAGGTCTTTGGGGACAGTCAAACTGCCGGTAGAGATCATGACTTTGTTAGGATTATGCTCAATAGCAAGAGTGTAATAATGTAATTAACAATCTTATTCATATTAATAAAGTGATTTCTGGTTTAAACAAATATTATAGCATTTATAGTTGAATATTATAATTGTTAAAGTAAATAATCATAAGGTCTAAAGACTATGAGAAAAGAAGAATTGTTCATACATCTGGATATGTATGTGGTAGACACAATTCTTTAGTTAGTCTTGAATATCGTTCACAACTTAAGTTAAAGGTTGGGCACCTTTATCTTGTTAAAGTTGTAGAATTCTTTTGCTAGCATTTGAGTGGGATCAAATGAGATATGATGAGTCTAAAATCATCGGAGTGTCTTCGAGTAAAAGGATCTAGTGCACTGGGTGCATTGAACTGGATCACAATGAAATACTTTATCTATAACCGTTAGTAGATAAAAGTAATTTCATTATCAGGACAATCGGAGAGTCTATCTTAATCCTGAGATAAATGATGGACTTATGGTTGCAAGTGATATCATTTGAGTTATCAATGAGTACGATTATATCGCATAGTCTATCCTTGATAATTTGGTGGTATTCATTTGTTAATCAATAGAGGACTTCATTTATAGATATGGACATCGTGGCTCCATTTATCAAGTGAGAGTATAATATCATCATATGGATGTTTTGAGGTAATTGGATATTAAATCTCAACGTTGAGTTTTTGATAGTGTCTATTGAAAACATGGCTTCTGGACAAGTCAAAATATCCAAGTTCAAAACGTGGTCATATGAGTAAATATGGTAACTTGGAGAGTTATAGGCGGTCTATGAACTCTTGGCGATTACTGATATTATTCACGAGGATACACTATCTCCAATATGATTGTCTAGGGTAAGAATGAGGAAGCATCTTCCTTTTCTGTCTTTATTTAAGAGTTCAATTTTAGCTCTTTAGTGGAATGAGCTAAAATTAATGGATCGGACATAAGTGAATCATTTGTTGATTGTGATTAGGTTATGTCTATTGTAGCTTAAATTTAGATAGCCCGCCAAGATCCCCAATCCACACGGACTTGCATGGATCACTTGTTATATTCTACCGGACCAATTTAGGGTCCATCTAGAATTGCAATTTAATATATTAAGAATATAATTTGCACATTATTTATGTAATGGGCTGCACAATTATATTTATATATTAATGGATGACATGTGGGCTTGTTTCTTTTAGTAAGATTGGGTCTAGTTCACATGTGGGCTTTTTATTTAAAGTCCTATGGATTAAATGAAATAGGAAAAATAATATTTGGCCCAATACACATATGGGGCGGCAAGGTTATATATTAACCTAAAATATTATTTTGTTTTCATTATTTAATTAAATAAGAATTAATTAATTCATTAATTAATTATTTAATTAAGATACAAATCTTTTCTCATTAGGAAATATGTTTCCTAAAGGTATACTATTGGTAGTAGTATAATTAAATAGAAAGACTTGTTTGACAAGGAAATAAATAATTAGTTTTATTTATTCAAACATGAAGTCTTTTTATTTTAGTCAAATATGAGAATAAAAAGATTTATGAGTTTGATTAGGTTTTGGAAATCTTTTCTAAATAGGAATTAGGGTGCAATTCAAACTAGTTAATTTTGTTTGGAAATTGCGGCAACCCTAATTAAATCTAGGAAGAGAATTCGGCCAACCCTAAAAAGAAAGAAGAAAAATTTCGGCCACCTATATATGTATACATATAATTTTCGGCCAGCCCTAGTGCTAAGGTGTAGAATTTTTTCTTCTTCTTCTTCTTAACTCATAGATAGAGAATTTATTCAACTAAGACAAAAGAAAAAGGAACATTGATTATTCTTTGATTGTGTTCTAGTTGCTTGTTCATTAATAAGCTTGTGAATACTATATCGATCTAGGTTCACGCGAGTTTCGATCATACGATTGAGAACTCAAAAGTGACCGGAATAATCTTAGGTTCCTTTAGATTGTTTTTGGGACTAACGAATCAAGAAAAGTTTGTTTAAATCCAATCACAGGTTTGCAATTCAAAGAGAAGGGAGACCACGCTCCTAGGTGATCCACGTTCGTGCTAGGATTGAAGATCTTGCGGATTACCATCGACGCAAGTCAATCGGATCACGCGACAAGAGGTATTAATCTTTTATTACTTTATTATATATGTTTGATTAATCAAAAGGGTTTAAGGTTCATAAAATTGGAAAAATTTTAAAAGCTACTCAAACTAAAACTAACTTTTTTAGTCTCGCTTCCGCTGCGGGTACGATTTTTCCCTACAGACTTACCTCTACCAAAAGATAGTGCTCCTTAATTTCGTGGTAGCAGACACAAAGAATTGGCCCTACAACGCATTATTAGGAAGACCTTTCTTGAACAAGCCAAAGGTTGTCATGGCAACCTACGCTTTGACAGTCAAATTCCCAACTGATGCAGGAGTAGGCCTCATGAAGAGCTCGCAGGAATAGGCAAGGAAGGCAAACTTGGCTGTGTGTAGAGAAAAGGCAGAGCCAGATGTAATGCAAGTTGAGTTGCTCAAAAGAGAGAATCGTTGGGGGGGGGATGAAGTGGAAGCATTGGTGCATATAACCGAAACCAACACCACTGGTTTTGTGGAAACGAATGTCATCTATTGGTTTGGGATCCCAGATATAATCATCATTGATAACAGAACCCAATTCGATAATGATAACTTTAGGGAGATATGCCAGAAATACTACATTAAGATATAATCATCATTGATAATGGAACCCAATAAGGTTTCAGACGATGACCATTTACCTTTCCCCTTTCTCCTTTCTCCTTTCTCCTTTCTCCTTTCTCCTTTCTCATCCTCGACCTCGATAGCTCCATGCTCATGCACTTGTACCACCTTGAGTGGACCCATCCATCCCGATTGCAACTTCCCTGGAAATAGCTTCATTTAGGACTTGTAGAGGAGCAGTAGCATTACTGGATGGAATTCCTTTCTACACAAGGTCTTGTCATGGAGTGCCTTGGTCTTTTCCTTGTATAGTCTTTGAAACAAATATTGCGTGCGTCTAATACAACCTAGAGGAGGGGTGAATGGGTTGTTAATCCGATTATTACCAACTTTTTTGAATTAGTCAATATTCAATTATAAACCCAATTCAACAAACAATAAAATCAAGTATAAAGTGCGGAAATTAAAGAACACTTGATTTTTACGTGGAAACCTTCAACAAGGAAAAACCACGAGCTATTAAGCTAGCCACACACGGTCACCGAAATCCACTATATGAATAAAAGGTTACTCCCTCAAGTGATACACAGATTCTCACTCTAGACAACCTCAGGCTATAGACACTACCACTCACCACTCTAGTTTCAATCCCTAATGATATCCCCCGATCCACTAATCTAGGCGTGGGCACCTCCTACTCTACCCGTAGGCCTTTTACAGTGGCACTTGACCAATCTTGCTTGTGCACTAAGCAACTTAGTCACAAGACTTAATTCTCATGAAGAGATCAATAACCTATGTGAATGCAATGATATTCAAAATGCAATTAATGCTAGGCCACACTAAATACTTATCTAGAGATTAAATGATGTTAATTAAATCAATCTTAGATATCATATTGCTATATGTCATGGCATACAACTTAACTATGTAAAGGATAACCAATCCTAGATACAATAGCTATCACAATCAATCTTAATCAAACAATGAGATAAATTAGCTAGATGTTATATAAACTTGAAATCCTAGCTATCACAAACAACCCAATCAATCAACACATAATCTCATTCTTGTAAATAGAATATAATCTAAATGCATACAAGTTATAAATGAGATTTCTTGCTAAGTAAGAACACAAAATGAATAGATGGTGTTCAACTTACCAAGTCATGTGTGCTGAAAAAGACTCATGCATAGATACATCCTAGATGATGTTTAGATGATGTTTGATGCACATGGAAAAGGGTTTAGAGAATTAAAGAAGCAATCTTTATGCTTTTTCTCTCAAGTCTCTCTCAATATCTCTTTAGGGTTCTTTATGTCAAAGAGCTTTTTTCAGAACAAGAGATAATGATATATTTATAGAGACCAAAAACAAGCTAAGTGAAAAGATAAGTTTACACCAGTTACACGCCATCGGCGGTTTCAATTGGCAAATGGGGCCACTGATTTTAACCGCCGAATTGAAACTGAAAACACTGGTTTCAAATGGCGCTTTCATTCGATGGTTTCATGGCCGTCGATTTGGACCCGAGACATAAAAGCAATTAGGTCTCAAACGACGGTTTCAATCGACAGTCCAACCATCGATCACAAATCGCTATTTCACCAAAAATGGTGAAACCAAAGGAGAAGACAAAAGCTTCTCCAACGACGATCATCGCGCTAAACCAAGCACACCAACGTGCATGCACGGACGTTTTCGAACATACTTCGAGAAACGAATTACACCACACTTAAGACAAATAAGACATAAAGTGCAAGTGTGAGATGTGAAGAATGCACACATAAGAATTGAAGCACAAATGCAAGATGAATAAAACATGCATGAAGATATGTGTGTGTGTGCAACTGATCTTTTCAAGAGGCAAGTCAAGTGATTTACCTTTCACTCTTACTCTTGAAGTCATCGAGATGCTTGGAATCTTGCCTTGATAGTTGATCAAGCCAAAATTGGTATGATTTTAGCCCTCATTTCTGATTCTTTCAGCTTGATTCTCGGGCATTTCCCCGTGTTTAATATTGTTAAATTGAGTGTTTCAGGTTTTATTAGGTTTCAGAAGCAATTGAGATGAAAGTGGAGAACTTGTGCGAAAATGTCTCACAAATAGGAAGAAACAGGGCATTTTTGTCACTTGGACATGAGAGGTCGCTACTTGGGCGCCATGGTGACAGAGGATTCTCCCAAGACATCAGAAGGTCACCATTTGGGCGCCACTTGGTCGCCATGGCGACAAAAAGTCCCCAAATGAACCAGGTGGGGTCGCCATGGCGACCTCCCTTGCAAATGGCGACCTAGTTCAGTTAAGGCATGGTCGCCACTTAGGGTCGCCATGGTGACCTTGATGTTGCAAGTGGCGACCTCCTTACAATGGCAGGGTCGCCACTTGACAAATGGCGAGAAAGATGGTTTTCATAGAGATCTTCTCATCTAACCGTTTTACGCACCAGGGTCGCCATAGCGACCAAATAGCGAACAAGGCGCCACCTCGGCGAATCAAGCAGTTATCAGTACATGTCCATGAGTGCATATATATAGAACGTCCCTCTATCTTCAACATCATCGAAGATCAGAGAAAAATACAGAGAACACATCTGAGATCTAGCTCTATCATCCATGGCACACCATTCCTCATCCTCCATTTCTCTCCTTGAACTCATCTAATCCATCCAACCCTCAACACAAAACCTTGATTACTTCACTACATCATTCCTCATCCCACTATTTCTCCACCAAAATCCTTAGTCACTTCCCACCAAAACACCCATATTCCAAGACATATCCTCTACTTCCATTCCTTGCATTTAGGAGCATAGAGGAGAAGAAGGATCAAGCTTAAAGAAGGTGACCCAAGGGTTATTTCCATATTATTTACTTCTTTTCATTTATTGCAAATATGTGTAACTAAACCCCTAATCTAGGGGATAGATTTGAGGATCAATTGGTCATGGGTTTAGTTTAGCTTGTAATGAATCTCTTATGTGTTCTATTCATTCAAATTAATTAGATTCCATTCATTATAATTGACTTGTATATCACTTGTTGATTGCTATCTTGAGTGGAGTAATTTGTTATATATTCATATGTGGATTGACAATCCTTGTGTGATTAAGAACCCATTGGATATGATAGATTAGTGGTGGGTATATCAACCCCACTAATCTAAGCCTCTAAGTGGTTAACATAATGAGATTGGTACATTAAAGTAGCTAGTTAGCTTACCCACATTCAATTGTTAATTGATCTATTCCCTAGCTATCTCATTAATTGATTTTATCACAATTCTTATCAAGGTGTTGAGTATTCTATTTTTCATAACATATTTTGTGTATTTTCATTTGAGTAGTTAGCATTGGTGGTTTTAGAAACCACACATCTATCAAACACTATGATTTACTTTATTGTTCAAAGATTAGTCAATTTATCTAATTAACATTCCATTCCCTGTGGAACGAACTTGCTCACTATTTTGCTATCAAATCACATTTTCAAAGGATTAAGTGGCTTAAAAGAGTTTTCAAGAATCAACCAAAATCTATATTATTACTATTTTGTTGAGTACACAAACGACCTCATCAAAAAATGGAGCCACTGCCGGGGATTGGTAGCGTTGATTTCATAGATTGACTTTTCTTCACATTTTTTTAGTATATTGTAGATTGTTAGTTTAGTATTTTGCTTTGTGGTTATTGACTTGTTCATAGTGCTGTTTTTACTTTTTTCTTTCCTTGTATCTCTTTATTTATTCCTCTTTCAGGTGCTCAGTTTTATGCACGGTAGGAGATCTCTAGGTAGAGGAGTTCATCCCCCACTATAAGGCATTAGCCGTGTGAGAGAGTTCAAAGCAATTCCGAGACAAACTACGAGTATTGAAGGACAACAACCTGGGAGGTAAGACGAAGCTCCTTTTAGAGAGGAGATGACGGAAGAGACTCAAACCAACCGTGGTCAAAGGATGACCATGGGGGAGTATGCCTTGCCGGATATCAGGAACCAACCATCGCCTATTGTGTTAGACCCGGTTGCTAGGGGTTATGAGTTGAGGACAATGCACGTCAATCTCTTGCCGTCATTTCATAGGAAGTTGAATGAAGACTGCCTCCAGTTCATGAAGGAGTACAATGCTATTATTGAGATCTTCCCCATCATGCGTCTCACGCGTGAACAGTTGCAAATACGTTGCTTCCAGTATTGTATGAAGGATGTGGCTATGACATGGCTCATGGGGCTTAGGCCGGGATCATTGACAAGTTGGGGTCAAATTTGCAAGGTGTTTTTCAACAGATTCTTTTCGGCTAGGAAAGCGAAGGAGTTAAAGGTGAAGATAACAGACTTTTATGAGAGTGAAGGGGAGCTTTTTCGTGAGTCTTGGGAAAGGTATCAACGCCTTGTGGCCCAATGTCCCCCTCACATGTTCATTAAGGAATATAAAGTGTCTTGTTTCCAAGGAGGTTTAACTCGGTTCTCCCAAGTGTTGGTGGATAACGCTTGTGGAGGTTCATATGACACCAAGACCGCTTCGGAGATCTATGACATCAATGAGATGTTGGCACAAAACTCTCAACAATGAAATGCCAACAGTATTCGAGGTGGGAAATTTGATGTAAATGCTAGTACGGAGGCCGCCATCGAAATCTCAAGGATAAACAAGAAGGTGGAGACCTTGACTTCTCATATTGAGAGTATGGGATTTTCGAAGGCGGGAGTGAAGTTGCTAGGAAGGCAAGAAGGAGACTCTAGCGGGCAATTCAATGAGAACGAAGGGTTTGAGGACACCTTTCAAGGGCAAGAGGAAGAGGAGGTTCAAGCTATGGGATTTCAAGGACAAGGAAACAACTCATATTCCAACAACTATGCTCAACCATGGAGGAACCACCCAAACCTTTCTTGGTCAAACAACAATAACATTTTGAACCCACCACCAAGAAATTAACAACAAGGGATGTACAATCAATGAGGTAGCTCACAAGGAGGTTACCGTCAAAATCAACAACAAGGGATGAACAATCAAGGAAGTAGCTCACAAGGAGGCTACCATCAAACTCAACCACAAGGAGGATTTCCACAAGGAGGAAACCAATGGAACAACAACAACAATGCTCAACCTAGCTCATATCAACTTCGCCGAAACATTGATGAAGAGATGAGAGGCATGATGCAAGGTTTCCAAAGAGCCGAGAATACCTTGACAAGTTTCATGCAAGCTAGTGGCCAAAGGTTTGGCAACCTCGAAGCATCTTTCGGGAAATTGGAGACCCAAATGGGGCAAATTGCCGAGGCCCTTCAAAAGCAAGAAAAGGGGAAGTTTCCAAGCCACACAGAGCAAGCTAAGGAGGGAAATTTTGTCAAGAAGGATGGAGCTAGGATGAGGCTATGTTGTTTGAAGAGGCATATGTTCGGAAAGTGGAAGATCCGGGAAGTTTTGTGATTCCTATATCAATAGGAGATAGTGGGGTGCTTAAAGGAATCCTAGATTTGGGAGCAAGTGTGAGTATGATGCCCCTATCGACTTATGTGAAGTTGGGTTTGGTAGGATTGAAGCCAACCGGGAAGAAACTTATGCTAGCCGATCAATCCTCTCTATCATTGAATGCTGAAATAAAGGATGTCCCAATTGTCATTGACGGAATAGTGGTATTAACGGATTTTGTAGTCTTTGACATTGGTGACAAGTTAAATGATGTTAGGGAGTGGCAAGTTCTTCTCGGTAGACCATTCATGGCTACCGCTCAAATAAAGATCGATGTTTGCAATAGGAGAGTTTGTATGCATGCATTTGAGAAAGAACTTGAGATTGACATAACCATATGCAATGATGACCTAAAAGGCATTGAGAGTTGCTATGCGGTTGAGGTGCAGCCACCAAGGACAAAGGGTGGAAAAGTATTAGAATTAGTGCAATTATATGAAAAGAGTAGCCAAGAGGAGGAAGTTGAGAGCATTGGTGACTCTGAGATTGAAGGGCTCAAGAATTCTAACCAAGAGCTCATGCTTGAAGTAGAGGTTCTTAAGGCGGAGAAATACGCTGTAGAGAAGAAGCTTGATGATTTAGCAAGACGGAACCATAAACTCAAAAAGATCAATGTGGCTCTCAACATGGAGAATAAGGTGACGGTGAAAGAGCTTGGGGATTTGGCTAAACTCACCGAGGAATTTGAGGAAGGTTCCTCAAGAAAGATGAGAAAGACCCTCATGAGTGTAGACGCCAAGAACAAGGCAATTGAGGAGTTGAGCAAGAGAGAGATGTCTGTGAAGGTTGCTAAGGTAAAGGAGTGCGACTTTTTGGTGGAGATAGATCGGATGGATCAAGCCATCAAGGAACTCACCAATGACGGTCCCTCAAGGCCTCAACCTCCAATGCAAAAAGGGAGATTTCCTTCGTACCCTCTCACTTGTTATTTTTGTCATAAGAAGGGCCATGTTAAGTCTAGGTGTTTTGAATTCTTGAAGCATGCTAATAATGATAGAAATAGAACTATAAGGAGATTTAACCATGTTAAGAAAATTTGGGTTAGGAAGGATTCGGTAAATAAAGTCCGGGATAAGTCTACGGGTCCAATTTGGGTAGTCAAGATGAAAATGAGTTATAATGTGGTTGACTTGGGTAATGAGCATCATGATTCCATTTCGCATGGTAGGATGCGGTAGTGTGATTTGCATTTCGTTTTTACATTCCATGCCATGAATAAAATGATTGTGTTTTAATTTTGCTTGTTGTGTGTTTCTTTTTTTTGCTTTATTTTTCTAATAAGTGTCCATCTATTCTTGTTAGTGGTTTGAATTATGAGCTTATTTGTGGATTTTGTTTCACTGCAGATGCTGATGAAAATACATTCAGAAGAGGACCTCAAGCATGGGTCGCAATTTGGTCGCCATTTGCACATAAATGGCGACCTCACTTACAAGAAGAATTCAGAGGTCGCCACATACATGGTCACCATGGTGACCACATGTTGCAAATGGCGACCTTTACATATTAGGTGTGGTCGCCATTTGGTCACCATGGCGACCTTACTTGTGCAAATGACGACCACATGCAAAAGTTTAAAATCCTTCTAGGTCGCCATTTGGTCGCCATGGCGACCGAGAGGCACAAATGGCGACAAAGGGCGTTCAGCTATAAGTTTGCAACTCAAATCATACCGCCGCACAGCACAAGTTCTCTCTTCTCAAACTCTCTCAATTCCAAAGCCGTGGCATGCACGTAATCATCAAATTCGGTAAGCAATCACTCTAGTTCTTCAATTTTCCCATTCAAATCCTTCCTACATTGCATCTAGATACATTAAAGGTGGTTTTGAGTTTGATTTGAAGTGAATAGTGCATAGGATTGGAGTTTGTGTGGTTTTGATTCATATAGAAGTGATTGTGGAAGTGTGGTAGTAGTTTTGATTGATTGTGGGCATTCGGAGAGTGCCAAATTGGTGTTGAAGCGTCGTTGTGCTGTCGGATTTTTGACAGAATTTTCAGTCTTTAGATTGTTGGATATGGCTCCTAAGATGAAATTGCCAAGCAAGGGAGGAAAGGGTAGCAAGACCCCCACTCCTAAGAGGAAGGTGGTCCCTGAATGCAAACTCAATAGGAATTTTGATGACAGATTAGAGACGTTTGCTGAGAAGAAGATGTGGCCTGAGAGAGGCAATGATTTGGAGAGTTTAAGGGATACCCCTGTCCCAGCAACTGTGAATGACTTGGGATGAGGAGGATTGGCAGCCACTCCTCCACACTATAGTGAGAGCCTGGTGAAGGAGTTTTATGCGGGAATGAATCCCGGGGAGTATATGAGGGGTGGTCCTATTCTAGTGAGAGGGGTTCCCATTTACTTGAACGCAACGGACATTAATATCTACTTTGGGACGACATTGTTGGAAATTGAGGGGTTGCGTGAAAGGATGGTGGAAGGGATCACCACGAATCCTTTGTATGTGAAGAATTTGGTGGAATTTGCTAACACTATGTCCATCACTCTTATGACTGTCTGGATGGCGAAGAGATTCCCTCTCAAGCAGTCAAACTTGAAGATTGAGTAAGCCTTTTGGCACATCTTCCTCAATTCTTCCCTCAGGCCAGTTTCCCACAGATCCACTGTTCCATTTGAGGTGGCTAGGATCCTTCATAGTATCATTGAGAGGCAGCCTATTGATGTGGGTATTATTGTGAAGATGGAGATTCAACGGATTGGGAGGAATGAATCAGAGACAGATATCCTCCCTTTCCCATGTTTGATCACAGAGGCCTGCAAGCTGGTGGGTGTAGATGTATCCGGGGACATACTTAAGCCCCCCATGTCAGATATGGACTTGACCACTTGGCGACGCGTGATGATAAAGCGTGGGGAGATATCAACTGGTGGGAAACGTAGGAGAGTGCGAAGTTCAGAGGCGGGCACTAGTGTTAGGGAAGAATTTGAGAGAGTTATTCCTGAGGAGGACAATGATGATGAGAAGGAGGAGGTTCCTATTTGTGATGATCATGGGCAGCCATTAGGTCTTCGGATTCTAGATGGAGTACAGCGCATTAGGAAGACTCAGACTGGTGATTTTGATATACTTCATGCAGACAAATTTGCGATTGAAGAAAGGCAGAAGGCCTTATAGGACAGGCAGCTGAAGTTGGAAAGCCTGATTCAGGATTTGAGATAGACAGTGATCATAGGTTTTACAGACCTCTGCCATGATCTGAGGCTCACCCCATATGTCAGGAGGCCGAAGAAGCTCATCATAGGGACTCCACCTACCCCAGCCGTGATCAAGCCAAAATTGGTATGATTTTGGCCCTAATTTCTGATTCTTTTATCTTGATTCTCGGGCGTTTCCCCATGTTTAATGTTGTTAAATTGAGTGTTTCAGGTTTTATTACGTTGAAGAAGCAATTGAGATGAAAGTGGAGGACTTGTGCTAATATGTCTCACAAATAGGAAGAAACAGGGCATTTTCGCCACTTGGACATCAGAGGTCGCTACATGGGCGCCATGGCGACAGAGGATTCTCCAAAGACATCAGAAGGTCGCCATTTAGGCGCCACTTGGTTTCCATGGCGACAGAAAGTCCCCAAATGAACCAGGTGGGGTCGCCATGGCGACCTCCCTTGCAAATGGCGATCTAGTTCAGTCAAAGCATGGTCGCTACTTGGGGTCTCCATGGCGAACCTGATGTTGCAAGTGGCGACCTCCTTACATTTGCAGGGTCGCCACTTATGGTTGCCATGGTGACCTAGAGGTGCAAGTGGCGACCTCTACACAAGTTGCTCGTGGTCGCCACTTGCCAAATGGCGAGAAAGATGGTTTTCGTGGCGACTTTCTCATCTAACCTTTTTACGTACCAGGGTCGCCATAGCGACCAAATAGCGAACAAGGCGCCACCTTAGCGAATCAAGCAGTTATCAGTACATGTCCAAGAGTGCATATATATAAAACGTCCCTCCATCTTCAACATCATTGAAGATCAGAGAAAAATACAGAGAACACATATGAGATCTAGCTCTATCATCCATGGCACACCATTCCTCATCCTCCATTTCTCTCCATGAACTCATCTAATCCATCCAACCCACAACACAAAACCTTGATTACTTCACTACATTATTCCTCATCCCACCATTTCTCCACCAAAATCCTTAGTCACTTCCCACCAAAACACCCACATTCCAAGACATATCCTCTCCTTCCATTCCTTGCATCTAGAAGCATAGAGGAGAAGAAGGATCAAGCTTAAAGAAGGTGACCCAAGGGTTATTTCCTTACTATTTACTTCTTTTCATTTATTGCAAATATGTGTAACTAAACCCCTAATCTAGGGGATAGATTTGAGGATCAATTGGTCGTGGGTTTAGCTTAGCTTGTAATGAATCTCTTATGTGTTCTATTCATTCAAATTAATTAGATTCCATTCATTATAATTGACTTGTATATCACTTGTTGATTGCTATCTTGAGTGGAGTAATTTGTTATATATTCATATGTGGATTGACAATCCTTGTGTGATTAAGAACCCATTGGATAGGATAGATTAGTGGTGGGTATATCAACCCCACTAATCTAAGCCTCTAAGTGGTTAACATAATGAGATTGGTACATTAATGTAGCTAATTAGCTGATCGAACCAAAATTGGTATGATTTTGGCCCTCATTTCCTTCTCCTTTTGCTTGATTCTTGGGCATTAACCTGTGATTTAATTGTGAAAATTAAGTGATTTCAGGTATTTATAAAGTTCAGGGGCATTGGAGTAATTTTGGTGAAATAGGGGCAAAAGTGTAATTATTGGAGGAAGAATTGAAGTTATCGCAAATATTGAAGAAAGCAGGGGACCTAATTGTTATTTGCCAGGCAAACCATACAAGAGCGCCACATCAGCATAAGTGATGCGGTGCGTTTTGAAGGTTAAAAGGGCTTTTAAATGCACCCCAACCAGCGCCTACATGCACCCCAAGGTCAATGAAGCAGCCCAAGTCAACAGGCCCACGTCAGCCTGACCCATTGCAGCAGCCCAATCCTTTAGACTTATTGAAACGGTGCGTTTCAATGATGTAGTGCAGCCCACACGCGTGGCCCAACTCGTGGCCCAACTTATTGTCCAAAGACTGATCACCAAAGCCCAACTGCACCCCGTTTCAACTCTAATTGCACCCCATTTGAGTCTAAACTGCAGCAGCCCACTACACCCCTATAACCTGCTGAATACACCCAAACCTCCTATTCATCATCTTCTCCATGCGTGAATCAGCCATGGCCAAACCCCCCCAAACCCTTGATCGACCGGAATGCCTACTAAACCGGGCTACCGTCGGTCGGTTTCCGACCGAAATCAACGGCTAGGTGACCGGCTCCTCCATCGTTCCAATTCCGGCGCTCCAAATGGCCGGATTCCGGCCACCCTCTTCATGCCCAAAATTACCTTAGGTCGCCCTCTAGTCCCAAATCACGACCAAACTGCGTAAATCGAGGTCGCGGTTTGTGTTTCGAGGTCGCCATGGCGACAGGGAGTTGTTTTGGCTCCAGATTCGTCGCCATTTAGGGTCGCTCTAAGGGTCGCCATTTGAACATCAAGCGACCTCTTTGCTGTGCAATTCTGATTGGTGGGGCAAATTACACAATGATCCCCTATGTTGGACTAAATGGTAATTTGCCATGGTCAGGGGGTGTTTTGGTAATTTGCCACCCGAGACCTAATTTGAAAATCATATAAATTCATCACATTTTTCCTCTTTTGGACAACTCTTGACCACCAAGAAACCTCCTTTCTCCACCATTCCTTTTCTCTCCATTTTCTCTCCTACCTAAACTTAACATCTAGATTACCTCCCCTAATCATTCCTTTTCTTCCCATCTTCTCCACAAATCTCCTTAGTCACTTCCCATTTGACTCCACCTATCTAGACACCTCCTCATCATCCACTCTTTACACAAGGAGCATCAAAGGTAAGGAAAGGATCAAGCTTACAAAAGGTGGCCCATGGGTGATTTCCTAATCTTTTACTTGCCTTCCCTTTGATTGTAATATGTGTAATTAAATCCCCTTTCTAGGGTTTTGATGTGAGAACATTTGGATTGGGATTTGCTTAAGCTTTAATATATTTTTAATTTCTATTTGTGTTCTATTCATTTTATAATTAGATTCTTTGCATTATGTAATTGACATGTATACCCACTAGTTGATTATAATCTTGCTTAGGATAATTTGTTATATAATCTTGATTGGATTGACAACCTTGATGGATTGAGAACATAGTGAATAGGATAGATTGTCGGAGGGTATATCAACCACGATAATCTAAGCCGTTAATTGTAACAAATCGATCCCGCCGTGACCCCCTTTCCTTAATCGGTTAGGCATTACGGTGGGAAGTTGTTTAGGGTTCATAGTGATGGCCTAAACACATTCTAGGAATCAATTGGTTAACATTTACGAGATCCGTTCACTAAAGTAGCTTGATAAGCATTTCCCGTAATTCATTTGTGATCCCATTAATTCCCTAGCTATTCTCTTAATTGTTAATTCCATTTATCTTATCTAGATTTGTTAAGTATTCTTTTATTAGTTATTAGGTTTATTTTTCATGTATGTTTGATGGCTTGACAACCCATTCACTCATCCATATTTTTATGATTTATTTTATTGCATATAGATTAGTTAATTTATTCAACTAATCACTCTAATTCCCTGTGGAACGAACTCTAAGCTTACCGCATTACTCATTTTCAAATCTTAAAATATATTGCGTAAAGATTCATTTTGTAACATTCTTTTGGTAATTCGCAATTTGGTAACGACACAAAAAGCGAGTCATCATTAGCTTATCCACATTCAATTGTTAATCGATCTATTCCCTAGCTATCTCATTAATTGATTTTATCACAATTCTTATCAAGGTGTTGAGTATTCTATTTTTCATAACATATTTTGTGTATTTTCATTTGAGTAGTTAGCATTGGTGGTTTTAGAAACCACACATCTATCAAACACTATGATTTACTTTATTGTTCAAAGATTAGTCAATTTATCTAATTAACACTCCATTCCCCGTGGAACGAACTTGCTCACTATTTTGCTATCAAATCACATTTTAAAAGGATTAAGTGGCTTAAAAGAGTTTTCAAGAATCAACCAAAATCTATATTATTACTATTTTGTTGAGTACACAAACGACCTCATCAAAAAATGGCGCCGCTGCCGGGGAGTTGGTAGCGTTGATTTCATAGATTGACTTTTCTTCATATTTTATTAGTATATTGTAGATTGTTAGTTTAGTGTTTTGCTTTGTGGTTATTGACTTGTTCATAGTGCTGTTTTTTCTTTTTTCTTTCCTTGTATCTCTTTATTTATTCATCTTTCAGGTGCTCAGTTTTATGCACGGTAGGAGATCTCTAGGTAGAGGAGTTCATCCCCCACTAGAAGGCACTAGCCGTGTGAGAGAGTACGAAGCAATTCCGAGACAAACTATGAGTACTGAAAGACAACAACCTGGGAAGGAAGACGAAGCTCCTTTTAGAGAGGAGATGACAGAAGAGACTCAAACCAACCGTGGTCAAAGGATGACCATGGGGGAGTATGCCTTGCCGGATATCGGGAACCAACCATCGCCTATCTTGTTAGACCCGGTTGCTAGGGGTTAAGAGTTGAGGACAATGCACGTCAACCTCTTGCCGTCATTTCATGGGAAGTTGAATGAAGACTGTCTCCAGTTCATGAAGGAGTACAGTGCTATTATTGACACCTTCCCCATCATACGTCTCACGCGCGAACAGTTGCAAATGCGTTGCTTCCAGTATTGTATGAAGGATGTGGCTATGACATGGCTCATGGGGCTTAGGCCGGGATAATTGACAAGTTTGAGACAAATTTGCAAGGTGTTTTTCAACAGATTCTTTCCGGCTAGGAAATCAAAGGAGTTAAAGGTGAAGATAACAGATTTTTATGAGAGTGAGGGGAAGCTATTTCATGAGTCATGGGAGAGGTATCAACGCCTTGTGGCCCTATGTCCTCCTCACATGTTCACTGAGGAATACAAGGTGTCTTGTTTCCAAGGAGGCTTAACTCGGTTCTCCCAAGTGTTGGTGGATAACGCTTGTGGATGTTCATATGACACCAAGACCGCTTCGGAGATCTATGACATCTATGAGATGTTGGCACAAAACTCTCAACAACGAAATGCCAACAGTATTCGAGGTGGGAAATTTGATGTAAATGCTAGTAGGGAGGCCGCCATCGAAATCTCAAGGATAAACAAGAAGGTGGAGACCTTAACTTCTCATATTGAGAGTATGGGATTTTCGAAGGCAGGAGTGAAGTTGCTAGGAAGGCATGAAGGAGGCTCTAGCGGGCTATTCAATGAGAATGAAGGGTTTGAGGACACTTTTCAAGGTCAAGAGCAAGAGGAGGTTCAAGCCATGGGATTTCAAGGACAAGGAAACAACTCCTATTCCAACAACTATGCTCAACCATGGAGGAACCACCCAAACCTTTCTTGGTCAAACAACAACAACATTTTAAACCCGCCACCAAGAAATCAAAAACAAGGGGTGTACAATCAAGGAGGTAGCTCACAAGGGGGTTACCGTCAAAATCAACAACAAGGGATGAACAATCAAGGAAGTAGCTCAAGAGGAGGCTACCGTCAAACTCAACCACAAAGAGGATTTCCACAAGGAGGAAACCAATAGGGAGGAAACCAATGGAACAACAACAACAATGCTCAACCTAGCTCGTATCAACCTTGTCGAAACATTGATGAAGAGATGAGAGGTATGATGCAAGGTTTCCAAAGAGCCGAGAATACCTTGACAAGTTTCATGTAAGCTAGTGGCCAAAGGTTTGGCAATCTCGAAGCATCTTTCGAGAAATTGGAGACCCAAATGGGACAAATTGCCGAGGCCCTTCAAAAGCAAGAAAAGGGGAAGTTTCCAAGCCACACTGAGCAAGCTAATGAGGGAAATTTTGTCAAGAAGGATGGAGCTAGGGATGAGGCTATGTTGTTTGAAAAGGCATATGTTCGGAAAGTGAAAGATCCGGGAAATTTTGTGATTCCTATATCAATAGGAGATAGTGGGATGCTTCAAGGAGTACTAGATTTGGGAGCAAGTGTGAGTATGATGCCCCTATCGACTTATGTGAAGTTGGGTTTGGTAGAACTGAAGCCAACCGGGAAGAAACTTATGCTAGCGGATCAATCCTCTCTATCATCAAGTGGTGAAATAAAAGATGTCCCAATTGTCATTGACAGAATAGTGGTGTTAATGGATTTTGTAGTCCTTGACATTGGTGACAAGTCAAATGATGTTAGGGAGTGGCAAGTTCTTCTCGGTAGACCATTCATGGCTACCGCTCAAATGAAGATCGATGTTTGCAAGAGGAGAGTTTGTATGCATGCATTTGAGAAAGAACTTGAGATTGACATAACCATATGCAATGATGACCTAAAAAGCATTGAGAGTTGCTATGTGGTTGAGGTGCAGCCACCAAGGACAAATGGTGGAAAAGTATGTGAATTAGTGCAATTATATGAAAAGAGTAGCCAAGAAGACGAAGTTGAGAGCATTGGTGATTCTGAGATTGAAGGGCTCAAGAATTCTAACCAAGAGCTCATGCTTGAAGTAGAGGTTCTTAAGGCGGAGAAATATGCTTTGGAGAAGAAGCTTGATGATTTAGTAGGACGGAACCATAAACTCAAAAAGATCAATGTGGCTCTCACCATGGAGAATGAGGTGACGGTGAAAGAGCTTGGGGATTTGGCTAAACTCACCGAAGAGTTTGAGGAAGAGTCCTCAAGAAAGATGAGAAAGACCCTCATAAGTGTAGATGCCAAGAACAAGGCAATTGAGGAGTTGAATGAGGAATTGAGCAAGAGAGAGATGTCTTTGAAGGTTGCTAAGGTTAAGGAGTGCGACTTTTTGGTGGAGATAGATCGGATGGATCAAGCCATCAAGGAACTCACCAATGACGGTCCCTTAAGGCCTCAACCTCCAATGCAAAACGGGAGATTTCCTTCATACCCTTTCACTTGTTATTTTTGTCATAAGAAGGGCCATGTTAAGTTTAGGTGTTTTGAATTCTTGAAGTATGCTAATAATGATAGAAATAGACCTATAAGGAGATCTTACCATGTTAAGAAAATTTGGTAAATCAAGTCCGAGATGAGTCTATGGGTCCAATTTGGGTAGTCAAGAAGAAAATGAGTTATAATGTGGTTGACTTGAGTAATGAGCATCATGATTCCATTTCGCATGGTAGGATGTGGTAGTGTGGTTTGCATTTCGTTTTTACATTCCATGCCATGAATAAGATGATTGTGTTTTAATTTTGCTTGTTGTGTGTTTCTTTTGTTTGCTTTCTTTTTCTAATAAGTGTCCATCTATTCTTGTTAGTGGTTTGAATTATGAGCTTATTTGTGGATTTTGTTTCACTGCAGGCTGATGAAAATACATTCAGAAGAGGACCTCAAGTATGGGTCGCAATTTGGTCGCCATTTGCACATAAGTGGCGACCTCACTTACAAGAAGAATTCAGAGGTCGCCACATACATGGTCGCCATGGCGACCACATGTTGCAAATGGCAACATTTACATATCAGGTATGGTCGCCATTTGGTTGCCATGGCGACCTTACTTGTGCATGTTAGGATTATGCTCAATAGCAAGAGTGTAATATTGTAATTAACAATCTTTTTCATATTAATAAAGTGATTTCTGGTTTAAACAAATCTTATAGCATTTATAGTTTAATATTATAATTGTCAAAGTAAATAATCATAAGGTCTAAAGACAATGAGAAAAGAAGAATTGTTCGTACATCTGGATATGTATGTGGTAGACACAATTCTTTAGTTAGTCTTAAATATTGTTCACAACTTAAGTTAAAGGTTGGGCACCTTTATCTTGTTAAAGTTGTAGAATTCTTTTGCTAGCATTTGAGTGGGATCAAATGAGATATGATGAGTCTAAAATCATCGGAGTGTCTTCGAGCAAAAGAATCTAGTGCACTGGGTGCATTGAACTAGATCACAATGAAATACTTTATCTATAACCGTCAGTAGATAAAAGTCTTTTCATTATCAGGACAATCGGACAGTCTATCTTAATCCTGAGATAAATGATGGACTTATGGTTGCAAGTGATATCATTTGAGTTATCAATGAGTACGATTATATCGCATAGTCTATCCTCGATAGTTTGGTGATATTCATTTGTTAATCGATAGAGGACTTCATTTATAGATATAGACATCGTGGCTCCATTTATTAAATGAGAGTATAATATCATCATATGGATGTTTTGAGGTAATTGGATATTAAATCTCAACGTTGAGTTTTCGATAGCGTCTATTGAAAACATGACTTCTGGACAAGTCAAAATATCCAAGTTCAAAACGTGGTCATATGAGTAAATATGGTAACTTGGAGAGTTATAGGCGGTCTATGAACTCTTGGCGATTACTGATATTAATCACGAGGATACACTATCTCCAACATGATTGTCTAGGGTATGAATGAGGAACATCTTCCTTTTCTGTCTTTATTTAAGAGTTCAATTTTAACTCTTTAGTGGAATGAGTTAAAATTAATGGATCGGACCTAAATGAATCATTTGTTGATTGTGATTAGGTTATGTCTATTGAAGCTTAAATTTAGATAGCCCGCCAAGATCCCCAATCCACACGGACTTGCATGGATCACTTGATATATTCTACCGGACCAATTTTTGGGTCCATTTAGAATTGCATTTAATATATTAAGAATATAATTTGCACATTATTTATTTAATGGGCTGGTCAATTATATTAATATATTAATGAAAGGCATGTGGGCTTGTTTCTTTTAGTAAGAATGAGTCTGGTTCACATGTGGGCTTTTTATTTAAAGTCCAATGGATTAAATGAAATAAGAAAATAATATATGACCCAATATTTATAAGTGGGGCGGCTAGGTGTATATTAAACCTAATATATTATTTTGTTTCATTGTTTTAATTAAATGAGAATTAATTAATTTATTAATTAATTGTTTAATTAAGAAACAAATCTTTTCTGATTTGGAAATATGATTCCTAAAGGTATACTATTGGTAGTAGTATACTTAAATTAAAAGACTTGTTTGACAAGAAAATAAATAATTAATTTTATTTATTTAATCAAATAAGAAGTCTTTTTAATTTAGTCAAAAATAAGATAATAAAAATATCTATGAGTTGGATTAGGGTTTGAACTCTTAAAACTAGAAGGGAATTAGGGTGCGACTAAAAAAACTCCTATTTTTTAGGAGTGAAAATTGCGGCAACCCTAGTGTTTTTAGAGAAGAGAATTCGGCCACCCTAAATAGAAAAGAGAAGAGATTTTCGGCCACCTTTTTTTTTTGGGTGTTGTTGTGCTTGAAACAATTCTTTTTCTTCTTCTTCTTCTCAACTCATAGAAAGGAATATTATTCTACTAAAAACAAAAAAGAGTGAATAGATTATTTTTTTGATGGTACACTGATTGCTTGTTCATCAATAAGCTTATGTGTACAACATCGATTGAGGTTCACGCGAGTTTCGATCATTAGATTGAGAACTCAAAAGTGACCGGAATAATCTTAGTCTTATTTTGATTATTTTGTGACTAACAAAAGAAAAGAAAAGTTTGTTTGTCCATTCTTAGGTTTGCAATTCAAAGAAAAAGGGAGACCACGCTCCTAGGTGATTCATGTTCGTGATAGGATTGAAGATCTTGCGGATTACCATCGACGTAAGTCAATCGGATCACGCGACAAAAGGTATTCTTCTTTTGTTGATTATATGTATGTTTAATTAATTAAAAGGGTTAAGGTTCATAAAAGGAAAAATTTTAAAAGCTACTAAATCTATATTTTTTTTTAGTCTCGTTTCCGCTGCGTGTACTTCGTTATTTTTCCCTACAATTGGTATCAGAGCCTGGTTGAACCCTTTTAATTAATTAACGTATATATACGTGAATCTATTTCTTTTTATTGTGATTATGCATGTTTAGAAAGTGATGGCACTCTAGGTATTCGCAAATATAATTACATGTGGATGTATGGAATTATATATGTTTTATGTGGATTGTTATTGCTCGATTTTGGTCCTAGATTTTCAATGTAATTTTGGTTTCGGAATTGTAACAAGAAGGGTGGTCTATCATCGCCATAATTCCTTCTTGGTAGTTGCTAGGTTTTATTTCTTTTGTTTATTTTAAGTGTAGTATTTTTACTGCAGTTTTTTTATTATTTTTGTGCAGGTTTTTTTTTTTTTTTTTTTTTTTTTTTTTTTTTTTTTTTTTTTTTTTTTGTAAAAAGTACTGCAGTAATTAAAAAAAAAAAAAAAATTCTGCAGTATTTTATTGTTTAAATAAAGTTGTAATACGTTCTACATCGAAGAATCGAAGACGTGAAGTAACCAGAACCAAGAACGAGCACCGTGCGCACCCTAGGAGTGGATTGGGCTGCGCATGGCGAGCCCATTACATGGTGGGCTGTGCACGGCAGCCTTGTGTTGCCTTATGGGCTGCGCATGGCAGCCCCTTTTTGTGCGGTTGTGGGCTGTGCAAGCCCAAGGGAGGAGGCCGAAGGATGAGCGTATGGTTGATGGGCCACTTGAAGATCTTGTATTCCTAAACAATTGTAATTTACTTGTTTTTCTAGGATGGGCCAAAATTGTTGCTATTTAATTTTTGCTTAAATATTACAATATTTGTTATTGTATGATAACATGACATATAGAATAGGAGTGCCACTCATATATCTCTTTTGGTATGAACATGCATTGAATGATTTAGGTATCTAAATTGACATCTAGATAACTTGGTAAATCATTCTATGAGATTTAATCACACGCCTTAAATAATTGAGTGGGAGAAGGTGTTTTTGTAACACCTATGGCCTCCAAGGTTAATTGAGCTTAATTATTTATTGGTAATCCACCCAAGGGGCGTCCATGAATGGAATTTAGCAATATACTTCCTTACAAGGATAGACTAGACAATGGACTCAAACGAGATTTACTCCCCAAGGAGGGATTTTCGTGAGAGAAAATTGAGGGTCGATAACTTGGTAACACACTCAATGTAATTTTATTGATATCCTCCCAAGAGTTCTTGTCAGTAAAATTGCAAGGCTAAAATTGAAAACGCTGGTTGTTATGTTAACAATTGGGTGGGACCTAGTCTAACTAGTAAATGGTGCGAACTCCCAAAGGAGGTGTAACATTTATGGGTGTTGGATCACCGTTGAATTTTTATGATTGAGTTATTTATTTAATTCAAGATAAATATTTAAAGTGCTTTATAATGATTATTTACTTATGTATAATTTTGTTTTATTAAAAAATCATGACCCCATCCCTAATGAACATCCTGAAAGATAACACTTTATCTGGAGATAATTATGTCACATGGAAAAGGAAAATTGGGTTGTTGCTGCAAGCTGAAAAACATAAATTTTGTTCTAACTACTCCTAAACCACCTGCTCCTACTAATGAATCTAATGTGATACAATGAGACGAGTATGAGCAGTGGGAGACCTCTAATGAGATGGCCAAATGGCTACAATCTCATACGTGTTGCAATAGTAGCATGAAGGAATGGGGTCTGCTGCTGATATGATGATGTCTCTAGAAGAGATTCATATGGTTGGTAAAGTTGCTACTATTAAGACCCGTCAGAAGGTCAAGGAATAATAGAAGAAAAAGCAACTTGGGCTTACCAAGAAAGTAACCAAGATCAGAAGGAAGTGCTTCTTTTGTGGTGAAAAGAGACATTGGAAAAGTAATTTTCCAAAGTCTCAAAAATAAGAAGGAACAAGGTAATATGAATTATCTTGAAACAAATTTTTTCTGGCAGATTCTACAGATTCTTGGATCGTAGACTCTGGAGCCACTAATCATGTTTGTTATTCCTTACGGGGGTTTCAAGAAAGGAGAAGGCTAAATAAGAATGAAATCAATTTGCGCTTGGGCAACGGAACGTTAGTGTCTGCAAGTGCAATGAGAGATATTAGAGTTTATTTGGATTCTAGAAGGCATTTAGATTTGATAGATGTTTATTATGTACCTCAATTCAAGAGGAATTTAATTTCAGTTTCTTGTTTGAATAAATTTGGATATTCGGTTACTTTTAATAAAGTTTTTATTATTAGTAAGAATGACAAAATTATTTGCCAAGGTACATTGGAAAACGGTCTATACTTTTTGCATAGAAATATCTCTCACTCGTTAGACACAGAAATAACGGAACCTAATCATAAAAGAGTTAAATTATCAAAAGATGAAACCTACCTATGGCATTTACGCCTAGGTCATTGATCGGTCATTTATTGTATATGTTTTCGATCCCAATTCTTCCAATCAATTGCTTGTTTCTCGAGTCTTTTAGAGTTTTAATTTGTGTGTTTGAGCATTTTCAAGTTGTTGGATCCAAGTATTGTATTTGAAGTATTTCAGAGAAAAAAAGGACAATTTGGCCAATTACCGCGGCTCAGGCAAATATACATCAAGCGGAACATCTTGCGTCAAAGTCCAGAGGTGCAACATCCAAATTACCACCCCCTAGGCACCTACCTACCTTGCTGTCTTACCTAGTGGTCAACCCCAGGAGTGTCACTTTGTATTTTCCGCGGGGTAGGCAACTTACCTACCCAGCGGTACATCCAGCGGTAGCCCGTCAGTGCAGATGACCCATATTACGGGCCCCATAGCTCTCAGCTTTGATTGAATTGTGTGTCCTACCACCTATGTATTTGAAGCCCAGGAAGTCTAGTTTCCAACCCAATTTACGGCTTGTAAATCCGAATTTTCTAGAAGAAGTTATGCCCGTTTTAGTGTCCGAAGGTCAGATCAGTCAGTTATTAAATCCGCGAATGCTTTCGGGATTTGTTTCGCAAGTTGTCGGAAAGGGAAATATTACCTTCTTGGACATGTGTGGGAGTCTTGGAAAGCAATTAGACATCTAATCATTATCTTCCTTCAATAAGCAATCAATTTGGATGGATTAGGAAAGAAATAGAATCCCAAAAAGGTAGAGTTCTAAAGGGGAAGTGATTTCCTTGTTGTTTAAGGGCTTGGCTTAGCATCTACACCTATTTAAGCCCCTTTGAACCCTAATTTTGGGAGGAGAGAGAGAGTGCCAGCCAAGGGGAGGTCCCAAGCCACCAAAGGGGCCGTCCCCCTTCACCATCATCCATCTTTACACATCGGGGGTTTGCAAGACGAAGAAGACTCATCATTGAAGATTTGAAGAATTCATTGAAGGCCACAATGGGTTTTATCTTTTCTATCTCTTGTCTTTTTATTTCATCTATGTGTAACTAAATCCATACTAGGGATTCAATGTGAACCCCTATGAATACTCTTTGTTAGAATTGACTATATTTTCGTAATTCAAGTTTCGTTTCATTCAATTTGTGATTTCTTCTTGTCTATGCATGGTTAGTGCTAGTCTTGAATCTAGGGTTTATATGTTAAGGTTGAGAGATGTGTGGGTTTCACCAGTCTTAACCAATAATCAATTGAATGAATGAATTTATCGTAGCAGGTTATTGCACGTTATCTTTGGTTCTCTTGTTCTTGTGCTTAATGGGTTCTCAATCATAGTTTTTATGCAGGGTTTGCTAATGACTGTGATTGAGAATACTTGATTATGACTGTGATTGAGAATACTTGATTGTGTGCTTTGTGGGTTTTAGGTTATAGTTTATATGCAGGGTTTGCTATTGGCTCAACTGAGAACGCTTGGTGTATGGTTTATGTATTTTTTGTTATAGTTTATATGCAGGGTTTGCTATTGATTGTAGTAGAAGTACTTGATTTATCCCAGGACCACATAGCACTAATTATATATAATTTAAGAATGAACCCTTAACTTGATTAACATTCTTTGTGAAAGTCAATTCGAAGCATTGAGTAAACGTAGTTGGGGATCATTGATGACCTAGTCCTCTCACCACTTGATCACATTCACATATTCTTGTTAACTGCTTTCTTAGTTTAATATAGTTTTTAATCTCAAATCAATCAAATCAATCTGAAATCTCTTGGTTACTGTTAATTGCTTAGCTTTAATTAGAATTAGTTTTAGTCGATAAATCACTTTTCCTCGTGGGAACGATCCCTACTTGTCGCTGTACTTATCTCATGATTCGTGCACTTGCGAGTTAGGTTTTTATAACACGATTTTATACATCAGTCATATTAACCTTAATAGGATTAAAAGATTGGTATGTGACGGACCTTTGAGTGACTTAAAGGTTGATGATCTACCAACTTGTGAATCTTGTTTGGAAGGAAAAATGACCAAAAGGACGTTCTCTGCCAAAGGTGCCAGAGCCACTGAATGTTTAGGATTGATACACACTGATGTATGTGGACCTATGGGCATTCAAACGAAAGGTGGATATGAGTACTTCATCACTTTCACAGATGATTACTCGAGATTTGGCTATGTGTATCTCATACGACATAAGTCGGATGCTTTTGACATGTTCAAAGCATTCAAAGCTGAAGTGGAAAATCAGCTTGAGAAACACATAAAAATCTTGAGATCTGATCGTGGTGGAGAATATCTATCTGGTGAGTTTCAGCAATATCTTATTAATAATGGGATAGTTTCTCAGTTTTCTGCACCAAGTACACCTCAACAAAATGGGGTAGCAGAAAGGAGAAATAGAACTCTTTTGGATATGGTTAGGTCTATGTTGAGTTATTCAACACTTCCTATTTCTTTTTGGGGATATGCTTTACAAACTGCTATATACATTCTAAACGATGTATCATCTAAGTCTATTCCTAAAACACCGCATGAGTTATGGACTGGGCGCAAGCCTAGTTTACAACACTTAAGGATATTTGGTTGTTCTGCGCATGTGTTAAAAGGAAAGACAGAAAAGATGGAGTCCCATTCGAAAACATGTATATTTGTAGGGTATCCAAAAGAAACTAAAGGATATTATTTTTATAGTCCTTCAGATCTTAAAGTATTTGTTTCGACAAATGCTAAATTTCTGGAAAAGGACTATATGAATGATTTTGTGCCTAGAAGTAGAATTGTCCTGAATGAGATGTCAGGAGATACAATTCAACGAGAGGTTACACAACCAAACCCAATTGTAAGTTCCGATCCAACACAAGATCAACAACCTACCATTCCTCGTCGTAGTGGGAGGGTTAGAACACAACCCGAAAGATACATCGGTCTAGGAGAATCAGTGGAGAATCTCCCGGACGATGATGATCCCTACACGTACAAGGAAGCTATGAAGGATGTTGATAGTCGCCATTGGCAAAAGACAATGCAATCTGAGATTGAATCTATGTTCGATAACAAAGTCTGGTCCCTTGTAGACTTGCCTAAAGGGATAAAACCCATTGGGTACAAGAAAAAAGGTATGGATGGAAAGGTGGAAACCTTTAAAGCTAGATTGGTAGCTAATGTTAGGATTATGCTCAATAGCAAGAGTGTAATATTGTAATTAACAATCTTTTTCATATTAATAAAGTGATTTCTGGTTTAAACAAATCTTATAGCATTTATAGTTTAATATTATAATTGTCAAAGTAAATAATCATAAGGTCTAAAGACTATGAGAAAAGAAGAATTGTTCGTACATCTGGATATGTATGTGGTAGACACAATTCTTTAGTTAGTCTTGAATATTGTTCACAACTTAAGTTAAAGGTTGGGCACCTTTATCTTGTTAAAGTTGTAGAATTCTTTTGCTAGCATTTGAGTGGGATCAAATGAGATATGATGAGTCTAAAATCATCGGAGTGTCTTCGAGCAAAAGAATCTAGTGCACTGGGTGCATTGAACTGGATCACAATGAAATACTTTATCTATAACCGTCAGTAGATAGAAGTAATTTCATTATCAGGACAATCGGAGAGTCTATCTTAATCATGAGATAAATGATGGACTTATGGTTGCAAGTGATATCATTTGAGCTATCAATGAGTACGATTATATCGCATAGTCTATCCTCAATAGTTTGGTGATATTCATTTGTTAATCGATAGAGGACTTCATGTATAGATATGGACATCGTGGCTCCATTTATCGAATGAGAGTATAATATCATCATATGGATTTTTTAAGGTAATTGGATATTAAATCTCAACGTTGAGTTTTCAATAGTGTCTATTGAAAACATGGCTTCTGGACAAGTCAAAATATCCAAGTTCAAAACGTGGTCATATGAGTAAATATGGTAACTTGGAGAGTTATAGGCGGTCTATGAACTCTTGGCGATTACTGATATTAATCACGAGGATACACTATCTCCAATATGATTGTCTAGGGTATGAATGAGGAAACATCTTCCTTTTCTGTCTTTATTTAAGAGTTCAATTTTAGCTCTTTAGTGGAATGAGTTAAAATTAATGATTTGGACCTAAGTGAATCATTTGTCTATTGTGATTAGGTTATGTCTATTGAAGCTTAAATTTAGATAGCCCGCCAAGATCCCCAATCCACACGGACTTGCATGGATCACTTGATATATTCTACCGGACCAATTTAGGGTCCATCTAGAATTGCATTTAATATATTAAGAATATAATTTGCACATTATTTATGTAATGGGCGGCTCAATTATATTTATATATTAATGGATGACATGTGGGCTTGTTTCTTTTAGTAAGAATGGGTCTAGTTCACATGTGGGCATTTTATTTAAAGTCCTATGGATTAAATGAAATAAGAAAATAATATTTGGCCCAATATTTTATGTGGGGCGGCAAGGTGACTTATTAACCTTAAATATTATTTTGTTTTCATTGTTTAATTAAATAAGAATTAATTAAATTATTAATTAATTGTTTAATTAAGAAACAAATCTTTTCTGATTAGGAAATATGATTCCTATTGGTATACTATTGGTATACTATTGGTAGTAGTATACTTAAATTAAAAGACTTATTTGACAAGGAAATAAATAATTAATTTTATTTATTTAATCAAATAAGAAGTCTTTTTATTTTAGTCAAATAAGGAATAAAATATTTATGAGTTTGATTAGGGTTTGGAAGTCTTAAACTAAATAGGAATTAGGGTGCAATTCAAACTCTTTTTTGCAAGAGAATTGCGGCAACCCTAGTCTATTTTTGGCTAGAGATTTCGGCCACCCTAGGAAAAAGGAAGAAAGAAATTTTGCCACATATATAAGGGCACTTATAATTTTCGGCCACATTAGGTTTTGGGGTGCAGAATTTTATTTTCTTCTTCTTCTCAACCCATAGATAGAGAGCTTTTATTCTACTAAGACAAAAAAGAGACATAGATTATTCTTTGATGGTATATTGTTTGCTTATTCATCAATAAGCTTGTGTATACTACATCGATCAAGGTTCACGCGAGTTTCGATCATAAGATTGAGAACTCAAAAGTGACCGGAATAATCTTAGGTTTCTTTTGATTGTTTTTGTGACTAACGAATAAGAGAAAAGTTTGTTTTATCCAATCACAGGCTTGCAATTCAAAGAAAAGGGAGACCACGCTCCTAGGTGATCCACGTTCGTGCTAGGATTGAAGATCTTGCGGATTACCATCGACGTAAGTCAATCGGATCACGCGACAAAAGGTATTCTTCTTTTGTTATATATTATATATCTTTAATTGATTAAAAGGGTTTAAGGTTCATAAAAGGAAAATTTTTTAAAAGCTACTAAACTATTTTTTTAGTCTCACTTCCGCTGCGTGTACTTTTACGGTGTATTTTTCCCTACAGCTAAAGGGTATACACAGAAAGAAGGTATCGATTACGAGGAAACCTTCTCTCCTGTGGCCATGCTTAAATCCATTAGGATACTCTTGTCCATTGCAGCATCTTTAGATCTAGAGATTTGGCAAATGGATGTCAAGACAGCTTTCCTTAATGGAAGTCTTGACGAAAGCATCTACATGATGCAACCAGAGGGATTCATTGAAAAAGGCCAAATGGAAAAGGTATAGAAGTTGCAGAAATCCATATATGGATTAAAGCAAGCATCCAGATCCTGGAACATAAGGTTCGATCAAGCTGTCAAAGGTTTTGGATTTATTCAGAATCTTGACGAACCTTGTGTATACAAGAGGATTAAGGGCGACAAGTTGGTTTTCCTGATTCTTTATGTTGATGATATACTACTCATTGGAAATGATGTAGGTGTATTGACATCAGTAAAAGAATGGTTAGCAAAATAATTTGATATGAAAGACTTAGGAGAAGCAAGTTTTATTCTAGGTATCCAAGTAATAAGGGATAGAAAGAATAGAACGATTGCATTATCCCAAGCTTCATACATAGACAAGATCTTTTATAGGTTTTCCATGCAGGATTCCAAGAAAGGTATGTTACCTTTTAGATATGGAATCAAGCTTTCTAAGGAACAAGTTCCTAAGAATGAGCATGAAGAGCAATTCATGAGTAGAGTTCCATATGCCTCGGCAATTGGAAGTCTCATGTATGCAATACTCTGTACTAGACAAGATATTTGTTTTGCTGTTGGCATAGTTAGCAGGTTTCAGTCGAAACCTGGTCCTGATCACTGGACGGCAGTCAAGCATATTTTCAAGTATCTTAAGAGAACGAGAGATAATATGCTTATATACTCTGGAGGGGATTTAATTCCCGTTGGGTATACAGATTCTGATTTCCAATCAGATTCTGACTCCAGAAAATCCATATCAGGGGCTGTGTTTACTATTGGAGGAGCAGCAGTTATATGGAGGAGTATCTAGCAATCTTGTATTGTTGATTCCACCATGGAAGCTGAGTATGTTGCTGCATACGAGGCTGCCAAAGAGGCTGTTTGGCTCCGCCAATTCTTGATTGACTTGGAAGTGGTTCCTAGTGTGAATAAGCAGATCACTATCTACTGTGACAACAGTGGAGCAGTGGCTAATTCGAAAGAACCAAGAAGTCACAAGAGAGGTAAACACATTGAAAGAAAGTATCATCTTTTAAGGGAGATTGTTCAAAGAGGTGACGTGACGATTACCAAAATCGCGTCAGCAGAAAATCTAACAGATCCCTTCACAAAGGCTCTACCTCAGAAGAGTTTCGATGGGCATCTAGAGAATATGGGCTTGAGAGATATGACACATTTGCTATAGCGCAAGTGGGAGATTGTTAGGATTATGCTCAATAGCAAGAGTGTAATATTGTAATTAACAATCTTTTTCATATTAATAAAGTGATTTCTGGTTTAAACAAATCTTATAGCATTTATAGTTTAATATTATAATTGTCAAAGTAAATAATCATAAGGTCTAAAGACTATGAGAAAAGAAGAATTGTTCGTACATCTGGATATATATGTGGTATACACAATTCTTTAGTTAGTCTTAAATATTGTTCACAACTTAAGTTAAAGGTTGGGCACCTTTATCTTGTTAAAGTTGTAGAATTCTTTTGCTAGCATTTGAGTGGGATCAAATGAGATATGATGAGTCTAAAATCATCGGAGTGTCTTTGAGCAAAAGAATCTAATGCACTGGGTGCATTGAACTGGATCACAATGAAATACTTTATCTATAACCGTCAGTAGATAAAAGTCTTTTCATTATCAGGACAATCGGAGAGTCTATCTTAATCCTGAGATAAATGATGGACTTATGGTTGCAAGTGATATCATTTGAGTTATCAATGAGTACGATTATATCGCATAGTCTATCCTCGATAGTTTGGTGATATTCATTTGTTAATCGATAGAGGACTTCGTTTATAGATATGGACATTTTGGCTCCATTTATTAAATGAGAGTATAATATCATCATATGGATGTTTTGAGGTAATTGGATATTAAATCTCAACATTGAGTTTTCGATAGTTTCTATTGAAAACATGGCTTCTGGACAAGTCAAAATATCAAAGTTCAAAGTGTGGTCATATGAGTAAATATGGTAACTTGGAGAGTTATAGGCGGTCTATGAACTCTTGACGATTACTGATATTAATCACGAGGATACACTATCTCCAACATGATTGTCTAGGGTATGAATGAGGAACATCTTCCTTTTTTGTCTTTATTTAAGAGTTCAATTTTAGCTCTTTAGTGGAATGAGTTAAAATTAATGGATCGGACCTAAATGAATCATTTGTTGATTGTGATTAGGTTATGTCTATTGAAGCTTAAATTTAGATAGCCCGCCAAGATCCCCAATCTACACGGACTTGCATGGATCACTTGATATATTCTACCGGACCAATTTATGGGTCCATTTAGAATTGCATTTAATATATTAAAAATATAATTTGCACATTATTTATTTAATGGGCTGCTCAATTATATTAATATATTAATGAAAGGCATGTGGGCTTGTTTCTTTTAGTAAGAATGGGTCTGGTTCACATGTGAGCTTTTTATTTAAAGTCCAATGGATTAAAAGAAATAAGAAAATAATATATGGCCCAATATTTATAAGTGGGGCGGCTAGGTGTATATTAAACCTAATATATTATTTTGTTTCATTGTTTTAATTAAATGAGAATTAATTAATTTATTAATTAATTGTTTAATTAAGAAACAAATCTTTTCTGATTAGGAAATATGATTCCTAAAGGTATACTATTGGTAGTAGTATACTTAAATTAAAAGACTTGTTTGGCAAGAAAATTAATAATTAATTTTATTTATTTAATCAAATAATAAGTCTTTTTAATTTAGTCAAAAATAAGAGAATAAAAATATCTATGAGTTGGATTAGGGTTTGAACTCTTAAAACTAGAAGGGAATTAGGGTGCGACTAAAAAAACTCCTATTTTTTAGGAGTGAAAATTGCGGCAACCCTAGTGTTTTTAGAGAAGAGAATTTGGCCACCCTAAATAGAAAAGAGAAGAGATTTTCGGCCACCTTGTTTTTTTGGGTGTTGTTGTGCTTGAAACAATTCTTCTTCTTCTTCTTCTTCTCAACTCATAGAAAGAAATATTATTCTACTAAAAACAAAAAGAGTGAATAGATTATTCTTTTGATGGTACACTGATTGCTTGTTCATCAGTAAGCTTATGTGTACAACATCGATTGAGGTTCACGCGAGTTTCGATCATTAGATTGAGAACTCAAAAGTGACCGGAATAATCTTAGTCTTCTTTTGATTGTTTTGTGACTAACAAAAGAAAAGAAAAGTTTGTTTGTCCATTCTCAGGTTTGCAATTCAAAGAAAAAGGGAGACCACGCTCCTAGGTGATTCACGTTCGTGCTAGGATTGAAGATCTTGCGGATTACCATCGACGTAAGTCAATCGGATCACGCGACAAAAGGTATTCTTCTTTTGTTGATTATATGTATGTTTAATTAATTAAAAGGGTTAAGGTTCATAAAAGGAAAAATTTTAAAAGCTACTAAATCTATATTTTTTTTAGTCTCGCTTCCGCTGCGTGTACTACGTTATTTTTCCCTACAGTGCAAATGGCGACCACATGCAAAAGTTTAAAATCTTTCTTGGTCGCCATTTGGTCGCCATGGTGACCGAGAGGCACAAATGGCGACATAGGGCGTTCAGCTATAAGTTTGCAACTCAAATCATAACGCCGCACAACACAAGTTCTCTCTTCTCAAACTCTCTCAATTCCAAAGCCGTGGCACGCACGTAATCATCAAATTCGGTAAGCAATCACTCTAGTTCTTCAATTTTCCCATTCAAATCCTTCCTACATTGCATCTAGATACATTAAGGATGGTTTTGAGTTTGATTTGAAGTGAATAGTGCATAGGATTGGAGTTTGTGTGGTTTTGATTCATATAGAAGTGATTGTAGAAGTGTGGTAGTAGTTTTGATTGATTGTGGGCATTCGGAGAGTGCCGGATTGGTGTTTAAGCGTCGTTGTGCTGCCGGATTTTTGACAGAATTTTCAGTTTTTAGATTGTTTGATATGGCTCCTAAGATGAAATTGCCAAGCAAGGGAGGAAAGGGTAGCAAGACCCCCACTCCTAAGAGGAAGGTGGTCCCTGAATACAAACTCAATAGGAATTTTGATGACAGATTAGAGACATTTGTTGAGAAGAAGATGTGGCATGAGAGAGGCATTGATTTGGAGAGTTTAAAGGATACCCCTGTCCCAGCAACTGTGAATGACTTGGGATGGGGAGGCTTGGCAGCCACTCCTCCACACTATAGGAGAGCCTGGTGAAGGAGTTTTATATGGGAATGAATCCTGGGGAGTATATGAGGGGTGGTCCTATTCTGGTGAGAGGGGTTCCCGTCTACTTGAACGCAACGGATATTAATATCTACTTTGGGACGATATTGTTGGAAATTGAGGGGTTGCGTGAAAGGATGGTGGAAGGGATAACCACGAATCCTTTGTATGTGAAGAATTTGGTGGAATTTGCTAACACTATGACCATCACTCCTAAGACTGTCTGGATGGCGAAGAGATTCCCTCTCAACCAGTCAAACTTGAAATTGAACAAGCCTTTTGGCACATCTTCCTCCATTCTTCCCTCAGGCCAGTTTCCCACAGATCCACTGTTCCATTTGAGGTGGCTAGGATCCTTCATAGTATCATTGAGAGGCAGCCTATTGATGTGGGTATTATTGTAATGATGGAGATTCAACGGATTGGGAGGAATGAATCAGAGACAGATATCCTCCCTTTCCCATGTTTGATCATAGAGGCCTGCAAGCTGGCGGGTGTAGACATATCCGGGGACATACTTAAGCCCCCCATGTCAGATTTGGACTTGACCACTTGGCGACGCTTGATGATAAAGCGTGGGGAGATACCTACTGGTGGGAAACGTAGGAGAGTGCGGAGTTCAGAGGCAGGCACTAGTGTTAGGGAAGAATTTGAGAGAGTTATTCCTGAGGAGGACGATGATGATGATGATGATGAGGAGGTTCCTATTTGTGATGATCATGGGCAGCCATTAGGTCTTCGGATTCTAGATGGAGTACAACGCATTAGGAAGACTCAGACTGCTGATTTTGATATACTTCATGCTGACAAACTTGCGATTGAAGAAAGGCAGAAGGCCTTGGAAGATAGGCAGCTGAAGTTGGAAAGCCTGATTCAGGATTTGAGTGAGACAGTGATCACAGGTTTTACAGACCTCCGCCATGATATGAGGCTCACCCCATATGTCAGGAGGCCGAAGAAGCCCATCATTGGGACTCCACCTACCCCAGCCACACCTTCAGGACTTAGTACAGAGGAGCCTGACTTCGTTTTTCAGACTGCACAGTCTGCTGTTGAGGAGGCCGCACAGTTAGAGGAGGCCATGGCCCGTTCTTTGACAGATCAGGGGCCCTGTTATGTGGGAGGTCCTGCCATTGATGAGGCAGCTACGTAGAGGAGATGGAGAGAGAAGCAGTCTAGGAGAGCAGCATTAGGAAGGGAGCAGAGAAGGAAGGACCCGAAAGGGAAGGGTAGAGTAGAGCAAGATGAGGAGGAGGATTCAGATTAGTTGGCATACTAGCATTTCTAGGATTTATTATAGCCTTCCATCATTTGCATTTTCTATCACTTTATTTGGACACCGCTAGTATTATGTTTTTACTTTTGGATTATATTGTTGGATATTTTTGTTGATTTATGCTTATTTGCATTTCTTTTCCTTTTGATCTATATTTTTCATCTTTTGTCTTTATTTTGCTTTAGCTTAGAATAAGGGTGTGGATTGGATTTTGGTAGTGGATTTAGGACATTTGTGCCTTATTGTTATATGTTGATTGTTTGGATTTTGTGTATGGATGATTGAGAGGGCAATATGCCGGATTATTGTTACATGTTGCTTTTGCCTTTGTTGGATTATTGCTTGAAACTTGTTGGGTTGCGCTTGTTGTCATTATTTTTACCACCCATGAACATTGAGGACAATGTCAAATTTAGGTTTGGGGGTACTTTTACGCAACCCCATGATGCTTGGTTTTAAAAATTGCGTGCCAAATTTTTCAAAAATTTTTGTGATATTGCCATATTTGAGCATGCTTTGCTTGTGGAGATTGTTCTTTACATGATGTAGTGAGGAATTGTGCATCTTTGAGAGTGTTTGGTTTAGATTAACACCATGCCACCGAGGGTGTCATTGAACTAAGTGCGTTAATCTTTTTCTCTTATTGTTGAGTGAATTATCAAGTTGCTTGATGGCTAAGAATTAATAGTGGAGATTCCCGTGAGGATCACAAACACAGCCTTTAAAAAGCATACGTTGAGTTGTAAACATTCACTCTTTAAACACTCATTCTCAAACACTCATACAAACATGTATTGGTCTCATTTGCACTAAATGTTGTTTGCCATAGAATATTATGGACTGCTTGTGGATGCCTTATTTTGCTTAGTGGACAAGTTTTTAGAAATGATTTTAGGCAATGCATGTGAAAACCCCTTTGGCCTAAACACTTCCAACCAATGTGAATATGTGTGCTCCCAAGCCCCTTTGAAGCAAAACACATTTGAAGCTTTTCTTTCATGAACCATATCTACATGAACCTTATAGCCTTAAAATAATTGACCGACCTTGACCAAATGATTTACTAAGGCTTAGGAAATCAATGTAAAATTTTGAACTTATAAATGTAAGGTGTGTACCTAGGTATGTAAATATGTGCAAGAGTCTTGCAAAGCAAGAAATGTTTGAAAAGAAAAATTGAAAGAAAAACAAAAGCTTGAAAAGAATGTGAAAAGAAAAGAAAAATGAAAAGCATGAAAAGAAAAGAATCGGCAAGCAAAAGAAAAAGAAAAAGAAAAAGAAAAAAAAAACCAAGAAAGTAGGCACAAACGGCCTAGAAGAGAAAAAGAGAACCAAGGAATTAGGCACAAATGGCCTAGAAAAGAAAGAGAACTAAATGAACTACTCAAGTTGAAAATAAGAGTAGCATACACATGTATGATTGTAAGCTTGGACACCTTGAAGTGTGAACAATATGTGTGAAACTCGTGGAACTTAAAAATTAGAATGTATGCCTTAATGTAATCATTAGGTTCCTTGTCATCCATTTTCCCATTCTTTGTTTCACCATGACCTTAGGCCCCATTACAACCAAAGAAAATACCTTCATGATCTTTAGGATTGTCCATTTTGTACAAATTTGGTTGATGCATGTTCTTTCTAATTCATGGCTTGCAATTCCATTCATGAGATCACTTTTCAGGAAATTGCGTTTTTAATGATTATCATGTGCAATCAATTAGTTGCCATAACATGAATTCATATTGCACATGTACAATATTGAGTGAACCTAGGAGTCTTGGAGAAAAGAAGAGAGAATCCGGTGAGGTTTAGTATCAAAGCGAATTACATTCTAAACTAATAGCACCTTTGCTTTGAAGCTTTGGCATTTTGAATGTGAGATCGCATTGCGTACAACTATGTCTAAAGGTGGCACGTTTTTAATCTTAACTTGAAATGCTCTTACATGTTTAAATCCTCACCATGGCATAACTGTTTTAATCTCTTCATTTTGGCTTCGCACATTGATCATATGAAGTGATAACCTTTGAAATATCTCTATGCATGTCTTTGGGGGTTTGCTTGTGATTGTTTTGCTCGAGGACTAGCAAAAGATTGGTTTGGCGGTATTTGATCAAGCAAAAATTGGTATGATTTTGGCCCTCATTTTCGATTCTTTTAGCTTGATTCTCGGGCATTTCCCCATGTTTAATGTTGTTAAATTGAGTGTTTCAGGTTTTATTAGGTTTCAGAAGCAATTGAGATGAAAGTGGAGGACTTGTGCGAAAATGTCTCACAAATAGGAAGAAACAGGGCATTTTCGCCACTTGGACATGAGAGGTCGCTACATGGGTGCCATGGCGACAGAGGATTCTCCAAAGACATCAGAAGGTCGCCACTTGGTCGCCATGGCGACAGAAAGTTCCCAAATGAACCATGTGGGGTCGCCATGGCGACCTCCCTTGCAAAAGGCGACCTAGTTCAGTCAAAGCATGGTCGCTACTTGGGGTCGCCATGGCGACCTTGATGTTGCAAGTGGCGACCTCCTTACATTTGCAGGGTCGCCACTTATGGTCGCCATGGCGACCTAGAGGTGCAAGTGGCGACCTCTACACAAATTGCTCATGGTCGCCACTTGCCAAATGGCGAGAAATATGGTTTTCGTGGCGACCTTCTCATCTAACCGTTTAATGCACCAGGGTCGCCATAGCGACCAAATAGCGAACAAGGCACCACCTTAGCAAATCAAGTAGTTATTAGTACATGTCCAAGAGTGCATATATATAGAACATCCCTCTATCTTCAACATCATTGAAGATCAGAGAAAAATACAGAGAACACATCTGAGATCTAGCTCTATCATCCATGGCACACCATTCCTCATCCTCTATTTCTCTCCTTGAACTCATCTAATCCATCCAACCCTCAACACAAAACCTTGATTACTTCACTACATCATTCCTCATCCCACCATTTCTCCACCAAAATCCTTAGTCACTTCCCACCAAAACACCCACATTCCAAGACATATCCTCTACTTCCATTCATTGCATCTAGGAGCATAGAGGAGAAGAAGGATCAAGCTTAAAGAAGGTGACCCAAGGGTTATTTCCTTACTATTTACTTCTTTTCATTTATTGCAAATATGTGTAACTAAACCCCTAATCTAGGGGATAGATTTGAGGATCAATTGGTTGTGGGTTTAGCTTAGCTTGTAATGAATCTCTTATGTGTTCTATTCATTCAAATTAATTAGATTCCATTCATTATAATTGACTTGTATATCACTTGTTGATTGCTATCTTGAGTGGAGTAATTTGTTATATATTCATATGTGGATTGACAATCCTTGTGTGATTAAGAACCCATTGGATAGGATAGATTAGTGGTGGGTATATCAACCCCACTAATCTAAGCCTCTAAGTGGTTAACATAATGAGATTGGCACATTAAAGTAGCTAGTTAGCTTACCCACATTCAATTGTGAATCGATCTATTCCCTAGCTATCTCATTAATTGATTTTATCACAATTCTTATCAAGGTGTTGAGTATTCTATTTTTCATAACATATTTTGGGTATTTTCATTTGAGTAGTTAGCATTGGTGGTTTTAGAAACCACACATCTATCAAACAATATGATTTACTTTATTGGTCAAAGATTAGTCAATTTATCTAATTAACACTCCATTCCCTGTGGAACGAACTTGCTCACTATTTTGCTATCAAATCACATTTTAAAAGGATTAAGTGGCTTAAAAGAGTTTTCAAGAATCAACCAAAATCTATATTATTACTATTTTGTTGAGTACACAAACGACCTCATCAAGCCGCACCTTCAGGACTTAGTACAGAGGAGCCTGACTTCGTTTTTCAGACTGCATAGTCTGTTGTTGAGGAAGCCGCACAGTTAGAGGAGGTCATGGCCCGTTCCTTGACAGATCAGAGGCCCCGTTATGTGGGAGGTCCTGCCATTGATGAGGCAGCTGCGCAGAGGAGATGGAGAGAGGAGCAGTCTAGGAGAGTGATGAGGTCGTTTGTGTACTCAACAAAATAGTAAAAATGATAGTTTTTGGTTGATTCTTGAAAACTCTTTTAAAGCCACTTAATCCTTTTAAAATGTGATTAGATAGCAAAATAGTGAGCAAGTTCGTTCCACAGGGAATGGAGTGTTAATTAGATAAATTGACTAATCTTAGAACAATAAAACAAATCATAGAGTTTGATAAATGTGTGGTTTCTAAAGCCACCAATGCTAAACTACTCAAATGAAAATACACAAAAATGTTATGAAAAATAGAATACTCAACACCTTGATAAGAATAGTGATAAAATCAATTAATGAGAGAACTAGGGAATAGATCGATTAACACTTGGATGTGGGTAAGCTACTAGCATCATTAATGTACCAATCTCATTATGTTAACCACTTAGAGGCTTAGATTAGTGGGGTTGATATACCCACCACTAATCTATCCTATCCAATGGGTTCTTAATCACACAAAGGTTGTCAATCCACATGTGAATATATAACAAATTATTCCACTCAAGATAGCAATCAACAAGTGATATACAAGTCAATTATAATGAATGAAATCTAATTAAATTGAATGAATAGAACACATAAGAGATTCATTACAAGCTAGACTAAACCCACAACCAATTGTTCCTCAAATCTATCCCATAGATTAGGGGTTTAGTTACACATAATTGCAATAAATGAAAAGAAGTAAATGATAAGGAAACAACCCTTGGGTCACCTTCTTTAAGCTCAATCCTTCTTCTCCTCTATGCTCCTAGATGCAAGGAATGGAGGTTGAGGAAATGTCTTGGAATGTGGGTGTTTTGGTGGAAAGTTACTAAGGATTTTGGTGGAGAAAATGGTGGGATGAGGAATGATGTAGTGAAGTAATCAAGGTTTTGTGTTGAGGGTTGGATGGATTAGATGAGTTCAAGGAGAGAAATGGAGGATGATGAAAAATGTGCCATGGAAGTTGATCTAGATCTGAAATGAATTCTTACAATTTTCTCTCTGATTTTCGATCCTTTTGAAAGTGAAGAGACGCTCATATATATACTCACTCATGGACATGTACTGGTAACGACTTGATTCGCTGATGTGGAGCCTTGGTCGCTATTTGGTCGCTCTGGCGACCATGGAGCGTAAAACGGTTAGATGAAAAGGTCGCTCTGAAAACCATCTTTCTCGCTCTTTGTCAAGTGGCGAACATGACCAAAATGTGTAGAGGTCGCTCTTTGTGCATCAAGGTCGCTCTGGCGACCATAAGTGGCGACCTTGGAAATGTGAAGAGGTCGCTCTTTGTGCATCAAGGTCGCTCTGGCGACCATAAGTGGCGACCTTGGAAATGTGAAGAGGTCGCCCTTTGTGCATCAAGGTCGCTCTGGCGACCATAAGTGGCGACCATGCCTTGAGTGCACTAGGTCGCCACTTGCAAGGGAGGTCGCCAGAGCGACCCCAAGTGGCGACCACACCTGATTGTTTTTGTGACCTTCTGTCGCCATGGCGCTCAAGTGGCGCCCAAGTGGCGACCTTTTGATGCCTTGGGGAACTCTTCTGTCGCCATGGCGCTCAAGTGGCGACCTCCATTGCCTATGTGGCGAAAATGCCCTGTTTCTTCTCATTTGTGAGACATTTTTGCACAAGTCCTCCACCTTTATCTCAATTGCTTCTGAAACCTAATAAAACCTGAAACACTCAATTTAACAACATTAAACACGGGGAAATGCCCGAGAATCAAGCAAAAAGAAACGGAAATGAGGGCCAAAATCATACCAATTTTGGCTTGATCAAATACCCCCAAACCAATCTTTTGCTAGTCCTCGAGCAAACATAATAACAAGCACACCCCCAAAAACATGCATAGAGATATTTCAAAGGTTTTTACTTCAAATGATCAATGTGCGAAGCCAAAATGAAGAGATTAAAACAGTTATGCCATTGTGAGGATTTAAACATGCAAGAGCGTGTATAGTTATGATCAAAAACGTGCCACCTTAGACATAATTGTACGCAATGCGATCTTACATTCAAAATGCCAAAGCTTCAAAGCAAAGGTGCTATTAGTTTAGAATGTAATTCGCTTTGATACTAAATCTCACCGGATTCTCTCTTCTTTTCTCCAAGACTCCTAGGTTCACTCAAATATGTGCATGTGCAATATGAGTTCATGTTATGGCAACAAATTGATTGCACATGCTAAACATTAAAACGCAATTTTCTGAAAAGTGATCTCATGAATGGAATTGCAAGCCATGAATTAGAAAGAACATGCATCAACCAAATTGTACAAAATGGACAATCCTAAAGATCATGAAGGTCTTTTCTTTGGTTGTAATGGGGCCTAAGGTCATGGTGAAACAAAGAATGGAAGAAATGGATATCAAGGGACCTAATGATTTCATTAAGGCATACATTCTAATTCTTTAAGTTCCACAAGATTCCCACATATGTTCACACTTCAAGGTGTCCAGGCTCACAATTACACATGTGTATGTTACTCCTATTTTCAACTTGAGTAGCTCAATTACTTCTCTTCCTTTTCTAGGCCCTTTGTGCCTAATTTCTTTATTCCTTTTTCTTTGCTTTTCTTTTCTTGCCAATTCTTTTCTTTTCATGCTCTTCATTTCTTTTCTTTCTTTTCTTTTCTTTTCTCATTCTTTACAAGCTTTTGTTTTCTTTTTCATTTTCAAACATTTCCTGCTTTGCAAGACTCCTACACACATTCACATGCCATGGTACACACCTTATATTTATACATTCAAAATTTTACATTGAGTTCCTAAGCCTTAGCGAATCGTTTGGTCAAGGTAGGTCAAGTATTTTAAGGCTATAAGGTTCATGTAGATGTGGTTCATGAAAGAAATGCTTCAAATGTGTTTGGCTTCAAATGGGCTTGGGAGCACACATATTCAAGTGGTTGGAAGTGTTTAGGCCAAAGAGGTTTTCACATGCATCGCCTAAAATCATTTCTAAAGATTCGTCCATTAAGCAAAATAAGGCATCCACAAGCAGACCATAATATTCTATGGCAAACAACATTTAGTGCAAATGAGACCAAAACATGCTTGTATGAGTGTTTAGAGTGAGTGTTTAAAGAGTGAATGTTTACAACTCAACGTATGCTTTTTAAAGGCTGTGTTTGTGATCCTCACGGGAATCTCCACTATTAATTCTTAGCCTTCAAGCAAATTTGATCATTCACTCAACATTAAGAGAAAAAGATTAACGCATTTTGTTCAATGACACCCTAAGTGGCATGGTGTTAATCTAAACCAAACACTCACAAACATGCACAATTCCTCACTACATCATGTAAAGAACAATCTCCACAAGCAAAGCATGCTTAAATATGGCAATATCGCAAAAATTTTTGAAAATTTTGGCACACAATTCTTTCGAAAACCAAGCATCATGGTGTTGCGCAAAAGCACCCCCAAACCTAAATTTGACATTGTCCTCAATGTTCAAAGGTGGAAAATAAACAACAAGCGCAACCCACTAAGTTTCAAGCAATAACCCAACAAGCATGAGCAAAACAAAATATCCCATCATCCGGCATATTGCCCTCCAAATATTCATACACAAAATTCCAACAACACATATAGCAAAGAAGCACAAATGTCCTAAATCCACTACCAAAATCCAATTCACACCCTTATTCTATGAGGAAACAAAATAAAGGCAAAAATGAGAAACAAAGACTAAAGGAAAAGAAATGTGAATAAACATAAATCAACAAAAATATTCAACAAAATAATCCAAAAGTAAAAACATAAAACTAGCAATATCCCAACAAAATGATAGAAAATGCAAATGATGAAAAGATAACAACGAATCCTAGGAATGCTAGTAGGCCACTACTCTGAATCATCCTCCTCATCCTGCACTACTCTACCCTTCCCTTTCGGGTCCTTCCTTCTCTGCTCCCTAGCTAGTGCTGCTCTCCTAGACTGCTCCTCTCTCCATTTCCTCTGTGCTGCTGCCTCATCAATAGGAGGACCTCCCACATAACGGGGCCCCTGATCAGTCAAGGAACGGGCCATGGCCTCCTCCAACTGTGTTGCCTCCTCAACAGCAGACTGTGCAGTCTGAAATACAAAGTCAGGCTCCTCTGTGCCATGTCCTGAAGGTGCAGTGGGGGTAGGTGGAATCACTGTGGCAGGCTTCTTCGGTCTCCTGACATAAGGAGTGAGCCTAAGATCATGGCGGAGGTCTGTAAAGCCTGTGATCACTGTCTCACTCAAATCCTGAATAAGGCTTTCCAACCTCAGCTGCCTGTCCTCCAAGGCCTTCTGCCTTCCCTCAATATCAAGTTTATCAGCATGAAGGATATCAAAATCACCAGTCTGAGTCCTCCTAATGCGCTGTACACCATCTAGAATCCGAAGACCCAACGGCTGCCCATGATCATCACAAATAGGAGTCTCCTCCTCCTCATCATCATCGTCCTCATCAGGGACTATTCTCTCAAATTCTTCCCTAACACTGGTTTCGGCCTCTGAACTCCGCACTCTCCTACGTTTTCCCCCAGTAGGCATCTCTCCACGCTTAATCATCAAACGTCTCCAGGTGGTCAAGTCCATATCTGATACGGGGGGCTTAAGTGTGTCCCCGGAGATATCCACACCCGCCAACTTGCAGGCTTCTGTGATCAAACAAGGGAAAGGGAGGATATCTGTCTCTGATTCATTCCTCCCAATCCGCTGAATCTCCATCTTTATGGTAATCCCCACATCAATAGGCTGCCTCTCACTAATGCTATGTAGAATCCTGGCTGCCTCAAATGGAACAGTGGACCTGTGGGAAACCGGTCTCAGGGAAGAATGGAGGAAGATGTGCCAAAAGGCGTGCTCAATCTTCAAGTTTGATTGCCTGAGAGGGAACCACTTCGCCATCCATATGGTCATAGGAGTGATGGTCATCGTATTTGCAAATTCCACCAAATTCTTTACGTACAAAGGATTCGTGGTGATCCCTTCCACCATCCTCTCACGTAAACCTTCAATTTCCAACAAAGTTGTCCCAAAATAGATGTTAATGTCCGGTGCGTTTAAGTACACGGGAACCCCTCTCACAAGAATGGGACCACCTCTCATATACTCTCCCGGATTCATCCCCGCGTAAAACTCTCTCACCAAACCTTCACTGTAATATGGCGGAGTAGCCGCTAATCCTCCCCATCCCAAGTCATTCACTGTTGTTGGGACAGGGGTATCCCTCAAGCTCTCCAAATCAATTCCCCTCTCAGGCCACATTTTCTTCTCAGCAAAAGTTTCCATACGATCATCGAAATTTCTGTTCAGTGTGCAGTCGGGAATTACTCTCTTCCTAGGAGTGTTGGTCTTGCTACCCTTGCCCCCCTTGTTCGGCAACTTCATCTTCGGAGCCATTTTTCACCCCCAAATTCGGACTAACTTTCTGACAGAAATCCGGCAGCACAACGGCACTATAATAACACTCCGGCACTCACCAATGTGCACCACAATCACCCAAATCCACTTCAATATTGTCACAATCACTTCTATATGAACAAATCACACAAAAATCCAATCCTAAGCACTAATCACTTCAAATCAAACTCAAAACCACCCTTAGTAATTCTAGATGCAATGTAGGACGGATTTGATCAAAAGAATTGAAGAACTAGAGTGAATTCTTACCAAGTTTGGAGATTACGTGCGTGCCACGGCTTTGGAATTGAGAGAATTTGAGAAGAGAGGACTGTTGTGTGTGCGGCGTTATGTTTGAGCTGCATCCCTTATAAGTGAACGCCCTATGTCGCCACTTGTGTCCTCGGTCGCTCTGGCGACCAAATGGCGACCAAGAAGAAATTTCTTGTTTGCATGTGGTCGCCATTTGCACAGGTGAGGTCGCTCTGGCGACCAAATGGTGACCATACCTGATAACAAAGGTCGCCATTTGCACAAGTAAGGTCGCTCTGGCGACCAAATGGCGACCATACCTGATAACAAAGGTCGCCATTTGCAACATGTGGGTCGCCCTGGCGACCATGTAAGTGGCGACCTCTGAATTCTTCATGTAAGAGAGGTCGCCATTTGTGTGCAAAGAGCGACCAAATGGCGAACTTGACTTAAAATCCTCTTCTAAGTGCATTTCATCACCTGCAAAGAACAAAATCCACAATAAGCTCATACTTCAACTTCTAACAAGGATGGAGGGACAATTATTCAGAAAAACAAAATGAACAAAAGAAAAACACACAACAAGCAAAAATTAAACACAAACATAATTATTCATGGCATGAAATGTAAAAACCGAATATAAATCCAACTACCGCATCATACTATGCGAAATGGAATCATGATGCTCATCATCCAAGTCAATCATGTTATAACTCAATTTTTTCTTGACTACCCAAATTGGTCCTCTAGACTCATCTCGGACTTGATTGACCAAATCCTTCCTAACCCAAATTTGCTTAACACGGTTAGATCTCCTTAGAGGCCTATTTTTATCATTATTGGCATGCTTCAAAAATTCAAAACATTTAGACTTTACATGACCCTTTCTATGACAAAAATAACAAGTTAAAGGATATGAAGGAAATCTTCCCTTTTTCATTGGAGATTTAGGTCTTGAGGGACCGTTATTGGTGAGTTCCTTGATGGCTTGATCCATCCGATCTATCTCCACCAAAAAGTCGCACTCCTTTACCTTAGCAACTTTCAAGGACATCTCCTTCTTGCTCAATTCCTCCTTCAACTCCTCAAGTGCCTTGTTCTTGGCATCTACATTCATGAGAGTCTTCCTCATCTTTCTTAAGGATTCTTCCTCAAATTCTTCGGTGAGCCTAGCCAAATCTTCAAGTTCTTTCACCGTCACCTCATTCTCCATTGTGAGAGCCACGTTGACCTTCTTAAGCTTATGATTTTTCCTTGCTAAGTCATCAAGCTTCTTTTCCAAAGCATACTTCTCCGCCTTAAGAACCTCAACCTCAAGCATGAGCTCTTGGTTGGAATTCTTGAGCTCTTCTATTTCCGAGTCACCTATACTCTCCACTTCGGCCTCTTGGCTATCCTTTTCAAACAATTGCACCAAATCACACACCTTTCCACCCGTTAACCTTGGTGAATGCAACTCAACCACATAGCAACTCTCAATGCTTTTTAGGTCATCATTGCATATGGTTATATCGATCTCAAGTTCTTTCTCAAATGCATGCATACAAACTTTCTTCTTGCAAACATCAATCTTCATTTGAGCGGTAGCCATGAATGGTCTACCAAGGAGAACTTGCCATTCCCTAACATCATTTGACTTGTCACCAATGTCTAGAACCACGAAATCCGTTAGCACCATTACTCCTTCAATGACAATTGGGACATCCTTTAGTTCACCACATGATGAAAGTGAGGTTTGATCCGCTAGCATAAGCTTCTTCCCGGATGGCTTCAATCCTACCAAACCCAACCTTTCATAAGTAGAAAGGGGCATCATGCTCACACTTGCCCCTAAATCTAGTACTCCTTTAAGCACTCCACTATTTCCTATTGAAATGGGAATCACAAAGCTTCCCGGATCTCCCACTTTCTGGATGTATGCTTCTTCAAACAACAATGCCTCATCTCTAGCTCCATCTTTCTTGACAAAACTTCCTTCCTTAGCTTGCTCTGTGTGGCTTGGAAACTTCCCCTTTTCTTGCTTTTGAAGAGCCTCGGCGATTTGCCCCATTTGGGTCTCCAATTTCCCGAAGGATGCCTCTAGATTGCCAAACCTTTGGCCACTAGCTTGCATGAAGCTTGTCAAGGTGTTCTCAGCTCTTTGGAACCCTTGCATCATACCTCTCATCTCTTCATCAATATTTCGGCGAGGTTGATACGAGCTTGGTTGAGCATTGTTGTTGTTGTTCCATTGGTTTCCTCCCCATTGGTTTCCTCCTTGGGGAAACCCTCCTTGTGGGTATCCTCCTTGTGATTGGTTTTGCCGGTAGCCTCCTTGTGAGCTATTGCCTTGATTGTTCATTCCTTGTTGTTGACTTGGACGGTAACCCCCTTGTGAGCTACCTCCTTGATTGTACACCCCTTGTTGTTGATTTCCTTGTTGTTGGTTTCTTGGTGGTGGGTTTAGAATGTTGTTGTTGTTTGACCAAGAAAGATTTGGGTGGTTCCGCCATGGTTGAACATAGTTGTTTCCTTGACCTTGGAATCCCATAGCTTGAACTTCCTCGTGCTCTTGACCTTGACCTTGAAAAGTGTCCTCAAACCCTTCATTTTCATTAAATTGCCCGCTAGAGCTTCCTTCTTGTCTTCCTAGCAACTTAACTCCCGCTTTCTGCAACCCCAAACTTTCAATATGAGAAGTTAAGGTTTCCACCCTTTTGTTTATCCTTGAGATTTCAATTGCGGTTTCCGTGCTAGCATTCACATCAAACTTCCCACCTCGAATACTGTTGGCATTCCTTTGTTGAGAGTTTTGTGCCAACATCTCATAGATGTCATAGATCTCCGAATCGGTCTTGGTATCATAAGAACCTCCACAAGCGTTATCCACCAACACTTGGGAGAACCGAGTTAGACCCCCTTGGAAACAAGACACCTTGTATTCCTCAGTGAACATGTGAGGAGGGCATTGGGCCACAAGGCGTTGATACCTCTCCCATGATTCATGAAATAGCTCCCCCTCACTCTCATAAAAATCGGCTATCTTCACCTTCAACTCCTTTGCTTTCCTAGCCGGAAAGAATCTGTTGAAAAACACCTTGCAAATCTGGCCCCAACTCGTCAATGATCCCGGCCTAAGCCCCATGAGCCATGTCATAGCCGCATCCTTCATGCAATATTGGAAGCAACGCATTTGCAATTGTTCGCGTGTGAGCCGCATGATGGGGAAGGTCTCTATAATAGCACTATACTCCTTCATGAACTGGAGGCAGTCTTCATTCAGCTTCCCATGAAATGACGGCAATAAGTTGACGTGCATCGTCTTCAACTCATAACCCCTAGCCACCGGGTCTAGCACTATCGGTGATGGTTGGTTCCCGATATCCGGCAAGGCATACTCACCCATGGTCATCCTTTGACCCCGGTTGGTTTGAGTTTCTTCCGTCATCTCCTCTCTCAAAGGAGCTTCGTCTTCCCTACCATGTTGTTGTCCTTCGGTACTCATATCTTGACTTGGAATTGGTTCAAACTCTCTCACACGGCTAGTGCCTTCTAGTGGGGGATGAACACCTCTACCTAGAGATCTCCTACCGTGCATAAAACTGAGCACCTGAAAGAGGAATAAATAAAGAGATACAAGGAAAGAAAAGAAGGTAAAAACAACACTATGAACAAATCAATAATCACAAAACAAAATTTTAAACTAACAATTCACAAAATACCAATAAAATGCGAAGAAAAGAAAATATATGTAATCAACGCTACCATTCCCCGGCAGCGGCGCCATTTTTGATGAGGTCGTTTGTGTACTCAACAAAATAGTAAAAATGATAGTTTTTGGTTGATTCTTGAAAACTCTTTTAAAGCCACTTAATCCTTTTAAAATGTGATTAGATAGCAAAATAGTGAGCAAGTTCGTTCCACAGGGAATGGAGTGTTAATTAGATAAATTGACTAATCTTAGAACAATAAAACAAATCATAGAGTTTGATAAATGTGTGGTTTCTAAAGCCACCAATGCTAAACTACTCAAATGAAAATACACAAAAATGTTATGAAAAATAGAATACTCAACACCTTGATAAGAATAGTGATAAAATCAATTAATGAGAGAACTAGGGAATAGATCGATTAACACTTGGATGTGGGTAAGCTACTAGCATCATTAATGTACCAATCTCATTATGTTAACCACTTAGAGGCTTAGATTAGTGGGGTTGATATACCCACCACTAATCTATCCTATCCAATGGGTTCTTAATCACACAAAGGTTGTCAATCCACATGTGAATATATAACAAATTATTCCACTCAAGATAGCAATCAACAAGTGATATACAAGTCAATTATAATGAATGAAATCTAATTAAATTGAATGAATAGAACACATAAGAGATTCATTACAAGCTAGACTAAACCCACAACCAATTGTTCCTCAAATCTATCCCCTAGATTAGGGGTTTAGTTACACATAATTGCAATAAATGAAAAGAAGTAAATGATAAGGAAACAACCCTTGGGTCACCTTCTTTAAGCTCAATCCTTCTTCTCCTCTATGCTCCTAGATGCAAGGAATGGAGGTTGAGGAAATGTCTTGGAATGTGGGTGTTTTGGTGGAAAGTTACTAAGGATTTTGGTGGAGAAAATGGTGGGATGAGGAATGATGTAGTGAAGTAATCAAGGTTTTGTGTTGAGGGTTGGATGGATTAGATGAGTTCAAGGAGAGAAATGGAGGATGATGAAAAATGTGCCATGGAAGTTGATCTAGATCTGAAATGAATTCTTACAATTTTCTCTCTGATTTTCGATCCTTTTGAAAGTGAAGAGACGCTCATATATATACTCACTCATGGACATGTACTGGTAACGACTTGATTCGCTGATGTGGAGCCTTGGTCGCTATTTGGTCGCTCTGGCGACCATGGAGCGTAAAACGGTTAGATGAAAAGGTCGCTCTGAAAACCATCTTTCTCGCTCTTTGTCAAGTGGCGAACATGACCAAAATGTGTAGAGGTCGCTCTTTGTGCATCAAGGTCGCTCTGGCGACCATAAGTGGCGACCTTGGAAATGTGAAGAGGTCGCTCTTTGTGCATCAAGGTCGCTCTGGCGACCATAAGTGGCGACCTTGGAAATGTGAAGAGGTCGCCCTTTGTGCATCAAGGTCGCTCTGGCGACCATAAGTGGCGACCATGCCTTGAGTGCACTAGGTCGCCACTTGCAAGGGAGGTCGCCAGAGCGACCCCAAGTGGCGACCACACCTGATTGTTTTTGTGACCTTCTGTCGCCATGACGCTCAAGTGGCGCCCAAGTGGCGACCTTTTGATGCCTTGGGGAACTCTTCTGTCGCCATGGCGCTCAAGTGGCGACCTCCATTGCCTATGTGGCGAAAATGCCCTGTTTCTTCTCATTTGTGAGACATTTTTGCACAAGTCCTCCACCTTTATCTCAATTGCTTCTGAAACCTAATAAAACCTGAAACACTCAATTTAACAACATTAAACACGGGGAAATGCCCGAGAATCAAGCAAAAAGAAACGGAAATGAGGGCCAAAATCATACCAATTTTGGCTTGATCAGAGAGCAGCATTAGCAAGGGAGCAGAGAAGGAAGGACCCGAAAGGGAAGGGTGGAGTAGAGCAAGATGAGAAGGAGGATTCAGATTAGTTGGCATACTAGCATTTCTAGGATTTATTTTAGCTTTCCATCATTTGCATTTTCTATCACTTTATTTGGACACCGCTAGTATTATGTTTTTACTTTTGGATTATATTGTTGGATATTTTTGTTGATTTATGCTTATTTGCATTTTTTTTTCCTTTTGATCTATATTTTTCATTTTTGTCTTTATTTTGCTTCAGCTTAGAATAAGGGTGTGGATTGGATTTTGGTAGTGGATTTAGGACATTTGTGCCTTATTGTTATATGTTGATTGTTTGGATTTTGTTTATGGATGATTGAGAGGGCAATATGCCGGATTTTTGTTACATGTTGCTTTTGCCTTTGTTGGATTATTGCTTGAAACTTGTTGGGTTGCGCTTGTTGTCATTATTTTTACCATCCATGAACATTGAGGACAATGTCAAATTTAGGTTTGAGGGTACTTTTGCGCAACGCCATGATGCTTGGTTTTCAAAATTGTGTGCCAAATTTTTCGAAAATTTTTGCGATATTGCCATATTTGAGCATGTTTGGCTTGTGGAGATTGTTTTTTACATGATTTAGTGAGGAATTGTGCATCTTTGAGAGTGTTTGGTTTAGATTAACACCATGCCACTGAGGGTGTCATTGAACAAAGTGCGTTAATCTTTTCTCTTAATGTTGAGTGAATTATCAAGTTGCTTGATGGCTAAGAATTAATAGTGGAGATTCCTGTGAGGATCACAAACACAGCCTTTAAAAAGCATACGTTGAGTTGTAAACATTCACTCTTTAAACACTCATTCTCAAACACTCATACAAACATGTATTGGTCTCATTTGCACTAAATGTTGTTTGCCATAGAATATTATGGACTGCTTGTGGATGCCTTATTTTGCTTAGTGGACAAGTCTTTAGAAATGATTTTAGGCAATGCATGTGAAAACCACTTTGGCCTAAACACTTCTAACCAATGTGAATATGTGTGCTCCCAAGCCCCTTTGAAGCCAAACACATTTGAAGCTTTTCTTTCATGAACCACATCTACATGAACCTTATAGCCTTATAATAATTGACCTACCTTGACCGAATGATTTACTAAGGCTTAGGAAATCAATGTAAAATTTTGAACTTATAAATGTAAGGTGTGTACCTAGGAATGTAAATATGTGCAAGAGTCTTGCAAGGCAAGAAATGTTTGAAAAGAAAAATTGAAAGAAAAACAAAAGCTTGAAAATAATGTGAAAAGAAAAGAAAAATGACAAGCATGAAAAGAAAAGAATTGGCGTTAAAAAAAAAAAAAAAAAAAAAAAAAAAAAAAAAAAAAAAAAAACCAAGAAAGTAGGCACAAATGGCCTAGAAGATAAAAAGAGAACCAAGGAATTAGGCACAAATGGCCTAGAAAGGAAAGAGAACTAAATGAACTACTCAAGTTGAAAATAAGAGTAGCATACACATGTATAATTGTGAGCTTGGACACCTTGAAGTGTGAACAATATGTGTGAAACTTGTGGAACTTAAAAATTAGAATGTATGCCTTAATGTAATCATTAGGTTCCTTGTTATCCATTTTTCCATTCTTTGTTTCACCATGACCTTAGGCCCCATTACAACCAAAGAAAAGACCTTCATGATCTTTAGGATTGTCCATTTTGTACAAATTTGGTTGATGCATGTTCTTTCTAATTCATGGCTTGCAATTCCATTCATGAGATCACTTTTCAGGAAATTGCATTTTTAATGATTATCATTCGTAGGGAAAAATACCGTAGTACACGCAGCGGAAGCGAGACTAAAAAATAGATTTAGATTTAGTAGCTTTTAAAAAATTTTCCTTTTTATGAACCTTAACCCTTTAATTAATTAAACATATATATATAATCAACAAAAAGAAGAATACCTTTTGTCGCGTGATCCGATTGACTTACGTCGATGGTAATCCGCAAGATCTTCAATCCTAGCACGAACGTGAATCACCTAGGAGCGTGATCTCCCTTTTTCTTTGAATTGCAAACCTGAGAATGGACAAACAAACTTTTCTTTTCTTTTGTTAGTCACAAAACAATCAAAAGAAGACTAAGATTATTCCGGTCACTTTTGAGTTCTCAATCTAATGATCGAAATTCGCGTGAACCTAAATCGATGTTGTACACACAAGCTTATTGATGAACAAGCAATTAGTGTACCATCAAAGAATAATCTATTCACTCTTTTTTGTTTTTTAGTAGAATAAAATCCTATCTATGAATTGAGAAGAAGAAGAAAGTTAAATCAAGCACCACACACTCTATTATGGCCGAATTCTCTTCCTCTCTTTCTTTTAGGGTGGCCGAAAATCCTCTTCCTAAAAGGACTAGGGTTGCCGCAAATCACACTCCAAAAATATAGGAGTTTTAGTTGCACCCTAATTCACTTCTAGTTTTAAGACTTCAAACACTAATACAACTCATAGATCTTTTTATTCTTTTATTTGACTAAATAAAAAGACTTCTTATTTGATTAAATAAATAAAATTATTTATTTATTTTCTTATCAAACAAGTCTTTTAATTTTAGTATACTACTACCAATAGTATAACTCTAGGAATCATATTTCCTAATCAGAAAAGATTTGTTTCTTAATTAAACAATTAATTAATAAATTAATTAATTGTTGTTTAATTAAAACAATGAAACAAAATAATATATTAGGTTAAAAAGACACCTTGCCGCCCCACTCTTATAAATGGGCCATATATTATTTTCTTATTTCATTTAATTCATTGGTCTTTAAATAAAAAGCCCACATGTGAACCAGACCCATTCTTACTAAAAGAAACAAGCCCACATGCTTTTCATTAATATATTAATATAATTGAGCAACCCATTAAATAAATAATGAGCAAATTATATTCTTAATATATTAAATGCAATTCTAAATGGACCCATAAATTGGTCTGGTAGAATATATCAAGTGATCCATACAAGTCCGTGTGGATTGGGGATCTTGGCGGGCTATCTAAATTTAAGCTTCAATAGACATAACCTAATCACAATCAACAAATGATTCACTTAGGTCTGATCCATTAATTTTAACTCATTCCACTAAAGAGCTAAAATTGAACTCTTAAATAAAGACAGAAAAGGAAGATGTTCCTCTTTCATACCCTAGACAATCATGTTGGAGATAGTGTATCCTCGTGATTAATATCAGTAATCGCCAAGAGTTCATAGACCGCCTATAACTCTCCAAGTTACCATATTTACTCATATGACCATGTTTTGAACTTGGATATTTTGACTTGTCCAGAAGCCATGTTTTCAATAGACACTATCGAAAACTCAACGTTGAGATTTAATATCCAATTACATCAAAAACATCCATATGATGATATTATACTCTCATTTAATAAATGGAGCCACGATGTCCATATCTATAAATGAAGTCCTCTATCGATTAACAAATGAATATCATCAAACTATCGAGGATAGACTATGCGATATAATCGTACTCATTGATAACTCAAATGATATCACTTGCAACCATAAGTCCATCATTTATCTCAGGATTAAGATAGACTCTCCGATTGTCCTAATAATGAAAAGACTTTTATCTACTGACGGTTATAGATAAAGTATTTCATTGTGATCCAGTTCAATGCACCCAGTGCACTAGATTCTTTTGCTCGAAGACACTCCGATGATTTTAGACTCATCATATCTCATTTGATCCCACTCAAATGCTAGCAAAAGAATTCTACAACTTTAACAAGATAAAGGTGCCCAACCTTTAACTTAAGTTGTGAACAATATTCAAGACTAACTAAAGAATTGTGTCTACCACATACATATCCAGATGTACGAACAATTCTTATTTTCTCATAGTCTTTAGACCTTATGATTATTTACTTTGACAATTATAATATTAAACTATAAATGCTATAAGATTTGTTTAAACCAGAAATCACTTTATTAATATGAAAAAGATTGTTAATTACAATATTACACTCTTGCTATTGAGCATAATCCTAACATCGTGTGCAATCAATTAGTTGCCATAACATGAATTCATATTGCACATGTACAATATTGAGTGAACCTAGGAGTCTTGGAGAAAAGAAGAGAGAATCCGGTGAGGTTTAGTATCAAAGCGAATTACATTTTAAACTAATAGCACCTTTGCTTTGAAGCTTTGGCATTTTGAATGTGAGATCGCATTGCGTACAATTATGTCTAAAGGTGGCACGCTTTTAATCTTAACTTGAAATGCTCTTACATGTTTAAATCCTCACTATGGCATAACTGTTTTAATCTCTTCATTTTGGCTTCGCACATTGATCATATGAAGTGATAACCTTTGAAATATCTCTATGCATGTCTTTGGGGGTTTGCTTGTGATTGTTTTGCTCGAGGACTAGCAAAAGATTGGTTTGGGGGTATTTGATCAAACCAAAATTGGTATGATTTTGGCCATTATTTCCGATTCTTTTAGCTTGATTCTCAGGCATTTCCCTGTGTTTAATATTGTTAAATTGAGTGTTTCAGGTTTTATTAGATTTCAGAAGCAATTGAGATGAAAGTGGTGGACTTGTATGAAAATGTCTCACAAATAGGAAGAAACAGGGCATTTTCGCCACTTGGACATGAGAGGTCGCTACATGGGCCCCATGGCGACAGAGGATTCTCCAAAGACATCAGAAGATCGCCATTTGGGCGCCACTTGGTCGCCATGGCGACAGAAAGTTCCCAAATGAACCAGGTGGGGTCGCCATGGCGACCTCCCTTGCAAATGGCGACCTAGTTCAGTTAAGGCATGGTCGCCACTTAGGGTCGCCATGGCGACCTTGATGTTGCAAGCGGCGACCTCCTTACATTTGCAGGGTCGCCACTTATGGTCGCCATGGCGACCTAGAGGTGCAAGTGGCGACCTCTACACAAATTGCTCATGGTCGCCACTTGCCAAATGGCGAGAAAGATGGTTTTCGTGGCGATCTTCTCATCTAACCGTTTTATGCACCAGGGTTGCCATAGCGACCAAATAGCGAACAAGGCGCCACCTCAGCGAATCAAGCAGTTATTAGTACATGTCCAAGAGTGCATATATATAGAACGTGCCTCCATCTTCAACATCATCGAAGATCAGAGAAAAATACAGAGAACACATCTGAGATCTAGCTCTATCATCCATGGCACACCATTCCTCATCCTCCATTTCTCTCCTTGAACTCATCTAATCCATCCAACCCTCAACACAAAACCTTGATTACTTCACTACATTATTCCTCATCCCACCATTTCTCCACAAAAATCCTTAGTCACTTCCCACCAAAACATCTACTTTCCAAGACATATCCTCTACTTCCATTCCTTGCATCTAGGAGCATAAAGGAGAAGATGGATCAAGCTTAAAGAAGGTGACCCAAGGGTTATTTCCTTATTATTTACTTCTTTTCATTTATTGCAAATATGTGCAACTAAACCCCTAATCTAGGGGATAGATTTGAGGATCAATTGGTTGTGGGTTTAGCTTAGCTTGTAATGAATCTCTTTTGTGTCTATTCATTCAAATTAATTAGATTCCATTCATTATAATTTACTTGTATATCTCATTAATTGATTTTATCACAATTCTTATCAAGGTGTTGAGTATTCTATTTTTCATAACATATTTTGTGTATTTTTATTTGAGCAGTTAGCATTGGTGGTATTAGAAACCACACATCTATCAAACACTATGATTTACTTTATTGTTCAAAGATTAGTCAATTTATCTAATTAACACTCCATTCCCTGTGGAATGAACTTGCTCACTATTTTGCTATCAAATCACATTTTAAAAGGATTATGTGACTTAAAAGAGTTTTCAAGAATCAACCAAAATCTATATTATTACTATTTTGTTGAGTACACAAACGACCTCATCAATAGTCAACAAGAAGACCTACGCTACCCATTACACAATCATTCCTAATGTGGTATGTTATGATATACTCCAATCATAAAATAGAGGTCCTTACAATCTCCCTCTTTGGCTATTTCAGGAAAAATACCACTCACAAAACAATCTTCGCAAAAGAAAGCTATTGACCATTCTACTTTACAAAAAGAGATACTTTAGAGACTAAGTCTTCAAGGTCTTCAATCTCTTCGTAGAACATTGTACCTACACACAATAGTAAGAAAGCACTTACCAAGAACAAGTGCATGTGAGGTGAACAAAAATAAAAAGCAATTGCACTAAAAAACAATGAAGCAATACAATGGTCACGAGACCTCAAAGTGTACCAATTGAGAGACTACATTAAGAAACTAATCAAGGAAGGGCACCTAAAAGATGTGGTCATAAAAGTTAACGACGATTGACAGAAAGAGCTGCAAAAGGATGATCAGGACAGGAAGAATAGCCCTAAGGGAGTTCTAGATGGCAGAACCATTAACACAATCTTTGGAGGACCTTATATAGGCAAAATCAGTCAGGAAATAATGATTGAAGTTCGCGAAGCTATAGATGGACAGAGAAACCTGGAGGTGAACTTAATCAGGCCCGACCAGAAAAATGCTAAACAGAGTTGGGGCCCGATTGCTAAAAGGTTACTCCCCCTCAATTAGTAATTCTTCCCAACAATTCCTATGGCTTAGCAAACTACAAAGCTTCCCCTATATCATACTACTCCCCATTTTTGTCATGACATAGGCAAAGGAGTTCCCCACAATGGGATGCCATGGCAAAGAGAACTACAAGCAAGATCACATCGCATAATCATGTACTCCAATTTTATGCCACAAATGTGATTAAGAGAGATTCAAGGAGATTTTATTCACAGAAACGTGTGTGTGTAAAATTTATTTAGCATGTAATACAAGCACTATTAAGCTCATACATAGAAATCAATCGAAGCAACAATCTACATGTTTTCCAAATGAAGTCAAACCAATTAAGACCCTGTTGTTATGAAAAGAAGATATATATCCAAGCATTTGTGAGCATAGTGTACTAATTGTTAGGGTTATGCTCAATAGCAAGAGTATAATATTGTACTTGACAATCTTTTCATATTAATAAAGTGATTTCTGTTTGTTAACAAAATCTTATATAGCATTTATTATTATAATTGTCAAAGTAAATAATCATAAGGTCAAAGGACTATGAGAAAAGAAGAATTGTTCGTACATCTGGATATGTATGAGGTAGACACAATTCTTTAGTTAGTCTTGAATAACGTTCACAACTTAAGTTAAAGGTTGGGCACCTTTATCTTGTTAAAGTTGTAGAATTCTTTTACTAGCATTTGAGTGGGATCAAATGTGTTGTGATGAGTCTAAAATCATCGAAGGGTCTTCTAGTAAATGAATCTAGTGCACTGGGTGCATTGAACTGGATCACAATGAAATACTTTTTCTAGAACCGTCAATAGATAAAAGTCTTTTCATTGTCAGGACAATCGGAGAGTCTATCTTAATCCTGAGATAAATGATGGACTTATGGTTGCAAGTGTTATCATTTGAGCTATTAATGAGTACGATTATATAGCATAGTCTATCCTCGATAGTTTGGTGGTATTCATTTGTTAATCGATAGAGGACTTCATTTATAGATATGGACATCGTGGCTCCATTTATTAAATGTGAGTAGAATATCATCATATGGATGCTTTGTGGTTTTGGATATTAAATCTTAACATTGAGTTTTCAATAGTGTCTATTGAAAGATGACTTCTGAACAAGTCATAAAATATATCCAAGTTCAAAGTGTGGTCATATGAGTAAATATGGTAACTTGGAGAGCTATAGGCGGTCTATGAGCTCTTGGCGATTACTGATATTCTTCACGAGGAGTTACAATCTCCCATATGATTGTCTAGGGTATGAATGAGTATCGTTAACTTATTCCATCTTTATTTAAGAGTGCAATTTTAGTTCTTTAGTGGAATGAACTAAAATTAATAGATTGAACCTAAGTGAATCATTTGTTGATTGTGATTGGGTTATGTCTATTGGAGCTTAAATTTAGATAGGCCCACCAAGATCCCCAATCCGCACGGACTTGCATGAATCACTTGATATATTCTACCGGACTATTTGTGGGTCCATTTAGAATTGTATTTAATATATTAAGAATATAATTTGCACATTATTTATTTAATGGGCTGTTTAATTATATTAATATATTAATGAAAGGCAAGTGAGTTTGTTTCTTTTAGTAAGAATGGGTCTAGTTCACATGTGGGTTTTTTATTAAAATTAAAGTCCAAATGGATTAAATAAAATAAGAAAACAATATGTAGGCCCAAGTTCTAGTCATGGGCAGCAATGGCTAATTTTTAGCCCATAATATTGTTTTATTTTATTATTTAATTAAATGGAAATTAATTAATATGTTAATTAATTATTTAATTAAAAATTAAATCTTTTTCTGATTAGGAAATGTGTTTCCTAGTAGTATACTACTATTAGTATTATACTAAATATAAAAGACTTTATTTGTTTAGTCAAATTAGGAAGTCTTTTATATAGTCACAAACACACTAAAGAGTTGGATTAGGGTTTGAATATTATATACATGACAAGTTGAATTCAGATTGCTATAAAAAATATATAATATATATGGCAACTTAATTATTGCCGAGATATATAATATAATATATATAAAAGCAGAATTCAAGTAAAAGAATATATATTTTATGATGGTAGTGCGCAATATATATATATATATACAAATATTTTATATAAAATGCATGTAGTGTTTTAAACAAATGCAAACACTTATAAGCAGCATGCAGTATTTTGATTAAAAGCAATTTGAGTTGTGTGCAAGTTTGATATACATATATTATAGGCGTGCATTTATATATACTTAATTTTATATATGGTTGGCGACAATATATATATATATATTTTGATATATTTGGTCAAACCCTAGTTTTTGCAATTGAGAGTATTTTCTTTTGCTAGAGAAAAATAAAATCCAACTCTTAGACTAGTGTGAAATTCGGCCAAGAGAGATTGTCAGAAGAATGGTTCTTATTTCGATAGTGCACTAGTGATCTTTACATCAAGAGGTCTTGTGCACAATTTCGAATAAGGTTCACGCGAGTTTCAATCTAACGATTGTAAATTCAAAAGTGACTGGGACATTCTTAACAATCTATTGGAGTTTTTGTGACTAACAAAAATCAAAAAAGTTTTGTTGTCCATTCTCAGGTATACAATTCAAAAAGAAGGGAGACCATGCTCCTAGGTGATTCACGTTTGTGATCGGATTGGAAGATCTTGCGGATTACCATCGACGCATAGTCAATCGGATCACGTGACAAAGGTATGGTATCTTTTGATGTATATGTTTATTAATTAAAGGGTTAAGGTTCAATATGGGAAAATTTTTAAAATATACTAAACTCTTTTAGTCTCGCTTCCACTGCGTGCACGTATTTTTTTTTCCCTACAATTGGTATCAAAGCCTAGTTGTACCCTTTAATTAATTAACGTATATATACCTGAATCTTTTTCTTTTTATTGTGATTATGCATGTTTAGAAAGAGATGGCACTCTAGGTATTCTCATATATAATTACATTGGAATGTATGGATTTATATATGTTATATTTTGATATAAAGTGAATTGTTATTGCTCGATTTTGATCCTAGAATTTCAATGTATTTTTGTTTCGGAATTGTAACAAGAAGGGTGGCCTATTATCGTCACAATTTCCTTCTTGGTAGTTGCTAAGTTTTTTTTAATGTATTAAATTTAACTGCAGTATTTTTTTTTTTTATGTATTTAAAAATAAGTGCAGTATTTTCTTTTATTAAATACTGCTGTGAATAATTTTTTTTTTTTTACTGCAGTATTTTTATTGTTTAAATATGTATGTAATATGTTCAAGCATTGAAGATTCGAAGACTTGAAGCATTAATAGCATCCGGAATGAGTTTGGGACCATGCGCACCATAACAACGTGCACGCGCGCAAAATTGCACGTAGCTGTGCATGTTGGACTGTGGGTTGCGCATGGCAGCCCCATGGAGTCCATGGGCTACACACGGCAGCCCTTGTTAGGGTTGTGGAGTGTGCACGCCAATTGGGCAGCCATGGGTGCTCACGTGATCCATGGGCCGCTTGACGATTTGTTCGCCAAGAAAGGAGATTTTTTGTATTCCAAACAATTGTAATTTACTTGCTTTTCTAGGATGGATCAAAATCGTGGCTATTTATTTTGTGTAAATATTACAATATTTGTTATTGTTTGATAACATGTCATGTAGAATAGGAGTGCCACTCATATATCTCTTTTGGTATGAACATGCATTGAATGATTTAGGTATCTAATTGGCATCTAGATAACTTGGTAAATCATTCTATGAGATTTAATCACATGCCTTAAATAATTGAGTGGGAGAAGGTGTATTGCAAACACCTATGGCCTCCAAGGTTAGTTGAACTATATTATTTTTGGTAATCCCCCCAAGGGGCATCCATGAATGGAATATAGCAAGATACTTCCTTACAAAGATAGACTAGACAATTGACTCAAACGAGATCTACTCCCCAAGGAGGGATTTTCGTGAGGGAATATATTGAGGGTCGAAATATTGGTAGTACACTCAATGTGTTTTTATTAATATCCTCCCAAGAGTTCTTGTTAATAAAAACACAAGGCTAAAATTGAAAACGTTGGTTGTTATATTAACAATTAGGTGGGACCTAGTCCAACTAGTAAATGGTGCGAACTCCCAAAGGAGGCGTAACATTTATGGGTGTTGGATCAAACGTTGAATTTTACGATTGAATTATAAATATTTAATTCAAGATAAATATTCGAAAATGCTAAACAATGATTATTTACTTATATATATTTTTTGTTTTATTCGGAAATCATGGCCCCATCCCTAATGAACATCCTGAAAGATAACACTTTAACTGGAGATAATTATGTCACATGGAATAGGAAAATTGGGTTGTTGCTGCAAGCTGAAAAACATAAATTTGTTCTGTCAACTCCTAAACCACCTGCTCCTACTAATGAATCTAGTGTTTTGCAAAGAGATGAGTATGAGCAGTGGAAGACTTCAGATGATATGGTTAAATGTTATATCATGGCCACTATCTCCGACGTGTTGCAACTGCAGCATGAAGGAATGGAGTCTGCTGCTGATATAATGATGTCTCTAGAGGAGATGTTTGCTATGAGATCTAGGTCGACTAAGAGAGAAGCAGTGACTGCTTTTATGAATCTTAGGATGAAACCTGGACAGGCTGTGAAAGATCACATGATGAAAGTCATAGCACATCTAAATATTGCAGAACTTAATGGTGCCGAGATAGATGGTGAGACAAAAATTGACATGATTGTCAACTTACTGTCAGATTCCTTTGATCAGTTCAAGTTGGACTACACCATGAACAATAAGGAATACACCTTGCAAGGCCTGATGCAAGATGTTCAAAGCGCTGAAAAGATCCTTGTGAAAGGCAAATGTCAAGAGATTCATATGGTTGGTAAAGTTGCTACTGTTAAGACCCGTCAAAAGGTCAAGAAACAACAGAAGAAAAAGCAACTTGGGCCTACCAAGAAGGAGAACAAGAAAGTAACCAAGATCAAAGGGAAGAGCTTCCTTTGTGGTGAAAAGGGACATTGGAAAAGTAATTGCCCAAAGTCTCAGAAAAAGAAGGAACAAGGTAATATTAATTATCTTGAAACATGTTTTTTGGCAGACTCAACCGATTCTTGGATCATAGACTCAGGAGCCACTAATCATGTTTGTTATTCCTTGCAGGGTTTTCAAGAAAAGAAAAGGCTGAATAAAGATGAAATCAACTTGCGTTTAGGCAACGGAGCGTTGGTGTCTGCCAGTGTAGTGGGAGATGTTAGAGTTATCTTAGATTCTAATATGCATTTAGATTTAATAGACGTTTATTATGTACCTCAATTCAAGAGGAATTTGATTTCAGTTTCTATTTTGAATAATTTTGGATATTCGGTTACTTTTAATAAAGATTTTATTATTAGTAAGAATAACAAATTTATTTGCAAAGGTACAATGGAAAACGGTCTATTCTTTTTGCATAGGAATATTTCTCACTTGTTAGACACAGAAACAATGGAACCTAATCATAAAAGAGTAAAATTATCAAAAGATGAAACCTACCTATGGCATTTGCGCTTAGGTCATATTAACCTTAATAGGATTAAAAGATTGGTTAGTGATGGACCTTTAAGTGACTTAAAGGTTGATGATCTACCAACTTGTGAATCTTGTTTGGAAGGTAAGATGACTAAAAGGTCGTTCACGACCAAAGGCACAAGAGCCATTGAATGTTTAGGATTAATACACTCTGATGTATGTGGTCCTATGAGCATTCAAGCTAGAGGTGGATATGAGTACTTCATCACTTTCACAGATGATCATTCAAGATTTGGTTATGTGTATCTCATGAGACATAAGTTGGATGCTTTTGATAAGTTTAAAGCATTCAAAGCTGAAGTGGAGAATCAGTTAGAGAAACATATAAAAATCTTGAGATCTGATCGTGGTGGAGAATATCTATCTAGTGAGTTTCAGCAATATCTTATTGATAATGGAATCATTTCTCAGTTTTCTGCACCAGGTACACCTCAACATAATTGGGTGGCAGAAAGAAGAAATAGAACTCTTTTGAATGTGGTTAGGTCAATGTTGAGTTATTCAACACTCCCTGTTTCTTTTTGGGGATATGCTCTACAAACTGCAATGTACATTCTAAACGATGTACCGTCGAAGTCGGTTCCTCAAACACCGCATGAGTTGTGGACTGGGCGAAAGCCTAGTTTACAACACTTAAGGATATTTGGTTGTCCTACGCATGTGTTAAAAGGAAAGACAGAAAAGATGGAGTCCTATATAGAAACATGGATATTTGTAGGGTATCCAAAAGGAACTAAAGGGTATTATTTCTATAGTCCTTCAGATCTTAAAGTATTTGTTTCGACAAATGCTAAATTTCTGGAAAAGGACTATATGAATGAGTTTATACCTAAAAGTAGAATTGTCCTGAATGAGATGTCAGGAGATACAATTCCACAAGAGGTTTCACAACCTAGCTCAATTGTAAGTTTCGAACCATCACAAGATCAACAACCTACCATTCCTCGTTGTAGTGGGAGGGTTGTAAGACAACCCGAGAGATACATCGGTCTGGGAGAATCAGTGGAGAATCTCCCAAACGACGATGATCCCTACACATATAAGGAAGCAATGGAGGATGTTGATAGTCGCCATTGGCAAAAGGCAATGCAATCTGAGATTGAGTCCATGTTCAATAACAAAGTCTGGTCCCTTGTAGACTTGCCTAAAGGGATAAAACCCACTGGATGCAAGTGGGTATACAAGAGGAAAAAAGGTATGGATGGAAATGTGGAAACCTTTAAAGCTAGATTAGTAGCTAAAGGTTATACACAAAAAGAAGGTATCGATTATGAGGAAACATTCTCTCCTGTGGCCATGCTTAAATCCATTAGGATAATTTTATCCATTACGGCTTCTTTAGATTTAGAGATTTGGCAAATGGACGTCAAGACAGCTTTCCTTAATGGAAGTCTTGACGAAAGCATCTATGTGATGCAATCAGAAGGATTCATTGAAAAAGGCCAAGTGGAAAAGGTATGCAAGTTGCAAAAATCCATATATGGATTAAAGTAAGCATCCAGATCCTGGAACATAAGGTTCGATCAAGCTGTGAAAGGTTTTGGATTTGTTCAGAACCTTAACGAACCTTGTGTATACAAAAGGATCAAAGGCGACAAGTTGGTTTTCCTAATTCTTTATGTTGATGATATACTACTCATCGGAAACGATGTAGGTGTATTGACATCAGTAAAAGAATGGTTAGCAAAACAATTTGATATGAAGGACTTAGGAGAAGCAAGTTATATTCTTGGTATCCAAGTAATAAGGGATAGAAAGAATAGAACGATTGCACTATCCCAAGCTTCATACATAGATAAAATCTTGTCTAGGTTTTCCATGTAGGATTCCAAGAAAGGTATGTTACCTTTCAGACATGGAATCAAACTTTCTAAGGAACAAGTTCCTAAGAATGAGCATGAAGAGCAATTCATGAGTAGGGTTCCATATGCCTCGGCAGTTGGAACTCTCATGTATGGAATGCTCTGCACTAGACCAGATATTTGTTTTGCTGTTGGCATAGTTATCAGGTTTCAATCGAAACCTGGTCCTGATCACTGGACGGCAGTCAAGCATATTTTCAAGTATCTCAAGAGAACGAGAGACAATATGCTTGTATACTCTATCGGGGATTTGATTCCCGTAGGGTATACAGATTCTGATTTCCAGTCGGATTCTAACTCTAGAAAGTCTACATCAGGATATGTGTTTACTCTTGGAGGAGGAGCAGTCATATGAAGGAGTATCAAGCAATCATGCATTGCTGACTCCACCATGGAAGCTGAGTATGTTGCTGCATGCGAAGTTGCCAAAGAGGCTGTTTGGCTCTACCAATTCTTGATTGACTTAGAAGTGGTTCCTAGTGCGAATAGCAGATCACTATTTACTGTGACAACAGTGGAGCAGTGGCTAATTCGAAAGAACCAAGAAGTCATAAGAGAGGAAAACACATTGAAATGAAGTATCATCTTCTTAGGGAGATTGTTCATAGGGGTGACGTGACAATTACCAAAATCGCGTAAGTAGAAAATCTAGCGGATCCCTTCACAAAGGCTCTACCACATAAGAGTTTTGATGGGCAACTAGAGAACATGAGAATGAGAGATATGACACATTTGCTATAGCGCAAGTGGGAGATTGTTAGAGTTATGCTCTATAGCAAGAGTTTAATATTGTACTTGACAATCTTTTCATATTAATAAAGTGATTTCTGTTTGTTAACAAAATCTTATATAGCATTTATTATTATAATTGTCAAAGTAAATAATCATAAGGTCAAAGGACTATGAGAAAATAAGAATTGTTCGTATATCTGGATATGTATGAGGTAGACACAATTCTTTAGTTAGTCTTGAATAATGTTCACAACTTAAGTTAAAGGTTGGGCACCTTTATCTTGTTAAAGTTGTAGAATTCTTTTACTAGCATTTGAGTGGGATCAAATGTGTTGTGATGAGTCTAAATTCATCGAAGGGTCTTCGAGTAAAAGAATCTAGTGCACTGGGTGCATTGAACTGGATCACAATGAAATACTTTTTCTAGAACCGTCAATAGATAAAAGTCTTTTCATTGTCAGGACAATCGGAAAGTCTATCTTAATCCTGAGATAAATGATGGACTTATGGTTGCAAGTGTTATCATTTGAGCTATCAATGAGTACGATTATATAGCGTAGTCTATCCTCGATAGTTTGTTGGTATTCATTTGTTAATCGATAGAGGACTTCATTTATAGATATGGACATCGTGGCTCCATTTATTAAATGTGAGTAGAATATCATCATATGGATGCTTTGTGGTTTTGGATATTAAATCTTAACGTTGAGTTTTCAATAGTGTCTATTGAAAGAGGACTTCTGGACAAGTCATAATATATATCCAAGTTCAAAGTGTGGTCATATGAGTAAATATGGTAACTTGGAGATCTATAGGCGGTCTATGAGCTCTTGGCGATTACTGATATTCTTCATGAGGATTCACAATCTCCCATATGATTGTCTAGGGTATGAATGAGTATCGTTAACTTATTCCATCTTTATTTAAGAGTGCAATTTTAGTTCTTTAGTGGAATGAACTAAAATTAATAGATTGAACCTAAGTGAATCATTTGTTGATTGTGATTGAGTTATGTCTATTGGAGCTTAAATTTAGATAGGCCTGCCAAGATCCTCAATCCGCACGGACTTGCATGAATCACTTGATATATTCTACCGGACTATTTGTGGGTCCATTTAGAATTGTATTTAATATATTAAGAATATAATTTGCACATTATTTATTTAATGGGCTGTTTAATTATATTAATATATTAATGAAAGGCATGTGGGCTTGTTTCTTTTAGTAAAAATGTGTCTAGTTCACATGTGGGCTTTTTATTAAAGTCCAAATTGATTAAATAAAATAAGAAAACAATATGTAGGCTCAAGTTCTAGTCATGGGCAGCAATGACTAATTTTTAGCCCATAATATTGTTTTATTTTATTATTTAATTAAATGGAAATTAATTAATATGTTAATTAATTATTTAATTAAAAATCAAATCTTTTTCTGATTAGGAAATATGTTTCCTAGTAGTATACTACTATTAGTATTATACTAAATATAAAAGACTTTATTTGTTTAGTCAAATTAGGAAGTCTTTTATATAGTCACAAACACACTAAAGAGTTGGATTAGGGTTTGAATATTATATACATGACAAGTTGAATTCAGATTGCTATAAAAAATATATAATAAATATGGCAACTTAATTATTGCCGAGATATATAATATAATATATATAAAAGCAGAATTCAAGTAAAAGAATATATATTTTATGATGGTAGTGTGCAATATATATATATACAAATATTTTATATAAAATGCATGTAGTGTTTTAAACAAATGCAAACACTTATAAGCAACATGCAGTATTTTGATTAAAAGCAATTTGAGTTGCGTGCAAGTTTGATATACATATATTATAGGCGTGCATTTATATATACTTAATTTTATATATGGTCGGCGACAATATATATATATATATTTGATATATTTGGTCAAACCCTAGTTTTTGCAATTGAGAGTTTTTTCTTTTGCTAGAGAAAAATAAAATCCAACTCTTAGACTGGTGTGAAATTCGGCCAAGAGAGATTGTGAGAAGAATGGTTCTTATTTCGATAGTGCACTAGTGATCTTTACATCAAGAGGTCTTGTGCATAATTTTGAATAAGGTTCATGCGAGTTTCAATCTAACGATTGTAAATTCAAAAGTGACCGGGACATTCTTAACAATCTATTGGAATTTTTGTGACTAACAGAAATCAGAAAAGTTTTGTTGTCCATTCTCAGGTATACAATTCAAAGAGAAGGGAGACCATCCTCCTAGGTGATTCACGTTCGTGGTCGGATTGGAAGATCTTGCGGATTACCATCGACGCATAGTCAATCGGATCACGCGACAAAGGTATGGTATCTTTTGATGTATATGTTTATTAATTAAAGGGTTAAGGTTCAATATGGGAAATTTTTAAAAATATACTAAACTCTTTTAGTCTTGCTTCCGCTGCGTGCACGTATTTTTTTTTTTTCCCTACACTAATCACATCAAAAATATATCATCTTTTCTACATTGCAAGACATATCATCAATAAACAATTTGAGGTCTTTATTAAGCAATGCATCACACACATCATCAATAACATTTTCAACTTTTTTGTTTTTCTCCTTTATCCTTGCAAGAATGCATTTCTGTTTATCATGCAAATGTAACTCTCTTGAAGGCTTTTACTCTGTTTCAAATGAGTAGCCTTTTCCTACATTGGGCGGCTGCACGTCATATTACTAGTAGCCCTTTTTCAAGAGAGAGCTTTTTGGAATGCATATCAACGAATCATGAACATGGAGAATAATTTGAGGTAAATCATATGTACTAGCAAGTAGAACATTCCTAAAAAAGATAAGCCTACTCAAAAAGTAACATAAATCATGCAATACAAGTAAAGCAACCGTGTAAGGTGTTATTAAAAACATTATTAAAACATTATTCAATGTTATTCACCAAGCACTCTCAAGCAATCATAAAAGAGCATAACATAAGTCAACTTTTTGCATATGTAAGAATCATGCAAGCTTGCTCTCTTCGTTTGAGCTCCCTATATGGGGTCAAAACCGTACCGTATCATGGCAAGGGACAAATCCCTTTAGACATACTAAGTCCATTAGACTTGGTAGTATCCAAGGTGATCGAACCAAAATTGGTATGATTTTGGCCCTCATATCCTTCTCCTTTTGTTCGATTCTTGGGCATTATTCTGTGATTTAATGGTGTAAATTAAGTGTTTTCAGAAATTTATAGAATTCAAGGGCATTGGTGTAATTTTGGTGAAAAAGGGGCAAAAGTGTAATTATTGGAGGAAGAATTGAAGTTATTGTAATATTGGAAGAGATCAGGGGCTTAACTGAAATTAGCCACGCAAAGCAGCCATGCAGCGCCACGTTACTGTGCAAAACGGTGCGTTTTGGAGTATGTGAGTCGCTGAATGCACCCCAGGCCACGTCCAAATGAGCCCCTAAAGAGGACTTTAATGAAACGCTGCGTTTGGAGAAGCAGACCTGATGCACAGGCCCACTTGCTGCAGCCCAAGCGTGCCCCATCAGCCCAAGACCCAAAACGGCGGCGTTTTGGTTTAATGAAGACAATCAGATGTTTGGGCCTGATGTATGGCCCAAACGCAAGCCCAATTACACCCTAACTCACTTCTAATTGCACCCTCCTTTAGGCAAAATGACAGCAGCCCAATACACCCCTTTTACCTGCTGAATACACCTCTTTTACTATTCATTTTCTTCTCCAATCAGCTCACGCCATGGCAGCCTCCACCTCCAAACCCTCACCGGCCGGAATTCACCCCTCCTGGACCTACAGACGGCCGATTCCGTCCCAATCGGACGACCAAGTGACGGACTAGCTGGTCGCAATCTTCACGGCGTCCCAATCGACTGGATTCCGACAGCCCCTCTCATGCCCAAAAATACCCTTGGTCGCCCCTAGTCCCAAAACACGACCAAACCGCGTAAATCGAGGTCGCGGTTTGTATTCCGAGGTCGCCATGGCGACAGGGAGTTGTTTTGATACCTGATTGCTTCCGCCATTTGCATTCCAAGCTCGCCATGAATGCCAAATTGCGGCCTCCCTTGTTGTACATTTCTGATTGGTGGGGAAAATTACACAATGACCCCCTCTGTTGGACTAAATGTAATTTACCATGGTCAGGGGGTGTTTTGGTAATTTGCCACCCGAGACCTAATTTGAAAATCCTATAAATTCATCACATTTTTCCTCTTTTAGACAACTCTTGACCACTAAGAAACCTCCTTTCTCCACCATTCCTTTTCTCTCCATTTTCTCTCCTACATAAACTTAACATCTAGATTACCTCCCCTAATCATTCCTTTTCTTCCCATCTTCTCCACAAATCTCCTTAGTCACTTCCTATTTGACTACACCTATCTAAACACATCCTCATCATCCACTCTTTACACAAGGAGCATCAAAGGCAAGGAAAGGATTAAGCTTAGAAAAGGTGGCCCATGGGTGATTTCCTAATCTTTTACTTGCCTTCCCTTTGATTGTAATATGTGTAATTAAATCCCCTTTCTAGGGTTTTGATGTGAGAATATTTGGATTGGGATTTGCTTAAGCTTTAATATATTTTTAATCTCTATTTGTGTTCTATTCATTTTATAATTAGATTCTATGCATTATGTAATTGACATGTATACCCACTAGTTGATTATAATCTTGCTTAGGATAATTTGTTATATAATCTTGATTGGATTGACAACCTTGATGGATTGAGAACATAGTGAGTAGGATAGATTGTCGGAGGGTATATCAACCACGATAATCTAAGCCATTAATTGTAACAAATCGATCCCGCCGTGACCCCCTTTCCTTAATCGGTTAGGCATTGCGGTGGGAAGTTGTTTAAGGTTTATAATAATGGCCTAAACACATTTTAGAAATCAATTGGTTAACATTTATGAGATCCGTTCACTAAAGTAGCTTGATAAGCATTTCCTGTAATTCATTTGTAATCCCATTAATTCCCTAGCTATTCTCTTAATTGTTAATTCCATTTATCTTATCTAGATTTGTTAAGTATTCTTTTATTAGTTATTAGGTTTATTTTTCATGTATGTTTGATGGCTTGACAACCCATTCACTCATCCATATTTTAATGATTTATTTTATTGCATATAGATAAGTTAATTTATTCAATTAATCACTCTAATTCCCTGTGGAACGAATCCCACTTGCCACTTTACTAATTTTCTATCTAAGTGGTGAAAAATCGGTTTTCTAAATGAACACATCTAAATATCATTTTGTTGAGTACACAAACGACGCTCATCAAAATTGGCGCCGCTGCCAGGGAATTAAAGCGGTTGTTGAATCAATTAACTTTTCTTTGTTTAGTTTTTATTAATTTTTAGGCTTTTAGTTGTTTTTAGTCTTTTAGTTTCTTTTTACTTCTTTGGTAGTTTTTGTTTCTTTTGTTGCACGATTCTATGGATTTCTTCATGCAAAATCAAGGGTCTAGCTACGAGACTCATGGGAATGGCTTCAATGCGGATTGGTGGATAAACCAAGATTCCTTCTCATCATGCCAATCAAATGCCATAGATGATGAGAGGAAAAATTTCATGGAGGATCACTTTCGGGAGATTGAGAGCATCCAAGCTTCTCAACAAAAAACCATGGAGTTATTCCAATCCGCACAACGAGCACATGAGGAGAGGATGTCCAACCATGTGATCCCTAGTTGTCCAGATCAATCAATAGAATCGGTATATCCCAAGCAAGGGAGGACAAGGAGCCGTGTGCATGCTCTTGTGCAAGTATTTGAGAATGGTGTGGAAATCGAGGACGAACCGCCTAGGAACCAAGAGCACGAAATTAGAGGAAAAATTGTCTTTGCTTCAAGAGAGATTGGTGGAAACCTCCCAAGGGAAGGAAGAATTGGAAAGAAAATTACAACTCACGATGAAGGAGTTAGAAGATAAAGAGGCCTTGGGGAAGGTGAAGATTGAAGAGCTTGGAGTGAAAAATGAAAAGCTCACTCTTGAAGTAAACATGCTCAAAGAAGAAAATGCTACCTTACGGAGGAAGGTAGGAGAAGTCTCCAACAAGAACAAGGAGTTGGAAATACAAGTTGGGAGACTTGAAATTGAGAGGAATTCCACATCAAGGGAATTCAAGGACCTTGCAAGGCTATTTGAAGAATTCGAAGAAGAGTGTGCAAGGAAGACAAGGAAGTTGCTTATGGAAGCGGAGCGGAAGGCAAAAGCTTTGGAAGAAACGAAAGAGGCACTTGGTAGGTGTTAGGATTATGCTCAATAGCAAGAGTGTAATAATGTAATTAACAATCTTATTCATATTAATAAAGTGATTTCTGGTTTAAACAAATATTATAGCATTTATAGTTGAATATTATAATTGTTAAAGTAAATAATCATAAGGTCTAAAGACTATGAGAAAAGAAGAATTGTTCATACATCTGTATATGTATGTGGTAGACACAATTCTTTAGTTAGTCTTGAATATCGTTCACAACTTAAGTTAAAGGTTGGGCACCTTTATCTTGTTAAAGTTGTAGAATTCTTTTGCTAGCATTTGAGTGGGATCAAATGAGATATGATGAGTCTAAAATCATCGGAGTGTCTTCGAGCAAAAGGATCTAGTGCACTGGGTGCATTGAACTGGATCACAATGAAATACTTTATCTGTAACCGTCAGTAGATAAAAGTAATTTCATTATCAGGACAATCAGAGAGTCTATCTTAATCCTGAGATAAATGATGGACTTATGGTTGCAAGTGATATCATTTGAGTTATCAATGAGTACGATTATATCGCATAGTCTATCCTCGATAATTTGGTGGTATTCATTTGTTAATCGATAGAGGACTTCATTTATAGATATGGACATCGTGGCTCCATTTATCAAATGAGAGTATAATATCATCGTATGGATGTTTTGAGGTAATTGGATATTAAATCTCAACGTTGAGTTTTCGATAGTGTCTATTGAAAACATGGCTTCTGGACAAGTCAAAATATCCAAGTTCAAAACGTGGTCATATGAGTAAATATGGTAACTTGGAGAGTTATAGGCGGTCTATGAACTCCTGGCGATTACTGATATTATTCACGAGGATACACTATCTCCAATATGATTGTCTAGGGTAAGAATGAGGAAGCATCTTCCTTTTCTGTCTTTATTTAAGAGTTCAATTTTAGCTCTTTAGTGGAATGAGCTAAAATTAATGGATCGGACCTAAGTGAATCATTTGTTGATTGTGATTAGGTTATGTCTATTGTAGCTTAAATTTAGATAGCCCGCCAAGATCCCCAATCCACACGGACTTGCATGGATCACTTGATATATTCTACCGGACCAATTTAGGGTCCATCTAGAATTGCAATTTAATATATTAAGAATATAATTTGCACATTATTTATGTAATGGGCTGCACAATTATATTTATATATTAATGGATGACATGTGGGCTTGTTTCTTTTAGTAAGATTGGGTCTAGTTCACATGTGAGCTTTTTATTTAAAGTCCTATGGATTAAATGAAATAGGAAAAATAATATTTGGCCCAATACACATATGGGGCGGCAAGGTTATATATTAACCTAAAATATTATTTTGTTTTCATTATTTAATTAAATAAGAATTAATTAATTCATTAATTAAATATTTAATTAAGATACAAATCTTTTCTCATTAGGAAATATGTTTCCTAAAGGTATACTATTGGTAGTAGTATAATTAAATAGAAAGACTTGTTTGACAAGGAAATAAATAATTAGTTTTTTTTGTTCAAACAGGAAGTCTTTTTATTTTAGTCAAATATGAGAATAAAAAGATTTATGAGTTTGATTAGGTTTTGGAAATCTTTTCTAAATAGGAATTAGGGTGCAATTCAAACTAATTAATTTTTTTTGGAAATTGCGGCGACCCTAATTAATCTAGGAAGAGAATTCGGCCAACCCTAAAAAGAAAGAAGAAAAATTTCGGCCACCTATATATGTATACATATAATTTTCGGCCAGCCCTAGTGCTAAGGTGCAGAATTTTTTCTTCTTCTTCTTCTTAACTCATAGATAGAGAATTTATTCAACTAAGACAAAAGAAAAAGGAACATAGATTATTCTTTGATGGTGTACTATTTGCTTAACCATTGATAAGCTTGTGTATACAACATCGATCAAGGTTCACGCGAGTTTCGATCATTAGATTGAGAACTCAAAAGTGACCGGAATAATCTTAGGTTTCTTTTGATTGTTTTTGTGACTAACGAACAAGAGAGAAAAGTTTGTTTAATCCAATCACAGGTTTGCAATTCAAAGAGAAGGGAGACCACGCTCCTAGGTGATTGATCAAGCCAAAATTGGTATGATTTTGGCCCTCATTTCCGTTTCTTTTTGCTTGATTCTCGGGCATTTCCCCGTGTTTAATGTTGTTAAATTGAGTGTTTCAGGTTTTATTAGGTTTCAGAAGCAATTGAGATGAAGGTGGAGGACTTGTGCAAAAATGTCTCACAAATGAGAAGAAACAGGGCATTTTCACCACTTGGGCAAAGGAGGTCGCCACTTGAGCGCCATGGCGACAGAAGAGTTCCCAAAGGCATCAAAAGGTCGCCACTTGGGCGCCACTTGAGCGCCATGGCGACAGAAGGTCACAAAAACAATCAGGTGGGGTCGCCACTTGGGGTCGCTCTGGCGACCTCCCTTGCAAGTGGCGACCTAGTGCACTCAAGGCATGGTCGCCACTTATGGTCGCCAGAGCGACCTTAATGTACAAAGGGCGACCTCTTCACATTTCCAAGGTCGCCACTTATGGTCGCCAGAGCGACCTAGAGGATACAAGTGGCGACCTCTACACATTTTGGTCATGTTCGCCACTTGACAAAGAGCGAGAAAGATGGTTTTCAGAGCGACCTTTTCATCTAACCGTTTTACGCTCCATGGTCGCCATAGCGACCAAATAGCGACCAAGGCTCCACATCAGCGAATCAAGTCGTTACCAGTACATGTCCATGAGTGAGTATATATATGGAGCGTCTCTTCATTTTCAAAGGATCGAAAAATCAGAGAGAAAATTCAGAGAACTCAACCTCAGATCTAGATCATCATCCATGGCACATTTTTCATCATCCTCCATTTCTCTCCTTGAACTCATCTAATCCATCCAACCCTCAACACAAAACCTTGATTACTTCACTACATCATTCCTCATCCCACCATTTCTCCTCCAAAATCCTTAGTAACTTTCCACCAAAACACCCAAATTCCAAGACATTTCCTCAACCTCCATTCCTTGCATCTAGGAGCATAGAGGAGAAGAAGGATTAAGCTTAAAGAAGGTGACCCAAGGGTTATTTCCTTATCATTCACTTCTTTTCATTTATTGCAATTATGTGTAACTAAACCCCTAATCTAGGGGATAGATTTGAGGAACAATTGGTTGTGGGTTTAGTCTAGCTTGTAATGAATCTCTTATGTGTTCTATTCATTCAATTTAATTAGATTTCATTCATTATAATTGACTTGTATATCACTTGTTGATTGCTATCTTGAGTGGAATAATTTGTTATATATTCACATGTGGATTGACAATCTTTGTGTGATTAAGAACCCATTGGATAGGATAGATTAGTGGTGGGTATATCAACCCCACTAATCTAAGCCTCTAAGTGGTTAACATAATGAGATTGGTACATTAATGATGCTAGTAGCTTACCCACATCCAAGTGTTAATCAATCTATTCCCTAGTTCTCTCATTAATTGATTTTATCACTATTCTTATCAAGGTGTTGAGTATTCTATTTTTCATAACATTTTTGTGTATTTTCATTTGAGTAGTTTAGCATTGGTGGCTTTAGAAACCACACATTTATCAAACTCTATGATTTGTTTTATTGTTCTAAGATTAGTCAATTTATCTAATTAACACTCCATTCCCTGTGGAACGAACTTGCTCACTATTTTGCTATCAAATCACATTTTAATAGGATTAAGTGGCTTAAAAAGAGTTTTCAAGAATCAACCAAAAACTATTATTTTTACTATTTTGTTTAGTACACAAACGACCTCATCAGTGATCCACGTTCGTGCTAGGATTGAAGATCTTGCGGATTACCATCGACGCAAGTCAATCGGATCACGCGACAAGAGGTATTAAACTTTTATTACTTCTTTATATATCTTTAATTAATCAAAAGGGTTTAAGGTTCATAAAATTGGAAAAATTTTAAAAGCTACTCAAAACTATTTTTAGTCTCGCTTCCGCTGCGTGTACTACGGTATTTTTCCCTACAATTGGTATCAGAGCCAGGTTGAACCCTTTTAATTAATTAACGTATATATACGTGGATCGATTTCTTTTTATTGTGATTAAACATGTTTAGAAAGAGATGGCACTCTAGGTATTCGCATATATTATTACATGTGATGTATGGATTAATATATGTTTTTATGTGGATTGTTATTGCTCGATTTTGGCTCTAGATTTTCAATGTATTTTTGGTTTCGGAATTGTAACAAGAAGGGTGGTCTATCATCGCCATAATTCCTTCTTGGTAGTTGCTATTTTTTTTTATGTATTAAATAGCTGCAGTTTTTTTTTTTTTGTATTAAAAAAATTTAAGTGCAGTATTTTTTTCTGCAGTATTTTTACAGCTGTGATTAAAAAAAATATATATATATATTTTCTGCAGTTATTTTTTTGTTTAAATTAAATTGTAACACGTTCTACATCTAAGAATTGAAGACGTGAAGCAACCGGAACCGAGAACGAGCACCGTGCGCACCCTAGGAGTGGATTGGGCTGCGCATGGCAAGCCCAAAGCTTGGTGGGCTGCGCATGGCAGCCATGCAAAGCCTTATGGGCTGCGCATGGCAGCCCCTTTGTGGGGTGGTGGGCCGTGCAATCACAAGGGTGGAGGCCGAAGGATGAGCGTATGGTTGATGGGCCACTTGAAGATCTTATATTCCAAATTCATTGTAATTTACTTGTTTTTCTAGGATGGGCCAAAATTGTTGCTATTTATTTTATGCTTAAATATTACAATATTTGTTATTGTATGATAACATGTCATATAGAATAGGAGTGCCACTCATATATCTCTTTTGGTATGAACATGCATTGAATGATTTAGGTATCTAAATTGGCATCTAGATAACTTGGTAAATCATTCTATGGAATTTAATCACATGCCTTAAATAATTGAGTGGGAGAAGGTGTTTTTGTAACACCTATGGCTTCCAAGATTAGTTGAGCTTAATTATTTTATGGTAATTCCCCAAAGGGACATCCATGAATGGAATTAAGCAATATACTTCCTTACAAGGATAGACTAGACAATGGACTCAACGAGATCTACTCCCAAAGGAGGGATTTTCGTGAGAGAAAATTGAGGGTCGATATCTTGGTAACACACTCAATGTAATTTTATTGATATCCTCCAAAGAGTTCTTGTCAGTAAAATTGCAAGGCTAAAATTGAAAACGCTGGTTGTTATGTTAACAATTAGGTGGGACCTAGTCTAACTAGTAAATGGTGCGAACTCCCAAAGGAGGCGTAACATTTATGGGTGTTGGATCACCGTTGAATTTTTTGATTGAGTTATTCATTTAATTCAAGATAAATATTTAAAAGTGATTTATAATGATTATTTACTTATATATGTTTTGTTTTCATTCAGAAATCATGACCCCATCACTTATGAACATCTTGAAAGATAACACCTTAACTGGAGATAACTATGTATCATGGAAAAGGAAAATTGGGTTGTTGCTGCAAAGTGAAAAACATAAGTTTGTTCTAACCACTCCTAAACCACCTGCTCCTAATATTGAATCAAGCATAGTGCAAAGAGATGAGTATGAGCAGTGGAAGACTTCAGATGATATGGCCAAATGTTATATTATGGCCACTATCTCCGACGTGTTGCAACAGCAGCATGAAGGAATGGAGTCTGCTGCTGATATAATGATGTCTCTAGAGGAGATGTTTGCTATGAAGTCCAGGACGACTAAGAGAGAGGCAGTGACTGCTTTTATGAATCTTAGGATGAAACCTGGACAGGCTGTGAAGGATCACATGATGAAAGTCATAGCACATCTCAACATTGCTGAACTGCATGGCGCTGAGATAGATGGTGAGACAAAGATTGATATGGTTGTCAATTCATTGTCAGATTCCTTTGATCAGTTCAAATTGGACTACACTTTGAACAAAAAGGAATACACCTTACAGAGCCTGATGCAAGATGTTCAAAGTGCTGAAAAGATCCTTGTGAAAGGCAAAGGTCAAGAGATTCATGTGGTTGGTAAAGTTGCTACTGTTAAGGCCCGTCAAAAGGTCAAGAAACAACAGAAGAAAAAGCAACTTGGGCCTACCAAGAAGGAGACCAAGAAAGTAACCAAGATCAAAGGGAAATGCTTCCTTTGTGGTGAAAAGGGACATTGGAAGAGAAATTGCCCAAAGTCCCAGAACAAGAAGGAAGAATGTAATTTGAATTATCTTGAAACATGTTTTTTGGCTGATTCTACAGATTCTTGGATCATAGACTCAGGAGCCACTAATCATGTTTGTTATTCCTTGCAGGGGTTCCAAGAAAGGAGAAGGCTGAATAAGAATGAGATCAATTTGCGCTTGGGCAACGGAACGTTAGTGTCTGCAAGTGCAGTGGGAGATATTAGAGTTTGTTTGGATTCCAGAAGGCATTTAGATTTAATAGACGTTTATTATGTACCTCAATTCAAGAGGAATTTAATTTCAGTTTCTTGTTTGAATAAATTTGGATATTCGGTTACTTTTAATAAAGTTTTTATTATTAGTAAGAATGACAAAGTTATTTGCAAAGGTACATTGGAAAACGGTCTATACTTCTTGCATAGAAATATCTCTCACTCGTTAGACACAGAAATAACGGAACCTGATCATAAAAGAGTTAAATTATCAAAAGATGAAACCTACCTTTTGTAGGGAAAAATAACGTACCTGCAGCGGAAGCGAGACTAGAAAATAGTTTTGAGTAGCTTTTAAAATTTTTCCAATTTTATGAACCTTAAACCCTTTTGATTAATTAAAGATATATAAAGAAGTAATAAAAGTTTAATACCTCTTGTCGCGTGATCCGATTGACTTGCGTCGATGGTAATCCGCAAGATCTTCAATCCTAGCACGAACGTGGATCACCTAGGAGCGTGGTCTCCCTTCTCTTTGAATTGCAAACCTGTGATTGGATTAAACAAACTTTTCTCTCTTGTTCGTTAGTCACAAAAACAATCAAAAGAAACCTAAGATTATTCCGGTCACTTTTGAGTTCTCAATCTAATGATCGAAACTCGCGTGAACCTTGATCGATGTTGTATACACAAGCTTATCAATGATTAAGCAAATAGTACACCATCAAAGAATAATCTATGTTCCTTTTTCTTTTGTCTTAGTTGAATAAATTCTCTATCTATGAGTTAAGAAGAAGAAAAAAAAAAAAAAAAATTCTGCACCTTAAGCATTAGGGCTGGCCGAAAATTATATGTATACATATATAGGTGGCCGAAATTTTTCTTCTTTCTTTTTAGGGTTGGCTGAATTCTCTCCCTAAATTAATTAGGGTTGCCGCAATTTCCAAACAAAATTAATTAGTTTGAATTGCACCCTAATTCCTATTTAGAAAAGATTTCCAAAACCTAATCAAACTCATAAATCTTTTTATTCTCATATTTGACTAAAATAAAAAGACTTCATGTTTGAATAAATAAAACTAATTATTTATTTCCTTGTCAAACAAGTCTTTCTATTTAATTATACTACTACCAATAGTATACCTTTAGGAAACATATTTCCTAATGAGAAAAGATTTGTATCTTAATTAAATAATTAATTAATTAATTAATTAATTCTTATTTAATTAAATAATGAAAACAAAATAATATTTTAGGTTAATATATAACCTTGCCGCCCCATATGTGTATTGGGCCAAATATTATTTTTCCTATTTCATTTAATCCATAGGACTTTACATAAAAAGCCCACATGTGAACTAGACCCAATCTTACTAAAAGAAACAAGCCCACATGTCATCCATTAATATATAAATATAATTGTGCAGCCCATTACATAAATAATGTGCAAATTATATTCTTAATATATTAAATTGCAATTCTAGATGGACCCTAAATTGGTCCGGTAGAATATATCAAGTGATCCATGCAAGTCCGTGTGGATTGGGGATCTTGGCGGGCTATCTAAATTTAAGCTACAATAGACATAACCTAATCACAATCAACAAATGATTCACCTAGGTCCGATCCATTAATTTTAGCTCATTCCACTAAAGAGCCAAAATTGAACTCTTAAATAAAGACAGAAAAGGAAGATGCTTCCTCATTCATACCTTAGACAATCATATTGGAGATAGTGTATCCTCGTGATTAATATCAGTAATCGCCAAGAGTTCATAGACCGCCTATAACTCTCCAAGTTACCATATTTACTCATATGACCACGTTTTGAACTTGAATATTTTGACTTGTCCAGAAGCCATGTTTTCAATAGACACTATTGAAAACTCAACGTTGAGATTTAATATCCAATTACCTCAAAACATCCATATGATGATATTATACTCTCATTTAATAAATGGAGCCACGATGTCCATACCTATAAATGAAGTCCTCTATCGATTAACAAATGAATATCACCAAACTATCGAGGATAGACTATGCGATATAATCGTACTCATTGATAGCTCAAATGATATCACCTGCAAACATAAGTCCATCATTTATCTCAGGATTAAGATAGACTCTCCGATTGTCCTGATAATGAAATTACTTTTATCTACTGACGGTTATAGATAAAGTATTTCATTGTGATCCTGTTCAATGCACCCAGTGCACTAGATTCTTTTGCTCGAAGACACTCCGATGATTTTAGACTCATCATATCTCATTTGATCCCACTCAAATGCTAGCAAAAGAATTCTACAACTTTAACAAGATAAAGGTGCCCAACCTTTAACTTAAGTTGTGAACGATATTCAAGACTAACTAAAGAATTGTGTCTACCACATACATATCCAGATGTATGAACAATTCTTCTTTTCTCATAGTCTTTAGACCTTATGATTATTTACTTTAACAATTATTAAACTATAAATGCTATAAGATTTGTTTAAAACAGAAATCACTTTATTAATATGAAAAAGATTGTTAATTACATTATTACACTCTTGCTATTGAGCATAATCCTAACACCTTTGGCATTTACGCTTAGGTCATATTAACCTTAATAGGATTAAAAGATTGGTAAGTGACGGACCTTTGAGTGACTTAAAGGTTGATGATCTACCAACTTGTGAATCTTGTTTGGAAGGTAAAATGACCAAAAGGACGTTCTCTGCCAAAGGTGCCAGAGCCTCTGAATGTTTAGGATTGATACACACTGATGTATGTGGACCTATGAGCATTCAAGCTAGAGGTGGATATGAGTACTTCATCACTTTCACAGATGATTACTCAAGATTTGGCTATGTGTATCTCATGCGACATAAGTCGGATGCTTTTGACATGTTCAAAGCATTTAAAGCTGAAGTGGAAAATCAGCTTGAGAAACACATAAAAATCTTGAGATCTGATCGTGGTGGAGAATATCTATCTGGTGAGTTTCAGCAATATCTTATTGATAATGGGATAGTTTCTCAGTTTTCTGCACCTGGTACACCTAAACAAAATGGGGTAGCAAAAAGGAGAAATAGAACTCTTTTGGATATGGTTAGGTCTATGTTGAGTTATTCAACACTTCCTATTTCTTTCTGGGGATATGCTCTACAAACTGCAATATACATTCTAAACCATGTACCATCTAAGTCTGTTCCTAAAACACCGCATGAGTTGTGGACTGGGCGCAAGCCTAGTTTACGACACTTAAGGATATTTGGATGTCCTGCGCACGTGTTAAAAGGAAAGACAGAAAAGATGGAGTCCCGTTCAGAAACATGTATATTTGTAGGGTATCCGAAAGAAACTAAAGGATATTATTTTTATAGTCCTTCAGATCTTAAAGTATTTGTTTCGACAAATGCTAAATTTCTGGAAAAGGACTATATGAATGATTTTGTGCCTAAAAGTAGAATTGTGCTGAATGAGATGTCAGGAGATGCAATTCCACGAGAGGTTATACAACCTAACCCAATTGTAAGTTCCGATCCAACACAAGGTCAACAACCTACCATTCCTCGTCGTAGTGGGAGGGTTAGAACACAACCCGAAAGATACATCGGTCTGGGAGAATCTGTAGAGAATCTCCCGGACGACGATGATCCCTATACGTACAAGGAAGCTATGGAGGATGTTGATAGTCGCCATTGGCAAAAGGCAATGCAATCCGAGATTGAATCTATGTTCAATAACAAAGTCTGGTCCCTTGTAGACTTGCCTAAAGGGATAAAACCCATTGGGTGCAAGTGGGTATACAAGAGGAAAAGAGGTACGGATGGAAAGGTGGAAACCTTTAAAGCTAGATTGGTAGCTAAAGGGTATACACAGAAAGAAGGTATCGATTACGAGGAAACCTTCTCTCCTGTGGCCATGCTTAAATCCATTAGGATACTCTTATCCATTGCAGCATCTTTAGATCTAGAGATTTGGCAAATGGACGTCAAGACAGCGTTCCTTAATGGAAGTCTTGACGAAAGCATCTACATGATGCAACCAGAGGGATTCATTGAAAAGGGCCAAATGGAAAAGGTATGCAAGTTGCAGAAATCCATATATGGATTAAAGCAAGCATCCAGATCCTGGAACATAAGGTTCGATCAAGCTGTCAAAGGTTTTGGATTTATTCAGAATCTTGATGAACCTTGTGTATACAAGAGGATTAAGGGCGACAAGTTGGTTTTCCTGATTATTTACGTTGATGATATACTACTCATCGGAAACGATGTAGGTGTATTGACATCAGTAAAAGAATGGTTAGCAAAACAATTTGATATGAAGGACTTAGGAGAAGCAAGTTTTATTCTAGGTATCCAAGTCATAAGGGATAGAAAGAATAGAACGATTGCATTATCCCAAGCTTCATACATAGACAAAATATTGTCTAGGTTTTCCATACAGGATTCCAAGAAAGGTATGTTACCTTTCAGACATGGAATCAAGCTTTCTAAGGAACAAGTTCCTAAGAATGAGCATGAAGAGCAGTTCATGAGTAGAGTTCCATATGCCTCGGCAGTTGGAAGTCTCATGTATGCAATGCTCTGCACTAGACCAGATATTTGTTTTGCTGTTGGCATAGTTAGCAGGTTTCAATCGAAGCCTGGTCCTGATCACTGGACGGCAGTCAAGCATATTTTCAAGTATCTCAAGAGAACGAGAGATAATATGCTTGTATACTCTGGAGGGGATTTGATTCCCGTTGGGTATACAGATTCTGATTTTCAATCAGATTCTGACTCCAGAAAATCCACATCAGGGGCTGTGTTTACTATTGGAGGAGGAGAAGTTATATGGAGGAGTATCAAGCAATCTTGTATTGCTGATTCCACCATGGAAGCTGAGTATGTTGCTGCATGCGAGGCTGCCAAAGAGGCTGTTTGGCTCCGTCAATTCTTGATTGACTTGGAAGTGGTTCCTAGTGCGAATAAGTAGATCACTATCTACTGTGACAACAGTGGAGCAGTGGCTAATTCGAAAGAACCAAGAAGTCACAAGAGAGGTAAACACATTGAAAGGAAATATCATCTTTTAAGGGAGATTGTTCAAAGAGGTGACGTGACAATTACCAAAATCGCGTCAGCGAAAAATCTAGCAGATCCCTTCACAAAGGCTCTACCTCAGAAGAGTTTCGATGGGCACCTAGAGAATATGGGCTTGAGAGATATGACACATTTGCTATAGCGCAAGCGGGAGATTGTTAGGATTATGCTCAATAGCAAGAGTGTAATAATGTAATTAACAATCTTATTCATATTAATAAAGTGATTTCTGGTTTAAACAAATATTATAGCATTTATAGTTGAATATTATAATTGTTAAAGTAAATAATCATAAGGTCTAAAGACTATGAGAAAAGAAGAATTGTTCATACATCTGGATATGTATGTGGTAGACACAATTCTTTAGTTAGTCTTGAATATCGTTCACAACTTAAGTTAAAGGTTGGGCACCTTTATCTTATTAAAGTTGTAGAATTCTTTTGCTAGCATTTGAGTGGGATCAAATGAGATATGATGAGTCTAAAATCATCGGAGTGTCTTCGAGCAAAAGGATCTAGTGCACTGGGTGCATTGAACTGGATCACAATGAAATACTTTATCTGTAACCGTCAGTAGATAAAAGTAATTTCATTATCAGGACAATCAGAGAGTCTATCTTAATCCTGAGATAAATGATGGACTTATGGTTGCAAGTGATATCATTTGAGTTATCAATGAGTACGATTATATCGCATAGTCTATCCTCGATAATTTGGTGGTATTCATTTGTTAATCGATAGAGGACTTCATTTATAGATATGGACATCGTGGCTCCATTTATCAAATGAGAGTATAATATCATCGTATGGATGTTTTGAGGTAATTGGATATTAAATCTCAACGTTGAGTTTTCGATAGTGTTTATTGAAAACATGGCTTCTGGACAAGTCAAAATATCCAAGTTCAAAACGTGGTCATATGAGTAAATATGGTAACTTGGAGAGTTATAGGCGGTCTATGAACTCTTGGCGATTACTGATATTATTCACGAGGATACACTATCTCCAATATGATTGTCTAGGGTAAGAATGAGGAAGCATCTTCCTTTTCTGTCTTTATTTAAGAGTTCAATTTTAGCTCTTTAGTGGAATGAGCTGAAATTAATGGATCGGACCTAAGTGAATCATTTGTTGATTGTGATTAGGTTATGTCTATTGTAGCTTAAATTTAAATAGCCCGCCAAGATCCCCAATCCACACGGACTTGCATGGATCACTTGATATATTCTACCGGACCAATTTAGGGTCCATCTAGAATTGCAATTTAATATATTAAGAATATAATTTGCACATTATTTATGTAATGGGCTGCACAATTATATTTATATATTAATGGATGACATGTGGGCTTGTTTCTTTTAGTAAGATTGGGTCTAGTTCACATGTGAGCTTTTTATTTAAAGTCCTATGGATTAAATGAAATAGGAAAAATAATATTTGGCCCAATACACATATGGGGCGGCAAGGTTATATATTAACCTAAAATATTATTTTGTTTTCATTATTTAATTAAATAAGAATTAATTAATTCATTAATTAAATATTTAATTAAGATACAAATCTTTTCTCATTAGGAAATATGTTTCCTAAAGGTATACTATTGGTAGTAGTATAATTAAATAGAAAGACTTGTTTGACAAGGAAATAAATAATTAGTTTTATTTATTCAAACAGGAAGTCTTTTTATTTTAGTCAAATATGAGAATAAAAAGATTTATGAGTTTGATTAGGTTTTGGAAATCTTTTCTAAATAGGAATTAGGGTGCAATTCAAACTAATTAATTTTGTTTGGAAATTGCGACAACCCTAATTAATCTAGGAAGAGAATTCGGCCAACCCTAAAAAGAAAGAAGAAAAATTTCGGCCACCTATATATGTATACATATAATTTTCGGCCAGCCCTAGTGCTAAGGTGCAGAATTTTTTCTTCTTCTTCTTCTTAACTCATAGATAGAGAATTTATTCAACTAAGACAAAAGAAAAAGGAACATAGATTATTCTTTGATGGTGTACTATTTGCTTAACCATTGATAAGCTTGTGTATACAACATCGATCAAGGTTCACGCGAGTTTCGATCATTAGATTGAGAACTCAAAAGTGACCGGAATAATCTTAGGTTTCTTTTGATTGTTTTTGTGACTAACAAACAAGAGAGAAAAGTTTGTTTAATCCAATCACAGGTTTGCAATTCAAAGAGAAGGGAGACCACGCTCCTAGGTGATCCACGTTCGTGCTAGGATTGAAGATCTTGCGGATTACCATCGACGCAAGTCAATCGGATCACGCGACAAGAGGTATTAAACTTTTATTACTTCTTTATATATCTTTAATTAATCAAAAGGGTTTAAGGTTCATAAAATTGGAAAAATTTTAAAAGCTACTCAAAACTATTTTTAGTCTCGCTTCCGCTGCGAGTACGTTATTTTTCCCTACAGTAGGAAGGATGAAGCCCTCAAAATAGCAAAAATGAAGGAGTGTGTCTACATTGTCTATGTAGACAAGGTGGAAAAAGAAGTCAAGGCGCTACAAATGAAGCAACATCAAAGGCCACATAGTCACCAACCAAGATGGAGTTTTCTTAACCATCCTCCTATTTGCTATTTTTGTTTTCAAAAAGGGCACTTCAAAGCTCATTGTTTTAAATTCCATAAGCATGAAAAATTAAGAAAATCTAGGAATAGGAAGAGTCCACCTAGAGTCAAGCAAATTTGGGTAAGAAAAGACTTGGTTGAACAAGTTAGACCAAAAAGAAAAGAAAAGGGGAAATCAACTCAACTTGTTTGGGTTGTGAAAAAGAACATATTTCCAAACTTGATAAAACCTCCTTTATTTGATGACACCCCTAGCACATGTACATAATTTTTAAAAATCTTTTTGTGCATTTTATTTTTTATGCTTTATTTGTTTAGTTTATTTCTTTTGAATAAATGGTGTTCCAAACTCTTGTTGGCAATTGCTTATATTGGTTATATTTTGCCGGAACTTTCTAATATGTTTTGTGAGTGTATAGATTTTTCTATTGCTTCTTGAGGAAGCAAATGTGTGTTGCTTGTGCGGCAAGGTAAGGTTCTTTATCTCTTGGAAAGAAACAAAGTCAACTTGCAAGTCTTGGAGGGACAAGCAAGCCAAGAGTGCTCATAAAAAGGGCGAGAACCTTATCCTAAGGAAGCAACATTGTGAGAGTTCGATGTGTGGGAGCACCATGCCACGTCTTGCCTAGACGTTAAATCGTGCGCTTGGTGGGAGGCAAACCATTAGGTACATTTCTTTTCTAGTTTAAATTTTGTTTTTGTCTTTATTTTATTTTTGCTTAGAATAAGGTTGTGAGTTGTTTGTGATAGTGGATCTAGGCTTTGAATGATCATATTTTAATCCACATGGATTGTGATGATGACTCTTGATGAACTTGCATTGATATATCTCTTGAGTTGATTACGAGCATATAGGATATTCTTGAGGCACTTGATTTAATTCTTTGGGATTATTTTTAAATGGACATTGAAATGTGTTTTTTAAACTCTTTGATTGAGGATGTGTTGCGCCGAACTTATCGGTATATGCCCCAAAGACATTGAGGACAATGTCTAATTTAGGTTTGGGGGTGTGTGCGCAACATCGTCTCTTGTTTGCAAATTGTGTGCAAATATTTTGAGCTAAAGTTTTTCAAAAATTTTCGAAAATCTTGTGAAAATGCCTTGCTGGAGCTTATTTTGCTTGTTGAGATTGTGCCTTTGTGTGTGCAAATAAGGAATTGTGTATCTTTGCTTTGCTTAGTTTAGATTAACTTCATGCCATTTAGGGTTGCATTGCTCAAAGCGCGCTAGTTCTTTTCTCTTGATGTTAGAGTGAATATTCAATTGTGCTTGAAGGTTAGGAATTAATAGTGGAGACTTCCCGTGAGGTTCACAAACACGGCCTTAAAAAAACGTATTTTGAGGGAAAGTTTTTACTCTTTAAACACTCATTCAAACACTTGCTATACATATTTAAAATGTCTCATTCGCACTTAAATGTTGTTTGCCATAGAACATATGGACTGCTTGTGGATGCCTTGATTGACTTTGTGGACAAACCTTTAGAAATGATTTTAGGCAATGCATGTGAAAAACCACCAAATTGGCCTAAATACTTCCTATCCCTCTAATGTGTGTGCTCCATAGCCCATTTGAAGCCAAACACAATTAAGCTTTTCATTCATGAATCACATCAACATGAAACCATATAGCCTAAACACTAGACTTACCTTGTACCAAATGGTTTGCTAAGGCTTAGGGGTTGAATGTAAGCTTTGAGGAGTATTAAAATGTAAGGCGTGTACTTATGCAAGTATGTATGTGCAAACACATGAAAAAGATGAAATGCAATGCTTGAAAAGAAAAAGAAAAGACAAGCAAAGAAAAGAAAAGAAAAGCATAGCAAAAGAAAGAAAAGAAAATGAAAATGATGAATGAGGCACAAAATGCCTAGATAAATTTTGTAGAATTAAATGAGCTACTCAATGAAAATTAAGAGTAGAAAAATGCACAAAGTAAATTGTAAGCCTAGACGCCTAAGTGTGGAATATGCAAGTTGTAATGAGTAAGTTGTGCTTAATTTAGAATGTATGCCTTAGTGTGACCTTTGGGTGTTTGAAATCCATTTTTCCTATTTATTGTCTCACCATTCACCTTTGGCCCCATTACAACCAAATGAAAAGACCTACTTGATCTTTAGGGATGTCCACTTGAGAAATTTTGGTTGATGCATGTTCTTTCCGTTCATGGTTTTCAATTCCATTCATGAGACAAAATTTTTAGAAATTGTGTTTTTAAATAATCATGTGCAATTATATTTGATATTTTGAGCATAAACTCATATTGCATATGGATTGTGAGTGAAGCCTAGGAATCCGTGCGAAAATGAGAGAATCCGGTGAGGATTAGATGTCGAGGCGAATTATATTCTTGTCCTAATGGCATTTTAGTTTTGAAGCTTAAGCATCTTGAATGTGGAATCGCGTTGCGTGCAATGTGTACTTAGAGTGGCATGTCTTTAATCTTTATTTAGCATATCTTACATGCATTATTTTCCTAATGAATGATCAAGCCAAAATTGGTATGATTTTGGCCCTCATTTCCGATTCTTTTAGCTTGATTCTCGGGCATTTCCCCGTGTTTAATATTGTTAAATTGAGTGTTTCAGGTTTTATTAGGTTTCAGAAGCAATTGAGATGAAAGTGAAGGACTTGTGCGAAAATGTCTCACAAATAGGAAGAAACAGGGCATTTTCGCCACTTGGACTTGAAAGGTCGCTACATGGGCGCCATGGCGACAGAGGATTCTCTAAAGACATCAGAAGGTCGCCATTTAGGCGCCACTTGGTCGCCATGGCGACAGAAAGTCACAAAATGAACCAGGTGGGGTCGCCATGGCGACCTTTATGTTGCAAGTGGCGACCTCTACTCAAATTGCTCATGGTCGCCACTTGCCAAATGGCGAGAAAGATGGTTTTCGTGGCGACCTTCTCATCTAACCGTTTTACGCACCAGGGTCGCCATAGCAACCAAATAGCGAACAAGGCGCCACCTCAGCAAATCAAGCGGTTATCAGTACATGTCCAAGAGTGCATATATATAGAACGTCCCTCCATCTTCAAAGGCATCACAAAAATCAGAGAAAAAACACAGAGAACAAAATCTAAGATCTAGCTCTATCATCCATGGCACACTATTCCTCATCCTCCATTTCTCTCCTTGAACTCATCTAATCCATCCAACCCTCAACACAAACCTTGATTACTTCACTACATCATTCCTCATCCCACCATTTCTCCACCAAAATCCTTAGTCACTTCCCACCAAAACACCCACATTCCAAGACATATCCTCTACTTCCATTCCTTGCATCTAGGAGCATAGAGGAGAAGAAGGATCAAGCTTAAAGAAGGTGACCCAAGGGTTATTTCCTTACTATTTACTTCTTTTCATTTATTGCAAATATGTGTAACTAAACCCCTAATCTAGGGGATAGATTTGAGGATCAATTGGTTGTGGGTTTAGCTTAGCTTGTAATGAATCTCTTATGTGTTCTATTCATTCAAATTAATTAGATTCCATTCATTATAATTGACTTGTATATCACTTGTTGATTGCTATCTTGAGTGGAGTAATTTGTTATATATTCATATGTGGATTGACAATCCTTGTGTGATTAAGAACCCATTGGATAGGATAGATTAGTGGTGGGTATATCAACTCCACTAATCTAAGCCTCTAAGTGGTTAACATAATGAGATTGGCACATTAAAGTAGCTAGTTAGCTTACCCACATTCAATTGTGAATCGATCTATTCCCTAGCTATCTCATTAATGTAGGGAAAAAAATATACCCGCAGCGGAAGCGAGACTAAAAAATAGTTTGAGTAGCTTTTAAAATTTTTTCCTTTTATGAACCTTAAACCCTTTTAATCAATTAAAGATATATAATATATATAACAAAAGATTAATACCTCTTGTCGCGTGATCCGATTGACTTACGTCGATGGTAATCCGCAAGATCTTCAATCCTAGCATGAACGTGGATCACCTAGGAGCGTGGTCCCTTTCTTTGAATTGCAAACCTGTGATCGGATATAACAAACTTTTCTTTTATTCGTTAGTCACAAAAAACAATCAAAAGAAACCTAAGATTATTCCGGTCACTTTTGAGTTCTCAATCTTAAGATCGAAACTCGCGTGAACCTTAATCGATATAGTATATACAAGCTTATTAATGAATAAGCAAACAATATACCATCAAAGAATAATCTATGTTTCTTTTTGTATTAGTAGAATAAAAGCTATCTTTCTATGAGTTGAGAAGAAGAAGAAAAAATAAAATTTATGCACACCAAATTCTTAGTGTGGCCGAAAATTATAAGTTTCCTTATATATGTGGCCAAAAATTTTCTCTTCCTTTTTGCACTAGGGTGGCCGAAATCTCTAGTCCAAAATTAACTAGGGTTGCCGCAATCCTCAACCAAAAAGGAGTTCGAATTGCACCCTAATTCCTATTTTGTTTAAGACTTCCAAACCCTAATCAAACTCATAAATCTTTTATTCCTTATTTGACTAAAATAAAAGACTTCTTATTTGATTAAATAAATAAAATTATTTATTTATTTCCTTGTCAAACAAGTCTTTTAATTTAAGTATACTACTACCAATAGTATACCAATAGGAATCATATTTCCTAATCAGAAAAGATTTGTCTCTTAATTAAACAATTAATTAATAAATTAATTAATTCTTATTTAATTAAATAATGAAAACAAAATAATATTAAGGTTATTTAACCTCCTTGCTGCCCCATATAATAATATTGGGCCATATATTATTTTCTTATTTCATTAAATCCATAGGACTTTAAATAAAAAGCCCACATGTGAACTAGACCCATTCTTACTAAAAGAAACAAGCCCACATGTCATCCATTAATATATAAATATAATTGAGCAGCCCATTACATAAATAATGTGCAAATTATATTCTTAATATATTAAATGCAATTCTAGATGGACCCTAAATTGGTCCGGTAGAATATATCAAGTGATCCATGCAAGTCTGTGTGGATTGGAGATCTTGGCGGGCTATCTAAATTTAAGCTTCAATAGACATAACCTAATCACAATCAACAAATGATTCACTTAGGTCCGATCCATTAATTTTAACTCATTCCACTAAAGAGCTGAAATTGAACTCTTAAATAAAGACAGAAAAGGAAGATGTTTCCTCATTCATACCCTAGACAATCATATTGGAGATAGTGTATCCTCATGATTAATATCAGTAATCGCCAAGAGTTCATAGACCACCTATAACTCTCCAAGTTACCATACTTACTCATATGACCACGTTTTGAACTTGGATATTTTGACTTGTCCAGAAGCCATGTTTTCAATAGACACTATTGAAAACTCAACGTTGAGATTTAATATCCAATTACCTCAAAACATCCATATGATGATATTATACTCTCATTTGATAAATGGAGCCACGATGTCCATATCTATAAATGAAGTCCTTTATCGATTAACAAATGAATATCACCAAACTATCGAGGATAGACTATGCGATATAATCGTACTCATTGATAGCTCAAATGATATCACCTGCAACCATAAGTCCATCATTTATCTCATGATTAAGATAGACTTTCCGATTGTCCTGATAATGAAATTACTTTTATCTACTGACGGTTATAGATAAAGTATTTCATTGTGATCCTGTTCAATGCACCCAGTGCACTAGATTCTTTTGCTCGAAGACACTCCGATGATTTTAGACTCATCATATCTCATTTGATCCCACTCAAATGCTAGCAAAAGAATTCTACAACTGTAACAAGATAAAGGTGCCCAACCTTTAACTTAAGTTGTGAACAATATTCAAGACTAACTAAAGAATTGTGTCTACCACATACATATTCAGATGTATGAACAATTCTTCTTTTCTCATAGTCTTTAGACCTTATGATTATTTACTTTGACAATTATTAAACTATAAATGCTATAAGATTTGTTTGAAACAGAAATCACTTTATTAATATGAAAAAGATTGTTAATTACATTATTACACTCTTGCTATTGAGCATAATCCTAACAATTAATTGATTTTATCACAATTCTTATCAAGGTGTTGAGTATTCTATTTTTCATAACATATTTTGGGTATTTTCATTTGCGTAGTTAGCATTGGTGGTTTTAGAAACCACACATCTATCAAACAATATGATTTACTTTATTGTTCAAAGATTAGTCAATTTATCTAATTAACACTCCATTCCCTGTGGAACGAAATTGCTCACTATTTTGCTATCAAATCATATTTTAAAAGGATTAAGTGGCTTAAAAAGAGTTTTCAAGAATCAACCATAATCTATATTATTACTATTTTGTTGAGTACACAAACGACCTCATCAATGAACACAACGTTGGTTTAATCTCTTCACTTTTGGTTTTCCTAGTAGAAATATTGGCTTTTGAGTCTTTTGCAAAGATTTGGTCCTTTAATGTGATTATTTGATTTTTAGATACATGTCCATTGTGTGCTTATGTTTGTTTTGCTCGAGGCCGAGCAAAAGATAGGTTTGGGGGTATTTGATCGAACCAAAATTGGTATGAATTTGGCCCTCATATCTTTCTCCTTTTGTTCGATTCTTGGGCATTATTCCGTGATTTAATGGTGTAAATTAAGTGTTTTCAGAAATTTATAGAATTCAAGGGCATTGGAGTAATTTTGGTGAAAAAGGGGCAAAAGTGTAATTATTGGAGGAAGAATTGAAGTTATTGTAATATTGGAAGAGATCAGGGGCTTAATTGAAATTAGCCAAGCAAAGCAGCCATCCAGCGCCACGTTACTGTGCAAAACGGCGCGTTTTGGAGTATATGGGTCGTTGAATGCACCTCAGGCCACGTCCAAACGAGCCCCTAAAGAGGACTTTAATGAAACGCTGTGTTTGGAGAAGCAGACCTGATGCACAGGCCCACTTGCTGCAGCCCAAGCGCGCCCCATCAGCCTAAGACCCAAAACGCTGCCGTTTTGGTTTAATGAAGACAATCAGATGTTTGAGCCTGATGTATGGCCCAAAAGCAAGCCTAATTACACCCTAACTCACTTCTAATTGCACCCTCCTTTAGGCAAAATGACAGCAGCCCAATACACCCCTCTTACCTGCTGAATACACCCCTTTTACTATTCATTTTCTTCTCCAATCAGCTCATGCCATGGAAGCCTCCACCTCCAAACCCTCACCGGCCGGAATGCATCGCTCCTGGACCTATCGGCGACCGATTCCGGTCCCAATCGGACGACCAAGTGACCTACTGGCCAATCACAATCTTCACGGTGTCCCAATCGACCGGATTCTGACAGCCCCTCTCATGCCCAAAAATACCCTTGGTCGCCCCTAGTCCCAAAACACAACCAAACCGCGTAAATCGAGGTCGCGTTTTGTATTCCGAGGTCGCCATGGCGACAGGGAGTTGTTTTGATACCTGATTGCTTCGCCATTTGCATTCCAAGCTTGCCATGAACGCCAAATTGCGACCTCCCTTGCTGTACATTTCTGATTGGTGGGGAAAATTACACAATGACCCCCTCTGTTGGACTAAATGGTAATTTACCATGGTCAGGGGGTGTTTTGGTAATTTGCCACCCGAGACCTAATTTGAAAATCCTATAAATTCATCACATTTTTCCTCTTTTAGACAACTCTTAACCACCAAGAAACCTCCTTTCTCCACCATTTCTTTTCTCTCAATTTTCTCTCCTACCTAAACTTAACATCTAGATTACCTTCCATAATCATTCATTTTCTTCCCATCTTCTCCACAAATCTCCTTAGTCACTTCCCATTTGACTACACCTATCTAGACACATCCTCATCATCCACTCTTTACACAAGGAGCATCAAAGGCAAGGAAAGGATTAAGCTTAGAAAAGGTGGCCCATGGGTGATTTCCTAATCTTTTACTTGCCTTCCCTTTGATTGTAATATGTGTAATTAAATCCCCTTTCTAGGGTTTTGATGTGAGAATATTTGGATTGGGATTTGCTTAAGCTTTAATATATTTTTAATCTCTATTTATGTTCTATTCATTTTATAATTAGATTCTATGCATTATGTAATTGACATGTATACCCACTAGTTGATTATAATCTTGCTTAGGATAATTTGTTATATAATCTTGATTGGATTGACAACCTTGATGGATTGAGAACATAGTGAGTAGGATAGATTGTCGGAGGGTATATCAACCACGATAATCTAAGCCATTAATTGTAACAAATCAATACCGCCGTGACCCCCTTTCCTTAATCGGTTAGGCATTGCGGTGGGAAGTTGTTTAAGGTTCATAATAATGGCCTAAGCACATTTTAGAAATCAATTGGTTAACATTTATGAGATCCGTTCACTAAAGTAGCTTGATAAGCATTTCCTGTAATTCATTTGTGATCCCATTAATTCCCTAGCTATTCTCTTAATTGTTAATTCCATTTATCTTATCTAGATTTGTTAAGTATTCTTTTATTAGTTATTAGGTTTATTTTTCATGTATGTTTGATGGCTTGACAACCCATTCACTCATCCATATTTTAATGATTTATTTTATTGCATATAGATTAGTTAATTTATTCAATTAATCACTCTAATTCCCTGTGGAATGAATCCCACTTGCCACTTTACTAATTTTCTATCTAAGTGGTGAAAAATCGGTTTTCTAAACGAACACATCTAAATATCATTTTGTTGAGTACACAAACGACGCTCATCACAAGGGTGTCATATAAGCACAATTGCTTGAGTGCTCATCTTTCCGATTCAACTTAGGTTCCACCATATCATTTTTAGTGGTCAAAATATTAAGTTCTCTAGGTTTCCTGGGATCATGATTCAACTTAGGTTCCACCATATCATTTACTGGTCAAATATTAAGTTCTCTAGGTTTCCTGGGATCATGCATAGCCTTACGGTTCAACCTCTTTTCTTTCATGCTCTCTATTCTACATCTCTTGATGTAATTAAAGCAATTTGTTCTTAAGTGACCAATCATACCACAATAATGACAAGTAGGTACAAAAGAAGAATTCATACCATTGTGTTGAGTTCTCATCAAGACATTGTCATGTTGATGAGGTTATTTTTGATGTTGCATCGATTGGCTTGTTCTTGGACCATGAGCCGGAGGATTCTGCATTTGTGGTTTAGCTCTTTAAGGTGGATGACCTGGTTGATGAGCATGCCTTAATGGTTAGTGAGACTTCGGCTGAGGCATCTTCAATGATTGAGGTTTGGCTTGGTTCCTTGGAAGCATCTTCAAGGATAAGCTCTTAGAAGATTCACCCACAACAAGACATTTCTTGGGGTGTTGAGACGGAGGTGGACAAATAGAAGATATCTCCTTCACAAAGGTGATCTTGTCCAAGGATGGTGTTATCTCATCATCTATAAATCCAAGCACTCGCTTGTCATTGGGCTTCTTGCCAATGCTTAACATAGTGTCAAGCTTCTCCGATCCCAAAGTAAATTTGGTAAGCGACTTTCTTACCTCCTCAAGCTCCTTCTCCAACATCACTTCATTCACTCTTACAAGTGACATTTCCTCATCTAAGTCACTTTAGTTTTTAGTTGGAGATTATACTCTTTCAACCTAAGGATATCATTTTTCTTCCTCTTCAAGCACTTTTGAAGATGGTCAATTCCTTTTGATAATTCACCACATTATCACAAGAGATTTCGAAGCATGTACTCTCTTGGTCGAAGCTTTTCCCACTTGTGCATGAGTGGGTTATATCGTCAAAACTAGCTTATCTCAAACTTGCTCCTCTTTGGTCTCCACCCACCTAGTCACCCTTCTTGAATTTTTCAAGTGACAAGCACTTGGTGACAATTTGAGCTTCTTCTTGGTAGGAGACCAAAAAGGCAAAATAGTTGTTCTCACACTCAATCGAGCTTTTTGGAACATCCTTCAACTACTTCAACTTTGCTATCACTCCAAGTAGCGATCATGGCTTCCCCTCTTTTCTTGGACGGGGTCATCTTCTTTTCCTCCTCCACCTTAGAGGTCATTCTCTTCTTGTGAGATTTCATGAATCTCCTAAATCTCTCTATCATGAGAGTCACCTCCTCATCGGGGTCAGTTTCTTTCCTCTCTACTTTGGAGGTCAAGTTACCCTCTAACATCTCAAAACCACTCATAGTGTTTAATGAATGAGATGAATGCAAATGAATGAAATGAGCAAAATGCATACAAATGCAAGACACACAAATATGGCAAGGATCTTCTAAATATGTTTAGGAACCCGCTTTGATACTAATTGAAACAAATATTGCATGTGTCTAATACAACCTAAAGGGAGGTGAATGGGTTGTGATCCGATTATTACCAACTTTTTCGGATTAGTCAATATTCAATTATAAACCCAATTCAATAAACATAAAATCAAGTATAAATTGTGGAAATTAAAGAACACTTGATTTTTATGTGGAAACCTTCAGCGAGGAAAAACCATGAGTTATTATGCTAGTCACACACGGTCACCGAAATCCACTATATGAATAAAAGGTTACACCTTTAAGTGATACATGAACTCTCACTTTAGACAACCTCAGGCTATGGACACTAACACTTACCACTTACCACTCTTGGTTCAATCCCTAGTGATATCTCCTGATCCACTACTCTTGGCGTGAGCACCTCCTACTCTACCCGTAGGCCTTTTATAGTGGCACTTGACCAATCTTGTTTGTACACTAAACAACTTAGTCACAAGACTTAATTCTCCTGAAGAGATCAATAACCTATGTGAATATGCAATGATATTCAAAATGCAATTAATGCTAGGCCACACTAAATGCTTATCTAGAGATTAAATGATGTCAATAAAATCAATCTTAGATATCATATTGCTATATGTCATGGCATACAACTTAGCTATGTAAAGGATAACCAATCCTAGATACAATAGCTATCACAATCAATCTCAATCAAATAATGAGATAAATTAGCTTGATGTTATATAAACTTGAAATTCTAGCTATCACAAACAACCCAATCAATCAACACATAATCTTAATCTTGTAAATAGAATATAATCTAAATATATACAAGTTATAAATGAGATTTCTTGCTAAGTAAGAACACAAAAATGAATAAATGGTGTTCAACTTACCAAGTCATGTGTGTTAAAGAAGACCCATGCATAGATACATCCTAGATGATCCTAGATGATGTTTAGATGATGTTTAAATGATGTTTAATGCTCATGGAAAAGGGTTTAGAGAATTAAAGAAGCAATCTTTATGCTTTTTCTCACAAGTCTCTCTCAATATCTCTTTAGGGTTCTTGATATCAAAGAGCTTTTTTTTAGAACAAGAGATAATGGTATATTTATAGAGACCAAAAATGAGCTGGGTGAAAAGACAAGTTTACCCCAGTTACGCGCCAAATCGGCGGTCGGGGCTACCGATTTTAACCGCTGAATTGAAACCGAGAACACTGGTTTCAAACAGCGCTTTCATTCAAAAGTTTCATGGCCGCCGATTTGGACCCAAGACATAAAATCAATCAAGTCTCAAATGGTGATTTTAATCGACAGTTTTGTAGGGAAAAAATACGTGCACGCAGCGGAAGCGAGACTAAAAAGAGTTTAGTATATTTTAAAAATTTTCCCATATTGAACCTTAACCCTTTAATTAATTAAGCAATATATACCAAAAGATATCGTACCTTTGTCGCGTGATCCGATTGACTATACGTCGATGGTAATCCGTAAGATCTTCCAATCCGATCACGAACGTGAATCACCTAGGAGCATGGTCTCCCTTCTCTTTGAATTGTATACCTGAGAATGGACAACAAAACTTTTCTGGTTTCTGTTAGTCACAAAAATTCCAATAGGTTGCTAAGAACGTTCCGGTCACTTTTGAATTCACAATCGTAAGATTGAAATTCGCGTGAGCCTAATTCAAAAGTGTGTACAAGATCTCTTGATGTTAAGATCACTAGTACACTATCGAAACAAGAACAATTCTTCTCTCACAAACCTCTAGGCCGAATCACTCACTAGTCTTAGAGTTGGATCTTATTTTTCTCTAGCAAAAGAAAAAGCTCTCAATTGCAAAAAGTAGGGTTGCCGAAAACATATAAAGAATATATTTATATCTTGGTCGACTTCTTGCCATATATAAAAAATATATATATATTCTGCTTCATACCTTATAAATAATATCTTTATATATATATATATATATATATCTCATGCATGAATTCAACTTGCATAAAACTATCTTGCACGAATTCAATCTTGCATTAAATATATTGCTACATGACTTCATCATATATATTCTACATTTCCGCACGCATTCATATATATATATCTAAATATATTCCGCATGCATATATGTTATATATAATCTATATATTCCGCATGCATGCATATATAAAACTTATATATTTCGCATTCATGCATATATAAAACATATATATTCCATACAAACCCTAATCCAACTCTTTAGTGTATTTGTGACTATATAAAAGATTTTCTAATTTGACTAAACAAATAAAGTCTTTTATATTTAGTATAATACTAATAGTAGTATACTACTAGGAAACATATTTCCTAATCAGAAAAAGATTTGATTTTCAATCAAATAATTAATTAACATATTAATTAATTTTCATTTAATTAAATAATAAAATAAAACAATATAATGGGCTAAAAAATAGTCATTGCCGCCCATGACTAAAACTTGAGCCTACATATTGTTTTCTTATTTTATTTAATCCATTTGGATTTTAATAAAAAGTCCACATGTGAACTAGACCCTGTTAGGATTATGCTCAATAGCAAGAGTGTAATAATGTAATTAACAATCTTATTCATATTAATAAAGTGATTTCTGGTTTAAACAAATATTATAGCATTTATAGTTGAATATTATAATTGTTAAAGTAAATAATCATAAGGTCTAAAGACTATGAGAAAAGAAGAATTGTTCATACATCTGGATATGTATGTGGTAGACACAATTCTTTAGTTAGTCTTGAATATCGTTCACAACTTAAGTTAAAGGTTGGGCACCTTTATCTTGTTAAAGTTGTAGAATTCTTTTGCTAGCATTTGAGTGGGATCAAATGAGATATGATGAGTCTAAAATCATCGGAGTGTCTTCGAGCAAAAGGATCTAGTGCACTGGGTGCATTGAACTGGATCACAATGAAATACTTTATCTATAACCGTCAGTAGATAAAAGTAATTTCATTATCAGGACAATCGGAGAGTCTATCTTAATCCTGAGATAAATGATGGACTTATGGTTGCAAGTGATATCATTTGAGTTATCAATGAGTACGATTATATCGCATAGTCTATCCTCGATAATTTGGTGGTATTCATTTGTTAATCGATAGAGGACTTCATTTATAGATATGGACATCGTGGCTCCATTTATCAAATGAGAGTATAATATCATCGTATGGATGTTTTGAGGTAATTGGATATTAAATCTCAACGTTGAGTTTTCGATAGTGTCTATTGAAAACATGGCTTCTGGACAAGTCAAAATATTCAAGTTCAAAATGTGGTCATATGAGTAAATATGGTAACTTGGAGAGTTATAGGCGGTCTATGAACTCTTGGCGATTATTGATATTATTCACGAGGATACACTACTCCAATATGATTGTCTAGGGTAAGAATGAGGAAGCATCTTCCTTTTCTGTCTTTATTTAAGAGTTCAATTTTAGCTCTTTAGTGGAATGAGCTAAAATTAATGGATCGGACCTAAGTGAATCATTTGTTGATTGTGATTAGGTTATGTCTATTGTAGCTTAAATTTAGATAGCCCGCCAAGATCCCCAATCCACACGGACTTGCATGGATCACTTGATATATTCTACCGGACCAATTTAGGGTCCATCTAGAATTGCAAATTAATATATTAAGAATATAATTTGCACATTATTTATGTAATGGGCTGCACAATTATATTTATATATTAATGGATAACATGTGGGCTTGTTTCTTTTAGTAAGATTGGGTCTAGTTCACATGTGGGCTTTTTATTTAAAGTCTTATGGATTAAATGAAATAGGAAAAATAATATTTGGCCCAATACACATATGGGGCGGCAAGGTTATATATTAACCTCAAATATTATTTTGTTTTCATTATTTAATTAAATAAGAATTAATTAATTAATTAATTAATTATTTAATTAAGATACAAATCTTTTCTCATTAGGAAATATGTTTCCTAAAGGTATACTATTGGTAGTAGTATAATTAAATAGAAAGACTTGTTTGACAAGGAAATAAATAATTAGTTTTATTTATTCAAACAGGAAGTCTTTTTATTTTAGTCAAATATGAGAATAAAAAGATTTATGAGTTTGATTAGGTTTTGGAAATCTTTTCTAAATAGGAATTAGGGTGCAATTCAAACTAATTAATTTTGTTTGGAAATTGCGGCAACCCTAATTAATTTAGGAAGAGAATTCGGCCAACCCTAAAAAGAAAGAAGAAAAATTTCGGCCACCTATATATGTATACATATAATTTTCGGCCAGCCCTAATGCTAAAGTGCAGAATTTTCTTCTTCTTCTTCTTCTCAACTCATAGTTAGAGATCTATTATTCAACTAAGACAAAAGAAAAAGGAACATAGATTATTCTTTGATGGTGTACTATTTGCTTAATCATTGATAAGCTTGTGTATACAACATCGATCAAGGTTCACGCGAGTTTCGATCATTAGATTGAGAACTCAAAAGTGACCGGAATAATCTTAGGTTTCTTTTGATTGTTTTTGTGACTAACGAACAAGAGAGAAAAGTTTGTTTAATCCAATCACAGGTTTGCAATTCAAAGAGAAGGGAGACCACGCTCCTAGGTGATCCACGTTCGTGCTAGGATTGAAGATCTTGCGGATTACCATCGACGCAAGTCAATCGGATCACGCGACAAGAGGTATTAAACTTTTATTACTTCTTTATATATCTTTAATTAATCAAAAGGGTTTAAGGTTCATAAAATTGGAAAAATTTTAAAAGCTACTCAAAACTATTTTTAGTCTCGCTTCCGCTGCGGGTACGTTATTTTTCCCTACAATTGGTATCAGAGCCTAGGTTGAACCCTTTTAATTAATTAACGTATATATACATGGATCGATTTCTTTTTATTATGATTATGCATGTTTTAGAAAGAGATGGCACTCTAGGTATTCGCATATATAATTACATGTGATGTATGGATTTATATATGTTTTTATGTGGATTGTTATTGCTCGATTTTAGTCCTAGATTTTCAATGTATTTTTGTTATGGAATTGTAACAAGAAGGGTGGTCTATCATCGCCATAATTCCTTCTTGGTAGTTGCTAGGTTTTTTTTTTTTTTTTTTTTTATATGTGCAGTATTTTTTTTAATACTACTGCAGTTTTTTTTATTTTATTTTTAAGTGCAGTTTTTTTTTTATGTAAAAATACTGCAGTGATTAAAAAAAAAAAAAAAAAGGAATACTGCAGTATTTATTATTTTATATCGCTGTAATATATTTGGGTGTTGAAGATTTGAAGACACGAAGAAAAACGAAGCAACCGGAACCGAGAACGAGCACCGTGCGCACCCTAGGAGTGGATTGGGCTGCGCATGGCAAGCCCAAACCTTGGTGGGCTGCGCATGGCAGCCTTGTGTGGTCTCATTGGCTGCGCAAGGCAGCCCCTTATGTGGGGTTGTGGGCTGTGCAAGCCTAAGGGAGGAGGCCGAAGGATGAGCTTATGGTTGATGGGCCACTCGAAGATCTTGTATTTCTATTTCAATGTAATTTACTTGTTTTTCTAGGATGGGCCAAAATTGTTGCTATTTATTTTATGCTTAAATATTACAATATTTGTTATTGTATGATAACATGTCATATAGAATAGGAGTGCCACTCATATATCTCTTTTGGTATGAACATGCATTGAATGATTTAGGTATCTAAATTGGCATCTAGATAACTTGGTAAATCATTCTATGGGATTTAATCACATGCCTTAAATAATTGAGTGGGAGAAGGTGTTTTTGTAACACCTATGGCTTCCAAGATTAGTTGAGCTTAATTATTTTTGGTAATCCCCCAAAGGGGCGTCCATGAATGGAATTAAGCAATATACTTCCTTATAAGGATAGACTAGACAATGGACTCAAACGAGATCTACTCCCAAAGGAGGGATTTTCGTGAGAGAAAATTGAGGGTCGATATCTTGGTAACACACTCAATGTAATTTTATTGATATCCTCCAAAGAGTTCTTGTCAGTAAAATTGCAAGGCTAAAATTGAAAACGCTGGTTGTTATGTTAACAATTAGGTGGGACCTAGTCTAACTAGTAAATGGTGCGAACTCCCAAAGGAGGCGTAACATTTATGGGTGTTAGATCACCGTTGAATTTTTATGATTGAGTTATTCATTTAATTCAAGATAAATATTTAAAGTGCTTCATAATGATTATTTACTTATATTAATTTTTGTTTAAATTAAGAAATCATGACCCCATCACTTATGAACATCCTGAAAGATAAAACTTTAACCGGTAATAATTATGTCACATGGAAAAGGAAAATTGGGTTGTTGCTACAAGCTGGAAAAATATAAATTTTGTTCTAACTACTCCTAAACCACCTGCTCTTACTAATGAATCTAATGCAATGAGACGAGTATGAGCAGTGGAAGACCTCTAATGAGATGGCCAAATGGCTACCATCTCCGACGTGTTGCAACAGCAGCATGAAGGAATAGGGTCTGCTGCTAATATGATGATGTCTCTAGAAGAGATTCATATGGTTGGTAAAGTTGCTACTGTTAAGACCCGTCAGAAGGTCAAGGAATAATAGAAGAAAAAGCAACTTGGGCCTACCAAGAAAGAGACTAAGAAAGTAACCAAGATCAAAAGGAAGTGCTTCTTTTGTGGTGAAAAGAGACATTGGAAAAGTAATTGCCCAAAGTCTCAGAATAAAAAGGAACAAGGTAATATGAATTATCTTGAAACATGTTTTTCTGGTAGATTCTACAGATTCTTGGATCGTAGACTCTGGAGCCACTAATCATGTTTGTTATTCCTTACGGGGGTGTCAAGAAAGGAGAAGGCTAAATAAGAATAAGATCAATTTGCGCTTGGGCAACGGAACGTTAGTGTCTGCAAGTGCAGTGGGAGATATTAGAGTTTTGTTTGGATTCTAGAAAGCATTTAGATTTGATAGACGTTTATTATGTACCTCAATTCAAGAGGAATTTAATTTCAGTTTCTTGTTTGAATAAATTTGGATATTCGGTTACTTTTAATAAATCTTTTATTATTAGTAAGAATAACAAAGTTATTTGCAAAGGTACATTGGAAAACGGTCTATACTTTTTGCATAGAAATATCTCTCACTCGTTAGACACAGAAATAACTGAACCTAATCATAAAAGAGTAAAATTATCAACAGATGAAACCTACCTATGACATTTACGCTTAGGTCATATTAACCTTAATAGGATTAAAAGATTGGTAAGTGACGGACCTTTGAGTGACTTAAAGGTTGATGATCTACCAACTTGTGAATCTTGTTTGGAAGGTAAAATGACCAAAAGGACGTTCTCTGCCAAAGGTGCAAGAGCCACTGAATGTTTAGGATTGATACACACTGATGTATGTGGACCTATGAGCATTCAAGCTAGAGGTGGATATGAGTACTTCATCACTTTCACAGATGATTACTCAAGATTTGGCTATGTGTATCTCATGCGACATAAGTCGGATGCTTTTGACATGTTCAAAGCATTTAAAGCTGAAGTGGAAAATCAGCTTGAGAAACACATAAAAAATCTTGAGATCTGATCGTGGTGGAGAATATCTATCTGGTGAGTTTCAGCAATATCTTATTGATAATGGGATAGTTTCTCAGTTTTCTGCACCTGGTACACCTCAACAAAATAGGGTAGCAGAAAGGAGAAATAGAACTTTTTTGGATATGGTTAGGTCTATGTTGAGTTATTCAACACTTCCTATTTCTTTCTGGGGATATGCTTTACAAACTGCAATATACATTCTAAACCATGTACCATCTAAGTATGTTCCTAAAACACCGCATGAGTTGTGGATTGGGCGCAAGCCTAGTTTACGACACTTAAGGATATTTGGATGTCCTGCGCACGTGTTAAAAGGAAAGACAGAAAAGATGGAGTCACGTTCAGAAACATGTATATTTGTAGGGTATCCGAAAGAAACTAAAGGATATTATTTTTATAGTCCTTCAGATCTTAAAGTATTTGTTTCGACAAATGCTAAATTTCTGGAAAAGGACTATATGAGTGATTTTGTGCCTAAAAGTAGAATTGTCCTAAATGAGATGTCAGGAGATACAATTCCACGAGAGGTTACACAACCTAACCCAATTGTAAGTTCCGATCCAACACAAGGTCAACAACCTACCATTCCTAGTCGTAGTGGGAGGGTTAGAACACAACCCGAAAGATACATCGGTCTGGGAGAATCTGTAGAGAATCTCCCGGACGACGATGATCCCTACACGTACAAGGAAGCTATGGAGGATGTTGATAGTCGCCATTGTCAAAAGGCAATGCAATCCGAGATTGAATCTATGTTCAATAACAAAGTCTGGTCCCTTGTAGACTTGCCTAAAGGGATAAAACCCATTGGGTGCAAGTGGGTATACAAGAGGAAAAGAGGTATGGATGGAAAGGTGGAAACCTTTAAAGCTAGATTGGTAGCTAAAGGGTATAAACAGAAAGAAGGTATCGATTACGAGGAAACCTTCTCTCCTGTGGCCATGCTTAAATCCATTAGGATACTCTTATCCATTGCAGCATCTTTAGATCTAGAGATTTGGCAAATGGACGTCAAGACAGCTTTCCTTAATGGAAGTCTTGACGAAAGCATCTACATGATGCAACCAGAGGGATTCATTGAAAAGGGCCAAATGGAAAAGGTATGCAAATTGCAGAAATCCATATATGGATTAAAGCAGGCATCCAGATCCTGGAACATAAGGTTCGATCAAGCTGTCAAAGGTTTTGAATTTATTCAGAATCTTGACGAACCTTGTGTATACAAAAGGATTAAGGGCGACAAGTTGGTTTTCCTGATTCTTTATGTTGATGATATACTACTCATCGGAAATGATGTAGGTGTATTGACATCAGTAAAAGAATGGTTAGCAAAACAATTTAATATGAAGGACTTAGGAGAAGCAAGTTTTATTCTAGGTATCCAAGTTATAAGGGATAGAAAGAATAGAACGATTGCATTATCCCAAGCTTCATACATAGACAAAATCTTGTCTAGGTTTTCCATGCAGGATTCCAAGAAAGGTATGTTACCTTTCAGACATGGAATCAAGCTTTCTAAGGAACAAGTTCCTAAGAATGAGCATGAAGAGTAGTTCATGAGTAGAGTTCCATATGCCTCGGCAGTTGGAAGTCTCATGTATGCAATGCTCTGCACTAGACCAGATATTTGTTTTGCTGTTGGCATAGTTAGTAGGTTTCAATCGAAGCCTGGTCCTGATCACTGGACGGCAGTCAAGCATATTTTCAAGTATCTCAAGAGAACGAGAGATAATATGCTTGTATACTCTGGAGGGGATTTGATTCCCGTTGGGTATACAGATTCTGATTTTCAATCAGATTCTGACTCCAGAAAATCCACATCAGGGGCTGTGTTTACTATTGGAGGAGGAGCAGTTATATGGAGGAGTATCAAGCAATCTTGTATTGCTGATTCCACCATGGAAGCTGAGTATGTTGCTGCATGCGAGGCTGCCAAAGAGGCTGTTTGGCTCCGTCAATTCTTGATTGACTTGGAAGTGGTTCCTAGTGCGAATAAGCAGATCACTATCTACTGTGACAACAGTGGAGCAGTGGCTAATTCGAAAGAACCAAGAAGTCACAAGAGAGGTAAACACATTGAAAGGAAATATCATCTTTTAAGGGAGATTGTTCAAAGAGGTGACGTGACGATTACCAAAATCGCGTCAGCGGAAAATCTAGCAGATCCCTTCACAAAGGCTCTACCTCAGAAGAGTTACGATGGGCACCTAGAGAATATGGGCTTGAGAGATATGACACATTTGCTATAGCGCAAGTGGGAGATTGTTAGGATTATGCTCAATAGCAAGAGTGTAATAATGTAATTGACAATCTTATTCATATTAATAAAGTGATTTCTGGTTTAAACAAATATTATAGCATTTATAGTTGAATTTTATAATTGTTAAAGTAAATAATCATAAGGTCTAAAGACTATGAGAAAAGAAGAATTGTTCATACATCTGGATATGTATGTGGTAGACACAATTCTTTAGTTAGTCTTGAATATCGTTCACAACTTAAGTTAAAGGTTGGGCACCTTTATCTTGTTAAAGTTGTAGAATTCTTTTGCTAGCATTTGAGTGGGATCAAATGAGATATGATGAGTCTAAAATCATCGGAGTGTCTTCGAGCAAAAGGATCTAGTGCACTGGGTGCATTGAACTGGATCACAATGAAATACTTTATCTATAACCGTCAGTAGATAAAAGTAATTTCATTATCAGGACAATCGGAAAGTCTATCTTAATCCTGAGATAAATGATGGACTTATGGTTGCAAGTGATATCATTTGAGTTATCAATGAGTACGATTATATCGCATAGTCTATCCTCGATAATTTGGTGGTATTCATTTGTTAATCAATAGAGGACTTCATTTATAGATATGGGCATCGTGGCTCCATTTATCAAATGAGAGTATAATATCATCGTATGGATGTTTTGAGGTAATTGGATATTAAATCTCAACGTTGAGTTTTCGATAGTGTCTATTGAAAACATGGCTTCTGGACAAGTCAAAATATCCAAGTTGAAAATGTGGTCATATGAGTAAATATGGTAACTTGGAGAGTTATAGGCGGTCTATGAACTCTTGGCGATTATTGATATTATTCACGAGGATACACTACTCCAATATGATTGTCTAGGGTAAGAATGAGGAAGCATCTTCCTTTTCTGTCTTTATTTAAGAGTTCAATTTTAGCTCTTTAGTGGAATGAGCTAAAATTAATGGATCGGACCTAAGTGAATCATTTGTTGATTGTGATTAGGTTATGTCTATTGTAGCTTAAATTTAGATAGCCCGCCAAGATCCCCAATCCACACGGACTTGCATGGATCACTTGATATATTCTACCGGACCAATTTAGGGTCCATCTAGAATTGCAAATTAATATATTAAGAATATAATTTGCACATTATTTATGTAATGGGCTGCACAATTATATTTATATATTAATGGATAACATGTGGGCTTGTTTCTTTTAGTAAGATTGGGTCTAGTTCACATGTGGGCTTTTTATTTAAAGTCTTATGGATTAAATGAAATAGGAAAAATAATATTTGGCCCAATACACATATGGGGCGGCAAGGTTATATATTAACCTCAAATATTATTTTGTTTTCATTATTTAATTAAATAAGAATTAATTAATTCATTAATTAATTATTTAATTAAGATACAAATCTTTTCTCATTAGGAAATATGTTTCCTAAAGGTATACTATTGGTAGTAGTATAATTAAATAGAAAGACTTGTTTGACAAGGAAATAAATAATTAGTTTTATTTATTCAAACAGGAAGTCTTTTTATTTTAGTCAAATATGAGAATAAAAAGATTTATGAGTTTGATTAGGTTTTGGAAATCTTTTCTAAATAGGAATTAGGGTGCAATTCAAACTAATTAATTTTGTTTGGAAATTGCGGCAACCCTAATTAATTTAGGAAGAGAATTCGGCCAACCCTAAAAAGAAAGAAGAAAAATTTCGGCCACCTATATATGTATACATATAATTTTCGGCCAGCCCTAATGCTAAAGTGCAGAATTTTCTTCTTCTTCTTCTTCTCAACTCATAGTTAGAGATCTATTATTCAACTAAGACAAAAGAAAAAGGAACATAGATTATTCTTTGATGGTGTACTATTTGCTTAATCATTGATAAGCTTGTGTATACAACATCGATCAAGGTTCACGCGAGTTTCGATCATTAGATTGAGAACTCAAAAGTGACCGGAATAATCTTAGGTTTCTTTTGATTGTTTTTGTGACTAACGAACAAGAGAGAAAAGTTTGTTTAATCCAATCACAGGTTTGCAATTCAAAGAGAAGGGAGACCTCGCTCCTAGGTGATCCATGTTCGTGCTAGGATTGAAGATCTTGCGGATTACCATCGACGCAAGTCAATCGGATCACGCGACAAGAGGTATTAAACTTTTATTACTTCTTTATATATCTTTAATTAATCAAAAGGGTTTAAGGTTCATAAAATTGGAAAAATTTTAAAAGCTACTCAAAACTATTTTTAGTCTCGCTTCCGCTGCGGGTACGTTATTTTTCCCTACATACCCATTCTTACTAAAAGAAATAAGCCCACATGCCTTTCACTAATTTATTAATATAATTAAACAGCCCATTAAATAAATAATGTGCAAATTATATTCTTAATATATTAAATATAATTCTAAATGGACCCACAAATAGTTCGGTAGAATATATCAAGTGATTCATGCAAGTCCGTGCGGATTGGGGATCTTGGCGGGCCTATCTAAATTTAAGCTCCAATAGATATAACCCAATCACAATCAACAAATGATTCACTTAGGTTCAATCTATTAATTTTAGTTCATTCCACTAAAGAACTAAAATTGCACTCATAAATAAAGATGGAAAAAGTTAACGATTCTCATTCATACCCTAGACAATCATATGGGAGATAGTGAATCCTCGTGAAGAATATCAGTAATCGCCAAGAGCTCATAGACCGCCTATAGCTCTCCAAGTTACCATATTTACTCATATGACCACACTTTGAACTTGGATATATATTATGACTTGTCCAGAAGTCATCTTTCAATAGACACTATTGAAAACTCAACGTTAAGATTTAATATCCAAAACCACAAAGCATCCATATGATGATATTCTACTCACATTTAATAAATGGAGCCACGATGTCCATATCTATAAATGAAGTCCTCGATTAACAAATGAATACCACCAAACTATCGAGGATAGACTATGCTATATAATCATACTCATTGATAGCTCAAATGATAACACTTACAACCATAAGTCCATCATTTATCTCAGGATTAAGATAGACTCTCCGATTGTCCTGATAATGAAAAGACTTTTATCTATTGACGGTTCTAGAAAAAGTATTTCATTATGATCCAGTTCATTGCACCTAGTGCACTAGATTCTTTTACTCGAAGACCCTTCGATGATTTTAGACTCATCACAACACATTTGATCCCACTCAAATGCTAGTAAAAGAATTCTACAACTTTAACAAGATAAAGGTGCCCAACCTTTAACTTAAGTTGTGAACGTTATTCAAGACTAACTAAAGAATTGTGTCTACCTCATACATATCCAGATGTACGAACAATTCTTCTTTTCTCATAGTCTTTTGACCTTATGATTATTTACTGTGACAATTATAATAATAAATGCTATATAAGATTTTGTTAACAAACAGAAATCACTTTATTAATATGAAAAAATTGTCAAGTACAACATTACACTCTTGCTATTGAGCATAACCCTAACAAGTTTGACCACCGATCACAAACCACCGTTTCACCAAAAATTGTGAAACCAAAGGAGAAGATAAGAGCTTCTCCAACGGCGATCATCGTGCTAAACCAAGCACACCAACGTTCATGCGTGGACGTTTCCGAACATACTTTAGGAAACGAATTACATTGCACTTAAGACTAACAAGACATGAAGTGCAAGTGTGGGATGTAAAGAATGCACACATAAGAATTGAAGCACAAATGCAAGATGAATAAAAGATGCATAAAGATGTGTGTGTGTGTGCAACTAATCTTTTTAAGAGGCAAGTCAAGTGATTTACCTTTCGCTCTTGCTCTTGAAGTCATCGGAATGCTTGGAAGCTTGCCTTGATAGTCATCAAGAAGACCTACACTATCCATTACACAATCATCCCCAATGTGGTATGTCATGAAATAAGCCAATCACAAAATAGAGGTCCTTACAGTCATGCACTTTCATACGTCGCAATTCTTCAAGTTCACGTAATTAGAGTTTCCTCTCCTTCTCGGCTTTATCAAGCTCAAAATTAAGCTTTTTGATTTCCAGTATGCCTAGTGTTCAAGTTCCGCTAGAAGGTGGCATGCCTTCCCATAAACAATCCGGTACAGGCTCATATCTATTGGGGTTTTTTAAGCTGTTCGATAGGCCCACAATACATCACTAAGCTTCAATGCCCAATCCTTCCTTCCTGGATTAATATATATACTAAAATAATCTAAATACATATTATACATAATATATAATATAATTTAAAATAATATATTATTAAACATGTTTAACAATTTATAGAAAATTTAAAGGGTAAAATAGTCTTTTTGTACTTGTCCCATGTCATTGAACAACCTTGTCCTAGGGAATATGGGAGTAGAGATGCACATTTGGGGAATGAGGATGGATATAGGTCCCCCCATCCCCATCCCCACTTCCCAGACCCTTCCTCAATACCCCCCCGTTTCCCAATTTAGGGAAATTGGGGATGGGAAATTTTGTCCCCCCATCCCCATCCCCATTCCCACTTCCCAAACCCTTCCATAAAACCGCCCAGTTTCCCTGTTCGGAGAAAAAGGGGATGGGAAATATTGGGGGGACCTATATCTATCCCCATCCCCAATTCCCCATTTTCCCCATATTTCTCCGTTTTTTCCCATTTCCCCGGTTCTCCTATTTTCCCATTTCACTAAAAACTACAAAATATAACTAAAACAAACAAACATTCCATTACAAATACAAAATAAAATTCATTAATGAATTTTATATAAAATGTGTATATATACTTAGGGATTTAGGGTTTTCAAAGAATAAAAAATATATTAAATATATATATATATATTATAATTATATTTATATATGTTTGGGGGAAATGGGGAAATGGGAACGGGGGACTTCCCACCCATCCCCATCCCCATCCCCATTTCAATATAATTGTGGAGAAAATGGGGAAATGGGGATGGGGAGGGGTCCCCCCATCCCTCCCCATCCCCATTTCAATTTGGGGATGATTTTCATCCCTATCCCTCACCATTTCCCCATTTCCCCCAAAAAAATAATTCCCCAAATGGGGATGGGGACGCAGGGAATTGGGGTCCCGGGGGAAAATGTGCATCTGTACTTGGAAGGGACAAAATATGGTGGTTTTTGTCCTACATTGTTGTCCCACATTGTCTTGTCCTGTCCGATTCTAATGGCGCGCCAAATGTGGGATAACAAAAAGTTGTCCCGTCCTCTCCTGTCCCGTCCCGCATACCAAACATATCGTGGGGAGCAAGGTAACTACTATAATTTAACTAAAATAGGGAAAACAAAAAAATACATAATATCAGTATTATGGACATGTAATACCATGTAAAATTATGGAAATCATGTGGACAACCAGCAAATTTATTTCCTTTACATGATTGATGACATTGTTATATACATAAATACATATGACATTGGTGATGACTATTTGAAGATTACACTAATTTCCAATAAAGTTAAAATTAAAGGGGAAAATGTCTGATATGTTTCCGCCGTTTAGTGCGCTGTGCCGCTGTATGCCCCCCTATAAAAGCATATGTTCTCAATCGGATTTCGTTAACAGGAAAACTTCGGTCTCTACAGATTCTGAAGCAAAAAAAATATTACTTCGGTCTGTAGAGATGGAGTCAGATGATGAGAACGAATCCACGGCATTGGATCGACTGATTTGCTGCGTAACCAGGTGCTTCGACTCTCTGAAAGACCTCCTGGATGTTACCATTGAATACAAGAAAATAGTGGAAAAACACGAAGCACGGTCCCATTCTCGATCAACAGTTGTTGAATCTCGCGTGGCGGAACTGGAGAGAGATGTTTACAGGTTAAAAAATAGCGCATGCAATCCCAGGTCGACGTCTCTAGTCGACCGTCTTCGGCGTCAAGAGGGTTGTACGTTATTTAAGAATCAACCTTCGGGTTCAAGGCATTAATACGTTCAGACACTCACATCCATAGCGCCACGAAACATGCATTTGCAATTGATGGTTGTTTTGTTCCTAGAATCCATTCCAGGACTTGCAAGTAGCGTTTTATGTTGGGTTTGCTGTTGCCATTTTGTTTTCAATTTTGACAAACGCCTGTTGTTTTATAAACCATGTTAAAAATTTCAAGTCAGACCTCGTTTATGTGTGTACTCATCTGCCGATTTTGTGTTGTACAATCTTAACGAAGTACTTATGTCCCTTTTTTATTGTTCAGAATCAGAAACTAACCTTGCAGTTCAAATTCAGAAAAAAACTTGTACGTATTAACATTTCACAACAGTTAACAAACTATTAGAACAACCCTGAAAAAACAGAAAATTTGTATGTACTCAAAACCTTTCTTAGTTTTCAAACCAATTTGACCACTTACCTTTAACATGTACAAGAACACCATGCACCAACTTCACTTGTTAATTGAGGGAGGTGTCGATGTTCATAAAAATGCTCCCATTCATAATCTTCTAAAACAAGCAAGCTTAACTTTCTGTTGGTTCAGAATAATGTTAATTATTATCTATAGCCGTGTAAATCTCGATGAAATCCAAAAATGTCACCCCATATTGGAAGTGGGAATATGTCCGAAAGGTTGTAATGGGTGGCCTACTCAAACGGATAGGCAAACTACATCAATTAACAAACATAACAAAGAACACGAATTGGTCTCCCTCCAAGCGTAAATATTATGCGCTTAATTCAAGCTTCATCCACACTGTAAAGGGAACCCTGGCGCAACAGTCTTCAGTTGCCGCAATAATGGCATTAAACTGTTGATTATGATTTCATCCCTAAAATTTAATAAAATATTGGATGATCCAACGGATTTGAGTCTTTGAGATGTTCAAATTATATCCTGACGAAGTTGCATCGTTTTAGGGCAACGGTTGCACCAAATTAGGTTATAGGGTTGGACATGATGGTTTACAATGTCTATTGTATAACCCTTTACATTATGCTTACTTTAAACTTCTGTATCAACAATAACGTTTGCCATCGAACCAGATGTGTAAAGTCAACCTTGAATCCTTGATATACGTTACGGTGACACGGATTTGTATTACGAAAAAAACTTGGCTGGACCGGGTGCAACACTCAGCATGTGCTGAGTGTTGCACCAAAGAAATTAAATTCTGACACATCATCAATCCAACTAAGTCGAACAACCCAACAAGAGAACATTTTTGCTCAGCCCCCAATAAGATGACATGTGTCTACGAAGGGGTAAATTTATCCAATTGATTGGACAAAGTTACCCCTCCGTAGACACATGTCATCCATTTAGGAGGGGGTAATGGTTACCTCCGTTGAAGGGGGTGAGAAAAGTGTTATCCTCAACAACCCATTCAACTCAGCTTTAATCCAAGAAGAACAGAAAGATCGGCAGCCGGAGGAGGACCGATGACAACGGGAGGGTTTCCGCCGTTGGATGGATGAGCATTTATTACTTTTGTGGGATATCCCATCCGATTTTGACGTCTGACTTGAACTGATTTTAACTGTCGTATCAATTAAATTTTGGTCATTCAACTAAACCCCTGCCCACCCTCAACCCACTTTCTCATGTTACCATCATTGCCTGTACTCTACCCACCCTATTTCCATATCACATTTCCAAGATTTCGTTCTCTAAGTATAGGGTATGGGTAATGATTTTTTATTTATTTATTTATTTATTTATTTTTATTACCACAACAACTGCGGGACCGGCGAGATTGGGCTGTACAAGCACTGCCCGGATTGTGACTCGGTATGGGTAATGATGAAAAGTAGAAAATTGGTCATGGGGTCTGGCCCGACATGATAATACTGATTGATTTGACAGTTAAGTAGCTGGGAGTAGTACAAATTGTATTTAACCATTACTGCTTTGAACCAACATTGTTGATGGTTGTTTCTCAACGGACTCCATCATGTAACAATCGTAAACATTTACATAAACAGCAATACACGATACAATTCTTTTTTTCAGTACCCTTAGCCTATATTGACCCACTGAAGTATTTTCTGACGAGGGCGGCACACCCTATGTTTATTCTTTTACCCTTATTTTAGGCAGAATTTAACAGAAGTCCCACTTTTTTAGCGATGTATCACATTTATAAATGTCTTTCCATATTCATCACTGTATTCCTTATTTTTTTCAAAGGGCTGTGCTACATACAATTACTTTAGTCCATTTAACCAAATATTTTTAAGTCAACTAATTTCAAACCTAGAAAAGTCAACTTTTGCCCTTATTACTATTTAATTTAGCTAAAATGATTATCTCAGCTTTAAATTAAAATGAAAAACAATAAAAATCTCAATAATAAAATCTTAAATAAATAGATAAAAAAAACTGAAATAAATAATAAACAAATCCATTTTTTTTCTTATTTTGTATTTTTTTATCGTAATGGATATTTATTTAGCTAAATTGATTATCTTAGCTATAAATTATTATTTAGCTAAAAGATTGTTTTTTATCTTTTTTGTAACCTATTTATTTAAGATTTTATTATTGAGAAGTTTAGGTGGCGTCCTGCAGCGCGTTTTCAGCCTGTTTTTGTTTTTATTTTTATTTTTATTTTTCAAAAACGATTTCAAATTCGCGTCCTGTAAACCGTTTTTCATTTTATTTTCGAAATACAAAAACAAAATGAAAAACAAAAACAGTGTTCAAAGTGGAAATTTTGAAAAACAAAAAAAAGTTGTTTTTGTTTTTGTTTTTGTTTTTCATATTAAGTGGGTCCCTTATAATTAAATATATATTTATTTTAATAAAACTTTTTTTTTTCACCTACTTCTTCTTCCTCCCCGTCCAGTCCAGACCCTTCTCCCCACCGCCATCTTCTTCTTCTTCTTTTTCTTCTCCTCCCCGCCTTCTTCTTCTTCTTCTCCTCCCCGCCTTCTTCTTCTTCTTCCTCCTCCGATCGTCGCCGCCCACTGCTCTTCTTCTCCCCGCAGTCATCCTCTTCTTCTCCTTCTCCCGCCGTCATCTTCCTCTTCTCCCTGCTGTCATCCTATTCTTCTCCTTCTCCCCGCCGTCACCTTCTTCTTCTCCCCACCGTCATCTTCTTCTTCTTCTTCCTCCTCCTCCGATCGCCGCAGCGATCCGCTGATCTGGTCTTCTTCTTCTTCCTCCTCCCTTCTTCTTCTTCCTCCTCCGATCGCCGCCGATCTCTGCTGATCTGGTCTTCTTCTTCTTCCTCTTCCTCTTCCTCTTCAACTGTAAAATTTCTGAAACCCTAAATTAAATTAAAAAATGTTTTTTTGTTAATTATTTAATCATTTATTTATAATTGTTATAATATTAAAAAAAAAATTAAAAATTGATATTTCAATTTTTGAAAGTTTTGGTTATCCTACCGGATGCGTTTTTTCCGTTTTTATTTTCAAAATACGGATTCCAGTAAATGCTACCAGACGCGTATTCGGAATTCAAAAACAAAACCAAAAACACTGTTTTCATTTTCATTTTTATTTTCAAAAAACAAAAACAAAAAACGGCTTAGAGGACGGGCCCTTATTGTTTTTCATTTTAAAAAATTAAATATTAATAAGGGTAAAATTGTACTTTCATAGGATTTAAAATAGTTTACTTTCAAATATTTGGTCAAATGAACTGAAGTGATGAGTTTTACAAAATATAAGGATTGAAGTGATTAACATGGAAAGACATTTAAAAAGGTGACAAATCGTCAAAAAGGTCAAACTGACATGAAATTCTACCCTTATTTTATTTTTATATTTTTCTGATTCTCTGAAATTGCATTGTTATTTATAAGACGTGTATGTACACATGTACAGTATAGAATTGAATGTAAACATATTAGTTATTTCTTTATATATCAAATTTAAATCAAATCATATAACAAAATATATATAAGGTAAATTACACTGCACCTCTTGAGGTTTGGGCTTAACACACTAAGATGGAAAAGTTTCCTTTTTCTAGACTAACACCCCTGTATAATTAATAACAAAGAGAAAAGTTTTTTGTCACCGACACCCAAGGCCATTTTGGACCTTATTATGGTAAAACAGGGATGTTTGTGTAGAATAGCGAAACTTATCCATCTAACTTCGGATCAAACCTCAAGGGGTGCAGTGTAATTTAACCTATATATATATTTTGTTATATCAATCATAATAACTTCTTTGGGTTGAAATTTATACTAAGGCCCTGTTTGATTTATCCACTTAATACTTAAGGCCACTTATGCTTAGAATGGGTTGATCAAGTTAATTTGTTATATTTGTTAAGTAGGGACTGGAATCCATATTGTTAGAATAATGATAGACTGAAAGTTTCAATACCAAAAAATCGTACACTTAACGCAGATGAAGGCAAACTATGGGGACTAATATGCTATTCGGCATAATATATTAAAATGTAAATATATAACAAATAATAGATAAAAGGGCATACATGTGAAAATATTTATTTCCATAAAATATAACATGCCTTATAAAACAAACAACTATATCATAACAAATTTTGAAATGAGGACGTATTGATATAATTTCATGAGGATATTCAACGTGATCAACAACTAGTTTTAACTTATTTGACTTTTCTCAAAACTAGTGGCTCACATTCAATATGCTAACGAGGTTATATCATGACGTCCGCATGACATAGAGACTGTATATATAATACTTCTATAAGTAGGAGAGTCTTGACTTTATAAGTTAAGGACGTCCACCCACAACCACCCACAACCACACATTCATATTGGGTGTGGGTATTTGTTAATGTGGGGCTGTGGGCTCACAGTTAATGTGTGGCTGTGGTTGGACGTCCGAAAATTATATAGTCGAGATTTGGTAAATGCGCACTGATATAACATCATCAAGATATTGAACCTGAGCCACTTGTTCAAAACAAGTGAAAGGTTGTAAAACTAGTGGCTCACATTCATTATCCTCGATCATATATTTAGATCACCGCGCACGCACTCACTTGATCATTTCTATATATCAGTTCCGATCTGGTCATTGCACGCTGAATATAACTTCATGAGGATATTGAACGTCACCGACTAGTTTTGAAAATTGCATACGCAGTCTCTTAAATGCATGTAAAACTAGTGACTCACATTCAATATCCTGGACAGTATATTTACATCAGTGAGCATTGCCTTCAACATTTCTATATATATATATGAGTAAATATATGTATATATATGTATAGTACATTATTTAACACAACCAATCCATCGCCCGAAAGGGACTATGCCAAGTGGGAAGGAAATAAAACCAATCAAATGAATTATCCATGCCACATGGTATGCTCCCATTCACTAGGAATTTAGGTTTATCTATATCGGGTTCATACTCTTTTCAGTCGGACAATTCATAGGTGACCAAAAATGGTGTCCCAATTTGTGTGTAACCAACCAAATTGGGACGTGTGTACAAGAGGGGGTAAATTTGTCCAAACACTTTATCTGAACTCCGTTTTTTAGAGCTTATTTGAGTCCGCTTGTCCATTCAGATTCTTTCTCATGTAACTGCATTTATATTCACTCGCAATGAGCTTAGTACTAGTTTCCTTTAAAACGTCTGTGGGTCACAATCATCTACCTTTGGCTACTAAAGTTTGTATACCAGAGATATGGAGTCGGATGATGAGAACGAATTACGCAGGTGGGATCGAGTGGTTTCCCAGGTAAGTAGAAGCTCCGAGACTATGAAATTTCTGCTGGACGAGTTCATAGCATTAGACGAAGTAATGAAAAAAAATGCTTCAAGGAACAGAGCAGGAAGGATTTCTTTAGAGGCCCGCGTTGATCAACTGGAGACAGATGTGGAGGCCTTGAAGAGAATAGATAAACCACGGAAAGCTGTTTCTCTCCGCGAACGTTTCAACCGGCGACGCCGACCTTTTTCATTGAAAGAGATCTGACATCAACTTCGAGGAATTATTTTAAATCCAGTTAAAGATTTTAGATTATGGTTGTTATTGTGTAATGTACGTTATTTGCCGTTTCTTTTTGTTGTTTTTTTTATGGTTATTTGCTGGTTATTTGCTTGGTCTGCCATCAAAACCTTGGTACCTGTGGATTCGATACCTCTGCTGTGGTTTCCATCTTTAGATTAATACTTTTGAATTGTGTGTGCTTTAATCCCAGATATGTGTAGACTTTCCTAACTTTCTTACTACTTGCACTTTCATCTCCCTTGTTACTGCTTTTGTTTTCGTTGTGTTCCAATACAACAAAATACATCATCAGTCGTCAATCATGTTTTCATTTTTTACGTCAGGTTCACCTTCACCGTTCTTCAACAACGGATGATACGGATTCAAAGGTTTCAGTGTGTATTACACATTTATATGTGTGCTCTACTAAATCTCAAGTGCATCCAAACTAGATATCTCACACATCATAAAATAATTTGCTCCTGGGAATGGTGATACACACCTATCGTGTGCAAATGGTAAGTTCAGTATCCCATCATGGGCAAAAATAATCCAGAATCCGAAGTTTACAACGATGCATTTGCGACATACCACTGAAGGGATAAAGGTTGTGTGGGGTTGGCTCGATGGAACAAAATTGTCTTACTTATTTGACATAACACCATTAGATAGGGTTAATAATTGAAACTGACCATATAATTAGTGGCGAAAAGATAGGAGACATGGAGTCGGTCCCTTTTTTTTTTTTTTTTTTTTTTTCGTTTCGTTTGGGATAAGTTTTGCTTTCGGGTTTTTGACAGAAATCAGTAGAAGAAGAGAAGTAAAAGCCTGAGCTTTTTAAATCTTTAGTTTTTATTCAATCTTTAATTTAAATCTAATGGTTCTTTCAAAAAAAAAAAAAAAATTTAAATCTAATGGCCAATTAATAATCGGTCTATACTAGAATATAGTAGTTGAACCCTAAAATTAAAATAAATTAAAATGCAACATGAGCCACGAGGCCCACGACTATATTGGTGAATATAGATACTATAAAACCTAATGTATAAAAAAGATTCTAAAAAGAACACTTGCTATTTACAAGAAAACGGATGGATTACATATGATTGTTGTCCTGAAGGTGGATAAAGCCCATCTTACTAAAAGAAAAGGTCTTTCACCAAACGAAGCCCAATACAGTAATCGATATATAATATACTACTAAATAAAGGTTTTACTCGACAATAACCACGGAACAAATTACACGTGTACGTGGGAAATTAAATATTCTTGCCGAACGAAAACAGGCCCAATACGACGCATCAAGAATCCATATTACAGAGAGTTTGTGGTCGTGGACATTTTATTTAAGAATCAAACATTCACCGGTCACCGAGTCAGCAAAGGCTTCTAAGCAAGGAGAAACTTTGCTCACTCGAGTACCTGGAACTCAAAAAAAAAGTTAGGTTATTCATGGAATGGAGATTGTTAAAAATGTTTAATATATATTCTTTAATTCCTTGTTCATGTTCCCATTCTTAGTTTCGAAAAGAATGGTTTTATGTGAATAACAGTTACAAGCTTTAATCAAAGATATCATCGTCTGTATTTGGAGCCAATGTGTATGCATTGTTCGAAAAACAAAATCATCGCTGGGGTATCTGGACGAGTCTATCTACACCCAAGTTGCATGGTTGCAAAGGATTCAAATGTTGTCTGTGCAAAGTAAATAATCCTTAATAATAATAACCCCATAACTTTACGTTAAGAAAAGACAAACAACTGATGCGAAACACGATAGAAGAACAAAAATCCTTACACGATAAAAGTCTACAATAATAGATTACACGATCATATACCATGCGAAGATTCAGACAAACATTCATCATGCACAGTAAACTTGCACGATTTTGCGCTAACAGATTACAGGACCGCAACCTAAAAGGGATGGCGATAATAAAAATTACTACTGCCTTGCTAACTAAAAAAAAGCCTGCTTTTATCCAATTCACAGCGTTGGTAACAACGTAGTCCGATGCCTGGTACAAGACTGTGTACACGAAGTTGTCATTTCGTACTTGTTAACTGATCAGAATTCTCTCCTCTGCTTTTTTGTTTCCCTTAGATTTGCACTACATTTTTTAGACCTAATCATAAATGAAAATAGATGGTCAAGATTTATTGCTTTCTTTCTTTCTCATGCAAGTGAATGTTTGGTTTACACCCTCTCCTACCTCACTCGAAACCTTGCAGGAAAAGGATTTTTTGACATGGCTAGCGCATGAAAGTATACCCTTGCTGGGCACACACATAGATGTGCGTACCTGGGATTGCTATGCAAGAAAGACCCGTGAACATCCCTTGTAAATATAAGCACAGATTACCCATCTAAAAATTGCAAAATCTTTGTAAGTAGATCGGTCAATTTTTAGGCTATGTTTATAAGGGGGATAAGTAGCCTCCAAATTCTTTGGGAAGCGACCACAGTTAAGGAGTACCTAGCTACCCAATTGAGGTTTGTAAATAAACGGGCACTTACACATAACGTCAAACAGTTCAGAACCGATATAGTAAGGTGATATTACAAGCAGGGACCACTCAAACAACTGAATGAAAGAATATCACATATTACACTCATTTTCCTTACAACCAAAGTAGAATGGCACATTGTCCGTGAATCAACCTAAGAGTGCAGATAAGAGGTTTTCAAATTGATAGACCTTGTTGGTGCGGCTTTCAAAACTGGGTCATGATATCACCTGATGGAGGGGATTAGGGTTATTAGGCAGAGGGACAAGTTTGTCTATTGTGTCCAGGTCTATGACATATACTACGGGTGCGTGGAGGCTTGGTTGGTCGAGATGCAACAAACGCTGGTTTCTGGCACCCTGATCTGCTGTGTCCCTTTTCAGAGCAATTTGAACAAGTCTCCTGGTCATACTTCTTAATGGACTTTCTCTGTCTTGCAGACCGTTGATGCAATTTGAGCTCATGCTCGGCACCTGATAAATTCTTGTTTATACCTGCAGTAGAAGGGCTCATCAGATCAACAGGGTGCAGTGGATTATGATGATATCTAGGGTGTAGCGGTAAATTTTATGGACAGATATCATTCGACCAAGGACACAATGATGACTTGATGTTGGCTGACTGACCCATGCCGTCTTCTCCAGCCGTAACAACAGTTGGACAATCAACTATGTCGTCATTAGCATTATCAAAATCTGATTGAACCACATACAACGGATGTATGACAAGATTCACACCCCCAGGATTACTGCCGTTAGTAGATTTCTTACCGGCTGTAGCGAGTGGGCTTCGGGGAAATGTAGACTTCCTGATTGATGGCGGAGTATTTGATTCATCTACAGGGGAACCACTCGGAACACATTCATTGCTACCAGTTTTGGATATGTATCCGGATGAACTCACAACAGGGCTGAGTTTAGATTTGCACTTCATCATGGGTGGTGGCGTACATGCCTGATCACCAGTGGAACCAAAGGTGATGGACATAGATTTGGATTTCAGATCAGGTGGCACAGTTAACTGTTCGACCTGCCTTCTTAGCTGTTTGTGAAACACAGACACATAACATTTAGGATTCTCTTTGTTATGCGAAACGAAGATCTGGAAATCTAAGTCATAAATCATTTCAACAATGGACCCATCAATTCTAGTACTTATCTTGAAGTCAACTTCATTGCAATTTAAGCCAAACCGACTACATATCTTCTCTGCCAATGTTTTTAAAGTCTCCTTCACTGTCACTGACAAAAAGAAAATAGCTTTAGGGTTGAACTGTCCATCTTCCCACTGTCCATCATAGTTCACTATCAATAGAACCATATTCCTGAAGCTGTATGCAACAGTTGTAATCAGTTCCATAATCATGGAATTAAAATCCATACATGTCATCATCAAAGACAACGGACAATCAAGGAATTAAATTCCGTGTAAGTTTATGAAATTTCGTGTAATGGAGGGATCATCGAATGTACTTTCGTGTTGGGCATGTAATTCATGTCATGGAATGTAATTTCGTGTTGTCATCATGAAAGGATCAGTCCATGTCATGGAATGTAATTTCGTCATGGAATGGGAGGATCATGGAATGTAATTTCGTCATGGAATGTAATTTAATCATGGAATGTAATTTCACGTCATGGAATGGGATGTAATATCTTGTTGTATGAGAGGATCATGGAATGTAATTTCATGTCATGGATGTAATTTCGTCACGTCATGGGAGGGTCATGGAATGTAATTTCATGTCATGGAGCGTCATGGCATGTAATGGATGATAATGGGATGTAATGAAGCATCATGGGATGTACTGTCATGGAAGAAAATGGCAGTATCATGGGATGTATTGTCATGGAAGATTTCATAATTATTTCCTGTAGGTCGTACCAAAGGCTTAAACCTGTCATGGTAGGTCGTACCAAAGGCTTAAACCTACTAGGTCGTACCAAAGTTAAAAAAGCGTGTAACCCCCAATTAGGGCGCCTGACATAAACAAACACACAAGGGCGCCATGACGAAGTAAAAGACACACTTCTCGAACAAATGTTATATGAAACGCACCAAATGGATAATATGTATTAGACTGACATAAACACACAGGCCGCCGCGACGAAGAACGAGATGACCCTCCCCAATCATTTTCAACAATGTTATATGGAAATTATGAAATAAATCAATCAAATATAATTGCAGTTACAGTTCGAGTTCCTAAGTAAGGATACATACCTTCTCTGATATTGGGGATGGCTGAAACAGTTTAGGACCGATTCAATTCAATCACGGCAACGCTTCGACAACTGGAAATAAGTTTATGCCGGATATACAATATCGAAATATTGAGGGTAAATTTTTTAAAAATTGGGAGCCATTTCGAAGTGTTAAGGGTTTGGGTTTAAAGACTTGGAAGCCGCAGCGAATTTTAGGGATTGGGTTTAGGGATTGCCTTCATCTGAGATATGAGAAGGAGAAGAGGGATCGATTACGATCGATTCAATCACGGCAATGAATCAACAACTGGAGATAAGATTATGGCGGAGATACGAAATATTGCGGGTAAATTATTTTCAAATTGGGGGCCATTTCGAAATGTAAGGGTTTGGGTTTTGGGATTGCCTTCATCTGAAATATAAGAAGGAGAAGAGGGATCGATTACCCAGAAACGAGATTATATAATGACAGGGTCATTTTCGACCTCTTACATCAACAACCTCTGACAACTCTCCAGGGGTATATTTGTCAAAGAACCCACTACCTTCCACCACACAATCCATGATCCATGATGGTATCGGTTATATTTGGTTTTTTAAAAACTAGTGGTTATATGTAAAAATTGGAAAACTCAAGTGGCTATTCTATCGAATTAGCGCTATTATATATATAGGATATAATATATTATATAAAAAATATAGTTATATATAATATTTAGTATATAAATATATATAATATTATATTCTATATTATTATGATATATATTATGTATATATATAATATTATGATACATATTATTATGAAATATATATAAATATTATAGTAACAATATATATAATAGTATATATTATTGTTATTAAACATGTTTAACAATAATGTGAAAATTTATAGGGTAAAATAGTCTTTTTGTACTTGTCCCATGTCATTGAACAACCTTGTCCTAAGGTCTTGAGAGGGACAAAATATGGTGGTTTTTGTCCCACATTATCCCGTCCCGTCCCATTCTAATAGCGTGCCAAATGTGGGACAACAAAAAGTTGTCTCGTCCTCTCCCGTCCTCTCCCACATACCAAACACACCGTAGGGAACAAGGTAACAACTATAATTTAACTAAAATAGGAAAAACAAAAAATACATAATAACTTTATTATGGACATGTAATACCATATACAATTATGGACATCATGTGGACAACCAACAAATTTATTTCGTTTACATGATTGATGACATTGTTATATACATAAATACATATGACATTGGTGATGACTATTTGACGATTACACTATTTTCCAATAAAGTTAAAATTACAGGGGAAAATGTCTGATATGTTTCCGCTGATTAGTGCGCTGTGCCGCTATATGCCCCCCCTATAAAAGCATATGTTCAGAGTCAGATTTCGTTAATAAGATAACTTCGGTCTGTAGATATTTTGAAGCAAAAAATTATTACTTCGGTCTGTAGAGATGGAGTCAAATGATGAGAACGAATCCACGGCATTGGATCGACTGATTTGCTGCGTAACAAGGTGCTTCAACTCTCTGAAAGACCTCCTGGATGTTACAATTGAATACAATAAAACAGTGGAAAAACACGAAGCACGGTCCCGTTCTCGATCAACAATTGTTGAATCTCGCGTGGCTGAACTGGAGAGAGATGTTTATAGGTTAAAAAATACCACATGCAATCCCAAGTCGACGTCTCTAGTCAACCGTCTTCGGCGTCAAGAGGGCTGTACATTATTTAAGAATCAACCTTCGGGTTCAAGGCATTAATACGTTCATACAGTCACATCCATAGCGCCAATAAACATGTATTTACAATTGATGGTTGTTTTGTTCCTATAATCCATTCCAGGACTTGGAAGTAGCGTTTTATGTTGGGTTTGCTGTTGCCATTTGTTTTCTATTTTGACAAACGCCTATTGTTTTGTAATTGGATTAGATAAGCCATGTTAAAATTTTCAAGTTAGACCTCATTTATGTGTGTAATCGTCTACCGATTTTGTGTTGTACAATCTTAACGAAGTACTTATGTCCCTCTTTTATTGTTCATAATCATAAACTAACCTTGCAGTTCAAATTCAGAAAAAAAGTTGTATGTATTTACATTTCACTACAGTTAACAAACTATTAGAACAACCCTGAAAAAACAGAAAATTTTTAGATATAATCAACACCTTTCTTAGTTTTCAAACCAATTTGTCCCCTTACCTTTAACATGTACAAGAACACCATTTACCAACTTCACTTGTGAATTGAGGGAGGTGTCGATGTTCATAAAAATGCTCCCATTGATACGTATAAAACAAGCAAGTTTAACTTTCTATTGCTTCAGAATAATGTTAATTATTATCTATAGCCATGTAAATATCGATGAAATCCAAAAAATGTCACCCCATATTGGAAGTGGGAATATGTCCGAAAGCTTGTAATGGGTGGCCTTCTCAAACCGATAGGCAAAATACATCAATTAACAAACATAACATAGAACAGGAATTGGTCTCCCTCAAAGCGTAAATAGTATGCGCTTAATTCAAACTTCATCCACACTGTAAAGGGAACCCTGGCGCAATAGTCTTCAGTTGCCACAATAATGGAATTAACTTTTGTTTATTATTTCATCCCTAAAATTTTACTTATATACAGTTTAACCCTTATTTAATAAAATATTGGATGGTCCAATGGGTTTGAGTGTTTGAGATGTTCAAATTATATCTTGACGAAGTTTCATCATTTTAGGGCAACGGTTGCACCAAATTAGGTTATAGGGTTGGACATGATGGTTTACAATGTTTGTTGTACAACCCTTTACATTATGCTTACTTTAAACTTCTGTATCAACAATAACATTTGCCATCGAACCAGATGTGTAAAGTCAACCTTGAATCCTTGATATACGTTACATTGACACGGCTTTATATTACGAGAAAAACTTGGTTGGACCGGGTGCAACACTCAGCACAACAAATTAAATTCTGACACCTCATCAATACAACTTAATCCAACAACCCAACCAACTCAACAACGAGTCCATTTTTGCTCACCCCCTCCCAATAAGATGACATGTGTCTACAGAGGGGTAAATTTATCCAATTTATCCAATTTATTGGACAAAGTTACCCCTCCCTAGACACATGTCATCCATTTAGGAGAGGGTAATGGTTACCTCCCTTAAAGGGGGGTGAGCAAAAGTGTTATCCTCAACAACCCATCCAACTCAGCTTTTATCCAAGAAGAACAGAAAGATCGGCAGCCAGAGGATGACCGATGACGGCGGCATGAAAAGCTGCCGAGGAACGGGAGGGTTTCTGCTGTTGGATGGATAAGCATTTATTAAATCTGTGGGATATCCCATCCGATTTTGACGTCTGACTTGTACCGATTTTAAGTGTCGTATCAATTAAATTTTGGTCATTGAACTAAACCCCTGCCCACCTTGACAACCCACTTTCTCAGGTTACCATCATTGCTTGTACTCTACCCACCCTATTTCTAGGTCACATTTCCAAGATTTCGTTATGTAAGAATAGGGTATGGGTAATGATGAAAAGTAGAAAATTGGTCATGGGGTCTGGCCCAACATAATAATACTGATTGATTTGATAGTTCAGTAGCTGGGAGTAGTTCAAATTGTATTTGACCATTACTGCTTTGAAACGTGTAAGATAATGTGCAAACATGACCATGTCAATTGGGTTGATGGTTGTTTGTCAACAGACTCCATCGTGTAACAATCGTAAACCTTCTATTTACATAAACAGCATTGCATGATACAATTCTGAACAACCTTTTTAGGAAGACCGAGACAAAAATTAATAATACAACAAGAACACGATTTTTATTTTTTTTAGTACCCTATATTGTCCCACTCAAGTCTTCTTTGGCGAGGCGGCACACCCTATATTTTTGACGATTTATAACAATGCCTCCTCAGTTTTTATTCTTTTATGTTTTACCCTTATTTTAGGCAGAATTTAATAGAAGTCCCACTTTTTTAGCGATTTATCACATTTATAAATGGCTTTCCATATTCATCACTTTAGTCCTTATTTTTTTCAAAACTCATCACTTTAGTCCATTTAACCAAATATTTATAAGTCAACTATTTTAAAACCTAAAAAAGTAAACTTTTGCTCTTATTACTATTTAATTTAGCTAAAATGATTATCTTAACTTTAAATTAAAATGAAAAAGAATAAAATTCTCAATAATAAATCTTAAATAAATAGATAAAAAAATCTTAAATAAATAATTAAAAAATCCATTATTTTTTTTCTTATTTTGTATATTTTTTTCATAATGGATATTTATTTAGCTAAATTTATTATCTTAGCTATAAATGATTATTTAGCTAAAATAATGTTTTTTTTTTCTTTTTTGTAATCTATTTATTTAAGATTTTATTATTGAGAAGTTTATTGTTTTTCATTTTAATAAATTAAATAGTAATAAGGGGGAAATTGTACTTTCACAGGTTTTAAAATAGTTTACTTTCAAATATTTGGTCAAATGAATTAAAGTGATGAGTTTTAGAAAATATATGGATTAAAGTGATGAATATGGAAAGACATTTATAAAGGTGACAAATCGTCAAAAAAGTGGGACTTATGTGAAATTCTACCCTTATTTTATTTTTATATTTTTCTGATTCACTGAAATTGCATTGTTATTTATAAAATATGTATGTACACATGTACAGTATATATTTGAGTGTAAACATATTAGTTCTTTGTTTATATATCAAATTTAAATCAAATCAAATCACAATATATATAGGGTAAATTACACTACACCCCTTGAGGTTTGGGGTTAACACACTAAGATGGAAAAGTTTCATTTTTCTAGACTAACAAACCTGTATTGACAAAAAATGCCCTTGTGTAATAATAAAAGAAAAGTTTTTTGTCATTGACACCCAAGGGCCGTTTGGACCTTACTATGGTAAAACAAGGATGTTTGTGTAGAATAACGAAACTTTTCCATCTAACTTTAGGTCAAACCTCAAGGGGTGCAGTCTAATTTACCCTATATATATTGTTATATCAATCATAATAACTTCTTAGGGTTGAAATTTACACTAAGGCCCTGTTTGATTTGTCCACTGAATACTTAATGCCACTTATGCTTAGAATGAGTTCATAACGTTAATTTGTTATATTTGTTAAGTAGGGACTGAAATCCATATTGTTAGAATAATGATGGACTGAAAGTTTCAATACCAAAAAACCGTCGACTTGACGTAGATGAAGGCAAACTACGGGGACTAATATGCTATTCGCCATAATATATTAAAATGTAAATATATAACAAATAATAGTCAAAATGGCATAGATCTGAAAATATTTATTTTCATAAAATATAACTTAAAAAAAACAAACAACTATGTCATAACAAATTTTGAAATGAGGACGTGTTGATATAACTTCATGAGGATTTTCAATGTTAGCCACTAGTTTTACCTGCTTTGACTCAAGTATGTACGCATATCTCAAAACTAGTGGCTCATATTCAATATGCTAATGAGGTTATATAATGACATCCGTATGACAACGAGACTGTATATATAATACTTCTATAATTAGGAGCGTCTTGACTTTATAAGTTAAGGACGTCCGCCCTCAACCACATTCATATTGGGTGTAGGTATTTGTTAATGTGGGGCTGTGGGCTCACTGTTAATTTTTGGCTGTGGTTGGACGTCCGAAAATTATAAAGTCGAGATTTGGTAACTGCGCACTGATATAACATCATGAGGATATTGAACCTGAGCCACTTGTTCAAAACAAGTGAAAGGTTGTAAAACTAGTGGCTCACATTCATTATCCTCGATTGTATATTTAGAACAGCGCGCACACACTCACTTGATCATTTCTATATATCAGTCCTAATCTGGTCATTGCACACTAATATAACTTCATGAGGATATTGAATGTGACCGACTAGTTTTGAAAAGTGCATACACAGTCTCTTGAAAGCATGTAAAACTAGTGACTCACATTCAATATCTTCGACCGTATATTTACATTGGTGAGAATTGACTTCAACATTTCTATATATTTGTATATATATATATATGTATAGTACATTATTTAACACAACCAGTGACCAATCCATCGGCCGAATGGGACTATGCCAAGTGGGAAGGAAATAAAAGCAATCAAATGAATTATCCATGCCATATGGTATGGTCCCATTCATTAGGAATTTAGGTTTATCTGTATCGAGTTCAAGCTCGTTTAAGTCGGACTGAAATTAGGTGACCAAAAATGGTGTCCCAATTTGTGTGTAACCAACCAAATTGGGACATGTGTCCAAGATGGGGTAAATTTATCCAAACACTTTATCTTTTTAGACAAATTTACTCCCAATGCACACATGTCATGCTTTTGAGAGGGATAATGCTGCTTACCCCCCTTTTAAAGTGGGGGGGGGGGGGGGGGGGGGGGGGGGGGGGGTAAGCAGCATTACCTGAACTCTATTTTTTAGAGGTTATTTGAGTCCGTTTTTCTATTAAAATTCTTTCACATGTAACTGGATTTATATTCACTCGCAATGAGCTTAGTACTGGTTTTCCTTTAAAACGTCTATGGGTCACAATCATCTACCTTTGGCTACTTCGTTTATATACCAGAGATATGGAGTCGGACGATGAGAACGAATTAGGCAGGTGGGATCAAGTCGTTTCCTAAGTAAATAGAAGCTCCGAGGCTATGAAACTGCTGCTGGACGAATTCGTAGCATTAGACGAAGTAATGAAAAAAAATGCTTCTAGGAACCTAGTAGGAAGGATTTCTTTAGAGGCCCGCGTTGATCAACTGGAGACAGATGTAGAGGCCTTTAAGAGAATAGATAAACCACGGAAGGCTGTTTCTCTTCGCGACCGTTTCAACCGGCGACGCCGACCTTTTTCATTGAAAGAGCTGGCATCAACTTCGAGGAATTTTTTTAAAATCCAGTTAAAGATTTTAGATTATGATTGTTATTATGTAATGTATGTAATTTGCCATTTCTTTTTGTTATTTTTTGCTAGTTATTTGCTTGGTTTGCGATCAAAACCTTGGTACCTGTGGATTCGATACCTCTGCTGTGGTTTTCATCTTTAGATTAATAGTTATGAATTTTGTGTAATTTAATGCCAAATATATGTAGACCTTCCTAACTTTCTTACTCCTTGCACTTTCATCTCCCTCGGTACTGCTTTTGTTTTTGTTGTGTTCCAATACAACAAAATACATCATCAGTCGTCAATCATGTTTTCATTCTTACGTGAGGTTCACCTTCACCGTTCTTCAACAACGGATGATACGGATTCAAAGGTTTCAGTGTGTATTACCCATTTATATATGTGCTCTTACAAATCTGAAGTACATCCAAACTAGATATCTTACACATCATAAAATAATTTGGTCCTGGGAATGGTGATACACATATCGTGTGATAGTGGTAAGTTCAGTATCACATCATGGGCAAAAATAAACCAGAATCTGAAGTTTACAACGATGCATTTGCGACATACCACTATGAAGGCATAAAGGTTGTGTGGGGTTGGCTCGATGGAACAAAATTGTCTTACTTATTTGACATAACACCATCGAATAAGGGTTAATAATTGAAACTAACCATATAATTAGTGGCGAAGAGATAGAGACATGGAGTCGGTCCCTTTTTTTTTTTTTTTTTTTTTCTTTTTTCTTGTTTTTGACAGGGATCGGTAGAAGAAGAGAAGTAAAAGTCTGAGCTTTTTAAATATTTAGTTTTTATTCAATCTTGAATTTAAATCTAATGCCCAATAACTAATCCACCAACTATACTAGAATATAGTAGTTGAACCCTAAAATTAAAATAAATTAAAATGCAAAATGAGCCATGACTGTATTGGTGAACATAGATACAATACAACCTAAACTATAAAAAAGATTCCGAAAAGAACACTTGCTCTTAAAAAGAAAACGGAGGGATTACATACGATTGTTGTCCTGAAGGTGGATAAAGCCCATCTTACTAAAAGAAAACGTCTTTCACCAAACGAAGCCCAATAGAGTAATCGATATATAATATACTACTAAATAAAGGTTTTACTCGACAATAACCACAGAACAAATTACACGTGTACATGTGAAATGAAATATTCTTGTAGAACGAAAACAGGCCCAATACGACGCATCAAGAATCCATATTACAGAGAGTTTGTAGTCGTGGACATTTTATTTACGAACAAACATTCACCGGCCACCAGGTCAACAAAGCCTTCTAAGCAAGGACAAACTTTGCTCACTCGGGTACCTAGAACTCTAGAAGTGGTTAGGTTATTCCTTGAATGGAAATTGTTAAAAATGTTTAATATATATTCTTTAATTCCTTGTTCATGTCCCCATTCTTAGTTTCGCAGAGAATGGTATTATGTGAATAACAGTTACAAGCTTTAATCAAAGATATCATCGTCTATATTTGGAGACAATGTTTATGCATTGTTCGAAAAAGAAAATCATCGTTGGGGTATCTGGACGAGTCTATCTACACCCAAGTTGCATGGTTCGCAAAGGATTCAAATGTTGTCTGTGCAAAGTAAATAATCCTTAATAATAACTCCATAACTTTACGTTAAGAGAAGACAAACAACTGATACGAAACGCGATAGAAGAACAAATTCCTTACACGATAAAAGTCTAAAATAATAGAATACACGATCATATACCACGCAAAGATTCAGACAAACATGCAGTATGCATAGTAAACTTGCACGATTTTGCACTAACAGATTATACGACCGCAACCTAAAGGGGATGGAGAAAAAAAAATTACTACAACCTTGCTAACTAAAAAAAAAAAAAAGCCTGCTTTTATCCAATTCACAGCGTTGGTAACAACGTAGTTCGATGCTTGGCACAAGATTGTGTACACTAAGTTGTCATTTCGTACTTGTTAACGGATCAGAATTCTCTCCTCTGCTTTTTTGTTCCCCTTAGATTTGCACTAGATTCTTTAGACCTAATCATAAATGAAAATAGATGGTCAAGATTTATCGCTTTCTTTTTCCCTCATGCAAGTGGATGTTTGGTTTACACCCTCTCCTACCTACCTCACTTGAAACCTTGTAGGAAAAGGATTTTTTCACATGGCTACCGGATGAAAATATACCCTTGCTGGCCACAAACATAGATGTGCCTACCTATGATTGCTATGCAAGAAAGACCCGTGAACATCCCTTGCAAATATAAGCACAGATTACCCATCTAAAAATTGCAAAATCTTTGTAAGTAGATTGGTCACTTTTTAGGAGATGTTTATTAGGGGGATAAGTAGCCTCCAAATTCCTTAGGAAGTGACCACACTGAAGGAGTACCTAGCTACCCAATTGAGGTTTGTAAATAAACGGCCACTTACACATAACGTCAAACAATTCAGAACCGATATAGTAAGGTGATATTACAAGCAAGGACTACTCAAACAACTAAATGAAAGACAAATTAAATAGATCACATATTACACGTATTTTCCTTAAAACCCACGTAGAATGGCACATTGTCTATGAATCAACCTAAGAGTGCAGATAAGAGGTTTTCAAATTGGGAGACCTTGTTGGTGCAACATTCAAAAGGGTTATTTAGGCAGAGGGACAAGTATGTCTATTGTGTCCAGGTCTATGACATATACTGCAGGTGCGTGGAGGCTTGGTTCATCGAGATGCATCAAACGCTGTTTTCCGACGCCCTGATTTATTGTGTCCCTTTTTAGAGCAATTTGAACAAGTCTCCTGGTGGTACTTCTTAATGGACTTTGTCTATCTTCCAAATCGTCGATGCTATTTTAGCTCATGCTCGGGACCTGATAAATTCTTGTTTATACCTCTGACAGAAGAGCTTATTAGATCAACAAGGTGCGGTGGATTGTGATCATGTCTAGGGTGTAGCGGTAAATCTTGTGGACAGATATCATTTGAGTAAGGACACAATGATAACTTGATTTTGGCTGACGGACCCATGTCGTTTTCTTCAGCCGTAACAACAGTTGGACAATCAACTATGTTGTCATTAGCATAATCAAAATCTGATTGAACCACCTTGTCATCAAAGCTTAATAGAACCGCAGACGAATATAGCAGCTGTAAGACAAGATTCACACCGCCAGGATTGCTACCATTAGCAGATGTCTTACCGGCTGTAGCGAGTGGGCTTCGGGGAAATATAGACTTCCTGATTGACGGTAGAGTATTTGATTCATCAACAAGGGAACCACTCGGAACACATACATTGCTACCAGTTTTGGATCTATATCCGGATGAACTCAGAAAAGGGTTGAGTTTAGATTTGCACTTCATCATGGGTGGTGGCGTACATGCCTAATCACCAGTGGAACCAAAGGTGATGGACATAGATTTGGATTTCAGATCATGTGGCACAGTTAACTGTTCGACCTGCCTTCGTAGCTGTTTGTGAAACACTGACACATAACATTTAGGATTCTCTTTGTTATGCGAAATGAAGATCTGTAAATCTGTAAATCTAAGTCATAAATCATTTCAACAATGGACCCATCAATTCTAGTACTTATCTTGAAGTCAACTTCATTGCAATTTAAGCCAAACCGACTACATATCTTCTCTGCCAATGTTTTTAAAGTCTCCTTCAGTGTCACTGACAAAATGAAAACAACTTTAGGGTTGAAATGTCCATCTTCTCACTGTCCATCGTAGTTCACTATCAACAGAACTATATTCTTGAAGCTGTATGCAACAGTTGTAATCAGTTCCATAATCGTGGAATTAAAATACATGTCATCAATGTCATCAGACGATCAACGAATTAAATTTTGTGTAAGTTTATGAAATTACATTCCATGATTCATTCATGGCATGTCATTTATGTCATGGAATGTAATTTCGTGTTATCATGGGAGGATCATGGCATGTCATTCATGTCATGAAATGTAATTTCATGTGTTGTCATAGGAGGATCATGGAATGTAATTTCATGTCATGGAGGATCATGAAATTTAATTTCATGTCATGTCATGTCATGGAGCATCATGGAATGTCATGGAGGATCATAGAATGTCATTTCATGTCATGGAGGATCATAGAATGCACTGTCATGGAATGGAATAGTACCATCATGGAATGGAATGGTACCATCATGGGTCATTCCTTTTGATAATTTCATGTCATGGAAGATCCAACCAAAGGCTTAAAGTAAAGCATGTAACCCCCAATTAGGGTGTCATAAGACTCCTACACTGACATAAACAAACTCACACACGCCGCGGCGACGGCAACGAAGACGAAGAAAAAGACCCTTCTCAATCTTTTTCAAAAAATGTTATATATTAATATGAAAACGCCCCAAATGAATAATATGTATTTAGACTGACATAAACATATGTTATATGAATATGAAAGAAAAAAGCATTAATATGTACTTAGACTGACATAAACACACAGGCTGCCGCGATAACGAACAAGATGACCCTTCTCAATCATTTTCAACATATGTTATTTGAAAATTATGAAAGAAATCAATCAAATATAATTGCAGTTACAGTTCAAGTTCCTAAGGATACATACCTTCTCTGATATTGGGGATGGTTGAAACAGTTTAGGACCGACTTAATCACGGAAACGCTTTGACAACTGGAAATAAGATTATGGCGGAGATACGAAATATTGCAGTTAAATTATTTTAAAATTGGGTGCCATTTCGAAGTGTAAGGGTTTGGGTTTACAGACTTGGAAGCCGCAGCGTGTTTTAGGGATTAGGTTTGGGGATTGCCTTCATCTAAGATAGAAGAAGGAGAAGAGGGATCGATTATGATCGATTCAATCACGACAACGAATCGATAACTGGAAATAAGATTATGGCGGAGATACGAAATATTGCGGGTAAATTATTTTAAAATTGGCTGCCATTTCTAAGCGTAAGGGTTTTGGTTTGGCTTTACAAACTTGGAACCCGCACCGTATTTCAAGGATTCGGTTTGGGGATTGCCTTCATCTGAGATATAAGAAGGAGAAGAGGGATCGATTACCCAGAAAGCAGATTATATAATGACAGGGTCATTTTTGACCTCTTACATCAGCAACCCTCCAGGGGTATACTTGTCAAATAACCCACTAACTTCCACCACACAATCCATGATCTATGATCCTATCAGTTATATTTGTTTTTTTAAAAACCAGTGGCTATATCTAAAAATTGGAAAACCAAAGTGGCTATTTTATGAAATTAACCATTATAATTTATATAAAAGGGGCACTCTAGTCACTTGAACCTCTTGTCCTATTCTGTCTCAGTCATACTAAACGCATAACAGTACAATTAACAATTCTATCCCAGACCTTCTAAACACAATACAGAACAACTTATCCTATCCTGTTCCGTCCCGTCCCGTCCCGTCCCGTCCCGTCCCGTGTTGTCCCGTCCCGTCCCGTGTTGTCCCGTCCCGTCCCGTCCTGTTCCATCCCGTTCCGTCTCATCTCACCTTATCCTGTCCCATCCTATCTCCGTACCAAACGCACATGTAGAGAGATCAAGTAAACTATTGTTCGTGAAATTTTGAATTCTCGATATTTTAAAATCAACAATAACCGGTAAAAACTTAAAAAAGAAGCAGCACGAAACAACAGGAGACAGCCGGTAAAACAGTGGTGGAAACCGGCTGTTTAAGTCGCCAACAAATTAAATAAAGCCCAATCTTTCACTTTCCTCTCTCTTTCACTCATTTGCTCTTCACTTCTCTCTCTAAAAACATTTGGTAGAGAGAGAAAATTCAATCCTTGATATAGATCGAAATTCGAAACCCACATTCTCTCTTTCATTTTCCGATCAACCCACTTTCCTTTCTCATTTTCTCGGGAAACAAACGAACCAAGAAAAAGAAGCTAAGGGTGAGATAAATATGATAAATGTGTCAGCTTTTGATTTCTCCCCATGTGGAAGTCACTGAAACGACACAGTTTCACAAAAGAAAAAAAAAACCCAACTTTTCTTTTGAGGTAAAACATTCACATACTCTCTCTCTCTCTCTCTCTCTCTCTCTCTCTCTCTCTCGTTTTTAACAATGCAGGGTGGAATCTTTATGTTTCGAGGCTCATTTTGAATCGGTGTCATTGAATGTATATATACAGTCGAAATGAGACCTTTCTATTTTTTCTTGAAGTTTAGCTGCTTTTTGTAAGTGTTTAAAACTTTAGAAGTTGAACTCATTTTTGATATGTTTTGGTGATGGGTTTTGTGTTTTTCAGGGTTTTTGAGCTGATTTAGAGTCTGGGGATGAGAAAGATGATGGCTTTAAGTGTTTTTGTGAGGTGGGGTTTTAGTGGATTTGAATGAATAATGGGAGTGGCACAAGTGTAATTTTGAGTGAGTTTGTGGTGGAAAGCTGAGATCTGTCTAGATGAAAGTGGTTTTGAGAATTGTATAAGATGAAAATGAGTGAAGGCAGCAGGTTGCAAAAATGAAAAGGGTTGAGTGATTTGGTGGGGTCAAAAAGTAGGATCTCTTCTAGTTTTTTGTTGAATAAAAGTTAATTATATCCATGTCGGGTGCTCCAAGAGTGAGATCAATGAATGTGGCTGAATCAGAGACAAGGCCAGTCCTAGGACCAACCGGGAACAAAGCAGGGTCATTGAGTACACGAAAGCCTGCTTCGAAGCCATTGAGAAAGGTTGAAAAATCACCTGTGGAGGTCTATACAGCAGAGGAGAAGAAAACCCTTGTTCCATCCTCCAAGGGTACTACTGCATTGTCACCTAAATCACATTCCCTTAGTGTTCCTTCAGTGCTTCGCCGCCACGAGCAGTTACTGCAGTCCAACTTGTCACTGAATGCTTCATGCTCGTCAGATGCCTCTACGGATTCGTTTCATAGTCGAGCATCTACTGGGAGGTTGACACGGTCATATAGTGTAGGGAGTAGGAGGAAACAATTTGTTTCAAAGCCGAGGAGTGTTGTTTCTGATGGCGGGTTGGATTCTCCTCCCTCTGATGGATCACAGACCAAGAAGAGGTGTGCGTGGGTGACTCCAAATACTGGTTCGTTCTTGCTCATATGGTTTTCAAGTATATTTATGGAGTTTGTGGTAATATGTTTCCTTGATAAATGTTTACCAATGCAAAACATGTGAAATACCAAAATGAAATATGCATATTGATATGAACCACTTCACTTTATTTTAGAATTGATAAGCATAAAATATGTCTATCTATCATTCCAATTCCCATGTGTATAGATAGATTTTATTAATTAGATGGAAATTAGTTCAATTTAAGTACTCTTTCTAAATTATTTTGTTATTGTGATTGCTTGGTTTGGATTTAACTTTTATATTTGAAGCATCTATCTGAAAGTAAACTAACTTATAAGGGTTGCATCTCTTTTGTCTGACCTATTTAAAACAGAAATGAATTAGTTATGTTCTGAAGCCCTACTATTTTGGTTTGAGTCTTGATTGATTTGGGATGATTAAGGGTCGCTTATGATGTATTTGTTTCTTACTTCTTTGATTGTGATTGATGATGTAAATTGGTGCCCTGCGATATTAAATTTCTTTTTCTCTTTGCATGCTAGAGGTTTTTGTAAGTTATGAAGGATATGTATTGGTTTATTACTATTCAAGCATTAGTTTAACTGGAATTGATTGACCGAGAGAGTGAAATGAGACACGAACTTTTGACTTAATGGAGGATTGGGGACTAGATGGAGTTTAGAAAAATGATATCGTTTAATTTAATTATAGGTGTTAAGGCCTAACATCTGTTCGATTTTATTCTTTGCCATGTTGCTATCCTTAATTGTTATGTGCAATTGAAACAGTACATTCAACAAGTGATTGTGCACCCAAATTTTGATGTTTAGGTAGTATTCTCGTGAGACCTTAGAGTAATTGCATTCTACTTTTCAATATTTCATCACATGAGAATAAATCCGTTGAACCACCTATTAACTAAGGTGGTGCATTGTTTCTTTTATGTTTTTCTTCACTTGGTGAGAGAACCGGAGATAAATAATTTGATTGTAATCCATTTTCCACCAAGGAATATATATATTCTCCAATAATCGTTGATTAAATGCCTTGCCTATTTCCAGTAGTGTATGCTGACTGATTATTTTCATTTACTAAAATCAGATGCATGTTATGCTGCTTTCCATGATGAAGAATTTGGAGTTCCAGTACATGATGACAAGTATGGGATCGTAACCTTTGTCTATCAGTCAAAAGGGCTTTTGCTTCTTCATATAAACCCTGTTTAACAGTTACTTTACTCAATATTCTTCTCCACATGCAGGAAATTGTTTGAGCTTCTTGTACTGTCGAGTGCTTTGTCTGAACTCACATGGCCTGCTATACTCAGTAAAAGACACATTTTTAGGTATTGTTTGTATGAAACTCCTTTGTTCCTTTCAAATATCAGCACTGAGTGCTGAAGTAAATGCTGTAATCTTGTGCTCTCACCTTTTGAGCTTCTAGTTGCTCTATTTTAATGACTTTCTGGTGCAGGGAAATTTTTGCAGGATTCGATCCAATCGCAGTCTCGAAATTAAATGAGAAAAAGATAACAGCAGCAGGAAGTGCTGCAAGCTCTCTATTGTCTGAACTGAAGCTGCGTGCTATAACTGAGAATGCTCGGCAAATGTCTAAGGTAGATTCTTGTTTCTCTTTCCATTGTTTACTGTTGAGTAGCAGAAGATGCACATGAACAGTGTTCATTAAATTGTTATTGGTGTTTGGATCATATTAATAATTATATGCAGCAGTTAGTTTGCTTATCAGAAGACAAAAAAAGTTGTCTTGAATTTACTTTTTTGAAACTACCTTTAGTGTTTACCGACGGTTTATTACATTCTGCAAGACCAAAGTTTTCTATTTCTAGAAGTAGGATTAGTTATTGTACCAATCTTATGGTGGAGGTAACCTTTGATTGGTTTGGATGGATTTATACCTCTTTTCTTGTCAAAAACTTTTTTGGGATCAATTACAATGATTTAGCTTTTTTTTTTCCACATGCAATTAAATGTTACAATGGGTGCTTAGTGATCATTTGATCCGGTGGGTTAGGTGAAAAAGTAGTTGAATGGTGGTCCTTATTCCTCAACAATTAGTATGACCCATATATGACAAAACGTAATATTACCATCCAACTTGATGTGGAATTATTTTATCTTATTTGAAGAGTTTACTCATGCAACCTAATTATTCCTTTCCTTCAAGATGCCAGCTTGCTTAGTTTTTTTTTTTTTTTTTTGAAATATTACAATAATTCGGGATTTGGGGAGAGAGACAGACTTGAACCCACAACCTTGTGGTGTGGGTGTGAGGGGCAAACCACCGGGTCAACCTCATCTTGTCTAGCCAGCTTGTTTAGCTGGTAAGTCCCAAGTCATTCATCTGACTTGATGGCTTTTGCTAGTCATTAGCCTCTAACCTTTGTTAATGAAGTGAGTGCCATTATTGCACACTCCATGGGTTGCTATGATTATGATTGCAACTAACTTTTTGCAGGTTTTGCTGATACCAGGTCATACAAGAGTTTGGGTCATTTGACAATTATATTTGGAGCTTTGTGAACCACAAGCCTATAGTAAGTAGATTTCGTTATCCTCGACAAGTTCCAGTGAAAACCCCGAAGGCTGATGTGATAAGCAAAGATCTTGTGAGAAGAGGATTCCGGAGTGTGGGACCCACTGTCGTCTACGCATTCATGCAAGTTGCTGGAATAACAAACGACCATCTCACCAGTTGCTTCAGGTTCCAGGAGTGTATTGCTGCAGCCGAAGTGAAGGAAGAAAATGGCATTGCCGATAAGGACCAGGACAAGAAAACAGACTGTGTGATTGAATCTGAATTATCCATGGCCATTGATGTATTACGTTTCTCCTCAGAATGAACCGAAAATTGAGATCAGATCCCGGATTAGTAGTGGAAGATCGAGTTCCAGGTTCAGTTATCACTTTGCTATTGACCAATTCACAGCTACTCTTTACTTTTGGGTAGTAATGAAGGTGGATTTGTGTATAAAAACTTGATGAATTCCTATGCACCCATGGATTTGTAGATTGTAGATTATAAGTGAATTACATTAACTGATGATTGTGATGATATATTGAGGCCTGTCCATAGAGCCCTTCAAATTTGATGTACAATTTTTTGTACAGTTGAAAAAGTTTAGTAATTAGAATTATCTATTTAAACCAAGACTCCAGCAGCAGCAACAACTGAAACAAAACAGAAAACAAAAGTTTTCCCTATTTTGATCTGTCACCATCAGATTCATGACCTTACAGATTTAGGGTTAGCACCCCAAACTGATAGTATTTGATGACTGCCTCAGAATTAGCTGGACAGCTAAAAAACTGAGACTGAGCAGTCCATTTTGCTTTATTAGGTGATGATGATGGACTTTGGGGCACTATGTTTTTCTGTCCCAATAGGACAGGGTAGGACTCCTAATTTTGAGACAGATTTTGTGCTTTTGGGCCCAAGCTTTCCTGATAATGAGAAGGGTACACCTACACCTACACCTTTATTTTATTAATATAATGACCGATTATATGATGGGGTCCTTCTCTAACCTGGTCTGGTCCTTAAGTTTTTCATCAGGATTAGACTTGACTAGAGAATTATTCTTATATGTTGTCTCAATTTTTTATAAGCCCTACCGAACACAGAGCAATGGAGAGTTGGTGTGGCTGATAGTTGCTTGTCTTGGAAATCTTTAATCGCTTGCTTCTTTTGTATCATCCATAACTGTCATTTACAGCTCATACTGTTCTGGGTTCAGATATCATATTCATGTTTCTGTTGCTACAATTTTCCATCAATACATCAATTTTCTGTTGTTTATTCACGTGTGCGTAAACTATTGGTCTTAATATAAACTGCTGAATAGTTCCGATAAAACTCTTAATACATACTTTAAAATATAAATGACAAGACTAGAACCTTAGAGAGTAAGAGGGGATGCCCGTTTATTAATCCAGCTAGCTAGCTAGCTAAAGATAATAGAAAAAAGTTCAAACATCAAAGCAACTTCCTCTGGTCTAGGAAATCAAAATCATAACAAACACTTAATTTCTGAGGCAGCTAATTCATTATCTATAACTTGCTGTTCAACAATATTTTTTAGACAAGTGCAGCCCGTATATTAGAACCCGGGCGAAGGACACCAAGTTATTTTGAACATTGTGAACTAGACAATGCCTAGACCATCACCAATGATTAAACTTCTATAACAATTCTATTTTCTATAGATTGCAATTCTATGCAGAGAACTGCTCTAAGAATCACATTAATAACTAGCTAATGGAAAGCAAAAATCAGATGCAGAATGATCCTATTTCATGGATAGTGACTACAAATTTGCTCACCGATACCTTGATCAACTATCTTTGGAAGCCGTGTTGCAGTAATTTGTTTCATGTGATTTGGATGCTGACATGCATCCACAAACAAGAGTAGAGACCCAAGAAAAAGCGCAATCTATATCATTCCTCTACTTTCAATCTGTCTAGATAAAATACTAACTATACAACTGCTCACTGAAAGACTACATAAATAAGACGGCAAAAAAAATAAAATAAAAATAAAAATACCAAACCTGAATTTATAGGACAACAAATGCATGATTTTCTTACATAAAAAGCTCACTAATACCCTATCGTAATCTAAAGCCTTTGAAGGAGCTATCAACAAGGCTTTATTTCAAATCCGATGCTCAAAAGAGTTCGAGCTGATTCCATTGCCTTCTCACCTCCAAGGTCCATGGCAGCACCAGTCAATTCACCTTCTGTGCCAACAGACCACTGGGTTGAAGTCATTTGGTTCTGGACCGTGTCTGTTTTCTTAAATTGCGAATTGTTCATGGAAGCTGGAGCGGCAGCAGCAACAAGAGGAGCACTTGGGGGTCCATGTCGCTTCTTTGGTACAGGCATGTCATGGTCATGTACCCCCTTATACGTTATAATGACAGCATTTGTGTTATCTACAGCTGTCTCGATGTGCTTACGAACAGGGCATCCGGCAGAAGTGCATCTATAATAGTTCCTGAAAATTTATTACAGCAATAAATCAGTGAAACAATTAGCAATAAACAAATTAAAACATTATTTTTTTTTTGATTAAATTTAAGAAAAAAAAACTAGTGACTGGTGAGACTACGTGATTAGCCTTAGGTTGGGAGAAAATGTTCAACGGTATAAAAAATGTTGACAGAAGCATGGTTATCCAAAATTGTAAAGTATGTGCAGCGGGGTGGAATTCTAGAGAAATTTTATAGACTAGTATACTCCTATCATGATTTAGGCTGCTACATAGGCATTGATGGAGCACTAGTACCAAAGCTTACTTAATGATTTAAGAGATTAAAAACATCTAACCAAAAAAGAATAACAAGAAATAAGCTTGCACCTGGGGTTAGGGTTTCCTTTCACCATTTTCTGTCCGTACTTGCGCCATCTGTATCCATCGCCTGAGATCCCGACATCACCAGCCGCATGCACAACAAATTTAGGCTTTTTGCCTGGTTTTAGGACAGGACTTGAACATGCTAAGTTGTCCTTTTTCACCCTGGTCATCAATACAATATCAAAACCAGATAATCACAAATATGTTTGCAAAATAATATTGAAAAAGTTAAATAATCTGAATTTAGCAGCAAACTTGCCGTTTTTTTGGTTCTGGTTCATGCACATGCTCCTCCTTGACTAAAATTTCGTCATTTCTGTCAACACCACCACTTAAGTTTGGTCGTTTTTTGTCAGGAATTGTGGTTGTTTCCTGTATAGAATCTTTTGAAGATGTGGATGGATCTGAATCGTTAGGCATTCTGACAGGTTGCTCTGAAACAATATCCTGTAAAACAGTCCCAACAGATGGTGCAATCCTACTTTCCCTAATGCAATTATTCTTTCTAGGAGGATCATGGCTGTGCATGCCTTTATTAACAATCTCAATGACATGGCCTGAGTGATCTGAACATTCGATCTTTTTGGCACAACAGTCAGAAAATGTGCACTTGTAATAGCTTCTAGAACCTTTAGGACTCTTCACTTGCTTCTGACCATATTTACGCCAATTGTAACCATCAGAAACAGGTGTCTTCATGATGTGAACAACGGATATACTTTTAAGATCAGAAGAATTTAGCTGGTCTGCTTCAGGCACAGATACAGTGTTAACCTTTAGTGGTGACAATCTTTTTTCTGGTAGAGTCGGACTTGGAACAGATGATATAGATTGTGTAACAGAAGTTGGTGATAATTCGGATATGGATGTGGGACAAGTGGATAATTGAAGCTGATTTTGTGTGGAAGCTTCAGCACCCTGAGCTGTTATATTTACCGAAAATTCATTGTGACACACCTCAACTTGCTGCTAAAAATATTTAACAAGGAAATACATGATTAAACCGGGCAAATTATCAGAAAATAATAGCACAAGATAAAATATGAAGTACATAACAAATCAGCAGACTTCTTCATTGCTATGGCTCCCCTTCAAAATATTAAAAGTAAAAAGAATAAGAGTCAATCTTAAAAGCCCACAATCAATAGATCAACCACTATTTAAATTGAAGTTCAATGATTTACGTTACATGAACTAATGTGCGCATGTCTAGGGGTAAACACCAACCTTGAAATCTAGATACTAATCGATAAAGAAGCTACTCAAGTTCAAATTTACTTGGATACATGGTATGTTTGATCAAAATCTTCTTTTCTTAGCTTGAAAGAACTCTTCTGCTGAACAAGAATTTTAAGGCATCTCACTACAATCAACTATGCCACTGGCATAATATTGTTGCTTTGTGCAGCATAAAATACTTTGCACAATTTATTTATTTAGTTTTAACAGTAGCTATACTAAAAAAATTCCTCAAATATAATGTCTTAAAGCTTGGAATTGAAGACTCAACCTCATCAAAAGCCCTTTCATTAAACTCCCTAGAATATCCTAATCAAGCATGATAAAGATGCTTTCAAAGCTACTTTTGAACTCTTTAAACCCTAACCTCAAAAAAAGATTTTAACGAACATTAAATTCCCAGAAACATATATTCTATCCGTGATATGGTTACAGTCATAAAACCTTACTTCAAAACTCGATTTTAATGAATATTATGTTCCACAGCAGCATTTACTCTAGTGCCACAATTGATATGATCCAGTTCTTGCCTTCTTACTTGGAGAAAGATAAATGGAAAATTGGAACTCATTTCTCAAAGCAAATAACTACAGTTTCCTGCAACAATTCAACAGTCTACTTGACTCATGAAACTAACAACAATAAAAAATAAAAAACCCTCAAAAGAACATAATCAACACATAAATTATGTACATAGTCAACATAACAAAAACCTAAACCTTACCATATAATGTTTTACTCAAATATGTGTATTCAAGTTCACTAATTTATGTAATAATACTCTAAACAATCAAATTTTAAAAACAGAACACAACAACATAACAACACAGCAGAATTTCAAATTTATTTTATTTTATATTTTCAAAATGAAACTCATGTCAAGCTACTAACCTTTAATTCAACTCCGTCGTGTAATTCCAAACCAGAATTCACTTGTAACCCTGTCAGATCACCCACTATTAATAATAGTTAAAAAAAAAAAAAAAAACCGTTTCTCCAAAACAAAAACAAAAATTACTTCCAAAAAGCAAAAAACCTACCTTGACACTCATTGAGATTCTGTTCTCGAGACTCACTGAGTAGACTCGCTCCTCCTCCTTCGTTTATCAACAATTCGTCTTCGTCCTCCTCCTCTTCTTCTTCTTCGTCTACTACGTCGTTCTCATGTTCGAAGGCGTCGCTTTGTAGGTTTTGCTGTCGCTTTAGAGCTTCGAAGCTCTCAGTTTCAGCCATGGCCCCGATATTTTCTCTCTCCCTATCAGAGAGAGTAAAGTAAAACCAAAACGAACAGTTTCGTGCTTTTCGTCTTTTGTCTTTTATACTGTCCGCAACTTTTGAGACCGAAACGATACAAAATAAAACGTTTCGCTCGAACCGGAATCGGGTTTTTTTTAGAGCGAGAGAGGAATTTTGCTTTAGAGCGAAGAGATATAGAGAGAGTAGTAGTGGGGGAGGGGCATATATGTCTTTGACTGGAATTGACTCTCTCAGGTGGTTTTTGTGTAACGAAAAATGCCGTTTATATCTCTCTCGTTAATTTTAGTTGCCGGATGGAACGCCGTTTGAATGGCGCACGTGGCAAGAATTTTTGACTCGACACATTAATATATAGGGCTAATTCCATAAACATCCCTGACATTAGGCCTAACTGCATATATATATATATAGTCAACTTTGTTAAAGATTACACTAACATTCCTTGCTGTTAGTCGACCATATTTTTTTATGTGGAATGACTAAAATACCTCTGATCACTTATTTAATCTTTTATTTGTTTATTTAAAAAATAATATTTAAATAAAAAAATGTAGGAACATTCATTTTCTTTTCCAAATTCTTTTACTTTTTTTTTTCCTTCATTTTTTTTTTTTACATTTTCTCACTCTCCAAACACCATAAATTTAATATATATATTTTTTTAATCTTAACACTATTCAAACAAAAGAAAATTTCAATCACTATAAAACTTTATTCATTAATCCACATTCCTCCAATCAAATTCCACAAACAAAAAAAGCAAATCAATTCCAAAAAAAAAAAAAAAAAAAACCATAAATAAATTATAAAAACAAAAACCACAAATCACATCCAAAAAGTCATATCTCTTCTTCAATAAATTCTTAAACAAAAAAAAATCTATAAAAAAATAAAATAATCCTTTGATGGGGCTCCTTTGTGATGCCCATCTAATTTGTGATTAATATGTGATGGAGCTCTATGTGTGATGGGGGCTCTATTGTAGATGAGTTGAAGCTCCATTGCTGAGCAGATGGCCATCGTAAATGGCTACATCTGTGATTAAGCTCCATCGTAGATGCATTAGGCTCCATCATATTATTTCTTTTTTTAGATTATTTTGTTTTTGTTTATGTAAATGATTGAAGAAGAGATATGAATGATTGAATGTGATGTGGTTTTTGTGGAATTGATTTGTTGCTTTTTGTAGAATTGATTTGTTGTTTTTGTTTGTAGAACTTGATTGAAGAAATATGGATTGATGACAAAAGTTTTGTAGTGATTAAAAATTTGTTGCGTAAATGATGGTGAGATAGAAAAATAATATTAAATTTGTTGTTTGGAGAGTGAGAAAATAAAAGAAAAAAAAGTTAAAGAATTTGGAAAAGAAAATGAATGTATGAATTTTTAAAATTTAAAAATTAATTTTAAATAAACAACTAAAAGATAAATTAAGTAACCATGCGTATTTTAGTCATTCCACACCAAAACTATGGAAGTCAATTGTAGTAGGGAATGTTAGTGCAATTTGAGCAAAAATTGCTTACACATGAAATAAGGCCTAATGTCAGCGGTGTTTGTGAAAATTCTCCTAGATATTAATCTCTACAAGGCATTAACTTTTATGTAGTGTAATAAAATACATGTTTGTTATTTGTGCAAATTTTACTCACATGATTGGCTCATAAATATGAACCGAAAACTTTAGCACATAAATCGAGCTTCGTCTCAGTACAAGCAAATCAAGTTTCATCTCGGCACACACAATGTTTGAAATTCATAAGATTGATATACCACTAGCAACCTCGAGAAAAGGGGGGGGGGGGGGGGGGGGGGGTATGAATAGGTTGAGTCCGAATTCGATCATTCACACAAGCAAATTGTCGAACATTTGGTGAGAAATCCTTCAACCTACAAAGACTTGTACAACAACACTTCTATATCTAATACTCCAACCTCCAAAAACTTCTCAATTGTTAGTTGCACAAAAAATATCGAAATATATGAAAAGCAACAATTAAACAACAATAAGTTTATGATCTATACATTTTCTCAATTCACAATTAATTAAAAATATTACAAATGATTTTTAAAAGCAATGTAAAATGAGTTTAGAGTTAGAGGGATTGGCACACAATATTTTTTACTTGGTAAAATCTCAAATGAGGAAACATTCAAAGGTTGAATCTACAACCATGACAACACAATTCACTAGTTAGATATAGTTTACAAAACTCATGTGATCAAGCAACCTTATAACTCATTCCTATTGTTAAGTACAACTAATATCCCACTTGCAAGCCTTTTACTAGCAATTGTTTATCAAACACTTACCTTATAACTCATTCCTATTGTTAAGCACAACTAATATTGTAAGGATTCCCGGTTTTTGATTGGCTTATTTCGTGGGCAAACCACATATTGGGGTTGTTTGTAAAGGGTAGCTTAGGTGATAGGTGTTCATGCTAAATGACCCTACTCAAGACCTTAAGGATGACAAGCATTCCAAAGGTATATCTCTAGTGCTTATTTTTTTAATTGAAGAGATTTAGTTGTACACACTCACTAGTAATGTTTGCATATGTATGCTTTACTTTTGTGTGCATTCTGTCACATCTACACACTTGCACTTTGTGTTGTATCTTGTTGTGTGTCTTTTGTGTCTTGTAATTCGTTTCCAGACTTTGTTCGGAAACGTCTGCGCATGCACGATAGTGTACTTGGTTAAGCGCGAAGATCGCCATCCGAGAATGCCCTTGGCTTCTCCTTTGGTTTCACCATCAGTGGTGAAACAACGGTTTGATCGGCGGCCCTGACCGCCGAATAAAAACCGCCGTTTGATTCCAGAGAGCTCTGGATTGGATATGCGGTTACGATCGGCAGCCAGGCCGCTGAATAGACCTGATGCATTTATTCATTCCGTCTCTATTTGACGGTTTCGAAACCACCAAATGAAACCACCGTTTTAGATATTTTAAGTCGGTTTCTTTTTGGGTTTTGATCGGCGGTTTCGTTAACCGCCGAATGTGGTCGCCGATTGATCCCCTGCTTCTCGGGTTCAATTTGAGTTCAATTCGACGGTTCAATTCTGCGGCCACGATCGCAAAATGAAACCGCCGAATGGTGATTTCTGATTGCTTCATTTTTACACTAAGTGTAGCCCCATTTCCATATCATTTTGAGTTCGTTTCTCGGGTAAAACCGGGTATTTAATATGATAAAATAAGTGTTTCAGGTATTTATGGAGTTCAGGGGCATTGGTGTCTTTTTTTGGAGAATCAGGGGTCAAAGTGAAAATTTGAAGAAAAGATTGAAGTTTATGTGATTAAAGAGAAGATCAGGGGTCCCTTTTGTAATTTGCCAGGCGGCGCAGCACAGTGTGCCACGTCATAAGTGAAACGGTGCGTTTCACTGATTGGGTCGCGCCCGACCCGGCCCAAGATCCGGCAAGCCCAACCGGTTCATGCCCAGCTGCTGAATGCACCCCAGATCCCTGCTAAGTGCACCCCTGCACTCAGAGTCAGCGCCACGTCAGCATCAATACGGCGTCGTTTAGGGGCAGCTCACATCAGCGTGACGTCATGATGACGTCACGTCGTCTTCAACCTCTGCTGACCCGGTTCAGACCCGCGTGGGTCGACCCGACCCGGATCGCGACCCGATGCAAACCCGGCCCCGTCCGACCATTTTCCGTCGTGTTTTTCGGCGGTTTTCCGCCCAGATCGACGGCCGGAGCTCCCCCCCGTCCGTTTGGCACCATTTTTAGGCCTCCATGCGTCACTTTTCCATCTCCTCCAAACCTTCCAAGCTTCCATGGCTTCCACACCTCCAAGTCACCAACCGCGGCAAGCTAGCGGCACCCTAGCGACAGAAATCTCCTAAATTCGCCGCGGTTGAAGTGCCGCGGTCTTCCAACCGCGGCATCCTCGCGACAGAAACCTTCCGAGCTTGCCGCGGTTCAGTTGTCGCTTCCGCCAACCGCGAAAATGCCCAGACCGCGGCAGTCCGTTCCTTGGTCGTTTTGGTAATTTCCCTTTGTCGTTTTGGACGAATTTCTTGCCCTATTTTGGACCATATATATACATCTCTTCATCTTTTCAGAAATAGAGAGGGGAGCCACACAAAAAGAAACAAAACACTCTCCAAAGAGAGAAAACTCTCCCACTCATCCAAGACTCCATCTTTCCTAAATTCCTACACAATCCAAGAGACACTTGACACCAATCTATGATCTTTTCTTGTTCTTGGGAGAAAGAAAGTTGAAGGAGCTTGAAAAAGGAGAGGAGCAAAAGGAAGAAGAGGAAGCTCTCCATTATAGTTTTCTCTAACTTTTTCTCTTTTATCCTTTGTTATAGCCATGTATTTATTTGAGATTATTTGTTGTATGGCTATTAGTTGTAATATGAGCTAAACTTTCATTGTTAGGATTTGATGAACCCCACCCATGAATATTTATATTTATTGACCTTTGTTTATCCCTTATGTGCAAGATTGTTGTTTGTATGGGTATTTTTGTGTGCTTAATGCTTTTCAATTGTTTGATCTCCTTTTGAATGAATTTTTGTGGTGTGTTATGTACTGACCGGAGACGCACGCCACGTGCTCGATAAAATGCCCTCTATGCATGTCTAGAAAAGTAGACCTACTTAGGCTAGCGTATAGGATTCCCTAGTGTGCCAAGGTTCTTAATGAACTCATTCATATATTCCGAGTAATCGAGAGATAGGCTTGGGTATGATTTTGGGTGCGATCTATTCTACTCGACCGAGATTGTGGGTTAACATTAGGGTGCATGAATCTATGAATTACATGAGCATGTTTTGGGTGAATAATTGAGTCTAGAACGGAAATCGACATAGGGTGGGGTGTAGTCAAATCCTAGCATATTTCTCTCTATTATTACACTTGTGTTTATTTTCGTGTTATTCCTTTTTTTCACAATAGCATTTAGTTTTATTTTAGTTTAGTTTAGTTTAATTTACTTAATTGGAAAACCAACCTTTTTGTTTGTTTGAATAGCAAATAGGCTAATCAATTTCGGTAATCGGTCACTCGATCCCTGTGGGAACGAACTTTACTTACTATTGTGCTACTCTCCGACCTCGTCCTATTTCGAGTGTCACTTGAGTGATAGCCAATTTCAAGGGCAATTTCGTCTTTTCACATGCCCTATTCTCTTTGTCTATAAATATCACACTTTCTCATTTCTCTGACCAAGTTCTTGACTCCTAAAGAACCCTAAGCTTCGAAGAGAGATTTTGGAGAGATATTTAATAGAGAACTCATTTCCTAAACACTCAAACCATATACATGTGCATCAAAGATCATCTAAGCATTTTCTAGCATAGTTAGTTTGCTTATTTGAATGGGTCTTAGTCATCACACTTCCCTTGGTATGTTCTTCACTTTTATCCATTGATATTTAGTGTTTTATTTATCAAGGCATCTCTTTTATTATTTGAATGATCTTAGATTAACATCTTATATTCAAAATAGAGATTGTTTGTGATGACATGATTGAGTGTTGTATTGTGATAGCTATCTAGGTTTTTATAATCTATGTTTAGCTAAGCTATTTGACATGTCATTTAGCTATTGATATCTATGAGTGTTTTTATTGACATATTATCATCCTAGATAAGAATATAGGGTTGCCTAGCTCTTATTGCATGTATTGAGTATTTTTATATATTCACACATAGGTTGTATAATCTCTTCATTGAGAATTTAAGTCTTGTTAGCTAAGGTTGCTTAGGCCACAAGCAAAATGGACTAGAGCCACTTTTAAAGGCCCACGTGGTAGAAGTGGGGGGTTATAGACCGGAGTGTTAGACGAGGTCTACATAGGTTGTAAACTCCATTTCAATTAGTGGATTTTGAGGTTCGAGTGTGGCGCACTATACAGCCCGTGGTTTTTTCCCAGTGGTTGGGTTTTCCACGTATACATCAAGTGTTATTTAATTTCCGCACCATATTACACTTGTTGTATTTATATTGACTATTAGGGGTATTTTCATAATATTGAACTTAAATGAAAATTGGGTAAAATTAATTAAAATCTATTCATCCCCCCTCTAGATTAATATATATTTGTAAACACACCCGAGCGTATATTATTTGTGTACTTTCAATTGGTATCAGAGCAGGTTCCTAGATATACTTAGGTGATCCTTGCTCACTTTTGGTGTGTTTTGCATTGTGTGTGATTTCTTGATTTATTCATACATTTTGCATTCATTTCATTTGCATTCATCCAAACACTATGAGTGATAACGGGATGAGCAAAGAGGGAGCGTCGAGTGTGAGGCCACCGTTGCTCACCGGCGTGAATTATGCCTCATGGAAAGGCAAGATGGAGGCATACGTGTGTCAAATCCATGATATGGTATGGATGGCTATTGAGGATGGGTATGCACCTTCTATGATGACTCCCACAGGTGGAGGAGAAGATGTTCTCAAACCTAAGGCGCAATGGAATGCATAAGAGTTTGAGACTTCAAAATGGAATAGGAAGGCATAGCACGCCCTTCTATTTGCAGTGTATGAAAATCAGTACAAACTGATTCAGAACACTAGGATAGCCAAGGAGGCATGGGATATCTTAGAGGTTGCACATGAAGGAACCGATGTTGTCAAGGATTCCAAGTTACAAGTCCTTCAAACGCAATTCGAGTTGCTTAAGATGGAGGAGGACGAGTGCTTCAATGACTTTGAAGTCAAGTTGATGAATATTGTCAATCAAAGCTATCAACTAGGTGATCCATATTCGGATAGGAGAGTTAAGCAGAAAATCATGAGATCTCTCCCTGCTAGGTTTGAATCGAAAGTTATGGCTTTAGAAGAAAATTTTGATTATAAGGACATGAAGCCAAGCGAGGTAATTGGAAGACTCCTCGCCTATGAGTCTAGGAAGGGTCCTAGTACTTCACCTCCTAAAAAGCAAAAAGGGATTACTTTGAAAGCCTCCAAGGTTGATAAGGAGGAAAAGGAGGACTCGGATGAAGACACAGCTTTGTTACTTAGAAGATTCAAAAAGTTTGTCAAGTTCGAGAATAATGGTTTTGGATCCAAAGGCCAAGATTTGAAGAAAAAGGCTCCTTTCAAGAGATTTGAGCCTAGGCAAGAGAATAGTGAAAGGAAAGAGATCCAATGCTATGAATGTGGTGGTATAGGACACATCTCTCCCGATTATGGGAATTTGAAGAACAAAATAGGAAGAGTGATGGCCGCCACATGTAATGAAAGTGATGACTCCGGAGAGGGAGATAAGTCATCAAGTGATGAAGAACTTACCATTAACTATACGGCATTTGGAGCCTCGTATGTAGAGAATGAAGTTGTTGGTAAGAAGATCTTGACTAGTGATCCCATAGAAGAAATAGAAGAAGAAGTAGCTATTGAAGTGGTTGGTGTAGCTACTCATTAGGATATGTCCAATACTTCATCAAGAGACAAATTTGATGATCTTGATGAGGAAGATGACTCAAGTAGTGAGAATTTGTCACCTAACTCTACAAAAGGAAATGTAGAGAAAATGGATGTTCATGACTTTATAGTCAAGTGTGAAAGTTCTATGATGAAGGATAAAAGAAAGCTAAAGATTTTAGAGGAAGAAAATCTAGAACTTTCATCACACAATGACCACTTAAGTAAGCAAGTGGAGATGATGGGTCTTAAAGACAACGTTGAAGGATTTGAAAGCTCTAGATTAGAGAATGAAAAAGAGATTCAAAGTTTAAAGGAAGAGAACCTTAGGCTTTCAACACATGTTGACCACTTGAGTATTGAAGTGGTAAGATCCATGAAGGATGAAGACAAGTTAAGAGATGAGCTAGCTTTGTCTAAGAGGAATGAAGAAGGGTTGAAAAGAGAGCTTAGAGATGCTAGAGATTTGATCGCTAAGTCGACCTCTAGCACAGAAAAACTCTACCACTTGTTGAGTGTTGGAAAAGGCCCTTGTGACAAAAGAGGTTTTGGCTTTGAAGATGACAAGGAGAGTCTCACTCCTAACAAGACCATATTTGTCAAGAGCTTAGGCAAGAAAGAGGCATCACCGGTGCAAACTCCCAGGAAGAAGATTGATCTAGGACAATGCTCTCATAGTGCACAAGTGAAAGTAGCTTCAAGAAGACAACCTCAAGCTCAAAGAGTTCCTCATGTTTAACTTCCCTCAACCTAAGATTCAGAAAGGGAAGACACTGATCATGCAAGCTCAATCGAGTGAGCAACCTTGTCTTGGCTATCAACAACGATGGAGAGATTCAATTCAACAACCAAGACAACCACAACGACAATGGAATGCACCAAAGCATGCACACGGGAATGGTATGATTCCTAACTTTATTCCCACTTGTCATTTTTGTGGTATTGATGGTCACATTAGACCAAGTTGCTTTTATTACATTCATATGTGTAGAGTTAAAAGCATGATCGAAAAGAAAAAGGCTAGAGCTAGAATGCATGTTCATATAAAGGAAGAAACTCATTTGCATGATCTTTTATCCTCTAAAGCTCTAGAACCTTTGTCCACTAGGAAGAAATCTATATCACCTAAGTGGATAAGAAAAAATAATGAACCCGCTTGCTACGAGACTAACAAGTCTCATATAGGTTCAACCAAGTCCAATGGACTTGGTAGGTCCATAGGACCTCATGACCTTCTTTGATGAAGGGTGGTTTTTGACCCCATATGGGGAACTCAAGCAAAGAGAGCTATTTTGCATACTTGATGCATGCAAAATATTTTAAAGATCTTATGCTTCCTTGTTGATTGCTTGAGTAAGCTTGGTTGCAGATATGTATATATGTTTTCTATTCAATAAGTGTGAACCATGCTTGTATTACAATCCATGTCATATTTATGTTCAAACATGCATTTTTGGACTAGGAAATCTACATAGGAAATATGATTTGAATGACCTATAGTTATTTTCATGACATGATGATTCTTAAATAACATGCTTAATGCCATATGAAAAGCATGAAATTCAAATGACATGCTCAAATGAAAAAGCATGAATTGATGATTGTATAATTCTTAAATGCAAAACTTGTGTGAAAAAGCTTATGAGACTCAAATGATTAAAAGATCTTGTATCCGGTCAAAGGATTTTACAATCCAAATGTCTCTCTTTCTTTATTTGTTGAACATGGTTACTATCATATGAGTTTCATATCCGGAAAAATCAAATAGGGTGCAAAGTCGCTCATGCCATGTTTTGCTTATAAAGTTGGATATAGTGTTTATTAAATTGAAAATCAATAAATTCTCTATATCTTTCCTTCTCTCATGACATTGGTGAAATTGGTTTGAATTCTTATTAGAAACCTTTGTCATTTGCTTTGCAAAATACCATTGTATTTTGGACTTGAATGCTACATGTCTTGTATGCAAAACATTTTTGATTCACACATTTTAATCAAAATAACTCTCCTTGTTTCTCTCCAATTAATTGAGTAGCATAAGTGACTTATATTAATATGCAAATATCTTGTATGCTACTATCTCTCTTTGCTATGTGTGACCTTATTAGGGAGTATTCCTTTGCCTATATCATGACAAAAAGGGGGAGTAGAATGTGGTGAGGGGAGATGCTAAATTGTTGTGGCAATTTGTGCATATTGGGGAGATTACATATTGAGGGGAAGTAACCCATTGAGGGGGAGCATTGCATTCACATACATTGCATGATGTTGTGCTTAACTTACTTAAATGCAAATGCTTGTTTATTTCACTTGATTAATCTCACATTTATATGTATTGGAAAATATAGAAACCTTGTTTTCAGGGATTGATTGTTCTACAAGAGATTGAAGACTTCAAGATTTTATTTATTATATCTCTTTGTAATGTAGAAAATCATTGTAGGCCCGTAGTTTCTATTTTGTTGTGTGCAATCAATGTGAGTGGTGGTTTTGTCATGAAATAGCCAAAGGGGGAGATTGTAAGGATTCCCGGTTTTTGATTGGCTTATTTCGTGGGCAAACCACATATTTGGGTTGTTTGTAAAGGGTAGCTTAGGTGATAGGTGTTCATGCTAAATGGCCCTACTCAAGACCTCAAGGATGACAAGCACTCTAAAGGTATATCTCTAGTGCTTATTTTCTTATTGAAGAGATTTAGTTGCACACATTCACTAGTAATGTTTGCATATGTATGCTTTACTTTTGTGTGCATTCTCTTCAAATATCACATCTACACACTTGCACTTTGTGTTGTATCTTGTTGTGTGTCTTTTGTGTCTTGTAATTCGTTTCCATACTTTGTTCGGAAACATCCACGCATGCACGATAGTGTGCTTGGTTAAGCGCGAAGATCACCTTCTGAGAATGCCCTTGGCTTCTCCTTTGGTTTCACCATCAGTGGTGAAACAGCGGTTTGATCGGCGGCCCTGACCGCCGAATGGAAACCGCCGTTTGATTCCAGAGAGCTCTGGATTAGATCTGCGGTTACGATCGGCGGCCAGGTCGCCGAATCGAAACTGCCGAATAGACCTGATGCATTTATTCACTCAGTCTCTATTCGGCGGTTTCGAAACCGCCGAATGAAACCGCCGTTTTAGATATTTTAAGTCGGTTTCTTTTTGGGTTTTGATTGGCGGTTTCATTGATCGCCGAATGTGGTCGCCGATTGATCCCCTACTTCTCGGGTTCAATTCGGCGGTTTAATTCTGCGGCCACGACTGCATAATGAAACCGTCGATCAGTGATTTCAAGGGCAGTTTCGTCTTTTCACATACCCTGTTCTCTTTGTCTATAAATATCACACTTTCTCATTTCTCTGACCAAGTTCTTGACTCCTAAAGAACCCTAAGCTTCAAAGAGAGATTTTGGAGAGATATTTAATAGAGAACTCATTTCCTAAACACTAAAACCATATACATGTGCATCAAAGATCATCTAAACATTTTCTAGCATAGTTAGTTTGCTTATTTGAATGGGTCTTGGTCATCACACTTCCCTTGGTATGTTCTTCACTTTTATCCATTGATATTTAGTGTTTTATTTATCAAGGCATCTCTTTTATTATTTGAATGATCTTAGATTAATATCTTATATGCAAAATAGAGATTGTTTGTGATGATATGATTGAGTGTTGTATTGTGATAGCTATTTAGGTTCTTATAATCTATGTTTAGCTAAGCTATTTGACATGTCATTTAGCTATTGATATCTAGGAGTGTTTTTATTGACATATTATCATCCTAGATAAGCATATAGGGTTGCCTAGCTAATATTGCATGTATTGAGTATTTTTATATATTCACACATAGGTTGTATAATCTCTTTATTGAGAATTTAAGTCTTGTTGGCTAAGGTTGCTTAGGCCACAAGCAAAATGGACTAGAGCCACTTTTAAAGGCCCGCGTGGTAGAAGTGGGGGGTTATAGACCGGAGTGTTAGACGAGGTCTACATAGGTTGTAAACTCCATTTCAATTAGTGGATTTCGAGGTTCGAGTGTGGCGCACTATACAGCCCGTGGTTTTTTCCCAGTGGTTGGGTTTTCCACGTATAAATCAAGTGTTATTTAATTTCCGCACCATATTACACTTGTTGTATTTATATTGACTATTAGGGGCATTTTCGTAATATTGACCTTAAACGAAAATTGGGTAAAATTAGTTAAAATCTATTCACCCCCCTCTAGATTAATATATATTTGTAAACACACCAGAGCGTACATTTTTTGTGTACTTTCAAATATCCCACTCGCAAGCCTTTTACTAGCAATTGTTTATCAAACACTCAACCTTGACTAATCCAAGCCTTATTGCGATTTTAAGCCTTTCAGCAAGGCAAGATCTAAGTGTTTAATGAGAAACACACAAAATAGAAAGCTAGATCAAACAATCTTTGGAAACTAGATATGCATTTAAACATAAATCATATGAATCTAGTTTAATAACAAGTAGAACATCACACAAAATTAATTCAGATCTAATTCAACACAAATCATCATCATCATATATCATGCATCAAATCAAATCAAAGCAAGAGATGTGAATAGAATATATTTACTAAGCAATTAAAGCACATGTCATACTTAAATAGGTGTAAATCATAAAACTTGAATTTTTTGACCTCTGAAAATGCTTGGGCTTTGTTCTACTCAAAAATATGAATCTCTTGGTTTTTGAATCGCACAAATCAGAGCTCAAACGAATGAGATATCGCAAAAATAAAATCTGAAAACTTAATAAAAACAATCTGGGTGAAATTGTATTTAAGGACGAAATTAGGGGCTTATGCATAAAGCTCCCTTCTCCACGTACGACCGGCGAAGGGCCCCTTGCGCACCCAAGGCATCCTACACGCAATGTATGCGCGAAAATGGACCGAGGCATGCATTTGGCAAAGATTGCTCTTTGTACCTCACATACTCTCTACGTTGGCTGAGAAGAGATTTTGGCAAATCTGGGCTTTCATGCCCCATGCCTAACTTCGAGGATCAAGACCAAGCAAATAGCTAATCTAATCCTTAGCCCCATGCATTCCTTGGTGGACCAAGACAAGCCAACTTCTTTGCTCATGCATGTAGCTACATGGGTTGATGCATAAGTTTGGCAAAGAGGGTTGATATTTACACCCCTCAAATACTGTATATACATCCCAAATTAGTATGTTTTTTAAAATGCAATAATACCCCTGAGTAAAATTACTAAAAAAAACTAAATAGTTTTTAAGTATACCCATTAATAATTATTAATTAGTTTTCTATTTTAATCTTTTGTGAAAAAAAAGAGAGTTTCCTATTAATGATTAGATATTAACATATATGATATATCATTAAAACCTCTTTACATTTTCTTAAAATCTCGATTCTCTTTTAGATACAAATTTCAAATATATTTTCAATTTCTTTTAAGGAAATACAAATTGATTGCTAAGTATGGAGAATGAATCAAAATCATCCAAAATTGGTTGTGAAAGTTTTAAATTAATTATAATTAGTTTCAAAATTAAAATATGTCTAGACGTTTTTGTTTGTTATAAATATCAGTTGTTCTTCAATATCATCAAAAACTTTTCTACTTCAAAATCAATTGGGATATGATACAAATGTTGCATCCCCACCACTTTTACAAACAGTAAATGGACTTCCAACCGTAAAACCTCAAATCATTTTGCTTTTGTGGACATAAAACAATCAATAAGAAATGGAGAGAGTTGCTTTACATGATGAGAAAGAAAAAAAGATTATGATTTTATGGAATGAAAACATAGAAGAGAAAACGTGAGGGAAGAGAAAGAACAGTGATAGAATTGAATATAATAATAATTTAAAAAAAAAATAAAGTTTATTAAATAACATAATAATAGTTGTAAGTGGTGTGTACTTACAAAAATATAATACAATATATATATATATATTAAAAGGATATTTTTGGTATTAAGTGGGGTTTATTTATAAATTATAAAAATTTAAAAATTTTAATGGATGTGATTATGAAAGGGGACAATTTTTAAGAGGTGTCATTATCGCCACTCTTTGGCAAAACTACTTCTTTGCCCATGCATGCAGCTAACATGGCCTGCTGCATGTCTTTGGCAAAAGTGAGCCCATGCCAAGGCAATTGGGCACCCCAAGGTCAAACTTGAACCCGTTCGTTTGGAACACGAATACCAACATCCCCTTGACTTGCAATCTGAACTTGGTTTCTGATAAGTTATTATTTGTATATGTTTTTGATCCCAACCTTGCCAACCGATGTGCAAGTCACAACGGTAGGCACATCGGTTTGACAAATCCTCATTGAGAAAGATTTCTAAAATCAGTCCACCTCCTGGATTCATATAAATACATAAATATTTTAGGGTTTGGAGATCATCATCATCACACAACCATACTCCTACCATCAAACACATATCTTCACAACACAACTTTCTCTCATCCATATTTACACATAGAAGATTTGAAGACGAAGAAGATTTCATCATTGAAGATTTGAAGAAGTCATTGAAGGACAAGATGGGTTTTATCTTTTCTATCTCTTCTCTTGTTATTTTCATCATGTGTAACTAATCCCATAACTAGGGAATCATTGTGAACCTTTTGTGGATGCTCTTGTATGGATTAACTATTATTTTATCAATTCAATTCTTGATTTTTTTTCATTATGCTTAACTTCTTAATTCCTTATCTGTGCTGATTTTTGTTCACACCACAGACTAAGGGTGGATGATTATTCATGAATTTGGGGTTAGGATTATCTGAGAAATAGGGTTAAGATTATCTAAGAATTAGGGTTAGAGTGTAGACCAAACCTAATCTTGATTAATGCTCACTTGAATAAATAAATTTTATCTTTAGCATAGATCAAAGCAAAGTATAGATTTTGGTTCTTAGTTCTTGTACTTAAAGGGTTTTTGATTGTTGTTCATATCATAGATAAAAAGGTGAATAGTGGTTGGGAATACGTAACTCATCCCGCGATCATATGGTAATAGTCATATTAAAGATAAAGAGTGAACTCTTGAATTGACTGAATTCTGTTTACAAATTTAATTCCATATATCGAGTGTTTATAACTGGGAATCATTGATGACCTAGTATTTCTCATCCCTTGATCACAATCCATAATTTCTTGTTGCTTGCTTTTGATTAATTTATATTTAATTCAATCATCAACAATTTTTGGTTACTTTTAATTTAACTTTAATTAGAATTAGTTTTAATTGATAAATCACTTTTCCCTGTGGAACAAACTCTACTTCCCGCTGTACATATCTTCACGATTCATACACTTGCGAGTTCAGTTTTTAAAGCATGATTTTTCAACCTTAGTTTTTGACCAAAATCTGAAATGTCATCCGAAACAAATTTGAATTTCCTGAAATACCCATGAATCCTAGAAGTGAGCCCAGAAAGCCTCAGAAACATCCAAAAACACTTAGACAAATCTCCGAATCGCTTGAAACTCATCTAAGGACAAATACACACGAGGTTGGACTCACATATAACGAAAAATCTCAAAAATATAATTCTTTAAAAATATGATGTGATTAGCAACCATACAAAAACAAACATAAACACATTAAAATGCACAAACACAATCAAGTATGCCATTTTCTAAATCTAATTCCTAGAACATGTTCAACTAGGGATATTAATCAATTTACGAACTAATACATGAGTAGAACTTTTGTATAACGATGCAGGGACACATATGCAAGAAAATGTCTTGAAGTCGTTTGTGTACTCAACAAAATAGTAATAATGTAGATTTTTGGTTGATTCTTGAAAACTCTTTTAAGCCACTTAATCCTATTAAAATGTGATTTGATAGCAAAATAGTGAGCAAGTTCGTTCCATAGGGAATGAAATGTTAATTAGATAAATTGACTAATCTTTGAACAATAAAGCAAATCATAGTGTTTGATAGATGTGTGGTTTCTAAAACCACCAATGCTAACTACTCAAATGAAAATACACAAAATATGTTATGAAAAATAGAATACTCAACACCTTGATAAGAATTGTGATAAAATCAATTAATGAGATAGCTAGGGAATAGATCGATTAACAATTGAATGTGGGTAAGCTAATTAGCTACATTAATGTACCAATCTCATTATGTTAACCACTTAGAGGCTTAGATTAGTAGGGTTGATATACCCACCACTAATCTATCCTATCCAATGGGTTCTTAATCACACAAGGATTGTCAATCCACATATGAATATATAACAAATTACTCCACTCAAGATAACAATCAACAAGTGATATACAAGTCAATTATAATGAATGGAATCTAATTAATTTGAATGAATAGAACACATAAGAGATTCATTACAAGCTAAGCTAAACCCACAACCAATTGATCCTCAAATCTATCCCCTAGATTAGGGGTTTAGTTACACATATTTGCAATAAATGAAAAGAAGTAAATAGTAAGGAAATAACCCTTGGGTCACCTTCTTTAAGCTTGATCATTCTTCTCCTCTATGCTCCTAGATGTAAGGAATAGAAGTAGAGGATATGTCTTGGAATGTGGGTGTTTTGGTGGGAAGTGACTAAGGATTTTGGTGGAGAAATGGTGGGATGAGGAATGATGTAGTGAAGTAATCAAGGTTTTGTGTTGAGGGTTGGATGGATTATATGAGTTCAAGGAGAGAAATGGAGGATGAGGAATGGTGTGCAATGGATGATAGAGCTAGATCTCAGATTTTGTTCTCTGTATTTTTTTCTCTGATCTTCGGTGCCTTTGAAGATCGAGGGACGTTCTATATAAATGCACTCTTGGACATGTACTGATAACTGCTTGATTCGCTGAGGTGGCGCCTTGTTCGTTGTTTGGTCGCTATGGCGACCCTGGTGAGTAAAAATGGTTAGATGAGAAGGTCGCTACGAAAACCATCTTTCTCGCCATTTGGCAAGTGGCGACCATGAGCAATTTGTGTAGAGGTCGCCACTTGCAGCTCTAGGTCGCCATGGCGACCATAAGTGGCGACCCTGCAATTGTAAGGAGGTCGCCACTTGCAACATCAAGGTCGCTATGGTGACCACAAGTGACGACCATTCTTTGTCTGAACTAGGTTGCCATTTGCAAGGGAGGTCGCTATGGCGACCCCACCTGGTTCATTTGTGGACTTTCTGTCGCCATGGCGACCAAGTGGCGCCCAAATGGCAACCTTCTGATGTCTTTGGAGAATCTTCTGTCGCCATGGCGCCCATGTAGCGACCTCTCATGTCCAAGTGGCGAAAATGCCCTGCTTCTTCCTATTTGTGAGACATTTTTGCACAAGTCCTCCACTTTCATCTCAATTGCTTCTGAAACCTAATAAAACCTGAAACACTCAATTTAACAACATTAAACACGGGGAAGTGCTCGAGAATCATGCTAAGAGAATCGGAAATGAGGGCCAAAATCATACCAATTTTGGCTTGATCAAATACCCCCAAACCAATCTTTTGCTAGTCCTCGAGCAAAACAATCACAAGCAAACCCCCAAAAACATGCATAGAGATATTTCAAAGGTTATCACTTCATATGATCAATGTGCGAAGCCAAATTGAAGAGATTAAAACAGTTATGCCATGGTGAGGATTTAAACATGTAAGAGCATGTCAAGTTAAGATTAAAAACGTGCCACCTTTAGACATAATTGTACGCAATGCGATCTCACATTCAAAATGCCAAAGCTTCAAAGCAAAGGTGCTATTAGTTTAGAATGTAATTCGCTTTGATACTAAACCTCACCGGATTCTCTCTTCTTTTCTCCAAGACTCCTAGGTTCACTCAATATTGTATATGTGCAATATGAATTCATGTTATGGCAACTAATTGATTGCACATGATAATCATTAAAAACGCAATTTCCTGAAAAGTGATCTCATGAATGGAATTGCAAGCCATGAATTAGAAAGAACATGCATCAACCAAATTTGTACAAAATGGACAATCCTAAAGATCGTGAAGGTCTTTTCTTTGGTTGTAATGGGGCCTAAGGTCATGGTGAAACAAAGAATGGAAAAATGGATAACAAGGAACCTAATGATTACATTAAGGCATACATTCTAATTTTTAAGTTCCACAAGTTTCACACATATTGTTCACACTTCAAGGTGTCCAATGCTCACAATCATTCATGTGTATGCTACTCTTATTTTCAACTTGAGTAGTTCATTTAGTTCTCTTTCTTTTCTAGGCCATTTGTGCCTAATTCCTTGGTTCTCTTTTTTTTTTCTTTCTTTCTTGCCAATTCTTTTCTTTTCATGCTTTTCATTTTTCTTTTCTTTTCACATTCTTTTCAAGCTTTTGTTTTTCTTTCAATTTTTCTTTTCAAACGTTTCTTGCTTTGCAAGACTCTTGCACATATTTACATGCCTTGGTACACACCTTACATTTATAAGTTCAAAATTTTACATTGATTTCCTAAGCCTTAGTAAATCATTTGGTCAAGGTAGGTCAATTATTATAAGGCTATAAGGTTCATGTAGATGTGGTTCATGAAAGAAAAGCTTCAAATGTGTTTGGCTTCAAAGGGGCTTGGGAGCACACATATTCACATTGGTTGGAAGTGTTTAGGCCAAAGTGGTTTTCACATGCATTGCCTAAAATCATTTCTAAAGACTTGTCCACTAAGCAAAATAAGGCATCCACAAGCAGTCCATAATATTCTATGGCAAACAACATGTTACCTGAAAATCGTTATTGGGAGGGGTTTTCAAATAACAACTTTAAAGGGACCAAGATTGAGATTGATCCTGGTCGGAGGGGTATCATGTAGTTCGATACCGACTAAGTCCCTATCAATGCAAGATATAGAGTATAAGAAATCAATCAACAATAAGCTTTATTTGATCGTCCATTTTCATTACAATACATGAACTATTTCTTATATGGGTTACAATGGCATATGAATCATGGTAACGGAGATGGAGATGGTGATGGTGGAGAAAATGTGCCTGTCGATAAGTAGAGTGTAGGGTTTTTTATTCTCTTTTCGGCCCGCCCCCCTCCGATGAATAAACTGTTATATATATAGGTCCTGCTTGCTTGCCGCGCACTCCTACAATCTCGGGTTAGGGTTTGGCCGCTGAGGATCCTCTTCTTTTTATGAGGTAATCTCGGAGTTTTACGTGCAAAATTCGGTATTTCCTTTCTAGGAGGAATCAATCTCTCCCCTTCCTAATTGGACTCTTACTGTGATGACCTGTTCAAAATAGGATTCTTTGGCGGGAGGGAGTCTAACTCCTTTGTACGGTGATGTTTTACTGGATCTTTTGTGGAGTTTTGAGTTTGTTGGTGTTAGAATCTTGCTTCCTAGTGCGCTTTTGCTTAGCGGGCTGTCTATTATCTAGTAAGCGTCCTTATGATGGCAGTAGGGGGATATGTAGCTGACTTTGTAGCAGGATGATCAGTAGAACTCCGTGTCGGGGTGCTGCGGGGTCCATAGGAAGTGGTGTCGGGATGATGCGGGGTCCCTAGGAAGCCCGGTCATAGCCGGGTTTGATCCCGCTGTGAGTTCTAGTGAATTCTTTGGCTTTCGGCCACTTTGTTGAGCTAAGATGCTGGCGGGGTGGACCCCACTGAAGGAGGTGTGTATTCGGGTCAATCGGGGTCCACTCTGTCGAGATATTCGGATTGTGTTTGCACTCCTATATCCTTCTTGTGCTGAGGTGGAAAATTCTTCTTTGGTCCTTCGCCAATTTTGGCGGTTAACACAACATTTAGTGTAAATGAGACCAATATATGTTTGTATGAGTGTTTGAGAATGAGTGTTTAAAGAGTGAATGTTTACAACTCAACGTATGCTTTTTAAAGGCTGTGTTTGTGATCCTCACGGGAATCTCCACTATTAATTCTTAGCCATCAAGCAACTTGATAATTCACTCAACATTAAGAGAAAAAGATTAACGCACTTTGTTCAATGACACCCTTAGTGGCATGGTGTTAATCTAAACCAAACACTCTCAAAGATGCACAATTCCTCACTACATCATGTAAAGAACAATCTCCACAAGCAAAGCATGCTCAAATATGGCAATATCGCAAAAATTTTCGAAAAATTTGGCACACAATTTTGAAAACCAAGCATCATGGCGTTGCGCAAAAGTACCCCCAAACCTAAATTTGACATTGTCCTCAATGTTCATGGTAGGTAAAAAATAATGACAACAAGCGCAACCCAACAAGTTTCAAGCAATAATCCAACAAAGGCAAAAACATCATGTAACAATAATCCGGCATATTGCCCTCTCAATCATCCATACACAAAATCCAAACAATCAACATATAACAATAAGGCACAAATGTCCTAAATCCACTACCAAAATCCAATCCACACCCTTATTCTATGCAGAAGCAAAATAAAGAGAAAAATGAAAAATATAGAGCAAAAAGGAAAAGAAATGCAAATAAGCATAAATCAACAAAAATATCCAACAATATAATCCAAAAGTAAAACATAATACTAGCGGTTTCCAAATAAAGTGATAGAAAATGCAAATGATGGAAGGCTAAAATAAATCCTAGAAATGCTAGTATGCCAACTAATCAGAATCCTCCTCTTCATCTTGCTCTACTCTACCCTTCCCTTTCGGGTTCTTCCTTTGCTGCTCTCTTGCCAATTCTACTCTCCTAGACTGCTTCTCTCTCCATCTCCTCTGCCCAGCTGCCTCATCAATGGGTGGACCTCCCACATAACGGGGCCCTTGATCTGTCAAGGAACGGGCCATGGCCTCCTCTAACTGTGCTGCCTCCTCAACAGCAGACTGTGCAGTCTGAAAAACAAAGTCAGGCTCCTCTGTACTAAGTCCTGAAGGTGCGGCTGGGGTAGGTGGAGTCCCTATGATGGGCTTCTTCAGCCTCCTGACATATGGGGTGAGCCTCAGATCATGATGGAGGTCTGTAAAGCCTGTGATCACTGTCTCACTCAAATCCTGAATTAGGCTTTCCAACTTTAGCTGCCTGTCCTCCAAGGCCTTCTGCCTTTCTTCAATCGCAAGTTTGTCAGCATGAAGTATATCAAAATCACCAGTCTGAGTCTTCCTAATGCGCTGTACTCCATCTAGAATCCGAAGACCTAATGGCTGCCCATGATCATCACAAATAGGAACCTCTTCCTCCTCATCATCATCGTCCTCCTCAGGAATAACTCTCTCAAATTCTTCCCTAACACTAGTGCCCGCCTCTGAACTCCGCACTCTCCTACGTTTCCCACCGGTAGGTATCTCCCCACACTTTATCATCAAGCGTCGCCAAGTGGTCAAGTCCATATCTGACATGGGGGGCTTAAGTATGTCCCCGGATACGTCTACACCCGCCAGCTTGCAGGCCTCTGTGATCAAACATGGGAAAGGGAGGATATCTGTCTCTGATTCATTCCTCCCAATCCGCTGAATCTCCATCTTCACAATAATACCCACATCAATAAGCTGCCTCTCAATGATACTATGAAGGATCCTAGCCACCTCAAATGGAACAGTGGATCTGTAGGAAACTGGCCTGAGGGAAGAATTGAGGAAAATGTGCCAAAAGGCTTGCTCAATCTTCAAGTTTGACTGCTTGAGAGGGAATCTCTTCGCCATCCAGACAGTCATAGGAGTGATGGTCATAGTGTTAGCAAATTCCACCAAATTCTTCACATACAAAGGATTCGTGGTGATCCCTTCCACCATCCTTTCACGTAACCCCTCAATTTCCAATAATGTAGTCCCAAAGTAGATATTAATGTCCGGTGCGTTCAAGTAAACGGGAACCCCTCTAACTAGAATAGGACCACCCCTCATATACTCTCCGGGATTCATTCCCGCATAAAATTCCTTCACCAGGCTCCCACTATAGTGTGGAGGAGTGGCTGCCAATCCTCCCCATCCAAAGTCATTCATAGTTGCCGGGACAGGGGTATCCCTTAAACTCTCCAAATCAATGCCTCTCTTAGGCCACATCTTCTTCTCAGTAAACGTCTCTAATCTGTCAGCAAAATTCCTATTGAGTTTGCATTCAGGGACCACCTTCTTCTTAGGAGTTGGGGTCTTGCTACCCTTTCCTCCCTTGCTTGGCAATTTCATCTTAGGAGACATATCAAACAATCTAAAGGATGAAAAATCTGTCAAAAATCCGGCAGCACAACGACGCTTCAACACCAATCCGACACTCTCCGAATGCCCACAATAAATCAAAACTACTACCACATTTCCACAATCACTTCTATATGAATCAAAACCACACAAACTCCAATCCTATGCACTATTCACTTCAAATCAAACTCAAAACCACCCTTAATGTATCTAGATGCAATGTAGGAAGGATTTGAATGGGAAAATTGAAGAACTAGAGTGATTGCTTACCGAATTTGATGATTACGTGCGTGCCTGATCGAGCCAAAATTGGTATGATTTTGGCCCCTATTTCCTTTCCCTTTTGTTTGATTCTCGGGCATTATCCTGTGATTTAATTGTGAAAATTAAGTGATTTCAGGTATTTATAAAGTTCAGGGGCATTGGAGTAATTTTGGTGAAATAGGGGTAAAAGAGTAATTATTGGAGGAAGTTTTGAAGTTATCGTAAATATAGAAGAGTTCAAGGGGCTATCCGTAATATGCCACGCAAATCAGGCAAGCAGTGCCACGTGGACAGACCAAAACGGCGCGTTTTGGCGTGTGGTGTGATGATGGGCTGCTGAGCGCACCCACGTCCGTTTCCTTAGGCGCCCCAAGTGGCCCAATTTGCGCAGCCCACACCCTTTAAGTTAAACGGTGCGTTTAGAGGGTGTGGGCCTCTAAACGCACCAGCCCAAATTGCTGTGCACCCAAACCTGACCCATCAGCTGTCTACACCCCATCCTGCTGCTAAATACCCCCCATACCCACTATTCATTCTCTTCTTCCTCCAGTCATGTGCAGCGACAGCCATACCCCTTCAAACCCTAGAACGCCGCCGGCTGAACGACCACCTTCCCGGAGTCACCGTCGACGGGTTCCGGTGGCAAATCAACGGCCAAGCGACCGGCAGTCTCGTCGCAACCTTCTCGGTGTCCCAAAACGCCGGAATCTTCTCGCTCCTCACCAACCACTCTTGTCACGCCACGTCATCCATTTGGTCGCCATTTGTCATTCGAGGTCGCCATGGCGACAGGGAGATGATTTCCCACACCTGATTGCTTCGCCACTTTGTCGCCATTTGTGCAAACCGCGACCATCCTCTGTCTCTTCTCTGATTGGTGGATTTTTGAGGGAAAATTACAGAAAGGCCCCCTAGAGGGGCCAAAATGGCAATTTGACAAATACAGGGGGTGTTTTGGTAATTAGCCATTCGTGACCTATTTTGAAAATCCTATAAATTCATCACATTTTTCCTCTTTTGGACAACTCTTGACCACCAAGAAACCTCCTTTCTCCACCATTCCTTTTCTCTCCATTTTCTCTCCTACCTAAACTTAACATCTAGATTACCTCCCCAAATCATTCCTTTTCTTCCCATCTTCTCCACAAATCTCCTTAGTCACTTCCCATTTGACTCCACCTATCTAGACATATCCTCATCATCCACTCTTCACACAAGGAGCAATCAAAGGCAAGGAAAGGATCAAGCTTACAAAAGGTGGCCCATGGGTGATTTCCTAATCTTTTACTTGCCTTCCCTTTGATTGTAATATGTGTAATTAAATCCCCTTTCTAGGGTTTTGATGTGAGAACATTTGGATTGGGATTTGCTTAAGCTTTAATATATTTTTAATTTCTATTTGTGTTCTATTCATTTTATAATTAGATTCTTTGCATTATGTAATTGACATGTATACCCACTAGTTGATTATAATCTTGCTTAGGATAATTTGTTATATAATCTTGATTGGATTGACAACCTTGATGGATTGAGAACATAGTGAATAGGATAGATTGTCGGAGGGTATATCAACCACGATAATCTAAGCCGTTAATTGTAACAAACCGATCCCGCCGTGACCCCCTTTCCTTAATCGGTTAGGCATTGCGGTGGGAAGTTGTTTAAGGTTCATAGTGATGGCCTAAACACATTCTAGGAATCAATTGGTTAACATTTACGAGATTCGTTCATTAAGGTAGCTTGATAAGCACTTCCCGGTAATTCATTTGTAATCCCATTAATTCCCTAGCTATTCTCTTAATTGTTAATTCCATTTATCTTATCTAGATTTGTTAAGTATTCTTTTATTAGTTTATTAGGTTTATTTTTCATGTATGTTTGGTGGCTTGACAACCCATTCACTCATCCATATTTTTATGATTTATTTTACCGTATATAGATTAGTTAATTTATTCAACTAATCACTCTAATTCCCTGTGGAACGAATTCTAAGCTTACCACATTACTCATTTTCAAATCTTAAAACATATTGCGTAAAGATTCATTTTATAACATTCTTTTGGTAATTCGCAATTTGGTAACGACACAAAAAGCGAGTCATCAGTGCCACGGCTTTGGAATTGAGAGAGTTTGAGAAGAGAGAACTTGTGTTGTGCGGCGTTATGATTTGAGTTGCAGACTTATAGCTGAACGCCCTATGTCACCATTTGTGCCTCTCGGTCGCCATGGCGACCAAATGGCGACTAAGAAGGATTTTGAACTTTTGCATGTGGTCGCCATTTGCACAAGTAAGGTCGCCATGGCGACCAAATGGCGACCACACCTGATATGTAAAGGTTGCCATTTGCAACATGTGGTCGCCATGGCGACCATTTATGTGGCGACCTCTAAATTCTTCTTGTAAGTGAGGTCGCCATTTATGTCCAAATGGCGACCAAATTGCGACCCATACTTGAGGTCCTCTTCTGAATGTATTTTCCTCAGCATCTGCAGTGAAACAAAATCCACAAATAAGCTCATAATTCAAACAACTAACAAGACTAGATGGACACTTATTAGAAAATTAAAGCAAACAAAAGAAACACACAACAAACAAAATTAAAACACAATCATTTTATTCATGGCATGGAATTTAAAAAAAAAACGAAATGCAAATCACACTACCGCATCTTACCATGCGAAATGGAATCATGATACTCATCACCCAAATCAACCACATTATAACTCATTTTCTTCTTGACCACCCTAATTGGACCCATAGACTCATCCCGGACTTGATTTACCAAATCCTTCCTAACCCAAATTTTCTTAACATGGTTAGATCTCCTTATAGGTCTATTTCTATCATTATTAGCATGCTTCAAGAATTCAAAACACCTAGACTTAACATGGCCCTTCTTATGACAAAAATAACAAGTGAGAGGGTATGAAGGAAATCTCCCTTTTTGCATTGGAGGTCGAGGCCTTGAGGGACCGTCATTGGTGAGTTTCTTGATGGCTTGATCCATCCGATCTATCTCCACCAAAAAGTCACACTCTTTCACCTTAGCAACCTTCAAAGACATCTCTCTCTTGCTCAATTCTTCCTTCAATTCCTCAATTGCCTTGTTCTTGGCATCTACACTCATGAGAGTCTTTCGCATCTTTCTTGAGGACTCCTCCTCAAATTCTTCGGTGAGTTTAGCCAAATCCCCAAGCTCTTTCACCGTCACCTCATTCTCCATGGTGAGAGCCACATTGATCTTTTTGAGTTTATGGTTCCGTCTTGCTAAATCATCAAGCTTCTTCTCTAAAGCATATTTCTCTACCTTAAGAACCTCGACTTCAAGCATGAGCTTTTGGTTGGAATTCTTGAGCCCTTCAATCTCAGAGTCACCAATGCTCTCAACTTCGTCTTCTTGGCTACTCTTTTCATATAATTGCACTAATTCACATACTTTTCCACCCTTTGTCCTTGGTGGCTGCTCCTCAACCACATAGCAACTCTCAATGCTTTTAAGGTCATCATTGCATATGGTTATGTCAATCTCAAGTTCCTTCTCAAATGCATGCATACAAACTCTCCTCTTGCAAACATCAATCTTCATTTGAGCGATAGCCATGAATGGTCTACCAAGGAGAACTTGCCACTCCCTAACATCATTTGACTTGCCACCAATGTCAAGGACTACAAAATCTGTTAAAACCACTATTCCGTCAATGACAATTGGGACATCATTTATTTCACCACTCGATGATAGAGAGGATTGATCCGCTAGCATAAGTTTCTTCCCGGTTGGCTTCAATCCTACCAAACCCAACTTCACATAAGTCGATAGGGGCATCATACTCACACTTACTCCCAAATCTAGTACTCCTTTAAGCACCCCACTATCTTTTATTGATATAGGAATTACAAAACTTCCCGGATCTTCCACTTTCCGAACATATGCTTCTTCAAACAACATAGCCTCATCCCTAGCTCCATCCTTCTTGATAAAATTTCCCTCCTTAGCTTGCTCGGTGTGGCTTGGAAACTTCCCCTTTTCTTGCTTTTGAAGGGCCTCGGCAATTTGCCCCATTTGGGTCTCCAATTTCCCGAAAGATGCTTCGAGGTTGCCAAACCTTTGGCTACTAGCTTGCATGAAACTTGTCAAAGTATTCTTTGCTCTTTGGAAACCTTGCATCATACCTCTTATCTCTTCATCAATGTTTCGGCAAGGTTGATACGAGCTAGGTTGAGCATTGTTGTTGTTGTTCCATTGGTTTCCTCCTTGTGGAAATCCTCATTGTGGTTGAGTTTGACGGTAGCCTCCTTGTGAGCTACTTCCTTGATTGTTCATCCCTTGTTGTTGATTTTGACGGTAACCCCCTTGTGAGCTACCTCCTTGATTGTACACCCCTTGTTGTTGATTTTCTTGGTGGTGGGTTTAAAATGTTGTTGTTGTTTGACCAAGAAAGGTTTGGGTGGTTCCTTCATGGTTGAGCATAGTTGTTGGAATAGGAGTTGTTTCCTTGTCCTTGAAATCCCATAGCTTGAACCTCCTCTTGCTCTTGACCTTGAAAAGTGTCCTCAAACCCTTCGTTCTCATTGAATTGCCCTCTAGAGCCTCCTTCTTGCCTTCCTAGCAACTTGACTCCCACCTTTGGAAATCCCATACTCTCAATATGAGAAGTCAAGGTCTCCACCTTCTTGTTTATCCTTGAGATTTCGATGGCGGCCTCTGTACTAGCATTTACATCAAATTTCCCACCTCAAATACTGTTGGCATTTCGTTGTTAAAAGTTTTGTGCCAACATCTCATAGATGTCATAGATCTCCGAAGCGGTCTTGGTGTTATATGAACCTCCACAAGCGTTATCCACCAACACTTGGGAGAACCGAGTTAAGCCTCCTTGGAAACAAGACACCTTGTATTCCTCAGTGAACATGTGAGGAGGACATTGGGCCACAAGGCGTTGATACCTCTCCCATGACTCATGAAATAGCTCCCCCTCACTCTCATAAAAATCTGCTATCTTCACCTTTAACTCCTTTGCTTTCCTAGCCGGAAAGAATCTGTTGAAAAACACCTTGCAAATTTGACCCCAACTTGTCAATGATCTCGGCCTAAGCCCCATGAGCCATGTCATAGCCGCATCCTTCATACAATATTGGAAGCAACGCATTTGCAATTGTTCGCGCGTGAGACGCATGATGGGGAAGGTCTCAATAATAGCATTGTACTCCTTCATGAACTGGAGACAGTCTTCATTCAACTTCCCATGAAATGACGGTAAGAGGTTGACGTGCATTGTCCTCAACTCATAACCCCTAGCAACCGGGTCTAAAACGATAGGCGATGGTTGGTTCCCGATATCCGGCAAGGCATACTCCCCCATGGTCATCCTTTGACCACGGTTGGTTTTAGTCTCTTCCGTCATCTCCTCTCTAAAAGGAGCTTTGTCTTCCCTCTCAGGTTGTTGTCCTTCAGTACTCATAGTTTGTCTTGGAATTACTTCGAACTCTCTAACACGGCTAGTGCCTTCTAGTGGAGGATGAACTCCTCTACCTAGAGATCTCCTACCATGCATAAAACTGAGCACCTGAAAGAGGGATAAATAAAGAGATACAAGGAAAGAAAAAAAAGTAAAAATAGCACTATGAACAAATCAATAACCACAAAACAAAATACTAAACTAACAATCTATAATATACTAATAAAATGTGAAGAAATGTCAATCTATGTAATCAACGCTACCATTCCCCGGCAGCGGCTCCATTTTTTGATGAGGTCGTTTGTGTACTTAACAAAATAGTAATAATGTAGATTTTTGGTTGATTCTTGAAAACTCTTTTAAGACACTTAATCCTATTAAAATGTGATTTGATAGCAAAATAGTGAGCAAGTTCGTTCCATAGGGAATGAAATGTTAATTAGATAAATTGACTAATCTTTGAACAATAAAGCAAATCATAGTGTTTGATAGATGTGTGGTTTCTAAAACCACCAATGCTAACTACTCAAATGAAAATACACAAAATATGTTATGAAAAATGGAATACTCAACACCTTGATAAGAATTGTGATAAAATCAATTAATGAGATAGCTAGGGAATAGATCGATTAACAATTGAATGTGGGTAAGCTAATTAGCTACATTAATGTACCAATCTCATTATGTTAACCACTTAGAGGCTTACATTAGTGGGGTTGATATACCCACCACTAATCTATCCTATCCAATGGGTTCTTAATCACACAAGGATTGTCAATCCACATATGAATATATAACAAATTACTCCACTCAAGATAACAATCAACAAGTGATATACAAGTCAATTATAATGAATGGAATCTAATTAATTTGAATGAATAGAACACATAAGAGATTCATTACAAGCTAAGCTAAACCCATAACCAATTGATCCTCAAATCTATCCCCTAGATTAGGGGTTTAGTTACACATATTTGCAATAAATGAAAAGAAGTAAATAGTAAGGAAATAACCCTTAGGTCACCTTCTTTAAGCTTGATCCTTCTTCTCCTCTATGCTCCTAGATGTAAGGAATGGAAGTAGAGGATATGTCTTGGAATGTGGGTGTTTTGGTGGGAAGTGACTAAGGATTTTGGTGGAGAAATGGTGGGATGAGGAATGATGTAGTGAAGTAATCAAGGTTTTGTGTTGAGGGTTGGATGGATTAGATGAGTTCAAGGAGAGAAATGGAGGATGAGGAATGGTGTGCCATGGATGATAGAGCTAGATCTCAGATTTTGTTCTCTGTATTTTTTTCTTTGATCTTCGGTGCCTTTGAAGATCGAGGGATGTTCTATATATATATGCACTCTTGGACAAGTACTGATAACTGCTTGATTCGCTGAGGTGGTGCCTTGTTCGCTGTTTGGTCGCTATGGCGACCTGGTGTGTAAATACGGTTAGATGAGAAGGTCGCCACGAAAACCATCTTTCTCGCCATTTGGCAAGTGGCGACCATAAGCAATTTGTGTAGAGGTCGCCACTTGCACCTCTAGGTCGCCATGGCGACCATAAGTGGCAACCCTGCAATTGTAAGGAGGTCACCACTTGCAACATCAAGGTCGCCATGGCGACCCCAAGTGGCGACCATTCTTTGTCTGAACTATGTCTCCATTTGCAAGGGAGGTCGCCATGGCGACCCCACCTGGTTCATTTGTGGTTTTCTGTCGCCATGGCGACCAAGTGGCGCCCAAATGGCGACCTTCTGATGTCTTTGGAGAATCCTCTGTCGCCATGGCGCCCATGTAGCGACCTCTCATGTCCAAGTGGCAAAAATGCCCTGCTTCTTCCTATTTGTGAGACATTTTTGCACAAGTCCTCCAATTTCATCTCAATTGCTTCTGAAACCTAATAAAACCTGAAACACTCAATTTAACAACATTAAACACGGGGAAGTGCCCGAAAATCAAGCTAAAAGAATCGGATATGAGGGCCAAAATCATACCAATTTTTGCTTGATCAGTGTGCACCTATGCCTTGTCAAGAGGAAAAGTTGTTGGGGTTTTGCCCTAAAGCTTGTAATTTGTAAATGTGAATTGAACATAAATAAAAGAAGTAGTTTATTCATTCAAATTGTCTTATACATTTATATATAACAAGTGTACTTAACATCCAAGATTGGCAGATGTAATTTCAAATTGAGTATATGAATGTCATATGCAGATGGGTTTAGTTTGAAATGAGCAATCTAAAGATTACGTAGATATCAAATAAAGCTGGGTACTTTATTTGTGGCTAATCTACAACTATGTTCCATTTCGTAATGTATGGTGATCTTATCCTAGATCATTCATATGGTGATATGAGAATGGAGACACCTTGTATGATGTGATCATATATGACTGGGCCATGATCTATATGAATCTCTCAATAAAATCCGTTACATGATGAGATTCATATATATCGACAAAAGATGGCTATATACGGGTGATCTTAATCCTGAGTGTCTTATTGACTCCTCTAGGTTAAATCGTGATTTTTGACATATCATGGGTGAGATCGGAGTTGCATTGCTGGTCAATAACTTCGTATATTGAAATCACGGTTTGGCTTGTGGCTAGAAAGGTCTATACACAATAGTGGAATTCACTCCTTCTTGCAAGAAGTAGTTAATAGTTCCCTTAAGGGGTTATTCGGGGCTTGAACAATATGAGCGCTCTCCTAATTTCGTAAGGAATGTAGGATTTATTGTTTATTAGAGAATCAATGGTACTTAATGGATAGACATAATTAGAGGGGTATAATGGACATAGTGACCCATATCTAATTATGAACTACTTGTGGAGGATTATACCATATGCAATAGCTATATCGATGGACAACTGTAATTTCAGTTTGTGTAATACATCTATAGTTGGGAGAGTGTAGCCTCGAGGAGTTTTTAGTGGAATAACTCCGAGGTTAATAATCATGAAATATTGATTAAAGAGTTTAATTAATTATTTCTAAGTATAATTGGAGCTTAAAATTGTGGATCTATTAGGTTCCCTTGCTAGCCCGATTGATTAAAGGTAATAAGAGTCACGGTTAATTAATTGAATTGTCTAATTAATTGTGTTACGAAAGTGACACATATTTATTCAGAGATTAATTGAATAATGAGATTATTTAATTAATATATTAATAATTAAATTAATTAAATAATTAGATTATTTAATTAATGAATTAAGAATTAAGAATTATTAATTGATTATTGAATGGAGGTTGCAGGTTCAAATCATAGCCGAGACATGAAATAATTAGATTATTTTATTCTTAGTTAGGTATAGTGTTTAAGTTCAAGTCAACTAGAGTTATGTGGGAGTTAGAATCCTACTCTACCTAGGACACTTAAATACTAATTATCTTTTGAATATATGGAGATGTATTTGGAAAAAGATAATGATTTAGTCTGAAAAATATATAGAGATATATTTAATATAACTAGATAATATATAATAAACTAAAACCGATAAAGGTATTAGTAAGACAATTTGAACCTAACACATAATTCACGCAAAAAAAAAAAAAAAAAAAAAACAGAAGAAACACAACAAGGTGGTGCGGCCAACATAAGAAAAAGAAAAAGAAATTTTTTTTTCTTATTATTTTTTAGTGTGGCTGAATTCTTCTAATTGAAAAACAAGAGTTGTTTTTTTCGTGTTGTTTCTACTACCTCCATTCAGATTCCTTGAAGTCCATGATGCGCCCACACGTAGTTGCTAGATCACAGGATATAGCGAGGAAGATTTGATGGTGACAAATCAGAATAAAGCTTAAAGAAACAAATGAGTTGGTCTACAAGGGTATGATCTAATTCTCTTTATATATTCTTATATATTGTATATGGTTTACTAGTTGCATAAAAATTTTTAAAACCTATTTTCTGCTGCGCAACATAAATTCGGGTTTCTACAATTGGTATCAGAGCCAATTATACAATATATAAGAATAAACGTTTCTTTTTCAATAGTTTCATTCTTTGATTTGCATGTATGTTATGTGTAGGCACTTTCTAAAGATTGTATGATGTTTATATGTTTTTTATAAACATGATTGATCGTTAATTGTATGGTAGAATGGGTTTAGGGTTAGTTTTAAAGGTTGTAATATTTTTCTAATGTAATATTAATCCCGGGATGTAATTTTAATATTTTATTTTAATTTTCTGCTATATTTTCTTGCTGTATTTTTTTTTTTTTCTGTTATGTATTTTATTGTAAAATATGTATGAATAAATTAGACAAAGAAGACGAAAGGCAGAAGAGCAAAATCGGATGCTTGCTGCTACGCAATTGTCGCGTGTGCTGTTGCGGGCAGCCCATGCGTGTGAATGAGGGCCACATGCGAAAGCATTAGGGTATGAATTTGCGATGCTAGGGTTTCTGAATTCAAAAAGGATTTTGGGCTGTTTTTTTTATTGTTATTGTTATTATTATTTTTATGCCCCGGGCCTCCAATAAGTGTTAGGGTAACACTTGGGCTTTAGGTTTGATTCATGAGATGAGTCACAACATATAAATAATAATAATAATAAATTATTTAATCAAGTTTGTGTAAATAAATATAAACGAGTCCTAATATAATCTGAGAGGGGGGGGGGGGGGGGGGGGGGGTGTGAATAGATTTTAATCCCTTTTTACCAATTTTTGAATTTAATCAAGATTACAAAAAACAACCCCAACTAGTCAACAACAAAAATCAAGTGTAGAGAATGCGGAAAATAAAAGACACGAGATTTTTACGTGGAAGCCCACACGGGGAAAAACCACGGGCTGTTTTGTGCGCCACACTAGAACCTCAATCCATTAATTGCAAATAGGATTACAATCTAGGTTGACCACATCACACCAACGATTATTAATCCGTCTTTGCTACCCGTGGGCCTTCAAAAGTGAATCTAGTTCATGCTTGCAAACTACCAAAAGGCAAATACAAGACTTGACTCTAAATGAAGAGATAAAACAACCTAGTGTGAATATTAACAATATTCAAGATGCTAAAATGCAAGGTTAGACATTTAAGCTTATCTAGGCATTGATGAATATGTTAGACATTCCTAGATATCATTTTACTAAATGGTATGCATTTAACATAACAAAATAGACAAACAAAGTACTATATGCAATATCTACCACAATACAACTCACAAAACACAATAACACAATCTTGAACCTAAGTCAAATCATAAAGAAGCAATCTTGAACCTAGTCAAGTAATAAATGAGCAATCTTGTAGAGAAAGAACATGTAAAATGATGCAAGGATGTTCTAACTACAAGTCATGTGAGCAAATATGAAAACCCATGAGAAATCATACCTAGAACATGCTAGATGATGTGTGAAGATGATGGGTTTTGGATTTGGATGAGTAAAGATGGGATCTTGAAAGTCTCTCTCTTGAAAAATATTTCTCTCTCACTCAAGTGAATTATTTTGCTCTCAAAAATATGTGTGTATACTCGAGTGAAGAAGAAAGTAATATATATATATATATATATCAGGTCTTGCAAAAGACAAAAGGTGATGATTAGATATTATATATATATATATATAAATTAACACACAAACAACCAGAAAACAAAACAATCAGGTTTATATTATATATATATATTAACGCACAAACAAATAGACAATAAAACAATCGGGTATAGATATTATATTTATATATATATATATATTAACACACAAACAATAAAATAAAAAAATAAAAAAAACAAAACAATCAAAACAAAGAAAAAAGTGAAACAGGTGGGTAAGCGCGTTGAGTGGCCGTGAGTCAAACGGGGACAGAGGAGTGAAACAAATAACTCAGTGTGATCTAATAATAATCTAGAGGGGGGGGGGGGGGGTGAATAGATTTTAACAATTTTACCCAATTTTCGTGTTTAGTCAATTTACGAAAATACCCCAAACTAGTCAATAAAATAACAAGTGTAATAAGGTGCGGAAATATAAAAGACACTTGATATTTATGTGGAAACCCTCACGGGAAAAACCACGGGCTGTATAGTGCGCCACACTCGAACCTCAAATCCACTAAATGTGTTAAACGATTACAACCTACTCCCGGTATATAATCACACACCTACCTAATCCCGGTATGAGTGAACCTAGTCCAATTGCTTGCGATCTAAGCAATCTAATCTCGGAAGCTACACGCAAGACTTACTTCTCAATGAAAAGATAACAACCTATGTGAATATATAATGATATTCAATGAGCAAATAAAGCTAGGTAACCTTAGATGCTTATCTAGAATGATTAGATATCAATAAATGCAATCCTAGATGTCAATAGCTAAATGACATGTCATAAAGCTTAGCAAATCATAGATAAAATAACCTAGATGTTGCTATCAAAATACAACACTCAAACATGTCAACACAACAATCTCTATTTTGTATTTGGAATATATTCTAAGAGCATACAAATAATATAAGAGATTTCTTTGATAAATAAAACACTAAGCTTAGATGAGATTAGTGAATAACATACCAAAGGATGTGTGTTGAGCAAAACCCATGCAAGCAAGCATCCTAACTGTGCTAGAAAATGCTAGATGATATTTAGATGCATATGAGAATGGTTTGGAGTGTATAAAAATGAGTTCTTGATTGTTTTTCTCTCAAGTTTCTCTTTTTGAAGTTTAGGGTTCTTTTGAAATCAGAGAACTAGCTTAGAGAAATGAGAAAGTATGATATTTATAGACATCAAGAACAGAGCAAGTGAAAAGACAAAATTGCCCTTGAAATCACCGATCAGCGGTTTCATTCTACGGTCATGGCCACAGAATTTAACCGCCGAATTGAACCCGAGAAGCAGGGGATCATTCGGCGACCATGCAGGGAAAAATTGTACCCGCAGCGGAAGCGAGACTAAAAAAAATAGTTTTGAGTAGCTTTTAAAATTTTTCCAATTTTATGAACCTTAAACCCTTTTGATTAATTAAAGATATATAAAGATAAACAAAAGATTAATACCTCTTGTCGCGTGATCCGATTGACTTGCGTCGATTGGTAATCCGCAAGATCTTCAATCCTAGCACGAACGTGGATCACCTAGGAGCGTGGTCTCCCTTTCTTTGAATTGCAAACCTGTGATTGGATTAAACAAACTTTTCTTGATTCGTTAGTCCCAAAAACAATCTAAAGGAACCTAAGATTATTCCGGTCACTTTTGAGTACTCAATCTTATGATCGAAACTCGCGTGAACCTAGATCGATATAGTATTCACAAGCTTATTGATGAATAAGCAACTAGAATACAATCAAAGAATAATCTATGTTCCTTTTGTTTTTAGTAGAATAATAGATTTCTAACTATGAGTTTAGAAGAAGAAGAAGAAGAAAAATTCTGCACCAAAAACCCTAGTTCTTAGAATGGTGGCCGAAATCTATATGTGTACATATATATGTGGCCGAAATTTCTCTTCTTCCTTCTCTAGGGTTGGCCGAATTCTCTTCCTAAAATAATTAGGGTTGCCGCAATTTCCAAACAAAATTAATTAGTTTGAATTGCACCCTAATTCCTATTTAGAAAAGATTTCCAAAACCTAATCAAACTCATAAATCTTTTATTCCTTATTTGACTAAAATAAAAAGACTTCCTATTTGATTAAATAAATAAAATTAATTATTTATTTTCCTTGTCAAACAAGTCTTTCTATTTAATTATACTACTACCAATAGTATACAAATAGGAATCATATTTCCTATTTAGAAAAGATTTGTTACTTTAATTAAACAATTAATTAATAAATTAATTAATTCTTATTTAATTAAATAATGAAACAAAATAATATTAAATGCCATTATAGCATGTTGCCGCCCCACATATATACATTGGGCCAAATATTATTTTTCTTATTTCATTAAATCCATAGGACTTTAAATAAAAAGCCCACATGTGAACTAGACCCATTCTTACTAAAAGAAACAAGCCCACATGTCATCCATTAATATATAAATATAATTGTGCAGCCCATTATATAAATAATGTGCAAATTATATTCTTAATACATTAAATTGCAATTCTAGATGGACCCTAAATTGGTCCGGTAGAATATAACAAGTGATCCATGCAAGTCCGTGTGGATTGGGGATCTTGGCGGGCTATCTAAATTTAAGCTCCAATAGACATAACCTAATCACAATCAACAAATGATTTACTTAGGTCCGATCCATTAATTTTAACTCATTCCACTAAAGAGCTAAAATTGAACTCTTAAATAAAGACAGAAAAGGAAGATGCTTCCTCATTCATACCCTAGACAATCATATTGGAGATAGTGTATCCTCGTGATTAATATCAGTAATCGCCAAGAGTTTATAGACCGCCTATAACTCTCCAAGTTACCATATTTACTCATATGACCACGTTTTGAACTTGGATATTTTGACTTGTCCAGAAGCCATGTTTTCAATAGACACTATTGAAAACTCAACGTTGAGATTTAATATCCAATTACCTCAAAACATCCATATGATGATATTATACTCTCATTTAATAAATGGAGCCACGATGTCCATATCTATAAATGAAGTCCTCTATCGATTAACAAATGAATATCACCAAACTATCGAGGATAGACTATGCGATATAATCGTACTCATTGATAGCTCAAATGATATCACCTGCAACCATAAGTCCATCATTTATCTCAGGATTGAGACAGACTCTCCGATTGTCCTGATAATGAAATTACTTTTATCTACTGACGGTTATAGATAAAGTATTTCATTGTGATCATGTTCAATGCACCCAGTGCACTAGATTCTTTTGCTCGAAGACACTCCGATGATTTTTGACTCATCATATCTCATTTGATCCCACTCAAATGCTAGCAAAAGAATTCTACAACTTTAACAAGATAAAGGTGCCCAACCTTTAACTTAAGTTGTGAACGATATTCAAGACTAACTAAAGAATTGTGTCTACCACATACATATCCAGATGTATGAACAATTCTTCTTTTCTCATAGTCTTTAGACCTTATGATTATTTACTTTAACAATTATTAAACTATAAATGCTATAAGATTTGTTTAAAACAGAAATCACTTTATTAATATGAAAAAGATTGTTAATTACACTATTACACTCTTGCTATTGAGCATAATCCTAACAGACCAGATTCGGCGGTCAATCGAAACCCCCGATCAAAAACCCAAAAAGAAACCGACCTAAAAATATCCAATTCGGCAGTTTCATTCGGCGGCCAGGCCGCCGATTAAACCGCCGAACAGAACCCGAGAATAATAAATGCATCAGGTCTAATTCGACGGTTTCGATTCGGCGGCCTGACCACCGATCGTAACCACAGATCCAATCCAGAGATCTCTGGAATCAAACGGCGGTTTCCATTCGGTGGCCGTGGCCGCCGATCAAACCACCGTTTCACCACTGAAGGTGAAACCAAAGGAGAAGCCAAGGGCATTCTCCGAAGGCGATCTTCGCGTAAACCCAAGCACACAATCGTGCAAGCGCGGACGTTTCCGAACATATTCGGGAAACGAATTACAAGACATAAAAACACATAACAAGATATAATCAATCAAAGTGCTAGTGTGTAATGTGACATGTGAAGAGTATGCACACATATGCAAGTATGCTAAGTGTGTGTGTGCTTCTAGATCTCTTCAATGAAAACTAAGCACTAGAAATATACCTTTGGAGTGCTTGTCACCTTGAGGTCTTGAAGAGGGCCTTCGATGTTGGTCTCCAATCACCTAATCTACCCTTACAATTCAAACCCCAACTTGTGGTCTGTCCACGAAATAAGCCAATCAATAATGGGAATCCTTACAAGGAGGCATTTAGCCGTGTGGTGCACAGACTTCTCACGCCACCCCTTGCTTGGTGTGGGCCGTGTGGCTATCATGCCACATTAAGTCGTCTTCCGTTCCGAGCGTTCTTCGGTCCAGTTGATCTCGCAACTCAGAATTCGATTCCGTCTTCGGAATATGGATCCAGACTCAATCACAAATATGGAAAATTACCTAACTTTCCACTCTAAGTTCGGAATTGAATTTTGGTTTCCAATAAAAACACGGAATGTCCCAAATATCTCGAAAATCATCCGAAACACATAGATAAGTCTCCAAATCACTCAGAACTAATCTAGGGACAAATCCACACACAGTTGGACTCATAGAAATACAAAAAATCTAAAAAATGTATTTATATAAAATATAATGAGATTTTACCAACCATACCAAAACAAACGCAAATACTAAAATGCATGAGTTGTGTGTGTGTGCACTTTAAATCTCTTCAATTAAGAATCAAGTTTAAGAAGCTACCTTCCTTGAAGCACTTGAGATCAACAATAAGGTCCTTAAGCATTTGAGTAAAATTTCTTCAATTCTAAACTACCCTTACAAGATTAAACCCCATTGGCTAATTAAAAAGTGAGGCACTTACAATCTCCCCCTTTGGCTATTTCGTGACAAAATCAACACTCACAAGCATCCTCACAAAAACAAAAAATGGTTGGTCAACAAAATTTTCTACATTACAATTAAACCCTAGTCTAAGTCTTGAACATCTTCAAGTCATTTCCAAGCTTGTAGAAAATTCCAACCTACACACAATCAACAAGAAATATACCTTTCAAGAGCAAGTGTGTGAGAGGTGCTTGAACAAAAGAAATTGCAAATGCCAAAGAAAAAAAATACAATCAATTAATGTAATCATGCAATGCAATGCAACTCCCCCCAAATGCATCAACTCCCAACATGGATTACTCTCTCTCTCAACTCCCCCTAAATGCGATGCCAAGAAAAAATTTTTCTCCCCCAACCTTACTCCCCCTTTTTGTCATGAGATAAGCAAAAGGAGCCTCCCCTAATAGGTAAGCATTTGCAAGGAGAGCTTGTAGCATAAACACATATGCATAATCATATAAGAAATTTTATGCAACTCAATTAATTAAGAGAGATTCAAGGAGTTTTATTTCAAGAAAAAATGTGTGACAAGGAAGCTTTACAAGCAAGACATGTTGCATTCAAGTTCAAAAGCAATGGTATTTGGCAAAGCAAACAACAAGGGTTTCCTTAAGGAATTCAAACCAATTTCACCTTTTGTCATGGAAAAAAGGTAAGGATATAGAGTTTAAACATTTCAAATTTTAATAAGCAACTATATCCAACTTTATATGAAAAACAAGACATGAGCGACTTTGCTCCTTATTTGATTTTTCTGGGTGAGATGCCCGTATGATAGTAGTCTTGTTCTACAAATAAAGAGGGAGAGACTATGGATATTAAGAACGTTATTAATTGAAGTCTCAAAGATTGTTTTTTCACACAAAATTTTCATTCAAGATAAAGCAATTAAGCATATCATGTTTTTCACTTATAAGCATGTCAACAAAAAGAATCATCATGTCATAGGAATCAATTAAAGGTCATTCATAAAGTATTTCCAAAGTACATTTCCTATTCCAAAAATGCATGTTTGAGCATAAATATGACATGGATTGCAAGCAAGGCAATGAATCACACTTATTAAGAAAAAAACATATAAGCAAGTACAACCAATCATCTCAAGCAATTAAGTAAGAGGCATAAAATATATCAATGTAGCACAATGGATGATCATGCAACTTTGCTCTCTTTGCTTGAGCTCCCCATATGGGTCAAGACAAACCACTTCAACCCAAGTGACAAATCCTAATAGACTTGATAAGGTTCCCAAATCTAAGAGTGTTTAAGGGTTTTGTAAACAAATCCGCTAGTTGGTCATTTGTTCCCACATGTTCCAATGCAATGGTTTTGCTCTCAACTAGCTCTCTTATGAAGTGGTGTCTAATGTCAATGTGCTTAGTCCTAGAATGTTGAACATGATTTTTTGAAATGTTAATGGAACTCATGTTATCACAAAATAAAGTAAGAGTACCTTGCTCCAAGCCATAGTCAGCTAGCATTTGTTTCATCCACATCAATTGAGTACAAGCACTACCAGCGGCAATGTATTCCACCTCGGCCGTGGATAGGTAAATAGAGTTTTGTTTCTTGCAAAATCAAGAAACCAAATTGTTCCCAAGGAAAAAGAAACCGTCCGATGTACTTTTCCTATCGTCACAATTTCCCACCCAATGGGGATCACTATATCCAACAAGACTTGGATTAGTGTCAAAGGAGTACCAAATCCCATGGTTTGAGGTACCATTCACAAACCGAATGATCCTCTTTACCACAACAAGGTGAGATTCCTTAGAATTAGCTTGGTACCTAGCATAAACACCCACATTAAATGTTATATCGAGCCTACTTGCGGTCAAGTAAAGCAAGCTACCTATCATGCCACGATATAGACTTTGCTCTATATCCTTTCCACTAGCATCTTTGCTTAGTTTCAAGGTGGTGCTCATGGGTGTGTCACAATGCTTGGCATTCTTTCTTCACTTTTATCCTCACTCAATGAGGTGGCCATTGCCTTTCCTTTCCTTCTATCCCTCAAGTTATTACACTTAGGGGAGATTTTCCCGAATCCTTCACATTCGTAGCATTGAACCCCCATTGTTAGTTTTGGCTCGTCATCCTTGAGTTTAACCTTCTTCTTGAGGTCATTTCCCTTGGAGCCAAAACCCTTCTTCTTGAACTTGACAATCTTCTTGAATCTTCTTAGCAATAATGCCATGTCTTCGTTCGAGTCATCATCAACCTCCTTCTTGTCATGTTTCGAAGTCTTCAAAGCAATATTCTTCTTTTTCTTAGTAGGTGAGGTGGTAGCCTTTCTTGATTCATAGGCTAGAAGTCTTCCAATGAATTCACTCGGCTTCATATCCTTATAGGTGTCATTTTCTTCTAAAGCCATCACTTTCGATTCGAACCTTTCGGGGAGAGATCTCATAATTTCTGCTTGATTCTCCTATCCGAATACAGGTCACTAAGTTGATGACTTTGGTTGACTATGTCCATCAACCTCACTTGGAAGTCATTGAAGTGCTCGTGCTCTTCCATCCGAATGGTCTCAAAATGAGTTTGGAGAACTTGTAGTTTTGAATCTTTGACCACTTTGGTTCCTTCAAGAGCCATCTCTAGGATGTCCCATGCCTCTTTATTGATCCTAGTAATTTGAATCAACTTGTGTTGATTCTCCTCGACTCCACATAGGAGGGCATGCAGGGCATGCATCGCCTTGTGGTTACATTTGGAAGCCTCGAAGTCTTGAGTATTCCATTGAGCCTTAGGCTTGAGCACTTCCTCTCCTCCTCTAGTAGGAGTCATCATAGATGGAGCGTAGTCGTCTTCAACCGCCATCCATGCCCTATCATGGATTTGGCATAAGTACGCTTCCATCTTCCCCTTCCACAAGGAGTAATTATTGTCAGTGAGCAATGGTGGCCTCACGCTCGATGCTCCCTCTTTGCTCATCCCGAAATCACTCATAGTGATTGGATGAATGCAAAATGTATGAATAAATCAAAAAATCACACACAATGCAAAACACACCAAAAATGAGCTAGGAACCCGCTCTGATACCAATTGAAACAAATTACGGTGTGTACTAATATTAATCGAGAGAGGTGTGAATAGATTTTAACTAATTTTACCCAATTTTTGTGTATGGTCAAGATTACGAAAATACCCCTAATAGTCAATATAAATATAACAAGTGTAATATGGTGTGGAAATTAAATAACACTTGATATTTACGTGGAAACCTTCATGGGAAAAAACCACGGGATAATAAGTGAACTACATGTTAGGATTATGCTCAATAGCAAGAGTGTAATATTGTAATTAACAATTTTTTTCATATTAATAAAGTGATTTCTGGTTTAAACAAATCTTATAGCATTTATAGTTTAATAATTGTCAAAGTAAATAATCATAAGGTCTAAAGACTATGAGAAAAGAAGAATTGTTCGTACATCTGGATATGTATGTGGTAGACACAATTCTTTAGTTAGTCTTGAATATTGTTCACAACTTAAGTTAAAGGTTGGGAACCTTTATCTTGTTAAAGTTGTAGAATTCTTTTGCTAGCATTTGAGTGGGATCAAATGAGATATGATGAGTCTAAAATCATCGGAGTGTCTTCGAGCAAAAGAATCTAGTGCACTGGGTGCATTAAACTGGATCACAATGAAATACTTTATCTATAACCGTCAGTAGATAAAAGTAATTCATTATCAGGACAATCGGAGAGTCTATCTTAATCCTGAGATAAATGATGGACTTATGGTTGCAAGTGATATCATTTGAGTTATCAATGAGTACGATTATATCGCATAGTCTATCCTCGATAGTTTGGTGATATTCATTTGTTAATCGATAGAAGACTTCATTTATAGATATGGACATCGTGGCTCCATTTATCGAATGAGAGTATAATATCATCATATGGATGTTTTGAGGTAATTGGATATTAAATCTCAACGTTGAGTTTTCGATAGTGTCTATTGAAAACATGGCTTCTGGACAAGTCAAAATATCCAAGTACAAAACGTGGTCATATGATTAAATATGGTAACTTGGAGAGTTATAGGCGGTCTATGAACTCTTGGCGATTACTGATATTAATCACGAGGATACACTATCTCCAACATGATTGTCTAGGGTATGAATGAGGAAACATCTTCCTTTTCTATCTTTATTTAAGAGTTCAATTTTAACTCTTTAGTGGAATGAGTTAAAATTAATGGATCGGATCTAAGTGAATCATTTGTTGATTGTGATTAGGTTTTGTCTATTGAAGCTTAAATTTAGATAGCCCGCCAAGATCCCCAATCCACACGGACTTGCATGGATCACTTGATGTAGGGAAAAATCGTACCCGCAGAGGAAGCGAGACTAAAAAAATTAGTTTGAGTAGCTTTTAAAATTTTTCCAATTTTATGAACCTTAAACCCTTTTGATTAATCAAACATATATAATAAAGTAATAAAAGATTAATACCTCTTGTCGCGTGATCCGATTGACTTGCGTCGATGGTAATCCGCAAGATCTTCAATCCTAGCACGTACGTGGATCACCTAGGAGCGTGGTCTCCCTTCTCTTTGAATTGCAAACCTGTGATTGGATTTAAACAAACTTTTCTTGATTCGTTAGTCCCAAAAACAATCTAAAGGAACCTAAGATTATTCCGGTCACTTTTGAGTTCTCAATCGTATGATCGAAACTCGCGTGAACCTAGATCGATATAGTATTCACAAGCTTATTCATGAACAAGCAACTAGAACACAATCAAAGAATAATCAATGTTCCTTTTGTTTTTAGTAGAATAATAGATTTCTAACTATGAGTTGAGAAGAAGAAGAAGAAGAAAAATTCTGCACCAAAAACCCTAGTTCTTAAAAAAGTGGTGGCCGAAATCTATATGTGTACATATATATGTGGCCGAAATTTCTCTTCTTCCTTCTTTAGGGTTGGCCGAATTCTCTTCCTAAAATAATTAGGGTTGCCGCAATTTCCAAACAAAATTAATTAGTTTGAATTGTACCCTAATTCCTATTTAGAAAAGATTTCCAAAACCTAATCAAACTCATAAATATTTTATTCCTTATTTGACTAAAATAAAAAGACTTCCTATTTGATTAAATAAATAAAATTAATTATTTATTTTCCTTGTCAAACAAGTCTTTCTATTTAATTATACTACTACCAATAGTATACAAATAGGAATCATATTTCCTATTTAGAAAAGATTTGTTACTTTAATTAAACAATTAATTAATAAATTAATTAATTCTTATTTAATTAAATAATGAAACAAAATAATATTAAATGCCATTATAGCATGTTGCCGCCCCACATATATACATTGGGCCAAATATTATTTTTCTTATTTCATTAAATCCATAGGACTTTAAATAAAAAGCCCACATGTGAACCGGACCCATTCTTACTAAAAGAAACAAGCCCACATGTCATCCATTAATATATAAATATAATTGTGCAGCCCATTATATAAATAATGTGCATATTATATTCTTAATACATTAAATTGCAATTCTAGATGGACCCTAAATTGGTCCGGTAGAATATAACAAGTGATCCATGCAAGTCCGTGTGGATTGGGGATCTTGGCGGGCTATCTAAATTTAAGCTCCAATAGACATAACCTAATCACAATCAACAAATGATTCACTTAGGTCCGATCCATTAATTTTAGCTCATTCCACTAAAGAGCTAAAATTGAACTCTTAAATAAAGACAGAAAAGGAAGATGCTTCCTCATTCATACCCTAGACAATCATGGTGGAGATGGTGTATCCTCGTGATTAATATCAGTAATCGCCAAGAGTTCATAGACCGCCTATAACTCTCCAAGTTACCATATTTACTCATATGACCACGTTTTGAACTTGGATATTTTGACTTGTCCAGAAGCCATGTTTTCAATAGACACTATTGAAAACTCAACGTTGAGATTTAATATCCAATTACCTCAAAACATCCATATGATGATATTATACTCTCATTTAATAAATGGAGCCACGATGTCCATATCTATAAATGAAGTCCTCTATCTATTAACAAATGAATATCACCAAACTATCGAGGATAGACTATGCGATATAATCGTACTCATTGATAGCTCAAATGATATCACCTGCAACCATAAGTCCATCATTTATCTCAGGATTGAGACAGACTCTCCGACTGTCCTGATAATGAAATTACTTTTATCTACTGACGGTTATAGATAAAGTATTTCACTGTGATCCTGTTCAATGCACCCAGTGCACTAGATTCTTTTGCTCGAAGACACTCCGATGATTTTAGACTCATCATATCTCATTTGATCCCACTCAAATGCTAGCAAAAGAATTCTACAACTTTAACAAGATAAAGGTGCCCAACCTTTAACTTAAGTTGTGAACGATATTCAAGACTAACTAAAGAATTGTGTCTACCACATACATATCCAGATGTATGAACAATTCTTCTTTTCTCATAGTCTTTAGACCTTATGATTATTTACTTTAACAATTATTAAACTATAAATGCTATAAGATTTGTTTAAAACAGAAATCACTTTATTAATATGAAAAAGATTGTTAATTACACTATTACACTCTTGCTATTGAGCATAATCCTAACACTTGATATATTCTACCGGACCAATTTAGGGTCCATCTAGAATTGCATTTAATATATTAAGAATATAATTTGCACATTATTTATGTAATTGGCTGCTCAATTATATTTATATATTAATGAATGACATGTGGGCTTGTTTCTTTTAGTAAGAATGGGTCTAGTTCACATGTGGGCTTTTTATTTAAAGTCCTATGGATTAAATGAAATAAGAAAATAATATTTGGCCCAATATTTTTATATGGGGCGGCAAGGTGATTAATTAACCTTATATATTATTTTGTTTTCATTGTTTAATTAAATAAGAATTAATTAATTGTTTAATTAAGAAACAAATCTTTTCTGATTAGGAAATATGATTCCTAAAGGTATACTATTGGTAGTAGTATACTTAAATTAAAAGACTTGTTTGACAAGGTAATAAATAATTAATTTTTTTTATTTAATCAAATAAGAAGTCTTTTTATTTTAGTCAAATAAAAGAATAAAAGATTTATGAGTTTGATTAGGGTTTGGAAGTCTTAAACTAAATAGGAATTAGGGTGCAATACAAACTCCTTTTGGTTTGAGGATTGCGGCAACCCTAGTCCCTTTTGGCTAGAGAATTCGGCCACCCTAGTAAAAAGGAAGAAAGAAAATTTTGCCACATATATAAGTGGACTTATAATTTTTGGCCACTTAGGGTTTTTGGTGTGCATAATTCTATTTTCTTCTTCTTCTCAACTCATAGAAAGATAGCTTTTATTCTACTAAAATAAAAAGAGACATAGATTATTCTTTGATGGTATACTATTTGCTTATTCATCAATAAGCTTGTGTATACTACATCGATCAAGGTTCACGCGAGTTTCGATCATAAGATTGAGAACTCAAAAGTGACCGGAATAATCTTAGGTTTCTTTTGATTGTTTTTGTGACTAACGAATAAAAGAAAAGTTTGTTTTATCCAATCACAGGCTTGCAATTCAAAGAAAAGGGAGAACACGCTCCTAGGTGATCCACGTTCGTGCTAGGATTGAAGATCTTGCGGATTACCATCGACGTAAGTCAATCGGATCACGCGACAAAAGGTATTCTTCTTTTGTTATATATTATATATCTTTAATTGATTAAAAGGGTTTAAGGTTCATAAAAGGAAAAATTTTAAAAGCTACTAAAACCTATTTTTTTAGTCTCGCTTCCGCTGCGTGTACTTTTACGGTATATTTTTCCCTACAATTGGTATCAGAGCCTGGTTGAACCCTTTTAATTAATTAACGTATATATACGTGGATCGATTTCTTTTTATTGTGATTATGCATGTTTAGAAAGAGATGGCACTCTAGGTATTCGCATATATAATTACATGTAATGTATGGATTTATATATGTTTTATGTGGATTGTTATTGCTCGATTTTGGTCCTAGATTTTCAATGTATTTTTGTTATGGAATTGTAACAAGAAGGGTGGTCTATCATCGCCATAATTCCTTCTTGGTAGTTGCTAGGTTTTATTTTATATATATATATATGTGCAGTATTTTGTTTTTAAAAACTATTGCAGTTTTTTTTTATTTTATTTTTTAGTGCAGTTTTTTATGTATAAAAATACTGCAGTGAATAATAATAATAAAAAATTAATAATGCAGTATTTATTATTTTAAATTGCTGTAATATATTTGGGTGTTAAAGATTCGAAGACACGAAGAAAAACGAAGCAACCGGAACCGAGAACGAGCACCGTGCGCACCCTAGGAGTGGTATGGGCTGCGCATGGCAAGCCCAAGCCTTGGTGGGCTGCGCATGGCAGCCTTGTGTGGCCTTATGGGCTGCGCATGGCAGCCCCTTTGTGGGGTTGTGGGCTGTGCACGCCCTTGGGGGAAGGCCGAAGGATGAGCTTATGGTTGATGGGCCACTTGAAGATCTTGTATTCCTAAATTATTGTAATTTACATGTTTTTCTAGGATGGGCCAAAATTGTTGCTATTTAATTTATGCTTAAATGTTACAATATTTGTTATTGTATGATAACATGACATATAGAATAGGAGTGCCACTCATATTTCTCTTTTGGTATGAACATGCATTGAATGATTTAGGTATCTAAATTGGCATCTAGATAACTTGGTAAATCATTCTATGGGATTTAATCACACGCCTTAAATAATTGAGTGGGAGAAGGTGTTTTTGTAACACCTATGGCCTCCAAGGTTAGTTGAGCTTAATTATTTATTGGTAATCTCCCCAAGGGGCGTCCATGAATGGAATTTAGCAATATACTTCCTTACAAGGTAGACTAGACAATGGACTCAAACGAGATCTACTCCCCAAGGAGGGATTTTCGTGAGAGAAAGTTGAGGGTCGATATCTTGGTAGCACACTCAATGTAATTTTATTGATATCCTCCCAAGAGTTCTTGTCAGTAAAATTGCAAGGCTAAAATTGAAAACGATGGTTGTTATGTTAACAATTAGGTGGGACCTAGTCTAACTAGTAAATGGTGCGAACTCCCAAAGGAGGCGTAACATTTATGGGTGTTAGATCACCGTTGAATTTTTATGATTGAGTTATTCATTTAATTCAAGATAAATATTTAAAGTGCTTTATAATGATTATTTACTTATATATAATTTTGTTTTATTAAGAAATCATGACCCCATCCCTAATGAACATCCTGAAAGATAACACTTTAACTGGAGATAATTATGTCACATGGAAAAGGAAAATTGGGTTGTTGCTGCAAGCTGAAAAACATAAATTTTGTTCTAACTACTCCTAAACCACCTGCTCCTACTAATGAATCTAATGTGATGTAATGAGACGAGTATGAGCAGTGGGAGACCTCTAATGAGATGGCCAAATGGCTACAATCTCATATGTGTTGCAATAGCAGCATGAAGGAATGGGGTCTGCTGCTGATATGATGATGTCTCTAGAAGAGATTCATATGGTTGGTAAAGTTGCTACTATTAAGACCAGTCAGAAGGTCAATGAATAATAGAAGAAAAAGCAACTTGGGCTTACCAAAAAAAAAAAAAAAGTAACCAAGATCCAAAGGAAGTGCTTCTTTTGTGGTGAAAAGAGACATTTGAAAAGTAATTTTCCAAAGTCTCAAAATAAGAAGGAACAAGGTAATATGAATTATCTTGAAACATGTTTTTCTGGTAGATTCTACAGATTCTTGGATCGTAGACTCTGGAGCCACTAATCATGTTTGTTATTCCTTACGGGGGTTTCAAGAAAGGAGAAGGCTAAATAAAAATAAAATCAACTTGCGTTTAGGCAACGGAGCGTTAGTGTCTGCAAGTGCAGTGGGAGATATTAGAGTTTGTTTGGATTCTATAAGGCATTTAGATTTAATAGACGTTTATTATGTACCTCAATTCAAGAGGAATTTAATTTCAGTTTTTTGTTTGAATAAATTTGGATATTCGGTTACTTTTAATAAAGTTTTTATTATTAGTAAGAATGACAAAAGTATTTGCCAAGGTACATTGGAAAACGGTCTATACTTTTTGCATAGAAATATCTCTCACTCGTTAGACACAGAAATAACGGAACCTAATCATAAAAGAGTTAAATTATCAAAAGATGAAACCTACCTATAACATTTACGCCTAGGTCATATTAACCTTAATAGGATTATAAGATTGGTAAGTGACGGACCTTTGAGTGACTTAAAGGTTGATGATCTACCAACTTGTGAATCTTGTTTGGAAGGTAAAATGACCAAAAGGACGTTCTCTGCCAAAGGTGCCAGAGCTACTGAATGTTTAGGATTGATACACACTGATGTATGTGGACCTATGAGCATTCAAGCTAGAGGTGGATATGAGTACTTCATCACTTTCACAGATGATTACTCAAGATTTGGCTATGTGTATCTCATGCGACATAAGTCGGATGCTTTTGACATGTTCAAAGTTTTTAAAGCTGAAGTGGAAAATCAGCTTGAGAAACACATAAAAATCTTGAGATCTGATCGTGGTGGAGAATATCTATCTGGTGAGTTTCAGCAATATCTTATTAATAATGGGATAGTTTCTCAGTTTTCTGCACCAGGTACACCTCAACAAAATGGGGTAGCAGAAAGGAGAAATAGAACTCTTTTGGATATGGTTAGGTCTATGTTGAGTTATTCAACACTTCCTATTTCTTTCTGGGGATATGCTTTACAAACTGCTATATACATTCTAAACGATGTACCATCTAAGTCTGTTCCTAAAACACCGCATGAGTTGTGGACTGGGCGCAAGCCTAGTTTACAACACTTAAGGATATTTGGTTGTCCTGCGCATGTGTTAAAAGGAAAGACAGAAAAGATGGAGTCCCGTTCAGAAACATGTATATTTGTAGGGTATCCAAAAGAAACTAAAGGATATTATTTTTATAGTCCTTCAGATCTTAAAGTATTTGTTTCGACAAATGCTAAATTTCTGGAAAATTACTATATGAATGATTTTGTGCCTAGAAGTAGAATTGTCCTGAATGAGATGTCAGGAGATACAATTCCACGAGAGGTTACACAACCAAACCCAATTATAAGTTCCGATCCAACACAAGGTCAACAACCTACCATTCCTCGTCGTAGTGGGAGGGTTAGAACACAACCCGAAAGATACATCGGTCTAGGAGAATCAGTGGAGAATCTCCCGGACGACGATGATCCCTACACATACAAGGAAGCTATGGAGGATGTTGATAGTCGCCATTGGCAAAAGGCAATGCAATCTGAGATTGAATCTATGTTCGATAACAAAGTCTGGTCCCTTGTAGACTTGCCTAAAGGGATAAAACCCATTGGGGGCAAGTGGGTATACAAGAGGAAAAGAGGTATGGATGGAAAGGTGGAAACCTTTAAAGCTAGATTGGTAGCTAAAGGGTATACACACAAAGAAGGTATTGATTATGAGGAAACCTTCTCTCCTGTGGCCATGCTTAAATCCATTAGGATACTCTTATCCATTGCAGCATCTTTAGATCTAGAGATTTGGCAAATGGACGTCAAGACAACTTTCCTTAATGGAAGTCTTGACGAGAGCATCTACATTATGCAACCAGAGGGATTCATTGAAAAGGGCCAAATGGAAAAGGTGTGCAAGTTGCAGAAATCCATATATGGATTAAAGCAAGCATCCAGATCCTGGAACATAAGGTTCGATCAAGCTGTCAAAGGTTTTGGATTTATTCAGAATCTTGATGAACCTTGTGTATACAAAAGGATTAAGGGCGACAAGTTGGTTTTCCTGATTCTTTATGTTGATGATATACTACTCATCGGAAACGATGTAGGTGTATTGACATTAGTAAAAGAATGGTTAGCAAAACAATTTGATATGAAGGACTTAGGAGAAGCAAGTTTTATTCTAGGTATCCAAGTTATAAGGTATAGAAAGAATAGAACGATTGCATTATCCCAAACTTCATACATAGACAAGATCTTGTCTAGGTTTTCCATGCAGGATTCCAAGAAAGGTATGTTACCTTTCAGACATGGAATCAAGCTTTCTAAGGAACAAGTTCCTAAGAATGAGCATGAAGAGCAATTCATGAGTAGAGTTCCATATGCCTCGGCAGTTGGAAGTCTCATGTATGCAATGCTCTGTACTAGACCAGATATTTGTTTTGCTGTTGGCATAGTTAGCAGGTTTCAATCGAAACCTGGTCCTGATCACTGAACGGCAGTCAAGCATATTTTCAAGTATCTTAAGAGAACGAGAGATAATATGCTTGTATACTCTGGAGGGGATTTAATTCCCGTTGGGTATACAGATTCTGATTTTCAATCAGATTCTGACTCCAGAAAATCCACATCAGGGGCTGTGTTTACTATTGGAGGAGGAGCAGTTATATGGAGGAGTATCAAGCAATCTTGTATTGCTGATTCCACCATGGAAGCTGAGTATGTTGCTGCATGCGAGGCTGCCAAAGAGGTTGTTTGGCTCCGTCAATTCTTGATTGACTTGGAAGTGGTTCCTAGTGCGAATAAGCATATCACTATCTACTGTGACAACAGTGGAGCAGTGGCTAATTCGAAAGAACCAAGAAGTCACAAGAGAGGTAAACACATTGAAAGAAAATATCATCTTTTAAGGGAGATTGTTCAAAGAGGTGACGTGACGATTACCAAAATCGCGTCAGCAGAAAATCTAGCAGATCCCTTCACAAAGGCTCTACATCAGAAGAGTTTCGATGGGCACCTAGAGAATATGGGCTTGAGAGATATGACACATTTGCTATAGCGCAAGTGGGAGATTGTTAGGATTATGCTCAATAGCAAGAGTGTAATATTGTAATTAACAATCTTTTTCATATTAATAAAGTGATTTCTGGTTTAAACAAATCTTATAGCATTTATAGTTTAATAATTGTCAAAGTAAATAATCATAAGGTCTAAAGACTATGAGAAAAGAAGAATTGTTCGTACATCTGGATATGTATGTGGTAGACACAATTCTTTAGTTAGTCTTGAATATTGTTCACAACTTAAGTTAAAGGTTGGGCACCTTTATCTTGTTAAAGTTGTAGATTCTTTTGCTAGCATTTGAGTGGGATCAAATGAGATATGATGAGTCTAAAATCATCGGAGTGTCTTCGAGCAAAAGAATCTAGTGCACTGGGTGCATTGAACTGGATCACAATGAAATACTTTATCTATAACCGTCAGTAGATAAAAGTAATTTCATTATCAGGACAATCGGAGAGTCTATCTTAATCCTGAGATAAATGATGGACTTATGGTTGCAAGTGATATCATTTGAGTTATCAATGAGTACGATTATATCGCATAGTCTATCCTCGATAGTTTGGTGATATTCATTTGTTAATCGATAGAGGACTTCATTTATAGATATGGACATCGTGGCTCCATTTATCGAATGAGAGTATAATATCATCATATGGATGTTTTGAGGTAATTGGATATTAAATCTCAACATTGAGTTTTCGATAGTGTCTATTGAAAACATGGCTTCTGGACAAGTCAAAATATCCAAGTTCAAAACGTGGTCATATGAGTAAATATGGTAACTTGTAGAGTTATAGGCGATCTATGAACTCTTGGCGATTATTGATATTAATCACGAGGATACACTATCTCCAACATGATTGTCTAGGGTATGAATGAGGAAACATCTTCCTTTTCTAACTTTATTTAAGAGTTCAATTTTAGCTCTTTAGTGGAATGAGTTAAAATTAATGGATCAGACCTAAGTGAATCATTTGTTGATTGTGATTAGGTTATGTCTATTGAAGCTTAAATTTAGATAGCCCGCCAAGATCCCCAATCCACACGGACTTGCATGGATCACTTGATATATTCTACCAGACCAATTTAAGGTCCATCTAGAATTGCATTTAATATATTAAGAATATAATTTGCACATTATTTATGTAATGGGCTGCTCAATTATATTTATATATTAATGAATGACATGTGGGCTTGTTTCTTTTAGTAAGAATGGATCTAGTTCACATGTGAGCTTTTTATTTAAAGTCCTATGGATTAAATGAAATAAGAAAATAATATTTGGCCCAATATTTTTATATGGGGCGGCAAGGTGATTAATTAACCTTATATATTATTTTGTTTTCATTGTTTAATTAAATAAGAATTAATTAATTTATTAATTAATTGTTTAATTAAGAAACAAATCTTTTCTGATTAGGAAATATGATTCCTAAAGGTATACTATTGGTAGTAGTATACTTAAATTAAAAGACTTGTTTGACGAGGAAATAAATAATTAATTTTTTTTATTTAATCAAATAAGAAGTCTTTTTATTTTAGTCAAATAAAAGAATAAAAGATTTATGAGTTTGATTAGGGTTTGGAAGTCTTAAACTAAATAGGAATTAGGGTGCAATACAAACTCCTTTTGGTTTGAGGATTGCGGCAACCCTAGTCCCTTTTGGCTAGAGAATTCGGCCACCCTAGTAAAAAGGAAGAAAGAAAATTTTGCCACATATATAAGTGGACTTATAATTTTCGACCACTTAGGGTTTTTGGTGTGCATAATTCTATTTTCTTCTTCTTCTCAACTCATAGAAAGATAGCTTTTATTCTACTAAAATAAAAAGAGACATAGATTATTCTTTGATGGTATACTATTTGCTTATTCATCAATAAGCTTGTGTATACTTCATCGATCAAGGTTCACGCGAGTTTCGATCATAAGATTGAGAACTCAAAAGTGACCGGAATAATCTTAGGTTTCTTTTGATTGTTTTTGTGACTAACGAATAAGAGAAAAGTTTGTTTTATCCAATCACAGGCTTGCAATTCAAAGAAAAGGGAGACCACGCTCCTAGGTGATCCACGTTCGTGCTAGGATTGAAGATCTTGCGGATTACCATTGACGTAAGTCAATCGGATCACGCGACAAAAGGTATTCTTCTTTTGTTATATATTATATATCTTTAATTGATTAAAAGGGTTAAGGTTCATAAAAGGAAAAATTTTAAAAGCTACTAAAACCTATTTTTTTTGTCTCGCTTCCGCTGCGTGTACTGTTCGTTATTTTTCCCTACACTACACTCGAACCTCGAATCCACTAACTGTGTTAAAGATTACAACCTAATCCCGATATGTAATCACACACCTACCTAATCCCGGTATGAGTGAACATAGTCCTATTGCTTGTGATTTATGCAACCTAATCCCGGAAGCAACACAAGACTTAGTTCTCAATGAAGAGAACACAACCTATTTGAATATGTGAAATACTAAAAATGAAACAAGAGCTAGGTAACCCTATAAGCCTATCTAGGATGATGATATATCAATTAAATCAATCCTAGATATCAAAAGCTAAATGACATATCATAAAGCTTAGCTAATCAAGATTAAGCAAAATCTAGATAGCTATCACAATACAACACTCAATCATATTCATCACAAACAATCTCTATCTTGTATCTAGCATGTGATCTTAAAAACATACAAGTAAATAAAGAGATGGCTTGACAAGAAAGAAACTAAAATTAGATGAAGTTAGATAAAATCTTAACAAGCAAGTTGTGATGATGCAAAACTATGCATGGATGATCCTAGATGAACTTGATGAATCAAAAGGAAAGCTTTAAGTGTTTAAAGATGAGTTCTTGATGGATTTTCTTTTAAATGTCTCTCTTTTAAGTTTAGGGTTCTAAGGAGTCAAAGAACTAAGTTTAGAAACAGAGAAGATGGTTTATATATAGTAATCAAGAATAAGGCATGTGAAAAGACAAGTTTGCCCCTGAAAACGCACGGTCGGCAGTTTAAATTGGTGGCCACAACCGCCAAATTGGTCCCGAGAGAAACAGGGGCACAACGGTGGTTTCATTCGGTGGTTTCGTAATCACCGTTCTAACCGCGGAATCAACCCGAGAGATTAAATCAATCAGGTATGATCGGTGGTCGGGGCCACCGATCATAACCGTAGAATTAGACCAGAGACCTCTGGCCCAAAACAGCGGTTCCATTCGGCTGCTAGGGCTGCCAATCATAACTGCCAATTCATCAAAAGTGGTGAAACCAAGGAGAAGCTAAGGCAATCTTTGAGAGTGATCTTCGCATAAAACCAAGCACACTATTGTGCAAGCGCGGACGTTTCCGAACATATTCAGAAAATGAATTACAAGACACAAACACACAACAAGATACAATCAACAAAAGTGTATGTGAAAAAGTGACATGTGAAGAGAATACACACAATACAAATATGCTAAGTGTGTGTGTTACTAAATCTCTTCAAAGAAAACTAAGCACTAGAGATATACCTTTAGAGTGCTTATCACCTTGAGGTCTTGAAAGGGCCTTAGAGCTTGATCCTTAATCACCTAAACTACCCTTACAATCCAAACCCTAATATGGGGTTTGTCCACGAAATAAGTCAATCAATAAACGAGAATCCTTACATTCCTAACGTTCTTGGATTTCCCCATGACTTTGTGTAGTGTATCACTCAAACACAAAAAACAAACATGAGTGGAAACATAAAAGCAAGTTAGTGACAAATAAAAATATACAAAGGCAAAACACCATTTTTGTCCAAATCAATATGCATATAAAGAGTTATCATAGCATCTTTGAGATTTATTAAAAACAAGAATAATGTCAACAAACAACAATCTTGAAGAACATAAGAACATATCATAAAAGAGAACAAAAGTTTAGCATGTAATGCTCCCCCTCAATAAATGCCCTATCTAAATTCTAGATAGACAATTGTTCACAAAATAGCTACACAATCACATCACCAAGCAATTTTAGATTTTTTTTTTCAAATAAGCTCCACAAATCAATTAGAGTTACACCAAGATTTTCAATCACTCTCATATGCCTTCAAAAATTGCTAGAGTATCAAAATACCAAATAAGCAAATGTGAGTGTGTGAAGATTTTGCTTCAAGAATATGAAAAAAAGTATTTTGATAATCAAACATGCAAACATTTTCAATATCTATTCATCTTAAGCCTTTCCATAAAAAGGTTAAACCGATTATCATCCGAAATTTTGCTTTTAAAGAGAATAGATTTCAACATGTGAGCGTGGTGTGTGCATGTGGCTCGTCATTCCAATTCTATTTGACAACCCGAGATAATTTGATTATTCAACTATACTCCATAAAGCCTTTTTGTTTTTGTTTTTTAGGCTTGAATCAAAGTTTTTTTTTTAAATGATTCATTTCAACACTACTTTGATTTTTCTAACATAAACATATACACCTCATAGCGGCTTTCAATCATCACAATGGCATAGCCCTTTCCTACATTGGGCTACTGCATAACCAAGGTGTGTAGCCTTTTCCATGAGGGTGCTCATTAAGTTCTATGTTGCCGAAGCAAACGGAAACCAACCACATGTTATCTTTAAACATACTAGTCCTAGGACCTCAAGTTGTATCCAAAACTTACATTAATCAAACTCAACATATTTAACCAAGCATACAAGAGAAGCAAAGTGCATTTTTGAAACCAAGCTTTATGGCTTTAAAGCACATGATCAAAAAGCAAGTAAAGAGACTTACTTAAGATCTCTACTCCTCAAGAGAGTAGCTATCAAAGAATATGAAGCTCATTTTTTTCAAAACATGCCACTCAACAATCATACAAACAATAACACACAGCATGATTTAGATCTATGTGAACAACTATCACCAAAAGATCTTAAAAGAGGAAATGTCAAAGAGGACCATATAAACACTATACTAGTTCTCTAATATGACATGCTTCATGAAGTGGTAGAAACTATGAGTTGAGAGATGAAAATTCAAGTAAGCAAGCAATATGATATAGAGATACCTTCGCAAGCTATTTTCATCAAATGTAAAGCCTTTACCCTTTTTATGAGTCCTTTTGGCTTGTTTGTCCTCATGACAACAAGTTATTGGTGTGTCGATCCAAGAGACTAAAGACTATACATTTCAACTCAAACAACAACAAAAATGACTTTCTCCAAAAGTCTTTACATAATTTTCACCATATAGATTACATAAACAACTTCTCAAAAGCTAACAATGGATTTCGACTATCATAACAATAATGTGAGATAGCTAAGTTCACGTCAAGTTATAGAGATACAAGCAAACAAGCTAAGTTTCTTAACAACATAACACTTATCTTAAAGCTAACTCATATTTGCAACTTACACTATTGGTAAGAGCACTCACCCTTGACAAAATTTGTCTTGGGTGAACCTACACAAACATTATCAAGATTCTTATTGACAACAATGTTAAATCTAGAATAAAGTTCTTCTACCATTTGATAATTAATAAAAAGGGCAATGTTGTCCTAAGAGTCAAAAGGTCAATAGACAATTGCTATTGTCTTGAGATAGACCCTCTAACTCGTAACATGGCACATGAGTGCAACGAGCTAGATTTGAGGCATCAATGTTTGGGCCACATGAACTTTAAAGACTTAAAGAAGCTTGTAAAACATATCATTGTTAGAGGTCTTCCCAATCTTGATAAAACTTAGATGTTGTTTGTGAACCTTGCCAATTAAGTAAACAAACCAAAATGTCTCACAAAACGAGCACCTACATAGCTACCAAGAGACATTTATAACTTGTGCACATGGACCTAATGGGGCCAATTCAAACCGAGAGCATCAATGGTAAAAAGTATGTTTTTGTATGCATTGATGATTATAGGTTTACTTGGGTTTATTTTCTTAGAAACAAGACCGAGGCTTTTGATTACTTCAAGAAGTTTTGTAATAAAGTTCAAAATGAAAAAGGTCTTGATATCAAGAAAATATGTCACATTCGGAGTGATCATGGGACGAAATTTGAAAATGCCAAATTTAGTGAGTTTTGTGATGGTCTATGGATTTCTCATGAGTTCTCGGCACCTAGAGCTCCTCAACAGAACGGAGTTGTTGAGAGAAAAAATCGAGTCTTGCAAGAGATGGCTAAGGTTATGCTCAATAGCAAGAAAGTCCTTAGAAACCTATGGGCCGAAGCGATCAATACCGCTTGTTATAACAGAGTATTTAGGAGGCCCGACACAAAACAAACATCTCATGAGCTAGGGAAGGGCAAGAAGCCCACTATTGATTACTTCCACACTTTTGGGAGTAAGTGTTTCATTTTAAATGATAGAGATCACTTAGGAAAGTTTCATGCTAAAAGTGATGTTGGTCTCTTTCTTGGGTATGCTATTAATAGTTGTGCTTATAGAGTTTTTAACTTGACCACAAAGACTATTATGGAATCTATAATGTGAAGATAGATGACCTTATCATGCTTAATTTGTGTGATGATAATAGTGTCAATGAACCTAAAGAAAACATTTTGAATGACACTAAAACACCTATTGAAATGGCTAGTTGTGAGTCTAGTCAAAGTGATGAAAATGATAGTTGTGTTGAAGTAGAAAGTCAAGGGTTAGAAAATGCTTTAAATGATAATCAACAAAATGACCCGGTTGTTGAACATTCACACCCTATACTTAGAAACTTACACTATCAAGAAACATCATAGGTGATTTGAATGAAGGGGTTAAAACTAGGAATCAACTAGCTAACCGAATTTCTTTTGCTTGCTACACTTCTCAAATTGAACCCAAAAATATTAATGAGGCAATTGTTGATGAATGTTGGGTTGGGGCTATGCAAGATGAACTTAATCAATTTGAGAAAAATGAAGTGTGGTCCTTAGTTCCTAGGCCTAAAGACATAAATGTAATTGGCACTAAATGAGTTTTTAGGAATAAGACCAATGAAAGTGGCAAGATTGTGAGGAATAAAGCTAGACTAGTGGCTCAAGGTTACACTCAAGTTGAAGGTGTAGACTTTGATAAGACATTTGCATCGGTTGCTCGTCTCAAGTCCATTAGACTTTTTTTTTTCCATTGCATGCATTAAAAAATTCAAATTGTTTCAAATGGATGTCAAAAGTGCTTTCCTTAATGGATACCAAGAAGAAGTGTATGTTGAACAACCTAAGGGTTTTGTAGACCCACACTCTCCTAATCATGTGTTTAAATTGAAAAGGGCCCTCTATGGTCTTAAGCAAACTCCAAGAGCTTGGTATGATAGGTTGACTCAATACCTTATTGACAACCATCATAGGAGAGGTGTCATTGACAGAACATTGTTTATCAAACATCATGATTATTATATTTTTGTTGCACAAATATATGTTGATGACATTGTTTTTGGGTCTACTAATAAAAACCAAGGTTGATGAATTTGTAAGTGTGATGTCAAGTGAATTTGAAATGAGTATGGTGGGTAAGTTAAATTACTTTCTAGGAATGCAAGTAAAGAAAACTAGCATGGGCATAATGCTGAATCAATCTAAATATGCTAAAAACCTAGTTAAGCAGTTTGGCCTTGAAAGTGGAAAAGATTTTGAAACTCCCATGAGCAATACTCTTAAACTTGACTGAAAGTACAAATAAACGCGTGCGTGTCTTTTAAATACGACATAGAGGGTGTGTGAATGGGTTGTTAATCCGTTATTACCAAATTTTCGGATTAGTCAATATTACAAATATAACTAAATTCACAAAACAATAATCAAGTGTAATAAGGTGCGGAAATATAAACGACACTTGATTTTTACGTGGAAACCCTCAACACGGAAAAACCACAGGCTGGTAAGTGCGCCACACTCGAACCTCGAATCCACTAATTGTGATAGCGTATACAACCTAATCCTGGTTTGATGGCCTAATCTCGGCCTATATCCCGCTACCACTACCCGTAGGCCTGTAAAAGTGGATCTAGTCCAATTTGCTTATGTGACCACCTAATCCCGATGTACGACCTAATCCTGGTCTATCACACAAGACTTACTTCTCCGAAGAGATCAACACCCTATGTGAATATGCAATGATATCCAAATATGCAATAAGAGCTAGGGTACTCTAGATGCTTACCTAGGATTATATGATGACAATAAAATCAATCCTAGATATCAAAATAGCTATATGTCAAGGCATACAACTTTAGCTAAGTAAAGGATAACCAATCCTAGATACAAAGCTATCACATATAACCCACAAACATTCAAAGGATTAACTAGTTGATTAAAAAACAATCTATCAATCTAGTTATCAATAAATCACACAAGAATGTTTATGGCATAGCTTTTTGGCAATAATGACCTAATCAAATAAGCTATGTAAAAAGTAACCCAATCGACACATAATCTCAACCATGTATGTAGAAATAAATCTAACACATACAAGTAATAAATGAGATAAAATTGATAAGTAGAAACACTAAAATTAGATGAGATTAGTGTTCAACAAATCATACCATGTGTGTTGAAGAAGACCCATGCATTAGCAAACACTAGATGATCCTAGATGATGCTTAGATGATGATTTATGCATGTGGAAATGGGTTGAGAGAAATAAAGATGTGATCTTTAAGCTTTTATATAAAATATCTCTCTAGGGTTCTTGGGGTCAGAAACTTAGTTTGGGAACCAAAGATAAGGATGTATTTATAGAGACCAAAAACAGGGTATGTGAAAATACAATTTTGCCTCTGAAAACGCATGATCGCCGATTTCATTTTGCGGTCGGGGCCGCAGAATGTAACTGCCGAATTGAAACCCGAGAACCTTGGTTTCATTCGGCGGGTACATAACCGCCAATCATAATCACCATTTTGGACCCGAGACATTTATTTCAATCAGGTCTTGATCGGCGGTTTTCGAACGGCGGCCAGGCCGCCAATCTCAACCGCCGTTCACCAAATATGGTGAATCCAAAGGAGAAGCCAAGGGCATCTCTACCGGTGATCATCGTGCTAAACCATGCACACCAACGTGCACGCGTGGACGTTTCCGAACATCCTTCGGGAAACGAATTACACCACACTTAAAGCTAATCAAACATGAAGTGCAAGTGTGGGAATTGAATGCATCCTAATACCTATCATGTCATGGCATTATCATAGAACAAGATGCAATCAATTCAAACAAGCATGAAGAGATGTTCAAGAACATGCAAGCACTCATATAAAACACACAACATACAAGAATAAGATTTATGCATGAGTTGTGTGTGTGTACAACTAGATCTCTTCAAAGCAAGTAAGCACTAGAATTTACCTTTGGTGCTTCTTCTCTTGAGGTCTTGAGAGGGCCATTGGATGATCACGAATTCCTAAGCTACCCTTACATCAACCCTAACATGTGGTTTGTCCACGAAACAAACCAATCAACAAATGGGAATCCTTACATTGACAAAGATGAAAAGGGGAAAAATGTTGACCAAAGCCTTTATAGAAGCTTGATAGGGAGTCTACTTTACTTAACGGCTAGTAGACCGGACATTTGCTTTGGTGTAGGCTTGTGTGCTAGATTCCAAGCAAATCCTAAAGAATAACAATTGAAAGCCACCAAGAGGATCATTAGGTGCATCAAAGGAACTTATAGTCTTGGTCTATTTTATTCATTTGATACCAATGATATCCTTGTAGGCTATTGTGATGCCAATTGGGTAGGAAACATAGATGATCGTAAAAGCACATTCGGCGGTTGCTTTTATGTTGGGAATAACTTGGTTTCTTGGTCAAGTAAGAAACAAAATTCAGTTTCTTTCTATTCTTCTGAAGCCGAGTACATTGCGGCCGGAAGTGCATGTACACAATTACTTTAGATGAAACAAATCCTTAAGGATTATGAGAAAGAACAAGGAAAAATGACACTTTATTGTGATAACTTAAGTGCCATTAACATCTCTAAAAATCTGGTTCAACACTCCCGCACAAAGCACATAGACATTAGGCATCATTTCATTAGAGACCTAGTTGAACATTCTATTGTTACTCTAGAGCATATGCCTACCAAAAATCAACTCACGGACTTGTTCACCAAGCCCTTAGACAAAGATAGATTTAAAACTCTTAGAATGTCCATTGCCATGATTTGTGTTGATTGATGTCTTTGTGTGATTGTGAGTGGCTTTATGAGTAAAACTTTATTTGAATATCAATATCTTTGAGGGCTACTCACTTGAGAAGTAGTGATCTTAAACAAATAGCTCTTATTGTTTCTAGATCATACACTTAAGCTTGAAAATCTTATTTTTGAAAAGTGCACTAATGCTTCTCTTATATGTTTTAGTTTTGAGTATTTGTGGTTGAATATATGTAGATTATGGATGCATCTAGAAGCCTATTGCTTTGTACATGATAAATGACCTATGCTATGTATTCGTTTTCCTTCGACATTACATAAAATTCAACAAGCACCCTCATAGAAAGGGCTACACACCTTGGTTATGTAGCAGCCCAATGTAGCAAAGGGCTACGCCATTGTGATGAGTGAAAACTGCCATGAGGTGTGTATTTTTATGTTAGAAAAATCAAAGAAGTGTTGAAAAATCATTAAAAAAATAAATCTGTGATTCTAAGCCTAAAAGAAATGAAAAATACAAGGCTGAATGGTGTATAGTTGAGAATTGTGAAATGCTCGAATTGTCAAATAGAAATGAGTAAACGAGCCACATGCACACATACGCTCACATGTTGAAATCTATTCTCTTTAAAAGCAAAAACACAAATGAATATCAGTTTGACCTAGATTGGAAATGCTTTAGTTGGATAGATGTGGATAGAGTTTGCATGTTGATATCACAATTACTCGTTTTGTATATATGTAAGAAGCATTCACACACACACACATATATATTTTGCTTATGTGCTTGATTCATTAGCAATGTGAGAATATTTATGAGAGATTAATGAAAATCTATGATTCTCTCTTGGACTTTGAAAAGTGATGGAATATTTTCTCTTATTTCTTGATTGTGTGAATGTGTGAGTCCCTTGTGAAGAAATCTACTTAGTGATCATAATGAGGAGCATATGTTCAAGGGGAGCTTAGTTTATTCAACTTTGCTTTCTATATGATTTGTTTGCTTAATATCTCGTTCTTTATCTCTTGTATCCTTTGTCTATTCCTTGACAAAAAGGGGGAGAAAATGTATACCTCACCATGTTTGATAAAATGGGGGAGAAAAATGTATACCTCACCATATGTGGAAAAATGTTCCTAGTGTGTGAGGTTTGTACCACTTTGTGCTTGATTGAGACTTTGTCTTAGGGGGGGGGGGGGGGGGGGGGGGGAATTCTTGTTTTAAGGGGGAGAAAAGAATTCTTTCTTGATAATGTTAAGGATCTTAGGAAGAGCTTTAAAGAGAACATTTATTTGAGATAAGGCATTTGTTTGAGATAAGGGAAGTTCTTGTTTGTTTTTGGTATGTTTGTTTTTGGTAAAATATCTCACCTTTCTTCTTTGGAGAAGACCTCTTGTTTGGTTTGTTATTTTTCTCATAGGTACTTTGATGATCAAAGAGGGATTCTTGAAGACTTGAAGACCTTTTAGTCTAGGGATCTCTTTGTAATATGAGGTTAAGAGTATGCAATCAACTATGAGTTTATTGGAGTGAATATTGTATGGTGAGGATGAGGTTTTGCCATGGAATAGCCAAATGGGGAGATTATAAGATCCTTGATTTGTGTTGGATTGATTCCATTGCAAAAATCTCTTTATTTGTAATGGTTAGTTGCTTAGGTGGTTCTTGGTGAAAAGAAGATTCAAAGGAGAAAAGCAACTTCTCTTGCAAATATCGTCTTCAAGAGGGAAAACTCATACTTGGATGCTAAGGTATCAAGATTCTTCTTCCTCTTGCAAGGCGTAAGCGCACACACACACAATTCATTCATGTGTGTCCTTGTATCGTTGTGTTACATTTGGTATAACACATTCACACACTTATTGAAGTATGCTCATGCATTAGTCTCATATTGATAAACATTGTAAAATTGCATGTTCTAGGACTATCTCTAGGAAATAGCATACTTGTGTGACTTTGGGTTTATTTATTTATGTTTTATTATTTTTGGACTTGAACATGATCTCATATGATTCCTTATTGATTTCTGGTCATTTCAGTTACTAACTCATTAGGTTTCGAGTCCAAACTAGGAAGCTACGCTACTTTACATTCTCAAACGTTGTGTTGTCTTCATCATCATATACCAAGTCAAATTCTCAACCTTTTATCAAAGTTTCATTGTCTTCCTTATGCATGAGAGAGTCATGGTTTGTAATCCAAAAATGGATTCGAGTTCGAAGTCGAATGCCAGAATACAGTTGAAGAACGCGAGAGGAGCGTGAGAAAGGTGAGCAATGGCCAAAGGCCATTGGAGGAACCTCGTGTGAGGGGCGCGTAGGCTCACACGCCTCTCATTGGGATGGGTGATGTGGCCTCTTTTGTTTGGCCACAAAATATCCCTCCTTTTCTCTTTTAAATATTATCCTTCTTCCCTCCAAAAATGTGAAGAAAAAATTGAAAAAGAAAGAGTGCAGAAATTTCTTCAAGTTTTTGATTTCTTGTTTTGATCATACCTCTCTCATTTGAACTCTGAATCAAGAGATTCAAAAGACAAAAATGTTGGTCTTCAAAAGAGGAAAAAAAACCCCAAGAATTTTCAAAACCAAATGATTTCGTGAATTTTCACAGTGAGCAGATCTCAGTCCGTGGTTCATCATTTGTAGGTGAAACATCTTCTTCTTACTTTCTCTTTTGATCATCTCATTTAATCTTCCTATTTGATAGATGAAATGTGTTAAGAATGATGTTAGTTTATACTCTAGGTTTGTTTGAATGATTGATTGTTGAGTTTTAGCTTTGTAATCTCATTTGAACATATTTTAGCTAAACTTGATTAACTTGAAATTGATTCTAGAAATGACTTGTATGATGTGCTTCATGATGATTTCTAGGTTTAATTTCAAGATCTAAGAACTAGGATTTTTGAGTGATATATTGAATATTCTAATCTTGTTCTTATTGATTCACATGCTTTGATTTCTAGATACATTTGTGATTGTTTGATTGAAAGCATATTCTAGATTATCATTTAGCATGTTCATAAAGCTTGATTGATCATCTTGCTTTATTTGATTGTGTTTTGCATCATTGGCATCACCTAGATCAAAGTGAGTGAAGCTTTGATTAGAGCAATAAGTCTTAACTAGGACATGTGGTCTGGATAGTCAAGCAAAAGACTAGCTAGGAGTGTGGTACTCCGGATAGTTGAGCTAGGGGAGCTTGACTAGGATCTTTGTGATCTAGATAGATAAGCAAGAAACCTTCCTAGAGACTTGAGAGTCTTGGATAGGAAGTTGCTTCCTAGAAGTGTAGGACACATTTCAGATAGGAAGTAGGCTAGGTGATTCACTAGGCCTGAGGGTAGATTAGGAGTTGTTAGCTTAGGGTGGATATCATGTGTATATTGCCTTGAGTGTGTAATTCCTTTTCATCATAGTGAATTGCTTGCCGGTGGTTTTGGTATCAACCCGTGGATGTTTTCTCTTTGAGGTTTTACTACATAAAATCATTATGTGAAATTTCACTTTATGTTTCTTTATCTTCCATATTTTATATTGACTACATCACTTGTATATTTATTTCCGCATGTGTTGGTTAAAACAATTCATTTGTTAAGACACATCAAGTGTGCATTTCATTGTTGTATTTCGCAAAATCAATTTTGGAAGAATTTGGGCCTATACCTATTTACCCTCCCCCCCCCCCCCCCCCCCTTCTAGGTTTATATTACACTATTACTTAAGAGAATTTCATTTGGTATTAGAGGGGTGTTGAGGCCATGAGCCTCATGCGCCCCTCATGGGAGGTTCCTCCAATGGCCTTTGGCCATTGCTCACCTCTCTCACGCCCCTCTCATGTTCTTTAGCCTTATTCGAGCATCCAAACTCCAAATTTGAATCCGTTTTCGGATTACAAACTGTGACTCCCTCACGCACAAGGATGACTATGAAACTTTAATAAAAGGTTGAGAATTTGACTCGGTATACGATGATGAAAACAACACAATGTTTGAGAACGTAAAGTAGTGTAGCTTCCTAGTTTGGACTCGAAACCTAATGAGTTAGTAACTGAAATGACCAGAAATCAATAAGGATTCATATGAGATCATGTTCAAGTCCAAAAATAATAAAACATAAAAAAAATAAACCCAAAGTCACACAAGCATGCTATTTCCTAGAGATAGTCTTAGAACATGTAATTCTATAATGTTTATCAATATGAGACTAATGCATGAGCATACTTTAATAAGTGTGTGAATGTGTTATACCAAATGTAGCACAACGATGTAAGAACACACATGAATGAATTGTGTGTGTGTGCACTTGATCAAAAGAGAAAGTAAGAAGAAGATTGTAAGGATTCCCATTATTGATTGACTTATTTCGTGGACAAACCACAAGTTGGGTTTTGAAATGTAAGCGTAGATTAGGTGATTAGAGACCAACATCGAAGGCCCTCTTCAAGACCTCAAGGTGACAAGCACTCCAAAGGTATATTTCTTGTGCTTAGTTTTCTTTGAAGAGATCTAGAAGCACACACACACTTAGCATACTTGCATATGTGTGCATTCTCTTCACATGTCACATTACACACTAGCACTTTGTTTGATTATCTTGTTGTGTGTTTGTTTGTGTCTGGTAATTCGTTTCCCGAATATGTTCGGAAATGTCCGCGCTTGCATGATTATGTGCTTGGGTTTGCGCGAAGATCGCCTTCGGAGAATGCCCTTGGCTTCTCCCTTGGTTTCACCTTCAGTGGTGAAATAGCGGTTTGATCGGCGGCCTGACCGCCGAATGGAAACCGCCGTTTGATTCCAGAGATCTCTGGATTGGATCTGCGGTTACGATCGGCGGCCAGGCCGCCGAATCGAAATCGTCGAATTAGACCTGATGCATTTATTATTCTCGGGTTTTGTTCGGCGGTTTAATCGGCGGCTAGGCCGCCGAATGAAACCGCCAAATCAAATATTTTAGGTCGGTTTCTTTTTGGGTTTTGATCTTCGGTTTCGATTGACCGCCGAATGTGGTCGCCGAATGATCCTCTGCTTCTCGGGTTCAATTCGGCGGTTAAATTCTGCAGCCATGACGGCAGAATGAAACCGCCGATCGATGATTTCAAGGGCAATTTTGTCTTTTCACGTGCCCTGTTCTTGATGACTATATATATCACACTTTCTCATTTCTCTAAGCTAGTTCTCTGATTTCATAAGAACCCTAAGCTTCAAAAAGAGAAACTTGAGAGAAAGACAATCAAGAACTCATTTTTATACACTCCAAACCATTCTCATATGCATCTAAATATCATCTAGCATTTTCTAGCATAGTTAGGATGCTTGCTTGCATTGGTTTTGGTCAACACACATCCTTTGGTATGTTATTCACTAATCTCATCTAAGCTTAGTGTTTTATTTATCAAAGAAATCTCTTATATTATTTGTATGCTCTTAGAATATATTCTAGATACAAAATAGAGATTGTTGTGTTGACATGTTTGAGTGTTGTATTTTGATAGCAACATCTAGGTTATTTTATCTATGATTTGCTAAGCTTTATGACATGTCATTTAGCTATTAACATCTAGGATTGCATTTATTGTTATCTAATCATTCTAGATAAGCATCTAAGGTTACCTAGCTTTATTTGCTCATTGAATATCATTATATATTCACATAGGTTGTAATCTCTTCATTGAGAAGTAAGTCTTGCATGTAGCTTTCGGGATTAGGTTGCTTAGATTGCAAGCAATTGGACTAGGTTCACTTATACCGGGATTAGGTAGGTGTGTGATTATATACCGGGAGTAGGTTGTAATCGTTTAACACATTTAGTGGATTCGAGGTTCGAGTGTGGCACACTAAACAGCCCGTGGTTTTTCCCGTGAGGGTTTCCACGTAAATATCAAGTGTCTTTTATAATTCCGCACCATATTACACTTGTTATTGTTTTGACTAGTTTGGGGCATTTTCGTATATTGACTTAACGTGAAAATTGGGTAAAATTGGATAAATCTATTCACCCCCCCCTCTAGATAATTATTAGATCACACCGTGTTATTTGTTTCAAAGATGTTTCACCTATAAATGATGAACCACAGATTGAAATATGTTCACCGCTCAAAATCAAGAGGAATTTCTAATCTTCCAACGCCCGGGCCTACCAATAATATAGCCAACTCTCTATCCAAGGCACTCATGCCTCTATAGAGCCTCCAATGCATAGCTATCCGGACTTTCCCGATCCTATCCATGACTTCTTGCTTGGTTATCCGGACCTCTTGTCCTAACCAAGACATCCTTGCTTGACTATCCGGACACCTTGTCCTAATCAAGACTTCATGTCTTTTACAAGGACTTCCTAAGTATGATCCATGAATGCAAATGATGTAAACAAACAATTCAACTTAGAACATGTGACCAATACATTCCATGAAAACTAGACTTAAATCATGTGAGAACACAAGTCAAATAGTCTAGATGCAAAACATGAATTAAAACCTAGAGCATGTGAAAACACCTAACACATATGGCTCCTAGTTTCATTCACAAATCTAACACTTGAATAAATCATGTACATGAAGCACATATCCAAGATATTAGAAACATACACAAAAATGCTACAATCACAAAATGTGTTCAATGAATATTCTAACCAACATTTAGAGCAAGGATATAATGAATAATCAATTAAATCCTATCAAGCTTTAAATACGAAATCACAAGTGTCAATCCTAGATTTGTTCAATTAGAGGATCCAAGCACATGTCAAGGTTATTGATCATAAAATCAATCAATCAATTTACAAATAACCCTAGATATCAAACTAATCACAATACAACTCTCAAACATGTGAAAACATAGAATCCTAGAAAACTAGTTCACATATGTCTCTAATTAGACTTGATTAGGTTTGATTATGAAGCTATCTTTCTCAATATCATTCATCATACATACACATACATATAGAAGAAGAAACCCCAAGGTAATTGATGATTATAAAAGAAGAAAACACAAAGATAAGTCAAATACCTATGATTCACTAGTTGGTTCGGTTTTGTGGGTAGATTCACTAGAAAACTCAATCAAACAGTTGCAAGACCACCTGGAAAAGGTAGAGGACTTGATTACAAATATTCTCCAACTTGAATCACTCAATTCCAACCTCGCATGAGAAAGTTATGGTGTTTGGAAGGTCAGAAAGTTTGAGAGAAAATTTTGCACTTGGTTTTCTAATTTTTCTTCTTCTTGAAATGAATGGGAGGGAATGGAGGAATTTAAAAAGGATGAAAGAGAGGCAAAGGGCAGCCAATCACGTAAGGCCACCACACTACCCCATGAGAGGCGTGTGAGCCTGATGCGGTCGTTTTGCGCAACAAAATAATGTTTTAAATGTGTTCGTTTAGAAAACCGATTTTTTACCACTTAGATATTAAATTAGTAAAGTGGGAAGTAGGATTTGTTCCACGGGGAATTAGAGTAATTAGTTGAATTAATTAACAATTCCTAAAATACAAAATAAAGTAAATCATGGTAGTTTGAATGGTGTATGGTTTAAGAAACCATCAAACATACGTGGAAAAATAAAAGCAATAAAATGTAAAGAGAATATGAATAGATAGAAATCCAATAACAACAACCTAGATAAGAAAATGGATTAAACAATTAATTAGCAGTCTAGGGAAATGATAGAGTAGCTAATGGAATTTGAGCAATTCATCAATGGCTTCATTAATGCACTATTCACACAATTATGGACCGATCTCATTCAAAAGTGTTGTTTAGACCGTCACTACGAACCCTAAACAACTTCCCACCGCAATGCCTAACCGATTAAGGAGAGGGGGTCATGGCAGGATCGGTTAGTGACGATCGAATGGCCTAGGCAATTGTGGTAGGCCTACCCTCCAAAAGCCTATCCTATCCACTATGTGCTATAATCAATCAAGTGTGTCAATAACTTAATCAATTTTATCACAAATTATCCTACAACATATTGTAATCAATAAGTGTGTCAATACTCATATAATCACATAAGTGCAAGATCTAATTAAAAAGTGAATAAAACTATAATTGAATAAACATAATATTCAAAGCCTTAATAAATACTCATAATCCAAAAGTGTCTCAAATCATCCCCCAAGAAAGGGGGTTTAATTACACATAATCACAAACAAAGAAAGGAAGTAAAATGGAGAGAAATCACCCTTGGGTCTCTCTTGTAAGTTTGATCCTTCCTTGAGCTTTCTTGCTTGAGTCTTGTGCAAAGATTGGGTGTTGAGGAGGTATCTAGATAGGTGGAGTCAAATGGAAAGTGACAAAGGAAATGGGTGGAGAAGATGGAAAGAGAGGAATGATTTATGTGGAGTAATCTAGGTGTTTATTGGAGAGGAGAATGGAGGGATTAGGAATGGTGGAGAAAGGAGGTTTCTTGATGAACAAGATTTGTCAAGAGTTAGCATAAAATGGTGTTTTTATATGTTAGAAAAGCTAGGGTATGAAATGGGCATGAAAGGACAAGAATACCCCTAAAAAATGGCTTGAAAAACGTCCATTTTGCTGCTTCTAGAAAGTGGAGGTCGCCATGGCGACAGGGAGTGCACAGCAGCTACGAAAACGGGCATAACTTTATGTAGAAAACTCGGAATCGCAATCCGTAAAAACCGCTGGAAAGTAGACTTCTGGGGCTTTCCGAATATATGTAATCTGAAATGTGGTTAGATCTGAAGAGAGAGATATGCCTATTTGAAGATGAATGATCTGCACACACTTTTTACAATTTCAGCCCCTTTTGCCACCAATATTACTCCAATGCCTCTGAACTTTGTAAATACCTGAAAACACTTAATTCACACCATTAAATCATGAGATATTTCCAAGAATCAAGCAAAAAGATAAGGAAGTGAGGGTCAAAATCATACCAATTTTGGTTCGATCAAATACCCCCAAACCTATCTTTTGCTCGTCCTCGAGCAAAACAAACAATAAGCACCAATGGACATGTGTTTAATCATCAAAAAAATCATTAAAGCACCAACTCTCTGTGAATGACTCAAAAGTCAATATTCGACTTGCAAAACCAATAAGTGAAGAGATTAAACTAATGTTGTGCTCATTAGGAAATATTGCATGTAAGAGATGCTAAATAAAGATTAAAGACATGCCACTCTAAGTAAACATTGCACGCAACGCAATTCCACATTCAAGATGCTTAAGCTTCAAAACTAAAGACCCATTAGGAAAAGAATGTAATTCGCCTCGACATCTAATCCTCACCGGATTCTCTTATTTTCACACAAATTCCTAGGCTTCACTCACAATCCATATGCAATATGAGTTTATGTTCAAGATATCAAATTTAATTGCACATGATTATTTAAAAACACAATTTCTCAAAATTTGGCTCATGAACGAAATTGAAAACCATGAACCGGAAAGAACATTCATCAACCAAAATTTCCAAAGTGGACATCCTTAAAGATCAAATAGGTCTTTCATTTGGGTTTAATGGGGCCAAAGGTGAATGGTGAGTCAGTAAATGGGAAGAATTGATAGCAATCACCCAATGGTCACACTAAGACATACATTCTAAATTAAGCACAACTTGCTCATTACAACCTTGCATATTCCACAATATGGCGTCCAGGCTTACAATTAACTTTGTGCATTTTTCTACTCTTAATTTTTGTTGAGTAGCTCATTTGATTTCACAAAATTGATCTAGGCACTTAGTGCCTCATTCATTTTTTTTTCTTTTTCTTTTTCTATGCTTTTCTTTTCTTTTCTTTGCTTGTCTTTTTCTTTTTCTTTTCAAGCATTGCATTTCATCTTTTTCATGTGTTTGCACATTCATATTTGCCTAGGTACACGCCTTACATTTTAATACACCTCAAAGGTTACATTCAACCCCTAAGCCTTAGCAAACCATTTGGTAAAAGGTAAGTCTAGTGTTTAGGCTATATGGTTTATGTTGATGTGGTTCATGAATGAAAAACTTAATTGTGTTTGGCTTCAAATGGGCTATGGAGCACACACATTAGAGGGATAGGAAGTATATAGGCCAGTTTGGTGGTTTTCACATGCATTGCCTAAAATCATTTCTAAAGATTTGTCCACAAAGTCAATCAAGGCATCCACAAGCAGTCCATATGTTCTATGGCAAATAAAATTTAAGTGCGAATGAGACATTTTACATATGCATAATATGTGTGTTTGAATGAGTGTTTAAAGAGTAAGAACTTTCCCTCAAAAATATGCTTTTTAAGGCCGTGTTTGTGAACCTCACGGGAAGTCTCCGCTATTAATTCCTAACCTTCAAGTACAATTGAATATTCACTCCAACATCAAGAGAAAAGAACTAGCGCACTTTGAGCAATGCAACCCTAAATGGCATAAAGTTAATCTAAACTAAGCAAGGCAAAGATACACAATACCTTACTCGCACACACAAAGGTACAATCTCAATAAGCAAAATATGCTCAAGCATGACATTATCACACGATTTTTTGAAAATTTGGAAATATTTAGGCTCAAAACATTTGCACACAATTGCAAACAAGAGATGGTGTTGCGCACACACCCCCAAACCTAAATTAGACATTGTCCTCAATGTCTTTGGGGCATATGAACCAATAAACGCGGCGCAACACACATCCATAATTAAAGAGTTTCAAAAACACATTTTAATGTCCATTTAAAATTTATCCCAAAAATTGAATCAAGTGTTCCATTCATTAACATCCTATATATTTATCATCAACTCAAGAGATGTGGCAATGTAAGTTCATCAAGAGTCACATCACAATCCATGTGGACAAAATATGTTATCATTCAAGCCTAAATCCACTATCAAAAAAAATCCACACCCTTATTCTAAACAAGAAACTAAAAAGCAAGAAAAAAAAAATTAAAAAAAACAAGAAAGAAATTGTACCTAGGTGGGGTGCCTCCCAACTCCGGCACTCCAAACTCCAAAATGTTGCTTTTCTTAGGATAAGGCTCTCGCCCTTTTTATGACCACTCTTGGCTTGCTTGTCCCTCCAAGACTCACAAGTTGTCTTTGTTTCATCCCAAGAGATAAAGAAACCTTGCTTCAACACACAAGCAACACAACACACTTCCTCAAGAAGCAATAGAAAATCTACACAAGCACTAAGCACATTAGAAAGTTCCGGCAAATAAATATATACTCAATACATGCAATTGCTAACAAGAGTTTGGAGCACATTTATTACTCTAAAAGAAACAAACTTAACCAACACAAAACACAATGGGAAAGAACATCTATATATAGAGGACAAAATTCCAAAAAAATTGGTGACTTTCGAATTCGACCAATGTCCGCTCTTCAGTGCAAATTTTCAAAAATACTCAATAAAACCTTCTTCAATTTTGGAACAGGAAAATAGACATGTAAATGCACAATTTTCATTTAGAAAATATTTCAAAATTCAAATTAGAAAAGTGTGGAAACGGACTTCGAAAATGGTTCACGAGCAAAATTTCAAAACAGGGCATCGCCCATGACCTTTGGTCGAAGAAACGTTCATAACTTTTGAACCCCCACCCAGAATTTTACATTCTTTATACCGTTGGAACCGTATTGAAAAATTAAAGAACACAACATGGGAAAAATAATTTATTTCCTCACCAAGAAGTACAGTTTAAATGAAACATTTGGCCTTAGAATTTCAAAACAGAGAGCTTTCACAAAGGTCAAAGAAAAACTTGAAAAAAATAAAATAAAAAATGACTCAAATAATGAATCCACACCCCCAAACCTAATCTAAACATTGTCTTCAATCTATATATGACATTGAGATGCATGGACAATGAATAAACGAAGCATGAAAGGCAAGAACTCAAAACACAAACAACTTAAATACCCTAGGCACTAAACACAACACAAACAAATCACACACTTATTCTAAACAAAAATGTAAAAACTAAAAAGAAAAATAAAATGAACAAAGAAAAAAATTATACCTAGGTGGGGTGCCTCCCACCAAGCGCTTGGTTTTACGTCCCCTCTAGACGTGTTACTTGGATCGGTCAACCGAATTCCAAGGTTTCGAATATGCGCCTATATGCGATTAGGTCTTGGAAGTATTTGTCGCTCACCGGCGTTTTCCTAATCACATAAAGCAAAAGCAAGTAAATGTTCACTTGAAAAAGTGGCTTGATAAGTTTAGGAAACAACCTATACCAAATGCTTTTGTGTAGGCGGCATGGAAAAGTAGTGGGAGGGACATAAGGTTTTGGTTCCTTCATTTCATCATTTGTCTCCTCTTCTCCTACTTCTTCACCTTCAAAACTAGAAGACTCCTTAGCACAATTATGAAAATAATTGTGCTCTACATTCTCACCCTTCCAATGGATGGTGGTAGCTTCTTCTAGCATAGGTAAATTTGGGAACTCTTGGCTCTCTTGCGCTTGCGTGGCTTCCATGATAACTCCAAGGTGCACTTCTAATCTTCTCAACGAAGCTTCTAATCTTGAAAAACTAAGTGCACTTGCCTCCAAACATTCATTCAAAGTATGCTCGTACGTCATTTGTTATGTTCGGATGGCCTCTAGCATTTCTTCCTCGGGAATCCCATCCTTTGGCCCCATATTGGAAGAATTTGAGTTATGAGTTCTTTCTTCCTTCGAGTGCCTTGAGGAAAATAACTCCATGTCCCGGTTGAATATGGCCAATTGCAAGTCAAAAGGATCCATTGTTATTGAAAAGAAAAATAGAAGAAAAATAAAAGAAAAACGAAAACAAGACTATAAAATCTAAAAATAACGAAAATGACAAATAACTAAAAAAAAATCTAACTATAAAAAAATGAATAACAAAAGAAATATGAAAAATATAAATTACAAAGAAAAGCTAAGTAACTCAACAATCGCTTTAATTCCCCGGCAGCGGCGCCAATTTTGATGCGGTCGTTTTGCGCAACAAAATAATGTTTTAAATGTGTTCGTTTAGAAAACCGATTTTTCACCACTTAGATATTAAATTAGTAAAGTGGCAAGTAAGATTCGTTCCACAGGGAATTAGAGTAATTAGTTGAATTAATTAACAATTCCTACAATACAAAATAAAGTAAATCATGGTAGTTTGAATGGTGTATGGTTTAAGAAACCATCAAACATACGTGGAAAAATAAAAGCAATAAAATGTAAAGAGAATATGAATAGATAGGAATCCAATAACAACAACCTAGATAAGAAAATGGATTAAACAATTAATTAGAAGTCTAGGGAAATGATAGAGTAGCTAATGGACTTTGAGCAAGTCATCAATGGCTTCATTAATGCACTATTCACACAATTAAGGACCGATCTCATTCAAAAGTGTTGTTTAGACCGTCACTACGAACCCTATACAACTTTCCACCGCAATGCCTAACCGATTAAGGAGAGGGGGTCATGGCGGGATCGGTTAGTGATGATCGAATGGCCTAGGCAATTGTGGTAGGCCTACCCTCCAAAAGCCTATACTATTCACTATGTGCTATAATCAATCAAGTGTGTCAATAACTTAATCAATTTTATCACAAATTATCCTACAACATATTGTAATCAATAAGTGTGTCAATACTCATATAATCACATAAGTGCAAGATCTAATTAAAAAGTGAATAAAACTATAATTGAATAAACATAATATTCAAAGCCTTAATAAATACTCATAGTCCAAAAGTGTCTCAAATCATCCCCCAAGAAAGGGGGTTTAATTACACATAATCACAAACAAAGAAAGGAAGTAAAATGGAGAGAAATCACCTTTGGGTCTCTCTTGTAAGTTTGATCCTTCCTTGAGCTTCCTTGCTTGAGTCTTGTGCAAAGATTGGGTGTTGAGGAGGTGTCTAGATAGGTGGAGTCAAATGGAAAGTGACAAAGGAAATGGGTGGAGAAGATGGAAAGAGAGGAATGATTTATGTGGAGTAATCTAGGTGTTTGTTGGAGAGGAGAATGGAGGGATTAGGAATGGTGGAGAAAGGAGATTTCTTGATGAACAAGAGTTGTCAAGAGTTAGCATAAAATGTTGTATTTATATATTAGAAAAGCTAGGGTATTAAATGGTCATGAAAGGACAGGAATACCCCTCAAATATGGCTTGAAAAACGTCCATTTTGCTGCTTCTAGAAAGTGGAGGTCGCCATGGCGCGCCATAGGGTCACCATGGAGACAGGGAGTGCGCAGCAGCTACGAAAACGGGCATAACTTTCTGTAGAAAACTCAGAATCGCAATCCGTAAAAACCGCTAGAAATTGGACTTCCGGGGCTTTCTGAATATATGTAATCCGAAATATGGTTCTATCTAAAGAGAGAGATATGCCTATTTGAAGATGAATGATCTGCACACACTTTTTACAATTTCAGCCCCTTTTACCACCAATATTACTCCAATGCCTCTGAACTTTATAAATACCTGAAAACACTTAATTCACACCATTAAATCATGAGATATTGCCCGAGAATCAAGCAAAAAGAGAAGGAAGTGAGGGCCAAAATCATACCAATTTTGATTCGATCAGAGCCTTACGAGGCAGAGAGGTGGTGAGGCCATGAGGCTCACGGCCTCCTCACGCGCCCAACCAGGCTTGGCCGTTGGCCAATGCTTGCTTCCCTCATGCTCCTCTCACGTTCTTCAACCGTATTTAGGACTCTAAACTCTGAATTTGAATTTGTCTTCGGATTATAAACTGTGACTCCCTCATAATCAAGGAAGACTATGAAACTTTGACAAAAGGTCGAGAATTCGATTCGAAATAAGATGACAAATACAACTCAACGAATAAGAACGTAAAATAGCATAGCTTCCTAGTTTGGACTTGAAACCTAATGAATGAGTAACTGAAATGACTGAGACTCAATAAGAAATCATATTAGATCATGTTCAAGTCTAAAGATAGTAAAACATAAACAAATAAATACAAGATCACACAAGTATTCCATTTCCTAAACATGATCCTAGAATATGCAATTTCACAATATTTATCAAATTAAATAGCATAAACATACTTTGTCAAGTTGTGGATGTGTTATACAAAAGGTGTACAACTATGCTTGGACACAAATGAATACCATGTGTGTGTGTGTGCCTATGCCTTGTAAAAAGAATGAGATCAATTATAGCTTTGTTGAGCAATGAAGCTTATTCCCTTTTTCAAGACACCATTTTGCATGAATTGTAGTCGAGTCTTTCTTTGAAACTTTAAATCATCATTTCTAAGACCAGTAATCAATACAAGAGAAGCAACGTTTTGATAGGAATACATGCCAACAAAAACCAAAAACCTAACAAGAACAAAATCTAGATGCAACTAAGTCATAAAAGAGATTTCTTATTAAGCAAGAACACTAAGATGAATTAGAATTATGTACAAAGTGATGTGTGTGGATGATGACCCATCCAAGAACGTAACCTAGATGATGCTAGATGATGTAGAATCCATGAATTAATGATGGGTATTTGGGTTTTGGTCATTCAAGATTGAATCTTGGTGTCTTTTCTTTCAAGGCACTCTTAAGCTTCTCAAAGATATGAATGCCAACAAGAGTACATAACATATATGTATATATATATATATGAAGCCCTAGCCAAAGAGACATGGTTTTGAAGAATAAACTAACAAATGGTCAAAAACAGCAGTGCTGACAAAGTGTCCCCACCGTAGTACACACGGCGTGGAGGCTCTAGAATGTTTCGTGTTTGAGACTGTTCTAGAGGCCAGGTGCACCAACTTAGTCTAAACAAGGTTATACTAAACAACCTAGAGGGGGGGGGGGGGGGGTGAATAGGTTGATACACTAGTTTTAAAAACTCTTTCGTGACTAGTGTCAAAACCTTGGTGAGCATTTAATAAACCTTGAACAAGATTGTTATGAGAAAAACAATTTGCACAAGTATGCTCAATTCACCACACTTAGTCTACAAAACATATACCAAGAACCAATGTATCTCATATACAAGTATATTCAATAAAGACCACATTCTACAAGTTGTACTTAAAGTATTACAATGTAAGAACACTACAACTTGTTAGAGAAGAAACTATATTAAAATTAATACAAATAATACTTGTATTTACAATAGTGCCCAATATGTACAAGAATCAATCAAAGAATACCTATATACAAAAATCAATGAATAAAAGAATTATATTTACAATTATGATCAAAATGAATATACTTACAAATCACACTTTACAAAATCTTGTTTCCAAAAACATCACAAGTGAAGATTGTACTACAAGATTAAAACATACACAAAAACAAATATAAAAGATAGAGATAGAAAGAATTAACACAAGAGATTTTTTAACTTGGTAAAACCTCTAAGGAGGAAACATCCACGGGTTGAATTACAACCATTGGGTACTTATATATATTTGGAAAGTAAATTAGAAATTCCACAAAGTGACCAATCCTAGATCACCAACCCATGTGGAGTCTATGTTTACCCAATCCCTATTGGAAGATACAAAATCCCTCAATGATGCAAACCACCATATATTGGAACTCATACCAAACCAACATCGTTGGTAGATTAGAAATTCCTCAAGCGTGCATACATATCCCATGTACCCCGCTCTATCGGACTCTATGTCTAACCAAACACCCGGGCCTACCAATAAATAAGCCAACTCTCTATACAAGACACACTTGCCTCTAGAAAGCCTCCCATGCATGACTATCCAAGTCCTCCCGACTCTAGCCGTGACTTCTTGCTTGTCTATCTAAGTCATCCCGACTCTAGAAAAGACTTCTTGCTTACCTATCCAAGTCCTCAAGACTCTAGGCAGGACTTCTTGCTTGGCTATCCGAGTCATCCCAACTCTAACCAAGACTTCATACCTTTTACAAGGACTTCCTAGTGTGATCATGTGAATGCAAATGATGCAAACAATCAAAACAACATAGAACATGTGATCAATACATTCCATGGAACAACTAGATCTAAAGATATGAAAACACAAGCAATAGAAATCTAGATGCAAAATCATGAATGAAAACCTAGAGCATGTGAAATCAACTAGCACATAAAACTCCTAGATTCATTCATTCAAATAACTCTTGAACAATTCATATACATGAGGCACAAGTTCAAGATGTTACAAAAATACATAAAAATGCTAGAATCACAAAATGTATTCAACAAGTATTCTAGCCAAAGATTTAGAGATATGAGATATTGTTAGAAACAAATCAATCCTAGATATCTCTAAAAACACATACAAATGCTCTAATCCTAGAAATCATCAATCAAGGATCAAAGACACATATCAAGGATTATTAATCATAAAATGAATCAATCAAGTCCCAAATAATCCTAGATGTCAATCTAATCACAATACAACTCCCAATCATGTGGAAAACAAAGAATCCAAGAATTTAGATCACATGTGTCTCTAATTAGACTTTTCAATTAGATTGATTGTGAAGCTATCCTTCTCAAAAGCATACACTAAACATACATATACATATAGAAGAAGAAACCCCAAGCAAATTGAAGGTTTAAAAAGATGAAATCACCAAGATATGAACTCTACCTTGATTTCACGAGCCGGTTCGGTTTTCTGAGTAGATCACTCCGAAAATCAATCAAACAGCTGCAAGATCACTTGGAAAAGGTAGAGGACTCAATTACGAGCAATCTCCAATTTGAATCACTCAATTCCGACTTCGTATGAGAAAGTTATGGTGTTTGGAAGTTGCGAAAATTGGAGAGAAAACTCTAGACGGGATTTCAAAACTTTTCTTCTTGAAAACAAATGGAGGGAGATGGAGGCATTTAAAAGGAAGGGAAGAGAAGAGCATTTTTGTCCAATAAAAATAGGCCACACCAGCCTAGTCCCCATGTGGGGCATGTCTACCACACGGGACCAGGGGCTGGTTGGGCCGTGTGGCACATGGCCTCCACATGTGGTGGCAAGGCCATGGCCTTTGGCTATCTTGCTTCTCCCGCGCACCTCTCACGTTCTTTAGCCGTATTCGGGCATCCGAACTCCGATTTCGAATATATTTTTGGATTACAAATCATGACTCCCTCACGCACAATGAAGACTATAAAAATTTGATAAATGGTTGAGAATTCATCTCGGAAAACGACGACGAACACAACTCAACGAATGAGAACGAAAAGTAACGTAGCTACATCGTTTGGACTTGAAACTTAACATATGACTAATTGAAATGACCGGGACTCAATAAGGAATCAATTAAGATCAAGTATAAGTCCAAAACACAAGAAACACAAACATACAAACACAAGTTCACATATGAATGGCATTTTCTAGACATAGTCTTATAACATGCAACTCTAAAATGCATGAGCATTTGAGTTTAATGCATGAGCATACAAAATCACGTGAATGTGTTATATAAATGGTGTACAACGATGCAGGGACACTTATGAATGATTTGTGTGTGTTTGCCTATGCCTTATAAGAGGAATGAGGTCAATTATACCTTTGATGAGCAATGAAGCTAATTACCCTTATCAAGCCATCATCTTGCATCTACCGTAGTCAAATCTTTCTTTGAAGCTTTGTATCATCATCAATATGACCACATAAACATTACAAGATAAACAACGTTTTGATATGGAATACATGCCAACAACAACCAAAAACCTAACAACAAGTGATATACCTTCAATAAGCACATGAGCTTGAAGGGCTTGAATTCCATTTAAGCTTGATCATGAGCAATGAAGCCCTAATCTACCCTTACACAATTAAACCTCAATTTTGGTTTGTCATTGAAATATGCCAATAAAAAATGAGGAACTTACAAACAAATTTTATTCAAAGTACTCAAGCCTATATATAACAAAATGATTAAATTTGGCAACAACAAGAGCAGAGACGGCATCAACAAGATTAGAGAATGGAAGCTTTAATGAGAAGAATTGAAGTGCACCTTGAGAAAATCACTGAAGCTCTGAAAAATCAAGTGTATGAAGAGTCCTCGAGTAAACCAGAGCAAAAAGATGCTACCACTATCCCTTTTAGTGGTGAGATTGTCGATAAAAAAATAAGTCATGAACTTTCGAATGATTTGTCTAGCGATAAAGGTGAAGAAATAGAAAAAGGAGGTGATGGTAGACGAAGCAAAGAAAGCGGAAGATGTCCCTTTCGAGTAACCACTCCTATACAACGAACCTAAAACTTACGTCCCACAAATTAATTTTCCAAGCCGCCTACACAAAAGCAAATGGAATAAGTTATTTTTTGAACTTATTAATGTAGGGAAAAATATACCCGCAGCGGAAGCGAGACTAAAAATAATAGAGTTTAGTAGCTTTTAAAATTTTTCCTTTTTATGAACCTTAAAACCTTTTGATTAATTAAAGATATATAATATATAAAGAAAGATGAATACCTCTTGTCGCGTGATCCGATTGACTTACGTCGATGGTAATTCGCAAGATCTTCAATCCTAGCACGAACGTGGATCACCTAGGAGCGTGGTCTCCCTCTTCTTTGAATTGCAAGCCTGTGATCGGATAAAACAAACTTTTCTCTTATTCGTTAGTCACAAAAACAATCAAGAGAAACCTAAGATTATTCCGGTCACTTTTGAGTTCTCAATCTTGTGATCGAAACTCGCGTGAACCTTGATCGATGTAGTATTCACAAGCTTATTGAAGAATAAGCAAATAGAATACCATCAAAGAATAATCTATGTTTCCTTTTGTTTTTAGTAGAATAAAAGCTCTCTATCTATGAGTTGAGAAGAAGAAGAAAAATAAAAATTCTGCACACAAAACCCTTGCTGGCCGAAATTCTCTTCTTTTTCTTTTAAGGGTGGCCGAATTCTCTACCAAAAAAGATTAGGGTTGCCGCAATCCTCAAACACACAAGAGTTTGTATTGCACCCTAATTCCTATTTACTTTAAGACTTCCAAACCCTAATCAAACACATAAATCTTTTATTCCTTATTTGACTAAAATAAAAAGACTTCTTATTTGATTAAATAAATAAAATTAATTATTTATTTCCTTGTCAAACAAGTCTTTTAATTTAAGTATACTACTACCAATAGTATACCAACAGGAATCATATTTCCTAATCAGAAAAGATTTGTTTCTTAATTAAACAATTAATTAATAAATTAATTAATTCTTATTTAATTAAACAATGAAAACAAAATAATATTTAAGGTTATTAAGTCACCTTGCCACCCCATATAAGATATTGGGCCTAATATTATTTTCTTATTTCATTTAATCCATAGGACTTTAAATAAAAAAGCCCACATGTGAACTAGACCCATTCTTACTAAAAGAAACAAGCCCACATGTCATCCATTAATATATAAATATAATTGAGCAACCCATCATATAAATAATGTGCAAATTATATTCTTAATATATTAAATGCAATTCTAGATGGACCCTAAATTGGTCCGGTAGAATATATCAAGTGATCCATGCAAGTCCGTGTGGATTGGGGATCTTGGTGGGCTATCTAAATTTAAGCTTCAATAGACATAACCTAATCACAATCAACAAATGATTCACTTAGGTCCGATCCATTAATTTTAACTCATTCCACTAAAGAGCTAAAATTGAACTCTTAAATAAAGACAGAAAAGGAAGATGTTTCCTCATTCATACCCTAGACAATCATATTGGAGATAGTGTATCCTCGTGATTAATATCAGTAATCACCAAGAGTTCATAGACCGCCTATAACTCTCCAAGTTACCATATTTACTCATATGACCACGTTTTGAACTTGGATATTTTGACTTGTCCAGAAGCCATGTTTTCAATAGACACTATCGAAAACTCAACGTTAAGATTTAATATGCAATTACCTCAAAACATCCATATGATGATATTATACTCACATTCGATAAATGGAGCCACGATGTCCATATCTATAAATGAAGTCCTCTATCGATTAACAAATGAATATCACTAAACTATCGAGGATAGACTATGCGATATAATCGTACTCATTGATAACTCAAATGATATCACTTGCAACCATAAGTCCATCGTTTATCTCAGGATTAAGATAGACTCTCCGATTGTCCTGATAATGAAATTACTTTTATCTACTGACGGTTATAGATAAAGTATTTCATTGTGATCCTGTTCAATGCACCCAGTGCACTAGATTCTTTTGCTCGAAGACACTCCGATGATTTTAGACTCATCATATCACATTTGATCCCACTCAAATGCTACCAAAAGAATTCTACAACTTTAACAAGATAAAGGTGCCCAACCTTTAACTTAAGTTGTGAACAATATTCAAGACTAACTAAAGAATTGTGTCTACCACATGCATATCCAGATGTATGAACAATTCTTCTTTTCTCATAGTCTTTAGACCTTATGATTATTTACTTTGACAATTATTAAACTATAAATGCTATAAGATTTGTTTAAAACAGAAATCACTTTATTAATATGAAAAAGATTGTTAATTACATTATTACACTCTTGCTATTGAGCATAATCCTAACAATTAAACCACTTGTTAAATTGAATATTAACTTGCCTTTGTTTAATGTGATTAGATGTTAGGATTATGCTCAATAGCAAGAGTGTAATGTTGTACTTGAAAATCCTTTCCTATTAATAAAGTGATTTCTGTTTGTTAATAAAATCTTATAGCATGTATTATTACAATTGTCAAAGTAAATAATCATAAGGTCAAAAGACTACGAGAAAAGAAGAATTGTTCGTACATCTGGATATGTATGAGGTAGACACAATTCTTTAGTTAGTCTTGAATAACGTTCACAACTTAAGATAAAGGTTGGGCACCTTTATCTTGTTAAAGTTGTAGAATTCTTTTACTAGCATTTGAGTGGGATCAAATGTGTTGTGATGAGTCTAAAATCATCGAAGGGTCTTCGAGTAAAAGAATCTAGTGCACTAGGTGCATTGAACTGGATCACAATGAAATACTTTTTTCTAGAACCGTCAATAGATAAAAGTCTTTTCATTATCAAGACAATCGGAGAGTCTATCTTAATCCTTAGATAAATAATGGACTTATGGTTGCAAGTGTTATCATTTGAGCTATCAATGAGTACGATTATATAGCATAGTCTATCCTCGATAGTTTGGTGGTATTCATTTGTTAATCGATAGAGGACTTCATTTATAGATACGGACATCGTGGCTCCATTTATTAAATGTGAGTAGAATATCATCATATGGATGCTTTGTGGTTTTGGATATTAAATCTTAACGTTGAGTTTTCAATAGTGTCTATTGAAAGATGACTTCTGGACAAGTCATAATATATATTCAAGTTCAAAGTGTAGTCATATGAGTAAATACGGTAACTTGGAGAGCTATAGGTGGTCTATGAGCTCTTAGCGATTACTGATACTCTTCATGAGGATTTACTATCTCCCATATGATTGTCTAGGGTATGAATGAGTATCGTTAACTTATTCCATCTTTATTTAAGAGTGCAATTTTAGTTCTTTAGTGGAATGAACTAAAATTAATAGATTGAACCTAAGTGAATCATTTGTTGATTGTGATTGAGTTATGTCTATTAGAGTTTAAATTTATATAGGCCTGCCAAGATCCCCAATCCACACGGACTTGCATGAATCACTTGATATATTCTACCGGACTATTTGTGTGTCCATTTAGAATTGTATTTAATATATTAAGAATATAATTTGCACATTATTTATTTAATGGGCTGTTTAATTATATTAATATATTAATGAAAGGGATGTGGGCTTGTTTCTTTTAGTAAGAATGGGTCTAGTTCACATGTGGGCTTTTTATTAAAGTCCAAATTGATTAAATAAAATAAGAAAACAATATGTAGGCCCAAGTTCTAGTCATGGGCGGCAATGACTAATTTTTAGCCCATTATATTGTTTTATTTTATTATTTAATTAAATGGAAATTAATTAATATGTTAATTAATTATTTAATTAAAAATCAAATATTTTTCTGATTAGGAAATATGTTTCCTAGTAGTATACTACTATTAGTATTATACTGAATATAAAAGACTTTATTTGTTTAGTCAAATAAGGAAGTCTTTTATATAGTCACAAATACACTAAAGAGTTGGATTAGGGTTTGAATATAATATGCATGACAAGTTGAATTCGGATTACTATACAAATATATAATATATATGGCAAGATAATGCCGAGATATATATGATATATATTTATATTAATATAAGTAAAAAGGAATTCAAGTCAGATATGTATATATATATATATATTAGCAAAGAATGCGGCAGTGAGATATAAGATATTTGGCCAAGTTATATATGAATATGTATATATCACATTGTCACTTGGCCATGTGATATTTGATTTTTCTGGAAAAGAATTCGCTGCATATATATACTTTATTTTGGCAAGTTATTTTGGCGGCAACATATATATATATATATTCTTGATATATTTGTCAAACCCTAGTTTTCTAGTTTTTGCGATTGAGAGTTTTTTCTTTTGCTAGAGAAAAATAAAATCCAACTCTTAGACTAGTGAGAATTCGGCCAAGAGGGTTTGTGAGAGAAGAATTGTTCTTGCTTCGATAGTGTACTAGTGATCTTAACATCAAGAGATCTTGTACACACTTTCGAATTAGGTTCACGCGAATTTCAATCTTACGATTGTGAATTCAAAAGTGACTGGAACATTCTTAGCAACCTTTTGGAGATTATAGTGACTAACAAAATTCAGAAAAGTGTTTGTTTGTCCATTCTAAGGTTCACAATTCAAAGAAGGGAGACCACGCTCCTAAGTGATTCACGTTCGTGATCGGTTTTGGAAGATCTAGCGGATTACCATCGACGTTAGTCAATCGGATCACGCGACAAAGGTATTTCATCTTTTTGTATGTATGATTAATTAATTAAAGTGTTAAGGTTCAATATGGGTAATTTTTTTTAAAATATACTAAACCTTTTTAGTCTTGCTTCCGCTACGTGAAAACGTAATTTACCCTACAATTGGTATCTGAAATTCCCTTTAAAGCAATAGTGTTTTATACCTAGAGGGGGGGTGAATAGGTATAGTCCCAAATTCTTCCAATATTCAAAAATGCGGAATATAAGAATGAAATGAATACTTGAAATGATATAGCAATTGTATAATATGAATCAATTCATGTAAGCATCAATATACAAAATAATCAATACAAGTGAACATATGAAAGATAAAGAAACATAAAGCGAAAAATGAGACACGATGTTTTTTACGTGGTAAAATCTTAAAGAGGAAACATCCACGGGTTGAATCCACAACCACCGGCAAAGCAAATCCACTATATGAAAAGAACTTACACACTCAAAGCTATCAACACTATGACATCCACTTCAAGCTATCAAATCCTAATCACCTCTCAAACGCCTAGTAAATTACCTAGCCTACTCTCTATCCAAGATGTATCCCACACCTCTAGAGAGCAACTTCCTATCCAATACTAAAAAGCCTCTAGGAGATTTCTTTGTTTAGCAATCTAGATCAAGAGATCCTAGTTAAGCTATCCTAGCTCAACCATCCGGAGTATTAAACTCCTTGCTAAGACTTCTTGCTTAGTTATCCGAATCACCTTGATTCTAACTAAGGCTTCTTGCTTGGCTATCCGGAAACCTTTCCTAGCCAAGTCTTCTTGCTCAAGTCAAAAAGGCTTCACTCACCTTGACAAGAGACTTCAACCTATTACAAGGCAATGATCTAGGTGATGCAAATGATGCAAGCACACACAAATAGGTAAGTAGATCAAACACACTCTATGAACATGCTTAATGATAATCTAGAATATACTATCAACACACAATCACAAATATATCTAGAAATCAAAGCATGTCAAAGCAATAAGAACAAGATTAGAATATTCAATATATGTCACAAAAAAAAAACTTAGTTCTTATATCAAGAAATTGAAACTAGAAGATAGCATGAAGCACAATATAAAATCAATTTCTAGAATCAATTTCAATCAAACTCAAGTCTAGCAAAAATATGTCTAATAGAAATCTCAAAGCTAAACTCAATTAACTAATCAATCATACAACCCTAGCATATGATCTAACATACTTCTCAATATATTTCAACAATCAAACGGAAAGAATCATAGAGATGATCAAATGAAATTGCAAGAGAAGAAGTTTCACATACAACCAATAGACCTCGGACTGAAAATCAGAGTGCTGTGAAAAATGATGAAGTCAAATGGCTTTAAAAATGCTTGGGGTTTGTAGCTCTTGTCGAGACCAACAATTTTGGCTTTTGAATCACTCAATTTCGAGTTCGTATGAAGAAGTTATGATCAAAGTAAGTAAACCAAAATCAAGAACATTTCTACAGAAAATCAGATTTGATGATGTTCAAGTTGTTTGAAAATGGAGGGAAGAGAAGTCATTTGAAGGAGAAGGAAGAGGGATTTTTTTGTCCAACAAAATTAGACCAGACCAGCCTTGCCCACGTGTGGGGCGCGTGTGCCACACGGGATCAAAGGGCTGGTTGGGCCATGTGGCACACGGCCTCCACACGTGGATGGCCATGGTTCTCCTCCCGCACACCTCTCACGTTCTTCATCCGTATTCGGGCATCCGAACTCCGATTTCAAATCCGTTTTCGGATTACGAATCGTGACTCCCTCATGCACAACGAAGACTATGAAACTTTGATAAATGGTTGAGAATTCATCTCGGAAAACGATGACGAACACAACTCAACGAATGAGAAAGAAAAATAGCGTAGCTACATCGTTTGGACTCAAAACTAAACGAATGAGTAACCGAAATGACTGGAACTCAATAAGGAATCAAATAAGATCATGTTCAAATCCAAAACACAAGAAACACAAATAAATAAACACTATGCAACACAAGCTTGCCATATCTAAGTGATAGTGAGAAAAACATGCAATTCTACAAGATTGTCAACAATAAGAAAAATGCATGTGCATGCTAAATGTGTGTGAAAGTGTTATACCAAATGTTTGAACAACGATGCAGGGACACACATGTATGAATTGTGTGTGTGTGCGCTAACGCCTTGCAAGAGGAAGAAGAATCTTGATACCTTAGCATCCAATTAAGCGATGTTCCCCTTGAAGACGATATTTGCACAAGATGTTGCTTCTTCACCTTTGAGGCTCCTTTCTTCCAAGAAACACTTAAGCAACTACTAATACAAATATAGAGAGTTTTACAATGGAATCAAACCAATACAAATAAAAGATCTTACAGTATCAGAGCCTGGTTGTACCCTTTAATTAATTAACGTATATATACGTGAATCTATATCTTTTTATTGTGATTATACATGTTTAGAAAGAGATGACACTCTAGGTATTCTCATATATAATTACATTGGAATGTATAGATTTATATATGTTAAATTTTGATATAAAGTGAATTGTTATTGCTCGATTTTGATCCTAGAATTTCAATGTGTTTTTGTTTCGGAATTGTAACAAGAAGGGTGGCCTATTATCGTCACAATTTCCTTCTTGGTAGTTGCTAAGTTTTTTTTTAATGTATTAAATTTAACTGTAGTTTTTTTTTATGTATTAAAAAATAAGTGCAGTATTGTTTTTATTAAATACTGTTGTGAATAAAAATAAATAAAAATTTACTGCAGTATTTTTATTGTTTAAATAAGTATGTAATATGTTCAAGCATCGAAGATTCGAAGACTTGAAGAATTAATAGCAACCGGAACGAGTTTGGGACCATCCGCACCATAGCAATGTGCACGCAGCTGTGCATGTTGGACTATGGGCTGCGCATGGCAGCCCCATGGAGTCCATGGGTTGCACACGGCAGCCCTTGTTAGGGTTGTGGAGTGTGCACGCCAATTGGGCAGCCGTGGGTGCTCACGTGATCCATGGCCGCTTGAAGATTTGTTCGCCAAGAAAGGAGATTTTTTGTATTCCAAACAATTGTAATTTACTTGCTTTTCTAGGATGGATCAAAATCGTGGCTATTTATTTTATGTAAATATTACAATATTTGTTATTGTTTGATAACATGTCATGTAGAATAGGAGTGCCACTCATATATCTCTTTTGGTATGAACATGCATTGAATGATTTAGGTATCTAATTGGCATCTAAATAACTTGGTAAATCATTCTTTGGGATTTAATCACATGCCTTAAATAATTGAGTGGGAGAAGGTGTATTGCAAACACCTATGGCCTCCAAGGTTAGTTGAGCTATATTATTTTTGGTAATCCCCCCAAGGGGCGTCCATGAATGGAATATAGCAAGATACTTCCTTACAAGGATAGACTAGACAATTGACTCAAACAAGATCTACTCCCCAAGGAGGGATTTTCGTGAGGGAATATATTGAGGGTCGAAATCTTGGTAGTACACTCAATGTGATTTTATTGATATCCTCCCAAGAGTTCTTGTTAATAAAATCACAAGGCTAAAATTGAAAACGTTGGTTGTTATGTTAACAATTAGGTGAGACCTAGTCCAACTAATAAATCGTGCGAACTCCCAAAGGAGTCGTAATATTTATGGGTGTTGGATTGAACGTTGAATTTTACGATTGAATTATAAATATTTAATTCAAGATAAATATTCAAAAATGCTAAACAATGATTATTTACTCATATATATTTTTTTGTTAAGAAATCATGATCCCATCCCTAATGATCATCCTAAAAGATAAAACTTTAACCGGTAATAATTATGTCACATGGAAAAGGAAAATTGGGTTGTTGCTGCAAGCTGAAAAAATATAAATTTTGTTCTAACTACTCCTAAACCACCTACTCCTACTAATGAATCTAATATGATGCAATAAGACGAGTATGAGCAGTGGGAGAACTCTAATGAGATGTCTAAATGGCTACCATCTCAGACGTGTTGCAATAGCAGCATGAAGGAATGGGGTCTGCTGTTGATATGATGATGTCTCTAGAAGAGATTCATATGGTTGGTAAAGTTGCTACTATTAAGACCCGTCAAAAGGTCAAGGAATAATAGAAGAAAAAACAACTTGGGCTTACCAAGAAAGTAACAAAGATCAAAAGGAAGTGCTTCTTTTGTGGTGCAAAGAGACATTGGAAAATTAATTTTCCAAAGTCTCAAAATAAGAAGGAACAAGGTAATATGAATCATCTTGAAACATATTTTTCTGGCAGATTCTACAGATTCTTGGATCGTAGACTCTAGAGCCACTAATCGTATTTGTTATTCCTTACGGGGGTTTCAAGAAAGGAGAAGGCTAAATAAGAATAAAATCAACTTGCATTTAGGCAACGGACCGTTGGTGTCTGCTAGTGCAGTGGGAGATATTAGAGTTAATCTAGATGCTAGTAGGCATTTAGATTAGATAGACATTTATTATGTACCTCAATTCAAGAGAAATTTAATTTCAGTTTCTTGATTAAATAAATTTGAATATTCGGTTACTTTTAATAAAAATTTTATTATTAGTAAGGATGACAAATTTGTTTGCAAAGGTACATTGGAAAATGGTCTATTCTATTTACATAGAAATATCTCTCACTTGTTAGACACATAGTTAACGCAAGCTAATCATAAAAGAGTAAAATTATCATAAGATGAAACCTACCAATGTCATTTGTGCCTAGGTCATATTAACCTTAATAAGATTAAAAGATTGGTTAGTGAAGGACCTTTAAGTGACTTAAAGGTTGATGATCTACCAACTTGTGAATCCTGTTTGGAAGCTAAAATGACCAAAAGGTCCTTCAGGACCAAGGGCACAAGAGCCATTGAATGTTTAGGATTAATACACTCTGATGTATGTGGTCCTATGAGCATTTAAGCTAGAGGTGGATATGAGTACTTCATCACTTTCACAGATGATCATTCAAGATTTGGTTATGCGTATCTCACGAGACATAAGTCGGATGCTTTTGACATGTTCAAAGCATTCAAAGCTGAAATGGAGAATCAGCTAGAGAAACACATAAAAATCTTGAGATCAGATCGTGGTGGAGAATATCTATTTGGTGAGTTTCAACAATATCTTATTGATAATGGAATCATTTCTCAGTTTTCTGCACCAGGTACACCTCAACAGAATGGGGTTGTAGAAAAAAGAAATAGAACTCTTTTGAATATGGTTAGGTCAATGTTGAGTTATTCAACACTCCCTGTTTCTTTTTGGGGATATGCTCTACAAATTGCAATGTACATTCTAAACGATGTACCATCGAAGTCAGTTCCTCAAACACCGCATGAGTTGTGGACTGGGTGAAAGCCTAGTTTACAACACTTAAGGATATTTGGTTGTCCTGCGCATGTGTTAAAAGGAAAGACAGAAAAGATGGAGTCCCGTACAGAAACATGCAAATTTGTGGGGTATCCAAAAGGAACTAAAGGGTATTATTTCTATAGTCCTTCAGATCTTAAAGTATTTGTTTCGACAAATGCTAAATTTCTGGAAAAGGACTATATCAATGAGTTTATACTTAAAAGTAGAATTGTCCTGAATGAGATGTCAGGAGATACATTTCCACAAGAGGTTTCATAACCTGGCCCAATTGTAATTTCCGATCCATCACAAGATCAACAATCTACCATTCCTCATCGTAGTGGGAGGGTTGTAAGACAACCCAAGAGATACATCGGTCTGGAAGAATCAGTGGAGAATCTCCCAGACGACGATGATCCCTACACATATAAGAAAGCAATGGAGGATGTTGATAGTCGCCATTGGCAAAAGGCAATGCAATCTGAGATTGAGTCCATGTTCAATAACAAAGTCTGGTCCCTTGTAGACTTGCCTAGAGGGATAAAACCCATTGGGTGCAAGTGGGTATATAAGAGGAAAAGAGGTATGGATGGAAAGGTGGAAACCTATAAAGCTAGATTAGTAGCTAAAGGTTACACATAGAAAGAAGGTATCGATTACGAGGAAACATTCTCTCCTGTGGTCATGCTTAAATCCATTAGGATACTCTTATTCATTGCGACATCTTTAGATTTAGAGATTTGACAAATGGACGTCAAGACAACTTTCCTTAACGGAAGTCTTGACGAAAGCATCTATATGATGCAACCAGAAGGATTCATTGAAAAATGCCAAGTGGAAAAGGTATGCAAGTTGTAAAAATCCATATATGGATTAAAGAAAGCATCTAGATCCTGGAACATAAGGTTTGATCAAGCTGTGAAAGGTTTTGGATTTGTTTAGAACCTTGAAGAACCTTGTGTATACAAAAGGATCAAAGGCGACAAGTTGGTTTTCCTAATTCTTTATGTTGATGATATACTACTCATCGGAAACGATGTAGGTGTATTGTCATTAGTAAAAGAATGGTTAGCAAAACAATTTGATATGAAGGACTTAGGAGAAGCAAGTAATATTCTTGGTATCCAAGTAATAAGGGATAGAAAGAATAGAACGATTGCACTATCCCAAGCTTAATACATAGATAAAATCTTGTCTAGGTTTTCCATGCAGGATTCCAAGAAAGGTATATTACCTTTCAGGCATGGAATCAAACTTTCTCCTAAGAATGAGCATGAATAGCACTTCACGAGTAGGGTTCCATATGCCTCGGCAGTTGGAAATCTCATGTATGCAATGCTCTGCACTAGACCAGATATTTGTTTTGCTATTGGCATAGTTAGCAGGTTTCAATCGAAACCTGGTCCTGATCATTGGATGGCAGTCAAGCATATTTTCAAGTATCTCAGGAGAATGAGAGATAATATGCTTGTATACTCTTGAGGGGATTTGATTCCCATAGGGTATACGGATTTTGATTTCCAATCGGATTTTGACTCCAGAAAATCCACATCAGGATCTGTGTTTACTCTTGGAGGAGGAGCAGTCATATGGAGGAGTAGTCATATGGAGGAGTAGTCATATGGAGGAGTATCAAGCAATCATGCATTGCTGACTCCACCATGGAAGCTGAGTATGTTGCTGCATGCGAAGCTGCCAAAGAGGTTGTTTGGCTCCTTCAATTCTTGATTGACTTAGAAGTGGTTCCTAGTGCGAATAAACAAATCACTATTTACTGTGACAACAGTGGAGCAATGGCTAGTTCGAAAGAACCAAGAAGTCATAAGAGAGGAAAACACATTGAAGGAAGTATCATCTTCTTAGGGAGATTGTTCATAGGGGTGACGTGACGATTACCAAAATCGCGTCAACAGAAAATCTAGCCAATCCCTTCACAAAGGCTCTACCTCAGAAGAGTTTTGATAGGCACCTAGAGAACATGGGAATGAGAGATATGACACATTTGCTATAGAGCAAGTGGGAGATTGTTAGGATTATGCTCAATAGCAAGAGTGTAATGTTGTACTTGACAATCTTTTCATATTAATAAAGTGATTTCTGTTTGTTAACAAAATCTTATAGCATTTATTATTATAATTGTCAAAGTAAATAATCATAAGGTCAAAAGACTATGAGAAAAGAAGAATTGTTTGTACATCTGGATATGTATGAGGTAGACACAATTCTTTAGCTAGTCTTGAATAACGTTCACAACTTAAGTTAAAGGTTGGGCACCTTTATCTTGTTAAAGTTGTAGAATTCTTTTACTAGCATTTGAGTGGGATCAAATGTGTTGTGATGAGTCTAAAATCATCGAAGGGTCTTCGAGTAAAAGAATCTAGTGCACTGGGTGCATTGATCTGGATCACAATGAAATACGTTTTTCTAGAACCGTCAATAAATAAAAGTCTTTTCATTATCAAGACAATCGGAGAGACTATCTTAATCCTGAGATAAATGATGGACTTATGGTTGCAAGTGTTATCATTTGAGCTATCAATGAGTACGATTATATAGCATAGTCTATCCTCGATAGTTTGGTGGTATTCATTTGTTAATCGATAGAGTACTTCATTTATAGATATGGACATCGTGGTTCCATTTATTAAATGTGAGTAGAATATCATCATATGGATGCTTTGTGGTTTTGGATATTAAATCTTAACCTTGAGTTTTCAATAGTGTCTATTGAAAGATGACTTCTAGACAAGTCATAATATATATTCAAGTTCAAAGTGTAGTCATATGAGTAAATACGGTAACTGTAGGGAAAAATATACCGTAAAGTACACGCAGCGGAAGCGAGACTAAAAAAAAATAGATTTAGTAGCTTTTAAAATTTTTCCTTTTAATGAACCTTAACCCTTTAATTAACTAAACATATATATAATCAACAAAAGAAGAATATCTTTTGTCGCGTGATCCGATTGACTATGCGTCGATGGTAATCCGCAAGATCTTCCAATCCGATCACGAACGTGAATCACCTAGGAGCGTGGTCTCCCTTCTCTTTGAATTGTATACCTGAGAATGGACAACAAAACTTTTCTGGTTTCTGTTAGTCACAAAAATTCCAATAGGTTGCTAAGAACGTTCCGGTCACTTTTGAATTCACAATCGTAAGATTGAAATTCGCGTGAACCTAATTCGAAAGTGTGTACAAGATCTCTTGATGTTAAGATCACTAGTACACTATCGAAACAAGAACAATTCTTCTCTCACAAACCTCTAGGCCGAATCACTCACTAGTCTTAGAGTTGGATCTTATTTTTCTCTAGCAAAAGAAAAAGCTCTCAATTGCAAAAATTAGGGTTTCATAAAATATATAAAGAATATATATATATATGTCTATTGCCGCAATATATATATAAAGCATATACATATATCTATTGCCGCAAAATATATATATTTCTGTGCACTTATATTGCACACACAATCAAGTAAGTATATACGCCTAATATATGTTACTGCACTGCCTAATATATCTATATATATATAGTGCAATCAGCCACTTTTATTTGCAAAATCATATCTTCTTTTATTGACTTGTATTTTGCTTTTATATATATATATATTATATATCTCGGCCATCATTAGGTTGCCATATATATTATATATATTTTATAGCAATCTAAATACAACTTGTCATGTATATAATATTCAAACCCTAATCCAACTCTTTAGTGTGTTTGTGACTATATAAAAAACTTCCTAATTTGACTAAACAAATAAAGTCTTTTATATTTAGTATAATACTAATAGTAGTATACTACTAGGAAACATATTTCCTAATCAGAAAAAGATTTGATTTTTAATTAAATAATTAATTAATATATTAATTAATTTCCATTTAATTAAATAATAAAATAAAACAACATAATGGGCTAAAAATTTAGCCATTGCCGCCCATGACTAGAACTTGGGCCTACATATTGTTTTCTTATTTTATTTAATCCATTTGGACTTTAATAAAAAGCCCACATGTGAACTAGACCCATTCTTACTAAAAGAAACAAGCCCACATGCCTTTCATTAATATATTAATATAATTAAACAGCCCATTAAATAAATAATGTGCAAATTATATTCTTAATATATTAAATACAATTCTAAATGGACCCATAAATTGGTCCGGTAGAATATATCAAGTGATCCATGCAAGTCCGTGTGGATTGGGGATCTTGGCGGGCTATCTAAATTTAAGCTTCAATAGACATAACCTAATCACAATCAACAAATGATTCACTTAGGTCCGATCCATTAATTTTAACTCATTCCACTAAAGAGCTAAAATTGAACTCTTAAATAAAGACAGAAAAGGAAGATGTTCCTCATTCATACCCTAGACAATCACGTTGGAGATAGTGTATCCTCGTGATTAATATCAGTAATCGCCAAGAGTTCATAGACCGCCTATAACTCTCCAAGTTACCATATTTACTCATATGACCACGTTTTGAACTTGGATATTTTGACTTGTCCAGAAGCCATGTTTTCAATAGACACTATCGAAAACTCAACGTTGAGATTTAATATCCAATTACCTCAAAACATCCATATGATGATATTATACTCTCATTTAATAAATGGAGCCACGATGTCCATATCTATAAATGAAGTCCTCTATCGATTAACAAATGAATATCACCAAACTATCGAGGATAGACTATGCGATATAATCGTACTCATTGATAACTCAAATGATATCACTTGCAACCATAAGTCCATCATTTATCTCAGGATTAGGATAGACTCTCCGATTGTCCTAATAATGAAATGACTTTTATCTATTGACGGTTATAGATAAAGTATTTCATTGTGATCCAGTTCAATGCACCCAGTGCACTAGATTCTTTTGCTCGAAGACACTCCGATGATTTTAGACTCATCATATCTCATTTGATCCCACTCAAATGCTAGCAAAAGAATTCTACAACTTTAACAAGATAAAGGTGCCCAACCTTTAACTTAAGTTGTGAACAATATTCAAGACTAACTAAAGAATTGTGTCTACCACATACATATCCAGATGTACGAACAATTCCTCTTTTCTCATAGTCTTTAGACCTTATGATTATTTACTTTGACAATTATAATATTAAACTATAAATGCTATAAGATTTGTTTAAACCAGAAATCACTTTATTAATATGAAAAATATTGTTAATTACAATATTACACTCTTGCTATTGAGCATAATCCTAACAATCTCCCACTTGCGCAATAGCAAATGTGTCATATTTCTCAAGCCCATGTTCTCTAGATGCCCATCGAAACTCTTATGAGGTAGAGCCTTTGTGAAGGGATCTGCTAGATTTTCTGCTGACGCGATTTTGGTAATCGTCACGTCACCTCTTTGAACAATCTCCCTTAAAAGATGATACTTTCTCTCAATGTGTTTACCTCTTGATGAGGTCGTTTGTGTACTCAACAAAATAGTAAAAATAATAGTTTTTGGTTGATTCTTGAAAACTCTTTTAAAGCCACTTAATCCTTTTAAAATGTGATTTGATAGCAAAATAGTGAGCAAGTTCGTTCCATAGGGAATGGAGTGTTAATTAGATAAATTGACTAATCTTAGAACAATAAAACAAATCATAGAGTTTGATAAATGTGTGGTTTCTAAAGCCACCAATGCTAAACTACTCAAATGAAAATGCACAAAAATGTTATGAAAAATAGAATACTCAACACCTTGATAAGAATAGTGATAAAATCAATTAATGAGAGAACTAGGGAATAGATCGATTAACACTTGGATGTGGGTAAGCTACTAGCATCATTAATGTACCAATCTCATTATGTTAACCACTTAGAGGCTTAGATTAGTGGGGTTGATATACCCACCACTAATCTATCCTATCCAATGGGTTCTTAATCACACAAAGGTTGTCAATCCACATGTGAATATATAACAAATTATTCCACTCAAGATAGCAATCAACAAGTGATATACAAGTCAATTATAATGAATGAAATCTAATTAAATTGAATGAATAGAACACATAAGAGATTCATTACAAGCTAGACTAAACCCACAACCAATTGTTCCTCAAATCTATCCCCTAGATTAGGGGTTTAGTTACACATAATTGCAATAAATGAAAAGAAGTAAATGATAAGGAAATAACCCTTGGGTCACCTTCTTTAAGCTCAATCCTTCTTCTCCTCTATGCTCCTAGATGCAAGGAATGGAGATTGAGGAAATGTCTTGGAATGTGGGTGTTTTGGTGGAAAGTTACTAAGGATTTTGGTGGAGAAATGGTGGGATGAGGAATGATGTAGTGAAGTAATCAAGGTTTTGTGTTGAGGGTTGGATGGATTAGATGAGTTCAAGGAGAGAAATGGAGGATGATGAAAAATGTTCCATGGAAGATGATCTAGATCTGAAATGGGAATTCTCTGAATTTTCTCTCTGATTTTCGATCCTTTGAAAGTGAAGAGACGCTCCATATATATACTCACTCATGGACATGTACTGGTAACGACTTGATTCGCTGATGTGGAGCCTTGGTCGCTATTTGGTCGCTATGGCGACCATGGAGCGTAAAACGGTTAGATGAAAAGGTCGCTCTGAAAACCATCATTCTCGCTCTTTGTCAAGTGGCGAACATGACCAAAATGTGTAGAGGTCGCCACTTGTATCCTCTAGGTCGCTCTGGCGACCATAAGTGGCGACCTTGGAAGTGTGAAGAGGTCGCCCTTTGTACATCAAGGTCGCTCTGGCGACCATAAGTGGCGACCATGCCTTGAGTGCACTAGGTCGCCACTTGCAAGGGAGGTCGCCAGAGCGACCCCAAGTGGCGACCACACCTGATTGTTTTTGTGACCTTCTGTCGCCATGGCGCTCAAGTGGCGCCCAAGTGGCGACCTTTTGATGCCTTTGGGAACTCTTCTGTCGCCATGGCGCTCAAGTGGCGACCTCCATTGCCCAAGTGGCGAAAATGCCCTGTTTCTTCTCATTTGTGAGACATTTTTGCACAAGTCCTCCACCTTCATCTCAATTGCTTCTGAAACCTAATAAAACCTGAAACACTCAATTTAACAACATTAAACACGGGGAAATGCCCGAGAATCAAGCAAAAAGAAACGGAAATGAGGGCCAAAATCATACCAATTTTGGCTTGATCAAATACCCCCAAACCAATCTTTTGCTAGTCCTCGAGCAAACATAATAACAAGCACACCCCCAAAAACATGCGTAGAGATATTTCAAAGGTTTTTACTTCAAATGATCAATGTGCGAAGCCAAAATGAAGAGATTAAAACTGTAAGGATTCCCATTGTTGATTGGCTTATTTCGTAGACAAACCACATATTGGGGGTTTGAATTGTAAGGGTAGTTAGGTGATTGAAGATCATGTTCAAAGGCCCTTTTCAAGACCTCAAGGGAAGAAGCACTCCAAAGGTATAATTCTTAGTGTTTCTTGTAATGAAGAGAAATAGATGCACACACACACAACACTTGCATAATTCTTATTCTTGAATGTGTTGTGTCTTTATTGTGTGTATGCATGAATTGCTCATTTAATCTCTCTTCATTCTTGTCCATATGGGTGCATCTTGCTTGGAATTACACATCATATTTTTCTTTTTAGGAAACTCCATCAGGTGCGTTTTTGCGCCCTGTTCTGCGGTCAAGGCCGCAGAAATAAGGGCGCAGAACAAGGATCAGAATTCATACTCTCTGTCCTCTTTTCTGCGCCCTTGGTTTTTGCGTTTAGGGGCCGCAAAACCATCAGGTGCATTTTTGCGCCCTTGTTCTGCGGCCAAGGGCGCAGAACAAGGGCGCAGAATCGGGCGGTCTGTTGCAAATTTTTCAAAACGACGTCATTTCATCTAGGGGTCCTATATAAGTATCATCTTCTTCCTTGCTCGTTTTTAAGAGCTCAAAATCAGACCTTAGAGTGAGAAACTCAAACCCTAGAGAGAGAAAGCTTCAATCTTGCTTCTTTAACTCTCCAAACCCAAAACCCATGTGCATCTAACATGTTTCATGCATCAATCTTCCATGGGTCTTCTTCATTTATGACTTGGTAAGTAGAACAAACTCAACATCTTCATTTATTGTTCTATCTTAGTCAAGACATGTCTTTTATTGCTTAGTTTAGCAAATCTTCACTCTTATTGCATATTTAGTGAAGTTATGACATGATTGGGTTTTGTTTGTGATAGCTTACATGATTAGGATGATTTTCCCTAAATAGCTAACCCTAGAACATTCTTGTACAATTGGTTGATGATTAGGTTGATAGATTAATGTTTATTTATCTAGTCAAGCTTAATTGAATGTTCTTGTGGATTTAATTGACAATTATGTTGTTAGAAATTCTCTACAACTAATTGAGTTCACATGTTTGGACATGTTGACATTGTTTGATAGCTAGGATTGTTTTGTGATTGATAACATCTAGCTAAGCTTTATGATATGTCATTTAGCTTTTGATATCTAGGATTGATTTCATTGATATATCATCATTCTAGGTAAGCATATAGAGTTGCCTTGCTCTTGTTGCATTTTGAGTATTTCATATATTCACTTAGGTTGTTTTCTCTTCATTGAGAACTAAGTCTTGTGTTGCTTCCGGGATTAGGTTGCATAAATCACAAGCATTGGGACTAGGTTCACTTATACCGGGAGTAGGTAGGTGTGTGATTACTTCCGGGATTAGGTTGTAATCGTTTTACACATTTAGTGGATTCGAGGTTCAAGTGTGGCTCACTTACATAGCCCGTGGTTTTTCCCGAGAGGGTTTCCACGTAAATATCAAGTGTCTTTTAATTTCCGCACCATATTACACTTGCTATTGTATATTGACTAGTGGAGGGTATTTTCGTAATCTTGACCATTAACGAAAATTTGGTAAAATCGGATAAAATCTATTCACCCCCCCTCTAGATTAATATTGAACACACCATAATTTGTTTCAATTGGTATCAGAGCGGGTTCCTAGATATACATAGGTGATCCTTGCTCATTTTGGTGTGTTTTGCATTTGTGTGAGTTTTGTTCATTCATACATTGTGCATTCATTTCATTTCATTCATAAACTATGAGTGGAAACGGTGGTAGCAACGAGGGGGCTTCTAGCACACGTCCTCCTCTTCTCACCGGATTGAATTACTCCTCATGGAAAGGGAAGATGGAATCCTACATATGTCAACTTCATGACCGAGCATGGATGTCGGTTGAAGATGGATATGATCTTCCCATGATGACTCCTACGGGTGGAGGAGAAGAAGTTTTGAAGCCTAAGGCACAATGGAGTGCACAAGAATTTGAGGCGTCAAAATGGAATAGGAAGGCTATGCATGCCATCCTATGTGCCATGGATGAGAATCAATACAAGTTGATTCAAAACACTAGGGTTGCTAAGGAGGCATGGACAATCCTAGAAGTTGCTCATGAGGGAACCGAAGTTGTGAAGGACTCCAAGCTTCAAGTTCTCCAAACTCAATTTGAGATGCTCAAGATGGAGGAGAATGAGTGCTTCAACGACTTCGAGATCAAGTTGATGGACATAGTCAACCAAAGTCATCAACTTGGTGATCCTTATTCGGATAGGAGGATTAAACAAAAGATTATGAGATCCTTACCGGATAGGTTTGAGTCAAAGGTGACGGCTTTAGAAGAAAATAGTGGATATAAGGATATGAAGCCGAGTGAAGTCATTGGAGGACTTCTAGCCTATGAGTCTAGGAAGGGTCCTAGCACTACTCCTCCTAAAAAGCAAAAGGGTATTGCTTTGAAAGCTTCTAAGGATGAAAAGGAGGTGAAGAATGACTCGGATGAAGACATGGCCTTGTTTGTGAAAAGATTCAACAAGGTTATGAAGTTTGGAAAGAAGGGATTTGGTTTTAGAAGCCAAGACAAGAAAAAGGTTCCCTTCAAGAAGTTTGAACCAAGGCAAGAGAGGACCGAAAGGAAAGGGGTCCGTTGCTTTGAGTGTGGCGGGATTGGTCACTTTGCTCCCGAATGTGCTAATCACAAGGAAAAGAAGAAGGGAAAAGTGATGGCCGCCACTTGGAGTGGAAGTAGTGATGACTCCAATGAAGAAGATGATTCTTCGGATGATGAAGACATCATGGCTAACTTCCTAGCTTTTGCCTCTTCTCACAAGAGCAAAAGTGGTAGTGAAAAAGAGGAAGAGAGTCAAAGGGAAAGTGACTCTAGTGAAGATGACTCCGATGCTAACTCCACTAATGGATATGTGGAGAAAGAAGTGTTAGTTGAATATCTTAAGGAGTTTAGGAGCTTAGAGATGAAAACCACTAAGAAGATCAAGATGTTGAGAGAAGAAAATCTTGAGCTTTCATCTCACAATGATCTCCTAAGTGAAGAAGTGGAAAGACTTAAGAAGAGAGAAGATAAGCTAAAAGAGGAGTTAGCTTTATCTAGGAGGAATGAAGAAGGTTTGAAGAGGGAGCTTGTTGAAGCTAAGAAGTCACTTACTAGGATGGACTCTAGCACCAAAAAATTAGATCACATGCTTGGTGTTGGAAAGAGTCCATGTGACAAGAGAGGTCTTGGGTTTGAAGATTGTCAAGAGATCACCTCCTCTAAGAAGACCGTGTTTGTTAAGAGCTTGGGCAACATAGAAGCTTCTCCGGTGCATACTCCTAGGAAGAAAATAGATCTAGGACAAAGCTCAAAAAGTGCACAAGTGAAGGTTGCACCAAGGAGACAACCTCAAGCCAACATTCCTCATCTATTGGCTCAAAAAGGGAAGCAAGATAGACCGGTTCAACAAAGAAGATGGATTGAACCCTCTCAACCACAAAGACATAGGAAGACTTCCATGCAAGCTCAAAGACAAGGTATGATTCCTCAATTCATTCCAATTTGTCACTTTTGTGGTTTTAATGGTCACATAAGACCAAATTGCTTTCGATATATTAAAATGTGTAGAACTAGAAGCATGATTGAGAAGAGAAAGACTAGAGCCAAGATGCATGTTCCTAGGAATGATATGACTAATTTGCATGATCCTAGGACATCTAGAGCCCATGTACCAAAGACCATTAAGAAAGAAAATGTTGTTCTTAAATGGATTAGGAAGAATGAAAATGTTTGCCTTGTTGCACAAATTGCCTTGAAGGCAAATTCTTCTAATCTTTGGTATCTTGATAGTGGGTGCTCTAGGCACATGACAGGAAACAAGAGTTTCTTTGAGACTCTTGTTATGGAGGAAGGAGGAAATGTCACTTTTGGTGATGGATCCAAAAAGAAAGTCATAGGGAAAGGAACCATTTCCGTTCCCGGATTGTCCTCTTTATCCAATGCTTTACTTGTTGATGGCTTGAAAGCCAATTTGATTAGCATTTCTCATCTTAGTGATGAAGGATATTCCGTCTTGTTTAGCAAAGAGAATTGCTCTATCTTAAAGCCCGATGGACAAACCTTATTGAAAGGTATGAGATCTAGCGACAATTGCTATTGTCTTGAAGCTAGAATAGTCTCAAACAATGTGTCCAAGGATGAGCAAATTGAGTTGTGGCATGAAAGACTTGGCCACATGAACTTTCGGGATCTACGGACCCTTGGAAAGTTTGAATGTGTGCGTGGCCTCCCTAAGCTTGGGAAGAAAGCCAATGGTATTTGTGGACCTTGTCAACAAGGAAAACAAACTAAAAGCATGCATAAAAAGGGCAAGTATCTCTCCACCAAGGAGCCTCTAGAGCTTCTCCATATGGATCTTATGGGTCCTATGCAAACTGAGAGCTTGGGTGGAAAGAGATACATTTTTGTTTGTGTAGATGATTTCTCTAGGTTCACATGGACATATTTTCTTAGAGAAAAATCCGAAACTTTTGATAAGTTTAAAATGCTTTGTACTAAACTTCAAAATGAAATGAATTCTAACATTAAAAGCATAAAACGGATTAGAAGTGACCATGGGAGGGAATTTGAGAATGCTTCTTTTGAAACCTATTGTGATAGTATAGGTATCTCCCATGAGTTTTCGGCTCCTAGAACACCTCAACAAAATGGAGTTGTTGAGAGGAAAAATAGGGTCCTTCAAGAGATGGCCCGTGTGATGTTGCTTAGCAACAATGTGTCTAGGAATTTATGGGCCGAAGCCATCAACACGGCTTGCTACATAGGAAATAGAGTTTTCCTAAGGCCCGGTACTAGGAATACCTCCTATGAGTTATGGAAAGGCAAGAGGCCAAATGTTAGCTACTTCCACACATTTGGAAGCAAATGCTACATTTTAAATGACCGAGATCAACTTGGCAAATTTGATGCTAAGAGTGATGAAGGTATCTTTATTGGCTATGCCTTGAATAGTAGAGCCTATAGAGTTTTCAATAAGAAAACTCTAAGTGTTATGGAATCATCTAATGTTGTATTTGATGATGAAAGGCTCAAGTGTAGTAATCATGAGGAGGAGGTTATTCTTAGTGATGATTCTCCTTTGGAGAAGGTTGTTGTGACTCCTAATGTGGGGACATCCAATGTTGTTGAAAATGACACACAACCTATTGATAGAGTTCCTAACTTGGACTCTAATGAACCCGCTCCATGTGTTAGAAGACTCCATAACAAAGAGGATGTTATTGGAGATGTGAATGAGGGTGTTAGGACTAGAAGGCAAATAGCTAATCGTATTAGCTTCACATGCTACACCTCTCAAATAGAACCCAAAAAGATTGATGAAGCTCTAAATGATGAGTTTTGGGTTCTTGCCATGCAAGAAGAGCTTAACCAATTCGAAAGGAATGAGGTTTGGACTCTAGTTCCTAGGCCTAAGACCACTAATGTCATAGGCACTAAATGGATATATAGGAACAAATCCGATGAGGATGGCAACGTAGTGCGTAACAAGGCAAGACTTGTTGCACAAGGGTACTCTCAAATTGAGGGTATCGACTTTGAGGAGACTTTTGCTCCCGTTGCTCGCCTAGAGTCCATTAGGCTTCTCTTGTCCATCTCTTGTGTGCACAAGTTCAAATTGCACCAAATGGATGTTAAGAGTGCCTTCCTCAATGGCTTCTTGCAAGAGGAAGTGTTTGTTGAGCAACCCAAGGGGTTTGTGGATGCACACCACCCCAACCATGTCTATCGCCTCAAGAAGGCTCTTTATGGGTTGAAACAAGCACCGAGGGCTTGGTATGAGCGCCTCACTCAATTTCTTGTCAACAATGACTACACAAGAGGTAGTGTTGACAAGACACTATTCATCAAGAAAGACAATGATGAGCTTTTTATAGCTCAAATATATGTTGATGATATAGTGTTTGGATCCACCAACAACACCAAAGTCCAACAATTTGTTGATGTTATGTCTCATGAATTTGAGATGAGCCTTGTTGGTGAGCTTAGTTACTTCCTAGGTTTGCAAATTAGGCAATTAAGTGATGGGATCTTCATATCCCAAGCCAAATATGCCAAAAACCTAGTGAAGAAGTTTGGTCTTGAGAAAGCCAAACATTGTAACACACCCATGAGCACCACTTTGAAACTAAGCAAAGATGCTAGTGGTAAAAGTGTAGAACAAACACTTTATAGGGGTATGATAGGAAGCTTGCTTTATTTGACCGCAAGTAGGCCCGACATATCCTTTAGTGTGGGTGTGTGTGCTAGGTACCAATCCGATCCCAAGGAGTCCCATCTCTCTTGCGTCAAGAGAATCATTCGATTTGTGAATGGGACTTCTAACTATGGGATTTGGTACTCATTTGACACTAATGCTAGTCTTGTAGGCTTTAGTGACGCGGATTGGGCCGGAAATTGTGATGATAGGAAAAGCACATCGGGCGGTTGCTTTTTCCTTGGAAACAATCTTGTTTCTTGGTTTTGCAAGAAGCAAAACTCAATCTCCTTGTCCACGGCGGAGGCCGAGTACATAGCCGCGGGGAGTGGATGCACACAACTCCTATGGATGAAGCAAATGCTAGTAGACTACGGATTCAACCAAGGTACACTCACTCTCTTTTGTGATAACATGAGTGCTATTAATATTTCCAAGAATCCGGTTCAACATTCTAGAACTAAGCATATTGACATCCGTCATCATTTCATTAGAGAACTAGTTGAAAATAAATGCATTGTACTTGAGCATGTAGGTACAAATGATCAACTAGCCGACTTGTTTACAAAACCTCTAGATGCTACTCGATTTAAAACTCTTAGTAGATCTATTGGAATATGTCTTGTGGAGTGATGAGTTCTAGTATTTGACCCCTATAAGGGGAGCTCAAGCAAAGAGAGCAAACTTGCATGAATTGTCATATGCAAAAAGTTAACTTCTTTTATGCTCTTTTATGATTGTTTGAGAATGCTTGGTGAATAACATTGATTAATGCTTTAATAATGTTTTTAATAATACCTTGCACGGTTGCCTAGCATGTACTGCATGATTTCTATTTTTGCTTGAGTGTGCTTATCCATTTGAGGAATGTTCTACTTGTTAGTACATGTGATTGACCTCAAATTATTCTCCATGTTCATGATTCTTTGATATGCATTCTTAAGCTCTCTCTTGAAAAAGGGCTACTGGCAATATGACGTGCAGCCGCCCAATGTAGGAAATGGCTACTCATTTGAAACTGAGTGAAAGCCTTCAAGAGAGTTACATTAGCATGATAAACAGAAATACATGCTTTCTAGGATAAAGGAGAAAAACAGAAAAGTTGAAATGTGTTTGATGATGTGTGTGATGCATTGCTTAATAAAGACCTCAAAATTGTTGATTGATGATGTGTCTTGCAATGTAGAAAAGATGATATATTTTTTGATGTGATTAGTACACTCTGCACACAAATGCTTGGATATATATCTTCTTGTCATAACAACAGGGCTCTAATTGGTTTGACTTCATTTGGAAAACCTGTTGATTGTTGCTTTGATTGATTCTTATGCATGAGCTCAATAGTGCTTGTATTACATGCTAAGCAATTTTTACACACACACACTTTTCTGTGAATAAAATCTCCTTGAATCTCTCTCAATTCTTGAATTGCATAAAGTTCGTTTATATGATTATGCAAATGCCTTTTGTGCAAATAGCTCTCTTTGCTAAAGCAATCCAATAGGGGGAGCTCCTTTGCCTATCTCATGACAAAAAGGGGGAGAAGTCTTGAGAGATATAGGGGGAGCATTGTGTATGCTTTGGGGAGAAGTTTGAGAGAGAGTAACCTTTGAGGGGGAGCATTGCATACTCATACATTGCATGATATTGTGGTTAAAAGATTCTTATGCAAATGCTTGTTTTTTCTTTCACTTGATCATCTCACATACACTTGCTTTGGAAGTGTATTCTAATTGTTTTGAAGGTTTGGTTATTCTACAAGAGATTGAAGACTTGAAGTTTTATTTTCTTATCTCTTTGTACTTTGTAATGTAGAATTTCCCGAAGTTTCATTTATCTTGTGAGGATCAATGTGAGTGGTGGTTTTGTCACGAAATAGCCAAAGGGGGAGATTGTAAGGATTCCCATTGTTGATTGGCTTATTTCGTAGACAAACCACATATTGGGGGTTTGAATTGTAAGGGTAGTTAGGTGATTGAAGATCATGTTCAAAGGCCCTTTTCAAGACCTCAAGGGAAGAAGCACTCCAAAGGTATAATTCTTAGTGTTTCTTGTAATGAAGAGAAATAGATGCACACACACACAACACTTGCATAATTCTTATTCTTGAATGTGTTGTGTCTTTATTGTGTGTATGCATGAATTGCTCATTTAATCTCTCTTCATTCTTGTCCATATGGGTGCATCTTGCTTGGAATTACACATCATATTTTTCTTTTTAGGAAACTCCATCAGGTGCGTTTTTGCGCCCTGTTCTGCGGTCAAGGCCGCAGAAATAAGGGCGCAGAACAAGGATCAGAATTCATACTCTCTGTCCTCTTTTCTGCGCCCTTGGTTTTTGCGTTTAGGGGCCGCAAAACCATCAGGTGCATTTTTGCGCCCTTGTTCTGCGGCCAAGGGCGCAGAACAAGGGCGCAGAATCGGGCGGTCTGTTGCAAATTTTTCAAAACGACGTCATTTCATCTAGGGGTCCTATATAAGTATCATCTTCTTCCTTGCTCGTTTTTAAGAGCTCAAAATCAGACCTTAGAGTGAGAAACTCAAACCCTAGAGAGAGAAAGCTTCAATCTTGCTTCTTTAACTCTCCAAACCCAAAACCCATGTGCATCTAACATGTTTCATGCATCAATCTTCCATGGGTCTTCTTCATTTATGACTTGGTAAGTAGAACAAACTCAACATCTTCATTTATTGTTCTATCTTAGTCAAGACATGTCTTTTATTGCTTAGTTTAGCAAATCTTCACTCTTATTGCATATTTAGTGAAGTTATGACATGATTGGGTTTTGTTTGTGATAGCTTACATGATTAGGATGATTTTCCCTAAATAGCTAACCCTAGAACATTCTTGTACAATTGGTTGATGATTAGGTTGATAGATTAATGTTTATTTATCTAGTCAAGCTTAATTGAATGTTCTTGTGGATTTAATTGACAATTATGTTGTTAGAAATTCTCTACAACTAATTGAGTTCACATGTTTGGACATGTTGACATTGTTTGATAGCTAGGATTGTTTTGTGATTGATAACATCTAGCTAAGCTTTATGATATGTCATTTAGCTTTTGATATCTAGGATTGATTTCATTGATATATCATCATTCTAGGTAAGCATATAGAGTTGCCTTGCTCTTGTTGCATTTTGAGTATTTCATATATTCACTTAGGTTGTTTTCTCTTCATTGAGAACTAAGTCTTGTGTTGCTTCCGGGATTAGGTTGCATAAATCACAAGCATTGGGACTAGGTTCACTTATACCGGGAGTAGGTAGGTGTGTGATTACTTCCGGGATTAGGTTGTAATCGTTTTACACATTTAGTGGATTCGAGGTTCAAGTGTGGCTCACTTACATAGCCCGTGGTTTTTCCCGAGAGGGTTTCCACGTAAATATCAAGTGTCTTTTAATTTCCGCACCATATTACACTTGCTATTGTATATTGACTAGTGGAGGGTATTTTCGTAATCTTGACCATTAACGAAAATTTGGTAAAATCGGATAAAATCTATTCACCCCCCCTCTAGATTAATATTGAACACACCATAATTTGTTTCAAAAACAGTTATGCCATGGTGAGGATTTAGACATGCAAGAGCGTGTATAGTTATGATCAAAAACGTGCCACCTTAGACATAATTGTACGCAATGCGATCTTACATTCAAAATGTCAAAGCTTCAAAGCAAAGGTGCTATTAGTTTAGAATGTAATTCGCTTTGATACTAAATCTCACCGGATTCTCTCTTCTTTTCTCCAAGACTCCTAGGTTCACTCAAATATGTGCATGTGCAATATGAGTTCATGTTATGGCAACAAATTGATTGCACATGCTAAACATTAAAACGCAATTTCCTGAAAAGTGATCTCATGAATGGAATTGCAAGCCATGAATTAGAAAGAACATGCATCAACCAAATTGTACAAAATGGACAATCCTAAAGATCATGAAGGTCTTTTCTTTGGTTGTAATGGGGCCTAAGGTTATGGTGAAACAAAGAATGGAAGAAATGGATATCAAGGGACCTAATGATTTCATTAAGGCATACATTCTAATTCTTTAAGTTCCACAAGATTCCCACATATGTTCACACTTCAAGGTGTCCAGGCTCACAATTACACATGTGTATGCTACTCCTATTTTCAACTTGAGTAGCTCAATTACTTCTCTTCCTTTTCTAGGCCCTTTGTGCCTAATTTCTTTATTCCTTTTTTCTTTGCTTTTCTTTGCTTGCCAATTCATTTCTTTTCATGCTCTTCATTTTTTTTTTTTTTTTCTTTTTTTTTTTTTTTTTTTTTTTATTATTTTCTTTTCTTTTCTCATTTTTTACAAGCTTTTGTTTTCTTTTCCATTTTCAAACATCTCTTGATTTGCAAGACTCTTACACACATTCACATGCCTTGGTACACACCTTATATTTATACATTCAAAATTTTACATTGAGTTCCTAAGCCTTAGCGAATCGTTTGGTCAAGGTAGGTCAAGTATTTTAAGGCTATAAGGTTCATGTAGATGTGGTTCATGAAAGAAATGCTTCAAATGTGTTTGGCTTCAAAGGGGCTTGGGAGCACACATATTCAAGTGGTTGGAAGTGTTTAGGCCAAAAAGGTTTTCACATGCATCGCCTAAAATCATTTCTAAAGATTCGTCCATTAAGCAAAATAAGGCATCCACAAGCAGACCATAATATTCTATGGCAAACAACATTTAGTGCAAATGAGACCAAAACATGCTTGTATGAGTGTTTAGAGTGAGTGTTTAAAGAGTGAATGTTTACAACTCAACGTATGCTTTTTAAAGGCTGTGTTTGTGATCCTCACGGGAATCTCCACTATTAATTCTTAGCCTTCAAGCAAATTTGATCATTCACTCAACATTAAGAGAAAAAGATTAACGCATTTTGTTCAATGACACCCTAAGTGGCATGGTGTTAATCTAAACCAAACACTCACAAACATGCACAATTCCTCACTACATCATGTAAAGAACAATCTCCACAAGCAAAGCATGCTCAAATATGGCAATATCGCAAAAATTTTTGAAAATTTTGGCACACAATTCTTTTGAAAACCAAGCATCATGGTGTTGCGCAAAAGCACCCCCAAACCTAAATTTGACATTGTCCTCAATGTTCAAAGGTGGAAAATAAAACAACAAGCGCAACCCACTAAGTTTCAAGCAATAATCCAACAAGCAAGAGCAAAAACAAAATATTCCATCATCCGGCATATTGCCCTCCAAATATTCATACACAAAATTCCAACAACACATATAACACTAAAGCACAAATGTCCTAAATCCACTACCAAAATCCAATTCACACCCTTATTCTATGCGAAAACAAAATAAAGGCAAAAATGAGAAATAAAGACAAAAAGGAAAAGAAATGCGAAAATTAAAAGCATATGAAAATAAAAACTACTTAAGCAAAAAGGAAGAGCAATCGTTACCCAATCGGATCAGTCAATTCTTCATTTGAAACAGGCTCCCAAGTTGGGTCTCCTCCCCTATACGGCTTCAACCGATGGCCATTCACCTTAAACCTATCGCTCCTTTTCAAACTCTCAATTTCAACGGCGCCATGAACAAACACTTGCACAACTCTATAAGGTCCTGTCCATCTTGACTTAAGCTTACCCGGAAATAACCTCAAACGGGACTCAAATAGGAGTACTAACATTCCCGGATGGAAATCCTTTCTTCTTAGCTTCTTATCATGGTAGAATTTGGTCCTTTCCTTGTAAAGCCTAGCGCTCTCATAAGCCTCCAAACGGAACTCCTCAAGCTCGCTAAGTTGTAGCTTCCTTTCCTCTCCCGCTTTGTCAAGGTCTAGGTTTAGCTTCCGAATAGCCCACAAAGCGTTGTACTCAAGCTCCACCGGTAAATGACATGCTTTCCCAAATACTATCCGAAAAGGACTCATTCCTATCGGGGATTTGTATGCTGTCCTGTATGCCCACAATGCATCACTCAGTTTAGATGCCCAGTCTTTCCTAGTCCCGTTGACAGTTTTCTCTAATATTTGTTTAATGTGCCGGTTACTCACCTCCACTTGTCCCGAGGTTTGAGGATGGTATGGAGTTGCCACTTTGTGCCGAACCCCATATTTCTTCAATAAGGCCTTGAAAACTCTATTACAAAAATGACTTCCGCCGTCACTTATTATTGCCCTTGGTGTTCCAAACCTTGCGAAGATACATTCCTTGATGAATCCAACAACCACGTGACTATCATTTGTTCTAGTGGGGATTGCTTCCACCCACTTAGATACATAATCCACCGCCACCAAGATAAAGTTGTAACCATGGGAAGTAACAAAAGGCCCCATAAAATCTAACCCCCATACATCAAACAACTCGATCACATGCTCACTATTCAATGGCATCTCTTCCCTTTTTCCGATGTTTCCCGACCTTTGGCATCTATCACACCTTAAACAAAATTCATAAGAGTCCTTTGCCAAGGTTGTCCAATAGAATCCGCTTTGGAGAATTTTCAACATTGTTTTCTTACCACTATAATGTCCTCCACACTCGCGCTCGTGGCAGAATCTCAAAATATCTCCTTGCTCGTATTCTGGAACACATCTTCGGATAATCTGATCTGGCCCTCGTTTAAACAAGTAAGGTTCATCCCAGAAGTAAAATCTAGTGCTAGCTATGAACCTTTTCCTAGCTTGAGAATTCAAATCTGAAGGGATCACCTTTGATGCCAAAAAATTTACGATGTCTGCAAACCATGGGTCTTTTTCCTGTATTACCCACAACTGTTCGTCGGGAAAGCACTCTCTTAGTGGAATCACATCATTCTCCATAAGAGTTCCTTGAGTTAGTCTACTCAGATGGTCCGCCACTACATTTTCACAACCCTTCTTATCCCTAATCTCAAGGTCAAATTCTTGCAATAAAAGTATCCACCTAATCAATCTTGGTTTTGCGTCTTTTTTGTGCAAGAGATACCGAATAACAGCATGATCTGTATAGACAACTACCTTGACGCCCACCAAATACTGCCTAAACTTTTCCAAGGCAAATACTATTGCCAACAACTCTTTTTCCGTAGTTGAATAATTCATCTGAGCGTCATTGAGAGTTCGTGATGCATAGTAAATGACATGTGGAAGTTTTTCTATGCGCTGTCCCAACACTGCCCCTATAGCATAATCTGATGCATCACACATAAGCTCAAAGGGAAAACACCATTGCGGTGGCATGATGATAGGAGCCGAAGTTAAGGCCTCCTTCAAAGTCTCAAAGGCAATGCCACAAGCTTTATCAAAATTGAATTCTACATCCTTTTGAAGGAGGGTACATAACGGTCTTGCGATTTTCGAGAAGTCTTTAATGAACCGCCTATAAAACCCTGCATGCCCCAAAAATGACCTAATATCCTTGACCGATCTAGGAGGAGGTAGACTTTTCATTACTTCGATCTTCGCCTTGTTGACCTCAATGCCCCTTTCGGAAATCACATGCCCTAGCACAATACCACTTCTAACCATAAAGTGGCATTTCTCCCAATTGAGCACTAGGCTTGTCTCCTCACACCTCTGAAGCACCACAGATAGATTCCTCAAACAATCATCAAATGAGGCTCCGAACACTGAAAAATCATCCATAAAGATTTCTATAATGTTTTCTACCATGTCCGAAAAAATTGAGGTCATGCACCTCTGGAAAGTGGCTGGAGCGTTGCATAGCCCGAAGGGCATCCTCCTATATGCATATGTTCCAAAAGGACAAGTGAATGTCGTTTTTTCTTGGTCTTCAGGAGCAATGGCGATTTGGTTATATCCTGAGTAGCCATCTAAAAAACAGTAATGGCTATGACCTGCGAGACGCTCCAACATCTGGTCAATGAAAGGAAGAGGGAAATGATCTTTTCTAGTGCTAGTGTTTAGTTTCCTATAATCTACACATACCCTCCATCCGGTCTGTAGCCGCTGCGGAATTAATTCGTTTTGCTCATTCTTCACAACAGTGATTCCGGATTTCTTTGGTACCACGTGTATGGGGCTTACCCACCTACTATCCGAAATTGGATAGATTATTCCCACATCTAGCAGCTTCAACACCTCTTTCTTTACCACTTCTTGCATGACCGGATTCAATCTACGTTGTGCTTCCCTAGTAGGCTTCGTGTCTTCTTCCAATAGAATTTTATGCATGCATAATGTTGGGCTAACTCCCTTGATATCATCTAATGTCCATCCTATAGCTTTTCTATATTTCTTCAAAACCACAAGCAATCTCTGCTCCTCACTTGAGTTTAGGTTAGCCGCAATGATAACCGGAAAAGCTTGATTATCCTCCAAAAACGCATACTTCAAATTTGAAGGAAGTTCTTTCAACTCCAGTTTCTTTGGTGAGGTTTCATCCTTAACGCTCCCATGTTGCTCAACTAAACCATCTTCTACACCCTTTTCTTCAGTAATCACCTCATCTACTACCACTTGATAACATTCCCTTATGGTAGCTTCTTCCTCAATTTCATCCAAAATATCAACACTGTAGCAATCATGGGACCCAATTGGACAAGCCAAAGATTCAAATACTTTATACTCCACCACCTCATCCAAAACCTTCAATGTCAACTTTCCCTCATGGACATTAATCACTGCCTTTGCCGTGGCCATAAAAGGGCGTCCCAATAGAATCACCGAGTCTTTTTCATCCGGATCGGTCTCCATTTCTAGCACCACAAAGTCTGCAGGGATAATTAACTTATCAACCTGGATAAGTACATCCTCAACTATTCCTCTAGGTTGCCTAGCTGATTGATCTGCCAAAATGAGGGACATTTTAGTTGGTTTTAACTCATTCAACCCCAACTTCCGGTAAATAGAGAAAGGCATCAAGTTAATGCTTGCCCCTAAGTCAAGCATAGCCCTAACTTGATCCTCACCACCAATGGTTATATTGATAATGAAACTCCCAGGATCTTTAAGCTTCGGCGGAAGTCTCTTCTGGATAACCGCACTTGCATTCTCGTCAAGCCTCTCCTGATTCTTCGGCCTAAACCTGTACTTCTCCTTATTCAATTCTTTGAAAAACTTCCCATACGCAGGCATCTTCTGAATTGCCTCTAGAAGAGGTAGGTTGATTGCTACCTTAGATAGTACATCATAAATGTCCTTGAAAGATTGTTCCAACCTATCCTTCTTTAACCTCCCAGGGTATGGTACTCTTGGGATACTACGGTTGAGAGGTGTGTTGTCACTAGGATTTCCTCTTGGTGGTTCTAATTCGTCCGGACCTGAAGCTTTCTCTTTATCAACATTCTCTCTTTCTGGCGCTACATCTTCCTTATCACTACCCTCAAATGGTGAGTTGTTGTTATCAAAAGTGACTCCCTCATTTCTTCCATTGTTCACTATTCTACCGCTTCTTAAAATGGCCCTTGCACTACCAAGATTGAGAGAGTCGCATGAGTCCATCACCTTTCCGCTTAACACTTTCTCCGCAATCATTCCTAAATGCCCTTCAAGTCTACCGATTGATTCCTCTAGCTTAAGAAACCGATTTTGACTAGCCTCCATGAACCCACTCAAGAGTCTCTCATAGGTTGCTTGTGTTTCATGAAGGCTTCTTCTCATCTCGTCTTCTATACCTCCCACATGGAACTCTACCTCCTCGGGTATTTGTACTTCGCTTTCTTTTTTTCTGGAGGACCTTGTAGCAAATGTTGTCATTTCTCTCGTGAAGTTTTCCATTTGTTCCGCTAGAGAATCCATTTCCTGAAATTTACACAATACACACTACCCCGTAAAAAGAATTCGAAAGAAACCTAAAATGAAAAACTATTTGATAATATGAGCAACAAAGAAAATGCAAACTAAAAGGAAAGTCAATCTATGTAATCAACGCTACCATTCCCCGGCAGCGGCGCCATTTTTGATGAGGTCGTTTGTGTACTCAACAAAATAGTAAAAATAATAGTTTTTGGTTGATTCTTGAAAACTCTTTTAAAGCCACTTAATCCTTTTAAAATGTGATTTGATAGCAAAATAGTGAGCAAGTTCGTTCCATAGGGAATGGAGTGTTAATTAGATAAATTGACTAATCTTAGAACAATAAAACAAATCATAGAGTTTGATAAATGTGTGGTTTCTAAAGCCACCAATGCTAAACTACTCAAATGAAAATGCACAAAAATGTTATGAAAAATAGAATACTCAACACCTTGATAAGAATAGTGATAAAATCAATTAATGAGAGAACTAGGGAATAGATCGATTAACACTTGGATGTGGGTAAGCTACTAGCATCATTAATGTACCAATCTCATTATGTTAACCACTTAGAGGCTTAGATTAGTGGGGTTGATATACCCACCACTAATCTATCCTATCCAATGGGTTCTTAATCACACAAAGGTTGTCAATCCACATGTGAATATATAACAAATTATTCCACTCAAGATAGCAATCAACAAGTGATATACAAGTCAATTATAATGAATGAAATCTAATTAAATTGAATGAATAGAACACATAAGAGATTCATTACAAGCTAGACTAAACCCACAACCAATTGTTCCTCAAATCTATCCCCTAGATTAGGGGTTTAGTTACACATAATTGCAATAAATGAAAAGAAGTAAATGATAAGGAAATAACCCTTGGGTCACCTTCTTTAAGCTCAATCCTTCTTCTCCTCTATGCTCCTAGATGCAAGGAATGGAGGTTGAGGAAATGTCTTGGAATGTGGGTGTTTTGGTGGAAAGTTACTAAGGATTTTGGTGGAGAAATGGTGGGATGAGGAATGATGTAGTGAAGTAATCAAGGTTTTGTGTTGAGGGTTGGATGGATTAGATGAGTTCAAGGAGAGAAATGGAGGATGATGAAAAATGTTCCATGGAAGATGATCTAGATCTGAAATGGGAATTCTCTGAATTTTCTCTCTGATTTTCGATCCTTTGAAAGTGAAGAGACGCTCCATATATATACTCACTCATGGACATGTACTGGTAACGACTTGATTCGCTGATGTGGAGCCTTGGTCGCTATTTGGTCGCTATGGCGACCATGGAGCGTAAAACGGTTAGATGAAAAGGTCGCTCTGAAAACCATCATTCTCGCTCTTTGTCAAGTGGCGAACATGACCAAAATGTGTAGAGGTCGCCACTTGTATCCTCTAGGTCGCTCTGGCGACCATAAGTGGCGACCTTGGAAGTGTGAAGAGGTCGCCCTTTGTACATCAAGGTCGCTCTGGCGACCATAAGTGGCGACCATGCCTTGAGTGCACTAGGTCGCCACTTGCAAGGGAGGTCGCCAGAGCGACCCCAAGTGGCGACCACACCTGATTGTTTTTGTGACCTTCTGTCGCCATGGCGCTCAAGTGGCGCCCAAGTGGCGACCTTTTGATGCCTTTGGGAACTCTTCTGTCGCCATGGCGCTCAAGTGGCGACCTCCATTGCCCAAGTGGCGAAAATGCCCTGTTTCTTCTCATTTGTGAGACATTTTTGCACAAGTCCTCCACCTTCATCTCAATTGCTTCTGAAACCTAATAAAACCTGAAACACTCAATTTAACAACATTAAACACGGGGAAATGCCCGAGAATCAAGCAAAAAGAAACGGAAATGAGGGCCAAAATCATACCAATTTTGGCTTGATCATCTCTCTTGTGACTTCTTGGTTCTTTCGAATTAGCCACTGCTCCACTGTTGTCACAGTAGATAGTGATCTGCTTATTCGCACTAGGAGCCACTTCCAAGTCAATCAAGAATTGGCGGAGCCAAACAGCCTCTTTGGCAGGTTCGCATGCAGCAACATACTCAGCTTCCATGGTGGAATCAGCAATACAAGATTGCTTGATACTCCTCCATATAACTGCTCCTCCTCCAATAGTAAACACAGCCCCTGATGTGGATTTTCTAGAGTCAGAATCTGATTGGAAATCAGAATCTGTATACCCAACGGGAATTAAATCCCCTCCAGAGTATACAAGCATATTATCTCTCGTTCTCTTAAGATACTTGAAAATATGCTTGACTGCCGTCTAGTGATCAGGACCAGGTTTCGATTGAAACCTGCTAACTATGCCAACAGCAAAACAAATATCTGGTCTAGGACAGAGCATTGCATACATGAGACTTTCAACTGCCGAGGCATATGGAACTCTACTCATGAATTGCTCTTCATGCTCATTCTTAGGAACTTGTTCCTTAGAAAGCTTGATTCCATGTCTGAAAGGTAACATACCTTTCTTGGAATCCTGCATGGAAAACCTAGACAAGATCTTGTCTATGTATGAAGCTTGGGATAATGCAATCGTTCTATTCTTTCTATCCCTTATGACTTGGATACCTAGAATAAAACTTGCTTCTCCTAAGTCCTTCATATCAAATTGTTTTGCTAACCATTCTTTTACTGATGTCAATACACCTACATCGTTTCCGATGAGTAGTATATCATCAACATAAAGAATCAGGAAAACCAACTTGTCGCCCTTAATCCTTTTGTATACACAAGGTTCGTCAAGATTCTGAATAAATCCAAAACCTTTGACAACTTGATCGAACCTTATGTTCCAGGATCTGGATGCTTGCTTTAATCCATATATGGATTTCTGCAACTTGCATAACTTTTCCATTTGGCCCTTTTCAATGAATCCCTCTGGTTGCATCATGTAGATGCTTTCGTCAAGACTTCCATTAAGGAAAGCTATCTTGACGTCCATTTGCCAAATCTCTAGATCTAAAGATGCTGCAATGGACAAGAGTATCCTAATGGACAAGAGTCTCTCATAGGTTGCTTGTGTTTCATGAAGGCTTCTTCTCATCTCGTCTTCTATACCTCCCACATGGAACTCTACCTCCTCGGGTATTTGTACTTCGCTTTCTTTTTTTCTGGAGGACCTTGTAGCAAATGTTGTCATTTCTCTCGTGAAGTTTTCCATTTGTTCCGCTAGAGAATCCATTTCCTGAAATTTACACAATACACACTACCCCGTAAAAAGAATTCGAAAGAAACCTAAAATGAAAAACTATTTGATAATATGAGCAACAAAGAAAATGCAAACTAAAAGGAAAGTCAATCTATGTAATCAACGCTACCATTCCCCGGCAGCGGCGCCATTTTTGATGAGGTCGTTTGTGTACTCAACAAAATAGTAAAAATAATAGTTTTTGGTTGATTCTTGAAAACTCTTTTAAAGCCACTTAATCCTTTTAAAATGTGATTTGATAGCAAAATAGTGAGCAAGTTCGTTCCATAGGGAATGGAGTGTTAATTAGATAAATTGACTAATCTTAGAACAATAAAACAAATCATAGAGTTTGATAAATGTGTGGTTTCTAAAGCCACCAATGCTAAACTACTCAAATGAAAATGCACAAAAATGTTATGAAAAATAGAATACTCAACACCTTGATAAGAATAGTGATAAAATCAATTAATGAGAGAACTAGGGAATAGATCGATTAACACTTGGATGTGGGTAAGCTACTAGCATCATTAATGTACCAATCTCATTATGTTAACCACTTAGAGGCTTAGATTAGTGGGGTTGATATACCCACCACTAATCTATCCTATCCAATGGGTTCTTAATCACACAAAGGTTGTCAATCCACATGTGAATATATAACAAATTATTCCACTCAAGATAGCAATCAACAAGTGATATACAAGTCAATTATAATGAATGAAATCTAATTAAATTGAATGAATAGAACACATAAGAGATTCATTACAAGCTAGACTAAACCCACAACCAATTGTTCCTCAAATCTATCCCCTAGATTAGGGGTTTAGTTACACATAATTGCAATAAATGAAAAGAAGTAAATGATAAGGAAATAACCCTTGGGTCACCTTCTTTAAGCTCAATCCTTCTTCTCCTCTATGCTCCTAGATGCAAGGAATGGAGGTTGAGGAAATGTCTTGGAATGTGGGTGTTTTGGTGGAAAGTTACTAAGGATTTTGGTGGAGAAATGGTGGGATGAGGAATGATGTAGTGAAGTAATCAAGGTTTTGTGTTGAGGGTTGGATGGATTAGATGAGTTCAAGGAGAGAAATGGAGGATGATGAAAAATGTTCCATGGAAGATGATCTAGATCTGAAATGGGAATTCTCTGAATTTTCTCTCTGATTTTCGATCCTTTGAAAGTGAAGAGACGCTCCATATATATACTCACTCATGGACATGTACTGGTAACGACTTGATTCGCTGATGTGGAGCCTTGGTCGCTATTTGGTCGCTATGGTGACCATGGAGCGTAAAACGGTTAGATGAAAAGGTCGCTCTGAAAACCATCATTCTCGCTCTTTGTCAAGTGGCGAACATGACCAAAATGTGTAGAGGTCGCCACTTGTATCCTCTAGGTCGCTCTGGCGACCATAAGTGGCGACCTTGGAAGTGTGAAGAGGTCGCCCTTTGTACATCAAGGTCGCTCTGGCGACCATAAGTGGCGACCATGCCTTGAGTGCACTAGGTCGCCACTTGCAAGGGAGGTCGCCAGAGCGACCCCAAGTGGCGACCACACCTGATTGTTTTTGTGACCTTCTGTCGCCATGGCGCTCAAGTGGCGCCCAAGTGGCGACCTTTTGATGCCTTTGGGAACTCTTCTGTCGCCATGGCGCTCAAGTGGCGACCTCCATTGCCCAAGTGGCGAAAATGCCCTGTTTCTTCTCATTTGTGAGACATTTTTGCACAAGTCCTCCACCTTCATCTCAATTGCTTCTGAAACCTAATAAAACCTGAAACACTCAATTTAACAACATTAAACACGGGGAAATGCCCGAGAATCAAGCAAAAAGAAACGGAAATGAGGGCCAAAATCATACCAATTTTGGCTTGATCACCTCTCTTGTGACTTCTTGGTTCTTTCGAATTAGCCACTGCTCCACTGTTGTCACAGTAGATAGTGATCTGCTTATTCGCACTAGGAGCCACTTCCAAGTCAATCAAGAATTGGCGGAGCCAAACAGCCTCTTTGGCAGGTTCGCATGCAGCAACATACTCAGCTTCCATGGTGGAATCAGCAATACAAGATTGCTTGATACTCCTCCATATAACTGCTCCTCCTCCAATAGTAAACACAGCCCTTGATGTGGATTTTCTAGAGTCAGAATCTGATTGGAAATCAGAATCTGTATACCCAACGGGAATTAAATCCCCTCCAGAGTATACAAGCATATTATCTCTCGTTCTCTTAAGATACTTGAAAATATGCTTGACTGCCGTCTAGTGATCAGGACCAGGTTTCGATTGAAACCTGCTAACTATGCCAACAGCAAAACAAATATCTGGTCTAGGACAGAGCATTGCATACATGAGACTTTCAACTGCCGAGGCATATGGAACTCTACTCATGAATTGCTCTTCATGCTCATTCTTAGGAACTTGTTCCTTAGAAAGCTTGATTCCATGTCTGAAAGGTAACATACCTTTCTTGGAATCCTGCATGGAAAACCTAGACAAGATCTTGTCTATGTATGAAGCTTGGGATAATGCAATCGTTCTATTCTTTCTATCCCTTATGACTTGGATACCTAGAATAAAACTTGCTTCTCCTAAGTCCTTCATATCAAATTGTTTTGCTAACCATTCTTTTACTGATGTCAATACACCTACATCGTTTCCGATGAGTAGTATATCATCAACATAAAGAATCAGGAAAACCAACTTGTCGCCCTTAATCCTTTTGTATACACAAGGTTCGTCAAGATTCTGAATAAATCCAAAACCTTTGACAACTTGATCGAACCTTATGTTCCAGGATCTGGATGCTTGCTTTAATCCATATATGGATTTCTGCAACTTGCATAACTTTTCCATTTGGCCCTTTTCAATGAATCCCTCTGGTTGCATCATGTAGATGCTTTCGTCAAGACTTCCATTAAGGAAAGCTATCTTGACGTCCATTTGCCAAATCTCTAGATCTAAAGATGCTGCAATGGACAAGAGTATCCTAATGGATTTAAGCATGGCCACAGGAGAGAAGGTTTCCTCGTAATCGATACCTTCTTTCTGTGTATACCCTTTAGCTACCAATCTAGCTTTAAAGGTTTCCACCTTTCCATCCATACCTCTTTTCCTCTTGTATACCCACTTGCACCCAATGGGTTTTATCTCTTTAGGCAAGTCTACAAGGGACCAGACTTTGTTATCGAACATAGATTCAATCTCAGATTGCATTGCCTTTTGCCAATGGCGACTATCAACATCCTCAATAGCTTCCTTGTACGTGTAGGAATCATCATCGTCCGGGAGATTCTCCACTGATTCTCCCAGATTGATGTATCTTTCGGGTTGTGTTCTAACCCTCCCACTACGACGAGGAATGGTAGGTTGTTGATCTTGTGTTGGATCGGAACTTACAATTGGGTTTGGTTGTGTAACCTATCGTGGAATTTTATCTCCTGACATCTCATTCAGGACAATTCTACTTCTAGGCACAAAATCATTCATATAGTCCTTTTCCAGAAATTTAGCATTTGTCGAAACAAATACTTTAAGATCTGAAGGACTATAAAAACAATATCCTTTAGTTTCTTTTGGATACCCTACAAATATACATGTTTCCGAACGGGACTCCATCTTTTCTGTCTTTCCTTTTAACACATGCGCAGGACAACCAAATATCCTTAAGTAATGTAAACTAGGCTTGAGCCCGCCCAGTCCACAACTCATGCGGTGTTTTAGGAATAGATTTAGATGGTACATCGTTTAGAATGTATACAACAGTTTGTAAAGCATATCCCCAAAAACAAATAGGAATTGTTGAATAACTCAACATAGACCTAACCATATCCAAAAGAGTTCTATTTCTCCTTTCTGCAACCCCATTTTGTTGAGGTGTACCCGGTGCAAAAAACTGAGAAACTATCCCATTATCAATAAGATATTGCTGAAACTCACCAGATAGATATTCTCCACCACGATCAGATCTCAAGATTTTTATGTGTTTCTCAAGCTGATTTTCCACTTCAGCTTTGAATGCTTTGAACATGTCAAAAGCATCCGACTTATGTCGTATGAGATACACATAGCCAAATCTCGAGTAATCATCTGTGAAAGTGATGAAGTACTCATATCCACCTCTAGCTTGAATGTTCATAGGTCCACATACATCAGTGTGTATCAATCCTAAACATTCAGTGGCTCTGGCACCTTTGGCAGAGAACGTCATTTTGGTCATTTTACCTTCCAAACAAGATTCACAAGTTGGTAGATCATCAACCTTTAAGTCACTCAAAGGTCCGTCACATACCAATCTTTTAATCCTATTAAGGTTAATATGACCTAGGCGTAAATGCCATAGATAGGTTTTATCTTTTGATAATTTAACTCTTTTATGATCAGGTTCCGTTATTTCTGTGTCTAACGAGTGAGAGATATTTCTATGCAAAAAGTATAGACCGTTTTCCAATGTGCCTTTGCAAAATAACTTTGTCATTCTTACTAATAATAAAAACTTTATTAAAAGTAACCGAATATCCAAATTTATTCAAACAAGAAACTGAAATTAAATTCCTCTTGAATTGAGGTACATAATAAACGTCTATCAAATCTAAATGCCTTCTAGAATCCAAATAAACTCTAATATCTCCCACTGCACTTGAAGACACTAACGTTCCGTTGCCCAAGCGCAAATTGATTTCATTCTTATTTAGCCTTCTCCTTTCTTGAAACCCCCATAAGGAATAACAAACATGATTAATGGCTCCAGAGTCTACGATCCAAGAATCTGTAGAATCTACCAGAAAAACATGTTTCAAGATAATTCATATTACCTTGTTCCTTCTTATTTTGAGACTTTAGAAAATTACTTTTCCAATGTCTCTTTTCACCACAAAAGAAGCACTTCCTTTTGATCTTGGTTACTTTCTTGGTAAGCCCAAGTTGCTTTTTCTTCTATTATTCCTTGACCTTCTGACGGGTCTTAATAGTAGCAACTTTACCAACCATATGAATCTCTTCTAAAGACATTATCATATCAGCAGCAGACCCCATTCCTTCATGCTGCTATTGCAACACATATGAGATTGTAGCCATTTGGCCATCTCATTAGAGGTCTCCCACTGCTCATACTTGTCTCATTGCATCACATTAGATTCATTAGTAGGAGCAGGTGGTTTAGGAGTAGTTAGAACAAAATTTATGTTTTTTAGTTTGCAGCAACAACCCAATTTTCTTTTTCCATGTGACATAATTATCTCCAGTTAAAGTGTTATCTTTCAGGATGTTCATTAGGGATGGGGTCATGATTTCTTAATAAAACAAAATTATATATAAGTAAATAATCATTATAAAGCACTTTAAATATTTATCTTGAATTAAATAAATAACTCAATCATAAAAATTCAACGGTGATCCAACACCCATAAATGTTACGCCTCCTTTGGGAGTTCGCACCATTTACTAGTTAGACTAGGTCCCACCTAATTATTAACATAACAACCAGCGTTTTCAATTTTAGCCTTGCAATTTTACTGACAAGAACTCTTGAGAGGATATCAATAAAATTACATTGAGTGTGTTACCAAGATATCGACTCTCAATTTTCTCTCACGAAAATCCCTCCTTGGGGAGTAGATCTCGTTTGAGTCCATTGTCTAGTCTATCCTTGTAAGGAAATATATTGCTAAATTCCATTCATGGACGCCCCTTGGGGGGATTACCAATAAATAATTAAGCTCAACTAACCTTGGAGGCCATAGGTGTTACAAAAACACCTTCTCCCACTCAATTATTTAAGGCGTGTGATTAAATCCCATAGAATGATTTGCCAAGTTATCTAGATGCCAATTTAGATACATAAATCATTCAATGCATGTTCATACCAAAAGAGATATATGAGTGGCACTCCTATTCTATATGTCATGTTATCATACAATAACAAATATTGTAATATTTAAGCAAAAATTAAATAGCAACAATTTTGGCCCATCCTAGAAAAACAAGTAAATTACAATTGTTTAGGAATACAAGATCTTCAAGTGGCCCATCAACCATACGCTCATCCTTCAGCCTCCTCCCATGGGCGTGCACAACCCACAACCCCACAAAGGGGCTGCCATGCGCAGCCCATAAGGCCACACAAGGCTGCCTTGCGCAGCCCACCAAGGCTTGGGCTTGCCATGCGCAGCCCAATCCACTCCTAGGGTGCACACGGTGCTCGTTCTCGGTTCCGGTTGCTTCGTTTTTCTTCGTGTCTTCGAATCTTCAACACCCAAATATATTACAGCAATATAAAATAATAAATACTGCAGTATTAAGTTTTTTTTTTTTTTTTTATTCACTGCAGTATTTTTTATACATAAAAAAACTGCACTAAAAAATAAAATAAAAAAACTGCAGTAGTATTTAAAAAAATACTGCACCTATATAAAAAAAATAAAACCTACCAACTACCAAGAAGGAATTATGGCGATGATAGACCACCCTTCTTGTTACAATTCCATAACAAAAATACATTGAAAATCTAGGACCAAAATCGAGCAATAACAATCCACATAAAACATATATAAATCCATACATCACATGTAATTATATATGCGAATACCTAGAGTGCCATCTCTTTCTAAACATGCATAATCACAATAAAAAGAAATCGATCCACGTATATATACGTTAATTAATTAAAAGGGTTCAACCAGGCTCTGATACCAATTGTAGGGAAAAATATACCGTAAAGTACACGCAGCGGAAGCGAGACTAAAAAAAAAAATAGATTTAGTAGCTTTTAAAAAATTTTCCTTTTAATGAACCTTAACCCTTTAATTAACTAAACATATATACAATCAACAAAAAAAGAATACCTTTTGTCGCGTGATCCGATTGACTATGCGTCGATGGTAATCTGCAAGATCTTCCAATCCGATCACGAACGTGAATCACCTAGGAGCGTGGTCTCCCTTCTCTTTGAATTGTATACCTGATAATGGACAACAAAACTTTTCTGGTTTCTGTTAGTCACAAAAATTCCAATAGGTTGCTAAGAACGTTCCGGTCACTTTTGAATTCACAATCGTAAGATTGAAATTCGCGTGAACCTAATTCGAAAGTGTGTACAAGATCTCTTGATGTTAAGATCACTAGTACACTATCGAAACAAGAACAATTCTTCTCTCACAAACCTCTAGGCCGAATCACTCACTAGTCTTAGAGTTGGATCTTATTTTTCTCTAGCAAAAGAAAAAGCTCTCAATTGCAAAAACTAGGGTTTCATAAAATATATAAAGAATATATATATATATATATATATATATGTCTATTGCCGCAATATATATATAAAGAATATACATATATCTATTGCCGCAAAATATATATATTTCTGTGCACTTATATTGCACACACAATCAAGTAAGTATATACGCCTAATATATATCATTATATATATATATATATATGTTACTGCACTGCCTAATATATCTATATATATATAGTGCAATCAGCCACTTTTATTTGCAAAATCATATCTTCTTTTATTGACTTGTATTTTGCTTTTATATATATATATATTATATATCTCGGCCATCATTAGGTTGCCATATATATTATATATATTTTATAGCAATCTAAATACAACTTGTCATGTATATAATATTCAAACCCTAATCCAACTCTTTAGTGTGTTTGTGACTATATAAAAAACTTCTAATTTGACTAAACAAATAAAGTCTTTTATATTTAGTATAATACTATTAGTAGTATACTACTAGGAAACATATTTCCTAATCAGAAAAAGATTTGATTTTTAATCAAATAATTAATTAATATATTAATTAATTTCCATTTAATTAAATAATAAAATAAAACAATATAATGAGCTAAAAATTTAGCAATTGCCGCCCATGACTAGAATTTGGGCCTACATATTGTTTTCTTATTTTATTTAATCCATTTGGACTTTAATAAAAAGCCCACATGTGAACTAGACCCATTCTTACTAAAAGAAACAAGCCCACATGCCTTTCATTAATATATTAATATAATTAAACAGCCCATTAAATAAATAATGTGCAAATTATATTCTTAATATATTAAATACAATTCTAAATGGACCCATAAATTGGTCCGGTAGAATATATCAAGTGATCCATGCAAGTCCGTGTGGATTGGGGATCTTGGCGGGCTATCTAAATTTAAGCTTCAATAGACATAACCTAATCACAATCAACAAATGATTCACTTAGGTCCGATCCATTAATTTTAACTCATTCCACTAAAGAGCTAAAATTGAACTCTTAAATAAAGACAGAAAAGGAAGATGTTCCTCATTCATACCCTAGACAATCATGTTGGAGATAGTGTATCCTCGTGATTAATATCAGTAATCGCCAAGAGTTCATAGACCGCCTATAACTCTCCAAGTTACCATATTTACTCATATGACCACGTTTTGAACTTGGATATTTTGACTTGTCCAGAAGCCATGTTTTAAATAGACACTATCGAAAACTCAACGTTGAGATTTAATATCCAATTACCTCAAAATATCCATATGATGATATTATACTCTCATTTAATAAATGGAGCCACGATGTCCATATCTATAAATGAAGTCCTCTATCGATTAACAAATGAATATCACCAAACTATCGAGGATAGACTATGCGATATAATCGTACTCATTGATAACTCAAATGATATCACTTGCAACCATAAGTCCATCATTTATCTCAGGATTAAGATAGACTCTCCGATTGTCCTAATAATGAAATGACTTTTATCTACTGACGGTTATAGATAAAGTATTTCATTGTGATCCAGTTCAATGCACCCAGTGCACTAGATTCTTTTGCTCGAAGACACTCCGATGATTTTTGACTCATCATATCTCATTTGATCCCACTCAAATGCTAGCAAAAGAATTCTACAACTTTAACAAGATAAAGGTGCCCAACCTTTAACTTAAGTTGTGAACAATATTCAAGAGTAACTAAAGAATTGTGTCTACCACATACATATCCAGATGTACGAACAATTCTTCTTTTCTCATAGTCTTTAGACCTTATGATTATTTACTTTGACAATTATAATATTAAACTATAAATGCTATAAGATTTGTTTAAACCAGAAATCACTTTATTAATATGAAAAATATTGTTAATTACAATATTACACTCTTGCTATTGAGCATAATCCTAACAGTAACTTGGAGAGATATAGGCGGTCTATGAGCTCTTAGCGATTACTGATACACTTCACGAGGATTCACTATCTCCCATGTGATTGTCTAGGGTATGAATGAGTATCGTTAACTTATTCCATCTTTATTTAAGAGTGCAATTTTAGTTCTTTAGTGGAATGAACTAAAATTAATAGATTGAACCTAAGTGAATCATTTGTTGATTGTGATTGAGTTATGTCTATTAGAGTTTAAATTTATATAGGCCTGCCAAGATCCTCAATCCACACGGACTTGCATGAATCACTTGATATATTCTACCGGACTATTTGTGGGTCCATTTAGAATTGTATTTAATATATTAAGAATATAATTTGCACATTATTTATTTAATGGGCTGTTTAATTATATTAATATATTAATGAAAGGGATGTGGGCTTGTTTCTTTTAGTAAGAATGGGTCTAGTTCACATGTGGGCTTTTTATTAAAGTCCAAATTGATTAAATAAAATAAGAAAACAATATGTAGGCCCAAGTTCTAGTCATGGGCGGCAATGGCTAATTTTTAGCCCATTATATTGTTTTATTTTATTATTTAATTAAATGGAAATTAATTAATATGTTAATTAATTATTTAATTAAAAATCAAATATTTTTCTAATTAGGAAATATGTTTCCTAGTAGTATACTACTATTAGTATTATACTGAATATAAAAGACTTTATTTGTTTAGTCAAATAAGGAAGTCTTTTATATAGTCACAAATACACTAAAGAGTTGGATTAGGGTTTGAATATAATATGCATGACAAGTTGAATTCGGATTACTATACAAATATGTAAGATCCTTTATTTGTATTGGCTTGATTCCATTGCAAAACTCTCTATATTTGTATTAGTAGTTGCTTAAATGTTTCTTGGAAGAAAAGAGCCTCAAAGGTGAAGAAGCAACATCTTGTGCAAATATCGTCTTCAAGGGGAACATCGCTTTCTTGGATGCTAAGGTATCAAGATTCTTCTTCCTCTTGCAAGGCGTTAGGCACACACACACAAATCATTCATAAGTGTGTTAGGATTATGCTTAATAGCAAGAGTGTAATAGTGTAATTAACAATCTTATTCATATTAATAAAGTGATTTCTGGTTTAAACAAATCTTATAGCATTTATAGTTTAATAATTGTTAAAGTAAATAATCATAAGGTCTGAAGACTATGAGAAAAGAAGAATTGTTCATACATCTGGATATGTATGTGGTAGACACAATTCTTTAGTTAGTCTTGAATATCGTTCACAACTTAAGTTAAAGGTTGGGCACCTTTATCTTGTTAAAGTTGTAGAATTCTTTTGCTAGCATTTGAGTGGGATCAAATGAGATATGATGAGTCTAAAATCATCAGAGTGTCTTCGAGCAAAAAGATCTAGTGCACTGGGTGCATTGAACAGGATCACAATGAAATACTTTATCTATAACCGTCAGTAGATAAAAGTAATTTCATTATCAGGACAATCGGAGAGTCTATCTTAATCCTGAGATAAATGATGGACTTATGGTTGCAGGTGATATCATTTGAGCTATCAATGAGTACGATTATATCGCATAGTCTATCCTCGATAGTTTGGTGATATTCATTTGTTAATCGATAGAGGACTTCATTTATAGATATGGACATCGTGACTCCATTTGTTAAATGAGAGAATAATATCATCATATGGATGTTTTGAGGTAATTGGATATTAAATCTCAACGTTGAGTTTTCAATAGTGTCTATTGAAAACATGGCTTCTGGACAAGTCAAAATATCCAAGTTCAAAATGTGGTCATATGAGTAAATATGGTAACTTGGAGAGTTATAGGCGGTCTATGAACTCTTGGCGATTACTAATATTAATCACGAGGATACACTATCTCCAATATGATTGTCTAGGGTATGAATGAGGAAGCATCTTCCTTTTCTGTCTTTATTTAAGAGTTCAATTTTAGCTCTTTAGTGGAATGAGCTAAAATTAATGGATCGGACCTAAGTGAATCATTTGTTGATTGTGATTAGGTTATGTCTATTGGAGCTTAAATTTAGATAGCCCGCCAAGATCCCCAATCCACACGGACTTGCATGGATCATTTGAAATATTCTACCGGACCAATTTAGGGTCCATCTAGAATTGCAATTTAATATATTGAGAATATAATTTGCACATTATTTATGTAATGGGCTGCACAATTATATTTATATATTAATGGATAACATGTGGGCTTGTTTCTTTTAGTAAGAATGGGTCTAGTTCACATGTGGGCTTTTATTTAAAGTCCTATGGATTTAATGAAATAAGAAAAATAATATTTGGCCCAATACACATATGGGGCGGCAACATGCTATAATGGCATTTAATATTATTTTGTTTCATTATTTAATTAAATAAGAATTAATTAATTTATTAATTAATTGTTTAATTAAAGTAACAAATCTTTTCTAAATAGGAAATATGATTCCTATTTGTATACTATTGGTAGTAGTATAATTAAATAGAAAGACTTGTTTGATAAGGAAAATAAATAATTAATTTTATTTATTTAATCAAATAGGAAGTCTTTTTATTTTAGTCCAATAAGGAATAAAAGATTATTGAGTTGGATTAGGGTTTGGAAATCTTAAACTAAATAGGAATTAGGGTGCAACTAAATCTCCAATATTTTAGGAGTGAAATTGCGGTAACCCTAATTTGATTTGGTAGAGATTTCGGCCACCCTAGGGCAAAAAGGAAGAGGAAAATTAGGCCACCTATATAAGACCACATATAGATTTCGGCCACCTCCTAGTGCTAATGTGCAGAATTTTTCTTCTTCTTCTTCTTCTAAACTCATAGCTAGAAATCTATTATTCTACTAAGAACAAAAAGAACATAGATTATTCTTTGATTGTATTCTAGTTGCTTATTCATCTATGAGCTTGTGAATACTATATCGATTAAGGTTCACGCGAGTTTCGATCATTAGATTGAGAACTCAAAAGTGACCGGAATAATCTTAGGTTCTTTTAGATTGTTTTTGGGACTAACGGATCAAGAAAAGTTTGTTGAATCCAATCACAGGTTTGCAATTCAAAGAAAGGGAGACCACGCTCCTAGGTGATCCACGTTCGTGCTAGGATTGAAGATCTTGCAGATTACCATCGACGCAAGTCAATCGGATCACGCTACAAGAGGTATTAATATATTTTATTACTTTCTTATATATATATGTTTGATTAATCAAAAGGGTTTAAGGTTCATAATTGGAAAAATTTTAAAAGCTACCCAAACATTTTTTTTTGTCTCGCTTCCGCTGCGGGTACGTATATTTTTCCCTACAAAGTGTCCCTGCATCGTTGTGCACCATTTATATAACACATTCACATGATTTTGTATGCTCATGCATTGAACTCAAATGCTCATACATTTTAGAGTTGCATGTTCTAGGACTATGTCTAGGAAATGGCATTCATATGTGAACTTGTGTTTGTATGTTTGTGTTTCTTGTGTTTTGGACTTGAAAATGGTCTTATTTGATTCCTTATTGATTTCTGGTCATTTCGGTTACTCATTCGTTAAGTTTCGAGTCCATACGACGTAGTTATGCTACTTTGCATTCTCATTCGTTGAGTTGTGTTCGTCGTCATTTTCCGAGATGAATTCTCAACCATTTTTCAAAGTTTCATAGTCTCCGTCGTGGATGAGGGAGTCACGGTTTGTAATCCGAAAACGGATTCGAATTCGGAGTTCGGATGCCCCAATACAGCTGAAGAACGCGAGAGGTGTGCGAGGAGGTTGCTCGGCCAAAAGCCAAGCAAGGGGTGGCCACGTGTGGACCACGTGTGCCACACGGCCAGAGCTCCTCTCTGGCCACGTGTGGCACACGCTGGCCACACGTGGACTGGCCAAAGTCCCCCCAAAAAATTGGACAATTTTGCCCCTCCTTCAATTCTTTTTAAATCCCTCCAATTCCCTCCGTTTCTATAAACTTGAAGAAATTTCTGCAGAATTCTTCAACATTTTTGTTTTCTTATTTTGATCATAACTCTCTCATACGAACTCGAAATTGAGTGATTCAAAAACCAATATTGTTGGTCTTGAAGAGAGATACAAACCCCAAGTATTTTCAGAGTCATTTGAATTCGTGATTGGTCGCAGCATGCTGTTCTTCAGTCCGAGTTTCATTGTTGTATGTTAAACTTCTTCTTCTCACTTCATCTTTTGATCTGCACTTGAATCTTTCAATTTGATAGATGATTTGTGTTTAGAATGATGTTAGAACATATTCTAGGGGTGGTTGATCATTTGGTAATTCAGTTTTAGCTTTGTGATTTTACTTGAACATATATTTGCTAAACTTGATTAATCTTGAAATTGATTCTAGAAATGATGTATGTGATGTGCTTTATGACATTTTCTAGGTTTAATTTCATGATCTAAGAACTAGGTTTTTAGTGTGATATATTGAATATTCATACCTTGTTCTTATTGATATACATGCTTTGATTTCTAGGTATTTTTGTGATTGATTGTTGAAAGTATATCCTAGAATGTATGTAAGCATGTTTATAGAGCTTGATTGATTATCTAGCTTTATTTGTTTGTAAGTGATTCATCTTCTTCTTACTTTCATTATTGATCATCTCTTTAAGTTTCTTATTTGATTGATGAAAAGTAATATGAATGATGTTAATTCACATGCTTAGGTTTCTAGATACATTTTGTGATTGAGTTGTGATAGCTTCATTCTAGATTCTCTAATTGCATGTTCATAGAGTGTGTTTGATCTACTTGCTCTATTTGTTTGTGATTGCATCATATTGCTTGTGTGCACTTCACTTAGATCATTGCCTTGTGAAAGGTTGAAGTCTCTTGTTAAGGTGAGTGAAGCCTTAATTTGAGCAAGAAGACTTGGCTAGGAAAGGATTCCGGATAGCCAAGCAAGAAGCCTTAGTTAGGATCAAGAGGATCCGGATAACTAAGCAAAAGTCTTAGCAAGGAGTTGCGTACTCCGGATGGTTGAGCTAGGGTAGCTTAACTAGGATCATAGTGATCTAGATTGCTAAGCAAGGAAATCTTCCTAGAGGCTTTTTAGTCTTGGATAGGAAGTTGCTCTCTAGAGGTGTAGGACACATCTTGGATAGAGAGTAGGCTTTGTGAATCACTAGCCCAAGGGTTGATTAGGTTTTGATAGCTTGAAGTGGATATCATAGTGTTGATAGCTTTGAGTGTGTAAGGCCTTTTCGTATAGTGGATTTGCTTTGCCGGTGGTTGTGGATTCAACCCATGGATGTTTCCTCTTTGAGGTTTTACCACGTAAAAATATTGTGTCTCAATTTCGCTTTATATTTCCTTATCTTCCATATGTTCACTTGTATTGATTCTATTGTATATTGATGCTTACATGAATTGATTCATATTATACAATTGTTATATCATTTCAAGTATTCATTTCATTCTTATATTCCGTATTTTTGAATACCCCCCCCCCCCCCCCCCCCCCTCTAGGTATAAAACACTATCACTCTAAAGGGAATTTCAAAATATATAATATATATGGCAAGATATTGCCGAGATATATATGATATATATTAATATAAGTAAAAAGGAATTCAAGGCAGATATGTATATATACATATATATATATATATATATATATATTAGCAAAGAATGCGGCATTGAGATATAAGATATTTGGCCAAGTTATATATGAATATATATATGTCACTTGGCCATGTGATATTTGATTTTTCTGGAAAAGAATTCGCTGCATATATATACTTTATTTTGGCAAGTTATTTTGGCGGCAACATATATATATATATATTCTTGATATATTTGTCAAACCCTAGTTTTCTAGTTTTTGCGATTGAGAGTTTTTTCTTTTGCTAGAAAAAAACAAAATTCAACTCTCAGACTAGTGAGAATTCAGCCAAGAGGGTTTGTGAGAGAAGAATTGTTCTTGCTTCGATAGTGTACTAGTGATCTTAACATCAAGAGATCTTGTACACACTTTCGAATTAGGTTCACGCGAATTTCAATCTTACGATTGTGAATTCAAAAGTGACCGGAACATTCTTAGCAACCTTTTGGAGATTATAGTGACTAACAAAATTCAGAAAAGTGTTTGTTTGTCCATTCTCAGGTTCACAATTCAAAGAAGGGAGACCACACTCCTAGGTGATTCACGTTCCTGATCAGTTTTGGAAGATCTAGCGGATTACCATCGACGTTAGTCAATCGGATCATGCGACAAAGGTATTTCATCTTTTCGTATGTATGATTAATTAATTAAAGGGTTAAGGTTCAATATGGGAAATTATTTTTAAAATATACTAAACCTTTTTAGTCTCGCTTCCGCTGCGTGCAAACGTAATTTACCCTACATTAGAAACATGCCGATGCGCAAAAACTTTTACTAAGATCTTATCACACACAAGCATAAATTTGAGACACTGGAATTTAATTGAGTTTAGAACTTGCATCCGTCTTGCCAAGACATAAAATTAAGCGATTGGTGGGAGGTAACCCACCTATGTAATTTAGTTTAAATTTATGCTTTATTTTTCTTGTTTTCTTGCTTTTGTTTGTGTGTTTTGTGTTTAGAGTTCTTGCCTTCCATGCTTTCTATATTAATTGTCCATGCATTTCATATCATACAGACATTGAGGACAATGTTTAGATAATGTTTGGGGGTCTGGTATGAATTCCTTGTTTGTGTAGTTTTGCGAAAAGTGCCCTGTTTTGAATTTTTTTTAGGAAAATGTTTCTTTAAAACTATAAGCTTTGGTAAGAAAATAAAATTTTTGTTCACCCTACTTTCTTCATTTTTTCGTTACAAATCCAACAGTATGCAGAACGTAAAATTTTGGGCGGTACTTCAAAGTTTGTGATTGTTTATTCGACCAAAGATCATGGGCGATGCCCTGTTTTTGCGATTTTGTGCATGAACTGTTTTCGCGTCTGTTTTCACTCTTTTCCTATTCGAATTTTGAGATGTTTTCTAAATAAAAAAATGTGTATTTGCATGTCTATTTTCATTTGTAAACATTTGAGCAACTTTTATTGAGTCATTTCAGAGATATTCATAAGGGAGCGGACGTAGGTTGATTTCGTAAACCTGAAGTTTTAGAATTGTTGTCCTTCAAGTTGAGATTCTTATTTAGTAGAGACTTATTTGTATACTTTGATAACTGAATTTAGACACACATGCCATGCTCTAATGTTTTAGTGGATCTATTGTAATTTTTCTAAAATAAACAACTAAAACTCTTAGTAAAAGCCATAATCTTTTGATAGAAGACTCTTATCGTAAGCATCATCCACTATAAGAAAATACCCCTGTTATTGACAATTAAAAACTGTTAAGAAAGGGTTTCTTGATAGTTTTTAAAACTGTCAAGGATGCTTGTGTCAAGAAAAGTATGATAATATTTAATTAAAAACTGTCAACATTTAATTATAAGATTTAAGTAAATAATAGTTTTTATATTTATAAACCACCTCCATGGCCACCGTCCGACTACCCCTTCTATTGCCGGCCGGCCAACCACTAGACCACTGCCGAACCACCAGACCACCACCAATTAATAATGAAAATTAATTGGCATTGCTAAGGATTGAACTTGAGATCTCAAGTCAATAGTTGCAAGTCTTTACCACTTGACTACAACATTTGATGTGTTAACAATCGAACAATATTTACATATAACATATATGAGTTGTTAGAAATAATAATAATAATAATAATAACAATAAAACCTAATTAGATAAATTTAAATTTATTCAACTAATCAAAATTCTAATTTCGACGACAGATATATATTAAAAAATATTTATTGAAACTTTTAATAAAATTATATTTCTAAAAACATTATAGTCGAGTTATTGGTTGTAAGGATTCCCATTGTTGATTGGCTTATTTCGTAGACAAACCACATATTGGGGGTTTGAATTGTAAGGGTAGTTAGGTGATTGAAGATCATGTTCAAAGGCCCTTTTCAAGACCTCAAGGGAAGAAGCACTCCAAAGGTATAATTCTTAGTGTTTCTTGTAATGAAGAGAAATAGATGCACACACACACAACACTTGCATAATTCTTATTCTTGAATGTGTTGTGTCTTTATTGTGTGTATGCATGAATTGCTCATTTAATCTCTCTTCATTCTTGTCCATATGGGTGCATCTTGCTTGGAATTACACATCATATTTTTCTTTTTAGGAAACTCCATCAGGTGCGTTTTTGCGCCCTGTTCTGCGGTCAAGGCCGCAGAAATAAGGGCGCAGAATGAGGATCAAAATTCATACTCACTGTCCTCTTTTCTGCGCCCTTGGTTTTTGCGTTTAGGGGCTGCAAAACCATCAGGTGCATTTTTGCGCCCTTGTTCTGCGGCCAAGGGCGCAGAACAAGGGCGCAGAATCGGGCGATCTGTTGCAAACTTTTCAAAACGACGTCATTTCATCTAGGGGTCCTATATAAGTATCATCTTCTTCCTTGCTCGTTTTTAAGAGCTCAAAATCAGACCTTATAGTGAGAAACTCAAACCCTAGAGAGAGAAAGCTTCAATCTTGCTTCTTTAACTCTCCAAACCCAAAACCCATGTGCATCTAACATGTTTCATGCATCAATCTTCCATGGGTCTTCTTCATTTATGACTTGGTAAGTAGAACAAACACCACATCTTCATTTATTGTTCTATCTTAGTCAAGACATGTCTTTTATTGCTTAGTTTAGCAATTCTTCACTTTTATTGCATATTTAGTGAAGTTATGACATGATTGGGTTTTGTTTGTGGTAGCTTACATGATTAGGATGATTTTCCCTAAATAGCTAACCCTAGAACATTCTTGTACAATTGGTTGATGATTAGGTTGATAGATTAATGTTTATTTATCTAGTCAAGCTTAATTGAATGTTCTTGTGGATTTAATTGACAATTATGTTGTTAGAAATTCTCTACAACTAATTGAGTTCACATGTTTGGACATGTTGACATTGTTTGATAGCTAGGATTGTTTTGTGATTGATAACATCTAGCTAAGCTTTATGATATGTCATTTAGCTTTTGATATCTAGGATTGATTTCATTGATATATCATCATTCTAGGTAAGCATATAGAGTTGCCTTGCTCTTGTTGCATTTTGAGTATTTCATATATTCACTTAGGTTGTTTTCTCTTCATTGAGAACTAAGTCTTGTGTTGCTTCCGGGATTAGGTTGCATAAATCACAAGCATTGGGACTAGGTTCACTTATACCGGGATTAGGTAGGTGTGTGATTACTTCCGGGATTAGGTTGTAATCGTTTTACACATTTAGTGGATTCGAGGTTCAAGTGTGGCTCACTTACATAGCCCGTGGTTTTTCCCATGAGGGTTTCCACGTAAATATCAAGTGTCTTTTAATTTCCGCACCATATTACACTTGCTATTGTATTTTGACTAGTGGAGGGTATTTTCGTAATCTTGACCATTAACGAAAATTTGGTAAAATTGGGTAAAATCTATTCACCCCCCCTCTAGATTAATATTGAACACACCATAATTTGTTTCAATTGGTATCAGAGCGGGTTCCTAGATATACATAGGTGATCCTTGCTCATTTTGGTGTGTTTTGCATTTGTGTGATTTTTGTTCATTCATACATTGTGCATTCATTTCATTTCATTCATAAACACAATGAGTGGAAACGGTGGTAGCAACGAGGGGGCTTCTAGCACACGTCCTCCTCTTCTCACCGGATTGAATTACTCCTCATGGAAAGGGAAGATGGAATCCTACATATGTCAACTTCATGACCGAGCATGGATGTCGGTTGAAGATGGATATGATCTTCCCATGATGACTCCTACGGGTGGAGGAGAAGAAGTTTTGAAGCCTAAGGCACAATGGAGTGCACAAGAATTTGAGGCGTCAAAATGGAATAGGAAGGCTATGCATGCCATCCTATGTGCCATGGATGAGAATCAATACAAGTTGATTCAAAACACTAGGGTTGCTAAGGAGGCATGGACAATCCTAGAAGTTGCTCATGAGGGAACCGAAGTTGTGAAGGACTCCAAGCTTCAAGTTCTCCAAACTCAATTTGAGATGCTCAAGATGGAGGAGAATGAGTGCTTCAACGACTTCGAGATCAAGTTGATGGACATAGTCAACCAAAGTCATCAACTTGGTGATCCTTATTCGGATAGGAGGATTAAACAAAAGATTATGAGATCCTTACCGGATAGGTTTGAGTCAAAGGTAACGGCTTTAGAAGAAAATAGTGGATATAAGGATATGAAGCCGAGTGAAGTCATTGGAAGACTTCTAGCCTATGAGTCTAGGAAGGGTCCTAGCACTACTCCTCCTAAAAAGCAAAAGGGTATTGCTTTGAAAGCTTCTAAGGATGAAAAGGAGGTGAAGAATGACTCGGATGAAGACATGGCCTTGTTTGTGAAAAGATTCAACAAGGTTATGAAGTTTGGAAAGAAGGGATTTGGTTTTAGAGGCCAAGACAAGAAAAAGGTTCCCTTTCAAGAAGTTTGAACCAAGGCAAGAGAGGACCGAAAGGAAAGGGGTCTGTTGCTTTGAGTGTGGCGGGATTGGTCACTTTGCTCCCGAATGTGCTAATCACAAGGAAAAGAAGAAGGGAAAAGTGATGGCCGCCACTTGGAGTGGAAGTAGTGATGACTCCAATGAAGAAGATGATTCTTCGGATGATGAAGACATCATGGCTAACTTCCTAGCTTTTGCCTCTTCTCACAAGAGCAAAAGGGGTAGTGAAAAAGAGGAAGAGAGTCAAAGGGAAAGTGACTCTAGTGAAGATGACTCCGATGCTAACTCCACTAATGGATATGTGGAGAAAGAAGTGTTAGTTGAATATCTTAAGGAGTTTAGGAGCTTAGAGATGAAAACCACTAAGAAGATCAAGATGTTGAGAGAAGAAAATCTTGAGCTTTCATCTCACAATGATCTCCTAAGTGAAGAAGTGGAAAGACTTAAGAAGAGAGAAGATAAGCTAAAAGAGGAGTTAGCTTTATCTAGGAGGAATGAAGAAGGTTTGAAGAGGGAGCTTGTTGAAGCTAAGAAGTCACTTACTAGGATGGACTCTAGCACCAAAAAATTAGATCACATGCTTGGTGTTGGAAAGAGTCCATGTGACAAGAGAGGTCTTGGGTTTGAAGATTGTCAAGAGACCACCTCCTCTAAGAAGACCGTGTTTGTTAAGAGCTTGGGCAACATAGAAGCTTCTCCGGTGCACACTCCTAGGAAGAAAATAGATCTAGGACAAAGCTCAAAAAGTGCACAAGTGAAGGTTGCACCAAGGAGACAACCTCAAGCCAACATTCCTCATCTATTGGCTCAAAAAGGGAAGCAAGATAGACCGGTTCAACAAAGAAGATGGATTGAACCCTCTCAACCACAAAGACATAGGAAGACTTCCATGCAAGCTCAAAGACAAGGTATGATTCCTCAATTCATTCCAATTTGTCATTTTTGTGGTTTTAATGGTCACATAAGACCAAATTGCTTTCGATATATTAAAATGTGTAGAACTAGAAGCATGATTGAGAAGAGAAAGACTAGAGCCAAGATGCATGTTCCTAGGAATGATATGACTAATTTGCATGATCCTAGGACATCTAGAGCCCATGTACCAAAGACCATTAAGAAAGAAAATGTTGTTCTTAAATGGATTAGAAAGAATGAAAATGTTTGCCATGTTGCACAAATTGCCTTGAAGGCAAATTCTTCTAATCTTTGGTATCTTGATAGTGGGTGCTCTAGGCACATGACGGGAAACAAGAGTTTCTTCGAGACTCTTGTTATGGAGGAAGGAGGAAATGTCACCTTTGGTGATGGATCCAAAAGGAATGTCATAGGGAAAGGAACCATCTCCGTTCCCGGATTGCCCTCCTTATCCAATGCTTTACTTGTTGATGGCTTGAAAGCCAATTTGATTAGCATTTCTCATCTTAGTGATGAAGGATATTCCGTCTTGTTTAACAAAGAGAATTGCTCTATCTTAAAGCCCGATGGACAAACCTTATTGAAAGGTATGAGATCTAGCGACAATTGCTATTGTCTTGAAGCTAGAATAGTCTCAAACAATGTGTCCAAGGATGAGCAAATTGAGTTGTGGCATGAAAGACTTGGCCATATGAACTTTCGGGATCTACGGACCCTTGGAAAGTTTGAATGTGTGCGTGGCCTCCCTAAGCTTGGGAAGAAAGCCAATGGTATTTGTGGACCTTGTCAACAAGGAAAACAAACTAAAAGCATGCATAAAAAGGGCAAGTATCTCTCCACCAAGGAGCCTCTAGAGCTTCTCCATATGGATCTTATGGGTCCTATGCAAACCGAGAGCTTGGGTGGAAAGAGATACATTTTTGTTTGTGTAGATGATTTCTCTAGGTTCACATGGACATATTTTCTTAGAGAAAAATCCGAAACTTTTGATAAGTTTAAAATGCTTTGTACTAAACTTCAAAATGAAATGAATTCTAACATTAAAAGCATAAAACGGATTAGAAGTGACCATGGGAGGGAATTTGAGAATGCTTCTTTTGAAACCTATTGTGATAGTATAGGTATCTCCCATGAGTTTTCGGCTCCTAGATCACCTCAACAAAATGGAGTTGTTGAGAGGAAAAATAGGGTCCTTCAAGAGATGGCCCGTGTGATGTTGCTTAGCAACAATGTGTCTAGGAATTTATGGGCCGAAGCCATCAACACGGCTTGCTACATAGGAAATAGAGTTTTCCTAAGGCCCGGTACTAGGAATACCTCCTATGAGTTATGGAAAGGCAAGAGGCCAAATGTTAGCTACTTCCACACATTTGGAAGCAAATGCTACATTTTAAATGACCGAGATCAACTTGGCAAATTTGATGCTAAGAGTGATGAAGGTATATTTATTGGCTATGCCTTGAATAGTAGAGCCTATAGAGTTTTCAATAAGAAAACTCTAAGTGTTATGGAATCATCTAATGTTGTATTTGATGATGAAAGGCTCAAGTGTAGTAATCATGAGGAGGAGGTTATTCTTAGTGATGATTCTCCTTTGGAGAAGGTTGTTGTGACTCCTAATGTGGGGACATCCAATGTTGTTGAAAATGACACACAACCTATTGATAGAGTTCCTAACTTGGACTCTAATGAACCCGCTCCATGGGTTAGAAGACTCCATAACAAAGAGGATGTTATTGGAGATGTGAATGAGGGTGTTAGGACTAGAAGGCAAATAGCTAATCTTATTAGCTTCACATGCTACACCTCTCAAATAGAACCCAAAAAGATTGATGAAGCTCTAAATGATGAGTTTTGGGTTCTTGCCATGCAAGAAGAGCTAAACCAATTCGAAAGGAATGAGGTTTGGACTCTAGTTCCTAGGCCTAAGACCACTAATGTCATAGGCACAAAATGGATATATAGGAACAAATCCGATGAGGATGGCAACGTAGTGCGTAACAAGGCTAGACTTGTTGCACAAGGGTACTCTCAAATTGAGGGTATCGACTTTGAGGAGACTTTTGCTCCCGTTGCCCGCCTAGAGTCCATTAGGCTTCTCTTGTCCATCTCTTGTGTGCACAAGTTCAAATTGCACCAAATGGACGTTAAGAGTGCCTTCCTCAATGGCTTCTTGCAAGAGGAAGTGTTTGTTGAGCAACCCAAGGGGTTTGTGGATGCACACCACCCCAACCATGTCTATCGCCTCAAGAAGGCTCTTTATGGGTTGAAACAAGCACCGAGGGCTTGGTATGAGCGCCTCACTCAATTTCTTGTCAACAATGACTACACAAGAGGTAGTGTTGACAAGACACTATTCATCAAGAAAGACAATGATGAGCTTTTTATAGCTCAAATATATGTTGATGATATAGTGTTTGGATCCACCAACAACACCAAAGTCCAACAATTTGTTGATGTTATGTCTCATGAATTTGAGATGAGCCTTGTTGGTGAGCTTAGTTACTTCCTAGGTTTGCAAATTAGGCAATTAAGTGATGGGATCTTCATATCCCAAGCCAAATATGCCAAAAACCTAGTGAAGAAGTTTGGTCTTGAGAAAGCCAAACATTGTAACACACCCATGAGCACCACTTTGAAACTAAGCAAAGATGCTAGTGGTAAAAGTGTAGAACAAACACTTTATAGGGGTATGATAGGAAGCTTGCTTTATTTGACCGCAAGTAGGCCCGACATATCCTTTAGTGTGGGTGTGTGTGCTAGGTACCAATCCGATCCCAAGGAGTCCCATCTCTCTTGCGTCAAGAGAATCATTCGATTTGTGAATGGGACTTCTAACTATGGGATTTGGTACTCATTTGACACTAATGCTAGTCTTGTAGGCTTTAGTGACGCGGATTGGGCCGGAAATTGTGATGATAGGAAAAGCACATCGGGCGGTTGCTTTTTCCTTGGAAACAATCTTGTTTCTTGGTTTTGCAAAAAGCAAAACTCAATTTCCTTGTCCACGGCGGAGGCCGAGTACATAGCCGCGGGGAGTGGATGCACACAACTCCTATGGATGAAGCAAATGCTAGTAGACTACGGATTCAACCAAGGTACACTCACTCTCTTTTGTGATAACATGAGTGCTATTAATATTTCCAAGAATCCGGTTCAACATTCTAGAACTAAGCATATTGACATCCGTCATCATTTCATTAGAGAACTAGTTGAAAATAAATGCATTGTACTTGAGCATGTAGGTACAAATGATCAACTAGCCGACTTGTTTACAAAACCTCTAGATGCTACTCGATTTAAAACTCTTAGTAGATCTATTGGAATATGTCTTGTGGAGTGATGAGTTCTAGTATTTGACCCCTATAAGGGGAGCTCAAGCAAAGAGAGCAAACTTGCATGAATTGTCATATGCAAAAAGTTAACTTCTTTTATGCTCTTTTATGATTGTTTGAGAATGCTTGGTGAATAACATTGATTAATGCTTTAATAATGTTTTTAATAACACCTTGCACGGTTGCCTAGCATGTACTGCATGATTTCTATTTTTGCTTGAGTGTGCTTATCCATTTGAGGAATGTTCCACTTGTTAGTACATGTGATTGACCTCAAATTATTCTCCATGTTCATGATTCTTTGATATGCATTTTTAAGCTCTCTCTTGAAAAAGGGCTACTGGCAATATGACGTGCAGCCGCCCAATGTAGGAAATGGCTACTCATTTGAAACCGAGTGAAAGCCTTCAAGAGAGTTACATTAGCATGATAAACAGAAATACATGCTTTCTAGGATAAAGGAGAAAAACAGAAAAGTTGAAATGTGTTTGATGATGTGTGTGAAGCATTGCTTAATAAAGACCTCAAAATTGTTGATTGATGATGTGTCTTGCAATGTAGAAAAGATGATATATTTTTTGATGTGATTAGTACACTCTGCACACAAATGCTTGGATATATATCTTCTTGTCATAACAACAGGGCTCTAATTGGTTTGACTTCATTTGGAAAACCTGTTGATTGTTGCTTTAATTGATTCTTATGCATGAGCTCAATAGTGCTTGTATTACATGCTAAGCAACTTTTACACACACACACTTTTCTGTGAATAAAATCTCCTTGAATCTCTCTCAATTCTTGAATTGCATAAAGTTCGTTTATATGATTATGCAAATGCCTTTTGTGCAAATAGCTCTCTTTGCTAAAGCAATCCAATAGGGGGAGCTCCTTTGCCTATCTCATGACAAAAAGGGGGAGAAGTCTTGAGAGATATAGGGGGAGCATTGTGTATGCTTTGGGGAGAAGTTTGAGAGAGAGTAACCTCTGAGGGGGAGCATTGCATACTCATACATTGCATGATATTGTGGTTAAAAGATTCATATGCAAATGCTTGTTTTTCTTTCACTTGATCATCTCACATACACTTGCTTTGGAAGTGTATTCTAATTGTTTTGAAGGTTTGGTTATTCTATAAGAGATTGAAGACTTGAAGTTTTATTTTTTATCTCTTTGTACTTTGTAATGTAGAATTTCCCGAAGTTTCATTTATCTTGTGAGGATCAATGTGAGTGGTGGTTTTGTCACGAAATAGCCAAAGGGGGAGATTGTAAGGATTCCCATTGTTGATTGGCTTATTTCGTAGACAAACCACATATTGGGGGTTTGAATTGTAAGGGTAGTTAGGTGATTGAAGATCATGTTCAAAGGCCCTTTTCAAGACCTCAAGGGAAGAAGCACTCCAAAGGTATAATTCTTAGTGTTTCTTGTAATGAAGAGAAATAGATGCACACACACACAACACTTGCATAATTCTTATTCTTGAATGTGTTGTGTCTTTATTGTGTGTATGCATGAATTGCTCATTTAATCTCTCTTCATTCTTGTCCATATGGGTGCATCTTGCTTGGAATTACACATCATATTTTTCTTTTTAGGAAACTCCATCAGGTGCGTTTTTGCACCCTGTTCTGCGGTCAAGGCCGCAGAAATAAGGGCGCAGAATGAGGATCAAAATTCATACTCACTGTCCTCTTTTCTGCGCCCTTGGTTTTTGCGTTTAGGGGCTGCAAAACCATCAGGTGCATTTTTGCGCCCTTGTTCTGCGGCCAAGGGCGCAGAACAAGGGCGCAGAATCGGGCGATCTGTTGCAAACTTTTCAAAACGACGTCATTTCATCTAGGGGTCCTATATAAGTATCATCTTCTTCCTTGCTCGTTTTTAAGAGCTCAAAATCAGACCTTATAGTGAGAAACTCAAACCCTAGAGAGAGAAAGCTTCAATCTTGCTTCTTTAACTCTCCAAACCCAAAACCCATGTGCATCTAACATGTTTCATGCATCAATCTTCCATGGGTCTTCTTCATTTATGACTTGGTAAGTAGAACAAACACCACATCTTCATTTATTGTTCTATCTTAGTCAAGACATGTCTTTTATTGCTTAGTTTAGCAATTCTTCACTTTTATTGCATATTTAGTGAAGTTATGACATGATTGGGTTTTGTTTGTGGTAGCTTACATGATTAGGATGATTTTCCCTAAATAGCTAACCCTAGAACATTCTTGTACAATTGGTTGATGATTAGGTTGATAGATTAATGTTTATTTATCTAGTCAAGCTTAATTGAATGTTCTTGTGGATTTAATTGACAATTATGTTGTTAGAAATTCTCTACAACTAATTGAGTTCACATGTTTGGACATGTTGACATTGTTTGATAGCTAGGATTGTTTTGTGATTGATAACATCTAGCTAAGCTTTATGATATGTCATTTAGCTTTTGATATCTAGGATTGATTTCATTGATATATCATCATTCTAGGTAAGCATATAGAGTTGCCTTGCTCTTGTTGCATTTTGAGTATTTCATATATTCACTTAGGTTGTTTTCTCTTCATTGAGAACTAAGTCTTGTGTTGCTTCCGGGATTAGGTTGCATAAATCACAAGCATTGGGACTAGGTTCACTTATACCGGGATTAGGTAGGTGTGTGATTACTTCCGGGATTAGGTTGTAATCGTTTTACACATTTAGTGGATTCGAGGTTCAAGTGTGGCTCACTTACATAGCCCGTGGTTTTTCCCGTGAGGGTTTCCACGTAAATATCAAGTGTCTTTTAATTTCCGCACCATATTACACTTGCTATTGTATTTTGACTAGTGGAGGGTATTTTCGTAATCTTGACCATTAACGAAAATTTGGTAAAATTGGGTAAAATCTATTCACCCCCCCTCTAGATTAATATTGAACACACCATAATTTGTTTCATTGGTCAATACTCTATGGTCACGTTTGGTTACATGGTGTAATGGTAATTAGAATGAGAATGAGAATGAGAAAAGAAAGGAAAACTAAGTTTTTAGTTTGGTTGGAACTTTAGAATTAGACTCTAAATCAGTATTAATTTATTTAGTTAACACCGAAATGGAATGGAGTTAACTGTATTTTGACCAGAATACCCCTAATTATAAAACATTCATAATAACATGATATATTTAGGATAATAATAATAAAATATAAACATATAATATATATATATATATATTAATATATAATACATAAAATACATATATATTATATAATACATATAATAATATATATAAATATAAATATATGTATATAATATATTATATATTATATATTTTATTATATATATAACAATATATATTATGTTATATAATATAATATAATATTATATTATATTATATTATATATATGTAAAAATATACAATATATAATATATATAATAACATGATATATATAATAGTATAATATATATAATAATGTATATATATAATATATGTAAATATATTATATTATATTATATAATAAATGTTTATATATCGTTATACCATAGCGGGGTGGCAGGTACCCTGCACCGTCTAACTTCCAGTCTTAGGGTTTTCCCCACAAAGCGGCTCTCCCATGGCCTAAACAAGGTACTCACTAAGTGACTGCCTACAGACGGTAGAAGGACCTTTAGCCATAAAATCAATATCCATTTTCTGATGTGCAGGATCCTCAACTAGAGGCAAGCACAGAGCATACTTAGATAATTACGGACTAATATTCATCATCTAGATACATATTGAAGAAGAAGATGAAAGAGTTTAGAGAGCCATTTAAGATAACACACAAAGTTTTTCTTAATATTTTTTTCTGATATGATTTTTACAAAGGGAGGCTCCTCATTATATAGGAGGAGAGAAGATAAACCAAAGGCTTACATGAAAATCACGTGAACATGTACGTGATAGATTACATCAGTACAGATAGTAGATAACCCAAATATCTTACAAGAGGACAAAAGATGAAAGTAAAAACATAACAAGTACACATTTGCTTTCTCGTGAAAGCAAACTAAAAGGTTTGAAAACAAACAAACCTAATAAAACAAATTTGAAAAGTTTTCAATCAAACCATAAACAAACAAAATACTAATAGTAACAAACAAAACACTAATAGTAACACCCTGCTTGCATGTGATAATTTTGACTGACTGTCTGTTGTCAGTTATTAACTGAACATTATCTTCACGAGCTTGGAAAAAGGATCACGGGCTTGACAGATTGCAATTATTATGATTCTTATCATCTGAATCTGTAGCACCACATATCCAACAGGGCCAAAAAGCCTGAGTATCCAAGGCCATAGGGTCTTGAGAATCCTGCAAAAAATCTTCTGGTAATGGATCTCAGCTTTGGGGCCAGCTTTGGGAGGAATCTCTGGGCACCCCTGGGAGGATCAGACATTCATCTGTATAGGCACCATTAGTATCACAAAGAAAGTTTAACAGAGGAATCTGAAACTTAGCAGGATACATTTGTGAATAGTCAAAAGTGGTGTGCCATTCATAATTGATGTTATGTGTCCAAATAAGCTTTTTGTGAGGATTGTAATGATAGGGCCTGTGAAATATCCAGATGCAGGATACAGAAGAGGCTGTATCAGGGTTAAGCTTCCAAAGGTTATATTGTCCCATGAGTTTGGTGAGCTCAGTTCTCCAATAGGACAAGGAATCAAACCATTGGAGGAATGTCTATGGGAGGGAGTGTTGTTGGGCTGGATCATGTAGATGACCATATAAGTCTTGAAGAGGGAAAACAATGGCATGATGATGGAGGACAGATAGACACAAGAAAAACCATAAAACTCGAGGAGTGAGATAACCAAAGGGGGGCATCAGGAAGGGATCAAGGAACGGTTTTGTTGGGTTGATAAGAGTATGATGACATCCTTTCTGGAGTTCTGTCAAATAGACAATAAGATAAGACTTTGCAAAATCTTGGATTTGATCAAGGGTAGGTTGTTGATTTGGGGGAAGAGTTTGTTATAGCTCTGGTGGAAAGGTTAGGTTGGTAAGAGCTATGAGACATGGTGAGGGATCTGATGAGGAGGAGGCTGAGCTAGCCATAAGGACTAATGGAATTCGTCTGGTTGAGGTAATGAGATGGACTGGTTGAGGCCTGGAAAGCATGTCTACAATTATATTATGTTGGCCTTTCACACGTTTAACAGTGAAGTTGTATCTAGAGAACCAGTCTTTGAGTCTCAACAGTTGAGGATTAGGAGGAATCTTATTGCGGAACTCAAGGATATTTGTAAAAGATGAGTTGTCCATTTCCACAATAAAGTTTCTTGTCCTGAGGTGGAAATCAAACTTTTGGATTCCATTTTTCACTGCGAGAATCTCTTTATAGATAGTGTGATAATGATGTTGGGCAGGCTTGAATTATCCGCTAGCGTGACCACAATATCTTCATTGACCATCTTTTTCTTCGATGAGGATGCCACCCCAATAGGTGTCACTGGCATCAGTCTGGAGGATTAACTGGCCGGTGGAGGGAATAGTGAGAGCCAGCGGAGACTGTGCAATTTTCTTTAGTTTAATTATGGCATCAGTGTGTAGAGTACTCCAGGGAGGAGGTTTCTTCTTTAGATGAACAGAAAGAACTGATGTGTAATGGCTGACTCGAGGAATGAAATCTCTGATGAAATTAACAATTCCAAGGAACTGTTGAATCTATTTGTATGTAAGATTTGATTCAGGAAAATCAAGGAGTTGAGAAGCCAGATGAGGACCAGGACGGTATTGACCATTTGAAATATGCATACAAAGAAATTCTATTTCTTTGAGGCCTGATGAGCGTCGTTTGTGTACTCAACAAAATGATATTTAGATGTGTTCGTTTAGAAAACCGATTTTTCACCACTTAGATATTAAATTAGTAAAGTGGCAAGTAGGGTTCGTTCCACAGGGAATTAGAGTAATTAGTTGAATTAATTAACAATTCCTAAAATGCAAAATAAAGTAAATCATGGTAGTTTGAATGGTGTATGGTTTAGGAAACCATCAAACATACATGGAAAATAAAAGCAATAAAATGTAAAGAGAATAAGAATAGATAGGAATCCAATAACAACAACCTAGATAAGAAAATAGATAAAACAATTAATTAGAAGTCTAGGGAAATGATAGAGTAGCTAATGGACCTTGAGCAATTCATCAATGGCTTCATTAATGCACTATTCACACAATTAAGGACCGATCTCATTCAAAAGTGTTGTTTAGACCGTCACTACGAACCCTAAACAACTTCCCACCGCAATGCCTAACCGATTAAGGAGAGGGGGTCACGGCGGGATCGGTTAGTGACGATCGAATGTCCTAGGCAATTGTGGTAGGCCTACCCTCCAAAAGCCTATCCTATTCACTATGTGCTATAATCAATCAAGTGTGTCAATAACTTAATCAATTTTATCACAAATTATCCTACAACATATTGTAATCAATAAGTGTGTCAATACTCATATAATCACATAAGTGCAAGATCTAATTAAAAAGTGAATAAAACTATAATTGAATAAACATAATATTCAAAGCCTTAATAAATACACATAGTCCAAAAGTGTCTCAAATCATCCCCCAAGAGAGGGGGTTTAATTACACATAATCACTAACAAAGAAAGGAAGTAAAATGGAGAGAAATCACCCTTGGGTCTCTCTTGTAAGCTTGATCTTCCTTGAGCTTCCTTGCTTGAGTCTTGTGCAAAGATTGGGTGTTGAGGAGGTGTCTAGATAGGTGGAGTCAAATGGAAAGTGACAAAGGAAATGGGTGGAGAAGATGGAAAGAGAGGAATGATTTATGTGGAGTAATCTAGGTGTTTATTGGAGAGGAGAATGGAGGGATTAGGAATGGTAGAGAAAGGAGGTTTCTTGATGGTCAAGTGTTTTCTAAAAGAGGAAAAATAGTGATGTATTTATAGGTGTGAAAAGCTAGGGTATGAAATGGGTATGAAATGACGAGAATACCCCTCCTGAATGCCAACACTGGAATTCCTACGCTGGAATTCCAACGTGGTCGCCACTTGTCCTTCTAGGTCGCCATGGCGACCTCAAATGGCGACCTCTCATGGGTTCTTCTGTCGCCATGGCGACCAAATGGCCACCAAGTGGCGACCATGACCACTTTGGAATTCCTACGTTGGAATTCCTATGTGGTCGCCATTTGCAAGTGTAGGTCGACATGGCGACCTCAAATGGCGACCATGAGATGCTTTGCAATTTCCTCTGTCGCCATGGCGACCATGTGGCGACTTTTCTTGCTCAAATAGCGAGAATGCCCTGTTTCACCTATTTGTGAGTCTTTTTGCACCAAATTTTTCATCTTCTTCGCAAATGCCCTTGAGTTCTAATAAAACCTGAAAACACTTAATTTACACCATTAAATCACGGGATAATGCCCAAAAATCGAACAAAAGGAGAAGGAGATGGGGACCAAAATCATACCAATTTTGGTTCGATCAAGGCCAATCATACTTTTCTTTTCTGAAAGCATAATACCATACTGATTGAGTAAATTATGGAAATGATAAAAGAGTTGGGTATGTGAATTCTCATCTGCAGAGAACAAGAGAATATCATCAATGTAGAGTAGGGCTGAATGGAGAATAGGATGAAAGATCTTGGTGATGGCTTTTTGAAATAAGGAAGGGGCTGTCTTGAGACCGAATGGTAGAACGGTCCATTGATACTGGGCATTAGGAAGACAGAAAGCTGTTTGGTATCTATCACTAGGATGGATACCAATTTGCTAAAAGGCTCATTTGAAATCAAATTTGGAGAAAATGTTGGCACCTGGGAGTTGTGAAAACAACATGTTGGTTCTGGGAACAGGGAATTTGTCACTCTGGAGAAAGAGATTGAGAGGCTTGTAGTCAATGACTAATCTTTTCTTGCCTCTGATCTGTTCTGAACGTTTTTCAACATAGAATGCTTGACATGCCCATGGTGAAGAGGTGTGTTCAAGAAGACCTTGTTGGAGCAAGATATCACATTCTTCATTTGTTAGTTTAAGGTCAGAAGGTGACATACCAGAATGGGTGGCTTTTGTAGGGTTAACATCTTCATTGAGCTTGATGAAGAAGTCTGGATTTTTTTACAAAGGATTGGGGTGGTGGAAATCAGTATGACTATTGGAGCAAAACTGAAGCAGCGTTGGATTTGCTCAAATGAGGGTTGGATTTCAGACAAAGGGAAGATTTTGGGAATGTTTGAAAATGACTTGAACTCTTTTTTGTATCTGATTCCCATGGGTAGAAGATGGAGGGATTTGCATTGGCAATAGACATCCCATCCAATGAGAATATCTTTATCAGGCAAAGGCGTTCCAATAACCTGGACCCAAATGGTATAAGATGAGAAAATCTTAATACCAATCTTGTTTGCTGAAATCAAATTGGTAGTAAATATTTTTCCATCAGCTGCTTTGAAATAACGGGTAGAGGGTTTCCATGCAGCAGGAGGAAGGATCCTATGATTCATCATGGTGTTATGAGATCCTGTGTCGAAATAGGCAATGGCATTAATTGGCTTGGAATGTTTGTCAGGAAGGATGTGAATTGGAGCTTGAGGTCCTGACTGGGAAATGATCTGTGAGGCCTGGTAGGATTCATGGATTGAATCAGCATCTGAGGAGGCAGAGTATTCTGAATCTTTTGTTGTAACATCTGTGTCTTGAAGCACAAAACTTGTGTTTTGATCAACAAATTCTTGTTCAGAATAGATGGATTCCACATCAGCATCAGTTGGAATGTCACCTGCCAGTTGTTCAATTTGATGAACTAATTTTGCTGACTTTGCCTTTTTGTTGGGGCATTTATTTGCATAATGACCCTTTTGTCCACAGATGAAACATTTCTAGGACTTGTTCCATGCACGCTTGGACTTCTTCTTGAAGTATTTGAACTTTTTGTTGTTGTTGTTCTTGTGCTTGGATTTGGAATGCTGAAAATGGTTTTTCTTCTTTGTCTTGTAGGTACATGTGTCTTTGGATTTGCACTTGATTTGTAAAGAAGGTTGATTACAGCTGGACTCATATCTTCGACCTTCTCGTAACATCTTGGAGAAAACCTTCTATGTGACACATAGTTTTTCTAATGCACTCAAAGAGTACATGTGGATTTCACCAAGAGTTGTATCATTGAGCGTTCTGCCAGAAGCATCAATTTTCCTTTGTAATTCTTCGAGAAGTTCTTCTGGAAGAGAATTCATATAGACCTGCTTAAGACTTTGATCATTGATTCCACCAAGGATGTGGAACCGACTTGACATCTTTTTTGTAGTGGAACATGATGTCTTTCTTTCGGAGAGAGAAACAACGCATTTCGAAGAATTCTTGTTTGGCTTGTTTGTATAAATGATCTGGATCACCAAGAAATTCTCTGAATATGTAACCCATAGCCTGAGAGGCTAGAGGTGCTCGGACAAATTGGAGTTGTCTGTATTCTCTGAGAGCTTAATACCAGTCTCTGAGAGAGCTTGTGAAGCGAGAAACAAATTCTCTGATAATAGCTTTGAGATTCTGTTCTGATTTTGCCATTTGTAAGTTGAGCCATGTACTCATTTCAGAAATCTTCTTTCTCCAAGAATCTGGAGAGGAGTTTTCAAGTTTGAACCAAGGACCATTAGTAGGCTTGGTACTATGAGGATGACCAGGGACATTTTCTTGTGGTTCTTCCACATATGGGCCAGTAGAGGCATCATTAGGAGAATCATAAGTATAAACAGATGGCTTGGGATCTGTCCTTGAAGCCATGAAAACTTGGGTGAGATCTGTTTGATCAGGATCTGGAGTAGAAATGTCTAGAATAGTGTTCCAGGAGGACTGGGATGAAGTAGTGGAGGTAGAGTTTGATTCTGGGTCTGAAGATGTGGGAGAATGGTGAGAAGTATACAGGGCAGGCATGTATTGGTCTGTAGTTGGGTGTTTATCTTTTCTGGTATGGGAGGACCTTTTTACCGGTTTTTTCTTCTTGGGAGGAGAAAGAGGAGGATATTTTCGAAAAAGTTCTCCGGTGGACTTAAAGTAGTGAGAATCATCTGGTGGTCTAGAGGAGGAAGAGTATGGAGGAGATGGGGGGAACATCAAGGTCTGAGTGTAAGGTTTTGGCACATAAGGAGGTGGAGCAGGATGGAAATGATCTATGTTCAGCTGTTCTAGCTATTCTCTAAGTCGTTTGATCTCTCTTTCTTTTTTGTCAAAATCAGGGCCAAAGTAACCATGATTAATGTATCTATGAAGATCAGCATCTAGTTTGGAGATCTTAGACTGAAGATCAATGAATAAGTCTCTAAAAACTGTATCCATTCTTTGGAGGCTATGTTCATGTTTGGAAATATGATGGGAGACTCGGTCAATCTTCTAATCAATAGAGTTAAGAACTCTATTTTGTATTCTAGCATTATGGGTCTGCCAATTTAGAACTTGCTCAGCCTGTGAGGGATGTTTTAGAGATCCATCAGGTAAAACTTCAGTGGATTAGATGAAAGGTCTAGAAAATCTGTTCTTTTCAGGGTTAGAGGATGGTTCCACAGGAGGAAAATCTTGGTCATAATTAGAGGCCATATAACATGGAATGGGTTGAGGTTGAGGTTGAGGTATAGAATGAATTTGTGATTCTGGTTCAGGAGGCAGTAGTCCTTCAGATCGCAAGATCTGTAGAGCTCTGTCATATATGGACAGAGGTTTGTTTTTGATGGGGTGAAGGCCTATCTAAGGGATGTTTGCGTCATCAGGTTTGCGTGGTTTGCGAGAGGGTTTGCAAGGTGATAAGTGGCCTTTTAAACGGTCTCGACATTCACAATCTGCATCGTACATGTCAGGGTCAACGTCCCAAATGAAGTGACCATTGATCTTATCTGTAAAGATTGTAGATCCATCAGCTTCAAAGCTGTGGATTGGAATGTCTTCTTTTGTAGTGACTGGTCTGATCATCAGGGCTTGGAAGATGAGAGTAGTACTGGAACTGGAGGAGGCTTCAGGATCTATAAGTGGTTTGTAGATAGTTTTGATAGAACCATCTGGTTCTCTGGTATACTCAGTATCTGTAGCAACTACTAGAGTATTGTTCTGGAAAGCCTTCTCATAGTTAGTAATCCATTCAAGTGGCATAATCTCCATGAGTTTGTCCTTTGGTAACTATTTTAGAATTTGGATGATGGTAGGGATTTCATCTTCACGTTCTGCTTGATGAAGATGGTATCACTAGAATGACCTGGGATAGGATGATCTAGGGCATGATCTTGGAGATAATAGGCAATCTGGTGGTGGAGAGTAGCCATATATAAGTTGGGAAGCATTTCTGCACCCAAAATCTGGAGTTGTATTTTGAGACAGTTGTGGAGGTTGGCATCCCTCAAAGGGATATTGAAGTTGGGGTAGTATGTGAGTGATATACTGCCCGCATGAAGCGTTGTGAGACAAGTACCAATAACTGCTTGCTCATATTGCTTGTAAATAGTGTTAAGCAGAGCAACTCTTACAGTAACTGATATTCCTTTCCTTCCATGCAAGGTAAGGATGATTCGAACTGCACCAAAGTGAATGTGTGAATAACCTTCTTTGATCCATTGGTCAATCAACGGTTGACCAATTTCAAGATCAATATATTGCTTAGCTGGAGAAGCTGGGATGAGGCAATTATCAAGAGCTATTGACTGGATGTATTTTTTGAATGGAGGAGATCTGTGTCGGACAAGATGGGTGACTTGTTTGGCTAGAGATTTAGATCTTTTGAAGATGGTGTATGGATTTAACAGTGGGACAGAGGTTTCATTAATTTGAGCGGAATCTGGGATGTGTGCATATTCTACAAGGTTTTGTATTTTTGCTGACTGGGTTCTTCTGATAGTAGATGTGTGAGAAATAGAGGAAGAGAGACGAACATGAGCTAAAGGAGTAGGAGTAGTATTTTCCATATGACTTAAACTCTTCTCTTCAATATATTCTCTATTAGATGAAATAACAGTCTAACTCTTTTCCTGGACTCTAGGTAGGAGGCTTTGATACCATAACGGGGTGGCAGGTACCTTGCACCGTCTAACTTCCAGTCTTAGAGTTTTCCCTACAAAGCGGCACTCCCATGGCCTAAACAGGGTACTCACTAAGTGACTGTCCACAGACGGTACAAGGACCTTCAGTCATAGAATCAATATCCATTTTCTAATGTGCAGGATCCTCAACTAGAGGCAAGCACAAAGCAGACTTAGATAATTACAGACTGATATTTGTCATCTAGATAAATATTGAAGAGGAAGATGAGAGAGTTTAGAGAGCCATTTAAGATAACACACAAAGTTTTTCTTAATATTTTTTCTAATCTGATTTTTACAAGGGGAGGCTCCTCATTATTTAGGAGGAGAGAAGATAAACCAAAGGCTTACATGAAAATCACGTGAACATGTACGTGATAGAGATTACATCAGTACAGATAGTGGATAACCCAAATATCTTACAAGAGGACAAAAGATGAAAATAAAAACATAACAAGTACACATTTGCTTTCACGTGAAAGCAAACTAAAAGGTTTGAAAACAAACAAACCTAATATAACAAATTTGAAAAGTTTTCAATCAAACCATAAACAAACAAAACACTAATAGTAACACCCTGCTTGCATGTGATAATTTTGACTGACTGTCTGTTGTCAGTTATTAACTGAACATTATCTTCACGAGCTTGGAAAAAGGATCACGGGCTTGATCACGGGCTTGACAGATTGCAATTATTATGATTCTTATCATCTGAATCTGTAGCACCACATATCCAACAGGGCCAAAAAGCCTGAGTGTCCAGGGCCATAGGGTCTTGCGAATCCTGCAAAAAATCTTCTGGTAATGGATCCCAACTTTGGGGCCAGCTTTGGGAGGAATCTCTGGGCACCCTTGGGAGGATCAGACATTCATCTGTATAGGCACCATTAGTATCACAAAGAAAGTTTAACAGAGGAATCTGAAGCTTAGCAGGATACATTTGTGAATAGTCAAAAGTGGTGTGCCATTCATAATTGATGTTATGTGTCCAAAGAAGCCTTTTGTGAGGATTGTAACGATAGGGCCTGTGAAATATCCAGATGCAAGATACAAAAGAGGCTATATCAGGGTCAAGCTTCCAAAGGTTATATTGTCCCATGAGTTTGGTGAGCTCAGTTCTCCAATAGGACAAGGAATCAAACCATTGAAGGAATGTCCATAGGAGGGAGTGTTGTTGAGCTGGATCATGGAGATGACCATATAAGTTTTGAAGAGGGAAGACAATGGCATGATGATGGAGGACAGATAGACACCATAAAAACCATAAAACTCGAGGAGTGAAATAATCAAAGGGAGGCATCAGGAAGGGATCAAGGAAAGGTTTTGTTGGGTTGATGAGAGTATGATGACATCCTTTCTGGAGTTCTGTCAAATAGACAATGAGATGAGACTTTGCAAAATCTTAGATTTGATCAAGGGTAGATTGTTGATTTGAGGGTAGAGTTTGTTGTAGCTCTGGTGGAATGGTTAGGTTGTTAAGAGCTGTGAGACTTGGTGAGGGATCTAATGAGGTGGAGGCTGAGGTAGCCATAAGGACTAATGGAATTCGTCTGGTTGAGGTAATGAGATGGACTGGTTGAGGCCTGGAAAGCATGTCTGTAATTATATTATGTTGGCCTTTCACATGTTTAACAGTGAAGTCATATCTGGAGAACCAGTCTTTGAGTCTCAACAGTTGAGGATTGGGAGGAATCTTATTGCGGAACTCGAGAATATTTGGAAAAGTTGAGTTGTCCATTTCCACAATAAAGTTTCTTGTCTTGAGGTGGAAATCAAACTTTTGGATTTCATTTTTCACTGCGAGAATCTCTTTGTAGATAATGTGATAATGCTGTTGGGTAGGTTTGAATTGTCCGCTAGCGTAACCCAATATCTTCTTTGACCATTTTTTTCTTCGATAAAGATGGCACCCCAATAGGTGTCACTAGCATCAGTCTGGAGGATTAACTGGCCGGAGGATGTAATAGTGAGAGCCGACGGAGACTGTGCAATTTTTTTCAGTTGGATTATTGCATCGGTGTGTAGAGCACTCCAGGGAGGAGGTTTCTTCTTTAGATGAATAGAAAAAACTGAAGTGTAATGGTTGACTCGAGGAATGAAATCTCAGATGAAATTAACAATTCCAAGGAACTGTTGAATCTGTTTGTATGTAAGATTTGAGTCAGGAAAATCAAGGAGTTGATAATAATATATATATATATGTATAATATATAGTACATATATATAATATATATTTATATATCATTAATATAATATATAATAATAATATATTATTTTTTGAAAGGAGAGTATTTTTGGAATGGAGTTGGGGCATATAAGGGTATTTCTGGAATATAAATTTTAGTTTGGAATGGAAGAGCATTCCATTGGTTTTTTGATGGAGTTGGGGCATATAAAGGTATTTTTGGAATATAACTAAAGTGCCTACAGTTGACTTCCATTAACTCTAACCGTTAACCACAATTTTAACCCACAATTTTACCTATTTTATTATTTAAATTAATAATTAAAAAACGAAATAGAAAAGACAAAGAAAACAAAATCAATCATATATTATATTATATATATTAAATATTAAATATTAAATATTTATTAAATAATATATATTTATAATATTTATAATATTTAATTATATATATTACATTATTATATTAAATAATATATATTATATATTTATTAAATAATATATATTTATAATATATATAATATAATATAATATATTTATAGGAAATCACATCTAATAATATAATAATAATATATATTTATAATATTTATATAATATATAATATAATATATATTTATAAATATTATATATTATTATATTAAATAATACATATTATATATATATTATATTGTATTATATATTTTAAAACATTCATAGTATATAATTTTTTTTAAACTTTTACTTCCTATTTTCAATATCAAACAAAATCCCGATATGGATTTATTTTACAGTAAGATATCGGTTTTTGGGCAAACCGATATTGGATAAGTAAAATTTTAAATTTAATAAATTTACTTTTAAATCTTTTACTTTTAAAACATTCAAAAAAATAATTTTTAAAAAATTGTTTATTTATTTTGCACCCTCTTTTTTCATACCAAAAGACACGTTAATAATGCAATTACCCATATAAATTAGTAATCCAAGTCTTACATTTGTTCATTAAATTGCAAAATGCATGTTGAGAAATATCTCCCCTGTAGTGAGAGTTGTATTCCAAATCATATTTATTACAATTGATGTTACGAGTCTCCTATAAGCCATGTTTTGTTAGAAGGAATGGAATGGAAAAAAAAAAATCATTTTATTCGTTTGGTTTGTTAAAATGCAATAGAATGGTCATTCCATCCAAAAACCAATGAAATGCCCTTCCATTCCAAACTAAAATTTTTATTCCATAAATACCCTCATATGCCCCAACACCATTCCAAAAATAATATATTATTATTATATATTATATTAATTATATATAAATATATTATATATATTATGTATTATATATTATATTATTATAATATATAAAACGATATATAAACATATAAAATATAATATATTATTATATATATTTAAAATATATATATTATATATAATTTAATATATATTTGTTGTAATTTTGGCTTCCCCACCAAGCCTCTATTGTAACTTCATCACTAAGCCATTGATTGCCTATATATATGGCTTTCTATTGTAAGCTTGTTGGTTAGCTAAAAATGTTCTTGAAATCAATACATAAGTAAAATAGTTCTCTCTCTTTGATCTCTCGCATCTATCTTCTTTGATGTCTCTCATCTTTCTTATTTGTTATTTCATTCATCTCATTTGTTATTCATTATTTTATAACACGTTATCAGTACGATCGTATGTAAGTAAAAAGTATCTCCAGGTGAGTGATTTACTTACGGCTTGATATTCGTGTATATAAGTAAAAGGGATCCCTGATAGGTGATTTACTTACATCTCAATATTCTGGATCTATATATATTTCCGTATACAAAATGGCTTATGCCGTCAACAGAATATATATATAGTTCTAGATTTATTCATTTATTCTTTTTACATCTTAATATTCTGGATCTGTTTATAGTTCTGTATACAATATGGCTTTTGCCGTCAACGGATCCTCTATATATAGTTTTGGATTTATTTATATTGTTTAAATATTTACATCCATTTTTATGCACATAACAAGTGAGCTTAGCCTCCTGGAATTGTTTAAATATCTGCATTTAATTATTTGCAATATATGAGACTGGCTTATGATGTGTCTCGGGACTGGCTTATGCTGTGTCTCAGGACTGGTTTTATGCTATGTCTCTGGATAAACTGTTTAAATATTCAGTATTTATTTTTATGCAATATATGAGACTGGCTTATGCTATGTCTCGGGACTGGCTTATGCTGTGTCTCAGGACTGACTTTATGCTATGTCTTCAGATAAACTTTTTAAATATTCAGTATTTATTTTTATGTAATATATGAGACTGGCTTATGTTGTGTCTCGGGACTGGCTTATGCTGTGTCTCCAGATAAACTGTTTAAATATTCAGTATTTATTTTTATGCAATATATGAGACTGGCTTATGCTGTGTCTCGGGACTGGCTTATGCTGTGTCTCGGGACTGGCTTATGCAGTGTCTCAGGACTGGCTTATGCTGTGTCTCTAGATAAATTGTTTAAATATGTAGCATTTATTTTTACGCAATATATGAGATGACTAGACCGACTAACCAGAACTTAAAGTTTCTGGAATTATGATATTTAAGTCGGCACGGTTTTGAAAACTGATGAAAACTTAGAGTTTTGAATCCAGTGTTATAGTCATGAATGTCATACTTCATTATTTGGAATCTGGGGTTTCAAATCCATTCATAATCTGAAGGTTTCTGAATTTTATATATGAACTTACAGTTCATGATCGAACCAGAAATTCGAAAAATTAATATGTTCCATGATTTTATTTTATCACATATATATAAAGTGATATGTTTACATATCATTCATTTGAGAAAAAAGGATTTACACATCCAACAGGATGTTGTGGCTATCATAAAAGAGATTTAAAGATCTTAACGTATAATGAAATTAGAAAAAATATTTTATCCATTTCATTCATGTTTGATGCTCATGAAGATCAATATTCAAAGAAGTATCTATACATCCAATAGGATGTTATGAGTATCATTAAAATGATTTATGACCCTATATATCATTTACAATGAAATTGAAATATTTTACTGGAAAGAGAAGAAAAAGGATGTGTGTGTGCAGAAATTGTGTGAAGAATATCACTGCGCAATCTTGATCAAACTCTGATTTCTCCCTCGTCTAAAATCGGATTGGGCTGAAATTTAGTCAGCACGTTCTACTCTTGTAGTTCTTGAATCTCTACGGTGGGATTGTCAATCGGAATTCCCTATGGTGAGTTCTGCAGCTCCAAACAAGGCTGGGCAGAAAACAAGGGAGAAAATTTCAATATTGCGTAGGTTTCATCGAAGAGTGATATCTCTTTGATCTGAGGTCCGATCAAGTTGCAATTTTGTCAGAACGTTCTTAACTCGTGTTTCTACAATCTTGTCGGTTAGATTGTTGATCAAAAATTTATGTAGAGAGATATACACCTTGAACAAAGCATCCAAGTTTGTACTATTCTCTCTCTTGTTTCACTAATTGATATTCCATATTTGTATTAATGGTGTTATATATATATATATATATTTGTTGTAAAATTGAAAGCATGGATATGGCCATGATTGCTATATGGATGGGATAATTAAATATATCCATGCAATGATGATAGTGCAACGACTAATAAAATTCTACGGAATTATTATCATTTCAGATGAGATATAAAATGACATTATAAATAATGTTCATAAAATTCCCAGAAGGGAAAATATATGTCTTGCTACTAGTACAACGGCTCATACAATTTTGCATAGTCATAAATATTTTATGAATTTGACTTTGTTAAGAACAAATGTTAATACTGTATCAGATCTAACGGATCTAATAGAAAGCTCGGGATGATATTGTTATCAAATAATACTAAATTATATATCAATGGTACTTGATATTATTCAAGCAGAACATAAAGAAATATATATATATGCTTAGTTCAAGGGCGTTTAAAGTTAATATCAAATTAGATTCAATGGATCTGATGGATCTGATTAAAGGCTCTAGAAGAGCGATAATCTTATTACTAGATGGTATTCAATTGTGTATCAATGATATTTTATATCATTCAAGCAAAAAAAAAGAAAAAAAGAAATCTGTTTAGATCAAAGACATATAACTTTAATAATGTCATATTGAGATAATGAATAATAAGAATGTTCAATATCTATGCGTAATTCAGGCCAAAAGCTGATTATAGAAAAAGCCGAGTTCTTTATCATCCGGATTATATTTCTGATCAGAAAAGGGATGAATGTGGATACATTCATCCACCAAATAAACCATTATATTCTAAAGTTGGTTTTGAATCCCCATCATTCAAGAGGGTATATGTGGATATGTTCATCCACCAAATGAATCCTTCCATTTTATGGTACTGATTGATACATCTATGTGATGATCACAAGTTTGTGTATTATCAAACGTTTCCATTTGAGATCGACGTTCAACATTCAACTTTTCGCATGTACTCATAATCAGGATGGATCAGTAGAATCGCTTATCAAACGTCTCCAGGTAAATACGAGAACTTTATTATTTCGATTTAGTTACCAATTTCTATATGGGACATTCTATATTATATGTTGATGCATTCATCCATGACTCGCTATCTATCATCGGTATTTACCATTACAACTTGTAATTGGTCATTGAATTGCTCACATTTTAAAGATATTTTGATTGTTCAGTATATCACTATATCTCCCTATTGCATCTTTTGTATGATCTAAGATAAAAATTCTATATCATTATGAGATTAATATTGATTTTGATCAGTCTTCCAATTAGATCATTTAAACTTTTGATAGTTTATATTTTTACGCACAATCTGTATATCATTATATTGATTAATTTCCAAATGGAAAGTTTCTCCAGAAAGAGTAAATGAAAAGTTACTCTTATACAAAATAGAGATACCAGTTTGGTTCTCTCTCTATATAAATGTGTCTCATTCCAATCTTTGTATCACTCAAATATGAAAGATAATTGATCATCAGATTATTATTAATCTGTTACATGATATATTAAAGGTAACATGATTTTTATAAGTTGTCATCTCATAAACCCCGACCGGGTGATTGTTCTTAAAGAATGATCAGAGTAAATGACAACAAATAAATCATCTGATGCATATCATAAGCTTATGGACCTTTTTGAAAGGTATTATTATCAGAATCCAAAAGTAAACAAAACTCGAGTTATAAATAAATCCACTTTCTCTAAATCAACTCTATAAGAGTCTGATATATCTAAAGAGACACGAGTCTATGAAATGATTAAATCCATTTAAATGGAAGAAATCTCAACAGAGATACAAGTATATTGAAATTGATAAAATTTCTATACGAATCTATGAAAGGACTAAATCCATTGAAATGGAAAGAAATCTCAACAGAGATACAACTATATTGAAACTAAGAAAATTTCTATAAAGTCCATATAAAGACTAAATCCATTAAAATGGAAGAAATCTCAACAGCAATTCAAGTATATTGAAATTGAGAAAATTTCTATAAATCATATGAGAAAAATGTGGAATCATAAAGAAACAATTATTGATGATATATTTTTACATAGTAGCGCTACTGAAATTATAAATGATAATTATGATATTCATAATATCAATGATTGTATACAAAAGGCATGACTGGCTTAAGTGAAAAGAAGCAATTCAAGAAGAATTGACTTCATATGCCAAACATAAAGTATTTAGACCAATAGTACTCCAAACACCTGGAGATGTCAAACTAGTTGGATACTAATGAGTCTTTATACAGAAAACGTAATGAGAAAAACGAGATCGTGATATATGAGGCACGACTCATAGTACAAGGTTTCTCGTAGAAACTTGGTATTCAATAGTGACGAATACAATTATGTTTCAAATTTTTGATAAATTTGGTTGCCTTTACAAGGCTTGAAATACGTCATCTAGACATAGTAATCATTTATCTATATGATTCACTCAATGCAGATATTCATAATCCTGGAAGGATTTAAAATGCTAGAAGCATGTAAATTGAGATCTCGTAATCGGTATTTGATGAACATATAAAAATCCTTATATGGATTAAGAACAATCTGGACGGATGTGGTATAATTGTCTCAGTGAATATCTGATAAAATAAGGGTATAATAATTATATTATATACCCAAGTGTCTGCGCAAAACAATTAGAATCCAAATTCACTATATTCACAACATATGTTGATGATATGAATTTAATTGGAACTCTTGGAAAGCTCTTGAATTTTTGGTAAATGAGTTTAAAAATGAAAGACATGGGAAAGGAAATATTGTCTCGACCTGAAGGGCGAGCATAGATCAAATGGAATGTTTGTCCATCAATCAAAATATATTGAAAAGATTCTGAAAAGATTCCATATGGGTATTACTTCATAAAGCAAGTCTTTGCTTATACTCCATCCAATCATTTATGATGTTATTTCATTTCATGAAATAAACATCTGTATACCCCAGTTTAGCAATCCAAAAGATTATTTTAAAAGAACTTTTATCAGGGGGAGCGTCCCATCAGGGGGAGCATATCAAATGAAGTATATTAGTTATTTTGGGGCATATGTGCATTGTACTCTTTTTCCTTTCAATCAGGTTTTTGTCCCATTGGGTTTTCCTGATAAAGGTTTTAATGAGGCAATTCTCTAAGAACACCCAAAAATCTTTTGATCTATAAAGATCATCGTAAATATTACATTAATCTAGTTGATCATCATATATATGTTATCTTGATCAAGAAGATCATTGTAAATATTACTTTGATCTTGCTAATCATCGTACATATGTTACATTGATCTAGAAAATCATCATAAATATTACTTTGATCTGACAGATCAATGGATATCATTGCTATGGTTTTTATCCCATTGGGTTTTTTCCTAGCAAAGTGTAAATGTGAACACAGTTTTTGAAGAAAACATTAATTTTGGATATATGTACACTATACTCTTTTTTCCTTCGATCAGGTTTTGTCCCACTGGGTTTTCCTGACAAGGTTTTTAACGAGACAGTTTTGAGGACATCCAACACCATAAGATCTAGAAGATCTTTGTATATATTTTACTGAGTTTTGTCCCACAGGGTTTTTTCTTAGAAAATTAAAAGTACGAGTGGTGGGAAATCCAAGGGGGAGTGTTGTAATTTTGGCTTCCCCACCATGCCTCTATAGTTGGCTTCTCCACCAAGCCTATATATTTGGCTTCCCCACCAAGCCTCTATTGTAACTTCATCACTAAGCCATTGATTGCCTATATATATGGCTTTCTATTGTAAGCTTGTTGGTTAGCTAAAAATGTTCTTGAAATCAATACATAAGCAAAATAGTTCTCTCTCTCTGATCTCTCGCATCTATCTTCTTTGATGTCTCTCATCTTTCTTATTTGTTATTTCATTCATCTCATTTGTTATTCATTATTTTATAACAATATTATATAATATATAATATAATATAATATAATATGTATTATATATAATATATATGTATTATATATTATATTTTAATATATTAAATAATATATATTATATATATTATTTAATATATTAATAATATATATACAAAATGTTAGTTATTTGTTGACAGTTAAAAACTGTCAACAAAGTTAAAAACTGTCAAAGGATTGTTAACAAATAACTGTCAACAAAACCATATTTTCTTGTAGTGAATCCGAGTAGACTTTCTTGTTGATAATGACAAAATATAAATGTTGAATAGGTATCAGAGTTGCATAGATTAAGTTAAGACATATTCACAAATAAAAGTATATATGGATTTAAAGTGACAAGGGGATGAAAGTCTACGGTTCAGGATAATGTATAATGACTTAAGATAATGTATAGGAAAAGGTTTCACCTAACGTATAAATCAAGAGAACTTTGAGAGAATTCCTAATTTAGGACACAAGGCCTCTTGCTTTGGTGGTTGGAGCCTCCCAAGGGAGGTTTCACCACCAAGGTTCAACACCTTGGAGTGTATGTATATATTTCTATTGTCCCACCTTTGGCCTTTAACTCCCAAAGTGTGGGTGCCGTCTCCCGATTCTGTGGAGCTAGCCCTCTCTCCGGTGGTGAGAGTTGTATTTCCATTTGTTCCCTCTCCCCGATAGTGGGAGTAGTATTCCGGGCCGCGCTTGTAGAGTCTGATCTCGTTAGGTCCCGACAGTTGTTGTTGTAATTCAAAAAAAAAAAAAAAAGAATTCCTAATTTAGGGACTTTTCAATAATTAATAATTAATAAGATTACTTGATGACTATGTCACCCAATAGACTCTAGCTGGACACATCTTTCTCTTGACCGATCATCTCGGGCATATACTATTGACCATTAATATGCAACTCTACAAAATGAAATCTCAAACCTAAAATTAGGGTAGTAGATATTCAGGTCACATATATAGTGTTTAATCTAGATAAGTCTCGATAATCCCTTGATTAATTCGATTTCTGATTTAAAAAAGAAAAAGAAAATAGTTTCTTAAATGAGGGTTCAACTACTATACATGATTATATAGTTGCTGGGTTAATTACTAAAAAAAAATAAAAATAAACTCCATCTCCCATAACTATCCATTAACATTACATTTTCCGTATTATATCTAAACCCCTTAAATGAATATATGATAATATTTTATTAGATTGACATATTATCTTTGTGCTTGTTTGGTTGAGCTTTCTACTGGCTCAAAAGGTCTACCAACGTCTATTTGAGTTTTTTAGAGTTGTTTGGTTGGGCTTTTGAGATTGTCTATTTTAAATTGAGTAGAGGCTAGTAGAGTTTAAACCTCTACTGGACAAAAGTTCATAGGGAGGTACTTCTCCAAATAGACATTTTTTTATAAAAAGTCTATCAACCAAACATCTATGACTTTTTTTTTTCAAAAACTCTATTTCTAATAGATCTATTGCAAGTAGATCTTTTACAAATAGAGGTTTTTCAAAAGCCCAACCAAACAAGCTAAAGCTAGCGAAAATGATAAAGAATTAAACGCTAAAGCTAGCTTATCACCTAAACTTGTCATAAGCTTTTAAAGATCTTTGTACACTTGACGGTTAAAGAATTAATGATCAAGATTTTTTAAAATAAATTTTATAGTTAAAGCTAGCGAAAACGATATCGTTGGCACCTTCAAACCTTTTTTTTCCCGTTTCATCCAAAAGCAAACCTAACTTTTTCCATCGTGAATAACAAAAATAAAAAATAAAAAATCAGCTATATTCTTATTTTCAGGTCCTTTTCCTCGATCTAATCCAAAAACTAACACACAAATCCATTAAATGAAGAAATATGTCGATTGAAGAAGAAGCTTGTTTCGAAATCATATTTGTTCATTCTATTAAAGGTTCAATCTTCAACAAAATTTCTCTCCCTAAAGCTCTCCTTTTCTCTCTCTATATAAATTTGTACAGAATTCTTTTTTTTTTTTTTTTTCCTTGCAAGATAAACATATTAAAGTGTTTTCAATTTTTTAATAAGACATTTTGTGAAAAAATTATTGTTGCTCATATATATGGTTCCTCCAAAACAAAAATTTTATTGAAGTTTAAATACGCAATTTGTAATGTTTAAATATGCACTATTCTGAGGAAACGCAGAGGAGATTAGGACCAGAGGAGTTTGTGATTTTGAGATGAAGTGTATGAAAAGATGCCATTTGGAGTTGGTAGAAAAGGAAAAATAAAATATGAAATCAAGAGTCAAGACCATTCTATTATTAAGTGCCACGTGTCTCCAGATTCTTAAAAGCATAGGTAAAGCTTAAGTTAGGAGATGATCCAAATCCAATCTTATGATCTTGTAATATGATCATTGTCGGTCCCTTTACTTTACTTTTAAGAAATTAATAGGGCAATTACCAATTTGCTCCTGAACATTTTTTTTTTTTTTTTTAAATTTTGAAGTTGTTTGCGACTTTTATAAACATGACCAAATTGGTCATCAAATTTTTTCCAATTACCAAATTAGTTCCTGATGCAACAGCAAATAGATTATTTGGCATTGGAGTTCATGGAGGGTTGGGATAGGAAAATGAGCAAGGAAATAGGACATTTCAATCTTACTAGTCCGGACGATGGAGTTGGAATGACGTGAGATTTTTACTGTCAATGTGAATCGGCCTGATCTTTCAAAATCACAACCTTTGGTTGTGAGGCATGCCCTTTTTTGGGCGAATTCCATCGTTTAGGCCCCGAAAAAGCCGTTTTTGCCATTTTAGGAAAGTTTCATTTTTGCAATAAATTGAGTTTCCCAATTCCAAATCGACTTCCATCAATTCCAGGGTGCTTAGGATTCTTAATAGAATTAGTTTTTGCTTTAATCTCGTTTTTTCCTTTTTTGATAATTTTTCCTATTTAGGCTCGTTTTCTTGTTTTTCAAGGAATACGATTAGGTTTAGGTTTTGTTTGCTTTAAATAAAGATGTAAGCCGAAAGACTAATTAGTTTTTTGATTTATAAAATTTAGAGTTTCTCTAATTCCATCCAATTTCGGTATTTTACTGAATCAACGAATTTGAAGCTTAATAATCCGGTATTCGTGTGCGAATCAACGGAACATTAGTAGGTCGTTTTCAAATTGTTTCTTGCAGGTTTTTCTCGAGAGCGCTTCCGCTACATCAGTTCCTCACTTTTTAGAAGTGACCAAATTGGTCACTTTAACGGTTTAATGGTGTTAAATATAACAATCGACTTTAACAATTTTAGTTAAAGTACGTAAATACTCTTTATTTATCATTTTATAGTAAAGTTGTTTCGTCTTTCATTCATTAAATTCACCATTATAATTACAACAAAATCCAAAAATATTATTAATGAAACACCATTAGTGCCTTTTTTAATTAAAATTTTCTAAAAAAATCTAAAAATATTTTAATAAGACAATGTCAATTATAAACTTATTTTATAAACCAAGGTACCATTCATTTCCAGTTTAGGCCTAGTTTAGCATTGTTGTGCTATGGGGGGAATAGCTTTTGGATTTGCTGTGGGAAGAATCGGTTGAGTTTTTGGTAAACTGATTTGTAAAAGTGCTATGAGAACCAAAAACAATTTCAATGTGTTTGGTAAACTGAAAGTAAAAAGTGTTTTGACTGTGTAAAATTACTAAAAGGACACAGTTGTAATGAAACTAGAATTTTTTTTATAGGGATTTTAATAATTGAAAATAAAGGTTAATATTTGGAACTAAAATAAGAATAATAATAATTATTAATTCTCCTTTTCTATAAAATATAATAATATAATAAAATTATCATTATTATTTCTCGATATTTAATAAAATTGATCTCTTGAAGTAGCCAGCGAAGGTAATTTTACTCATGAACGATAATCAAAAGGCAAATGGGATAAAGGAATATGTGCAGCCTGTTGCAACAGATAAATTTATTGGCACAAAAAAGGATGAAACAAATTAACAGTGTGTTCTAATAATTTAATCCGGGGGGTAGATTTTAACTCTTATTACCAAATTTTCGTGTTTAGTCAATATTACGAAAATACCCCAATCCAGTCAAATTAATAAATCAACTGTAATAGGTGCGGAATTGAAATTGTGGTTCAATTTGCTGAATCATGAGATGATTTTTTAAAAATCTTGTTGATGGAGATTGGTCAACAAGACTTTGGACACTTCATCTTCTCTGGATCGATCATCTCCAGCAGACATATTTGACAAGAACAAAGTCAACTGAACAAAAAGATGTCGTAATGAAATATCAGAATGCAATAAAACCTTCCAAGCATGCAAGTCAAATTTGGCTTTTAGTTTATCATATTTGTGGGACTCCAACAGCTTCTATAAAAGTGCTTCTATGAAAGTTGTCAAGCTTATATACACTTCAATGGCTTTTTCCAAAGTGCTTCCTGTTTTCCTTTGCAGCTTTCTTCTTCTACTGCAACTCCAGTTTTCCACTGCACAGAATGTTGTCAAATCTGCCTACTGGTTTTCTGGTAGTGAATATTGAGTTGCAGACATTGATTCCACTCTCTTCACTCACCTTTTCTGTGCCTTTGCTGATCTAAATTCTCAAAACTATCAGGTCACCGTTTCTTCCGCAAATCAAGCTAGATTCTCTACCTTCAGAACAACTGTCCAGCAGAAAAACCCTTCTGTCAAAACCCTCTTATCGATCGGTGGAGGAAATGCTAACAAGACAGCGTTTGCTTCCATGGCAAGCCAGGCTAGTTCCAGGAAATCATTTATCGATTCGTCGATAAGGCTAGCAAGAACAAATGGCTTCCATGGCCTTGACATTGACTGGGAGTACCCAGAAAACTCAGCACAAATGGCTAATTTCGGAGTCCTCCTAAAGGAATGGAGAACAGCTGTTTCTACAGAATCCAGGAGCTCTGGAAAGCTACCTCTGCTTCTGTCTGCAGCAGTTTCATACTCATCGAACTATTTCGGAGTGATCAATCCGGTTCAGGCAATATCAAACAGCCTGGATTGGATCAATGTGATGGCTTACGATTTCACTTACAGAGCTGATTCTGTAAGACTTACAGGACCCCCTGCAGCTTTATACAGTCCTGGAACTCAAATCAGTGGTGATGCTGGAATTCGAGCCTGGATTCAAGCTGGTATGCCTTCCAACAAAATAGTCATCGGATTCCCTTATTATGGCCACTCATTGAGGCTTGCAGATGCTAACAACCATGGATTTTTTGCTCCAACCAATGGAGAAGTCAATGGTGGAGCTATGGGATACAAACAGATCAGGCAGTTTATAAGCCAGAATAGAGCAACACAAGTCTACAATTCTACTGTTGTTTCGGATTATTGCTACTCAGGAACAACCTGGATTGGATATGATGACACACAGAGTGTGTCTATTAAGGTTAGATATGCAAAGGACAAGAGTTTGCTTGGATACTTTGCTTGGCACCTCGGTAATGATGACAACTGGACTCTTACCAGAGAAGCATCTCGTGCATGGGGAGCATAAATATGTACTCTCTCTTCATAAAATATCATTATAAAAAATCAATATTTAAGAATAATGATATTTTTCACTGAAGGGACTATTGAATCAATCAAGTTTACTCAGGCAGATTTTTGGGTGCAAATTCATCAGGTTCCAATTCTTTGTATGACTCGGAAAATATGTGCTTTTCTTGGAAGCATGATTGGGGAAGTATTAGCAGTTGATGGAGGGAATGCTGGAGAAGCAGGTGGTAAATTCATGCGGGTTAGGGTGAGAATTAATATTGATCAGCCACTGAAAAGGTGCATTAGATTAGATATTTTGGGAGATGGTGTTGAGTCTATTATGTTGCTTCGGTATGAACGGCTTCCAAACCACTGTTTTAAGTGTGGTTTGGTGGATCACAGTACTAATGAATGTCTGTCTATGGAGCAAGGTTTGATGGTTAATGGTGTTGTTAGCCTTCCGTTTGGGATTTGGTTGAGGGCCTCCGCTCCTTTTAATCGGTACAAAGATAGGGATAAAGCGGTAGTTTCATCTGGAAGGCAGCAACCGGAATCTTCAAGGTCAGGCGGTGAATGGAGGAAGCAATTTGATAAAAATCTTATGGCTAAGGAGGTGGTGGTGAACTGCCAGAATGATGATACATTGGGAAGTCAGCCTACATCTTGCTGATGAGCGTCGTTTGTGTACTCAACAAAATGATATTTAAAATGTGATCGTTTAGAAAACCGATTTTTCACCACTTAAATAGAAAATTAGTAAAGTGGCAAGTGGGATTCGTTCCACAGGGAATTAAGGTGATTAGTTGAATAAATTAAATAATCTATATGCAATAAAATAAATCATAAAAATATGGATGAGTGAATGGGTTGTCAAGCCATCAAACATACATGAAAAATAAACCTAATAAACTAATAAAAGAATACTTAACAAATCTAGATAAGATAATGGAATAAACAATTAAGAGAATAGCTAGGGAATTAATGGGATCACAAATGAATTACGGGAAATGCTTATCAAGCTACTTTAGTGAACGGATCTCATAAATGTTAACCAATTGATTTCTAAAATTTGTTTAGGCCATCACTATGAACCTTAAACAACTTCCCACCGCAATGCCTAACCGATTAAGGAGAGGGGGTCACGGCGGGATCGATTTGTTACAATTAATGGCTTAGATTATCGTGGTTGATATACCCTCCGACAATCTATCCTATTCACTATGTTCTCAATCCATCAAGGTTGTCAATCCAATCAAGATTATATAACAATTTATCCTAAGCAAGATTATAATCAACTAGTGGGTATACATGTCAATTATATAATGCAAAGAATCTAATTATAAAATGAATAGAACACAAATAGAAATTAAAATATATTAAAGCTTAAGCAAATCCCAATCCAAATATTCTCACATCAAAACCCTAGAAAGGGGATTTAATTACACACATTACAATCAAAGGGAAGGCAAGTAAAAGATTAGGAAATCACCCATGAGTCTCCTTTTGTAAGCTTGATCCTTTCCTTGCCTTTGATGCTCCTTGTGTAAAGAGTGGATGATGAGGATGTGTCTAGATAGGTGAAGTCAAATGGGAAGTGACTAAGGAGATTTGTGGAGAAGATGGGAAGAAAAGGAATGATTAGGGGAGGTAATCTAGATGTTAAGTTTAGGTAGGAGAGAAAATGGAGAGAAAAGGAATGGTGGAGAAAGGAGGTTTCTTGGTGGTCAAGAGTTGTCTAAAAGAGGAAAAATAGTGATGTATTTATAGGTGTGAAAAGCTAGGGTATGAAATGGGTATGAAATGACAAGAATACCCCTCTTGAATGCCAACACTAGACTTCCTACGCTGGAATTCCAACGTGGTCGCCATTGGTCCTTCTAGGTCGCCATGGCGACCTCAAATGGCGACCTCTCATGGGTTCTTCTGTCGCCATGGCGACCAAATGGCGACCAAGTGGCGACCCTTCCCACTTTGGAATTCCTACGTTGGAATTCCTATGTGGTCGCCATTTGCAAGTGTAGGTCGCCATGGCGACCTCAAATGGCGACCATGAAATGCTTTGCAATTTCCTTTGTCGCCATGGCGCTCAAGTGGCGACCAAATGGCGACCTTCTGATGACTTGAAGAATCCTCTGTTGCCATGGCGCTCATGTAGCGACCTCCTTATGTCTAAGTGGCGAAAATGCCCTGTTTCTTCCCATTTGTGAGCCTTTTTGCACCCAAGTCCTCATCTTCATCCTAAATGCTCTTGAAACCTAATAAAACCTGAAACACTTGATTTTACACCATTAAATCACTGGATAATGCCCAAGAATCAGGCAAAAGGAGAAGGAAATGAGGGCCAAAATCATACCAATTTTGGTTCGATCAAATACCCCCAAACCTATCTTTTGCTCGTCCTCGAGCAAAACAAACATAAGCACACAATGGACATGTATCTAAAAATCAAATAATCACAATGAAGCACCAACTCTTTGCAAAAGACTCAAAAGCCAATATTTCGACTTTCAAAACCAAAAGTGAAGAGATTAAACCAACGTTGTGCTCATTAGGAAATAATGCATGTAAGATATGCTAAATAAAGATTAAAGACATGCCCCACTAAGTAAACATTGCACGCAACGCGATTCCACATTCAAAATGTTTAAGCTTCAAAACTAAAGTGCCATTAGGACAAGAATATAATTCGCCTCGACATCTAATCCTCACCGAATTCTCTCATTTTCGCACGAATTCCTAGGCTTCACTCACAATCCATATGCAATATGAGTTTATGCTCAAAATATCAAATTTGCACATGATTATTTAAAAACACAATTTCTAAAAATTTTGCTGTAGGGAAAAATAATGTACCCGCAGCGGAAGCGAGACTAAAAATATAGTTTTGAGTAGCTTTTAAAATTTTTCCAATTTTATGAACCTTAAACCCTTTTGATTAATTAAAGATATATAAAGAAGTAATAAAAGTTTAATACCTCTTGTCGCGTGATCCGATTGACTTGCGTCGATGGTAATCCGCAAGATCTTCAATCCTAGCACGAACGTGGATCACCTAGGAGCGTGGTCTCCCTTCTCTTTGAATTGCAAACCTGTGATTGGATTAAACAAACTTTTCTCTCTTGTTCGTTAGTCACAAAAACAATCAAAAGAAACCTAAGATTATTCCGGTCACTTTTGAGTTCTCAATCTAATGATCGAAACTCGCATGAACCTTGATCGATGTTGTATACACAAGCTTATCAATGATTAAGCAAATAGTACACCATCAAAGAATAATCTATGTTCCTTTTTCTTTTGTCTTAGTTGAATAAATTCTCTATCTATGAGTTAAGAAGAAGAAGAAGAAAAAATTCTGCATCAAAAACCCTAGTCCTTAGAGTGGTGGCCGAAATCTATATGTGTACATATATATGTGGCCGAAATTTCTCTTCTTCCTTTTTAGGGTTGGCCGAATTCTCTTCCTAAAATAATTAGGGTTGCCGCAATTTCCAAACAAAATTAATTAGTTTGAATTGCACCCTAATTCCTATTTAGAAAAGATTTCCAAAACCTAATCAAACTCATAAATCTTTTATTCCTTATTTGACTAAAATAAAAAAGACTTCCTATTTGATTTAAATAAATAAAATTAATTATTTATTTTCCTTGTCAAACAAGTCTTTCTATTTAATTATACTACTACCAATAGTATACAAATAGGAATCATATTTCCCATTTAGAAAAGATTTGTTACTTTAATTAAACAATTAATTAATAAATTAATTAATTCTTATTTAATTAAATAATGAAACAAAATAATATTAAATGCCATTATAGCATGTTGCCGCCCCACATATATACATTGGGCCAAATATTATTTTTCTTATTTCATTAAATCCATAGGACTTTAAATAAAAAGCCCACATGTGAACTAGACCCATTCTTACTAAAAGAAACAAGCCCACATGTCATCCATTAATATATAAATATAATTGTGCATCCCATTATATAAATAATGTGCAAATTATATTCTTAATACATTAAATTGCAATTCTAGATGGACCTTAAATTGGTCCGGTAGAATATATCAAGTGATCCATGCAAATGCAAGTCCGTGTGGATTGGGGATCTTGGCGGGCTATCTAAATTTAAGCTCCAATAGACATAACCTAATCACAATCAACAAATGATTTACTTAGGTCCGATCCATTAATTTTAGCTCATTCCACTAAAGAGCTAAAATTGAACTCTTAAATAAAGACAGAAAAGGAAGATGCTTCCTCATTCATACCCTAGACAATCATATTGGAGATAGTGTATCCTCGTGATTAATATCAGTAATCGCCAAGAGTTCATAGACCGCCTATAACTCTCCAAGTTACCATATTTACTCATATGACCACGTTTTGAACTTGGATATTTTGACTTGTCCAGAAGCCATGTTTTCAATAGACACTATTGAAAACTCAACGTTGAGATTTAATATCCAATTACCTCAAAACATCCATATGATGATATTATACTCTCATTTAATAAATAGAGCCACGATGTCCATATCTATAAATGAAGTCCTCTATCGATTAACAAATGAATATCACCAAACTATCGAGGATAGACTATGCGATATAATCGTACTCATTGATAGCTCAAATGATATCACCTGCAACCATAAGTCCATCATTTATCTCAGGATTGAGACAGACTCTCCGATTGTCCTGATAATGAAATTACTTTTATCTACTGACGGTTATAGATAAAGTATTTCATTGTGATCCTGTTCAATGCACCAAGTGCACTAGATTCTTTTGCTCGAAGACACTCCAATGATTTTAGACTCATCATATCTCATTTGATCCCACTCAAATGCTAGTAAAAGAATTCTACAACTTTAACAAGATAAAGGTGCCCAACCTTTAACTTAAGTTGTGAACGATATTCAAGACTAACTAAAGAATTGTGTCTACCACATACATATCCAGATGTATGAACAATTCTTCTTTTCTCATAGTCTTTAGACCTTATGATTATTTACTTTAACAATTATTAAACTATAAATGCTATAAGATTTGTTTAAAACAGAAATCACTTTATTAATATGAAAAAGATTATTAATTACACTATTACACTCTTGCTATTGAGCATAATCCTAACAATCTCCCACTTGCACTATAGCAAATGTGTCATATCTCTCAAGCCCATGTTCTCTAGGTGCCCATCGAAACTCTTCTGAGGTAGAGCCTTTGTGAAGGGATCCGCTAGATTTTCTGCTGACGCGATTTTGGTAATCGTCACGTTACCTCTTTGAACAATCTCCCTTAAAAGATGATATTTCCCTTCAATGTGTTTACCTCTCTTGTGACTTCTTGGTTCTTTCGAATTAGCCACTGCTCCACTGTTATCACAGTAGATAGTGATCTGCTTATTCGCACTAGGAACCACTTCCAAGTCAATCAAGAATTGGCGGAGCCAAACAGCCTCTTTGGCAGCCTCGCATGCAGCAATATACTCAGCCTCCATGGTGGAATCAGCAATACAAGATTGCTTGATACTCCTCCATATAACTGCTCCTCCTCCAATAGTAAACACAGCCCCTGATGTGGATTTTCTAGAGTCAGAATCTGATTGAAAATCAGAATCTGTATACCCAACGGGAATCAAATCCCCTCCAGAGTATACAAGCATATTATCTCTCGTTCTCTTAAGATACTTGAAAATATGCTTGACTGCCGTCCAGTGATCAGGACTAGGTTTCGATTGAAACCTGTTAACTATGCCAACAGCAAAACAAATATCTGGTCTAGTGTAGAGCATTGCATACATGAGACTTCCAACCGCTGAGGCATATGGAACTCTGCTCATGAATTGCTCTTCATGCTCATTCTTAGGAACTTGTTCCTTAGAAAGCTTGATTCCAGGTCTGAAAGGTAACATACCTTTCTTGGAATCCTGCATGGAAAACCTAGACAAGATCTTGTCTATGTATGAAGCTTGGGATAATGCAATCGTTCTATTCTTTCTATCCCTTATAACTTGGATACCTAGAATAAAACTTGCTTCTCCTAAGTCCTTCACATCAAATTGTTTTGCTAACCATTCTTTTACTGATGTCAATACACCTACATCGTTTCCGATGAGTAGTATATCATCAACATAAAGAATCAGGAAAACCAACTTGTCGCCCTTAATCCTTTTGTATACACAAGGTTCGTCAAGATTCTGAATAAATCCAAAACCTTTGACAGCTTGATCGAACCTTATGTTCCAGGATCTGGATGTTTGCTTTAATCCATATATGGATTTCTGCAACTTGCATACCTTTTCCATTTGGCCCTTTTCAATGAATCCCTCTGGTTGCATCATGTAGATGCTCTCGTCAAGACTTCCATTAAGGAAAGCTGTCTTGACGTCCATTTGCCAAATCTCTAGATCTAAAGATGCTGCAATGGATAAGAGTATCCTAATGGATTTAAGCATGGCCACAGGAGAGAAGGTTTCCTCGTAATCGATACCTTCTTTCTGTGTATACCCTTTAGCTACCAATCTAGCTTTAAAGGTTTCCACATTTCCATCCATACCTCTTTTCCTCTTGTATACCCACTTGCACCCAATGAGTTTTATCCTTTTAGGCAAGTCTACAAAAGACCAGACTTTGTTATTGAACATAGATTCAATCTCGGATTGCATTGCCTTTTGCCAACGGCGACTATCAACATCCTCCACAGCTTCCTTGTACGTATAGGGATCATCGTCGTCCGGGAGATTCTCTACAGATTCTCCCAGACCGATGTATCTTTCGGGTTGTGTTCTAACCCTCCCACTACGACGAGGAATGGTAGGTTGCTGATCTTGTGTTGGATCAGAACTTACAATTGGGTTTGGTTGTGTAATCTCTCGTGGAATTGTATCTCCTGACATTTCATTTAGGACAATTCTACTTTTAGGTACAAAATCATTCATATAGTCCTTTTCCAGAAATTTAGCATTTGTAGAAACAAATACTTTAAGATCTGAAGGACTATAAAAATAATATCCTTTAGTTTCTTTCGGATACCCTACAAATATACATGTTTCTGAACGGGACTCCATCTTTTCTGTCTTTCCTTTTAACACGTGCGCAGGACATCCAAATATCCTTAAGTGTCGTAAACTAGGCTTGCGCCCAGTCCACAACTCATGCGGTGTTTTAGGAACAGACTTAGATGGTACATGGTTTAGAATGTATATTGCAGTTTGTAGAGCATATCCCCAGAAAGAAATAGGAAGTGTTGAATAACTCAACATAGACCTAACCATATCCAAAAGAGTTCTATTTCTCCTTTCTGCTACCCCATTTTGTTGAGGTGTACCAGGTGCAGAAAACTGAGAAACTATCCCATTATCAATAAGATATTGCTGAAACTCACCAGATAGATATTCTCCACCACGATCAGATCTCAAGATTTTTATGTGTTTCTCAAGCTGATTTTCCATTTCAGCTTTAAATGCTTTGAACATGTCAAAAGCATCCGACTTATGTCGCATGAGATACACATAGCCAAATCTTGAGTAATCATCTGTGAAAGTGATGAAGTACTCATATCCACCTCTAGCTTGAATGCTCATAGGTCCACATACATCAGTGTGTATCAATCCTAAACATTCAGTGGCTTTGGCACCTTTGGCAGAGAACGTCCTTTTGGTCATTTTACCTTCCAAACAAGATTCACAAGTTGGTAGATCATCAACCTTTAAGTCACTCAAAGGTTCGTCACATACCAATCTTTTAATCCTATTAAGGTTAATATGACCTAGGCGTAAATGCCATAGATAGGTTTCATCTTTTGATAATTTAACTCTTTTATGATTAGGTTCCGTTATTTCTGTGTCTAACGAGTGAGAGATATTTCTATGCAAAAAGTATAGACCGTTTTCCAATGTACCTTGGCAAATAATTTTGTCATTCTTACTAATAATAAAAACTTTATTAAAAGTAACCGAATATCCAAATTTATTCAAACAAGAAACTGAAAATAAATTCCTCTTGAATTGAGGTACATAATAAACGTCTATTAAATCTAAATGCCTTCTAGAATCCAAATAAACTCTAATATCTCCCACTGCACTTGCAGACACTAACGTTCCGTTGCCCAAGCGTAAATTGATTTCATTCTTACTCAGCCTTCTCCTTTCTTGGAACCCCCATAAGGAATAACAAACATGATTATTGGCTCCAGAGTCTACGATCCAAGAATCTGTAGAATCTGCCAGAAAAACATGTTTCAAGATAATTCGCATTACCTTGTTCCTTCTTATTCTGAGACTTTGGGCAATTACTTTTCCAATGTCTCTTTTCACCACAAAAGAAGCACTTCTTTTTGATCTTGGTTACTTTCTTAGCCTCTTTCTTGGTAGGCCCAAGTTGCTTTTTCTTCTATTATTCCTTGACCTTCTGACGGGTCTTAATAGTAGCAACTTTACCAACTATATGAATCTCTTCTGGATACATCATCATATCAGCAGCAAACCCTATTCCTTCATGCTGCTGTTGCAACATGTCGGAGATGGTAGCCATTTGGCCATCTCAATAGAGGCCTTCCACTGCTCATACTCGTCTCATTGCATTAGATTCATTAGTAAGAGCAGGTGGTTTAGGAGTAGTTAGAACAAAATTTATATTTTTTCAGCTTGCAGCAACAACCCAATTTTCCTTTTCCATGTGACATAATTATTACCGGTTAAAGTTTTATCTTTCAGGATTTTCATAAGTAATGGGGTCATGATTTCTTAATTAAACAAAAATTAATATAAATAAATAATCATTATAAAGCACTTTTAAATATTTATCTTGAATTAAATGAATAACTCAATCATAAAAATTCAACGGTGATCTAACACCTATAAATGTTACGCCTCCTTTGGGAGTTCGCACCATTTACTAGTTAGACTAGGTCCCACCTAATTGTTAACATAACAACCAGCATTTTCAATTTTAGCCTTGCAATTTTACTGACAAGAACTCTTTGGAGGATATCAATAGAATTACATTGAGTGTGTTACCAAGATATCGACCCTCAATTTTCTCTCACGAAAATCCCTCCTTTGGGAGTAGATCTCGTTGAGTCCATTGTCTAGTCTATCCTTGTAAGGAAGTATATTGCTTAATTCCATTCATGGATGTCCCTTTGGGGAATTACCATAAAATAATTAAGCTCAACTAATCTTGGAAGCCATAGGTGTTACAAAAACACCTTCTCCCACTCAATTATTTAAGGCGTGTGATTAAATCCCATAGAATGATTTACCAAGTTATCTAGATGCCAATTTAGATACCTAAATCATTCAATGCATGTTCATACCAAAAGAGATATATGAGTGGCACTCCTATTCTATATGTCATGTTATCATACAACAACAAAAAATTGTAATATTTAAGCATAAATTAAATAGCAACAATTTTGGCCCATCCTAGAAAAACAAATAAATTACATTGATATAGGAATACAAGATCTTCGAGTGGCCCATCACCATAAGCCCATCCTCCAGCCTCCCTCCACGGGATTGCATGGCCCACAACCCCACGGAAGGGGCTGCCATGCGCAGCCCATGGGCCTTGCATGGCTGCCGTGCGCAGCCCTCTTGGTGGCAAGGTTGCCGTGTGCAGCCCACTGGATTTCGGGCATGCCATGCGCAGCCCAATCCACTCCTAGGGTACGCACGGTGCTCGTTCTCGGTTCCGGTTGCTTCGTTTCTTCGATGTAGAGCGTGTTACAATTTAATTTAAACAAATAAATTACTGCAGAATTTTTTTTTTTTTTTAAACATGACAGTAAAAAATACTGCACATTATAATAAATAATACATTAAAAAACTGCAGCAATTTTTAATATATAAAAAAAAAGTCTAGCAACTACCAAGAAGGAATTATGGCGATGATAGACCACCCTTCTTGTTACAATTCCGAAACCAAAAATACATTGAAAATCTAGGACCAAAATCGAGCAATAACAATCCACATAAAACATATATAAATCCATACATCACATGTAATTATATATGCGAATACCTAGAGGGCCATCTCTTTCTAAACATGCATAATCACAATTAAAAAGAAATCGATCCACGTATATATACGTTTAATTAATTAAAAGGGTTCAAACCTGGGCTCTGATACCAATTGTAGGGAAAAATAATGTACCCGCAGCGAAAGCGAGACTAAAAAAATAGTTTTGAGTAGCTTTTAAAATTTTTCCAATTTTATGAACCTTAAACCCTTTTGATTAATTAAAGATATATAAAGAAGTAATAAAAGTTTAATACCTCTTGTCGCGTGATCCGATTGACTTGCGTCGATGGTAATCCGCAAGATCTTCAATCCTAGCACGAACGTGGATCACCTAGGAGCGTGGTCTCCCTTCTCTTTGAATTGCAAACCTGTGATTGGATTAAACAAACTTTTCTCTCTTGTTCGTTAGTCACAAAAACAATCAAAAGAAACCTAAGATTATTCCGGTCACTTTTGAGTTCTCAATCTAATGATCGAAACTCGCATGAACCTTGATCGATGTTGTATACACAAGCTTATCAATGATTAAGCAAATAGTACACCATCAAAGAATAATCTATGTTCCTTTTTCTTTTGTCTTAGTTGAATAAATTCTCTATCTATGAGTTAAGAAGAAGAAGAAGAAAAAATTCTGCACCAAAAACCCTAGTCCTTAGAGTGGTGGCCGAAATCTATATGTGTACATATATATGTGGCCGAAATTTCTCTTCTTCCTTTTTAGGGTTGGCCGAATTCTCTTCCTAAAATAATTAGGGTTGCCGCAATTTCCAAACAAAATTAATTAGTTTGAATTGCACCCTAATTCCTATTTAGAAAAGATTTCCAAAACCTAATCAAACTCATAAATCTTTTATTCCTTATTTGACTAAAATAAAAAAGACTTCCTATTTGATTTAAATAAATAAAATTAATTATTTATTTTCCTTGTCAAACAAGTCTTTCTATTTAATTATACTACTACCAATAGTATACAAATAGGAATCATATTTCCCATTTAGAAAAGATTTGTTACTTTAATTAAACAATTACTTAATAAATTAATTAATTCTTATTTAATTAAATAATGAAACAAAATAATATTAAATGCCATTTTAGCATGTTGCCGCCCCACATATATGCATTGGGCCAAATATTATTTTTCTTATTTCATTAAATCCATAGGACTTTAAATAAAAAGCCCACATGTGAACTAGACCCATTCTTACTAAAAGAAACAAACCCACATGTCATCCATTAATATATAAATATAATTGTGCATCCCATTATATAAATAATGTGCAAATTATATTCTTAATACATTAAATTGCAATTCTAGATGGACCTTAAATTGGTCCGGTAGAATATATCAAGTGATCCATGCAAATGCAAGTCCGTGTGGATTGGGGATCTTGGCGGGCTATCTAAATTTAAGCTCCAATAGACATAACCTAATCACAATCAACAAATGATTTACTTAGGTCCGATCCATTAATTTTAGCTCATTCCACTAAAGAGCTAAAATTGAACTCTTAAATAAAGACAGAAAAGGAAGATGCTTCCTCATTCATACCCTAGACAATCATATTGGAGATAGTGTATCCTCGTGATTAATATCAGTAATCGCCAAGAGTTCATAGACCGCCTATAACTCTCCAAGTTACCATATTTACTCATATGACCACGTTTTGAACTTGGATATTTTGACTTGTCCAGAAGCCATGTTTTCAATAGACACTATTGAAAACTCAACGTTGAGATTTAATATCCAATTACCTCAAAACATCCATATGATGATATTATACTCTCATTTAATAAATGGAGCCACGATGTCCATATCTATAAATGAAGTCCTCTATCGATTAACAAATGAATATCACCAAACTATCGAGGATAGACTATGCGATATAATCGTACTCATTGATAGCTCAAATGATATCACCTGCAACCATAAGTCCATCATTTATCTCAGGATTGAGACAGACTCTCCGATTGTCCTGATAATGAAATTACTTTTATCTACTGACGGTTATAGATAAAGTATTTCATTGTGATCCTGTTCAATGCACCCAGTGCACTAGATTCTTTTGCTCGAAGACACTCCAATGATTTTAGACTCATCATATCTCATTTGATCCCACTCAAATGCTAGCAAAAGAATTCTACAACTTTAACAAGATAAAGGTGCCCAACCTTTAACTTAAGTTGTGAACGATATTCAAGACTAACTAAAGAATTGTGTCTACCACATATATATCCAGATGTATGAACAATTCTTCTTTTCTCATAGTCTTTAGACCTTATGATTATTTACTTTAACAATTATTAAACTATAAATGCTATAAGATTTGTTTAAAACAGAAATCACTTTATTAATATGAAAAAGATTATTAATTACACTATTACACTCTTGCTATTGAGCATAATCCTAACATTTGCCTCATGAATGGAATTGAAAACCATGAACGGAAAGAACATGCATCAACCAAAATTTCCAAAGTGGACATCCCTAAAGATCAAATAGGTCTTTTCATTTGGTTGTAATGAGGCCAAAGGTGAATGGTGAGTCAATAAATAGGAAAAATGAATTTCAAACACCCAATGGTCACACTAAGGCATACATTCTAAATTAAGCACAACTTGCTTATTACAACTTTGCATATTCCACACATAGGCGTCTAGGCTTACAATTTACTTTGTGCATTTTTCTACTCTTAATTTTCATTGAGTAGCTCATTTAATTCTACAAAATTGATCTAGGCATTTTGTGCCTCATTCATCATTTTTTTTTTCTTTTCTTTCTTTTGCTATGCTTTTCTTTTCTTTTCTTTGCTTGTCTTTTCTTTTTCTTTTCAAGCATTGCATTTCATCTTTTTCATGTGTTTGCACATACATATTTGCCTAAGTACACGCCTTACATTTTGATACTCCTCAAAGCTTACATTCAACCCCTAAGCCTTAGCAAACCATTTGGTACAAGGTAAGTCTAGTGTTTAGGCTATATGGTTTCATGTTAATGTGGTTCATGAATGAAAAGCTTAATTGTGTTTGGCTTCAAATGGGTTATGGAGCACACACATTAGAGGGATAGGAAGTATTTAGGCCAATTTGGTGGTTTTCACATGAATTGCCTAAAATCATTTCTAAAGGTTTGTCCACAAAGTCAATCGAGGCATCCACAAGCAGTCCATATGTTCTATGGCAAACAACATTTAAGTGTGAATGAGACATTTTAAATATGCATAACATGTGTGTTTGAATGAGTGTTTAAAGAGTGAAACTTTCCCTCAAATACGCTTTTTAAGGCCGTGTTTGTGAACCTCACGGGAAGTCTCCACTATTAATTCCTAACCTTCAAGCACAATTGAATATTAATCTAAACTAAGCAAGGCAAAGATACACAATTCCTCACTTGCACACACAAAGGCATAATCTCAACAAGCAAAGTATGCTCAAGCATGGCATTATCACAAGATTTTCGAAAAATTTTGAAAAATTTAAGCTCAAAATATTTGCACACAATTTGCAAACAAGAGACGGACGATGTTGCGCACACACCCCCAAACCTAAATTAGACATTGTCCTCAATGTCTTTGGGGCATATACCGGTAAATTCGGCGCAACACATCCTCAATAAAAGAGTTTAAAAACACACCAATGTCCATATTAAAATTTATCCCAAATATTGTAACCAAGTGTCTCAAGAATATCCTATATGCTCATAATCAACTCAAGAGATATATCAATGCAAGTTCATCAAGAGTTATCATCACAATCCATGTGGATAAAATATATGATCATTCAAAGCCTAGATCCACTATCACAAACAATTCACAACCTTATTCTAAGCAAAAATAAAATAAAGACAAAAACAAAATTTAAACTAGAAAAGAAATGTACCTAGGTGGGTTGCCTCCCACCAAGCGCACGATTTAACGTCTAGGCAAGACGTGGCATGGTGCTCCCACACATCGAACTGCCACAAAGTTGCTTCCTTAGGATAAGGTTCTCGCCCTTTTTATGAGCACTCTTGGCTTGCTTGTCCCTCCAAGACTTGCAAGTTGTCTTTGTTTCTTCCCAAGAGATAAAGAACCTTGCTTTGCCGCACAAGCAACCCACACTTGCTTCCTCAAGAAGCAATAGAAAAATCTATACACTCACAAAACATATTGGAAAGTTCCGGCAAAATATAATCAATATAAGCAATTGCCAACAAGAGTTTGGAACACCATTTATTCAAAAGAAATGAACTAAACTAATAAAGCATAAAAAATAAAATGCACAAAAAAGAATTTTCAAAATTATGTACATGTGCTAAGGGTTTCATCAACTAAAGGAGGTTTTACCAAGTTTGGAAATTGGTTCTTTTTCACAACCCAAACAAGTTGAGTTGATTTCCCCTTTTCTTTTCCTTTGGGTCTAACTTGATCAACCAAGTCTTTTCTTACCCAAATTCGCTTAACTCTAGGTGGACTCTTCCTATTCCTAGACTTTCTCAATTTTTCATGCTTATGGAATTTAAAACATTGAGCTTTGAAGTGCCCTTTTTGAAAACAAAAATAGCAAATAGGAGGATGGTTAAGAAAACTCCCTCTTGGTTGGTGACTATGTGGCCTTTGGTGTTGCTTCATTTGTAGCGCCTTGACCTCTTTTTCCACCTTGTCTACATAGACAATGTAGTCACACTCCTTTACTTTTGCTATCTCGAGGGCTTCATCCTTCCTACCAAGTGCCTCCTTCATTTCTTCCAAAGCTTTTGCCTTCCGCTCCACTTCCATAAGCAACTTCCTTATCTTCCTTGCACACTCTTCTTCGAATTCTTCAAATAGCCTTGCAAGGTCTTTGAATTCCCTTGATGTGGAATTCCTCTCAATTTCAAGTCTCCCAAATTGTACTTCCAACTCCTTGTTCTTGTTGGAGACTTCTCCTACCTTCCTCCATAAGGTAGCATTTTCTTCTTTGAGCATGTTTACTTCAAGAGTGAGCTTCTCATTTTTCCCTTCAAGCTCTTCAATCTTCACCTTCCCCAAGGCCTCCTTATCTTCTAACTCCTTCATCGTGAGTTGTAATTTTCTTTCCAATTCTTCTTTCCCTTGGGAGGTTTTCACCAATCTCTCTTGAAGTAAAGCTAATCTTTCTTCCAATTCCATGCCTTGCTCTTGGTTCCTTGGCGGTTCTTCCTCGATTTCTGCACCATTCTCAAATACTTGCACAAGAGCATGCACACGGCTCCTTGTCCTCCCTTGCTTGGGATAAACCGATTCTAGTGATTGATCCGGCCAACTAGGGATCACATGGTTGGGCATCCTCTCCTCATGTGCTCGTTGTGCAGATTGGAATAACTACATGGTCTTTCGTTGAGAAGCATGGATGCTCTCAATCTCCTGAAAGTGATCCTCCATGAAATTTTTCCTCTCATCATCTATGGCATTTGATTGGCATGACGAGAAGGAATCTTGGTTCATCCAATAATCCGCATTGAAGCCATTCCCATGAGTCTCGTAGCTAGGCCCTTGACTTTGCATGAAAAAATCCATAGAATCCTGAAAAAAAAAAAGAAACAAAAACTACCAAAGAAGTAAAAAAAGAAACTAAAAGACTAAAAACAACTAAAAAGCTAAAAATTAATAAAACCTAAACAAAGAAAAGTTAATTGATTCAACAACCACTTTAAGTCCCCGGCAGCGGCGCCAATTTTGATGAGCGTCGTTTGTGTACTCAACAAAATGATATTTAAAATGTGATCGTTTAGAAAACCGATTTTTCACCACTTAAATAGAAAATTAGTAAAGTGGCAAGTGGGATTCGTTCCACAGGGAATTAAGGTGATTAGTTGAATAAATTAACTAATCTATATGCAATAAAATAAATCATAAAAATATGGATGAGTGAATGGGTTGTCAAGCCATCAAACATACATGAAAAATAAACCTAATAAACTAATAAAAGAATACTTAACAAATCTAGATAAGATAATGGAATAAACAATTAAGAGAATAGCTAGGGAATTAATAGGATCACAAATGAATTACGGGAAATGCTTATCAAGCTACTTTAGTGAACGGATCTCATAAATGTTAACCAATTGATTTCTAAAATTTGTTTAGGCCATCACTATGAACCTTAAAAAACTTCCCACCGCAATGCCTAACCGATTAAGGAGAGGGGGTCACGGCGGGATCGATTTGTTACAATTAATGGCTTAGATTATCGTGGTTGATATACCCTCCGACAATCTATCCTATTCACTATGTTCTCAATCCATCAAGGTTGTCAATCCAATCAAGATTATATAACAATTTATCCTAAGCAAGATTATAATCAACTAGTGGGTATACATGTCAATTATATAATGCAAAGAATCTAATTATAAAATGAATAGAACACAAATAGAAATTAAAATATATTAAAGCTTAAGCAAATCCCAATCCAAATATTCTCACATCAAAACCCTAGAAAGGGGATTTAATTACACATATTACAATCAAAGGGAAGGCAAGTAAAAGATTAGGAAATCACCCATGGGTCTCCTTTTGTAAGCTTGATCATTTCCTTGCCTTTGATGCTCCTTGTGTAAAGAGTGGATGATGAGGATGTGTCTAGATAGGTGAAGTCAAATGGGAAGTGACTAAGGAGATTTGTGGAGAAGATGGGAAGAAAAGGAATGATTAGGGGAGGTAATCTAGATGTTAAGTTTAGGTAGGAGAGAAAATGGAGAGAAAAGGAATGGTGGAGAAAGGAGGTTTCTTGGTGGTCAAGAGTTGTTTAAAAGAGGAAAAATAGTGATGTATTTATAGGTGTGAAAAGCTAGGGTATGAAATGGGTATGAAATGACAAGAATACCCCTCTTGAATGCCAACACTGGACTTCCTACGCTGGAATTCCAACGTGGTCGCCATTTGTCCTTCTAGGTCGCCATGGCGACCTCTCATGGGTTCTTCTGTCGCCATGGCGACCAAATGGCGACCAAGTGGCGACCCTTCTCACTTTGGAATTCCTACGTTGGAATTCCTATGTGGTCGCCATTTGCAAGTGTAGGTCGCCATGGCGACCTCAAATGGCGACCATGAAATGCTTTGCAATTTCCTCTGTCGCCATGGCGCTCAAGTGGCGACCAAATGGCGACCTTCTGATGACTTGAAGAATCCTCTGTCGCCATGGCACTCATGTAGCGACCTCTTTATGTCTAAGTGGCGAAAATGCCCTGTTTCTTCCCATTTGTGAGCCTTTTTGCACCCAAGTCCTCATCTTCATCCTAAATGCTCTTGAAACCTAATAAAACCTGAAACACTTGATTTTACACCATTAAATCACTGGATAATGCCCAAGAATCAGGCAAAAGGAGAAGGAAATGAGGGCCAAAATCATACCAATTTTGGTTCGATCACTTGGAGGTCACGGCATGTGGGCATCAGTGGTAGTGAACAACCTGACGATTCCAGTCAGATAGCCGAACCAATGATCGAGGAAATCATCGAAGGCAACATAGAAGTGACTGGACCAGCAGATAGATTAGTGGAGATTGTTGAAAATATAGATCTCCCATTTAATGCCCAAGATACGGGTCCTATTGGAGATCATGGGCTGGAAATGGATCATATTCTTAACCCGGAGCTAGGTGGTGGGCCTGTTATTGGTGGAGCAGATATTCAGGTTGAGTTGGCCCAAAAGGGTGAGGAGTCTTTAGTTAAGGAGAAGGTTATGAAGAAAGATGGGCCAAGTGGGGAGATGTTGTCCAATGAGCCAAATCCTGGTGGTAATATTGGGATTTTAACTGAAGACAAGTGCCAGATGCCTGTTTTAACCCGTGCTACCACAATTAAAAGGCCAAGATGGGTGAGGAAAGTTAGGGATCGTAATTTGGAGAAAATTAGTGAGCAGCAGGTGAATGAAGTTGGGCAGAAAAGAGAAGCTGGAAGCACAGATATTGACAATGGTAGGAGGAAATTTAGTAGGTCGTCTTCTAAGGGGAAGGAAAATTTGTATTCTTGTGAGATGGAATCTGAAGAGGATAGCCATCATAGTTGTTCAGTTGGGGGGGGGGGGGGGGGTACGGTTAGCTTGGTTGATGCTGAATCAAATGCCACAGAAAATGTTACCTTCTCTGGGGTTTCATTGATGAAGGTTGGTTCTTCTACTCTTTCACTATCGGCCCGCCGTGAGCAATGAAGATTTTCGTATGGAATGCTCGGGGTTTGGGAAGTCCCTGAGCATTCAATATCCTGCGTAACCATAAGCGGGACTGTAATCCTGAGATGATGTTTCTAATGGAGACTAGATGTGATGAGAAAAAATTAGAGAATTGGAGGGTGAAATTGGGTTTTCAGGGGAAATTGGTTGTCAACAGTATTGGGAATTCAGGTGGTTTGTGTTTGTTTTGGAATAGTGAGGTGGTGGTGAATTTTTTGTCCTTCTCCATTGGCCATACAGATGTTCGGATTAGCCATCATCAGAGGCGGGATTGGAGGTTCACTGGATTCTATGGTCACCCTGTTCAGAGGTAGAGATTGCATTCGTGGACGATGATTCGACGGCTGGCGGAAATGTCGAAGCTTCCATGGATTTGTATTGGGGATTTCAATGAAATCCTTTGGGATTCTGAAAAGATAGGCGGTCTCAGGAAGAATTGGAAGCATGTGCAAGATTTTCGTGAAACTTTAGAAGACTGTGGTCTGGAAGATATGGGGTTCTGTGGTCCCAAATTTACGTGGAGCAACAAAAGAGATGATAACAGCAGAATTTTGGAAAGGTTGGATAGAGGTACTTGTACTAGTGAGTGGAAAAACTTATTTCCAAAGTTTGTGATTACTCATTTGGAATTTTGGGGGTCGGATCACAGACCGCTTCTTCTTAATACTGGTGATTTCTTACAGTCCGATGGCAGGATTAATAGTTGCGGGAAATTCTTTTTTGAAGAGTGCTGGGCAGGGGAACTAGAATGTGTTGATATTGTTAATAATGTCTGGGTGAATGGGACAGATGGTAGTAGTGTTGTGTCGGTTGTGGATAGTATTAAAGCTTGTGGGCAGCATTTGTTTTGGTGGAATAAGAGGAAGAAAATGGAGATGAGAGATGATATTTCTAAGAAGAAAGCTGCTCTCAGAGAAGCCAGTACTTGTCTTGGTCCAGATTGTTGGAAAACGATTAATAGATTAGGAGCTTAGTTGGACAATGCGTTGGAGTTAGAAAAGAGGTATTGGTGTCAACGAGCTAGGGTGGAGTGGCTCAAGTCGGGGGACCGCAATACTCGTTTTTTCCATGCAAAGGCTTCTGCTAGGAGAGCCCGTAACAAAATCAATGGGTTAGTTGATGACAGTGGTCAGTGGTGGGATTCGCATAAGGATATGGCTAGAGTGATAAATGAGTATTTTACCAATCTGTTTACTTCTAGTCACCCTCCTAATGTTGAGTTGCAAGCAGTGTTAGGTGATTCGGTGAAAAGGCTGCCGATTACATTATCTAATTTTATGGATGCTGATTTTAAGGCTGAGGAAATTCATATTGCTGTCTTTAGTATGGGACCGATGAAAGCTCCAGGCGAGGACGGTCTGCTGGCGATTTTTTATCAAAGATTTTGGGAGAGGATTGGGCCAAGTATTGTGAGAGCGTGTCTGGAAATTCTGAACAATGGGGCTTCTGTGGAGAGTATTAACAAGACTATTATAACGCTTATTCCGAAAGTGCACAATCCGAGTAAAATTTCAGAGTACAGACCTATAAGTCTGTGTAATGTACTTTATAAAATTGTTGCCAAGACTATTGCTAATAGGTTCAGACATGTGTTAGATGATGTTATTTCCGAAAACCAGAGTGCTTTTATTCCGGGGAGGAGGATTTCGGATAATACAATTGTTGGCTTCGAATGTTTGCACCGACTAAAGCGAAGGAGAAGGAAGGCTGGGGCTATGGCCATTAAACTCGATTTGTCTAAAGCATATGACAGAGTTGAGTGGTGTTTTCTGAGGAAGATGTTAGTGAAGATTGGGTTTTCAGAGAAATGGGTTTGTCTGATCATGAGGTGTGTGTTGTCAGTGTCGTATGCTTTCAAGTTGAACGGTGAGGTATGTGGCAATATTATTCCTTCGAGGAGTTTGTGGCAGGGTGACTCTCTGTCACCATATTTATTTCTTGTATGTGCCGAAGGTCTTTCGTGTCTGATTGGGGAAGCACAATCAAGGGGAAAACTTGCGGGTTTCAGGTGCAGCATAGGGGGTCCAGTTATATCCCACCTCTTTTTTGCTGATGACAGTTTAATTTTTGCAAAGGCTAATGTGGTTAATTGCCAAGAGGTGAGAAATGTGCTTGATAATTATGCTAAGTTATCAGGACAATTAGTAAATTATGATAAGTCAGCTGTCTGTGTTAGTCCTTCCTTTTCAATGAATGCTGCCTGTTTTTTTGCTGAGTGCCTTGGTATGAAGTTAGTGGACTGTCACGAGAAGTATTTAGGGCTTCCGTGTTTTTCCGGTAGAAATAAAAGACAGCTTTTTTCTGGTATTGTTGATCGTGTATGGCATCGTATAAAAGGTTGGGGAGAAAAGTTTCTTTCTATTGGAGGGAAGGAGATTTTAATTAAAGCTGTTATACAATCTATTCCAACATATGCTATGAACCTGTTTAGGCTGCCGAAGTCCCTTATTGTGGAAATTCACCGTCTTTGTAACCATTTTTTGTGGGGAAGTGGTGAGACGGGTAGGAAAATTCATTGGTGCGCCTGGTCTCGGCTGTGCAGCCACAAGTCTGATGGAGGTTTGGGGTTCCGTGACTTAGAAGCTTTTAACAGAGCCCTTTTAGCAAACCAGTGCTGGAGGATTTTCCAAAATCCTACCTCTCTTGCAGCTAAGGTTCTCAAGGGTTGTTATTTCAAAAATTCTGATTTCCTGGAGGCTTCTTGTAAGCAGTCGGCTTCTTTTATTTGGTGGAGTCTTTGTTGGGGTAAGGGGATTCTCGTGAAGGGATTAAGATGGAGAGTGGGTGATGGGCAGTCTATTAGCATTTACAATGATCAATGGATTCCACGGCAGTCGACTTTCAAAATTTTGTCTTCTCCTTCTCTTGATTGTAATGCAAAAGTGAACCAACTCTTCTTGCCGTCGGGTGGTTCGGATAACACTCTTATTCAGCAGTCCTTTTCCGTTGATGATGCTGTGGCAATTCAGAGCATCCCTCTCGGTTTTGGTAACAGCAAAGACTCATTGATTTGGCATTTCAATGACTCAGGTGATTTCAATGTGAAGAGTGGTTATTGGTTAGCTCGTAGATTGAAAGGTAGAGCTTGCTCTTCGAATTCTGGATCGAATGCTAGCAGCTTGTGGTGGAGAGATTGTGGAACCTGAAAATTCCTCTGAAAATAAAAAATTTTATCTGGAAGGGGTGTATGGATTGGATTCCCACAATGTCTAATCTCAGTCTTCGTAAAGTGCCAGTGGTAGATGTGTGTCCTTTGTGTAACAAAGTGGGAGAAACTACGATTCATGCTCTTTGGGAGTGCAGAATTATTAGGCAAGTTCGTGACCAGTGTTTTCCTGTCCAGCTTCAGCTTAGAGGTAAATATCGTTGCTTTTTTGATCTTGCTCTGGATTGTTTGACAGCCCTGTGTAAGGCTGATTTGGAGTTTTTTTGTGTTGCTGTTTGGAGATTCTGGTCTTTGAGGAATGGTAAAATTCATGGGGTTGCGATGGGGAGTGTGAATGATGTTGCTGTTTGGGCTAACAATTTTTTGTTAGAATTTAAGGATTGCAATTTTGGGGGTGCGGTTTTACCTTCTAGGCAAGTCAGGTTCATAAATGTGGTGTGGCGTAAGCCATCTCCTGGTTTTTTTAAAGTAAATTGTGATGCTGCGTTGGATGTTCAGGGGAGACGGATTGGCTTCGGAATGGTGATTCGTGATTCTGCTGGGCTTGTTATGGCTTTCAGTTGTCAGTCTATGGTAGGGTCTTTTAATGCTCAAGCTGCGGAGGCCTTAGCCATCCTTAAAGGAATTCAGTTTAGCAAAGACTGTGGGTTAGTTCCTTGTGTCTTCGAATCTGATGCGGAAGTGGTGGTAAGGTGGATTAATAAGAAAAGCAATATGAATTCTGTGTATGAGGTGATTATTGCTGATATCTTATCTGCTTCTGAGGGAATGGTGGATATCTGTTTTGGTTTTACTCCCAGACAAGGTAATCAGGTCGCTCATTTGCTTGCCAAATTTGCGCTTATTCTCAATGAGGATAGATACTGGATGGAAGAGGTTCCAGAGGTTGTTTCCTGTTCTGTTCAGGCGGATGTGCCTGTTTAGCTTGTTCTTTGTTCTTTGTTCTTTGTCTCTCAAAAAAAAATAAATATATATATATATATCTAATTACCTATTGATATTTTCACTGTGTGCATCACTTGCAATTTAGGATGGAAGCTGAGAAATCAGTTCCTTACAACAAAAGTGATATTTATAAATACCCAAAAACCTTTTTATAGTATTTAGTAAAATGCCATTATAAATGAAGACTCTAAATAATACCAATATAATGCAGTATGTCACCAATACCGTAAAATAACTGTATAAAGATGTTTAGATTAAAAGTGACATAACACTTATCACTAAACGTAATCATTACCAAAAGTGACATAATACTCATAATCACCCCTAACTTTAACATTTATAGGTTTGCAGACGTCTGAATGTATAAGCTCTAATGGTTGTGTAGCTCTAAGCCCTTTTCCAAAAAAATGTCTTTTAGTCATTTTACCTTTTAAACAAGACTCATAGACAGGTAAAGTGCCGATCTCTAAATGACTTAAAGATCTGTCTTTTACTAGTCTATCTATCCTGTCAAGGTTGATGTGTGTAAGTGCCTCACTTTTTGATTGGCTTATTTCGTCAATAAAATCACAATGGGGTTCAATCTTGTAAGAGTAGCTTAGGATTTAAGATTTTCTTCTCAAATGTTTAAAGACCTCATTGTGGATTTCAAGGGCTTCATGGAAGGTAGCTATTTGATCTTGACTCTCATTTGAAGAGATTTAGTTGCACACACACACTCCCTAGCTTGCATGTGTGATATTTGCTTATTGTATGTTCTTATTTCACACCAATCACACTTGCACATTTTCTTGTGTGTTGCTAGCTTTATGTGGTGTGCGCTGGTCCACAGGCGCAGCACCAGCACAGGTGACCAGCGCAACCTTGGCAGAGGTGTGCCGCTGGTGCCGCGCTGGTCGTCAAGTGCAACCTTACCAATGCAACTTTCCTAGAGATGCGCCGTTGGTCTTGCGCCCCTCAGTTGCGCCGCTCGTCCAGCACAAGGTGCGCTTAAAGGCTGTGCGCTGGTGTGGGTGCGCTGGTCGACCAACGCACCACCAGCGCACCTGATAGGAAGCTGAATCGTTTTTACTCAAAACGATCTAATTTTGCTTGGATCTCATATATATATATATCTTGTTTGCCTTGGCTCATTTTTAGAGCAAAAATTACATCTTTTTGAGAGCCATTGAGTATCTTAAAAGCCAACGTATCAAGACTTCATTTTTATTACTCAAAACACAAACACCCATCATACTTTCACGTTTCATTCATCATCTAGCATGTTCTAGTTTGATTTCATAGGGTGTTCATCTTTTCTCACATGACTTGTAGTTAGAACATCATAAGCATCATTTCACATGTTCTTTCTCTACAAGATAGCTCATTCATTACTTGACTAGTTTCAAGAAAGCATTTATTGTGTTTTGTGAGTTGTTTGTGATAGCTATTGCCTATAGGGTTTGTTTTGCTCATATAACTAGGTTGTAGAATGCCATATATCCACATGATATCTAGGAATGTCTCTAACATGTTCATCCATGCCCAGACAAGCTTAAATGTCTAACCTTACGTTTTAGCATCTTGAATATTGCACATATTCACCCTAGGTTGTCTTTATTTCTTCATTTAGAGTCAAGTATTGTAATTGCCTTTTGGTAGTTTGCAAGCAATGGACTAGATTCACTTTGGAAGGGCTGCGGGTAGCAAAAACGGATTAGTAATCGTAGGTGTGATGTGGTCAACCTAGATTGTAATCGTATTTGCAATTAATGGATTGAGGTTCTAGTGTGGTGCACAAAACAGCCCGTGGTTTTTCCCCATGTGGGTTTCCACGTAAAAATCTCGTGTTATTTACTTTTCAAATTCTCTACACTTGATTTTAGTTGTTGACTAGTTGGGGTTGGTTTTGTAATCTTGATTAATCTCGAAATTGGTAAAATGGATTAAAACCTATTCACCCCCACCCCCTAGATTATATTAGGACTCGTAATATATATTTTCAATTGGTATCAGAGCAGGTTCCTTAACATAATTAGGAGATCCCTTACTCTTGTTTTGCATTTGTTTGCATTTTTTTTTTTTTTTTGTGTTTTGTGTATTTAGCTTGTTTGTGTACATTCATATCATTCTCACCCAAACACAATGAATGGAAATGGAATTGGAGGCGAGGGTGCCTCTAGCACAAGACCTCCCTTGCTTAACGGGGTCAATTACGCATCATGGAAGGGAAAAATGGAAGCATATGTTTGCCAAATTCATGACCGAGCATGGATTGCGATTGAAGATGGGTATACACCACCTATGATGACTCCTACGGGCAGTGGAGAGGAAGTCCCCAAGACAAAGGCACAATGAACCCCCCAAGAGTTTGAGGCTTCAAAATGGAACAACAAAGCCAAGCATGCAATCCTATGCGCCATGGATGGCAACCAATACAAACTCATTCAAACTACAAGGATAGCTAAGGAAGCTTGGGACATATTGAAGACGGCTTATGAAGGAACTGAGGTGGTAAAGGATTCCAAGCTTCAAGTCCTCCAAATACTATTTGAGACCATAAGGATAGAGGAGGATGAATGTTTTTAATGACTTCTAAGTGAAGCTTATGGATATATTAAATCAAAATCACCAACTTGGTAATCCCTACTTGGATAGAAGAATCAAGCAAAAGATCATGAGATCGCTTCCTAAGAGGTTTGAATTCAAAGTGACAGCATTGGAAGAAAATAGTGACTACTTAAAGATGAAGCCAAGTGAAGTTATTGGAAGACTCTTGGCCTATGAATCTAGAAAGGGTCCTACTTCTATACCTCTTAAGAAGCAAAAGAGTCTTACCTTGAAGAGCATTAAGGTAGAAAAGGATGAAAAAGACTCGGATGAAGAAATTGCTTTGATGGCAAATAAGTTCAAGCAATTTATGAGGTTTGAGAAGAAAGGGTTTGGCTCCAAGGGAAAATTTATGAAGAAGAAGGCTCCTTTCAAGAAAGTGGAGCAAACTCAAAAGAAGGACCACAAGAAGGGTGTCGTGTAGTGGCTATGTGTCGTGGCTTTGGACACATTGCTCCCGAATGTGCAAATTTGAAGAAAAAGATAGGAAAAGCCATGACAGTAACTTGGAGTGATAGTGATGACCTAGAAGAGGAAGACAAGTCTTCGGATGATGATGAAGACCAAGTTGCCAACTTCATTGCCTTCTCATCCTCTCACAATAGCAATGAAGTTATGAGTGACAAAGAAAAGGAAGAGGACAGGCAAGAAGAAATTGACTCAAATGGTGGTAGCTACTCATCAATGTCAAACTTTGAGTTTGATGAAGAAATGGACTATGACGACTTCATGAGATTCTTTGAGAACTCAAGGTTGAAGAAAAAAAAAGAGATAAAAAAGTTGAAAGGGGAGAAGCTTGAATTGACTTCCAAAGTGACTCATTTAAGCAAGGAAATGAGTAAAGCAAAAGAGTTGGAAGAAGGATTGAAGATGGAGTTAGTCTTAGCTAAGAAGAATGAAGAAAGTTTGAAGAAAGAGCTCATGGAAGCAAGAGGGTTTATTGCTAAGATGACTTCCAGAACCGAGAAGCTTGATGCTTTCTTGTGGGAAGAGCCCTTGTGACGAAAAGGGGTTAGGATATGTGGAAGAAATGGAAGCCACACCCTTGAAGAAGACAACATTTGTCAAGAGCAAAGAGGTTGAAAGTGCTCAAACCCCTCAACAATCAACTAAGTGGGTTGAAGTTGGTGAATCCTCAAAGCAAGCACAAGCAAGGATTCCAACAAGAGCTCCATAACAAGCTAGAGCTCCTTAACCTAGACATCCACAACCAAGACTTCCACAACAAAGGATCCCACAAGCTTAACATGGGGTCTTTCATGCTCAACCAAAGAGACATGACAACTTTGCTCAACCACAAATGAGATAGTTTTTTCCTCAACACCCAAGAGCAACTCAAAATAGAAGGAGGCCACAAATGCTTGCACAAGGCTATGGTATGAATTCCTATTTTACTCCCACTTGCCATTTTTATGGAATTGAAGGCCACATTAGGCCTAATTGTTTTAAGTATATTAAATTGTGTAGAAGAGAAAGCATGATTGAGAAAAACATGCTTAGAAGAGTCATAATGCATGCACCTAGGAAATTTAGAGACAATAGACCAATAGCTTCTAGGAATGACCATGTTCACCTATAATGACTAGAAATGATGAATATTAATGCTATGTGGCCCAAGTTGCCTTGAAAGCAAATGCCTCCAACACTTAGTACCTTGATAGTGGGTGTTCTAGGCACATGATCGGAAACAAGGGTTTCTTTAAAACTCTTGTAATGGATGATGGTGGATTCATCACCTTTGGTGATGGATCAAAGAAAAAGGTTATAGGGAAATGTAAGATATCTATTCCCTGTTTGCCCTCCTTGCCCAATACTCTTTATGTAGATGTCTTGCAAGCCAATCTTATTAGCATATCACACTTGAGTGATGAAGGGCTTTCGCTTATGTTTGGCAAAATTGATTGCTCTATTCTTAAGGAAAATGAGCAAGTTTTGTTTAAAGGCAAGAGATCAAGTGACAATTGCTATTGTCTTAAAAAGTCTAATCTCATCTCTTGTAACTTGACCACTAGTGAGTAAGTTGAACTGTGGCACTAAAGATTTGGCCATATTAACTATAGGGACTTGAAAGTCCTTGATAGATTGAATGTTGTTAGAGGCCTTCCCAAGCTTCGGAAAAAGGTTGAGGGTGTTTGTGAACCTTGCCAACAAGGCAAGCAAACCAAGAGTGTCAACAAGAAAGGCAAATACCTTTCCACCAAAGAGCCATTGGAGCTTCTCCATATGGACCTTATGGGTCCCATTCAAACCAAAAGCTTAGGTGGTAGAAGGTACATTCTTGTTGTTGTTGATGACTTCTCTAGGTTCATATGGACTTATTTCCTTAGAGAAAAGTCTGAAGCCTTTGAGAAATTTAAAATGCTTTGTGTCAAAATTCAAAATGAGAAAACCTCTCACATTAAAAGCATTTAGAAAATTAGAAGTGATCATGGGAAAGAATTTGAAAATGCTAGCTTTGAAAACTTTTGCAATAGCTTAGGCATTTCCCATGAATTTTTGGCCCCTAGGACTCCTCAACAAAATGGTGTTGTTAAGAGGAAGAATAGAGTTCTCCAAGAGATGGCCCGTGTCATGTTACTTAGCAACAAAGTCTCTAGAAATCTTTAGGCCGAAGCCATTAATACGGCTTGTTACATAGGGAATAGAGTATTCCTTAGACCTGGGACTAAACAAACATCATATGAGTTATGGAAGGTAGAAAACCTAATGTGAGCTACTTCCACATCTTTGGAAGCAAGTGCTATATACTTAATGACCGTGATCAACTTGGCAAGTTTGATGCCAAGAGTGATGAGGGTATTTTTATTGGATATGCACTTAATAGCAAGGCCTATAGAGATTTTAATCTAAAGACTCGAAGTGTGATGGAATCATCAAATGTTGTCTTTGATAACTGTAGGCCCAAACATGATGATCATGAGGAGGATGTTTGTGAGATTGATGACATTCCCTTAAAGGAGTGTGGAGAGACTTCAAGTGATGTGAAGTCAAACCAAAATGAGGAGGATGATTTACCTTTTAATAGAGTTCCTCTTTTGGACTCTAATGAACCCGCTCCTTGGGTTAAGAAACTCCATGATAAGGATAATATCATTAGAGAGGTTAGAGATAGTGTTAGGACTAGACGTCAAATAGCTAATCAAATTAGCTACACTTATTACACTTCTCAAATAGAACCCAAAGAGGTGGATGAAGCCTTGAATGATGAATATTAGGTTCTTGCCATGCAAGAAGAGCTAAACCAATTTGAGAGAAATGAGGTTTGGACTCTTGTTCCTAGACCTAAAAACACCAATGTCATAGGTACTAAATGGGTGTTTAGGAACAAATCCGATGAGGATGACAACATTATGCGAAACATGGCAAGGCTTATTACACAAGGGTACTCTTAAATTGAGGGTATTGACTTTGAGGTGACATTTGCTCCCATTGCCCGCTTAGAGTCCATTAGGCTTCTCTTGCCCATTTCTTGTGTGTACTAGTTCAAATTACACCAAATGGATGTCAAGAGTGCCTTCATCAATGGTTTCTTGCATGAGGAAGTGTTTGTTGAGAAACCCAAGGGGTTTGTGGATCCACACCACCCCTCTCATGTCTATCGCCTCAAGAAGGCTTTATATGGGTTAAAACAAGCACCGAGGGATTGGTATGAGCGCCTCACTCTCTATCTTGTTGATAATGGCTACTTTAGAGGTAGTGTTGACAAGACCATATCCATTAAGTGCACTAAAGATGAGCTATTCATAGCTCAAATTTATGTTGATGACATTGTATTTGATTCCACCAACAACTTAAAAGTTCAACAATTTGTTGATGTCATGTCTCATGAGTTTGAGATGAACATGGTTGGTGAACTAAATTACTTCCTAGGCTTGCAAATTAAGCAAATGCATGATGGAATCTTCATATCCCAAGCTAAATATGCCAAGAGTCTAGTGAAGAAGTTTGGCCTTGAGAATGCCAAACATTGTGACAGACCCATGAGCACCACCTTGAAACTTAGCAAAGATGCTAATGGAAATGATGTGGAGCAAAGTCTATATCGTGGCATGATAGGAAGCTTACTTTACTTGACAACAAGTAGGCCTGATATAGCATTTAGTGTGCGTGTGTGTGCTAGGTACCAAGCTAATCCCAAGGAATCTCACCTTGTTGCGGTAAAAAGGATCATTCAGTTTGTGAATGGTACCTCAAACCATGAGATTTGGTACTCTTTTGAAACTAATCTGAGTCTTGTTGGATATAGGGATGCCGATTAAACGAGAAATTAAGATGATAGGAAAAGCACATCGAGCGGTTGCTTTTTCCTTGGAAACAATTTGGTTTGTTGGTTTTGCAAGAAACAAAACTCTATTTCCCTATCCACGACCGAGGCGAAATACATTGCCACCAGTAGTGCTTGCACTCAATTGATGTGGATGAAACAAATGCTAGCCGACGATGGCTTGGAGCAAGGTACTCTTACTTTATTTTGTGATAACATGAGTGCTATCAACATTTCTAAAAATCCCATCCAACATTCTAGGACTAAACACATTGACATAAGACATCACTTCATAAGATAGCTAGTTGAGAGCAAAACCATTGCATTGGAACATGTGGGAACAAATGACCAACTAACGAATTTGTTTACAAAACCCTTAGACACTCTTAGATTTGGAAACCTTAGCAAGTCTATTGGGATTTGCCACTTGGGTTGAAGTGGTTTGTGTTAACCGTAAATTCGCTCTGGATGAGGAATTTCAATTAACACCCTCAGACTGCTACCCGGTAGGCTACAGCGGGGTAGGTACCTCTAGGTACCATGGTTTGTACGAGTAAAAAACTTCTGGAGTGAGGTGCAGTAGGTAGGAGAAAAAATCATCCCGACTGTCGGGGCTTCAAGCACATGGAGAAGATGGCGCTTGGGGGGTTCCCATGTCGGAGTAAGGGCTATGATCCCTTTTTATGGACCTCGATACCCCGCGTTCGGTACTCGGAACCCCGTATCCCGTCCCTCATACCCCGTATCCCGAAATCCGCATCCCGTACTCTTTTCTAGATCTCCATTGTGATTCCCCGACCCGGATAGCAAGCAAGCGAGTAGGATATGGGATAGGAGCTCTTCAATGATAAACTTACATACATGTGTAATAAAATAGATACGAGGGAGAGAATGACAAGTCTTTTTGATAGAAGGTGGACTGGCCTAGGGGGAAAAAGCATCACGCATGATCATATGCTGAAAAACCCCTAGGTAGTATCCGGCGGAAAGAGATCATTTATATATTTATCAATAAGGCGTGCTCCGGGGAGCTTACACAAGTAGGAGAATAATCCAACATAAGTGCTCCAGAGAGCTTACAATCATAGGTGGGCATATGCCCTTTTCTCTAATCAATAGAAAATAAGAGGAGAAGGAAAGAAGCTAGCCCCCCGCCGAAAAAAGTCCTCTTCACCGTTGAAAATCTTGTCATATATATAGGTCTTATTTCTTGTTGTTCACTCCCATAAATTCAATCCAATGACCTAGCAATTTACGGGGCGTTTCCATGTTGATAGGCGAGAAGATCGTGGGATTGATTCCCCAGAATCAAGTGATTCCTTTTAGAACTGAAAGAGTTGACTCCTCTTTAATATAGGACTCTTGAATGGCGAGAAACAAGGCAATTTCCTTGTTTACTTAAACTCTTGGTGTGGTCTAGCTCTTCCTTGGTATATACGACCTCCTCTATTGATGTCTTGTATGCTAGGTGGTCGGGAGGAGTTTGGAGGACTAGTCACAGGGAACGGGGTACTACGGGGTACCACGGGGTCCAGCGGGGTCCCGCGGGGTACTGCGGGATCAGCGGGGTCCAGCGGGGTCCTACGGGGTCCTGCGGGATCCGCGGGGTCCAGCGGGATCTGCGGGGTCCTGCGGGATCTGCGGGGTCCAGCGGGATCTGCGGGGTCCTGCGGGGTACTGCGGGATCTGCGGGATCTGCGGGGTCCAGCGGGGTCCTGCGGGATCCGCGGGGTACTGCGGGATCTGTGGGGTCCAGCGGGATCTGCGGGGTCCTGCGGGTTACTGTGGGATCTACGGGGTCCAGCGGGGTCCCGCGTGGTCCTGCGGGTGCGACATCCTTCTACTGGGCTATCTAGACCACGATAAAGTGTGTTGATCTTGGTTCCTTTCAGAGGTAGCTAGATGCTTCTCGTGGCATCCCTCTACTTGGCAAGGATGGAAAATTCTTCCTTGGACTCCTGCCAAAAAAGGCGGTTAACAGTTTGTTTTGACCTTATATGGGGAGCTCAAGCAAAGAGAGCAAAGTTGCATGATCATGCATTGTGCTACATTGATATATTTTATGCCTCTTACTTAATTGCTTGAGATGTTTGGTTGTACATACTTATATGTATTTTTCTTAATAAGTGTGACTTTTTGCCTTGCTTGCAATCCATGTCATATTTATGCTCAAAACTGCATTTTTGGAATAGGAAATGTACTTTGGAAGTACTTTGTGAATAACCGTTTGAAAGTTCACAAATTAACACGGGTGTGTATACAATATATTAATTTAGAGGGGGGCTGAATAGATTTTAACAATTTTACCCAATTTTCGCGATTAGTCAATATTACGTAAATACCCCAATTTAGTCAATAATAATAACAAGTGTAATATGGTGCGGAATTATAAATGACACTTGATATTTACGTAGAAACCCTCACAGGAAAAACCACGGGCTGTATAGTGCGCCACACTCGAACATCGAATCCACTAAATGTGTTAAACGATTACAACCTACTCCCGGTATATAATCACACACCCACCTAATCCCGGTATAAGTGAACCTAGTCCAATTTGCTTGTGTGACCACCTAATCCCGGTGTCCGACCTAATCCCGGTCTATCACACAAGACTTACTTCTCAATGAAGAGATTACGACCTATGTGAATATATATAAATACTCAACAAATGCAATGAGAGCTAGGCAACTCTATATACTTATCTAGGATGATTAGATGGCAATTAATGCAACCCTAGATATCAATGGCTAAATGACATGTCATAAAGCTTAGCAAATCATAGATTAAATAACCTAGATGTTGCTATCAAAATACAACACTCAATCATTTCAACACAACAATCTCTATTTTGTATCTAGAATATATTCTAAGAGCATACAAATAATATAAGAGATTTCTTTGATAAATAAAACACTTAACTTAGATGAGATTAGTGAAGAACATACCAAAGGATGTGTGTTGAGCAAAACCCATTCAAATAAGCAAACTAACTATGCTAGAAAATGCTTAGATGATCTTTGATGCACATGTATGTGGTTTGAGTGTATAAAAATGAGTTCTTGATTTGATTTTCTCTCAAATATCTCTCTTTGACGCTTAGGGTTCTTTAGAATCAGAGAACTTTTTTAGAGATTAGAGAAAGTGTGATATTTATAGACATCAAGAACAGGGCATGTGAAAAGACAAAATTGCCCTTGAAAACGCACGATCGGCGGTTTCATTTGGCGGCCAGGCCACCGATCATAACCGTAGAATTGGTCCCGAGAGAAATAGGGGAGCATCGGCGGTTTCGTAACCGTCGATCAAACCGTAGAATCAGACCCGAGATATTAAATACATCAGGTCTGATCGGCGGTTTTGATTCAACGGCCAGACCGCCGATCGCAACCGCCGATTCACCAAAAATGGTGAAACCAAGGAGAAGCCAAGGGCATTCTCCATGAGCGGTCTTCGCACAAAACGAAGCACATTATCTTGCACGCATGAACGTTTTCGAACACATTCGGGAAACGAATTACAAGACATATAAACACACAACAAGATATAATAATCAAAGTGCTAGTGTGAAATGTGACATGTGAAGAGAATACACACATATGTAAGTATGCTAAGTGTGTGTGTGCTTCTAAATCTCTTTAAAGAAAAATAAGCACAAGAAAATATACCTTTGGAGTGCTCATCACCTTGAGGTCTTGAAAAGGGCCTTTGAGCTTGATCTTCAAACACTTAATCTACCCTTACAATTCAAACCCCAATATGTGGTTTGTCCACGAAATAAGCCAATCAATAAAGGGAATCCTTACAATCTCCCCCTTTGGCTATTTCGTGACAAAACCACCACTCACATTTATCCTCACAACAAAAATGAAGCTACGGGATATTTTACATTACACAGAGATAACAAAATAAAACTTCAAGTCTTCAATCTCTTGTAGAAATACCAAACCTTCAAAACAATTAGATTACACTTCCAAAGCAAGTTTATGTGAGTAGATCAAGTGAAAATAAAACAATCATTTGCATATTAAACTTTTAAACACAACATCATGCAATGTATGTGTATGCAATGCTCCCCCTCAACGGGTTACTCCCCCTCAATATGTACTCTCTCCAATATGCACAATTGCTACAACAATTTAGCATCTCCTCTCACCACATTCTACTCCCCCTTTTTGTCATGATATAGGCAAAAGAGTAGTCCCCAACAAGGTCACTTAAGGCAAAGAGAGATAGTAGCATACAAGATATTTGCATAGTCATATAAGCCACTTTATGCTAATCAATTAATTGAAGAGAAACAAGGAGATTTATTTTGATTAAAATGTGTGAATAAAAAATGCTTTGCATACAAGACATGCAACATTCAAGTCCAAAATACAATGGTATTTGGCAAAGCAAATGACAAAGATTTCTAAGAAGAATTCAAACCAATTTCACCAATGTCATGAAAGCAAAGATATAGAGAATTTATTGATTTTCAATTTAATAAACACTATATCCAACTTTATAAGCGAAACATGGCATGAGCGACTTTGCACCCTATTTGATTTTTTCGGATATGAAACCCGTATGATAGTAGCCATGTTCAACAAATAAAGAAAGAGAGACATTTGGATTGCAAAATCCTTTGACCGGATACAAGATCCTTTAATCAATTTGAGTCTCATAAGCTTTTTCACACAAGTTTTGCATTTAAGAATTATGCAATCATCAATTCATGCTTTTTCATTTGAGCATGTCATTTGAATTTCATGCTTTTCATATGGTATTTAGCATGTCAATTAAGAATCATCATGTCATGGAAATAACTATAGGTCATTCAAATCATACTTCCTATGTAGATTTCCTAGTCCAAAAATACATGTTTGAACATAAATATGACATGGATTGTAATACAAGCATGGTTCACACTTATTGAATAGAAAACATATATACATAGGTGCAACCAAGCTTACTCAAGCAATCAAAAAAAGAAGCATAAGATTTTTCAATTTTTTTTTTTTTTTTTGCATGCATCAAGTATGCAAAAAGCTCTCTTTGCTTGAGTTCCCCATTTGGGGTCAAAACCACCCTTCAACAAAGAAGGTCATGAGGTCCTATGGACCTACCAAGTCGATTGGACTCGATTGAACCTATGTGAGACATGTTTGTCTCGTGGCAAGCGGGTTCATCTTTTCTTATCCACCTAGGTGATACATTTTTCTTCCTAGGGGTCAAAGGTTCAAGAGTTCTAGAAATCATAGGATCATGCAAATGAATATTATTCTTCCTATGATCATGCATTCTAGCTCTCGCCTTCCTTTTCTCAATCATGCTTTTAATTCTACACAATTTAATGTAATGAAAGCAATTTGGTCTAATATGACCATCAATACCACAATGATGACATGTAGGGATGAAGTTAGGAATCATACCATGTCCTTGCGCATGCATAGGAGCCTTCCCATGTCTTTGTGGTTGTCTTGGTAGTTGGATAGGATCTCTCCTTCTTTGTTGTTGACCAAGACTAGGTTGCTTCCATTGTTGATTTTGCATGATTGGTCTCTTCCCTTGAAGAATTTGAGCTTGAGGGAAGTTAGCATGAGGAGCCTTTTGAGGTTGAGCTTGAGCTTGACCATTTAGTGTCACCTTTACTTGGGCACTTCTTGAACACTCTCCTAGGTCTATCTTTTTCCTAGGGTGTTGAGGAGGAGGAGACTTCTTGAAGTCCATGCTTTTGACAAAGGTTATCTCGCTTGAGGAGGAAGCTTCCTTGTCATCAAAGTAGCCAAGACCTCTCTTGTCACTTGGCCTTTTTCCAACTCCCAACATACGGTCAAGCTTCTCAGTGCTTGAGGACATCTTAGCCGTTGAGGCTTTAGCTTCTTCAAGCTCTCTCTTCAAACCCTCTTCATTCTTCTTAGACAAAGCTAGCTCATCTCTTAGCTTGTCTTCAATCTTCTTGGATCTTTCCACTTGTTCACTTAAGTGGTCAATTTGAGCTAAAAGGTCTAGATTCTCTTCTCTCAATCTTTGAGTCTTTTCCTTGGTCTTCTTTTCTATATTCTTAAACTCAATGAGAAATTCTTCTAGAACCTTTTTCTCCACATATCCATATATGGAGTTACATGAAGAGTCATCTTCACTAGAGTCATTTGCTTCTTGACTCTCACTCCCTTCTTCATTGTAGGAGATTGGAAAGGCAAAATAATTATTCTCACAATCATTCAAGCTCGTGGGACTTTCTTCAACAATTTTTACTTTGTTGTCCCATTTGTGAGAGCTAGCAAGTGCCAAAAGTTTAGCCACAACCTCTTCATCACTTGAAGAGTCATTTGAAGTGGCGTCCATTTCCTTTCCTTCTCTTCCATCCCTCAAGTTAGCACATTCGAGGGAGATATGCCCGAATCCTCCACATTCGTAGCATTGAATCTTCTCTCTTGAAGATTTCTCATGGTTTTGCTTGACATTCTTGATAATGGTCTTCTTCTTCTTGAAGGTATCCCCCTTTGAGCCATAACCTCTCTTTTGTAGATTCAAGAACTTCTTGAATCCCTTGACAATAAGTGCCATATCTTCATTTGAGTAATCCTCCTCCTTTTCCACCTTGGAAGTTTTCAAGGCTAGATTTTTTTTCTTCTTAGGAGGTGAAGTGATAGCCTTTCTTGATTCATAGGCTAGAAGTCTTCCAATGACTTCACTCGGCTTCATATCCTTGTAGGAGTCATTTTCGTCTAAAGCCGTTGTTAACCGCCTTTTCTGGCAGAGGACCAAAGAAGAATTTTCCACCTCAACACAAGAAGGGTATAGGAGTACGAACACCATCTGGCTACCCCGACAAGGTGGACCCCGACTGATCCGAGTGCACTTCCCCTCCAACGGGGTCCAACCCAGCCTTCTTCCAGTTTATTTCTTAAAACCCCGCCAGCATCTTAGTTCAGAAATATGGCCACAAGCCGGACTTCTCGCTAGAACTCACAGCGAGGTCTAGCCCCGCTGAGACCGGGCTTCCGCTGGACCCCGCAGTACCCCGATATACCAAGATCCCGGCAGTACCCCGGTACCCCACGATACCCCGCGATACCCCGCAGGACCCCGCAGTACCCCATAGGATCCCGCAGTACCCCGGAACCCGGTGACTGGTCCTCCAAACTCCTCCCGACTATCTAGCATATACCAAGGAAGAGCTTGACCACACCAAGAGTTTAAGTAAACAAGGAAATTGCCTTGTTTCCCGCCATTCAAGAGTCCTATATTAAAGTGGAGTCAACTCTTTCAGTTCTAAAAGGAATCACTTGATTCTAGGGAATCAATCCCACGATCTTCTCGCCTATCAACATGGAAACGCCCCGTAAATTGCTAGGTTATTGGATTGAATTTAGGGGAGTGAGCAACAAGAAATAAGACCTATATATATGACATGATTTTCGACAGTGAAGGGATCTTCTTTGGCTAGCATCTTCTTTTTGGCTTCTTTTCGCAGAGGTGGCTGGGGGCTTCTTCCCCAACAAGGCTACCTTTTATTCTTCTTTTCTACTGGTTAGAGGAAAGGGCCGATGCCCACATATTATTGTAAGCTCTCTGAAGCACTTATGTTGTATTATTCTCCTACTTGTGTAAGCTCCCCGGAGCACGCCTTATTGATAAATATATAAATGATCTCTCTCCATCGGATACTACCTAGGGGTTTTTCAGCATATGATCATGCGTGATGCTTTTTCCCCCTAGGCCAGTCCACCTTCTATCAAAAAGATTTGTCATTCTCTCCCTTGTATCTATTTTATTACACATGTATGTAACTTTATCGTTGAAGAGCTCATATCCCATATCCTACTCGCTTGCTTGCTATCCGGGTCGGGGAATCACAATGGAGATCTAGAAAAGAGTACGGGATGCGGGACTCGGGATACGGGGTATGAGGGACGGGATACGGGGTACCGAGTACCGAACGCAGGGTATCGAGGTCCATAAAGAGGGATCACAGCCCTTACTCCGACATGGGAACCCCCAAGTGCCATCTTCTCCATGAGCTTGAAGCCCCGACAGTCGGGATGATTTTTTCTCCTACCTACTGCACCTCACTCCAGAATTTCTTACTCATACAAACCATGGTACCTAGAGGTACCTACCCCGCTGCAGCCTACCGGGTAGCAGTCTGAGGGTGTTAATTGGAATTCCTCATCCAGAGCGAATTTTCGGTTAACATTTTGGCGCCGTCTGTGGGAAGTTCACTAGACCAATGTGGCTTCCTTGTCTCTACATGAGCGTATGTTTCTCTATCTCTTACATATTATCACTTTACATGTGATTTAGTGCATTCCGCTGCTATATTCACTACATGTTTGTACCATGATGCCATGATACCTTGTTTCACCCTGCTAGTTCCTTTATTACCAATATGATTTTATAAAAATTTGCATGAATCATGTGAACTAAATCATCACCTATTATAATCGGTTGATATTTCGCCTTATATGTTGCTACTTGAATACGTTGAACATGCGGAGTGCATCTCGATGTAGCTCTATGAGATCTAATTAATCTATTGCCGAGCAAGCTTAGTTATTCGTGGCATATTATTCATGCGGTTTACCCTTTCTCCATATTTGTATGTACTGCATGTGCACCACGAGTGGTGCTCACTTTGTCATCTGACAACTTTTGTTTGATGTGGAGCGAATATAACGTGTGGGACTCCTAGTGGAGCCGGCCTACTATGCTGCCCTTATGAAACAGACCTGCTCCGGTACATCTAGAGCTCCTATGCAGTAGAGTTGTACCTCTCCTGTTTTCTTTACAGAAGATTTGCTCCGGTACCGATAGAGCTCCTATCCAACAGATCTACCAGACTAGCACTTCTACATACGGATCCCCTCATGACACCGGATTCACTCTTCTAAAGCTCCTAGTTCTCAGCTATTCAAGTCCTAGAAGAAAATTGGAAGCAATTTGGAAGATTTTCGATCAAGCCTGAGAAAACAGCATCTGCTGATGGGTCAACTTCAAAAATTAAACTGTATCATCTCCGAAGGAACGGGATTTCGTACCTTATATGGTTGGAAAGATACGGAAGTTAGCTTTTCACAGAATTTTACGGTTTGTGATTTCGAGTTTTCTTGAAGGAGTTATGACCATTGTACTACTCAAAGGTCAGCCAGAATTTCTATGCGGGCAGCATCTGCTGATGGGTCAACTTCAAAAATTAAACTGTATCATCTCCGAAGGAATAGGATTTCGTGCCTTATATGGTTGGAAAGATACGGAAGTTATCTTTTCACAGAATTTTACGGTTTGTGATTTCGAGTTTTCTTGAAGGAGTTATGACCATTTTACTACTCAAAGGTCAGACAGAATTTCTATGCGGTATTTGGGAAACAAAGCATGGCGGGCTACCTATTTGGGAATGAAGGAGCAGCACGACCGATAGAAGACCAGCATCATGTAGGAGGCTCCTCACTTTTGTACCGGGCCCTTCAACGCCCAAGTGAGCCTCCTAGGTTCCGTATCGTCCGAGTGGAGTCCAGAGCCTCTTTTCAGCCGCTGGGTACTTCTTGATGCCCTAGCAAGCCTCTGGACCAGCATCATGTAGGAGGCTCCTCACTTTTGTACCGGGCCCTTCAACGCCCAAGTGAGCCTCCTAGGTTCCGTTTCGTCCGAGTGGAGTCCAGAGCCTCTTTTCAGCCGCTGGGTACTTCTGGATGCCCTAGCAAGCCTCTGGACCAGCATCATGCAGGAGGCTCCTCACTTTTGTACCGGGCTTTTCAACGCCCAAGTGAGCCTCCTAGGTTCCGTTTTGTCCGAGTGGAGTCCAGAGCTTTTTTTCAGCCGCTGGGTACTTCTTGATGCCCTAGCAAGCCTCTGGACCAGCATCATGTAGGAGGCTCCTCACTTTTGTACCGGGCCCTTCAACGCCCAAGTGAGCCTCCTAGGTTCCGTATCGTCCGAGTGGAGTCCAGAGCCTCTTTTCAGCCGCTGGGTATTTCTTGATGCCCTAGCAAGCCTCTGGACCAGCATCATGCAGGAGGCTCCTCACTTTTGTACCGGGCCCTTCAACGCCCAAGTGAGCCTCCTAGGTTCCGTATCGTCCGAGTGGAGTCCAGAGCCTCTTTTCAGCCGCTGGGTACTTCTTGATGCCCTAGCAAGCCTCTGGACCAGCATCATGCAGGAGGCTCCTCACTTTTGTACCGGGCCCTTCAACGCCCAAGTGAGCCTCCTAGGTTCCGTTTCGTCCGAGTGGAGTCCAGAGCCTCTTTTCAGCCGCTGGGTACTTCTTGATGCCCTAGCAAGCCTCTGGACCAGCATCATGCAGGAGGCTCCTCACTTTTGTACCGGGCCCTTCAACGCCCAAGTGAGCCTCCTAGGTTCCGTTTCGTCCGAGTGGAGTCCAGAGCCTATTTTCAGCCGCTGGGTACTTCTTGATGCCCTAGTAAGCCTCTGGACCAGCATCATGTAGGAGGAGTAGCACGACCGGTAGAAGACCAGCATCATGCAGGAGGCTCCTCACTTTTGTACTGGGCCATTCAACGCCCAAGTGAGCCTCCTAGGTTCCAGTTCGTCCGAGTGGAGTCCAGAGCCTCATTTCAGCCGCTGGTTACTTCTTGATGCCCTAGCAAGCCTCTGGACTAGCATCATGCAGGAGGCTTCTCACTTTTGTACCGGGCCCTTCAACGCCCAAGTGAGCCTCCTAGGTTCCAGTTCGTCCGAGTGGAGTCCAGAGCCTCATTTCAGCCGCTGGGTACTTCTTGATGCCCTAGCAAGCCTCTGGACTAGCATCATGCAGGAGGCTCCTCACTTTTGTACCAGGCCATTCAACGCCCAAGTGAGCCTCCTAGGTTCCAGTTCGTCCGAGTGGAGTCCAGAGCCTCATTTCAGCCGCTGGGTACTTCTTGATGCCCTAGCAAGCCTCTGGACTAGCATCATGCAGGAGGCTCCTCACTTTTGTACCAGGCCATTCCACGCCCAAGTGAGCCTCCTAGGTTCCAGTTCGTCCGAGTGGAGTCCAGAGCCTCATTTCAGCCGCTGGGTACTTCTTGATGCCCTAGCAAGCCTCTGGACTAGCATCATGCAGGAGGCTCCTCACTTTTGTACCGGGCCCTTCAACGCCCAAGTGAGCCTCCTAGGTTCCAGTTCGTCCGAGTGGAGTCCAGAGCCTCATTTCAGCCGCTGGGTACTTCTTGATGCCCTAGCAAGCCTCAGGACTAGCATCATGCAGGAGGCTCCTCACTTTTGTACCAGGCCATTCAACGCCCAAGTGAGCCTCCTGGGTTCCGATTCGTTCGAGTGGAGTCCAGAGCCTCATTTCAGCCACTAGGTACTTCTTGATGCCCTAGCAAGCCTCTGGACTAGCATCATGCAGGAGGCTCCTCACTTTTGTACCAGGCCCTTCAACGCCCAAGTGAGCCTCCTAGGTTCCAGTTCGTCCGAGTGGAGTCCAGAGCCTCATTTTCAGCCGCTGGGTACTTCTTGATGTCCTAGCAAGCCTCTGGACTAGTATCATGCAGGAGGCTCCTCACTTTTGTACCGGGCCCCTCAACGCCCAAGTGAGCCTCCCAGGTTCCAGTTTGTCCGAGTGGAGTCTATAGCCTCATTTCAGTTGCTGGGGACTTCTAGGATCCAAGACATGCCCTGGACCAGGTTAATCCCTCCAGGAGGATCTCCATTACCTAATGTCCTATGTACCGAGAGAGCTACATAGCGCTCTTGATGCCCTGGACCGGGTCAACCCCTCCAGGAGGATCGCCATAACAGACCAGGAGGGTTTCATAGCACTCCTGATGCCCTAGACTGGGTTAACCCCTCTAGGAGGATCTCCATTACTGAGTCAAGACCAGGAGAACTACATAGTACTCCTGATGCCTTGGACTGGGTCAAGCCCGCCAAGAGGATCTCCATTGTTAAAGCGCCTCAAGACCAGGAACTAGCCTCAGGGCGCTCCTGATGCCTTGGACTGGGTCAAGCCCGCCAAGAGGATCTCCATTGTTAAAGCGCCTCAAGACCAGGAAATAGCCTAAGGGCGCTCCTGCTGCCTCGGTCGGGGAATACCCTCCTCTGAGAAGCCTGGTGCTAAAGTGGCCTTAGTTGCCTACCAGGATAGCCTTGGTCGGGGAATACCCTCCTCCGAGAAGCCTGGTGCTAAAGTGGCCTTAGTTGCCTACCAGGACAGATTACAGTAAGAGTCGGGCTGCCTCAGGGCACCTGATTCCTTACTTCGCCTCGAGACCAGGAAATAGCCTCAGGGCGCTCCTGATGCCTTGGACTGGGTCAAGCCCGCCAAGAGGATCTCCATTGTTAAAGCGCCTTAAGACCAGGAACTAGCCTCAGGGCGCTCCTGATGCCTTGGACTGGGTCAAGCCCGCCAAGAGGATCTCCATTGTTAAAGCGCCTCAAGACCAGGAAATAGCCTAAGTGCGCTCCTGCTGCCTAGGTCGGGGAATACCCTCCTCTGAGAAGCCTGGTGCTAAAGTGGCCTTCGTTGCCTACCAGGATAGCCTTGGTCGGGGAATACCCTCCTCCGAGAAGCCTGGTGCTAAAGTGGCCTTAGTTGCCTACCAGGACAGATTACAGTAAGAGTCGGGCTGCCTCAGGGTACCTGATTCCTTACTTCGCCTCGAGACCAGGGAAAAGCTACATAGCACTCCTGATGCCTTGGACGGGGCCAACCCCGCCAAGAGGATCTCCATTGTTAAAGCGCCTCAAGACTAGGAAATAGCCTTATGGCGCTCCTGATGCCTTGGTCGGGGAATACCCTCCTCCAAGAAGCCTGGTGCTAAAGTGGCCTTAGTTGCCTACCAGGACAGACTTTCGCCAAGGTACCAGGATTCCTAGAACAGGAATGCCAGGTACCCAGATTCACCATATTCCCTACAGTGATCCGCCACAGCTCATCTATTTTTGTAGGAATGACTAGTACCATGGTTCGCCTAAAGCGAAGTGTGCAGAGAATGGTTTTCGTTTAAAGTAATGGCTACCAACAAAGAAAGATGAGCAAAATTCTTCATGTATTACATATCCTGACTCCAACCCCTACTAGGTACCGGTGTTCAAGTCAGGGGGGACTTCTGTTAACCGCCTTTTCTGGCAGAGGACCAAAGAAGAATTTTCCACCTCAACACAAGAAGGGTACAGGAGTACGAACACCATCTGGCTACCCCGACAAGGTGGACCCCGACTGATCCGAGTGCACTTCCCCTCCAACGGGGTCCAACCCAGCCTTCTTCCAGTTTATTTCTTAAAACCCCGCCAGCATCTTAGTTCAGAAATATGGCCACAAGCCGGACTTCTCGCTAGAACTCACAGCGAGGTCTAGCCCCGCTGAGACCGGGCTTCCGCTGGACCCCGCAGTACCCCGATATACCAAGATCCTGGCAGTACCCCGCGGTACCCCGGTACCCCACGATACCCCGCGATACCCCGCAGGACCCCGCAGTACCCCACAGGATCCCGCAGTACCCCGGAACCCGGTGACTGGTCCTCCAAACTCCTCCCGACTATCTAGCATATACCAAGGAAGAGCTTAACCACACCAAGAGTTTAAGTAAACAAGGAAATTGCCTTGTTTCCCGCCATTCAAGAGTCCTATATTAAAGTGGAGTCAACTCTTTCAGTTCTAAAAGGAATCACTTGATTCTAGGGAATCAATCCCACGATCTTCTCGCCTATCAACATGGAAACGCCCCGTAAATTGCTAGGTTATTGGATTGAATTTAGGGGAGTGAGCAACAAGAAATAAGACCTATATATATGACATGATTTTCGACAGTGAAGGGATCTTCTTTGGCTAGCATCTTCTTTTTGGCTTCTTTTCGCAGAGGTGGCTGGGGGCTTCTTCCCCAACAAGGCTACCTTTTATTCTTCTTTTCTACTGGTTAGAGGAAAGGGCCGATGCCCACATATTATTGTAAGCTCTCTGAAGCACTTATGTTGTATTATTCTCCTACTTGTGTAAGCTCCCCGGAGCACGCCTTATTGATAAATATATAAATGATCTCTCTCCACCGGATACTACTGATCAAGCCAAAATTGGTATGATTTTGGCCCTCATTTCCATTTCTTTTTGCTTGATTCTCGGGCATTTCCCCGTGTTTAATGTTGTTAAATTGAGCGTTTCAGGTTTTATTAGGTTTCAGAAGCAATTGAGATGAAGGTGGAGGACTTGTGCAAAAATGTCTCACAAATGAGAAGAAACAGGGCATTTTCGCCACTTGGGCAATGGAGGTCGCCACTTGAGCGCCATGGCGACAGAAGAGTTCCCAAAGGCATCAAAAGGTCGCCACTTGGGCGCCACTTGAGCGCCATGGCGACAGAAGGTCACAAAAACAATCAGGTGGGGTCGCCACTTGGGGTCGCTCTGGCGACCTCCCTTGCAAGTGGCGACCTAGTGCACTCAAGGCATGGTCGCCACTTATGGTCGCCAGAGCGACCTTGATGCACAAAGGGCGACCACATAGGAATTCCAACGTAGGAATTCCAACGTAGGCATGGTCGCCACTTATGGTCGCCAGAGCGACCTTGATGCACAAAGGGCGACCTCTTCACATTTCCAAGGTCGCCACTTATGGTCGCCAGAGCGACCTAGAAGGACAAGTGGCGACCACATAGGAATTCCAACGTAGGAATTCCAACGTAGGCATGGTCGCCACTTATGGTCGCCAGAGCGACCTTGATGCACAAAGAGCGACCTCTTCACATTTCCAAGGTCGCCACTTATGGTCGCCAGAGCGACCTTGATGCACAAAGAGCGACCTCCACACTTTTTGGTCATGTTCGCCACTTGACAACGAGCGAGAAAGATGGTTTTCAGAGCGACCTTTTCATCTAACCGTTTTACGCTCCATGGTCGCCATAGCGACCAAATAGCGACCAAGGCTCCACATCAGCGAATCAAGTCGTTACCAGTACATGTCCATGAGTGAGTATATATATGAGCGTCTCTTCACTTTCAAAGTATCGAAAATCAGAGAGAAAATTGTAAGAATTCATTTCAGATCTAGATCATCTTCCATGGCACATTTTTCATCATCCTCCATTTCTCTCCTTGAACTCATCTAATCCATCCAACCCTCAACACAAAACCTTGATTACTTCACTACATCATTCCTCATCCCACCATTTTCTCCACCAAAATCCTTAGTAACTTTCCACCAAAACACCCACATTCCAAGACATTTCCTCAACCTCCATTCCTTGCATCTAGGAGCATAGAGGAGAAGAAGGATTGAGCTTAAAGAAGGTGACCCAAGGGTTATTTCCTTATCATTTACTTCTTTTCATTTATTGCAATTATGTGTAACTAAACCCCTAATCTAGGGGATAGATTTGAGGAACAATTGGTTGTGGGTTTAGTCTAGCTTGTAATGAATCTCTTATGTGTTCTATTCATTCAATTTAATTAGATTTCATTCATTATAATTGACTTGTATATCACTTGTTGATTGCTATCTTGAGTGGAATAATTTGTTATATATTCACATGTGGATTGACAACCTTTGTGTGATTAAGAACCCATTGGATAGGATAGATTAGTGGTGGGTATATCAACCCCACTAATCTAAGCCTCTAAGTGGTTAACATAATGAGATTGGTACATTAATGATGCTAGTAGCTTACCCACATCCAAGTGTTAATCGATCTATTCCCTAGTTCTCTCATTAATTGATTTTATCACTATTCTTATCAAGGTGTTGAGTATTCTATTTTTCATAACATTTTTGTGTATTTTCATTTGAGTAGTTTAGCATTGGTGGCTTTAGAAACCACACATTTATCAAACTCTATGATTTGTTTTATTGTTTTAAGATTAGTCAATTTATCTAATTAACACTCCATTCCCTGTGGAACGAACTTGCTCACTATTTTGCTATCTAATCACATTTTAAAAGGATTAAGTGGCTTTAAAAGAGTTTTCAAGAATCAACCAAAAACTATCATTTTTACTATTTTGTTGAGTACACAAACGACCTCATCAAAAATGGCGCCGCTGCCGGGGAATGGTAGCGTTGATTACATAGATTGACTTTTCTTTGTGATTTATATTCTTATTAAATAGCCTACTAACATTTGTTTTTATTTAATTATTATTGTTTGCTAGTTTTTAGTTTGTTGTTAGATTTTCATAGTTCTTGTGTTACTCATTCTTTGTAGTTAGATTTTCTAGGTTGTTTGTCATTTTTGTTATAATTTTAGAATTTTTTTTTTTTTAGTGTTATTTTCTTTTGTGTCTTGTGTTGTTTTTCTTTTTTGTTTTCTTTTCAGGAACAATGGATTCTTATGAATTGCAATTGGCCAACTTCAACCGGGAAATGGAATTATTTGCCTCAAGGCACTCGAGGGAAGAAAGAGCTCACAACTCGAATTCTTCCAATATGGGGCCGAAGGAGGGGAATCCCGAGGAAAAAATGCTAGAGGCTATCCGGACATCACAAATGGCATACGAGCAGACTTTGAATGGATGTTTGGAGGCAAGTGCACTTAGATTTTCAGGACTAGAAGCTTCATTGAGAAGAATAGAAGTGCACATTGGAACAATCATGGAGGCCATGCAAAGGCAGGAGAGTGAAAAGTTCCCATTTCCACCAAAGCTAGAAGAAGTTACCACCATCCCTTGGAGTGGTGAGAATGTAGAGCATGATTTCAGTCATTATTTTGCTAACGATTCTTCTAGTACTTCAGGTGAAGAAGTAGGAAAGGAGGAAATGAGAGATAAAGTGAAGGAAACCAAGCCTTATATCCCTCCCACTACTTTTCCATGTCGCCTACGAAAAAGCAAATGGTATAGGTTGTTTTCCGAACTAACTAAATCACTTTTTCAAGTGAACATTTACTTGCCTTTGTTTTATGTGATTAGGAACACGCCAGCGGTCGACAAATACTTTCAAGACCTAATTGCATATGGGCGCAAATTCGAAGCCTTGGAATTTGGTTGACCAATCCAAGTAGCCCGTCTAGCCGAAGACGTAAAACCAAGCGCTTGGTGGGAGGCACCCCACCTAGGTACAATTTATTTCTTGCTTTTTAATTTGTTTTATTTCTTGCTCTTATTTTGCTTCCGCATAGAATAAGGGTGTGAATTGGATTTTGGTAGTGGATTTAGGACATTTGTGCTTTATTGATATATGTGTTGTTGGGATTTTGTGTATGAATATTTGGAGGGCAATATGCCGGATGATGGGATATTTTGTTTTTGCTCTTGCTTGATTGGATTATTGCTTGAAACTTAGTGGGTTGCGCTTGTTGTTTTTATTTTCCACCTTTGAACATTGAGGACAATGTCAAATTTAGGTTTGGGGGTGCTTTTGTGCAACACCATAATGCTTGGTTTTCAAAAGAATTGTGTGCCAAAATTTTCAAAAATTTTTGCGATATTGCCATATTTGAGCATGCTTTGCTTGTGGAGATTGTTCTTTACATGATGTAGTGAGGAATTGTGCATGTTTGTGAGTGTTTGGTTTAGATTAACACCATGCCACTTAGGGTGTCATTGAACAAAATGCGTTAATCTTTTTCTCTTAATGTTGAGTGAATGATCAAATTTGCTTGAAGGCTAAGAATTAATAGTGGAGATTCCCGTGAGGATCACAAACACAGCCTTTAAAAAGCATACGTTGAGTTGTAAACATTCACTCTTTAAACACTCACTCTAAACACTCATACAAGCATGTTTTGGTCTCATTTGCACTAAATGTTGTTTGCCATAGAATATTATGGTCTGCTTGTGGATGCCTTATTTTGCTTAATGGACGAATCTTTAGAAATGATTTTAGGCGATGCATGTGAAAACCTTTTTGGCCTAAACACTTCCAACCAACTTGAATATGTGTGCTCCCAAGCCCCTTTGAAGCCAAACACATTTGAAGCATTTCTTTCATGAACCACATCTACATGAACCTTATAGCCTTAAAATACTTGACCTACCGTGACCAAACGATTCGATAAGGCTTAGGAACTCAATGTAAAATTTTGAATGCGTAAATATAAGGTGTGTACCAAGGCATGTGAATGTGTGTAAGAGTCTTGCAAAGCAAGAGATGTTTGAAAATGGAAAAGAAAACAAAAGCTTGTAAAGAATGAGAAAAGAAAAGAAAATAAAAAATAAAAAAAATAAAAAAAGAAAAAGAAAAAGAAATGTAGAGCATGAAAAGAAAAGAATTGGCAAGCAAAGAAAAGCAAAGAAAAAGGAATCAAGAAATTAGGCACAAAGGGCCTAGAAAAGGAAGAGAAGTAATTGAGCTACTCAAGTTGAAAATAGGAGTAGCATACACATGTGTGATTGTGAGCCTGGACACCTTGAAGTGTGAACATATGTGGGAATCTTGTGGAACTTAAAGAATTAGAATGTATGCCTTAACGAAATCATTAGGTCCCTTGATATCCATTTCTTCCATTCTTTGTTTCACCATAACCTTAGGCCCCATTACAACCAAAGAAAAGACCTTCATGATCTTTAGGATTGTCCATTTTGTACAATTTGGTTGATGCATGTTCTTTCTAATTCATGGCTTGCAATTCCATTCATGAGATCACTTTTCAGGAAATTGCGTTTTAATGTTTAGCATGTGCAATCAATTTGTTGCCATAACATGAACTCATATTGCACATGCTCATATTTGAGTGAACCTAGGAGTCTTGGAGAAAAGAAGAGAGAATCCGGTGAGATTTAGTATCAAAGCGAATTACATTCTAAACTAATAGCACCTTTGCTTTGAAGCTTTGGCATTTTGAATGTAAGATCGCATTGCGTACAATTATGTCTAAGGTGGCACGTTTTTGATCATAACTATACACGCTCTTGCATGTCTAAATCCTCACCATGGCATAACTGTTTTAATCTCTTCATTTTGGCTTCGCACATTGATCATTTGAAGTAAAAACCTTTGAAATATCTCTACGCATGTTTTTGGGGGTGTGCTTGTTATTATGTTTGCTCGAGGACTAGCAAAAGATTGGTTTGGGGGTATTTGATCAAGCCAAAATTGGTATGATTTTGGCCCTCATTTCCATTTCTTTTTGCTTGATTCTCGGGCATTTCCCCGTGTTTAATGTTGTTAAATTGAGCGTTTCAGGTTTTATTAGGTTTCAGAAGCAATTGAGATGAAGGTGGAGGACTTGTGCAAAAATGTCTCACAAATGAGAAGAAACAGGGCATTTTCGCCACTTGGGCAATGGAGGTCGCCACTTGAGCGCCATGGCGACAGAAGAGTTCCCAAAGGCATCAAAAGGTCGCCACTTGGGCGCCACTTGAGCGCCATGGCGACAGAAGGTCACAAAAACAATCAGGTGGGGTCGCCACTTGGGGTCGCTCTGGCGACCTCCCTTGCAAGTGGCGACCTAGTGCACTCAAGGCATGGTCGCCACTTATGGTCGCCAGAGCGACCTTGATGCACAAAGGGCGACCACATAGGAATTCCAACGTAGGAATTCCAACGTAGGCATGGTCGCCACTTATGGTCGCCAGAGCGACCTTGATGCACAAAGGGCGACCTCTTCACATTTCCAAGGTCGCCACTTATGGTCGCCAGAGCGACCTAGAAGGACAAGTGGCGACCACATAGGAATTCCAACGTAGGAATTCCAACGTAGGCATGGTCGCCACTTATGGTCGCCAGAGCGACCTTGATGCACAAAGAGCGACCTCTTCACATTTCCAAGGTCGCCACTTATGGTCGCCAGAGCGACCTTGATGCACAAAGAGCGACCTCCACACTTTTTGGTCATGTTCGCCACTTGACAACGAGCGAGAAAGATGGTTTTCAGAGCGACCTTTTCATCTAACCGTTTTACGCTCCATGGTCGCCATAGCGACTAAATAGCGACCAAGGCTCCACATCAGCGAATCAAGTCGTTACCAGTACATGTCCATGAGTGAGTATATATATGAGCGTCTCTTCACTTTCAAAGTATCGAAAATCAGAGAGAAAATTGTAAGAATTCATTTCAGATCTAGATCATCTTCCATGGCACATTTTTCATCATCCTCCATTTCTCTCCTTGAACTCATCTAATCCATCCAACCCTCAACACAAAACCTTGATTACTTCACTACATCATTCCTCATCCCACCATTTTCTCCACCAAAATCCTTAGTAACTTTCCACCAAAACACCCACATTCCAAGACATTTCCTCAACCTCCATTCCTTGCATCTAGGAGCATAGAGGAGAAGAAGGATTGAGCTTAAAGAAGGTGACCCAAGGGTTATTTCCTTATCATTTACTTCTTTTCATTTATTGCAATTATGTGTAACTAAACCCCTAATCTAGGGGATAGATTTGAGGAACAATTGGTTGTGGGTTTAGTCTAGCTTGTAATGAATCTCTTATGTGTTCTATTCATTCAATTTAATTAGATTTCATTCATTATAATTGACTTGTATATCACTTGTTGATTGCTATCTTGAGTGGAATAATTTGTTATATATTCACATGTGGATTGACAACCTTTGTGTGATTAAGAACCCATTGGATAGGATAGATTAGTGGTGGGTATATCAACCCCACTAATCTAAGCCTCTAAGTGGTTAACATAATGAGATTGGTACATTAATGATGCTAGTAGCTTACCCACATCCAAGTGTTAATCGATCTATTCCCTAGTTCTCTCATTAATTGATTTTATCACTATTCTTATCAAGGTGTTGAGTATTCTATTTTTCATAACATTTTTGTGTATTTTCATTTGAGTAGTTTAGCATTGGTGGCTTTAGAAACCACACATTTATCAAACTCTATGATTTGTTTTATTGTTTTAAGATTAGTCAATTTATCTAATTAACACTCCATTCCCTGTGGAACGAACTTGCTCACTATTTTGCTATCTAATCACATTTTAAAAGGATTAAGTGGCTTTAAAAGAGTTTTCAAGAATCAACCAAAAACTATCATTTTTACTATTTTGTTGAGTACACAAACGACCTCATCAAAAATGGCGCCGCTGCCGGGGAATGGTAGCGTTGATTACATAGATTGACTTTTCTTTGTGATTTATATTCTTATTAAATAGCCTACTAACATTTGTTTTTATTTAATTATTATTGTTTGCTAGTTTTTAGTTTGTTGTTAGATTTTCATAGTTCTTGTGTTACTCATTCTTTGTAGTTAGATTTTCTAGGTTGTTTGTCATTTTTGTTATAATTTTAGAATTTTTTTTTTTTTAGTGTTATTTTCTTTTGTGTCTTGTGTTGTTTTTCTTTTTTGTTTTCTTTTCAGGAACAATGGATTCTTATGAATTGCAATTGGCCAACTTCAACCGGGAAATGGAATTATTTGCCTCAAGGCACTCGAGGGAAGAAAGAGCTCACAACTCGAATTCTTCCAATATGGGGCCGAAGGAGGGGAATCCCGAGGAAAAAATGCTAGAGGCTATCCGGACATCACAAATGGCATACGAGCAGACTTTGAATGGATGTTTGGAGGCAAGTGCACTTAGATTTTCAGGACTAGAAGCTTCATTGAGAAGAATAGAAGTGCACATTGGAACAATCATGGAGGCCATGCAAAGGCAGGAGAGTGAAAAGTTCCCATTTCCACCAAAGCTAGAAGAAGTTACCACCATCCCTTGGAGTGGTGAGAATGTAGAGCATGATTTCAGTCATTATTTTGCTAACGATTCTTCTAGTACTTCAGGTGAAGAAGTAGGAAAGGAGGAAATGAGAGATAAAGTGAAGGAAACCAAGCCTTATATCCCTCCCACTACTTTTCCATGTCGCCTACGAAAAAGCAAATGGTATAGGTTGTTTTCCGAACTAACTAAATCACTTTTTCAAGTGAACATTTACTTGCCTTTGTTTTATGTGATTAGGAACACGCCAGCGGTCGACAAATACTTTCAAGACCTAATTGCATATGGGCGCAAATTCGAAGCCTTGGAATTTGGTTGACCAATCCAAGTAGCCCGTCTAGCCGAAGACGTAAAACCAAGCGCTTGGTGGGAGGCACCCCACCTAGGTACAATTTATTTCTTGCTTTTTAATTTGTTTTATTTCTTGCTCTTATTTTGCTTCCGCATAGAATAAGGGTGTGAATTGGATTTTGGTAGTGGATTTAGGACATTTGTGCTTTATTGATATATGTGTTGTTGGGATTTTGTGTATGAATATTTGGAGGGCAATATGCCGGATGATGGGATATTTTGTTTTTGCTCTTGCTTGATTGGATTATTGCTTGAAACTTAGTGGGTTGCGCTTGTTGTTTTTATTTTCCACCTTTGAACATTGAGGACAATGTCAAATTTAGGTTTGGGGGTGCTTTTGTGCAACACCATAATGCTTGGTTTTCAAAAGAATTGTGTGCCAAAATTTTCAAAAATTTTTGCGATATTGCCATATTTGAGCATGCTTTGCTTGTGGAGATTGTTCTTTACATGATGTAGTGAGGAATTGTGCATGTTTGTGAGTGTTTGGTTTAGATTAACACCATGCCACTTAGGGTGTCATTGAACAAAATGCGTTAATCTTTTTCTCTTAATGTTGAGTGAATGATCAAATTTGCTTGAAGGCTAAGAATTAATAGTGGAGATTCCCGTGAGGATCACAAACACAGCCTTTAAAAAGCATACGTTGAGTTGTAAACATTCACTCTTTAAACACTCACTCTAAACACTCATACAAGCATGTTTTGGTCTCATTTGCACTAAATGTTGTTTGCCATAGAATATTATGGTCTGCTTGTGGATGCCTTATTTTGCTTAATGGACGAATCTTTAGAAATGATTTTAGGCGATGCATGTGAAAACCTTTTTGGCCTAAACACTTCCAACCAACTTGAATATGTGTGCTCCCAAGCCCCTTTGAAGCCAAACACATTTGAAGCATTTCTTTCATGAACCACATCTACATGAACCTTATAGCCTTAAAATACTTGACCTACCGTGACCAAACGATTCGATAAGGCTTAGGAACTCAATGTAAAATTTTGAATGCGTAAATATAAGGTGTGTACCAAGGCATGTGAATGTGTGTAAGAGTCTTGCAAAGCAAGAGATGTTTGAAAATGGAAAAGAAAACAAAAGCTTGTAAAGAATGAGAAAAGAAAAGAAAATAAAAAATAAAAAAAATAAAAAAAGAAAAAGAAAAAGAAATGTAGAGCATGAAAAGAAAAGAATTGGCAAGCAAAGAAAAGCAAAGAAAAAGGAATCAAGAAATTAGGCACAAAGGGCCTAGAAAAGGAAGAGAAGTAATTGAGCTACTCAAGTTGAAAATAGGAGTAGCATACACATGTGTGATTGTGAGCCTGGACACCTTGAAGTGTGAACATATGTGGGAATCTTGTGGAACTTAAAGAATTAGAATGTATGCCTTAATGAAATCATTAGGTCCCTTGATATCCATTTCTTCCATTCTTTGTTTCACCATAACCTTAGGCCCCATTACAACCAAAGAAAAGACCTTCATGATCTTTAGGATTGTCCATTTTGTACAATTTGGTTGATGCATGTTCTTTCTAATTCATGGCTTGCAATTCCATTCATGAGATCACTTTTCAGGAAATTGCGTTTTAATGTTTAGCATGTGCAATCAATTTGTTGCCATAACATGAACTCATATTGCACATGCTCATATTTGAGTGAACCTAGGAGTCTTGGAGAAAAGAAGAGAGAATCCGGTGAGATTTAGTATCAAAGCGAATTACATTCTAAACTAATAGCACCTTTGCTTTGAAGCTTTGGCATTTTGAATGTAAGATCGCATTGCGTACAATTATGTCTAAGGTGGCACGTTTTTGATCATAACTATACACGCTCTTGCATGTCTAAATCCTCACCATGGCATAACTGTTTTAATCTCTTCATTTTGGCTTCGCACATTGATCATTTGAAGTAAAAACCTTTGAAATATCTCTACGCATGTTTTTGGGGGTGTGCTTGTTATTATGTTTGCTCGAGGACTAGCAAAAGATTGGTTTGGGGGTATTTGATCAAGCCAAAATTGGTATGATTTTGGCCCTCATTTCCATTTCTTTTTGCTTGATTCTCGGGCATTTCCCCGTGTTTAATGTTGTTAAATTGAGCGTTTCAGGTTTTATTAGGTTTCAGAAGCAATTGAGATGAAGGTGGAGGACTTGTGCAAAAATGTCTCACAAATGAGAAGAAACAGGGCATTTTCGCCACTTGGGCAATGGAGGTCGCCACTTGAGCGCCATGGCGACAGAAGAGTTCCCAAAGGCATCAAAAGGTCGCCACTTGGGCGCCACTTGAGCGCCATGGCGACAGAAGGTCACAAAAACAATCAGGTGGGGTCGCCACTTGGGGTCGCTCTGGCGACCTCCCTTGCAAGTGGCGACCTAGTGCACTCAAGGCATGGTCGCCACTTATGGTCGCCAGAGCGACCTTGATGCACAAAGGGCGACCACATAGGAATTCCAACGTAGGAATTCCAACGTAGGCATGGTCGCCACTTATGGTCGCCAGAGCGACCTTGATGCACAAAGGGCGACCTCTTCACATTTCCAAGGTCGCCACTTATGGTCGCCAGAGCGACCTAGAAGGACAAGTGGCGACCACATAGGAATTCCAACGTAGGAATTCCAACGTAGGCATGGTCGCCACTTATGGTCGCCAGAGCGACCTTGATGCACAAAGAGCGACCTCTTCACATTTCCAAGGTCGCCACTTATGGTCGCCAGAGCGACCTTGATGCACAAAGAGCGACCTCCACACTTTTTGGTCATGTTCGCCACTTGACAACGAGCGAGAAAGATGGTTTTCAGAGCGACCTTTTCATCTAACCGTTTTACGCTCCATGGTCGCCATAGCGACCAAATAGCGACCAAGGCTCCACATCAGCGAATCAAGTCGTTACCAGTACATGTCCATGAGTGAGTATATATATGAGCGTCTCTTCACTTTCAAAGTATCGAAAATCAGAGAGAAAATTGTAAGAATTCATTTCAGATCTAGATCATCTTCCATGGCACATTTTTCATCATCCTCCATTTCTCTCCTTGAACTCATCTAATCCATCCAACCCTCAACACAAAACCTTGATTACTTCACTACATCATTCCTCATCCCACCATTTTCTCCACCAAAATCCTTAGTAACTTTCCACCAAAACACCCACATTCCAAGACATTTCCTCAACCTCCATTCCTTGCATCTAGGAGCATAGAGGAGAAGAAGGATTGAGCTTAAAGAAGGTGACCCAAGGGTTATTTCCTTATCATTTACTTCTTTTCATTTATTGCAATTATGTGTAACTAAACCCCTAATCTAGGGGATAGATTTGAGGAACAATTGGTTGTGGGTTTAGTCTAGCTTGTAATGAATCTCTTATGTGTTCTATTCATTCAATTTAATTAGATTTCATTCATTATAATTGACTTGTATATCACTTGTTGATTGCTATCTTGAGTGGAATAATTTGTTATATATTCACATGTGGATTGACAACCTTTGTGTGATTAAGAACCCATTGGATAGGATAGATTAGTGGTGGGTATATCAACCCCACTAATCTAAGCCTCTAAGTGGTTAACATAATGAGATTGGTACATTAATGATGCTAGTAGCTTACCCACATCCAAGTGTTAATCGATCTATTCCCTAGTTCTCTCATTAATTGATTTTATCACTATTCTTATCAAGGTGTTGAGTATTCTATTTTTCATAACATTTTTGTGTATTTTCATTTGAGTAGTTTAGCATTGGTGGCTTTAGAAACCACACATTTATCAAACTCTATGATTTGTTTTATTGTTTTAAGATTAGTCAATTTATCTAATTAACACTCCATTCCCTGTGGAACGAACTTGCTCACTATTTTGCTATCTAATCACATTTTAAAAGGATTAAGTGGCTTTAAAAGAGTTTTCAAGAATCAACCAAAAACTATCATTTTTACTATTTTGTTGAGTACACAAACGACCTCATCAACTACCTAGGGGTTTTTCAGCATATGATCATGCGTGATGCTTTTTCCCCCTAGGCCAGTCCACCTTCTATCAAAAAGATTTGTCATTCTCTCCCTTGTATCTATTTTATTACACATGTATGTAACTTTATCGTTGAAGAGCTCATATCCCATATCCTACTCGCTTGCTTGCTATCCGGGTCGGGGAATCACAATGGAGATCTAGAAAAGAGTACGGGATACGGGACTCGGGATACGGGGTATGAGGGACGGGATACGGGGTACCGAGTACCGAACGCAGGGTATCGGGGTCCATAAAGAGGGATCACAGCCCTTACTCCGACATGGGAACCCCCAAGCGCCATCTTCTCCATGAGCTTGAAGCCCCGACAGTCGGGATGATTTTTTCTCCTACCTACTGCACCTCACTCCAGAATTTCTTACTCATACAAACCATGGTACCTAGAGGTACCTACCCCGCTGCAGCCTACCGGGTAGCAGTCTGAGGGTGTTAATTGGAATTCCTCATCCAGAGCGAATTTTCGGTTAACAGCCGTCACTTTAGGTTCAAACCTATCGGGGAGAGATCTCATAATCTTCTGCTTGATTCTCCTATCCGAGTACGGGTCTCCAAGTTGATGGCTTTGATTTACAATATCCATTAGCCTAACTTGGAAGTCATTAAAGTGCTCGTGCTCTTCCATCCGAATGGTCTCAAAAAGAGTTTGTAGGACTTGTAGCTTGGAGTCCTTGACCACTTCGGTTCCTTCATGAGTCGTCTCTAGGATTTCCCATGCCTCTTTGGCAATCCTAGTAATTTGAATCAACTTATATTGATTCTCATCGACTGCGCAACGTATAGCATGTATGGCTTTGTTGTTCCACATGGAATCAACGAATTCTTGCGCGTCCCACTGTGCCTTAGGCTTAAGCACTTCTTCTCCTCCTCCGGTAGGAGTCATCTTTGGTGGAGCATAACCATCTTCAACCGCCATCCATGCCCTATCATGGATTTGGCACAAGTATGCTTCCATCTTCCCCTTCCACGAGGAGTAATTATCGCCGGTGAGCAACGGTGGCCTCACACTCGATCCTCCCTCTTTGCTCATCCCGAAACCACTCATAGTGTTTGGATGAATGCAAATGAGATGAATACAAAATGTATGAAGAAATCAAACAATCACACACAATGCAATACACACCAAAAGTGAGCAAGGATCACCTAAGTATATCTAGGAACCCGCTCTGATATCAATTGAAAGTCCACAAATTAACACGAGTGTGTATACAATATATTAATCTAGAGGGGGGGTGAATAGATTTTAACAATTTTACCCAATTTTCGCGATTAGTCAATATTACGTAAATACCATAATCTAGTCAATAAAAATAACAAGTGTAATATGGTGCGGAATTATAAATGACACTTGATATTTACGTGGAAACCCTCATGGGAAAAACCACGGGCTGTATAGTGCACCACACTCGAACCTCGAATCCACTAAATGTGTTAAACGATTACAACCTACTCCCGGTATATAATCACACACCTACCTAATCCCGGTATAAGTGAACCTAGTCCAATTTGCTTGTGTGACCACCTAATCCCGGTGTCCGACCTAATCCTGGTCTATCACACAAGACTTACTTCTCAATGAAGAGATTACAACCTATGTGAATATATATAAATACTCAACAAATGCAATGAGAGCTAGGCAACTCTATATGCTTATCTAGGATGATTAGATGGCAATTAATGCAACCCTAGATATCAATGGCTAAATGACATGTCATAAAGCTTAGCAAATCATAGATTAAATAACCTATATGTTGCTATCAAAATACAACACTCAATCATTTCAACACAACAATCTCTATTTTGTATCTAGAATATATTCTAAGAGCATAGAAATAATATAAGAGATTTCTTTGATAAATAAAACACTAAACTTAGATGAGATTAGTGAAGAACATACCAAAGGATGTGTGTTGAGCAAAACCCATTCAAATAAGCAAACTAACTATGCTAGAAAATGCTTAGATGATCTTTGATGCACATGTATGTGGTTTGAGTGTATAAAAATGAGTTCTTGATTTGATTTTCTCTCAAATATCTCTCTTTGACGCTTAGGGTTCTTTAGAGTCAGAGAACTTTTTTAGAGATTAGAGAAAGTGTGATATTTATAGACATCAAGAATAGGGCATGTGAAAAGACAAAATTGCCCTTGAAAATGCACGATCGGCGGTTTCATTTGGCGGCCAGGCCACCGATCATAACCACAGAATTGGTCCTGAGAGAAATAGGGGAGCATCAGCGGTTTCATTCGACGGTTTCATAGCCGCCGATCAAACCGCAGAATCAGACCCGAGATATTAAATGCATCAGGTCTGATCGGCGGTTTCGATTCGGCGGCCAGGCCGCCGATCGCAATCGTCGATTCACCAAAAATGGTGAAACTAAGGAGAAGCCAAGGGCATTCTCCGTGAGCGGTCTTCGCGTAAAACCAAGCACATTATCGTGCACGAACGGACGTTTCCGAACACATTCGGGAAACGAATTACAAGACACGTAAACACACAACAAGATATAATAATCAAAGTGCTAGTGTGAAACGTGACATGTGAAGAGAATGCACACATATACAAGTATGCTAAGTGTGTGTGTGCTTCTAAATCTCTTCAAAGAAAAATAAGCACAAGAAAATATACCTTTGGAGTGCTCATCATCTTAAGGTCTTGAAAAGGGCCTTTGAGCTTGATCTTTAAACACTTAATCTACCCTTACAATTCAAACCCCAATATGTGGTTTGTCCACAAAATAAGCCAATCAATATTGGGAATCCTTACACCTTTAATTGATTCCTATAACATGATGATTTTTTTTGTTGACATGCTTAAATGTGACAAGTATGATATGCTTGATTGCTTTAGCTTGAATGAAAAATTTATGTGCAAAAGCAAACTTTGTGACTTCAATTAATAAGGATATTAAAATCCAAAGTCTCTCTTTATTTATTTGTAGAACAAGGCTACTATCATATAGGTATCTCACCCGGAAAAATCAAATATGGTGCAAAGTCGCTCATGTCTTGTTTTGTATATAAAGTTGGATATAGTTGCTCTTTAAAAATGTGATATATTTAAACTCTATATCCTGCCTTTTCCATGACAAAGGGTGAAATTGGTTTAAATTCCTTTAGGAAACCTTTGTTGTTTGCTTTGCCAAATACCATTGCTTTTGAGCTTAAATGCAACATGTCTTGCATGCAAAGCATCCTTGTCACACACTGTTTCTTAAAATAAAACTCCTTAACTCTCTCTTACTTCAATGAGTTGCATAAAATTGCTTATATGATTATTCATATGTGTTTGTGCTACAAGCTCTCCTTGCTAATGCTTACCTATTGGGGGAGACTTCCTTTGCCTATCTCATGACAAAAAGGGGGAGTAAGGTTCGGAGGAGAATTTTTTTTTTGGCATTGCATTTAGGGGGAGTTGAGAGAGAGAGTAACCCATGTTGGGAGTTGATGTATTTAGGGGGAGTTGTATTGTATTGCATGATTACATTATTTGATTGTATCTATTTTTTTGGCAATTGCAATTTCTCTTGTTCAGGCACCTCTTACACACATGCTCTTGAAAGGTATATTTCTTGTTGATTGTGTGTAGGTTTAAATTTTTTTCTACAAGCTTGGAAATGACTTGAAGATGTTCAAGACTTAGAATAGGGCTTTATTTGTAATGTAGAAAATATTATTGACCAACAATTTTTTGTTTTTGTGAGGATGCTTGTGAGTGTTGATTTTGTCACAAATAGCCAAATGGGGAGATTGTAAGTGCCTCACTTTTTAATTAGATTATTTCGTCAACAAAATCACAATGGGGTTCAATCTTGTAAGGGTAGCTTAGGATTCAAGATTTTCTTCTCAAATGCTTAAGGACCTCATTGTGGATTTCAAGAGCTTCATGGAAGGTAGCTACTTGATCTTGACTCTCATTTGAAGGGATTTAGTTGCACACACACACTCTCTAGCTTGCAAGTGTGATATTTGCTTCTTGTATGTTTTTATTTCACACCAATCACACTTGCACATTTTCTTGTGTGTTGCTAGCTTTATGTGTTGTGCGCTGGTGCCCTGAACCACGCTGCTCGGCGCAGCACCAGCGTAACCTTGGCAGAGGTGTGTCACTGGTGTTGCGCTGGTCATCAGGTGCAGCCTCACCAACGCAACTTTCCTAGAGATGTGCCACTGGTCTTGCGCTACTCAGTTGCTCCACTCGTCCAGCGCAAGGTGCGCTTAAAAGCTGTGCACTAGTGTGGGTACGCTGGTCGACCAGCGCACCACCGACACACCTGACAGGAAGCTGAATCGTTTTTTCTCAAAACGACCTTTGCTTAGATCTCATATATATATGTCTTGTTTGCCTTGGCTTGTTTTTAGAGCAGAAATTACATCTTTTTGAGAGCCATTGAGTATCTTCAAAGTTAAGGTATCAAGACTTCATTTTTATTACTCAAAACACAAACACCCATCATACTTTCATGTTTCATTCATCATCTAGCATGTTCTAGTTTGATTTTCATAGGGTGTTCATCTTTTCTCACATAACTTGTAGTTAAAACATCATAAGCATCATTTCACATGTTCTTTCTCTACAAGATAGCTCATTTATTACTTGACTAGTTTCAAGAAAGCATTTATTGTGTTTTGTGAGTTTTTTGTGATAGCTATTGCCTATAAGGTTTGTTTTGCTCATATAGCTAGGTTGTATGAATGCCATATAGCCACATGATATCTAGGAATGTCTCTAACATGTTCATCCATGCTTAGATAAGCTTAAATGTCTAACCTTGCATTTTAGCATCTTGAATATTGCACATATTCACCCTAGGTTGTTTTTATCTCTTCATTTAGAGTCAAGTCTTATAATTGCCTTTTGGTAGTTTGCAAGCACTAGACTAGATTCACTTTTGAAGGGCCGCGGGTAGCAAAGACGGATTAGTAATCATAGGTGTGTTGTGGTCAACCTAGATTGTAATCGTATTTACAATTAGTGGATTGATGTTCTAGTGTGACACACAAAACAGCTTGTGGTTTTTCCCCATGTGGATTTCCACGTAAAAATCTCGTGTCATTTATTTTCCGCATTCTTTACACTTGATTTCAGTTGTTGACTAGTTAGGGTTGGTTTTGTAATCTTGATTAATCTTGAATCGTTTTTTCTCAAAACGACCTTTGCTTAGATCTCATATATATATGTCTTGTTTGCCTTGGCTTGTTTTTAGAGCAGAAATTACATCTTTTTGAGAGCCATTGAGTATCTTCAAAGTTAAGGTATCAAGACTTCATTTTTATTACTCAAAACACAAACACCCATCATACTTTCATGTTTCATTCATCATCTAGCATGTTCTAGTTTGATTTTCATAGGGTGTTCATCTTTTCTCACATAACTTGTAGTTAAAACATCATAAGCATCATTTCACATGTTCTTTCTCTACAAGATAGCTCATTTATTACTTGACTAGTTTCAAGAAAGCATTTATTGTGTTTTGTGAGTTTTTTGTGATAGCTATTGCCTATAAGGTTTGTTTTGCTCATATAGCTAGGTTGTATGAATGCCATATAGCCACATGATATCTAGGAATGTCTCTAACATGTTCATCCATGCTTAGATAAGCTTAAATGTCTAACCTTGCATTTTAGCATCTTGAATATTGCACATATTCACCCTAGGTTGTTTTTATCTCTTCATTTAGAGTCAAGTCTTATAATTGCCTTTTGGTAGTTTGCAAGCACTAGACTAGATTCACTTTTGAAGGGCCGCGGGTAGCAAAGACGGATTAGTAATCATAGGTGTGTTGTGGTCAACCTAGATTGTAATCGTATTTACAATTAGTGGATTGATGTTCTAGTGTGACACACAAAACAGCTTGTGGTTTTTCCCCATGTGGATTTCCACGTAAAAATCTCGTGTCATTTATTTTCCGCATTCTTTACACTTGATTTCAGTTGTTGACTAGTTAGGGTTGGTTTTGTAATCTTGATTAATCTTGAATCGTTTTTTCTCAAAACGACCTTTGCTTAGATCTCATATATATATGTCTTGTTTGCCTTGGCTTGTTTTTAGAGCAGAAATTACATCTTTTTGAGAGCCATTGAGTATCTTCAAAGTTAAGGTATCAAGACTTCATTTTTATTACTCAAAACACAAACACCCATCATACTTTCATGTTTCATTCATCATCTAGCATGTTCTAGTTTGATTTTCATAGGGTGTTCATCTTTTCTCACATAACTTGTAGTTAAAACATCATAAGCATCATTTCACATGTTCTTTCTCTACAAGATAGCTCATTTATTACTTGACTAGTTTCAAGAAAGCATTTATTGTGTTTTGTGAGTTTTTTGTGATAGCTATTGCCTATAAGGTTTGTTTTGCTCATATAGCTAGGTTGTATGAATGCCATATAGCCACATGATATCTAGGAATGTCTCTAACATGTTCATCCATGCTTAGATAAGCTTAAATGTCTAACCTTGCATTTTAGCATCTTGAATATTGCACATATTCACCCTAGGTTGTTTTTATCTCTTCATTTAGAGTCAAGTCTTATAATTGCCTTTTGGTAGTTTGCAAGCACTAGACTAGATTCACTTTTGAAGGGCCGCGGGTAGCAAAGACGGATTAGTAATCATAGGTGTGTTGTGGTCAACCTAGATTGTAATCGTATTTACAATTAGTGGATTGATGTTCTAGTGTGACACACAAAACAGCTTGTGGTTTTTCCCCATGTGGATTTCCACGTAAAAATCTCGTGTCATTTATTTTCCGCATTCTTTACACTTGATTTCAGTTGTTGACTAGTTAGGGTTGGTTTTGTAATCTTGATTAATCTCGAAAATTGGTAAAAGAGGATTAAAATGTATTCAAACCCCCCCCCCCCCTCCCCCCCACCCCCCCTCTAGATTATTACTGTTAGGATTATGCTCAATAGCAAGAGTGTAATGTTGTACTTGACAATCTTTTCATATTAATAAAGTGATTTCTATTAGTTAACAAAATCTTATATAACATTTATTATTATAATTGACAAAGTAAATAATCATAAGGTCAAAAGACTGAGAAAAGAAGAATTGTTCGTACATCTGGATATGTATGAGGTAGACACAATTCTTTAGTTAGTCTTGAATAACGTTCACAACTTAAGTTAAAGGTTGGGCACCTTTATCTTGTTAAAGTTGTAGAATTCTTTTACTAGCATTTGAGTGGGATCAAATGTGTTGTGATGAGTCTAAAATCATCGAAGGGTCTTCGAGTAAAAGAATCTAGTGCACTGGGTGCATTGAACCGGATCATAATGAAATACTTTTTCTAGAACCGTCAATAGATAAAAGTCTTTTCATTATCAGGACAATCGGAGAGTCTATCTTAATCCTAAGATAAATGATGGACTTATGGTTGCAAGTGTTATCATTTGAGCTATCAATGAGTACGATTATATAGCATAGTCTATCCTCGATAGTTTGGTGGTATTTATTTGTTAATCGATAGAGGACTTCATTTATAGATATGGACATCGTGGCTCCATTTATTAAATGTGAGTAGAATATCATCATATGGATGCTTTGTGGTTTTGGATATGAAATCTTAACGTTGAGTTTTCAATAGTGTCTATTGAAAGATGACTTCTGGACAAGTCATAATATATATCCAAGTTCAAAGTGTGGTCATATGAGTAAATATGGTAACTTGGAGAGCTATAGGCGGTCTATGAGCTCTTGGCGATTACTGATATTCTTCACGAGGATTCACTATCTCCCATATGATTGTCTAGGGTATGAATGAGCATTGTTAACTTATTCCATCTTTATTTAAGAGTGCAATTTTAGTTCTTTAGTGGAATGAACTAAAATTAATAGATTGAACCTAAGTGAATCATTTGTTGATTGTGATTGGGTTATGTCTATTGGAGCTTAAATTTAGATAAAACCGCCAAGATCCCCAATCCGCATGGACTTGCATGAATCACTTGATATATTCTACTGGACTATTTGTGGGTCCATTTAGAATTGCATTTAATATATGAAGAATATAATTTGCACATTATTTAATTAATGGGCTGTTTAATTATATTAATATATTAATAAAAGGCATGTGGGCTTGTTTCTTTTAGTAAGAATGAGTCTAGTTCACATGTGGGCTTTTTATTAAAGTCCAAAAGGATTAAATAAAATAAGAAAACAATATGTAGGCCCAAGTCTCTTGTCATGGGCGGCAATGGGTAGTAATAAGCCCATTATATTGTTTTGTTTTATTATTTAATTAAATGGAAATTAATTAATATGTTAATTAATTATTTAATTAAGAATCAAATCTTTTTCTGATTAGGAAATATGTTTCCTAGTTGTATACTACTATTAGTAGTATATTAAAAGTAAAAGACTTTATTTGTTTAGTCAAATTAGGAAGTCTTTTATTTAGTCATAAATACACTAAAGAGTTGGATTAGGGTTAGAATTCTAAAGAAGTCTTTGTATCCTATTTGGAAAAGGACTTTGGTGATCACCTTGTTGGATAAGGTAAGAATTCAGAAACCCTAAATAAACTCGGGAGGATTTTCGGCCACCCTAAAATATCTAGGGCAGAAAATTCGGTCACTATAAATATATAGTGAGAATTTTTGGCCAACCCTAGATTTCTTTTTAGAAGAATTTATTTTCTTTGGCAAAAAGGAAAAATAAAAATCCAACTCTTTTTACTAGTGAGAATTCGGCCAAGGTGTTTTGTGAGAGAAGAATTGTTCTAGCTTCGACAGTGTACTAGTGATCTTGACATCAAGAGATCTTGTACACACTTTCGAATTAGGTTCACGCGAATTTCAATCCTAGGATTGTGAATTCAAAAGTGACTGGAACATTCTTAGCAAACTTTTGGAGCTTATAGTGACAAACAAAATCAGAAAAAGTGTTTGTTCGTCCATTCTCAGGTTCACAATTCAAAGAAGGGAGACCACGCTCCTAGGTAATTCACGTTCGTGATTGGCTTTGGAAGATCTAGCGGATTACCATCGACTTTAGTCAATCGGATCACGCGACAAAGGTATTTCATCTTTTCGTATGTATGATTAATTAATTAAAGGGTTAAGGTTCAATATGGAAATTTTTTTAAAACATACTAAACCCTTTTTTTAGTCTCGCTTCCGCTGCGTGCACTTATTTTTTCCCTACAATTTAGGACTCGTAATATATATTTTCAATGTGGCCAAGTCTTAGATGTCATAGATACGTTTTATTATTTGGATAAATCTTTTGTCATTTTGTTTTAGGTTTTTCAACTTTAAACAAACCAGTATTAAGCAGGGATGTATAAAATGATTGTCTCAAAACATACAAGTTGTTCTCAATCAAACCAGAATAAATATTGAAACTGTTTCTAGAAACAATAACCGAATTATTATTAAAAGAAACTGAATATAAACGTTCCAATAATCTGGATACAAAAATAAAATTCCTTGTAAATCCAAGAATGTAATAAATATTATCTAAAGAAAGAAAACAACTATTAAATTGAAGTTTGACTTTTCCCACTGCTCTTACTGAAACGACATCCCCTGTTCCAATGCACATTGAGAAGGCCCCCCACTCCCCCCCTCTAGCTTTGTCCGAGAATTAGTCCATTGTAAAGAAGAATAAACATGGTTAGTTGCCCCTGAATCTACTATCTAAGGTGAAGACTCATCTTCCACTAAACATGATTCAATGACAAGTACATCAGATTTACCTTTCACTTTCTTCTTCTTAGAGAGCTCCTCGAGGTACTATGGACAGTTCCTCTTCCAATGACCAACCTTGTCGTAATGTAAACACTTCTGTAAGGATTCCCATTTGTTGATTGGCTTGTTTCGTGGACAAACCACATGTTGGGGTTGTTATAAGGGTAGCTTAGGAATTGGTGAACATCCAATGGCCCTCTCAAGACCTCAAGAGAAGAAGCACCAAAGGTAAATTCTAGTGCTTACATGCTTTGAAGAGATCATAGTTGCACACACACACAACTCATGCATAAATCTTATTCTTGTATGTTGTGTGTTTTATATGAGTGCTTGCATGTTCTTGAACATCTCTTCTAGCATGTTTTATTTGATTGCATCTAGGTCATTAAAATGCCATAACATGTTTAGGCATTAGGATGCAAAGTCATGAATTGTATTCATGCTTGTTTGAATTGATTGCATCTTGTTTTATGATAATGCCATGACATGATAGGCATTAGGATGCATTCAATTCCCACACTTGCACTTCATGTTTGATTAGCTTTAAGTGTGGTGTAATTCGTTTCCGTTTGAGTGATCGGAAACGTCCGTGCTTGCACGATGGTGTGCATATCTTAGCACGATGGTTGACCACTTGAGAAGGTCTCATTCTTCTCTTAGATAAGTGGTAGATTCGGTTTGGTTATTTGGAGTGAAGTGTCTAAGTTCAAAATATTGGATTTCAATGATTTAAATGTTTTTCAAAACTGACATTTGTATGGTCTTGTGACCATAACTTTTTACACAAAGTTTCAAATTGAGTTTTGTAAAATTCTGGACAAACTAAACACTCATACCTTTCCAACGGTATATTATTCATAATATTTTATGACCGTTTGGATTGCTTTTGAAATCTCCAAAGTAACCACTAAAACAGGGCATCACAGCTGTTATCCGTATCTGACCTTTGGCCACTCAAATGACCATAACATTTTCTACAGACATCAAAATGTCCTTCTGTAAAAACGAGTAGAAAGTAGACATCCATACCTTTCTAACGATATATTATATGAAAGGTTTCGATATCGTTTGGTCATGTTTCGGAGCGCTCGAATCTAAAGATACTGCACTGTCGTGAGTACCGCGAAAATGCCCATAGGTTTTCTATTTCTTCCAAAACGACATAGTTTCACTTGGGCACTATAAATACATATCTTTCTCATCATTTTGAGGGGTGAGCCACAAAATGAAACCCTAGAGAGAGAGGCTCCATATTCTTGAGAGAGAAAGCACCAAGATTGCTTCTTTAACTCTCTAAACCCAAAACCCATCTCCATCTTGCATCATTCAACATCATTTGAGCATGGGTCTTCTTCAATACACATGGTATGATTTGTTGAACACTAATCTCATCTAATTTTAGTGTTTTTACTTATCAATTTTATCTCTTTTATTACTTGTATGTTCTTGAGTAATATCTACATACATGATTGAGATTATGTGTTGATTGGGTTTATTTTTACATAGCTTATTTGATTAGGCCATTATTGCCTAAAAGCTATGCCATAAACATTCTTGTGTGATTTATTGATAACTAGGTTGATAGATTGTTGTTTAATCAACTAGTTAATCCTTTGAATGTTTGTGGGTTATTTTTGATAGCTAGGATTTTACATGTTTATCTAACATCTAGCTAATTGATCTCTTTGTATGATTGAGATTGTTTTTGATAGCTTTGTATCTAGGATTGGTTATCCTTTACTTAGCTAAAGTTGTATGTCATGTCATATAGCTATTTTCATATCTAGGATTGATTTTATTGTCATCATATAATCCTAGGTAAGCATCTAGAGTACCCTAGCTCTTATTGCATATTTGGATATCATTGCATATTCACATAGGGTGTTGATCTCTTCGGAGAGGTAAGTCTTATGTGATAGACCGGGATTAGGTCGTACACCGGGATTAGGTGGTCACATAAGCAAATTGGACTAGGTCCACTTTTATAGGCCCGCGTGGTAGAAGTGGGGGGTTACAGACCGGAGTGTTAGACGAGGTCTACATAGGTTGTAAACTTCACTTCAATTAGTGGATTCGAGGTTCGAGTGTGGCGCACTATAATAGCCCGTGGTTTTTCCCTGTTGAGGGTTTCCACGTAAAAATCAAGTGTCGTTTATATTTCCGCACCTTATTACACTTGATTATTGTTTTGTGAATTGGGTTATATTTGTAATATTGACTAATCCGAAAATTTGGTAATAACGGATTAACAACCCTTTCACAAACCCTCTATGTCATTCTTAAAAGACACCCGAGCTCGTACATAGTAAATTGTGTACACTTTCAATTGGTATCAGAGCAGGTACCTAGACATACTTAGGTGATCCTTGCCATATTTGCGTGTCTTGCATTTTGTATGTTTTGATTGATACATACATATGCATTCATTTCACTCAAACACTATGTGTGAATTTGAGAGACTAGAGGGAAATTGACCTCCAAAGGAGGATGCCTCACTTAAAGGTTCAACATCCTTTGAGGCAAGATATTCATGCTCAACCACAAAGGCACCAATATTCGGCGATTGCTCCAAGGAGAAGCCAATCGGTGCATCATCAAAGACAACCTCATCAAAATGGTAAAGCATTGATGAGAGCTAAAAAGCAATGGTATAACTTCTATCCTTATACCTACTTGTCTTTTTGTGGTATATTTTTAACTACATCATGATATGTAGAATTAAGAGCATGAACCGTAGGGCTATTTTCATGATCCTAGAAATATGTCTATCTCCACTAAAATGGATAGGTGGAATCTAGGTGGGTTAGAAAATTTGAACCCGTTTGCTTTTGTGCTTAATATGTCACCCGTAGATGTTACTAAGTCTAACCATCTTGGTATGTCTATAGGGTTTTGTACCTTGCCCTGATACGGTATATTTTTGACCCCATATGGGGAACTCGAGCAAAGAGAGCACTTGCATACTTGTTGAATGCAAAAAATTTGAAAAATTTTATGCTTCTTTGTTGATTGCTTGAGTAGCTTGGTTGCACATGTGCTTACATGTTTTTATCTCAATAAGTGTGAACCTTGCTTGTATTGCAATCCATGTCATATTTATGTTCAAACATGCATTTTTGGACTAGGAGATATATACATAGGAAGTATTTTTTGAATGACCTATAATGATCTCCATGACATGATGATTGCTAATTGACATGCTTAAAATGTGAAAAAGCATGATTTAATTGACATGCTTAAAATGTGAAAAGCATGATTTCAAATGACATGCTAAAAATGAAAAGCATGAATTGATAATTGCATTTTTTTTATGCAAAAATAATGTGTGAAAAGCAAATGAGACTCAAATGAAAATCAATATGTCTCTCTTTCTTTACTTGTGAAACATGGCTACTATCATACGGATTTCATATCCGGAAAAATCAAATAGGGTGCAAAAAGTCACTCATGCCATGTTTTGCTTGTAAAGTTGGATATAGTGCTCTAAAATGAATTCATTGAATTATCTATATCCTTGCTTTTATTCATGACAAATGGTGAAAATTGGTTTGAATTCTTTAAGTAAACCTTTGTCATTTGCTTTGCCAAATACCATTGCTTTTGGATTTGAATGCAACATGTCTTGCATGCAAAGCATATTAATCACACATTTTTTATGAAAATAAATCTCCTTGTTATCTCCAATTAATTGAGTTGCATAAAATGCATTTTATGATTATGCAAATGACTTGTATGCGTCTATCTCTCTTTGCTACAAGTGACCCGGTTGGGGGACCACTCCTTTGCCCATCTCATGACAAAAAGGGGGAGTAGTATGTAGTTAAGGGGAGAATGCTTATTGCTAAATCTTTGTAGCATTCTTGCATGATTGGGGAGTTTACTTTGATAGGAGAGTAACCCTTTGAGGGGGAGCATTTGCATTACACATACATTGCATGATGTTGTGCTTAAATTCTTAATTGCAAATGCTTGTTTTATCTCACATGATTAATCTCACACTTACTTGTATTGAAAGTATAGAAACTTTGTTGGTGAAGGATTGATTGTTCTACAAGAGATTGAAGACTTGAAGATATAGCTTTTAATCATCTCTTTGTAATGTAGAAAATCTCTTTAGTTTCTATTTTATTGTGAGGATTAATGTGAGTGGTGGTTTTGTCACGAAATAGCCAAAGGGGGAGATTGTAAGGATTCCCATTTGTTGATTGGCTTGTTTCGTGGACAAACCACATGTTGGGGTTGTTGTAAGGGTAGCTTAGGAATTGGTGAACATCCAATGGCCCTCTCAAGACCTCAAGAGAAGAAGCACCAAAGGTAAATTCTAGTGCTTACATGCTTTGAAGAGATCATAGTTGCACACACACACAACTCATGCATAAATCTTATTCTTGTATGTTGTGTGTTTTATATGAGTGCTTGCATGTTCTTGAACATCTCTTCTAGCATGTTTTATTTGATTGCATCTAGGTCATTAAAATGCCATAACATGTTTAGGCATTAGGATGCAAAGTCATGAATTGTATTCATGCTTGTTTGAATTGATTGCATCTTGTTTTATGATAATGCCATGACATGATAGGCATTAGGATGCATTCAATTCCCACACTTGCACTTCATGTTTGATTAGCTTTAAGTGTGGTGTAATTCGTTTCCGTTTGAGTGATCGGAAACGTCCGTGCTTGCACGATGGTGTGCATATCTTAGCACGATGGTTGACCACTTGAGAAGGTCTCATTCTTCTCTTAGATAAGTGGTAGATTCGGTTTGGTTATTTGGAGTGAAGTGTCTAAGTTCAAAATATTGGATTTCAATGATTTAAATGTTTTTCAAAACTGACATTTGTATGGTCTTGTGACCATAACTTTTTACACAAAGTTTCAAATTGAGTTTTGTAAAATTCTGGACAAACTAAACACTCATACCTTTCCAACGGTATATTATTCATAATATTTTATGACCGTTTGGATTGCTTTTGAAATCTCCAAAGTAACCACTAAAACAGGGCATCACAGCTGTTATCCGTATCTGACCTTTGGCCACTCAAATGACCATAACTTTTTCTACAGACATCAAAATGTCCTTCTGTAAAAACTAGTAGAAAGTAGACATCCATACCTTTCTAACGATATATTATATGAAAGGTTTCGATATCGTTTGGTCATGTTTCGGAGCGCTCGAATCTAAAGATACTGCACTGTCGTGAGTACCGCGAAAATGCCCATAGGTTTTCTATTTCTTCCAAAACGACATAGTTTCACTTGGGCACTATAAATACATATCTTTCTCATCATTTTGAGGGGTGAGCCACAAAATGAAACCCTAGAGAGAGAGGCTCCATATTCTTGAGAGAGAAAGCACCAAGATTGCTTCTTTAACTCTCTAAACCCAAAACCCATCTCCATCTTGCATCATTCAACATCATTTGAGCATGGGTCTTCTTCAACACACATGGTATGATTTGTTGAACACTAATCTCATCTAATTTTAGTGTTTTTACTTATCAATTTTATCTCTTTTATTACTTGTATGTTCTTGAGTAATATCTACATACATGATTGAGATTATGTGTTGATTGGGTTTATTTTTACATAGCTTATTTGATTAGGCCATTATTGCCTAAAAGCTATGCCATAAACATTCTTGTGTGATTTATTGATAACTAGGTTGATAGATTGTTGTTTAATCAACTAGTTAATCCTTTGAATGCTTGTGGGTTATTTTTGATAGCTAGGATTTTACATGTTTATCTAACATCTAGCTAATTGATCTCTTTGTATGATTGAGATTGTTTTTGATAGCTTTGTATCTAGGATTGGTTATCCTTTACTTAGCTAAAGTTGTATGCCATGTCATATAGCTATTTTCATATCTAGGATTGATTTTATTGTCATCATATAATCCTAGGTAAGCATCTAGAGTACCCTAGCTCTTATTGCATATTTGGATATCATTGCATATTCACATAGGGTGTTGATCTCTTCGGAGAGGTAAGTCTTATGTGATAGACCGGGATTAGGTCGTACACCGGGATTAGGTGGTCACATAAGCAAATTGGACTAGGTCCACTTTTATAGGCCCGCGTGGTAGAAGTGGGGGGTTACAGACCGGAGTGTTAGACGAGGTCTACATAGGTTGTAAACTTCACTTCAATTAGTGGATTCGAGGTTCGAGTGTGGCGCACTATAATAGCCCGTGGTTTTTCCCTGTTGAGGGTTTCCACGTAAAAATCAAGTGTCGTTTATATTTCCGCACCTTATTACACTTGATTATTGTTTTGTGAATTGGGTTATATTTGTAATATTGACTAATCCGAAAATTTGGTAATAACGGATTAACAACCCTTTCACAAACCCTCTATGTCATTCTTAAAAGACACCCGAGCTCGTACATAGTAAATTGTGTACACTTTCAACTTCCTTTTTGCTTTTTTAGTCGTGGTGCTCTTCTTCTTACTTTAAACTTGTTTCTTCTTAGGCTTAGCCTTTGCCCTGCCAGTAGACATTTATTTTCTTCAACAACATTTGCCTCACCGGTCTAACTTTTGTTGTCCTTAAACATGGACTCAGAAGTTGTGAACTCATTAAGCAACTTAGTCAGACTGAACTTCAACTTGTTCATCCCATAGTTGCTTTTGAACTAATCAAAGCTATTTGGAAGAGTTGTCAGTATGATGCTCACCTGGCAAGTCTCATCTATGGTCCCATCATTGACTTGATTAGTATTGAAATGGGACATCATACCCAGGACATGTTCCAAGACTGATGATCCTTCCTTTATACGAGCAGTCATTGCGGAACGAATAGCTTCGTGCCGCTTTTGCTCAGAAGGTAGCCCAAACATGGCCTACATGACTACATCATCTCTTATGTTGTATTCATTGCTTCATGCTTTGAACAAAGCACCTCGATCATGCTAGCTAGAAAATAAATGCGGGTCTTTTCATTATCTGAAATCCATTTTTCGTGGGCCTTATGAACAGTTCGTGCCGCGTTGGCTGCAGGTTATGGAGGACATTCCTCCGTAGGCACAAATTTTAGGTCTTTGGTGACCAAGATTGCATTAATGTTGTTATTCCATTTTGTATAGTTATCCCCGGTTAATTTATCATTGGCAAGTATTTGAAATAAAGCATAAGACATTGCTGAAATAAACATAAATAAAAACTTATTCATCCATTCATACATTTAAATCATATATAAAATTATTTGGCATATAATTAAACATAATGCATGAACATGTTTAATGAACAATAAAAATCCCTAAAAAGTTACTATGCCATGATAATCCAACATACCACAAGTAAGTGTCGCCTTAGGGTAGGTGATCGCACTCAAAATGTTCACATTTAGCGCTCCCTTTACTTGGTTTTTGTAACCGTTTTCCAAGCATTTTAGGTATTTAACATTGTAAATAAGTGTTTTCAGGTAACTTAGGCGTTTCGAAGGCATTTGGGTCCGAATTGATGAAAAGAAGGAAAAGAAGGCAGAGAAATAGAGGAAACTCTATTCCCACAGGTTCATACATCAAACCCCGCGGGAAAGTACCAGCGAAGAGAACCAGCGGGAAAGAGTACACAAGCTAGTGGGTTCTTGATGACTCGCTTTTTGTGTCGTTACCAAATTGCGAATTACCAAAAGTATGTTTATAAAATGAATTTTACGCAATATGTTTTAAGATTTGAAAATGAGTATTGTGGTAAGCTTAGAATTCGTTCCACAGGGAATTAAGGTGATTAGTTGAATAAATTAACTAATCTATATGCAATAAAATAAATCATAAAAATATGGATGAGTGAATGGGTTGTCAAGCCATCAAACATACATGAAAAATAAACCTAATAAACTAATAAAAGAATACTTAACAAATCTAGATAAGATAATGGAATAAACAATTAAGAGAATAGCTAGGGAATTAATGGGATCACAAATGAATTACGGGAAATGCTTATCAAGCTACTTTAGTGAACGGATCTCATAAATGTTAACCAATTGATTTCTAAAATGTGTTTGGGCCATTGTTATGGACCCTAAACAACTTCCCACCGCAATGCCTAACCGATTAAGGAAAGGGGGTCACGGCGGGATCGATTTGTTACAATTAACGGCTTAGATTATCGTGGTTGATATACCCTCCGACAATCTATCCTACTCACTATGTTCTCAATCCATCAAGGTTGTCAATCCAATCAAGATTATATAACAAATTATCCTAAGCAAGATTATAATCAACTAGTGGGTATACATGTCAATTACATAATGCATAGAATCTAATTATAAAATGAATAGAACACAAATAGAGATTACAATATATAAAAGCTTAAGCAAATCCCAATCCAAATATTCTCACATCAAAACCCTAGAAAGGGGATTTAATTACACATATTACAATCAAAGGGAAGGCAAGTAAAAGATTAGGAAATCACCCATGGGCCACCTTTTGTAAGCTTGATCCTTTCCTTGCCTTTGATGCTCCTTGTGTAAAGAGTGGATGATGAGGAGGTGTCTAGATAGGTGGAGTCAAATGGGAAGTGACTAAGGAGATTTGTGGAGAAGATGGGAAGAAAAGGAATGATTAGGGGAGGTAATCTAGATGTTAAGTTTAGGTAGGAGAGAAAATGGAGAGAAAAGGAATGGTGGAGAAAGGAGGTTTCTTGGTGGTCAAGAGTTGTCCAAAAGAGGAAAAATGTGATGAATTTATATGATTTTCAAATTAGGTCTCGGGTGGCAAATTACCAAAACACCCCCTGACCATGGCAAATTACCATTTAGTCCAACAGAGGGGGTCATTGTGTAATTTGCCCCACCAATCAGAAATGCACAGCAAGGAGGTTCGCGGTTTGGCAAATGGCGACCTCTAGGGCGACAAAATGGCGACCTCATCAGGTGTGGAAATCACTTCCTGTCGCCATGGCGACCTCGAAATGCCAAATGGCGACCTAGGGGCAAAATGGGGAGTTTAGGCGCAACTTTGGTGTGATTTGGGGAGAGAAGATTCCGGCCAAATGGAGCGCCGGAATTGTTACGATCGGCCAGCCGGTGAGGTTGCCGTCGTTTTTCCACCGGTTTGGGTCGACGGTAGGTCTAAAATAGGTGGATTCCGGCCGGCGCGCTCTAGGGCATGCAGCTGCACGCGTGAGCTGAAGGTAGGAGATGATGAATAGTGGGCTTGGGGTGCAGTTAGAAGAAGACAGGGGTGTGTACAGTAGCTGCATTTTGTCTAAAGAGGGGGTGCACTTAGAAATGAAGTGGGCTGTAATTGGCAGCTCTCAAAACGCACCGCATCACTAAAAAAGCTGACGTGGGCTGCTGCTTGGACTTATGTTTGGGCCTGGTCACTTGGGCTTGCGTTTGGGCCACACATCAGGCCCAAACATCTGATTGTCTTCATTAAGCCAAACGCCGCCGTTTTTGGGAATTCAGCTGAAGGGTTGCGCGTTTTGGGCCACGCCTACTGGGCCTCTCGCCTGTGAAACGGTGCGTTTCACTTAAGGTCACGTGGCAGCTTGTGGTTTGCTCGGAAAATTGCAATTCGGTCCCTGCATCCTTCTATAATCACGGTAAACTCTAAACTTCCCTCATATTTTACACTTTTGCCCCCAAATGACCAAAATTACTCCAATGCCCCTGAATTCTATAAATTCCTGAAAACACTTAATTTTCACAATTAAATCACAGAATAATGCCCAAGAATCAAGCAAAAAGAGAAGGAAGTGAGGGCCAAAATCATACCAATTTTGGTTCGATCAGTTCTTATCCCCTATTCCACGGGAAAGTACCAGCGAAGAGAAGCTGCAGACCATTCATTTGTCAAATCCAGTGACTTCAGTCCATCTACTCCGCGGGAACAAAACCGCCAAACAAACCTGTGGACGCACATCAGTGGGTTCAGGCTAGTCTTCTAGAGAGAAGATTCCCACGGATTGAATCCGCACATAAAGGGAAAGATTGAAACAGATTATAGGTGTATACAATATTAATCTAGAGAGGGGGGGGGGGGGGGGGGTTCAATAGATTTTATCCAATTTTACCCAAAACTAGTCAATATAATATAGCAAATGTAATATGTGCGGAATATTAAATAACACTTGATATTTACGTGGAAACCCTCACGGGAAAAACCACGGGCTAATAAGTGTGCCACACTCAAACCTCGAATCCACTAAATGTGTTAACGATTACAACCTAATCCCAGTATATAATCACACACCTACCTAATCCCGGTATAAGTGAACCTAGTCCAATAGCTTGTGATTTACGCAACCTAACCCCGAAAGCTACACAAGTCTTACTTCTCAAAGAAGAGATAAAATGCCTATGTGAATATATGATGATATTCAAAGAGCAAATAAAGCTAGGGAACCTTAGATGGTTATCTAGGATGATAATATTGCAATTAAAACAATCCTGGATATCAATAGCTAAATGACATGTCAAATAGCTTAGCTAAGCATAGATCATGAAAACCTATATAGCTATCATAATACAACTCTTAAACAATCAATACACTAATCTCAATCTTGTATCTAGAATATATTCTAATGGCATACAAGTAATAAATGAGATTGCTTGTTAAGAAAGACACAAAATATGTAAGATATAAGTGAAAAACTTACCAAGCAAAGTGTGTTGAAAAACCCATGCAAAGATGACACCTAGATGATCAAGGATAATGCTAGATGATGATTGATGCTCATTGAAAAATATTTGAGTAAACAAAGGAGAGTTCTTTAGTGAATTTTTCTCTTGGAAAAATATGCTAATAAAATATCTGCTTTTGATCTTCTTAAGCTAACATAAAGGCAAAGAGGCATATATATAGGGTGCCAAAATGAAGTGACATCGTTTTGAAATGTGGCACTAATTTTGCCTTAAGCGTTGTACGAGTCACTGTACGTATAGCGACTTGTACAGCGCCTACCTGGGAAAATGAAGAACAATCTTCATTAGCACTGTTCGTAGATCGCTTCTGAACAGCGACTCAACAGCGCCACAACTATGTTCTTCTCGGGAAATAGATTGTCGTTGTATGTAGCACTGTACGTACAACGTTATGTATTGCGACCCAACAACGACCAATTAAATGCATCAGGTCTGTACAGCGCCTATGCCAAGCCTTACCAGGTCTCAGATAGGTGCTGTTCAAACAGCGCTATGTACAACACTTTAAACAGCGCCCATCAAAATGATGCATCCTAAATGCCTAAATGTTACACAGCAATTAACAACATAAGATGCAATCATATTGATCGGACTATTTTATACCTATTTGAGGTCCCCCATTTCCGATCGTTTGTCTCGTTTTCGAGCGTATTTTTGTATATAATGTTTTGTTTGAGCCTTGTGTAGGTACATATTCCCTACAATAAGGTTTTGAGCTTAAAGATTAGTTTGGGAGGCAAAACGAGCCAAAAACGGAAGAAATTGTATATGCTCGTGCAGAATGTACAACTTGTGGGGGTCATATCTTCCTACTAAGATCGAACCACACTGATATCTTTATATATTCAGAAAGCCCCGGAAGTCTAGTTTCCAGAACATTTTACGGATTATGATTCCGAGCTTTCTACAGGAAGTTATGCCCATTTCCGTAACGGTGCGCGATGCTGAAATGCTGAAATGCTGTCAGGTCTAAACGGCTACTTCAAAGGGCGGCCTGGCAGCCGAACAAAACCGTCGATTCACTCCAGAGAGTCATTTTTTGTGGAATGTCAGGGACTGTTTCATCCTTTCACCCCCAACCTTCAGCCCTAACCTCCAAACACTATATCAACACCTTATTCTCTTCTCTCCCAACAGAATCCACTCCCCACACACTTCCTCTTCTTCTTCTTCTTCATTTTCTTCCATCGAAATAAGAGAGAGAGAAGCTTTCTAGAGCTTCCATGGAGGTTTTTCCTCCATGGATGCTCCCCATCTCACCTTCTACCCATCCCCCATCCATCTAGGAGTAGATTACAAGGAGAAAGGAGGGTCTTTGGACCAAATTCGAGCCAAGCATGGATCAAAGGAGATTAGCACATTTTGGAGGGGCTCTCCACTTGGGTTTTCTCTTTTATCTCATTCTCTTTGTATTTCTTATTTTCTTGGATGTGTAATCCCCACTTGGGAATATTTGTAAACCTAATTTGTGCTAAATATATATATGTGGTTTTTTTTATATCTAATTTGTGTTTTGATTCACTCTTGTTATTTATTGATACATCTCTTATCTTGAAATGCATGTTTATGGATGATTGGAAATTAATATATATTCATGGATGGGATTAGGAGTAGTTGTAATCAAATATCCCATTTTGTGTTTGTATGTTGATGGAAGGTCAAAATTACATGTCATGAATGGGTTTGAGTGACTTAGAGTTAGGATTGTGCCTTTGGAGGGGTTCTCCATGCATAGTCTTGGCTAATTAGCTAGGAATAGTGGATGAACCTATAAATTGCCATATTATAAGGGTTTGGTTCATTGTTCTTGTTAACAATTGGACTTTAGCTATTTCTCACTCTAGGGGCTTTAGGTGAGTCATGGTTAGAGTTACAATTATTGGTCTTTGGCTATCTCTCACGCTAGGGGCTCTAGGTGAGTTATGGTTGTAGATACAATCACTCTTTCCACATTCATTGTACCTAACGTTGCCATTTTACATTACGAAGCTGTCATTGGGCTAAATGTAGTTTTGTTTGTAGAATCGGTTCACATATGTTGGTTGCGGTTTCGTGTTTGAGAGGTTCTCAACACACTCTTCGACCGTTAGCTTTATGAATGGGTATAAATAGGATCGAGGCAAGAACGAACCCTTAACTAAAATCGGATGCACTTAATGTCTAACAACCAACTATTTGTGCACTTATATATGGTGAACTTGTTGAACCTTGTGTGACCATTTTCATGCATCTCTCCAATCCACCCTTTTATTTATCACTTTAAACACCATTCTCACCCTTCCATATTCTCTTTGTTTTTATTTATTTTCATTTTCATTCTATACACACACCATTCTCACCTTTTCGCATTCTATTTACATGCTTACAATAAACACTAGAACTTGAAATGGTTGACGAATCACACCTCCCTACGGAACAATACCCTCGCTTGCCGCTTTACTAGTCTTTTGCTAGTTTAGAGCACATTGCGTAGGAAACCCCTTTTACACACAAAAACATCTTTTGATCCTCGCGATTCTTTCAATGACGGAAAAAGCGTAGTATCAAAATGAATACCCCCAAACCTATCTTTTGCTCGTCCTCGAGCAAAACAAAGAAAACAAAAATACAAATAACAAAATAAAAATAAAAACAACACATAAAAACAAATAAAAGATAAAAACTATGCTAATCCACTTTCGTAGGAAACACGGTGGCACTTAGCATGTGCCACAAGCCTTTAAACCACTAGGCGATCCCTAGAGGAGGAGTTATAGTCTCCTGAGGGTTTACAGCTACGATACCCACAAACGTATACTCTGCAATAAAAGTTGAGATGCAATTCACACATACCAAGCAAAGACAACACATGCATGCTAGAATCTCAAATATACCAATTAATAACAATGCATCACGCAATGCAAGTATGCCAATACTTAGGATGTTTTCGGTTTACAAAACAACTATGCTCATATGCCCAAGATAAAATTCGCCTCGACTCTAATCCTCACAGGATTTCAGTCATATTTTCACTCAGAACTTAGGCGCACTCTCTAGCAAACATATGTGATTTGGAGTTTAGGTATATGGAATCAATTATAATCACATATGAGTATTTTCCAATGACGCACATTTTCTAAAAATGGATCTCATGGAAGGAATTGAAATGCCACGAACGTGGAAAGACATGCATTGACTCGCATTCCCAAGATAGACTTCCTAAGAGATCAAATGGGCTTTCCCTCACTTTTATTAGGGCCAAGGTGACTTGTGGTAGTGTTTGGGATGTAAGAGATGGTGGGAGCGGGAAGGATAAAGTTATTAACCATGCTAAGGTGTGTTTACACATTACACTTTATAACAAAATTAGCTCTGTTACATATTACAATATAAGCATCTAGGCTATAAAATTTACATTGAACTATTGTGCTACAATTGTACCCTTATTAGTGAGTAACTTTACCATTGAAGAACTATGAGGCTTAAGTGTTTTATATTTCAACACTTGTTCTATTTTCTTTCTTTTTCTTTTTTTTTTCTTTTTTTTTTTTCTTTTTGTAAGCCTTTGCCTAGCACAATTTACATATATTTGCCTAAGTACACGCTTTTACAAAATTTAGAGCTAGCTTCTCCTAAGCTATACCCTCAACATGATCAATAACTAGGGAATGGATATGTGTTTGGCTTCAATTTGCAATGAATATAGGGGTATGGGAGTGTTTAGGCTATTTTAGTAGTTATGCACACACTCAAGCTCAAAATCATTTCTAAAAGTCCATCTACCAAGGGAATACAAGTCTCAACAAGCAATCCACATGATGAGGTTTTATGGCAATCAATACAAAATTGATGTACAATGAGATCACAATGAAGAAAAAAAAAATGGAAGAGTGTATAAGAGTAGAAACAAAACCCACAAACGTTCGTTATTTAGGCACAGTGTAGCTCACGGGTAGTCTCCACAATTTTCCTAGGCTAACAAGCATAGAAGTCTCATCCACCTCACATCAAAAGATTGGCACTGTACAAGCAAATTTAAGTGACACACGGAGCTAAAAGCATACATGTGTCTCTACCGGCACGCAATGAAGAACAACTCAACAAAAATGGACTCTATTTCCAAAAAAATTCGAAATTGATCGTTTTGTGCAAAGATTTGAAAATTTTCTAAACGTAACAAAAATTAAAACAAAATAAACAACGAAGGTGTCCACACCCCCAAACCTAAACTCAACATTGTCCTCAATGTTGCTCAAATCATAAAATATGGACAATGCTTAGCAAAATTCGGAGATGAGAACAAAAATAAAAAGCTAAAAACAAAACGCAACAAATCCTAAGATCTAAGCACAATACAAATCCACTCTTAGATCTAAACAAAAATAAAAGTTACAAACACTACAAGCATAGCATTCTAACAATAAGCACATAATCGACAACTACAACCACAAGTGCTCCATTTAAACTCAAAATTCAGAGGATACCTCTTGTGGCTAAAACCAACTAGGCCATTGTGGCGTTGCCATTTCACTTGAGGAGTTGTCTTGGCGCAATAACCGCACCATATGGTTCTCTTGAGTTGTGCGGTCAATAAGACCTGAAATTTCTTTTCCTTGCACAAGCACAACTCAAACAACATTAAACGCATATGCTATAAAAAAAAATGAAAATAAGATTAAGAAAAATCCTAAACACATACATATATATCCGCAAAGCAAATAAATCTAAAAATTCACAGAACCTAAACTAAAACATGAAACAATCAATGAATACGCCTCCCCAGCAGCGGCGCCATTTTGATACTCGTTTTTTCCGTCGTTGAAAGAATCGCGAGGATCAAAAGATTTTTTCTATGTAAAAGGGGTTTCCTACACAATCTGCTCTAAATTAGCAAAAGACTAGTAAAGCGGCAAACGAGGGTATCGTTCCGCATGGAGGTGTGATTCGTCAAACATTTCAAGTTCTAGTGTTTATTATAAGCATGTAAATAGAATGCGTAAATGTGAGAATGGTGTGTGTGAAATGTATGTACAATGCGGTGTGTGTGTGAGTAGAGAATGGAAATGAAAATAAATAAAAACAAAGAGAATATGGAATGGTGAGAGTGGTGTTTAAAGTGATAAAGAAAATGGTGGATATGAGAGATGCATGAAAATGGTCACACAAGGTTTAACAAGTTCACCATACATAAGTGCACAAATAGTTGGTTGTTAGACATTAAGGACATCCAATTTTAGTTAACGGTTCATTCTTGCCTTGATCCGATTTATACCCATTCATAAAGCTAATGATCGAAGAGTGTGTTGAGAACCTCTCAAACACGAAACCGCAACCAACATATGTGAACCGATTCTACAAACAAAACTACATTTAGCCCAATGATAGCTTTGTAATGTAAAATGGCAACGTTAGGTACAATGAATGTGGAAAGAGTGATTGTATCTCCAACCATAACTCACCTAGAGCCCCTAGCATGAGAGATAGCCAAAGACCAATAATTGTAACTCTAACCATGACTCACCTAGAGCCCCTAGAGTGAGAAATAGCTAAAGTCCAATGGTTAACAAGAACAATGAACCAAACCCTTCTAATATGACAATTTATAGGTTCACCCACTCTTCCTAGCTAATTATCCAAGATTATGCCTAGAGAGCCCCTCCAAAGGTACAATCCTAACTCTAAGTCACTCAAACCCATTCATGACATGTAATTTTGACCTTCCATCAACATACAAACACAAAATGGGATGTTTGATTACAACTACTCCTAAATTACATTAATCTACTCCTAATCCCATCCATGAATACATATTAATTTCCAATCATCCATAAACATCCATTTCAAGATAAGAGATATATTCTATAACAATCAAGAATGAATCAAAACACAAATTGGATATAAAAACAACCACATATATATATTGAGCACAAATTAAGTTTACAAATATTCCCAAGTGGGGATTACACATCTAAGAAAACAAGAAATACAAAGAGAACGAGATAAAAGAGAAAACCCAAGTGGAGAGCCCCTCCAAAATGTGCTAATCTCCTTTGATCCATGCTTGGCTCGAATTTGGTCCAAAGATTATCCTTTCTCCTTGTAATCTACTCCTAGATGGATGGAGGATGGGTAGAAGGTGAGATGGGGAGCATCAATGGAGGAAAAACCTCCATGGAAGCTCTAGAAAGCTTCTCTCTCTCTTATTTAGATGGAAGAAAATGAAGAAGAAGAAGAAGAGGAAGTGTGTGGGAAGTGTATTCATGGATGGGATTAGGAGTAGATTAATGTAAATTAGGAGTAGTTGTAATCAAATATCCCATTTTGTGTTTGTATGTTGATGGAAGGTCATATATGGGCAAGCATGAAGAGAGATTAATGAACATTAATGCACCTATAGAACATACACAACATAAAAGATATACATATTGTAGGGGAAAATACCGTAGTACACGCAGCGGAAGCGAGACTGAAAAGAGTTTTAGATTTAGTAGCTTTTAAAAAATTTTCCTTTTTATGAACCTTAACCCTTTAATTAATTAAACATATATATATAATCAACAAAAAGAAGAATACCTTTTGTCGCGTGATCCGATTGACTTACGTCGATGGTAATCCGCAAGATCTTCAATCCTAGCACGAACGTGAATCACCTAGGAGCATGGTCTCCCTTTTTCTTTGAATTGCAAACCTAAGAATGGACAAACAAACTTTTCTTTTCTTTTGTCAGTGACAAAACAATCAAAAGAAGACTAAGATTATTCCGGTCACTTTTGAGTTCTCAATCTAATGATCGAAACTCGCGTGAACCTAAATCGATGTTGTACACACAAGCTTATTGATGAACAAGCAATTAGTGTACCATCAAAGAATAATCTATTCACTCTTTTTTGTTTTTAGTAGAATAAAATCCTATCTATGAATTGAGAAGAAGAAGAAAGTTGAATCAAGCACCACACACTCATTGGCCGAATTCTCTCTCTCATTTTTTTTAGGGTGGCCGAAAATCCTCTTCCTAAAAGGACTAGGGTTGCCGCAAATCACACTACAAAATAAGAGTTTGTGTTGCACCCTAATTCACTTCTAGTTTTAAGACTTCAAACCCTAATCCAACTCATAGATATTATTATTCTTTTATTTGACTAAATAAAAAGACTTCTTATTTGATTAAATAAATAAAATTAATTATTTATTTTCTTATCAAACAAGTCTTTTAATTTTAGTATACTACTACCAATAGTATAACTCTAGGAATCATATTTCCTAATCATAAAAGATTTGTTTCTTAATTTAACAATTAATTAATAAATTAATTAATTCTTATTTAATTAAAACAATGAAACAAAATAACATATTAGGTTAAAAAGACACCTTGCCGCCCCACTCTCATAAATGGGCCATATATTATTTTCTTATTTCATTTAATCCATTGGTCTTTAAATAAAAAGCCCACATGTGAACCAGACCCATTCTTACTAAAAGAAACAAGCCCACATGCCTTTCATTAATATATTAATATAATTGAGCAGCCCATTAAATAAATAATGTGCAAATTATATTCTTAATATATTAAATGCAATTCTAAATGGACCCATAAATTGGTCTGGTAGAATATATCAAGTGATCCATACAAGTCCGTGTGGATTGGGGATCTTGGCGGGCTATCTAAATTTAAGCTTCAATAGACATAACCTAATCACAATCAACAAATGATTCACTTAGGTCCGATCCATTAATTTTAACTCATTCCACTAAAGAGCTAAAATTGAACTCTTAAATAAAGACAGAAAAGGAAGATGTTCCTCTTTCATACCTTAGACAATCATGTTGGAGATAGTGTATCCTCGTGATTAATATCAGTAATCGCCAAGAGTTCATAGACCGCCTATAACTCTCCAAGTTACCATATTTACTCATATGACCACGTTTTGAACTTGGATATTTTGACTTGTCCAGAAGCCATGTTTTCAATAGACACTATCGAAAACTCAACGTTGAGATTTAATATCCAATTACCTCAAAACATCCATATGATGATATTATACTCTCATTTAATAAATGGAGCCACGATGTCCATATCTATAAATGAAGTCCTCTATCGATTAACAAATGAATATCACCAAACTATCGAGGATAGACTATGAGATATAATCGTACTCATTGATAACTCAAATGATATCACTTGCAACCATAAGTCCATCATTTATCTCAGGATTAAGATAGACTCTCCGATTGTCCTGATAATGAAAAGACTTTTATCTACTAACGATTATAGATAAAGTATTTCATTATGATCCAGTTCAATGCACCCAGTGCACTAAATTCTTTTGCTCGAAGACACTCTCATTTGATTCCACTCAAATGCTAGCAAAAGAATTCTACAACTTTAACAAGATAAAGGTGTCTAACCTTTAACTTAAGTTGTGAACAATATTCAAGACTAACTAAAGAATTGTGTCTACCACATACATATCCAGATGTACGAACAATTCTTCTTTTCTCATAGTCTTTAGACCTTATGATTATTTACTTTGACAATTATTGTTACCTGAAAATCGTTATTGAGATGGGATTTCAAATAACAACTTTAAAGGGACCAAGATCAAGATTGACCCTGGTCGGAGGGGTATCAAGTAGTTCGATACCGATTATATCCCTATCAAAGCCGGAGTTACACAACGATGTACATCAAACTGATCAATCAATAAGCTCTATTGGATAGTCTCTTTTCTTTACAATACATGAACTAATCTCTTATTTGGGGTTACAATGGAGTACGAATTATAGTTCCGGCGATGGAGATGGTAATGGTGGAAGAAGTGTGCCTGTCGATAAGTGGTCTCCCCTTTTCTGAAGAAACTGTTTCGTATATATAGGTGTTTTGCTTGCCATGCACTCCTAAAATCTCGGTTTAGGGTTTGGCCAACGCAGAATCGTCCTCTTTCTAGGAGGTAATCTCAGAGCTTTAATGCGCTGAATCCAATCTTTCCTTCCTAGGAGGAGTCAATCACTTACCTTCCTAGTAGGATTCTTACTGTACTGTTTTACTTAAATTAGGACTCTCTGGCGGGAAGAAGTACTTCTCCTCTGTACGACAGCGTTTTAATGAGTCTTTTATGGAGCTTTTAGTTCTTGGTGTTAGAGTCCGGCTTCCTGGTGCTCTTCTGCTTTAACGGGCTACCTACATTTAATAAGCATCCTACTAGCGGTAGTAGGGGGATATGTAGTTGACTTGTAATGAGATGGTCAGTAAAACTCCGTATCAGGGAGCTGCGGGGTCCATCAGAAGCTGTGTCGGGGTGCATAAGAAGCTGTGTCGGGGTGTTGCGGGGTCCCTAGGGTGTAGTGTTGATGGGATGATGCGGGGTCCCTAGGGTGCCCGATTATAACCAGGCTTGGTCCTTTAATACGCTGGCGGGGTGGATCCCGCTGAAAGAGGTTCATACCTGGGCCAATCGGGCTCTACTCTGTCGAGGTATATGGATTGCGTTCGCACCTGCTTCTTATGTTAAGGTGGAAAATTCTTCCTTGGTCCCTCGCCAATTTTGGCGGTTAACAGAAGTCCCCCCTGACTTGGACACTGATACTCTATCGGGGTCGGGGTCGGAGTCAGGATCTTTTTGTTTGCTTGGAGGATTTTCCACCTTATCCACTTACTTCCTTGTCTGACTAGGTTTCCACCTAGAAGGGGGGGAATTCCTAATTTTATCCGTTATAATCGGCTGCGCGTCGATTACTGATTGGACTCCTCGTTTTTCAAAAAGAGCCGTTTTGGCGCGATTAATGCGGAAAAAACACCTCGACCCATCCTTCCGGTCACCGATTCCGATTTCCGAGTACGTAACCGTCGTCTCTCCTCTATAAATAGACCGGCTTCAACTAGCGTTTCTTACCTTCAAGCTTTCTGACTTTTCAAAATCGAACGAGGACAAAAACTCTCCCTGACCCCTTTTCTTTCTTACTTTCCTAATTTTCTTCAAACTTCTTCTTTTCTCCTTCTCTTTCAATGGCCTTTTCTTCTCAACTTCCTACTTCTCAAGAAATTGCTGCTGAACAAAACCCTCCAGTAACGGCGAATCCCGTTCATCCCGATCCTGCCTCCTCTCCCCAGTCTGACAATACTGAGGCGATTGAGGCTGCAGCGGACTCCCTGACGTCAGAGGGGAAAAAACTGGGTCGAGAGGGGGATGCAACTGCTGAGAAAACCCCGCAGGTTCAGTAACGCCGCTTTACTCGAAACCCCCTAATTGGGTTTGGTTTTCATAATCAACCTGAAGACCCAGTCCTGGTTGGTGATGAGGCGGGCGCCTTTCAGACTGGCGGCCATGAGGAAAGTGACGGACCTGACGTTGCGCTGGTCGGAGTTCAAACGGGCTCCTTTGCCGCCTTTCGAGATAGTCGGGTTATTCCCGATTCTGTTTGTACAATGGATACGCTCAATCAACTACGGGAAGAGTACACGATCCCAGAGTACATCACTCTCTCCCTTCCTCCCCAAGGCTATGACGTGTACGCCCCGCCTCCAGACCGCTTGCTGATCCACAAAGCCGCTCTGGAGTGTGGAGTCCGGCTTCCACTGCACCCAACTCTTCGTCGAGCTCTCGTTGCGCTCGAATTGGCCCCTCTCTAACTCTCTCCGGGCTTCTGGAAGCACCTGACAGGGTTCTTAGTGCTCTAGAGGGAGCAGTGCGAGAAAGACCATATTGAGCGGGAGCCGGGGTTGGATGAGCTCCGCTTCCTCTTCAATATTACAAGCATGGTGCCTCGGGGTCAGTTCTACCTGAGGGCCTCCAATGATTTGAAGTTCGTCATCCCAGGGGTGAATGTGAAGTATGCGGCGCCCTGGAAGGAGGAGTGGCTGGTGGTCGAGGGCGATTGGGGGCGCACTGCTCTTGTTGGGGGGTATGAGTACCCCATCCCTACCCAGTTTACCGTGAGGGACAAGTGGGCGAAGGGGACCTTGGCTCCTGAGTCCCGAGAGATTTTAACAAGGATCCTAAAGAGAGGGTATACCAACCTGCAATTCCCCTCTTTGGATCCCTTTGAGGGAGCCCGCTTGGAACAGTACCTGAAGATTTCCCCCGCCTCTCTAGGTGAGTTAACCGCATCCTGCATCTCTATTTCTTAATGTTTATATTCCTTCTTTTGATTCTTACTGAACACCCTTTCTTCTGGCAGTATCAGCTTCCCTGATGGTTACGGGGCCTCTCCCTTCTTCGGGGGGTAAAGATAATACCCCGCTATCTCGTTCCTCCCTTATTCCTTCTCCTACTTCGGCTGCCAGGACTAGGTCGGGGTCCGTCCGAGCAGGATCCAACCCCAACCCTCCTCCTGAATCTACTCCTGCTCCATCAGGGTCTAAAGCCAAGGCTCCAGCTCGCCACCTTTCTACTCCTCCCTCCCGTTTGAGGATCCCGGCGTTGCTGGCCAGGGCGGCTAGGGCCCGAAGTTCTGAAAGGCCGGCCCAGAAGAAGAACGTCTCCACCACCAACACCTCTCCTGCTCCTCCTCCTGCCGTAGCTTTTCCCGTGGATCCTGTGAGGACCCCAGTGGAGAAAGCAGTTGTCCACACTTCTACTCTTGATGCTGGCGTGGCCTCTGGATCGGGGTCGAGGGATGCTACTTTTGACGAGGTGGTGTCTAGATTCGCGGCCACCTGCCCCGGTGGAGATTTGACAGATATGGCCAAGCTTCCTACAAACATCTTGGTCACCAAGGGGGTTTCGGTTCTGGCTGAGGTAAACTTTTACTCCCTTCTTGCTACTTAATTTCTCCCTTCTGCCAGGTACTGACTCTCTTTCTTTCTGCAGGGCTTCAAGTTTGCCTTGGCCATGGAGAAACAGCTGCTGACATTGAAAGAAGCTCATATCGGCCTCCAAGCGAGGTTAGAGGAAACTCAGCAGGAGCTGGTCCAGACAAAACAAAACGTGGCCCCTTTACTTCAGGAGGCTAGGGCATCAGAAGAAGCGCGACAGGAGGGCTTGGTGATTATCAGACGCCTTGAGCGTTGCCTAGACACAGAAACCATCAAGTCCTTGCGCCGCAGAGAGGAGAGGGATCGCATAAAAGCTGAGAAGAGGCTACTGTCAGATGAGAACCAGCTTCTGCGGGATGCCTTAGAGGATTTGGAGGCTCACCAGGGGCCCTCATTCGATGATGGTTATTTCACTGCCTGCTACGAGGTGGCTACAGCTTTGCCTCCTCCTTTCGACCTCAAGGCAACCTTGAACTGGGACCGGGAGCAAATTATGGCTAAGGCAGCTCACTTGGCAGGTGGGGATCAAGAGACTGAGGTTCATGCGCAAGAGGTAGCTCATCCGGATCAAGATGCTGACCTGGCTGCTAGGGACCAACTTGATGGTACTGTGGGAACCAATCTAGAACCTCCTGCCATCGAAGAACAAGCAGTGGATCCCAAGCCTACTACTGGAGTAACCATGATGGAGGTAGATGAGGGAGCAGCTATATCCGCGCCTCCTCAGGTTGAAGGGACCCAGGTTGGGTCTTTTACGGTGGAGGAGGTTGTCCAAACTGATGCAGCTGCTGAGCTTATGGGGGAAGGGGCAGTTGACCAAGGTGAGCATCCAGATGGGGAAAAAGAAGACTAGCCTGGCCTCCTTTATAATATTTTTTTTTTTGTAGCCCGATTTGGGAACTGGGCACCCCGTTTTATAAGTATAACTTGTAGCCCGGATAGGGATTGGGCACCCTTACTGTTAATATAACTGTTTTTGATTACTTGCTTCGTACTTTGTGTTCTGGCTTCTGTACTCAGGAACTTTTCATAGCATATTTCCATAGCATATAATTTTGTTGATACCTGGAACCCCGATGAGTAATAAGGAGGATGACTGGACCCCGATAGGTAGTAAAGATAAAACACATGACGTTTATATCCCGTAATCGTAAGAATCAACGGGTCAGATCACATCTCCCTCTAATCGAATTCCCAACCGTAGAAAATGCAAAATAATCATTCGATGACATCTACTACTTACGAACAATTTGACTTGCTGACAGTAAACTTCTAAGTTTTCTCCTGACTGTTGGCCCTCTGTCGGGGTTGTAAGTGGGAGAATAAAGGGCGAAGCATCTCAATAAGGAACCTTGATGTTAGTGTTGACCTGTCCTGGTAGGCAACTAAGGCCACTTTAGCACCAGGCTTCTTGGAGGAGGGTATTCCCCGACCAAGGCAGCAGGAGCGCCTTTAGGCTATTTCCTGGTCTTGAGGCGAAGTGAGAAACCAAGTGCCCTGAGGCAGACCGATTCTTACTGTGAACTGCCCTGGTAGGCAACTAAGGCCACTTTAGCACCAGGCTTCTTGGAGGAGGGTATTCCCCGACCAAGGCAGCAGGAGCGCCTTTAGGCTATTTCCTGGTCTTGAGGCGAAGTAAGAAACCAAGTGCCCTAAGGCAGCCCGATTCTTATTGTAAACTGTCCTGGTAGGCAACTAAGGCCACTTTAGCACCAGGCTTCTTGGAGGAGGGTATTCCCCGACCAAGGCAGCAGGAGCGCCTTTAGGCTATTTCCTGGTCTTGAGGCGAAGTAAGAAACCAAGTGCCCTGAGGCAGCTCAATTCTTACTGTAAACTGTCCTGGTAGGCAACTAAGGCCACTTTAGCACCAGGCTTCTTGGAGGAGGGTATTCCCCGACCAAGGCAGCAGGAGCACCTTTAGGCTATTTCCTGGTGATCAGGCCAAAATTGGTATGATTTTAGCCCTCATTTCTGTTTCTTTTTGCTTGATTCTCTGGCATTTCCCCGTGTTTAATGTTGTTAAATTGAGTGTTTCAGGTTTTATTAGGTTTCAGAAGCAATTGAGATGAAGGTGGAGGACTTGTACGAAAATGTCTCACAAATGAGAAGAAACAGGGCATTTTCGCCACTTGGACATAAGAGGGCGCCACTTGAGCGCCATGGCGATAGAAGACTTCCCAAAGGCATCAGAAGGTCGCCACTTGGGCGCCACTTGAGCGCCATGGCGACAGAAGGTCACAAAAACAATCAGGTGGGGTCGCCACTTGGGGTCGCTCTGGCGACCTCCCTTGCAAGTGTTGACCTAGTGCACTCAAGGCATGGTCGCCACTTATGGTCGCCAGAGCGACCTTGATGGTACAAATGGCGACCTCTTCACATTTCCAAGGTCGCCACTTATGGTCGCCAGAGCGACCTAGAGGATACAAGTGGCGACCTCTACACATTTTGGTCATGATCGCCACTTGACAAATAGCGAGAAAGATGGTTTTCAGAGCGACCTTTTCATCTAACCGTTTTACGCTCCATGGTCGCCATAGCGACCAAATAGCGACCAAGGCTCCACATCAGCGAATCAAGTCGTTACCAGTACATGTCCATGAGTGAGTATATATATAGAGCGTCTCTTCATTTTTAAGGATCGAAAATCAGAGCAAAAATTCAGAGAATTTTTATTTCAGATCTAGATCATCATCCATGGAACATTATTCATCCTCCTCCATTTCTCTCCTTGAATTCATCTAATCCATCCAGCCCTCAACACAAAACCTTGATTACTTCACTACATCATTCCTCATCCCACCATTTCTCCACCAAAATCCTTAGTAACTTTCCACCAAAACACCCACATTCCAAGACATTTCCTCAACCTCCATTCCTTGCATCTAGGAGCATAGAGGAGAAGAAGGATTAAGCTTAAAGAAGGTGACCCAAGGGTTATTTCCTTATCATTTACTTCTTTTCATTTATTGCAATTATGTGTAACTAAACCCCTAATCTAGGGGATAGATTTGAGGAACAATTGGTTATGGGTTTAGTCTAGCTTGTAATGAATCTCTTATGTGTTCTATTCATTCAATTTAATTAGATTCCATTCATTATAATTGACTTGTATATCACTTGTTGATTGCTATCTTGAGTGGAATAATTTGTTATATATTCACATGTGGATTGACAATCTTTGTGTGATTAAGAACCCATTGGATAGGATAGATTAGTGGTGGGTATATCAACCCCACTAATCTAAGCCTCTAAGTGGTTAACATAATGAGATTGGTACCTTAATGATGCTAGTAGCTTACCCACATCCAAGTGTTAATCGATCTATTCCCTAGTTCTCTCATTAATTGATTTTATCATTATTCTTATCAAGGTGTTGAGTATTCTATTTTTCATAACATTTTTGTGTATTTTCATTTGAGTAGTTTAGCATTGGTGGCTTTAGAAACCACACATTTATCAAATACTATGATTTGTTTTATTGTTTTAAGATTAGTCAATTTATCTAATTAACACTCCATTCCCTGTGGAACGAACTTGCTCACTATTTTGCTATCAAATCACATTTCAAAACGATTTAAGTGGCTTTAAAAGAGTTTTCAAGAATCAACCAAAAACTATTATTATTACTATTTTGTTGAGTACACAAACGACCTCATCACCTGGTCTTGAGGCGAAGTAAGAAACCAAGTGCCCTGAGGCAACCCGATTCTTACTGTAAACTGTCCTGGTAGGCAACTAAGGCCACTTTAGCACCAGGCTTCTTGGAGGAGGGTATTCCCCAACCAAGGCAGCAGGAGCGCCTTTAGGCTATTTCCTGGTCTTGAGGCGCTTTAGTAATGGAGATCCTCTTGGTGGGATGGTCCCGCCCCAAGGTATCAGGAACGCTATGCAACTTTCTAAGTCTCAAGGCGCTTTAGCAATGGTGAATTAAGTATATTTAATGAGAGGCGTTGAAGGATCTAGTAGGAGACATCATGCAATAGACACAAGAGAGTCAAATAGGAGAAAGAACTGCTTTATTGAATTTCCTCAACGGTACAGACACGAAATCGGGGTGTTAGATTCCCCTTAATACGAACAAGATTTCTAGGGGTAGAATTTTCGGAGATGATCAGCATTCCATGTGTGGTCTACTGGGTATCCTTCCATGTCTATCAGCTTGTACGCACCACCCCGGAGTGATGTCTTAACCAGATATGGCCCTTCCCAGTTTGGGGCTAGTACTTCATCGGACCTTCTTCGTGTGTTCTGGGTCACCTTTCTGAGAACCAAGTCTCCTTCCTTGAAGCTTCGGACCTTCACCTTCTTGTTGAAATGTCGGGCTATCTTGCTCTGGTATATGGCCACCTTCTCCGCCACCCGGCTTTGCTTTTCTTCCAGTAAGTCTAGGCTAGCCCTCAATTTAACCTCGTTATCTTTCGATTCATAATTTTGGACTCGGAAAGAAATGAGCTTATGCTCGATGGGCAAGACTGCTTCCTCCCCGAATACTAGGGAGTAGGGGGTCTCCCCTGTGGCTGTCCGCCTAGTTCTTCTGTAGGCCCATAGTACATGAGGTAATTCCGCCACCCATAATCCCTTCTTCTGTTGGAGCTTTTTCTTCAGGAGCTTCTTGATGGTCTTGTTAGTAGCTTCAACCAGCCCATTCGTTTGAGGATGAGCCACCGAAGCAAAACGGAGATTGATCTTCCGGTCTTCACAGAATTCCCTGAAGTTGTCATTGTCGAACTGCTTTCCCAAATCAGTTATGATGGCCATCGGGGTGCCAAATCGGCAGACAATGTGCTCCTTGACAAAGTTTGTAGTTTTTTCTTCAGTTATCCGAGTAAGAGCCTTAGCTTCTACCCACCGAGTAAAGTAATCTATCGCCACTACTGCATGCTTGGCTTGTCCGGGTGCAGTAGGAAGTGGCCCGATCAGGTCTAGCCCCCAGATGGCAAAGGGGTAGGGAGTACTGATTGAAGAGAGCCTCTCTGGTGGGAGATGATGGAGGTTTGCTGTTTTTTGACAAGCCTCGCAAGATCGGGCAAACTGCTTTGCATCCTGGTGTATAGTCGGCCAATAGTAACCCATCCCGATTACTTGGTAAGCCAAAGTTTCTCCTGACACGTGGTTGCCACAGTTCCCCGAGTGAACCTCGTTGAGTGCCCAACGCGCGTCATCGGGATGGAGACATCTAAGTAGGGGAAGAGACTTCCCTTTGCGGTATAGGTATCCTTCTACCAAACAGTACCGGGTCGCTGTCCTCTTGAGCCGGCGGGCCTGATCCTGGTCTACAGGGAGAATGCCACTTTGGAGATAGTCTGCTATTGGATCCATCCAACACGGGAGGCGGTTCACAGGATGGATTTCTACCTCTTTAGCTATGCTGGAGGAAGAAATCACTTGGAGGGGTACCCCTTTGGGTAACGCATGTCCCTCTCCAGTGGCAATCTTAGCTAGAACATCAGCGCGGTGATTCTTTTCCCTGGGTACTTGCTCTATTCTTACACCCTTGAATTTTTTCATAATCTCCTGGACTTTAGCTAGATAGGCCACCATGTTGTCACCCTTTACTTGGTACAACCCTGTTACCTGGTTGACCTCTAATTGAGAATCACTCTTAATTTGAAGGTACTCGGCCTCCAGAGCTCCAGCTACTCTCATTCCCGCTAACAGAGCTTCATACTCCGCTTCGTTGTTGGTGGCTCTGAATTCAAACCTGAAACAGTGGCTTACCTCGACTCCGGCGGGGTCGATAAGGACGATCCCAGCTCCGCATCCTGCCTGGTTCGAAGCTCCATCCGTATAAAGTATCCATACCTTACTGTTTTCAGGCCATCCCAGAGGGGTTTGACTCAGGTCGGGGTCTACTGGCTCACCCGGGTTTAGGACCGGGCTAAATTCTGCTATGAAATCCCCAGGGCTTGAGCTTTAATCGTAGTTCTTGCTCTGTATTTGATGTCGAACTGTGTGAGCTCAAGAGCCCACAGGACCAGTCTGCCTGACACATCTGGCCTCTGGAGGAATTGTCTTAATGGCTGATCTGTGACCACCGCGATGGTGTGAGCTTGAAAATAAGGCCGGAGCTTTCTGGATGTGGTCACCAAAGCGTAGGCGAGCTTCTCCAGTAAGGTATAATTCTTCTCGGACTTCGTAAAAGCCCGGCTTACATAATATATCGGCCTTTGTACCCCATCACTACATTCCTTTACTAAGGCTCCACTAGTAGCTGCTTCGGAAACTGCTAGGTAAAGTAAGAGCTCCTCACCTGGGATCGGTTTTACCAATAGCGGCGGGCTTGACAGGTATCCCTTTAGAGCTTGAAAAGCCTGTTCACTCTGCTCATCCCACTTCATCTTTTTCCCCTGCTTGATGACTTTGAAGAAGGGAAGACATTTGTCTGTAGAGCGGGATATGAACCGGTTCAAGGCCGCTATCCGCCCAGTTAATCCTTGTGCCTGCTTGAGGTTTGTAGGAGACTCGAGATCCAAAATGGCTTTAATCTTCTCTGGATTTGCCTCAATTCCCCTTTCATGCACCATGAATCCCAAGAATTTGCCTGCTGCCACCCCGAATGCGCACTTAGCGGGGTTCAGCCTCATCTGGTTCTGCCTTATTACCTGGAAGGTCTGACGTAAGTCCCCTGCATGCTGCCTCTCTTCTAGAGATTTGGTGATCATGTCATCTACGTACACCTCCATGGACTTCCCTATCTGTTCTTTGAATAGTTTGTTCACCATGCGCTGATAGGTGGCACCTGCATTTTTAAGTCCGAAAGGCATTACCTTATAACAGTAGAGGCCTTGCCCGGTGATGAAGCTGGTTTTGTCTTGGTCTGACGGATGCATCATGATCTGATTGTACCCTGAGAAAGCATCCATGAAGCTTAGGAGCTTATTTCCCGCTGTGGAATCAATAAGCTGGTCTATTTTAGGCAGAGGGAAGCTATCTTTGGGGCAGGCCCGATTGAGATCAGTGTAATCCACACACATTCGCCATTTCCCATTAGACTTAGTTACCATAACCACATTGGCGATCCAGTCGGGGTACCGGGATTCCCGGATGAACCCGGCCTTCAGGAGCTTGTCAACCTCTTCCTGAACCGCGGCATTGCGTTCAGCATTGAAGTGCCTTCTCTTTTGTTTTATCGGTTTGAAGGTTGCATCCACTGCCAACCTATGGGTCGCCAGACTGAGCGGAATGCCGGGCATATCCTCATGGCTCCAAGCAAAGATGTCATTATATTCCCTTAGTAGCTCTATCAAATCCTCCTTCACTCCCGGGTCCAGACCTTCTCCCACTTTTACTGTCTTTGTCGGATCTTCACACCGGATCTGAATCTCCTCTAGCTGCTCTGATGGATACCCGCTACTCCAACCACGCTCTTCTTCTTCTGATTCCTCTACGACTATGTCTGGTATCTCCTCTTCCTCTAAAACATGATCATCCCGCTCTGCCGTGACATGATCATCCCGTTCTGCCGTTCTCGGACCCGGGTAGCTGGTCACCGATGCGCATTGCTTAGCCAAAGCAGCGGGGTTGGTTGACACCGCATAGCAGTTGCGGGCTGCCTGCTGGTCTCCCCTTACCTCTCCTACTCCTGATCCTACTGGAAACTTCAACACGTTGTGGTAGATAGACAGCACTCCCCTAATCCCTGACAGGAAAGGCCTTCCCAAGATTGCATTATATGCCGACTGGGTGTCCACTACAATAAATTCCTTCATTAGGTTCTGTTGAAGAGGGGCCTCCCCCCACTATCACTGGTAGTATCTTTGTTCCCATCGGCACCCCTGTGAATCCGTATAGTAGAGAGGTACAGCTGTTGAAGTAAGAGTTCTTCAAGTTGAGCTGCTCATGTGCTCCTTTGAACAAAATATCCACGCTGCTCCCCGTATCGATCAAGACGCGGTGCACTAAGCAGTTAGCGATCTGTACCGTTATGACCATGGGATCAACATGTGGTTGCACCGTATTGTAAACGTCCTCCTCCGTGAAGATGATTTTGGTGGAACGGGATAAGTCTCGGGGTCCTCCATTGACCTTTAGCAACTCATGCTCAATGTTGAGTCTAGGGATCTTCCTTGCGTGGTTTTTTCTCGAATTGTTGGAGGTTCCTGCTAGAGTGGGGCCTCCACTGATTGTGTGGATCACTTGGATCTGCTGCATTAAATCCTTCTCTCCCTCTCTCCTTCTTTCTGCTGCTTCCTGCATCCCACTTTGAACCTGCTTTCCTTCTTTGATGCTGTCTCGTACCTGTTGTAGGAATTCAGTCAGAAGTCCTCCTCTAACCAGTGCTTCTATCTGATTGCGGAGACTGTAGCATTTTGAGGTGTTATGTCCCACATCTTCATGGAAGTCACAATATTTATATTGGTTCCTCCTGTCCACAGGGACTTTCATAGGGGCTGGCTTTCTGAGTAGGCCCTTATCCCGAATAGCGAGATAGATAGTCTCCCGTGAAGCATTTAGGGGGGTGTAATGATTATACCCCTCTTCCTCTCTTGCTATTCTAGATACCTCCTTCATGGGAGGCTCTCTGGGAGGGGATCCCCTTACTGGGTATCTATCCTGGTACGGAGGAATTGGAGGCGGCCTATAAGTAGACCGATTTGGGGGCAGATTCTGAAACTTCCTAGTTGGTGCAGGCTTCGGCGCTTCCTTCTTTGGACGCGGTGCTAATCGGGCTTCATCGTGTTCAATTTTGATCCGGAGTTGTTCCTCGATGTCCACCTGTTCCAGAGCCCGATTATAGGCTTCCTGGTACGTCTCAGGAGGATGCTTGGCAAAAGACCGGAATAACCTGCCTGCCCACAAATTCCTCTGGAAATTGGCTAAAGTTTCCTTCTCGTTGAACACTCCCATTTGAACGACCTCTTTATGGAATTTCTCCACGTAGGATCTCAGAGTTTCACCCCGCTCTTGAACTACATACTGCAGCAGGATAGGATCCTTGGGACGGGGTTTGATTCCCTGAAACTGTGCACAGAAAGCTTTGGTAAGTTTGGAGAAAGAATCAACACTACCAGGTGGTAATTTTCTGAACCATGTCTTGGCACAGTCTGTCAGGGTTGAGGGAAACATTCTGCACATGGCAGTCCTGGTTGCACTCTAAACTTCCATCTGGTGGACGAAGCTTTCTAGGTGGCTGACAGGATCCTCGGTTCCAGAATATTTTTCTGAAGGCATCCTGAATTTGGGAGGCAATCCTGCTTCTCTCACCTTTTTGGAAAATGGTGCGTTCATCTCTCCCAAGGGGTTTTTCTGACTCCCTTGATGCTTTCCCTTCTTCAACTGCTCCAATTCCTTTGCCATTTTCATCATCTGATCCTCCAGGCGTTGAGACTTTTTGGTTCCAGACCGGGCTGCTGAAATTTCCTCATCTGATGAATCTGAATCCAGGATGACCTCCTTTCGCTTTGCTCTCTGACGCTTTTCTCTGGTACTCTTTCGGGATTTGGAGCTTCCCTCTGAATCAGGATGCGGATCCCTCTCCTTGGCTCTTGGTTTTGGTGGAGACTGGACCTTCCTTGGAGGAACCTCGATTGCTGACTTCACTAGCCTGGGTCTGAGCTCTGGCTGTCGGACTAAGAGGGGTGGGCCCAATCGGTCAAAAACAGGTGCCCTGGCACTTGGGCCAGCATCCCCTGGAATCCCGGTGACTTCAAAGGGAATCCCTTGGGCTATCATCCGGAGTCGGATTGCTTCTAAGTAGGTTGCGGCGTGCTGTTCTAGGACATCCCGATTGGCTTCCTCCCTAACGGGGTCTTGAGGGACTAAGCCTACAACTGGTGGAGGTACCGGCGGAGGATTCTCGTTCCTAGCGCCTTTACCCCGCCTCTGGGCTCTTTCAGTGGAAGCAAGGGACTGAAGTCCTGATGGCTCAGGGTGACCCTGGGAGGATCGGAGTCTCATTCTGGATATTCTTCAGATGGAAGAAAATTGCTTTTTGAATGATGGTTGGGACAATGGATTCCCACAGACGGCGCCAAAAGTGTTACCTGAAAATCGTTATTGAGATGGGATTTCAAATAACAACTTTAAAGGGACCAAGATCAAGATTGACCCTGGTCGGAGGGGTATCAAGTAGTTCGATACCGATTATATCCCTATCAAAGCCGGAGTTACACAACGATGTACATCAAACTGATCAATCAATAAGCTCTATTGGATAGTCTCTTTTCTTTACAATACATGAACTAATCTCTGATTTGGGGTTACAATGGAGTACGAATTATAGTTCCGGCGATGGAGATGGTAATGGTGGAAGAAGTGTGCCTGTCGATAAGTGGTCTCCCCTTTTCTGAAGAAACTGTTTCGTATATATAGGTGTTTTGCTTGCCATGCACTCCTAAAATCTCGGTTTAGGGTTTGGCCAACGCAGAATCGTCCTCTTTCTAGGAGGTAATCTCGGAGCTTTAATGCGCTGAATCCAATCTTTCCTTCCTAGGAGGAGTCAATCACTTACCTTCCTAGTAGGATTCTTACTGTACTGTTTTACTTAAATTAGGACTCTCTGGCGGGAAGAAGTACTTCTCCTCTGTACGACAGCGTTTTAATGAGTCTTTTATGGAGCTTTTAGTTCTTGGTGTTAGAGTCCGGCTTCCTGGTGCTCTTCTGCTTTAACGGGATACCTACATTTAATAAGCATCCTACTAGCGGTAGTAGGGGGATATGTAGTTGACTTGTAATGAGATGGTCAGTAGAACTCCGTATCGGGGAGCTGTGGGGTCCATAAGAAGCTGTGTCGGGGTGTTGCGGGGTCCCTAGGGTGTAGTGTTGATGGGACGATGCGGGGTCCTTAGGGTGCCCGATCATAACCAGGCTTGGTCCTTTAATACGCTGGCGGGGTGGATCCCGCTGAAAGAGGTTCATACCTGGGCCAATCGGGCTCTACTCTGTCGAGGTATATGGATTGCGTTCGCACCTGCTTCTTGTGTTAAGGTGGAAAATTCTTCCTTGGTCCCTCACCAATTTTGGCGGTTAACAATTATAATATTAAACTATAAATGTTATAAGATTTGTTTAAACCAGAAATCATTTTATTAATATGAAAAAGATTGTTAATTACAATATTACACTCTTGCTATTGAGCATAATCCTAACACATATATGCATAAGTTTTGTGTGTACAACTACATCTCTTCATTTGCAAGTAAGCACTTAGAAATTTACCTTTGGAGTGCTTTTTCTCTTGAGGTCTTGAGAGCCTAAGCTACCCTTACATCAAAAGCCCAAATTGTGGTTTGTCCACGAAATAAGCCAATCAATAAATGAGACCTTACAAAGATCATCTGTAGGTTCATACCGTGGGAAAGAAGCCGCGGAACAAACCCGCTGAAGAATCTGACGAGCTGTAAGTGGATCGAATCCAATCACTTCAAATCCTTTTACATCCACTTTCCATTTTTAGCCTTGGTTATGGACTAAAGGACCCTCACTGTCTTAGGGAGGCCTCCCCTTTATTGTACATTCCATCCCATTTTTCTTCTTAAAAATTAGCCACACTCAACCACTATTTGGATATGTGTAAGTTAAGATAGATAGAAATATTTTTCTTAGATATTTTTCTCTTAGAAAAGTCAAGTTAGTCTTTCTTGACAATTTTCTACGCAACCAAACACCCACTTTTAGTACTACTTCAATTTTCCATAGAAGAAGTTGTTACTTGGATTACAAAGAGGATCATTTCTACTTCACAAGAGTTGCCAACTAGTGATATTTCCTTCAATTGTATTCCTTAGTTGCTTTGATTCTATGTGTACTAAATCCTCCTTGTTAGGGGATTAGATGTAATTCTTGTAAATTAACCTTGCTATATAATCAATCATGTTTATTTCACTTTCTCAAGTCATGTATGTGCTCATTATTCCATTTATGCATGGTGGTTGCAACCACCAATCTATCATTGAATGCACAAATAACTTGATGAACATATATGCATTAAAGACCACTTATGTATGTGCCTCTTATGCCATCTAAGTTGTAAAGATTTACTAACTTGTGAATCTTTATTAAAACCTTTGAGTAAACCTCCTTAATTACCCTCCTAACCTTAGGTTATGATTAAAGTTGAGGATTTAATGCCTTATAATTTGACATGAATAGATGCATGTTAGGGACTTTGTGATTGAGCTTAATGAATGATTGATTAGATAGTAGGTGGTTACTTGAATGAATCTATTCCCTAGCAATCCTTTAATTTAGAATTTGAACCCATTAGTTGTAACTATTTTCTTAATCAATTCTCATCTTAGGTTAGTTAATGTGTTGACCATCTTAGTTAATTAAATAGACTTTAGTTAGAGTTAGTTTTAAGTGTTATTCCTTTCTATCTATTTGAGTGTAAATCCGCTAATCTCTGTGGGAACAATAACCCTTACTTTGCACACTATACTAGTTTTACGACTTGTGCACTTGCAAAGGGTGAAACACTAGCGCGTTCCTTTAGCATAACCGAGATAGAGTAGCGTAATTTGTAGTAGTATTTGTAGAACCGATTTGGGTGCGTCAAAATTCATGGCGCCGCTGCCAGGGAGCAGCGTTTGCGCTTTCATAGAACATTAGTTAGTGAAATTGTTATTATTTGCATTTAGAATTCTATTTTGAGCACTTAACCTTTTGGTAGTTCTTGTAAGTGTACTTTTAGGTCACTTGTTACTACTTGATGCATGGAAGACGATCTTTAGGAAGTCAGCTCAAACCTTTTGTTAAAAATATTGATCGTATAGCTAGGCTACCGACAATGATGGATAATCCCATAGGACTATCAGACCTTGAGGAGGGGTCAACCTCTTCTAGCAGTACATCCACTGGATCATAACAAGTACAGAATCAACGGATGATGAAGGAATTCTCATTACCTACCGTTGGATCACATCTGTTACCGGAAAATCATTGTTGGGGTGAATTTCCAAATAACAATCTTAAAGACTGAGATCGGGAAAGATCCCAGTCGGAAGGGTATCATGTGGTTCGATACCAGCTATGCTCCTTATATAACAAGTCAAACTTATATATGAGAAATAAGGTGAATGAATGAGATATTTATTGATAATGTCTCTATATTATGATTACAATGGATGCATTATCTAGTTTAGGGTAGGATGTTAAGCTTCAGTAGGCGATGTAGATGGTGGTGGCGTGCTCGTACATGTCGATAAGTAGCACTGAATATATGTTAGGGTTTTAGGAGGTGATTCTCAGATCCATTTTCTGGTGAGTATGATGTTGTATATATAGGTCCCGTTGCTTGCCATCCACTCCTATAATTTTGGTTTAGGGTTTGGTGATTACAGGATTTTCCTTCTTGATAGGAGACAATCTCGTAGGAGTTTTAATCATTAGAATCAAGACATTCCTTCCTATGAGGAGACAATCTCGTAGGAGCTTTAATCATCAAAATCATGTCATTCCTTCCTAGTAGGATTCTAATAGAGTTGACCCCTTGTTCAAATGGTCTCATCTGGCAGGAAGAACTCTACTTCTTCTGTTTGACTGAACGAAGGCTCTTTATCCCCCTGTTTGGAGCTTCAAAACCTATCTACTAGGTATATTAGTCTTCTACTTTGTATGAAATTCTTCGTTTGATTTTCTTGTTGCCCGGTGAGCTAATCTTAGGTGGTATCTGGGTTCTTGGATACCTTGCCTCCTGTTAGTTTTATGCTTTTATACTAGTTCCTTGGTTGGTAAAGTATCCCGATATCAGCTGATCTAATGGCGGGATACTTGGATGATGTAATAGCGAGGTAACAGGATGGTGTAGCAGTGGGATACCTGGTTGGTGTTGTGGCGAGGTATTGCAAGGAGATTTTCGTATCGAGATACTAAGTGAAACTCCATGTCGGGATACTGAGTGAAACTCCATGTCGGGATACTGAGTGAAACTCCATATCGGGATACTGAGTGAAACTCCATGTTTGGGTACCGCGGGGTTCATGAGAAGCTAGGGATTTGTTAGGCTCGATCCTTCCAGAGGGGGTATGTATCCGGATTGACCAGGATCCTTCCTCTCTTGGATTAGCCGGATAGTATCTTAATTCTTGGCTACCCCTTGTATCGGGGTGGAAAATTCTTCTTTGGTCCTTCGCAATTTTGGCGGTTAACAAAAGTCCCCCCTGACTTGAACACCGATGTCTTGCCGGGGTTAGAGTTAGGATTCCGATTTTGCTTGAAGGATTTTTTACCCCGTTTGTCCGATTGTACTTCACCCAGTTGGCTGTCACTTTTTAGGGGGGAAATCTTCCTTTGATACGCTGGTAATTATTGCACAGTCCAAATGTCAGATGATGATTGACCTTTGGATTTCAAAAAGAGCAGTTTTTGGAGCGATTAATGCGAAACCGTCTCTAGCACGTCCCCTAAGCACATTGCCAGTCACTAATTCTGGTTTTCTTATGCATAACCGCCTATCTTTCTCTATAAATAAACCGGGATTCTTGGTGCTTTCTCCACCACTTTCAAATTTCAAGATTACAAAAGAGTAACCCTAGTTTCTTACTTCTTTCTCCCTCTTACCAACAATCTCTCAAGTTTCTTCTTCCTTCTTCTTCTACCTTCTCAATGGCATCTCCCTCAAAGCTCCCTGCCACTTCTCAAGAAAACCACGCTGACCAGATTCGCACTAACCCCGCCCCCTTACACCCCAATCGAGCTTCGCCAAATACCTCTATTAGTCTTGACGCTCTATTCAATATAGGAAAGGGTGACTCAGGAGACAGTTCTCCTACTTCGACTGGGAAGAAGCGGGGTCGAGGTGATGGTGATGTAACTAGTGACACCCTGCGACCATTGCACTGTTGTTCTACAAGAAACCCACGAATCGGGTCAGGTTTCAACAATAGACCTGAGGTCCCGGTTCAGATTATCGATGAGGAAGGTACTACGAAGGTCGGTGGTGATAAGGAAGGTGGCGAACAATATATCACCTTAGTCGGGGTTCATACTGGATCTTTTGCTTCCTTCCATGACGGCATGAAAGTGCCCGACTCGGTGTGCACTTTAGATACGCTTGCCAAGTTGAGGGAGGAGTACAAGATCCTGGATTTCATCATGCTGTCTCTCCCTCACCGGGGTTACGATGTATACACCCCGCCTCAGGATTGCCTACTGATTCACAAGGCTGATTTCCACTGCGGAGTCCAGCTTCTGCTTCACCCTACTCTTCACCGAGCCCTAGTCTCATTGGAGTTAGCCCTCATTCAGCTCTTGTCGGGGTTCTAGAAGCACCTGACCGGGTTTTTAGTGCTCTGGAGGGAGTAGTGTGAGAAGGACAAGATAGATAAGGATCCAGGCTTTGATGAGCTACGCTTCCTATTTAACATAAAGAATATGGCACCTCAGGGTCAATTCTACATGAGGGCATCCAATGACATGAAGATCGTCATTCCTGGGGTGAACGTGAAGTATGCTGCGCCTTGGAAGGAGAAGTGGCTCGTGGTTGAAGGTGAATGGGCACGTACAGCCTTCATTAGGGGATTTGAGTACCTCGTCCCAACTCAGTTCATGGTGAAGGATAAATGGGCGAAGGGGGTGCTCTCATTGGAATCCCGGGATATACTTGGGAGAATTATGAAGAAGGGCTACACCAACATGCAATACCCCACCCTGGATCCCTTTGAGGGTGACCGGTTGGAAAGGTATCTGAGGATCTCTGTTCCCCTTCCAGGTATGTTTACTTCATCTGCCTTTCTTGTCTATGTGTACACATGTTTTCTTTTTCTTTTTTCTCACTATATTTTCATTTTCTTGGTAGTTTCTGTAGCCCCTATGGAGCTCGATTCTCCATCTTCTCCTAGGCTGGATGATATTAGCCTGCTTGCTTCCTCTTCTCTTATCCCTTCTCTTTCCACAAATGCCAAAAACACATCTAGGTTCGCACGGCCTGTTACAACTTCTATTCCCACTACTACAAAAAACGCAAAAGAAATCGATTATTTTATATGGAAGAAATTGGTTTTTAAAATTTTTAAAACCAATGTCTATTTGAGTGATTCAGAAAAAAGTGAGCTAAAGACATTGATTTTTAATCGATGTAAAAGCATGCGAAAACACATCGGTTTTATATAAAACCGATTTAAAAACCGCGACGTAAAATTGATGAATTATAAAAATTAATCTCACCGTCCGATCGCTACACCATCTGATCGTCGCCGTTGTTGGTGGCCTACCCCACCGTCCGGCCAGCCCCACCTCTAATAATAATCACAATTAATCTTCAATATGAGGAATCGAACTTGCAACCTCAAAATCGAAGTGGTAAGCCTTTACCACCTAACTACAAGATTGAATGTGTTAACAATTGCACAATATTTATATATAACCTATATAAGTTGTTAGAAATAAAAAATAAATAAAAAACTTGTTTGATAAATTTAAATTTACTCAACTAATCTAAATTCTAATTTCTACTATAAACATCTATTAAAAAAAATTATTGGTGGGTTTAATTTTCATTTCATTTTTTGTGTGGTTTTGCATGTGTTTTGCTGGAGATATTTTTGTGCAATGTTTTTTCTTAAAACTGTATCTTTTGGCAATGAAATAAATTTTTTTGTCCATGCTGGGTTCTTCGATTTTTCGATATGAATCCAACGGTATAAAGAACATAAAATTTTGGACGGTATTTTGAAAGTTATGAACAATTATTCAATCAAAGGTCATAAGTGATTGGAGATATTTTTGTGCAAAATATTTCCTTAAAACTGTATCTTTTGGCAAGGAAATAAAATTTTTGGTCCATGTTGGCTTCTTCAATTTTTTGATATGAATCCAACGGTATAAAGAACGTAAAATTTTGGCCAGTATTTTGAAAGTTATGATCAATTATTCAGTCAAAGGTCAGAAGCGATTGGAGATGATCAATTTTTATGCAAATGTTTTCCTTAAAACTGTATCTTTTGGCAAGGAAATAAATTTTTTGGTCCATGTTGGTTTCTTCAATTTTTTGATATGAATCCAACGTTATAAAGAACGTAAAATTTTGGCCAGTATTTTGAAAGTTATGATTAATTATTCAGTCAAAGGTCAGAAGCGATTGGAGATGATCAATTTGTATGCAAATGTTTTCCTTAAAACTGTATCTTCTGACAAAGAAATAATTTTTTTTGTCTATGTTGGGTTGTTTAATTTTTTGATATGAGTCCAACGGTATAAAGAATGTAAAATATTGTCGGTATTTTGAAAGTTATGATCAATTATTTAGTCAAAGGTCAAAAGCGATTGTAGATGATAAATTTTTGTGCAAACGTTTTCCTTAAAACTGTATCTTTTGGTAAAGAAATATTTTTTTTTCTCCATTCTATGTTCTTCAATTTTTTGATACGAATCCAACGGTATAAAGAACATAAAATTCTGGGTGGTATTTTGAAAGTTATGATCAATTATCCAGTCAAAGGTCAGAAGCGACACGAATCCGCGAGTGTGATATTTTCATCGCTCATTTTCACACTTATCCAAATCGATTTTTGGAATATTTTCTAAATGAAAAGTGTTTTTTTGCATGTCTACGTTCTTGTATCAAAATTTGAGAAAATAAAGTTAAGTATTTTTAGAGATGCGCACTTGAATGTGGACATAGGTCAGATTTGAATTTCAACAGAATTTTGCTTTTGAATCCATATCGGTTTTTCCAAAAACCGTTGTCTTTTCAAACCGTAATATTTAAGACATCAGTTTTAATGGAAACCGATTTCTTATTGGAAAAAAAAACCATATCGGTTTTTCCAAAAACCGTTGTCTTTTCAAATGGTAATATTTAAGACATCGGTTTTAAGGAAAACCGATTTCTTATTGGAAAATAAATCCATATCGGTATTCCCAAAAACCGTTGTCTTGTTAAACCACAATATTTAAGAAAACGGTTTTTATAAAAACCGATTTCTAAAAGTTTTTTTAAATCGGTTATCAAAAAACTGATGTAAACAACCGATGTCTTTTTACATTTTTGTAGTAGTGTCCTCCTACATCTACTAAGTTGCCTGCAAAGGTGACAATCTCTACCCCTACTATGCGCCCCTTCCTGAGTGCAATGCTAGCTCGGACGACCAAGGCTCAAGGTTCACCAAGCCAACCGTAGAGGCTGAAGCGTAAAGTTGCTGTTCAAAAACCTGCTGTGATTACTCCTCTTACTTCTCCTCCCCCATCAATGCCCACCAAGGTTCAAGTTGTGGTGGAAGAGTAGAAAGAAACTGTTTCAACCCCCTCTCAGGCAGCCAACACTCCTTCGGGATCGAGGTCAACGATCGAACCAAAATTGGTATAATTTTGGTCCCCATTTCCTTCTCCTTTTGCTTGATTCTTGGGCATTATTCTGTGATTTAATGGTGTAAATTAAGTGTTTTCAGGAATTTATAGAGTTCAGGGGCATTGGAGTAATGTTGGTGAAACAGGGGCAAAAGTGTAAAAAGTGGAGGAAGAATTGAGGTTATCGTGATTAAAGAAGAGAACAGGGACTGAATCGCAATTGACCAAGGGAGCGTGCCACCTGTCAGAGTGAAACGGTGCGTTTTGATCCAAGTCAGGCCCAAATTGAAGCCCAAACGAGCGCCCATACCAGATCAGTCCCACTGAGCGCACCCCAATGCTGAAAGCACCCATCAGCCCATGCACTAATTATAAACGGTGTCGTTTTGATTAAGAGCCTTAAGTGTGGGCCTGAGCCCAAATCAACACCCAACTTGTGCAGCTCATTACCCTTAGTTAAACGGTGCGTTTAGAGGGTGTGGGCCTCTAAACGCACCCCAGACGTCATCTGATTGCACCCCCCTTAAGGCAAGTGGCCAGCAGCCCAACTACACCCCACACACCTGCTAAGTGGCCCCTAACTATTCATCTTCTTCTTCAAGCACCAGTGACAACCATGGCCCCAAAACCCTAAGTGCGCCGCCGGTGGAAAGTCCACCCTCCCGGAGCCACCGTCAGCCAACTCCGGTGCCAAACGGTTGGCCAACCGACTGGCTACTCGGTCGCAACAATTCCGGCCCTCCAATTGGTCGGAATTCGGCAGCCCTCTCACGCCTCCTTCGCCCCTTTGTCGCTCCCAAACTCAAATCGCGACGAAACCGAGTAAATCGAGGTCGCGGTTTGGATTCCGAGGTCGCCATGGCGACAGGGAGTTATTTTGACTCCAGAAACGTCGCCATTTAAGGTCGCCACATTGTCGCCATTTACACAAGCAGCGACCACCTCTCTGTGCATTTCTGATTGGGTGGTAAAATTACAAGATGCCCCCCTCTGTTGGACTAAATGGTAATTTGCCATGGTCAGGGGTGTTTTGGTAATTTTCCACTCGAGACCTAATTTTAAAAACCTATAAATTCATCACATTTTTTCTCTTTTAGACAACTCTTGACCACCAAGAAACCTCCTTTCTCCACCATTCCTTTTCTCTCCATTTTCTCTCCTACCTAAACTTAACATCTAGATTACCTCCCCTAATCATTCTTTTCTTCCCATCTTCTCCACAAATCTCCTTAGTCACTTCCCATTTGACTCCACCCATCTAGACACATCCTCATCATCCACTCTTTACACAAGGAGCATCAAAAGCAAGGAAAGGATCAAGCTTACAAAAGGAGACCCATGGGTGATTTCCTAATCTTTTACTTGCCTTCCCTTTGTTTGTAATATGTGTAATTAAATCCCCTTTCTAGGGTTTTGATGTGAGAACATGATGTGTAAAATCGTGTTATAAAAACCTAACTCGCAAGTGCACGAATCGTGAGATAAGTACAGCGACAAGTAGGGATCGTTCCTACGAGGAAAAGAGATTTATCGACTAAAACTAATTCTAATTAAAGCTAAGCAAGTAACAGTTACCAAGAGATTTCAGATTGATTTGATTGATTTGAGATTAAAACTAAATTAAACTAAGAAAACAGTTAACAAGAATATGAGAATGTGATCAAGAGGTGAGAGGACTAGGTCATCAATGATCCCCAACTACGTTTACTCAATGCTTCGAATTGACTTTCACAAAGAATGTTAATCAAGTTAAGGGTTCGTTCTTAAATTATATACAATTAGTGCTACGTGGTCCTGGGATAAATTAAGTACTCTCTACTGCAGTCATTAGCAAACCCTGCGTGTAAACTATAGCATAAAATACATCAACCATACACCAAGCGTTCTCAGTTAAGTCATTAGCAAACCCTGCGTGTAGACTATAACCTAAAACCCACAAAGCACACAATCAAGTATTCTCAATCACAGTCATTAGCAAACCCTGCGTATAGACTATAATTGAGAATCCATTAAGCACAAGAACAAGAGAACCAAAGATAACGTGCAATAACCTGCTACGATAAATTCATTCATTCAATTGATTATTGGTTGAGAATGGTGAAACCCACGCGCACCTCAACCTTTAACATATAAACCCTAGATTCAAGACTAGCACAAACCATGCATAGACAAGAAGAAATCCCAAATTGAATGAAACAAAACTTGAATTACTAAAACATAGTCAATTCTAACAAAGAGTATTCATAGAGGTTCACATTGAGTCCCTAGTAAGGATTTAGTTACACATCAATGGAGGAAACAAAAATATAGAAGAGGAGAAGATAGAACCCATTGTTGTCTTCTAATCTTGCTTCGAATCCTTCGCCTTCTTCTTGCTTTTCGGTCTCTTCCAAGGATGGATGGTGGAGTAGCTCTCAATTTCGCAGTCTCTAACCCTTTTTCAGAAAACCCTCTAATGTTATATTTATATCGGCTCGCAACCTCGTCTCTCGCTGACCTAAACGAATCAGATTTTAAAACACTCGCTGCACGAACCGCTAGGTAGGACCGCTATGTAGGACAGTGCCTGGGGGGCGGTCACATGAATGACACAAGGCTGGAGTTTAGTGCAAGCTAGGACTGCTAGGTAGGACATGCCTAGGCCGCGGTCATCTTTGATCAACTTCTCTGGAGTTTGGTGCTAGGTAGGACCGCTAGGTAGGACATGCCTAGGGGGCGGTCCTTTACAATTTTCTCTCGAGGCTTCAACTTGCTCTGACCGCCACATAGGACCGCTAGGTAGGCACTACCTAGGGGGCGGTCAACTGCAGAAAATTAACATCTGATCAGTTTTGACATCTTTTCTCCCATACTTGAATATTTGCACCACTTCTGATAACGAGACCTGCATAGCTCAACAAACACATCAAACAACCTAAAATACTCGAGAACAAAGCACAAAGACTAGGAAATAGGGGTCTGAAACATATGTAAAAATAGACCGATCAAATACCCCCAAACCTAACTTTTGCTAGCCCTCGAGCAAAACCAACTAACCAACTAAAAAGAAAAACTAAATCCTAGCTAAGCCACTTTCGCAGGGAGCGTGATAGCATTGAGCATATGCTACAAGCCTTTAAACCTCTAGGTGTCCCTAGAGGAGGAGTTTTGTCTCCTGAGGGTTTACAGCTATGACACCCACAAACATATCCAACAAAATCCCATCATTCGAGATGCAATCGAATAGCGCCCATTACAAAACAATGCATGCTAAAGCCAATATGTAAAGACTAAAATTAAGCCACAAAACTGAAAACATTGTTCGTTTTAAATGAAAAGCCCATGCTCAAGACAATCTAGCATTAAAAACACCTTTGCCAGACGCCATAGATATAATTCGCCTCAACTCTACTTCTCACGAGATATCGCTCATATTTCACACAGAACCTAGGCAATTTCACTCATCAAGCATATGCGAATGGAATTTATGCACAAGAAATTTCAAGTTATTATCGCATATGAATATATCATTGAAAGAACGCTTGATTTGCAAGCAAAAGATCTCATGAAAAGAATCAGGCATTATGAACAAGATTAAGCACACTCTTACCTTCTACTTTCATTGCAAGGATAACCAGCAGATCAATCAGACTTTCATTATGGTTGTAATGGAGCTATTGGGTAGGGGCTAAGAAAGAACAGGAAAAAGGAATTCAAAAACCCTAGGATCATTCAATGAGAGTCTTCACTTCGTCTTCAAGGCCTTGCTTTCTTCTAGGCCTTCCTTTCTTCCTGTTTACAAGTGGAATGACACCACTCACCATTAATTTCAAACCACCTCTTTCACCAAATTCTTGATAACTCCTTTAAGAGTAGATACAACACTACCAGTCATTTGACTGGTTGAATTCATTGAACTGTGCATATTTCTGTTGCACCATTTTTTTTTTTTTATTATTTATTTTTTTTTATTATTATTATTTTTTATTTTATTTATTTATTTATTTTTTACGATACAAATACAGTTCCTCTCAGCTTTGGATTGAATGCAGCTCTTCTTCACTTGTTACTCATTACCTTCGCACATATTCCTGCGGCGAAATCTCAAGTCCTCTTCACAATCTCAATGTATGATCCCAAGATAAAAAGGTAAGGCTATAATTCAGGCTTACATGGGTTAAAGTCAGTGTGGTGAAGAAAGAAAAAGGCTAATCAGTGTTTGGCTTCAAACAGGGCTATGGAGCACACACACAAAGGTAGGAAATATTTAAGGCCTTTTAAGTAGATCAAGCACACATAGTCTGAAATCACTTCCATTGGTTCAACTTACTCAAGATCAAAGATAGCATGTGAAATCTTTTATGATGAACGTTCTATAATGCTCAATGTTAAACCTATAGAGATCAAGTCTAGTGCTAAGAACCTATGTAGTGTTTAAAGAGTAGAAACAATTAATCACTCATATCATGTCATTTATGTACGCTTTTTGGCTTAGTGAACTCACCAAGGTAGTCTCCACTATTAATCATGGCAATCCAACTAAGCATCCTATCCACTATCATATCAAGAGCATGTCATAATTTTTGAAAAATGCAACGCAATACTCTAAGTGGCTATACTTTAGTTTAAACACATTGAATAAAGCATACTGGTTCTAAAGCACACATCAACACATCTCATCAAAGATTCAGGAGGAACGACAGACTCAGAACGAAAATAAAACTAAAAACCAAAACGAGACTAAATACCCCCAAACCTGAGCTTAACATTGTCCCCAATGTTGACAGTCAAGACAGTTATGGTAGGGACAGACAAAAAGAAATAAATTACAATATCCAAAGAAAAATAAAAGAAAAAGAAAATAAAATAAAAAGTCAAAAGAAATCATATCCTGTCAATCTCTGCCATCCTCATCTGATAAGTGCAAAATCTCGGTGTTCTGGTCAGAGTCTATCTGGTCATCCTGCTGCTCCACATCATCAAACTGCATGATCGGGGTCCTCTGGTCATCAAACTGCTGCTCAAATCCCGATCCACTAGCTGCATAAGGATCCTGATCAAGAATAGGAGGCTGAGATGGAGCTCCACTCCCACTAGCCACAGAAAACCGACTAGTCATCATCGTGCGCAAATCATCTATGCTCGTCTCGACATCGTCAAAACGCTCCTCCATACGAACCTCCATCTGCCTGATGCGCAAATCCATGTGAGCCTTCATAGCCTGCAAAAGAGTGTGAAACTGATCACCTCCGGGCTGTGCTGCAGGTGCATCCTCCTCGGGCTGGTCTGCAGCTGGATCCTCCTCAGGCTGCTCCTGTGCCATCGCGGCAGCTGCTGCTGCACGCTCCTCTCTGCGACGTCTGCGTCGCGCATAATCTCCAACAGGAGGCAAACCCCGAAGAGCTAACTGCTGGTTCCATCTAGTCCGGGTGAGCATAGATGGGTCATTGTGCTCCAAACCTACAGTCACATCAATTCCTGCCCGACTGCAGAAAGCCGTGATCAAACATGGAAATACCATGGATAAGTCATCAGTGCCACAGGCTTCACGAATAGCACCAAAAATCACCCTCCCAATGTTTATGGGGCCACCAGTCCTCAATCGGAGCAATATACGAGCCTGGTCATAGAAAATCTCTGTGCGGTGCTGAGAAGGTAGCAGTGAACACGTCAGAAAAATGTTCCAAAAGGCGACGTCCACATGCGTGTCACGCTGGTACAACTTCCGCAATAGGTCCCACTGGTCAAGCCCATCCATCCTAAGGATTGCAGCCATTCGTCCTCGAAACGGGTCGAGAGTATCAAGGTACTCCACCCCTCCTCCGCCTCCAATGTCAAAATCAGGAACCTCGAAGAACTGATTTATTACCTCGGGATTGATCAGGATCTCAACCCCCTAGACCACAACAACTCCCCCATCCTGGAGGCTCCCTGCCATGGCACTGGCATAGAATTCGATCACGAGACTCCTATTAGGCCTAGTCGGCCTAGCAACGTACCTCTCCCACTGGCGGGCAGCAACGGCGGCTGGAATGGGCGTCTGTGCCATACTCTCTAGATCAATGCCCCTCTCAATAATCCAGGGCCGTGCCTGGAACCTGTTCACCCTATCTCTGAATTCTTTGTGTTGCGCCAGTCTTGGAGTGGCCGGACGCTTTCCTTTATCTGCTGCACTAATCCGAGGGCGCTTGCCAATATGAGTTTTTGCCATCTGTGACAATAAATAATCAAAATAAATCCACAGATATTCTGAACAGAAATTGGCAGCACTTCGTTTCAAGGTAAGTGTCCAAATACACATATTACCAATAAAAACTCATCATTATAACTGTATCAAACTCATTATAATCCACATTGGGCATTCTAACAATAACATCATAATTCTAATAATATCAATGTCAAAAAAAAAACATTATATCAAAGAATACAATAATCACCCATGCCAATAATCTCAAATCCCATTTAAAACAAATGAAAAACCAGCCATGCATGTTTCAAATCTAACAAGATAATCAATTTTCACAAGAAACATAATGATTCTAAGCAAGGGAATTCGAAATTTTCACACAAAATAATCCCAAAATCCATCAAAAATTACATAAATAAAGATATCTCAAGTCAAATACAATGTAATCATGAAGAAAATTGAGAGAAGAGAGGTAGAAATCATACCTTGTGACTTGTTGGAGAGAGAGAGTAACAATGGAGGAATGAGAGAAAATTAGAGAGAGAAAGAAAGGAGAGAGAACGTGCGCAGCCAAGGGAAGAAGAAAGGGGCTGCGCACGGTCCAATTTAACAAGGTGCAGTAGGGTTTTTTTAAAATAACCGCGGGGTAGGTACCTGCCTAGAGGGCGGTCCTACCCAGCGGTCAAACGCATGCATGCAAACCCAGGTGCAAAACGCACCGTTTCACTTACATTGGGACCGCTGCCCAGGCATGTGCCTAGGGGGCGGTCCTACGTTGCACTGAAGTCCAGAGATATGTTTTAAAAGTGACCGCTCCCCAGGCATGTGCCTAGGGGGCGGTCCTACCTTGCACTAAAGTCCAGAGATGCTCTTTAAGAGTGACCGCTGCCCAGGCATGTGCCTAGGGGGCGGTCCCACCTTGCACTGATTTCCAGAGACTCTCTTTAGGATTTTCAGCTGGCCAGGAACGTGCACATCTACCGGGACTAAGTGGCGGTCAACTCCAGAGAGACCCCTTTAGAGAGACCGCTGCCCAGGCATGTGCCTAGGGGGCGGTCCTATCCCGCGAAACATATTTTCTGCATACCTGATACCTGGCCAAAAGTAAAACACGCATAAAACATACCAGCTCTCTCCTAAAACAGAAAAATTAATTGATCGAACACCCCCAAACCTGAATTGAATAATATCTCCTGTAAAACTCTATATCCAATAACCATATTCATCGGGTTTAAGAACGTTCGAAACTCCTAAAAAAAAAAACTTACTCAAAAATAGACAAAAATATAAAATAAGAAAATATTACCTAGGTGGGTTGCCTCCCACTGAGCGCTTTATTTAACGTCTGGGTAAGACGCAAAAGAGCCTTACGGCTCATTGAGGCGAGAAAACTCATTAATCCTTAGCTCGGATGCACACAGGTACGGCTTGAGTCGGTGCCCATTAACCTTAAATCTCTGCTGACCGGGAAGACTTTCAACTTCCACAGCTCCGTGCGGGAAAACCTGAGTAACCCTATATGGACCTCGCCAACGTGACTTCAGCTTCCCTGGAAACAACCGTAACCTTGACTGATACAAAAGGACAAGCATCCCCGGTTGGAATTCCTTCTGAAGGATTTTGCTATCATGCAGTTTCTTCGTCCGGTCTTTGTATATCTTGGCATTCTCATAAGCATTGTCCCGAAGCTCCTCAAGCTCACTCATCTGCAATTTTCGTTCCTCTCCTGCCTTATCTAAATCGAAGTTCAACTTCTTCAGCGCCCAATAGGCGTTGTGTTCCAACTCCACTAGAAGATGACAAGCTTTTCCATATACTATCCTATAAGGACTCATACCAATCGGGGTTTTGTAGGCAGTTCTGTACGCCCACAATGCATCATTAAGCTTAGTCGACCAATCCTTTCGATTTGGTTGCACTGTCTTCTCCAATATCTGCTTAATCTGCCTATTGCTCACCTTTACTTGTCCTGAAGTCTGAGGGTGATATGGGGTTGCCACTTTGTGCCTGACACCATATTTCTTCATTAACGAGGCAAAAACCTTGTTACAAAAATGGCTCCCACCATCACTGAGGATCGCACGTGGTGTCCCAAATCTGGCAAATATGTGTTCTTTCACGAATTTCACCACCACCTTGCTATCATTCGTCTTGGTTGCAATTGCTTCAATCCACTTCGAAACATAGTCCACAGCCACCAAGATGAAAGTGAATCCGTGCGAGGATGGGAAGGGACCCATAAAGTCAATTCCGCACACGTCGAATATTTCTATCACCAACTGACTGGAAAGGGGCATCTCATCCCGTTTGCCAATGTTCCCCGTTCTCTGGCACCTGTCACAAGAAATACAAAAAACATAAGCATCTTTAAATAAAGAGGTCCAGAAGAAACCTGATTGGAGAACTTTTAGAGCAGTCTTCTTGGCACTAAAGTGCCCTCCACAGCTCAGGTCGTGACAGAATTTCAGCACATCTTGCTGCTCCTCTTCAGGGACACATCGCCGAATGATCTGATCAGCGCCATATTTGAACAGGTATGGCTCATCCCAAAAGTATTGCCTGGAAAGGGAGATGAATCTTCTTTTTGCTTGAGAATTCAGGTCGGCTGGTACGATGCCATTAGCAAGATAGTTCACTATGTCTGCGTACCATGGATCTTTAGCTCTCACATTCATCAGCTGTTCATCTGGGAAGGTCTCGTTTATTGGTACGAGCTTGGCACTTTCTTCTCCAGTTTCTTCTTCCACTAGACGAGAAAGGTGGTCAGCTACCACATTCTCGCTGCCTTTCTTATCCCTGATTTCCAAATCAAATTCTTGCAATAAAAGGATCCACCGGAGTAATCTCGGTTTCGCTTCCTTTTTTGTTAGTAAATATTTCAAGGCAGCATGATCAGAATAAACAATTACTTTAGACCCAATCAAATATTGACGAAATTTTTCTAGGGCACTAACAACAGCAAGTAATTCTTTTTCTGTAGTGGAGTAATTCAACTGTGCATCATTCAGAGTGCGACTAGTGTAGTAAATAACATGTGGCAATTTATCTACTCGCTGTCCTAAAACAGCACCTACAGCATAGTCTGACGCATCACACATTAGTTCAAATGGAAGGGACCAATCAGGAGGCATAATTACAGGAGTAGATGTCAGTTTATCTTTCAGAGTTGTAAAAGCAAGCATACATTCATCATTGAAATCAAATGTAGATTCCTTGGTCAACAGATTACACAGGGGACGATTAATTTTTGAAAAATCTTTTATAAAACGCCTGTAAAATCCTGCATGACCAAGAAAACTCCTCACACCCTTTACCGAAGTAGGAGGTGGAAGTTTAGCAATTACTTCAATCTTAGCTCTATCTACCTCTATGCCTTTATCAGATATCACATGCCCTAGCACTATTCCAGATTTCACCATGAAGTGACTTTTCTCCCAACTAAGAGTTAAATTAGTCTCAGTGCATCTTTTCAAAACATTAGTTAAATTATCAAGGCAGTGGTCAAAAGAATTACCAAAAACAGAAAAATCATCCATAAATACCTCGATATACTTCTCTAACATGTTGGAAAAGATTGACATCATGCATCTTTGGAAAGTGGCAGGGGCATTGCACAACCCAAACGGCATTCTTCTGTAGGCAAAGGTACCGAAAGGACAAGTGAATGTCGTCTTCTCTTGATCCTCTGGAGCGATGGCAATCTGATTATATCCTGAAAAACCATCCAGGAAACAATAATAAGCATGTCCCGCCAAACGCTCAAGCATCTGATCGATGAACGGCAGTGGAAAGTGATCCTTTTTTGTTGCCGTGTTAAGCTTGCGGTAGTCTATGCACACCCTTCATCCTGTGGTCTTCCTTGTAGGGATCAACTCATTGTTCTCATTCGCCACCACTGTGATTCCAGACTTCTTTGGCACAACATGAACCGGACTTACCCAATTACTGTCAGATATAGGGTATATGATACCCACTTTGAGTAGCTTTAGGACCTCTTCCTTGACCACCTCCTTCAAGTTCGGGTTAAGTCTTCGCTGAGCTTCTCTAGATGGCTTCAAACCTTCTTCTAAAAGAATGTGATGCATACAAATGGTAGGGCTTATTCCCTTGATATCTGCAATGGTCCATCCAATGGCGGCTTTGTGCTCCTGCAGTACTGCCAAGAGTTTCTCTTCTTTTTCTGACTCTAAATCTGAAGCTATAATCACTGGAAGAGTCTCATTCTCGCCTAGAAATGCATATTTGAGGTTAGAAGGAAGTTGTTTCAGCTCCAATGTAGGGGGAGAGCTAATAGATGGGATTAACGACTTGTTGATCTCATATTTCACTTCAGTACACACTTCCTCTATGTCAGAATCCTCATTTGAAACTCCTATCTGCTGAAGTTCTTCATTATCTTCAAACACATCACAAACCCAATCTAACAATTCCTCAGAAATGTCTTCTAACAACTCATCCTGCACTGCTGACTTTACCACTTCAATTGCATTACATTCAACAGAATAACAATCGTCGGCTGCTTCAGGGAACTTTAGGGACTCAAAGACTTTAAACTCTACAGTCTCATCTAACATAGTCATCGTTAGCTTCCCATTCTGGACATCAATAAAAGTCTTTGCAGTTGCCATAAAGGGTCTCCCTAAAAGAATAGGCTTGCAGTTCCTATCTTTGGCACCTTCATCCATATCTAGCACCACAAAGTCGGCAGGAATAATAAGATTTTCTACCTGCACTAGCACATCTTCCATATAACCCTTAGGGTACCTTACAGACCCATCAGCCAACAGAAGCGACATGGTTTTCTTTTTCAGATCATTCAAACCCAATTGCTCATAGATAGTTGTCGGCATTAAGTTGATGCTGGCTCCTAAGTCTAGCATAGCCCTCTCCAGAGTTGTACCACCAATAGTAATGTTAATGCAGAAACTACCTGGATCTTGAAGCTTTGGTGGCAATGACTTTTGAAGGACTACATTAGCACTTCCGGTCATGAACTCTTGATGATTCTCCACAAATCTTGTTTTGTAAGTGTGAAGGCTCTTGAAAAACTTAGCATATGCAGGCATCTTCTGAATCATCTCCAACAGGGGCAAGTTGACATTGACCTTTGAAAGGATGTCATATATGTCTTTGTAAGACTTTTCCAACTTGCTCTTTTGCAGTCTCCCTGGGAATGGAATGGGTGGCACATAAGGATTTGCTGACTTGTGTAGGGGTGGTGAATCCTTGGATTTTTCCACCACTACCTCATCCTCCTGGTGCTTGAGCTTTTCTTTTGAAGAACCTGAAACAGTAATAGGTTTATCAGAAAGTTCAGCAGGTAAATTATTAGTTAGCACCTTACCATTTCGGAGAATTGTCATAGCTTTAGCTTGCTCAGTGTAACTTGGAAATTTTCCTTGTTCCATTCTTTGTTGAGCTTCAGCTAGTTGTCCAACTTGGATCTCTGTCTTCTTTATTGAAGCATTAATATTCTGAAATTATACCTCATTCCTTTGGTCAGTTTGTGTCATACGCTGCCCTAATTGCTGGATTTGCTGTAATTGCTGCCCTAAGTGCTGTGATTGCTGCTGAATTTGCTGTGATTGCTGTTGCATGTGCTGCTGCATGTCTAGTGATTGCTGCTTGATTTGCTGCTGCAGTTGCTCCAGTAATTCTTCCATTGAAGGCTTCTTTGGTTGAGATTCGAAGTTTTGCTGAGCACCGGTGTTTCTGCTGTTGTTACGCCATTGGTTACCAGTGTTCTGATTGTTCGACCATGAAAAATTAGGATGATTCCTCCATCCGGGATTGTAGGTGTTGGAATATGGATCATTCCTAGGTCTGGGGTTGAAGTTGTTCATGGCATGAACTTCTTCTTCTTCAGGTCCAGGACCTGCTGCCTGGTGCTCTCCCATAAACACCTTTTGTTTCAGCTGACCAATTTCAGAAGCAAAAGAATCTATCTTCTTCATTATCTGTGTCATTTGAATGGAACTCTATGTGCTAGCATCCACTGTGTAGATTCCCTTCTTTCTTCTGGAGTTCTTATGACGAGAATTCTGAGCTAACTTCTCAAAGATCTCGTACACCTCATCAGGCTGCTTGTCATACATAGATCCACCACAGGCATTGTTCACTAGAAGTCCCGAAACTTCAGTCAGACCATCATAAAACCATTGACACAACTGATTCGTCAGAAACCCATGCTGAGGACAGTCCCTGGTATATTTCTTGAAACGCTCCCATGCCTCATAAAAAGTCTCGTTGTCTTGCTGAATGAAACTCGAAATTTTGGCTCGGATTTCACTGGTTTTCTGAGGTGCATAATACTGATCAGTCAGCTTTTCTCGCACTTCATCCCATGTCCTCAAAGATGCAGGAGGCAAAGTTAACAGCCAAGCTTTCGCCTCTCCTTTCAATGCATGTGGAATGCATCTCATACGCAGCTGATTTTCAGTTATCCTGTAGTTAGGGAAGGACTGAATTGCTCCATAAAACTCTCTGAAGAACAAGAGTATATCTTCATCTGGTAATCCATGGAAACTGGGCAGCTGATTGTAATGGCTACTCTTCAGCTCATAATTCCTTGCTGCAGGTTCTAGCACAATGCACAAAGGGTCATTGCTCACAACTGGTCTACTGTAATCCTTCATAGTTCTGATCGGTTCTGGCTCATACACTGGATTAGGAACAAGGTTAGGGGCCTGTTGCACCCTCTCTTGATTCTGTTCCTGATTTCGCTCGTCTTCCATTACTAAATTTCTGATACGATCTATGTTATCGTTCAAAGGTAGTAATTCTCCCTGTTGAGATCTTCTACCTTGCATCTGCTGTCAAAAATCTGCAATGAGACAAACAAATCACTAGTAAACTCTGAAAAGAAAAATAAAAAGAATGAATAAAATAAAAAGAAAAATCTAAAAAGCTAAAAATTAATGACTCGACTACCTGAACTAATAAATCTATTAACTAAAACTAAAACTAGAAATAACCAATAAATTCACTAGTCCCCGGCAGCGGCGCCAAAAACTTGATGTGTAAAATCGTGTTATAAAAACCTAACTCGCAAGTGCACGAATTGTGAGATAAGTACAGCGACAAGTAGGGATCGTTCCCACGAGGAAAAGAGATTTATCGACTAAAACTAATTCTAATTAAAGCTAAGCAAGTAACAGTTACCAAGAGATTTCAGATTGATTTGATTGATTTGAGATTAAAACTAAATTAAACTAAGAAAACAGTTAACAAGAATATGAGAATGTGATCAAGAGGTGAGAGGACTAGGTCATCAATGATCCCCAACTACGTTTACTCAATGCTTCGAATTGACTTTCACAAAGAATGTTAATCAAGTTAAGGGTTCGTTCTTAAATTATATATAATTAGTGCTATGTGGTCCTGGGATAAATTAAGTACTCTCTACTGCAGTCATTAGCAAACCCTACGTGTAAACTATAGCATAAAATACATCAACCATACACCAAGCGTTCTCAGTTAAGTCATTAGCAAACCCTGCGTGTAGACTATAACCTAAAACCCACAAAGCACACAATCAAGTATTCTCAATCACAGTCATTAGCAAACCCTGCGTATAGACTATAATTGAGAATCGATTAAGCACAAGAACAAGAGAACCAAAGATAACGTGCAATAACCTGCTACGATAAATTCATTCATTTAATTGATTATTGGTTGAGAATGGTGAAACCCACGCGCACCTCAACCTTTAACATATAAACCCTAGATTCAAGACTAGCACAAACCATGCATAGACAAGAAGAAATCCCAAATTGAATGAAACAAAACTTGAATTACTAAAACATAGTCAATTCTAACAAAGAGTATTCATAGAGGTTCACATTGAATCCCTAGTAAGGATTTAGTTACACATCAATGGAGGAAACAAAAATATAGAAGAGGAGAAGATAGAACCCATTGTTGTCTTCTAATCTTGCTTCGAATCCTTCGTCTTCTTCTTGCTTTTCGGTCTCTTCCAAGGATGGATGGTGGAGTAGCTCTCAATTTCGCAGTCTCTAACCCTTTTTCTGAAAACCCTCTGATGTTATATGTATATCGGCTCGCAACCTCGTCTCTCGCTGACCTAAACGAATCAGATTTTAAAACACTCGCTGCACGGACCGCTAGGTAGGACCGCTATGTAGGACAGTGCCTGGGGGGCGGTCACATGAATGACACAAGGCTGGAGTTTAGTGCAAGCTAGGACCGCTAGGTAGGACATGCCTAGGCCGCGGTCATCTTTGATCAACTTCTCTGGAGTTTGGTGCTAGGTAGGACCGCTAGGTAGGACATGCCTAGGGGGCGGTCCTTTACAATTTTCTCTCGAGGCTTCAACTTGCTCTGACCGCCACATAGGACCGCTAGGTAGGCACTACCTAGGGGGTGGTCAACTGCAGAAAATTAACATCTGATCAGTTTTGACATCTTTTCTCCCATACTTGAATATTTGCACCACTTCTGATAACGAGACCTGCACAGCTCAACAAACACATCAAACAACCTAAAATACTCGAGAACAAAGCACAAAGACTAGGAAATAGGGGTCTGAAACATATATAAAAATAGACCGATCAGAACATTTGGATTGGGATTTGCTTAAACTTTAATATATTGTTAATCTCTATTTGTGTTCTATTCATTTTATAATTAGATTCTATGCATTATGTAATTGACATGTATACCCACTAGTTGATTATAATCTTGCTTAGGATAATTTGTTATATAATCTTGATTGGATTGACAACCTTGATGGATTGAGAACATAGTGAGTAGGATAGATTGTCGGAGGGTATATCAACCACGATAATCTAAGCCATTAATTGTAACAAATCGATCCCGCTGTGACCCCCTCTCCTTAATCGGTTAGGCATTGCGGTGGGAAGTTGTTTAGGGTTCATAATAATGGCCTAAACGCATTTTACAAATCAATTGGTTAACATTTATGAGATTCGTTCACTAAAGTAGCTTGATAAGCATTTCCCGTAATTCATTTGTGATCCCATTAATTCCCTAGCTATTCTCTTAATTGTTAATTCCATTTATCTTATCTAGATTTGTTAAGTATTCTTTTATTAGTTTATTAGGTTTATTTTTCATGTATGTTTGATGGTTTGACAACCCATTCACTCATCCATATTTTTATGATTTATTTTATTTCATATAGATTAGTTAATATATTCAACTAATCACTCTAATTCCCTGTGGAACGAATCCCACTTGCCACTTTACTAATTTTCTATCTAAGTGGTGAAAAATCGGTTTTCTAAAAAATCACATTTAAATATCATTTTGTTGAGTACACAAACGATGCTCATCAGTCAAGAGGCACTATCTAGGATGAGGTAGTGTCCCGTTTTATTATCTTTTATCCTGGAGGGAGCCTGGCGAGCATGGCAAAGATTCCCTTAGAGATTCTGGCTGCCAAGGGTGCCTCCATCTTAGCCGAGGTAGAATCCCGCCTTTTCTCTTGTTGATTATCTCTCTTTTGTACATTTGTTGTAGGTACTAACCCCCTTTCTTTTCCTTACATGGTTTCAAGTTTACCTTGGCCATGGAGAAACAGCTATCCACCCTGAAAGAGGCCTATCTTGGGATCCAGGCTGAGTTGGAGGACACTAAGTAGGAGTTGTCCCAAGCCCAGCAGAGCGTGGCCCCCTAGGTTCAAGCTGTGACAGAAGTGTAGGAGGGAAGGCAAGCTGCCTTGGTGAAGGCCAGGCGCTTTGAGCACTGTTAAGATATAGAGACAGTCTGGTCTTTACGCCGTCGAGAGGAGAGGAAGTGCCTAAAGAGAGAAAAAAGATTGCTGCAGGAAGAGAACCAACTTCTGCAGGATATGGTGCATGGTCTGGAGGCCAAAGAGAGTCCCTCTTTTGAAGACGGCTACTTCACTGCCTGCTACGAAGTGGCCATGACCCTACCTCCTCCTTTTGATCTCCATGCTACACTGAATTGGGATCGGGATTAGATTTTGGCAAAGGCCGCTCAATTATCAAGTGGAGATTCAGACCAAGGGACTCCTCCCATAAACGTAGAAGATGCGGATCCCGTCCCGAAGGAAAAGCCTGTTATACCTGCTGACGTCTTAACTAACAAGGTGGATCAGTATCCCTCTACTACCCAAGAGAACAAACGCAAGACCCCGCGCCTCCTTTAGAGATTATCTTAGTGGAGGAGGAAGATGATCCAGGATTCCAAAAGTTGAGAAAACCCAAACCAGTACTACAGATATGGAGGAGGAAGATGCTCTAACTGGATCCCGGGTCCCAGCAGTTGAGGGACCCAGACTGGCACTGCAGTTGTTGTCTTAGGGGCAAAAGTAGCCGGTCCAAAAAAACACGTAGAGGAGGAGAGGGGCGCTTGACTTGGCGTTTAGATTATTATTTTTTGTTCACATGTGTATTCTTGTAGCTCGGAAAGGGGGATTGGGCACCTTGTGTGATTAATGCAAGATTCCCTTACTTTTCGATTCACATAGTATCTTGCCTGTTCTTCTAGTTTAGAAAAAATCTTGACGCTTACACACTTGTGAACAACTGAACCCCATTTGGATGCTTGTATCTTGATACTATAAATCAAGGTAGATAAATGCTTGATACCTTAATCTGAGTGTCTTTAAATCAACCGGGACTCAGTGGGTGACTAATTTTCTTTCCAATATCGGGCTTTAATGTGTATGTATTTCATGTGTATGTAGCACCTTTATAGTTTAAAGTACCCTGTCATGGAACTCCAATGCTTATGATGTTCTGTCCCGACTGGTAACCAAGGTTACCTTGGCAACAGATCTTTTTGGAGAAATGGAGAAGTAAGGAATCAGGTACCCTATTAAGGTATCCCGATCCTTCTGAGGTCTGTCCTGGTATGCAACTTAGGTCATTTTAGCACCAGTCTTCTTAGAGAAATGGAGAGATAAGGTACCAGGTATCCCATTAAGGTAACCTGATCCTTATAAAGATCTGTCCTAGTAGGCAACTTAGACCACTTTAGCACCAGGTTTTCTTAGAGAAGGGTATACCCTGACCAAGGCAGCATGAGCACTATAAGGTCATTTCTTGGTTTTGAAGATATGGTGGGCAACTAAGGCCACGAATCTGAATCCTTTATTTGATAAAACAGATCATTCTCGGAGGAGGGTATACCCTGACCAAGACAGCAGGAGCGCCCTAAGGCTATTTCTTGGTATTGAGGGCGGACAACTAATGCCATGAATCCATATCCTTTATTTGATAAAACAAATCCTTCTTGGAGGAGGGTATATCCTGACCAAGGTAGCAGGACTGCCCTAAGGCCATTTCCTGATATTAAGGATACGGCGGGCAACAAAGGCCACAAATCCGGATCATTTATTTGATAAAACAGATCTTTCTTGGAGGAGGGTATACCCCGACCAAGGCAGTAGGAGCGCCCTAAGGCTATTTCCGGATATTGAGGATACAGCGGGTAACTAAGGCCATGAATCCAGATCCTTTATTTGATAAAATAGATCTTTTTTAGAGGAGGGTATGCCCCGACCAAGGCAGCAGAAGCGCCCTAAGGCTATTTCCTGGTATTGAGGCAATTCTGCTTAGGGGTGGGCGTTTTCGGGTTGGGTTGGGTTGGGTTGAAAATTTTTCAACCCAATCCAACCCAACGTAAATTTTAACCCAACCTAACCCAACCCAATATTTGTCGGGTTCGGTTGGGTTAGGTTGATCCGGTTGGCCTTTTAAGCCCAATAGAAAAAATATATTCTAATTCAAATTCAAATTTTGTTATATGAAAATTTAAATTTAAAATAATGTTTACACCATAATATAATATTACATAGAGTTTAGATTTCTTAAAGGTATTAAAACCAAATCACAACATATAATACTGTTGCATAATTAAAAATATATATATATATATATAACAATTTATCCAACTTGGAAAGTCTCCATCTAAGCCTCTCATTCATTTTACAATTATAATCACTTCGTTGAATATCTCGTGGTTGAATAATCTATTATTTATTTTAACCAACGTAATAGTTTGAGCTTCTAAACAATTATTAGAATTTTTTCTACCAAATTATTAATCGAATCCTAAGAAAAAAAAAAAGCATTTTAAAGTACAATCAAATATGTGCCAATTAATATAAATATGAAGACAATATAATTGCATATTTTTAATAAATGTATTATATATTATCGTATAAAATATTTAAAATTATGTATTTATATTTGTCATTTATAATATTATAAATGGTGCATGAGTAAAAATTTTAAATATTTTAAAATATGAGATTTCATATTAAATATAATTATAAATAAAGTTATTTAATTTATTTTTTATTAATTATGTCGGGTTGTCGGGTTGGGTTGGGTTATATTTTATTAACCCAACCCAACCCAATCTTAAAAGCAACCCAACCCAATCTAGTCGGGTTGGGTCGGGTTGGGTTGGTCGGGTTGGGTCGGGTTGGCGGGTTGGCGGGTTGGTGCCCACCCCTAATTCTTCTATGGCAAAAAACTTATAGGATACACACAAGCGAGTCATGTAGGTGAAATAATAGGCTTTATTGAATTGTTCAGAAAGTACAAAATATATTCGGAATATACATGTCACCCGATATAAGCCTTTCACAAAAATTTCTAAGGATAGAATTTCCTGAGGTGATCCAAATTCCATGTGTGGTCAACAGGATATCCCTCCATATCTTCATGCTAACAAATGGGAAGAAACATGGCATTTTCGCTACTTTAGCAAGAAGAGGTCGCCATATGGTCACCATGGCGACAGAGGATTATTCAGAGCATCATAAGGTCGCCACTTGGTCGCCGTGGAGATAGAAGGTTGAAAAAATTAATCAGGTGGGTCGCCATTTGGGGTCGCTATAGCGACCCACCTTTACAAATGGCGACCTCACAACTTTTCTCATGGCCGCCATATATGGTCACCATAGAGACCATTTCATGCAAATGGCGACCTCATTAGAATTTGCTCAAGGTCGCCACTTGCTATATGGCGAAAAAGATGATGTTCGTGGTGACATTTGCATCAAACCATTTTGCGCACCAGGGTCGCCATAGCGACAAAATGGCAAACTTTGCGCCATATCAGCGAATCAAGCAGTTATTAGTACATGTCCAAGAGACAGTATATATATTGTGGCCTTTCGTCTTCAGCAAAAACACACACCACCTTAGAGAGCACGAAATTCACTCCATTGAGATCTAGATTTATCATCCATGGCTCATCTTTCATCATCCTCCATTTCTATACTTGTACTCACCTAATTCCATCCAAATCTCAACACCAAACCTTGACTACTTCCCCTAATCATTCCTACCATTTCTACACCCAAATTCCTTTGTCACTTTCCACTAAACATCCACACCTCAAGACACATCCTCTACTTCCACTCTTTGCATTGGGAGCATAAAAGGAAAGGAAGGATCAAGCATAAAGAAGGAGGCCCAAGGGTGATTTCCTTATTATTTACTTGCTTTCCATTTTATTGCTAATATGTGTAACTAAACCCTTAATCTAGGGGATAGATTTGAGGATCATTTGATTGTGGGTATTAGCCTTAGCTTTGTAATGAATCTCTTTATGTGTTCTATTCATTCAATCATTAGTTTCTATTCATTATGTGATTGACTTGTATATCCACTTGTTAATTGCAATCTTGTTTAGAGTAATATGTTATACAATCATATTTGGATTGACACCCTTGTGGGATTAAGAACCCATTGGATATGATAGATTAGTGGTGGGTATATCAACCTCACTAATCTAAGCCTCAAGTGGTTAACATAGAGAGATTGGTCAATTAAAGTGGCTATAAAGGCATTACCCACACTCAATTGCTAATCAATCTATTCCCTAGCAATCATATTAATTGTTTACATCATTATTCTTATCAGGGTTGTTAAGTATTCTATTTTTCATATCACTTTTGTATTTTCAATTTTAGTAGTTAACATTGGTGGTTTTTGAAACCACACATCTATCACATATCATGATTTATTTTATTTGTCTAAAGATTAGTCAATCTATATAATTAGCACTCCATATCCCTGTGGAACGAACTTGCTTACCATTTGCTATAAAATCACACTTTAAAGGATTTAAGTGGCTTAAAAGGGTTTTCAAAGATCAAACAAATTACATCATTTTTGTGAGTGCACGACGGCTCATCAAAAATTGGCGCCGCTGTCAGGGATTGGTAGCGTTGATTACATAGATTGACTTTTCTTCATATTTTATTTGTGTAGTTTAGATTGTTAGTTAGTATTTTGGTTGTGGTAGTTAACTTTTTCATAGTGCTCTTTTACCTTTTTCCTTGTAACTCTTTATCTATTCCTTTTTCTCAAGTACTCAGTTTTATGCACGGTAGGAGGTCTCTAGGTAGAGGAGTACATTCCCCATTGGAAGGCATTAGCCGTGTGAGAGAGTTCGAAGCAATTTCTAGGCAAGCTGTGAGTACGGAAGGACAACAACCTAGGAGGGAGGACGAAGCCCCTTATAGGGAAGAGATGACTAAAGAAACTCCCACCACCCATGGTCAAAGGATGACCATGGGAGAGTATTCCCTTCCGGCTATCGGGAACCAACCATCACCAATTGTGCTAGACCCGGTTGCTAGGGGATATGAGCTTAGGATGATGCATGTCAACCTTTTGCCCGAATTTCATGGGAAACTGAACAAAGATTGCCTACAGTTCATGAAGGAATTCAACGCAATTATTGAGACGTTCCCTATCATGCGTCTCTCTCGTGAGCAGTTGCATATACGTTGTTTTCAATACTGTATGAAAGACTTGGCTATAAAGTGGCTAATGGGGCTTAGGCCAGGGTCATTAAGAAGCTGGAGTGGGATTTGCAAAGTATTCTTCAATGGATTTTTTTCAGCTAGGAAGGCAAAGGAATTGAAGGTCAAGATTACGGATTTCTATGAAAGTGAAAGGGAGTTGTTTCATGAATTATGGGAGAGATATCAACTTCTTTTGGCCCGATGCCCTCCACACATGTTCACCGAGGAGTACAAGGTATCTTGCTTCCAAGGTGGTCTCACTCGTTTTTCTCAAGTGTTTATGGACAATGCTTGTGGAGGCTCATATGACACAAAGACCGCCGCCGAGATATATGAGATATATTAGATGTTAGCACAAAACTCTCAACAAAGGAATGTAAATAGTATTTGAGGTGGAAAGTTTGATGTGAGCGCTAGCATGGAAATCGCCATTGAGATTTCGAGGATAAACAAGAAAGTGGAGTCTTTGACTTCACACATTGAGAGCATGGTATTTCCAAAGGCGGGGGTAAAGATGTTAGGAAGACAAAAGGGAAGCTCTAGTGGTCAATTCAGTGAGAACGAAGGATTTGATGACACAATTCAAGGGCAAGAGCAAGAGGAAGTACAAGCTATGGGATTCCAAGGGCAAGGAAACAATACCTACTCAAACAACTACAATCAACCATGGAGAAACCATCCTAACCTCTCTTGGTCAAACAACAACAACATCTTGAACCCACCATCTAGAAACCAACAACAAGGAGTGAACAATCAAGGTGGTAACCCACATGGAGGATACCGTCAAAGAGAACAACAAGGTGGATATCAACAAGGTGGATATCAATAAGGAGGATACCCTCAAAAAGGAAATCAATGGGGAGGAAATCAATGGAACAACAACAACAACGCTTAATCTAGGTCATACCAACCTTGCCATAACATTGATGAAGAAATGAGAGGGATGATGCAAGGTTTCCAAGGAGCCGAACACACTTTGACAAGTTTTATGCAAGCTAGTGGCCAAAGGTTTGGCAACTTTGAAGCATCATTTAGGAAGTTGGAAACTCAAATGGGGTAGATTACTGAAGCTCTTCAAAAGCAAGAAAAAGGGAAGTTTCCAAGCCACACCGAACAAGCTAAGGAGGGGAACTTTGTCAAAAAGGATAGAGCTAGAGATGAAACAATGTTGTGTGAAGAAGTATATCCTTAGAAGGTTGATGATCCTGAAAGTATTGTGATCCCCATATCTGTTGGTGATAGTGGGTTACTTAAATGAGTGCTTGACTTGGTTGCAAGCATTAGGATGATGCCCCTATCAATTTATGAAAAATTGGGTTTGATAGGTTTGAAGCCAACCGGGAAGAAGCTCATGTTAGCGGATCAAACTTCACTAACATTATGTGGTGAGATCAAAGATGTACCTATCCTTATTGATGGAGTAGTGGTCCTAACTGATTTTGTGGTGTTAAACATCAGAGACAATCTAGTGATGATAGAGAGTGGCAAGTTCTACTTGGTAGACTGTTCATGGCTACCGCTCAAATGAAGATTGATGTGTGCAAAATGAGAGTTTTTATGCACTCATTTGAGAAAGAGCTTGAGATTGACATCACCATGTGTAACGATGATCTAAAAAGCATTAAGAGTTGCTATGTGGTGGAGGTGCAGCCACCAAAGACTAAAGGTGGAAAAGTATGTAACTTGGTTCAATTGTATGAGAAGAATAGCCAAGAAGATGAAGATGAGAGCATAGGTGATTCCAAGATTGAAGGAATCAAAAATGCAAACCAAGAGCTCATGCTTGAAGTAGAGGTACTCAAGGCGGAGAAGTATGCTCTTAAGAAGAAGCTTGAAAACCTAGCAAAGAGGAATCATAAGCTTAATAAGATCAATGTGGCTCTTACCAAAGAGAATGAGTGAACGGTGCAAGAGCTTAAGGATTTAGCCAAGTTCACCGAAGAGTTTGAAGAAGAATCTTCACGAAAGATGAGGAAGGCCTTTATGAGTGTTGATGCCAAGAACAAGGCACTTGAGGAAGTGAAGGAGGAATTAAGCAAGAAAGAAATGTCCTTGAAGATTGCAAAGGTTAAAGAGTGTGTTATTTGGTGGAGATAGATCGGATGGACCAAGCCATCAAGAAAATCACCAAGGATGGTCCCTCAAGGCCTCGTCCTCTAATGCAAAATGGGAGAATTCCTTCTTATCCTCTAACTTGTTATTTTTGTTATAAGAAGAGTCATATTAAATCTATGTGTTTTGAATTTTTGAAGCATGCTAATCATGATAGAGCTAGACCAAGTGTGAGACCTAACCGTATTATGAAAATTTGGGTTAGGAAGGACTTGGTGAACCAAGTCCGAGATGAATCTAGGGGACCAATTTGGGTAGTCAAGAGAAAGATGATTGAATGCTTAGTTGACCCTTGTGATGAGCATCATGGTCCCGATTTGCATGTTAGGATGCGGTAGTGTGGACTTGCACTTTTACATTTTATGATATGAATAAGTGATTGTGTGTTTTAGTTTTAGCTTGTGGTTATGTTTCTTTTGTTTGTTTTGTTTTGTTTTTCAAATAAGTGTTCAAATATCCTTGTTAAAGTTGTGTGTATTGTGAGCTTATGTGTATTTGGTGATACATTGCAGGTTCTGATTCAAAAATGCACTCAGAAAAGGACTTCAAGTGATTGTTGCTATTTGGTCGCCATTTGCAAATAGCGACCTCATAAATGGCGATCTCACTTACAAAGAAAATTCATGGTCGCCATGGCGACCGAATAATACAAATAGCGAGCATATAAGATCTAATGGGGTCACTATGAGGTCGCCATGGCGATAGAGATGATGCAAATGGCAACCACATGCAAGCAAGGATTTCCTTCATGGTCGCTACTTTGTTGCCATGGTCACCGAGAGGTGCAAATGGTGACATAGGGCGTTCAACTTATAAGAGACAAAAACAAATTAGAATGCCGCATAACAAAAAATCAACTCTTCTCAAATTCTAAGCCGTGGCACATACGTAATCGTCGAAATCGGTAAGCAATCACTCTAGTTCTTCAATATTTCCATTCAAATCCTTCCTACATTGCATCTAGATACACTAGGGGTGGTTTTGAGTTTGATTTGAAGTGAATAGTGCATATGATTGGATTTTGTGGTGGTTTTGTTCACATAGAAGTGTTGGAACATTGTTGGAGTGGTTGTGTTTGATTGTGGAGCACTCGGAGAATGTGGGATTGTTGTAGAAGTGTCATTGTGCTGCCGGATTTTTAAGAGATCTCCTATTTCTGAATTGTGTGACAGTATGGTACCAAAGATGAAATTGCTAAGCAAGGAAGGTAAGGTTAGTAAAGCCCCAGCACCCAAGAAGAAAGTGGTTCTGGATTGTAAGTTGAACAGGAATTTCTAGGACTAAATGGAAACGTTTGGTGAGAAGAAGATGTGGCCTAAGAGGGGAATAGACTTGGATAGTTTGGTAAACACCCCAGTCCCGGCAATAGTGAATGACATGGGATGAGGAGGATTAGCAGCTGCTCCTCTATATTACAGTGAGAGTCTTGTGAGGGAGTTTTATGCGGGAATGAATCCTGGGGAGTATATGAGGGGTTCTCGTTCACTTGAACGTAGTGGACATTAACATCTATTTCGGGACGACATTGTTGGATTTCGAGGAGCTGCGTGAACGGATGGTGGAAGGGATCACCACGAACCCTTTATATGTGAAGAATTCAGTTGAGTTTGCAAACACTTTGACCATCACTCCTATGACTATCTGGATGGCAAAGAGATACCCTCCCAAGCAGTCTAATTTGAGAATTGAGCCCGCTTTTTGGCACATCTTCCTCAATTCTTCACTTCGGCCAGTTTCCCACAGATCTACAGTTCCATTTGAGTTGGCCAGGATCTTGCATAGTATTATTGAGAGGTAGCCCATTGATGTGGGAGTTATAGTGAAGATCGAGATTCAGAGGATTGGGCGGAATTAATCAGAGTTAGATATTCTCCATTTTCCATGTTTGATCACAGAGGCTAGCAAGTTGGCAGGTGTAGATGTATCCGAGGATGTACTTAAACCCTATTTGTCTGATATGGATTTGACCACTTGGCGACGCTTGATGAGCAAGCGTGGGGAGTTACTGACCGGTGGGAAGCGTAGGAGAGTGCACAGTTTAGAGACCGGCACGAGTGCCAGGGCAGAGTTTGAGAGAGTTGTTCCTGATGAGGAGCGTTTTGATGATAATGATGATGAGGCTCCTGCTATTATTGATGATCCTAGGCAGCCTTTAGGCCTTCAGATTTTGGATGGAGTAGAGCGCATCATGGGCACTCAGACTGGTGATTTTTATTACTCCATGCTGATGGTCTGGTCCTAGAAGCAAGGCAGAGGGCCCTGGAGAAGAGACGGTTGAATTTGGAGAGTCTTATTCATGATTTGAGGGAGACAGTTATCACAGGATTCACAAACCTCCATCATGATTTGAGGCTTACGCCATAAGTCAGGAGACGTAAGAAGACTATCGTAGGGACTCCACCTATCCCAACCACAGCATCAAGACCCAGTACAGATGAGCCTGATTTTGTTCTTCAGACTGCACGGTCTGCCACTGAGGAGGCAACCTAGATAGAAGAGGCTAGGGCCCGTTCTATGATCGATCAGGGGGTTCGTTATACAGGGGGTCCTCCCATAGATGAGGCAGCTGTAGATAGGAGTTGGAGAGAGGAGCAGGTGATCGAACCAAAATTGGTATGATTTTGGCCCTCATTTCCTTCTCCTTTTGCTTGATTCTTGGGCATTATCCAGTGATTTAATGGTGTAAAATCAAGTGTTTCAGGTTTTATTAGGTTTCAAGAGCATTTGGGATGAAGATGAGGACTTGGGTGCAAAAAGGCTCACAAATGGGAAGAAACAGGGCATTTTCGCCACTTAGACATAAGGAGGTCGCTACATGGGCGCCATGGCGACAGAGGATTCTTCAAGTCATCAGAAGGTCGCCATTTGGTCGCCACTTGAGCGCCATGGCGACAGAGGAAATTGCAAAGCATCTTATGGTCGCCATTTGAGGTCGCCATGGCGACCTACACTTGCAAATGGCGACCACATAGGAATTCCAACGTAGGAATTCCAAAGTGGGAAGGGTCGCCACTTGGTCGCCATTTGGTCGCCATGGCGACAGAAGAACCAAGAGAGGTCGCCATTTGAGGTCGCCATGGCGACCTACACTTGCAAATGGCGACCACATAGGAATTCCAACGTAGGAATTCCAAAGTGGGAAGGGTCGCCACTTGGTCGCCATTTGGTCGCCATGGCGACAGAAGAACCAAGAGAGGTCGCCATTTGAGGTCGCCATGGCGACCTAGAAGCACAAGTGGCGACCACGTTGGAATTCCAGCGTAGGAATTCCTGTGTTGGCATTCAAGAGGGGTATTCTTGTCATTTCATACCCATTTCATACCCTAGCTTTTCACACCTATAAATACATCACATTTTTCCTCTTTTGGACAACTCTTGACCACCAAGAAACCTCCTTTCTCCACCATTCCTTTTCTCTCCATTTTCTCTCCTACCTAAACTTAACATCTAGATTACCTCCCCAAATCATTCCTTTTCTTCCCATCTTCTCCACAAATCTCCTTAGTCACTTCCCATTTGACTCCACCTATCTAGACATATCCTCATCATCCACTCTTCACACAAGGAGCAATCAAAGGCAAGGAAATGATCAAGCTTACAAAAGGTGGCCCATGGGTGATTTCCTAATCTTTTACTTGCCTTCCCTTTGATTGTAATATGTGTAATTAAATCCCCTTTCTAGGGTTTTGATGTGATAACATTTGGATTGGGATTTGCTTAAGCTTTAATATATTTTTAATTTCTATTTGTGTTCTATTCATTTTATAATTAGATTCTTTGCATTATGTAATTGACATGTATACCCACTAGTTGATTATAATCTTGCTTAGGATAATTTGTTATATAATCTTGATTGGATTGACAACCTTGATGGATTGAGAACATAGTGAATAGGATAGATTGTCGGAGGGTATATCAACCACGATAATCTAAGCCGTTAATTGTAACAAATCGATCCCGCCGTGACCCCCTTTCCTTAATCGGTTAGGCATTACGGTGGGAAGTTGTTTAGGGTTCATAGTGATGGCCTAAATACATTCTAGGAATCAATTGGTTAACATTTACGAGATTCGTTCATTAAGGTAGCTTGATAAGCACTTCCCGGTAATTCATTTGTGATCCCATTAATTCCCTAGCAATTCTCTTAATTGTTTATTCCATTATCTTATCTAGATTTGTTAAGTATTCTTTTATTAGTTTATTAGGTTTATTTTTCATGTATGTTTGATGGCTTGACAACCCATTCACTCATCCATATTTTTATGATTTATTTTATTGCATATAGATTAGTTAATTTATTCAACCAATCACTCTAATTCCCTGTGGAACGAACTCTAAGCTTACCACATTACTCATTTTCAAATCTTAAAATATATTGCGTAAAGATTCATTTTGTAACATTCTTTTGGTAATTCGCAATTTGGTAACGACACAAAAAGCGAGTCATCAAAATGGCGCCGCTGCCGGGGAATTAAAGCGGTTGTTGAATCAATTAACTTTTCTTTCTTCAGGTTTTATTAATTTTTAGCTTTTTAGTTGTTTTTAGTCTTTTAGTTTCTTTTTTACTTCTTTGGTAGTTTTTGTTTCTTTTGTTTCAGGATTCTATGGATTTCTTCATGCAAAATCAAGGGCCTAGCTACGAGACTCATGGGAATGGCTTCAATGCGGATTGGTGGATGAACCAAGATTCCTTCTCATCATGCCAATCAAATGCCATAGATGATGAGAGGAAAAATTTCATGGAGGATCACTTTCGGGAGATTGAGAGCATCCATGCTTCTCAACGAAAGACCATGGAGTTATTCCAATCCGCACAACGAGCACATGAGGAGAGGATGTCCAACCATGTGATCCCTAGTTGGCCGGATCAATCAATAGAATCGGTGTATCCCAAGCAAGGGAGGATGAGGAGCCGTGTGCATGCTCTTGTGCAAGTATTTGAGAAGAATGCGGAAGTTGAGGAAGAACCGCCAAGGAACCAAGAGCAAGGCACGGAATTGGAAGAACGATTAGCTTTACTTCAAGAGAGATTGGTGAAAACCTCCCAAGGGAAGGAAGAGTTGGAAAGAAAAATACAACTCATGGTAAAGGAGTTGGAAGAAAAGGAGGCCTTGGGGAAGGTGAAGATTGAAGAGCTTGAAGTGAAAAATGAGGAGCTCACTCTTGAAGTAAACATGCTCAAAGAAGAAAATGCTACCTTACGAAGGAAGGTAGGAGAAGTCTCCAACAAGAACAAGGAGTTGGAAATACAAGTTGGGAGACTTGAAGTTGAGAGGAATTCCACATCAAAGGAATTCAAAGACCTTGCAAGGCTATTTGAAGAATTCGAAGAAGAATGCGCAAGGAAGACAAGGAAGATGCTTATGGAAGCGGAGCGGAAGGCAAAAGCTTTGGAAGAAACGAATGAGGCACTTGGTAGGAAGGATGAAGCCCTCAAGATAGCAAAAGTGAAGGAGTGTGACTACATTGTCTATGTAGACAAGGTGGAAAAAGAGGTCAAGGCGCTACAAATGAAGCAACATCAAAGGCCACATAGTCACCAACCAAGAGGGAGTTTTCTTAACCATCCTCCTACTTGCTATTTTTGTTTTCAAAAAGGGCACTTCAAAGCTCATTGTTTTAAATTCCATAAGCATGAAAAATTGAAAAAGTCTAGGAATAGGAAGAGTCCACCTAGAGTCAAGCAAATTTGGGTAAGAAAAGACTTGGTTGAACAAGTTAGACCCAAAAGAAAAGAAAAGGGGAAATCAACTCAACTTGTTTGGGTTGTGAAAAAGAACATATTTCCAAACTTGATAAAACCTCCTTTAGTTGATGACACCCCTAGCACATGTACATAATTTTGAAAAAAAAATTTGAGCATTTTATTTTTTATGCTTTATTTGTTTAGTTATTTCTTTTCAATAAATGGTGTTCCAAAATCTTGTTGGCAATTGCATGTATTGATTATATTTTGCCGTAACTTTCTAATATGCTTAGTGCTTGTATAGATTTTTCTATTGCTTCTTGAGGAAGCAAGTGAGTGTTGCTTGTGCGATAAGCAAGGTTCTTTATCTCTTGGGAAGAAACAAAGACAACTTGCAAGTCTTGGAGGGACGAGCAAGCCAAGAGTGCTCATAAAAAGGGCGAGGACTTTATCCTAAGGAAGCAACATTGTGAGAGTTCGATGTGCGGGAGCACCATGCCACGTCTTGCCTAGACGTTAAATCGTGCGCTTGGTGGGAGGCAACCCACCTAGGTACATTTCTTTTCTAGTTTAAATTTCGTTTTTGTCTTTATTTTATTTTTGCTTAGAATAAGGTTGTGAGTTGTTTGTGATAGTGGATCTAGGCTTTGAATGATCATATATTTTATCCACATGGATTGTGATGATAACTCTTGATGAACTTGCATTGATATATCTCTTGAGTTGATTATGAGCATATAGGATATTCTTGAGACACTTGATTTAAATTTTGGGATAAATTTTAAAATGGACATTGATGTGTAGTTAAACTCTTTGATTGAGGATGTGTTGTGCCGAATTTACCGGTATATGCCCCAAAGACATTGAGGACAATGTCTAATTTAGGTTTGGGGGTGTGTGTGCAATATCATCTCTTGTTTGCAATTATGTGCAAAAACATTTTGAGCCTAAATTTTTCAAAATTTTTCGAAAATCTTGTGATAATGCCATGCTTGAGCATACTTTGCTTGTTGAGATTGTGCCTTTGTGTGTGCAAGTAAGGATTTGTGTATCTTTGCCGTGCTTAGTTTAGATTAACTTCATGCCATTTAGGGTTGCATTGCTCAAAGCGCGCTAGTTCTTTTCTCTTGATGTTGAGTGAATATTCAATTGTGCTTGAAGGTTAGGAATTAATAGTGGAGACTTCCCGTGAGGTTCACAAACACGGCCTTAAAAAGCGTTTTTGAGGGAAAGTTTTCACTCTTTAAACACTCTTTCAAACACACATGTTATGCATATTTAAAATGTCTCATTCGTACTTAAATGTTGTTTGCCATAGAACATATGGACTGCTTGTGGATGCCTTGATTGACTTTGTGGACAAACCTTTAGATATGATTTTAGGCAATGCATGTGAAAAACCACCAAATTGGCCTAAATACTTCCTATCCCTCTATGTGTGTGCTCCATAGCCCATTTGAAGCCAAACACAATTAAGCTTTTCATTCATGAACCACATCAACATGAAACCATATAGCCTAAACACTAGACTTACCTTGTACCAAATGGTTTGCTAAGGCTTAGGGGTTGAATGTAAGCTTTGAGGAGTATCAAAATGTAAGGCGTGTACTTAGGCAAATATGTATGTGCAAACACATGAAAAAGATGAAATGCAATGCTTGAAAAGAAAAAGAAAAGACAAGCAAAGAAAAGAAAAGAAAAGCATAGCAAAAGAAAGAAAAGAAAAAGAAAATGATGAATGAGGCACAAAATGCCTAGATCAATTTTGTAGAATTAAATGAGCTACTCAATGAAAATTAAGAGTAGAAAAATGCACAAAGTAAATTGTAAGCCTAGACGCCTAGTGTGGAATATGCAAGTTGTAATGAGTATGTTGTGCTTAATTAGAATGTATGCCTTAGTGTGACCTTTGGGTGTTTGCAATCCATTTTTCCCATTTATTGTCTCACCATTCACCTTTGGCCCCATTACAACCAAATGAAAAGACCTATTTGATCTTTAGGGATGTCCACTTTGGAAATTTTGGTTGATGCATGTTCTTTCCGTTCATGGTTTTCAATTCCATTCATGAGACAAATTCTTAGAAATTGTGTTTTTAAATGATCATGTGCAATTATATTTGATATTTTGAGCATAAACTCATATTGCATATGGATTGTGAGTGAAGCCTAGGATTCCGTGAGAAAATGAGAGAATCCGGTAAGGATTAGATGTCGAGGCGAATTACATTCTTTTCCTAATGGCACTTTAGTTTTGAAGCTTAAGCATCTTGAATGTGGAATCGCGTTGCGTGCAATGTTTACTTAGAGTGGCATGTCTTTAATCTTTATTTAGCATATCTTACATGCATTATTTCCTAATGAGTACAACGTTGGTTTAATCTCTTCACTTTTGGTTTTGCAAGTTGAAATATTGGCTTTTGAGTCTTTTGCAAAGAGTTGGTGCTTTATTGTGATTATTTGATTTTTAGATACATGTCCATTGTGTGCTTATGTTTGTTTTGCTCGAGGACGAGCAAAAGATAGGTTTGGGGGTATTTGATCGAACCAAAATTGGTATGATTTTGGCCCTCATTTCCTTCTCCTTTTGCTTGATTCTTGGGCATTATCCAGTGATTTAATGGTGTAAAATCAAGTGTTTCAGGTTTTATTAGGTTTCAAGAGCATTTGGGATGAAGATGAGGACTTGGGTGCAAAAAGGCTCACAAATGGGAAGAAACAGGGCATTTTCGCCACTTAGACATAAGGAGGTCGCTACATGGGCGCCATGGCGACAGAGGATTCTTCAAGTCATCAGAAGGTCGCCATTTGGTCGCCACTTGAGCGCCATGGCGACAGAGGAAATTGCAAAGCATCTTATGGTCGCCATTTGAGGTCGCCATGGCGACCTACACTTGCAAATGGCGACCACATAGGAATTCCAACGTAGGAATTCCAAAGTGGGAAGGGTCGCCACTTGGTCGCCATTTGGTCGCCATGGCGACAGAAGAACCAAGAGAGGTCGCCATTTGAGGTCGCCATGGCGACCTACACTTGCAAATGGCGACCACATAGGAATTCCAACGTAGGAATTCCAAAGTGGGAAGGGTCGCCACTTGGTCGCCATTTGGTCGCCATGGCGACAGAAGAACCAAGAGAGGTCGCCATTTGAGGTCGCCATGGCGACCTAGAAGCACAAGTGGCGACCACGTTGGAATTCCAGTGTAGGAATTCCTGTGTTGGTATTCAAGAGGGGTATTCTTGTCATTTCATACCCATTTCATACCCTAGCTTTTCACACCTATAAATACATCACATTTTTCCTCTTTTGGACAACTCTTGACCACCAAGAAACCTCCTTTCTCCACCATTCCTTTTCTCTCCATTTTCTCTCCTACCTAAACTTAACATCTAGATTACCTCCCCAAATCATTCCTTTTCTTCCCATCTTCTCCACAAATCTCCTTAGTCACTTCCCATTTGACTCCACCTATCTAGACATATCCTCATCATCCACTCTTCACACAAGGAGCAATCAAAGGCAAAGAAAGGATCAAGCTTACAAAAGGTGGCCCATGGGTGATTTCCTAATCTTTTACTTGCCTTCCCTTTGATTGTAATATGTGTAATTAAATCCCCTTTCTAGGGTTTTGATGTGATAACATTTGGATTGGGATTTGCTTAAGCTTTAATATATTTTTAATTTCTATTTGTGTTCTATTCATTTTATAATTAGATTCTTTGCATTATGTAATTGACATGTATACCCACTAGTTGATTATAATCTTGCTTAGGATAATTTGTTATATAATCTTGATTGGATTGACAACCTTGATGGATTGAGAACATAGTGAATAGGATAGATTGTCGGAGGGTATATCAACCACGATAATCTAAGCCGTTAATTGTAACAAATCGATCCCGCCGTGACCCCCTTTCCTTAATCGGTTAGGCATTACGGTGGGAAGTTGTTTAGGGTTCATAGTGATGGCCTAAATACATTCTAGGAATCAATTGGTTAACATTTACGAGATTCGTTCATTAAGGTAGCTTGATAAGCACTTCCCGGTAATTCATTTGTGATCCCATTAATTCCCTAGCAATTCTCTTAATTGTTTATTCCATTATCTTATCTAGATTTGTTAAGTATTCTTTTATTAGTTTATTAGGTTTATTTTTCATGTATGTTTGATGGCTTGACAACCCATTCACTCATCCATATTTTTATGATTTATTTTATTGCATATAGATTAGTTAATTTATTCAACCAATCACTCTAATTCCCTGTGGAACGAACTCTAAGCTTACCACATTACTCATTTTCAAATCTTAAAATATATTGCGTAAAGATTCATTTTGTAACATTCTTTTGGTAATTCGCAATTTGGTAACGACACAAAAAGTGAGTCATCAGCAGGCCAGGAGAGCGGCTGCAGCTAAAGAGCAGAGGAAGAAAGACCCGAAAGGGAAGGGCTGAGTGGAGCATGATGAGGATGAGGAGGATGAGGAGTAGTTGCCATCCTACTATCTTTAAGATTTATTTTGGACCATCATCATTTGCATCATCTATTACTTTACTTGGATATTGTTAGCACTGTGCTTTACTTTCGGATTATTTTGTTGGATACTTTATTTGCTTTATGTTTATTAGCATTTCCTTTTCTTTCGCTCTTTATTTTTCTTTATTGCTCTTATTTCATTTTTGCATAGAATAAGGTTGTGGATTGGATTTTGGTAGTGGATTTAGGATATTTGTGCTTTCTTGATATATTGTGATTGTTTGGATTTTGTGAATGGTTGGATGAGAGGGCAATATGCCGGATTATTGTTATCTTTTGATTATTGTCTTTGCTTGATGGACTCTTGCTTGAAACTTGTTGGGTTGTGCTTTTGAATATTTTCTACCACCCATGAACATTGAGGACAGTGTACAATTTAGGTTTGGGGGTACATTTACGCAACACCAATGTGCTTGGTTTTTCAAAAAATTTCAAATTACATGCCAATTTTTCAAAATTTTTGCGATATTGCCATATTTGAGCATGCTTTGCTTGTTGAGATTGTTCTTTACATGATGTAGTGATGAATTGTGCACTAGTGTTTGGTTTAGATTAACACCATGACACTTAGGGTGTCATTGAACAAAGTGCGTTAATCTTTTTCTCTTAATGTTGAGTGAATTATCAAATTTGCTTGAAGGCTAGAAATTAATAATGGAGATTCCCGTGAGGATCACAAACACAGCCTTTAAAAAAATGTATTTTGAGTTGTAAAATATTCACTCTTTAAACACTCACTCTCAAACACTCATACAAGCATGTATTGGTCTCATTTGCACTAAAATGTTGTTTGCCATAGAATATTATGGACTGCTTGTGGATGCCTTATTTTGCTTAGTGGACAAGCCTTTAGAAATGATTTTAGGCGATGCATGTGAAAAACCACTAATTGGCCTAAATACTTCCAACCAATGTAAATATGTGTGCTCCCAAGCCCCTTTGAAGCCAAACACATTTTAAGATTTTCATTCATGAACCACATCTACATGAACCTTATAGCCTTAAGATATATTGACCTACCTTGACCAAATGATTTACTAAGGCTTAGGAAATCAATGTAAAATCTTGTACTTTAAAATGTAAGGTGTGTACCTAGGCATGTAAATGTGTGCAAAAGAGTCTTGCAATGCAAGAATGTTTGAAAAGAATTGAAAAGTTTGAAAAGAATTGAAAAGTTTGAAAAGAATTGAAAAGCTTGAAAAGAAAATAAAAGCTTGAAAAGAATGTGAAAAGAAAAGAAAATGAAAAGTATGGAAAGAAAAGAATTGGCAAAGCAAAGAAAAAGAGAACCAAGAAATTAGGCATAGTTGGCCTAAAAGAGAAAGAAAAGTAAAGGAACTACTCAATATGAAAATGAGAATAGAATACACATGTAGAATTGAAAGCATGGACACCTTGAAGTGTGAATAATATGTGTGAAACATGTGGAACTCATAATTAGAATATATGCCTTAGTGTAATCATCGGGTTCCCTGTGATATCCATTGTCCCATTCTTTGTTTCACTATCACTTAAGGCCCAATTACAACCAAAAGAATGACCTTAATGATCTTTGGGATTGTCCATTTTGTACAATTTGGTTGATACATGTTCTTTCTAATTCATGGCTTGCGATTCCATTCATGAGATCACTTTTCAGAAAATTGTGTTTTTAATGATTATCATGTTCAATCAATTAGATGCCTATAACATGAATTCATATTGCTCATGTATGTTATTGAGTGAAACCTAGGAGTCCTAGAGAGAAGAAGAGAGAATCCGGTGAGGATTAGTATCAAAGCGAATTACATTCTAAACCGAATAGCACATTTGCTTTGAAGCTTTGGCATTTCGAATGTAAGATCGCATTACATACAATCATATCTAAGAGTGGCACGCTTTTAATCTTTACTTGACATTTTCTTACATGTAGAAGTCCTCACTATTGCATAATTGTTTTAATCTCTTCATTTTGGTTTCACACATTGACCATAAGAAAGTAAAAAGCCTTTGAGATGTCTTGATGCATGTTTTTGGGGGTTTGCTTGTGATTGTTTTGTTCGAGGACTAGCAAAAGATAGGTTTGGGGGTATTTGATCAAGCCAAAATTGGTATGATTTTGGCTCTCATTTCCAACTCTTTTTGCTTGATTCTTGGGCATTTCCCCCTGTTTAATGGTGTAAAATCAAGTGTTTCGGGTTTTATTAGGTTTCAAGAGCATTTGGGATGAAGTTGAGGATTGGGTGCAAAAAGGCTCACAAATGGGAAGAAATAGGGCATTTTCACTACTTGAGCAAGAAGAGATCGCCACATGGTCGCCATGGCGACAGAGGATTATTTAGAGCATCAGAAGGTCACCACTTGGTCGCCATGGCGACAGAAGGTTGCAAAAATCAATCAGGTGGGTCGCCATTTGGTGCAAATGGCGACCTCACAACTTTTCTCATGGTCGCCATATGTGGTCGCCATAGCGACCATTTCATGCAAATGGCGACCTCATCAAAATTTGCTCATGGTCACCACTTGCTATATGGCGAAAACGATGATGTTCGTGGCGACATTTGCATCTAACCGTTTTGCACACCAGGGTCGCTATAGGGACAAAATGGCTAACTTTGCACCACATTGATCAGTAATTTATTGTATATATTTTTTATCCCCATTCCTCCAATCAATTGCTTGTTTCTCGAGTCTTTTAGGGTTTTAATTTGTGTGTTTGAGCATTTTCAGGTTGTTGGATCCAAGTGATGTATTTGAAGTATTTCAGAGGAAAAGAGCAATTTTAGATGATTCAAGGGACTTTTATGCAATTTGCCATCAGCCACCATGAAAACCACTGTGAATTTCAGCAGTGGCACCCAAAGCGCTCTCAAGAACAGTGAAGACCGCTGCCATAACCGTTGTGGCTTTAGCAGCGGTAGTCGTAGTGGTAGCCCCTGACAGTGCAGATGATCCGTGTTGCGAGGGGCATATCTCTCAGGTCCGATTGAACTGTGTGTCCTTTCACCTATGGATTTGAAGCCCTGGAAGTCTAGTTTCCAACCCAATGTACGGCTTGTCAATCCAAAGTTTCTAGAAGAAGTTATGCCCATTTTAGTGCCCAAAAGTCTGATCAGTCAGTTATTAAATCCGCGAATACTTTCGGGATTTGTTTCGCAAGTTGTCGGAACGAAAAATATTACCTTCTTGGACATGTGTGAGAGTCTAGGAAAAAATTAGACATCTAATCCTTATCCTCCTTCAATAAGTAATCAATTTGGATGGATTAGGAAAAAAATAGAATCCCAAAAAAGTAGAGTTCTAAAGGGGAATTGATTTCCTTGTTGTTTAAGGACTTGGCTTAGCACCTACACCTATTTAAGCCCCTTTGAGCCCTAATTTCAGGAGAGCCATCCAAGGGAAGTCCCAAGCCACAAAAGTGGCCATCCCTCATCACCATCATCCATCTTTACACATCGGGGGTTTGCAATACGAAGAAGACTCATCATTGAAGATTTGAAGAATTCATCGAATGCCTCAATGGGTTTTATCTTTTCTATCTCTTATCTTTTTATTTCCGCTATATGTAACTAACTCCATATTGGGGAATCAATATGAACCTCTATGAATGCTCTTTGTTAGAATTGACTATATTTTCATAATTCAAGTTTTGATTCATTCGATTCATTCTATATCATGATTAGTTGATGCATGGGTTATGCTACGCTTGAATTTAGGGTCTTTTGATAATTTAAAGGTTGAGATGCAAGTGGGTTTCACCATTCTCAGCCAATATTCAATTGATTGGATAAAATTTATCGTAGCAAGATATTGCACGTAAATTTTGGTTCTTTTGTTCTTGTGATTAATGGGTTCTCAGTCATAGTTTATACGCAGGTTTTGAGGTAGACTATGGTTGAGAATGCTTGGTTTGTGCTTTGTGGGTTTTTGGTTATAGTTTATACGTAGGTTTTGAGGTTGACTGTAATTGAGAACGCTTGGTTTGTGGTTAATGGATTTTCTGTTAAAGTTTATACGCAGGGTTTGAGGTAGACTGTAGTGGAGAATACTTGATTCATTCCAGGACCACATGGTACCAATCATACATAATTTAAGAACAAACCCTTAACTTGATTAACATCCTTTATAAAAGTCAATTCGAAGCATTGAGTAAACGTAGTTGGGGAGCATTGATGACCTAGTTCTCTCACCTCTTGATCACATTCACATATTCTTGTTAACTGCTTTCTTAGTTTAATATAGTTTTAATCTCCAATCAATCAATCAATCCCAAATATCTTGGTTACTGTTACTTGCTTAGCATTAATTAGAATTAGTTTTAGTCGATAAATCACTTTTCCTCATGGGAACGATCCCTACTTGTCGTTGTACTTATCTCATGATTCGTGCACTTATGAGTTAGGTTTTTATAACATGATTTTATCCACCAAATTTTTTGCGCTGTTGCCGGGGATTAGTTGAATTTATTGGTTATTTCTAGTTTTAGTTTTAGTTTAGTTTTTCTTTTTCTTTTCTTTCTTTTCAGGTACAATGTATTTCTGTGAGCAACACACATATGATGAGGAAGAAGATATTCAAGAACTTTTTATGCAATTGGATGTTCTACAGTTTCAAATTAAGAGATTGTCTTCAATAATTTCAGGAAAAAAACAAGGACTTGTGGTTTGCGGGTTCTGTGCTACGTTGGGTCATGAGATAGATAGTTGTACCGCTGAAGCAAATTATTCAAAATATCTACAAGACCACTATGGGATGGATTCTTTCACTGTAGCAAATTTCTCATGGAGAAGCAAAGAAGCCAATAACTTTAAGCAGCCAAGCTCGCCCTTCCAACGACTTGAAGAGGCTTTGAAAAATTTCACTCAAACAATCCATCAAATAACTTAAGAGTAGCAACAAAGTAATGAGGAATTGTCTAATGAACTTTCTAATGATTTGTCTGGTGTTACAGGTGAAGAAGAAGAAAAGGAGGAGAAGGAAGAAAAAGCAAAGGAAGTGGAAGATGTACCTTTCGAGGCACCACTCCTATACAAGGAACTCAAGCCTTATGTCTCTTCTATTACTTTTCCAAGCCGCCTACACAAAAGCAAGTGGAATAAGTGGTTTTCTGAACTTATTTCACCACACTTTATAGTGAACATTTACATGTCTTTGCTTAGTGTGTGTAGGAACATGCCGGAGCGTGAAAATTTCTTCCAAGACCTAATCACATATAGGCGCAAATTCGAGACATTGGAGTTTGGTTAATTCGTCTGCATCCCCGTCTTGCCAAGACGTTAAATTAAGCACTTGGTGGGAGGCAACCCACCTAGGTAATTTCTTTTCAATTTTTGCTTTAGTTTTTAGTTTTTAGTTTTTAGTTTTCTTTCTTTTGTTTTGTGTTTCGAGTTCTTGCCTTCCATACTTTTTCTTTGTTCATTGTCCATGCTTTCAATGTTATACAAACATTGAGGACAATGTTTAGATTAGGTTTGGGGGTGTGAATTCATGTTTGTTTTATTCTTTGTCAAATCTGCAAAAAAAGTGCCCTGTTTTGAAAATTTTTAAGGCAAACGTTTTGTGAAAATTGTATTGATCGGTGAGGAAATAAATTTTTCTGTCTATGTTGGGTTCTTTGATTTTTCAATACGAATCCAACGGTATAAAGAACGTAAATTTCTGGGTAGTGCTTTAAAAGTTATGATTGTTTCTTCAACCAAAGGTCATGGACGATGCCCTGTTGTTGCGAAACGGTGTGTGCACTGTTTTCATCGTCTGTTTTCTCAATTTTCCAGTACGAAGTTTTAAATGTTTTCTAAATGAAAAGTGTGAGTTTACATGTTTAGTATCTAATGCTAAATTTTGGTTAACTTTTGTTAATTTATTTGAGAGATATGCATTAATGAACAGACATAGGTCAATTTCGAAAGTCATCAGTTTTTGAACTTTTGTCCTCCATGTTGAGATACTTCTTTTGTGTGCCTTAAGAGTCGTAATATATGCTTTATTCACTGAGTTTAAACTAACTTCTTGCCACTTAGAGTAGTGCATTGCATTTTTCAAAACTTATGACATGCTCTTGATATGATTGTGGATAGGAAGCTTAGTTGGATTGTCATGATTAATAGTGGAAACTACCCTTGTGAGTTCACTAAACCAAAAAGCTGACATAAATGACATACTATGAGGGTCCTGTTGTTTCTACTCTTTAAACACTCAGTAGGTTCTTAGCATTAGATTTGATCTCTATAGGTTGTACATTGAGCATTAAAGAACAATTCTCATAAAAAAGATATCACATGTGGACTTTGCTCTTGATTTGGTTGAACCATTAGAAGTGATATAGGCAATGTGTGCTTGAACTCACTTAAAAGGCTTTAAATATTTCCTACCTTATGTGTGTGCTCCATAGCCCTGTTTGAAGTCAAACACAATGAGCCTTTTTCTTTCATCACCCACATTAACTTAACCCCAATAAACCATAATTTAGCCATACCTTATAGCTTGGGATCATATAGAAGAAGTGATGAAGATGATTGAAGGGAGTTCGAAATTGGTGACTAGTGATGTGCATGTACCAAGAAAAAAAAGCAAGAAGACAAACACCAAAGAGGTGTGATGTGTAAAATCGTGTTATAAAAACCTAACTCGCAAGTGCACGAATCGTGAGATAAGTACAGCGACAAGTAGGGATCGTTCCCACGAGGAAAAGAGATTTATCGACTAAAACTAATTCTAATTAAAGCTAAGCAATTAACAGTAACCAAGAGATTTCAGATTGATTTGAGTGATTTGAGATTAAAACTAGATTAAACTAAGAAAACAATTAACAAGAATATGAGAATGCGATCAAGAGGTGAGAAGACTAGGTTATCAATGATCCCCAACTATGTTTACTCAATGCTTCGAATTGACTTTCACAAAGAATGTTAATCAAGTAAAGGGTTCGTTCTTAAATCATGTATATTAGTGCTATGTGGTCCTGGGATAAATTAAGTACTTCTACTACAATCAATAGCAAACCTTGCATACAAATTATAACAGAAAATACATCAACCATACACCAAGCGTTCCTCAGTTGAGTAAATAGCAAACCTTGCATATAAACTATAACCTAAAACCCACAAAACACACAATCAAGTATTCTCAATCACAGTCAATAGCAAACCTTGCATATAAACCATGATTGAGAACCCATTAAGCACAAGAACAAGAGAACCAAAGATAACGTGCAACCTGCAACAGTAAATTCATTCATTCAATTGAATATTGGCTAAGAATGGTGAACCTCACACATATCTCAACCTTAACATATAAACCCTAGATTCAAGACTAGCACAAACCATGCATAGACAAGAAGAAATCCCAAATTGAATGAAACAAAACTTAAATTACTAAAACATAGTCAATTCTAACAAAGAGTATTCATAGAGGTTCACATTGAATCCCTAGTAAGGATTTAGTTACACATCAATGGAGGAAACAAAAATATAGAAGAGGAGAAGATAGAACCCATTGTTGTCTTCTAATCTTGCTTCGAATCCTTCGTCTTCTTCTTGCTTTTCGGTCTCTTCCAAGGATGGATGGTGGAGTAGCTCTCAATTTTGCAGTCTCTAACCCCCCGATGTGTAAAGATGGATGATGGTGATGGGGGATGGCCCCTTTGGTGGCTGGGGACCTCCCCTTGTGTGCCTCTCCCGAAATTAGGGCTCAAAGGGGCTTAAATAGGTGAAGATGCTAAGCCAAGTCCTTCAACAACAAGGAAATCACTTCCCCTTTAGAACTCTACCTTTTTGGGATTCTAATTCTTTCCTAATCCATCCAAATTGATTGCTTATTGAAGGAGGATAAGGATTAGATGTCTAATTGCTTTCCAAGACTCCCACACATGTCCAAGAAGGTAATATTTCCCGTTCCGACAACTTGCGAAACAAATCCCGAAAGCATTCGCGGATTTAATAACTGACTGATCTGACCTTCGGACACTAAAACGAGCATCACTTCTTCTAGAAAATTCGGATTGACAAGCCGTAAATTGGGTTGGAAACTAGACTTCCGGGGCTTCAAATCCATAGGTGGTAGGATACACAGTTCAATCGGAGCTGAGAGTTATGGGGCCCGAAATATGGGTCATCTGCACTGACGGGCGCTACCGCTGGGTAGGTAAGTTGCCTACCCCGCGGAAAATACAAAGCGACACCTCTGGAGCTGACCGCTAGGTAGGACAGCAAGGTAGGCATGTGCCTAGGGGGCGGTAATTGGCAGAAGGCACCTCTGGACTTGACGCAAGGTGTTCCGCTTGATGTATATTTGCCTGAGCTGCGGTATTTGGCCAAATTGCCCTTTTTTTCTCTGAAATACTTCAAACACGTCACTTGCATTCAACAACCTGAAAATGCTCAAACACACAAATTAAAACTCTAAAAGACTCGAGAAACAAGCAATTGATTGGAGGAATGGGAATCAAAAACATAACAATAAATGACCGATCAAATACCCCCAAACCTATCTTTTTCTAATCCTCGAGCAAAACTAAATAAAAACAAAACCTAAAAACCTAAAAACAAAAATTTAAACTAAGCCACTTTCGTAGGGAACACGATAGCATTGAGCGTATGCTACAAGCCTTTAAACCTCTAGGTGTCCCTAGTAGGAGGAGTTTTGTCTCCTGAGGGTTTACAGCTATGCTACCCACAACATATTTCTGCGAAGATCCAAATAATCAAGATACAAACTCACATATACCATTCAAAGCCAATGCATGCTAGAGCCAATAAGTAAAGACTAAAATTAAGTCACAAAACTGAATGCATTGCTAGTTTTAATGAAAAGCCCATGCTCAAGATATTCTAGCTTCAAAGACTCATTCGTCAAACACCATAGATATAATTCGCCTTGACTCTAACTCTCACAAGATATCGCTCATATTTTCACACAGAACTTAGGCAAAAACACTCATCAAGCATATGCGAATGGAATTTATGCACAAGAAATTTCAAGTTATTATCGCATATAAATATATCATTGAAAGAACGCTTGATTTGTAAGCAAAAGATCTCATGAAAAGAATCAAACATTAAGAACAAGATAGAGCACATGTTTACCTTACTCTTGAGCTAGCATCCCCAAAAGATCAATTAGGTCTTTTCTTTGGTTGTAATGGGGCCATTGGGTGGAGGTTAAGAAAAAAAAAACGGAAAATTGGAATTCAAAAAACTAGGATCATACCATGAGAGTCTTCCATTACCTTTTCGGCTTCGCACAAGTCTCTTGGTCTCCTTTACAAGTGGGATGATGCCACTTGTTGTTGTTCAATTCTTCAAAATTCACCTTTCCCTCTTTGTCAAACTCCTTTTGAGTAGAAACAAGCTTTGCAATTTAAATTGACTTTATTGCACCCATTAACATTCTATTCTCTTTTTTCTGCTCTTTTTTTTTTTTTTTTTTTTTTTTTTTTTTCTCTTTTTTTTTTTTTAATACAACAATTTTTCAATACATTGCTTCTTGACACCACTTTGGTGTTTGTCTTCTTGCCTTTTTTTTTTACTTGGTACATGCACATCACAAGTCACCCATTTCGAACTCCTTTCAGTCATCTTCATCACTTCCTCTATATGATCCCAAGCTATAAGGTATGGCTAAATTATGGTTTATTGGGGTTAAGTTAATGTGGGTGATGAAAGAAAAAGGCTTATTGTGTTTGGCTTCAAATAGGGCTATGGAGCACACACATAAGGTAGGAAATATTTAAGGCCTTTTAAGTGAGTTCAAGCACACATTGCCTATATCACTTCTAATGGTTCAACCAAAACAAGAGCAAAGTTCACATGTGATATCTTTTTATGAGAATTGTTCTTTAATGCTCAATGTTCAACCTATAGAGATCAAATCTAATGCTAAGAACCTACTGAGTGTTTAAAGAGTAGAAACAATAGGACCCTCATAGTATGTCATTTATGTTCGCTTTTTGGTTTAGTGAACTCACAAGGGTAGTCTCCACTATTAATCATGACAATCCAACTAAGCTTCCTATCCACTTTCATATCAAGAGCATGTCATAAGTTTTGAAAAATACAATGCACTACTCTAAGTGGCAAGAAGTTAGTTTAAACTCAGTGAATAAAGCATATATTACGGCTCTTAAAGCACACAAAAGAAGTATCTCAACATGGAGGACAAAAGTTCAAAAACTGATGACTTTCGAAATTGACCTATGTCTGTTCGTTAATGCATATCTCTCAAAAAAAGATACTAAACATGCAAACTCACACTTTTCATTTAGAAAACATTTCAAAATTCGCACTGGAAAAGTGAGAAAACTGACAACGAAAACAGTGCACGCACAGTTTCGCAATAACAGGGCATCGCCCATGACCTTTGGTTGAAGAAACAATCATAACTTTTAAAGCGCCACCCAGAAATTTACGTTCTTTATACCGTTGGATTCGTATCGAAAAATCGAAGAACCCGATGCGGACGGAAAAATTTATTTCCTCACCAATCAATACAGTTTTCACAAAACGTTTGCCTCAAAAATTTTCAAAACAGGGCACTTTTTTTTTTCGCAGATTTGACAAAGAATAAAACAAACATGAATTCACACCCCCAAACCTAATCTAAACATTGTCCTTAATGTTTGTATGACATTAAAAGCTTGGACAACTACAAAGAAAAAGTATGGAGGGCAAGAACTCGAAACACAAAACAAAAGAAAGAAAACTAAAAACTAAAAACTAAAAACTAAAGCAAAAATTAGAAAGACATTACCTAGGTGGGTTGCCTCCCACCAAGCGCTTAATTTAACGTCTCGGCAAGACGGGTGTAAGGACGACTCATCAACCAAACTCTAATGTCTCGAATTTGCGCCTATATGTGATTAGGTCTTGGAAGAAATTTTCACGCGCCGGCATGCTCCTACACACAATAAGCAAAGGCAAGTAAATGTTCACAATTAAGTGGGATGAAATAAGTTCAGAAAACCACTTATTCCACTTGCTTTTGTGTAGGCGGCTCGAAAAAGTAATAGGAGGGACATAAGGCTTGAGTTCCTTGTATATGAGCGGTTCCTTGAAAGGGACATCTTCCGCTTCCTTTGCTTTTTCTTTCGTCTCCTCTTTTTCTAATTCCGTCTCCTCATCTTCATCTGCAACACTAGAAAAATCATCAGAAAGTTCATGACTCACTATGTTATCAATAATCTCACCGTATAAAGGTAGGGTGGCAACATCTTCTTGCTCCAGTTCAGCCAATTGCCTAACTTGCACCTCTATCAATTGCCTAACTTTCACCTCTATCTTCCTCTGTGAAGCATGAATATTCTGAAAATGTACCTCATTCTTTTGTTCGATTTGCGTCATACGCTCTCTAATTGCTGGAATTGATCCATTTGCTGCTGCATTTGTTGCTGGAATTGTTGTGATTGCTGCTGCATGTCTTGTGATTGCTGCTTGATTTGCTGCTGCAGTTGCTCCATTAATTCTTCCATTGAATGTGAGATCGGCTGCTCATAGGTATTGACTTCATTGTGGCTCCATGAGAAGTCTTGAAGATTCCTCCACTCCGGATTGTAGGTACTGTCATATGGTTCATAACTCGACCACTGATTATGGGAATTTCCATAAGGTTCATTGATAGGCCACGGATTGTAGGAATGTTCAAAAGGTTCATGCACAGGCCACATATTGTAAGAATTCATTGCTTGGGCTTGTTCTCTTGAAGGACAGCTCCACACATAATGCCCAACCATTCCACAGTGCATGCAAACCACAACTCTTACTTCGCTTTCCTCATCATAAGCGTGTTGCTCATAGTAGTCCATTGTTCCTGAAAAGAAAGAAAACAAAAAGAAAATAAAAAGAAAAATTAAACTAAAACTATTAACTAAAACTAAAACTAGAAATAACCAATAAATTCACTAATCCCCGGCAGCGGCGCCAAAAACTTGATGTGTAAAATCGTGTTATAAAAACCTAACTCGCAAGTGCACGAATCGTGAGATAAGTACAGCGACAAGTAGGGATCGTTCCCACGAGGAAAAGAGATTTATCGACTAAAACTAATTCTAATTAAAGCTAAGCAATTAACAGTAACCAAGAGATTTCAGATTGATTTGAGTGATTTGATATTAAAACTAGATTAAACTAAGAAAACAATTAACAAGAATATGAGAATGCGATCAAGAGGTGAGAAGACTAGGTCATCAATGATCCCCAACTATGTTTACTCAATGCTTCGAATTGACTTTCACAAAGAATGTTAATCAAGTAAAGGGTTCGTTCTTAAATCATGTATAATTAGTGCTATGTGGTCCTGGGATAAATTAAGTACTTCTACTACAATCAATAGCAAACCTTGCATACAAATTATAACAGAAAATACATCAACCATACACCAAGCGTTCCTCAGTTGAGTAAATAGCAAACCTTGCATATAAACTATAACCTAAAACCCACAAAACACACAATCAAGTATTCTCAATCACAGTCAATAGCAAACCTTGCATATAAACCACGATTGAGAACCCATTAAGCACAAGAACAAGAGAACCAAAGATAACGTGCAACCTGCAACAGTAAATTCATTCATTCAATTGAATATTGGCTAAGAATGGTGAACCTCACACATATCTCAACCTTAACATATAAACCCTAGATTCAAGACTAGCACAAACCATGCATAGACAAGAAGAAATCCCAAATTGAATGAAACAAAACTTAAATTACTAAAACATAGTCAATTCTAACAAAGAGTATTCATAGAGGTTCACATTGAATCCCTAGTAAGGATTTAGTTACACATCAATGGAGGAAACAAAAATATAGAAGAGGAGAAGATAGAACCCATTGTTGTCTTCTAATCTTGCTTCGAATCCTTCGTCTTCTTCTTGCTTTTCGGTCTCTTCCAAGGATGGATGGTGGAGTAGCTCTCAATTTCGCAGTCTCTAACCCCCCGATGTGTAAAGATGGATGATGGTGATGGGGGATGGCCCCTTTGGTGGCTGGGGACCTCCCCTTGTGTGTCTCTCCCGAAATTAGGGCTCAAAGGGGCTTAAATAGGTGAAGATGCTAAGCCAAGTCCTTCAACAACAAGGAAATCACTTCCCCTTTAGAACTCTACCTTTTTGGGATTCTAATTCTTTCCTAATCCATCCAAATTGATTGCTTATTGAAGGAGGATAAGGATTATATGTCTAATTGCTTTCCAAGACTCCCACACATGTCCAAGAAGGTAATATTTCCCGTTCCGACAACTTGCGAAACAAATCCCGAAAGCATTCGCGGATTTAATAACTGACTGATCTGACCTTCGGACACTAAAACGAGCATAACTTCTTCTAGAAAATTTGGATTGACAAGCCGTAAATTGGGTTGGAAACTAGACTTCCGGGGCTTCAAATCCATAGGTGGTAGGACACACAGTTCAATCGGAGCGGAGAGTTATGGGGCCCAAAATATGGGTCATCTGCACTGACGGGCGCTACCGCTGGGTAGGTAAGTTGCCTACCCCGCGGAAAATACAAAGCGACACCTCTGGAGCTGACCGCTAGGTAGGACAGCAAGGTAGGCATGTGCCTAGGGGGCGGTAATTGGCAGAAGGCACCTCTGGACTTGACGCAAGGTGTTCCGCTTGATGTATATCTGCCTGAGCTGCGGTATTTGGCCAAATTGCCCTTTTTTTCTCTGAAATACTTCAAACACGTCACTTGGATTCAACAACCTGAAAATGCTCAAACACACAAATTAAAACTCTAAAAGACTCGAGAAACAAGCAATTGATTGGAGGAATGAGGATCAAAAACATATACAATAAATGACCGATCAAGGTGTCAAGAAGAAATGTATTGAAAAAATTGTTGTATTAATATAAAAAAAGAAAAAAGAAAAAAGAGAATAGAATGTTAATGGGTGCTATAAAGTCTGAAACAAATTACGGTGTGTTCAATATTAATCTAGAGGGGGGGGGGGGGGGGGGGGGGGGGTGAATAGATTTTATCCAATTTTACCCAATTTTCGTTAATAGGCAAGATTACAAAAATACCCTTAACTAGTCAATATAAAATAGCAAGTGTAATATGGTGCGGAATATTAAAAGACACTTGATATTTATGTGGAAACCCTCACAGGAAAAACCACGGGCTATTAAGTGAGCCACACTCGAACCTCGAATCCACTAAATGTGAGAAAGATTACAACCTAATCCCGGAAGTAATCACACACCTACCTAATCCCAGTATGAGTGAACCTAGTCCAATTGCTTGTGGTTTACACAACCTAATCCCGGAAGCTACACAAGTCTTACTTCTCAAAGAAGAGATAACAAGCCTATGTGAATATATGAATACTCAAAATGCAATAAGAGCAAGGCAACCCTATATGCTTATCTAGGATGATAATATATCAATGAAATCAATCCTAGATATCAAAAGCTAAATGACATATCATAAAGCTTAGCTATTCAAGAATAAACAAACCCTAGATAGCTATCACAATACAACACTCAATCATATTCATCACAAATAATGTCTAACTTGTATTTAGCATGTGAACATAAAACATACAAGTAAGTAAAGAGATTTCTTGATAAGAAAGAAACTAAAATTAGATGAAGTTAGTCAAAATCCTACCAAGCAAGTTGTGATGATGCAAAGCTATGCAAGAATGATCCTAGATGAACTTGATGAATCAAATGAAAAGCTTTGAGTGTTTAAAGGTGAGTTCTTGATGATTTTTCTCTCAAGTGTTTCTCTTTTTGCTTTAGGGTTCTAAGGAGTCAAAGAACTAACTCAGAGAAAAGAGAAAGCATGATATTTATAGGCATCAAAAACAGGGCATGTGAAAAGACAAGTTTGCCCCTGAAAATGCACAATCGGCGGTTTCATTCGGCAGCCAAGCCGTCGATAATGACCGCAGAATTTGTCCCGAGAGAATAGGGGAGAAAACGACAGTTTCATTCGGCGGTTTCGAAACCGTCGAGTAAACTGCAGAACAAAACCCGAGAATAATTAATGCATCAGATATGAACGACGGTTTCAAATCGGCAGTCAGGGCCGCTGATCTAACCATAGAATCAGACCAGAGACCTCTGGTCCAAAACAGTGGTTTCATTCGGCGGCTAGGGTCGCCGATTAAACCGCCGATTTACCAAAAGTGGTGAATCCAAGGAGAAAGCCAAGGCAATCACCAAGAGCGGTCTTTGCGTAAAACCAAGCACACTTATGTGCAAGCGCGGACGTTTTCGACATCTATGGAAAATGAATTACAAGACACAAACACATAACAAGATACAATACATAAAAGTGCAGGTGTGAAAGTGACATGTGAAGAGAATGCACACATATTAAAATATGCAAAGTGAGTGTGTGCTACTAAATCTCTTCAATGAAAAACTAAGCACAAGAGATATACCTTTAGCGTGCTTGTCAACTTGAGGTCTTGAGGGCAATAAGCTAGATCCTTAAACACCTAAAACTACCCTTACAAGTCAAACCCCAACTAGTGATTTGTCTACGAAATAAGCCAATCAATATGAGAATCCTTACAAAGTCAATTTAAATTGAAAAGCTTGTATCTACTCAAAAGGAGTTTGACAAAGAGAGAAAGGTGAATTTTGAAGAATTGAATAACAACAAGTGGCATCATCCCACTTGTAGAGGAGACCAAGAGACTTGTGCGAAGCCGAAAAGGTAATGGAAGACTCTCATGGTATGATCCTAGGTTTTTGAATTTCAATTTTTTGTTTTTTTCTTAACCTTCACCTGATGGCCCCGTTGCAACCAAAGAAAAGACATAATTGATCTTTTGGGGATGCTAGCTCGAGAGTAAGGTAAACATGTGCTCTATCTTGTTCTTAATGTTTGATTCTTTTCATGAGATCTTTTGCTTACAAATCAAGCTTTCATTCAATGATATATTCATATGCGATAATAACTTGAGATTGCTTGTGCATAAATTCCATTCGCATATGCTTGATGAGTGTTTTTGCCTAAGTTCTGTGTGAAAATATGTGCGATATCTTGTGAGAGTTAGAGTCAAGGTGAATTATATCTATGGTGTTTGACGAATGAGTCTTTGAAGCTAGAATATCTTGAGCTTGGGATTTTCGTTAAAACTAGCAATGCATTTAGTTTTGTGACTTAATTTTAGTCTTTACTTATTAGCTCTAGCATGCATTGGCTTTGAATGGTACATGTGAGTTTGTATCTTGATTATTTGGTTCTTCGCAGAAATATGTTTGTGGGTAGCATAGTTGGAAACCCTCAGGAGACAAAACTCCTCCTATTAGGGACACCTATAGGTTTAAAGGCTTGTAACATACTTTCAATGCTATTGTGTTCCCTACGAATGTGGCTTAGTTTAAATTTTTTGTTTTAAGGCTTTGAGGTTTTGTTTTTATTTAGTTTTGCTCGAGGACTAGCAAAAGATAGGTTTGGGGGTATTTGATCGGTCATTTATTGTATATGTTTTTTATCCCCATTTCTCCAATCAATTGCTTGTTTCTCGAGTCTCTTAGGGTTTTAATTTGTGTGTTTGAGCATTTTCAAGTTGTTAGATCCAAGTGATGTATTTGAAGTATTTCAGAGGAAAAGAGCAATTTTAGATGAATCAAGGGACTTTTATGCAATTTGCCATCAGCCACCATGAAAACCACTTTAAATTTTAGCAGTAACACCCAAAGCACTCTCAAGAATAGTGAAGACTGCTGCCATAACTGTTGTGGCTTTGGCAGCGGTAGCCCCTGATATTGTAGATGATCCATGTTGCGAGGGGCATATCTCTCAGGTCCGATTGATCTGTGTATCCTGCCACCTATGGTTTTGAAGCCCCAGAAGTCTAGTTTCGAACCCAATTTATGAATTGTCAATCTGAATTTTCTAGAAGAAGTTATACCCATTGTAGTGCCCAAAGGTCTGATCAGTCAGTTATTAAATCCGCGAATACTTTTAGGATTTGTTTCGCAAGTTGTCGGAACGGGAAATATTACCTTCTTGGACATGTGTGAGAGTCTTAGGAAGCAATTAGATATCTAATCCTTGTCCTCCTTCAATAAGTAATCAATTTGGATGGATTAGGAAAGAAATAGAATCCCAAAAAGGTAGAGTTCGAAAGGGGAATTGATTTCCTTGTTGTTTAAGGACTTGGCTTAGCATCTACACCTATTTAAGCCCCTTTGAGCCCTAATTTCGAGAGAGCCATCCAAGGGAGGTCCCAAGCCACCAAAGGGGCCATCCCCCATCACCATCATCCATCATCCATCTTTACTGAAAGTTCACAAATAAACGCGTGTGCGTGTCTTTTAAAAACGACAAAGAGGGTGTGTGAATGGGTTGTTAATCCGTTATTACCAAATTTTCGGATTAGCCAATATTACAAATATAACCCAATTCACAAAACAACAATCAAGTGTAATATGGTGTGGAAATATAAACGACACTTGATTTTTACGTGAAAACCCTCAACAGGGAAAAACCACGGGCTGGTAAGTGTGCCACACTCGAACCTCGAATCCACTAATTGTGATAGCGTATACAACCTAATCCCGGTTTGATGGCCTAATCCCAGCCTATATCCCGCTACCACTACCCGCAGGCCTGTAAAAGTGGACCTAGTTCAATTTGCTTGTGTGGCCACCTAATCCCGGTGTCCGACCTAATCCCGGTCTATCACACAAGACTTCAATTGCTTGCGATCTAAGCAACCTAATCCCGGAAGCTACACGCAAGACTTACTTCTCAATGAAGAGATTACAACCTATGTGAATATATATAATACTCAACAAATGCAATGAGAGCTAGGCAACTCTATATGCTTATCTAGGATGATTAGATGGCAACAAATGCAATCCTAGATATCAATGGCTAAATGACATGTCATAAAGCTTAGCAAATCATAGATTAAATAACCTAGATGTTGCTATCAAAATATAACACTCAATCATATCAACACAACAATCTCTATTTTGTATCTAAAATATATTCTAAGAGCATACAAATAATAAAAGAGATTTCTTTGATAAATAAAACACTAAACTTAGATGAGATTAGTGAAGTGTTAGGATTATGCTCAATAGCAAGAGTGTAATATTGTAATTAACAATCTTTTTCATATTAATAAAGTGATTTCTGGTTTAAACAAATCTTATAGCATTTATAGTTTAATAATTGTCAAAGTAAATAATCATAAGGTCTAAAGACTATAAGAAAAGATGAATTGTTCGTACATCTGGAAATGTATGTGGTAGACACAATTCTTTAGTTAGTCTTGAATATTGTTCACAACTTAAGTTAAACATTGGGCACCTTTATCTTGTTAAAGTTGTAGAATTCTTTTGCTAGCATTTGAGTGGGATCAAATGAGATATGATGAGTCTAAAATCATCGGAGTGTCTTCGGGCAAAAGAATCTAGTGCACTAGGTGCATTGAACAGGATCACAATGAAATACTTTATCTATAACCGTCAGTAGATAAAAGTAATTTCATTATCAGGACAATCGGAGAGTCTATCTTAATCCTGAGATAAATGATGGACTTATGGTTGCAAGTGATATCATTTGAGCTATCAATGAGTACGATTATATCGCATAGTCTATCTTCGATAGTTTGGTGATATTCATTTGTTAATCGATAGAGGACTTTATTTATAGATATGGACATCGTGGCTCCATTTATCGAATGAGAGTATAATATCATCATATGGATGTTTTGAGGTAATTGGATATTAAATCTCAACGTTGAGTTTTCGATAGTGTCTATTGAAAACATAGCTTCTGGACAAGTCAAAATATCCAAGTTCAAAACGTGGTCATATGAGTAAATATGGTAACTTGGAGAGTTATAGGCGGTCTATGAACTCTTGGCGATTACTGATATTAATCACGAGGATACACTATCTCCAATATGATTGTCTAGGGTATGAATGAGGAAACATCTTCCTTTTCTGTCTTTATTTAAGAGTTCAATTTTAGCTCTTTAGTGGAATGAGTTAAAATTAATGGATCGGACCTAAGTGAATCATTTGTTGATTGTGATTAGGTTATGTCTATTGAAGCTTAAATTTAGATAGCCCGCCAAGATCCCCAATCCACACGGACTTGCATGGATCACTTGATATATTCTACCGGACCAATTTAGGGTCCATCTAGAATTGCATTTAATATATTAAGAATATAATTTGCACATTATTTATGTAATGGGCTGCTCAATTATATTTATATATTAATGGATGACATGTGGGCTTGTTTCTTTTAGTAAGAATGGGTCTATTTCACATGTGGGCTTTTTATTTAAAGTCCTATGGATTTAATGAAATAGGAAAATAATATTTGGCCCAATATTTTTATATGGGGCGGCAAGGTGACTAATTAACCTTAAATATTATTTTGTTTTCATTGTTTAATTAAATAAGAATTAATTAATTAATTAATTAATTGTTTAATTAAGAAACAAATCTTTTCTGATTAGGAAATATGATTCCTATTGGTATACTATTGGTAGTAGTGTACTTAAATTAAAAGACTTGTTTGACAAGGAAATAAATAATTAATTTTATTTATTTAATCAAATAAGAAGTCTTTTTATTTTAGTCAAATAAGGAATAAAAGATTTATGAGTTTGATTAGGGTTTGGAAGTCTCAAACAAAATAGGAATTAGGGTGCAATTCAAACTCTTTCTTGCTAGAGAATTGCGGCAATCCTAGTCTATTTTTGGCTAGAGATTTCGGCCACCCTAGGAAAAAGGAAGAAAGAAATTTTGCCACATATATAAGGGCACTTATAATTTTCGGCCACATTAGGTTTTTTGGTGTGCAGAATTTTATTTTTCTTCTTCTTCTCAACTCATAGAAAGAGAACTTTTATTTCTACTAAAACATAAAATAAACATAGATTATTCTTTGATGGTATTCTATTTGCTGATTCATCAATAAGCTTGTGAATACTACATCGATCAAGGTTCACGCAAGTTTCGATCATAAGATTGAGAACTCAAAAGTGACCGGAATAATCTTAGGTTTCTTTAGATTGTTTTTGTGACTAACGAATAAGAGAAAAGTTTGTTTTATCCAATCACAGGCTTGCAATTCAAAGAAAAGGGAGACCACGCTCCTAGGTGATCCACGTTCGTGCTAGGATTTAAGATCTTGCGGATTACCATCGACGTAAGTTAATCGAATCACGCGACAAGAGGTATTCATCTTATGTTATATGTTATATATCTTTAATTGATTAAAAGGGTTTAAGGTTCATAAAGGAAATTTTTTTTAAAAGCTACTAAACTATTTTTTTTTAGTCTCGCTTCCGCTGCGGGTATATTTTTCCCTACATGAAGAACATACCAAAGGATGTATGTTGAGCAAACCCTATTCAAATAAGCAAACTAACTATGCTAGAAAATGCTTAGATGATCTTTGATGCACATGTATATGGTTTTGAGTGTATAAAAATGAGTTCTTGATAATTTTCTCTCAAATATCTCTCTTTGAAGCTTAGGGTTCTTTAGAGTCAGAGAACTAAGTTAGACATTAGAGAAAGTGTGATATTTATAGACATCAAGAGCAGGACATGTGAAAAGACAAGATTGCCCCTGAAAACGCATAATCGGCGGTTTCATTCGGCCGCCAAGCCGCCGATCACAACCGTAGAATTGGTCCCGAGAGAAACAGGGGAGCAACGGCGGTTTCATTCAGCGGTTTCGTAACCGCCGATCTAACCACAGAATAAGACCCGAGATATTAAATGCATCAGGTCTGATCAGCTGTTTCGATTCGGCGGCCAGACCGCCGATCATAACCGCCAATTCACCAAAATAGGTGAAACCAAGGAGAAGCCAAGGGTATTCTCCATGAGCGGTCTTCGCGCAAAACCAAGCACATTATCGTGCACGCGCGGACGTTTCCGAACACATTCGGGAAACGAATTGCAAGACACAATAAAAACACACAACAAGATATACAATCAAAGTGCTAGTGTGAAATGTGACATGTGAAGAGAATGCACACATGTGCAAGTATGCTAAGTATGTGTGTGCTTCTAAATCTCTTCAAAGAAAACTAAGCACAAGAGAATATACCTTTGGAGTGCTTGTCACCTTGAGGTCTTAAAAAGGGCATTTGAGCTTGATCTTCAAACACCTAATTTACCCTTACAGTTCAAACCCCAAATATGTGGTTTGCCCACGAAATAAGCCAATCAATAATTGGAATCCTTACATTTACTCATCGAGGGTTTGCAATACAAAGAAGACTCATCATTGAAGATTTGAAGAATTCATTGAAGGCCTCAATGGGTTTTATCTTTTCTATCTCTTGTCTTTTTATTTCCGCTATGTGTAACTAACTTCATACTAGGGAATCAAAGTGAACCTCTATGAATACTCTTTGTTAGAATTGACTATATTTTCATAATTCAAGTTTTGATTCATTCGATTCATTCTATATCATGATTATTTATTCTTGTTGATGCACGGGTTATGCTAGGCTTGAATTTAGGGTTTTTGATAATGTAAAGGTTGAGATGCGAGTGGGTTTCACCATTCTTAGCCAATATTCAATTGAATGGATAAAATTTATCTTAGCAAGTAAAATTTATCTTAGCAAGATATTGCACGTAAATTTTGGTTCTCTTGTTCTTGTGCTTAATGGGTTCTCAGTCATAGTTTATACGCAGGTTTTGAGGTAGACTATGGTTGAGAATGCTTGGTTTGTGCTTTGTGGATTTTTGGTTATAGTTTATATGTAGGTTTTGAGGTAGACTATAATTGAGAATGCTTGGTTTGTGGTTAATGGATTTTCTGTTATAGTTTATACGCAGGGTTTGAGGTAGACTGTAGTGGAGAATACTTGATTCATTCCAGGACCACATGGTACCAATCATACATAATTTAAGAACGAACCCTTAACTTGATTAACATCCTTTATAAAAGTCAATTCGAAGCATTGAGTAAACGTAGTTGGGGAGCATTGATGACCTAGTTCTCTCACCTCTTGATCACATTCACATATTCTTGTTAACTGCTTTCTTAGTTTAATCTAGTTTTAATCTCCAATCAATCAATCAATCTCAAATCTCTTGGTTACTGTTACTTGCTTAGCTTTAATTAGAATTAGTTTTAGTTGATAAATCACTTTTCCTCATGGGAACGATCCCTACTTGTCGATGTACTTATCTCATGATTCGTGCACTTGCGAGTTAGGTTTTTATAACACGATTTTTTCAATCACACATCAGCGAATCAAGCAATTATACCTGTCCAAGAGACAGTATATATATGTAAGGATTCCCATTGTTGATTGGCTTATTTCGTAGACAAACCACATATTGGGGGTTTGAATTGTAAGGGTAGTTAGGTGATTGAAGATCATGCTCAAAGGCCCTTTTCAAGACCTCAAGGGAAGAAGCACTCCAAAGGTATCATACTTAGTGTTTCTTGCAATGAAGAGAAGTAGATGCACACACACACATCACTTGCATAATTCTCATTCTTGAATGTGTTGTGTATTTATTGTGTGTATGCATTATTGCCTATTTCATCTCTCTTCATGCATGTTTATTTGGTTGCATCTTGCTTAGTATTGCATAGCATGGTTAGATTTTAGGATGCTCCATCAGGCGCATTTTGCGCCCTGTTCTGCGGCCAAGGCCGCAGAAATGAGGCCGCAGAATGAGGATCAGAAACCATACTCTCTGTCCTCTTTTCTGCGCCCTTGGTTTTTGCGTTTAGGGGCCGCAAAACCATCAGGTGCATTTCTGCGCCCTTGTGTTCTGCGGTCAAGGCCGCAGAACAGGGCGCAGAATCGGGCGGTCTGTTGCAAATTTTTCAAAACGACGTCATTTCATCTAGGGGTCCTATATAAGTATCATCTTCTTCCTTGCTCGTTTTTTAGAGCTCAAAATCAGACCTTAGAGTGAGAAACTCAAACCCTAGAGAGAGAAAGCTTCAATCTTGCTTCTTTAACTCTCCAAACCCAAAACCCATGTGCATCTAACATGTTTCATGCATCAATCTTCCATGGGTCTTCTTCATTTATGACTTGGTAAGTAGAACAAACTCAACATCTTCATTTATTGTTCTATCTTAGTCAAGACATGTCTTTTATTGCTTAGTTTAGCAAATCTTCACTCTTATTGCATATTTAGTGAAGTTATGACATGATTGGGTTTTGTTTGTGATAGCTTACATGATTAGGATGATTTTCCCTAAATAGCTAACCCTAGAACATTCTTGTACAATTGGTTGATGATTAGGTTGATAGATTAATGTTTATTTATCTAGTCAAGCTTAATTGAATGTTCTTGTGGATTTAATTGACAATTATGTTGTTAGAAATTCTCTACAACTAATTGAGTTCACATGTTTGGACATGTTGACATTGTTTGATAGCTAGGATTGTTTTGTGATTGATAACATCTAGCTAAGCTTTATGATATGTCATTTAGCTTTTGATATCTAGGATTGATTTCATTGATATATCATCATTCTAGGTAAGCATATAGAGTTGCCTTGCTCTTGTTGCATTTTGAGTATTTCATATATTCACTTAGGTTGTTTTCTCTTCATTGAGAACTAAGTCTTGTGTTGCTTCCGGGATTAGGTTGCATAAATCACAAGCATTGGGACTAGGTTCACTTATACCGGGAGTAGGTAGGTGTGTGATTACTTCCGGGATTAGGTTCTAATCGTTTTACACATTTAGTGGATTCGAGGTTCAAGTGTGGCTCACTTACATAGCCCGTGGTTTTTCCCGAGAGGGTTTCCACGTAAATATCAAGTGTCTTTTAATTTCCGCACCATATTACACTTGCTATTGTATATTGACTAGTGGAGGGTATTTTCGTAATCTTGACCATTAACGAAAATTTGGTAAAATCGGATAAAATCTATTCACCCCCCCTCTAGATTAATATTGAACACACCATAACTTGTTTCAATATATAGTGGCCTTTCGTCTTCGGCAAAAACACACACCACCTTAGAAAGCACGAAATTAACTCCATTGAGATCTAGATTTCTCATCCATGGCTCATCTTTCCTCATCTTCCATTTCTATATTTGTATTCACCTAATTCCATCCAAATCTCAACACCAAACCTTGACTACTTCCCCTAATCATTCCTCTCCTACCATTTCTACAACCAAATTCCTTTGTCACTTTCCACTAAACATCCATACCTCAAGACACATCCTCTACTTCCACTCTTTGCATTGGGAGCATAAAAGGAAAGGAAGAATCAAGCATAAAGAAGGAGGTCCAATGGTCATTTCCTTATTATTTACTTGCTTTCCATTTCATTGCTAATATGTGTAACTAAACCCCTAATCTAGGGGATAGATTTGAGGATCATTTGATTGTGGGTATTAGCCTTAGCTTTGTAATGAATCTCTTTATGTGTTTTATTCATTCAATCATTAGATTCTATTCATTATGTGATTGACTTGTATATCCACTTGTTAATTGCAATCTTGTTTAGAGTAATATGTTATACAATCATATTTGGATTGACACCCTGGTGTGATTAAGAATCCATTGGATAGGATAGATTAGTGGTGGGTATATCAACCTCACTAATCTAAGCCTCAAGTGGTTAACATAGAGAGATTGGTCCATTAAAGTGGCTATAAAGGCATTACCCACACTCAATTGCTAATCAATCTATTCCCTAGCAATCATATTAATTGTTTACATCATTATTCTTATCAGGGTTGTTGAGTATTCTATTTTTCATATCACTTTTGTATTTTCAATTTAAATAGTTAACATTGGTGGTTTTTGAAACCACACATCTATCACATATCATGATTTATTTTATTTGTCTAAAGATTAGTCAATCTATATAATTAGCACTCCATATCCCTGTGGAACGAACTTTCTTACCATTTACTATAAAATCACAATTTAAAGGATTTAAGTGGCTTAAAAGGGTTTTCAAAGATCAAACAAATTACATCATTTTTGTGAGTGCACGACGGCTCATCAAAAATTGGCGCTACTGCCGGGGATTGGTAGCATTGATTGCATAGATTGACTTTTCTTCATATTTTATTTGTGTAGTTTAGATTGTTAGTTAGTATTTTGGTTGTGGTAGTTAACTCTTTCATAGTGCTTTTTTACCTTTTTCCTTGTATCTCTTTATCTATTCCTTTTTCAGGTACTCAGTTTTATGCACGGTAGGAAGTCTCTAGGTAAAGGAGTACATTCCCCATTGGAAGGCACTAGCCGTGTGAGAGAGTTTGAAGCAATTCCTATGAAAGAGTTGTTTCATGAATCATGGGAGAGATATCAACTTCTTTTGGCCCAATGCCCTCCTCACATGTTCACTGAGGAGTACAAGGTATCTTTCTTCCAAAACAGCTCTTTCTGAAAATGTAGAACTAATCATTGACTAACATGCAGATTTTGCAATTAATACCAACGTGTCCAAGAAAGATTTCCTCTTCTATAATTGAAACTAGTCAGACAGGGGATATGTAGATAGACAAGGCAGAAAATCCTTTAAGCATAATCGAAATCCTGACTCCGACTCTGACTCCGACCCCGACAAGGTATCAGTGTCCAAGTCAGGGGGGACTTCTGTTAACCGCCAAAATTGGCAGATGACTAAAGAAGAATTTTCCACCTCGATACAAGGTCGACATGGGAATCCAGATACCATTTGACTATTTCAAGAAAGGAGGGATCCTTATTGATCCGAATACATACCCCCTCCAGAGGGATCCCCATTGATCCGAATACATACCCCTCCAAAGGGATCTAACCCAACAATTCCTTAGCCTCTCGTGGACCCCGTAGCATCCCGACATGAAGTTCCACCCAGTATCCTGATGCGGAGCTCCACCAAGCATCCCGTTCATCCCGCAGTATCCCGACACAAAGTTCCACCCAGTATCCCGATACGGAGTACCATCAAGCACCCGGCTGCTATACCATCCAGATATCTCGCTATTTCATTGGCTAGATATCCCGTTGCAACCTCGGTTGTCGTCCTGATCCTCAGGTAGCAGCGGGATACTCTCAGGAACTCATAACACCTTCTAGAATCAACTCGCTAGGCAGCAAGATACCTGATAAAGAAAAAACCAAAGAACAAAAATGACCAAAATAAAACTCCATAGAGAAATACTGAAATGCCGCCATTTAGCCAAAACAGGAGGAGTAGATTTCTTCCCTCCAACTGAGAGTTCTATTTTAACAAGTCAACTCTATTAGAATCCTCCTAGGAAGGAAAGACTTGATTCTGAAAGCTCCTACGAGATTTTCTCCTCCTAGGAAGGAAAGACTTGATTTTGATGATAAAAACTCTAAGATTGTCTCCTAAGAGGGAGAAAGTCCTACAATCGCCAAACCCTAAACCGAAACTATAGGAGTGCATGGAAAGCAACGGGACCTATATAAACAACATGATACACACCAAAAAAGAAGGAAGGAGATTCGACTCCTAAAACCCTATGTTCAGCTCTACTTATCGACTTGTACGAGTTCGCCACCACTATCTCCATCGCCTACTGAAGCTCCACACTCCACCATTAGCCTAGAAAAACAAAACTCTTGTACTTATAATATAAAGTGACAATCAATAAAGATTCTGTGTGTTTAACATATTTTTTATTCAAACCGCACTTGTTTTGTTAAGAATATCGTTGGTATCGAACTACGTGATACCCCTCCGACTGGGATCAATCTCGATCTTGGTCCCTTGAAGTTGTTATTTGGAGAATCACCCTAGTGATGATTTTCTGGTAACACTTTTGGGGCCGTCTGTGGGAAACCTGTTTTCCCAACCGATCTCAAAACAGCCTGGTTTTATTTAGAGATCTTCGAAATGAGACTTCGATCCTCCCAGGTTCATCCCGATCCATCAGAACCCCAGTTCTTCGTTTCCACCGAGAGAGCCCAAAGGCGTGGTAACGAGTCCAAGAATGAGAATCTTGCACCAGTGCCTCCTCCAAATGCTAGCCCTTTGCCTCAAGACCTTGCCCAGCAAGAAGTCAATCGGGATGTCCTGGAACAACAAGCTGCAGCATACGTAAAAGCCATCTGACTTCGGATGATAGCACAGGGAATCCCCTTTGAAACAGCCGGGATCCTAGGAGACGTTGGCCTAAGTACCCTGGTACCAGTGTTTAACCGACTAGGGCCACCTCTCCCAGCTCGACAGGTGGATCTCAGACCCAGACTAGTGAAGTCGCAATTGAGATTCCCCCTAGGAGAGCCCAATCTCCACCAAAACCAAGGGCGAAGGAGAGGAATCCGCCTCCCAATTTGGAAGAAAGCGCCAGATCCCGAAAGAGCCCCAGAGGAAAACATCAGAAAGCTAAGCGGAAGGAAGTGGTCATGGATTCAGAAACTTTGGACGAAGAAGGCTCAGTAGCCTAATCCGGGAACAAGAAATCCCAGCGCCTGGAAGATTAGATGGCCAAGATGGCAAATGAGCTAGAAAAATTGAAAAAGGGAAAGCACCACGGAATCCGGAAGAACCCCTGGGTGAGATGAATGCACCTTTCTCCAAGAGAGTCAGGGAGGCGGAGTTACCTCCCAAATTCAGGATGCCCTCTGAGAAGTATTCAAGGATAGAAGACCCCGTCAGCCACTTGGAAATCTTTATCCACCAGATGGAAGTCCAAAATGTGACCCGGTCAGCCATGTGCAAGATGTTTCCTTCAACCCTGACCGACTGCGCCAAGACGTGGTTCAGAAAGTTACCACTAGGTAGTGTTGATTCCTTTTCAAAGCTTACCGTAGCTTTTTATGTGCAGTTTCAAGGGATCAAGCCTTGTCCTAAGGACCCTATCTTGCTTCAATATATGGTCCAAGAGCGGGGTGAAACTTTGAGATCTTATGTGGAGAAGTTCCATAAAGAAGTCATCCAGATGGGAGTATTCGACGAGAAGGAAACCTTAGCCAACTTACGAAGAAACCTGTGGGCTGGCAGACTATTTCGCTCTTTTGCTAAGCATCCTCTAGAGACTTACCAAAAGGCCTACAACTGGGCTCTAGAACAAGTAGACATCGAAGAATAGCTTCGGATTAAGATCGAGCACGATGAAGCCCGATTAGCACCATGTCATAAGAAAGAGGCTCCGAAGCTCGCACCAGTCAAGAAATTCCAGAATCAGCCTCCAAACCAGTTTATCTACTGGCCGCCTTTTATTCCCTCATATCAAGAAAGATATCCTGCTAGGAGGTCACCCCCCAAGGCGGTCCCTCTGAAGGAGGTGGCTAGGGTAGCAAGAGAAGAAGATGGATACAATCACTACACCTCTCTCAATGCTTCGCGAGAAACCATCTACCTTGCCATCTGGGATAAGGGCCTACTCAGAAAGTCAGGTCCCATGAAAGTCCTAGCTGACAGGAGGAATCAATACAAGTATTGTGATTTCCATGAGGATGTAGGACACAACACATCTGAGTGCTACAACCTCCGCAACCAGATTGAAGGATTGGTAAGAGGAGGACTTTTAACAGAATTTTTACAGCAGGTGTGGGATAGCATCAAGGAAGGGAAACAGGTACAGAGCGGGATGCAGGAGGCAGCAGAGAGAAAGAGAGATGATGAGAAGGATTTGATGTAGCAGATCCAGGTGATTCACACCATTAGTGGAGGCCCTAATCTAGCTGGAACCTCCAACAATTCAAAAAAGAACCACGTAAGGAAGATTCCTAGGCTTAATACTGGTCATGATATACTCAAGGTCAATAGTGGATCCCGAGACCTACCCCGCTCTACCAAAATCACTTTAACGGAGGAAGATGTCTACAATACAATTCAACCACATGATGATCCCATGGTAATCTCAGTACAGATCGCTAACTGCCGGGTACACCACGTCCTGATTGATACGGGAATCAGTGTTGATATTCTGTTCAAGGGGGCCCATGAACAACTTAACTTGAAAAACTCTTGTTACAATAGCTGTATCTCGCTTTTGTATGGATTCACAGGGGACTCAGTAATTCCAATGGGGTCCAAAATCCTACCAGTGATAGTCGGAGAAGCTCCTCTTCAAGAGAACATAATGACAGAGTTAATCGTGGTAGATACCCCGTCTGCCTATAATGCAATCTTGGGTAGACCATTCTTGTCAAGGATTAGGGGGGTACTATCCATCTACCACAATGTCTTGAAATTCCCGGTGGGAACAAGAGTAGGGGAAGTTAGAGGGGATCAGCAGGCAGCCCGCAACTGTTACGCGGTATCCACCAAACCAGCTGCGTTAGCTAAACAATGCAAACATGTGACCAGTGAACCAAGCCAGGGAACCTTGGAACAGGATCACTATGTCTTGGAAGAAGGAAAGGTACCAGACATAATCGTGGAGGAGCCGGAGGAGGAAGAGAGAAGTTGGGTCAGTGGATATCCCGCAGATCAGTTAGAGGAAATACCTATTAGGGGCGAGGATCCAACTAAAACAGTAAAAGTTGGAGGAGGATTGGACCCCGAAATCAAGAAGGACTTAGTGAAACTCCTAAGAGAATACATCGACATCTTCGCTTGGAGCCATGAAGAGATGTCTGGCATTCCTCTTAGCCTGGCTACTCATAGGTTGGCGATAGACGTAACATTCAAACCCATAAAATAGAAACGAAGACATTTTAATGCCAAACGGAATGCCACGGTCCAGGAAGAAGTAGACAAGCTCCTAAAGGCCGAGTTCATCAGGGAATCTTGATACCCCGAATGGATCGCCAATTTGGTCATGGTAACCAAGTTTAACGGAAAATGGAAAATATATGTGGATTACACCGATCTCAACCGGGCTTGCCCCAATGATAGTTTCCCCCTGCCTAAGATAGATAAACTCATTGATTCCATCACAGGAAACAAGCTCCTAAGCTTCATGGATACCTTCTCAGGGTACAATCAGATCATGATGCACCCTTCTGATCAGGACAAGACCAGCTTTATAACCGGACAGAGCCTCTACTGCTATAAGGTAATGCCTTTCAGACTTAAAAATGCAGGTGCCACATACCAGCGTATGGTGAACAAATTGTTCAAAGAGCAGTTAGGAAGATCCATGGAGGTGTACATAGATGATATGATCACGAAATCTCAGGAGGCTAGACAACATACTGGGGACTTGCGCCAAACTTTTCAAGTGATAAGACAGAACCAGATGAGACTGAACCCCGCCAAATATGTCTTCGGGGTAGCTGCAGGTAAATTCCTGGGATTCATGGTGCATGAAAGGGGGATCGAAGCTAATCCCGAGAAGATCAAAGCTATCCTAGATCTAGAATCCCCTACAACTCTCAAACAGACACAAGGTTTAACTAGCCAGATAGCAGCATTAAACTGGTTCATATCCCACTCTACTGATAAATGCCTCCCCTTTTTTAAGATAATCAAGCAGAGGAAGAAGATGAAGTGGGACGACCAAAGCGAACAGGCTTTCCAAGCTCTGAAGGAGTACTTGTCTAGCCTCTGTTGGTGAAACCTACCATAGGGGAAGAGCTCTTACTCTATTTGGCAGTTTCAGAATCTGTTACCAGCAGAGCCTTAGTGAAGGAGTGCAGTGACGAGATATAAAGACCAGTTTACTATGTGAGTTGGGCATTCACTAAGTCTGAGAAAAAATACAACCTCCTGGAGAAGCTCACCTATGCCTTGGTAACTACATCCAGAAAGCTCCGGTCTTACTTTCAAGCTCACACCATTGTGGTAGTCACTGACCAACCCTTGTGACAATTCCTCCAAAGACCGGATGTGTCAGGCAGATTGGTCCTATGGGCCCTAGAGCTCACCCAATTTGACATCAAATACAAGGCAAGAACCACGATCAAAGCTCAAGCCTTAGCCGATTTCATAATGGAATTTAGCACGACCTCGGACTCGGATACAACAGTAGACCCGAGTCCGAATCCAACTGATCCAGATTGACACAAAGGTAGCAAGACCTGGGTCCTTTACATGGATGAAGCCTCAAATCAGTCTGGGTGCAAAGCCGGGATCGTATTGATTGATCTGGCAGAGGTTGAATGCAGTCACTGTTTCAGGTTTGAATTCATAGCCACTAATAACGAAGCAGAATATGAAGCCTTGCTAGCAGGAATAGAAGTAGCATGAGCCTTAGGGGCTGATTTCCTCTTGATCAAAAGTGACTCCCAGTTGGTGGTCAACCAGGTGTCGAGGTTGTACTAGGCAAAAGGTGACAACATGGTGGCATATCTAGCTAAAGTCCGAGAAGCAATGAAGAAATTCAAAGGTGTAAGGATGGAACAAGTACCCCAAGAGAAGAAACACCGGGCAGACGTCCTGGCCAAGATCGCAGTAGGTGAAGGGCATGCTTTGCCAAGAGCAATGCCTCTCCAACTGATTCCCCATTCCAGCATAGCTAAGGCTGTAGAAGTCCTCTCTGTCAGCCACCCCCTATGTTGGATGGATCCAATAGCGGACTACCTCCAAAGTGACACTCTTCCTGCAGATCCAGATCAAGCCCGTCGACTTAAGAGAATTGCTACCCGGTACTGCCTGGTAGATGGATACCTCTACCGTAAAGGGAAATCTCTCCTCCTACTCAGATGTCTTCACCTAGACGATGCATACTAGGCACTCGACGAGGTGCACTCAGGGGACTGTGGTAACCATGCATCAGGTGAAACACTAGCTTACCAGATACTTAGAATGGGCTACTTCTGGCCGATTATACACCAAGATGCAAAGCAGTTTGCACGATCCTGCAAGGCTTATCAGAAGACAGCAAACCTCAATCATCTCCCTCTAGAAAGACTCTCCTCAATCAATACGCCCTACCCCTTTGCAATCTAAGGACTAGACCTAATCGGGCCACTCCCTACTGTACCCAGCTAGGCCAAACATGTAGTGGTGGCAATAGATTACTTTACCCGATGGGTAGAAGCCAAGGCCCTTACCCAGATAACTGAAGAAAAGACCACCAACTTTGTCAAGGAGAACATTGTTTGCCGTTCTAGAAAATCAGTTTGACAACACCAACTGCAGGGAATTCTGTGAAGGCTGGAACATTGATCTCCGTTTTGCATCAGTGACACATCCTCAAACCAATGGGTTGGTCGAAGCTACCAACAAAACTATCAAGAAGCTTCTGAAGAAAAATCTCTAACAAAAGAAAAGATTATGGGTTGAAGAATTACCCAATATGCTGTGGGCTTACGGGACAACCAGGAGGACTGCAACAGGGGAAACCCCTTATTCATTGGTATTCGGGACTGAGGCAGTCTTGCCCATCGAGCATAAGCTTATATCTTTACGGGTCCAAAATTATGAACCGGGAGATAATGAGGCTAAGTTAAGAACCAATCTGGATCTACTTGAGGAAAAGCAAAGCAGAACCGCCGACAAAATGGCAGCATACCAGAGTAAGATAGGCCGACACTTTAATAAGAGGGTAAGGATCCGGAATTTCAAAGAAGGAGATTTGGTTCTTAGGAAAGTAACTCAGAACACACGAAGGAGGTCCGACGGGGTGCTAGCTTCTAACTGGGAAGGGCCCTACCTGATTAAAGCAATGCTCCGGGGTGGCGCCTACAAGCTGGAGGACATGGAGGGGTACCCAGTGGATCATACATGGAATGTCGATCATCTCAGGAAGTTCTACCCTTAGAAATTCAACTTATATCGGCTGGGATACATACCCCGAATTCATATTATACTGCTTGGGAAATTCAATAAAATCAGTTTTCTTTCTTACATGATTCTCCTATGTTCACTCTGCAATGTCTCCTACATGATTCTCCAATGTTCGTTCTACAAGTTTTCACCATTACTGAATCGCCTCAAGACCAGGAAATAGTCTTATGGCGCTCCTACTGCCTTGGTCGGGGTATACCCTCCTCCAAGAAGATTCTAGGTTATCAGACTACGGATTTGGACTTGTGGCCTTAGTTGCCCGCCGCATCCTCAAGACTAGGAAATAGCCTTATGGCGCTCTTGCTGCCTCGGTTGGGGTATACCCTCCTCCGAGAAGGATCTGATTTACTAGACTAAGGACCCAGATTCGTGGCCTTAGTTGCCCGTCGTATCCTCAAGACCAAGAAATAGCCTTATGGCGCTCCTGTTGTCTTGGTCGGGGTATAGCCTCCACTAGGAAGGCTGGTGCTAAAGTGGCCTAAGTTGCCTACTAGGACAGATTATCAGCAAGGATCGGGATACCTTGCTAGGGTACCTTATTCCTTACTTCTCCATTTCTCCAAAAGGATGGTGCTAAAGTGGCCTAAGTTGCTTATCAGGACAGATTATCAGCAAGGATCGGGATACCTTGCCAGGGTACCTGATTCCTTACTTCTCCATTTCTCTAAAAGGCTGGTGCTAAAGTGGCCTAAGTTGCCTACCAGGACAGATTGTCAACATGGATCGGGATACCTTGCCAAGAATATCTGATATCCTATTCCTTCTAAGAGCGCTTAAGGTTAAGGTAGCCTTAATAGCCAATCGGAACAGTCGGCATTAAAAGTCAGGATACCTCATCAGGATACCCGGAACCTTAGATTACTACATATTCATTAGAGCCCAATTAGGGAAGGAGACGTGATTACTTGACAGATCCCGCTAGTTTCTGCAATTACGAGATACAAGGGTGTATAGCGTCTGGCTATCAAGTATCCTGATCTACCCTGTCAAGGCACAGACATCCAATCTGGGTTCAACCATTCATAGACATGTATGTTTTAAAAAAATTTCTCAGTTAGAAGAGCAAGCAAGAAACTGTATGAATCAACAAAAAAAGAATTTGTATTGATCGGGTACCCAACCCCCCTTTTTCCGGGTTACAAAAAAATATATAATAAAAAGAAGGGGGTACAATAAACTTCCAAGTCATGCTTCCTTATCCCCCTCCAATTGCTCTTCATGGCCGACTACTTCCACCCCCTATAATCCCCACTGCAATACCAGTCCGGGCCCCCTCAATTGCCAGAATCTGAGGACTGGCCGGATCATCTTCATCCATAGCTACAGGTTCATTCCAGGTCCTTTCAACTATTTGAACCCCGGATTCAATTGGACCATCCCCCTCCTCCACCAAGACAACTTCTGAAAGAGGTAGATGGTCCTGCATTTGATCTTCTTGAGTAGGAGGGTCCTGGACCACCTTCTCAGTACCATCAAGTTGGACCCCAGCTAGGGGATTAGCCTCTTGATCCGGATGCGTAGCGTCTTGTGAAGGAACCTCTTGTTCCTGATCCTTGCCTGCTAGCTGGGCAGCTTTTGCCATAATTTGAGCTCAATCCCAGTTCAAAGCTACTTGAAGATCGAAGGGAGGAGGTAAGGCCGTGGCCACCTTATAGCCAGCTGTGAAGTAGCCATCCTCGAAAGAAGGACCCTTCAGGTCTTCCAGGCTTCTCACGGTATCCCGCAGAAGCTGGTTTTCATCTTGTAGCAACTTCTTCTCTACCTTTTTATTTCTCCCTCTCCTCTCGGTGACGCAAAGACCAGATGGTTTCAGTATCCAAGCAATGCTCGTAGTGTTTAGCTTCCACCAAGGCTGCCTGTCTGTCTTCTTCACCTTTTGCAGCAACCTGGACTAAGGGGACCATATTCTACTAGGCCTGAACTAGCTCCTACTGGGTGTCCTCCAATTTGCCCTGGAGTTCAATGTAGGCTTCCCTTAGGGTCAACAGTTGCCTCTCCATAGCCAAAGCAAATTTGAAACCCTACAAAAAAAAAAAAAAAAAAAAAAAAGTCAACACCTGCTAGAATGATGAAATAGAATAATAAAAGAGAGAATAGAGCTCTACCTTGGCTAAGACAGATGCTCCCTTAGCAACCAAAATCTCAGTAAGAAGCTTTGTCGTGTTCATCAAGCTTCCCCCGGGGCAGGAGGCGATAAACTGGGATACCACCTCATCTTGGGTGGCACCCCCAACCCCGATCCCGAAGGGATGTCAGCAGGTGGGGCAGGAGTAGGGGCAGCTTCCTCCTTCTCCATACTCTCAATGTGGTCTTTGAAGGGTGCTGTTGGAGGAGGAGAGATAGGGGAAATCTTCACGGTAGGCGAAGCAGTATTATGACCCTTCTTTTGAGTTTACCTTCCAGAACCCCGAGCCTTAGCTGCTCGAGCCAACATTGCCTTGATCGATGGGCATGCTGGAGTAAAAAGGGGAAGACGAGCAGGAGTCTTGGCAGATGACCCCGCTGATCAAGCCAAAATTGGTATGATTTTGGCCCTCATTTCCGTTTCTTTTTGCTTGATTCTCGGGCATTTCCCCGTGTTTAATGTTGTTAAATTGAGTGTTTCAGGTTTTATTAGGTTTCAGAAGCAATTGAGATGAAGGTGGAGGACTTGTGCAAAAATGTCTCACAAATGAGAAGAAACAGGGCATTTTCGCCACTTGGGCAAAGGAGGTCGCCACTTGAGCGCCATGGCGACAGAAGAGTTCCCAAAGGCATCAAAAGGTCGCCACTTGGGTGCCACTTGAGCGCCATGGCGACAGAAGGTCACAAAAACACTCAAGGCATGGTCGCCACTTATGGTCGCCAGAGCGACCTTGATGTACAAAGGGCGACCTCTTCACATTTCCAAGGTCGCCACTTATGGTCGCCAGAGCGACCTAGAGGATACAAGTGGCGACCTCTACACATTTTGGTCATGTTCGCCACTTGACAAAGAGCGAGAAAGATGGTTTTCAGAGCGACCTTTTCATCTAACCGTTTTACGCTCCATGGTCGCCATAGCGACCAAATAGCGACCAAGGCTCCACATCAGCGAATCAAGTCGTTACCAGTACATGTCCATGAGTGAGTATATATATGGAGCGTCTCTTCATTTTCAAGAGAGGAGAAAATCAGAGCAAATCTCAGAGAACTCAACCTCAGATCTAGATCATCATCCATGGCACATTTTTCATCATCCTCCATTTCTCTCCTTGAACTCATCTAATCCATCCAACCCTCAACACAAAACCTTGATTACTTCACTACATCATTCCTCATCCCACCATTTCTCCACCAAAATCCTTAGTAACTTTCCACCAAAACACCCACATTCCAAGACATTTCCTCAACCTCCATTCCTTGCATCTAGGAGCATAGAGGAGAAGAAGGATTAAGCTTAAAGAAGGTGACCCAAGGGTTATTTCCTTATCATTCACTTCTTTTCATTTATTGCAATTATGTGTAACTAAACCCCTAATCTAGGGGATAGATTTGAGGAACAATTGGTTGTGGGTTTAGTCTAGCTTGTAATGAATCTCTTATGTGTTCTATTCATTCAATTTAATTAGATTTCATTCATTATAATTGACTTGTATATCACTTGTTGATTGCTATCTTGAGTGGAATAATTTGTTATATATTCACATGTGGATTGACAATCTTTGTGTGATTAAGAACCCATTGGATAGGATAGATTAGTGGTGGGTATATCAACCCCACTAATCTAAGCCTCTAAGTGGTTAACATAATGAGATTGGTACATTAATGATGCTAGTAGCTTACCCACATCCAAGTGTTAATCGATCTATTCCCTAGTTCTCTCATTAATTGATTTTATCACTATTCTTATCAAGGTGTTGAGTATTCTATTTTTCATAACATTTTTGTGTATTTTCATTTGAGTAGTTTAGCATTGGTGGCTTTAGAAACCACACATTTATCAAACTCTATGATTTGTTTTATTGTTCTAAGATTAGTCAATTTATCTAATTAACACTCCATTCCCTGTGGAACGAACTTGCTCACTATTTTGCTATCAAATCACATTTTAAAAGGATTAAGTGGCTTTAAAAGAGTTTTCAAGAATCAACCAAAAACTATTATTTTTACTATTTTGTTGAGTACACAAACGACCTCATCAAAAATGGCGCCGCTGCCGGGGAATGGTAGCGTTGATTGCATATATTGACTTTTCTTCGCATTTTATTGGTATTTTGTAGATTGTTAGTTTAAAATTTTGTTTTGTGATTATTGATTTGTTCATAGTGTTGTTTTTACTTTCTTTTCTTTCCTTGTATCTCTTTATTTATTCCTCTTTCAGGTGCTCAGTTTTATGCACGGTAGGAGATCTCTAGGTAGAGGTGTTCATCCCCCACTAGAAGGCACTAGCCGTGTGAGAGAGTTTGAACCAATTCCAAGTCAAGATATGAGTACCGAAGGACAACAACATGGTAGGGAAGACGAAGCTCCTTTGAGAGAGGAGATGACGGAAGAAACTCAAACCAACCATGGTCAAAGGATGACCATGGGTGAGTATGCCTTGCCGGATATCGGGAACCAACCATCACCGATAGTGCTAGACCCGGTGGCTAGGGGTTATGAGTTGAAGACGATGCACGTCAACTTATTGCCGTCATTTCATGGGAAGCTGAATGAAGACTGCCTCCAGTTCATGAAGGAGTATAGTGCTATTATAGAGACCTTCCCCATCATGCGGCTCACACGTGAACAATTGCAAATGCGTTGCTTCCAGTATTGTATGAAGGATGCGGCTATGACATGGCTCATGGGGCTTAGGCCGGGATCATTGACGAGTTGGGGCCAGATTTGCAAGGTGTTTTTCAACAGATTCTTTCCGGCTAGGAAAGCAAAGGAGTTAAAGGTGAAGATAGCTGATTTTTATGAGAGTGAGGGGGAGCTATTTCATGAGTCATGGGAGAGGTATCAACGCCTTGTGGCCCAATGCCCTCCTCACATGTTCACTGAGGAATACAAGGTGTCTTGTTTCCAAGGGGGTCTAACTCGGTTCTCCCAAGTGTTGGTGGATAACGCTTGTGGAGGTTCTTATGATACCAAGACCGCTTCAGAGATCTACGACATCTATGAGATGTTGGCACAAAACTCTCAACAAAGGAATGCCAACAGTATTCGAGTTGGGAAGTTTGATGTGAATGCTAGCACGGAAACCGCAATTGAAATCTCAAGGATAAACAAAAGGGTGGAAACCTTAACTTCTCATATTGAAAGTTTGGGGTTTCAGAAGGCGGGAGTTAAGTTGCTAGGAAGACAAGAAGGAAGCTCTAGCGGGCAGTTTAATGAGAATGAAGGGTTTGAGGACACTTTTCAAGGTCAAGAGCAAGAGGAAGTTCAAGCTATGGGATTCCAAGGACAAGGAAACAACTATGTTCAACCATGGAGGAACCACCCAAATCTTTCTTGGTCAAACAACAACAACATTCTAAACCCACCACCAAGAAACCAACAACAAGGAAATCAACAACAAGGGGTGTACAATCAAGGAGGTAGCTCACAAGGGGGTTACCGTCCAAGTCAACAACAAGGGATGAACAATCAAGGTAATAGCTCACAAGGAGGCTACCGGCAAAATCAATCACAAGGAGGATACCCACAAGGAGGGTTTCCCCAAGGAGGAAACCAATGGGGAGGAAACCAATGGGGAGGAAACCAATGGAACAACAACAACAATGCTCAACCAAGCTCGTACCAACCTCACCGAAATATTGATGAAGAGATGAGAGGTATGATGCAAGGGTTCCAAAGAGCTGAGAACACCTTGACAAGCTTCATGCAAGCTAGTGGCCAAAGGTTTGGCAATCTAGAGGCATCCTTCGGGAAATTGGAGACCCAAATGGGGCAAATCGCCGAGGCTCTTCAAAAGCAAGAAAAGGGGAAGTTTCCAAGCCACACTGAGCAAGCCAAAGAAGGAAATTTTGTCAAGAAGGATGGAGCTAGAGATGAGGCATTGTTGTTCGAAGAAGCATACATGCAGAAAGTGGAAGATCCGGGAAGCTTTGTGATTCCCATTTCAATAGGAAATAGTGGAGTGCTTAAAGGAGTACTAGATTTAGGGGCAAGTGTGAGCATGATGCCCCTATCTACTTATGAAAAGTTGGGTTTGGTAGGATTGAAGCCATCCGGGAAGAAGCTTATGCTAGCGGATCAAACCTCACTTTCATCATGTGGTGAACTAAAGGATGTCCCAATTGTCATTGAAGGAGTAATGGTGCTAACGGATTTCGTCGTTCTAGACATTGGTGACAAGTCAAATGATGTTAGGGAGTGGCAAGTTCTCCTTGGTAGACCATTCATGGCTACCGCTCAAATGAAGATCGATGTTTGCAAGAAGAAAGTTTGTATGCATGCATTTGAGAAAGAACTTGAGATCGATATAACCATATGCAATGATGACCTAAAAAGCATTGAGAGTTGCTATGTGGTTGAGTTGCATCCACCAAGGTCAACGGGTGGAAAGGTGTGTGATTTGGTGCAATTGTTTGAAAAGAATAGCCAAGAGGACGATGTGGAGAGTATAGGTGACTCTGAAATTGAAGAGCTCAAGAATTCCAACCAAGAGCTCATGCTTGAGGTAGAGGTTCTTAAGGCGGAGAAGTATGCCTTGGAGAAGAAGCTTGATGACTTAGCAAGGAAAAATCATAAGCTTAAGAAGGTCAACGTGGCTCTCACAATGGAGAATGAGGTGACGGTGAAAGAACTTGAAGATTTGGCTAGGCTCACCGAAGAATTTGAGGAAGAATCCTTAAGAAAGATGAGGAAGGCTCTCATGAATGTAGATGCCAAGAACAAGGCACTTGAGGAGTTGAAGGAGGAATTGAGCAAGAAGGAGATGTCCTTGAAGGTTGCTAAGGTAAAGGAGTGTGACTTTTTGGTGGAGATAGATCGGATGGATCAAGCCATCAAGGAACTCACCAATAACGGTCCCTCAAGACCTAAATCTCCAATGAAAAAGGGAAGATTTCCTTCATATCCTTTAACTTGTTATTTTTGTCATAGAAAGGGTCATGTAAAGTCTAAATGTTTTGAATTTTTGAAGCATGCCAATAATGATAAAAATAGACTTATAAGGAGATCTAACCGTGTTAAGCAAATTTGGGTTAGGAAGGATTTGGTCAATCAAGTCCGGGATGAGTCTAGAGGTCCAATTTGGGTAGTCAAGAAAAAATTGAGTTATAACGTGATTGACTTGGATGATGAGCATCATGATTCCATTTCGCATAGTATGATGCGGTAGTTGGATTTACATTCGGTTTTTACATTTCATGCCATGAATAAATATGTTTGTGTTTAATTTTGCTTGTTTTGTGTTTTTCTTTTGTTCATTTTGTTTTTCTGAATAATTGTCCATCCATCCTTGTTAGAAGTTGAAGTATGAGCTTATTGTGGATTTTGTTCTTTGCAGGTGATGAAATGCACTTAGAAGAGGATTTTAAGTCTGGTTCGCCATTTGGTCGCTCTTTGCACACAAATGGTGACCTCACTTACATGAAGAATTCAGAGGTCGCCACTTACATGGTCGCCATGGCGACCCACATGTTGCAAATGGTGACCTTTGTTATCAGGTATGGTCGCCATTTGGTCGCCAGAGCGACCTTACTTGTGCAAATGGCGACCTTTGTTATCAGGTATGGTCGCCATTTGGTCGCCAGAGCGACCTTACTTGTGCAAATGGCGACCACATGCAAACATGAAATTTCTTCTTGGTCGCCATTTGGTCGCCAGAGCGACTGAGTGACACAAGTGGCGACATAGGGCGTTCACTTATAAGGGCTGCTGCTCAAACATAACGCCGCACACACAAAAGTCCTCTCTTCTCAAATTCTCTCAATTCCAAAGCCGTGGCACGCACGTAATCTCCAAACTTGGTAAGAATTCACTCTAGTTCTTCAATTCTTTTGATCAAATCCTTCCTACATTGCATCTAGAATTACTAAGGGTGGTTTTGAGTTTGATTTGAAGTGATTAGTGCTTAGGATTGGATTTTTGTGTGATTTGTTCATATAGAAGTGATTGTGATAGTATTGAAGTGGATTTGGTTGATTGTGGTGCACATTGGTGAGTGCCGGAGTGTTATTATAGTGCCGTTGTGCTGCCGGATTTCTGTCAGAAAGTTAGTCCGAATTTGGGGGTGAAAAATGGCTCCGAAGATGAAGTTGCAGAACAAGGGGGGCAAGGGTAGCAAGATCCACACTCCTAGGAAGAGAGTAGTTCCCGACTGCAAACTGAACAGAAATTTTGATGATCGTTTGGAAACTTTTGCTGAGAAGAAAATGTGGCCTGAGAGGGGCATTGATTTGGAGAGCTTGAGGGATACCCCTGTCCCAACAATAGTGAATGACTTGGGATGGGGAGGATTAGCAGCTACTCCGCCACATTACAGTGAAGGTTTGGTGAAAGAGTTCTATGCGGGAATGAATCCGGGAGAGTATATGAGGGGTGGTCCCATTCTTGTGAGAGGGGTTCCCGTGTACTTGAACGCACCGGACATTAACATCTATTTTGGGACAACTTTGTTAGAAATTGAAGGATTACGTGAGAGGATAGTGGAAGGGATCACCACGAATCCTTTGTACGTAAAGAATTTGGTGGAATTTGCAAACACGATGACCATCACTCCTATGACCATATGGATGGCGAAGCGGTTCCCTCTCAGGCAGGCAAACTTGAAGATTGAGCACGCCTTTTGGCACATTTTCCTCCATTCTTCCCTGAGACCGGTTTCCCATAGGTCCACTGTTCCATTTGAGGCAGCCAGGATTCTACATAGTATTAGTGAGAGGCAGCCTATTGATGTGGGGATTATCATAAAGATGGAGATTCAGCGGATTGGGAGGAATGAATCAGAGACAGATATCCTCCCTTTCCCTTGTTTGATCACAGAAGCCTGCAAGTTGGCGGGTGTAGATATCTCCGGGGACATACTTAAGCCCCCCGTATCAGATATGGACTTGACCACCTGGAGACGTTTGATGATTAAGCGTGGAGAGATACCTACTGGGGGAAAACGTAGGAGAGTGCGGAGTTCAGAGGCCGAAACCAGTGTTAGGGAAGAATTTGAGAGAATAGTCCCTGAGGAGGACGATGATGATGAGGAGGAGGAGACTCCTATTTGTGATGATCATGGGCAGCCGTTGGGTCTTCGGATTCTAGATGGTGTACAGCGCATTAGGAGGACTCAGACTGGTGATTTTGATATCCTTCATGCTGATAAACTTGATATTGAGGGAAGGCAGAAGGCCTTGGAGGACAGGCAGCTGAGGTTGGAAAGCCTTATTCAGGATTTGAGTGAGACAGTGATCACAGGCTTTACAGACCTCCGCCATGATCTTAAGCTCACTCCTTATGTCAGGAGACCGAAGAAGCCTGCCACAGTGATTCCACCTACCCCCACTGCACCTTCAGGACATAGCACAGAGGAGCCTGACTTTGTATTTCAGACTGCACCGTCTGCTGTTGAGGAGGCAACACAGTTGGAGGAGGCCATGGCCCGTTCCTTGACTGATCAGGGGCCCCGTTATGTGGGAGGTCCTCCTATTGATGAGGCAGCCGCACAGAGGAAATGGAGAGAGGATCAGTCTAGGAGAGCAGCATTAGCTAGGGAGCAGAGAAGGAAGAACCCGAAAGGGAAGGGTAGAGTAGTGCAGGATGAGGAGGATGATTCAGAGTAGTGGCCTACTAGCATTCCTAGGATTTGTTTTTATCTTTTCATCATTTGCATTTTCTATCATTTTGTTGGGACATTGCTAGTTTTATGTTTTTACTTTTGGATTATTTTGTTGGATATTTTTGTTGATTTATGTTTATTCACATTTCTTTTCCTTTAATCTTTATTTCTCATTTTTGCCTTTATTTTGTTTCCGCATAGAATAAGGGTGTGAATTGGATTTTGGTAGTGGATTTAGGACATTTGTGCTTTAGTGTTATATGTGTTGTTGGAATTTTGTGTATGAATATTTGGAGGGCAATATGCCGGATGATGCAATATTTTGTTTTTGCTCGTGCTTGTTGGATTATTGCTTGAAACTTAGTGGGTTGCGCTTGTTGTTTTTATTTTCCACCTTTGAACATTGAGAACAATGTCAAATTTAGGTTTGGGGGTGCTTTTGCGCAACACCATAATACTTGGCTTTCAAAAGAATTGTGTGCCAAAATTTCTAAAATTTTTGCGATATTGCCATATTTGAGCATGCTTTGCTTGTGGAGATTGTTCTTTTCATGATGTAGTGAGGAATTGTGCATGTTTGTGAGTGTTTGGTTTAGATTAACACCATGCCACTTAGGGTGTCATTGAACAAAATGCGTTAATCTTTTTCTCTTAATGTTGAGTGAATGATCAAATTTGCTTGAAGGCTAAGAATTAATAGTGGAGATTCCCGTGAGGATCACAAACACAGCCTTTAAAAAAGCATACGTTGAGTTGTAAACATTCACTCTTTAAACACTCACTCTAAACACTCATACAAGCATGTTTTGGTCTCATTTGCACTAAATGTTGTTTGCCATAGAATATTATGGTCTGCTTGTGGATGCCTTATTTTGCTTAATGGACGAATCTTTAGAAATGATTTTAGGCGATGCATGTGAAAACCTTTTTGGCCTAAACACTTCCAACCAACTTGAATTTGTGTGCTCCCAAGCCCCTTTGAAGCCAAACACATTCGAAGCATTTCTTTCATGAACCACATCTACATGAACCTTATAGCCTTAAAATACTTGACCTACCTTGACCAAACGATTCGCTAAGGCTTAGGAACTCAATGTAAAATTTTGAATGTATAAATATAAGGTGTGTACCAAGGCATGTGAATGTGTGTAAGAGTCTTGCAAATCAAGAGATGTTTGAAAATGGAAAAGAAAACAAAAGCTTGTAAAAAATGAGAAAAGAAAATAAAATAAAAATAAAAAATAAAAAAATAAAAAAAGAAAAAAAAAAGAAATGAAGAGCATGAAAAGAAAAGAATTGGCAAGCAAAGAAAAGCAAAGAAAAAGGAATAAAGAAATTAGGCACAAAGGGCCTAGAAAAGGAAGAGAAGTAATTGAGCTACTCAAGTTGAAAATAGGAGTAGCATACACATGTGTAATTGTGAGCCTGGACACCTTGAAGTGTGAACATATGTGGGAATCTTGTGGAACTTAAAGAATTAGAATGTATGCCTTAATGAAATCATTAGGTCCCTTGATATCCATTTCTTCCATTCTTTGTTTCACCATAACCTTAGGCCCCATTACAACCAAAGAAAAGACCTTCATGATCTTTAGGATTGTCCATTTTGTACAATTTGGTTGATGCATGTTCTTTCTAATTCATGGCTTGCAATTCCATTCATGAGATCACTTTTCAGGAAATTGCGTTTTAATGTTTAGCATGTGCAATCAATTTGTTGCCATAACATGAACTCATATTGCACATGCACATATTTGAGTGAACCTAGGAGTCTTGGAGAAAAGAAGAGAGAATCCGGAGAGATTTAGTATCAAAGCGAATTACATTCTAAACCAATAGCACCTTTGCTTTGAAGCTTTGGCATTTTGAATGTGAGATCGCATTGCGTACAATTATGTCTAAGGTGGCACGTTTTTGATCATAACTATACACGCTCTTGCATGTTTAAATCCTCACCATGGCATAACTGTTTTAATCTCTTCATTTTGGCTTCGCACATTGATCATTTGAAGTAAAAACCTTTGAAATATCTCTATGCATGTTTTTGGGGGTGTGCTTGTTATTATGTTTGCTCGAGGACTAGCAAAAGATTGGTTTGGGGGTATTTGATCAAGCCAAAATTGGTATGATTTTGGCCCTCATTTCCGTTTCTTTTTGCTTGATTCTCGGGCATTTCCCCGTGTTTAATGTTGTTAAATTGAGTGTTTCAGGTTTTATTAGGTTTCAGAAGCAATTGAGATGAAGGTGGAGGACTTGTGCAAAAATGTCTCACAAATGAGAAGAAACAGGGCATTTTTGCCACTTGGGCAAAGGAGGTCGCCACTTGAGCGCCATGGCGACAGAAGAGTTCCCAAAGGCATCAAAAGGTCGCCACTTGGGTGCCACTTGAGCGCCATGGCGACAGAAGGTCACAAAAACACTCAAGGCATGGTCGCCACTTATGGTCGCCAGAGCGACCTTGATGTACAAAGGGCTGATGAGGTCGTTTGTGTACTCAACAAAATAGTAAAAATGATAGTTTTTGGTTGATTCTTGAAAACTCTTTTAAAGCCACTTAATCCTTTAAAAATGTGATTAGATAGCAAAATAGTGAGCAAGTTCGTTCCACAGGGAATGGAGTGTTAATTAGATAAATTGACTAATCTTAAAACAATAAAACAAATCATAGAGTTGGATAAATGTGTGGTTTCTAAAGCCACCAATGCTAAACTACTCAAATGAAAATACACAAAAATGTTATGAAAAATAGAATACTCAACACCTTGATAAGAATAATGAAAAAAATCAATTAATGAGAGAACTAGGGAATAGATCGATTAACACTTGGATGTGGGTAAGCTACTAGCATCATTAATGTACCAATCTCATTATGTTAACCACTTAGAGGCTTAGATTAGTGGGGTTGATATACCCACCACTAATCTATCCTATCCAATGGGTTCTTAATCACACAAAGGTTGTCAATCCACATGTGAATATATAACAAATTATTCCACTCAAGATAGCAATCAACAAGTGATATACAAGTCAATTATAATGAATGAAATCTAATTAAATTGAATGAATAGAACACATAAGAGATTCATTACAAGCTAGACTAAACCCACAACCAATTGTTCCTCAAATCTATCCCCTAGATTAGGGGTTTAGTTACACATAATTGCAATAAATGAAAAGAAGTAAATGATAAGTAAATAACCCTTGGGTAACCTTCTTTAAGCTCAATCCTTCTTCTCCTCTATGCTCCTAGATGCAAGGAATGGAGGTTGAGGAAATGTCTTGGAATGTGGGTGTTTTGGTGGAAAGTTACTAAGGATTTTGGTGGAGAAATGGTGGGATGAGGAATGATGTAGTGAAGTAATCAAGGTTTTGTGTTGAGGGTTGGATGGATTAGATGAGTTCAAGGAGAGAAATGGAGGATGATGAAAAATGTGCCATGGAAGTTGATCTAGATCTGAAATGAATTCTCTGAATTTTCTCTCTGATTTTCGATCCTTTGAAAGTGAAGAGATGCTCCATATATATACTCACTCATGGACATGTACTGGTAACGACTTGATTCGCTGATGTGGAGCCTTGGTCGCTATTTGGTCGCTATGGCGACCATGGAGCGTAAAACGGTTAGATGAAAAGGTCGCTCTGAAAACCATCTTTCTCGCTCTTTGTCAAGTGGCGAACATGACCAAAATGTGTAGAGGTCGCTCTTTGTGCATCAAGGTCGCTCTGGCGACCATAAGTGGCGACCTTGGAAATGTGAAGAGGTCGCTCTTTGTGCATCAAGGTCGCTCTGGCGACCATAAGTGGCGACCATGCCTACGTTGGAATTCCTACGTTGGAATTCCTATGTGGTCGCCACTTGTCCTTCTAGGTCGCTCTGGCGACCATAAGTGGCGACCTTGGAAATGTGAAGAGGTCGCCCTTTGTGCATCAAGGTCGCTCTGGCGACCATAAGTGGCGACCATGCCTACGTTGGAATTCCTATGTGGTCGCCACTTGTCCTTCTAGGTCGCTCTGGCGACCATAAGTGGCGACCTTGGAAATGTGAAGAGGTCGCCCTTTGTGCATCAAGGTCGCTCTGGCGACCATAAGTGGCGACCATGCCTTGAGTGCACTAGGTCGCCACTTGCAAGGGAGGTCGCCAGAGCGACCCCAAGTGGCGACCCCACCTGATTGTTTTTGTGACCTTCTGTCGCCATGGCGCTCAAGCGGCGCCCAAGTGGCGACCTTTTGATGCCTTTGGGAACTCTTCTGTCGCCATGGCGCTCAAGTGGCGACCTCCATTGCCCATGTGGCGAAAATGCCCTGTTTCTTCTCATTTGTGAGACATTTTTGCACAAGTCCTCCACCTTCATCTCAATTGCTTCTGAAACCTAATAAAACCTGAAACACTCAATTTAACAACATTAAACACGGGGAAATGCCCGAGAATCAAGCAAAAAGAAACGGAAATGAGGGCCAAAATCATACCAATTTTGGCTTGATCAAATACCCCCAAACCAATCTTTTGCTAGTCCTCGAGCAAACATAATAACAAGCACACCCCCAAAAACATGCATAGAGATATTTCAAAGGTTTTTACTTCAAATGATCAATGTGCGAAGCCAAAATGAAGAGATTAAAACAGTTATGCCATGGTGAGGATTTAGACATGCAAGAGCGTGTATAGTTATGATCAAAAACGTGCCACCTTAGACATAATTGTACGCAATGCGATCTTACATTCAAAATGCCAAAGCTTCAAAGCAAAGGTGCTATTAGTTTAGAATGTAATTCGCTTTGATACTAAATCTCACCGGATTCTCTCTTCTTTTCTCCAAGACTCCTAGGTTCACTCAAATATGTGCATGTGCAATATGAGTTCATGTTATGGCAACAAATTGATTGCACATGCTAAACATTAAAACGCAATTTCCTGAAAAGTGATCTCATGAATGGAATTGCAAGCCATGAATTAGAAAGAACATGCATCAACCAAATTGTACAAAATGGACAATCCTAAAGATCATGAAGGTCTTTTCTTTGGTTGTAATGGGGCCTAAGGTTATGGTGAAACAAAGAATGGAAGAAATGGATATCTAGGGACCTAATGATTTCATTAAGGCATACATTCTAAATCTTAAAGTTCCACAAGATTCCCACATATGTTCACACTTCAAGGTGTCCAGGCTCACAATCACACATGTGTATGCTACTCCTATTTTCAACTTGAGTAGCTCAATTACTTCTCTTCCTTTTCTAGGCCCTTTGTGCCTAATTTCTTGATTCCTTTTTCTTTGCTTTTCTTTGCTTGCCAATTCTTATCTTTTCATGCTCTACATTTCCTTTTTTTTATTTTTATTTTTTTATTTTTTTATTTATTTATTTATTTATTTTTTTTTTTTTTTCTTTTCTTTTCTCATTCTTTACAAGCTTTTGTTTTCTTTTCCATTCTCAAACATCGCTTGCTTTGCAAGACTCTTACACACATTCACATGCCTTGGTACACACCTTATATTTACGCATTCAAAATTTTACATTGAGTTCCTAAGCCTTAGCGAATCGTTTGGTCACGGTAGGTCAAGTATTTTAAGGCTATAAGGTTCATGTAGATGTGGTTCATGAAAGAAATGCTTCAAATGTGTTTGGCTTCAAAGGGGCTTGGGAGCACACATATTCAAGTGGTTGGAAGTGTTTAGGCCAAAGAGGTTTTCACATGCATCGCCTAAAATCATTTCTAAAGACTCGTCCATTAAGCAAAATAAGGCATCCACAAGCAGACCATAATATTCTATGGCAAACAACATTTAGTGCAAATGAGACCAAAACATGCTTGTATGACTGTTTAGAGTGAGTGTTTAAAGAGTGAATGTTTACAACTCAACGTATGCTTTTTAAAGGCTGTGTTTGTGATCCTCAAGGGAATCTCCACTATTAATTCTTAGCCTTCAAGCAAATTTGATCATTCACTCAACATTAAGAGAAAAAGATTAACGCATTTTGTTCAATGACACCCTAAGTGGCATGGTGTTAATCTAAACCAAACACTCACAAACATGCACAATTCCTCACTATATCATGTAAAGAACAATCTCCACAAGCAAAGCATGCTTAAATATGGCAATATCGCAAAAATTTTTGAAAATTTTGGCACACAATTCTTTCGAAAACCAAGCATCATGGTGTTGCGCAAAAGCACCCCCAAACCTAAATTTGACATTGTCCTCAATGTTCAAAGGTGGAAAATAAAACAACAAGCGCAACCCACTAAGTTTCAAGCAATAATCCAATCAAGCAAGAGCAAAAACAAAATATCCCATCATCCGGCATATTGCCCTCCAAATATTCATACACAAAATCCCAACAACACATATATCAATAAAGCACAAATGTCCTAAATCCACTACCAAAATCCAATTCACACCCTTATTCTATGCGGAAGCAAAATAAGAGCAAGAAATAAAACAAATTAAAAAGCAAGAAATAAATTGTACCTAGGTGGGGTGCCTCCCACCAAGCGCTTGGTTTTACGTCTTCGGCTAGACGGGCTACTTGGATTGGTCAACCAAATTCCAAGGCTTCGAATTTGCGCCCATATGCAATTAGGTCTTGAAAGTATTTGTCGACCGCTGGCGTGTTCCTAATCACATAAAACAAAGGCAAGTAAATGTTCACTTGAAAAAGTGATTTAGTTAGTTCGGAAAACAACCTATACCATTTGCTTTTTCGTAGGCGACATGGAAAAGTAGTGGGAGGGATATAAGGCTTGGTTTCCTTCACTTTATCTCTCATTTCCTCCTTTCCTACTTCTTCACCTGAAGTACTAGAAGAATCGTTAGCAAAATAATGACTGAAATCATGCTCTACATTCTCACCACTCCAAGGGATGGTGGTAACTTCTTCTAGCTTTGGTGGAAATGGGAACTTTTCACTCTCCTGCCTTTGCATGGCCTCCATGATTGTTCCAATGTGCACTTCTATTCTTCTCAATGAAGCTTCTAGTCCTGAAAATCTAAGTGCACTTGCCTCCAAACATCCATTCAAGGTCTGCTCGTATGCCATTTGTGATGTCCGGATAGCCTCTAGCATTTTTTTCTCGGGATTCCCCTCCTTCGGCCCCATATTGGAAGAATTCGAGTTGTGAGCTCTTTCTTCCCTCGAGTGCCTTGAGGCAAATAATTCCATTTCCCGGTTGAAGTTGGCCAATTGCAATTCATAAGAACCCATTGTTCCTGAAAAGAAAACAAAAAAGAAAAACAACACAAGACACAAAAGAAAATAACACTAAAAAAAAATCTAAAATTATAACAAAAATGACAAACAACCTAGAAAATCTAACTACAAAGAATGAGTAACACAAGAACTATGAAAATCTAACAACAAACTAAAAACTAGCAAACGATAATAATTAAATAAAAACAAATGTTAGTAGGCTATTTAATAAGAATATAAATCACAAAGAAAAGTCAATCTATGTAATCAACGCTACCATTCCCCGGCAGCGGCGCCATTTTTGATGAGGTCGTTTGTGTACTCAACAAAATAGTAAAAATGATAGTTTTTGGTTGATTCTTGAAAACTCTTTTAAAGCCACTTAATCCTTTAAAAATGTGATTAGATAGCAAAATAGTGAGCAAGTTCGTTCCACAGGGAATGGAGTGTTAATTAGATAAATTGACTAATCTTAAAACAATAAAACAAATCATAGAGTTGGATAAATGTGTGGTTTCTAAAGCCACCAATGCTAAACTACTCAAATGAAAATACACAAAAATGTTATGAAAAATAGAATACTCAACACCTTGATAAGAATAATGAAAAAAATCAATTAATGAGAGAACTAGGGAATAGATCGATTAACACTTGGATGTGGGTAAGCTACTAGCATCATTAATGTACCAATCTCATTATGTTAACCACTTAGAGGCTTAGATTAGTGGGGTTGATATACCCACCACTAATCTATCCTATCCAATGGGTTCTTAATCACACAAAGGTTGTCAATCCACATGTGAATATATAACAAATTATTCCACTCAAGATAGCAATCAACAAGTGATATACAAGTCAATTATAATGAATGAAATCTAATTAAATTGAATGAATAGAACACATAAGAGATTCATTACAAGCTAGACTAAACCCACAACCAATTGTTCCTCAAATCTATCCCCTAGATTAGGGGTTTAGTTACACATAATTGCAATAAATGAAAAGAAGTAAATGATAAGTAAATAACCCTTGGGTCACCTTCTTTAAGCTCAATCCTTCTTCTCCTCTATGCTCCTAGATGCAAGGAATGGAGGTTGAGGAAATGTCTTGGAATGTGGGTGTTTTGGTGGAAAGTTACTAAGGATTTTGGTGGAGAAATGGTGGGATGAGGAATGATGTAGTGAAGTAATCAAGGTTTTGTGTTGAGGGTTGGATGGATTAGATGAGTTCAAGGAGAGAAATGGAGGATGATGAAAAATGTGCCATGGAAGTTGATCTAGATCTGAAATGAATTCTCTGAATTTTCTCTCTGATTTTCGATCCTTTGAAAGTGAAGAGATGCTCCATATATATACTCACTCATGGACATGTACTGGTAACGACTTGATTCGCTGATGTGGAGCCTTGGTCGCTATTTGGTCGCTATGGCGACCATGGAGCGTAAAACGGTTAGATGAAAAGGTCGCTCTGAAAACCATCTTTCTCGCTCTTTGTCAAGTGGCGAACATGACCAAAATGTGTAGAGGTCGCTCTTTGTGCATCAAGGTCGCTCTGGCGACCATAAGTGGCGACCTTGGAAATGTGAAGAGGTCGCTCTTTGTGCATCAAGGTCGCTCTGGCGACCATAAGTGGCGACCATGCCTACGTTGGAATTCCTACGTTGGAATTCCTATGTGGTCGCCACTTGTCCTTCTAGGTCGCTCTGGCGACCATAAGTGGCGACCTTGGAAATGTGAAGAGGTCGCCCTTTGTGCATCAAGGTCGCTCTGGCGACCATAAGTGGCGACCATGCCTACGTTGGAATTCCTATGTGGTCGCCACTTGTCCTTCTAGGTCGCTCTGGCGACCATAAGTGGCGACCTTGGAAATGTGAAGAGGTCGCCCTTTGTGCATCAAGGTCGCTCTGGCGACCATAAGTGGCGACCATGCCTTGAGTGCACTAGGTCGCCACTTGCAAGGGAGGTCGCCAGAGCGACCCCAAGTGGCGACCCCACCTGATTGTTTTTGTGACCTTCTGTCGCCATGGCGCTCAAGCGGCGCCCAAGTGGCGACCTTTTGATGCCTTTGGGAACTCTTCTGTCGCCATGGCGCTCAAGTGGCGACCTCCATTGCCCATGTGGCGAAAATGCCCTGTTTCTTCTCATTTGTGAGACATTTTTGCACAAGTCCTCCACCTTCATCTCAATTGCTTCTGAAACCTAATAAAACCTGAAACACTCAATTTAACAACATTAAACACGGGGAAATGCCCGAGAATCAAGCAAAAACAAACGGAAATGAGGGCCAAAATCATACCAATTTTGGCTTGATCAAGGGCGACCTCTTCACATTTCCAAGGTCGCCACTTATGGTCGCCAGAGCGACCTAGAGGATACAAGTGGCGACCTCTACACATTTTGGTCATGTTCGCCACTTGACAAAGAGCGAGAAAGATGGTTTTCAGAGCGACCTTTTCATCTAACCGTTTTACACTCCATGGTCGCCATAGCGACCAAATAGCGACCAAGGCTCCACATCAGCGAATCAAGTCGTTACCAGTACATGTCCATGAGTGAGTATATATATGGAGCGTCTCTTCATTTTCAAGAGAGGAGAAAATCAGAGCAAATCTCAGAGAACTCAACCTCAGATCTAGATCATCATCCATGGCACATTTTTCATCATCCTCCATTTCTCTCCTTGAACTCATCTAATCCATCCAACCCTCAACACAAAACCTTGATTACTTCACTACATCATTCCTCATCCCACCATTTCTCCACCAAAATCCTTAGTAACTTTCCACCAAAACACCCACATTCCAAGACATTTCCTCAACCTCCATTCCTTGCATCTAGGAGCATAGAGGAGAAGAAGGATTAAGCTTAAAGAAGGTGACCCAAGGGTTATTTCCTTATCATTCACTTCTTTTCATTTATTGCAATTATGTGTAACTAAACCCCTAATCTAGGGGATAGATTTGAGGAACAATTGGTTGTGGGTTTAGTCTAGCTTGTAATGAATCTCTTATGTGTTCTATTCATTCAATTTAATTAGATTTCATTCATTATAATTGACTTGTATATCACTTGTTGATTGCTATCTTGAGTGGAATAATTTGTTATATATTCACATGTGGATTGACAATCTTTGTGTGATTAAGAACCCATTGGATAGGATAGATTAGTGGTGGGTATATCAACCCCACTAATCTAAGCCTCTAAGTGGTTAACATAATGAGATTGGTACATTAATGATGCTAGTAGCTTACCCACATCCAAGTGTTAATCGATCTATTCCCTAGTTCTCTCATTAATTGATTTTATCACTATTCTTATCAAGGTGTTGAGTATTCTATTTTTCATAACATTTTTGTGTATTTTCATTTGAGTAGTTTAGCATTGGTGGCTTTAGAAACCACACATTTATCAAACTCTATGATTTGTTTTATTGTTCTAAGATTAGTTAATTTATCTAATTAACACTCCATTCCCTGTGGAACGAACTTGCTCACTATTTTGCTATCAAATCACATTTTAAAAGGATTAAGTGGCTTTAAAAGAGTTTTCAAGAATCAACCAAAAACTATTATTTTTACTATTTTGTTGAGTACACAAACGACCTCATCACCCGCTAAAGTAGGAGGGGGTATAGCAATACTAGCAGATGACTTTGCTGAAGCAGGAGGAAGGTTGGAGTCAGTTTCAGCCTGTATAGACCCTGGCACAATTTTGGTATTAGGGGAAGGAACAGGAGAAGTAGAAGCAGGAAGGACTATATCCCCCATCCTAAAGAAGGATGGAGACCCGGTCACTATTAGGGCAGCAGATACTACCAAAGGAAAGGAAATACAGTGAGAAAAAATGAGGATGAGGAAAACATGTGTACTCACAGACAATAGATGTAAATGAAATTACTTACCCGGAAGTGCGAGGGAGATCTTTAGGTACCTCTCCAGCTGGTCTCCTTCGAAGGGATCTAGAGTGGGGTATTTCATGTTTGTGTACCCCCTCTTCATAATTCTCCCGAGAATATCTCAGGATTCCAGTGAGAGCACCCCCTTCTCCCAGTTATCTTTCGCTGTAAACTGGGTAGGGACAAGGTACTCAAATCCCTCAATGAAGGATGTCCGCCCCCATTCCCCTTCAACCACAAGCCACTCCTCCTTCCAGGGCATAACATACTTCACATTCGCCCCCTGGAATGATGAACTTCAAGTCATTGGACGCCCTCAAGTAGAATTGACCCGAGGCACCATGTTCGCTATATTGAAGAGGTAGCATAGCTCATCAAATCTCGGCTCCCTATCTATTTTATCCTTCTCACATTGCTCCCGCTAGAGCACCAGGAACCCAGTCAAGTGCTTCCAGAAGCCCGGCGAGATCTGAATGGGAGCTAACTCCAGCATTACAAAAGGTCGGTGAAGAGTGGGGTGTAGAGGTAGCTGGACTCCGCATTCGAAAGCCGCCTTATAAATAAGAAGGCGATCCCGGGGTGGGGTGTACACATCGTAACCCCAATGAGGAAGGGATAGAGTGATGTAGTCCGGAATCTGGAACTCCTCCCTCAGCTTGGTAAGTGTGTCCAGAGTACACACGGAATAAGGCACTATTCGACCATCATGGAAGGAAGCAAATAAACCGGTTTGGACTCCGACTAAGGTGACATCAGGCTCGCCACCCTTCTCGTCGCCACCAACATTTGCAGCATCCACCTCGTCGATAATCTGATCAGGGTGGTCTGGTTTGTTATGGAAACCCGACCCGATTCGTGGGTTTCTTGTAGAACGACGAGGCTGCCTAGAGGTATCAACACCGGCTGCATTATCTTTATCATGACCTTGTTTTTTCCCTTTCGAGGTCGGAGAATCCTCCACCGATTTGGCCTTCTCCATATTTGTTAACCGCCAAAATTGGCGAAGGACCAAGGAAGAATTTTCCACCTCAACACAAGGAAGGTGTAGGAGAACGGATACCCTCCGGCTACCCCGACGAAGGCAGACCCCGACTGAATCCTAGTGTACACCTCCTTCAGCGGGGTCCGACCCAGCCTTCCCCTAGACTCTTAAAGACACTGCGAAACATCTTGGTTCATAAACAAACATCTCGAGCTGGAGTACACGTTAGAACCTGCAGAGGGGTCCAAAATCGTCATACCTTGGTCTCCCATAAACCCCGCAGCACCCCGACACGGAGTTCTACTGAGCATCCTGCTACAGTATGAACCCCGCAGTACCCCAACACAGAGTTCCACTAAAAATCCCACTATAATACCAGCTAGACATTCCCCTACTTCAACAGCAGGATGCTTACTAGTTCACACCCTCTGAAACAACTACCCCGCCAAGCAAGAAGATACCAAACAGCAAGACTCTTGTGCCAGGATTAAAAGCTCCACATTAAAACATCGACGTTCAAACAAAACAGAAGAGATATACTCCTTCTTGCTAGAGAGTCCTATTTTGAGCAGGTCAGGACATCTAAAGACCTCCTAGGAAGGAAAGATTTACCTACAAGATTGACTCCTTTTAGGAAGGAAAGACTAGATTCTACACGTAAAACTCCGAGATCATCTCCTAAAAAGAAGACGATCCTGCGTTAGCCAAACCCTAGACCGAAATTTAAGGAGTGCATGGCAAGCAACAGGACATATATATACAACTACTTATTCATCGCAGAAAGGGACCGAAAATCTTTTCAAGAAACCCTAAATACAAGTTCTACTTATCAACATGCACGAGCTCACCATCACTACCATCTCCATTACCCACTGAATCTCTATGCCATATAGTTTACCCCGAATGAATAGTTCACATTTTTTGTAATACAAAGTGACGATTAATAAGAAATTCATTTTTATCTATTTTCTGGTGTCCTATGTCGTCTTTGCATTGCTTAGGATAGTAGGTATCAAACCACTTGATACCTCTCCGACTAGGGTCAACTTTGATCTTGGTCCTTGTAAAGTTGTTATTTGGAATTGAAAATAAATATAAACGAGTCCTAATATAATCTAGAGGGGGGGTGAATAGATTTTAATCCCTTTTACCAATTTTTCGATATTAATCAAGATTACAAAATTACCCCAACTAGTTAACAAATGAAATCATGTGAAGACAATGCGGAAAGTAAATAACACATGATTTTTACGTGGAAACCCACACGGGGAAAAACCACGGGCTATTAAGTGCGCCACACTAGAACCTCAATCCACTACTTGCAAATACGATTACAATCTAGGTTGACCGCATCACACCTAAGATTACTAATCCGTCTTTGCTACCCACGGGCCTTTAGAAGTGAACCTAGTTCATGCTTGCAAACTACCAACAAGGCAAATACAAGACTTGACTCTAAGTGAAGAGATAAAACAACCTAGTCTGAATATGTGCAATATTCAAGATGCTCAAAATGCAAGGTTAGACATTTTAGCTTATCTAGGCATGGATGAACATGTTAGACATTCCTAGATATCATCTTACTAAGTGGCATGCATAAACCATAACAAAATAGGCAAACAAGATCCTATATGCAATATCTACCACAATACAACTCACAAACCACAATAACACAATCTTGAACCTAAGTCAAGTCATAAAGGAGCAATCTTGAACCTATTCAAGTAATAAATGAGCAATCTTGTAGAGAGAGAACATGTGATATGATGCAAGAGATGTTCTAACTACAAGTCATGTGAGCAAGATGAAAACCCTAAGAAAATCATACTAGAACATGCTAGATGATGAATGAATCATGCAAGAATGATGGGTTTTGAAGTTTGCAGTAATAAAAAAGTGTTCTTGATACCTTGGCTTTGAAGACACTTAGAAGCTCTCAAAAGATGTAATTTTTGCTCTCTAAAACGAGCCAAGGCCAAACAAGATATATATATATGAGATCCAATCAAAGTGAGGTCGTTTTGGAAAAAACGCTTCAGATTCCGTCATTGGCGCTGGTGAGGTTGCGTTGGTCACCCGCGTACGTCACCAGCACACAGCCCAAGCGCACAAATTGCGCTGGTCACCAGCGCACGCCACAGGCGCACGACCAGCGTCAAATCTCTGGGAGAGTTGCACTGGTGAGGCTGCGCTGGTCACCGGCGCAAGTCACCAGCGCACAGCCAAAGCGCACAACTTGCGCTGGTCACCCGCGCAAGCCACAGGCGCACGACCAGCGACAATTCTCTGGGAGAGTTGCGCTGGTAACCCACGCCAGGGCACCAGCGCACACACAAAACTAGCTAAAACAAATTCAAAGAATGTGCAAGTGTGAAGGATGTGAAATACAACCAAACCAAGAAGTAAATATCACACATGCATGCTAGAGAGTGTGTGTGTGCAACTAAATCTCTTCAAAGAGAGTCAAGAACAAGATTATACCTTTCATGATGCTTTCGAAATCCACAATGAGGTCCTTAAGCATTTGAGGAGAAAAACTTCAATCCTAAGCTACCCTTACAAGATTGAACCCCATTGTGATTTTGTCAACGAAATAAGCCAATTAAAAAGTGAGGCACTTACAGGAATTTCACCCCCTAGAGACGATTTTCCGGTAACAATATTAAATAAGGCATCAAGACTATCGGAGGGGTGTGGAGAAGCGGGGTCTGGATACGTAGAAGTCATAACAAGGTGAGCTTGGTCGACGGGGTTTCTTGTGAAGTGGGAGGAAGTTTCAAGGGAGAGGCTGATCGGTCATTTATTGTATATATATTTTTGACCCCCATTCCGCCAATCAATTGCTTGCTACTTAAGCCTTTTAGCGCTTTAATGGGTGTGTTTGAGTGTTTTCAGGTTTTTGGACCAGATTGATATATTTGAAGAAATTCAGATAAAAAGTGTTATTTTGAAGAAGTCAAGGGACTTTTCTAAGATTGAGCAAAAATCGCTGTCACACCGCTTCTATTTTCTGAGAGAGACGTCGCAGCGTGTTTGGGACAGAGGAGGACGCTGGGCAAACTGCTCCCATACCGCTGCCAAAGTGGCAGCGGTTGCAAAGATTGGCCAATCCGCTGCCACACCGCTGCCAAAGTGGCAGCGGTCAAGCAGCGGTCTGCCTAAAAGAATTGGTTTTTAATCAGGTTTCTCCACCGAAGCCCGAGGAGATATAAACAGAGGGGTTTTCCTCTTCAAAGGGGTTGGTCCGAGAAACAGTTTGTCAGCCTCAAGTTACAACCTAAATCACTCAACAAACTTTCTTTCATCTTACATACGGAAGATTTGAAGACGAAGGAGAAGATTTGCTGCATCAGAGATTGGAAGATTGTCTACAATTTCCATGGGTTCTATCAACTACTTCTCTCTTCTTTTTATTTCAACTATGTGTAACTAAATCCATACTAGGGATTCAATGTGAACCTCTATGAATACTCTGTGTTAGAATTGACTATGATTTAGTAATTCAAGTTTTGTTTCATTCAATTTGGGATTTCTTCTTGTCTATGCATGGTTTTTGCTAGTCTTGAATCTAGGGTTTATATGTTAAGGTTGAGGGATGTGTGGGGTTTCACCAGTCTCAACCAATAATTAATTGAATGAATGAATTTATCGTAGCAGGTTATTGCACGTTATCTTTGGTTCTCTTGTTCTTGTGCTTAATGGGTTCTCGACCATAGTTTTTATGCAGGGTTTGCTAAGGACTGTGGTTGAGAATACTTGATTGTGTGCTTTGTGGGTTGTAGGTTATAGTTGATATGCAGGGTTTGCTATTTACTTGATTGAGAAACGCTTGGTGTATGGTTGATATATTTTCTGTTATGGTTTATATGCAGGGTTTGCTATTGATTGTAGTAGAAATACTTAATTTATCCCAGGACCACATAGTACCAATTATGTATAAGTTAAGAACGAACCCTTAACTTGATTAATATTCTTTGTGTAAGTCAATTCGAAACATTGAGTAAACGTAGTTGGAGAGCATTGATGACCTAGTCCTCTCACCTCTTGATCTCATTCTCATATTCTTGTTAATTGTTTTCTTAGTTTAATTTAGTTTTAATCTCAAATCAATCAATTCAATCTGAAATCTTTTGGTTACTGTTAATTGCTTAGCTTTAATTAGAATTAGTTTTAGTCGATAAATCTCTTTTCCTCGTGGGAATGATCCCTACTTGTCGCTGTACTTATCTCACGATTCGTGCACTTGCGAGTTAGGTTTTTATAACACGATTTTACACATCAAGTTTTTGGTGCCGCTGCCGGGGACTAGTGAATTTATTGGTTATTTCTAGTTTTGGTTTTAGTTAATAGATTTATTAGTTCAGGTAGTCGAGTCATTAATTTTTAGCTTTTTAGATTTTTCTTTTTATTCATTCTTTTTCTTTTTCTTTTCAGAGTTTACTAGTGATTTGTTTGTCTCATTGCAGATTTTTGACAGCAGATGCACGGTAGAAGATCTCAACAGGGAGAATTACTACCTTTGAACGATAACATAGATCGTATCAGAAATTTAGTAATGGAAGACGAGCGAAATCAGGAACAGAATCAAGAAAGGGTGCAACAGGCCCCTAACCTTGTTCCTAATCCAGTGTACGAACCAGAACCTATCAGAACTATGAAGGATTACAGTAGACCAGTTGTGAGCAATGACCCTTTGTGCATTGTGCTAGAACCTGCAGCAAGGAATTATGAGCTGAAGAGTAGCCATTACAATCAGCTGCCCAGTTTCCATGGATTACCAGATGAGGATATACTCTTGTTCTTCAGAGAGTTTTATGGAGCAATTCAGTCTTTCCCTAACTACAGGATAACTGAAAATCAGCTGCGTATGAGATGCATTCCACATGCATTGAAAGGAGAGGCGAAAGCTTGGCTGTTAACTTTGCCTCCTGCATCTTTGAGAACATGGGATGAAGTGCGAGAAAAGCTGACTGATCAGTTTTATGCACCTCAGAAGACCAGTGAAATCCGAGCCAAGATTTCGAGTTTCATGCAGCAAGACAACGAGACTTTTTATGAGGCATGGGAGCGTTTCAAGAAATACACCAGGGACTGTCCTCAGCATGGGTTTCTGACGAATCAATTGTGTCAATGGTTTTATGATGGTCTGACTGAAGTTTCGGGACTTCTAGTGAACAATGCCTGTGGTGGATCTATGTATGACAAGCAGCCTGATGAGGTGTACGAGATCTTTGAGAAGTTAGCTCAGAATTCTCGTCATAAGAACTCCAGAAGAAAGAAGGGAATCTACACAGTGGATGCTGGCACAGAGAGTTCCATTCAAATGACACAGATAATGAAGAAGATAGATTCTTTTGCTTCTGAAATTGGTCAACTGAAACAAAAGGTGTTTATGGGAGAGCACCAGGCAGCAGGTCCTGGACCTGAAGAAGAAGAAGTTCATGCCATGAACAACTTCAACCCCAGACCTAGGAATGACCCATATTCCAACACCTACAATCCCGGGTGGAGGAATCATCCTAATTTTTCATGGTCGAACAATCAGAACACTGGTAACCAATGGGGTAACAACAGTAGAAACACCGGTGCTCAGCAGAACTTTGAATCTCAACCAAAGAAGCCTTCAATGGAAGAATTACTGGAGCAACTGCAGCAGCAAATCAAGCAGCAATCACTAGACATGCAGCAGCACATGCAACAGCAATCACAGTAAATTCAACAGCAATCACAGCAAATCCAGCAATTAGGGCAGCGTATGACACAAACCGACCAAAGGAATGAGGTACAATTTCAGAATATTAATGCTTCAATAAAGAAGACAGAGATTCAAGTTGGGCAATTAGCTGAAGCTCAACAAAGAATGGAACAGGGAAAATTTCCAAGTTACACTGAGCAAGCTAAGGCTATGACAATTCTCCGAAATGGTAAGGTGCTAACTGATAATTTACCTGCTGAACTTTCTGATAAACCTATTACTGTTTCAGGTTCTTCAAAAGAAAAGCTCAAGCACCAGGAGGATGAGGTAGTGGTGGAAAAATCCAAGGATTCACCACCCCTACACAAGTCAGCAAATCCTTATGTGCCACCCATTCCATTCCCAGGGAGATTGCAAAAGAGCAAGTTGGAAAAGTCTTACAAAGACATATATGACATCCTTTCCAAGGTCAATGTCAACTTGCCCCTGTTAGAGATGATTCAGAAGATGCCTGCATATGCTAAGTTTTTCAAGAGCCTTCACACCTACAAAACAAGATTTGTGGAGAATCATCAGGAGTTTATGACCGGGAGTGCTAATGCAGTCCTTCAAAAGTCACTGCCACCAAAGCTTCAAGATCCAGGTAGTTTCTGCATTAACATTACTATTGGTGGTACAACTCTGGAGAGAGCTATGCTAGACTTAGGAGCCAGCATAAACTTAATGCCGACAACTGATCGAACCAAAATTGGTATGATTTTGGCCCTCATATCCTTCTCCTTTTGTTCGATTCTTGGGCATTATTCTGTGATTTAATGGTGTAAATTAAGTGTTTTCAGGAATTTATAGAATTCAGGGGCATTGGAGTAATTTTGGTGAAATAGGGGCAAAAGAGTAATTATTGGAGGAAGTTTGGAAGTTATCGCAAATACAAAAGAGATCAGGGGCCTAACTGCAATTAGCCACGCAAAGCAGCCATGCAGCGCCACGTCAGCATGATGACACGGTGCGTTTTGGGTGAGTTGTGTGATAATGGGCTGCTAAGCACACCCACGCCCATTTCTTTCCACGCCCATGCTTAAGGCCCAAGTTCAACAGCCCACGCATGAAACGGTGCATTCCACTTAGTAGCAGACCAAGACCCAAACGCACCCCACCTCGCTGCTGAGTGCACCCCAAGAGAGTCAAGCCCAAGCACCTTTAAATGAAACGGTGCGTTTCATGAGGAAGTGCAGGGACAGGTGGCCCATCTCACGCGTGGCCCAAACTACACCCATATCTTCCCTAATTACACCCCAATTCACCTCTAAATGCACCCCCCTTTAGACAAAACATAACAGCAGCCCCTATTTGCACCCCATCTCCTTGCTAAGGACACCCCACAACTATTCATCTTCTTCTCCAAACGAGCAGCAGCCATTGCTCAACTCACCAAACCCTTGGCCTACCGGAAATGGGCTCAAACGGACCTACCGGTGGCCGGTTTCCGGTCCAAAATCACGGCCACACGACCGACAGCCTGGTCGTTCAACTTCCGGGCCTCCAATCGGTCGGAATTCGACTATCCCTCTCTTTCCCATTTTGCCCCTTTGTCTTGCCACGTCACCAATTGGGTCGCCATTTGTCATTCGAGGTCGCCATGGCGACAGGGAGTTGATTCCCACACCTGATGAGGTCGCCATTTGCATCCCCAAAGGTCGCCATTTGTGCCAAACCGCGACCATCTGCTGTGCTTCTCTGATTGGCCAATTTTGGCTGGAAAATTACAAGATCACCCCCTCTGTTGGACTAAATGGTAATTTGCCATGGTCAGGGGGTGTTTTGGTAATTTTCCAACCGAGACCTAATTTGAAAATACTATAAATTCATCACATTTTTCCTCTTTTGGACAACTCTTGACCACCAAGAAACCTCCTTTCTCCACCATTCCTTTTCTCTCCATTTTCTCTCCTACCTAAACTTAACATCTAGATTACCTCCCCTAATCATTCCTTTTCTTCCCATCTTCTCCACAAATCTCCTTAGTCACTTCCCATTTGACTCCACCTATCTAGACACATCCTCATCATCCACTCTTTACACAAGGAGCATCAAAGGCAAGGAAAGGATCAAGCTTACAAAAGGTGGCCCATGGGTGATTTCCTAATCTTTTACTTGCCTTCCCTTTGATTGTAATATGTGTAATTAAATCCCCTTTCTAGGGTTTTGATGTGAGAATATTTGGATTGGGATTTGCTTAAGCTTTTATATATTTTAATCTTTATTTGTGTTCTATTCATTTTATAATTAGATTCTTTGCATTATGTAATTGACATGTATACCCACTAGTTGATTATAATCTTGCTTAGGATAATTTGTTATATAATCTTGATTGGATTGACAACCTTGATGGATTGAGAACATAGTGAATAGGATAGATTGTCGGAGGGTATATCAACCACGATAATCTAAGCCGTTAATTGTAACAAACCGATCCCGCCGTGACCCCCTTTCCTTAATCGGTTAGGCATTGCGGTGGGAAGTTGTTTAAGGTTCATAATAATGGCCTAAACACATTTTATAAATCAATTGGTTAACATTTATGAGATCCGTTCACTAAAGTAGCTTGATAAGCATTTCTCGTAATTCATTTGTGATCCCATTAATTCCCTAGCTATTCTCTTAATTGTTTATTCCATTATCTTATCTAGATTTGTTAAGTATTCTTTTATTAGTTTATTAGGTTTATTTTTCATGTATGTTTGATGGCTTGACAACCCATTCACTCATCCATATTTTTATGATTTATTTTATTGCATATAGATTAGTTAATTTATTCAACTAATCACCTTAATTCCCTGTGGAACGAATTCTAAGCTTACCACAATACTCATTTTCAAATCTTAAAACATATTGCGTAAAATTCATTTTATAAACATACTTTTGGTAATTCGCAATTTGGTAACGACACAAAAAGCGAGTCATCAACAACTATCTATGAGCAATTGGGTTTGAATGATCTGAAAAAGACAACCATGTCGCTTCTGTTGGCTGATGGGTCTGTAAGGTACCCTAAGGGTTATGTGGAAGATGTGCTAGTGCAGGTAGAAAATCTTATTATTACTGCTGACTTTGTGGTGCTAGATATGGATGAAGGTGCCAAGGATAGGAACTGTAAGCCTATTCTTTTAGGGAGACCCTTTATGGCAACTGCAAAGACTTTTATTGATGTCCAGAATGGGAAGCTAACGATGACTGTGTTAGATGAGACTGTAGAGTTTAAAGTCTTTGAGTCCCTGAAGTTCCCTGAAGCAGCCGATGATTGTTATTCTGTTGAATGTAGTGCAATTGAAGTGGTAAAGTCAGTAGTGCAGGATGAGTTGTTGGAAGATATATCTGAAGAATTGTTAGATTGGATCTGTGATGTGTTTGAAGATGATGAAGAACTTCAGCAGATAGGAGTTTCAAATGAGGATTCTGACATAGAGGAAGTGTGTACTGAAGTGAAAGATGAGATCAACAAGTCGTTAATCCCATCTATTAGTTCTCCCCCTACATTGGAGCTGAAACAACTTCCTTCTAACCTCAAATATGCATTTCTAGGCGAGAATGAGACTCTTCCAGTGATTATAGCTTCAGATTTAGAGTCAGAAAAAGAAGAGAAACTCTTGGCAGTACTGCAGGAGCACAAAGCCGCCATTGGATGGACCATTGCAGATATCAAGGGAATAAGCCCTACTATTTGTATGCATCATATTCTTTTGGAAGAGGGTTTGAAGCCATCTAGGGAAGCTCAGAGAAGACTTAACCCGAACTTAAAGGAGGTGGTCAAGGAAGAGGTCCTAAAGCTACTCAAAGTGGGTATTATATACCCTATATCTGACAGTAATTGGGTAAGTCCGGTTCATGTTGTGCCAAAGAAGTCTGGAATCACAGTGGTGGCGAATGAGAACAATGAGTTGATCCCTACAAGGAAGACCACAGGATGGAGGGTGTGCATAGATTACCGCAAGCTTAACACGGCAACAAAAAAGGATCACTTCCCTTTGCCGTTCATCGATCAGATGCTTGAGCGTTTGGCAGGACATGCTTATTATTGTTTCCTGGATGGTTTTTCAGGATATAATCAGATTGCCATCGCTCCAGAGGATCAAGAGAAGACGACATTCACTTGTCCTTTCGGTACCTTTGCCTACAGAAGAATGCTGTTTGGGTTGTGCAATGCCCCTGCCACTTTCCAACGATGCATGATGTCGATCTTTTCCGACATGTTAGAGAAGTATATCGAGGTATTTATGGATGATTTTTCTGTTTTTGGTAATTCTTTTGACCACTGCCTTGATAATTTAACTAATGTGTTGAAAAGATGCACTGAGACTAATTTAACTCTTAGTTGGGAGAAAAGTCACTTTATGGTGAGATCTGGAATAGTGCTAGGGCATGTGATATCTGATAAAGGCATAGAGGTAGATAGAGCTAAGATTGAAGTAATTGTTAAACTTCCACCTCCTACTTCGGTAAAGTGAGGAGTTTTCTTGGTCATGCAGGTTTTTACAGGCGTTTTATAAAAGATTTTTCAAAAATTAGTCGTCCCCTGTGTAATCTGTTGACCAAGGAATCTACATTTGATTTCAATGATGAATGTATGCTTGCTTTTACAACTCTGAAAGATAAACTGACATCTACTCCTGTAATTATGCCTCCTGATTGGTCTCTTCCATTTGAACTAATGTGTGATGCGTCAGACTATGCTGTAGGTGCTGTTTTAGGACAGCGAGTAGATAAATTGCCACATGTTATTTACTACACTAGTCGCACTCTGAATGATGCACAGTTGAATTACTCCACTACAGAAAAAGAATTACTTGCTGTTGTTAGTGCCCTAGAAAAATTTCGTCAATATTTGATTGGGTCTAAAGTAATTGTTTATTCTGATCATGCTGCCTTGAAATATTTACTAACAAAAAAGGAAGCGAAACCGAGATTACTCCGGTGGATCCTTTTGTTGCAAGAGTTTGATTTGGAAATCAGGGATAAGAAAGGCAGCGAGAATGTGGTAGCTGACCACCTTTCTCGTCTAGTGGAAGAGGAAACGGGAGAAGAAAGTACCAAGTTGATACCAATAAACGAGAACTTTCCAGATGAACAGCTGATGCATGTGAGAGCTAAAGATCCATGGTACGCAGACATAGTGAACTATCTTGCTAATGGCATCGTACCAGCCGACCTGAATTCTCAAGCAAAAAGAAGATTCATCTCCCTTTCCAGGCAGTACTTTTGGGATGAGCCATACCTGTTCAAATATGGCGCTGATCAGATCATCCGGCGATGTGTCCCTGAAGAGGAGCAACAAGATGTGCTGAAATTCTGCCACGACCTTAGCTGTGGAGGGCACTTTAGTGCCAAGAAGACTGCTCTGAAAGTTCTCCAATCAGGTTTCTTCTGGACCTCTTTATTCAAAGATGCTTATACTTTTTGTATTTCTTGTGACAGGTGCCAGAGAACGGGGAACATTGGCAAACGGGATGAGATGCCCCTTACCAGTCAGTTGGTGATAGAAATATTCGACGTGTGGGGAATTGATTTTATGGGTCCTTTCCCATCCTCGCACGGATTCACCTTCATCCTGGTAGCTGTGGATTATGTCTCGAAGTGGATTGAAGCAATTGCAACCAAGACGAATGATAGCAACGTGGTGGTGAAATTCGTTAAAGAGAACATATTTGCTAGATTTGGGACACCACGTGCAATTATAAGTGATGGTGGGAGCCATTTTTGCAACAAGGTTTTTGCCTCTTTGATGAAGAAATATGGTGTCAAACACAAAGTGGCAACCCCATATCATCCTCAAACTTCAGGACAAGTGGAGGTGAGCAATAGGCAAATCAAGCAGATATTGGAGAAGACAGTGCAACCAAATCGAAAGGATTGGTCAACTAAGCTCAATGATGCACTGTGGGCGTACAGAACTGCCTACAAAACCCCGATTGGTATGAGTCCGTATAGGATAGTATTTGGAAAAGCTTGTCATCTACCAGTGGAGTTGGAACACAACGCCTATTGGGCACTGAAGAAGTTGAACTTCGACTTAGATAAGGCAGGGGAGGAGAGAAAATTGCAGATGAGTGAGCTTGAGGAGCTTCGAGACAATGCTTATGAGAACGCCAAGATATATAAAGAAAGGACGAAGAAATTGCATGACAGTAAAATCTTTCGGAAGGAATTCCAACCGGGGATGCTTGTCCTTTTGTATCAGTCAAGGTTGCGATTGTTTCCAGGGAAGCTGAAGTCGCGGTGGATGGGTCCATATAGGGTTACTCAGGTTTTCCAGTATGGAGCTGTGGAGATTGAAGGTCTTGTCGGTCAACAGAGATTTAAGGTTAATGGCCACCGACTCAAGCCATACCTGAGTGCATCCAAGCTAAGGATTGATGAGTTCTCTCGCCTCATTAAGCCGTAAAGTCTCTTATGCGTCTTGCCCAGACGTTAAATAAAGCGCTCGGTGGGAGGCAACCCACCCAGGTAACTTTTATATTTTCATAAAAAAAAAAAAAAAAAAAAAAAATTTTGGTCAAAAGGAGGAATTTTGCACCTGATGCACTCCGCTGTGCAAGTCAGAGCGGTGTGGCAGCGTTTTGGGAAGCGGTCCTCTCTGCCCCAAAAACGCTGCCTGACCGCTCCTATTTTCTGATTGGTCATCAAAGCGGTATGGCAGCGGTCACACCTGACGTGAACCGCTGCCGGAGCGCTCCCTTACCGCTACCAAAGTGGCAGCGGTCCTTGGTCAAACGGTGAGTTTCAAGGCACCGTGACCCTTGACCAATGGGAGCAAACCGCTGCCTGACCGCTGCCACTTTGGCAGCGGTGTGGCAGAGGTTTTGGGTCCTTTATAAGGTCGCTTCGTGCGACAGACCAGCAGTTTCTCTCTTTTGATTTTCTCTCTTTTCTCTCTTCTTCCTTTCTATTCTTCCTTCATTCACGCTCCAGGCCAAGGTATGCTCCATAACTCTGCTAAATTAGTTTAATGTTTACTTCATTCTTGTTCTAATACATGCTAATCTCTGTCAGTTTTTGTTCAATATACGAATTCGGTCTCTAGAGCCCTAGAGGATGATTTCTGCATGTATAGTCTTCTTTTCTGATGAATGTGCTTAATTGAGAACTATAATTGACAGTTATTTCGGAGTAGGAACTAGTTAGATAGAATTTGGGCAACCTCTGAATTACAACACGTTGGTTTAGCAATTGATAGAATGTTTATGTGCTTCACTGTTAGCTTTTGTTAAACTTCTCTGTGTGTTGGTTGTGTTTATGAACAAGAAGTGGAGAATGTACGGGCCTTTTTGGTAGTTGTGATATAGTGAATGCTTATTGGAAGTGCTGCTGAATTGATGTTATACTGTTTGCCTCAAACCTGTAAATTTATTAGCTGTATGTGCTTCAATTTTCCCCAGGTATGGTGAGGACCGCATTCAGAGGAGGCCATGCTCCTGCGGACCCCAGTAGGAGGAGAGACAAACGGCCAGTTGAGCCGTCATATGTGGGCCATCCTGATTACCGCGACAGATTGAAGAAGGAGAGGAAGTTCATTCTGGAGAGGGGGATAGCACTCGAGGAGTTAGGCGATACTCCTATCCCTGCCACCGTAGAGGCCAGAGGATGGTCAGGATATGTTCGGCGGCCCTGCAATGCCAACATCACCTTAGCCCGTGAGTTCTATGCCAACATGGTGGACACTCAGTTCTCCACACACGGGGTGGTGATTGTTCGGAGGGTGCCAGTGGTGATCACAGCAGAGGCGATCAATGAGTATTATGGATTGACCCCTATGGAGGATGCTGAGACCGCATGGCCGAACAAGTATGACCTTGGATGTGCGCTTCGCAAAGAGGGAGCAGCTGGGTGGAATGGGCAGAGGTTACTAAGGGGTGACCTGCATTTGGAGAGCGCTTTTTGGAACCTCTTCATTTCGGCTTCGCTGAAGCCGTCGAGCCACACAGGGGAGATCTTCAAGGAGGCCTCTCAGATTCTTTATGCCATCAGGACAGGGAGATACATTGATGTTGCCGGGTTCATTAGGAAGGAGATTCGAGGCTGTGGGTGACAAACGGGTACTAGTATGATTTTCCCTTGTCTGATTACTACTATGTGTGCTGCAGCAGGTTTGGTGGTCGACGATGACTCTCGGGATGACACATCGGAGCCCGACACTCCGCTTTGCCTGTTTACATGGAACACTCAGGCGACTATGCGCGGCCTCCCTCAGATTGGCGAGACCACTGTGCGGAAGAGGCGTCGGGGGGATGATATTCAGGAGGAGCAGGATCAGCAGGATGAGGACCATCAGGGTCCACTCCCAGCTCAGCAGGCGTATGGAGATGCCGGAGCCGGATCGTCACAGCAGAGGCCGGAGTGGGTCGAGTACATGCTTTCCACGATGCAGGATTATGTCCGTTCCAAGGTCGCCGGTTTGAGAAGCGACATGTACTCACGGTTTGACGCCATGCAGATCTCGATCGATGAGATCCATCGGACCGTAGTTCGGCCCACCCAGCCTTCTGTCCCATCTTCCTCCCATGTTCCAGGTGTAGCTCCTTCAGTTCCAGATACTGCAGCCCAGTTTGGAGATTATTTTACTGATCCTCATGGAGATGAATTTTTCGGGCCTAGCTCGAGCCAGCAGCGTGAGGACGACTCCTAAAGACACTGTAGACGGACCTGAGTCTACAGACTGATATGTTTCTTTTTCTTTTTCTTTTTCTTTTCTTTTTCTCTTTCATATCACTTTTTAAATACTGTGTTTCTTAGTTTTAACTTTTGAGGATTATGCTTATTGAGTTTGACTTTGTTTATTGCTTTTGTTGTGTTGAATTCGCGCTGCCTTATCTTTATTCATGTTGTCATGTTTTCATTTTCATACATTGAGGACAATGTTGGATTTAGGTTTGGGGTGTGACTCTTTTGTTTTAGAGTCTGTCGTTCCAGTGTCTTTCAAGACAAAGTGCTTTGAAGTGTGCCCTAGAGATAATATGCTTTTCTCAATGAGTTTACACTAACATTTGGCCATTTAGAGTACTACACTGCAGTTTTCAAAACTTATGACATACTCTGATATGATAGTGGATAGGATGCTGAATTGAATTGCTATGATTAATAGTGGAGACTACCCTTGTGAGTTCACTAAACCAAAAAGCGTACATAAATGACATACTATGAGGGTCCTGTTGTTTCTACTCTTAAACACTCAGTAGGTTCTTAGCATTAGATTCGATCTCTATAGGTAGTACATTGAGCATTATAGAACAATCATCATAAAAGATTTCACATGTTATATTTTGATCTCGAGTAAGACGAACCAGTGGAAGTGATAATAGACTATGTGTGCTTTAGCTACTTAAAAGGCCTGAAATATTTCCTACCTTATGTGTGTGCTCCATAGCCCTGTTTGAAGCCAAACACTATAGCCTTTTTCTTTCTTCACCACATCATCCGTGACCTTATGAGCCGATATCTTAAGCCTGACCCTATAGCTTGGGATCATATTGTGAGAAAGTGAAGAAAATGTGCTAGTTCTGCACGTAACTGTGTGCAGATTTCAATGCTAAAGACCGAGAAGAAGAAGAGCTGCATTCAATCCAAAAGGTTCGAAGCCAAAGTCAGTGTTGCCAAAGTCAGTCATTCAAAAAAAAAAAAAAAAAAAAAAAATAGATAAAAATGCGCAATCCAGCCAAAAAGATTGCAATAAAAAAAAAATGTAAATGGGTGCAATGAAGTCAATTTGTATTGCAATGTTTGTATTTACTCAAAAGGAGTGTGACAAAGAAAGGAAGGTGAGTTCTGAAGAATGAAACAACATCAAGTGGTGTCATTCCACTTACAAAGGAGACCAAGACATCTATGTGAAGCCGAAAAGGTAATGGAAGATTCTCAAGATATGATCCTAGGTTGTTGAATTCCAATTTCCCGTTCTTTCTTGAGCCCTCACCCAATGGCCCCATTACAACCTAAATTAAGTCTTTTTGATCTGCTGGTTATCCTTGTTATGAAAGTAGAGATAGAGCATGTGTTTATCTTGTTCATAATGTTTGATTCATTTCATGAGATCTTTTGCATACAAATCAAGCGTTCTTTTATTGATATTTTCATATGCGATAACTCTTGATATTTATTGTGCATAATTCCAGTCGCATATGCTTGATGAGAGATTGTGCCTAGGATCTGTGTGAATTATGAGCGACATCACGTGAGAAGTAGAGTCGAGGCGAATTATATCTATGGCATTTGATGATGTGTCCTCTAAGCTAAAATGTTTGAGTCTGGGCTTTTCTATTCAAAGTATGCAATGTTTTCAGATTTATGGCTAGGTATTAGTCTTTGCTTATTGGTATTTGCATGTTGTCTCAACTTGGGCGCATTTTGTGGTATTTTGGATGATAGGAAGTCACTGGATATGTTTGTGGGTGTCATAGCTGTAAACCCTCAGGAGACAAAACTCCTCCTCTAGGGACACCTAGAGGTTTAAAGGCTTGTAGTATACGCTCAATGCTATCGTGTTCCCTACGAAAGTGGCTTAGTTTGATTTTGTTTTTCTTAGGTTTAGTTTTTAGGTTTTTGTTTTTTTATTTTGCTCGAGGGCTAGCAAAAGATAGGTTTGGGGGTATTTGATCGGTCATTTATTGTATATATATTTTTGATCCCCATTCCGCCAATCAATTGCTTGCTACTTGAGCCTTTTAGCGCTTTAATGGGTGTGTTTGAGTGTTTTCAGGTTTTTGGACCAGATTGATATATTTGAAGAAATTCAGATAAAAAGTGTTATTTTGAAGAAGTCAAGGGACTTTTCTAAGATTGAGCAAAAATCGCTGTCACACCGCTTCTATTTTCTGAGAGAGACGTCGCAGCGTTTTTGGGACAGAGGAGGATGCTGGGCAAACCGCTCCCATACCGCTGCCAAAGTGGCAGCGGTTGCAAAGATTGGCCAATCCGCTGCCACACCGCTGCCAAAGTGGCAGCGGTCAGGCAGCGGTCTGCCTAAAAGAATTGGTTTTTAATCAGGTTTCTCCACCGAAGCCCGAGGAGATATAAATATAGGGGTTTTCCTCTTCAAAGGGGTTGGTCCGAGAAACAGTTCGTCAGCCTCAAGTTACAACCTAAATCACTCAACAAACTTTCTTTCATCTTACATACGGAAGATTTGAAGACGAAGGAGAAGATTTGCTGCATCAGAGATTGGAAGATTGTCTACAATTTCCATGGGTTCTATCAACTACTTCTCTCTTCTTTTTATTTCAACTATGTGTAACTAAATCCATACTAGGGATTCAATGTGAACCTCTATGAATACTCTGTGTTAGAATTGACTATGATTTAGTAATTCAAGTTTTGTTTCATTCAATTTGGGATTTCTTCTTGTCTATGCATGGTTTTTGCTAGTCTTGAATCTAGGGTTTATATGTTAAGGTTGAGGGATGTGTGGGGTTTCACCAGTCTCAACCAATAATTAATTGAATGAATGAATTTATCGTAGCAGGTTATTGCACGTTATCTTTGGTTCTCTTGTTCTTGTGCTTAATGGGTTCTCGACCATAGTTTTTATGCAGGGTTTGCTAAGGACTGTGGTTGAGAATACTTGATTGTGTGCTTTGTGGGTTGTAGGTTATAGTTGATATGCAGGGTTTGCTATTTACTTGATTGAGAAACACTTGGTGTATGGTTGATGTATTTTCTGTTATGGTTTATATGCAGGGTTTGCTATTGATTGTAGTAGAAATACTTAATTTATCCCAGGACCACATAGTACCAATTATGTATAAGTTAAGAACGAACCCTTAACTTGATTAATATTCTTTGTGTAAGTCAATTCGAAACATTGAGTAAACGTAGTTGGAGAGCATTGATGACCTAGTCCTCTCACCTCTTGATCTCATTCTCATATTCTTGTTAATTGTTTTCTTAGTTTAATTTAGTTTTAATCTCAAATCAATCAATTCAATCTGAAATCTTTTGGTTACTGTTAATTGCTTAGCTTTAATTAGAATTAGTTTTAGTCGATAAATCTCTTTTCCTCCTGGGAACGATCCCTACTTGTCGCTGTACTTATCTCACGATTCGTGCACTTGCGAGTTAGGTTTTTATAACACGATTTTACACATCAGAGGCCATTGAGGAGATAGAAGAAAAAGGTAGGAGAAAACTTGAGAGATTATTGGTAAGAGGAAAGAAGAAGTAGCTAGGGTTTTCTTTGCTATAATCTTGAAATTTGAAAGTGGTGGAGAAGTCACTAACAAAGCTAGTCTATTTATAGAAGAAGGCAGGCGGTTACACACAAGAAAATCGGAATTAATGACCGGCAACATGCTTGAAGTATGTGTTGGAGACTGTTTCGTATTAATCACGCCAAAATGACTCTTTTTGACAACGTAGAACCAATCATTGACTGACACGCAGGTTGTGCAATTAATACCAATGTGTCTATAAGGATTCCCATTTGTTGATTGGCTTGTTTCGTGGACAAACCACATGTTGGGGTTGATGTAATGGTAGCCTAGGAATTGGTGATCATCCAATGACCCTCTCAAGACCTCAAGAGAAGAAGCACAAAAGGTATATTCTAGTGTTTACTTGCTTTGAAGAGATCTAGTTGCACATACACACAACTCATGCATATCTCTTATTCTTGTATGTTGTGTGTTTTATATGTGTGCATTCTTAATTGTTGAATGTCTCTTCATGCATGTTTATTTGATTGCATCTAGTTTATTGAAATGACATAACATGATTAGGCATTAGGATGCAAAGTCATGAATTTTATTCATGCTTGTTTGAATTGATTGCATCTTATTCTATGATAATGCCATGACAGAATAGGCATTAGGTTGCATTCAATTCCCACATTTGCACTTCATGTTTGTTAGCTTTTAGTGTGGTGTAATTCGTTTCCGTTTGTGTGATCGGAAACGTCCGCGCTTGCACGATGGTGTGCATGTCTTAGCGCGATGGTTGACCACTTGAGAAGGTCTCATTCTTCTCTTGGATAAATGTCAGTTTTGGTTTGGTTTGGTTGTTTGGAGTAAAGTGTCTAGTTTCAAAATATTGGATTTCAATGTTTTAAATGTTTTTCAAAACTGACCTTTGTATGGTCTTGTGACCATAATGTTTTATAAAAAGATTTAAATTGAGTTTTGTAAAATTCTTGACAAACTAGACACGCATACCTTTCCAACGGTATATTATTCATAATATTTCATGACCGTTTGAATTAGTTTTGAAATCTCCAAATTGACCACCAAAATAGGGCAACTATGTTATTGTCCGTTTCTGACCTTTGGTCACTCAATTGACCATAACGTTTTCTAAAGACATTTAAATGTCATTCTGTAAAAACAAGAAGAAAGTAGACATCCATACCTTTCGAACGATATATTATACAAAAGGTTTCGATGTTGTTTGGTTATGTTTCGGAGCGCTCGAATCTTGACCTACTGCACTGACGCGTGTACCACAGAAATGCCCATTGTTTTTCTATTTCTTCCAAAACGACATAGTTTCACTTGGGCACTATAAATACATATCTTTCTCATCATTTTGAGGGCAGAGCCATAAAATGAAACCCTAGAGAGAGAGGCTCCATATTCTTGAGAGAGAAAGCACCAAGATTGCTTCTTTAACTCTCTAAACCCAAAACCCATCTCCATCTTGCATCATTCAACATCATTTGAGCATGGGTCTTCTTCAACACATATGGTATGATTTTTTGAACACTAATCTCATCTAATTTTAGTGTTTTACTTATCAATTTTATCTCTTATATTACGTGTATGTGTTTAGATTAATTTCTACATACATGATTGAGATTATGTGTTGATTGGGTTATTTTGTGGTAGCTAGGATTGTTCATGTTTATCTAACATCTAGCTAATTGATCTCATTAACATGATTGAGATTATTTGTGATAGCTTTGTATCTAGGATTGTTTATCCTTTACTTGGCTAAAGTTGTATGCCATGTCATATAGCTATTTTCATATCTAGGATTGATTTTATTGTCATCATATAATCCTAGGTAAGCATCTAGAGTACCCTAACTCTATCTTGCATATTTGGATATCATTGCATATTCACTTAGGGTGTTGATATCTTCGAAGAAGTAAGTCTTGTGTGATAGACCGAGATTAGGTCATACACTGGGATTAGGTGGTCACATGAGCAAATTGGACTAGATCCACTTTTACAGGCTTGTGGGTAGTGGTAGTGGGATATTGGCCGGGATTAGGCCATCAAACCGGGATTAGGTTGTATACGTTATCACAATTAGTGGATTCGAGGTTCGAGTGTGGCGCACTCACTAGCCCGTGGTTTTTCCCGTGAGGGTTTCCATGTAAATATCAAGTGTTATTTAAATTCCGCACATATTACACTTGTTATATATATTGACTAGTTTAGGGCATTTTCGTAATCTTGACTTAATGCGAAAATTGGGTAAAATTGTTAAAAACTATTCCCCCCCCAGATTAATATTTAAACACACCGAGTTATTTGTTTCAGTGTCCAAGAAAGATTTCCTTTTCTATAATTGAAACTAATCAGACAGGGGATATGTAGACAGACAAAGCAGAAAATCCTTCAAGCATAATCGAAATCTTGACTCCGACCCTGACAAGGTATCAGTGTCCAAGTCAGGGGGGGACTTCTGTTAACCGTCAAAATTGGCAGAGGACCAAAGAAGAATTTTCCACCTCGATACAAGGTGGACATGGGAATCCGGATACCATCCGACTATCTCAAGAAGGGAGGGATCCTGATTGATCCGAATACATACCCCCTTTAGAGGGATCTAGCATGGCAATTCCTTAGCCTCTCGTGGACCCCGCAACATCCTGACATGAAGTTCCACCCAGTATCCCGATGCGGAGCTCCACTAAGCATCTTGATTCACAGTTCATCCCGCAGTATCCTAACACAAAGTTCCACCCAGTATCCCGATGCAGAGTACCATCAAGCACCCCACTGTTATACCATCCAGATATCTCACTATTTCATCAGCTAGATATCTCGTTGTAACCTCGGTTGGCGTCCTGATCCTCAGGTAGCAGCGGGATACTCAGGAACTCATAACACCTTCTAGAATCAGCTCGCTAGGTAGCAAGATACCTGATGAAGAAAATACCAAAGAACAAAGACGACTAGGATAAAAATCCATAAAGAAATACTGAAACGCTGCCATTTAGCCAAAATAGGAGGAGTAGATTTCTTCCCGCCAACTGAGAGTTCTATTTTAACAAGTCAACTCTGTTAGAATCCTCCTACGAAGGAAAGACTTGATTCTGAAAGGTCATACGAGATTGTCTCCTCCTAGGAAGGAAAGACTTGATTTTGACGATAAAAACTCCAAGATTGTCTCCTAAGAGGGAGGAAGTCTTGCAATCACCAAACCCTAGACAGAAACTACGGGAGTGCATGGCAAGCAACGGGACCTATATAAACAACATGATACACACCAAAAAAGAAGGAAGGAGATTCGACTCCTAAAACCCTACGTTCAATTCTACTTATCGACACGTACGAGTTCGCCACCACCATCTCCATCGCCTACTGAAGCTCCACACTCCGCCATTAGCCTAGAAAAACACAACTCTTGTACTTATAATATAAAGTGACAATCAATAAAGATTCTGTATGTTTACCATATTTTTTATTCAAACCGCACTTGTTTTGTTAAGAACATCGTTGGTATCGAACTACGTGATACCCCTCCGACTGGGATCAATCTTGATCTTGGTCCCCTGAAGTTGTTATTTGGAGATTCACCCCAGTGACGATTTTCCGGTAACATATTTATTAATAAAATAATTCAAAGAATAAATAAAGATAAAATATTAAAGATGTAAGAAAATGAAAAATAGATGAAAATATGAAATGATGAATTATTTATTTATTCCAGTATTACATGATTGCCTCATTAAAAAACTTACCAAGAAAAACCAAGTGGGATAAAAACTTGGTAAGGGAAAAATAATGCAATCGTATTACAATTTACAAGTAGTAAAGTAAATGTGCATTTATAATTAAAAAATTTAAATTAAAAAAAGAGTTCAATGCAATCAATAACTCTTCAGTCTTAAGTCTTCACTCCTAAACCTGGTTACTGTCGGAACCTTCATCCATGCATAAATTGGTGAAATTTTGAATAACTTATTGGTCTTCCATTTGATGTTGTGCCAATTGTGACAAGATCAAATATCTACTGCAGCTTTTTCACCATAACAGTAGATCAAACTCCGTTAGGTTTAGGGCTGAATCGAACTGAGTTTCAAGGAACCTGTTCACTTTGGCACCTCTAGTTGCAGTAGCTCGTGGAGGTTGGGGTGAAGAAGAAGAACTTGATGAGCCGCCATTTTTTTCGAAGTTTTAGAATCTCCCAACTTCGGCCATACGAGATTGTGTCCCGTTCTTTCGATGGTTAGGTGTTAATGCAACCAAACTTGCACTCATAAATACTAAAATTTTTGAACAACTTGTTTTGTATGTCAATATACTATTCAGAAAAATCTAAGTCCAAATTAGAACCAATATACTCAAGTAAAATTTCTAAACCAAATAATTTAACCCTAGGATTTACTATAACACCTAAGGCACAGAGGAAAGAAATTTTAGACCAGTATTTTTTAAACTTGTTTTCCATGGCAACAACTATAGTGCCTAGGATTTGATCTTCTCTATACATGTTTAACATTTCAGACTTTTCCACGATCTTATGGATTGCCTGAGAAGATGTGGGGTAATAGCCCTCGGAAAGAGTTAAAGTGGAATCGTAAAAAACTTTTAAAAATTGAACAAAAATCTTTACCACATTCCAATCTTCTGAGGTTAGTACTAGATGGCCAATTTCGGTCATTTTCATGTTATAAAAGCCTGAATATTGGTAGAATAATCCAAACAATTTTGCAACATTAAGTAAGTAGAGTTCCACCTTACCAGCATATCTGTTTGGAATCGTCGGGGTCATAGATTGTTAGCTTGATAGTATATGCCAAACTCTGACAATCTTGGATTTAAGCTATTGATCCAAGAAAATGCATCTCTGATGTGATCTATACGATCACCTACAACCTTCATGCCATATTTTACAACTAAATTTATAATATGACATGAACACCGTTGGTGGAAAAAATAACCCCCATCTCGCGGGATATTGTTGTTAAAAAATAAGAAAATAGAGCTAGTATTTGCCGATGCATTATCTAATGTGATTAAAGGAAGCGTTGAGTTATTCCATAATCATTTAAAATAGAAACAATGACATGGTAAATATTTTCTACGGTATGTTGAAATCCATAGTACAAAAACCAAGAATTCTTTTTTTGTAACTTCTAATCAAAGTCTAAATAGTGTCTCGTGACACATAAATAGTCATGTTTGGAACGTGCGTTCATAATATCAGAAGTTCGTGCAATAGAAACATTTAGATGATGTAATTCAATGATCAAGTTATCTCGTTGGGGTCTTAAAACATTTTAACAAATCACTCCTAGTGGTATGTCTAGAAACAGCTTTTAATCGGGGGTTGTATGCTTTTTAGATAAATTGTTCATAAAAAACATTGTCACTGAAATTAATCAGTTGATCAGTTTGTACAATGTAAAGTATCATGCAATCTCTAGCATACGCAGAGTCGTAACTCCACGTCGTAATGGACCCATCTGGGTTCAATGTAGTTGTGTTTGGGTTGTAGTATCTACTTGTCTGTGTTAAGGCACACATTTGTCCATATGCCTTTTCAAATAACCGGTTCCCAACCTAGAAGTGGTAAACAATTTTTTCAATACTTACAGCAAGACTTTGTTGTCAACGTACCATCTGGGTTTGGTACGTCTACTTTGTCAAAACACTTCAATACAACATATGTCGTCTTTTTAGGTTTGGGACTTGATGTCGATGTGGAGCCAGAAGGTCTTGTTATCGGTTCAATGACTTCGGTCGGTTGGGTCAAGCATGTTAAGACCATCAGGAAAATAAGGATGATTAGGATACATTTCCTACAGTATAAATATTACCTTATTAGTCTTCAAATAACTAAACATTAAATCATAAATATACTAATATACTAAGCAAAAATATTAAAATTAATAACTAAACATAAATTGATAAACGTACTAAGCACAAATATTAAAATTAATAACTAAACACAAAATGATAAATATACTAAGCACAAATAATAAATATAAAGTAAAACACTAAAATCTAAGATTCTAAGAATAAATATTAAAATTTATAACAAAACATAAAAATATAAACCCATAAATATAATAAGCATAATACCATAAATATTTAATATAAATAAAACCTAAGAATAATTAAAATTAATAACTAAGCATAAATATATTAAGTATAAATATAAAATTTAAAAACAAAGCATAAAATTAAATAATAAAATTTAATGAAAAAAATTACCTTTGTACTTTGTTGTCTTGGTGCCTTGGTGGAGAGATTAGAGAATAATAGTTAGAGAATAGTAAATATATATTAGAGAGTGTGATAGTATTAGTATTTAGTAGTAAGTAGTTAGTACTTAGTAGAATAGTAGTGTAGAGAATAGAGAGAGAGTAAGAGTTGAGAGAGAGTGTAGAGAATAGAGATTAGAGAGAGTAATGGAGAGAAAATGTGTGGAAATTAGAATGGATGAGGGTATTTATAGAAAAAATTGAATATAAAATAGAAGAGATAAGGGGGGCTTTTTGTAATTTTTTTTCAAAAAATTTCAGAATTCAAATGGTCTAATTTTTTTAAAAAAGAATATTAAAAAATTAAAAAAAAAAACCGTTAAAAATTATAAAAAAAAATATTCTGGCTGGCCATCAATCAGCCGCTGTGCTGATTGTTGAGCTTGGCATGGGGGCACGGTGTGTCGTGCCGGAACCCAAGGCCCCGCACAGCATATGCCTTGGGGCCGTGCCATACCAAGCACACCTTATACGCATGCCGTGCCAAGCACGACCTGCCTTCCTTGGTGAGCCTAACGGGTCGGGCATGCAGCACGCCTAGCCTGGCCCCAATTAACAGCATTAAAGCGTGTGTTTTATTTGCTTTCCTTATAGCCGGTACTGCCTATAAATTATAGGTATACTACCAAAAATCAACCTCTAGTTTGGGTTTTTTTTCAAAAATCACCCTCTAGTTTTTAATGGCCAAAAACCACCCTATTTAAAAAAAAAAAAAAAAAAAAAAAAAAAAAAAAAAAAAAAAATTATTCATCAAAAACCACCCTACCATTAACATTTCTAACCAAAAATATCATTTAACCCCTATATTCAAACAATATTAAATAATATTAATTTAAATAAAATAATTATTTGATAAGAAACTAATATTAAATAATAAAAAAATCAAATACATTATTTTATCCACAATATATTAATTAAAAGATAAAAACAATTTCCTTTCTTTCTCCATTCTCTCTCAATCCCCAATCTCTCTCTCTCTCTCTCTCTCTCTCTCTCTCTCTCTATCCATGGATCTCTGACTTTCTATCTCCTCAACATTGTTTCACTCCAAACAAAGATTGATGGTGGCTGGGTTTTTGTGGTGCTTTGCCAGATCTGTCACTACCCAATCCAACGCCATCAACAACCACACCACCAAATCCTTATGCCTCGCTCTCCTTTGAAATTCCAATCAACAGCCACTTCACCTAGATGACTACCTTGAACCATAACAAAACACCCAACCACCATCCCACCTGCAAGAAGAGAGAGAGAGAGAGAGAGAGAGAGAGAGAGAGAATGGAAGGGGAGAGAAAAAGAATTTTTTTATATATTTTTGTTAATCAATATATAATGGATAAAATAATGGAAGGAGGATCCATGGATTGAGAGAGAGAGATTAGGGATTGAGAGAGAATGGAGAAAGAGAGAAAATTATTTTTTATTTTTTAATTAATATACTGTGGATGAAATAATGTATTTGATTTTTTTTATTTAATATTAGTTTCGTATCAAATAATTGTTTTATTTAAATTAATATTATTTAATATTGTTTGAATATATGTGTTAGAAATGTTAATGGTAGGGTGGTTTTTGACTAATAAATTAAAAAAAAAATAACATGGTGGTTTTTGGCCATTAAAAACTAAAGGGTGGTTTTTGCCCAATAACGAAACTAGAGGGTGGTTTTTGACTAAAAACCCAAACTAGAGGGTGGTTTTTGATAGTATCCCTAAATTATAATATATGAATCATGATGTTTGTTTTAGCCTCAATTAATTAACAATCTTTGATCGCCAACAGGAGCGTAGCTTAACTGATAGATAGACGAGCTTGGAACTTGGATAAATGACTCCCAGATTAGCGGCTTGAATTCTACCAATAGCAAAAGATTTCATAAAAAATAACTTGTTTCGGATTAATAGATATTGTCAAAAAAATAAAATTAACAATCTTTGATCATTGATTGAACCAAAATTGATATGATTTTGGCTCTCATTTTCTTCTCTTATTGCTTGATTCTCGGACAATATCAAGTGATTTAATTGTGTAAATTAAGTGTTTTAAGGTATTTATGAAGTTTAGGGGCATTGGAGTAATATTGGTCAATTAGGGGCATAACTGTAATTATTGAAGGAAGAATTGAAGTTATCGTGAATTTGGAAGAATATAGGGGCCGAATTGCAATTTGCCATGAAATCACAACAGGCCACGCAGCATTGATGAAACATTGCGTTTCACTTATGGGCAATCAGTAGGCCCAAGTCAACAAGCCCAACGCATAACAGCCCACGCTTACAACTTAAGTGAAACGGTGTGTTTGGGAGGCTGGTTTGGGCCTCTAAATACACCCCAGCCCAATGCTGAATACACCCCATCTCCTTCTTCTTCTTCCCCACGGCCTGCCTCCATTCACAACCTGTAAACCCTAGCATGCAGCCGCCACCTGGAAGCCACCATTCCCGACCTATCTCTGGAAAATATCAGTGCCAAACGAACGACAAGCTCATCGTGAACAAGATAGGCCCTTTTTTCAGTCCTCCAAACCTTCGGAAATCAAGCCACGATCTCCTGCTTCATTCGTCGATGTTGCCCTTTTTATCGCCGTGAAACTCACCGCGACATTGCCTTTCAAATGTCGCGGTTCAACTCCTCGATGTCGCCACAGCGACAAAAGGTGAATTTGTGGACCTAATTGTGTCGCCCCCAATTGTTGCCATGAATCTCACTGCAAAACCTCATGGCAGTCATCTGTGATTGGCTTAATTGGCCAGGAAAATTACAAGATCCACCCATTTGAGAGGTAAAAATGGCAATTTATTGTTAGTGCCCATTTTTGTTCTACATCAGTATAATTTTTTGCATATGTTATATTCTCAACTACTTTAATTATTTTTGAAATTAGGAGTAGTGTTTAGTGCTGGGTGAAAAATAAAAGCAAAATGGCATAGAATATTGCTTCTTTTGTTTCACAAAACATAATATACTGTAAATGTTTGGTGTATGGTGGAAACAAGTTCATGGAAAAATTGCTTCAAAAAAAAAAAAAGGTTAATGGAAAAGTTTGCTTAGTCAATCAAATATCTAAAGTTTAAACTGAGTTCTGCCATTGTCGTTGTGACTTGTGAGTTATTGATGCTCACCTCTCTTTATGGACAATTATCATTGGCTATTTGTAAATTTCCATCAATAATTTTTTTACACATAAAAAAAGTAAAAATCAAGCAGTATAGACCATTTTCCTTGAAAATGTCCTCTATTGGAAATACATTTTTTTTTCTAACCGGAAGATAATTTCAAACGTGGGCTATGTAAATGAGGAAAGGTTAAATTTGGTTCCATTAGGAGTTTTTCTTGTTAGAGTTGTGGGAATTATGAAATAGTACTTAAATACAAACAGCTATTGTGGAACTAGTTTACTTGATTTTTGAACTATCAAGTATTTGTGTTTTCACATAGTTACTAATTACTTGAACAAACACAATCTCACATGTATAATTATGGATATTTGATATGGATTTAATTATTCTTTATTTAAATGCATTGGCTGCAAGCTACATTTTTCTTAATGTAATTAGTAGTTATTATTTATTCAAGGGAGAATCGCAAATACCCCCCCAGCTTTTAAGCTAATGGCAAATCAAACCCTCTGGTTTGAACAATCAGCAAACAACCCCCTACCGTTAAGAACCCTTGCATTTTTTGCTGCATGTAGGGGGTTATTTGCTGATTTGTAGGGGGTTATTTGCTGATTGTTCAAATTTGTAGGGGGTTGTTTGCTGATTGTTCAAACCAGAGGGTTTGATTTGCCATTAGCTTAAAAGTTGGGGGGGTATTTGCGATTCTCCCTTTATTCAATGATATGCATTTGAATAGAAGTGTTTTATTTGTGCTGTAATTATATTGGTGCTTATTTTTCATAATGATTTTTGTTTTTTGCAGTCCACAAACCTTGGTTCGTGCTTTAAGGTATGTTGCTGACAAATTATTTAAGCTATCATTTGTTCTAACTTCTATTTATGTCACACTTTTGATGAGTCATTAGTTTACTTTTTAACTTTTCCAATTTAATAAAACTAATTGTCATTATTTATATGGCGTATAATTATGAACTTTTGCCACAAAGATGTGGATAAGGGATAATGAAAAAACTGATTGCATCTTATCAATAAAATTCTAATATTGATAGATAGTAACAATGTGTTTATGGTTGAAGAGAAATAGTGTAAAGACATACACAAAATTCTAACAGACAAACAAAATACCGCTAAGTGCCTGATGTGTAAAATCGTGTTATAAAAACCTAACTCGCAAGTGCACGAATCGTGAGATAAGTACAGCGACAAGTAGGGATCGTTCCCACGAGGAAAAGAGATTTATCGACTAAAACTAATTCTAATTAAAGCTAAGCAATTAACAGTAACCAAAAGATTTCAGATTGAATTGATTGATTTGAGATTAAAACTAAATTAAACTAAGAAAACAATTAACAAGAATATGAGAATGAGATCAAGAGGTGAGAGGACTAGGTCATCAATGCTCTCCAACTACGTTTACTCAATGTTTCGAATTGACTTACACAAAGAATATTAATCAAGTTAAGGGTTCGTTCTTAAATCATGTATAATTAGTGCTATGTGGTCCTGGGATAAATTAAGTACTTCTACTACAATCAATAGCAAACTCTGCATATAAACCATAACAGAAAATACATCAACCATACACCAAGCGTTTCTCAATCAAGTAAATAGCAAACCCTGCATATCAACTATAACCTACAACCCACAAAGCACACAATCAAGTATTCTCAACCACAGTCCTTAGCAAACCCTGCATAAAAACTATGGTCGAGAACCCATTAAGCACAAGAACAAGAGAACCAAAGATAACGTGCAATAACCTGCTACGATAAATTCATTCATTCAATTAATTATTGGTTGAGACTGGTGAAACCCCACACATCCCTCAACCTTAACATATAAACCCTAGATTCAAGACTAGCAAAAACCATGCATAGACAAGAAGAAATCCCAAATTGAATGAAACAAAACTTGAATTACTAAATCATAGTCAATTCTAACACAGAGTATTCATAGAGGTTCACATTGAATCCCTAGTATGGATTTAGTTACACATAGTTGAAATAAAAAGAAGAGAGAAGTAGTTGATAGAACCCATGGAAATTGTAGACAATCTTCCAATCTCTGATGCAGCAAATCTTCTCCTTCGTCTTCAAATCTTCCGTATGTAAGATGAAAGAAAGTTTGTTGAGTGATTTAGGTTGTAACTTGAGGCTGACGAACTGTTTCTCGGACCAACCCGTTTGAAGAGGAAAACCCCTCTATTTATATCTCCTCGGGCTTCGGTGGAGAAACCTGATTAAAAACCAATTCTTTTAGGCAGACCGCTGCCTGACCGCTGCCACTTTGGCAGCGGTGTGGCAGCGGATTGGCCAATCTTTGCAACCGCTGCCACTTTGGCAGCGGTATGGGAGCGGTTTGCCCAGCGTCCTCCTCTGTCCCAAAAACGCTGCGACGTCTCTCTCAGAAAATAGAAGCGGTGTGACAGCGATTTTTGCTCAATCTTAGAAAAGTCCCTTGACTTCTTCAAAATAACACTTTTTATCTGAATTTCTTCAAATATATCAATCTGGTCCAAAAACCTGAAAACACTCAAACACACCCATTAAAGCGCTAAAAGGCTCAAGTAGCAAGCAATTGATTGGCGGAATGGGGATCAAAAATATATATACAATAAATGACCGATCAAATACCCCCAAACCTATCTTTTGCTAGCCCTCGAGCAAAATAAAAAAACAAAAACCTAAAAACTAAACCTAAGAAAAACAAAATCAAACTAAGCCACTTTCGTAGGGAACACGATAGCATTGAGCGTATACTACAAGCCTTTAAACCTCTAGGTGTCCCTAGAGGAGGAGTTTTGTCTCCTGAGGGTTTACAGCTATGACACCCACAAACATATCCAGCGACTTCCTATCATCCAAAATACCACAAAATGCGCCCAAGTTGAGACAACATGCAAATACCAATAAGCAAAGACTAATACCTAGCCATAAATCTGAAAACATTGCATACTTTGAATAGAAAAGCCCAGACTCAAACATTTTAGCTTAGAGGACACATCATCAAATGCCATAGATATAATTCGCCTCGACTCTACTTCTCACGTGATGTCGCTCATAATTCACACAGATCCTAGGCACAATCTCTCATCAAGCATATGCGACTAGAATTATGCACAATAAATATCAAGAGTTATCGCATATGAAAATATCAATAAAAGAACGCTTGATTTGTATGCAAAAGATCTCATGAAATGAATCAAACATTATGAACAAGATAAACACATGCTCTATCTCTACTTTCATAACAAGGATAACCAGCAGATCAAAAAGACTTAATTTAGGTTGTAATGGGGCCATTGGGTGAGGGCTCAAGAAAGAACGGGAAATTGGAATTCAACAACCTAGGATCATATCTTGAGAATCTTCCATTACCTTTTCGGCTTCACACAGATGTCTTGGTCTCCTTTGTAAGTGGAATGACACCACTTGATGTTGTTTCATTCTTCAGAACTCACCTTCCTTTCTTTGTCACACTCCTTTTGAGTAAATACAAACATTGCAATACAAATTGACTTCATTGCACCCATTTACATTTTTTTTTTTTTTATTGCAATCTTTTTGGCTGGATTGCGCATTTTTTTTTTTTTTTTTTTTTTTTTTTTGAATGACTGACTTTGGCAACACTGACTTTGGCTTCGAACCTTTTGGATTGAATGCAGCTCTTCTTCTTCTCGGTCTTTAGCATTGAAATCTGCACACAGTTACGTGCAGAACTAGCACATTTTCTTCACTTTCTCACAATATGATCCCAAGCTATAGGGTCAGGCTTAAGATATCGGCTCATAAGGTCACGGATGATGTGGTGAAGAAAGAAAAAGGCTATAGTGTTTGGCTTCAAACAGGGCTATGGAGCACACACATAAGGTAGGAAATATTTCAGGCCTTTTAAGTAGCTAAAGCACACATAGTCTATTATCACTTCCACTGGTTCGTCTTACTCGAGATCAAAATATAACATGTGAAATCTTTTATGATGATTGTTCTATAATGCTCAATGTACTACCTATAGAGATCGAATCTAATGCTAAGAACCTACTGAGTGTTTAAGAGTAGAAACAACAGGACCCTCATAGTATGTCATTTATGTACGCTTTTTGGTTTAGTGAACTCACAAGGGTAGTCTCCACTATTAATCATAGCAATTCAATTCAGCATCCTATCCACTATCATATCAGAGTATGTCATAAGTTTTGAAAACTGCAATGTAGTACTCTAAATGGCCAAATGTTAGTGTAAACTCATTGAGAAAAGCATATTATCTCTAGGGCACACTTCAAAGCACTTTGTCTTGAAAGACACTGGAACGACAGACTCTAAAACAAAAGAGTCACACCCCCAAACCTAAATCCAACATTGTCCTCAATGTATGAAAATGAAAACATGACAACATGAATAAAGATAAGGCAGCGCGAATTCAACACAACAAAAGCAATAAACAAAGTCAAACTCAATAAGCATAATCCTCAAAAGTTAAAACTAAGAAACACAGTATTTAAAAAGTGATATGAAAGAGAAAAAGAAAAGAAAAAGAAAAAGAAAAAGAAACATATCAGTCTGTAGACTCAGGTCCGTCTACAGTGTCTCTAGGAGTCGTCCTCACGCTGCTGGCTCGAGCTAGGCCCGAAAAATTCATCTCCATGAGGATCAGTAAAATAATCTCCAAACTGGGCTGCAGTATCTGGAACTGAAGGAGCTGCACCTGGAACATGGGAGGAAGATGGGACAGAAGGCTGGGTGGGCCGAACTACGGTCCGATGGATCTCATCGATCGAGATCTGCATGGCGTCAAACCATGAGTACATGTCGCTTCTCAAACCGGCGACCTCGGAACGGACATAATCCTGCATCGTGGAAAGCATGTACTCGACCCACTCCGGCCTCTGCTGTGACGATCCGGCTCCGGCATCTCCATACGCCTGCTGAGCTGGGTGTGGACCCTGATGGTCCTCATCCTGCTGATCCTGCTCCTCCTGAATATCATCCCCCCGACGCCTCTTCCGCACAGTGGTCTCGCCAATCTGAGGGAGGCCGCGCATAGTCGCCTGAGTGTTCCATGTAAACAGGCAAAGCGGAGTGTCGGGCTCCGATGTGTCATCCCGAGAGTCATCGTCGACCACCGAACCTGCTGCAGCACACATAGCAGTAATCAGACAAGGGAAAATCATACTAGTACCCGTTTGTCGCCCACAGCCTTGAATCTCCTTCCTAATGAACCCGGCAACATCAATGTATCTCCCTGTCCTGATGGCATAAAGAATCTGAGAGGCCTCCTTGAAGATCTCCCCTGTGTGGCTCGACGGCTTCAGCGAAGCCGAAATGAAGAGGTTCCAAAAAGCGCTGTCCAAATGCAGGTCACCCCTCAGTAACCTCTGCCCATTCCACCCAGCTGCTCCCTCTTTGCGAAGCGCACATCCAAGGTCATACTTGTTCGGCCATGCGGTCTCAGCATCCTCCATAGGGGTCAATCCATAATACTCATTGATCGCCTCTGCTGTGATCACCACTGGCACCCTCCGAACAATCACCACCCCGTGTGTGGAGAACTGAGTGTCCACCATGTTGGCATAGAACTCACGGGCTAAGGTGATGTTGGCATTGCAGGGCCGCCAAACATATCCTGACCATCCTCTGGCCTCTACGGTGGCAGGGATAGGAGTATCGCCTAACTCCTCGAGTGCTATCCCCCTCTCCAGAATGAACTTCCTCTCCTTCTTCAATCTGTCGTGGTAATCAGGATGGCCCACATATGACGGCTCAACTGGCCGTTTGTCTCTCCTCCTACTGGGGTCCGCAGGAGCATGGCCTCCTCTGAATGCGGTCCTCACCATACCTGGGGAAAATTGAAGCACATACAGCTAATAAATTTACAGGTTTGAGGCAAACAGTATAACATCAATTCAGCAGCACTTCCAATAAGCATTCACTATATCACAACTACCAAAAAGGCCCGTACATTCTCCACTTCTTGTTCATAAACACAACCAACACACAGAGAAGTTTAACAAAAGCTAACAGTGAAGCACATAAACATTCTATCAATTGCTAAACCAACGTGTTGTAATTCAGAGGTTGCCCAAATTCTATCTAACTAGTTCCTACTCCGAAATAACTGTCAATTATAGTTCTCAATTAAGCACATTCATCAGAAAAGAAGACTATACATGCAGAAATCATCCTCTAGGGCTCTAGAGACCGAATTCGTATATTGAACAAAAACTGACAGAGATTAGCATGTATTAGAACAAGAATGAAGTAAACATTAAACTAATTTAGCAGAGTTATGGAGCATACCTTGGCCTGGAGCGTGAATGAAGGAAGAATAGAAAGGAAGAAGAGAGAAAAGAGAGAAAATCAAAAGAGAGAAACTGCTGGTCTGTCGCACGAAGCGACCTTATAAAGGACCCAAAACCGCTGCCACACCGCTGCCAAAGTGGCAGCGGTCAGGCAGCGGTTTGCTCCCATTGGTCAGGGGTCACGGTGCCTTGAAACTCACCGTTTGACCAAGGACCGCTGCCACTTTGGCAGCGGTAAGGGAGCGCTCCGGCAGCGGTTCACGTCAGGTGTGACCGCTGCCATACCGCTTTGATGACCAATCAGAAAATAGGAGCAGTCAGGCAGCGTTTTTGGGGCAGAGAGGACCGCTTCCCAAAACGCTGCCACACCGCTCTGACTTGCACAGCGGAGTGCATCAGGTGCAAAATTCCTCCTTTTGACCAAAATTTTTTTTTTTTTTTTTATGAAAATATAAAAGTTACCTGGGTGGGTTGCCTCCCACCGAGCGCTTTATTTAACGTCTGGGCAAGACGCATAAGAGCCTTTACGGCTCAATGAGGCGAGAGAACTCATCAATCCTTAGCTTGGATGCACTCAGGTATGGCTTGAGTCGGTGGCCATTAACCTTAAATCTCTGTTGACCGACAAGACCTTCAATCTCCACAGCTCCATGCTGGAAAACCTGAGTAACCCTATATGGACCCATCCACCGCGACTTCAGCTTCCCTGGAAACAATCGCAACCTTGACTGATACAAAAGGACAAGCATCCCCGGTTGGAATTCCTTCCGAAAGATTTTACTGTCATGCAATTTCTTCGTCCTTTCTTTATATATCTTGGCGTTCTCATAAGCATTGTCTCGAAGCTCCTCAAGCTCACTCATCTGCAATTTTCTCTCCTCCCCGGCCTTATCTAAGTCGAAGTTCAACTTCTTCAGTGCCCAATAGGCGTTGTGTTCCAACTCCACTGGTAGATGACAAGCTTTTCCAAATACTATCCTATACGGACTCATACCAATCGGGGTTTTGTAGGCAATTCTGTACGCCCACAGTGCATCATTGAGCTTAGTTGACCAATCCTTTCGATTTGGTTGCACTGTCTTCTCCAATATCTGCTTGATTTGCCTATTGCTCACCTCCACTTGTCCTGAAGTTTGAGGATGATATGGGGTTGCCACTTTGTGTTTGACACCATATTTCTTCATCAGAGAGGCAAAAACCTTGTTGCAAAAATGGCTCCCACCATCACTTATAATTGCACGTGGTGTCCCAAATCTAGCAAATATGTTCTCTTTCACGAATTTCACCACCACGTTGCTATCATTCGTCTTGGTTGCAATTGCTTCAATCCACTTCGAGACATAATCCATAGCTACCAGGATGAAGGTGAATCCGTGCGAGGATGGGAAAGGACCCATAAAATCAATTCCCCACACGTCGAATATTTCTATCACCAACTGACTGGAAAGGGGCATCTCATCCCGTTTGCCAATGTTCCCCGTTCTCTGGCACCTGTCACAAGAAATACAAAAAGTATAAGCATCTTTGAATAAAGAGGTCCAGAAGAAACCTGATTGGAGAACTTTCAGAGCAGTCTTCTTGGCACTAAAGTGCCCTCCACAGCTAAGGTCGTGGCAGAATTTCAGCACATCTTGTTGCTCCTCTTCAGGGACACATCGCCGGATGATCTGATCAGCGCCATATTTGAACAGGTATGGCTCATCCCAAAAGTACTGCCTGGAAAGGGAGATGAATCTTCTTTTTGCTTGAGAATTCAGGTCGGCTGGTACGATGCCATTAGCAAGATAGTTCACTATGTCTGCGTACCATGGATCTTTAGCTCTCACATGCATCAGCTGTTCATCTGGAAAGTTCTCGTTTATTGGTATCAACTTGGTACTTTCTTCTCCCGTTTCCTCTTCCACTAGACGAGAAAGGTGGTCAGCTACCACATTCTCGCTGCCTTTCTTATCCCTGATTTCCAAATCAAACTCTTGCAACAAAAGGATCCACCAGAGTAATCTCGGTTTCGCTTCCTTTTTTGTTAGTAAATATTTCAAGGCAGCATGATCAGAATAAACAATTACTTTAGACCCAATCAAATATTGACGAAATTTTTCTAGGGCACTAACAACAGCAAGTAATTCTTTTTCTGTAGTGGAGTAATTCAACTGTGCATCCTTCAGAGTGCGACTAGTGTAGTAAATAACATGTGGCAATTTATCTACTCGCTGTCTTAAAACAGCACCTACAGCATAGTCTGACGCATCACACATTAGTTCAAATGGAAGAGACCAATCAGGAGGCATAATTACAGGAGTAGATGTCAGTTTATCTTTCAGAGTTGTAAAAGCAAGCATACATTCATCATTGAAATCAAATGTAGATTCCTTGGTCAACAGATTACACAGGGGACGACTAATTTTTGAAAAATCTTTTATAAAACGCCTGTAAAAACCTGCATGACCAAGAAAACTCCTCACTTTACCGAAGTAGGAGGTGGAAGTTTAGCAATTACTTCAATCTTAGCTCTATCTACCTCTATGCCTTTATCAGATATCACATGCCCTAGCACTATTCCAGATCTCACCATAAAGTGACTTTTCTCCCAACTAAGAGTTAAATTAGTCTCAGTGCATCTTTTCAACACATTAGTTAAATTATCAAGGCAGTGGTCAAAAGAATTACCAAAAACAGAAAAATCATCCATAAATACCTCGATATACTTCTCTAACATGTCAGAAAAGATCGACATCATGCATCGTTGGAAAGTGGCAGGGGCATTGCACAACCCAAACGGCATTCTTCTGTAGGCAAAGGTACTGAAAGGACAAGTGAATGTCGTCTTCTCTTGATCCTCTGGAGCGATGGCAATCTGATTATATCCTGAAAAACCATCCAGGAAACAATAATAAGCATGTCCTGCCAAACGCTCAAGCATCTGATCGATGAACGGCAAAGGGAAGTGATCCTTTTTTGTTGCCGTGTTAAGCTTGCGGTAATCTATGCACACCCTCCATCCTGTGGTCTTCCTTGTAGGGATCAACTCATTGTTCTCATTCGCCACCACTGTGATTCCAGACTTCTTTGGCACAACATGAACCGGACTTACCCAATTACTGTCAGATATAGGGTATATAATACCCACTTTGAGTAGCTTTAGGACCTCTTCCTTGACCACCTCCTTTAAGTTCGGGTTAAGTCTTCTCTGAGCTTCCCTAGATGGCTTCAAACCCTCTTCCAAAAGAATATGATGCATACAAATGGTAGGGCTTATTCCCTTGATATCTGCAATGGTCCATCCAATGGCGGCTTTGTGCTCCTGCAGTACTGCCAAGAGTTTCTCTTCTTTTTCTGACTCTAAATCTGAAGCTATAATCACTGGAAGAGTCTCATTCTCGCCTAGAAATGCATATTTGAGGTTAGAAGGAAGTTGTTTCAGCTCCAATGTAGGGGGAGAACTAATAGATGGGATTAACGACTTGTTGATCTCATCTTTCACTTCAGTACACACTTCCTCTATGTCAGAATCCTCATTTGAAACTCCTATCTGCTGAAGTTCTTCATCATCTTCAAACACATCACAGATCCAATCTAACAATTCTTCAGATATATCTTCCAACAACTCATCCTGCACTGCTGACTTTACCACTTCAATTGCACTACATTCAACAGAATAACAATCATCGGCTGCTTCAGGGAACTTCAGGGACTCAAAGACTTTAAACTCTACAGTCTCATCTAACACAGTCATCGTTAGCTTCCCATTCTGGACATCAATAAAAGTCTTTGCAGTTGCCATAAAGGGTCTCCCTAAAAGAATAGGCTTACAGTTCCTATCCTTGGCACCTTCATCCATATCTAGCACCACAAAGTCAGCAGGAATAATAAGATTTTCTACCTGCACTAGCACATCTTCCACATAACCCTTAGGGTACCTTACAGACCCATCAGCCAACAGAAGCGACATGGTTGTCTTTTTCAGATCATTCAAACCCAATTGCTCATAGATAGTTGTCGGCATTAAGTTTATGCTGGCTCCTAAGTCTAGCATAGCTCTCTCCAGAGTTGTACCACCAATAGTAATGTTAATGCAGAAACTACCTGGATCTTGAAGCTTTGGTGGCAGTGACTTTTGAAGGACTGCATTAGCACTCCCGGTCATAAACTCCTGATGATTCTCCACAAATCTTGTTTTGTAGGTGTGAAGGCTCTTGAAAAACTTAGCATATGCAGGCATCTTCTGAATCATCTCTAACAAGGGCAAGTTGACATTGACCTTGGAAAGGATGTCATATATGTCTTTGTAAGACTTTTCCAACTTGCTCTTTTGCAATCTCCCTGGGAATGGAATGGGTGGCACATAAGGATTTGCTGACTTGTGTAGTGGTGGTGAATCCTTGGATTTTTCCACCACTACCTCATCCTCCTGGTGCTTGAGCTTTTCTTTTGAAGAACCTGAAACAGTAATAGGTTTATCAGAAAGTTCAGCAGGTAAATTATCAGTTAGCACCTTACCATTTCGGAGAATTGTCATAGCCTTAGCTTGCTCAGTGTAACTTGGAAATTTTCCCTGTTCCATTCTTTGTTGAGCTTCAGCTAATTGCCCAACTTGAATCTCTGTCTTCTTTATTGAAGCATTAATATTCTGAAATTGTACCTCATTCCTTTGGTCGGTTTGTGTCATACGCTGCCCTAATTGCTGGATTTGCTGTGATTGCTGTTGAATTTGCTGTGATTGCTGTTGCATGTGCTGCTGCATGTCTAGTGATTGCTGCTTGATTTGCTGCTGCAGTTGCTCCAGTAATTCTTCCATTGAAGGCTTCTTTGGTTGAGATTCAAAGTTCTGCTGAGCACCGGTGTTTCTACTGTTGTTACCCCATTGGTTACCAGTGTTCTGATTGTTCGACCATGAAAAATTAGGATGATTCCTCCACCCGGGATTGTAGGTGTTGGAATATGGGTCATTCCTAGGTCTGGGGTTGAAGTTGTTCATGGCATGAACTTCTTCTTCTTCAGGTCCAGGACCTGCTGCCTGGTGCTCTCCCATAAACACCTTTTGTTTCAGTTGACCAATTTCAGAAGCAAAAGAATCTATCTTCTTCATTATCTGTGTCATTTGAATGGAACTCTCTGTGCCAGCATCCACTGTGTAGATTCCCTTCTTTCTTCTGGAGTTCTTATGACGAGAATTCTGAGCTAACTTCTCAAAGATCTCGTACACCTCATCAGGCTGCTTGTCATACATAGATCCACCACAGGCATTGTTCACTAGAAGTCCCGAAACTTCAGTCAGACCATCATAAAACCATTGACACAATTGATTCGTCAGAAACCCATGCTGAGGACAGTCCCTGGTGTATTTCTTGAAACGCTCCCATGCCTCATAAAAAGTCTCGTTGTCTTGCTGCATGAAACTCGAAATCTTGGCTCGGATTTCACTGGTCTTCTGAGGTGCATAAAACTGATCAGTCAGCTTTTCTCGCACTTCATCCCATGTTCTCAAAGATGCAGGAGGCAAAGTTAACAGCCAAGCTTTCGCCTCTCCTTTCAATGCATGTGGAATGCATCTCATACGCAGCTGATTTTCAGTTATCCTGTAGTTAGGGAAAGACTGAATTGCTCCATAAAACTCTTTGAAGAACAAGAGTATATCCTCATCTGGTAATCCATGGAAACTGGGCAGCTGATTGTAATGGCTACTCTTCAGCTCATAATTCCTTGCTGCAGGTTCTAGCACAATGCACAAAGGGTCATTGCTCACAACTGGTCTACTGTAATCCTTCATAGTTCTGATAGGTTCTGGTTCGTACACTGGATTAGGAACAAGGTTAGGGGCCTGTTGCACCCTTTCTTGATTCTGTTCCTGATTTCGCTCGTCTTCCATTACTAAATTTCTGATACGATCTATGTTATCATTCAAAGGTAGTAATTCTCCCTGTTGAGATCTTCTACCGTGCATCTGCTGTCAAAAATCTGCAATGAGACAAACAAATCACTAGTAAACTCTGAAAAGAAAAAGAAAAAGAATGAATAAAAAGAAAAATCTAAAAAGCTAAAAATTAATGACTCGACTACCTGAACTAATAAATCTATTAACTAAAACCAAAACTAGAAATAACCAATAAATTCACTAGTCCCCGGCAGCGGCGCCAAAAACTTGATGTGTAAAATCGTGTTATAAAAACCTAACTCGCAAGTGCACGAATCGTGAGATAAGTACAACGACAAGTAGGGATCGTTCCCACGAGGAAAAGAGATTTATCGACTAAAACTAATTCTAATTAAAGCTAAGCAATTAACAGTAACCAAAAGATTTCAGATTGAATTGATTGATTTGAGATTAAAACTAAATTAAACTAAGAAAACAATTAACAAGAATATGAGAATGAGATCAAGAGGTGAGAGGACTAGGTCATCAATGCTCTCCAACTACGTTTACTCAATGTTTCGAATTGACTTACACAAAGAATATTAATCAAGTTAAGGGTTCGTTCTTAAATCATGTATAATTAGTGCTATGTGGTCCTGGGATAAATTAAGTACTTCTACTACAATCAATAGCAAACCCTGCATATAAACCATAACAGAAAATACATCAACCATACACCAAGCGTTTCTCAATCAAGTAAATAGCAAACCCTGCATAAAAACTATGGTCGAGAACCCATTAAGCACAAGAACAAGAGAACCAAAGATAACGTGCAATAACCTGCTACGATAAATTCATTCATTCAATTAATTATTGGTTGAGACTGGTGAAACCCCACACATCCCTCAACCTTAACATATAAACCCTAGATTCAAGACTAGCAAAAACCATGCATAGACAAGAAGAAATCCCAAATTGAATGAAACAAAACTTGAATTACTAAATCATAGTCAATTCTAACACAGAGTATTCATAGAGGTTCACATTGAATCCCTAGTATGGATTTAGTTACACATAGTTGAAATAAAAAGAAGAGAGAAGTAGTTGATAGAACCCATGGAAATTGTAGACAATCTTCCAATCTCTGATGCAGCAAATCTTCTCCTTCGTCTTCAAATCTTCCGTATGTAAGATGAAAGAAAGTTTGTTGAGTGATTTAGGTTGTAACTTGAGGCTGACGAACTGTTTCTCGGACCAACCCCTTTGAAGAGGAAAACCCCTCTATTTATATCTCCTCGGGCTTCGGTGGAGAAACCTGATTAAAAACCAATTCTTTTAGGCAGACCGCTGCCTGACCGCTGCCACTTTGGCAGCGGTGTGGCAGCGGATTGGCCAATCTTTGCAACCGCTGCCACTTTGGCAGCGGTATGGGAGCGGTTTGCCCAGCGTCCTCCTCTGTCCCAAAAACGCTGCGACGTCTCTCTCAGAAAATAGAAGCGGTGTGACAGCGATTTTTGCTCAATCTTAGAAAAGTCCCTTGACTTCTTCAAAATAACACTTTTTATCTGAATTTCTTCAAATATATCAATCTGGTCCAAAAACCTGAAAACACTCAAACACACCCATTAAAGCGCTAAAAGGCTCAAGTAGCAAGCAATTGATTGGCGGAATGGGGATCAAAAATATATATACAATAAATGACCGATCAGTGCCTGGGTTTGGGATTTTTTTAAGGAGCTTTTTTGGTTATTTTAAACAATTAAAGCTCAATGTAAGTGATGTGTAAATTATATTGAAATCACTTGAGGCAAAATCTATCCCATTCCATAGTAGATTTTCAAAAGTATTGGGGCAAGCTTTCAAAAGTTGATTTGACAATTGTTACTTACCTTCAATTGATTTAAGAAATATCTATACACAAATAATTTGACCCATTACATTTATTATTATTATTATCATCGTCATCATCATCATTAGTAACCCGTAACTACAAGCACTATTGGTTTGTTTTTTCATTGACAACTTTCATTGTAGGAGAGGTTTCTTGTTAATTTTAGGAAGGTTTGTGACATTTTAAAATTGCAGCAATACTAAACCAGCCGTAAGTGGTTTCTACATGTGTATATGGTTCTGGTGTTTATTTATTTTGAAATATAAAGTTATGTTTTTATGTGTGTGAATGGACAACATCATGTGGTAGTTACAAATTGTGGACAAACATATTATTGTTTTAAGGGAGAATCGCAAATACCCCTCTGACTTTTAACCTAATGGCAAATCAAACCCTCTGGTTTGAACAATCAGCAAATAACCCCCTACTGTTAAATGTATACTAACACCGTTACACAAATAATGTCCAAAAATGATGAAATGACAATGGAGCCCTTCTATTTTCCATATTGTAGTAATTGTCCATGTTACCCTTATCTCAAAATATATAAATAAAATATATAAACACTTAATGGTAGGGGGTTATTTGCTGATTGTTTAAACTAGAGGGTTTGATTTGCTATTAGGTTAAAAGTCAAGGGGGTTTTAAAAAATTGCCAAATGGCAAGGATGCTAGTTACATTTTAGATCCCTTGGAAGTTTGCAAATACATAGGGACTCTTAACAGTGTTCTAAGAAATCAGTTTTCCATTTTACAAATCCAAAACATATGGAAAACATTTTTAGTTGTGTATTTGAAAAAAAATAAAAATTCATACTTTAAAAACTAATAGTAATATTTCAAAAAATTGATATAGCATTTAAAAAAGTTAATGGAAAATAGGATTAAGAAAGCACACAAAGATGTTCTACTCCTCCAAAATGCTAGTGCCAAACTTGTTTCATTGTTTTTATTCTAAAAAGACTATTTTTGAATTACACTACCGGATGTATTTTTGGCTCTTGACAATATCAAATTTGTTTTCTTTTTCATTTTTCATTTTACAAGTTTGTTTTCCAAAGTTAATTTTGTAAAATGATAGTTAAAAGTCCTTAGATTTTGATTCATTGGGACAATATGTTGCTATAATTTATCTTGTGTGTGTTAATTCATTGATTCTGTTTAGTCCCATGGTCATATAACTTTATATGGCCATTTTTTTGTTTTTGATTTCATTTGTTGATTACTTTTGTTGTATGTGTAAATTTGACAATAAGACACGTCAGCAAAAAGGCAATAAAGACGGGACAAGTAAATAAACACGTCACTCATTGACCCGTCAACGGGAGGAGATCAGTCAAAGACGCATCAGCAGGCACGCTCGCCGATTCAAAGAAGAAGCATGCTCGCCACAACTGGTTGACCAGCAGAAAGGCAAAATGCGCTCGCCGATCCAAGGTGTTCGCCAAAGAACATACAGCCAGAAGAGTAATCCAATTCCAAGTATATTTTCCACGTCAACCGAGGATTTAATCGGATACAAAGCTCAAAGATTAAATCCTATTCCGAACAAGATACAATCTCCTTCAAACAAAGAAGAGTCCAAACAGGAAACAAACCTTAAAAAGTTATTTACAGACCCTAGACTCCTTACGCAACGAAAAATAGGAACTCCCCTATCAACACAGCATAGGTACAGGAAACCCTAGAAAAACTAATATAAATAGAACCTTAAATCCCATGAAAAGGGGTTCGAGATCAGAGAGAGAGAGAGTAATCAAGCAATTGTATGAGAGATCTGAGTGTGTAAAACATAAGCGATTCATAGTGATTTCTTTCGCCCTCAGGGGGCACCGTGGTTTTTTCCCATTCAAGGGTTTTCCACGTAAAATCTGTTGTGCATGCATTGATTGATTTTCTTTATTTGTTTATAATTGATTTCGATATTATTGTTGACCGAGTCAATCAAAAAATCACCGTCAACAATTGGCGCTAGAAGGAGGGGGTGATACTGAATAAAAAGCTTCCAGGAATCCTTACAAAACACAAAACGGGCACAACATGAGCAACGGTAGCGATAGGGATGAAATCCCCAATAATGATCAGATCCCCGAAGCAGTGGTGATACTAGGAGAGGAAACGTTGGCAACAGGGGTACAGTCAATAGCAACTCTAGGCACTAGAGCAGCCAACGAGACTCTGCAGCACTTTCATACCGCATTGGTGAATCTGGTCAATGAGGCCAACAAGATTGGACTCACGCTTCCTATAGGGTTGGGAGCCTTGTCTCCTTATGAGCTAACGACCAGCACGCCCGGAAATCATCCCACAGGAAGGCTGCGATCAGAAGTCCATGTTGCAACTCCTAGTACTCAGGCAAAACCAATTGTGGGAGAAGCCCCCCAGGATTCGCTAGAGGCCTTGGAAGAAAGAGGGCAAAAGAAGGGAAAAAGTTTGCTAGACGAGGAGTTCCCAGAAAAACGGTATCATGGGCGAACGCATAGGGAACCAGCCAACGACAGGACTAACAAAGCCCGTAGGAGACGGCGATCGATCTTGTCGGAAGACAGGAGTCCCCAACCGAGAAGGGGATTGCGATCAAAAAGGGCGCGGCAGCAGAGATCCGAAAGTACGGATGAATTAGGAGGTAACAGAAGTACCAATAGCAGGGAAGATGATTATCGGAGGATGACAATCAAAAGCAGGCTCAACCAAGAGGGGGAACCAACTGGTCATCGAAGCGTTACCCTCCAACAGCTCTCAAAGAAGGTCTCAGCAATGGCTAAGCGGTACAAGCACAATGTGTCTTCGGATGATGAGTCAGACAATCCGTTCATCGACCATATCTCTCATACCCGGTTCCCTGAAAGGTTCAGAATGCCAACCATCGAACAATACAAGGAGAATAGGGATCCAAAGGAGCATGTCCGCAGATTTCGCAATGTCATGGCTCAATACGCATCCAATGACGGCCTCTTATGCTTAACATTCCCACAAAACTTCGGCGACCTCGCTTCCAGATGGTTTGGGCGCCTACCAGCCAGAAGTATTAACAACTTCTCTAGTTTCAGCAAGGCATTCATAAGGCAATTCATGGGAAGTGTACAAAGGAGAAAGTCACAGGCTCATCTATCGAACTTGAAACAAGAAAGCAACGAGTCACTCAAGAAGTATTTAGCCAGGTTTGGGAAGGAGGTCGCCCAAATAGAAGATGCAAGCGACGTAGCTGTCATAGCAGCCTTCACCAATGGGCTGCAAAGCGAACGTCTGTCTTTTGACCTACGAAGGGACCGTCCGAAGACATATGAAGAGATGATGGATATAGCTGGAGACTATGCGCTAGTAGAGGAAGAAGAAGTAGCCCAAGGGGGTAGTTACGTTCATGGTCATAAACCAGACACAAAGTCCAAGTCCAAGGATGAGAGGACAAAGGGTCAATCTCGTGATCGCCAAAAAGAAGAGAAGAGCCAGAGGAGCAAACCTCAAAAGAGCCGGGGTAGTAACAGAACCAGTAGGTTCCGAGGCAGGTATAGTAATTACACTCCCCTAAATGGCGAACAGGAGGACATACTATCTGTAGTGGAAGACAAAGGGCTCGTCAAATATCCCCGACAACAGTCAGCTAATGGCCGGAGGGATACAACGAAATACTGCCGATTCCACAAAGACCACGGACACGATACCTCTAAATGCTTTCAATTGTGGGATCATATTGAGAGTCTGATCAGAGAAGGGCACCTTAAAGATTTCACACTAAAGGGAGACCAAAACACAAGTCGCCAAGGTAGCCATCGAGGAGGTGGGCAAGAAAGAAGAAGCCCGAGGAAAGGCAGCCCTAGCATGGCTATAAATACAATCTTTGGAGGACCTCACACTGGTAGAAGCAATAGAGAAAGGATGTCGGAAGTCAGGGAAGTAATGTACGAAAACAGGGACTTTGAAGTAAACTCTGTGCAGAGAAACCACAAAAAACCAAGAGAAGGCCATGATCCGATAACCTTCACAGCCGAAGATTCAGAAGGAATTGATGCCAAACCCAACGACACAATAGTTGTGGGAGTACAAATAGCATATAGGGATGTCCTCTGAGTGATGATAGACAACGGAAGCTCCGTTGACATTTTGAGCGCAAGAGTGTACGACGAACTTCGGCTAGACAGGAAAGACTTGGAACCGTTCCATGTGCCTCTAAAAGGGTTCGGAGGCGCAGAAGTAAGATCTTTGGGGACGGTGAAACTGCCTGTGAGATTTGGAACAGCACCTTGTCGACGGACTATCCTCCTGGATTTCGTGGTGGTTGATATTTATAACTGGCCATACAATACTTTACTCGGCCGACCGTTTTTGAACAAGGCGTGAGCAGTCACATCCACCCATGCACTAAAAGTCAAATTACCGACAGAATTTGGAATTGGAGAACTTAAAGGGTCGTAGGAAATGGCTCGCCGGGCCAACCTGTCAATCTTTAAAGACAAGACTAGGGCGGAAACCTTAAGCATATTTCAACTCGACCAAGAGAAGAGGGAGGAAAACCCCGAAACGTTTGAGTTAGACCCGAGAGATGAGACCAACAGAGAAAAAGAAGAACCAACCAAAACTGTCATCTTGGATGAAGAAGAGCCTAATAAAACAGTCAAGGTTGGAGCGAGTTTGACAAAGCAGGTTAAAACAGACGTGGTGAATCTATTGAGGGAGTACAAGGAGATCTTTGCTTGGAGCCACGAAGATATGCCGGGAATCAGTGGAAATGTAACCACACACCATCTAGCAGTAAGCAAAGAATGCAAGCCGGTAATACAGAAAAGGAGAAGCTTCAACCCTGAGAGAAGTATAGCAATAAGAGAAGAAATATCCAAGCTGCTCGCAGCAGGATCGATCAGAGAAGTCCAATATCCTGAATGGGTAGCGAATGTTGTGCTCGTAAAGAAGAAGAACAATCAATGGAGGATGTGCGTGGACTTCACTGATCTGAACAAAGCCTGCCCAAAGGACAGTTTCCCACTGCCAAGAATCGACCAGCTGGTCGACGCGACAGCTGGACACGAGCTATTAAACTTCATGGACGCATACTCAGGCTATACTCAAATCAAGATGCACAAACCAGATGAGGATAAGACAGCATTCACCACGGACCAAGGGTTATATTGTTATACTGTCATGCCATTCGGCCTGAAGAATGCCGGGGCAACATACCAGCGTTTAGTCAACAAGATGTTCGCCAACCAAATAGGCAGAAATATGGAAGTGTACGTCGACTACATGCTAACCAAGAGCGTCAAAGCCCACGGACATGTAGACGACCTACTGGAAACCTTTGATGTGTTAATCAAATTCGGGATGAAGCTAAACCCTTCAAAGTGTGTGTTCGGCGTGCCATCTGGTAAGTTTCTCAGGTACCAGGTACATCAAAGAGGGATAGAAGTGAACCCTGACAAGATCAAAGCGCTAGCCTACATGGTTTCCCAAAAAAACTTGAAGGATGTCCAGAAACTTACAGGATGCTTAGCATCGATGAACAGGTTTATCGCAAAATCGATAGACCGATGCTTACCGTTCTTCAAAGCGCTTAAGAAAGGGAAAGGGATAGAATGGAATAAAGACTGCGAACAGGTTTTTCTCGCCCTAAAGGAATACCTAGGCCGAGCACCGTTACTATCAAAGCCTATCACAGGGGAAGTGCTATACATGTACCTGTCAGTCACAGAAGCAGCAACTAGTTATGTATTAATAAGGCAGGAAAATGGAATACAGAAGCCAGTGTACTACACAAGTAAAGCGTTACTACCGGCTGAAACAAGATACTCACCAGCTGAAAAAATGGCACTCGCACTAGTAACAGCAGCAAGAAAACTGAGACCATATTTCCAAGCACACAAAGTAGGAGTATACACTAACTGCCCACTAAGAATGATACTACAAAAGCCAGAAGTGTCGGGTAGACTTACAAAATGGGCCATTGAGCTAAGCGAATTTGACATAGAATTCATCTCAAGAACGGCGATCAAAGGCCAAGCAGTAACAGACTTTGTAGCAGAATTTACCGAGCCAGATACTGAAGTGGCAAAGATGATGATAGATCAAGCAAGGAAAGACTTTCGCTGGAAACTCTGTGTCGACGGCTCATCAAACACACATGGCAGCGGGCAGGAATAGTGGTCACAACCCTAGAGGGAGATTCCGTAGAATGTGCCTTACGGTTTAATTTCAAGGCCACCAATAACCAAGCCGAGTACGAGGCGTTGATAGCAGGACTGAAAGTATGCACAGCCTTGGGAGCTGATGAGATTGAAGTGTTTAGCAACTCTCAAGTAATCGTCAACCAGGTACTCGATGAATACCAAGCAAGGGACAACAACATGATCGCCTACCTAAAACTAGCAAAGGAGTTATTGGGGCGATTCAAAGAAGACAGGATTGTTCAGATCCCAAGAGAAAAGAATGAACAGGCAGATGTTTTGGCCAAGTTGGCATCCGCCACAGTCAACATCTGGCCCCGAACAATCCCTTTGGCACACCTGCTTCGACCCAGCACTGCCGAGCAGACTGAAGTGGGGGTAATCATGAATGAACCAACCAACTGGATGACCCCAATCAAAGAATACTTGATTAATGACGTCCTCCCAAATGACTTGCTAGAAGCCAAGCGGCCGAAATACAAGGCAACAAGATATTCAGTCCTCAACGGCGAACTGTATAGGAGAGGGTTTTCGAGGGCAGTGCAAAGATGTGTTGGACCAGAAGAGGCAGAAGGAATCCTAAAGGATATACACGATGGAAGCTGTGGGAATCATGCTGGGAGCATCAGTCTAGCCCATAAAGCACTGAAGCAAGGATTCTATTGGCCGACCATGTTCGCCGATGCAAAAAGAACAGCGACCAGATGTGAAGCATGTCAAAAGATCGTGAATAACATTCGCCAGCCGCCTGAGCGCTTACAAAGCATTACCTCCCCATGGCCGTTCGCCATGTGGGGAATTGATTTAATCGGCCCAATGCCCATAGCACCAGGAGGAGCAAAACACGCTATTGTAGCAGTGGATTATTTCACTAAGTGGGTAGAGGCCAAATCACTGGTACAAATAACAGAAGCAAATACAACCAGTTTTGTGAAGAAAAATATTATGTATAGGTTCGGAATACCAAACACCATAATCACTGACAATGGGACACAGTTCGATAACAAGAAATTCATAGACTTATGCAAAAAGTATAGGATCAACAACTACTATGCCTCTCCAGCTCACCCACAGACAAACGGTCAAACTGAGGCAGTGAATAAGATTATCAAACACAACCTGAAAGCCAAGCTAGCTGTCAAAAAGGGAAGTTGGGCGGAAAAGCTACCACAGGTGTTATGGGCGTACCGAACGACGGAAAGAAACTCCACTGGGGAGACACCCTACTCCATGGCATTTGGGACCGAAGCAGTCATTCCAATCGAAACAGCGTTCTCTTCGCCAAGGACACAACTCTTCCAACCAGAACTTAATGTTGACATGCTGAAATACTGTTTAGACGAACTAGAAGAGCGAAGGGAGCATGCCCAGATAAGGAACACCGCCTATCAAGAGAGAGCGGCGAGGTACTACAACTCACATGTGAAAGTCAGAAGGTTTGCACTCGGGGACTTGGTCCTAAAAAGGGTGACACCAGAAACAAAGGACAAAACTGCAGGGTCGCTCGCAGATAAGAAGGAAGGGCCATATCACATCACAGGTATAGCAGGCCATGGGGCATATTACATAGCAAAAAGAGGAGTCGGCGAGTTGCCTCGACCATGCAATGCTCAGTATCTGAAGACCTACTACCCTTGATACTACAGCCCAAGAAGATCCTTTATTATTTCTATTTTCTTTAAATTTATTTTTCTAGAAGTTTTTTATTTTCATGATATTAGAGTTTGCAGGAAATAATCAATAAAGAGTAATTTATTACTGAGATGTCTGCCATCGTTAAAATTATAGATCGGCTATGACGAGCGGGTCGCCCGAAATAGTAAATTGAGCTACCTAAATCAGGCGAGCATCAAAGAAAACCGGGAAATACCCAGTATTATAGCAGGCTGAAGGCAAAAACGCCACAAAGCAGCTTGAGCTAAATAAAAATGCCACATAAAAAAGCAGTCGCTGTCAATAAAGGCATAAAACCCCCAGACTGTATGAGGCGTTCGGCCAACAGTATTCGGGGAAAGTCCACTGGAACTAAAAACAACTGGGGGTAAAGCAAACTAGCAGTCAGAAAACAGTGAGTAAAAGCGGGAGACGTCCCAACAGTATGCTCACGTAAATCTTGGTGTATGGTCGGACACGTCCTGACAAACACTGGGTAAAACAAAAACTAGCAATTATAAAGCTAAGTGATAAAAGGTTTTAAAAGCCTGGGCCAGAAACTCAGCAATGCAGCTGAACAACATAGAATTGAATATGGAGAACAAGAGAGAAACGCAATGGAAATCAATGTTTCATTAACTTGTCAAGATATTTACAAAGTTAAAAGAAATAAACTATACAAAAGAAATCAAGCGCTCGCTGGTGGAAGGCCCCCATCATCATCTTCCTCTTCCTCGCTCACCTCATCCTCTGACGGCCAAACAACATCCTCATCCCCTCCGGGCATAAAGGGTGTGTAGTCCCAACAAGCCACAGGACCTAAGTCAGGTTCAGCACCAGACCCAGTGAAGCTCCCCTTTTGGCCAAAATAGTAAGTGTTGCAAGCACGTTTGGTGGGGATCTCCAGGTGCATAGGAAGAGGCTCTGCTTGAGTGTAACGGCAATGGGCCTTCCACAACTTCAGCTGGCTCTTTATCGAGCGTACTGCGCCATCCATATGCCGCTGAAGGTTTCGGTCATAGCGCCTTAGGGCTTTCTCATTTGAGAGGACTTTCAAGGCGAAAAACTTCTTCGCTTGCCGCATGCCCCGTTCAAACTCGCGGAGGAGGAGCGCGTCATACGTAGGAGACCTCTTGAAGCGGTCAACGGCTTCAACTTCCAAGACAGCCTTCAAATCATTTACAAGGAGATCTTGAGTAGCCTGTTGATGTCGCAAATCTTCAGACTCACGTTCAGCCCTCTCCTTGGCCTCATTCGCTAATCTCTCTCCCTCCATGCGAGCGACCAAAGCATCCTGACTATCGGCGAGCTGCTCTTTCAGCAACTTGACTTGCTCTTCAGCGGCAAGGAGCTTCTCTTCAGTGGCAAGCTGAGCAACCAAAGAACCATCGGCGAACTCCCACATACGAGCAATGTGTTGGGCATGTGATTCCTCAGCCGACAGTCTTTCAGCCTCCGAGCGAGAGATTATCCTCTGCAAGCGCTTGTTGTCGCTCAACGCCGCGTTCGCTCGCCGATAGTTACTCGCCATCTCTGACATCATCTGCGAGCCAAACAAGTTTAAAAAAGAAAGGGGGGTGAAGTAAAGAAAAATAAAAAGAAGAGACAAGGCCGATAGAATTACCAAAGAGTGGCAGTTGAAAAAGAACTCCATCTTACTGTTGCATGATTTTCCCTTCACCTTCTCCCAACCCTCGCCGAAATAAATATCGTTGCTTATAAAGTGGTTGAGGAGTTCGGCGGGAGAAAAATCAGACAACGAAACAACTCCTGATCCTTCGCCTTGGCCGGCTGGATCAACAGACGGTCCTTCATGAGAACCCCCTAAATCCGCAGCCGGGGCCGATGACGGACCAGGGATATCAATCGGAGCAGCAGCGCCTCTACCCTCCACAGTGATAGAAGATGAAGGCCTGGGAGTATCCTCTTGTACAGCAGTATCCCACGCTCTAATATTCGCTGGGGGTACTGAGGGTCCAATGTTGTCCGAGGTAGGGACCTGTGCAACCGAAGGGGGAGCAGTTTCTGCACCACCACCTCCCTCCGATCGAGGGGCTGGATCCGTATCCTGAGGGACCGAATACCATGTTCGCCGGCATTAGCAGCCTCAGGGCGAACAGGCTCGCCATTCCCCTCCTCATCGGATGAGACCACATATTGAACCACCCGTGAAGCCTTTTTTAGAGGACGAGTGGCGCATTCGGGGGTTGTCTCAGCAGGGCGTTTCCCTAGACCATTTCTGGGTTGGAGGTCGCTAGAGGGGTCTTCAGGAGGCTCTTGGACGCTTGCATCAAAAACAGGAACCTCCGTATTCGCCGCAGGAGCCCCAACTTTTTCTTTCCCTTTGCTGCTAGGGACCTGAGACGAGGTGCCAACTCCACCCCCACGAGGCTGAATGACCACCTCTGTAACAGCAGGAACTCCTGCTCCGCCTTCATCTGGGGAATCGTCGCCCTCGGGTGGTGCAACTCCTTCTTTAGACAAGCTTGCGGCATGCCTTTGACTGGTGGCTTCAGAGTTCTTCACCGCTCGAGCTTGTTCATCGCAGACGACATCGAACTCGCTCACTAAAAAAAAAAAAAGAAGCAATGTCCCAATAAAGACAAGTTCTAAAGTCTAAAAGAACTTACAGCGGCGTCGCCTAGCAGACAGGCGAGGGAAAACGCCACAAGTGACCATTCTGGCTTCATTAAGAAGATACTCTTGGCCAGACTAAGTACCGCAGCCTCCGTCACGTTCTTTACCTCGTGCGGGGTCAAGGCCAGAAGAGCCTTCGACCAGGCCTCAGGAGACGTAAAATGTCTCGGAACTTTACTGGCCCGAAGGTTTCGACGAGGGTCGGCAGAATTGTTCCTTCCCCACTCGCCACCAATAAAAAACCAACTGTTCTTCCACCTCTTGTTCGAGGTAGGGAAACCCCAGACAAAACCCATCTTCTTTTTATCGCTCGAGACTTCCACTTGTCCCGCGTTGGATACACCTTCAGGGATCCAGCTTTGAACAGGGGTTGATTGAAGGTAATAAGTACCTCCATGACCGGACTGCCGCAAGACATAGAAGTGGCGAATCTCGCGAGGCGTTGGTGATCGGCGACCCATTGACTTCCATATCACGCACAATGCCATTAGAATCCTGTAGTTGTTCGGTGAAAGCTGGGCAGGAGCGAGCATAGCATCAGCCAAGAATCTGGCTATAAATGGCTGGAGTGGGAGAGTCACCCCACAACCCAGCATCGACCCATAGATGGCGACGGCATTTGCTTGACGGATTCCATGCAGCCCGCTCGCCAGAAGGTATAAGGACAACGGTATCCGGAATGTCATATCGCTTCTTGTACTTAATAATTTCCTGCTCACCGACCACATTTACTTCGATGTCGAATGAGCTCGGGCGATCGGCTGCAAATCACAAATTGTTTCGCCGGTGATCTTCAACATCTGACTCAATCACCGTCTGGGCACCTAGGAGAGAATCCCTAGGGGTTCTAGGCCCTCGTCGACCACTACCAGCAGCCCTTGGAGTCTTAGCCATATCTGGAAATTCATTGTCAACAGTTGATCGAAGGAAACGTGAAATCAGAAGCGTTGGTGTCAGAATCAGAAGGGATGAAAAGGGAAATTGGCATAGGAAGATTTGGGTCAAAATTCCGCAAATATAATTCAATTTTGTCTGCAACTTCCTTATTGCCAAGCTCGAGAGCTTGCATCATTTGATTAAATAGAAAAGCACGTTGAGAAGGATCCATGAAACTCACCAGAAATCTTCTTGAAAAAGGAAGAAAAGAGGGTATGAGACAGGGTCGCGCTTCAAAAAAGACCACCGGAAACCTGACACGTCGAATCGGAGACTTGGAGGAATTTTTCAGAGAGTATTTTCTGTGAAAAATGTGATAATATATGCTCGCGTGTGTCTAAACAACCTAGAGGGGGGGTGAATGGGTTGTTAATCCGTTATTACCAAATTTTTCGGATTAGTCAATATTACAAATAAAGCCCCAATCACACAAACAATAAAATCAAGTATAAAATGCGGAAATAAAAGAACACTTGATTTTTACGTGGAAACCCACACGGGGAAAAAACCACGGGCTGTTATGTGCGCCACACACGGTCAACGAAATCCACTATATGAAAAGGAATTTACACCCTCAAGTGATTCTCGGACTCTCACCCTAGATAACCTCAGGCTATGGACACTACCACTCGCCACTCTTGGTTCAATCCCTAGTGATATCCCCTGATACACTACTCTTGGCGTGAGCAACTCCTAATCTACCCAGCAGGCCTTTTACAGTGGCACTCAACCAATTGCTTGAGCACTACACACCGGTAGCCACAAGACTTTCCTTGCTTGTGCAACTTCACCTAGAAGCCACAAGACTTTGACTCATGAAGAGAATTAAAAGTCTATGTGAGTGTGGCAATAATGATGCACAAATGCAACAAGTGCTAGACTAAACACAAGATGCTTAACTAGATGTTATAATGCAAATAAACATCCTAGTTATCAACAAAACCTACATGTACATGCATGAGGTGTCAATTAGTTGTAGAGATTTCTTACAACCTAATTGTCAACAAACAAAGCCAATTCAACACATGTTGTCAATAATCATGGCAATGACAATAAATGCAATTAACAAGTGCAATTAAGGAATTGTCAATCAAAAAGGCCAATCAACACATGTTGTCAATGAACATGGCTAGGACAATAAATGCAATAAACAAATGCAATCAATGAGTCCTACACATCAATGTCTAAATGAAAATCATATAGACTTAGCTAGAGGGCAAAATAGTCCTAAATGCTAGCTATCAACAAAGAACTCATCTCAACCAAAATCAAAGACTCAAACATGTTATAAACAACATTAAGTAAAGAGTCATGCATTTAATTAACCACTAAATGCTAATCCTAGGCAAACATGTCATATATATGAAACAAAGAGATGTAAAACATGTAGAGATTACCTAGTCAAAGAAATCAACAAAACCCATGCTTAGATGATGCTAGGAAGAAGCTAGATGCACATGGGAAGTGGTTTGGTTGAGTAAAGGTGAGTTCTTGGGAGCTTCTCTCTCTTGGGATGAGTCTCTCTCTCTAAGATCTGAATTTTTGCTCACAAAAAACGAGCTAGGGAGAAACAAGATATATATATATAAAAGGCAGAGCAAAAACGGCGTCGTTTGATTTCAAGACACGAACCGTCATAGAGAACCGCTGCCTTACCGCTGCCAAAGTGGCAGCGGTCTGGCAGCGGTCTTCGCTGCCAAGGCCACCGCTGCCTATTAAATGGCAGCGGTTCGGGAGCGGTCTCCACTGCCCGAAAAACGCTGTCCTAGCGCTGTGACGAAAATCACAGCGGTCCTGGAGCGGTTTGAGGTAAAAATTTACCTCTAGAAAAACCTTCAAGCAACTCTCAAGGCCAAAAAACATGCCAAAGAATAAATGCACAATGATAGAGTGATCATGCATGAAAACTAATATGCAACAACACAAATCACACAACAAACAATATAGAACATAAGATCATAAAAATGTGTGTGTGTGCAACTAAATCTCTTCACATAAAGAGTTAAGCACATAACTAAATAAAAACACAAATGCAATCATATAAATGCAATGAAAGGTGTGTGTGTGTGCTAAATGACATAGATGCACAAAATCAATGAAACACACATGCAAGGTCATAAATGCAAGATAGGTAAAGATGCATGCAAGTGTGTGTGTGCTCCTAATCTCTTCAAGAATCAAGGTCAAGTGATATACCTTTTGAAGCTCTTGATCTTGAAGTCACCGGGATGCTTGGAAGCTTGCCTTGATAATCATCAAGATGACTTAAGCTACCCATTACACAATCATCCCCAATGTGGTATGTCATGAAATAAGCCAATCACAAAATAGAGGTCCTTACAATCTCCCCCTTTGGCTATTTCATGACAAAATACCACTCACAAAATAATCCTCACAAAACACAAAATAAAGCTATTGGTCAACAAAAGTGTATTCTACGTTACAATGAGAGAAACCTAAGAATCTAAGTCTTCAAGGTCTTCAATCTCCTCGTAGATCATCATACCTACACACAATAGCAAGAAAGCACTTTTCCAAAAACAAGTGCATGTGAGGTGAACAAACATAAAAAGCATTTGCACTCATTAAGGCAAAACAAAACAATGCATGTGCAATGCTCCCCCTAAAAGGTTACTCTCTCTCAAACTTCTCCCCAAAGCATACACAATGCTCCCCCCATATCTCTCAAGACTTCTCCCCCTTTTTGTCATGAGATAGGCAAAGGAGCTCCCCCTATCGGGTTGCTTTAGCAAAGAGAGCTATTTGCACAAAATGCATTTGCATAATCATATAAACCAACTTTATGCAATTCAAGTAATTGAGAGAGATTCAAAGGAGATTTTATTCACAGAAAAAGTGTGTGTGTGAAAAAGTTGCTTAGCATGTAATACAAGCACTATTGAGCTCATGCATAAGAATCAATCAAAGCAACAATCTACAGGTTTTCCAAAAGAAGTCAAACCAATTAGAGCCCTGTTGTTATGATAAGAAGATATATATCCAAGCATTTGTGTGCAAAGTGTACTAATCACATCAAAAAATATATCATCTTTTCTACATTGCAAGACACATCATCAATCAACAATTTTGAGGTCTTTATTAAGCAATGCATCACACACATCATCAAACACATTTCAACTTTTCTGTTTTTCTCCTTTATCCTAACAAGCATGTATTTCTGTTTATCATGCTAATGTAACTCTCTTGAAGGCTTTCACTCGGTTTCAAATGAGTAGCCATTTCCTACATTGGGCGGCTGCACGTCATATTGCCAGTAGCCCTTTTTCAAGAGAGAGCTTAAGAATGCATATCAAAGAATCATGAACATGGAGAATAATTTGAGGTCAATCACATGTACTAACAAGTAGAACATTCCTCAAATGGATAAGCACACTCAAGCAAAAATAGAAATCATGCAGTACATGCTAGGCAACCGTGCAAGGTGTTATTAAAAACATTATTAAAGCATTAATCAATGTTATTCACCAAGCATTCTCAAACAATCATAAAAGAGCATAAAATACGTTAACTTTTTGCATATGGCAAATCATGCAAGTTTACTCTCTTTGCTTGAGCTCCCCATATGGGGTCAAAAACTGTACCGTATCAGGGCATGGGACAAGTCCCACTAGACATACTAAGTCCATTGGACTCAATAGCATCCACGAGTGCTATGTAAGTACAATTGCATTTGGGTTTGATCTTTCTAACCCACCTAGATTCCACTTTTTCATTTTTAGTGGTCATAGACATATTTCTAGGTTCATGCAAACTAGCCCTACGATTCATTCTCTTTTCTTTCATGCTCTTAATTCTACATAACTTGATGTAGTTAAAACAATTTGGTCTAATGTGACCAATCATACCACAATAATGACAAATAGGTATAAAGAGAGAATTTATACCATCACTTTGAGCTCTCATCGAGGCATTGCCATGTTGATGAGGTTGTCTTTGATAATGCACCAATTGGCTTTTCTTAGGAGCAATAGCTAGATGTTGGTGCCTCTGTGGTTGAGCATGATGAACCTTTCTCAAAGGTTGAGTCATGTGGTTACCTCCTTTCTTGATAGTTGGCTTATTGGAGGAGGTGGTTGTCTTCTCAAGGACATGTCCATATTTCTTGGATTGCCTAGGCTTTGGTTGATTTGCCAAGGCTTGTGTGGACTTTCCTTGAGATGAAAGATGCTTGGATGAAGTTATACTCTTACCTTGAGCCTGAGGTTGTTTGACCTTGGCCTTCTTTAATTCTTCAAGGCACCTCATCTCTCTTTCCTTGACAATCCTCAAGGAGTTTTCTTTGTTGGCAAGCTCATCTTTCATTGCCTTCATCCGTAGGTGGCAATCTTCAATCTCCTTCTCATATTTGGACACATCTATCATGTCCGTTTTCAAGGAGTCATTCATGTCAAAACTCGAAGTCATCTTAGCAAGTGTATTTCTTGCCTCTTCAAGTTCCTTCTCCATCATCACTTCATTCACTTGGATAAGTGACACTTCCTCATCTAAGTGAGTCACTTTAGCTCTTAGTTGGAGATTATCTTCACTCAACCTCAAAACTTCATCTTTCTTCTTCTTCAAACACTTTTGAAGATAGTCAATAAATTCTTGATAGTCAACCACACTATCACTCAAGTTTTCGGAGCATGAGCTATCTTGATCGAAGCTTCTCCCACTTGTGCTTTCATAGGTTATGTCATCAATGCTAGCTTCTCTCAAACTTGCTCCTCTTTGGTCTCCACTCATCAAGTCACCCTTCTTGAATTCTTCAAGTGACAAACACTTGGTGACGGTTTGAGCTTCTTCTTGGTAGGAGACCGGAAAGGCGAAGTAGTTATTCTCACGTTTAATCGAGCTTGTGGAACATCCTTCAACTACTTCAACTTCGCTATTACTCCAAGTAGAGATCATAGCTTCCCCTCCCTTCTTGGACGGGGTCATCTTCTTTTCCTCATTCACTTTAGAGGTCATTCTCTTCTTATGAGATTTCATGAATCTCCTAAATCTCCCAATCATGAGAGTCACCTCCTCATCGGAGTCATTTTCCTTCCTCTCCATTTTGGAGGTCAAGTTACCCTCTAACATCTCAAAGCCACTCATAGTGTTTAATGAATGAGATGAATGCAAATGAATGCAATGAACAAAATGCACACAAATGCAAGACACACAAATATGGCAAGAACACTTGATTTTTACGTGGAAACCCACACGGGGAAAAAACCACGGGCTGTTATGTGCGCCACACACGGTCAACGAAATCCACTATATGAAAAGGAATTTACACCCTCAAGTGATTCTCGGACTCTCACCCTAGATAACCTCAGGCTATGGACACTACCACTCGCCACTCTTGGTTCAATCCCTAGTGATATCCCCTGATACACTACTCTTGGCGTGAGCAACTCCTAATCTACCCAGCAGGCCTTTTACAGTGGCACTCAACCAATTGCTTGAGCACTACACACCGGTAGCCACAAGACTTTCCTTGCTTGTGCAACTTCACCTAGAAGCCACAAGACTTTGACTCATGAAGAGAATTAAAAGTCTATGTGAGTGTGGCAATAATGATGCACAAATGCAACAAGTGCTAGACTAAACACAAGATGCTTAACTAGATGTTATAATGCAAATAAACATCCTAGTTATCAACAAAACCTACATGTACATGCATGAGGTGTCAATTAGTTGTAGAGATTTCTTACAACCTAATTGTCAACAAACAAAGCCAATTCAACACATGTTGTCAATAATCATGGCAATGACAATAAATGCAATTAACAAGTGCAATTAAGGAATTGTCAATCAAAAAGGCCAATCAACACATGTTGTCAATGAACATGGCTAGGACAATAAATGCAATAAACAAATGCAATCAATGAGTCCTACACATCAATGTCTAAATGAAAATCATATAGACTTAGCTAGAGGGCAAAATAGTCCTAAATGCTAGCTATCAACAAAGAACTCATCTCAACCAAAATCAAAGACTCAAACATGTTATAAACAACATTAAGTAAAGAGTCATGCATTTAATTAACCACTAAATGCTAATCCTAGGCAAACATGTCATATATATGAAACAAAGAGATGTAAAACATGTAGAGATTACCTAGTCAAAGAAATCAACAAAACCCATGCTTAGATGATGCTAGGAAGAAGCTAGATGCACATGGGAAGTGGTTTGGTTGAGTAAAGGTGAGTTCTTGGGAGCTTCTCTCTCTTGGGATGAGTCTCTCTCTCTAAGATCTGAATTTTTGCTCACAAAAAACGAGCTAGGGAGAAACAAGATATATATATATAAAAGGCAGAGCAAAAACGGCGTCGTTTGATTTCAAGACACGAACCGTCATAGAGAACCGCTGCCTTACCGCTGCCAAAGTGGCAGCGGTCTGGCAGCGGTCTTCGCTGCCAAGGCCACCGCTGCCTATTAAATGGCAGCGGTTCGGGAGCGGTCTCCACTGCCCGAAAAACGCTGTCCTAGCGCTGTGACGAAAATCACAGCGGTCCTGGAGCGGTTTGAGGTAAAAATTTACCTCTAGAAAAACCTTCAAGCAACTCTCAAGGCCAAAAAACATGCCAAAGAATAAATGCACAATGATAGAGTGATCATGCATGAAAACTAATATGCAACAACACAAATCACACAACAAACAATATAGAACATAAGATCATAAAAATGTGTGTGTGTGCAACTAAATCTCTTCACATAAAGAGTTAAGCACATAACTAAATAAAAACACAAATGCAATCATATAAATGCAATGAAAGGTGTGTGTGTGTGCTAAATGACATAGATGCACAAAATCAATGAAACACACATGCAAGGTAATAAATGCAAGATAGGTAAAGATGCATGCAAGTGTGTGTGTGCTCCTAATCTCCTCAAGAATCAAGGTCAAGTGATATACCTTTTGAAGCTCTTGATCTTGAAGTCACCGGGATGCTTCGAAGCTTGCCTTGATAATCATCAAGATGACTTAAGCTACCCATTACACAATCATCCCCAATGTGGTATGTCATGAAATAAGCCAATCACAAAATAGAGGTCCTTACAAAATGAAAGCAAGAAGAAATAAAGAAGAAAACGCAACAGTTTCGTCTCTTAAAGGGGGAAATTCGAAATTCAAGAAAGAGTTATAATGAAAGCGGCCATGATAAAGTACCACCGCCTATGAGTAAAGGCAGTGATGAAAAGTGTCCATCAAACGAAGGACACGTGGCATCATGGGGGTTCACAACAGGCGTGAAATCATTGCAAGCGTGACATCAGTTGCAGCGCGTCACGTCAATACCCATCATTTGAAACTCTGTGGCTGAAAATGAAGGCTTGCCAGGGAAGACTTAATAAAAGCAACACGTGGCTAAAAACAAAAGGAGAGGGAAAAATGTCTGCAAAAATTTCAGAAAATGAGGGATGTCAGTAAATCATATAAACACTGCTCGCAGAACCAAAGAAATCAGCTTACATTGGATCAACTCGAAGTGTTTATGGGGGTATTGTTGTATGTGTAAATTTGACAATAAGACACGTCAGCAAAAAGGCAATAAAGACGGGACAAGTAAATAAACACGTCACCCATTGACCCGTCAACGGGAGGAGATCAGTCAAAGACACATCAGCAGGCACGCTCGCCGATTCAAAGAAGAAGCGTGCTCGCCACAACTGGTTGACCAGCAGAAAGGCAAAATGCGCTTGCCGATCGAAGGTGTTTGCCAAAGAACATATAGCCAGAAGAGTAATCCAATTCCAAGTATATTTTCCACGTCAAGCGAGGATTTAATCGGATACAAAGCTCAAAGATTAAATCCTATTCCGAACAAGATACAATCTCCTTCAAACAAAGAAGAGTCCAAACAGGAAACAAACCCTAAAAAGTTATTTACAGACCCTAGACTCCTTACGCAACGAAAAATAGGAACTCCCCTATCAACACAGCATAGGTACAGGAAACCCTAGAAAAACTAATATAAATAGAACCTTAAATCCCATGAAAAGGGGTTCGAGATCATAGAGAGAGAGAGTAATCAAGCAATTGTATGAGAGATCTGAGTGTGTAAAACATAAGCGATTCATAGTGATTTCTTTCGCCCTCAGGGGGCACCGTGGTTTTTTCCCATTCAAGGGTTTTCCACGTAAAATCTGTCGTGCATGCATTGATTGATTTTCTTTATTTGTTTATAATTGATTTCGATATTATTGTTGACCGAGTCAATCCAAAAATCACCGTCAACAACTTTTTAGGGTAGTTGAAATGCAAGAAATTCTTGATCAGCAACTTGCTGAGGAGGCTGCTAAAGCTGAGGGTGAAGATGCCATAGCAGCAATTGCAAATCCTCGTAGAACTGCCAAGTAATTTTGAATTGGTTTTCAGTTTTATTTATAGTTATGTTGCATTTATTGCCCTCTCTCCATTATGCATCACCGTTTGGGTTCTGAAAATATTATCTTGGATGTACACTCAAGATGAATTGCACCCTTATAAAGATATATATATATATATGTTGCTGCCTCTTGGCCTGCAGAAAATCTACTACAGGATCAGCTTCTTCCAGAAACCTAACACGACAAAAGTTGAAGGTTCAGGGAAAAGTGATGAGTGTCGTTTGTTACTCAACAAAATGATGTTTTAAAATGTGATCGTTTTGAAAACCTTTTTTAATCACTTAAAAATCCACTTAGATAGAAAATTAGTAAAGTGGCAAGTAGGATTCGTTCCACAGGGAATTAAGGTGATTAGTTGAATAAATTAACTAATCTATATGCAATAAAATAAATCATAAAAATATGGATGAGCGAATGGGTTGTCAAGCCATCAAACATACATGAAAAATAAACCTAATAAACTAATAAAAGAATACTTAACAAATCTAGATAAGATAAATGAAATTAACAATTAAGAGAATAGCTAGGGAATTAATGGGATCACAAATGAATTACGGGAAATGCTTATCAAGCTACTTTAGTGAACGGATCTCATAAATGTTAACCAATTGATTTCTAAAATGTGTTTAGGCCATTATTATGAACCTTAAACAACTTCCCACCGCAATGCCTAACCGATTAAGGAAACGGGGTCACGGTGGGATCGGTTTGTTACAATTAACGGCTTAGATTATCGTGGTTGATATACCCTCCGACAATCTATCCTATTCACTATGTTCTCAATCCGTCAAGGTTGTCAATCCAATCAAGATTATATAACAAATTATCCTAAGCAAGATTATAATCAACTAGTGGGTATACATGTCAATTATATAATGCAAAGAATCTAATTATAAAATGAATAGAACACAAATAGAAATTAAAATATATTAAAGCTCAAGCAAATCCCAATCCAAATATTCTCACATCAAAACCCTAGAAAGGGGATTTAATTACACATATTACAAACAAAGGGAAGGCAAGTAAAAGATTAGGAAATCACCCATGGGTCTCCTTTTGCAAGCTTGATCCTTTCCTTGCCTTAGATGCTCCTTGTGTAAAGAGTGGATGATGAGGATGTGTCTAGATAGGTGGAGTCTAATGGGAAGTGACTAAGGAGATTTGTGAAGAAGATGGGAAGAAAAGGAATGATTAGGGGAAGTAATCTAGATGTTAAGTTTAGGTAGGAGAGAAAATGGAGAGAAAAGGAATGGTGGAGAAAGGAGGTTTCTTGGTGGTCAAGAGTTGTCTAAAAGAGGAAAAATAGTGATGTATTTATAGGTGTAAAAAGCTAGGGTATGAAATGGGTATGAAATGACAAGAATACCCCTCTTGAATGCCAACACTGGAATTCCTACGCTGGAATTCCAACGTGGTCGCCACTTGTCCTTCTAGGTCGCCATGGCGACCTCAAATGGCGACCTTTCATGGATTCTTCTGTCGCCATGGCGACCTCATGGCGACAAAGTGACGAACATTCCCACTTTGGAATTCCTACGTTGGAATTCCTATGTGGTCGCCATGGCGACCTTAAGTGGCGACCCTCAAAATGTAAATTGGTCGCCACTTGCAACATCAAGGTCGCCATGGCGACCATAAGTGGCGACCTTGCCATGCTTGTGAGAGGTCGCCATTTGTAGAGGTAGGTCGCCATGGCGACCCCCAAGTGGCTACCCACCTGATGCTTTTGGAGACTTTCTGTAGCCATGGCGCTCAAGTGGCGACCAAATGGCGACCTTCTGATGACTTGAAGAATCCTCTGTCGCCATGGTGCCCATGTAGCGACCTCCTTATGTCTAAGTGGCGAAAATGTCCTGTTTCTTCCCATTTGTGAGCCTTTTTGCACCCAAGTCCTCATCTTCATCCCAAATGCTCTTGAAACCTAATAAAACCTGAAACACTTGATTTTACACCATTAAATCACTGGATAATGCCCAAGAATCAAGCAAAAGGAGAAGGAAATGAGGGTCAAAATCATACCAATTTTGGTTCGATCAAAAAGGCTATAAGGATAAATGCTATGACCAAATAAGGAAGACAGTTGAAGAACGGTTCAATAATCTTCTAACAGAGGTGGTTTCCTTGAAATTAATCAGATGCATATAGTTTTGGAGAATATCTAGTAGCTAGTGCAATATATATAACCCTAACAATAATCTATGGACCAGCTTGTTTTTCAAGACCATAAAGCAGCTTTGGGGGAAGCTCAGGTGGTATGCATCACCCATCTCTAAAATTTTGTAAATTCATGTTCGATGTCCTCCCTCCCCCTCCCCCTGTCTTTCCATTTTCCTTTTCATTACAATTTTCCTTTTATCAAAGGCTTAAAATTGTTTTCTGTTTGATAATTTTCTTTTGCTTTACGTGTAGAAAAAGCTGAGAGTCTCATTCAAGGGTGTTTCTTTATATTAATAATTTGGAAAACTGACAATTGTCTCACAAAAGTCTAGCAACACTCTTAACAAATTCTCACCGTTAGGAGTTGGTGGTATTTTAACATAACATGCAGCATTTAACCTGGTTAACAAAAGTTTTTAATTGTCGAAAATGTGCAAAAAATGTTGATGATATCACTTGACAAAATGCAATAACATTTTGAAATTGATAATTTTAAGTAAAATAGATGAACTTAGAAAGTAATTATTGTCTGTATTTTCTACTTTGTTTTTGTGAAATCCAGGTTTCCAAATTTCCTTTAGTGGAAATCTGCATATTTGTGTTGTAAAGAACTGGAGAGAAATCTGCATGTTAGTGTAATCACATCATTTTAGCAAATAGGTGAACATGTGAAATCATTGGATTTTTTTTTTTATCCTTATAATCTGATAGAACACCTTGAACTGCTAGTAGGTAATGCGTCTGTAGTGCATGTCTAGAAGTAATGTCTTTATAAGTAATAAAGTAAAATTAAAGCATGTAGCTTCTCTTTTCTCTCTCTCTCTCTCTCTCTCTCTCTCTCTCTCTCTCTCTCTCTCTCTCTCTATTGTTCTGTTTCTTTCTCTCATGTGAATTAAAGAAGCAGCAAGTAATGTGAATCATTGAATTTTTTGTTGTTTCTTTCGTGAAAATTATATTTGATAGTCAGCGTATTGTTTATCTACATTAATATTTCTTGTAGTTTGGAGACTGTTTTTGGCATGGTAATGATAGCAACTGAATTTCCATCTTTTCAATATTATTGCACACACACACACACATATATTATTGCACTATTTTTAAGTAGGTGTTGTTTTCATAATACCCTTATTTTCTTTGTGAAATATAGATTGGAGAAGAACTTGGAGATATTTATGACTATGTGGCCCCATGTTTTCCTCAGAGGTTTGCCCAATGTTAAATCTTATTATTTATCACTTTACCTAGATTAATAGTTGTGAGAAAAGATACCAAAGAAGAAAACCTTAAAACACTGCTCAGAATATATTATTTGAATGAAAAAATACAAAGGAAAGACCTAGAATATATAGAAATATTCTGATCAGTAAATATCAACAAAATAGGAAACAAATCTGGAAATAAAAACAAATCAATCAAAATAACAAATGCCTTGATTTTATTCCCTAAAAACTGGGATTGACTAATCAATCCATAATTGCCCCTAAATCTCTCGGATGCTAGGTCAACCGAGAGAGGCTGATCTTCAATACTCCCTCTCAAGCCAGATTGTATACATCAAACAATCCTAGCTTGTATACCATCTTTTCAAAGAGAGGTCTAGGCAATCCTTTGGTTAGTATATCTGTTGTTTGCTTGACTAAAGCCACATGAGGAATGCAAAGAGTCCCGTCTTCAATCTTCTCTTTAATAAAGTGTCGATCAACCTCTACATGTTTAGTACGATCATGATGCATAGGATTATGAGCTATGCTGATGGCTACTTTGTTGTCACAGTACAATTTCATGGGACCTTTTGTTGCAACTTGAAGTTCTTCTAGGAGTAGCTTTAGCCAAATTAATTCACTAACTCCATTTGCCAATGATCTAAATTCAGCCTCTACGCTGCTTCTGGCCACTACATTATGCTTTTTACTTCTCCAAGTCACCAGGTTTCCCCAAACATAAGAACAATAGCCAGATGTAGATCTCCTATCAACAACTAAACCAACCCAATCTGTATCAGTATAGGCTTCAATTTCTCGAGATTCTCCCTTCTTAAAGAACAATCCTTTCCCTGGGCTTCCTTTTAGATACCTTAATATTCGGATGACTGAATCTAGGTGTTCCTCATAAGGAGCATGCATAAACTGACTTACCATGCTGACAGCAAAAGCTATATCGGTCTTGTGTGAGCTAAATAAATTAGTTTTCCAACAAGTTGCTGGTATCTACCCTTGTCAACAGGTGTGCTCGTATTTTGATCTCCTAGTTTAACATTCGGATCACTTGGAGTGTCAACAGGCTTGCTCCCAAGTAATCTAGTCGCCTTTAATAGATCTAGGACATATTTTCTTTGTGATAAAGAAATACCAGATCTATTTCGAGCAATTTCCATACCTAGAAAATACCTTAGCATACCTAGATATTTGATTTCGAATTCATCTGCAAGCCTTCTCTTTAAAGAATTTATTTCTGAAATATTGTCACCTATTAAGATAATGTCATCAACGTATACAATAAGTATAGTTGACTTACCACCTTCATGTTTGTAGAATAACGTGTGATCAGTGTGAGCCTGCTTATACCCTTGTTGGCGGACAGCTCTAGTGAACCTTTCAAACCATGCCCTTGGTGACTGTTTAAGGCCATAGAGGGATTTTCTTAACTTACACACCTGCCCTGTTTTTTCTGCACTCTTAAAAGCTGGAGGAAGTTCCATGTAGACTTCTTCAGTCAAGTCTCTATTGAGAAAAGCATTCTTGATATCAAGTTGTTGGAGCGGCCAATCCAGATTCGCTGCTAAAGAAAGAAGAATACGGATTGTATTGAGTTTGGCTACATGAGCAAATGTCTCCTGATAATCTATCCTGTAGGTCTGTGTAAATCCCTTTGCAACCAAACGCGTTTTGTACCTCTCAATAGATCCATCTAATCTATACTTCACTGTGAACACCCATTTACAGTCGACAAGAGCAACATCTCTAGGTTTCTCATCAATTTCCCAAGTCCCATTTTTCTCTAGAGCTTGCATTTCTTCTTCTACTGCCCCTTTCCACTCAGTTCATTGAAAAGCTTCTTCAATAGTCTTGGGAATTTCTGTATCTTCAAGATTGGATACAAAGGCTTTCATTGAAGAGGATAAATGATTATACTTTACAAATTGAGCTATAGGATGTTGAGTGCAAGAACGAACACCTTTCCTTAAAGCAATAGGCAGATCATCAATGTTATCCAAATGAGAAAGGACAAGTGAATTACCTGGGTCCGAGTCAGATTCATGACAAGTCTCGAGAGTAAGAGGAGTTTCTACCGTTTGTTGATTCTTCCGTCGAGAGTAAACACAAAGTTCATTATTTGGTTGAGTGTTTTGTTGCTGGACATCTAGATCAGACACCTTAATTTCATCTTGATTATTTGCCCCCTTGTTTATTAATTTCATTTTCCACTTCAAGATTTTCAATTCTTGGTAAACTCAGACTTTCAGTGTGTGTAAGATTAGGTTTTGAAATTGGCAAGCTTTGCAAAGTGGGGTTAAGGATTTCAGATGAAAAATGCAAGAAATTTCCTTCATTTCCTTCACTACTTATCTCCCCCTGAAGGGAATTTGTGGAAAATAATAGAGTATTTTCAAAAAAAGTGAGATCCATGGACACAATTAATTTTTTCTTTTCTGGGAAATAGCATTAGTACCCCTTTTGATTTGCAGCATATCCAAGAAAAATGCATTTAAAGGCTTTTGGATCAAGTTTGTTTCGATTAGGTTCATGGTTATGAACAAACACAGTACACCCAAAAACTTTTAGGGGTAGATTACTAACAGTCTGGTTCTCAGGAAAATATTTAGAGAAAACATTCAGAGGTGTTTGAAACTGAAGGACATTTGAGGGCATTCTATTTATAAGGTAATAAGCGGTGAGAACCGTATCCCCCCAAAAATATTTAGGAGTGTTAGTGGTAAACATGATTGACCTAGCAACTTCCAAAAGGTGTCTGTTTTTTCTTTCAGCAATGCCATTTTGTTGTGGTGTGTTTGGACAAGAACTTAGATGAACAATTCCATTTTTATTGAGATATTCTCCTAAAATCTGGTTAAAATACTCTTTACCATTATCAGTGTGTAAAATTTGAATATTAGTGGAGTACTGAGTTTTAACCATGTTATGAAAAGTTTTGAATATTTGTTCAGCATCAGATTTGTCTTTTAGCAAATAGAGCCAACACACACGAGTATGGTCATTGATGAAAGATATAAACCAACGCTTTGAATAAAGATTGTGAGATCATAAGGGTCCCCAAATATCACTATGAACAATAGCAAAAGGCTTAGTATCTTTATAAGGCTTTGGTATAAACACAGATCTTTGATGTTTAGCCAATTGACATATTTCACATTGAAAAATGTCATTATTCTTAAACAAGGAAGGAAATAAATATTTTAAATATGGGAAACTAGGATGCCCTAACCTAAAATGCCACAACATTACTTGGTTTTGTCTTGAAGAAGGTTCCTAACTAACCATATGAACTTGTTTGATCTCGTTAGTGTCCTCATCAAAGTAGTATAGCCCCTCACGCTCACTAGCATTGCCAATCCTCTTCCCCGAACTTTGGTCCTGAAATTCACAATGATCTTGTGAGAAAACCACCCTACAATCACAATCCTTTGCAATATAGATTTAAGAACAAGGGTTGAGTTAATTTTAATAGTTCCAATTCCAGCAATAGAAGACAAGGATCCATCAGCAATCCGTACTTTAGTATGACCATTATTCGGAATATATGAGGAAAATAAGTGAACACAACCTGTCATATGATCTGATGCCCCGGAGTCAATAATCCAAGATTCTTTGTTTCTTTTTGTGCAATTTAGGGCTGAGAGAAAATTACCTTTCTGGGCAATTAAAGAAGTACCAGTTACTTTCTCAGGGATTAGCAACTTGTAGAGACGCTCAAGTTGTTCTCTGTTGAGATTGATACTGCCCAAGTTTTCCCTAGGTTTCTGTTCTGTGAGTTCAGCATTGGACTGGTATGCACGGGTTTCTCTTTGAAATTGTCCAGGTTGTCTTTGATGGTCCCGGTTGTTCTGATTGGGAGGTTTCCCATGTAATTTCCAACAAGTTTTTTTAGTGTGATTAGTCCTTTGACAAAAATCACACCAAAGATTCCCTCTTCAAGCACCCCTAGGATCATTGGAATAGTCTGCTCTGTGATTCTGTTCATGGCTTTTGGAGACGAGCAGAGGCTTCTGTTTGGACCGAGCCTTTAGTGTCACCAAGCATATTCTTGCGCTTGCTCTCCTCCCTTCGAACTTCAGCAAATACCTCTTCAATCTGAGGTAGAGATCGGATTCCAATCATTCTACCACGGACTTCATCCAGATCCTTATTTAGCCCTGTAAGAAAATCATAGGTACGAGTTCTTTCTACAAGTTGCACATATTTTCCTGAACACTCACCACACCAATCATTGGGTTCAAACAGGTCCAGCTCCTGCCATACCTTGATAAGAGCAGTGTAATATTCTGTGACATCCATATTTCCTTGTTTGAGATCCCTAGCATGATCTCTTAATTCACACAATTGTGCTGAATTCTCTAGGTCTGAGTAGGCCAATTTCACCTTGTCCCAAATGACTTTTACTGTGGTGTGGACAAGGTGCAATGACCCAATATGTTCTTCCATAGAATTGATGAGCCAAGACATCACTAAAGCATTTTGGGTGTCCCACGTTGTGTAAGTGGGATCGATTGGATCTGGTTTCTTTGTGGAGCCATTAAGATAACCAATTTTTCCTCTCCCTCGTATAACCATCTGGACAGACCGTGACCATTGGAAAAAGTTTTTTCCATTTAGTTTGTAGGAAGTGATTTGGAGGGAGGAGTTATCAAAGGAGGTTGTAGGGTTAATTGTAAGATTCGATACAGGGGAAGATCCAGAAGCAGTGGGGTTAATTGTAAGGTTCGGTACAGGGGAAGATTCAGTAGAAACTCCCTCCTTTCCGTCCTTGCTTAACCCAGTGAGGGCCTGCTTATAGCTATCACCCATGGTGTTTTCTCCTCAACGGTATCCCAACTCTGATACCATGTGGAAAAGATACCAGAAAAGAAAACCTTAAAACGCTGCTCAGAATATATTATTTGAATGCAAAAATACAAAAAGGAAAGACCTAGAATATATAGAAATATTATGGTCAGTAAATATCAACAAAATAGGAAACAAATCTGGAAATAAAAACAAATCAATCAAAATAACAAATGCCCTGATTTTATTCCCTAAAAACTGGGATTGACTAATCAATCCATAATTGCCCCTAAATCTCTTGGATGCCAGGTCAACCGAGAGAGGCTGATCTTCAATAATAGTTAACTTTCAGCTCACATAGAGAGGCTTTGTATCTGTTGCTTCATGTTGTAGTTTTGGATTTGTTTTTTCATGTTTGCACTTGACTGAGCTTATATTCTAATGGCTTTGAGTTATTGAATAAACATGTGTGTCCTTATTGGACATGAGCTGCATTAGGGTTAACTTTCCGTGAGAATGTTTTATTTATTCTGATTTGATCCATGTTGACAGATATGAAATTTTCCAACTAATGGTAAACTTGTATACTGAGAGGTTTGTTCAGATGCTTAGATTGCTAAGTGACAGGGCATATGAACTGACAAATATAGAGATTATAAAGGTATTTTAGCCTGGATTCTTATTTGTTTCAATTTTAATAGTGTCATCTCATTTTGCAAATTCATTTTGGTAATTGATAAGAACTTGTCATGCATAATTTGCCTACATAATAGTGACTTTGTTTATTTTCCATTTTGTTTGGTGATAATGTATCATAACTTACCATTTGGGTATTTAGGTATCTAGGTTGAAAGAACACCAATGTTGGCACCTTTTTTCGCTTGTTGAAACACATTTAAAGCTAAAAAGGAGAAATTTTACAATCACTTTTACTTAGCTATGTTAGACAACATATAAACTCTTCTAATGTTGCAATAAGCTTCCAATTATCAGCCCTGCCATAGCTAGTTCTATTGTATTTATGAGTTTAATCTGTATCTCCGTGTATCTTTCTTAGTCACTGTAATATAAATTTTGATAGAATGTAGTTTTAGCACATCATCCAAGACCTTCTTTCTTTTTGCCTTGGGAGTTACCTTATATATTTTGGTTTGATTGAATTTTCATTTTACAACATGATTGTCTTACTTCCTTTTTCTTTTATAATTTTTTTTTCCATTTTCTTCCTTTTCTGAAAAAAATAAAAAAATAAAAAAATAAAAAATTTAGCTGGTCACAATTTTATTGCTTCATCTAGGTAACTGGTTGGGTAGTTGAATACCAAGATAACCTAATTGGGCTTGGGGTTGATAAGACTCTGGCTCAAGTTTGTTCGGAGAGTGGTTCTATGGATCCGCTTATGAATTCATATGTTGAAAGAATGCAAGCTACAACAAGGGTAACTAACTGTACCACTACCCCCTCAATCAATTATGCTGGTATTTGGTAAATTTGTTATTTAGTTTATATAACTTTTCTTTCTCATTTAATACCTGCCTTTTTCATTCTTTTTTTCTTCTAGAAATGGTACTTGAATATCCTGGGGGCTGATAAAGTTCAGCCGCCAAAGAAAACAGAAGATGGAAAGCTATACACTCCAGCTGCAGTTGATTTGTTCAGGATCCTCGGGGAACAAGTGCAAATTGTTAGGGAAAATAGCACTGATCTCATGCTATACAGAATTGCTCTAGCTGTTATTCAGGCAATGTTCAACTAAATACTGATAGAAATATTTACTTAAATTATCAAAAGGTACTACTGGATATGTGCATGCATACAACTACTTCATTTGATGGAGAAATAATACTAATTTAATTTGATGATAGCATTGTGAATGTAGGCCTTTCCCTTGTATTTTTCACACTTTTATTTTGTTATGTTTCCTATTATTATATCTATAAATTGGAGTCCAAATTTTAAAGTCTTCTTCAAAATGGATTTTGACTTGATGTTTTCTATTTTCCTTTCAAACTTGCTTTGTTTCCTTAGGTATTGATTGATTTTCAAGCAGCTGAAAGGCAGAGACTCGCGTAGAACCTGCTTCTGAAATTGGTTTGGAACCTTTATGTGCAATGGTTTGTGAAATTTCATTATGTAGTTTGTTATACATTGATTGTGTGAAAATTTTATTAAACATATTCTTGGTGGGGCTGTTTTGTGGGGGGCATATTAATGTGGTATACAGATAAACAACAATTTACGTTGCTATGACCTTGCAATGGAGCTGAACAACAGCACCATAGAAGCTCTTCCTCAAAACTATGTTGAGCAGGTAATGTTTGTTCAATCAAATTTTTATATTTTTTCACCCTCTACACTATTTTTTTTTTCCAAATTTTGATGCTGATTAAAGGCTTTTAGTTTCCTCCCATTATACTTTATAGGATTCGTTGCAAGTGGATTGCTTATTTTTATTTAGATTTAGTCTTCGTGTGAGAGAGGAATCTTCTTTTATCCATATCTTTTCTATTACCTTAATGTTACTTGAAATGAGGAAACCGATTATGTTTCATGTCTCGGTTACTTCTTGAAAATAAACAAAAAAGTTTGTTTTTTTCCAAAATTTTATGCCCTGGTTTTGAGTTTTTTTGGGTTATCCAGGGTAGGCATATCAAATTTATGAATTCTAAAACTTCACTGTCAACTTTAGATTCATAAACATTTCAATAGTGTAGAGAAGCTTTTGTATTTTAATGCTTTTTGGCACATATTATTGATTATTGACATGAGTGCAAGTTGATTTGCATTTTTTAATTGCTAACTGCATAGGAGAACGTAACATTTCTGTAGTTAGTGCAAACTTGTGTTATAGTTAGTGTGGGAATCTGTCTCTAGTGGAAGATCCTTGCCACATAACTCCTATTAGAGAATATGCCCTCAGTGGTTGATTAATAGGTTTAAATCAAGACAACTTTCTGAACAAATTAAAGTGTTTGCTGATTTATTCTTCTCCATATGGAGGCATTTTATAGGGAAAATTACATGAGTGAGAATCAAGAAAATGATCTCCTAATCAATACAATGATTTCCTACAATCAAGCTAATAAATAATTTACAATTAGGATAGTCAACTATACTACAAATCTTCTACATTAATGACGAATATCTAACACTCCCCTTCAAGTTGGTGCATAGATGTCCCTCATGCCCAACTTGCTAATTGATTCATCAAAGTTCCTTCCATTTATGGCCTTTGTAAGGATATATGCAAGTTGATCCTTACTTGGTACATGCAGAAGCTCAATTATCTTTTCTTCTATTTTCTCTTTGATGAAGAATCGGTTAATCTCCACATATTTGGTACGATCATTTTGGATAGGATTATTGGCAATCTATACCGAAGGTTAATCTCCACATGTTTGGTATGATCATATTGGATAAGATTATTGGCAATTTATACCGAAGCTTTATTATCACAATATAGCTTCATGCTACCTTATGGGTGAAATCCCAAATCACCTAATAAGTTCTTCAACCACAGCAACTCAGTAATTCCTTGGTCAATCCCTCGGAATTCTGCCTCAGCATTAGATCGTGACACCACGGTTTGTTTCTTACTCCTCCAACTCTCCAAGTGACTAGGTTACCTCCTGCAAAGGTAAAGTAACCAGAAGTAGATCTTCGATCACTATCACTCCTAGCCCAATCAACATTCGTGTATCCCTCGGTATTTAGATGTCCATTCTTAGAAAACATTAATCCTCAGCTAGGAGCTCTTTTTTAGTATCTTAGAATCTGAAGGACTGTCCATGTGACTCTTAGTAGGAGCGTGCATAAATTAGCTAACCACATTCGCTGCATAAGCAATATCAAGACGGGTATGCAATAAGTAGATAAGTTTACCAACAGGTCTCTGATATCTTTCTTTGTTCGCTGGGGTTTGATCAGGATGATCTGGACACTCACATAACTTGTGATTTTGATCTATAAGGGTATCTATTGGTTAGCTAGCAAGCATTTCAATCTCTGTAAGTAAATCAAGAACATACTTTCTTTTACTGAAGAAAATCTCATGTTTTGATTGGGCTACCTCAATTCCCAGAAAGTACCTCAATAACCCCAGGTCTTTCATTTCGAATTCTATGGCCATGTGTTTTTGGAGGTTACTCATCTTTAGAACATCGTTTCCTGTAACAATCATATCGTCAACATAGAGGATCAGTATAGTGATCTTATCACCCTTGCGTTTGAAGAATAAGGTATGATCGGAGTTACTCTGCTGATATCCAAATCTCCTCATGGAAGTACTAAATCGTCTGAACTGGCTCTAGGTGATTGTTTTAGTTCGTAAAGAACCTTTCTTAGTTTGCAAACTTTGCCAGTTTGAGAATCAAAATCAGGGGGAAGATCCATATTCACTTCTTCACTGAGTTCCCCATGTAGGAAAGCATTTTTTACATCAAATTGTTTCAATGGCCACTCCAGATTAGCTGCTAATGAGAGAAGTATCATAAAGGTGTTTAACTTTTAGTCAACTTAGTAAGTCTGAGTGTACCCTTTAGCAACCAACCTGGACTTGTACCTTTCAATCAAGCCATCTGCCTTGTGTTTGATAGTATAAACCCATCGACATCCAACAACCTTCTTCCCTTTAGGTAGATCCACTATTTCCCAGGTACAATTTTTTCGTAAAGCTTTCATCTCCTCATCCATGGCTCAGACCCATTTCTGGTCTATCAGTGCATCCTACAATTTACTAGGAATAGATACAGAGGATAATTGATGTGCAAATGCTTTAAAGGTTTTAGACAATCTATGAGTTGAGGTGTAAGGAAAATCACACAGATCCTAACCCTGGTTTACCCATTCAACGGTATCTCAGTAGAGAACATAGACCACCTATATGTTTTGGTTTCTCCTCTGAGTAGTCTCCAATAGATAAAGTAGAGGGTTTAGGAATTACCTCAGGAGCATTTTCCACCACAAAGTCTGATTGATGAAATAGTGTTGGAGAAGGGGAAGGAAGGGGTTGTGCCACCTGTATGGGAACTAACTCCTCCTGTTTCTCTATCCCTTTATTTCGCCTTTCATACACTTTCCAAGTTGGTCCTGTCCTTTCAGGAATCTCACTTTTTCTTTAGAAGATAGACTTACGGGCAAACTAATACTGTATGTAAGAGACTCGAGCGAACTAATGGGCAAACAAACTATTGGGTATACCATTGTCTATCGTCGAAGACTTCTCTTCATGGTTCGAGTTCCCCCCTGAAGAGGAGTCTCAGAGGCAAAGTATGCCTTATTTTCCTAAAATGTAACATCTTGCGAAACAAATACCCTGCTAGACAGAGGATGGTAACACTTATACTCCTTTTGTGAGCTAGAGTACCCTATAAAGACACACTTAAGAGCACGCGAGTCTAGCTTTCCTCGATGAGGAGTATGGATATGTATATATACTACACATCCAAAGACTCGAGGAAGAATATGTCGTTAGAAAGTAATGAACAAATAAAAGAAACTCTTTGATAGTTTGAACGAAGAAAAAATCTTTGATATTTTTATTCTTCTCCGTAGAAGGATATTTATAGTGAATTTACAATATGGAAAGAATCAAGAAGAAAATACAAAAGGAAATAAATCATCCTACAATCAGGCTATTTAATCACTAAGCTATAATTAAGTTAATCAAATCCTAATCAAATAAGTCAAATGTCAACTATACAATCAATCTATAATTAACCACACTAATTAAGCTAATTAACCTATTAGTCAACTATACAATCATAATTAAGAATAATCTAATTGATTGATAGTTGACTTTAACATATGTAAGGCAGAGACGCAGAGTTAACATCACATAAATGAGACAAGGATTGCAGTGGAGTTTGAAAAGATAAAACATTGGACGGTATGCGATTAATGAGATATGCAGCAGATAATATAGCAGATAATACAGCATCACCCCAAAAAGATTTAGCCATATGCATTTCGAGTAGTAAAGATCGTACAACCTCTAAGAGATGACGATTTTTACGCTCGGCTGTGCCATTTTGTTATGGAGTATGTGCATAAGATGTTTGGTGGAGAATACCGTTTCGTAAACAAAAGGTTTTGAAATTATGAGTGAGATATTCACCACTATTATTAGAGCATAAAACTTGAATTTTCTTATGAAACTGTGTGTAAATCATGTGATAAAATTTTTGAAAAACATCACATACATCACTTTTATTTTCTAAAAGGAAAATCCAAGTCATACGTGTGCAGTCATCAATAAATGTAACAAACCAATGCATACCAGATACAGACAACATTAAAGGGACCCCATACATCAGAATGGACAAGAGAAAATGGCATAGAGCTCCTATTATTATTACTAGAAGGAAAAACAATGCGATGATGTTTTGACAAAACACATGTTTCACATTGAAAATTATTTCGACCAGTAAACGAGGATGGAAATAATAACTTAAGGTACCCAAATGAACAATGTTCTAAGCATCTATGCCAGAGATAGATATTACTTTCCTTATCAGAGTTGACTTGTACTACTTTATGAGGTTGGCTAGATGAGCATGAAGAGCTCAGAGTACTATCTGTTGTAACCCCCCTCTTTCCCTACCAGTTCCAATCATCTCATTGGTGTGAATGTCCTGAAACAGACAATGAGTAGGCCAGAAGGTGATAGTATTGTTAAGAGATTTAGCGATTTGACTGATAGAGAGTAAGTTATACATAAGGTAGGCACATGTAAAACAGATGATAAGTGTAAAGATAGAGTTAATGATAGAGATCTAGCCCCATTAACCGGGGTGGGTGTAACATCAGCATATGACACACTATATGTTTCGGTTGAACTATGATGACTAAATTTTCAAGAATCAAAAGTCATGTGATCTGTTACACCAGAATCAAAGTATTATTACTAGAAATTGTAGAAGTACTGAAAGCAGAATAAAATGTTCTTGCACTGAACATAGCAGTAGCAGAAATAAAAGAACAGAAAATACCCAGAGAGTTTGGCAGCGGAATAGTAAATCTAGCAGTCTGAATAGAAAATCCAGAGTTTGACAGCGGAACAGTAAAAACGGGCAGTCGGAACAATAAATCCACAGTTGGAACAATAAAAAAGATAGTCGAAACAGTAAAAAGGGCAAAGTACTGTACACGAAGTATTGTAGCAGTAGAGAGAAATTTTTTATTTATTTATTCGGTTCAAAGGAAACCGAGTTCAACAAAGTCAACTGAGTGCAAAACATAAGTTCAAACAAAAAAAAATAATAACTAAGTTCAAAACAGATGAAAAAAAAAAACTTAGTTCATCTGACTGTGGTGCAAGAAAGTCAACATTGCACGAAGGTCGGCTGGGAAGGAGGGATGACAGGTTGCCGGTGGTCGAGAAGGACGGACGAGGAGTCGCCAATGAAGAAGAAGTGATGTGGGTCACTGTTGAAGGAGAAAACGACCGGTTCAGGTCGGGTCACGAAGCAACATAGGTGAGTAGAGGCGACGTGGGTCGCTAGATCTAGTAGGACGACTGTCGGAGGTGTATGAAGTCGACGTGGGTCACTGTCAGAAGGATCGGCAATTGTAGAAGTTTCGGTGGTAAAGGTTCACCGGAAAAGATAGAAGCACAGTTAGAATGGTGTTAGTAGAAAGAACAAAAAGATGTAGAGAAAGAAAAAAAGAGCAGAGAAAAGGAGAAGAACCCTAAACAATTTGTTCAGGCTCTGATACCATGAACAAATCAAAGTGTTTGTTGATTTATTCTACTCCATATGGAGGCATTTTATGGGGAAAATTACATGAGTAAGAATCAAGAAAATGATCTCCTAATTAAAACAATGATTTCCTACAATCAAGCTAATAAATAATTTACAATTAGGACAGTCAACTATACTACAAATCTTCTACATTAGACGAATATTCTAACACTTTTACCATCATACCCTTGGCTGAGGTGGTAAAAAGTTCTTGGTTGGGGTGATTCTTGAAATCTGAAGAAGAAATAAAAAAGGAAAATAAAGTCTCTTTTCTTTGCAAGTTTCAAAAAATATGAAATTGTTAAAATTAATGCAGAGATTATATGTAAGTGGTGCTTGAGTTTAGCATCACATGAGTCTTTAGATTGAGTCAAATAAGTTATCTCCACTTACTAGTTTGTTGGTGTAGTGGGATGTTGGGTTATGGTGCTATTTCCTAGTTAGTGGTGTGATTAATTTGTGGGCAAGTAATTGTTAATGGGTCATGTTAAAGTTAGTGGTAGTCATGGGTCAAAGGCTTGTTTATGTTAAATGAAATGTCAAGCAAATTCACCCAAATATTATCTTTGTTTTCACCATTTTATTTTGTTATACCTCTCGCTACCTAATAGTTGTTAAGAGAAGTCTTCTTGAGTGTGTTTAACCCTTCCAAAAATTATCATCTGGTATCAGAGCCTGGTTGAACCAATGGCTAACAATGGTGGTTTGAATCCCACACACCTCACTATTCCTTTGTTTCAAGGTAGTGGGTATGAAATTTGGAGTACAAAAATGAAGACTCTTTTTATCTCTCAAGATTTATGGGAGTATGTGGAGGAAGGCTATGTTACAGAAGGAGTTGCAGCAGACGTTCTCAAAGATGTCAAGAAGAAAGATGCCAAAGTCTTGTTTTTCATTCAACAAGCAGTTGTTGAATCCATCTTTCCTTGAATTTCAGCAGCAACAAAATCCAAAGAAGCATGGGATGCGTTGAAGAATGGATACCAAGGCAATGATAAGGTGAAAACGGTAAAACTTCAAACTCTTCGCAGAAAATTTGAAACTTCTCTCATGAAAGAAAATGAGTCTATGCAAGATTATTTTTGCAATTTAATGGAAACTGTGAATAATATTTGAAAATTCGGTAAAGAGTTAACTGATGCAAAAGTTGTTGAAAAGATTTTGAGAAGTTTGCCCAGGAAGTTTGATCATATGGTGGCAGCAATTGAAGAATCAAAAGATTTGAGCATACTAACAGTTGAAGAATTGCTCGGATCACTTCAATCTCATGAAGATAGAATGAAAAGGTATGAAGAGGATTCTATAGAAAATGTTTTTCATACTAAATTGCAGCTCTCAAAAGAAAAATCTAGTGGCCCGTTTGGTGAAGCCAACAAGAAAGGACGTGGAGGCCATTTGTTTCGAGGTAGGAGAGGTGGAAAAATTGGTGGTCGCCCAAGTAACAATTTTCATCACCCAAGTAACAATTTTCATCACAATAATGAGTCACACTCACGCTCAAGTAATAATTTCTATCACCACAATGAGTCATGCTCAGGTAACAATTTTCATCACAACAATGAGTCTAGTTATAAAGGTGAAAATTCTTACCAAAGACCTCAATGTTATTATTGCAAAAGATTTGGCCATATTGAAAGATATTGCAGATTGAAGGAGAAACATGCTAAATTTGCTGAGGAAAAAAAAATGGAAAGGAAGAATCTAAAAATTTATTTTTTGCTTGTTATTCTGCTAAGGAGTGTGATAACGATGTTTGGTATATGGATAGCTGCTGCAGCAATCATATGACAGCAAAGTTGGAGACTTTTATCAATTTGGACAAGTCGGTGAATACAACAGTGAATATGGGTGATGGAACATGTTTGGAGTCACATGGTAAAAGTATTGTGAAGGTAAAATCATATGAAATTGGCAACATAAAAAATGTTTTGTATGTTCCTGAATTGGATACAAATTTGCTGAGTGTGGGGTAATTTTTATTGGAAGGATTTTCCGTTGTTTTTGAAGATTTGTCATGTTTTGTGTACCATGATAAGAGTAAGAAAAGTTTATTGATGAAAATTCCTATGGCCAAAAATAAGATTTTTCCTCTTACTCTTAATGGTGAAATGCATGCATTGAAGGCATCTTATTGTGATTAAAATTGGCTGTGGCATTTTAGATTTGGGCATTTGAATTTGGGAGCTTGTAGTTATTGTCTGATCAAAATTTGGTGGATGGAATCCCTTCAATTAAATGTGTTGGTGAAGTATGTGAGAGCTGTGTAATTGGAAAGCAACACCGAAATTCCTTTCCAAAAGGAGGAGCAAGGAGAGCTACTAGACCCATCGAATTGGTGCATGTTTGCGAGCCTATGCAAACTTGTTCTCATAACAATAACAAATATTTTGTTGTTTTTGTTGATGATTTTTGCAGGATGACGTGGGTCTATTTTGTCAAGGAAAAATCAGAGGTTTTTTCAACTTTCAAAAAATTCAAAAATCATGTTGAAACTCAAAGTGGAAATTCCTTGAAGATTTTGCGAATAGATCGTGGTGGGGAGTTTGTTTCCAATGAGTTTGGGAGGTTTTGTGAAGAATGTGGTATCTGGAGACAACTAACAGCTAGCTACACACCTCAGCAAAATGGTGTAGCGGAGAGGAAAAATAGAAGTCTTGTAGAGATGGCAAAAAGCATGCCCAAAGCTAAAGGTCTGCCAAATTATTTTTGGGCAGAGGCAATTCACACCACAGCTTATATTCTCAATCGAAGTCCCACATCAGCATTAGACAATCAAACCCCTTTTGAAGCTTGGAATGGTTGGAAGCCGAAGGTAACTCATTTCAAGATTTTTGGTTGCATTGCTTATGTCCATGTTCCATCTCAAAAGAAGCAAAAATTGGATGATAACAGTGTGAAATGCATATTTGTGGGTTATAGCAATGAAACGAAGGGTTATCGATTTTTTAATCAACTAACCAAGCAACTAATTGTTAGTCGTGATGTTGTTTTTGATGAGAAAAATGCTTGGAGTTGGGATGGGCTGCAATATTCTCCATGTGTAATTTTTGAAGATGACAGCATAATGGAGTAGGGAGTTCAAAATGGTGATGATTCAAGTTTTTCCACACCAAGACTTGATTCATTTACTTCTACAGGCGTTATGCCTCCTTCCTCACCACCAAGAAAAAGGTTGAAGTCCCTTGTAGAAATTTATGAACAAACTGAAAGATGTTAGTTTACTCAAGTCACAAAGCCAAACATTTTTCAAGATGCTGTGAAGTACAAGAAATGGTGTGATGCTATGGATGAAGAAATCAAGGCCTTGGAAAAACACAAAACATGGGAGCTCGTTGGTTTACCAGACAACAAAGAAGTTGTTGGGCTGAAGTGGGTCTATAAGACTAAATATAGATCTGGCGGTTCAATTCAGAAATACAAGGCCATGTTAGTGGCAAAGGGGTATATGCAGCGTGAAGGTATTGATTTTGAAGAAACTTTCGCTCCTGTTACAAGATTTGATACTATTCGAACTGTTTTAGCTTTAGCTGCACATAACAAATGGTGTGTTTGCAAGTTTGATGTCAAATCTGCTTTTTTGAATGGTGTTTTGGATAAGGAAGTTTATGTCCAACAGCCTCAAGGTTATGAAATTGCAGGTGAAGAAAATAAGGTGTACAAATTAAAGAAAGCTCTTTATGGCTTGAAGCAGGCACCGAGGGCCTGGTATGATCGGATTAATAGCCACTTCAAGCTTCATGGATTTCACAGGAGTGAAAGTGAACCTACACTGTATGTCAAATTGAGGGGCAATGATGAGGTACTTATTGTGTGTCTCTATGTAGGTGATCTTATCTACACAATTAATAGTGCTGCTTTAATTGTTGAATTTAAGAATTTTATGATTGGCGAATTTGAGATGACTGATCTTGGTTTGATGAATTATTTTCTTGGATTGGAGGTGAAACAAAGTGATACAGGAATTTTTATTTCTCAAGAAAAATATGTCAATGATTTTCTTGAGAAATTTCAAGTGAAAGATTGTAATCCTGTAAAATTTCCTATGAATACCAATCAAAAATTCAGCTTGAATGACGGGGAGGAAAGAATTGATGGTCATTTATATAGAAGTTTAATTGGAAATATATTGTATCTGACAAATAGCCGTCATGATATTATGTTTGCAACAAGTTTTTTGTCAAGGTTCAGGCAAAATCCAAGTAAACTTCATTATGGAGCTGCCAAAAGGGTGCTGAGATATTTGAAGGGGACAAGTTCCTATGGTATCTGGTACACTAATAATGTTGATAATTTTCAATTGTGTGGTTATTCTGATAGTGACTGGGCAGGTTCAGTTGATGATCACAAAAGCACAACAGGTTACAATTTTAAACTTGGTTCTGGTGCTATCGCTTGGAGTTCTAAAAAGCAACCATCAACTGCATTGTCATCTTCAGAAGCTAATTATATGGAAGCAACTGCAGCAGCATGCCAAACTGTTTGGCTGAGGAGAATTCTAGAAGATATGAAGCAGCATCAAAAAGTTCCAACAGTTGTTCATTGTGACAATTAGTCCACAATTGCAATAACAAGAAATTCAGTATTCCACAGTACGTCGTACGAGACACATAGAGACACGTCATCACTTTATCAGAGAATTGGTAGACAAAGGAAGCATCAAGATGTCTTATTGCAGCACTGACGAGCAGCTTGCAGACATATTTACAAAGCCTTTGGGTTCTGAAAAATTTATGTATTTCAGAGACATGCTTGGTGTTGTAAATTTTGCATTAAGGGGGAATGTTAAAATTAATGCAGAGATTATATGTAAGTGGTGCTTGAGTTTAGCATCACATGAGTCTTTAGATCGAGTCAAATAAGTTATCTCCACTTACTAGTTTGTTGGTGTAGGGGGGTGTTGGGTTATGGTGCTATTTTCTAGTTAGTGGTGTGATTAATTTGTAGGCAAGTAACTATTAGTGGGTCATGTTAAAGTTAGTGGTAGTCATAGGTCCTTATTTGTTGGTCATTAGTTTCTTGTAATTGCCTATATAAAGGCTTGTTTATGTTAAATGAAATGTCAAGCAAATTCACCCAAATATTATCTTTGTTTTCACCATTTTATTTTGTTATACCTCTCACTACCTAACAGTTGTTGAGAGAAGTTTTCTTGAGTGTGTTTAGCCCTTCCAAAAATTATCAGAAATTATGTAACTGTTAAAGCTTTTACCTGAAGAATAAGATTTCTAGGTATCAGTAGGATCCCAATCTATGTCGATGCACCGGTGACTAATGTATACTAATGTGAGTGAAGATAATTCCAGTAGTTTTCCACATAACAGCACCTAACACAAGCAGGCCTCTTCAGCTTCAAAGTTATTTTATAGAAGATTGAAGTTTATATATTAAACTCTGAAATACGAACCCTAATACTTTTACCTGTGTTAAAATATGTTTCCTCTTGTCACTTCTGTAGGTTAATTTTGAAGACTCTTGCAAAGGTTTTCTAGATGTTGCAAAGGTATCTAAAAACTTTTGTATATCATTTAAGCTGTGGTTTTTCCAGTATGTTTCGTTTGATATCATTTAAAAATTGTACCTAGTGATCTTTGTATTTTAGCAAAAATGATTCTGTTAGGAACTTTGTGTGTTTGAATAGAGTTTATAGAACTCATATATGAACCTACTCATCTATTGTAGGAAGCTGTCTGCCATTTGCTTGAATCAAACTGTTGGTGAATATTAATGTATACGTTTTCTGGCTGACTTTTCCCTAGTTTTGCAACTCTGACGATATGTGCTCAATAGCCAGTAATCTTGCCATGTCAAACATTGTGCAATTCTAATAGATTGGCAACAAATTTAGGCAAAGTTTTATTGTCATTTCTAAAGTAGGAGAATCTAGATGTGTTGACTTTTTACAACAGTATGGCAAAATGAATGTTTTGAGATTCGTGATAATAAATAGTATATATTGCAATTATAGAAATTAAATTAATTGGATTAGAATCTGATGTAGGGTGACTCAATCCGATTTGTTCAACAATCTAGTTTTAACTCATTAATAATCTAATTCTTTCTTGTGAGTCATTAATTTTCTGAAATGGATAATGGTTTATTTATGATATTAAGTTTATTTCTACCCTTATAAATTGTTGACCGGATTATTAAGTATTTGCTACCAATTACACACATCCAGTAGTTAGCAGTGGGACTAGATGTCCTATACCATATCCAGACAATTTGATTACTTTAGATGGAAACCAATTTGCCTATTTGAGTAAGTAAGGGATGAAATATGCTTTTCAGTTTTAATGGGAGCTTAATTGTATTTTTAAATGATAATTGTTGTAAACCTAAATGAAAACGATAAAAGATTAAAGGAGAAAGCTAAGAATAAATATACGTTTTATTCTTCTCATTTCTAAACTTTCAGATCACAATTACATGAGAGATGATGATTCTATTTATAATGTTTAAAACCCAATCAAAAGCTAACACTATTTATAATCTATTGATGGTCAAGCACTTGACGTGTGTTTTCTTGGTGGCAAGTGTGTTAGCTTTTGATTAGGTTTTATACATTATAAATATAATAGAATCTCATCTCTCATGTAATAGTGATCCAAAAGCTTCGAAATGAGAAGGGAAATGTATATTTATTCTCATAGCTTTCTCCCTTTCTCCTTTAATCTTTTATCGTTTTCATTTTATCAATGGGATTTGTTTTCCAAAATGTGGTTATCTTCTTTCAAGAATATTGATTTTTTATCTTTTGCATTATTTTATTTTCTATTATTATTATTTTTATTTAATCATAAAATGAACAATGAAAAAGTGTTTGTTTCTTTTTTACTCCTTCACTTTGTATCTTTTCTGTGATCAAGAAAAAAAACTTTTGTTGAATTAATCCTGATAAAAATTCAGAGTTATTTGGAAAGGAATAGATTGTAGTATAAAAGGGTCCAAAGCAAATAGAATCAGAAGCTGCTATTGATATTATAGCATTCATAGGAATTTTTTCTTGAGTAACATAAAATTATCATAGTATTGAAGGATTGACAGTAGAGCTATTTGGTAGCGCTTAGAAGAAGTTTAGAAAAGAGGAGTTAGGAAATATAATTCTCTCTGACTAAATTATTCAATCGGTTCCCAGGCTACTTTATTTTTTTTTATTTTCTTACCTTTTCTATGTTTCAGAATGGTCCGAGGGACAGGTTACTGAGTACCTAGTTGCAACATTTGGTGATTATTTTACTGATGTAAAGATGTAAGTTATCTGTATTTCAAAGTTGATTAACTTTAGTTCCCAGCATTTCAGGCTTTCATTGCATCCACACAAATGACACAAACTAATATTTTATGGTTAAACCAATATCTTGTTCTTGTTCCTCCCTTATATATATATATTTTTTTTTGGTTTATTAATATGAAGAAAGTGCAAGCATGAAGCGTCAGTTACGTTTTGAATCTTCGGTGCAAAGCTGATTGTGTGCTTGTAGCATGTTTGGTGGGATATGTTCTGTATTTTTCTAGCCATAAGGACATTCAATTATGAGAGAATTCTTCTTTGTGGACATTAATTCTCCTTAATACAAAGATTCTGCTTCGTGTTAATGTAGGTTTTTGTGTGTTCATCCTTGTTGATTTCTTTCATTGATTGGAGACTATCATGACCTTCATCCCTCTGGTGTCTTCCAAGTGCAGAAGAACTTTGTGCTTTGATTATTCTGATATATATAATTTTAGGTTGAACAATTATCTTATTTATCTCCTATTGCTTTTAATGTTCTGCAACTAAGGTTCATTGAAGAGAGATAATTTAGGAGATTTGTTGAAGCATGTGTAGAGGAAACAGTGGTTGTTTATGTTGATCATCTTCTGACACAGGTTTGTTTTATCCTTATGCCACCGGAAACTAAAATGATGACGATGCCTTGTCATTTTTTATGATGTCTTTAATTTCTATGGCTTACTTGTTGATTGTAGAAAAACTATATCAAGGAAGACACCATTGAACGAATGAGGCTAGATGAAGAGGTTATTCTGGATTTCTTTAGAGAGTATATAACTGCTAATGTAAGTTTTGATCTTCATTGGCAATGTATTTCCAATCTAAACTAGATTATCAATCGGGCCCATTCTAAACTGATTTTTCTCTGGTTCTTGTTGCAGAAAGTTGAAAACAGAATCAGGATTTTTGGTGATTTAAGAGAGCTCGCATCCGCAGAAAGTGTGGATAGCTTTATGCTCATATATACAAATATTCTTGAACATCAACCTGACTGCCCGGTAAGCAATACCCCTAGTTAGGCTAGGTTTCAACTTCAGTTAAACATTCGTATATTGTCTGTATGTCTCTCAGTTCCAGTTAAAGATTATCTGGTTTTCTCCAATTGCTGCCTGAGGTTGTTGAGAAGCTTGTTGGACTGCGAGAGGGTATAACACGAAAAGATGCAAAAGAGGTAACTTCGGTTTCCACAGGGGAGGGGACTAACTTAAAGCATATGTTTTGAGACCCTAAGACATTTCAACAATGAAAACTGTATAACTCACAAATGTCCTTTTATTCGAGATAATATTTGAATATGAATGTCGACTAAGCAATCCTTGTCAAAACAGGTTGTACATGATTGCAAGGAAATCTACGAGAATTCTCTTGTTAACGGACATCCCCCAAAGCATGGTTTTGCTTTCCCAAGGGTGAAATGCTTGGCGGCCTCTAATAAATCTCTGTGGCAAAAGCTGCATTGAACACGAAGGAAAACCTCCCACTATTGCCCTAAGGGAAGTTGGAGAAGTATTTGATCTTATCAATTTATTAACACTGATTAGATACACATTTGACAAGAATATTAGCTTACTCTTTTTCTTCTTTTGATTAATTTCATAATGTTTGTTTATCAACTAGATTATTTTCTTATATCGTTTTATGCTTTTAGCAAGCAAGATATAATGAATTCCCTAGAAAAGTCTCAAATCGAGGATTCACTCGTAATTTGGGTGGGAGGAGGCCTAGAGATAAGAGAAGAGAGTGCCATGCAAAGCCAACAAAGACACCATCTAGAGATTAGAGGTTTATACACACAATTTGTATGAATTGGGGCTAGATATATTAGATATTGTATGTAATAATCAACAACCAATCTTTATCATCACTTCATAATGTAACATTCAAGAATATATTAACAGCATCCACTTTTCTCTCTAATAAGGATATATTGTATCCACAATTCATCATTAAAATTTGGCTAAACAAATCAAACTTTATTATCATCAGAAAGTCAGGTTCATAACCAAACACAAACTCAAAAAATTGAAGCAACCACTTCCGAAACATCGAATCACAAAATGCCAATCCATATCAAAGTAAACAGAGTTACATGATTCATCTTATTCAAGTCAGAATACCAATATTCTCTATTCATTATAAATTGAAAATTACAATAAAACCAGGCAAAATAGCATACCATCAACTTACAATCAGTTCCTACCGAGTGGTAGAGATCTGCACATATAGGTCTCCTTCAAATCTGACTTCTTCGACGAAGTAAATATGGAAGCATACACCGACGACTTATTAGCATTAGGTGGTGCCATATCACCCGCCTTCAAGCGCTTCACATTCTCCACTTTACCCAAAATCTTCTTCTCCACACCATTGGTTTCAACCACCCCACGCTTCATCCCACTAACCTTCTCCGAATCCAAACCCTCCTCTTTACCAATACCCACCTCACCATTCTTCACTCTCTTCACCTTCTTATCCTTAACTTTCGCCTTCTCTCCCTCCATCCTCTCTCTCAGCAACGCCACTTCCTCTTCGCTCCCATTGATCACAATCCTATCCAATTCACTAAACTCCTCATGACAAACCAAGCACGAAGATGACTTAACCTCCTTCAATGCTTTTGCACTCAACACATGCCCGCAGGTCCTCAATGCAAAAAACTTGTAATTCCCATTGAACTCAAACCCTGTTATCGGGCACTGAAACTTGGCATGATAACCACCATCATCCACCTCTCCAGGTACCTTAGTAAGCTTTACATTCACCAAATCCTTCAAACCCCTTATGTAACCAAACCCTCTCGGCAAACTTTTACTTAACAAAGCCTGAACAAGCACTTCTTTGTTGAAAATATTACCCAATTTATCAATCACGCAAGGCTCTCGCAGAGACTCGTTGGACAATGCGCAATTTAGCCATTTCGAGAGCCTTACTTCATTTGGGTCGATTTTGTCTGGCTTCTTCTCGGCGTACATCTTGAGATAACAGTCTCTGGACTCGGCTCCGGTGGCGCCGCCATCTCCACCGCCACCCAGAACCCGCTGGCGCAAATAGAGAGTGGAAAGAGGGGCAATTTGGGGATTATCGAAAAGTGGGATCCAATCGTTCAGGATTTTCCCATTGAGAGTGAAGTAAAAAGACGAGAGAGGCTGGTCTCTCGAAAGGAGAGAGCTTTTGAGGTCGCTGAGAGTTAGAGTTTGGGTTTGTGGATGGGTGGGGTCGACGATCAGGGTTTCCTGCGAATTTGTCGACGATTTTACGAAGATTTGGGTTCTGGCGTGCATGTTTATCATGAAAAAGATCTTCAATTCGTTTTGAGAGAGATTTGTTGCGTTAGGGTTTTTGTGAATTGGAAATTTTGGGAAAGACTGACTGATGATTCATGATTGATAGATCGATTAATCTATTAATAGTTTATAGGCTCAACTGAGTCACCGACTTTAAAATATACCGGTTCAAGATCAGACGGTGATAAACATTTTTGTTAAAATCGGACGCTTAGAAGTCCAAGTTTCACTCGAATTGACTCGCTCATCGAGACAACAAACACTCCGTTAATCTAGTCAAGCAAGCAAGTCATTAAAATGGTGACTTGTCATTTCCCACAAAAAGTTTAGCCGTTAATAACCATAATTTTATGGGATATTATCATTTTTCCCCATGAAACGAAACTATTAGAAATGTGAGGACATGGTTTGCCCATATTGACCGTTAAATCCCCTGAAATCGAAATAATGTTCAAAGAACCCCTTCTATTAGCAATTCCGTCCAAAAGCAGCGTTGACCGTTAATAAAGGGGGGTAAAATCGTAAACTCATCAGTGGCCAGTGGGGACAATTAATAATATATTAAATAAAAAATTAAAAAACAATTAATACTATATAAAATTAAAAATTAAAAAACAATTAATAATATATTAAATAAAAATAAATAAATAAAACAAATGCGTGGAGGAGATCATGTCACATCACTCCTCCAATGAAAATAATTAAACAAATTAAATATTTAAATTAAAAATTAAAAAAACTCTCTCCCCAAATTAAAAAAACTATCTCTCCCCAAAAATTCATCTTCAATTCTTCATCTTCTTCTCCACGACCACCATCATCTTCAATTATTAATGTCATTTTTTTAAACAAATCTTCAATTAAATCAAAAAGTCTCTCTCTCTCTCTCTCTCTCTCTCTCTCTCTCTCTCTTGTATCCACACACATTTTCTCTCTAAAACCTCTCATGAATCCACACACTTTGGTGCCGATTTGAGGTTTCTGATTTGGGGTTAGGGGTTTTTGATTTGGGGGTGTGGTGGTGTGTTTCTGGGGTTTGGTTTGGTTGAAGGTTTGATTGTGGATTGATTTCTGGGATTTTGATTTGGTGTATGTGGGAGAGAAAATAGTTTATGGGGTTTTTATTTGGTTTGACATAGGTTAAGGTTTGATAGTTTATGGGTTTGGTTTGACTAACAGAAATCAGAAAAGTTTTGTTGTCCATTCTCAGGTACACAATTCAAAGAGAAGGGAGACTACGCTCCTAGGTGATTCACGTTCGTGATCGGATTGGAAGATCTTGCGGATTACCATCGACACATAGTCAATCGAATCACGCGACAAAGGTATGATATCTTTTGGTATATATTGCTTAATTAATTAAAGGGTTAAGGTTCAATATGGGAAAATTTTTAAAATATACTAAACTCTATTTTAGTCTTGCTTCCGCTTCGTGCACGTATTTTTTCCCTACATCCACAACGGTCACCTGAAATACAATCAGGTCAACAAAACATTGCATCGACCGCTATGGCTTCCACAGCGGTTAAGACAGTGGTGTGCATTGGGCACAAAACTGTTGTATTTACCGCTGTGAAAACCCACAGCGGTCAGAAGGTCGGCCGAGATAAATATCTCACCGCTGTGGCTACCAATGCAGATTCCGACAGCGGTCGCTTGTCAAGTGCAAAGCTTAAGTAATAAACATGCAATCTTAAGCTACTAAAGGCATGGCTTTGCATCCCAATGCCTAAACGTGTCATGACACTTCAATGAACAAAGATGCAATCAATTAAACATGCATGAAGAGATATTCAAGAACATGAATGCACACATATAAAACACACAACAAACAAGTATTAGAGATATGCATGAGTTGTGAGTGTGTGCAACTAGATCTCTTCAAAGCAAGTAGGCAATAGAATATACCTTTGGTGCTTCTTCTCCTCAATATGTGGTTTGTCCACGAAATAAGCCAATCAAAATATGAGACCTTACAATCTCCCCCTTTGGCTATTTCGTGACAAAACCACCACTCACATTGATCCTCACAACAAAATAGAAACTAAACGCCCCAAAAGACTTACTTCTCTGAAGAGATCAAACCCTAAGTGAATATACAATGATATTCAAATATGCAAATAATGCTAGGGTACACTAAATGCTTATCTAGGATTATATGATGTCAATAAAATCAATCCTAGATATAAAAAAAGCTATATGACATGGCATACAACTTTTGATATGTTAAGGATAACCAATCCTATATACAATAGCTATCAAAGACAATCTCAATCATACAATGAGGTTAATTAGCTAGATGGCATATTAGCATGAAATCATAGCTATCAAAAAACAATCTTAATCATACAATGAGATTAATTAGCTAGATGACATATAACCATTAAAACCTAGCTATCAAAAAACAACCTAATCAACATATAATCTCAATCATGTATGTAGAAATTAATCTAAAAGCATACATGTTATAAATGAGATAAATTGACAAGCTAGAACACTAATTATGTAAGATAATAGTGAACAACTTTCCATACCATGTGTGTTGAAGAAGACCCATGCATTAGCACATGGTAGATGATCCTAGATGATGATTTATGCATAGGGAAATGAGTTTGGATGATCAAAGATGAGTTCTTTGGTGAATTGCTCTCTTTGAAAATCCTCTCAATAAAAAATATAGGTTTTTTTTTTAGTCATTGGGACGACCTAAGGATATAACAACCTATATATAGGGCTCCCAAATGATGCAAACCCTTTTTTATAAAAATAGGGCAAACCGTTGTGGGTACTGTTGCCAAAGTCGTAGCGGTATCCACAGCGGTCACCTGAAATACAATAAGGTCAACAAAACGATGCACCGACCATGTGGCTTCCACAGGGGTTAAGATAGCGGTGTGCATTGGGCACAAAACCGCTATATTTACCGCTGCGAAAACCCACAGCAGTTAGAAGGTCGGCCAAGATAAATATCTCACCACTGTGGCTACCACTGTAGATTCCGGCAGCGATATCGACAGCGGTCGCCTAGCACATGCAAAGCTTAAGTAATATGTAATGATATTCAAATACGCAAATAATGCTAGGGTACACTAAATGTTTATCTAGGATTATATGATGTCAATAAAATCAATCATAGATATAAAAATTGTTATATGACATGACATATAACTTTTGCTATATTAAGGTTAACCAATCCTTGATACAATAGCTATCAAAGACAATCTCAATCATACAATGAGGTTAATTAAAAATAACCTCATTGAAAATCCTCTCAATCAATAGTATAGGTTTTTTGAGTCATTGGGATGACCTAAGGATATAACAACCTATATATAGGGCTCCCAAATGATGCAACACCGTTTTGATAAAAACAGGGCAAACCGCTGTGGGTACCGCTGCCAAAGTCGCAGCGGTATCCACAGAGGTCACCTGAAATACAATCAGGTCAACAAAACGCTGCGCCGACCGTTGTTGCTTCCACAGCGATTAAGACAGCGTTGTGCACTGGGCATTAGACCACTATATTTACTGTTACGAAAATCCACAGCGGTCAGAAGGTCAGTCGAGATGAATATCTCACCGTTGTGGCTACTACTGTAGATTCCGACAGCGGTATCGACAGCGGTCACCTGGCACATGCAAAGCTTAAGCAATAAACATGCAATCATAAGCTATTAAAGGCATGGCTTTGCTTCCTAATGCCTAAACGTGTCATGACATTTCAATGAACAAGATGCAATCAATTAAACATGCATGAAGAGATATTCAAGAACATGAATGTACACATATAAAACATACAACATACAAGTATTAGAGATATGCATGAGTTGTGAATTTGTGCAACTAGATCTCTTTAAAGCAAGTAGGCACTAGAATATACCTTTGGTGCTTCTTCTCCCCAATATATGGTTTGTCCACGAAATAAGTCAATCAAAATATGAGACCTTACAATCTCCCATTTTGGCTATTTCATGACAAAACCACCACTCACATTGATCCTCACAACAAAATAGAAACTAAAGGTCAACAATGATTTTCTACACTACAAAGAGATAATTAAAAGTTAGATCTTTAAGTCTTTAATCTCTTGTAGAACAATCAATCCTGTAAAAAAAAGTTTCTATACTTTCCAATACAAGTATGTGTGAGATGAAACAAGCATTTACAATAAATAATTTTGCATTAAGGAAAACATGAAACATCATGCAATGAATGTGCAATGCAAATGCTCCCCCTTAACAAGTTACTCTCCCATAATAGGTAAACTCCCCAAACATGCGAATCAACTACTATAATTTAGCATTTAGCATTATCCCCCTAACTACATACTACTCGCCCTTTTTGTAATGAGATGGGCAAAAGAGTAGTCTCCAACCGGGTTACTTTTAGCAAAGAGAGATAGTAGCAAATGATGAGCCGTCGTGCACTCACAAAAATGATATAGTTTTTGTTTGATTCTTGAAAACCCTTTTAAGCCACTTAATCCTTTTAAAATGTGATTTGATAGCAAAATAGTAAGCAAGTTCGTTCCATAGGGATATGGAGTGTTAATTAGATAGATTGACTAATCTTTGAACAATAAAATAAATCATAGTGTTTGATAGATGTGTGGTTTCTAAAACCACCAATGCTAACTACTAAAATGAAAATACAAAAATGTTATGAAAAATAGATTACTCAACACCTTGATAAGAGTAATGATGAAAACAATTAATAAGATAGCTAGAGAATAGATCGATTAACAATTGAATGTGGGTAATGCCATATAGCTACTTTAATGTACCAATCTCATTATGTTAACCACTAAAGGCTTAGATTAGTGGGGTTGATATACCCACCACTAATCTATCCTATTCAATGGGTTCTTAATCACACAAGGAGTGTCAATCCACATATGAATATATAACAAATTACTCCACTTAAGATTGCAATTAACAAGTGATATACAAGTCAATTACATAATGAATAGAATCTAATAATTTGAATGAATAGAACGCATAAGAGATTCATTACAAGCTAAGCTAAAACCCATAACCAATTGATTCTCAAATCTATCCCCTAGATTAGGGGTTTAGTTACACATATTAGGAATAAATGAAAAGAAGTAAATAGTAAGGAAATAACCCTTGGGCCACCTTCTTTAAGCTTGATCCTTCTTCTCCTCTATGCTCCTAAATGAAAGGAATGGAAGTAGAAGATATGTCTTGAAATGTGGGTGTTTTGGTGGAAAGTGACAAAGGAATTTGGGTGGAAAAATGGTAGGATAGGAATGATTTAGGGAAGGAATCAAGGCTTTGTGTTGAGGTTTGGATGGGATTAGATGAGTTCAAGGAGAGAAATGGAGGATGAGGAATGGTGTGCCATGGATGAGAAAGCTAGATCTCAAAGGATGCAATTTCATGCTCTCTTTTCTAAGGATCTGATCCTTTGAAGATGGAAGGCCGTTCTATTTATACACACTCTTGGACATGTACTGATAACTGCTTGATTCGCTGATGTGGCGCCAAGTTCGCCATTTTGTTGCTATGGCGACCCTGGTGCGCAAAACGGTTAGATGCAAAGGTCGCCATGAAAACCATCTTTTTCGCCATTTAGCAAGTGGCAACCATAAGCAAATGGTGTAGAGGTCGCCACTTGCACATCAAGGTCGCTATGGCGACCATAAGTGGTGACCCTCAAAATGTAAAGAGGTCGCCACTTGCACATCAAGGTCGCCATGGCCACCATAAGTGTCGACCATGCCTTTGAAGAGTGAGGTCGCCATTTGTAAGGGTGGGTCACCATGGCGACCCCCAAGTGGCGACCCACCTGATGCTTTTAGAGACTTTCTGTCGCCATGGCGACCAAGTGGCGACCAAATGGCGACCTTCTGATGTTCTGAATATTCTTCTGTCGCCATGGCAACCATGTAGCGACCTCCTCTTGCCTAAGTGGCGAAAATGTCCTATTTCTTCCCATTTGTGAGCCATTTTGCACACAAGTCATTCACTTCATCCCAATTGCTCTTGAAACCTGATAAAACCTGAAACACTCAATTTAACACCATTAAACACGGGGAAATGCCTGAGAATCAAGCAAAAAGAATCGGAAATGAGGGCCAAAATCATACCAATTTTGGCTTGATCAGCATACAAGTCAATTGCATAATTATATAATGCATTTTATGCAACTCAATGAATTGGAGAGAACAGGGAGATTTATTTAAAGAAAATGTGTGAATAAAAATGCTTTGCATACAATACATATTGCATTCAAGTCCAAAAATCAATGGTATTTGGCAAAGCAAATGACAAAGGTTTCCTTTAGGAATTCAAACCAAGTTCACCATTTGTCATGAGTAAAGCAAGGATATAAAGTTATCAATCATTCAATTTTAATAAGCAACTATATCCAACTTTATAGGCGAAACATGGCATGAGCGACTTTGCACCCTATTTGATTTCTCCAAGAATGATACCCATATGATGGTAGCCATGTTCAACCAATAAAGAAAGAGAGACATTTGGATTTTAAAATCCTTTGAACGGATACAAGATCCTTTATTCATTTGAGTCTCATAAGTTTTTCACACATTGTTTTGCATTTAAATATTGCAATCATCAATTCATGCTTTTTCATTTGAGCATGTCATTTGAATTTTAAGCTTTTCACATTTTAAGCTTGTCATTTAACAATCATCATGTCATGGAGATCATTATAGGTCATTCATAGAGTACTTCCTATGTATATCTCATAGTACAAAAATGCATGTTTGAACATAAATATGACATGGATTGTAAAACAAGCATGATTCACACTTATTGAAGTAAAAACATATAAGCATATGTGCAACCAAGCTACTCAAGCAATTAATAAAGAAGAATAAAATATTTCAATTTTTTGCATGTAACAAGTATGCAAGTGCTCTCTTTACTTGAGTTCCAAATATAGGGTCAAATCCATACCGTATCAAGGCGAGAGACAATGCTCATTAGATATACTTAGTCCATTAGACTTGGTAGTATCCAAAGGTGTCATATGAGCACAAATGCTTGGGTGCTCATCTTTCCTATTCAACCTAGATTCCACCATATCATTTTTAGTGGTTAAAATATTGAGTTCTCTAGGATTCCTAGGATCATGCATAGCCCTACGGTTCAACATCTTTTCTATCATGCTCTCTATACCATAATAATGACAAGTACGTACAAAAGAAGAATTCATACCATTGCATTGAGTTCTCATCGAAGCATTGCCATGTTGACAAGTTTGTCTTTGATGTTGCATCGATTGGCTTGTCCTTGGACCATGAGCTAAAAGATGGTGCATTTATGGTTTAGCTCTTTAAGGTGGATGAGCCGGTTGATGAGCATGCCTCAATGGTTGGTGAGACTTCGGTTGAGGCATCTTCAATGTAGAGGTTGATCAAGGTTCCTTGGAAGCATCTTTAAGGATGAGCTCTTAGAGGATTCACCCATAAAAAAACATTTCTTAGAGTGTTGAGACGACGGTGTACAAATACGAGATATCTCCTTCACAAAGGTGGTCTTGTCCGAGCATGGTGTTGTCTTATCATCTATAAATCCAAGCCCTCGCTTGTCATGGACTTCTTGCCAATGCTTAACATGATGTCAAGCTTCTCCGATCCCGAAGTAAATTTGGCAGGTGACTTTCTTGCCTCCTCAAGCTCCTTCTCCAACATAACTTTATTCACTCTTACAAGTGACACTTCCTCATCTAAGTGAGTCACTTTAGTTTTTAGTTGGAGATTATCTTCTTTCAACCTTTGAACTTCATCCTTTTCCTTCTTCACACATTCTTGAAGGTAGTCAATGAACTCATGATCAAGGTTTCTCCCACTTGTGCCTATGTGGGTCATGTCATCAAAGCTAGCTTCATTCAAGCTTGCTCCTCTTTGGTCTCTATTCTCCAAGTCACCCTTCTTGAATTCTTCAAGTGACAAACATTTGGTGAGGGTTTGAGCTTCTTCTTGGAAGGAGACTGGAAAGGCGAAATAGTTGTTCTCACACTTAATCGAGCTTGTATCTGTTAGCAAGTATGACAGACGTGCTTGTCACTAAGCACGAAGCAATGGGTACTGCATTTGAAATAATGGAGTCATTGCAGGCTATGTTTGGGCAACCCTCTGAGCAAAAGCGGCACGAAGCTGTTCGTTCTGCTATGCTCGCTCGTATGAAGGATGGTGCATCAGTTCGGAAACATGTCCTGAACATGATGTCCTACTTCAACACGGCAGAAATCAATGGCGGGGCCATTGATGAACCCAGTCAGGTGAGTATCATACTAACGACTCTTCCGAAAAGTTTCGATTAGTTCAAGAGCAACTATGGGATGAACAAGCTTAGGTTCAGTCTCACACAGTTGCTCAATGAGCTCACTACCTTTGAGTCCTTGACTAAGGACAGCAAGGGCAGGACCGGTGAGGCAAATGTTGTCGAACCATCTTCCTCCAATAACAAAAAGAGGAAGAGGTCTGCTGGGAAGGCGAAGGGTAAGCCCAAATCCAAGAAAGCCCAGAGCAAAAAGAAAGGCGCCTCCATCGACAAGAGCAAGGGAAAATGTTTCCATTGCGACAAAGTCGGGCACTGGAAGAGGAACTGTCCTCAATATCTGGAGGAGGTAGCCAAGAAGAAGAAAACGAAAGGTAAATATGATTTACTTGTTCTTGAGTCGTGTTTAGTGGAAGATGATTCTTCACCTTGGATAGTTGATTCGGGGGCCACTAACCATGTTTGTTCTTCTTTGCAGTGGACTGATTCTTGGACACAGCTTGAGGAGGGAGCCTTCTTTATGCGTGTGGGGTCAGGGGATGTCGTGTCAGCACAAGCAGTGGGCGTAATTAGATTGCGTTTTTGTAATAATAATTTCATATTGTTGGACAATGTATTTTTCATTCCTGGATTTACACGAAATTTAATTTCCGTTTCTAAATTGTTAGAACAATTATATTCTGTTTCTTTTGATAATAAATCAGTTATTATTGCAAAGAATGGTCTGAATATTTGTTCAGGAATTAATGAAAACAATTTATATGTGTTAAGACCGTTAATACATACAACACTGCTCAACACCAAAATGTTTAAGGTTGAAAAACCAAAAACTAAACGACAAAAGATTTCTCCAGAAAATGAAACGTATCTATGGCATCTAAGACTTGGCCATATCAACCTTGACCGGATAGATAGACTAGTGAAAAGCGGACCTTTAAGTGAGTTAAAGGTTGGCACCTTACCTGTCTACGAATCCTGTTTAAACGGCAAAATGACCAAGAGACCTTTTACTGGAAAAGGGCTGAGAGCTAAAGAACCACTAGAGCTTATACATTCAGATGTCTGTGGACCGATGAATGTTAAAGCAAGGGGTGGTTATGAGTATTATGTCACCTTTATAGATGATAACTCAAGATACGGATATGTCTACCTAATGCAACGAAAGTCGGAAACTTTTGAAAAGTTCAAAGAATTCCGAGCTGAAGTTGAAAATCAATTAGGAAAGACTATCAAGACTCTACGATCAGATCGTGGAGGTGAGTACCTTGACCAAGAGTTTGAAGACTTCATGGTCGAGTATGGGATAGTGTCCCAACTCACAGCTCCTGGTACACCACAGTAGAATGGTGTCGAGGAGAGGAGAAATAGAACCCTAATGGAAATGGTGAGATCTATGATTAGTTTCTCATCGTTACCAAATTCCTTTTGGGGACATGCATTACAAACAGCGGCATACATTTTGAATGTAGTGCCATCCAAATCTGTTCCTAAGACTCCTCTAGAGTTGTGGAATGGTCGTAAAGTTAGTTTGCGACATTTTCGCATATGGGGGTGTCCAACACACGTGCTAAAGAACAGAAGTGGAAAGCTAGAGCCCAAGTCTGTGGTCTGCTTGTTTGTAGGATACTCCAAGGAGACCAGAGGTGGATACTTTTATAGTCCTGAAGATAACAAAGTGTTTGTATCGACAAATGCAACATTTCTTGAGGATAACTATATTAGTGACCATAAGCCTCATTCTAAAATTGTATTGAATGAGTTAGAGCCTGGTGAGACCAGTTCTCAGTCAACAAGAGTTGTTGATCCATTAACATCTGAGAGTCAGATGATTCCTAGTCAGGATATACTACCACTTAGACGTAGTGAGAGGGTTGTGAGACAGCCTGAACGCTATTTGGGTGTAAGTGAGGGATAAGATGTTGACTCTACTGATAGTGTGGATGATCCATTGACATTTAAGAATGCAATGGAAGATCCTAATAAAAAGGAATGACTTAAAGCCATGAATCTCGAGATGGAGTCCATGTACTCTAACTCAGTCTGGGAACTTGTAGACTTACCGGATGGGGTGAAACCCATAGGGTGTAAGTGGATCTACAAGAGAAAGAGAGGAGTAGACGGGAAGGTAGAGACCTTCAAGGCAAGGCTAGTGGCAAAGGGTTATACCCTGAAAATAAATATAAACGAGTCCTAATATAATCTAGAGCGGGGGTGAATAGATTTTAATCCCTTGTTACCAATTTTTCGAGATTAATCAAGATTACAAAATAACCCCAACTAGTCAATAAATGAAATCATGTGTAGAGAATGCGGAAAGTAAATAACACATGATTTTTACGTGGAAACCCACACGGGGAAAAACCACGGGTTGTTTAGTGCGCCACACTAGAACCTCAATCCACTACTTGCAAATACGATTACAATCTAGGTTGACCGCATCACACCTAAGATTACTAATCCGTCTTTGCTACCCACGGGCCTTTAGAAGTGAACCTAGTTCATGCTTGCAAACTACCAACAAGGCAAATACAAGACTTGACTCTAAATGAAGAGATAAAACAACCTAGTGTGAATATGTGTAATATTCAAGATGCTCAAAATGCAAGGTTAGACATTTTAGCTTATCTAGGCATGGATGAACATGTTAGACATTCCTAGATATCATCTCACTAAGTGGCATGCATAAAACATAACAAAAAAGACAAACAAAGTCCTATATGCAATATCTACCACAATACAACTCACAAAACACAATAACACAATCTTGAACCTAAGTCAAGTCATAAAGGAGCAATCTTGAACCTATTCAAGTAATAAATGAGCAATCTTGTAGAGAGAGAACATGTGACATGATGCAAGAGATGTTCTAACTACAAGTCATGTAAGCAAAGATGAAAACCCTAAGAGAATCATACTAGAACATGCTAGATGATGAATGAATCATGTAAGAATGATGGGTTTTGATGTTTTGAGAGATAAAAAAATGTTCTTGATACCTTAGCTTAGAAGCAACTTAGAAGCTCTCATAAAAATGTAATTTTTTCTCTCTAAAACGAGCCAAGGCCAAACAAGTCATATATATAGAAGAGGCAGAGCAAAACGGCGTCGTTTGAAACAATGACACGAAACGTCGCTGAGGAACCGCTGCCGTACCGCTGCCAATGCGGCAGCGGTTGGGCAGCGGTCTTCGCTGCCAAGGCCACCGCTGCCTATAAAATGGCAGCGGTCCGGGAGCGGTCTCCACTGTCCGCGAACCGCTGTCCTAGCGCTGCGAAGAAAATCACAGCGGTTCTGGGAGCGGTCTGAGGTAAAAATTGACCTCTATAAAAGCCTTCAAGCAATTTCCAAGGCCAATAAACATGCCAAAGAGTTAACACACAATGATAGAGTGATCATGCATGAAAACTAATATGCAACAACACAAATCACACAACAAACAATATAGAACATAAGATCATAAAAATGTGTGTGTGTGTGCAACTAAATCTCTTCACATAAAGAGTCAAGATCAAGTGGTTACCTTCCATGAAGCTCTAGTAATCCACAAAGAGGTCCTTAAGCATAAGAGAAGAAAATCTTCGATCCTAAGCTACCCTTACAAGATTGAACCCCATTGCGGTTTTGTCGACGAAATAAGCCAATCAACAAAGAGGCACTTACAATCTCCCCCTTTGGCTATTTCGTGACAAAATCACCACTCACAAGCAACCTCACAAAAACAAAAAAATGGTTGGTCAACAAAATTTTTCTACTTTACAAGATAAGTCCTAGTCTAAGTCTTGAACAACTTCAAGTCATTTCCAAGCTTGTAGAAAAATCCAACCTACACACAAACAACAAGAAATATACCTTACAAGAACAAGTGTGTGAGAGGTGCTTGATCAAAAAGGAAATACAATCAAATAATGTAATCATGCAAGGCAATGCAACTCCCCCTAAATGCATCAACTCCCAATAAGGGTTACTCTCTCTCTTAACTCCCCCTAAATGCAATGCCAAATTAAAACAAATCTCCTAACCTTACTCCCCCTTTTTGTCATGAGATAGGCAAAGGGAGTCTCCCCTAAAAGGTAAGCATTTAGCAATGAGAGCTTGTAGCACAAAAACATATGCACAATCATATGAGCAATTTTATGCAACTCAATTAAGTAAGAGAGATTCAAGGAGTTTTATTTAAAGAAAACATGTGTGACAAGCATGCTTTGCAAGCATGCTTTGCAAGCAAGACATGTTGCAATCAAACTAAAAAACAATGGTATTTGGCAAAGCAAACAACAAAGATTTCCTTAAGGAATTCAAACCAATTTCACCCATTGCATGGAAAAAGATGAGAATATAAAGTTTATACATTTCAAATTTTAACAAGCAACTAAATCCAACTTTATAAGCAAAACAAGACATGGGCGACTTTGCACCTTATTAGATTTTTCCGGGTGAGATTCCCGTATGATAGTAGCCTTGTTCTACAAATAAAAAGGGAGAGACTATGGATATAAAAATCCTTATTTATTGAAGTCTCAAAGTTACTTTTGCACACATATTTTCCATTCAAGATAAAGCACTTAGGCATATCATACTTTTCACTTAAGCATGTCAACAAAATGAATCATCACGTCATAGGAATCAATTAAAGGTCATTCATCAAGTACTTCCAAAGTACATTTCCTATTCCAAAAATGCATGTTTGAGCATAATTATAACATGGTTTGCAAGCAAGTCAAAAAGTCACACTTATTAAGAAAAATACATATAAGCATGAACAACCAATCATCTCAAGCAATTAAAGAAGAGGCATAAAATATTTCAAAGTAGCACAATGCATGTTCATGCAACTTTGCTCTCTTTGCTTGAGCTCCCTATATGGGGTCAAGACAAACCACTTCAACCCAAGTGACAAATCCCAATAGACTTGCTAAGGTTCCCAAATCTAAGAGTGTCTAAGGGTTTTGTAAACAAATCCGCTAGTTGGTCATTTGTTCCCACATGTTCCAATGCAATGATTTTACTCTCAACTAGCACTCTTATGAAGTGGTGTCTAATGTCAATGTGCTTGGTCCTAGAATGTTGGACGGGATTCTTAGAAATGTTTATGGCACTCATGTTATCACAAAATAAAGTAAGAGTACCTTGCTCCAAGCCATAGTTGGCTAGCATTTGTTTCATCCACATCAATTGAGTACAAGCACTACCGGCGGCAATGTATTCCGCCTCGGCCGTGGATAAGGAAATTGAGTTTTGTTTCTTACAAAACCAAGAAACCAAGTTGTTTCCAAGGAAAAAGCAACCGCCCTATGTACTTTTCCTATCATCACAATTTCCCGCCCAATCGGCATCACTATATCCAACAAGACTTGGATTAGTGTCATAAGAGTACCAAATCCCATGGTTTGAGGTACCATTCACAAACCGAATGATCCTCTTTACCGCAACAAGGTGAGATTCCTTGGGATTAGCTTGGTACCTAGCACAAACACCCACACTAAATGCTATATCGGGCCTACTTGCGGTCAAGTAAAGCAAGCTCCCTATCATGACACGATATAGACTTTGCTCCACATCCTTTCCACTAGCATCTTTGCTTAGTTTCAAGGTGGTGCTTATGGGTGTGTCACAATGTTTGGCATTCTCAAGGTCAAACTTCTTCACTAGGCTCTTGGCATATTTAGCTTGGGATATGAAGATCCCATTATGCATTTGCTTAATTTGCAAGCCTAGGAAGTAATTTAGTTCACCAACCATGCTCATCTCAAACTCATGAGACATGACATCAACAAATTGTTGAATTTTCAAGTTGTTGGTGGAACCAAAAACAATGTCATCAACATAAATTTGAGCTATGAATAGCTCATCTTTAGTGCACTTGATGAACAAAGTCTTGTCAACACTACCTCTAGAGTAGCCATTGTCAACAAGATAGAGAGTGAGGCGCTCATACCAAGCCCTCGGTGCTTGTTTCAACCCATATAAAGCCTTTTTGAGGCGATAGACATGAGAGGGGTGGTGTGGATCCACAAACCCCTTGGGTTGCTCAACAAACACTTCCTCATGCAAGAAGCCATTTAGGAAGGCACTCTTAACATCCATTTGGTGTAATTTGAACTTGTACACACAAGAAATGGACAAGAGAAGCCTAATGGACTCTAAGCGGGCAACGGGAGCAAAAGTCTCCTCAAAGTCAATACCCTCAATTTGAGAGTACCCTTGTGCAACAAGCCTTGCCTTGTTTCGCACAGTGTTGCCATCCTCATCGGATTTGTTCCTAAACACCCATTTAGTGCCTATGACATTGGTGTTTTTAGGTCTAGGAACAAGTGTCCAAACCTCATTTCTCTCAAATTGGTTTAGCTCTTCTTGCATGGCAAGAACCCAATATTCATCATTTAAGGCCTCATCAACCTTTTTGGGTTCTATTTGAGAGGTGTAACAAGTATAGCTAATTTGATTAGCTATTTGATGTCTAGATCTAACACCCTCTCTAACCTCTCCAATGATATCATCCTTATCATGGAGTTTTCTAACACAAGGAGCGGGTTCATTAGAGTCCAATGAAGGAACTCTATTTAGAGGTAAATCATCCTCTTCATCTTGGTTTGACTTCACACCACTTGAAGTCTCACCACTTTCCTTCAAAGAAAGGTCATCTAACTCACAAACATCCTCCTCATGGTCATCATGTTTTGGCCTACAATCATCAAAGACCACATTTGATGATTCCATCACACTTCGAGTCTTAAGATTAAAAACTCTATAGGCCTTGCTATCAAGTGCATATCCAATAAAAATACCCTCATCACTCTTAGCATCAAACTTGCCAAGTTGATCACGGTCATTAAGTATATAGCACTTACTTCCAAAGATATGGAAATAGCTCACATTGGGTTTTCTACCCTTCCATAACTCATAGGATGTTTGTTTAGTCCCGGGCCTAAGGAAAACTCTATTCCCTATGTAGCAAGCTGTATTAATGGCTTCGGCCCAAAGATTTCTAGGGACTTTGTTGTTAAGCAACATCACACGGGCCATCTCTTGAAGGACTCTATTCTTCCTCTCAACAACTCCATTTTGTTGAGGATTCCTAGGGGCCGAAAATTCATGGGAAATGCCTAAGCTATTGCAAAAATTCTCAAAGCTAGCATTTTCAAACTCTTTCCCATCATCACTTCTAATTTTCTTAATGCTTTTAATGTGAGAAGTTTTCTCATTTTGAATTTTGACACAAAGCATTTTAAATTTCTCAAAGGCTTCGGACTTTTCCCTTAGGAAGTAAGTCCATGTAAACCTAGAGAAGTCATCAACAACCACAAGGATGTACCTTCTACCACCTAAGCTTTCGGTTTGAATAGGACCCATAAGGTCCATATGGAGAAGCTCCAATGGTTCTTTGGTGGAAAGGTATTTGCCTTTCTTGTGGACACTCTTGGTTTGCTTGCCTTGTTGGCATGGTCCACAAACACCCTCAACCTTTTTCCCAAGCTTGGGAAGGCCTCTAACAACATTCAATCTATCAAGGACTTTCAAGTCCCTATAGTTCATATGGCCAAGTCTTTGGTGCCACACTTCAACTTGCTCACTAGTGGACAAGTTACAAGAGATGAGATTTGACTCAAGACAATAACAATTGTCACTTGATCTCTTGCCTTTCAACAAAACTTGCCCATTTTCTTTAAGAATAGAGCAATCAATTTTGCCAAACATAACCGAAAGCCCTTCATCACTTAAGTGTGATATGCTAATAAGATTAGCTTGCAAGCCATCTACATAAAGAGCATTGGGCAAGGAGGGCAACCCGGGAATAGATATGTTACCTTTCCCTATAACTTTTTTCTTAGACCCATCACCAAAGGTGACAAATCCACCATCCTCCATTACAAGAGTTTTGAAGAAACTCTTGTTTCCGGTCATGTGCCTAGAACACCCACTATCAAGGTACCAAGTGTTGGAGGCATTTGCTTTCAAGGCAACTTGGGCCACAAAGCAATAATAATCATCATTCCTATTTAATCTAGGTGAAACAAAGTCATTCCTAGGAGTCATTGGTCCATTGTCTCTAAATTTCCTAGGAGCATGCATTGTGGTTATTCTAAGCATATTTTTCTCAATCATGTTTTCTCTTCTACACAATTTAATATACTTGAAACAATTAGGCCTAATGTGGCCTTCAATACCACAAAAATGGCAAGTATGAGAGAAATAAGGATTCATACCATAGCCTTGTGCAAGCATTTGTGGCCTCCTTCTATTTTGAGTTGCTCTTGGGTGTTGAGGCAACTCTCTCCTTTGTTGTTGAGCAAGATTGACATGTCTCCTCGGTTGAGCATGAAAGACCCCATGTTGAGCTTGTGGGATCCTTTGTTGTGGAGGTCTTGATTGAGGAGGTCTAGCTTGAGGAGGTCTAGCTTGAGGAGCTCTAGCTTGTGGTGGAGCTCTTGTTGGACTCCTTGCTTGTGCTTGCTTGGAGGATTCACCAACTTCAACCCACTTAGTTGAATGTTGTGGGGTTTGAGCACTTTCAATTTCTTTGCTCTTAACAAAAGTTATCTTCTTCAAAGGTGTGGCTTCCACTTCTTCCACATATCCTAACCTCTTTTTGTCACAAGGACTCTTCCCACAAGAAAGCATTTTGTCAAGCTTCTCGGTTCCGGAAGTCATCTTAGCCATCAAACCTCTTGCTTCCATGAGCTCTTTCCTCAAGCTTTCTTCATTCTTCTTAGCCAAGACTAGCTCCATCTTTAAACCTTCTTCCATCTCTTTAGCTTTACTCATTTCCTTGCTCAAATGAGTTATCTTGGAAGACAATTCAAGCTTCTCCTCTTTCAACTTTTGAATTTCCTTCTTCTTATTTGATCTTGAGTTATGAAAGAATCTCATGAAGTCATCATAATCCATTTCTTCATCAAACTCAAAATTTGAGCTAGAAGAGTTGCTTTCACCATTTGAGTCACTTTCTTCTTGCTTGTCCTCTTCTTCTTCTTTGTCGCTAACAACTTCATTGCTATTGTGAGAAGATGAGAAAGCAATGAAGTTGGCAACTTGGTCTTCATCATCATCCGAAGACTTGTCTTCCTCTTCTAGGTCATCATTATCACTCCATGTCACCGCCATGGCTTTTCCTCTCTTCTTCTTCAAGTTAGCACATTCGGGAGCAATGTGTCCAAAGCCACTACACTCATAGCATTGGACACCCTTCTTGTGGTCCTTCTCTTGAGTTTGCTCCATTTTCTTGAAGGGAGCCTTCTTCTTCACAAATTTTCCCTTGGAGCCAAACCTTTTCTTTTCAAACCTCATAAATTGCTTGAACTTCTTTGCCATTAAAGCAATTTCTTCATCCGAGTCTTCTTCATCCTTTTCTACCTTGATGCTTTTCAAGGCAAGACTCTTTTGCTTCTTTGGAGGTGTAGATGTAGGACCCTTCCTAGATTCATAGGCCAAAAGTCTTCCAATAACTTCACTTGGCTTCATCTTTGAGTAATCACTATTCTCTTCCAACGCCGTCACCTTAGATTCAAACCTCTCGGGAAGCGACCTCATGATCTTTTGCTTGATTCTTCAATCCGAGTAGGGATCACCAAGTTGGTGACTTTGGTTCACTATATCCATAAGCTTCACTTGGAAGTCATTGAAGCACTCATCCTCCTCCATCCTTATGGTCTCAAATTGTGTTTGGAGAACTTGAAGCTTGGAGTCCTTTACCACCTCGGTTCCTTCATGAGCCGTCTCCAATATATCCCAAGCTTCCTTTGCTATCCTTGCAGTTTGGATGAGTTTGTATTGATTGTCATCCATGGCACATAGAATTGCATGCATGGCTTTGTTGTTCCATTTCGAAGCCTCAAACTCTTGGGGGGTCCATTGTGCCTTTGGCTTGGGAACCTCTCCACCTCCCGTAGGAGTCATCATAGGTGGCGTGTACCCATCTTCAATCGCCATCCATGCTCGATCATGAATTTGGCACACATATGCTACCATTTTACCCTTCCATGATGCGTAATTGACTCCGGTGAGCAAGGGAGGTCTTGTGCTAGAGGCACCCTCACCTCCAATACCATTTCCACTCATAGTGTTTGGGTGAGAATGATATGAATGCACACAAACAAGCGAAACAAAAACAAACAAATGCAAGGGACTCAAACAAGAGCAAGGGATCTCCTAATTATGTTAAGGAACCCGCTCTGATACCAATTGAAAATAAATATAAACGAGTCCTAATATAATCTAGAGGGGGGGTGAATAGATTTTAATCCCTTGTTACCAATTTTTCGAGATTAATCAAGATTACAAAATAACCCCAACTAGTCAATAAATGAAATCATGTGTAGAGAATGCGGAAAGTAAATAACACATGATTTTTACGTGGAAACCCACACGGGGAAAAACCACGGGCTGTTTAGTGCGCCACACTAGAACCTCAATCCACTACTTGCAAATACGATTACAATCTAGGTTGACCGCATCACACCTAAGATTACTAATCCGTCTTTGCTACCCACGGGCCTTTAGAAGTGAACCTAGTTCATGCTTGCAAACTACCAACAAGGCAAATACAAGACTTGACTCTAAATGAAGAGATAAAACAACCTAGTGTGAATATGTGTAATATTCAAGATGCTCAAAATGCAAGGTTAGACATTTTAGCTTATCTAGGCATGGATGAACATGTTAGACATTCCTAGATATCATCTCACTAAGTGGCATGCATAAAACATAACAAAAAAGACAAACAAAGTCCTATATGCAATATCTACCACAATACAACTCACAAAACACAATAACACAATCTTGAACCTAAGTCAAGTCATAAAGGAGCAATCTTGAACCTATTCAAGTAATAAATGAGCAATCTTGTAGAGAGAGAACATGTGACATGATGCAAGAGATGTTCTAACTACAAGTCATGTAAGCAAAGATGAAAACCCTAAGAGAATCATACTAGAACATGCTAGATGATGAATGAATCATGTAAGAATGATGGGTTTTGATGTTTTGAGAGATAAAAAAATGTTCTTGATACCTTAGCTTAGAAGCAACTTAAAAGCTCTTATAAAAATGTAATTTTTTCTCTCTAAAACGAGCCAAGGCCAAACAAGTCATATATATAGAAGAGGCAGAGCAAAACGGTGTCGTTTGAAACAAAGACACGAAACGTCGCTGAGGAACCGCTGCCGTACCGCTGCCAATGCGGCAGCGGTTGGGCAGCGGTCTTCTCTGCCAAGGCCACTGCTGAGTGCTGCCTATAAAATTGCAGCGGTCCGGGAGCGGTACCGGGAGTGGTCTCCACTGTCCGCGAACCGCTGTCCTAGCGCTGCGAAGAAAATCACAGCGGTTCTCGGAGCGGTCTGAGGTAAAAATTGACCTCTATAAAAGCCATCAACCAATTTCCAAGGCCAATAAACATGCCAAAGAGTTAACACACAATGATAGAGTGATCATGCATGAAAACTAATATGCAACAACACAAATCACACAACAAACAATATAGAACATAAGATCATAAAAATGTGTGTGTGTGTGCAACTAAATCTCTTCACATAAAGAGTCAAGATCAAGTGGTTACCTTCCATGAAGCTCTAGTAATCCACAAAGAGGTCCTTAAGCATAAGAGAAGAAAATCTTCAATCCTAAGCTACCCTTACAAGATTGAACCCCATTGCGGTTTTGTCGACGAAATAAGCCAATCAATAAAGAGGCACTTACATACCCAAAAGGAGGGGGTCGATTATGAAGAGACCTTCTCGCCAGTAGCTATGTTTAAGTTTATTCGGATTCTCTTATCCATTGCTGCCTATTTTGATTACGAAATTTGGCAAATGGACGTCAAGACTGCATTCTTGAATGGCAATCTTGATGAGAGCATCTACATGATGCAACCAGAGGGATTCGTGTCTCCAGATCAAGAGCAAAAAGTTTGCAAGTTGTAAAGATCCATTTATGGACTTAAGCAAGCATCTAGATCTTGGAACATAAGGTTTAATGATGTGATCAAAACCTGTGGGTTTGAGCAAAACGTTGATCAGCCTTGTGTCTACAAGCGCATCATTGACAAGAAAGTAGTTTTCTTGGTCCTATACGTAGATGACATCCTACTCATTGGGAATGATGTGGGAGTATTGTCTGATGTAAAGGGCTGGCTGGCCAGCCAATTCCAAATGAAAGATTTGGGAGAGGCGAGTTATGTTCTAGGGATCCAACTTATAAGGGATCGCAAGAACAAATTTATAGCACTGTCTAAAGCATCGTATATCGAAAAAATACTTGTGCAATTTTCGATGCAGAACTCCAAGAAAGGTAATTTACCTTCCAGGCATGGAGTTCACTTGTCTAAGGAACAGTATCCTAAGACACCTCAAGAAGTTGAGGATCTGAGACGTGTTCCCTATGCATCAGCAGTAGGTAGTCTCATGTATGCTATGTTATGCAAGAGACCAGACATCTGCTTTGCAGTGGGAGTAGCCAGCACATACCAGTCTAACCTAGGATTGGGTCCTTGAGTTGTTGTCAAGACTATTCTCAAGTGTCTTCGGAGAACGAGAAACTATATGCTAGTGTATTCATGACAGGATCTAATCCCGTTAAGATGTACGGATTGCTGATCCATTTACGAAGACCTTAACGGCTAAAGTGTTTAAAGGTCACCTATAGGGTCTAGGGTTACAAGATATGTCTCACATGCTTTAGTGCAAGTGGGAGATTGTTAGGGTTTTTGCCCTAAAGCTTGTAATTTGTAAATGTGAATTGAACATAAATAAGAGAAGTAGTTTATTCATTCAAATTGTCTCATACATTTATAATAACATGTGTACTTAACATCCAAGATTGCTGGATGTAATTTCAAACTGAGTATATGAATGTCATATACAAATGGATTCAGTTTGAAACGAGCAATCTAAAGAGTCCGTAGATAGCAAATAAAGCTGGGTACTTTATTTGTGGTTAATCTAAAGTTGCGGTCCATTCCGTAATGTACGGTGATCTTATCCTAGATCATTCATATGGAGATATGAGAATGAAGGCACCTTATATGATTTGATCATATAGGACTGGGCCATGATCTATATGAATCTCTCACCAAGATCCGTTAAAAGATGAGATTCATATATATCAACAAATGATGGCTGTATATGGGTGATCTTAATCCTGAGTGTCTTATCGACTCCTTCAGGTTAAATCGTGGTTTTTGATATACCATGGGTGAGATCGGAGTTGCATTCTCGATCAATAACTTTGTATGTTGGAATTGCGGTTTGGCTTGTGGCTGGGAAGGTCTGCACACAATAGTGGAATCCACTCCTTCTTGTGAGAAGTAGATAGTAGTTCCCTTAAGGGTTGATTCGGGGCTTGAACAATATGAGCGCTCTCCTAATTCCGTAAGGAATGTAGGATTTATTGTTCATTAGAGAATCAATGGTACTTAATGGAAAGATACAATTAGAGGGGTATAACGGACATTATGACCCAGCTCTAATTATGAACTACTTGTGGAGGATTATACCATATGTAATAGCTATATTGATGGACACCAAGAATTATTGGTTTGTGTAAAAACGTCTACAGTTGAGAGAGTGCAACTTCGGGTTTTTAATGGAATAACACCGAAGTTAATAATCATGAAATATTAATTAAAAAGTTTAATTATTTATTTCTAAGGATTATTGGAGCTCAAAATACTGTGGGTCCATTAGGTCCCCTTGCTAGCCCGATCGATTTAGGTAACAAGGGTCACGGTTAATTAATTGGATTGTCCAATTAATTGTGTTACAAAAGTGACACGTGTCTATTCAGGAATTAATTGAATAATGTGATTATTCAATTAATGAATATTAATGATTATGTTAATTAAATAATTAGATTATTTAATTGAGTAATTAATCATTAGATGGAGGGTGTTGATTGATATTTAATTTTGAATGAAGAAAAGATAATTTGATTATTTTATTTTCATTTAATTAAATATTTAAATTTGAATTTAAAAGAGTTTTGAATTCAAATTAAATCAAATAAATTAATTAATATCTTTAAAAGATATTTGATATCTTAAAAGATTTTATTAGTTTAAGTTTAAAAATTATATATATATGATATATGTGATTTTGAAAAAAAAAAAAGATAGAAGGAGGAGATGATTTGTATCTGATACAAAACAAAACAAAAGAAGAAAAGAGAAATAGTGTGCGGCCAACTAGAATCAAAAAGAAAAAAAAATTATATTTTTAAAGTTTTCTTTTTGGCTGAACCTAAAATATACAAACAACAAGAGTTGTTTTTGTGTATTCTTCTTCAACCTCCATTCATCCTCCTTGTTCCTGAGTACCGTGAAGCACCCACACGCCGTTACCAGTTTCGGGAGATAGCGAGGAAGATCAAGTGGTTCAAATCAGGAGCAGATCGAATTAAAGTGAAGGAGCCTCCTACGTAGGTATGAAATCGTTTCACCTTCTTTAATTGCTTTCGATTATTACTGTACAAATAGGTTTAGTTTATGATTGCATAAAAAATTTTAAAACCTTTCCGCTGTGCAATCTGTAAACCTGGGTTCCTACAACAATGTGATCACAAAAGTCCTTTTCCAAATATGATACAAAGACTTCTAAGAATTCAAACTCTAATCCAACTCTTTAGTGTATTTGTGGCTATATAAAAGACTTCCTAATTTGACTAAACAAATAAAGTCTTTTATAATTAGTATAATACTAATAGTAGTATACTACTAGGAAACATATTTCCTAATCAGAAAAAGATTTGAGTTTTAATTAAATAATTAATTAACATATTAATTAATTTCCATTTAATTAAATAATAAAATAAAACAATATAATGGGCTAAAATTAGCCATTGCCGCCCATGAATAGAACTTGGGTCTACATATTGTTTTCTTATTTTATTTAATCCATTTGGACTTTAATAAAAATCTCACATGTGAACTAGACTCATTCTTACTAAAAGAAACAAGCCCACATGTCTTTCATTAATATATTAATATAATTAAACAGCCCATTAAATAAATAATGTGCAAATTATATTCTTAATATATTAAATACAATTCTAAATGGACAAACAAATAGTTCGGTAAAATATATCAAGTGAATCATGCAAGTCCGTGCGGATTGGGGATCTTGGCGGGCCTATCTAAATTTAAGCTCCAATAGACATAACCCAATCACAATCAACAAATGATTCACTTCGGTTCAATCTATTAATTTTAGTTCATTCCACTAAATAACTAAAATTGCACTCTTAAATAAAGATGGAATAAGTTAACGATACTCATTCATACCCTAGACAATCATATGAGAGATAGTGAATCCTCGTGAAGAATATCAGTAATCGCCAAGAGCTCATAGACCGCCTATAGCTCTCCAAGTTACCATATTTACTCATATGACCACACTTTGAACTTGGATATATATTATGACTTGTCCAGAAGTCATCTTTCAATAGACACTATTGAAAACTCAAAGTTAAGATTTCATATACAAAACCACAAAGCATCCATATGATGATATTCTTCTCACATTTAATAAATGGAGCCACGATGTCCATATCTATAAATGAAGTCCTCTATCGATTAACAAATGAATACCACCAAACTATCGAGGATAGACTATGCTATATAATTGTACTCATTGATAGCTCAAATGATAACACTTGCAACCATAAGTCCATCATTTATCTCAGGATTAAGATAGACTCTCCGATCATCCTGATAATGAAAAGACTTTTATCTATTGACGGTTCTAGAAAACGTATTTCATTGTGATCTAGGTCAATGCACCCAGTACACTAGATTCTTTTACTCGAAGACCCTTCGATGATTTTAGACTCATCACAACACATTTGATCCCACTCAAATGCTAGTAAAAGAATTCTACAACTTTAACAAGATAAAGGTGCCCAACCTTTAACTTAAGTTATGAACGTTATTTAAGACTAACTAAAGAATTGTGTCTACCTCATACATATCCAGATGTACGAACAATTCTTCTTTTCTCATAATTTTTTGACCTTATGATTATTTACTTTGACAATTATAATAATAAATGCTATGTAAGATTTTCTTAACAAACATAAATCATTTTATTAATATGAAAAGATTGTCAAGTTTAACATTACACTCTTGCTATTGAGTATAACCCTAACAATATAAATGCAATGTTTGGGTATGCAGTTTGCTCAACAATGTAGGGACACACATGTATGAATTGTGTGTGTGTGCACTTACACCTTGCGAGAGGAAGAAGTATCTTGAAACCTTAGCATCCAAGAAAGTGCTTTTCCTCTTGAAGACGATATTTGCATGAGAAGTTTCTTTTCTCCTTTGAAACTCCTTTCTACCAAGAAACACCTAAGCAACTAACCATTACAAATAAAGAGAGTTTTACAATGGAATCAAGCCAATACAAATTTAAAACCTTATAATCTCCCCCTTTGGCTATTCCATGGCAAAACCTTATCCTCACCATACAATATTCACTCCAATAAACTCCTAATTGATTGCATACTCTCATCCTCACATTACAAAGAGATCCCTAAACTAAAAGATCTTCAAGTCTTCATGAGTCTTCAAGAATCCCTCTTTAATCATCAAGGTACTTATGAGACAAATAGCAAACCAAACAAGAGATCTTCTTCCAAAGAAGATTGGTTAGATATTTTACCAAAAACAAAACAAGATCTTCCCTTATCTCAAACAAAATGAACGTTCACTTTAAAGTACATCCTAAGTCTCCCTAAGATCTATGTTTCCCTAAGGACCTTAACATATTCAAGAAAGAACTATTTTCTCCCCCTTAAGACAAAGTCTCAATAAAGCACAAGGAGGAACATTTCTCACACATTTGGAACATTTCTCCACACATGGTGAGGTACACATTTCTCCCCCTTTTTTGTCAAGGAATAGACAAAGGACACATAAGATAAAGTACGAGATATTAAGCAAACAAGTCGTATAGAAAACGAAGTTGAATAAACTAAGCTCCCCCTTAACATATGCTCCTCATATGATCACCAAGTAGATTTGTTCACAAGGGACCACACACATTCACACATTCAAGCAATAAGAGAAAATATTTCATCACTTTTCAAAGTCCAAGAAAGAATCATAGATTTTCATTAATCTCTCAAAAATATTCTCACATTGCTAATGAATCAAGCACATAAGCAAAATGTGTGTGTGTGTGTGTGTGTGTGTGTGTGTGTGTGTGTGAATGCTTCTAGCATATATATAAAGATTAATTGTGATTTCAACATGCAAACTATTTCAACACATATCCATCTAAAGCATTTACAATCTAGGTCAAACCGATATTCATCCGGGTTTTTGCTTTAAAGAGAATAGATTTCAACATGTGAGCGTGTGTGTGCATGTGGCTCATTTACTCATTTCTATTTGATATTCCGAGCATTTCACAATTCTCAACTATACACCATTAAGCCTTTTATTTTTCATTTCTTTTAGGCTTAGAATCAAAGTTTTTTTTTTTTTTAATGATTCTTTTCAACACTTCTTTGATTTTTGTTTTAATGTAAACATATACATTTCTGTTAGGATTATGCTCAATAGCAAGAGTGTAATATTGTAATTAACAATCTTTTTCATATTAATAAAGTGATTTCTGGTTTAAACAAATCTTATAGCATTTATAGTTTAATATTATAATTGTCAAAGTAAATAATCATACCGTCTAAAGACTATGAGAAAAGAAGAATTGTTCGTACATCTGGATATGTATGTGGTAGACACAATTCTTTAGTTAGTCTTGAATATTGTTCACAACTGAAGTTAAAGGTTGGGCACCTTTATCTTGTTAAAGTTGTAGAATTCTTTTGCTAGCATTTGAGTGGGATCAAATGAGATATGATGAGTCTAAAATCATCGGAGTGTCTTCGAGCAAAAGAATCTAGCGCACTGGGTGCATTGAACTGGATCACAATGAAATACTTTATCTATAACCGTCAGTAGATAAAAGTCTTTTCATTATCAGGACAATCGGAGAGTCTATCTTAATCCTGAGATAAATGATGGACTTATGGTTGCAAGTGATATCATTTGAGTTATCAATGTGTACGATTATATCGCATAGTCTATGCTCGATAGTTTGGTGATATTCATTTGTTAATCGATAGAGGACTTCATTTATAGATATGGACATCGTGGCTCCATTTATTAAATGAGAGTATAATATCATCATATGGATGTTTTGAGGTAATTGGATATTAAATCTCAACGTTGAGTTTTCGATAGTGTCTATTGAAAACATGGCTTCTGGACAAGTCAAAATATCCAAGTTCAAAAGTGGTCATATGAATAAATATGGTAACTTGGAGAGTTATAGGCGGTCTATGAACTCTTGGCGATTACTGATATTAATCACGAGGGTACACTATCTCCAACATGATTGTCTAGGGTATGAAAGAGGAACATCTTCCTTTTCTGTCTTTATTTAAGAGTTCAATTTTAGCTCTTTAGTGGAATGAGTTAAAATTAATGGATCGGACCTAAGTGAATCATTTGTTGATTGTGATTAGGTTATGTCTATTAAAGGTTAAATTTAGATAACCCGCCAAGATCCCCAATCCACACGGACTTGTATGGATCACTTGATATATTCTACCGGATCAATTTATGGGTCCATTTAGAATTGCATTTAATATATGAAGTATATAATTTGCACATTATTTATTTAATTGGCTGCTCAATTATATTAATATATTAATGAAAGGCATGTGGGCTTGTTTTTTTTAGTAAGAATGGGTCTGGTTCACATGTTGGCTTTTTATTTAAAGTCCAATGGATTAAATGAAATAAGAAAATAATATAAGGCCCATTTATAAGTGGGGCGGCTAGGTGTCTTTTTAACCTATTATATTATTTTGTTTCATTGTTTTAATTAAATAAGAATTAATTAATTTATTAATTAATTGTTTAATTAAGAAACAAATCTTTTCTAATTAGGAAATATGATTCCTAAAGTTATACTATTGGTAGTAGTATACTAAAATTAAAAGACTTGTTTGACAAGAGAATAAATAATTAATTTTATTTATTTAATCAAATAAGAAGTCTTTTTATTTAGTCAAAATAAAAGAATAAAATATCTATGAGTTGGATTAGGGTTTGAAGTCTTAAAACTAGAAGTGAATTAGGGTGCAACTAAAACTCCTATATTTTTGGAGTGTAAATCGCGGCAACCCTAGTCCTTTTAGGGGGAGGAATTTCGGCAACCCTAAAAGAAAGAGAGAAGAGAATTCGGCCATTGTGTGTTGTGGTGCTTGATACAATTCTTCTTCTTCTTCTTCTCAACTCATGGAAAGGAATTTTTATTCTACTAAAAACAAAAAAGAGTGAATAGATTATTCTTTGATGGTGCACTAATTGCTTGTTCATCAATAAGCTTGTGTGTACAACATCGATTTAGGTTCACGCGAGTTTCGATCATTATATTGAGAACTCAAAAGTGACCGGAATAATCTTAGTCTTCTTTTGGTTGTTTTTTGACTAACAAAAGAAAAGAAAAGTTTGTTTGTCCATTCTCAGGTTTGCAATTCAAAGAAAAAGGGAGACCACGCTCCTAGGTGATTCACGTTCGTGCTAGGATTGAAATCTTGCGGATTACCATCGACGTAAGTCAATCGGATCACGCGACAAAAGGTATTCTTCTTTTTGTTGATTATATATATATGTTTAATTAATTAAAGGGTTAAGGTTCATAAAAGGAAAAACTTTTAAAAGCTACTAAATCTATTTTTTTTTAGTCTCGCTTCCTCTGCGTGTACTACGATATTTTTCCCTACAATTTCATGGTGGTTTCACTCATCACAATGGCATAGCCCTTTCCTACATTGGGCATCTGCATAACCAAGGTGTGTAGTCCTTTACAAGAAGGTGCTCGTTGAGTTCTATATAGTGTCGAAGGAAAATGGATACATATCATAGATCATCTATCTTATACTAAGCAATAGGCTTTTAGATACATCCATAATCTACTTATTTTCAAACTCAATAACTCAAAACTAAAACATATAAGAGAAGCATTAGTGCACTTTTCAAAAATAAGATTTTTCAAGCTCAAGTGCATGATCTAGAAGCAATAAAAGTTATTTATTTAAGATCATTACTTCTCAAGTGAGTAGCTCTCAAAGCTATTGATATTCAAATAAAGTTTTGCTCATCAAGCCACTCAACAATCACACAAAGACATCAATCAACACAAATCATGCCAATGGATATTCTAAGAGATTTAAATCTCTCTTTATCCAAGGCTTGGTGAACAAGTCTGCAAGTTGATTTTTATTAGGCATATGCTCTAGAGTAACAATAGAATGTTCAAGTGGATCTCTAATGAAATGATGCCTAATGTCTATGTGCTTTATGCGTGAGTGTTGAACCAGATTTTTAGAGATGTTAATGACACTTAAGTTATCACAATAAAGTGTCATTTTTTCTTGTTCTATCTCATAATCCTCAAGGATTTGTTTCATCCAAAGTAATTGTGTGCATGCACTTCTGGCCGCAATGTACTCGGCTTTGGAAGAAGAGAGGGAAACCGAATTTTGTTTCTTACTTGATCAAGAAACCAAGTTATTCCAAATGTAAAAGAAATCGCCGGATGTGCTTTTATGATCATCTATGTTTCCCGCCCAATCAGCATCACAATAGAATAGACCAAGATTATGAGTTCCTTTGATGTTGACAACTTTTAAGTGAGATTCCTTAGGATCGGCTTGGAATCTAGCACACAAGCCTACACCAAAGCAAATGTCTGGTCTACTAGTCATTAGGTAAAGTAGACTACCTATCATGCTTATATAAAGGCTTTGGTCAACACTCTTCCCCTTTTCATCTTTATCAAGTTTAAGAGTAGTACTCATGGGAGTTTCAAATTCTTTTCCACTTTCTAGGCCAAACCTCTTAACTAGGTTTCTAGCATACTTAGATTGATTCAACATAATGCCCATGCTAGTTTCCTTCACTTAAATCCCTAGAAAGTAATTTGACTCACCCACCATACTCATTTCAAACTCACTTGACATCACACTAACAAATTCATCAACCTTTGTTTTATTAGTAGACCCAAAAACAATGTCATCAACATATATTTGTGCAACAAAAATATCATGATCATGATGTTTGATAAACAAAGTTCTATCAATGCCACCTCTCCTATAGTGGTTGTCAATAAGGTATTGAGTCAACCTATCATACCAAGCTCCTGGAGCATGCTTAAGACCATAAAGGGCCTTTTTCAATTTAAACACATGATTAGGAGAGTGTGGATCTACAAAACCCTTAGGTTGTTCAACATACACTTCGTCCTGAAGGAATCCATTAAGGAAAGAACTTTTGACATCCATTTGAAATAATTTGAACTTTTTAACACAAGTAATGGACAGCAAAAGTCTAATGGAATCGAGACGTGCAACAGGTGCAAATGTCTCATCAAAGTCTACACCTTCAACTTGAGTGTAAACCTGAGCAACTAGCCTTGCCTTATTCCTCACAATCTTGCCACTATCATCGGTCTTATTCCTAAACACCCATTTAGTGCCAATCAAATTAATGTCTTTTGGCCTAGGAACTAAGGACCACACTTCATTACTCTCAAATTCATTTAATTCATCTTGCATAGCTGAAATTCTCTTAACCAATTATAGTGTAAATATACCTAAAGAGGGGGGGGGGGGGGGTGAATAGGTATAGGCTCCAAATTCTTCTCTACTTCTTTTTAATACAACAAAGTTGTATGCACACGGAAGCTTAACAAATGAATTACCTTAACAAGACAATATGAGTTCAATTTCACAAGTGTTAAAAGCAATACAAGATATAGAAGTAAAGAAACTTAAAATGAAACTTGACACAAGTATTTTTACGTGGTAAACCCTTGAAAAGTAAACATCCATGGGTTGAATCCACAACCACTGGCAACACCCAATTCACTAGTTAGAAACAAGATAAACACTCAAGGCAATAGACATATGATATACTCCACAAGCTATCAACTCCTAGTCTACCCGAGGACCAAGTGAAAACACCTTACCACAAGCTTTCTAACCGAGACAAATCGCTTGCCTCTAGATAGCAACTCCCTAACCGAGACTATCCTCAAATCTTTAGGAAGATTTCCTTGCTTAGTTAATCTAAGCCCTTTGCTCTTAACTAAGACTTCCTTTCTTGGTTAACCGAATCACATGTCCTAACTGAGACTTCTCTCGGACTTACTAAGAGGTCTCACACCTCTTATCCAAGACTTCCCTTGCTTGGACTTACTTAGAGCCTCATACTCTTAGCTAAGACTTTACTTGCTCTATGTTGAAGAATCACTCAACAATAAAAGACTTCACACCTTTTGTAAGACAAATGATCTAGGTGATGCAAATGATGCAAAAACAATCAAATAGATAAAATTGATCACATAAAGTCTATGAACATGCAAGAGATAACTAGAATTTGCTTTCAACACTCAATCACAAAGTTATCTAGAAATCCAAGCATGTGAATCAATAAGAACTAGATTAGAATATTCAATATTGCAATCACAAATTCCAGTTCTTATATCATGAAATCAAAACCTAGAAATCAACAATCAAGCTCATCATAAAATATTTCTAGAATCAATTTCATGTGTATCAAGTTAAGCTTTGAAATATGTTCAATCAAAATCACAAAAAGATATAACTCAGAAATCATTCAAACAAGTCTAAAATAGGAATCAATAACATTCTAAACATTTTCATCAATCAAGAATTATGATCTATCAAGTTGATCACAAGAATAATGGAGAGAAGATGATTCACATACAAAAGATTAACCATGAACTGAAGATCAGATTGCTGCGAATGATATGGACATATTTTGACCTTTAAAATGTCTGGGAATTGTTCCTCTCTTTAAGACCAATGATTTTGGTTTTTGAACCACTTAATTCGAAGTTGAAATGAGAGAGATATGACAGAAACAAATAATGAGAAGTGGTAGGAAATTTTGCACGAGATTTCATATTATATAGAGAGGGAAACCAAGTGGAGAAAAAGAAGGGAAAAAAGGGAAATGTGCCACCTTCAGCCTTGGTCCCCGTGGAGGCATGTGGACACCACAGGGTGGCCACGCGCCTCCACGGGAATGAAGGAAGGTGGCACTTTGCCTCCTTTCTCCTCCTTCGCTCCCTTCACGCACTTCTCACATTCTTCGACCATTCTCCGGCCTTCGAACTCCGAATTCGAATCTATTTTTGGATTACAAGCCATAACTCAATTACACATGAGGAAGACTATGAAACTTTGACCAAAGGTTATGAATTCGACTCGATACACGATGACGAAGACAATGCATTGTAAGAGAACGTAAAGTAGTGTAACTTCCTCGTTTGAACTCGAAATCAAATGAGTGAGTAACCGAAATGATTAGAGCTCAACAAGGAATCATATGAGATCATATAAAAGTTCAAGACAACAAAACCCAAACAAATAAACACAAGATCACACAAGTATGCAATTTCCTAGACATAGACCTAGTACATGCATTTCTACTATGTATAACAATATGAGATCAATGCATGAGCATACTAAATCATGTGTGAATGTGTTATTATTGTAGGTAAAATACACAAGGCAGAAGTGAAAAATAGATTTGTATATTTTAAAAAAATTTATTTTTTATTTTTAAAGATAACCTTGACCCTTGATTAATTAATATATAATAAAAGATATCGTACATTTTTCCACGTGACGATTGATGTTGCGTTGATAGTAAACCGCAAGATCTTCCAATCCAATCAAGAATGTAAATCACATAGGAGTTACGCTATTTTTCGTTCTCATTCGTTGAGTTGTGTTCGTCTTCATTTTTCAAGATGAATTCTCAACCTTTTGTCAAAGTTTCATAGTCTTTGTTGTGCATAAGGGAGTCATGGTTCGTAATCTGAAGACAGATTCAAAATCGGAGTTCGGAGGCCCGGATAAGGCCGAAGAAAGCGAGCGGAGCGCAGGAGGAGCAAGCGAGGCCAAATGGCCAAGCTAGCTGTCCACATGTGAGCAACTGTGACACACGGGCTGGACTGCCCTCTGCCCACATGTGCCACACGTGGGGCTAACATGGCAAGCTGTGGTTGGTCGATTCCTTCCCTCTCTCTCTTCCTTTTAAATATTTCTCATTCCCTCCTACTCATTCTAACAAGAAGAAAAGATAGAAATCTAACTAGAAAATTCTCTACAATTTTTCTCACCTTCCAAACACCATAACTTTCTCTTACGGATTCGGATTTGGTTGATTCAAATTGGAGAGTGTTTGTAATTAAGGCAGCTATTTGATTGACTTTTGTGGTAGTTTCACTGTCAAAAAGGAACCAGCTCGTGATTGCAAGGTAGAGTTCATATCTTTGAGATTTCTTCTTTTATAACCTTCAATTTGCTTGGGGTTTCTTCTTCTATATGTATATATATGTTTGGTGAATCGTATTGAGAAAGATAACTTCATAATCAATCTTAATCAAAAGTCTAATTAGAGACATATGTGAACTAGAATTTTTGATTCTATGATTTTCACATGTTTGAGAGTTGTATTGTGATTAGATTGACATCTAGGATTATTTGAGACTTGATTGAATCATTTTATGATTGATAATCCTTGAAATGTGTTTTGATCCTTTGATTGATGAAATCTAGGATTAAAGCTCTTGTATGTGTTTTTAGAGACATCTAGGATTTAATTGATTTATCAATATATCCATGCTCTATATCTTTGGCAAGAATACTCATTGAACACATTCTATGTTTCTAGCATTTATTTGTATGTTTATAGCATCTTGAATTTGTGCTTCGTGATTATAATATATTCAAGTGTTATTTGTGTGAATGGAACTATGAGCTTTTGCGTTATGTGTTTTCGCATGCTCTAGGTTTAATTCATGTTTTTGCATCTAGACTTTTATTCTTGTGTTCTCACATGTTTAGGTCTAGTTGTTCCATAGACTTTTATTCTTGTGTTCTCACATCACGGAAACAAGGAGATTTATTTTATTGAAAATGTGTGAATTAAAAATGCTTTGCATACAAGACATGTTACATTCAAGTCCAAAATACAATGATATTTGGCAAAGCAAATGACTAAGGTTTCCAATAGAATTCAAACCAATTTTACCATTTGTCATGAGAGAAGTAAGGATATAGATATTTCATTGATTTCAATTTTAATAGCAACTATATCCAACTTTATAAGCGAAACATGGCATGAGCGACTTTACACTCTATTTGATTTTTCCGGGTATGAAACCCGTATGATAGTAGCCATGTTCAACAAATAAAGAAAGAGAGACATTTTGATAAACATTTGAGTCTCATTTGCTTTTTCACACATTGTTTTGCATTTAAGAAATTGCAATCATCAATTCATGCTTTAATTTTCAATTTAGCATGTCATTTGAATTTCATGCTTTTCATATGTCATTAGTATGTCAATTAAGAATCATCATGTCATGGAAATAACTATAGGTCATTCAAATCGTACTTCCTATGTAAATATCCTAGTCCGAAATTGCATGTTTGAACATAAATATGACATGGATTGTAATGCTAGCATGGTTCACACTTATTGAGATAAAAGCATATATACATATGTGCAACCAAGCTTACTTTAACCAATTAATATAAGAGCATAAGATCTTTCAAATATTTTGCATGCATCAAGTATGCAAAAGCTCTTTTTGCTTGAGTTCCCCATATGGGGTCAATCACAAAAACTCATCACTCCACAAGACATATCCCAATAGATCTACTAAGAGTTTTAAATCGAGTAGCATTTAAGGGTTTTGTAAATAAGTCCGCTAGTTGATCATTAGTACCTACATGTTCAAGTACTATGCATTTATTCTCAACTGGTTCTCTAATGAAATGATGGCGGATGTCAATATGCTTAGTTCTAGAGTGTTGTACCGGATTCTTGGAAATATTAATAGCACTCATGTTATCACAAAAGAGAGTGAGTGTACCTTGGTTGAATACGTAGTCTACTAGCATTTGCTTCATCCATAGGAGTTACGTGCATCCACTCCCCGCGGCTTTGTACTCGGCCTCTGCCGTGGACAAGGAAATCAAGTTTTGCTTCTTGCAAAACCAAGAAACAAGATTGTTTCCAAGGAAGAAGCAACTGCCCGATGTGCTTTTCCTATCATTGCAATTTCCTGCCCAATCCGCATCACTAAAGCCTACAAGACTAGCATTAGTGTCAAACGAGTACCAAATCCCATAGTTGGAGGTCCTATTCACATAGCGATTGATTCTCTTAACAGAAGTGAGATGGGACTCCTTGGGATCCGATTGGTACCTAGCACACACACCCACACTAAAGGATATATCGGACCTACTTGCGGTCAAATAGAGCAAGCTTCCTATCATGCCCCGATATAGCGTTTGTTCCACACTTTTACCACTAGCATCCCTGCTAAGTTTCAAAGTGGTACTCATGGGTGTATCACAATGTTTGGCTTTTTCAAGACCAAACTTCTTCACTAGGTTTTTGGCATATTTGGCTTGAGATATAAAGATCCCATCATTTAATTGCCTAATTACAAACCTAGGAAGTAACTAAGCTCACTAACAAGACTCATCTCAAATTCATGAGACATAACATCAACAAATTGTTGGACATTGGTGTTGTTGGTGGAGCCAAACACTATATCATCAACATATATTTGAGCTATAAAAAGCTCATCATTGTCTTTCTTGATGAAAAGTGTCTTGTCAACACTACCTCTTATGTAGTCATTGTTGACAAGGAATTGAGTGAGGCGCTCATACCAAGCCCTCGGTGCTTGCTTCAACCTATAAAGAGCCTTCTTGAGGCGATAGACATGGTTGTGGTGGTGTACATCCATAAACCCCTTCGGTTACTCAACAAACACTTCCTCTTCAACCTAGGATCACCATCAATCATCTCCCAAACTCCTCCATTTCTATACTTGAACTAATATTTTCCATCCAAAAACTCACACCAAATCTTAACTACTTCCCAAAATCATTCCTCTCTTACCATTCTCTCCATTTCAATTCCTTTGTCACTCACCATAGACACCATCTACCAAGACACATCCCTTTTCTACCATTTTTTGCACAAGAAGCAATCTAAAGGAAAGGAAGGATCAAACACTAAAGAAGGAGGCCCAAATGTGATTTTGTAGGGAAAAATGTTTTTACGCGGCGGAAGCGAGACTAAAAGAGTTTAGTATATTTTAAAAAAATTTCCATATTGAACCTTAACCCTTTAATTAATTAAACATATATACAAAAAGATGAAATACCTTTGTCGCATGATCCGATTGACTAACGTCGATGGTAATCCGTAAGATCTTCCTGTTAGGATTATGCTCAATAGCAAGAGTGTAATATTGTAATTAACAATCTTTTTCATATTAATAAAGTGATTTCTGGTTTAAACAAATCTTATAGCATTTATAGTTTAATAATTGTCAAAGTAAATAATCATAAGGTCTAAAGACTATGAGAAAAGAAGAATTGTTCGTACATCTGGATATGTATGTGGTAGACACAATTCTTTAGTTAGTCTTGAATATTGTTCACAACTTAAGTTAAAGGTTGGGCACCTTTATCTTGTTAAACTTGTAGAATTCTTTTGCTAGCATTTGAGTGGGATCAAATGAGATACGATGAGTCTAAAATCATCGGAGTGTCTTCGAGCAAAAGAATCTAGTGCACTGGATGCATTGAACTGGATCAAAATGAAATACTTTATCTATAACCGTCAGTAGATAAAAGTCATTTCATTATCAGGACAATCGGAGAGTCTATCTCAATCCTGAGATAAATGATAGACTTATGGTTGCAAGTGATATCATTTGAGTTATCAATGAGTACGATTAGATCGCATAGTCTATCCTCGATAGTTTGGTGATATTCATTTGTTAATCGATAGAGGACTTCATTTATAGATATGGACATCGTGGCTCCATTAATTAAATGAGAGTATAATATCATCATATGGATGTTTTGAGGTAATTGGATATTAAATCTCAACGTTGAGTTTTCGATAGTGTCTATTGAAAACATGGCTTTTGGACAAGTCAAAATATCCAAGTTTAAAACGTGGTCATATGAGTAAATATGGTAACTTGGAGAGTTATAGGCGGTCTATGAACTCTTGGCGATTACTGATATTAATCACGAGGATACACTATCTCCAACATGATTGTCTAGGGTATGAAAGAGGAACATCTTCCTTTTCTGTCTTTATTTAAGAGTTCAATTTTACCTCTTTAGTGGAATGAGTTAAAATTAATGGATCGGACCTAAGTGAATCATTTATTGATTGTGATTAGGTTATGTCTATTGAAGCTTAAATTTAGATAGCCCGCCAAGATCCCCAATCCACACGGACTTGTATGGATCACTTGATATATTCTACCGGACCAATTTAAGGGTCCATCTAAAATTGCATTTAATATATTAAGAATATAATTTGCACATTATTTATTTAATGGGCTGCTCAATTATATTAATATATTAATGAAAGGCATGTGGGCTTGTTTCTTTTAGTAAGAATGGGTCTAGTTCACATGTGGGCTTTTTATTAAAGTCCAAATGGATTAAATAAAATAAGAAAACAATATGTAGCCCAAGTTCTAGTCATGGGCGGCAATGGCTAATTTTTAGCCCATTATATTGTTTTATTTTATTATTTAATTAAATGGAAATTAATTAATATGTTAATTAATTATTTAATTAAAAATCAAATCTTTTTCTGATTAGGAAATATGTTTCCTAGTAGTATACTACTATTAGTATTATACTAAATATAAAAGACTTTATTTATTTAGTCAAATTAGGAAGTCTTTTATATAGTCACAAACACACTAAAGAGTTGGATTAGGGTTTGTCTACAAATATGAATGCATGTGGAAATATATATACATGTATGCATGCGGAAATATATATAGTATATATGCATGTGTACGGAATGCATATTGATATGTATAAGAAATATATATAGTATATATGCATGCGTAATGAATATATATTAATATATTATATATGTATGAATGCGGATATATATATATATGTTATATATGCATGAAGGCATGCAACAGTATATAGATGAGATATATATTGAATTTGGCCAAGATATATATCAAGATATATATGGCACTTGGCCGAAGATATACATGCATATTAGATTGGGTAGAGGAATTCGCCTATTATATAGACATATATATATATTAAAAGTGATTTCGGTAATAAATAAATATATATATATTATTTTGGGCAGAAGAATTCGGTGAAAAAAATACCCATCTATATATATTCTTTATATATTTGTAAAACCCTAGTTTTTGCAATTGAGAGTTTTTTTTTCTTTTGCTAGAGAAAAATAAAATCCAACTCTTAGACTAGTGTGAAATTCGGCCAAGAGAGATTGTGAGAAGAATTGTTCTTATTTCGATAGTGCACTAGTAATCTTTACATCAAGAGGTCTTGTGTACAATTTCGAATAAGGTTCACGCGAGTTTCAATCTAACGATTGTGAATTCAAAAGTGACCGGGACATTCTTAACAATCTATTGGAATTTTTGTGACTAACAAAAATCAGAAAAGTTTTTGTTGTCCATTCTCAGGTTCACAATTCAAAGAAGGGAGACCACGCTCCTAGGTGATTCACGTTCATGATCGGATTGGAAGATCTTGCGGATTACCATCGACGCATAGTCAATCGGATCACGCGACAAGAGGTATTCATCTTTTGTTATTTATTATATGTCTTTAATTAATCAAAAGGGTTTAAGGTTCATAAAAATGAAAAAATTTAAAAGCTACTAAACTCTATTTTTTAGTCTCGCTTCCGCTGCGGGTATATTTTTCCCTACACTTCCAAAACCGATCACAAACGTGAATCACCTAGGAGCGTGGTCTCCCTTCTTTGAGTTGTGAACCTGAGAACGGACAACAAAAACTTTTCTGATTCTGTTAGTCACTACAAACTCCAAAAGGTTGCTAAGAATATTCCGGTCACTTTTGAATTCACAATCGTAAGATTGAAATTCGCGTGAACCTAATTCGAAAGTGTGTACAAGATATCTTGATGTTAAGATCACTAGTACACTATCGAAACCAGAACAGATCTTTTCTCACAAAACCCTCTTGGCCGAAATTCTCACTATTCCAAGAGTAGTGAGAATTTCTCACTACTTTTGGCCGAAATTCTCACTATTCTAAGAGTAGTGAGAATTTCTCACAAAACCCTCTTGGCCGAAATTCTCACTATTTTTAATTTTCCACTTTTGCAAAAGAAAATTAATTCTTCAAGGAAAAAACTAGGTCTGGCCGAAAATCATCCCTAGTCATATATAGGGATCGAATTTTTTGCCCTAGTTTATTTAGGGTGGCCGAATTCTTACCTTTTTCAACAAGGTGATCACCAAAGTTCTTTTCCAAATTGGATTTGTGTTTCCACAAAAGACTTCTTAGAATTCAAACCCTAATCCAACTCGTTAGTGTATTTGTGACTATATAAAAGACTTCCTAATTTGACTAAACAAATAAAGTCTTTTATATTTAATATAATACTAATAGTAGTATACTACTAGGAAACATATTTCCTAATCAGAAAAAGATTTGATTTTTAATTAAATAATTAATTAAAATATTAATTAATTTTCATTTAATTAAATAATAAAATAAAACAATATAATGGGCTAAAAAAATAGCCATTGCCGCCCATGACTAAAACTTGGGCCTACATATTGTTTTCATATTTTATTTAATCCATTTGGACTTTAATAAAAAAGCCCACATGTGAACTAAACCCATTCTTACTAAAAGAAACAAGCCCACATGCCTTTCATTAATATATTAATATAATTAAACAGCCCATTAAATAAATAATTTGCAAATTATATTCTTAATATATTAAATACAATTCAAAATGAACCCACAAATAGTCCGGTAGAATATATCAAGTGATTCATGCAAGTTCGTGCGGATCGGGGATCTTGGCGAGCCTGTCTAAATTTAAGCTCCAATAGATATAACTCAATCACAATCAACAAATGATTCACTTAGGTTTAATCTATTAATTTTAGTTCATTCCACTAAAGAACTAAAATTGCTAAAGAACAAAAATTGCACTCTTAAATAAAGATGGAATAAGTTAACGATTCTCATTCATACTCTAGACAATCATATAGGAGATAGTGAATCATCATGAAGAATATCAGTAATCGCCAAGAGCTCATAGACCGCTTATAGCTCTCCAAGTTACCATATTTACTCATATGACCACACTTTGAACTTGGATATATATTATGACTTGTCCAGAAGTCATCTTTCAATAGACACTATTGAAAACTCAACTTTAAGATTTAATATCCAAAACCACATAGCATCCATATGATGATATTCTACTCGCATTTAATAAATGGAGTCACGATGTCCATATCTATAAATGAAGTCCTCTATCGATTAACAAATAAATACCACCAAACCATCGAGGATAGACTATGCTATATAATCGTACTCATTGATAGCTCAAATGATAACACTTGCAACCATAAGTCCATCATTTATCTCAGGATTAAGATAGACTCTCCGATTGTCCTGATAATGAAACGATTTTTATCTATTGACGGTTCTAGAAAAAAGTATTTCATTGTGATCCAGTTCAATGCACCCAGTGCACTAGATTCTTTTATTCGAAGACCCTTCGATGATTTTAGACTCATCACAACACATTTGATCCCACTCAAATGCTAGTAAAAGAATTCTATAACTTTAACAAGATAAAGGTGCCCAACCTTTAACTTAAGTTGTGAACGTTATTCAAGACTAACTAAAGAATTGTGTCTACCTCATACATATCTAGATGTACGAACAATTCTTCTTTTCTCATAGTCTTTTGACCTTATGATTTTTACTTTGACAATTATAATAATAAATGCTATAAGATTTTGTTAACAAACAGAAATCATTTTGTTAATATGAAAATATTGTCAAGTACAACATTACACTCGTGCTATTGAGCATAATCCTAACAGATTTCCTTACCTGTTACTTGCTTTCTATTTTATTGCAACTATGTGTAACTAAACCCCTAATCTAGGGGATAGATTTGAGGAACATTTGGTTGTTGGTATTTGCTTAAGCTTTGTAATGAATCTCTATATGTGTTCTATTTATTTATTCATTAGATTCCATTCACTATGTGATTGACTTGTATATCCACTTGTTAATTACGATCTTGTTTAGAATAACATATTATGCAATCATCCTTGGATTGACACCCTTATGTGATTAAGAACCCAATAAATAGGATAAATTAGATGAGGGTATACCAACTACATTAATCTAAACCTCAAATGGTTAACATGTAGAGATTGGTCCATTAAAGTGGCTTAAAAAGCACTACCCATGCCCACTTGCTAATCAATCAATTCCCTAGCATCTATATTAATTGTTTACATCTATTTATCTTATCAAGATTGTTGAGTCTTCTATTTTTCCTATCACCATATTTTTAGTTAGGTTTATTTTATATGTATGTTTGATGGTTTGACAAACCATACACTCATCCATTTATCTATGATTTATTTTATTGCATATAGATTAGCTAATTAATTCAATGAATCACTCTAATTCCCTGTGGAACGAATCCTACTTACCGTTTTACTAATCTTACATCCTAAAAGGATTTTCTAGTGGTAAATATTAGTTTTCTAAAAGAACACGTAAAAACATCATTTTGTTGTGCACAAATGACCACATCAAGAGGGACGGTTCATCTCGGAATTTGATCTTTCCAACATATTCGTATGAAACGTGAGCATGGCTTCGGCTATGGGAGCGTGATTAATGAGGATACTACAGTGGGGTCAAGATTTGGGTTGGAATTGATGGAAGTGCACCATTAGGAGTGGAGCATGTGGCTTAATTTGACTCAACACGAGGGAACTTACCAAGTCTAGACATAGTAAGGATTGACAGACTGAGAGCTCTTTCTTGATTCTATGGGTGGTGGTGCATGGCCGTTCTTAGGTGGTGGAGGGATTTGTCTGGTTAATTCCGTTAACAAACAAGACCTCAACCTGCTGACTAGCTATGCGGAGGTGACCCTCCACAGCTATGCTTCTTAGAGGGGGGTGAAAATATTTATTAATGAATCCTAATATAATCTAGATGGGGGGTGAATAGATTTTAATCCCTTTTTACCAATTTTCGAGATTAAACTAGATTACAAAGCCAACCCCAACTAATTAACAACTAAAATCAAGTGTAGAGAATGTGGAAAGTAAATGACATGAGATTTTTACTTGGAAACCCACACGAGGAAAAACCACGGGCTATTTCGTGCGCCACACTAGAACTTCAATCCACTAATTGCAAATACGATTACAATCTAGGTTGACCGTATCACACCTACGATTATTAATCCGTCTTTGCAACCCGCGGGCCTTCAAAAGTGAATCTAGTCCGTTGCTTGCAAACTACCAAAAGGCAATTACAAGACTTAACTCTAAATGAAGAGATAAAATAACCTAGTGTGAATATTAACAATATTCAAGATGCTCAAAATACAATGTTAGACATTTAAGCATATCTAGGCATGGATGAACATGTTAGACATTCCTAGATATCAATTTGCTAGATGACATGCATATGGCATAGCTAAATAGACAAACAAAATCATATATGCAATATCTACCACAATACAACTCACAAAACACAATAAACACAATCTTGAAACTAAGTCAAGTCATAAAGAAGCAATCTTGAAACTAGTCAAGTAATAAAAAAGCTATCTTGTAGATAAAGAACATGTGAAGTGATGCAAGGATGTTCTAACTACAAGTCATGTGTGCAAATATGAAAACCCTATAAGAATCAAACTGGAACATGCTAGATGATGATTGAAACATACAAGTATGATGGGTTTTTGTGTTTTTAGCAATAAAGATGAAGTCTTGATACCTTAGCTTGGAAGAAACTCAAAAGCTTTCAAAAGATGTGTTTTTGCTCTCATGGTCATCTAAAGACTATCAAGACAATTATATATGAGATGCAACCCAAAGTGGCGTCGTTTTGATTCAAGAAAACGAAACGCTGCAGACGACCGCTGCCTGTACCGCTGCAAAAGCTGCAACGGTTCGCTTTGCCAAGGCCATCGCTGCCGAGAAAATGACAGCGGTTCGGGAGTGGTTCTGGGAGCAGTTTGCTTTGTCCGCGAACCGCTGTCCTAGCGCTGTGAAGAAAATCACAGCGGACCTAGGAGTGGTCAGAGGTAAAAAATAACCTCTAGAAAAGGCTTCATGCAAATTTCAAGGCCAAAAATCATGGCAAAGAACAAATACAAAATGATAAAGTGATCATGCATGAAAAAGAATATGCAACAACACTAATCACACAACATGGTATATAGAACATGTAAGATCATGAAATGTGTGTGTGTGCAACTAAATCTCTTCACATTTAGAGTCAAGATCAAGTAGCTACCTTCCATGAAGCTCTTGAAGTCCACAAAGAGGTCCTTAAGCATTTTGAATAGAATTTCTTCAAACCTAAGCTACCCTTACAAGATTGAACCCTATTGTGATTTTGTCGATGAAATAAGCCAACCAAAAAGGTGAGGCACTAACAATCTCTCCCTTTGGCTATTTCGTGACAAAATCAACACTCACATAGCATCCTCACAAAAACAAAAAAATATTGGTCAACAAAATTTTCTACAATACAAGTAAAGCCCTATACTAAGTCTTGAGCATCTTCAAGTCAATCCAATGCTTGTAGAAAATTCCAACCTACACACAATCAACAAGAAAGATACCTTTCAATAGCAAGTGTGTAAGAGGTGCTTGTAACAGGAGAAAATGCAATTGCCAAAAGAAATACAATCAAATAATGTAATTATGCAATGCAATGCAACACCCCCTAAATGCATCAACTCCTAACATGAGTTGCTCTCTCTCTCAACTCCCCCTAAATTATGCCAAACAAAAAAAAAAAAAATTCTCCCCCCAACCTTACTCCCCCTTTTTGTCATGAGATAGGCAAAGAGGGTCTCCCCTAATAGGTAAGCATTAGCAAGGAGAGCTTGTAGCACAACCACATATGCATAATCATATAAGCAATTTTATGCAACTCAATTAAGTAAGAGATATTCAAGGAGTTTTATTTGAAAAAAACAAATGTGTGACAAGGATGCTTTGTATGCAAGACATGTTGCATTTAAGTTCAAAAGCAATGGTATTTGGCAAAGCAAACAACAAAGGTTTCCTAAAGGAATTCAAACCAATTTCACCCTTTGTCATGGAAAAAACAAGGATATAGAGTTTAAGCATTTCAAAAATTTAAAGAGCAACTATATCCAACTTTATATGCAAAACAAGACATGAGCGACTTTGCACCCTATTTGATTTTTCCGGGTGAGATACCCATATGATAGTAGCCTTGTTCTACACATAAAGAAAGAGAGACTTTGGATTTTAAGATCCTTATTAATTGAAGTCTCAAAGTTTGCTTTTGCACACAAATTTTCATTCAAGATAAAGCAATCAAGCATGTCATACTTTTCATATACAAGCATGTCAACAAAAGAATCATTATGTCATAGAAATCAATTAAAGGTCTTTCACAAAGTACTTCCAAAGTACATTTCCTTTTCCAAAAATGCATGTTTAAGCAAAAATATGACATGGATTGCAAGCTAGGCAATATATCATACTTATTAAGAAAAATACATATAAGCATGTACAACTAATCATCTCAAGCAATTAAATAAGAGGCATAAAATATATCAATGTAGCACAATGCATGATCATGCAACTTTGCTCTCTTTGCTTGAGCTCCCCATATGGGGTCAAGACAAACCACATTAACCCAAGTGACAAATCCCAATAGACTTGCTAAGGTTCCCAAATCTAAGAGTGTCTAAGGGTTTTGCAAACAAATCCGCTAGTTGGTCATTTGTTCCCACATGTTCCAATGCAATGGTTTTGCTTTCAACTAGCTCTCTTATGAAGTGATGTCTAATGTCAATGTGCTTTGTTCTAGAATGTTAGATAGGATTTTTAGAAATGTTGATGGCATTCATGTTATCACAAAATAAAGTAAAAGTACCTTGCTCCAAGCCATAGTCGGCTAGAATTTGTTTCATCCATATCAATTGAGTGCAAGCACTACCGGTGGCAATGTATTCTGCCTTGGCAGTGGATAGGGAAATTGAGTTTTGTTTCTTACAAAACCAAGAAACCAAATTGTTCCCAAGCAAAAAGCAACCGCCCGATGTGCTTTTCCTATCATCACAATTTCCCGCCCAATTGACATCACTATATCCAATAAGACTTGGATTAGTGTCAAAGGAGTACCAAATCCCATGGTTTGAGGAACCATTCACAAAACGAATGATCCTCTTTACCGTAACAAGGTGAGATTCCTTGGGATTAGCTTGGTACCTAGCACACACACCCATACTAAATGCTATATCGGGCATACTTGTAGTCAAGTAAAGCAAGCTTCCTATCATGCCACGATATAGACTTTGCTCCACATCCTTTCCACTAGCATCTTTGCTAAGTTTCAAGGTGTTGCTCATGGGTGTGTCATAATGTTTGGCATTCTCAAGGCCAAACTTCTTCACTAGGCTCTTGGCATATTTAGCTTGGGATATGAAGATCTCCATCATGCATTTTTTTAATTTTCAAGCCTATGAAGTAATTTAGTTCACCAACCATGCTCATCTCAAACTCATGAGACATGACATCAACAAATTGTTGAACTTTCAAGGTGTTGGTGGAACCAAAAACAATGTCATCAACATAAATTTGAGCTATGAATAGCTCATTTTTAGTGCACTTGATGAACAAGCTCTTGTTAACACTACCTCTAGAGTAGCCATTGTCAACAAGATAGAGAGTGAGCCACTCATACCAAGCCCTCGATGCTTGTTTCAACCCATATAAGGCCTTCATGAGGCGATAGACATGAGAGGGGTGGTATGGATCCACAAACCCCTTGGGTTGTTCAACAAACACTTCCTCATGCAAGAAGCCATTAAGGAAGGCACTCTTGACATCCATTTGGTGTAATTTAAACTTGAACACATAAGAAATGGACAAGAGAAGCCTAATGGACTCTAAGCGGGCAACGGGAGCAAATGTCTCCTCAAAGTCAATACCCTCAATTTGAGAGTACCCTTGGGCAACAAGCCTTACCTTGTTTCACACAATGTTGCCATCCTCATCGGATTTGTTCCTAAATACCCATTTAGTGTCTATGACATTGATGTCTTTAGGTCTAGGAACAAGAGTCCAAACCTTATTTCTCTCAAATTGGTTTAGCTCTTCTTGCATGGCAAGAACCCAATATTCATCATTCAAGGCCTCATCCACCTTTTTGGGTTCTATTTGAGAGGTGTAGCAAGTATAGCTAATTTGATTAGTTATTTGATGTCTAGTCCTAACACCCTCTCTAACCTCTCCAATGATATCATCCTTATCATGGAGTTTCCTAACCCAAGGAGCGAGTTCATTAGTGTAGGGAAAAATAACGTACAATACACGCAGAGGAAGCGAGACTAAAAAAATAAAATAGATTTAGTATCTTTTAAAAAAATTTCCTTTTATGAACCTTAACCCTTTTAATCAATTAAACATATATATTATCTAACAAAAGAAGAATACCTTTTGTTGCGTGATCCGATTGACTTGCGTCGATGGTAATCCGCAAGATCTTCCAATCCAATCACGAACGTGAATCACCTAGGAGCGTGGTCTCCCTTTTCTTTGAATTGTATACCTGAGAATGGACAAACAAAACTTTTCTGGTTTCTGTTAGTCACAAAAATTCCAATAGATTGCTAAGAACGTTCCGGTCACTTTTGAATTCACAATCGTAAGATTGAAATTCGCATGAACCTAATTCGAAAGTGTGTACAAGATCTCTTGATGTTAAGATCTCTAGTACACTATCGAAACAAGAACAATTCTTCTCTCACAAACCTCTAGGCCGAATCACTCACTAGTCTTAGAGTTGGATCTAATTTTTCTCTAGAAAAAGAAAAAGCTCTCAATTGCAAAAACTAGGGTTGCCGATTCCAAAGTTACAAAAACTATGGTGGCTGGATCCATAGTTACAAAAACTATGGTACCGAATTCTTTCCCCAAAAACTATGGTTCCGAATTCTTTCCCGAAAAACTATGGTTCCGAATTCTTTCCCGAAACTATGGTTCCGAATTCTTTCCCAAAAACTATGGTTCCGAATTCTTTCCCTAATCCAACTCTTTAGTGAATTTGTGACTATATAAAAGACTTCCTATTTGATTAAATAAATAAAATTAATTATTTATTTTCTTGTCAAATAAGTCTTTTAATTTAAGTATACTACTACCAATAGTATACCTTTAGGAATCATATTTCCTAATAAGAAAAGATTTGTTTCTTAATTAAACACTTAATTAATAAATTAATTAATTCTTATTTAATTAAACAATGAAACAAAATAATATATTAGGTTAATTAATTCACCTTTGCCGCCCCACTTAAAATAAATGGGCTATATATTATTTTCTTATTTCATTTAATCCATTGGACTTTAAATAAAAAGCCCACATGTCATTCATTAATATATAAATATAATTGAGCAGCCCATTACATAAATAATGTGCAAATTATATTCTTAATATATTAAATGCAATTCTAGATGGACCCAAATTGGTCTGGTAGAATATATCAAGTGATCCATGCAAGTCCGTGTGGATTGGGGATTTTGGCGGGCTATCTAAATTTAAGCTCCAATAGACATAACCTAATCACAATCAACAAATGATTCACTTAGGTCCGATCCATTAATTTTAACTCATTCCACTAAAGAGCTAAAATTGAACTCTTAAATAAAGACAGAAAAGGAAGATGTTTCCTCATTCATACCCTAGACAATCATGTTGGAGATAGTGTATCCTCGTGATTAATATCAGTAATCTCCAAGAGTTCATAGACCGCCTATAACTCTCCAAGTTACCATATTTACTCATATGACCACGTTTTGAACTTGGATATTTTGACTTGTCCAGAAGCCATGTTTTCAATAGACACTATCGAAAACTCAACGTTGAGATTTAATATCCAATTACCTCAAAACATCCATATGATGATATTATACTCTCATTTGATAAATGGAGCCACGATGTCCATATCTATAAATGAAGTCCTCTATCGATTAACAAATGAATATCACCAAACTATCGAGGATAGACTATGCGATATAATCGTACTCATTGATAACTCAAATGATATCAATTGCAACCATAAGTCCATCATTTATCTCAGGATTAAGATAGACTCTCCGATTGTCCTGATAATGAAATGACTTTTATCTACTGACGGTTACAGATAAAGTATTTCATTGTGATCCAGTTCAATGCACCCAGTGCACTAGATTCTTTTGCTCGAAGACACTCCGATGATTTTAGACTCATCATATCTCATTTGATCCCACTCAAATGCTAGCAAAAGAATTCTACAACTTTAACAAGATAAAGGTGCCCAACCTTTAACTTAAGTTGTGAACAATATTCAAGACTAACTAAAGAATTGTGTCTACCACATACATATCCAGATGTACGAACAATTTTTCTTTTCTCATAGTCTTTAGACCTTATGATTATTTACTTTGACAATTATAATATTAAACTATAAATGCTATAAGATTTGTTTAAACCAGAAATCACTTTATTAATATGAAAAAGATTGTTAATTACAATATTACACTCTTGCTATTGAGCATAATCCTAACAATCTCCCACTTGCAATATAGCAAATGTGTCATATCTCTCAAGCCCATATTCTCTAGATGCCCATCGAAACTCTTCTGAGGTAGAGCCTTTGTGTAGGGATCTGCTAGATTTTCTGCTGACGTGATTTTGGTAATCGTCACGTCACTTCTTTGAACAATCTCCCTTAAAAGATGATACTTTCTTTCAATGTGTTTACCTCTCTTGAGATTTCTTGGTTTTTTCGAATTAGCCACTGCTCCACTGTTGTCACAGTAGATAGTGATCTGCTTATTCGCACTAGGAACCACTTCCAAGTCAATCAAGAATTGGCGGAGCCAAACAGCCTCTTTGGCATCCTCGCATGCAGCAAGATACTCAACTTCCATGGTGGAATCAGCAATACAAGATTGCTTGATACTCCTCCATATAACTGTTCCTCCTCCAATAGTAAACACAGCCCCTGATGTGGATTTTCTGGAGTCAGAATCTGTATACCCAACGGGAATTAAATCCCCTCTAGAGTATACAAGCATATTATCTCTCGTTTTCTTAAGATACTTGAAAATATGCTTGACTACCGTCCAGTGATTAGGACCAGGTTTCGATTGAAACCTGCTAACTATGCCAACAGCAAAACAAATATCTGGTCTAGTACAGAGCATTGCATACATGAGACTTCCAACTGCCGAGGCATATGGAACTCTACTCATGAATTGCTCTTCATTCTCATTCTTAGGAACTTGTTCCTTAGAAAGCTTTATTCCATGTCTGAAAGGTAACATACCTTTCTTGGAATCCTGCATGGAAAACCTAGACAAGATCTTGTCTATGTACGAAGCTTGGGATAATGCAATCGTTCTATTCTTTCTATCCCTTATAACTTGGATACCTAGAATAAAACTTGCTTCTCCTAAGTCCTTCATATCATATTGTTTTGCTAACCATTCTTTTATTGATGTCAATACACCTACATCGTTTCCAATGAGTAGTATATCATCAACATAAAGAATCAGAAAAACCAACTTGTCGCCCTTAATCCTTTTGTATAGACAAGGTTCGTCAAGATTCTGAATAAATCCAAAACCTTTGATAGCTTGATCGAACCTTATGTTCCAGGATCTGGATGCTTGCTTTAATTCATATATGGATTTCTACAACTTGCAAACCTTTTCCATTTGGCCCCTTTCAATGAATCCCTCTGGTTGCATCATGTAGATGCTTTCGTCAAGACTTCCATTAAGGAAAGCTGTCTTGACGTCCATTTTCCAAATCTCTAGATCTAAAGATGCTGCAATAGATAAGAGTATCCTAATGGATTTAAGCATGGCCACAGGAGAGAAGGTTTCCTCGTAATCGATACCTTCTTTCTGTTTATACCCTTTAGCTGCCAATCTAGCTTTAAAGGTTTCCACCTTTCCATCCATACCTCTTTTCCTCTTGTATACCCACTTGCACCCAATGGGTTTTATCCCTTTAGGCAAGTCTACAAGGGACCGGACTTTGTTATCGAACATAGATTCAATCTCAGATTGCATTGTCTTTTGCCAATGGCGACTATCAACATCCTCCATAGATTCCTTGTACGTGTAGGGATCATCGTCGTCCGGGAGATTCTCCACTGATTCTCCTAGACCGATGTATCTTTCGGGTTGTGTTCTAACCCTCCCACTACGACGAGGAATGGTAGGTTGTTGACCTTGTGTTGGAACGGAACTTACAATTGGGTTTGGTTGTGTAACCTCTCGTGGAATTGTATCTCCTGACATCTCATTCAGGACAATTCTACTTCTAGGCACAAAATCATTCATATAGTCCTTTTCCAGAAATTTAGCATTTGTCGAAACAAATACTTTAAGATCTGAAGGACTATAAAAATAATATCCTTTAGTTTCTTTTGGATACCCTACAAATATACATGTTTCCGAACGGGACTCCATCTTTTCTGTCTTTCCTTTTAACACATGCGCAGGACAACCAAATATCCTTAAGTGCTGTAAACTAGGCTTGCGCCCAGTCCACAACTCATGTGGTGTTTTAGGAACAGACTTAGATGGTACATCGTTTAGAATGTATATAGCAGTTTGTAAAGCATATCCCCAAAAAGAAATAGGAAGTGTTGAATAACTCAACATAGACCTACCCATATCCAAAAGAGTTCTATTTCTCCTTTCTGCTACCCCATTTTGTTGAGGTGTACCTGGTGCAGAAAATTGAGAAACTATCCCATTATCAATAAGATATTGCTGAAACTCACAAGATAGATATTCTCCACCACGATCAGATCTCAAGATTTTTATGTGTTTCTCAAGCTGATTTTCCACTTCAGCTTTAAATGCTTTGAACATGTCAAAAACATCCGACTTATGTCACATGAGATACACATAGCCAAATCTTGAGTAATCATCTGTGAAAGTGATGAAGTACTCATATCCACCTCTAGCTTGAATGCTCATAGGTCCACATACATCAGTGTGTATCAATCCTAAACATTCAGTAGCTCTAGCACCTTTGGCAGAGAACGTCCTTTTGGTCATTTTACCTTCCAAACAAGATTCACAAGTTGGTAGATCATCAACCTTTAAGTCACTCAAAGGTCCGTCACTTACCAACCTTTTAATCCTATTAAGGTTAATATGACCTAGGCGTAAATGCCATAGGTAGGTTTCATCTTTTGATAATTTAACTCTTTTATGATTAGGTTCCGTTATTTCTGTGTCTAACGAGTGAGAGATATTTCTATGCAATAAGTATAGACCGTTTTCCAATGTACCTTGGCAAATAATTTTGTCATTCTTACTAATAATAAAAACTTTATTAAAAGTAACCGAATATCCAAATTTATTCAAACAAGAAACTGAAATTAAATTCCTCTTGAATTGAGGTACATAATAAACGTCTATCAAATCTAAATGCTTTCTAGAATCCAAATAAACTCTAATATCTCCCACTGCACTTGCAGACACTAACGTTCCGTTGCCCAAGCGCAAATTGATTTCATTCTTATTTAGCCTTCTCCTTTCTTGAAACCCCCGTAAGGAATAACAAACATGATTAGTGGCTCCAAAGTCTACGATCCAAGAATCTGTAGAATCTACCAGAAAAACATGTTTCAAGATAATTCATATTACCTTGTTCCTTCTTATTTTGAGACTTTGGAAAATTACTTTTCTAATGTCTCTTTTCATCACAAAAGAAGCACTTCCTTTTGATCTTGGTTACTTTCTTGTTCTCCTTCTTGGTAGGCCCAAGTTGCTTTTTCTTCTATTGTTTCTTGACCTTCTGACGGGTCTTAATAGTAGCAACTTTACCAACCATATGAATCTCTTCTAAAGACATCATCATATCAGCAGCAGACCCCATTCCTTCATGCTGCTATTGCAACACGTATGAGATTGTAGCCATTTGGCCATCTCATTAGAGGTCTCCCACTGCTCATACTCGTCTCTTTGCATTATGCTAGATTCATTATTAGGAGCAGGTGGTTTAGGAGTAGTTAGAACAAACTTATGTTTTTCACTTTGCAGCAACAACCCAATTTTCCTTTTTCCATGTGACATAATTATTTCCAGTTAAAGTGTTATCTTTCAGGATGTTCATTAGGGATAGGGTCATGATTTCTTAATAAAACAAAACATATATAAGTAAATAATCATTATAAAGCACTTTAAATATTTATCTTGAATTAAATGAATAACTCAATCATAAAAATTCAACGGTGATCTAACACCCATAAATGTTACGCCTCCTTTGGGAGTTCGCACCATTTACTAGTTAGACTAGGTCCCACCTAATTGTTAATATAACAACCAGCGTTTTCAATTTTAGCCTTGCAATTTTACTGACAAGAACTCTTGGGAGGATATCAATAAAATTACATTGAGTGTGTTACCAAGATATCGACCCTCAACTTGCTCTCACGAAAATCCCTCCTTGGGGAGTAGATCTCGTTTGAGTCCATTGTCTAGTCTATCCTTGTAAGGAAGTATATTGCTAAATTCCATTCATGGACGCCCCTTAGGGGGATTACCAATAAATAATTAAGCTCAACTAATCTTGGAAGCCATAGGTGTTACAAAAACACCTTCTCCCACTCAATTATTTAAGGCGTGTGATTAAATCCCATAGAATGATTTACCAAGTTATCTAGATGCCAATTTAGATACCTAAATCATTCAATGCATGTTCATACCGAAAGAGATATATGAGTGGCACTCCTATTCTATATGTCATTTTATCATACAATAACAAATATTGTAATATTTAAGCAAAAATTAAATGGCAACAATTTTGGCCCATCCTAGAAAAACAAGTAAATTACAATAATTTAGGAATACAAGATCTTCAAGTGGCCCACCAACCATAAGCTCATCCTTCGGCCTTCTCCCATGGGCGTGCACAGCCCACAACCCCACAAAGGGGCTGCCCACCAAGGCTTGGGCTTGCCATGCGCAGCCCAATCCACTCCTAGGGTGCGCACGGTGCTCGTTCTCGGTTCCGGTTGCTTCGTTTTTCTTCGTGTCTTCGAATCTTCAACACCCAAATACATTACGGCAATATAAAATAATAAATACTGCAGTATTAATTTTTTTTTTTTATTCACTGCAGTACTTTTATACATAAAAAAACTGCACTAAAAAATTAAATAATAAAAAACTGCAGTATTTAAAAAAAAAAAAAAAAAACTGCACCTATATTAAAAAAAAATAAAACCTAGCAACTACCAAGAAGGAATTATGGCGATGATAGACCACCCTTCTTGTTACAATTCCATAACAAAAATACATTGAAAATCTAGGACCAAAATCAAGCAATAACAATCCACATAAGACATATATAAATCCATACATCACATGTAATTATATATGCGAATACCTAGAGTGCCATCTCTTTCTAAACATGCATAATCACAATAAAAAGAAATCGATCCACGTTTATATACGTTAATTAATTAAAAGGGTTCAACAAGGCTCTGATACCAATTGTAGGGAAAAATAACGTACAGTACACGCAGCGAAAGCGAGACTAAAAAATAAAATAGATTTAGTATCTTTTAAAAAAATTTCCTTTTATGAACCTTAACCCTTTTAATCAATTAAACTTATATATTATCTAACAAAAGAAGAATACCTTTTGTTGCGTGATTCGATTGACTTGCGTCGATGGTAATCCGCAAGATCTTCCAATCCAATAACGAACGTGAATCACCTAGGAGCGTGGTCTCCCTTTTCTTTGAATTGTATACCTGAGAATGGACAAACAAAACTTTTCTGGTTTCTGTTAGTCACAAAAATTCCAATAGGTTGCTAAGAACCTTCCGGTCACTTTTGAATTCACAATCGTAAGATTGAAATTCGCGTGAACCTAATTCGAAAGTGTGTACAAGATCTCTTGATGTTAAGATCTCTAGTACACTATCGAAACAAGAACAATTCTTCTCTCACAAACCTCTAGGCCGAATCACTCACTAGTCTTAGAGTTGGATCTAATTTTTCTCTAGCAAAAGAAAAAGCTCTCAATTGCAAAAACTAGGGTTGCCGATTCCAAAGTTACAAAAACTATGGTGGCTGGATCCATAGTTACAAAAACTATGGTTCCGAATTCTTTCCCGAAAAACTATGGTTCCGAATTCTTTCCCGAAACTATGGTTCCTAATTCTTTCCCTAATCCAACTCTTTAGTGAATTTGTGACTATATAAAAGACTTTCTATTTGATTAAATAAATAAAATTAATTATTTATTTTCTTGTCAAATAAGTCTTTTAATTTAAGTATACTACTACCAATAGTATACATTTAGGAATCATATTTCCTAATAAGAAAAGATTTGTTTCTTAATTAAACACTTAATTAATAAATTAATTAATTCTTATTTAATTAAACAATGAAACAAAATAATATATTAGGTTAATTAATTCACCTTTGCCGCCCCACTTAAAATAAATGGGCTATATATTATTTTCTTATTTCATTTAATCCATTGGACTTTAAATAAAAAGCCCACATGTGAACTAGACCCATTCTTACTAAAAGAAACAAGCCCACATGTCATTCATTAATATATAAATATAATTGAGCAGCCCATTACATAAATAATGTGCAAATTATATTCTTAATATATTAAATGCAATTCTAGATAGACCCTTAAATTGGTCCGGTAGAATATATCAAGTGATCCATGCAAGTCCGTGTGGATTGGGGATCTTAGCGGGCTATCTAAATTTGAGCTCCAATAGACATAACCTAATCACAATCAACAAATGATTCACTTAGGTCCGATCCATTAATTTTAACTCATTCCACTAAAGAGCTAAAATTGAACTCTTAAATAAAGACAGAAAAGGAAGATGTTTCCTCATTCATACCCTAGACAATCATGTTGGAGATAGTGTATCCTCGTGATTAATATCAGTAATCTCCAAGAGTTCATAGACCGCCTATAACTCTCCAAGTTACCATATTTACTCATATGACCACGTTTTGAACTTGGATATTTTGACTTGTCCAGAAGCCATGTTTTCAATAGACACTATCGAAAACTCAACGTTGAGATTTAATATCCAATTACCTCAAAACATCCACATGATGATATTATACTCTCATTTGATAAATGGAGCCACGATGTCCATATCTATAAAGGAAGTCCTCTATCGATTAACAAATGAATATCACCAAACTATCGAGGATAGACTATGCGATATAATCGTACTCATTGATAACTCAAATGATATCACTTGCAACCATAAGTCCATCATTTATTTCAGCAATATATTACAGCAATATAAAATAATAAATACTGCAGTATTAAATTTTTTTTTTTTTTTATTCACTGCAGTATTTTTATACATAAAAAAACTGCACTAAAAAATAAAATAAAAAAAACTGCAGTAGTATTAAAAAAAAATACTGCACCTATATATATTAAAAAAAAAAAAACCTAGCAACTACCAAGAAGGAATTATGGCGATGATAGACCACCCTTCTTGTTACAATTCCATAACAAAAATACATTGAAAATCTAGGACAAAAATCGAGTAATAACAATCCACATAAAACATATATAAATCCATACATCACATGTAATTATATATGCGAATACCTAGAGTGCCATCTCTTTCTAAACATGCATAATCACAATAAAAAGAAATCGATCCACGTATATATACGTTAATTAATTAAAAGGGTTCAACATAGGCTCTGATACCAATTGTAGGGAAAAATATACCGTAAAGTACACGCGGCAGAAGCGAGACTAAAAAAAATAGGTTTAGTAGCTTTTAAAAAATTTTCCTTTTATGAACCTTAAACCCTTTTAATCAATTAAAGATATATTTTATCTAACAAAAGAAGAATACCTTTTGTCGCGTGATCCGATTGACTTACGTCGATGGTAATCCGCAAGATCTTCAATCCTAGCACGAACGTGGATCACCTAGGAGCGTGGTCTCCCTTTTCTTTGAATTGCAAGCCTGTGATTGGATAAAACAAACTTTTCTCTTCTTTGTTAGTCACAAAAACAATCAAAAAAACACTAAGATTATTCCGGTCACTTTTGAGTTCTCAATCTTATGATCGAAACTCGCGTGAACCTCAATCGATGTTGTATACACAAGCTTATTGATGAATAAGCAAATAGTATACCATCAGAGAATAATCTATGTCTCTTTTTGTTTTAGTAGAATAAAAGTTATCTTTCTATGAATTGAGAAGAAGAAGAAAATAGAATTAAGCACACCGAAACCCTAAGTGGCCGAAATCTATAAGTCCACATATATATGTTGCAAAATTTTCTTTCTTTCTTTTTACTAGGGTGGCCGAATTCTCTAACCTAAAAGGGACTAGGGTTGCCGCAATACTCAAGCCAAAAGGAGTTTGTATTGCACCCTAATTCCTATTTAGTTTAAGACTTCCAAACCCTAATCCAACTCATAAATCTTTTATTCTTTTATTTGACTAAATAAAAAGACTTCTTATTTGATTAAATAAATAAAATTAATTATTTATTTCCTTGTCAAACAAGTCTTTTAATTTAAGTATACTACTACCAATAGTATACCTTTAGGAATCATATTTCCTAATCAGAAAAGATTTGTTTCTTAATTAAATAATTAATTAATTCTTATTTAATTAAACAATGAAACAAAATAATAAGGTTAATTAATTCACCTTGCTGCCCCATTGATCGAACCAAAATTGGTATGATTTTGGCCCCCATTTCCTTCTCCTTTTGCTTGATTCTTAGGCATTATCTTGTGATTTAATGGTATAAATTAAGTGTTTTCAGGAATTTATAGAATTCAGGGGCATTGGAGTAATTTTGGTCATTTGGGGGCAAAAGTGTAAAATATGAGGGAAGTTTGAGTTTATCGCAATATTAGAATAGATCAGGGGAGCTTTGTGTAAATTACCAAAGGAATCAGCCAAGGCACGCCACGTCAGCAATACTGTGCGTTTTAGTCAAAGAAGATTGGGCTTCTAAATACACCCCATGCCACTGCCAAACGCCCCTTGATGCACAGCCCACTACACCAGCCCAAACCCATGGAGTTAGTGAAACGGTGCGTTTCACTGTGGGTTGGGCCTTTTAAATGCAGCCCAAACCTTTACTGATTGCACCCCAAAGAAGAGACAGGCCCGTGCCACGTGGATAAGTGAAACGGTGCGTTTCATACCCCTGATTGCACCCCAGCATGTTTCTAATTGCACCCCCCTTAAGAGACAAATGCAGCAGCTGCGTGCGCCCCACCTAAGTGCTAAATGCACCCCGAGACTATTCATCATCTCCTTCATTCCTCACGCGTGCAGCAGCCATCACCCCCCAAAACCCTAGCTTTTTGCGGCCACGTTTCCGGTGATTCCAGACATGCCGTCGGTCGGTTTCCGGCGCAAATCAACGGCCAGGTCAACGGCAACCTGGTCGTTGACCTTTTAGCTCCTCCAATGACCGGTTGCTCCAAGCTCCAATTCTCACCCAAATTCTTCCCATTTTGCCCCTAGGTCGCCATGGCGACAGGGAGTTGATTCCCACACCTGATGAGGTCGCCATTTGCATCCCCCAAGGTCGCCATTTGTGCCAAACCGCGACCTCCCCTGTTGTTCAACATTGATTGGCTGTTTTTGGTAGGTAAATTACAGAAAGGCCCCCTAGAGGGGCCAAAATGGTAATTTGACAAGTACAGGGGATGTTTTGGTAATTTACCATCCGTGACCTAATTCAAAAATACTATAAATTCATCCCTCTTTTCAATTTGAATTACCAAGCCTTACCAAGCCATTCAAGCTTATATTCTCTCCTCCCAATCTCCCTTTTCTCCATCAATCATCTCCCAAATTCATCCATTTCTATACTTGGACTTATCTTTTCCATCCAAAACCTCACACCAAATCTTGATTACTTCCCTAGACCATTCCTTCCCTACCATTTTCTCCATCACAAATCCTTTGTCACTCACCATAAGCCATCCACCTATCTAGACACATCCTCCTCTTCCATTCTTTGCAAATAGGAGCATCAAAGGAGAACAAGGATCAAGCACTAAAGAAGGTGGCCCAAGGGTGATTTCCTTACCATTTACTTGTTTTTATTTGATTGCTACTATGTGTAATTAAACCCCTAATCTAGGGGATTGATTTGATGAACATTTGGTTGTGGGTTTTTGCTTAAGCTTTGTAATGAATCTCTATATGTGTTCTATTTATTAATTCATTAGATTCTATTCATTATGTGATTGACTTGTATACCCACTTGTTAATTACAATCTTGTTTAGAATAACATGTTATATAATCACTCTTGGATTGACACACTTGAGTGATTAAGAACCCAATAAATAGGATGGATTAGTGGAGGGTATATCAACCACATTGATCTAAACCTAAATTGGTTAACATGTAGAGATTGGTCCTTAAAGTGGCTTAAAAAGCAATACCCATACCTACTTGCTAATCAATCAATTCCCTAGCATCAACATTAATTTGTTACATCCATTTTTCTTATCAAGATTGTGAGTCTTCTATTTTTCATATCACCATATTTTTAGTTAGGTTAATTTTGTATGTATGTTTGATGGTTTGACAAACCATACACTCATTCATCATTTATGATTTATTTTATTGTTTATAGATTAGCTAATTAAATCAACATATTTCTCTAATTCCCTGTGGAACGAACTCTAAGCTTACCACAATACTCATTTTCATAACTTAAAATATATTGCGTAAAGATTAATTTTATAACATTCTTTTGGTAATTCGCAATTTGGTAACGACACAAAAAGCGAGTCATCACCCATATAAACATATTGGGCCATATATTATTTTCTTATTTCATTTAATCCATAGGACTTTAAATAAAAAGTCCACATGTGAACTAGACTCATTCTTACTAAAAGAAACAAGCCCACATGTCATTCATTAATATATAAATATAATTGAGTAGCCCATTACATAAATAATGTACAAATTATATTCTTAATATATTAAATGCAATTCTAGATGGACCCTAAATTGGTCCGGTAGAATATATCAAGTGATCCATGCAAGTCCGTGTGGATTGGGGATCTTGGCGGGCTATCTAAATTTAAGCTTCAATAGACATAACCTAATCACAATCAACAAATGATTCACTTAGGTCCGATCCATTAATTTTAACTCATTCCACTAAAGAGCTAAAATTGAACTCTTAAATAAAGACAGAAAAGGAAGATGTTTCCTCATTCATACCCTAGACAATCATGTTGGAGATAGTGTATCCTCGTGATTAATATCAGTAATCGCCAAGAGTTCATAGACCGCCTATAACTCTCCAAGTTACCATATTTACTCATATGACCATGTTTTGAACTTGAATATTTTGACTTGTCCAGAAGCCATGTTTTCAATAGACACTATCGAAAACTCAACGTTGAGATTTAATATCCATTTACCTCAAAACATCCATATGATGATATTATACTCTCATTTAATAAATGGAGCCACGATGTCCATATCTATAAATGAAGTCCTCTATCGATTAACAAATGAATATCACCAAACTATCGAGGATAGACTATGCGATATAATCATACTCATTGATAACTCAAATGATATCACTTGCAACCATAAGTCCATCATTTATCTCAGGATTAAGATAGACTCTCCGATTGTCCTGATAATGAAATGACTTTTATCTACTGACGGTTATAGATAAAGTATTTCATTGTGATCCAGTTCAGTGCACCCAGTGCACTAGATTCTTTTGCTCGAAGACACTCCGATGATTTTAGACTCATCATATCTCATTTGATCCCACTCAATTGCTAGCAAAAGAATTCTACAACTTTAACAAGATAAAGGTGCCCAACCTTTAACTTAAGTTGTGAACAATATTCAAGACTAACTAAATAATTGTGTCTACCACATACATATCCAGATGTACGAACAATTCTTCTTTTCTCATAGTCTTAGACCTTATGATTATTTACTTTGACAATTATAATATTAAACTATAAATGCTATAAGATTTGTTTAAACCAGAAATCACTTTATTAATATGAAAAAGATTGTTAATTACAATATTACACTCTTGCTATTGAGCATAATCCTAACAATTAGAGTCCAATAGAGAAACTCTATTAAGAGGTAAATCATCCTCTTCATCTTGGTTTGACTTCACATCACTTGAAGTCTCACCACACACCTTCAAGGGAAGGTCATCAATCTCACAAACATCCTCCTCACGGTCATCATGTTTGGGCCTACAATCATCAAAGACAACATATGATGATTCCATCACACTTCAAGTCTTTAGATTAAAAACTCTATAGGCCTTGCTATTAAGTGCATATCCAATAAAAATACAGTCATTACTCTTGGCCTCAAACTTGCCAAGTTGATCACGGTCGTTAAGTATATAGCACTTGCTTCCAAAGATGTGGAAGTAGCTCACATTGGGTTTTCTACCCTTCCATAACTCATAGGATGTTTGTTTAGTCCCGGGCCTAAGGAATACTTTATTCCTTATGTAACAAGCCGTATTAATAGCTTCGGCCCAAAGATTTCTAAGGACTTTGTTGCTAATCAATATGACACGGGCCATCTCTTGGAGGACTTTATTCTTCCTCTCAACAACACCATTTTGTTGAGGAGTCCTAGGGGCCGAAAATTCATGGGAAATGCCTAAGCTATTGCAAAAAATTTCAAAGCTAGCATTTTTCAAACTCTTTCCCATGATCACTTATACTTTTCTTAATGCTTTTGATGTGAGAGGTTTTCTCATTTTGAATTTTGACACAAAGCATTTTAAATTTCTCAAAGGCTTCAGACTTTTCCCTAAGGAAATAAGTCCATGTGAACCTAGAGAAGTCATCAACAACAACAAGAATGTACCTTCTACCACCTAAGCTTTCGGTTTGAATAGGAACAATAAGGTCCATATGGACAAGCTCCAATGGCTCTTTGGTTGAAAGGTATTTGCCTTTCTTGTGGACACTCTTGGTTTGCTTGCCTTGTTGGCAAGGTCCATAAATACCTTCAACCTTTTTCCCAAGCTTGGAAAGAAAGGCCTCTAACAATATTCAATCTATCAAGGACTTTCAAGTCCCTATAGTTCATATGGCCAAGTCTTTGGTGCCACACTTCAACTTGCTCACTAGTGGACAAGTTACAAGAGATGAGATTAGACTCAAGACAATAGCAATTGTCACTTGATCTCTTGTCTTTCAACAAAACTTGCCCATTTTCCTTAAGAATAAAGCAATCAATTTTGCCAAACATAACCGAAAGCCCTCCATCACTCAAGTGTGATATGCTAATAAGATTGGCTTACAAACCATCTATATAAAGAGCATTGGGCAAGGAGGGCAAACAGGGAATAGATATATTACCTTTCCCTATAACTTTTTTCTTGATCCATCACCAAAGGTGATGAATCCACCATCCTCCATTACAAGAGGTCATGTGCCTAGAATACCCATTATCAAGGTACCAAGTGTTGGAAGCATTTGCTTTCAAGGCAACTTAGGCCACATAGCAATAATATTCATCATTTCTAGTCATCCTAGGTGAAACATGGTCATTCCTAGAAGTCATTGGTCCATTGTCTCTAAATTTCCTAGGTACATGCATTGTGGCTCTTCTAAGCATATTTTTTTCAATCATGATTTCTCTTCTACACAATTTAATATACTTAAAACAATTAGGCCTAATGTGGCCTTCAATTCCACAAAAATGGCAAGTAGAAGTAAAATAGGAATTCATACCATAGCCTTATGCAAGCATTTGTGACGTCCTTCTATTTTGAGTTGCTCATGGGTGTTGAGGCAACTCTCTCCTTTATGGTTGAGCAAAGTTGGCATATCTCCTTGATTAAGCTTGTGGGATCCTTTATTCTGGAGGTCTTGGTTGAGGAGGTCTTAGTTGTGGAGGCCTAGGTTGAGGCACTCTAGCTTGTGGTGGAGCTCTTGTTGGAATCCTTGCTTGTGCTTGCTTTAAGGATTCACCAACTTCAACCCACTTAGTTGATTGTTGAGGGGTTTGAGCACTTTCAACCTTTTTGCTCTTAACAAATGTTGTCTTCTTCAAGGGTGTGGCTTCAATTTCTTCCACATATCCTAACCCCTTTTTGTCATAAGGGCTCTTCCCACAAGAAAGCATCTTGTCAAGCTTCTCAGTTCTAGAAGTCATCTTAGCAATCAACCCTCTTGCTTTCATAAACTCTTTCCTCAAGCTTTCTTTATTCTTCTTAGCCAAGACTGGCCTCATCTTCAATCCTTCTTCCAACTCTTTTGCTTCACTCATTTCCTTGCTTAAATGAGTTACTTTGGAAGTCAATTCAAGCTTCTCCCTTTTCAACTTTTGTATCTCCTTTTTCTTCTTCAACCTTGAATTCTCAAAGAATCCCATGAAGTCATCATAGTTCATTTATTCATCAAACTCAAAGTTGAACATTGATGAGTGACCACCACCATTTGAGTCACTTTCTTCTTGCTTGTCCTCTTCCTCTTCTTTGTCACTCATAACTTCATTGCTATTGTGAGAGGATAAGAAAGCAATGAAGTTGGCAACTTGGTCTTCATCATCATCAAAAGACTTGTCTTCCTCTTCTAGGTCATCACTATCACTCCAAGTCACCGACATGGCTTTTCCTCTCTTTTTCTTCAAATTTGCACATTCGGGAGCAATGTGTCCAAAGCCACTACACTCATAGCATTGGACACCCTTCTTATGGTCCTTCTTTTAAGTTTGCTCCACTTTCTTGAAAGGAGCCTTCTTCTTCATAAATTTTCCTTTGGACCCAAACCCTTTCTTCTCAAACCTCATAAATTGCTTGAACTTCTTTGCCATCAAGGCAATTTCTTCATCTAAGTCTTCTTCATCCTTTTCCACCTTGATGCTCTTTAAGGCAAGACTTTTTTGCTTCTTAGGAGGTGTAGAAGTAAGACCTTTTCTAGATTCATAGGCCAAGAGCCTTCCAATAACTTCACTTAGCTTCATCTTTGAGTAGTCACTATTTTCTTCCAATGCCGTTGATCAAACCAAAATTGGTATGATTTTGGCCCTCATTTCCTTCTCCTTTTGTTTGATTCTTGGGCATTATTCTATGATTTAATGGTGTTAATTAAGTATTTTCAGGTATTTTCAGGTATTTATAGCCTTCCAACTCTTTATTTATAACCGTCAGTAGATAAAAGTAATTTCATTATCAGGACAATCGGAGAGTCTATCTTAATCCTGAGATAAATGATGGACTTATGGTTGCAAGTGATATCATTTGAGTTATCAATGAGTACGATTATATCGCATAGTCTATCCTCGATAGTTTGGTGATATTCATTTGTTAATCGATAGAGGACTTCATTTATAGATATGGACATCGTGGCTCCATTTATCGAATGTGAGTATAATATCATCATATGGATGTTTTGAGGTAATTGGATATTAAATCTCAACGTTGAGTTTTCGATAGTGTCTATTGAAAACATGGCTTCTGGACAAGTCAAAATATCCAAGTTCAAAACGTGGTCATATGAGTAAATATGGTAACTTGGAGAGTTATAGGCGGTCTATGAACTCTTGGCGATTATTGATATTAATCACGAGGATACACTATCTCCAATATGATTGTCTAGGGTATGAATGAGGAAACATCTTCCTTTTCTGTCTTTATTTAAGAGTTCAATTTTAGCTCTTTAGTGGAATGAGTTAAAATTAATGGATCGGACCTAAGTGAATCATTTGTTGATTGTGATTAGGTTATGTCTATTGAAGCTTAAATTTAGATAGCCCGCCAAGATCCCTAATCCACACGGACTTGCATGGATCACTTGATATATTCTACCGGACCAATTTAGGGTCCATCTAGAATTGCATTTAATATATTAAGAATATAATTTGCACATTATTTATGTAATGGGCTGCTCAATTATATTTATATATTAATGGATGACACGTGGGCTTGTTTCTTTTAGTAAAAATGGGTCTAGTTCACATGTGGGCTTTTTATTTAAAGTCCTATGGATTAAATGAAATAAGAAAATAATATTAGGCCCAATATCTTATATGGGGCGGCAAGGTGACTTAATAACCTTAAATATTATTTTGTTTTCATTGTTTAATTAAATAAGAATTAATTAATTTATTAATTAATTGTTTAATTAAGAAATAAATCTTTTCTGATTAGGAAATATGATTCCTATTGGTATACTATTGGTAGTAGTATACTTAAATTAAAAGACTTGTTTGACAAGGAAATAAATAATTAATTTTATTTATTTAATCAAATAAGAAGTCTTTTTATTTTAGTCAAATAAGGAATAAAAGATTTATGAGTTTGATTAGGGTTTGGAAGTCTTAAACAAAATAGGAATTAGGGTGCAATACAAACTCTTGTGTGTTGGAGGATTGCGGCAACCCTAATTTTTTTTGGTAGAGAATTCGGCCACCCTTAAAAGAAAAAGAAGATAATTTTTGGCCACTAGGTTTTTGGTGGGTGCAGAATTTTATTTTCTTCTTCTTCTCAACTCATAGATAGAGAGCTTTTATTCTACTAAGACAAAAAAGAGACATAGATTATTCTTTGATGGTATACTATTTGCTTATTCATCAATAAGCTTGTGTATACTACATCGATCAAGGTTCACGCGAGTTTCGATCATAAGATTGAGAACTCAAAAGTGACCGGAATAATCTTAGGTTTCTTTTAATTGTTTTTGTGACTAACGAATAAGAGAAAAGTTTGTTTTATCCAATCATAGGCTTGCAATTCAAAGAAAAGGGAGACCACGCTCCTAGGTGATCCACGTTCGTGCTAGGATTGAAGATCTTGTGGATTACCATCGACGTAAGTCAATCGGATCACGCGACAAAAGGTATTCTTCTTTTGTTATATATTATATCTTTAATTGATTAAAAGGGTTTAAGGTTCATAAAAAGGAAAAATTTTAAAAGCTACTAAAACTATTTTTTTTTTAGTCTCGCTTCCGCTGCGGGTGCGGGTATATTTTTCCCTACGTTAACCACTTAGAGGCTTAGATTAGTGGGGTTGATATACCCACCACTAATCTATCCTATCCAATGGGTTCTTAATCACATAAGGATTGTCAATCCACATATGAATATATAACAAATTACTCCACTCAAGATAGCAATCAACAAGTGATATACAAGTCAATTATAATGAATGGAATCTAATTAATTTGAATGAATAGAACACATAAGAGATTCATTACAAGCTAAGCTAAACCCACAACCAATTGATCCTCAAATCTATCCCCTAGATTAGGGGTTTAGTTACACATATTTGCAGTAAATAAAAAGAAGTAAATGATAAGGAAATAACCCTTGGGTCACCTTCTTTAAGCTTGATCCTTCTTCTCCTCTATGCTCCTAGATGCAAGGAATGGAGGTTGAGGATATGTCTTGGAATGTGGGTGTTTTGGTGGAAAGTGACTAAGGATTTTGGTGGAGAAATGGTGAGATGAGGAATGATGTAGTGAAGTAATCAAGGTTTTTGTTGAGGGTTTGATGGATTAGATGAGTTCAAGGAGAGAAATGGAGGATGAGGTAAAGTGTGCCATGGATGATTGAGCTAGATCTCAGATTTGTTCTCTGTATTTTTTCTCTGATTTTTGCTATCCTTTTGAAGATGGAGGGACAATCTATTTATATGCACTCTTGGATATGTACTGATAACTAACTGCTTGATTCGCTGAGGTGGAGCCTTGGTCGCTATTTGGTCGCTATGGCGACCCTGGTGCGTAAAACGGTTAGAAGAGAAGGTCGCCATGAAAACCATCTTTCTCGCTATTTGGCAAGTGGCGACCATGAGTATTTTGTGTAAAGGTCGCCACTTGCACCTCTAGGTCGCCATGGCGACCATAAGTGGCGACCCTGCAAATGTGAGGAGGTCGCCACTTGCAACATCAAGGTCGCCATGGTGACCCTAAGTGGCGACCATGCCTTGAGTGCACTAGGTCGCCATTTGCAAGGGAGGTCGCCATGGCGACCCCAAGTGGCGACCCCACCTGGTTGATTTGAGGACTTTTTGTCGCCATGGCGCTCAAGTGGTGCCCAAGTGGCGACCTTCTGATGTCTTTGGAGAATCCTCTGTCGCCATGGCGCTCATGTAGCGACCTCTCAAGTCCAAGTGGCGAAATGCCCTGTTCCTTCCCATTTGTGAGACATTTTCGCACAAGTCCTCCACTTTCATCTCAATTGCTTCTGAAACCTAATAAAACCTGAAATACTCAATTTAACAACATTAAACACGGGGAAATGCCCGAGAATCAAGCTAAAAGAATCAGAAATGAGGGCCAAAATCATACCAATTTTGGCTTGATCAAATACCCCTAAACCAATCTTTTGCTAGTCCTTGAGTAAAACAATCACAAGCAAACCCCCAAAAACATGCATAGAGATATTTCAAAGGTTATCACTTCAAATGATCAATGTGCGAAGCCAAAATGAAGAGATTAAAACAGTTATGCCATGGTGAGGATTAAAACATGAAAGAGCATGTATAGTTAGGATTAAAAACGTGCCACCTTAGACATAATTGTACGCAATGCGATCTTACATTCAAAATGCCAAAGCTTCAAAGCAAAGGTGCTATTAGTTTAGAATGTAATTCGCTTTGATACTAAACCTCACCGGATTCTCTCTTCTTTTCTCCAAGACTCCTAGGTTCACTCAATATTGTACATGTGCAATATGAGTTCATGTTATGACAACAAATTGATTGCACATGCTAATCATTAAAACACAATTTCCTGAAAAGTGATCTCATGAATGGAATTGCAAGCCATGAATTAGAAAGAACATGCATCAACCAAATTGTACAAAATGGACAATCCTAAAGATCATGAAGGTCTTTTCTTTGGTTGTAATGGGGCCTAAGGTTATGGTGAAACAAAGAATGGAAAAAATGGATATCAAGGAACCTAATGATTACATTAAGGCATACATTCTAATTCTTTAAGTTCCACAAGATTCACACATATTGTTCACACTTCAAGGTGTCCAGGCTCACAATTATACATGTGAATGCTACTCCTATTTTCAACTTGAGTAGTTCAATTACTTCTCTTTCTTTTTTAGGCCATTTGTGCCTAATTTCTTGATTCTCTTTTTCTTTGCTTTTCTTTGCTTGCCAATTCTTTTCTTTTCATGCTTTTCATTTTTTTCATTTTTTTTTTATTTTCTTTTCTTTTCTCATTCTTTTCAAGCTTTTGTTTTCTTTTCAATTTTCAAACATCTCTTGCTTTGCAAGACTTTTACACACATTTACATGCCTAGGTACACACCTTATATTTATAAATTCAAAATTTTACATTGATTTCCTAAGCCTTAGTGAATCATTTGGTCAAGGTAGGTCAATTATTATAAGGCTACAAGGTTCATGTAGATGTGGTTCATGAAAGAAAAGCTTCAAATGTGTTTGCTTCAAAGGGGCTTGGGAGCACACATATTCAAATTGGTTGGAAGTGTTTAGGCCAAAGCGGTTTTCACATGCATCGCCTAAAATCATTTCTAAAGATTTGTCCACTAAGCAAAATAAGGCATCCACAAGCAGACCATAATATTCTATGGCAAACAACATTTAGTGCAAATGAGACCAAAACATGCTTGTATGAATGTTTGAGTATGAGTGTTTAAAGAGTGAATGTTTACAACTCAACGTATGCTTTTTAAAGGCTGTGTTTGTGATCCTCACGGGAATCTCCACTATTAATTCTTAAGAGAAAAAGATTAACGCACTTTGTTCAATGACACCCTAAGTGGCATGGTGTTAATCTAAACCAAACACTCTCAAACATGCACAATTCCTCACTACATCATGTAAAGAACAATCTCCACAAGCAAAGCATGCTCAAATATGGCAATATCGCAAAGATTTTCGAAAAAAAATTCACACAATATTTGAAAAGCAAGCATCATGGCGTTGCGCAAAAGTACCCCCAAACCTAAATTTGACATTGTCCTCAATGTTCTTGGGTGGTAAAAATAATGACAACAAGCGCAACCCGACAGGTTTCAAGCAATAATCCAACAAGGGCAAAAGCAACATGTAACAATAATCCGGCATATTGCACCTCAATCATCCATATACAAAATCCAAACAACACATATATCAATAAAGCATAAATGTCCTAAATCCACTACCAAAATCCAATTCACACCCTTATTCTATGCGGAAGCAAAATAAAGGCAACAATGAAAAATATAGATCAAAAGGAAAAAGAAATGCGAATAAGCATAAATCAACAAAAATATCCAACAATATAATCCAAAAGTAAAAACATAAAACTAGCAATGTCCCAATAAAGTGATAGAAAATGCAAATGATGGAAAGACAAAATAAATCCTAGAAATGCTAGTAGGCCAACTACTCTGAATCATCCTCCTCATCCTGCTCTACTCTACCCTTCCCTTTCGGGTCCTTCCTTCTCTGCTCCCTTGCTAATGCTGCTCTCCTAGACTGCTCCTCTCTCCATTTCCTCTGTGCGGCTGCCTCATCAATGGGAGGACCTCCCACATAACGGGGCCCCTGATCAGTCAAGGAACTGGCCATGGCCTCCTCTAACTGTGCTGCCTCCTTAACAGTAGACTGTGCAGTCTGAAATACGAAGTCAGGCTCCTCTGTGCTATGTCTTGAAGGTGCAGTGGGGGTAGGTGGAATCACTGTGGTAGGCTTCTTCGGCCTCCTGACATATGGGGTGAGCCTCAGATCATGGCGGAGGTCTGTAAAACCTGTGATCACTGTCTCACTCAAATCCTGAATCAGGTTTTCCAACCTCAGCTGCCTGTCCTCCAAGGCCTTCTGCCTTTTTTCAATATCAAGTTTATCAGCATGAAGGATATCAAAATCACCAGTCTGAGTCTTCCTAATGCGCTGTACACCATCTACAATCCGAAGACCTAACGGCTGCCCATGATCATCACAAATAGGAATCTCCCCCTCCTCATCATCATCATCCTCCTCAGGGATCACTCTCTCAAATTCTTCCCTAACACTAGTGCCAGCCTCTGAACTCTGCACTCTCCTACGTTTCCCACCAGTAGGTATCTCCCCACGATTAATCATCAAACGTCGCCAGGTGGTCAAGTCCATATCTGACATGGGAGGCTTAAGTATGTCCCCGGAGATATCCACACCTGCCAACTTGCAGGCCTCTATGATCAAACAAGGGAAGGGGAGGATATCTGTCTCTGATTCATTCCTCCCAATCCCCTGAATCTCCATCTTCACAATAATTCCCACATCAATAGGCTGCCTCTCACTGATACTGTGTAGAATCCTGGCTGCCTCAAATGGAACAGTGGACCTATGGGAAACCGGTCTAAGGGAAGAGGTGAGGAAAATGTGCCAAAAGGCGTGCTCAATCTTCAAGTTTGACTGCCTGAGCGGGAACCTCTTCGCCATCCATATGGTCATAGGAGTGATGGTCATAGTGTTAGCAAATTCCACCAAATTCTTCACATACAAAGGATTCGTGGTGATTCCTTCCACCATCCTCTCACGTAACCCCTTAATTTCCAACAATGTCGTCCCAAAGTAGATGTTAATGTTCGGTGCATTCAAGTACATGAGAATCCCTCTCACTAGAATGGGACCACCCCTCATATACTCCCCGGGATTCATCCCCACATAGAATTCCTTCACCAAACTCTCACTGTAATGTGGCGGAGTAGCTGCTAATCCTCCCCATCCCATGTCATTCACTGTTGTTGGGACAGGGGTATCCCTCAAATTCTTCAAATCAATGCCCCTCTCAGGCGGCACATTTTCTTCTCAACAAATGTCTCCAATCTTTCATCAAAATTTCTATTTAGTTTGCATTCAGGGACTACTCTCCTCTTAGAAGTGGGGGTCTTGCTACCCTTGCCCCCCTTGCTTGGCAATTTCATCTTCGGTGCCATTTTTGCACTCAAATTTGGACTAAGCTTTCTGACGGAAATTCGGCAGCACAACGGCACTTCAATAACAATCTGGCACTCACCAAGTGCACCACAATCAACCAAAACTACTTCAACACTATCACAATCACTTCTATATGAATCAAACCACACAAAAATCCAATCCTAAGCACTAATCACTTCAAATAAAACTCAAAACCACCCTTAGTGATTCTAGATGCAATGTAGGAAGGATTTGATCAAAAGAATTGAAGAACTAGAGTGATTGCTTACCGGATTTGAAGATTACGTGCGTGCCACGGCTTTGGAATTGAGAGAATTTGAGAAGAGAGAGCTTTTTTTTGTGCGGCGTTATGTTTTGAGCAGCAAATTTATAAGTGAACGCCCTATGTCGCCATTTGTGACTCTCGGTCGCCATGGCGACCAAATGGCGACCAAGAGGGATTTTGAAGTTTGCATGTGGTCGCCATTTGCACAAGTAAGGTCGCCATGGCGACCAAATGGCGACCATACCTGATATACAAAGGTCGCCATTTGCAACATGTGGTCGCCATGGCGACCATGTATGTGGCGACCTCTGAATTCTTCATGTAAGTGAGGTCGCCACTTGTGTGCAAATAGCGACCAAATGGCGACCCTTACTTGAGGTCCTCATCTGAATGTATTTTCATCACCTGCAATGAAACAAAATCCACAAATAAGCTCATATTTCAAACCACTATCAAGAATAGAAGGACACTTATTCAGAAAAACAAAACAAACCAAAAGAAATACACACCATAAGCAAAATTAAAACACAAACATTTTTATTCTTGGCATGAAATGTAAAAACCAAATGTAAAACCTACTACCGCATCCTATCATGCGAAATGGAATCATGATGCTCGTCATCCAAGTCAACCACATTATAACTCATTTTCTTCTTGACTACCCAAATTGGACCCATAGACTCATCCCGGCTTTGATCTACCAAATCCTTCCTAACCCAAATTTTCTTTACATGGTTAGATATCATTCTAGGTCTATTTTTCTCATGGTTAACATGCCTCAAAAATTCAAAACACCTAGACTTTACATGACCCCTTCTATGACAAAAATAACAAGTTAAAGGATATGAAGGAAATCTTCCCTTTTGCATTGGAGGTTTAGGCCTTGAGGGACCGTTATTGGTAAGTTCCTTGATGGCTTGATCCATCCGATCTATCTCCACCAAATAATCGCACTCCTTCACCTTAGCAACCTTCAAAGACATGTCCCTCTTGCTCAATTCCTCCTTCAACTCCTCAATTGCCTTGTTCTTGGCATCTACACTCATGAGGGTCTTTCTCATCTTTCTTGAGGACTCTTCCTCAAATTCTTCGGTGAGTTTAGCCAAATCCCCAAGCTCTTTTACCGTCACTCATTCTCCATGGTAAGAGCCACATTGATTTTTTTGAGTTTATGGTTCCTGTAGGGAAAAATATACCGTAAAAGTACACGCAGCGGAAGCGAGACTAAAAAAAAAAGGTTTAGTAGCTTTTAAAATTTTTTCCTTTTATGAACCTTAAACCCTTCTAATCAATTAAAGATATATAATATATAACAAAAGAAGAATACCTTTTGTCGCGTGATCCGATTGACTTATGTCGATGATAATCCGCAAGATCTTCAATCCTAGCACGAACGTGGATCACCTAGGAGCGTGGTCTCCCTTTTCTTTGAATTGCAAGCCTGTGATTAGATAAAACAAACTTTTCTCTTGTTCGTTAGTCACAAAAACAATCAAAAGAAACCTAAGATTATTCCGGTCACTTTTGAGTTCTCAATCTTATGATCGAAACTCGCGTGAACCTTGATCGATGTAGTATACACAAGCCTATTGATGAATAAGCAAATAGTATACCATCAAAGAATAATCTATGTCTCTTTTTGTTTTAGTAGAATAAAAGCTCTCTTTCTATGAGTTGAGAAGAAGAAGAAAATAAAATTCTGCACACAAAAACCCCAGTGGCCGAAAATTATAAGTCCACTTATATATGTGGCAAAATTTCTTTCCTCCTTTTTACTAGGGTGGCCGAATTCTCTAGCCAAAAGGGACTAGGGTTGCCGCAATCCTCAAACAAAAAGGAGTTTGTATTGCACCCTAATTCCTATTTAGTTTAAGACTTCCAAACCCTAATCAAACTCATAAATCTTTTATTCTTTTATTTGACTAAAATAAAAAGACTTCTTATTTGATTAAATAAATAAAATTAATTATTTATTTCCTTGTCAAACAAGTCTTTTAATTTAAGTATACTACTACCAATAGGAATCATATTTCCTAATCAGAAAATATTTGTTTCTTAATTAAACAATTAATTAATAAATTAATTAATTCTTATTTAATTAAACAATGAAAACAAAATAATATTTAAGGTTAATTAATCACCTTGCCGCCCCGTATAAAAATATTGGGCAAAATATTATTTTCTTATTCATTTAATCCATAGGACTTTAAATAAAAAGCCCACATGTGAACTAGACCCATTCTTACTAAAAGAAACAAGCCCACATGTCATCCATTAATATATAAATATAATTGAGCAGCCCATTACATAAATAATGTGCAAATTATATTCTTAATATATTAAATGCAATTCTAAATGGACCCTAAATTGGTCCGGTAGAATATATCAAGTGATCCATGCAAGTCCGTGTGGATTGGGGATCTTGGCGGGCTATCTAAATTTAAGCTTCAATAGACATAACCTAATCACAATCAACAAATGATTCACTTAGGTCCGATCCATTAATTTTAACTCATTCCACTAAAGAGCTAAAATTGAACTCTTAAATAAAGACAGAAAAGGAAGATGTTTCCTCATTCATACCCTAGACAATCATATTGGAGATAGTGTATCCTCGTGATTAATATCAGTAATCGCCAAGAGTTCATAGACCGCCTATAACTCTCCAAGTTACCATATTTACTCATATGACCACGTTTTGAACTTGGATATTTTGACTTGTCCAGAAGCCATGTTTTCAATAGACACTATCAAAAACTCAACGTTGAGATTTAATATCCAATTACCTCAAAACATCCATATGATGATATTATACTCTCATTCGATAAATGGAGCCACGATGTCCATATCTATAAATGAAGTCCTCTATCGATTAACAAATGAATATCACCAAATTATCGAGGATAGACTATGAGATATAATCGTACTCATTGATAACTCAAATGATATCACTTGCAACCATAAGTCCATCATTTATCTCAGGATTAAGATAGACTCTCCGATTGTCCTGATAATGAAATTACTTTTATCTACTGACGGTTATAGATAAAGTATTTCATTGTGATTCAGTTCAATTCACCCAGTGCACTAGATTCTTTTGCTCGAAGACACTCCGATGATTTTAGACTCATCATATCTCATTTGATCCCACTCAAATGCTAGCAAAACAATTCTACAACTTTAACAAGATAAAGGTGCCCAACCTTCAACTTAAGTTGTGAACAATATTCAAGACTAATTAAAGAATTGTGTCTACCACATACATATCCAGATGTACGAACAATTCTTCTTTTCTCATAGTCTTTAGACCTTATGATTATTTACTTTGACAATTATTAAACTATAAATGCTATAAGATTTGTTTAAACCAGAAATCACTTTATTAATATGAAAAAGATTGTTAATTACAATATTACACTCTTGCTATTGAGCATAATCCTAACAATCTTCCACTTGCGCTATAGCAAATGTGTCATATCTCTCAAGCCCATATTCTCTAGGTGCCCATCGAAACTCTTCTGAGGTAGAGCCTTTGTGAAGGGATCTGCTAGATTTTCTGCTGATGCGATTTTGGTAATCGTCACGTCACTTATTTGAACAATCTCCCTTAAAAGATGATATTTTCTTTCAATGTGTTTACCTCTCTTGTGACTTCTTGGTTCTTTCGAATTAGCCACTGCTCCACTATTGTCACAGTAGATAGTGATCTGCTTATTCGCACTAGGAACCACTTCCAAGTCAATCAAGAATTGGCGGAGCCAAACAGCCTCTTTGGCAGCCTCGCATGCAGCATCATACTCAGCTTCCATGATGGAATCAGCAATACAAGATTGCTTGATACTCCTCCATATAACTGCTCCTCCTCCAATAATAAACACAGCCCCTGATGTGGATTTTCTAGAGTCAGAATCTGATTGAAACTCAGAATCTGTATACCCAACGGGAATTAAATCCCCTCCAGAGTATACAAGCATATTATCTCTCGTTCTCTTAAGATACTTGAAAATATGCTTGACTGCCGTCCAGTGATCAGGACCAGGTTTCAATTGAAACCTGCTAACTATGCCAACAGCAAAACAAATATCTGGTCTAGTATAGAGCATTGCATACATGAGACTTCCAACTGCCGAGGTATATGGAAATCTACTCATGAATTGCTCTTCATGCTCATTCTTAGGAACTTGTTCCTTAGAAAGCTTGTTTCCATGTCTGAAAGGTAACATACCTTTCTTGGAATCCTACATGGAAAACCTAGACAAGATCTTGTCTATGTATGAAGCTTGGGATAATGCAATCGTTCTATTCTTTCTATCCCTTATAACTTGGATACCTAGAATAAAACTTGCTTCTCCTAAGTCCTTCATATCAAATTGTTTTGCTAACCATTCTTTTACTGATGTCAATACACCTACATCGTTTCCGATGAGTAGTATATCTTCAACATAAAGAATCAGGAAAACCAACTTGTCGCCCTTAATCCTTTTGTATACACAAGGTTCGTCAAGATTCTGAATAAATCCAAAACCTTTGACAGCTTGATCGAACCTTATGTTCCAGGATCTGGATGCTTGCTTTAATCCATATATGGATTTCTGCAACTTGCATACCTTTTCCATTTGGCCCTTTTCAATGAATCCTTCTGGTTGCATCATGTAAATGCTCTCGTCAAGACTTCCATTAAGGAAAGTTGTCTTGACATCCATTTGCCAAATCTCTAGATCTAAAGATGCTGCAATGGATAAGAGTATCCTAATGGATTTAAGCATGGCCACAGGAGAGAAGGTTTCCTCGTAATCGATACCTTCTTTCTGTGTATACCCTTTAGCTACCAATCTAGCTTTAAAGGTTTCCACCTTTCCATCCATACCTCTTTTCCTCTTGTATACCCACTTGCACCCAATGGGTTTTATCCCTTTAGGCAAGTCTACAAGGGACCAGACTTTGTTATCGAACGTAGGTTCAATCTCAGATTGCATTGCCTTTTGCTAATGGCGACTATCAACATCCTCCATAGCTTCCTTGTACGTGTAGGGATCATTGTCGTCCAGGAGATTCTCCACTGATTCTCCTAGACCGATGTATCTTTCGGGTTGTGTTCTAACCCTCCCACTACGACGAGGAATGGTAGGTTGTTGATCTTGTGTTGGATCGGAACTTACAATTGGGTTTGGTTATGTAACCTCTCGTGGAATTGTATCTCCTGACATCTCATTCAGGACAATTCTACTTCTAGGCACAAAATCATTCATATAGTCCTTTTCCAGAAATTTAGCATTTGTCGAAACAAATACTTTAAGATCTGAAGGACTATAAAAATAATATCCTTTAGTTTCTTTCGGATACCCTACAAATATACATGTTTCTGAACGGGACTCCATCTTTTCTGTCTTTCCTTTTAACACATGCGCAGGACAACCAAATATCCTTAAGTGTTGTAAACTAGGCTTGCGCCCAGTCCACAACTCATGCGGTGTTTTAGGAACAGACTTAGACGGTACATCGTTTAGAATGTATATAGCAGTTTGTAAAGCATATCTCCAGAAAGAAATAGGAAGTGTTGAATAACTCAACATAGACCTAACCATATCCAGAAGAGTTCTATTTCTCCTTTCTGCTAACCCATTTTGTTGAGGTGTACCTAGTGCAAAAAACTAAGAAACTATCCCATTATCAATAAGATATTGCAGAAACTCACCAGATAGATATTCTCCACCACGATCAGATCTCAAGATTTTTATGTGTTTCTCAAGCTGATTTTCCACTTCAGCTTTAAATGCTTTGAAAATGTCAAAAGCATCCGACTTATGTCGCATGAGATACACATAGCCAAATCTTGAGTAATCATCTGTGAAAGTGATGAAGTACTCATATCCACCTCTAGCTTGAATGCTCATAGGTCCACATACATCAGTGTGTATCAATCCTAAACATTCAGTAGCCCTGGCACCTTTGGCAAAGAAGGTCTTTTTGGTCATTTTACCTTCCAAACAAGATTCACAAGTTGGTAGATCATCAACCTTTAAGTCACTCAAAGGTCCGTCACTTACCAATCATTTAATCCTATTAAGGTTAATATGACCTAGGTGTAAATGCCATAGATAGGTTTCATCTTTTGATAATTTAACTCTTTTATGATTAGGTTCCGTTATTTCTGTGTCTAACGAGTGAGAGATATTTCTATGCAAAAAGTATAGACCATTTTCCAATGTACCTTTGCAAATAATTTTGTCATTCTTACTAATAATAAAAACTTTATTCAAAGTAACCGAATATTCAAATTTATTCAAACAAGAAACTGAAATTAAATTCCTCTTGAATTGAGGTACATAATAAACGTCTATTAAATCTAATTGCCTTCTAGAATCCAAACAAACTCTAATATCTCCCACTGCACTTGCAGACACTAACGTTCCATTGCCAAAGTGCAAATTGATTTCATTCTTACTCAGCCTTCTCCTTTCTTGGAACCCCTGCAAGGAATAACAAACATGATTAGTGGCTCCAGAGTCTATGATCCAAGAATCTGTAGAATCTGCCAAAAAACATGTTTCAAGATAATTCACATTACCTTCTTCCTTCTTGTTCTGGGACTTTGGGCAATTTCTTTTCCAATGTCCATTTTCACCACAAAGGAAGCATTTCCCTTTGATCTTGGTTACTTTCTTTGTCTCCTTCTTGGTAGGCCCAAGTTGCTTTTTCTTCTGTTGTTTCTTGACCTTCTGACGGGTCTTAACAGTAGCAACTTTACCAACCACATGAATCTCTTGACCTTTGCTTTTCACAAGGATCTTTTCAGCACTTTGAACATCTTGCATCAGGCTCTGTAAGGTGTATTCCTTTTTGTTCAAAGTGTAGTCCAATTTGAACTGATCAAAGGAATCTGACAATGAATTAACAACCATATCAATTTTTGTCTCACCATCTATCTCAGCACCATGCAGTTCAGCAATGTTGAGATGTGCTATGACTTTCATCATGTGATCCTTCACAGCCTGTCCAGGTTTCATCCTAAGATTCATAAAAGCAGTCACTGCCTCTCTCTTAGTCGTCCTGGACTTCATAGCAAACATCTCCTCTAGAGACATCATTATATCAGCAGCAGACTCCATTCCTTCATGCTGCTGTTGCAACACGTCGGAGATAGTGGCCATAATATAACATTTAGCCATATCATCTGAAGTCTTCCAATGCTCATACTCATCTCTTTGCATTATGCTTGATTCAATATTAGGAGCAGGTGGTTTAGGAGTAGTTAGAACAAACTTATGTTTTTCACTTTGCAGCAACAACCCAATTTTCCTTTTCCATGTTACATAATTATCTCCAGTTAAAGTGTTATCTTTCAGGATGTTCATAAGTGATGGGGTCATGATTTCTGAATAAAAACAAAACATATATAAGTAAATAATCATTATAAAGCACTTTAAATATTTATCTTGAATTAAATGAATAACTCAATCATAAAAATTCAACGGTGATCTAACACCCATAAATGTTACACCTCCTTTGGGAGTTCACACCATTTACTAGTTAGACTAGGTCCCACCTAATTGTTAACATAACAACTAGCGTTTTCAATTTTAGCCTTGCAATTTTACTGACAAGAACTCTTGGGAGGATATCAATAAAATTACATTGAGTGTGTTACCAAGATATCGACCCTCAATTTTCTCTCACGAAAATCCCTCCTTAGGGAGTAGATCTCTTTTGAGTCCATTGTCTAGTCTATCCTTGTAAGGAAGTATATTGCTAAATTCCATTCATGGACGCCCCTTGGGGGGATTACCAATAAATAATTAAGCTCAACTAACCTTGGAGGCCATAGGTGTTACAAAAACACCTTCTCACACTCAATTATTTAAGGCGTGTGATTAAATCTCATAGAATAATTTACCAAGTTATCTAGATGCCAATTTAGATACCTAAATCATTCAATGCATGTTCATACCAAAAGAGATATATGAGTGGCACTCCTATTCTATATGTCATGTTATCATACAATAACAAATATTGTAATATTTAAGCATAAATTAAATAGCAACAATTTTGGCCCATCCTAGAAAAACAAGTAAATTACAATGATATAGGAATACAAGATCTTCAAGTGGCCCATCAACCATACGCTCATCCTTCGGCCTCCTCCCTTGGGCTTGCACAGCCCACAACCCCACATAAGGGGCTGCCATGCGCAGCCCATAAGGCCTTGCAAGGCTGCCGTGCGCAGCCCACCATGGTTTGGGCTTGCCATGCGCAGCCCAACCCACTCCTAGGGTGCGCACGGTGCTCGTTCTCGGTTCCAGTTGCTTCGTTTTTCTTCGTGTCTTCGAATCTTCAACACCCAAATATATTACAGCAATATAAAATAATAAATACTGCAGTATTCATTTTTTTTTTTTTAATCACTGCAGTATTTTTTTACACATAAAAACTGCACTAAAATAAAAAATAAAAAAAAAAACTGCAGTAGTATTAAAAAAAATACTGCACCTAAATATAAAAAAAAAATAAAACCTAGCAACTACCAAGAAGGAATTATGGCGATGATAGACCACCCTTCTTGTTACAATTCCATAACAAAAATACATTGAAAATCTAGGACCAAAATCGAGCAATAACAATCCACATAAAACATATATAAATCCATACATCACATGTAATTATATATGCGAATACCTAGAGTGCCATCTCTTTCTAAACATGCATAATCACAATAAAAAGAAATCGATCCACGTATATATACGTTAATTAATTAAAAGGGTTCAACCTAGGCTCTGATACCAATTGTAGGGAAAAATATACCGTAAAAGTACACGCAGTGGAAGCGAGACTAAAAAAAAAGGTTTAGTAGCTTTTAAAATTTTTTCCTTTTATGAACCTTAAACCCTTTTAATCAATTAAAGATACATAATATATAACAAAAGAAGAATACCTTTTGTCGCGTGATCCGATTGACTTACGTCGATGGTAATCCGCAAGATCTTCAATCCTAGCATGAACGTGGATCACCTAGGAGCGTGGTCTCCCTTTTCTTTGAATTGCAAGCCTGTGATTGGATAAAACAAACTTTTCTCTTATTTGTTAGTCACAAAAACAATCAAAAGAAACCTAAGATTATTCCGGTCACTTTTGAGTTCTCAATCTTATGATCGAAACTCGCGTGAACCTTGATCGATGTAGTATACACAAGCCTATTGATGATTAAGCAAATAGTATACCATCAAAGAATAATCTATGTCTCTTTTTGTTTTAGTAGAATAAAAGCTCTCTTTCTATGAGTTGAGAAGAAGAAAAAAATAAAATTCTGCACACAAAAACCCCAGTGGCCGAAAATTATAAGTCCACTTATATATGTGGCAAAATTTCTTTCTTCCTTTTTACTAGGGTGGCCGAATTCTCTAGCCAAAAGGGACTAGGGTTGCCGCAATCCTCAAACAAAAAGGAGTTTGTATTGCACCTTAATTCCTATTTAGTTTAAGACTTCCAAACCCTAATCAAACTCATAAATCTTTTATTCGTTTATTTGACTAAAATAAAAAGACTTCTTATTTGATTAAATAAATAAAATTAATTATTTATTTCCTTGTCAAACAAGTCTTTTAATTTAAGTATACTACTACCAATAGGAATCATATTTCCTAATCATAAAATATTTGTTTCTTAATTAAACAATTAATTAATAAATTAATTAATTCTTATTTAATTAAACAATGAAAACAAAATAATATTTAAGGTTAATTAATCACCTTGCCGCCCCGTATAAAAATATTGGGCAAAATATTATTTTCTTATTCATTTAATCCATAGGACTTTAAATAAAAGCCCACATGTGAACTAGACCCATTCTTACTAAAAGAAACAAGCCCACATGTCATCCATTAATATATAAATATAATTGAGCAGCCCATTACATAAATAATGTGCAAATTATATTCTTAATATATTAAATGCAATTCTAGATGGACCCTAAATTGGTCCGGTAGAATATATCAAGTGATCCATGCAAGTCCGTGTGGATTGGGGATCTTGGCGGGCTATCTAAATTTAAGCTTCAATAGACATAACCTAATCACAATCAACAAATGATTCACTTAGGTCCGATCCATTAATTTTAACTCATTCCACTAAATAGCTAAAATTGAACTCTTAAATAAAAACAGAAAAGGAAGATGTTTCCTCATTCATACCCTAGACAATCATATTGGAGATAGTGTATCCTCGTGATTAATATCAGTAATCGCCAAGAGTTCATAGACCGCCTATAACTCTCCAAGTTACCATATTTACTCATATGACCACGTTTTGAACTTGGATATTTTGACTTGTCCAGAAGCCATGTTTTCAATAGACATTATCGAAAACTCAACGTTGAGATTTAATATCCAATTACCTCAAAACATCCATATGATGATATTATACTCTCATTCGATAAATGGAGCCACGATGTCCATATCTATAAATGAAGTCCTCTATCGATTAACAAATGAATATCACCAAATTATCGAGGATAGACTATGCGATATAATCGTACTCATTTATAACTCAAATGATATCACTTGCAACCATAAGTCCATCATTTATCTCAGGATTAAGATAGACTCTCCGATTGTCCTGATAATGAAATTACTTTTATCTACTGACGGTTATTGATAAAGTATTTCATTGTGATCCAATTCAATGCACCCAGTGCACTAGATTCTTTTGCTCGAAGACACTCCGATGATTTTAGACTCATCATATCTCATTTGATCCCACTCAAATGCTAGCAAAACAATTCTACAACTTTAACAAGATAAAGGTGCCCAACCTTCAACTTAAGTTGTGAACAATATTCAAGACTAACTAAAGAATTGTGTCTACCACATACATATCCAGATGTACGAATAATTCTTCTTTTCTCATAGTCTTTAGACCTTATGATTATTTACTTTGACAATTATTAAACTATAAATGCTATAAGATTTGTTTAAACCAGAAATCACTTTATTAATATGAAAAAAATTGTTAATTACAATATTACACTCTTGCTATTGAGCATAATCCTAACAGTTCCGTCTTGCTAAATCATCAAGCTTCTTCTCTAAGGCATCTTTCTCCGCCTTAAGAACCTCCACTTCAAGCATGAGCTCTTGGTTAGAATTCTTGAGCCCTTCAATCTCAGAGTCACCAATGCTCTCAACTTCGTCCTCTTGGCTACTCTTTTCAAACAATTGCACCAATTCACATACTTTTCCACCCGTTAACCTTGGTGGTTGCACCTCAACCACATAGCAACTCTCAATGCTTTTTAGGTCATCATTGCATATGGTTATGTCAATCTCAAGTTCTTTCTCAAATGCATGCATACAAACTTTCCTCTTGCAAACATTGATCTTCATTTGAGCGGTAGCCATGAATGGTCTACCAAGGAGAACTTGCCACTCCCTAACATCTTTTGACTTGTCACCAATGTCAAGAACTACAAAATCCGTTAACACCACTACTCCTTTAATGATAATTGGGACATCCTTTATTTCACCACTCGATGATAGTGAGGATTGATCTGCTAGCATAAGCTTCTTCCCGGTTGGCTTCAATCCTACCAAACCCAACTTCACATAAGTAGATAGGGGCATCATACTCACACTTGCTCCTAAATCTAGTACTCCTTTAAGCACCCCACTCTCTCCTATTGATATAGGAATCACAAAACTACCCGGATCTTCCACTTTCCGAACATATGTTTCCTCAAACAACATAGCCTCATCCCTAGCTCCATCCTTCTTGACAAAATTTCCCTCCTTAGCTTGCTCGGTGTGGCTTGGAAACTTCCCCTTTTCTTGCTTTTGTAGGGCTTCGGCAATTTGCCCCATTTGGGTCTCCAATTTCCCGAAAGACGCTTCGAGGTTGCCAAACCTTTGGCCACTAGCTTGCATGAAACTTGTCAAGGTATTCTCGGCTCTTTGGAAACCTTGCATCATACCTCTCATCTCTTCATCAATGTTTCGGCGAGGTTGATACGAGCTAGCTTGAGCATTGTTGTTGTTGTTCCATTGGTTTCCTCCTTGGGGAAATCCTCCTTGTGGTAATCCTCCTTGTGTTTGATTTTGACGGTAACCCCCTTGTGAGCTACCTCCTTGGTTGTACATACCTTGTTGTTGATTTTGACGGTAACCCCCTTGTGAGCTACCTCCTTGATTGTATACCCTTTGTTGTTGATTTCCTTGTTGTTGATTTCTTGGTGGCGGGTTTAAAATGTTGTTGTTGTTTGACCAAGAAAGGTTTGGGTGATTCCTCCATAGTTGAGCATGGTTGTTGAAATAGGAGTTGTTTCCTTGTCCTTGGAATCCCATAGCTTGAACTTCCTCTTGCTCTTGTCCTTGAAAAGTGTCCTCAAACCCTTCGTTCTCATTGAAGTGCCCGCTAGAGCCTCCTTCTTGCCTTCCTAGTAACTTCACTCCCGCCTTCAGAAATCCCATGCTCTCTATATGAGAAGTCAAGGTCTCCACCTTCTTGTTGATCCTCGAGATTTCGATGGCGGCTTCCGTACTAGCATTTACATCAAACTTCCCACCTCGAATACTATTGGCATTCCTTTGCTGAGAGTTTTGTGCCAACATCTCATAGATTTCATATATCTCCGAAGCGGTCTTGGTGTCATATGAACCTCCACAAGCGTTATCCACCAACACTTGGGAGAACCGAGTTAAGCCTCCTTGGAAACAAGACACCTTGTATTCCTCAGTGAACATGTGAGGAGGGCATTGGGCCACAAGGCATTGATACCTCTCCCATGACTCATGAAATAGCTCCCCCTCACTCTCATAAAAATCTGCTATCTTCACCTTTAACTCCTTTGCTTTCCTAGCCGGAAAGAATCTGTTGAAAAACACCTTGCAAATTTGGCCCCAACTTGTCAATGATCCCGGCCTAAGCCCCATGAGCCATGTCATAGCCGCATCCTTCATACAATACTGGAAGCAACGCATTTGCAACTGTTCGCGCGTGAGACGCATGATGGGGAAGGTCTCAATAATAGCACTGTACTCCTTCATGAACTGGAGGCAGTCTTCATTCAACTTCCCATGAAATGACGGCAAGAGGTTGATGTGCATTGTCCTCAACTCATAACCCCTAGCAACCGGGTCTAACACAATAGGCGATGGTTGGTTCCCGATATCCGGCAAGGCATACTCCCCCATGGTCATCCTTTGACCACGGTTGGTTTGAGTTTCTTCCATCATCTCCTCTCTAAAAGGAGCTTCATCTTCCCTACCATGTTGTTGTCCTTCGGTACTCATAGCTTGACTTGGAATTGGTTCGAACTCTCTCACACGGCTAGTGCCTTCTAGTGGGGGATGAACACCTCTACCTAGAGATCTCCTACCGTGCATAAAACTGAGCACCTGAAAGAGGAATAAATAAAGAGATACAAGGAAAGAAAAAAAGTAAAAACAGCACTATGAACAAGTCAATAACCACAAAACAAAATACTAAACTAACAATATACAATATACCAATAAAATGTGAAGAAAAGTCAATCTATATAATCAACGCTACCATTCCCCGACAGTGGCACCATTTTTGATGAGGTCGTTTGTGTACTCAACAAAATTAATATTAGTGTAGATTTTTGGTTGATTCTTGAAAACTCTTTAAGCCACTTAATCCTTTTAAAAAATGAATTGATAGCAAAATAGTGAGCAAGTTCGTTCCACATGGAATGGAGTGTTAATTAGATAAATTGACTAATCTTAGAGCAATAAAGTAAATCATATTGTTTGATAGATGTGTGGTTTCTAAAACCACAAATGCTAACTACTCAAATGAAAATACACAAAATATGTTATGAAAAATAGAATACTCAACACCTTGATAAGAATTGTGATAAAATCAATTAATGAGATAGCTAGGGAATAGATTGATTAACAATTGAATGTGGGTAAGCTAACTAGCTTCATTAATGTACCAATCTCATTATGTTAACCACTTAGAGGCTTAGATTAGTGGGGTTGATATACCCACCACTAATCTATCCTATCCAATGGGTTCTCAATCACACAAGGATTGTCAATCCACATATGAATATATAACAAATTACCTTGAGTGCACTAGGTCGCCATTTGCAAGGGAGGTCGCCATGGCGACCCCAAGTGGCGACCCCACCTGGTTGATTTGAGGACTTTCTGTCGCCATGGCGCTCAAGTGGCGCCCAAGTGGCGACCTTCTGATGTCTTTGGAGAATCCTCTATTGCCATAGCGCTCATGTAGCGACCTCTCAAGTCCAAGTGGCGAAAATGCCATGTTCCTTCCCATTTGTGAGACATTTTCGCACAAGTCCTCCACTTTCATCTCAATTGCTTCTGAAACCTAATAAAACCTGAAATACTCAATTTAACAATATTAAACACGGGGAAATGCCCGAGAATCAAGCTAAAAGAATCAGAAATGAGGGCCAAAATCATACCAATTTTGGCTTGATCAGCCATTTGTGCCAAACCGCGAACCTTACTGCTGTGCACCTCTGATTGGCCAATTTTGGCTGTAAAATTACGGAAAAGCCCCCTTGAGGGGCCAAAATGGCAATTTGACAAGTACAGGGGTGTTTTGGTAATTAACCATTCGTGACCTAATTCAAAAATACTATAAATTCATCCCTCTTTTCAATTTAAAGACAAAGCCTATTCTCTCCTACCGATCTCTTTTTCCTCCATTAATCACCTTCCAAATTCCTCCATTTCTACACTTGAACTAATCTTTTCCACCCAAAAACTCACACCAAATCTTGATTACTTCCCTAGACCATTCCTTCCCTACCATTTTCTCCATCACAAATCCTTTGTCACTCACCATAAGCCATCCACCTATCTAGACACATTCTCTTCCTCCATTCTTTGCACTAGGAGCATCTAATGAGAGCAAGGAGCAAGCACTAAAGAAGGATGCCTAAGGGTGATTTCCTTTTCATTTACTTCTTTTCTATTTTTACTACTATGTGTAATTGAAACCCTAATCTAGGGGAATGATTTGATAAACATTTGGTTGTGGGTTTTTGCTTAAGCTTTGTAATGAATCTCTATATGTGTTCTATTTATTAATTCATTAGATTCTATTCATTATGTGATTGACTTGTATATCCACTTGTTAATTACAATCTTGTTTAGAATAACATGTTATATAGTCACTCTTGGATTGACACACTTGAGTGATTAAGAACCCAATAAATAGGATAGATTAGTGGAGGGTATATCAACCACATTAATCTAAACCTAAATTGGTTAACATGTAGAAATTGGTCCTTAAAGTGGCTTAAAAAGCAATACCCATACCTACTTGCTAATCAATCAATTCCCTAGCATCAACATTAATTTGTTACATCCATTTTTCTTATCAAGATTGTGAGTCTTCTATTTTTCATATCACCATATTTTTAGTTAGGTTAATTTTGTATGTATGTTTGATGGTTTGACAAACCATACACTCATTCATCATTTATGATTTATTTTATTGTTTATAGATTAGCTAATTAATTCAACATATTACTATAATTCCATGTGGAACGAATTCTAAGCTTACCACATTACTCATTTTCAAAACTTAAAATATATTGCGTAAAGATTCATTTTATAAACATTCTTTTGGTAATTCGCAATTTGGTAATGACATAAAAAGCGAGTCATCAGCCGTCACTTTGGATTCAAACCTCTTGGGAAGCAATCTCATGATCTTTTGCGTGATTCCTCTATCCGAGTAGGGATCACCAAGTTGGTGACTTTGATTTACTATATCCATAAGCTTCATTTGGAAGTCATTGAAGTACTCATCCTCCTCCATCCTTATGGTCTCAAATTGTGTTTGGAGGACTGAAGTGTAAAATCGTGTTATAAAAACCTAACTCGCAAGTGCACGAATCGTGAGATAAGTACAGTGACAAGTAGGGATCGTTCCCACGAGGAAAAGAGATTTATCGACTAAAACTAATTCTAATTAAAGCTAAGCAATTAACAGTAACCAAGAGATTTCGGATTGATTTGATTGATTTGAGATTAAAACTATATTAAACTAAGAAAACAATTAACAAGAATATGTGAATGTGATCAAGAGGTGAGAGAACTAGATCATCAATGATCCCCAACTACGTTTACTCAATGCTTCGAATTGACTTTCACAAAGAATGTTAATCAAGTTAAGGGTTCGTTCTTAAATTATGTATAATTAGTGCTATGTGGTCCTGGGATAAATTAAGTACTCTCTACTGCAGTCATTAGCAAAACCTGCGTGTAAACTATAGCATAAAATACATCAACCATACACCAAGCGTTCTCAGTTAAGTCATTAGCAAAACCTGCGTGTAAACTATAACCTAAAACCCACAAAGCACACAATCAAGTATTCTCAATCACATTCATTAGCAAAACCTGCGTATAGACTATAATTGAGAATCCATTAAGCACAAGAACAAGAGAACCAAAGATAACGTGCAATAACCTGCTACGATAAATTCATTCATTCAATTGATTATTGGTTGAGAATGGTGAAACCCACGCGCATCTCAACCTTCAACATATAAACCCTAGATTCAAGACTAGCAAAAACCATGCATAGACAAGAATAAATCCCAAATTGAATGAAACGAAACTTGAATTACTAAATCATAGTCAATTCTAACAAAGAGTATTCATAGAGGTTCACATTGAATCCCTAGTATGGATTTAGTTACACATAGTTGAAATAAAAAGACAAGAGATAGAAAAGATAAAACCCATTGTGGCCTTCAATGAATTCTTCAAATCTTCAATGATGCGTCTTCTTCGTCTTGCAAACCCCCGATGTGTAAAGATGGATGATGGTGAAGGGGGACGGCCCCTTTGGTGGCTGGGGACCTCCCTTGGCTGGCTCTCTCTCTCTCTCTCCCTTCTCCCGAAATTAGGGCTCAAAGGGGCATAAATAGGTGTAGATGCTAAGCCAAGCCCTTAAACAACAAGGAAATCACTTCCCCTTTAGAACTCTACCTTTTTGGGATTCTATTTCTTTGCTAATCCATCCAAATTGATTGCTTATTGAAGGAGGATAAGGATTAGATGTCTAATTGCTTTCCAAGACTCCCACACATGTCCAAGAAGGTAATATTTCCCGTTCCGACAACTTGCGAAACAAATCCCGAAAGCATTCGCGGATTTAATAACTGACTGATCTGACCTTCGGACACTAAAACGAGCATAACTTCTTATAGAAAATTTGGATTGACAAGCCGTAAATTTGGTTGGAAACTAGACTTCCGGGGCTTCAAATCCATAGGTGGTAGGACACACAGTTCAATCGGAGCTGAGAGTTATGGGGCCCGCAATATGGGTCATCTGCACTGACGGGCTACCGCTGCCACTACCGCTGCCAAATACGCAGCAGTCCGGCAGCGGTTTGCACACAATTGGGAACGCTGCCACTTTGGCAGCGGTTAGGGAGCGTTTGGCACAGCGGTCTCCTCTGCCCATTAATCGCTGCGATGCCTCTCTTCTGAAAATAGCAGCGGTGCGAGAGCGTTTTTGCTCAATTTTAGAAAAGACCCTTGACTACTTCAAAATAGCACTTTTTATCTGAATTTCTTCAAATACATCACTTGGATTCAACAACCTGAAAATGCTCAAACACACAAATTAAAACTCTAAAAGACTCGAGAAACAAGCAATTGATTGGAGGAATGGGGATCGAAAACATATACAATAAATGACCGATCAAGGACTTGGAGCTTGGAATCCTTTACCACCTCGGTTCCTTCATGAGCCGTCTCCAATATGTCCCAAGCTTCCTTTGCTATCCTTGTAGTTTGAATGAGTTTGTATTGGTTGTCATCCATGGCACAAATAATTGCCTACATGGCTTTGTTGTTCCACTTTGAAGCTTTAAACTCTTAGGGGGTCCATTGTGCCTTCAGCTCGGGGACTTCCTCTCCACCTCTCGTAGGAGTCATCATAGGTGGCATGTACCCATCTTCAATCGCCATCCATGCCCGGTCATGAATTTGGCAAACATATGCTTCCATTTTGCCCTTCCATGAAGCGTAATTGACCCTGTTGAGCAAGGGAGGTCTTGTGCTAGAGGCACCCTCGCCTCCAATTCCATTTCCACTCATAGTGTTTGGGTGAGAATGAAATGAATGCACACAAACAAGCTAAACACACAAAAATAAAGAAAAATGCAAACAAATGCAAATGACTCTAACAAGAGCAAGGGATCTCCTAATTATGTAAAGGAACCCGCTCTGATACCAATTGAAAATATATATTAATGAGTCCTAATATATTCTAGAGGGGGGTGAATAGATTTTAATCACTTTTTACCAATTTTCGAGATTAAACAAGATTACAAAGCCAACCCCAACTAGTCAACAACTAAAATCAAGTGTAGAGAATGCGGAAAGTAAATGACACGAGATTTTTACGTGGAAACCCACACGAGGAAAAACCATGGGCTGTTTTGTGCGCCACACTAGAACCTTAATCCATTAATTGTAAATATGATTACAATCTAGGTTGACCGCATCACACATACGATTACTAATCCGTCTTTGCTACCTGTGGGCCTTCAAAAGTGAATCTAGTCTATTGCTTGCAAACTACCAAAAGGCAATTACAAGATTTAACTCTAAATGAAGAGATAAAACAACCTAGTGTGAATATTAACAATATTCAAGATGCTCAAAATGCAAGGTTAGACATTTAAGCATATCTAGGCATGGATGAACATGTTAGACATTCCTAGATATCATTTTGCTAGATGACATGCATATGACATAGCTAAATAGACAAACAAAGTCCTATATGCAATATCTACCACAATACAACTCACAAAACACAATAAATACAATCTTGAAACTAAGTCAGGTCATAAAGAAGCAATCTTGAAACTAGTCAAGTAATAAAAAAGCTATTTTGTAGAGAAAGAACATGTGAAGTGATGCAAGGATGTTCTAACTACAAGTCATGTGTGCAAATATAAAAACCCTATAAGAATCAAACTGGAACATGCTAGATGATGAATGAAACATACAAATATTATGGGTTTTTGTGTTTTGAGTAATAAAGATGAAGTCTTGATATGTTAGCTTGGAAGAAACTTAAAAGCTTTCAAAAGATGTGTTTTTGATCTCATGGTCATCCAAAGACTATCAAGACAATTATATATGAGATGAAACCCAAAGTGGCGTTGTTTTGATTCAAGAAAACAAAACGCCGTAGACGACCGCTGCCTGTATCGCTGGGAAAGCCGCAGTGGTCACTACAGCAGTTCGCTCTACCAAGGCCACCACTACCAAGAAAATGACAACGATTCGGGAGTAGTTCTGGGAGTGGTTTGCTCTGTCCTCGAACCGCTATCCTAGTGCTGTGAAGAAAATCACAGCGGACCTGGGAGCGGTCAGAGTTTAAAAATAACCTCTAGAAAAGGCTTCATGCAAATTCAAGGCCAAAAATCATGGCAAAGAACAAATACAAAATGATAGAGTGATCATGCATGAAAAAGAATATGCAACAACACTAATCACACAACATGGTATATAGAACATGTAAGATCATGAAATGTGTGTGTGTGCAACTAAATCTCTTCACATTTAGAGTCAAGATCAAGTAGTTACCTTCCATGAAGCTCTTGAAGTCCACAAAGAGGTCTTTAAGAATTTGAGTAGAATTTCTTCAAACCTAAGCTACCCTTACAAGATTGAACCCCATTGTGATTTTGTCAACAAAATAAGTCAATCAAAAAGTGAGGCACTAACAGAGGGACTATGGCCGCTTAGGCCAAGGAAGTTTGAGGCAATAACAGGTTTGTGATGCCTTTAGATGTTCTGGGCCGCACGCTCGCTACACTGATGTATTCAACAAGTCTATAGCCTTGGTCGACAAGCTTGGGTAATCTTTGAAATTTCATCATGATGGGGATAGATCATTGCAATTTTTGGTCTTCAACGAGGAATTCTTAGTAAGCGCGAGTCATTAGCTCACGCTGACTACGTCCTTGCCCTTTGTACACACCATATGTTGCTCCTACCGATTGAATAGTCTAGTGAAGTGTTCAGATCGCAGCGATGCGGACGGTTTGCTATGCTACCTGGTTGATCCTGCCAGTATTCAGACTGTGTAAGTATGAACTAATTCAGACTGTGAAACTGCGAATGGCTCATTAAATCAGTTATAGTTTGTTTAATGGTATCTGCTACTCGGATAACCGTAGTAATTTTAGAGCTAATACTTGCACCAAACCCCGACTTCCAGAAGGGATGCATTTATTAGATAAAAGGTCGAAGCGGGCTTTGCCTGTTGCTTTGATGATTCATGATAACTCGATGGATCGCACGGCCATAGTGCTGGCGACGCATCATTCAAATTTTTGCCCTATCAACTTTTAATGGTAGGATAGAGGCCTACCATGGTGGTGACGGGTGACAGGTGACAGGTGACAGAGAATTAGGGTTCGATTCTGGAGAGGGAGCCTAAGAAACAGCTACCTCATCCAAGGAAGATAGTGATGAGGTCATTTGTGTACTCAACAAAATAGTAATATGGTTTTTGGTTGATTCTTGAAAACTCTTTTAAGCCACTTAATCCTTTTTAAAATGTGATTTGATAGCAAAATAGTGAGCAAGTTCGTTCCACAGGGAATGGAGTGTTAATTAGATAAATTGACTAATCTTTGAACAATAAAATAAATCATAGTGTTGATGGATGTGTGGTTACTAAAACCACCAATGCTAACTACTAAAATGAAAATACACAAAAATGTTATGAAAAATAGAATACTCAACACCTTGATAAGAATAGTGATAAAATCAATTAAAGAGATAGCTAAGGAATAGATCGATTAACAATTGAATGTGGGTAAGCTAACTAGCTACTTTAATGTGTCAATCTCATTATGTTAACCACTTAGAGGCTTAGATTAGTGGGGTTGATATACCCACCACTAATCTATCCTATCCAATGGGTTATCAATCACACAAGAAGTGTCAAACCTTATATGAATATATAACAAATTACTCCACTCAAGATTGCAATTAACAAGTGATATACAAGTCAATTATAATGAATGGAATCTAATTAATTTGAATGAATAGAACACATAAGAGATTCATTACAAGCTAAGCTAAACCCACAACCAATTGATCCTCAAATCTATCCCCTAGATTAGAGGTTTAGTTACACATATTTGCAATAAATGAAAAGAAGTAAATAGTAAGGAAATAACCCTTGGGTCACCTTCTTTAAGCTTGATCCTTCTTCTCCTCTATGCTCCTAGATGCAAAGAATGGAAGTAGAGGATATGTCTTGGAATGTGGGTGTTTTGGTGGAAAGTGACTAAGGATTTTGGTGGAGAAATGGTGGGATGAGGAATGATGTAAGGAAGGAATCAAGGCTTTGTGTTGAGGTTTGGATGGATTAGATGAGTTCAAGGAGAGAAAATGGAGGATGATGAATGATGTGCCATGGATGAAGAGCTAGATCTCAAGATGTATTCTTTGTTCTTTTTTCTCAGATGGTCAATGCCTTTGAAGATTAGAAGTCGTTCTATTTATACACAATCTTGGACATGTACTGATAACTACTTGATCTACTTGATTCGCTGATGTAGCGCAAAGTTCGCTATTTGGTCGCTATGGCGACCCTGGTGCGTAAAACGGTTAGATGAGAAAGTCGCCATGAAAATCATCTTTCTCGCCATCTAGCAAGTGGCGACCATGAGCAATTTGTGTAGAGGTCGCCACTTGCATCTCGAGGTCGCCATGACGACCATAAGTGGGGACCCTGCAAAGTGTGAAGGGGTCGCCACTTGCAGCATCAAGGTCGCCATGGCGACCATAAGTGGTGACCTTGCCTTGATTGAAAGAGGTCGCCACTTGCAAAGGGTGGTCGCCGTGGCGACCCCAAGTGGTGACCCACCTGATTCATTTGAAGTCCTTCTGTCGCCATGGCGACCAACTAGCGCCCAAATGGCGATCTTCTGATGGCTTGGAGAATCCTTTGTCGCCATGGCGCCCATGTAGCGACCTCCTCATGTCTAAGTGGCAAAAATGCCTTGTTTCTTCCCATTTGTGAGGCATTTTTCACACAAGTCCCCCACTTCATCTCCATTACTCTCGAAACCTGATAAAACCTGAAACACTCATTTTAACAACATTAAACACAGGGAAATGCCCGAGAATCAAGCGAAAAGAAACGGAAATGAGGGCCAAAATCATACCAATTTTGGCTTGATCAAATACCCCCAAACCAATCTTTTGCTAGTCCTCGAGCAAAACAATCACAAGCAACCCCCAAAGACATTCATCGAGATGTTTCAAAAGTTATTACTTCTTATGGTCAATGTGCGAAGCCAATAATGAAGAGATTAATATAGTTATGCAATAGTGAGGACTTCAACATGTAAGAGTATGTCAAGTAAAGATTAAAAGTGTGCCACACTTAGATATGATTGTACGCAATGTGATCTTACATTCGAAATGCCAAAGCTTCAACGCAAAGGTGCTATTCAAGTTAGAATGTAATTCACTTTGATACTAAACCTCATCGGATTCTCTCTTCTTTTCTCCAAGACTCCTAGGTTCACTCAATATCATACATGTGCAATATGAATTCATGTTATGGTATCTAATTGATTGCACATGATAATTGTTAACCGTAAATTCGCTCTGGGTGAGGAATTTCAATTAACACCCTCAAACTGCTACCTGGCAGGCTGCAGCGGGGTAGGTACCTCTAGGTACCATGGTTTGTACGAGTAAAAGATTCTGGAGTGAGGTGCAGTAGGTAGGAGAAAATATCATCCCGACTGTCAGGGCTTCAAGCACATGGAGAAGATGGCGCTTGGGGGTTCCCATGTCGGAGTAAGGGTTGTGATCCCTCTCTATGGACCCCGATACCCTGCGTTCGGTACTCGGCACCCCGTGTCCCGTCCCTCATACCCCGTATCCCGAATCCCGCATCCCATACTCTTTTCTAGATCTCCATTGTGATTCCCCGACCCGGATAGCAAGCAAGCAAGTAGGATATGGGATAGGAGCTCTTCAATGATAAACTTACATACATGTGTAATAAAATAGATACGAGGGAGAGAATGACAAGTCTTTTTGATAGAAGGTGGACTGGCCTATGGGGAAAAAGCATCACGCATGATCATATGCTGAAAAACCCCTAGGTAGTATCCGGCGGAAAGAGATCATTTATATATTTATCAATAAGGCGTGCTCCGGGGAGCTTACACAAGTAGGAGAATAATCCAACTTAATTGCTCCAGAGAGCTTACAATCATAGGTGGGCATATGCCATTTTCTCTAATCAATAGAAAATAAGAGGAGAAGGAAAGAAGCTAGCCCCCAGCCGAAAAAAGTCCTCCTCACCGTTGAAAATCTTGTCATATATATAGGTCTTTTTTCTTGTTGTTCACTCCCATAAATTCAATCCAATGACCTAGCAATTTACGGGGCGTTTCCATGTTGATAGGCGAGAAGATCGTGGGATTGATTCCCCAGAATCAAGTGATTCCTTTTAGAACTGAAAGAGTTGACTCCTCTTTAATATAGGACTCTTGAATGGCGAGAAACAAGGCAATTTCCTTGTTTACTTAAACTCTTGGTGTGGTCTAGCTCTTCCTTGGTATTTACGACCTCCTCTATTGATGTCTTGTATGCTAGGTGGTCGGGAGGAGTTTGGAGGACTAGTCACAGGGTACGGGGTACTACGGGGTACCATGGGGTCCAGCGGGGTCCGGCGGGGTCCGCGGGGTACTGCGGGATCAGCGGGGTCCTGCGGGGTCCAGCGGGATCCGCGGGGTCCAGCGGGATCTGCGGGGTCCTGCGGCGTACTGCGGGATCTGCGGGGTCCAGCGGGATCTGCGGGGTCTAGCGGGGTCCTGCGGGGTACTGCGGGATCTGCGGGGTCCAGCAGGGTCCTGCGGGATCCGCGTGGTACTGCGGGATCTGCTGGGTCCAGCGGGATCTGCGGGGTCCAGCGGGGTCCTGCGGGGTACTGCGGGATCTGTGGGGTCCTACGAGATCCGCTGGGTACTGCGGGATCTGCGGGGTCCAGCGGGGTCCCGCGTGGTCCTGCGGGTGCGGCATCCTTCTACTGGGCTATCTAGACCACGATAAAGTGTGTTGATCTTGGTTCCTTTCAGAGGTAGCTAGATGCTTCTCGCGGCATCCCTCTACTTGGCAAGGATGGAAAATTCTTCCTTGGACCCCTTCCAAAAAAGGCGGTTAACAGAAGTCCCCCCTGACTTGAACACCGGTACGCAGTTGGGGTTGGAGTCAGGATATGTAATACTTGAAGAATTTTACTCATCCTTCTTTGTTGGTAGCCATTACTTTACTCATCCCGATCCTACTGTAAGTTTGTCCTGGTAGGCAACTAAGACCACTTTAACACCAGGCTTCTTGGAGGAGGGTATTTCCCGACCATGGCAGCAGGATCTCCATAAGGCTATTTCCTGGTCTCGGGGCGATTCAGTAATGGAGATCCACCTGGAGGGGTCAACCCGGTCCAGGGCATCAGGAGTGCTATGAGGCTATTTCCTGGTCTCGAGGCGAAGTAAGGAACCAGGTACCCGGAGGCAGCCCAATTCTTACTGTAATCTGTCCTGGTAAGCAACTAAGGCCACTTTAGCACCAGGCTTCTCAGAGGAGGGTATTCCCCGACCGAGGCAGCAGGAGCGCCCTTAGGCTATTTCCTGGTCTTGAGGCGCTTTAACAATGGAGATCCTCTTGGCGGGGTTGGCCCCATCCAAGGCATCAGGAGTGCTATGTAGCTTTTCCCTGGTCTCGAGGCGAAGTAAGGAACCAGGTACCCGGAGGCAGCCCGATTCTTACTGTAATCTGTCCTGGTAGGCAACTAAGGTCACTTTAGCACCAGGCTTCTCGGAGGAGGGTATTCCCCGACCAAGGCTGTCCTGGTAGGCAACTAAGGCCACTTTAGCACCAGGCTTCTCAGAGGAGGGTATTCCCCGACCGAGGCAGCAGGAGCGCCCTTAGGCTATTTCCTGGTCTTGAGGCGCTTTAACAATGGAGATCCTCTTGGCGGGGTTGGCCCCGTCCAAGGCATCAGGAATGCTATGTGGCTCTCCTGGTCTTGACTCAGTAATGGAGATCCTCCTAGATGGTTTAACCTGGTCTAGGGCATCAGGAGTACTATGTAGCTTTCCTGGTCTTGAGGCGCTTTAATCATAGATTGGTGACCCGATCAGATTTATGAATATAGGGGTCATCGTACCCCCCTTGGGCTCGTGAGAGAGAATAGTGAACTTTCAGTCCCCAAGTACCACGGCCAGTTTAGAGGGGGCCTGCTCGAGGTAGGCAAGAGTTTCCAACAATCATAATGGGGCTAGAGAATCCCTTGGAACGAACCGGAACTTAGGAGGCTCACTTGGACGTTGAAGGGCCTTGTACAAAAGTGAGGAGCCTCCTACATGATGCTGGTCCAGAAGCTTGCTAGGGCATCAAGAAGTACCTAGCTGTTGAAATGAGGCTCTGGACTCCACTCGAACGAACCGGAACCTAGGAGGCTCACTTGGGCGTTGAAGGGCCCGATACTAAAGTGAGGAGCCTCCTACATGATGCTGGTCCAGAAGCTTGCTAGGGCATCAAGAAGTACCTAGCGGCAGAAATGAGGCTCTGGACTCCACTCGAACGAACCGGAACCTAGGAGGCTCACTTGGGCGTTGAAGGGCCTGATACTAAAGTGAGGAGCCTCCTACATGATGCTGGTCCAGAAGCTTGCTAGGGCATCAAGAAGTACCCAGCGGCTGAAATGAGGCTCTGGACTCCACTCGAACGAACCGGAACCTAGGAGGCTCACTTGGGCGTTGAAGGGCCTGATACTAAAGTACTCCACTCGAACGAACCGGAACCTAGGAGGCTCACTTGGGCGTTGAAGGGTCTGATACTAAAGTGAGGAGCCTCCTACATGATGCTGGTCCAGAAGCTTGCTAGGGCATCAAGAAGTACCCAGCGGCTGAAATGAGGCTCTGGACTCCACTCGAACGAACCGGAACCTAGGAGGCTCACTTGGGCGTTGAAGGGCCTGATACTAAAGTACTCCACTCGAACGAACCGGAACCTAGGAGGCTCACTTGGGCGTTGAAGGGTCTGATACTAAAGTGAGGAGCCTCCTACATGATGCTGGTCCAGAAGCTTGCTAGGGCATCAAGAAGTACCCAGCGGCTGAAATGAGGCTCTGGACTCCACTCGAACGAACCGGAACCTAGGAGGCTCACTTGGGCGTTGAAGGGCCTGATACTAAAGTGAGGAGCCTCCTACATGATGCTGGTCCAGAAGCTTGCTAGGGCATCAAGAAGTACCCAGCGGCTGAAATGAGGCTCTGGACTCCACTCGAACGAACCGGAACCTAGGAGGCTCACTTGGGCGTTGAAGGGCCCGATACTAAAGTGAGGAGCCTCCTATAATGCTTTGTTTCCAAAATCCCGCGTAGAATTTCTAGGCTGACCTTTGGGTAGTAAAATGGCCATAACTCCTTAAAGAAAACTTGAAATCACAAACCGAAAAATTCTACGGAAAGCTAACTTCCGTACCTTTCGAACCATATAGGGCGCGAAAGCCAGTTCCTTCTGAGATGATACAGTTTAATTCTTGAAGTTGACCCATCAGCAGATGCTGTTTTCTCAGGCTTGATCGAAAATCTTCCAAATTGCTTACAATTATCTTCTAGGACTTAAATAGCTGAGAACTAGGAGCTTTGGAAGAGTGGATCCGATGTCATGAGGGGATCCGTATGTAGAAGTGCTAGTTCGGTGGATCTGTTGGATAGGAGATCTACCGGTAACGAAGCTGCTATAATGGAGCTCCACAAGTATATGAGCAGGTTTGTTTCGTAAGGGCAGCATAGTAGGCCGGCTCCACTAGGAGTCCCACACATTATATTTGCTCCACATCAAACAAAAGTTGTTAATTAACAAAGTGAACACCACTCGTGGTGCACATGTAGTATATACAAACATGGAGAAAAGGTAAACGCATGAATAATATGCCAAGAATAATGACTCTATCATCTCGATAGTAGAAGGTTAAGCTTGCATGGCAATAGATTAGTTAGATCTCATGGAGCTACATCAAGATGCACTCTGCATGTTCAACGTATTTAAGTAGCAACATATATAAAGCGAAATATCAACTGAGTATAATAGGCGTTGATTTAGTCCACATGATTCATGCAAATTTTTTATAAAATCATACAACTAATAAAGGAACTATCAGGGTGAAATAAAGTTTCATGGCATCATGACATCGAGGAGTTGGCATACAATGAACATAGCAAGGGGATGCGTTAAATCATGTGTAGTTTTAATAAGTAAAAGATAAAGAAACATACGCTCATGTAGAGACAAGGAAGCCACGTTGGTCTAGTGAACTTCCCACAGACGGCGCCAAAATGTTAACCGTAAATTCGCTCTGGGTGAGGAATTTCAATTAACACCCTCAAACTGCTACCTGGCAGGCTGCAGCGGGGTAGGTACCTCTAGGTACCATGGTTTGTACGAGTAAAAGATTCTGGAGTGAGGTGCAGTAGGTAGGAGAAAATATCATCCCGACTGTCAGGGCTTCAAGCACATGGAGAAGATGGCGCTTGGGGGATCCCATGTCGGAGTAAGGGTTGTGATCCCTCTCTATGGACCCCGATACCCTGCGTTCGGTACTCGGCACCCCGTGTCCCGTCCCTCATACCCCGTATCCCGAATCCCGCATCCCATACTCTTTTCTAGATCTCCATTGTGATTCCCCGACCCGGATAGCAAGCAAGCAAGTAGGATATGGGATAGGAGCTCTTCAATGATAAACTTACATACATGTGTAATAAAATAGATACGAGGGAGAGAATGACAAGTCTTTTTGATAGAAGGTGGACTGGCCTAGGGGGAAAAAGCATCACGCATGATCATATGCTGAAAAACCCCTAGGTAGTATCCGGCGGAAAGAGATCATTTATATATTTATCAATAAGGCGTGCTCCGGGGAGCTTACACAAGTAGGAGAATAATCCAACATAAGTGCTCCAGAGAGCTTACAATCATAGGTGGGCATATGCCCTTTTCTCTAATCAATAGAAAATAAGAGGAGAAGGAAAGAAGCTAGCCCCCAGCCGAAAAAAGTCCTCCTCACCGTTGAAAATCTTGTCATATATATAGGTCTTATTTCTTGTTGTTCACTCCCATAAATTCAATCCAATGACCTAGCAATTTACGGGGCGTTTCCATGTTGATAGGCGAGAAGATCGTGGGATTGATTCCCCAGAATCAAGTGATTCCTTTTAGAACTGAAAGAGTTGACTCCTCTTTAATATAGGACTCTTGAATGGCGAGAAACAAGGCAATTTCCTTGTTTACTTAAACTCTTGGTGTGGTCTAGCTCTTCCTTGGTATTTACGACCTCCTCTATTGATGTCTTGTATGCTAGGTGGTCGGGAGGAGTTTGGAGGACTAGTCACAGGGTACGGGGTACTACGGGGTACCATGGGGTCCAGCGGGGTCCGGCGGGGTCCGCGGGGTCCGCGGGGTACTGCGGGATCTGCGGGGTCCAGCGGGGTCCTGCGGGGTCCAGCGGGATCCGCGGGGTCCAGCGGGATCTGTGGGGTCCTGCGGCGTACTGCGGGATCTGCGAGGTCCAGCGGGATCTGCGGGGTCCGCGTGGTACTGCGGGATCTGTGGGGTCCAGCGGGGTCCTGCGGGGTACTGCGGGATTTGCGGGGTCCTGCGAGATCCGCTGGGTACTGCGGGATCTGCGGGGTCCAGTGGGGTCCCGCGTGGTCCTGCGGGTGCGGCATCCTTCTACTGGGCTATCTAGACCACGATAAAGTGTGTTGATCTTGGTTCCTTTCAGAGGTAGCTAGATGCTTCTCGCGGCATCCCTCTACTTGGCAAGGATGGAAAATTCTTCCTTGGACCCCTGCCAAAAAAGGCGGTTAACAATAATCATTAAAAACGCAATTTCCTGAAAAGTGGTCTCATGAATGGAATTGCAAGCCATGAATTAGAAAGAACATGCATCAACCAAATTGTACAAAATGGACAATCCTAAAGATCATGAAGGTCTTTTCTTTGGTTGTAATGGGGCCTAAGGTTATGGTGAAATAAAGAATGGGAAAAATGGATATCAAGGAACCTAATGATTACATTAAGGCATACATTCTAATTTTTAGTTCCACAAGTTTCACACATAATGTTCACACTTCAAGGTGTCCAGGCTCACAATTATACATGTGTATGCTACTCATATTTTCAACTTGAGTAGTTCATTTACTTCTTTTCTTTCTAGGCCATTTGTGCCTAATTTCTTGGTTCTCTTTTTCTTTTGCTTGCCAATTCTTTTCTTTGCATGCTTTTCAATTTCTTTTTCTTTTCACGCTCTTTTCAAGCTTTTGTTTTTCTTTCAAATTTCCTTTTCAAACATTCTTACTTTGCAAGACTCTTGCACACATTTACATGCCTAGGTACACACCTTACATTTACAAGTTCAAAATTTTACATTGATTTCCTAAGCCTTAGTAAATCATTTGGTCAAGGTAGGTCAATTATTATAAGGCTATAAGGTTCATGTAGATGTGGTTTATGAAAGAAAAGCTTCAAATGTGTTTGGCTTCAAAGGGGCTTGGGAGCACACATATTCACATTGGTTGGAAGTGTTTAGGCCAATAGCTGTTTTCACATGCATCGCCTAAAATCATTTCTAAAGGTTTGTCCACTAGGCAAAATAAGGCATCCACAAGCAGTCCATATATTCTATGGCAAACAACATTTAATGCAAATGAGACCAATACATGTTTGTATGAGTGTTTGAGAATGAGTGTTTAAAGAGTGAATGTTTACAACTCAACGTATTCTTTTTAAAGGTTGTGTTTGTGATCCTCACGGGAATCTCTACTATTAATTCTTAGCCTTCAAGCAACTTGATAATTCACTCAACATTAAGAGAAAAATATTAACGCACTTTGTTCAATGACACCCTAAGTGGCATGGTGTTAATCTAAACCAAACACTAGCAAAGATGCACAATTCCTCACTACATCATGTAAAGAACAATCTCCACAAGCAAAGCATGCTCAAATATGGCAATATCGCAAAAAATTTCGAAAAATTTGGCACACAATTCATGGCGTTGCGCAAATGTACCCCCAAACCTAAATTGGACATTGTCCTCAATGTTCATGGGTGGTATAAACAATGACAACAAGCGCAACCCAACAAGTTTCAAGCAATAATCCAACAAGCAAAGGCAAAAACAAAATATAACAATAATCTGGCATATTGCCCTCTCAATCATCCATACACAAAATCCAAACAACAACATATATCAATAAGGCACAAATGTCCTAAATCCACTACCAAAATCCAATCCACACCCTTATTCTAAACAGAAGCAAAATAAAGGCAAAAACAAAAAATAAAGACCAAAAGGAAAAGAAATGCAAATAAGCAGAAATCAAACTAAAATATCCAACAATATAATCCAAAAGTAAAAACATAATACTAGCAATGTCCAAATGAAATGATAGAAAAGGCAAATGAAGGGAGACCAAAATAACTCCTAGAAGTGCTAGGATGCCTACTAATCCGAATCCTCCTCCTCATCTTGCTCAACTCTACCCTTCCCCTTCGGGTCCTTCCTTCTCTGCTCCCTTGCTAACGCTGCTCTCCTAGACTGCTCCTCTCCTCTTCATCAATGGTAGGTCCTCCCACATAACGGGGCCCCAGATCTATCAAGGAACGGGTCATGGCCTCCTCTAACTGCGCTGCCTCCTCAGCAGCAAACTGTGCAGTCTTAAAAACAAAGTCAGGCTCCTCTACACTATGTCCTGAAGGTGCGGCGGGGGTAGGTGGAGTCCCTGTGGTAGGTTTCTTCAGCCTCCTTACATATGGGGTGAGCCTCAGATCATGGCGGAGGTCTATAAATCCTGTGGTCACTGCCTCACTCAAATCCTGAATCAGGCTTGCCAACTTCAGCTGCCTGTCCTCCAAGGCCTTCTGCCTTTCTTCTATCACAAGTTTGTCAGCATGAAGAATATCAAAATCACCAGTCTGAGTCTTCCTAATGCACTGTACTCCATCTAGAATCTGAAAACCTAACGGCTACCTAGGATCATCACAAATAGGGACCTCCTCCTCTTCATCATCATCATCCTCATCAGGAATAACTCTCTCACATTCTTCCCTAACACTAGTGCCAGCCTCTGAACCCTGCACTCTCCTACATTTCCCACCAGTAGGTATCTCCCCACGCTTTATCATCAAGCGTCGCCAAGTAGTCAAGTCCATGTCTGAAACGGGGGGCTTAAGAATGTCCCTAGATACATCTACACCCGCCAACTTGCAAGCCTCTGTGATCAAACACGGGAAAGGGAGGATATCTGTCTCCGATTCGTTCCTCCCAATTCACTAAATCTTCATCTTCACGATAATACCCACATCAATAGGCTGCCTCTCAATGATACTATGCAGAATCCTAGCTACATCAAATGGAACAGTGGATCCGTGGGAAACCGGCCTGAGAGAAGAATTGAGGAAGATACGCCAAAAGGCATGCTCAATCTTCAAGTTTGACTGCCTGAGAGGGAATCTCTTTGCCATCCAAATAGTCATAAGATCGATGGTCATTGTGTTTGCAAATTGTAGGGAAAAATACGTGCACGCAGCGGAAGCGAGACTAAAATAGTTTAGTATATTTTAAAAAATTTCCCATATTGAACCTTAACCCTTTAATTAATTAAGCAATATATAACAAAAGATATCATACCTTTGTCGCGTGATCCGATTGACTATGCGTCGATGGTAATCCGCAAGATCTTCCAATCCGATCACGAACGTGAATCACCTAGGAGCGTGATCTCCCTTCTCTTTGAATTGTGTACCTAAGAATGGACAACAAAACTTTTCTGGTTTCTGTTAATCACAAAAATTCCAATAGGTTGCTAAGAACGTTCCGGTCACTTTTGAATTCACAATCATAAGATTGAAATTCGCGTGAACCTAATTCGAAAGTGTGTACAAGATCTCTTGATGTTAAGATCACTAGTACACTATCGAAATAAGAACAATTCTTCTCTCACAAACCTCTAGGCCGAATCACTCACTAGTCTTAGAGTTGGATCTTATTTTTCTCTAGCAAAAGAAAAGCTCTCAATTGCAAAAACTTAGGGTTGCCGATTCCAAAGTTACAAAAACTATGGTGGCCGGATCCATAGTTACAAAAACTATGGTACCGAATTCTTTCCCAAAAACTATGGTTCCGAATTCTTTCCCGAAACTATGGTTCCGAATTCTTTCCCAAAAACTATGGTTCCGAATTCTAACCCTAATCCAACTCTTTAGTGAATTTGTGACTATATAAAAGACTTCCTAATTTAACTAAACAAACAAAGTCTTTTATATTTAATATAATACTAATAGTAGTATACTACTAGGAAACATATTTCCTAATCAGAAAAAGATTTGATTTTTAATTAAATAATTAATTAACATATTAATTAATTTCCATTTAATTAAACAATAAAATAAAACAATATAATGGGCTAAAAAATAGCCATTGCCGCCCATGACTAAAACTTGGGCCTACATATTGTTTTCATATTTTATTTAATCCATTTGGACTTTAATAAAAAGCTCACATGTGAACTAGACTCATTCTTACTAAATGAAACAAGCCAACATGTCTTTCATTAATGTATTAATATAATTAAACAGCTCATTAAATAAATAATGTGCAAATTATATTCTTAATATCTTAAATACAATTCTAAATGGACCCACAAATAGTCCGGTAGAATATATCAAGTGATTCATGCAAGTCCGTGCAGATTGGGGATCTTGGCGGGCCTATCTAAATTTAAGCTCCAATAGACATAACCCAATCACAATCAACAAATGATTCACTTAGGTTCAATCTATTAATTTTAGTTCATTCCACTAAAGAACTAAAATTGCACTCTTAAATAAAGATGGAATAAGTTAACAATACTCATTCATACCCTAGACAATCATATGGGAGATAGTGAATCCTCGTGAAGAATATCAGTAATCGCCAAGAGCTCATAGACCGCCTATAGCTCTCCAAGTTACCATATTTACTCATATGACCACACTTTGAACTTGGATATTTATTATGACTTGTCCAGAAGTCATCTTTCAATAGACACTATTGAAAACTCAACGTTAAGATTTCATATCCAAAACCACAAAGCATCCATATGATGATATTCTACTCACATTTAATAAATGGAGCCACGATGTCCATATATATAAATGAAGTCCTCTATCGATTAACAAATGAATACCACCAAACTATCAAGGATAAACTATGCTATATAATCGTACTCATTGATAGCTCAAATGATAACACTTGCAACCATAAGTCCATCATTTATCTCAGGATTAAGATAGACTCTCTGATTGTCCTGATAATGAAAAGACTTTTATCTATTGACGGTTCTAGAAAAAGTATTTCATTATGATCCGGTTCAATGCACCCAGTGCACTAGATTCTTTAACTCGAAGACCCTTCAATGATTTTAGACTCATCACAACACATTCGATCCCACTCAAATGCTAGTAAAAGAATTCTCCAACTTTAACAAGATAAAGGTGCCCAACCTTTAACTTAAGTTGTGAACGTTATTTAAGACTAACTAAAGAATTGTGTCTACCTCATACATATCCAGATGTACGAACAATTCTTCTTTTCTCATAGCCTTTTGACGTTATGATTATTTACTTTGACAATTATAATAATAAATGCTATATAAGATTTTGTTAACAAAACAGAAATCACTTTATTAATATGAAAATATTGTCAAGTACAACATTACACTCTTGCTATTAAGCATAACCCTAACACAAATTCCACTGAATTCTTCACATACAAGGGATTTGTGGTGATCCCTTCCACCATCCGTTCACGGAGTCCCTCAAAATCAAGTAGAGTCGTCCCAAAGTAGATGTTGATGTCTATTGCGTTCAGGTAAACCGGAACCCCTCTCACTAGAATAGGACAACCCCTCATATACTCTCCGGGATTCATTCCAGCATAAAACTCCTTCACCAAGCTCTCACTATAGTGTGGAGGAGTGGCTGCCAATCCTCCCCATCCCATGTCATTCACCATTGTTGGGACAGGGGTATCCCTTAAACTCTCCAGATCTATGCCCCTCTCAGGCCACATCTTCTTCTCAGCAAATGTCTCCAATCTTTCATCAAAATTCCTATTCAATTTGTATTCTGGGACCACCTTCCTCTTAGGAGTGGGTGTCTTGCAACCCTTGCCACCCTTGTTTGGCAGTTTCATCTTTGGCGCCATAATCACACACAAATTCGGATTACACTTCCTGACAGAAATCCAGCAGTACAACGGCACTTCAATATCAATCCGGCACTCACCAAGTGCACCACAATCAATCAAACTACTTCAATACTACCACAATCTCTTCTATACGAATCCAACCACATAAACTCCAATCCTATACACTATTCACTTCAAATCAAACTCAAAAACCACCCTCAGTGTTTCTAGATGCAATGTATGAAGGATTTGATGAAAAGAATTGAAGAACTAGAGTGATTGCTTACCGGATTCGATGATTATGTACGTGCCACGGCTTAGGAATTGAGAGAATTTGAGAAGAGAGAACTTTGTGGTATGCTTTCATATGTTTCAGTTGCTCACTTATACTTGAACGCCCTATGTCGCCATTTGTGCCTTTCAGTCGCCATGGCGACCAAATGGCGACCAAGAAGGAAATTTGCAAGTTACATGTGGTTGTCATTTGCATAAGTAAGGTCGCCATGGTGACCAAGTGGCGACCACACCAGGTCTGTGAAGGTTGCCATTTGCAACATGGGGTCGACATGGCGACCATGTAAGTGGCAACCTCTGAATTCCTCTTGTAAGTGAGGTCGCCACTTGTGAGGTCGCCATTTGCAAATGGCGACCAAACTGCGACAACCACTTGAAGTCTTTTTCCGAGTACATTTTGATCAGAATCCTGCAGTGAAACACAATCCACAAATAAGCAAATAATTCAAACCTCTAGCAAGAATAAATGGACACTTATTAGAAAAACAAAGCAAACAAAAGAAACACAAAACAAGCAAAATTAAAACACAATCATTTTATTCATGGCATGAAATATAAAAACAAAACTCAAATCATACTACCGCATCCTACCATACGAAATGGAACCATGATGCTCATCACACAAATCAACTATACCATCACTCATCTTCCTCTTGACTACCCAAATTGGCCCCATGGACTCATCCCGAACTTGATTTACCAAGTCCTTCCTAACCCAAATCTTCTTAACATGGTTAGATCTCATTCTAGGACTCATTTCATCATGATTAGCATGTTTCAAGAATTCAAAACACCTAGACTTAATATGACCTTTCTTATGACAAAAATAACAAGTTAGAGGGAATGAAGGAAATCTTCCTTTTCGCATTAGAGGTCGAGGCCTTGATGGACCGTCATGGGTGAGTTCCTTGATGGCTTGATCCATCCGATCGATCTCCACCAAATAGTCGCACTCCTTCACCTTAGCAACCTTCAAGGACATCTCCCTCTTGCTCAATTCCTCCTTCAACTCCTCAAGTGCCTTGTTCTTGGCATCTACACTCATGAGGGTCTTTCTCATCTTTCTTGAGGACTCTTCCTCAAATTCTTCGGTGAGCTTAGCCAAATTCTTAAGCTCTTTTACCGTCACCTCATTCTCCATGGTGAGAGCCATATTAACCTTCTTAAGTTTATGGTTCCGCCTTGCTAAATCATCAAGCTTCTTCTCTAGAGCATACTTCTCCGCCTTAAGAACCTCTACTTCAAGCATGAGCTCTTGGTTGGCATTCTTGAGGCCTTCAATCTCGGAGTCACCAATGCTCTCAACTTCCTCTTCTTGACTACTCTTTTCATATAATTGCACTAAATCACCTACTTTTCCACCCTTTGTCCTTGGTGGCTGCACCTCTACCACATAGCAACTCCCAATGCTTTTTAGGTCATCATTGCACATGGTTATGTCAATCTCAAGTTCCTTCTCAAATGCATGCATACACACTCTCCTTTTGCAAACATCGATTTTCATTTGAGCGGTAGCCATGAATGGTCTACCGAGGAGAACTTGCCACTCCCTAACATCATTTGACTTGTCACCAATGTCAAGGACTACAAAATCTATTAACACCACTATTCCGTCAATGACAATTGGAACATCCTGTTAGGATTATGCTCAATAGCAAGAATGTAATATTGTAATTAACAATCTGTTTCATATTAATAAAGTGATTTCTGGTTTAAAAAAATATTATAGCATTTATAGTTGAATATTATAATTGTTAAAGTAAATAATCATAAGGTCTAAAGACTATGAGAAAAGAAGAATTGTTCATGCATCTGGATATGTATGTGGTAGACACAATTCTTTAGTTAGTCTTGAATATTGTTCACAACTTAAGTTAAAGGTTGGGCACCTTTATCTTGTTAAAGTTGTAGACTTATTTTACTAGCATTTGAGTGGGATCAAATGAGATATGATGAGTCTAAAATCATCGGAGTGTCTTCGAGCAAAAGAATCTAGTGCACTGGGTGCATTGAACAGGATCACAATGAAATACTTTATCTATAACCGTCAGTAGATAAAAGTAATTTCATTATCAGGACAATCGGAGAGTCTATCTTAATCCTGAGATAAATGATGGACTTATGGTTGCAGGTGATATCATTTGAGCTATCAATGAGTACGATTATATCGCATAGTCTATCCTCGATAGTTTGGTGATATTCATTTGTTAATCGATAGAGGACTTCATTTATAGATATGGACATCGTGGCTCCATTTATTAAATGAGAGTATAATATCATCATATGGATGTTTTGAGGTAATTGGATATTAAATCTCAACGTTGAGTTTTCAATAGTGTCTATTGAAAACATGGCTTCTGGACAAGTCAAAATATCCAAGTTCAAAACGTGGTCATATGAGTAAATATGGTAACTTGGAGAGTTATAGGCGGTCTATGAACTCTTGGCGATTACTGATATTAATCACGAGGATACACTATCTCCAATATGATTGTCTAGGGTATGAATGAGGAAACATCTTCCTTTTCTGTCTTTATTTAAGAGTTCAATTTTAGCTCTTTAGTGGAATGAGTTAAAATTAATGGATCGGACCTAAGTGAATCATTTGTTGATTGTGATTATGTTATGTCTATTGGAGCTTAAATTTAGATAGCCCACCAAGATCCTCAATCCACACGGACTTGCATGGATCACTTGATATATTCTACCGGACCAATTTAGGGTCCATCTAGAATTGCAATTTAATATATTAAGAATATAATTTGCACATTATTTATATAATGGGCTGCACAATTATATTTATATATTAATGGATGACATGTGGGCTTGTTTCTTTTAGTAAGAATGGGTCTAGTTCACATGTGGGCTTTTTATTTAAAGTCCTATGGATTTAATGAAATAAGAAAAATAATATTTGGCCCAATATAACATATGGGGCGGCAAGGTGATTTAAAAGCCTTAAATATTATTTTGTTTTCATTGTTTAATTAAATAAGAATTAATTAATTTATTAATTAATTGTTTAATTAAGAAACAAATCTTTTCTGAATAGGAAATATGATTCCTATTGGTATACTATTAGTAGTAGTATACTTAAATTAAAAGACTTGTTTGACAAGGAAATAAATAATTAATTTTATTTATTAAATCAAATAAGAAGTCTTTTATTTTAGTCAAATAAGGAATAAAAGATTTATGAGTTTGATTAGGGTTTGGAAGTCTTAAACAAAATAGGAATTAGGGTGCAAATAATACTCCTTTTTGTAGGAGGATTTGCGGCAACCCTAATTATTTTTGGTAGAGATTTCGGCCACCCTAGGGCAAAAAGGAAGAGAAAAATTCGGCCACCTATATAAGGCAACTTATATTTTCGGCCACCACAAGGGTTTTGGGTGCAGAATTTTTTCTTCTTCTTCTTCTTCTTCTCAATTCATAGATAGAAGTTTTTTTATTCTACTATAAACAAAAGGAACATAGATTATTCTTTGATGGTATATTGTTTGCTTATTCATCAATAAGCTTGTATATACTACATCGATCAAGGTTCACGCGAGTTTCGATCATAAGATTGAGAACTCAAAAGTGACCGGAATAATCTTAGGTTTCTTTAGATTGTTTTTGGGACTAACGAATCAAGAAAAGTTTGTTATATCCGATCTCAGGTTTGCAATTCAAAGAAAGGGAGACCACGCTCCTAGGTGATCCACGTTCGTCCTAGGATTGAAGATCTTGCGGATTACCATCGACGTAAGTCAATCGGATCACGCGACAAGAGGTATTAATCTTTTGTTATTTATTATATATCTTTAATTAATCAAAAGGGTTTAAGGTTCATAAAATTGGAAAAATTTTAAAAGCTACTCAAACTATTTTTTTAGTCTCGCTTCCGCTGCGGGTATATTTTTCCCTACAATTGGTATCAGAGCCTAGGTTGAACCCTTTTAATTAATTGATGTACATATACGTGGATCGATTTCTTTTTATTGTGATTATGCATGTTTTTGAAAGAGATGACACTCTAGGTATTCGCATATATAATTACATGTGATGTATGGATTTATATATGTTTTATGTGGTTTGTTATTGCTCGATTTTGGTCCTAGATTTTCTATGTAATTTTGATTTCGGAATTGTAACAAGAAGGGTGGTCTATCATCGCCATAATTCCTTCTTGGTAGTTGTTATATTTTTTTTATGTATTAAAGATTGCTGCAGTTTTTTAATGTATTAAAAATAAAGTGCAGTATTTTTACTGCTGTGTATTAAAAAAAAAAAAAAATTTCTGCAGTAATTTTATTTGTTTAAATTAAATTGTAACATGTTCTACATCGAAGAATCGAAGACGTGAAGCAACCGGAACCGAGAACGAACAACATGCGCACCCTAGGAGTGGATTGGGCTGCGCATGGCAAGCCCAAAGCTTGGTGGGCTGCGCATGGCAGCCCATTATGTGGGGTTGTGGACAGTGCAATCCCAAGGGTGGAGGCCGAAGGATGAGCATATGGTTGATGGGCCACTTGAAGATCTTGTATTCCAAATTCATTGTAATTTACTTGTTTTTCTAGGATGGACCAAAATTATTGCTATTTATTTTATGCTTAAATATTACAATATTTGTTGTTGTATGATAACATGACATATAGAATAGGAGTGCCACTCATATATCTCTTTTGGTATGAACATGCATTGAATGATTTAGGTATCTAAATTGGCATCTAGATAACTTGGTAAATCATTCTATGGGATTTAATCACACGCCTTAAATAATTGAGTGGGAGAAGGTGTTTTTGTAACACCTATGGCTTCCAAGATTAGTTGAGCTTAATTATTTTTGGTAATTCCCCAAAGGGGCATCCATGAATGGAATTTACCAATATACTTCCTTACAAGGATAGACTAGACAATGGACTCTAACGAGATCTACTCCCAAATGAGGGATTTTCGTGAGAGAAAATTGAGGGTCGATATCTTGGTAACACACTTAATGTAATTTTATTGATATCCTCCAAAGAGTTCTTGTCAGTAAAATTGCAAGGCTAAAATTGAAAACGCTGGTTGTTATGTTAACAATTAGGTGGGACCTAGTCTAACTAGTAAATGGTGCGAACTCCCAAAGAAGGCGTAACATTTATGGGTGTTAGATCACCGTTGAATTTTTATGATTGAGTTATTCATTTAATTCAAGATAAATATTTAAAAGTCCTTTATAATGATTATTTACTTATATATGTTTTGCTTTCATTCAGAAATCATGACCCCATCACTTATGAACATCCTGAAAGATAACACCTTAACTGGAGATAACTATGTAACATGGAAAAGGAAAATTGGGTTGTTGCTGCAAAGTGAAAAACATAAGTTTGTTCTAACTACTCCTAAACCACCTGCTCCTAATATTGAATCAAGCATAATGCAAAGAGATGAGTATGAGCAGTGGAAGACTTTAGATGATATGGCCAAATGTTATATTATGGCCACTATCTCCGACGTGTTGCAACAGCAGCATGAAGGAATGGAGTCTGCTGCTGATATAATGATGTCTCTAGAAGAGATGTTTGCTATGAAGTCCAAGACGACTAAGAGAGAGGCAGTGACTGTTTTTATGAATCTTAGGATGAAACCTGGACAGGCTGTGAAGGATCACATGATGAAAGTCATAGCACATCTCAACATTGCTGAACTGCATGGCGCTGAGATAGATGGTGAGACAAAAATTGATATGGTTGTCAATTCATTGTCAGATTCCTTTGATCAGTTCAAATTGGACTACACTTTGAACAAAAAGGAATACACCTTACAGAGCTTGATGCAAGATGTTCAAAGTGCTGAAAAGATCCTTGTGAAAGGCAAAGGTCAAGAGATTCATATGGTTGGTAAAGTTGCTACTGTTAAGGCCCGTCAAAAGGTCAAGAAACAACAAAAGAAAAAGCAACTTGGGCCTATCAAGAAGGAGACCAAGAAAGTAACCAAGATCAAAGGGAAATGCTTCCTTTGTGGTGAAAAGGGAAATTGGAAGAGAAATTGCCCAAAGTCCCAGAACAAGAAGGAAGAAGGTAATTTGAATTATCTTGAAACATGTTTTTTGGCTGATTCTACTGATTCTTGGATCATAGACTCAGGAGCCACTAATCATGTTTGTTATTCCTTGTAGGGGTTCCAAGAAAGGAGAAGGCTGAATAAGAATGAGATCAATTTGCGCTTGGGCAACGGAACGTTAGTGTCTGCAAGTGAAGTGGGAGATATTAGAGTTTGTTTGGATTCTAGAAGGCATTTAGATTTAATAGACGTTTATTATGTACCTCAATTCAAGAGGAATTTAATTTCAGTTTCTTGTTTGAATAAATTTGGATATTCGGTTACTTTTAATAAAGTTTTTATTATTAGTAAGAATGACAAAGTTATTTGCAAAGGTACATTGGAAAACGGTCTATACTTTTTGCATAGAAATATCTCTCACTCGTTAGACACAAAAATAACGGAACCTAATCATAAAAGAGTAAAATTATCAACAGATGAAACCTACCTTTGGCATTTACGCTTAGGTCATATTAACCTTAATAGGATTAAAAGATTGGTAAGTGACGGACCTTTGAGTGACTTAAAGTTGATGATCTACCAACTTGTGAATCTTGTTTGGAAGGTAAAATGACCAAAAGGACGTTCTCTGCCAAAGGTGCAAGAGCCACTCAATGTTTAGGATTGATACACACTGATGTATGTGGACCTATGAGCATTCAAGCTAGAGGTGGATATGAGTACTTCATCACTTTCACAGATGATTACTCAAGATTTGGCTATGTGTATCTCATGCGATATAAGTCGGATGCTTTTGACATGTTCAAAGCATTTAAAGCTGAAGTGGAAAATCAGCTTGAGAAACACATAAAAATCTTGAGATCTGATCGTGGTGGAGAATATCTATCTGGTGAGTTTCAGCAATATCTTATTGATAATGGGATAGTTTCTCAGTTTTCTGCACCTGGTACACCTCAACAAAATAGGGTAGCAGAAAGGAGAAATAGAACTCTTTTGGATATGGTTAGGTCTATGTTGAGTTATTCAACACTTCCTATTTCTTTCTGGGGATATACTTTACAAACTGCAATATACATTCTAAACCATGTACCATCTAAGTCTGTTCCTAAAACACCGCATGAATTGTGGACTGGGCGCAAGCCTAGTTTATGACACTTAAGGATATTTGGATGTCCTGCACACGTGTTAAAAGGAAAGACAGAAAAGATGGAGTCCCGTTCAGAAACATGTATATTTGTAGGGTATCCGAAAGAAACTAAAGGATATTATTTTTATAGTCCTTCGGATCTTAAAGTATTTGTTTCGACAAATGCTAAATTTCTGGAAAAGGACTATATGAATGATTTTGTGCCTAAAAGTAGAATTGTCCTGAATGAGATGTCAGGAGATACAATTCCACGAGAGGTTACACAACCTAACCCAATTGTAAGTTCCGATCCAACACAAGATCAACAACCTACCATTCCTCGTCGTAGTGGGAGGGTTAGAACACAACCCGAAAGATACATCGGTCTGGGAGAATCTGTAGAGAATCTCCCGGACGACGATGATCCCTATACGTACAAGGAAGCTATGGAGGATGTTGATAGTCGCCATTGGCAAAAGGCAATGCAATCCGAGATTGAATCTATGTTCAATAACAAAGTCTGGTCTCTTGTAGACTTGCCTAAAGGGATAAAACCCATTGGGTGCAAGTAGGTATACAAGAGGAAAAGAGGTATGGATGGAAAGGTGGAAACCTTTAAAGCTAGATTGGTAGCTAAAGGGTATACACAGAAAGAAGGTATCGATTACGAGGAAACCTTCTCTCATGTGGCCATGCTTAAATCCATTAGGATACTCTTATCCATTGTAGCATCATTAGATCTAGAGATTTGGCAAATGGACGTCAAGACAACTTTCCTTAATGGAAGTCTTGACGAAAGCATCTACATGATGCAACCAGAGGGATTCATTGAAAAGGGCCAAATGGAAAAGGTATGCAAGTTGCAGAAATCCATATATGGATTAAAGCAAGCATCCAGATCCTGGAACATAAGGTTCGATCAAGCTGTCAAAGGTTTTGGATTTATTCAGAATCTTGAGGAACCTTGTGTATATAAAAGGATTAAGGGCGACAAGTTGGTTTTCTTGATTCTTTATGTTGATGATATACTACTCATCGGAAACGATGTAGGTGTATTGACATCAGTAAAAGAATGGTTAGCAAAACAATTTGATATGAAGGACTTAGGAGAAGCAAGTTTTATTCTAGGTATCCAAGTTATAAGGGATAGAAAGAATAGAACGATTGCATTATCCCAAGCTTTATACATAGACAAAATCTTGTCTAGGTTTTCCATGCAGGATTCCAAGAAAGGTATGTTACCTTTCAGACATGGAATCAAGCTTTCTAAGGAACAAGTTCCTAAGAATGAGCATGAAGAGCAATTCATGAGTAGAGTTCCATATGCCTCGGCAGTTGGAAGTCTCGTGTATGCAATGCTCTGTACTAGACCAGATATTTGTTTTGCTGTTGGCATAGTTAGCAGGTTTCAGTCGAAACCTGGACCTGATCACTGGACGGCAGTCAAGCATATTTTCAAGTATCTTAAGAGAACAAGAGATAATATGCTTGTATACTCTGGAGGGGATTTGATTCCCGTTGGGTATACAGATTCTGATTTTCAATCAGATTCTGACTCCAGAAAATCCACATCAGGGGCTGTGTTTACTATTGGAGGAGGAGCAGTTATATGGAGGAGTATCAAGCAATCTTGTATTGTTGATTCCACCATGAAAGCTGAGTATGTTGCTGCATGCGAGGCTGCCAAAGAGGCTGTTTGGCTCCGCCAATTCTTGATTGACTTGGAAGTGGTTCCTAGTGCGAATAAGCAGATCACTATCTACTGTGGCAACAGTGGAGCAGTGGCTAATTCGAAAGAACCAAGAAGTCACAAGAGAGGTAAACACATTGAAAGGAAATATCATCTTTTAAGGGAGATTGTTCAAAGAGGTGACGTGACGATTACCAAAATCGCGTCAGCAGAAAATCTAGCAGATCCCTTCACAAAGGCTCTACCTCAGAAGAGTTTCGATGGGCACCTAGAGAACATGGGCTTGAGAGATATGACTCATTTGCTATAGTGCAAGTGGGAGATTGTTAGGATTATGCTCAATAGCAAGAATGTAATATTGTAATTAACAATCTATTTCATATTAATAAAGTGATTTCTGGTTTAAACAAATATTATAGCATTTATAGTTGAATATTATAATTGTTAAAGTAAATAATCATAAGGTCTAAAGACTATGAGAAAAGAAGAATTGTTCATGTATCTGGATATGTATGTGGTAGACACAATTCTTTAGTTAGTCTAGAATATTGTTCACAACTTAAGTTAAAGGTTGGGCACCTTTATCTTGTTAAAGTTGTAGACTTCTTTTACTAGCATTTGAGTGGGATCAAATGAGATATGATGAGTCTAAAATCATCGGAGTGTCTTCGAGCAAAAGAATCTAGTGCACTGGGTGCATTGAACAGGATCACAATGAAATACTTTATCTATAACCGTCAGTAGATAAAAGTAATTTCATTATCAGGACAATCGGAGAGTCTATCTTAATCCTGAGATAAATGATGGACTTATGGTTGCAGGTGATATCATTTGAGCTATCAATGAGTACGATTATATCGCATAGTCTATCCTCGATAGTTTGGTGATATTCATTTGTTAATCGATAGAGGACTTCATTTATAGATATGGACATCGTGGCTCCATTTATTAAATGAGAGTATAATATCATCATATGGATGTTTTGAGGTAATTGGATATTAAATCTCAACGTTGAGTTTTCAATAGTGTCTATTGAAAACATGGCTTCTGGACAAGTCAAAATATCCAAGTTCAAAACGTGGTCATATGAGTAAATATGGTAACTTGGAGAGTTATAGGCGGTCTATGAACTCTTGGCGATTACTGATATTAATCACGAGGATACACTATCTCCAATATGATTGTCTAGGGTATGAATGAGGAAACATCTTCCTTTTCTGTCTTTATTTAAGAGTTCAATTTTAGCTCTTTAGTGGAATGAGTTAAAATTAATGGATCGGACCTAAGTGAATCATTTGTTGATTGTGATTAGGTTATGTCTATTGGAGCTTAAATTTAGATAGCCCACCAAGATCCTCAATCCACACGGACTTGCATGGATCACTTGATATATTCTACCGGACCAATTTAGGGTCCATCTAGAATTGCAATTTAATATATTAAGAATATAATTTGCACATTATTTATATAATGGGCTGCACAATTATATTTATATATTAATGGATGACATGTGGGCTTGTTTCTTTTAGTAAGAATGGGTCTAGTTCACATGTGGGCTTTTTATTTAAAGTCCTATGGATTTAATGAAATAAGAAAAATAATATTTGGCCCAATATAACATATGGGGCGGCAAGGTGATTTAAAAGCCTTAAATATTATTTTGTTTTCATTGTTTAATTAAATAAGAATTAATTAATTTATTAATTAATTGTTTAATTAAGAAACAAATCTTTTCTGAATAGGAAATATGATTCCTATTGATATACTTAAATTAAAAGACTTGTTTGACAAGGAAATAAATAATTAATTTTATTTATTAAATCAAATAAGAAGTCTTTTATTTTAGTCAAATAAGGAATAAAAGATTTATGAGTTTGATTAGGGTTTGGAAGTCTTAAACAAAATAGGAATTAGGGTGCAAATAATACTCCTTTTTGTAGGAGGATTTGCGGCAACCCTAATTATTTTTGGTAGAGATTTCGGCCACCCTAGGGCAAAAAGGAAGAGAAAAATTCGGCCACCTATATAAGGCAACTTATATTTTCGGCCACCACAAGGGTTTTGGGTGCATAATTTTTTCATCTTCTTCTTCTTCTCAATTCATAGATAGAAGTTTTTTTATTCTACTAAAAACAAAAGGAACATAGATTATTCTTTGATGGTATATTGTTTGCTTATTCATCAATAAGCTTGTATATACTACATCGATCAAGGTTCACGCGAGTTTCGATCATAAGATTGAGAACTCAAAAGTGACCGGAATAATCTTAGGTTTCTTTAGATTGTTTTTGGGACTAACGAATCAAGAAAAGTTTGTTATATCCGATCTCAGGTTTGCAATTCAAAGAAAGGGAGACCACGCTCCTAGGTGATCCACGTTCGTCCTAGGATTGAAGATCTTGCGGATTACCATCGACGTAAGTCAATCGGATCACGCGACAAGAGGTATTAATCTTTTGTTATTTATTATATATCTTTAATTAATCAAAAGGGTTTAAGGTTCATAAAATTGGAAAAAATTTAAAAGCTACTCAAACTATTTTTTTAGTCTCGCTTCCGCTGCGGGTATATTTTTCCCTACACATCCCTTATTTCACCACTCGATGGTAGTGAGAATTGATCCGCTAGCATAAGTTTCTTCCCGGTTGGCTTCGATCCTACCAAACCCAACTTCTCATAGGTTGACAGGGGCATCATACTCACACTTGCTCCCAAATCAAGTACTCCTTCTAGCACCCCACTATCTCCTATTGATATGGGAATCACAAAACTTCCCGGATCTTCCACTTTCTGAAACATAAGCTTCCTCAAACAACATTCCTTCATCCCTAGCTCCGTCCTTCTTGACAAAATTTCCCTCCTTAGCTTGCTCGGTGTGGCTTGGAAACTTCCCCTTTTCTTGCTTTTGAAGGGCCTCGGTAATTTGCCCCATTTGTGTCTCCAATTTCCCGAAAGATGACTCTAGGTTGCCAAACCTTTGGCCACTAGCTTGCATGAAACTTGTCAAGGTATTCTCAGCTCTTTGGAACCCTTGCATCATACCTCTCATCTCTTTATCAATATTTCAACGAGGTTGATACGAGCTAGGTTGAGCATTGTTGTTGTTGTTGTTCCATTGGTTTCCTCCCCATTGGCTTCCTCCTTGAGGGTATCCTCCTTGTGGTTGATTTTGTCGGTAACCTCCTTGTGAGCTACCTCCTTGATTGTACATCCCTTGTTGTTGATTTTTCCGGTAACCTCCTTGTGAACTACCTCCTTGATTGTTCATCCCTTGTTGTTGACTTCCTTGTTGTTGATTTCTTGGTGGCGGGTTTAGAACATTATTGTTGGTTGACCAAGAAAGGTTGGGATGATTCCTCCATGGTTGAGCATAGTTGTTAAAATAGGAGTTGCTTCCTTGTCCTTGAAATCCCATAGCTTGAACCTCCTCTTGCTCTTGACCTTGAAAGGTGTCCTCAAACCCTTCATTCTCATTGAATTGCCAGCTAGAGCCTCCTTCTTGCCTTCCTAGTAGCTTTACCCCCGCCTTCGGAAACCCCATACTCTCAATATGAGAAGTCAAGGTCTCCACCTTCTTGTTTATCCTTGAGATTTCGATTGCGGCTTCCGTACTAGCATTCACATCAAACTTCCCACCTCGAATACTGTTCGCATTTCTTTGTTGAGAGTTCTGTGCCAACATCTCATAGATGTCATAGATCTCTGAGGCGGTCTTGGTGTCATATGAACCTCCACAAGCTTTATCCACCAACACTTGGGAGAACCTAGTTAAACCTCCTTGGAAACAAGACACCTTATATTCCTCAGTGAACATGTGAGGGGGGCATTGGGCCACAAGGTGTTAATACCTCTCCCAAGACTCATGAAATAACTCCCCTTCACTCTCATAGAAGTCTGCATTCTTGACCTTCAACTCCTTTGCCTTCCTTGCCGGAAAGAATCTATTGAAGAACACCTTGCAAATTTGACTCCAACTTGTCAATGACCCCAGCCTAATTCCCATAAGCCATGTCATCACCGCATCCTTCATACAATACTGGAAGCAACGCATTTACAACTGTTCGCGAGAAAGACGCATGATGGGGAAAGTCTCAATAATAGCACTATACTCCTTCATGAACTGTAGGCAGTCTTCATTCAACTTCCCTTGAAATGACGGCAAGAGGTTGACGTGCATTGTCCTCAACTCATAACCCCTAGCAATCAAGTCTAACACGATAGGCGATGGTTGGTTCCTGATATCTGGTAGGGCATACTCTCCCATGGTCATCCTTTGACCACGGTTGGTTTGAGTCTCTTCCGTCATTTCCTCCCTCAAAGGGCCTTCGTCCTCCCTCTTAGGTTGTTATCCTTCAGTACTCATAGTTTGTCTTGGAATTGCTTCGAACTCTCGCACACGGCTAGTGCCTTCTAGTGGGGGATGAATTCCTCTACCTAGAGATCTCCTACCGTGCATAAAACTGAGCACCTGAAAAAGGAATAGATAAAGAGATACAAGGAAAGAAAAAATAAAAACAGCACTATGAACAAGTCAATATCCACAAACAAAATACTACACTGATAATTTAAAATATACTAATAACATATGAAGAAAAGTCAATCTATGTAATCAATGCTACCATTCCCCAGCAGCGGCGCCATTTTTGATGATGTCGTTTGTGTACTCAACAAAATAGTAATATGATTTTTGGTTGATTCTTGAAAACTCTTTTAAGCCACTTAATCCTTTTTAAAATGTGATTTGATAGCAAAATAGTGAGCAAGTTCGTTCCACAGGGAATGTAGTGTTAATTAGATAAATTGACTAATCTTTGAATAATAAAATAAATCATAGTGTTGATGGATGTGTGGTTACTAAAACCACCAATGCTAACTACTAAAATGAAAATACACAAAAATGTTATGAAAAATAAAATACTCAACACCTTGATAAGAATAGTGATAAAATCAATTAAAGAGATAGCTAAGGAATAGATCGATTAACAATTGAATGTGGGTAAGCTAACTAGCTACTTTAATGTGCCAATCTCATTATGTTAACCACTTAGAGGCTTAGATTTGTGGGGTTGATATACCCACCACTAATCTATCCTATCCAATGGGTTCTCAATCACACAAGGAGTGTCAAACCTCATATGAATATATAACAAATTACTCCACTCAAGATTGCAATTAACAAGTGATATACAAGTCAATTATAATGAATGGAATCTAATTAATTTGAATGAATAGAACACATAAGAGATTCATTACAAGCTAAGCTAAACCCACAACCAATTGATCCTCAAATCTATCCCCTAGATTAGAGGTTTAGTTACACATATTTGCAATAAATGAAAAGAAGTAAATAGTAAGGAAATAACCCTTGGGTCACCTTCTTTAAGCTTGATCCTTCTTCTCCTCTATGCTCATAGATGCAAAGAATGGAAGTAGAGGATATGTCTTGGAATGTGGGTGTTTTGGTGGAAAGTGACTAAGGATTTTGGTGGAGAAATGGTGGGATGAGGAATGATGTAGGGAAGGAATCAAGGCTTTGTGTTGAGGTTTGGATGGATTAGATGAGTTCAAGGAGAGAAAATGGAGGATGATTGATCGAACCAAAATTGGTATGATTTTGGCCATCATTTCCTTCTCCTTTTGCTTGATTCTTGGGCATTATTCTGTGATTTAATGGTGTAAATTTAGTGTTTTCAGGAATTTATAGAATTCAGGGGCATTGGAGTAATTTTGGTGAAATAGGGGCAAAAGAGTAATTATTGGAGGAAGTTTTGAACTTATCACAAATACAGAAGAGTTGAGGGGGCTAACCGTAATTGTCCAAGCGAATCAGGCAAGCAGTGCCACGTGGACAGACCAAAACGGTGCGCTTTGATGAGTTGTGTGATGATAGGCTGCTGAGCACACCCACGTCCATTTCCTTACGCGCCCAAGACATGGCCCAAACCCATGATTGCTCAAGCCCAAAAGCACCCCAGCTGCATCTTCATTACACCCCATGTAGCCCAAACTGGTGCAGCCCACCCCCCTTTTAATTAAACGGTGCGTTTAGAGGGTGTGGGCCTCTAAGCGCACCCCAGACCTCTTCTAAGCTGCACCCCCTCCTAGCAAATCAACCTACTGTTGTTCACACCCAAGACTTATTCTAATTGCAGCCCATTTAAGACCTGCTGCAGCCCTTTGTACACCCCACACACATACTGAATACACCCCGTCCAAACTATTCATCTTCTTCTTCCCTCAGCTCACGTGAGCAGCCATGGCCTCCAACTCACCAAACCCTCACCGGCCTGAAGAGGACCTTGCCCGACCTACCGCCGGTCGGAAACCACCCGGAATTAACGGCCACAAGACCGGCTCTCCGGTCGTTCCACTTCCGGTCGCTCAAATGGCCGGATTCCGACAGCCCATGTCACGCCTACTTCACCAATTGGGTCGCCATTTGTCATTCGAGGTCGCCATGGCAACAGGGAGTTGATTCCCACACCTGATGAGGTCGCCATTTGCATCCCAAGGTCGCCATTTATGACCAAACCGCGACCTCCTCTGTGTTCATTTCTGATTGGCCAATTTTGGCTGGAAAATTACACAATGATCCCCTCTGTTGGACTAAATGGTAATTTGCCATGGTCAGGGGGTGTTTTGGTAATTTTCCACCCGTGACCTAATTTGAAAATCCTATAAATTCATCACATTTTTCCTCTTTTGGACAACTCTTGACCACCAAGAAACTCAAAAAGCGAGTCATCAAAATGGCGCCGCTGCCGGGGAATTAAAGCGGTTGTTGAATCAATTAACTTTTCTTTGTTTAGGTTTTATTAATTTTTAGTCTTTTAGTTGTTTTTAGTCTTTTAGTTTCTTTTTACTTCTTTGGTAGTTTTTGTTTCTTTTGTTTCAGGATTCTATGGATTTCTTCATGCAAAGTCAAAGGCCTAGCTACGAGACTCATGGGAATGGCTTCAATGCGGATTGGTGGATGAACCAAGATTCCTTCTCGTCATGCCAATCAAATGCCATAGATGATGAGAGGAAAAATTTCATGGAGCATCACTTTCGGGAGATTGAGAGCATCCAAGCTTCTCAACGAAAGACTATGGAGTTATTTCAATCCGCACAACGAGCACATGAGGAGAGGATGTGCAACCATGTGATCCCTAGTTGGCCGGATCAATCAATAGAATCGGGTTATCCCAAGCAAGGGAGGACAAGGAGCCGTGTGCATGCTCTTGTGCAAGTATTTGAGAATGGTGCGGAAATCGATGACAAACCTCCTAGGAATCAAGAGCAAAGCACAAAATTGGAGGAAAAATTGTCTTTGCTTCAAGAGAGATTGGTGACGACCTCCCAAGGAAAGGAAGAGTTGGAAAGGAAAATACAACTCATGGAAAAGGAGTTGGAAGAAAAGGAGGCCTTGGGGAAGGTGAAGATTGAAGAGCTTGAAGGGAAAAATGAGAAGCTCACTCTTGAAGTAAACATGCTCAAAGAAGAAAATGCTACCTTATGGAGGAAGGTAGGAGAAGTCTCCAACAAGAACAAAGAATTGAAAATACAAGTTGGGAGACTTGAAGTTGAGAGGAATTCCACATTAAAGGAATTCGAAGACCTTGCAAGGCTATTTGAAGAATTCGAAGAAGAGTGTGCAAGGAAGACAAGGAAATTGCTTATGGAAGCGGAGCGGAAGGCAAAAGCTTTGGAAGAAATGAAGGAGGCACTTGGTAGGAAGGATGAAGCCCTCAAAATTGCAAAAGTGAAGGAGTGTGACTATATTGTCTATTTAGACAAGGTGGAAAAAGAGGTCAAAGAGCTACAAATGAAGCAACATCAAAGGCCACATAGTCACCAACAAAGAGGGAGTTTTCTTAACCATCCTCCTACTTGCTATTTTTGCTTTCAAAAAGGGCACCTAAAAGCTCATTGTTTTAAATTCCATAAGCATGAAAAATTGAAAAAGTCTAGGAATAGGAAGAGTCCACCTAGAGTCAAGCAAATTTGGGTAAGAAAAGACTTGGTTGAACAAGTTAGACCCAAAAGAAAAGAAAAGGGGAAATCAACTCAACTTGTTTGGGTTGTGAAAAAGAACCAATTTCCAAACTTGGTAAAACCTCCTTTAGTTGATGACACCCCTAGCACAAGTACATAATTTTGAAAATTCTTTTTGTGCATTTTATTTTTTATGCTTCATTTGTTTAGTTTATTTCTTTTGAATAAATGGTGTTCCAAACTCTTGTTGGCAATTACATGTATTGATTATATTTTGCCGGAACTTTCTAATGTGTTTAGTGTTTGTGTAGATTTTCTATTGCTTCTTAAGGAAGCAAATGTGTGTTGCTTGTACGGCAAGGCAAGGTTCTTTATCTCTTGGGAAGAAACAAAGACAACTTGCAAGTCTTGGAGGGACAAGCAAGCCAAGAGTGCTCATAAAAAGGGCGAAGACCTTATCTTAAGGAAGCAACATTGTGGGAGTTCGATGTGCGGGAGCACCATGCCACGTCTTGCCTAGACGTTAAATCGTGCGCTTGGTGGGAGGCAACCCACCTAGGTACATTTCTTTTCTAGTTTAAATTTCGTTTTTGTCTTTATTTTATTTTTGCTTAGAATAAGGTTGTGAGTTGTTTGTGATAGTGGATTTAGGCTTGAATGATCATATTTTATCCACATGGATTGTGATGATGACTCTTGATGAATTTGCATTGATATATCTCTTGAGTTGATTATGAGCATATAGGATATTCTTGAGACACTTGGTTACAATATTTGGGATAAATTTTAATATGGACATTTATGTGTTTTTAAACTCTTTGATTGAGGATGTGTTGCGCCGAACTTACCGGTATATGCCCCAAAGACATTGAGGACAATGTCTAATTTAGGTTTGGGGGTGTGTGCGCAACATCGTCTCTTGTTTGCAAATTGTGTGCAAATATTTTGAGCCTAAATTTTTCAAATATTTCGAAAATCTTGTGATAATGCCATGCTTGAGCATATTTTGCTTGTTGAGATTGTGCCTTTGTGTGTGCAAGTGAGGAATTGTGTATCTTTGCCTTGCTTAGTTTAGATTAACTTCATGCCATTTAGGGTTGCATTGCTCAAAGCGCGCTAGTTCTTTTCTCTTGATGTTGAGTGAATATTCAATTGTGCTTGAAGGTTAGGAATTAATAGTGGAGACTTCCCGTGAGGTTCACAAACACGGCCTAAAAAGCGTATTTTGAGGGAAAGTTTTCACTCTTTAAACACTCTTTCAAACACACATGTTATGCATATTTAAAATGTCTCATTCGCACTTAAATGTTGTTTGCCATAGAACATATGGACTGCTTGTGGATGCCTTGATTGACTTTGTGGACAAACCTTTAGATATGATTTTAGGCAATGCATGTGAAAAACCACCAAATTGGCCTAAATACTTCCTATCCCTCTATGTGTGTGCTCCATAGCCCATTTGAAGCCAAACACAATTAAGCTTTTCATTCATGAACCACATCAACATAAACCATATAGCCTAAACACTAGACTTACCTTGTACCAAATGGTTTGCTAAGGCTTAGGGGTTGAATGTAAGCTTTGAGGAGTATCAAAGTGTAAGGCGTGTACTTAGGCAAATATGTATGTGCAAACATATGAAAAAAAAGATGAAATGAAATGCAATGCTTGAAAAGAAAAAAAAAGAAAAGACAAGCAAAGAAAAGAAAAGAAAAGCATAGCAAAAGAAAGAAAAAGAAAAAGAAAAAGAAAATGATGAATGAGGCACAAAATGCCTAGATCAATTATGTGAAATTAAATGAGCTACTCAATGAAAATTAAGAGTAGAAAAATGCACAAAGTAAATTGTAAGCCTAGACGCCTAGTGTGGAATATGCAAGTTGTAATGAGTATGTTGTGCTTAATTAGAATGTATGCCTTAGCGTGACCTTTGGGTGTTTGCAATCCATTTTTCCCATTTATTGTCTCACCATTCACCTTTGGCCCCATTACAACCAAATGAAAAGACCTATTTGATCTTTAGGGATGTCCACTTTGGAAATTTTGGTTGATGCATGCTCTTTCCGTTCATGGTTTTCAATTCCATTCATGAGACAAAATTTTGAGAAATTGTGTTTTTAAATAATCATGTGCAATTATTTTTGATATCTTGAACATAAATTCATATTGCATATGGATTGTGAGTGAAGCCTAGGAATCCGTGTGAAAATAAGAGAATCCGGTGAGGATTAGATGTCAAGGCGAATTATATTCTTGTCCTAAAGGCATTTTAGTTTTGAAGCTTAAGCATCTTGAATGTGGAATCGCGTTGCGTGCAATGTTTACTTAGAGTGGCATGTCTTTAATCTTTATTTAGCATCTCTTACATGCATTATTTCCTAATGAGCATAACGTTGGTTTAATCTCTTCACTTTTAGTTTTGCAAGTTGAAATATTGGCTTTTGAGTCTTTTGCAAAGAGTTGGTGCCTTAATGTGATTATTTGATTTTTAGATAAATGTCCATTGTGTGCTTATATTTGTTTTGCTCGAGGACGAGCAAAAGATAGGTTTGGGGGTATTTGATCGAACCAAAATTGGTATGATTTTGGCCATCATTTCCTTCTCCTTTTGCTTGATTCTTGGGCATTATTCTGTGATTTAATGGTGTAAATTTAGTGTTTTCAGGAATTTATAGAATTCAGGGGCATTGGAGTAATTTTGGTGAAATAGGGGCAAAAGAGTAATTATTGGAGGAAGTTTTGAACTTATCACAAATACAGAAGAGTTGAGGGGGCTAACCGTAATTGTCCAAGCGAATCAGGCAAGCAGTGCCACGTGGACAGACCAAAACGGTGCGCTTTGATGAGTTGTGTGATGATAGGCTGCTGAGCACACCCACGTCCATTTCCTTACGCGCCCAAGACATGGCCCAAACCCATGATTGCTCAAGCCCAAAAGCACCCCAGCTGCATCTTCATTACACCCCATGTAGCCCAAACTGGTGCAGCCCACCCCCCTTTTAATTAAACGGTGCGTTTAGAGGGTGTGGGCCTCTAAGCGCACCCCAGACCTTTTCTAAGCTGCACCCCCTCCTAGCAAATCAACCTACTGTTGTTCACACCCAAGACTTATTCTAATTGCAGCCCATTTAAGACCTGCTGCAGCCCTTTGTACACCCCACACACATACTGAATACACCCCGTCCAAACTATTCATCTTCTTCTTCCCTCAGCTCACGTGAGCAGCCATGGCCTCCAACTCACCAAACCCTCGTCGGCCTGAAGAGGACCTTGCCCGACCTACCGCCGGCCGGAAACCACCCGGAATTAACGGCCACAAGACCGGCTCTCCGGTCGTTCCACTTCCGGTCGCTCAAATGGCCGGATTCCGACAGCCCATGTCACGCCTACTTCACCAATTGGGTCGCCATTTGTCATTCGAGGTCGCCATGGCAACAGGGAGTTGATTCCCACACCTGATGAGGTCGCCATTTGCATCCCAAGGTCGCCATTTATGACCAAACCGCGACCTCCTCTGTGTTCATTTCTGATTGGCCAATTTTGGCTGGAAAATTACACAATGATCCCCTCTGTTGGACTAAATGGTAATTTGCCATGGTCAGGGGGTGTTTTGGTAATTTTCCACCCGTGACCTAATTTGAAAATCCTATAAATTCATCACATTTTTCCTCTTTTGGACAACTTTTGACCACCAAGAAACCTCCTTTCTCCACCATTCCTTTTCTCTCCATTTTTTCTCCTACCTAAACTTAACATCTAGATTACTTCCCCTAATCATTCCTTTTCTTCCCATCTTCTCCACAAATCTCCTTAGTCACTTCCCATTAGACTCCACCTATCTAGACACATCCTCATCATCCACTCTTTACACAAGGAGCATCAAAGGCAAGGAAAGGATCAAGCTTACAAAAGGAGACCCATGGGTGATTTCCTAATCTTTTACTTGCCTTCCCTTTGTTTGTAATATGTGTAATTAAATCCCCTTTCTAGGGTTTTGATGTGAGAATATTTGGATTGGGATTTGCTTGAGCTTTAATATATTTTAATTTCTATTTGTGTTCTATTCATTTTATAATTAGATTCTTTGCATTATATAATTGACATGTATACCCACTAGTTGATTATAATCTTGCTTAGGATAATTTGTTATATAATCTTGATTGGATTGACAACCTTGATGGATTGAGAACATAGTGAATAGGATAGATTGTCGGAGGGTATATCAACCACGATAATCTAAGCCGTTAATTGTAACAAACCGATCCCACCGTGACCCCCTTTCCTTAATCGGTTAGGCATTGCGGTGGGAAGTTGTTTAAGGTTCATAAGAATGACCTAAACACATTTTAGAAATCAATTGGCTAACATCTAAGAGATTCGATCATTAAGGTAGCTTGATGAGCATTTCCCGTAATTCATTTGTGATCCCATTAATTCCCTAGCTATTCTCTTAATTGTTAAATCCATCTATCTTATCTAGATTTGTTAAGTATTCTTTTATTAGTTTATTAGGTTTATTTTTCATGTATGTTTGATGGCTTGACAACCCATTCACTCATCCATATTTTTATGATTTATTTTATTGCATATAGATTAGTTAATTTATTCAACTAATCACCTTAATTCCCTGTGGAACGAATCCCACTTGCCACTTTACTAAATTTCTATCTAAGTGGTGAAAAATCGGTTTTCTAAAACGAACACATCTAAATATCATTTTGTTGAGTACACAAACGACGCTCATAAATGATGAATGATGTGCCATGGATGAAGAGCTAGATCTCAAGATGTATTCTCTGTTCTTTTTTCTCAGATGGTCGATGTTAGGATTATGCTCAATAGCAAGAGTGTAATATTGTATTTAACAATCTGTTTCATATTAATAAAGTGATTTCTGGTTTAAACAAATATTATAGCATTTATAGTTGAATATTATAATTGTCAAAGTAAATAATCATAAGGTCTAAAGACTACGAGAAAAGAAGAATTGTTCGTACATCTGGATATGTATGTGGTAGACACAATTCTTTAGTTAGTCTTGAATATTATTCACAACTTAAGTTAAAGGTTGGGCACCTTTATCTTGTTAAAGTTGTAGAATTTTTTTGCTAGCATTTGAGTGGGATCAAATGAGATATGATGAGTCTAAAATCATCGGAGTGTCTTCGAGCAAAAGAATCTAGTGCACTGGGTGCATTGAACTGGATCACAATGAAATACTTTATCTATAACCGTCAGTAGATAAAAGTAATTTCATTATCAGGACAATCGGAGAGTCTATCTTAATCCTGAGATAAATGATGGACTTATGGTTGCAGGTGATATCATTTGAGCTATCAATGAGTACGATTATATCACATAGTCTATCCTCGATAGTTTGGTGATATTCATTTGTTAATCGATAGAGGACTTCATTTATAGATATGGACATCGTGGCTCCATTTATTAAATGAGAGTATAATATCATCATATGGATGTTTTGAGGTAATTGGATATTAAATCTCAACGTTGAGTTTTCAATAGTGTCTATTGAAAACATGGCTTCTGGACAAGTCAAAATATCCAAGTTCAAAACGTGGTCATATGAGTAAATATGGTAACTTGGAGAGTTATAGGCGGTCTATGAACTCTTGGCGATTACTGATATTAATCACGAAGATACACTATCTCCAATATGATTGTCTAGGGTATGAATGAGGAAGCATCTTCCTTTTCTGTCTTTATTTAAGAGTTCAATTTTAGCTCTTTAGTGGAATGAGCTAAAATTAATGGATCGGACCTAAGTGAATCATTTGTTGATTGTGATTAGGTTATGTCTATTGGAGCTTAAATTTAGATAGCCCGCCAAGATCCTCAATCCACAGGGACTTGCATGGATCACTTGATATATTCTACCGGACCAATTTAGGGTCCATCTAGAATTGCATTTAATATATTAAGAATATAATTTGCACATTATTTATGTAATGGGCTGCTAAATTATATTTATATATTAATGGATGACATGTGGGCTTGTTTCTTTTAGTAAAAATGGGTCTAGTTCACATGTGGGCTTTTTATTTAAAGTCCTATGGATTTAATGAAATAAGAAAAATAATATTTGGCCCAATATATACATGTGGGGCGGCAAGGTGATTTAAAAGCCTTAAATATTATTTTGTTTTCGTTGTTTAATTAAATAAGAATTAATTAATTTATTAATTAATTGTTTAATTAAGAAACAAATCTTTTCTGAATAGGAAATATGATTCCTATTGGTATACTATTGGTAGCAGTATACTTAAATTAAAAGACTTGTTTGACAAGGAAATAAATAGTTTTATTTATTAAATCAAATAAGAAGTCTTTTATTTTAGTCAAATAAGGAATAAAAGATTTATGAGTTTGATTAGGGTTTGGAAATCTTAAACAAAATAGGAATTAGGGTGCAACTAAATCTCCAATATTTTAGGAGTAATAATTGCGGCAACCCTAATTGGTTTTGGTAAAAGAATTCGGCCACCCTAGTTAAGAAAGGGAAAAAGAAAATTTGCCACATATAAGGCTATTGATGATTTTCGGCCAGCCTAGGGTTTATGTGCAGAAATTTTATTTCTTCTTCTTCTTCTTCTCAACTCATAGTTAGAGATCTATTATTCTACTAAAAACAAAAGGAACATAGATTATTCTTTGATGGTATATTGTTTGCTTGTTCATTAATAAGCTTGTATATACTATATCGATTAAGGTTCATGCGAGTTTCGATCATAAGATTGAGAACTCAAAAGTGACCGTAATAATCTTAGGTTCCTTTAGATTGTTTTTGGGACTAACGATTCAAGAAAGTTTATTTAATCCAATCACAGGTTTGCAATTCATAGAAAGGGAGACCACGCTCTTAGGTGATCCACGTTCGTGCTAGGATTGAAGATCTTGCGGATTACCATCGACGCAAGTCAATCGGATCACGCGACAAGAGGTATTAATCTTTTGTTTATTTTTATATCTTTAATTAATCAAAAGGGTTTAAGGTTCATAAAATTGGAAAAATTTTAAAAGCTACTCAAACTATTTTTTTAGTCTCGCTTCCGCTGTGGGTACAATTTTTCCCTACAGTCGATGCCTTTGAAGATGAGAAGTCGTTCTATTTATACACACTCTTGGACATGTACTGATAACTACTTGATTCGCTGATGTGGCGCCAAGTTCGCTATTTGGTCGCTATGGCGACCCTGGTGCGTAAAACGGTTAGATGAGAAGGTCGCCATGAAAATCATCTTTCTCGCCATCTAGCAAGTGGCGACCATGAGCAATTTATGTAGAGGTCGCCACTTGCATCTCGAGGTCGCCATGACGACCATAAGTGGGGACCCTGCAAAGTGTGAATGGGTCGCCACTTGCAGCATCAAGGTCGCCATAGCGACCATAAGTGGCGACCTTGCCTTGATTGAAAGAGGTCGCAACTTGCAAAGGGTGGTCGCCATGGGGACCCTAAGTGGCGACCCACCTGATTCATTTGAAGTCCTTCTGTCGCCATGGCGACCAAGTGGCACCCAAATGGCGATCTTCTAATGGCTTGGAGAATCCTCTGTCACCATGGCGCCCATGTAGCGACCTCCTCATGTCTAAGTGGCGAAAATGCCCTGTTTCTTCCCATTTGTGAGGCATTTTTCACACAAGTCCTCCACTTCATCTCCATTACTCTCGAAACCTGATAAAACCTGAAACACTCATTTTAACAACATTAAACACAGGGAAATGCCCAAGAATCAAGTGAAAAGAAATGGAAATGAGGGCCAAAATCATACCAATTTTGGCTTGATCAGATAGTAGGGGCGCAAATTACCCAATCCTGACACGAGGAGGTAGTGACAATAAATAACAATACCGGGCTCCTAAGGGAACTGGGCGAATAGAGAAATGAAAACAATTGAATTCCATTCAATTGGTAAAAAACACAGTATACCAATCTTACCCATAAGGCAAATGACCATGCTTGGGGAAGGACTATGAAAAGGATAGAGAGCTTACAATTCGTTGCACTGAGCAAGGAGCTTGCAGACCCATGCCATCTAACCACCGCTCACACATGAATTACATACACTTGATGATGACCCAACCAAATGAACCACAACCCAACGATTACTAGAACCGCTGAGCATGCGGAAACATCAAGCAAGACCACACCAGCACCGCTTCAAGTGAAGAAACACACAATTCGAGGGACAATAACCTTTAAGGGACAGGGAACTTTTTTTTTTCCACCGAAGGCCAACGTTGCATAGCCAAGGCCAAAATCAGCCCATGGCAAGAATGTGCACACCTTATGCTTGAGGAGGCGTCACCCGACCCTATAAAAACTTCGTTTTAAAGAATTTTGAAACATTTTTTTATAGGAAGGCTTAGAATAGTGTCATTGACTACCGTGCAAAATTTGAACAAATTCCAAGCAAAAAATTTTCCCCCAAAGGCCAACGTTGCATAGCCAAGGCCAAAATCAGCCCATGGCAAGAATGTGCACACTTTATGCTTGAGGAGCCGTCACCCGACTCTATAAAAACTTCATTTAAAAGAATTTTGAAACGATTTTTTTTCAGGAATGCTTAGAAACTATGATATTGTGGGTTTGAATCGTGTTGCTCTCTCTCGAACCATGAATTTATTGTAATATATATATTTTTTAAGTATTACAATATTATATAAATTCGAGGTTTTTTGAGGATGGGGAATACTCTAATCCGTAACCTCGTAGTGCATGTGTGAGGGGTAAACACCAAACCAATCTCATCTCAACAATTTATTGGAATAGTTCAAAAAGAAAACTATGAATATACAAATATTAAAGTCTAGATTAAAGTTGTAAATTTTTTAATTTAATATGCTCTTACCTATATATTAACTAATATTATATAAAACAATTAAATTAATTGTTAATGAATTGTTTGAAGGTGGGGATATATCAATTTAAAATTTGAAACTATATTTTAAAAATAATTATTAAATTGTAACCCTTAATTTTTCTAGAAAACAAAAAACAAAAAATATGTCATATCTTATATATATTTTTATTTTGGAAAAAGATATTTCTCTTCCATTTTAAAATTAAAATCATATGCACATGTAAACTCTTTAAGTGGTCCAAGTTTTCATATGAAAGTCAAGTTCTTGAACTTTTATTCTTCAGCTGTTTTTACCCTTTTCTAGATGTCAAAAGTCTAACAAAAAAAAAAAAAAACAAACAAACAAACAAACAAAAAATCTAAAAGTTACCATTCAGATAAAAGTTGAAAAAATAAACAGGGCCAAACTCTTATTTGATATTTTGAATGGGTGATGAAGATATCAATTTCTATTAAAATTTCAAAACCAATTTCTGATACAGTGACGGCCCAACTTTTGCTTTTCCAACCTACACCACTTTTTCTTCGAGTGTTAGGCCCCGTATGATTTTTTATCTAAAAACTAAACAGTGTTAAATGTTACTGAAGACTGAATAATAACTGAAAACTGAAAAACATGTTTGCTTTTTTCCACTGAAAACTAAATATAAGTGATAAATTGTTTGTTTTTTTAAGTTATAAATATATGAAAACAAATATGTTTACATCTATGCCCTTCTAACTATATATTTACATTTTAATATATTACGAACAACTTTAACATATAAATTAATTCTAAAATAAATTTATTTAGTTATTAATAATATTTCAAATTTATATTATTGCATATAATTTAATAATTACAAATCTCTTAGCTAATGACATTATAAAACTAATGGGCTGTTTAATGTGTATATTATGGACAAAATGAAGTTCAAATGAAGTTCATCAATATGTTCTTATTAGCAATCTACTTCCTGTGTATAATTTATTCTTAATTTTTTTTGGTTAAAGTGGGGGTAAATACCCAGAATTTATTCTTTAATTGATTTGGAATAAACTTGGATAATTATATAATTTATAGATTTCATGTAATAAATAAAAATAAAAAAATAAAAAAATAAAAATAAAAACATTATAGGACAAGTGGTTAGTTTTGAAAATAGATTAAATTAGTGAGGATAGTTTTGGAAGTAAAACTTTACATTAAATTCTACTAGATTTGTGTTAAGTGAAAAGTGAAAATTTTTAACTTTTCTAAACAAGGGTTTTTAGAGGTTCATTAAGTGATTTTAACACTTAAAAAATTAAACAAAATAACTAAATGGAGCACATTAAGTACCATTCAGTGTTAAGTGGAAAAATCAAATAGGTCTTTAGTACATTTCCTCCTCGATAATGAGTTTGAGATGAGAATTCTAATCTCATTTTGCTCATAAAAATATCTGACCCGGTTTCAGTATCGGTTTCTGCTAAAATTTCAAAACCCATTTCTGTCCGGTTTAGGCTTAGCATTATTTCTCCTTTCTATTGGGCTTTTCAGGCCCATTATAAACTACTTTTGGGTCTCACATGAGCCCATTAAGAACCATCCACCGTCCAATTGAAAAATCTTCTTCTCTGTTCTCTCCCTCTATCTATCCAAATTCAATGGAGTTAGTGAGTTACCAAGCCATGAAAAAGCTCCACCCAAAAAACCGCATTAAATTTCTCTTCAATTTAATACTGTAATCACTCATATTTTTCAGGTGTGTATCAAACTTGCTTCGTGTTTACTTGGTTTTTTTTTGGTATTAGATTATCCTGATTTAAGAAAAAAAGCTTGTTCTGGGTCTATTCAAATCTCCCATTTTGTGGAAATGGCTGCGTTTTTGTGTGGGCAAGCAGCTGTCTTTTTACCTCCCAAATTGGAGTCTTTCGTGGTTTCGAATAACACACGACTTGGTCTAAGTTCTATTGATTCTTTGCAGGTATATATGCTACATTTTGAAGTTCATATGTATATATATATATATATATATTTACTGTTTTTGTTACTGAACTTGGCTCATTTTTGAAGTTGAAATTGTTAACTGATGTTTGAGTTATCTGGGTTTATAGTTTGTTTGTTCAAATTGTTGCTTTTTGTATGAAAACAGTGACATTGCTTGTTAGTTGTTTAAAAGGATTTTGGTGAAGTACATGTGAGGGGCTGAAAACGTAACAATCTTTTGTTGTTGATGTAACATTTTGAGATTGGTTTTTTTGTAAGATATGTAAATAGTGTGTCATGAAATTCAATCCAATTTGGTCTCGCCTAGTTTCTAGGTAATCTGAGAAATGATATGAATATGATCACATTGTAGAAGAAACTTTCTAGTTGTTTGCCTTGTTTTGCAGGATCAGATACTGGTTTTTTTTGGGTGTTTAGTTGCTGCTTTCTAGGCTGAGTTTAGTGTCTACCGAAATAAAATTTGGTACTTGCGTTGTTAAGGGTTTTTGTTCTTGATGTTAAATTTTGATATTTTTTTGTTTGTGTTTATGAGAATGGGTGAATATATTGGTGGATAGCCTTACAAATCAAAAGACTAGTCTAATGAGTTGTGACATCCACTAGTATATATACCCTTCTCTTATTATATGTGTTTTCAATGTGGAATTATAATGAAATGCTTGTACATTTTATTGTTTACTGAATAGTTGCATCTCTAATGAAATTTTTCACCAACTTTGTACTTTTCATTTTTTCATTTTTTCATTCCTGTTGCAGCTCAGTAGTGGTAAACTTAAAGTTCAATTAGAGTCTAGAGTTCCATCAAAAAAGTTGCATCAACCATGTCCTTTGGTCGTTAGATGCGAACATCCACAAAATGCAGATTTTCCTCGGCGCTACTCAAAGAGAGAAAAAAAGCCATTTCCAATTCCGATAATAGAGCTGAGGCGAGCTGCTAGAGCGAGGGCGAAGAATCGGAATAATCAACCCAGAAAACCGATCCTACCTCCAAAAAGAGGGTTGCTGGTTAAACACCTAATACCAGCTGCTTTTGATGTGTTTAATGCAAGGATTGAACTGATTAACAATCTCAAGAAGCTCTTGAAAGTGGTGCCTGTGCATGCTTGCAAGTAAATTTCTTTATCTTCATCTTACATAACTCTTACTGAGGGTTGAATTTCACTCATGGTAACTATTTGGGAATTTTTGCAGCTGTTTCATGTATTTGTGACTTTTAAATTTGCATTTTCTATATTATTTTAGACATATGAGCCAATCTCAAATTAAGAATAAGTGAGCCATTATAAGTCATAGACTTGGATATAAGCCATTATATCAATCGTCACATTACTTTCCTCATTATTCATGGTGTCAGAAAAGCCAATAGTTGATCAGGAGATCTGAGTGATTGTGTGTCCGATTTAAATGTGCTTATATTATGTGTTAAACATAGATTTAAGGCATGCAAAAGCTTTTACACTTTAGGGGCTTTTATTGACATTGCAATAGGGATTACATATGTTTCTTTTGTGGAATTGGATTGGCATTAAGCATAACTAATTGATGTGAGTGGTACAACTGGTGTTATCTTTTACCGTGAACATCCAACTGTGCTTAAATGGTTGCTCATTCAAAGATTGTTTCTCATTTTGTTGGTGCCATGCTAGCAATATCAAGTCTTTAGATCATTTCCTCCTCCATAATGAACATTATCTATAATTACACTTCACAAGACATTTGTGTTCCTTTCAGATGGTGTCCTGAAATCCACGTTGGACCTGCTGGACATGCTTTCAAGTCATGCAAAGGCCCAAGTACTTCCTTTCGCAAGGGTCTCCATGAATGGACAAATGCACACCTTGAAGATGTACTCTTGCCGGTTGAAGTTTATCACCTTTTTGATCGCCTTGGAAAGCGTATTCGCCATGATCAAAGATTCTCAATTCCCCGTATTCCAGCAGTAACCGAGCTATGCATCCAAGCTGGTTTGGATCTTACAGAATTTCCCACGAAGAGGAGAAGAAAGCCAATTATTCGCATAGGGAAAAAAGAATTTGTTGATGCCGATGAAAGTGATTTACCAGATCCTGTTCCATCAGTTCCCTTGAAACCAATACTAACTGAAATACCCGATTCAGAAATAATAGCCCCTTCCAGTGAAGAAGAAACAATCTTACTTGCTGAGGAAACGCTCGAAGCGTGGAGAAAGATGAGGGGAGGAGCCAAGAGGCTAATGATGATGTACCCAGTGAGGGTTTGTGGATATTGCCCCGAGGTGCACGTGGGTCACTCTGGGCATAAGGCACAGAACTGTGGTGCCTTTAAGCACCAACAACGGAATGGGCAACATGGTTGGCAAACGGCAGTTCTTGATGACTTGATACCTCCGAGATATGTCTGGCATGTACCTGATGTGGATGGGCCACCATTGCAATGGGAGTTGAAGAGCTTTTATGGGCAAGCCCCTGCTGTAGTGGAAATCTGCGTGCAGGCTGGCGCAGCCGTGCCAGAAAAATACAAGCCAACCATGAGGTTAGATATCGGTATCCCCTCCAGTGTTAAAGAAGCGGAAATGGTTGTATGAGTTGCTATATATATATATATATATGTTAATCTCTTATTCCTGTTCTTCTCATTTAAACAAAATGTCAAGTGTATGTGGGATACCAAGTGAAATAGAATGTATGAGTAAAAGGGTAAAGTGTATGTGGAATACTAATTGAAATAGAATGCAAGTTTCTTAAGAACAAAAAAAAAATGCAAGTTTCTTAAGTTTCTTGCTGAAGATGGTTGTAGTTTGCTACATGTTGTGCAGAACATCCTTGTCTGATAAGGATACAAGACTACTTTCCATTTATTTTTATTTTTTGAAATATTACAATATAATTCGGGATTTTGGAAGGGGAACAGACTCGAATCCACAATCTCATTGCGTAAGTGTGAGGGGCAAACCCCTGTATCAACCACATATTGTCAGATCATCGTCTGTTATTCCTGGCTTCAGAGCTTCTGACCTGAATCCATCTTGCACTATCTTGAATGATTATATTGAATTTATTATTTCTCCTCAGCTAGAAGATAAATGATGAAAACACTTAGAATTACTGTTGCAGAGAAACAAAATACTTCTAGTTTTATCTTTTACAACTTCTATTGAGGAAATCAGATGAGTACTGATTTTCCAAACTGTCAGAGAGCTTGTTACCATGTTATACAAATAACCATGAATTTATGTAGAAGAGTTGATGAATCTTTACTCCATTTCAATTTTCTATACATATCCAGTTTTTCATATTCTCTGAGCCTGGAAAGTTGGTCTGGAATTTGGATTCTTGCATGGGAAATATCTGCTGAATTTTCCAAAGGACCAACATGCTGATATATTCAAGACGATATTCCTAAGACCAATTTAAGATTGTGATAAAAACTAATTTAACATTTACCTTTAAGGATTTTACTGATGTAAAGGGATTTAACTCTCTCTTTGTTTAACCCACTGGTCTCTTCCTGTTCTTTGAAATATTACAATAATCGAAGGTTCGAGGAGAGGGAGAGACTCAAACCCACTACTTTTTATGTAAGTGTGAAGAACATACCACTATGTCAACCTCATCTTATCTCTTCCATTCCATTCCATTCTTTTATTAAGTGAAGCTTTCATGATTTTTTATTTTTTATTTGAACGGCAAACTTCATTCACCAGAGCCAAGCAAGGCAAGGCAACAAGCAATTGTCCCACCTTGACTATTAAATCCCAAATGTGGGTGCCCTCTCCTGGTTCTATTGGGAGCAACCCTCTCTCCGTTGTGAGAGTTGTAATCCATTTGTACCCTTTCCCCGATAGTGGAAGTAGTATTCCGGGCTATATTTGTAGAGTCTAATCTCGCCAGGTCCTGGCAGTTGTTGTAAGTCAAAAAAAAAAAAAAAAAAAAAAAAAAAAACACCAAGAAACAAAGAGCAACATAGCAAACAAAGAAAAAAAAAACTATCATTTAATTTTCAATTTTCAATCACTATTTAATCTTTAGTAAAATTCAACACCATCTTAGGACAAAAAAACAAATACAACCTTAGATTAAGAGTAAATAGGAAGTATTATATTAATGTTTAAATTTAAGTAAAAAAAATGTTATGTACCCTTTAATAAAACATTATTTTAGAACTTCCCTTCAAATATTATGTACTAGAAAAAATGATGTAATTGGATCAAATAATACTTATATGGCAAAAGGTGATGAGGTGGATAAGTGTGCAATAAGTATACTCACAGTTGTGTGTCTACTAGATAAAAACTTCTACAAATTGTGGGATTAATTAGTCCCATCACTTTATACTTTTTTTTTTTTTTTAATATTCTTTTTCTCGTTATTTTTTTTATAATTAAAATATAAAAAATAAATATTTTTTAATAATTAATAAATATTTTATTTTAAACATTTTAAAAATAATAATTTTCAATATTAACAAATAAATAAATATTATTTTGTTTAAAATTGGTTTTAAATATTTAAATTATTATTAAATAAACAATTTAAATATTTTAAATAATTATTTTAAAAATAATAAATAATTTAGTTTAATTTTATATTAATCAATTTTACAATGTATTAAATATATAATAAAATTACTTTTTTATCCAATCCCATAATCCGGACTCGCACCGGGTCGGCCCACTAAGGGGTAAAGTGCTCCCAATATGTGTAGCTCCGTTCACAAGGGGAGTTGAATCCACGACCTTGCTTAAGGGATGAGAGCGTCGAACCACTCACACCAACACATGATTGGTGCACCGATACCCTTTAAACTCTTCAAAAGTTTACACTATGGCTCATGTACTTGTTTTTTGATACTAAACCTCTCAAACTCTTATAAATTGGCAAAAACCAACTGTAGATGCCCCCTCACAAGGGACAATAAATCCGAGTGTTTGTCAATAAATGAGAGTTTGAAGGGTTTAGTGCTGAAAAAAAAAAAAAAAGTATAGAGGATATAATACAAATTTTTGAAAAGTTTAGGAGACATCAGTGCCAATTAGCATAGATTGAATGAGATATGATTGGAATAAATTAGTGTTGTGCTGTGTTTGGTGATGTATGAGATTGGACTAAAAAAGCCCCACCCAGAAACCGGATGGTGTAAACCAAAAAAAAAAAAGGGTATCGGTGCCAATTAGCATTCAATCTAATCTAATACAATCTCATGAAAATAATTTTATCATATCTTGTGCCCATAAAGTTATTTTGATGTCTTAACGGGCCTCTAAAAATTTTAAATTCATATTTATAATCTAGATTTTTTTTTTAAAAAAAAAATCATATTTTACTTGTAAAATCGATTTCAAACAATTAATAAGAAATCATTGAAAAATTCAATTATATATACACACCATATGTGGTATGACGCTTTAAACCTGGACATTGCCAAACTAACCTCTTTTACCACTAAGCCATATTAGGTGGCTGTAATCTTTTTTGTTTTGAATTGAAATTTCCTGAACTAATATTGTTAACAATGAGTTTAAGAGCCAAAAACACCATTAAATAGTTAATAGACTTCACGTTGTTGGAGATAAAGTCTCGCCGTGGATAAAACAACATATATCGATATATATATATATACATATATATATATATATATATGGGTGAACTGCATAAATAGCCAAAAAATTAGTGGTTTTATTGTTTTTGTCCATGATTATTGTTTTTATTGTTTTTGTCAAAATTTCCACTTTTTGGACAAGATTGCCCTTGTTTATAAAAAAAAAAATTCTCTTTTTTTTTTCTTTTTCTTCTTCTCTCTCCTTTCCACAGAGTCTTTTTTTTTCTTTCTCTCTCTCTCTCTCTCCTCTCTCACGTTCATCTTCTTCTTCTTTCTTTATAATTTTTTTTTCCTCTTTCTCTCTCTCCTTTTCTCATGCCTCCTTCTTCTTCTTCTTCTTTCTCTCCTTCTTCTCTCTTTCTCTCCCCACGTTTTTTCCAGATTTTTTTTAAAAAAATTCAGTTTTTTTTTTTTTTTGGTTGAAAATTTTCAAGATTTAAATAAGGTTTGGATTTGAGTTTGGGTAGTGATTGTGGTTGTGCTTAATTTTATTTTATTTTTCAGATTTGTGATTGTATTTTAAGTTTGGGTTTGGGTTGTTTTTATGAATGGTGGGAGTTGTGTTTGGGGTTAGGTTTTGTTGAAAAAAAAATTAAGAATTTTTTTAATTTTTTTTGGATTTGATCTTTTTCTAACAAATTTTTCAGATTTTATTTTGTTTAAACACACCAGTTATATTCAATTAAACACACCAATGCAATTCAATTAAACACACCAGTTCAATTTAATTAAACACACCCGTTCAATTCAATTAAACACACCATTGCAATTCAATTAAACACACCAAATGCAATTCAATTAAACACACCAGTTCAATTGAATTAAACACACCAGTTATATTCAATTAAACACACCAGTTCTATTCAATTAAGCACACCAGTTCTATTCAATTAAACACACCAGACCATCAATTAAACACACTAGACCACCAATTAAACACACAAGACAAAACGAATTAAACACACCAAGGCAAAACGAATTAAACACACCAGGCAAAATGAATTAAACACACCAGGCAAAACGAATTAAACACACCAGGGTGAACTGATGTGTTTAATGAGTTTTGCCTAGTTTGTTTAATTGGTGAACTGATGTGTTTAATTGATGGCCTGATGTGTTTAATTCATTTTACATTGGTGTGTTTAATTGCTTTTGCCTGGTGTGTTTAATTGCTTTTCACTTGGTGTGTTTAATTGGTCAGTCTTTGTGTGTTTAATTCGGTCCTCTGGTGTGTTTAATTGATTTGTCTTGATGTGTTTAATTAGGTTGTCCTGGTGTGTTTAATTGGATTACCCTAGTGTGTTTAATTGATTTACACTGGTGTGTTTAATTGATTTACACCTGGTGTGTTTAATTGATTTATAACTGGTGTGTTTAATAGGTCAACCTTGGTGTGTTTAATTGGGTTCCCCGGTGTGTTTAATTGGGTTGCTCTGGTGTGTTTAATTGGGTTGCTCTGGTGTGTTTAATTGATTTGCCTTGGTGTGTTTAATTGATTTATGCCTTATTTACACACACCAGTTCAAATCATTTAAACACACCAATATTAATCAATTAAACACACCATTAGCACCCAATTAAACACACCAGTAATAAACAATTACACACACCAGTTATAACCAATTAAACACACACATTTTTCCAACCCAATTAAACACACCAGTAATACAATTAAACACACTAGTCTGGAAAAAAAAAAAATTAAAATCTGGAAACTGAAAAATCTGGACTTCAACTTCAACATGAAATTAAGGGACTTCAACTTCAACATGATTTACACAACAACAACCACAACCTGGAAAAAAACGTGATCTGAAAAAAAAAATTTAAATAAAATCTGAAAATTAAACACCACCACAACTCAAACTTAAACACAACCACACAAAATTTTTTTAAACAAAATGAATCTAGAAAAAACGAGATCTGAAAAAAAAAAAATCAAATCTGAATTTTTTTTAAGAAATAAAAATCTGAATTTCTTTTTTAACAAAACCCAAACCCAAACCTAAACACAACTCTCACCATTCATAACACAACAACCACCCTCAAATCCAAACCTTTTTAAAATATGGAAACTTTTCAAAAAAACAAAAAAACTGTTTTTTTTTTTAATCTGGAAATTTTTCAAATAAAAAAAAAAAACTAAATTTTTTTTAAAAAAATTTGGGTTTGGGTCGCCCGATCTGGACCAGATCATGGTCAAATCGGAAAACCCATCAAAAATCTAGAAATTTTCTTTGAAAAAAAAAAAATCTGAAAATTTTTGTGTAAAAAAAATTCTGAAATTTTTTTAAAATCTGGAAAAAAAATATGAGATCATGAGAAAGAGAAGAAGGAGAAGAAGAAGAAGGAGAGGGACGACGATCGGACGGAGGAGAGAGGAGGAGAGAAAGAGAGAAGAAAGAGAGAAAGAGACAAGAAGAAATAGGCGTGAAAAATAGAGAGAGAAAGAGGCTGGTGAAAATGAGGGAGAAAGGAGAGAGAAAAGGTTTAATAAAAAAAAATAGGGGCAATAATGTCCTCACAGCCCATTTGTTGACAAAAACAATAAAAATCATAATTGTTGACAAAAACAATAACTCCCCTTAATTTTTGATTAAAAAGCCCTATTTCCTCTATATATATATATATATATATAATATTTTGGTATCCTTTGGTGTTCGGGCCAGCTTGCGTGCACCTCGACTAATCTCTTGAGGTTCTGAAGTTAATAGCCGGGTAAACCTCCGGTGGCTCCAAGAGAGACATGGTTGCTAGGGATTAAACCCAGGACATCCAAGTCTACGGCTCGCCCCAGTGACTAGTGGCACCACCCCTTGGGAATAAATTAGATTTTTATATTTCTCAGATGTTAGAGAAGATTTTCGATAATTCATGTAATGCTTAACCCCGATGTGTTTAATTGAAAAAAATACTATTTTTTTTTTTTAAATATGAAAATAACTTTTTAAAAAATTTATCATTTTCAACCAAAAATATTAACATTTCTAATAAAAACAAATTGTTGTTTAGTTAAAAAAAAATAAAAATAAAATAAAATTCTAAAACAGTAAAGAAGAAGAAGACACAGTATTGCGAGAATTCAAGTCCACAGTATTGGCTTTTCCTGAAAATCCAGAGACAACGCCAAAGGAAGAAAAAGAAAAAAAAAAAAAAAAAAAAAAAAAAAAAAAAAAACAGCACTTGCGAAAAATAAAGCAGAGATTAGAACGACTGCTTCTGCTTTTCTGCTTACAGAGAGAAAGATATATGCTTTTATCTTCAATTCCATGGATGTCGCTTCTTATCCTTCTCTCACTCCGCTCCATCTCCGTAAGTTCTTTTAATTTTTTTTTATGCGTATCTCTTGTTTTCTATTTTCGTTTTCATTATCTTTTCTGATTCCATCTGTTTTTTTCTTTCTTTCATGATATGTGTAGATTGTAAAGAATCGAAGGCTTCTTCTTTCTTGTTGCCGGTACCTTTTTTTGGAAGGGAGAGGAAACTTTTATTTATTTTTAAAAATTGCGTTTCTATATTTCAAATTCTTGCATTTTCTCTGTATGCAAACAGAAATCATGGTCAAGTTACTTGATTAAAATTTTAGGGATTGTTTTTGGGTGTTTTTATTATATTGTTAGAGTTATATATAAATTAACTAGGAGGAAACAACTACATGCCATGCTATGAAAAATATATTAAATGTTTCTTGTTGAAAATTTATATTAATTATCTGGGTTATCCATTCAAAAACAAAATCAAGTCAAATCAGTTGACTGTTGAACAAATTCTGCTCTTATACAAGCTTTGGTGGGGTTGGTTATGGTTATGGATATCTCTGAATTTAGAAGATTTCCTTTGCCTTCTTATTCTTTTACAAATTCCCATAAAGATTCCTTCGGATTGTGTTGGTTACGTTTTTTGGGTTTGTGCAGATGAGTGCTCATAAAGGAGTTTGTGTTGGGTGCCCTCCATATAAACAGGAAATTCTAAGAAATTCTTATAGTCGTAAGTGAAAAATAATGGTTTTGGTCAAAGTTTCCTTTTTGCCCGAGTCCATGTTATATGAGTTAATAATATGTTGCATTTCACTTTTTAAATATATATACACAATGTTTTGTTTTATCATACTTCATTTGCATCATGCACAAAATATGACAAATGAAATATTGTGGAGGTTCTGGCGGGGGTAAAGATGGATGGGTTAGGATTATTTTGAAATGTACCATATCTTTCCATGGTGCTTGTATTAGTCTTTCAATAGGTTTACTCATAGGAAGCAATTGTTTATTCATTTCATTCAATCCATATACATCCATTATAGCTCGGAAAAAGTAAATTACTCATTATATCTATGCAATGTTCTATCTAACGCTGCTTTTAATTTTTTAATAGGAAAACAAGTGTTACTGTATTTATAATTTTATGTTTACATTTGGAAATGAAATACAATTTGTTTGTGCTCATCTTAGCAATTCTAACTTCGTTCCATTGAAATTTTCATATAATCTAATTGAAGTTTCTTATGCTGTGAATTTCATTGCTTTTCCATTTTGAGTAAAAAATAGTGATTGATGTTTAATATCCATGATGATGATCTGTCAGAATTAGTGTAGCTTCAGAGTTGTGCTCATTTTAGTAGTCAGAGGAATATAAAAGGATCTGTTCAATATCAAACTTGTTTCTTTTGTGTTTGCTATTGCTTTGATGGTTTGGCAGCTTGTGAAATTTTACATGTAAGAGTAGGTGCAAGTTTGGTTAGGGCATTCCTGTTATTATCTGGCTTTTAACAAATTGCTGCATATCATGGAGTCTTTATCGTTTTATGGTTGATAAGACTGAATATTTTGGATCTTTCTGCTATGCTTTTTTCTTCAAGCTGCTCGAAATGGCTTTCTATGTGTCCCAAAAAAGCGGGTTGGTGTGTCGTGGCTTTATTCTTATCCAAAAGAAGAGGAGTTCAATAGAACGTGTTATGATAATAAACAGTATAACCGTAAGAAATTGCCCAGATATGTAGTCGTCAGATCTGAACTTGCTGGAACGGGGAGTCCTGCTTCTGCCTATCCATTATCAGGTTCCTTGAAAATCCTTTTCCATCATTTCCCCCCTTTTTGTTTTGAGTTCCAAATAACAAATTATTTTTTATCAATCTTGTAAAGTGCAGAAGTTAAGTTTGGCTCCAAAGTTAGAGGAATGTGCTTTTATGCTGTTACTTCTGTTGTTGCCATTTTTCTGATTGTGCTTATGCTGGTGGGACATCCCTTAGTGCTCTTGCTGGATCGATACCGAAGAAAATTTCATCATTTTATTGCTAAACTTTGGGCGATTTTAACTGTTTCTCCGTTTTTGAAAGCTGAGATTGAGGGATTAGAAAATCTGCCTCCGCCAGATACTCCTGCTGTATATGTTTCAAACCACCAGAGCTTTCTAGACATATACATTCTTCTTACTATTGGGAGAAACTTCAAGTTCATCAGCAAGACTGGGATATTTCTCTTTCCTGTTATTGGATGGGCCATGTCGATGCTGAGTATTATTCCTTTGAAGCGCATGGACAGCAGAAGCCAGCTGGTATTCTCTTTTGCTTCCCATTCTAATCAATGCACTCCTGGTTATTTATTCTGTTTAGGATAGATCATATGGTCCAAACTGAGTAATAGCAACTCGCTTCTTTCCTTGTTCTTTTTTTTGTTAATTCCTTATTTCCATCGTTTTGAAGTCTTATTGGCTTTCTGGTGTAGGAATGCCTTAAGAAATGCATGGATCTTATTAAGAATGGGGCCTCTGTATTTTTCTTCCCAGAGGGAACACGAAGTAAAGATGGAACATTAGGTGCTTTCAAGGTGAGGTCATTTAGGATCTTTGTTGCCTTCATGGCCTGATTATATATTATCCTTTAACAAACCATAGGGGAAGTAATATGTTTTCTGGAATATGGTAATATCTCAGAAGACCTCTTACGATCACGTCTAACTGGGATCCCATTATATTAGCAAGGGATGTCATTTGTTGTCTGAAGTAGTATAAGATTCTAAAATAATATTTATAAAGTAGTTTTTCTTTTAAATTCTATTTCTCTTCATCATGCACTCATTTATCATTTTAGTAAATATTAGAACCCAATTGGTTGTGAAACTCATTGCTTCATCTTGCTGATGATATAATGTAGAAAGGTGCATTCACTGTTGCGTCAAAAACTGGAGCCCCTGTGGTACCTATGACCCTTATGGGAACCGGAAAAATCATGCCTTATGGAATGGAGGGTATCTTAAATATGGGATCCGTTAAAGTTGTTATTCATAAGCCTATACAAGGAAGTGATCCAACAGTCCTCTGCAGTGAAGCAAGGAAGACGATTGCAGATACACTCAATCTTGAGGGCTGAAATTTTACTACAACAAATTGACTCTGTTTTCTACAGCTTTATACCTAATGTTTTGGAATGGATCGAAGAAATATGATCAGAAAGGTACGAATCAAGTGTTCCCTTTTAACTTTTGCAATAGTTTTATTGGAAATAGATGACTTGATTACAATATAATGTAATTCTTGCTCTTTTGTCCCCCCATTTGTCATTTTTCTCGTATTTCTCGTCATAAAAAAAATTAAAATTGAGAGTTAAGAACCTGGATGTGATTATATATAGTGATTACCTGTTGTGAAACATACACGTGGATGATGTTCTTGCTCTTTCGTGCAGGTTATATATTTGCCACTGTATAGCTGTTGATCTGCAATGACCAATTTCGGTGTTTTTTCGGAATCAATCAATGGCCCTTTTTGCGATTCTGTGACTGATGGCTTTTATTTTGCTGTCTGAAATATGGCCTTAGATCATCAATTACTTCTAACAAATTTTTTGCTGTGACTGAATGGAATTTGATTGTTTCTTCTTTTACATGAAACTAGAGTTTAGGTTCACAGTGATCTTATCTCGAATATGCTTTTTCTTTTGCCAAATTTCATTGATCTCCATCAAGGTTCCAGTTACAAGCGGCTTGTATAGTTGGGAAAATTTTTTTTTGTGATAATGCTGAGAAAGGTTCAAGATGAGTTACACAAAAGAGAAGCTTATGATTTGGTGTGGATGAGGATGAGGATGAGGTGTCACGCCTAAGTTCTAACCAATAAATGTTGGTTATGTCATTAATCAACACGTCCACATCAGAAATAATTTGCCAGGTCACTAAACCTCTTTCTTCTCTTCTTCACGAGTACTCCCGCAAATCTCAACTTTTTCTTTTCTCATGGCTGCACTACAATGCCTAGCCTCTCCCACCTAAATATCATAAATCATATTCTTCTTTATCTTTTTCCTAAATTTACTCTCAATCCATTTAATGCGTATTAAAGACCTCTTAGAACTAGGAGTAATAAGAGAAAGTAGTAGTAGACATAGGAGCCCAGCCTTCATAGTCAGTAACCGTAGTGAATAAAAAAGAGAAAAAAGTAGAATGGTCATTAATTATAAAAGATTAAATAACAACACTTTAAGAAACATCTATAAGCATCCTAACAAGGATGGATTAGTAAATTGTATTTAAAAAGCAACACGGTTCTCTAAATTCGATAGTAAAAGCGGTTTTTTGCAAATAAAGCTAGATGAGGTATCCATCCCTTGGATAGATTTTAGTTGTTCCAAAGGACATTTCGAATGGTCCATAATGCCATTTGGATTAAAAAATGCACCTCAAGTATTTTAAGCTAGAATGGATATAATTTTTAAAAGATTTTCCGGTATATAGACCATATTCTTGTTTTTAGTAATAATAGGTACATTCACACAGCACATGTTTATAAAATCATTGACTTATGTATAGATAATGATATTATTTTTTTCTGAAAAGAAAATTTAATTATTTAAAAACAAAATAGATTTCCTAGGACTAAAAATAGATAAAGGAAAAATAGAACTCCAACCGCACATAACTACTAAAATATTGAATTTCCCTGATAAATTAGAAGAAACTAAAGAGCTACAAAAGTTTTTAGGATTATTAAATTATGGTAGAAAGTTCATCCCTAATCTAAGCACTTTAGTTAGACTCCTCTACAATAAGTTTAGCAAAAATGGTCAAAGATACTTTAATAATGAAGATATAAAACTAATACGAAGAATAAAAGAAATAGTAAAGAATTTATGACCAATAGCTCTCCCAATTGATAGCTATTATAAAATAATTCAAACAGATACTATTAGCATAGGGTGGGCTGGAATTCTCATTCAAAAACCTAATAAAGGAAGCCCAAAGGACGTAGAAAAAATAGCAATGTATTCTAGTGGCAAGTTCACAGAAACTGAGAGTAGAAAGTCAAGTACTGAATTAGAATTACTAGGAATAATAAATGCTTTGAATATGTTTCACATATATATACAAAATGAATCCTTTGCTATTATAACAGATTGTAATAATATAGTAGAATTTTACAAAAAAGTACAAAAGAAAAATTTTGAAAAGAAAAATTCGTTCATAAGTAAAAGATGGATAAGTTTTTTAGAAACATTAACTGGTAGATGATACAAAGCATAATTTGAACATATTAGTGGAAAGGATAAATACTATAGCAGATATATTATCTAGACTAATAAATATTTAATTTTGAATGCATAAAGTATGGCAGGAAGTTCAAAGAATTTTCAGAAAAGCCTTAGGGCCCGTCCTGCAAGCCGTTTTTTGTTTTTGTTTTTCAAAAAGAAAAATGAAATCGAAAACAGTGTTTTTGGTTTCATTTTTGAATTTTGAATTTTGAATACGCGTCTGGTAGCATTTACTGGAATCCGTATTTTGAAAATAAAAACTGAAAAAACGTGTCCGGTAGGAAACCGAATTTTTTTAAAAATTGAAATATTAATTTTTAAATTTTGTTTAATATTATATTAATTATAAATAATTAAAAAAAAAAACATTTTGTAATTTGGGTTTAGGAATTTTAACAGTTGAAGACTTGAAGAGGAAGAGGAGCAGAAGAAGACCAAATCGGCGGCGATCGAAGACCAGATTGGCGGCGAACGGCTGCGGGAGGAAGAGGAAGAGGAAGAGGAAGAGGAAGAAGAAGAAGAGATCTCGTCGGTGGGAAGAAGAGATCTCGTCGGCGAAGGAAGAGCCGATCTCGGCAGGAAGAAGAAGAAGAAGAAGAAGAGGAAGAAGAGGAAGAAGAGGAAGAAGAGGAAGAGGAAGAGGAAGAAGACGGCGACGAGATGCAGAGCCGATCTCAGTGGGAAGAAGAGATCTCGTCGGCGGGGAGGAAGAGCCGATCTCGGCTGGAAGAAGAAGAAGAAGAGGAAGAAGAAGAAGAAGAAGAGGAAGAAGAGGAAGAAGAAGAAGACGGCGGCGATGGCTGCAGCGATCGGCGACCGGCGGAAGGCAGCGGTAGACAGGAACGTCGGCGGCGAGAAGGAGGGGATAGAAGATGAAGATGAAAATGATGGTGTGATCTGATCAAGAGAAAAAGAAAAAAGAAAAAAAGAAAAAATATTATTAATAATATGGGACCCACTTTACATGAAAAAGAAAAACAAATTCATGAAAAACAAGTTTTTTTTTGTTTTTCAAAATTTCCACTTTTAACACTGCTTTTGTTTTTCATTTTGTTTTTGTATTTTAAAAATAAAATGAAAAACTTAAAAATAAAATGAAAAACGGTTTACAGGACACGAATTGGAAATCATTTTTGGAAAACAAAAACGAAAACAGGCTGAAAACATGCTGCAGGACAGCCCCTTAGTTTCCCAACTCAAAGTAGTAGCACAAAAAAGCTTAGTATATGACATTTTCGTATAAATCATAATCCAGGAGTCCTTTTTCAACCTTTAAATAAGTTAAAAGACAAGCTTACTGAACTCCAACAATCTTTACTTAATAATATATGGTTTTTTAGAAATGACAATAAAGGATTTCTAAATTCCCTGAATATTTTTAGCCAATATTTTGTAGAAAATAACAAATTTTCTTGCTACGTAGTTTATAGAGGTAGGAAAATTTGAATCTATTCAACATGGCAAGAAACTGCTATGTATGTTGAAGATTTTCCAAATCCTAGTTTTAAAGGTTTTTATTCCTTGGAAGAAGCCAATAGATCTCTAAATATGTTTTTACAAAACCAAGATGGCTTTGAACCAATTTTAGAATATAATGGTCTTGTTTATGATCGTAACCAAGTTATTAGTTTCATGAATCATTTCAAAAAAGTATATGAAGCAAATCATAGAGTATCGGAAGAGCTAGAAAGTTGTAAAAAGACTATGCATGATCTTTTAGAGAAACTCCAAGCTGAAAATACAGTACTAAAGGAAAAACTAGAGAAAGTTGAACAACTCCAAAGACTTAGCAAAGGATGCTAAAAGAATAGCAAAGAAGCAGAAGAGGAGGCAAATTCTGTAGAAAAGCCCCTTGATATTATAAATATTACCCTAATGAGGGATCAAGCAAAAAATCTCTATAAAGCAGTAGAAAAACTTCCAATAGATATAAAGCAAACTATTTTTGGAATAGCTCAAAATATAAATCTAAAGCGTTTTATCAAAATTCAAAAGTTTCTTGCCTTGAGTGTAGGATTACTTGAAGGTATGACTACATGACTACAAGAGAAAAAGATAAATAATAAAGTTATATTCAAGTTTGTTTCAGCCCAAATAAACCTAAATGTTTTTCCATTAGAATTTGAAATCCCAGATTTTGTTGAAAAAGTGAGTATTGAAGAACTATTTAGCTATGGTATTTATTGACGGTATCCATGCAACAAATATTTTAAAAAAAATCTCCATTCTCCTTGAAAAACTTCAACAATCAATCAGGATGTTTGGAGGAAAGCACGGTTTTTACCTTGACATTGATCCAGTCCTTTGTGAATGGATTTTCAACTAGCCTTACAGGTTGTCAAACTATTTACCAGCTTATCGCTTTATTGTGATAGTACCCTACAATATTCCTGTTGAATTTATGAGAAGACTATCCTCATGACTATGGCGAGGACATGTGTCTTGAGTATCTTCAAAGATACATAGCACAAAAATACTTCACTTGTGTAAATTCATTCAGGCCAAAGCTGATTGGACAGACTCCCCACATGTCTATCTTCACAAGGAGTCATGATGTCATGATAAAATACCCAATTCCATGGATTTTTCTTAGCTCAGAGACCGATGATTATTTAAGTGAAATCCAGGAAGAAGAAGAAGCCAGAATAAGAGAATTTCATACTGAAGAAGAAATAGATGAACATTTCGATGATGAAGCCTACCACAACCTAGACACCTAAGCAAGAAGATTGTTTAGCAAAGTGTCAGCAGAAATGGACAAGAACCGTTGAAAACAAGATAAAAAGGATAAGATCGACAGCAAAGCTTGAAGATAAGAAGATAAGATCGACAACAAAAGTAAGCAAAGGACAACAAGAATAGTAAAAAGCAAGCACCGATAGGATAAAAAGTTAGTCTTACTGTTGACTTTATGTAAGAAATTAATTTTCAGTGTTAGCCACATGTTTTGGCCTTTCCTTTCTAAATTTTTGTATAAATTGAGTCATGCTCTCATTTGCAACACACAGGCAAATTCAGAGCTTTCAAAAAACACTCATCTCCTTGGCTATCACTCAAGTGACACTCGAAATAGAACGAGGTGGGAGAGTAGCACAATAGTAAGTAAAGTTCGTTCCCAAGGAATCGAGTGATCGATTACCGAAATTGATTAGCCCATTTGCTATTCAAACAATCAATAATGATGGTTATCCAAAATAAACAATGCAAACTAACTTGATTAAAGACTAATGCTAAAGAAATGAAAGAAATAACACGAAATATAACTCGAATGTGATAATGGAGAGAAATATGCTAGGACTTGACTGCACCCCACCCTTATATTGACTTCCTATTTAGATTCGGTTATTCACCCCCAAACGTGCTCATTGAAACTTATATACTCGTACACCCTTAGATTGACCCACAATCTTGGTCAAGTAGAGTGAGTCACACTCAAAACATACCCAGGCTTATCTTTCGATTACTCGGAATGTACGAATGAGTTCATTACGGACGTTGGTGTACTGAATGAGTCCTATACGCTAGCCTAAGTAGGTCTACTTTTCTAAGCATGCATAGGGGAGCATTTTATCGAACACGTGGCATGCGTCTCCGGTTAGTACATAACATACCACAAAAATCATTCAAAAGGAGATCAATCAATTGAAAAGCATTAAGTACATTAAAATACCCATACAAACAACAATATTGCACGTAGGTGATAAACAAGAATCATTTCATTTAAATGTATAGTCAAAGGTGGGGTTTCATCAAATCCTAGCACTATGAGTTTAGCTCATCATATTACAACTAGTAACCATACAAGAAATATGAAATAAGGAGTACATGGCTACAATAAAGAATAAAAGAGAAAGAGTATAGAGAAAACTATATGGAGAGCTTCCTCTTCTTCTTTGGATCTTCTTCTCTTTCTATCCTTCTTCTTGCTCAAAAGGTGAAGTGATGATGGCTATGGAAAAGAGGTGGGATTGGTGTGTTTGGATCTTAGGGAAAGGTAGGATTTTTGTGGGTTGTAAGGGATGGGATGGTGATGTGTGAAGGGATGAGCCAAGATGGAAACTTGCTGCAATATTTCGAGCAAGGGGAGGTGTGTTTCTGAAAGACCTAAGAGGGGGTATTTATAATGGGCCCAAAAATGACCAAACTGCCCTCTGGAATGAGAAAGGTCGCTTTGCCGCGGTTGCCATTTTCGCGGTTGGACAACCGTGGCAGCTCAACCGCAGCAAGCCTTTGAAGTTTCTGTCGCCTCTCTGCCGCGGTTGAGCAACCGCGGCACGTAGACCGCGGCAACCCTGAGGGGTTTCTGTTGCCTCTCTGCCGCTGTTGCACGATCGCTGTGCTTCTTGCGCGGCAACTTTGAAGGATTTTTGTCGCCTCCTTGCCGCTTGTGCACCAACCGCGGTGCTTCAACCGCGGTGCTTCAACCGCGGTGCTCTGATCAAAGCCCCCAGACTTTCCATATTTGCGCTAATTGCCCAAAGATCTCCATTTAGAGCCGAAACACCCTTGCTATCAGAAAAACCTATAAAAACCTCAAATGAAACATTAAAAACCCGGTTTTACCCAAGAAACTTACTCAAAAGGATACGGAAAGGGGGCTACACTTTGTGTAGAAATAAAGCAATCACTCCTCTCTTGTAATATTTCCAAAAACTCCTCTTCTTTCAATAAAGCTGTGAATATTTTGAGACTAAGTAAGTAAGATCTCTTATCTTCCACTTTTTACTTTTAAGTTTTATTTAGTTGTTTAAACACCAGGAAGTCTTGCTTAGTTAATGAAAGCATGAGAAAAATATTATATTTCTAGAGTAACTTGGTCCTAATAAAAATTTGAAAAATCTGTTTGCAACTTTAAAGGAACTTTTTCTATAAAAGTACCTTGTAGAGATCCTGTTTTTATGAAAACAAAATTTTATGGTTTTCTGAAAACACTCCTTGGTGGTCTGCGTGGATAAGTCCTGTTTAGAAAGGCAATAGTAGACTTTAGGAGTATTTGAAAATTCGTTTCATTTAAATGAAAACCATGGGATCTTGAAAGGCTTGTTTAAGTTTCTCTATAGATTGCACCTCCCTTTTCAGTTTGGTATCAGTGCCTAGTTACCTTTAAATTTAATATTTTCCTTATGTAAGTAGTTACAGAAAGGCAGACTTCTAATTACAACATCTGATTTCTCTTAAAAATTATAGTTGAAATTTTATTTGATAATCGTGTTTATATTTGGATATTTGTTTTCTTAACATTTACTTTTTTGGAACATTAGATCAGTTTAGCAAAGACTTGAAAAGTTAAACTTTTACGAAGCAGAGTTAATTTTTAATTATCTGTTAATAAGAAATAGACAACAATTTAGAGAAATGCTAATCTTTGAAAAATTAGTTCTAGCAAGAAGAAATCTCATAAATCTAATAGATATAAAAAGCTCAAGGCGGACACTAGAAGGATTTTGCCTTACATATGAACTTTAAGAGACTAGAATACCTAGATCTAGAAATAGCAGGGTTGAAAAAGACAAAGCTAAACCTACAAAATAATATTAAAATTAGTTGTAACATAGAGCATCTAGAAAACCAATACAAGCATATACCACACACAAGCAATAGCAAGCAAAACATTATGGTGGATTTAATAATTAATTTAGGAAAAATCTTGGCAGAAAATATAGTTAAGACTAATAAGAATATTACAGATCTAGCTAGTTTCTTTGAAAATAGTAAAATAGATGCATTAAGAAAAAAATTAGACTACATAAAAGAGCTTGTAGGTGCCTCACTTTTGATTGGCATATTTCGTTGACAAAACCACAATGGGTTTCAAACTTGAAAGGGTAGCTTATGATTGAAGAAATCCTCATCAAACGTCAATGGACTTCATTGTGGGCATCAAACGCTTCAAGGAAGGTAGATTTCTTGTCTTGACTCTTAATTTGAAGAGATTTAAGTTACACACACTCACGTCAAATGATTGCGTATGTATGCTTTGCCTTTGTGTGCATTTTCTTCACATGACACGTTTCACTTGCACATTGTACATATAGTGGAAAACAAGGCATTGTCGCCATTTGATGGTGTCGCCATGGCGACAGAAAGATTGCTTCTTGAAAAATCAATCTTGTGTGAGGTCGCCACGAAGTGTCGCCTTGAGACATATGGCGACAAAGAAGAAATATGTGGTGTCGCCATGATGTCGCCAAGGCGACAGAGAAGCATTTTTGATGTTGCCACGAGGTCACCATTTGACAAATGGCGACCGTCGCCATTTGACAAATGGCAACCTCTTATGCTAGTCCAAAAACGACATCATTTTGATTGTATCTTTATATGTATATATATATATATATATGTTGCCTTATCTTCTTAAACGTTTTGAAGAGCTGAGATTGTGTTTTTTGAAAGCAAAAAGAGTGACTTACAAGATAAGAGAGAAAGAAGTGATTTTTATCTTTCAAAACACAAAAACCCATCTTCCATTCAAGGTTCATTCATCATCTAGCATCTTCTAGGCATGATTTCTCATGGGTTTTCATTTTGTCTCACATGACTTGTAGGTAGAACATCATATTCATCTTTCATATGTTCTTGCTTTTCAAGATTGCTCTTTTATGACTTGACTAGTTTCAAGATAGCTCATTTATGACTTGACTAGTTTCAAGATTGCATTTTGATTGTGTTTTGTGAGTTGTTTGTGATAGCTATTGCCTATAGGGTTTGATTTGCACATATAGCTAGGTTGTATGAATGCCATATAGCCACATGATATCTAGGAATGTCTCTAATATATTCATCCATGCCTAGATAAGTTTACATGTCTAACCTTGCATTTTAGCATCTTGAATATTGCATATATTCACCCTAGGTTGTGTTTATCTCTTCTCTTTGAGAGACAAGTCTTGTATTTACCATTCAGTAGTTTGCAACTAAGGAACTAGGTTCACTTTTAAAGGCATGTGGGTAGTAGTGGTGGGTTAGTGACGGTAGGGTTTGACGTGGTCAACCTAGGCTGTAAACACCATTGCAATTAGTGGATTCAAGGTTCATTGTGTGGCGCACATAACAACCCGTGGTTTTTCCTTGTTAAAGGTTTCCACGTAAAAATCAAGTATCATTTAAATTTCGCATCTTTACACTAGATTTTGTTTTTGACTAGTTTTGGGTTATTTTTGAAATATTGACTAGTTCAGAATATTTGGTAATAACCGGATTAAAATCTATTCCCCCCCTCTAGATTATTTTAGACTCATTATATATATATATATATTTATTTAATTGGTATCAGAGCTGGTTCCTAGACATACTTAGGTGATCCTTGCTCTTGCTTGTGAGTCTTGCATTTGTGTGCTTTTTGATTGTTGCATTCATTTGCATACATCTACCTAAACACCATGAGTGGTTTTGAGATGAGTAGAGAGGGAGCTTCTAGCATAAGACCTCCATTGCTTTATAGTGACAATTACTCCTCATGGAAGGGGAAGATGGAGACTTATCTTTCGGTACTTAATGACAAGGTCTTGATGATAATTGAGGATGGGTATTCTCCACCCACCAAGACTCTTGAAGATGGAAGCATTGTTTCCAAGTCGAAGTCAGAATGGAGTGCTCAAAATTTCGAAGCCTCCAAGTGGAACAACAAGGCAATGCACGCCATTTTTTATGCCATGGATGACAACCAATACAAGCTCATCCAAATTACTAAGAATACACATGAAGGATGGAAGATTCTTGAGACGGCACATGAAGGGACGGACACGGTCAAGGACTCTAAACTTCAAATGTTACAAGTCAAGTTCGAGACCATCAAGATGGAAGAAGATGAGTGCTTCAATGACTTCCAAATCAAGTTGATGGACATTGTCAACCAAAGCCATCAACTTGGGGATCCTTACTCTGACATGAGGATCAAGCAAAAGATCATGAGATCTCTTCCCAAAAGGTTTGAATCAAAGGTGACTGCTGTAAAGGAGAATAGTGAGTACAAGAAAATGAAGCCAAGTGAGGTTATTGGAAAGTTATTGGCTTATGAGGTGATGAAGCTAACTGCTCAACCAAAAAGGCAAAAGGGGATTGTCTTGAGGACTAATAAGGATGAGAAGAGACATAGTAACTCCGATGAGAAGATGGCTCTCCCTGTAAGAAAATTTCAAGAAATTTTTAAAGCTTGAGAAGAAAGGAAAGGCAATAGCCGTCACTTCAAGTGACAGTGATGATACTGAAGATAATGATGACTCTTCGTGTGATGAAGAGGACGTGGCCAAATTTATGGCATTTGCTAACTCTGACAAGCGGGACAACAAAGTAAAAGTTGTTGAAGAAAGTCCTAAATGATTGTGAGAAGAACTACTTTGCCTTTCCGGTCTCTTACCATGAAGATGCTCAAGCCTTCACCAAAATTCTTGAAGGACCCAAGAATGGTGACTTGAAAAGTGGAGACAAAAGAGGAGCTAGATTGAGAGAAGCTTTCATTGAAGATATGAGCCACGAAAGCTCAAGTGGAAGAAGCTTTGATCAAGAAAGTACATGCTCAAAAAACTCAAATGGTAGTATGATAAACTATTAAAAGTTTATTGATTTTCTCCAACAATGCTTGAAGGATAGGAAATAAAAGATAATAAGGTTGAATAAAGAAAATCTCCAACTTAGAACTAAGGTGTCTCACTTGGGCGAGGAAGTGACACTGGTTAAAGTGAATGAATTTAGGTTGGAGAATGAGTTTGAAGAGGCAAGAAATACTCTTGCTAAGTTGACTTCAGTATTAGAGAAGTTTGACCACATATTGAACATTGGCAAGATGCCCAATGACAAGAGAGGGCTTGGCTTTATTGATGATGAGTTCACTCCTTCCTCGGACAAGACAACTTTTGTGAAGGAATTTGTTCCTAAGTTGTCTCCTCCATCTCAACATCCTAGGAGGAAGATCGAACTTGGAGAGTCAACCAAGAGTTGCCATCTTGAGTTGCCAAGTGAAGATGCCAACAAAGAGTGAAGCTCAACCTCAACATCCAAGAGCTCCACTCCCAAGCTTTCCTCACCCAAGGCCTTACGAACCAAAAAGGCATGCCATGCAACCTCAACCAAGGAGGCATCCCAATTCGGTTCAACAACAAAAAAGGAGAGAACCGGTTTAACACCAAAGGCGACATCAAATGCATGACAAGTCTCCAATGACCTCACAAGGATATGGTATGACTCCTTATTTTATACCTACTTGTCATTTTTGTGGTGTTGATGGACATATAAGGCCAAATTGCTTTAGGTACATTAAGAAATGTAGGGTTGAGAGCATGACGAAAAGAAATAGGCTTAGAAGAGCCAATATGCATTTGCCTACCCAAAGTCTATGATTCTAGGAAATCTAGTAACATGTTGACTATGACCACTAGGAACAAAAATGTGTCACCTAAGTGGATTAGAAAAGATGAACCCACATGTTATTGTGCCAATATGATACCCATAGATACAACTAGGTCCAATGAACTTAGTAGGTCTATAGGGCCTCATGCCTCTCATTGAGATGGTATGTCTTGACCCTATATGAGGAGCTCAAGCAAAGAGAGCAAAGTTGCATGATCATGCATTGTGCTACATTGATATATTTTAAGCCTCTTACTCAATTGCTTGAGATGATTGGTTATACATGCTTATATGTATTTTTTTTTAATAAGTGTGATACATTGCCTTGCTTGCAATCCATGTCATATTTATGCTCAAACATGCATTTTTGGAATAGGAAATGTACTTTGGAAGTACTTTGTGAATGACCTTTAATTGATTCTTATGATATGATAATTCTTTTTGTTGACATGCTTAAAAGTGAAAAGTATGATATGCTTGATTGCTTTATCTTGAATGCAATTTTGTATGCAAAAGCAAATATTGAGACTTCAATTAATAAGGATCTTAAAATCCAAAGTCTCTCTTTCTTTATTTGTAGAACAAGGCTACTATCATACGGGTATCTCACCCGGAAAAACCAAATAGGGTGCAAAGTTGCTCATGTCTTGTTTTGCATATAAAGTTGGATATAGTTACTCTTTAAAATTTGAAATGCTTAAACTCTATATCCTTGTTTTTTCCATGACAAAGGGTGACATTGGTTTGAATTCCTTTAGGAAACCTTTGTTGTTTGCTTTGCCAAATACCACTGCTTTTGAACTTGAATGTAACATGTCTTGCATGTAAAACATCCTTGTCACATATTTTTTCTTAAAATAAAACTCCTTGAATCTCTCTCATTTAATTGAGTTGCATAAAATTGCTTATATGATTATGCATATGTGTTTGTGCTACAAGCTCTCCTTGCTAATGCTTACCTATTAGGGGAGACTCCCTTTGCCTATCTCATGACAAAAAGGGGGAGTAAGGTTGGGGGAGAATTTGTTTTTTTTTTTTTGGCATTGCGTTTAAGGGGAGTTGAGAGAGAGAGAGAGTGTTAGGATTATGCTCAATAGCAAGAGTGTAATAGTGTAATTAACAATCTTTTTCATATTAATAAAGTGATTTCTGTTTTAAACAAATCTTATAGCATTTATAGTTTAATAATTGTTAAAGTAAATAATCATAAGGTCTAAAGACTATGAGAAAAGAAGAATTTTTCATACATCTGGATATGTATGTGGTAGACACAATTTTTTAGTTAGTCTTGAATATCGTTCACAACTTAAGTTAAAGGTTGGGCACCTTTATCTTGTTAAAGTTGTAGAATTCTTTTGCTAGCATTTGAGTGGGATCAAATGAGATATGATGAGTCTAAAATCATCGGAGTGTCTTCGAGCAAAAGAATCTAATGCACTGGGTGCATTGAACAGGATCACAATGAAATACTTTATCTATAACCGTCAGTAGATAAAAGTAAATTCATTATCAGGACAATCGGAGAGTCTATCTTAATCCTGAGATAAATGATGGACTTATGGTTGCAGGTGATATCATTTGAGCTATCAATGAGTACGATTATATCGCATAGTCTATCCTCGATAGTTTGGTGATATTCATTTGTTAATCGATAGAGGACTTCATTTATAGATATGGACATCGTGGCTCCATTTATTAAATGAGAGTATAATATCATCATATGGATGTTTTGAGGTAATTGGATATTAAATCTCAACGTTGAGTTTTCAATAGTGTCTATTGAAAACATGGCTTCTGGACAAGTCAAAATATCCAAGTTCAAAACGTGGTCATATGAGTAAATATGGTAACTTGGAGAGTTATAGGCGGTCTATGAACTCTTGGCGATTACTGATATTAATCACGAGGATACACTATCTCCAATATGATTGTCTAGGGTATGAATGAGGAAGCATCTTCCTTTTCTGTCTTTATTTAAGAGTTCAATTTTAGCTCTTTAGTGGAATGAGCTAAAATTAATGGATCGGACCTAAGTGAATCATTTGTTGATTGTGATTAGGTTATGTCTATTGGAGCTTAAATTTAGATAGCCCGCCAAGATCCCCAATCCACACGGACTTGCATGGATCACTTGATATATTCTACCGGACCAATTTAAGGTCCATCTAGAATTGCAATTTAATATATTAAGAATATAATTTGCACATTATTTATGTAATGGGCTGCACAATTATATTTATATATTAATGGATGACATGTGGGCTTGTTTCTTTTAGTAAGAATGGGTGTAGTTCATATGTGGGCTTTTTATTTAAATTCCTATGGATTTAATGAAATAAGAAAAATAATATTTGGCCCAATATATACATGTGGGGCGGCAAGGTGCTAAAATAGCATTTAATATTATTTTGTTTTCATTATTTAATTAAATAAGAATTAATTAATTTATTAATTAATTGTTTAATTAAGTAACAAATCTTTTCTAAATAGGAAATATGATTCCTATTGGTATACTATTGGTAGTAGTATACTTAAATTAAAAGACTTGTTTGACAAGGAAATAAATAATTAATTTTATTTATTAAATCAAATAAGAAGTCTTTTATTTTAGTCAAATAAGGAATAAAAGATTTATGAGTTTGATTAGGGTTTGGAAATCTTAAACAAAATAGGAATTAGGGTGCAACTAAATCTCCAATACTTTAGGAGTAAAAATTGCGGCAACCCTAATTATTTTTGGGAAAGATTTCGGTCACCCTAGGGTAAAAAGGAGAAGAAATTCGGCCACCTATATAAGGCCACTTATAGAATTCGGCCACCCCTCTAAGGCTTGTGTGCAGAATTTTCTTCTTCTTCTTCTTCTCAACTCATAGTTCGAGATCTATTATTCTACTAAAAACAAAAGGAACATAGATTATTCTTTGATTGTATTCTAGTTGCTTATTCATCAATAAGCTTGTGAAAACTATATCGATCTAGGTTCACGCGAGTTTCGATCATTAGATTGAGAACTCAAAAGTGACCGGAATAATCTTAGGTTTCTTTAGATTGTTTTTGGGACTAACGAATCAAGAAAAGTTTGTTTAATCCAATCACAGGTTTGCAATTCAAAGAAAGGGAGACCACGCTCCTAGGTGATCCACGTTCGTGCTAGGATTGAAGATCTTGCGGATTACCATTGATGCAAGTCAATCGGATCACGCGACAAGAGGTATTAATCTTTTGTTTTTTTTTATATATCTTTAATTAATCAAAAGGGTTTAAGGTTTCATAAAATTGGAAAATTTTTAAAAGCTACTCAAACTATTTTTTTAGTCTCGCTTCCGCTGCGGGTACAATTTTTCCCTACAATTGGTATCAGAGCCTGGTTGAACCCTTTTAATTAATTGATGTATATATACGTGGATCGATTTCTTTTTATTGTGATTATGCATGTTTTAGAAAGAGATGACACTCTAGGTATTCGCATATATAATTACATGTGATGTATGGATTTATATATGTTTTTATGTGGATTGTTGTTGCTCGATTTTGGTCCTAGATTTTCAATGTATTTTTGTTATGGAATTGTAACAAGAAGGGTGGTCTATCATCACCATAATTCCTTCTTGGTAGTTGCTAGGTTTTATTTTTTTTATATATGTGCAGTATTTTTTTTAATACTACTGCAGTTTTTTTTATTTTATTTTTAAGTGCAGTTTTTTTTTTATGTAAAAATACTGCAGTGGTTAAAAAAAAAAAAAAGGAATACTGCAGTATTTATTATTTTATATCGCTGTAATATATTTGGGTGTTGAAGATTTGAAGACACGAAGAAAAACGAAGCAACCGGAACCGAGAACGAGCACCGTGCGCACCCTAGGAGTGGATTGGGCTGCGCATGGCAAGCCCAAACCTTGGTGGGCTGCGCATGGCAGCCTTGTGTGTTCTCATTGGCTGCGCAAGGCAGCCCCTTATGTGGGGTTGTGGGCTGTGCAAGCCTAAGGGAGGAGGCCCAAGGATGAGCTTATGGTTGATGGGCCACTCGAAGATCTTGTATTTCTATTTCAATGTAATTTACTTGTTTTTCTAGGATGGGCCAAAATTGTTGCTATTTATTTTATGCTTAAATATTACAATATTTGTTATTGTATGATAACATGTCATATAGAATAGGAGTGCCACTCATATATCTCTTTTGGTATGAACATGCATTGAATGGTTTAGGTATCTAAATTGGCATCTAGATAACTTGGTAAATCATTCTATGGGATTTAATCACATGCCTTAAATAATTGAGTGGGAGAAGGTGTTTTTGTAACACCTATGGCTTCCAAGATTAGTTGAGCTTAATTATTTTTGGTAATCCCCCAAAGGGGCGTCCATGAATGGAATTAAGCAATATACTTCCTTACAAGGATAGACTAGACAATGGACTCAAACGAGATCTACTCCCAAAGGAGGGATTTTCGTAAGAGAAAATTGAGGGTCGATATCTTGGTAACACACTCAATGTAATTTTATTGATATCCTCCAAAGAGTTCTTGTCAGTAAAATTGCAAGACTAAAATTGAAAACGCTGGTTGTTATTTTAACAATTAGGTGGGACCTAGTCTAACTAGTAAATGGTGCGAACTCCCAAAGGAGGCGTAACATTTATGGGTGTTAGATCACCGTTGAATTTTTATGATTGAGTTATTCATTTAATTCAAGATAAATATTTATAAGTGCTTTATAATGATTATTTACTTATATATGATTTGTTTTCATTCAGAAATCATGACCCCATCACTTATGAACATCCTGAAAGATAACACCTTAACTGGAGATAACTATGTAACATGGAAAAGGAAAATTGGGTTGTTGCTGCAAAGTGAAAAACATAAATTTGTTCTAACTACTCCTAAACCACATGCTCCTAATATTGAATCAAGCATAATGCAAAGAGATGAGTATGAGCAGTGGAAGACTTTAGATGATATGGCCAAATGTTATATCATGGCCACTATCTCCGACGTGTTGCAACAGCAGCATGAAGGAATGGAGTCTGCTGCTGATATAATGATGTCTCTAAAGGAGATGTTTGCTCTGAAGTCCAGGACGACTAAGAGAGAGGCAGTGACTGCTTTTATGAATCTTAGGATGAAACCTGGACAGGTTGTGAAGGATCACATGATGAAAGTCATAGCACATCTCAACATTGCTGAACTGCATGGCGCTGAGATAGATGGTGAGACAAAAATTGATATGGTTGTCAATTCATTGTCAGATTCCTTTGATCAGTTCAAATTGGACTACACTTTGAACAAAAAGGTATACACCTTACAGAGCCTGATGCAAGATGTTCAAAGTGCTGAAAAGATCCTTGTGAAAGGCAAAGGTCAAGAGATTCATATGGTTGGTAAAGTTGCTACTGTTAAGGCCCGTCAAAAGGTCAAGAAACAACAGAAGAAAAAGCAACTTGGGCCTACCAAGAAGGAGACCAAGAAAGTAACCAAGATCAAAGGGAAATGCTTCCTTTGTGGTGAAAAGGGACATTGGAAGAGAAATTGCCCAAAGTCCCAGAACAAGAAGGAAGAAGGTAATTTGAATTATCTTGAAACATGTTTTTTGGCTAATTCTACAGATTCTTGGATCATAGACTCAGGAGCCACTAATCATGTTTGTTATTCCTTGCAGGGGTTCCAAGAAAGGAGAAGGCTGAATAAAGATGAGACCAATTTGCATTTGGGCAATGGAACGTTAGTGTCTGCAAGTGCAGTGGGAGATATTAGAGTTTATTTAGATTCTAGAAGGCATTTAGATTTAATAGACGTTTATTATGTACCTCAATTCAAGAGGAATTTAATTTCAGTTTCTTGTTTGAATAATTTTGGATATTCGGTTACTTTTAATAAAGTTTTTATTATTAGTAAGAAAGACAAAGTTATTTGCAAAGGTACATTGGAAAATAGTCTATACTTCTTGCATAGAAATATCTCTCACTCGTTAGACACAGAAATAACGGAACCTAATCATAAAAGAGTAAAATTATCAACAGATGAAACCTACCTTTGGCATTTACGCTTAGGTCATATTAACCTTAATAGGATTAAAAGATTGGTAAGTGACGGACCTTTGAGTGACTTAAAGGTTGATGATCCACCAACTTGTGAATCTTGTTTGGAAGGTAAAATGACCAAAAGGACGTTCTCTGCCAAAGGTGCCAGAGCCACTGAATGTTTAGGATTGATACACACTGATGTATGTGGACCTATGAGCATTCAAGCTAGAGGTGGATATGAGTACTTCATCACTTTCACAGATGATTACTCAAGATTGGGCTATGTGTATCTCATGCGACATAAGTCGGATGCTTTTGACATGTTCAAAGCATTTAAAGCTGAAGTGGAAAATCAGCTTGAGAAACACATAAAAATCTTGAGATCTGATCGTGGTGGAGAATATCTATCTGGTGAGTTTCAGCAATATCTTATTGATAATGGGATAGTTTCTCAGTTTTCTGCACCTGGTACACCTCAACAAAATGGGGTAGCAGAAAGGAGAAATAGAACTCTTTTGGATATGGTTAGGTCTATGTTGAGTTATTCAACACTTCCTATTTCTTTCTGGGGATATGCTTTACAAACTGCAATATACATTCTAAACCATGTACCATCTAAGTCTGTTCCTAAAACACCGCATGAGTTGTGGACTGGGCGCAAGCCTAGTTTACGACACTTAAGGATATTTGGATGTCCTGCGCACGTGTTTAAAGGAAAGACAGAAAAGTTGGAGTTCCTTTCAGAAACATGTATATTTGTAGGGTATCCGAAAGAAACTAAAGGATATTATTTTTATAGTCCTTCAGATCTTAAAGTATTTGTTTCGACAAATGCTAAATTTCTGGAAAAGGACTATATGAATGATTTTGTGCCTAAAAGTAGAATTGTCCTGAATGAGATGTTTGGAGATACAATTCCATGAGAGGTTACACAACCTAACCCAATTGTAAGTTCCGATCCAACACAAGGTCAACAACCTACCATTCCTCGTCGTAGTGGGAGGGTTAGAACACAACCCGAAAGATACATCGGTCTGGGAGAATCTGTAGAGAATCTCCCGGACGACGATGATCCCTATACGTACAAGGAAGCTATGGAGGATGTTGATAGTCGCCATTGGCAAAAGGCAATGCAATCCGAGATTGAATCTATGTTCGATAACAAAGTCTGGTCCCTTGTAGACTTGCCTAAAGGGATAAAAACCCATTGGGTGCAAGTGGGTATACAAGAGGAAAAGAGGTATGGATGGAAATGTGGAAACCTTTAAAGCTAGATTGGTAGCTAAAGGGTATACACAGAAAGAAGGTATCGATTACGATAAAACCTTCTCTCCTGTGGCCATGCTTAAATCCATTAGGATACTCTTATCCATTGCAGCATCTTTACATCTAGAGATTTGGCAAATGGACGTCAAGACAGTTTTCCTTAATGGAAGTCTTGACGAAAGCATCTACATGATGCAACCAGAGGGATTCATTGAAAAGGGCCAAATGGAAAGGGTATGCAAGTTGCAGAAATCCATATATGGATTAAAGCAAGCATCCAGATCCTGGAACATAAGGTTCGATCAAGCTGTCAAAGGTTTTGGATTTATTCAGAATCTTGACGAATCTTGTGTATACAAAAGGATTAAGGGCGACAAGTTGGTTTTCCTGATTCTTTATGTTGATGATATACTACTCATCGGAAACGATGTAGGTGTATTGACATCAGTAAAAGAATGGTTAGCAAAACAATTTGATATGAAGGACTTAGGAGAAGCAAGTTTTATTCTAGGTATCCAAGTTATAAGGGATAGAAAGAATATAACGATTGCATTATCCCAAGCTTCATACATTGACAAAATCTTGTCTAGGTTTTCCATGCAGGATTCCAAGAAAGGTATGTTACCTTTCAGACATGGAATCAAGCTTTCTAAGGAACAAGTTCCTAAGAATGAGCATGAAGAGCAGTTCATGAGTAGAGTTCCATATGCCTCGGCAGTTGGAAGTCTCATGTATGCAATGCTCTGCACTAGACCAGATATTTGTTTTGCTGTTGGCATAGTTAGCAGGTTTCAATCGAAGCCTGGTCCTGATCACTGGACGGCAGTCAAGCATATTTTCAAGTATCTCAAGAGAACGAGAGATAATATGCTTGTATACTCTGGAGGGGATTTGATTCCCGTTTGGTATACAGATTCTGATTTTCAATCAGATTCTGACTCCAGAAAATCCACATCAGGGGTTGTGTTTACTATTGGAGGAGGAGCAGTTATATGGAGGAGTATCAAGCAATATTGTATTGCTGATTCCACCATGGAAGCTGAGTATGTTGCTGCATGCGAGGCTGCCAAAGAGGCTGTTTGGCTCCGTCAATTCTTGATTGACTTGGAAGTGGTTCCTAGTGCGAATAAGCAGATCACTATCTACTGTGACAACAGTGGAACAGTGGCTAATTCGAAAGAACCAAGAAGTCACAAGAGAGGTAAACACATTGAAAGGAAATATCATCTTTTAAGGGAGATTGTTCAAAGAGGTGACGTGACGATTACCAAAATCGCGTCAGTAGAAAATCTAGCAGATCCCTTCACAAAGGCTCTACCTCAGAAGAGTTTCGATGGGCACCTAGAGAACATGGGCTTGAGAGATATGACACATTTGCTATAGCGCAAGTGGGAGATTGTTAGGATTATGCTCAATAGCAAGAGTGTAATAGTGTAATTAACAATCTTTTTCATATTAATAAAGTGATTTCTGTTTTAAACAAATCTTATAGCATTTATAGTTTAATAATTGTTAAAGTAAATAATCATAAGGTCTAAAGACTATGAGAAAAGAAGAATTGTTCATACATCTGGATATGTATGTGGTAGACACAATTCTTTAGTTAGTCTTGAATATCGTTCACAACTTAAGTTAAAGGTTGGGCACCTTTATCTTGTTAAAGTTGTAGAATTCTTTTGCTAGCATTTGAGTGGGATCAAATGAGATATGATGAGTCTAAAATCATCGGAGTGTCTTCGAGCAAAAGAATCTAGTGCACTGGGTGCATTGAACAGGATCACAATGAAATACTTTATCTATAACCGTCAGTAGATAAAAGTAATTTCATTATCAGGACAATCGGAGAGTCTATCTTAATCCTGAGATAAATGATGGACTTATGGTTGCAGGTGATATCATTTGAGCTATCAATGAGTACGATTATATCGCATAGTCTATCCTCGATAGTTTGGTGATATTCATTTGTTAATCGATAGAGGACTTCATTTATAGATATGGACATCGTGGCTCCATTTATTAAATGAGAGTATAATATCATCATATGGATGTTTTGAGGTAATTGGATATTAAATCTCAACGTTGAGTTTTCAATAGTGTCTATTGAAAACATGGCTTCTGGACAAGTCAAAATATCCAAGTTCAAAACATGGTCATATGAGTAAATATGGTAACTTGGAGAGTTATAGGCAGTCTATGAACTCTTGGCGATTACTGATATTAATCACGAGGATACACTATCTCCAATATGATTGTCTAGGGTATGAATGAGGAAGCATCTTCCTTTTCTGTCTTTATTTAAGAGTTCAATTTTAGCTCTTTAGTGGAATGAGCTAAAATTAATGGATCGGACCTAAGTGAATCATTTGTTGATTGTGATTAGGTTATGTCTATTGGAGCTTAAATTTAGATAGCCCGCCAAGATCCCCAATCCACACGGACTTGCATGGATCACTTGATATATTCTACCGGACCAATTTAAGGTCCATCTAGAATTGCAATTTAATATATTAAGAATATAATTTGCACATTATTTATGTAATGGGCTGCACAATTATATTTATATATTAATGGATGACATGTGGGCTTGTTTCTTTTAGTAAGAATGGGTGTAGTTCACATGTGGGCTTTTTATTTAAAGTCCTATGGATTTAATGAAATAAGAAAAATAATATTTTGCCCAATATATACATGTGGGGCGGCAAGGTGCTAAAATAGCATTTAATATTATTTTGTTTTCATTATTTAATTAAATAAGAATTAATTAATTTATTAATTAATTGTTTAATTAAGTAACAAATCTTTTCTAAATAGGAAATATGATTCCTATTGGTATACTATTGGTAGTAGTATACTTAAATTAAAAGACTTGTTTGACAAGGAAATAAATAATTAATTTTATTTATTAAATCAAATAAGAAGTCTTTTATTTTAGTCAAATAAGGAATAAAAGATTTATGAGTTTGATTAGGGTTTGGAAATCTTAAACAAAATAGGAATTAGGGTGCAACTAAATCTCCAATACTTTAGGAGTAAAAATTGCGGCAACCCTAATTATTTTTGGGAAAGATTTCGGTCACCCTAGGGTAAAAAGGAGAAGAAATTCGGCCACCTATATAAGGCCACTTATAGAATTCGGCCACCCCTCTAAGGCTTGTGTGCAGAATTTTCTTCTTCTTCTTCTTCTCAACTCATAGTTAGAGATTTATTATTCTACTAAAAACAAAAGGAACATAGATTATTCTTTGATTGTATTCTAGTTGCTTATTCATCAATAAGCTTGTGAATACTATATCGATCTAGGTTCACGCGAGTTTCGATCATAAGATTGAGAACTCAAAAGTGGCCGGAATAATCTTAGGTTTCTTTAGATTGTTTTTGGGACTAACGAATCAAGAAAAGTTTGTTTAATCCAATCACAGGTTTGCAATTCAAAGAAAGGGAGACCACGCTCCTAGGTGATCCACGTTCGTGCTAGGATTGAAGATCTTGCGGATTACCATCGACGCAAGTCAATCGGATCACGCGACAAGAGGTATTAATCTTTTGTTTATTTTTATATATCTTTAATTAATCAAAAGGGTTTAAGGTTCATAAAATTGGAAAAATTTTAAAAGCTACTCAAACTATTTTTTTAGTCTCGCTTCCGCTGCGGGTACAATGTTTCCCTACAGAGAGTAACCTATGTTGGGATTTGATGCATTTAGGGGGAGTTGCATTGCATTGCATGATTACATTATTTGATTGTATTCTTTTTTTTTTGGCAATTGCAATTTCTCTTGTTACAAGCACCTCTCACACACTTGCTCTTGAAAGGTATCTTTCTTGTTGATTGTGTGTAGGTTGGAATTTTCTACAAGCCTTGGATTTGACTTGAAGATGTTCAAGACTTAGTTTAGGAGCTTTAATTGTAACATAGAAAAATTTTGTTGACCAACCATGTTTTTGTTTTTGTGAGGTTACTTTGTGAGTGTTGGTTTTGTCACGAAATAGCCAAATGGGGAGATTGTAAGTTCCTCACTTTTGATAGGCATATTTCGTTGACAAAACCACAATGGGGTTCAAACTTGTAAGGGTAGCTTAGGATTGAAGAAATCCTTATCAAACGTCAATGGACTTCATTGTGGGCATCAAGAGCTTCAAGGAAGGTAGATTACTTGTCTTGACTCTTAATTTGAAGAGATTTAGGTTGCACACACTCACTTCAAATGGTTGCATATGTATGTTTTGCCTTTGTGTGCATTTTCTTCACATGTCACGTTTCACTTGCACATTGTACACATAGTGGAAAACAGGGCATTGTCGCCATTTCATGGTGTCGCCATTTCATGGTATCGCCATGGCAACAGAAAGATTGATTCTTGAAAAATCAATCAGGTGTGAGGTCGATACGAAGTGTCGCCCTGAGACATATGGCGACAAAGAAGAAATATGTGGTGTCGCCATTTGGGTCGCCATGATGTTGCCACAAGGTCGCCATTTGACAAATGGCGATCTCTGATGTTAGTCCAAAAATGACATCATTTTGATTGCATCTCTCTCTCTATATATATGTTGCCTTATCTTCTTAAACGTTTTGAAAAGCTGAGATTGTGTTTTTTGAAAGCAAAAAAAGTGACTTGCAAGATAAGAGAGAAATAAGTGATTTTTATCTTTCAAAACACAAAAACCCATCTTGCATTCAAGGTTCATTCATCATCTAGCATCTTCTAGATATGATTTCTCATGGGTTTTCATTTTGTCTCACATGACTGTAGGGAAAAATATACGTACCCGCAGCGGAAGCGAGACTAGAAAATAGTGTTTGGGTAGCTTTTAAAATTTTTCCAATTATGAACCTTAAACCCTTTTGATTAATCAAACATATATATATATAAGAAAGTAATAAAATATATTAATACCTCTTGTAGCGTGATCCGATTGACTTGCGTCGATGGTAATCCGCAAGATCTTCAATCCTAGCACGAACGTGGATCACCTAGGAGCGTGGTCTCCCTTTCTTTGAATTGCAAACCTGTGATTGGATTCAACAAACTTTTCTTGATCCGTTAGTCCCAAAAACAATCTAAAAGAACCTAAGATTATTCCGGTCACTTTTGAGTTCTCAATCTAATGATCGAAACTCGCGTGAACCTTAATCGATATAGTATTCACAAGCTCATAGATGAATAAGCAACTAGAATACAATCAAAGAATCATCTATGTTCTTTTTGTTCTTAGTAGAATAAAAGATTTCTAGCTATGAGTTTAGAAGAAGAAGAAGAAGAAAAATTCTGCACATTAGCACTAGGGGGTGGCCGAAATCTATATGTGGTCTTATATAGGTGGCCGAATTTTTCTCTTCCTTTTTGCCCTAGGGTGGCCGAAATCTCTACCAAATCAAATTAGGGTTGCCGCAATTTCACTCCTAAAATATTGGAGATTTAGTTGCACCCTAATTCCTATTTAGTTTAAGATTTCCAAACCCTAATTCAACTCAATAATCTTTTATTCCTTATTGGACTAAAATAAAAAGACTTCCTATTTGATTAAATAAATAAAATTAATTATTTATTTTCCTTGTCAAACAAGTCTTTCTATTTAATTATACTACAACCAATAGTATACAAATAGGAATCATATTTCCTATTTAGAAAAGATTTGTTACTTTAATTAAACAATTAATTAATAAATTAATTAATTCTTATTTAATTAAATAATGAAACAAAATAATATTAAATGCCATTATAGCATGTTGCCGCCCCATATGTGTATTGGGCCAAATATTATTTTTCTTATTTCATTAAATCCATAGGACTTTAAATAAATAGCCCACATGTGAACTAGACCCATTCTTACTAAAAGAAACAAGCCCACATGTTATCCATTAATATATAAATATAATTGTGCAGCCCATTACATAAATAATGTGCAAATTATATTCTTAATATATTAAATTGCAATTCTAGATGGACCCTAAATTGGTCCGGTAGAATATTTCAAGTGATCCATGCAAGTCCGTGTGGATTGGGGATCTTGGCGGGCTATCTAAATTTAAGCTCCAATAGACATAACCTAATCACAATCAACAAATGATTCACTTAGGTCCGATCCATTAATTTTAGCTCATTCCACTAAAGAGCTAAAATTGAACTCTTAAATAAAGACAGAAAAGGAAGATGCTTCCTCATTCATACCCTAGACAATCATATTGGAGATAGTGTATCCTCGTGATTAATATCAGTAATCGCCAAGAGTTCATAGACCGCCTATAACTCTCCAAGTTACCATATTTACTCATATGACCACATTTTGAACTTGGATATTTTGACTTGTCCAGAAGCCATGTTTTCAATAGACACTATGGAAAACTCAACGTTGAGATTTAATATCCAATTACCTCAAAACATCCATATGATGATATTATACTCTCATTTAACAAATCGAGTCACGATGTCCATATCTATAAATGAAGTCCTCTATCGATTAACAAATGAATATCACCAAACTATCGAGGATAGACTATGCGATATAATCGTACTCATTGATAGCTCAAATGATATCACCTGCAACCATAAGTCCATCATTTATCTCAGGATTAAGATAGACTCTCCGATTGTCCTGACAATGAAATTACTTTTATCTACTGACGGTTATAGATAAAGTATTTCATTGTGATCCTGTTCAATGCACCCAGTGCACTAGATCCTTTTGCTCGAAGACACTCCGATGATTTTAGACTCATCATATCTCATTTGATCCCACTCAAATGCTAGCAAAAGAATTCTACAACTTTAACAAGATAAAGGTGCCCAACCTTTAACTTAAGTTGTGAACGATATTCAAGACTAACTAAAGAATTGTGTCTACCACATACATATCCAGATGTATGAACAATTCTTCTTTTCTCATAGTCTTTAGACCTTCTGATTATTTACTTTAACAATTATTAAACTATAAATGCTATAAGATTTGTTTAAACCAGAAATCACTTTATTAATATGAATAAGATTGTTAATTACACTATTACACTCTTGCTATTGAGCATAATCCTAACAATGACTTGTAGCTAGAACATCATATTCATCTTTCATATGTTCTTGCTTTTCAAGATTGTTATTTTATGACTTGACTAGTTTCAAGATAGCTCATTTATGACTTGACTAGTTTCAAGATTGCATTTTGATTGTGTTTTGTGAGTTGTTTGTGATAGCTATTGCCTATAGGGTTTGATTTGCACATATAGCTAGGTTGTATGAATGCCATATAGCCACATGATATCTAGGAATGTCTCTAATATATTCATCCATTCCTAGATAAGTTTAAATGTCTAACCTTGCATTTTAGCATCTTGAACATTGTATTTATTCACCTTAAGTTGTGTTTATCTCTTCTCTTTGAGAGACAAGTCTTGTATTTACCATTTGGTAGTTTGCAACCAAGGAACTAGGTTCACTTTTAAAGGCCTGCGGGTAGTAGTGGTGGGTTAGTGACCGTAGGCTTTGACGTGGTCAACCTAGGTTGTAAACACCATTGCAATTAGTGGATTCGAGGTTCATTGTGTGGCGCACATAACAACCCGTGGTTTTTCCTTATTGAAGGTTTCCACGTAAAAATCAAGTGTCATTTAAATTCTGCATCTTTACACTAGATTTTGTATTTGACTAGTTTGGGGTTATTTTTGAAATATTGACTAATTCGGAATATTTGGTAATAACCGGATTAAAATCTATTCCCCCCCTATAGATTATTTTAGACTCGTTATATATATATTTTTCAGAGCTATTTGGTGAGTTTAATAATACCATAAAAAGGTTTCAAAGTAAAAAAAAAAAAAAAAAATACTAGAATTAACTAATTTAATAGAACAAAAAAACCCTGCACCAGTAGAATTAGAAATAAAAAGTCTAGTTAAAAGCCTCGGTCTATAAATAGAAAATATAAAGTAGACTCAGTAAGAGCTAATGTCACAGATAAGAAGACTTACTGAATGAACCATTTGGAAACAGTCCTTAACGAATTAGCAACAGAAACCCCTAGTAATTTACCGGTAAGCGTAGGTGATAAAGTATTTAACTTAGAAAGTAACACAGTTACTCAAGGACAGTGTAACCCTATAATAAAGTTACTAATTAAAGCTCTAGAAACGATTGAAGAATTAGAGAGAAATATTAATAAAATTATACATAAACAATTAGATCCAGATTATATAGCTTGGTTAGTTAAAAGAATAGATCTAATAGGGAAAAAGCAAGAAGAACAGTCTTTTCCTAGCCAGCCAAAAGTAGAAATTAATGACATTTTATGTCCAAAAGTAAATCTCTTTAGTAAAAATGGAACTAGCAAGAACCTCTAGTATAAGGATACCAGTAGCCAGTAGAGTTAGAAATATCCTAAATTGTAGCAATAAAGGAAAAGAAATAATAGAAAGGATAGAAGATCTAATCCAAGAAGAAGATGTTAATAAAATGCTAGAAGTAGGATTCAAAGTAGGATTCAAACAGGTTAGGAAAAATAATCTATATCAAGAAGGATTATTAGATAGCTTTAAGAGCAGTTTGTATGTATACAAAGATGAATCAACAATTGGAGTAGTTAACAATAGAGAAGAAATTACATTAATAAGCCCCTAAAGTGCTAACGAAATAAAGAAAAACGGTTATTCAGCGATACATTTAGGAGTATTAATCATTGGAGTACTCAGCTAGACTAGAGCCGGATTAGACACTAAAGCCCATTTGTATCTTTATGATAAAAGATTCAATGATCATGAACAAGCTCAGTTAGCAACTGCCAAAGTAGATCTCAGACACCAAGTAGCCATAGTAGGATGCCTCCCTGATATAGACATAGACATAAAAGAATTTTGTAGTAAGATAAAATTAAGCATACAAACAAAAGGCTTTAACATGGATGCAAAATATAAAACTTTTATAGGTTTAAAATAAACAATTTTAACAAAATTGAGGCTTGTTCCTCTTGTTATCGGAGGAAGCGCCAGCTTCCTCCATCAGCTTTAGAGGAAGCTGCTTGTGGATGAAGGCCTCCATATTTTGAAGTTACTAATATAAATAATATTTTTTGAATGATTTCGAATATTATGAGGATATTGGTGATATATTGATCTACCTCGAAATTGATATTTACTTCTTTAAATAAAGTAGTCAAGTTAATCAGAAATGGATAATGGTAGACATCCAATACTTTTGTCCTTCATTTATATCAACTTGATGTGGTAGTTGACATGTCACTTCCATGTCAGCTGCCACATCACTACATCATCACACTTTAATTTTTTTATATATATTAAAGTACTAGATTTAAGGAATATAAATTATTATTACTTTTAATTCAACTCATTTGGTGCGATGATGTGACAGTTAATAAGGAAGTGTCATATCAGCTGCCACATCAAGTTAGATATAAATGATGGATAAAAGTGTTGGATGTTTACCATTATCCATCAAAAATTGATATTTACTTTTTTGGATAAAATAGTTAAGTCAATCATCAACAAGAGAGAAGTTTAATGATTTTACTACTACTACTACTACTATTATTATTATCATTATTATTTTGGTTCTTTACATTGACCAGTCTGTTGGTTTTATCAAATGACATTATACTTCTATTTTTTTTTAAAAAAATATCCTAAGTTATAAAAAGTTTTAGGTTTTTCTTATAAGTTGTGTAAGAAAAATAATTGAATTGAGTTAACTTTTTATTACAAAAAACATTTTTAAAAAACCTTTGAAATTTATTGATGGACTCCAAATAAGAGCTAGTTTGGTATTGATGTAGCTTTTAAAATAATTAGAAATAATATGTTGTGAAAATGTGAAGCATAAATAGACAACTATTAGACTAATACTGCTGTTGAAATTGCTGTGGATTGAAAAACAATGTTCATGCGTTTGGTAAATTTTACTATTAATTACCGTGATTTTACATCATGACTAAAACAGACATGAAATTGAAATTTGTTATAATTTATTTGGTTTTCAAACCAAATCAATATCTCATTCAAAAATTTAAAATGTATTACTAATATAATAAAACATGTTCTCTGGGTTTTTTTTCCTATTCTTTGATTGTTTTGTTCGACTCCTTGTATTGAAGTTTCAAAATTGTTTATTAAAGTTATTTTAAGGATTTTAATTTTATTTTATAACATAATTTCCAAGGAGGTGTGAATTCTAAACGAAGCAAAATTCTTTTTTTCACACCTCTCAATCTCAAACTAACAATTAAAAAATCTAGGGTTTGACAGCACCAAATCCACATAATAATAATAATAATAATAAAATCAGTGCTTCTTCCTTCACTCCTTTCTTTTCTTTTCACTGAAAAATATTCTTTGTTTCCTTTGCTCGCCATACATGTACCTTTTTTTTATTCTAACACTTCAATATGTATTACTTTATTTATTTATTTTATTATTGATTTTATTTGGGGTTGAGTTTGTGATGGTAAAGAAGAAGGGTAAAGGAGGGGGAGTAGAAGGGTGGAGAAGGAGAAGAAGATGGTGAAAAAGATGAGCTTAAGGGATCTGTTCTAACTTCTAAGTTTGGGTGTTTGTTCTGAAATTGGGTTGAGAAGATGAAATAAAATATTTTAATTGATCTTATATTTAATTAATTAGTGATGAACAATTTGTTTTTAAAATATTTTAATCAATTTTTTTAAGGTAATATTTTAATTAAGGGTGTGAATATTGATACCCATAAATATGATAAGCACACCCATATCTATATCTATATAATATAGTAAAATGGAACCTTACCTTGACACGTGTCGTCGTGTGGTGGCTTTAGATTTAAATGAGTTTTGCACTTCTATATCTATATAATATAGTAAAATGGAAGCTCACCTTGACACGTGTCGTCGTGTGGAGGCTTTAATATTTAATTTTTATTGATTAGTAGGTGTAAAATAGGAGGAGATTTATTATTGTTGATTAAGTTAATTGATTAGTGTTTTTTGTTTTTGAATGCTTTAGCTGCCTTGAGTCAGTTTTTGAATTATTTAATTGTCCAATTATTGTCATTTGAGTCAGTTTTATTTTTTATTTTTTTAGCTGCTCAATTATTGCAGGTGAAATAGGAAGAGAATTATTATTATTGATTAATGTTAATTGATTAGTATTTTTTTGTTTTTGAATGCTTTAACTGCCTTGATTTTCAAAAAAAAAAAAAAAAACGCACGATGAAATAATTAAATTCAAAAGCAAATGAGCGATTAGTAATGGTTTTTGTTTTTGAATGTTTCAATTGCATTGAGTCAATTTATGAATTATTTAGTTGTCTAATTATTGTCATTTGCATCAGTTTTTGAATTTTTTGTCTACTCAATTATTGCATTAATTTACATAGTTATTACTTGAGTCAATTTAGGAAATATTTTGGTATCCAATTCCATAACTCTCTATTTTCATGGCTATTATGGCCAAATACTAATAAGAATTATTGTTCCAAATTTTTAGCTATCCAATTATTACATTAATTTACTTTGATTCGGTTTAGTTGACTCTCTATTTTCATATTATCGGTATTCAATTGCTTTTAATTATCTATTTCCACCAAAACTAACTGATTTAATGATTTTAAACTCGCCATTTTCTTAGATGTCAGGTATTTCCACCAAAACTCTTCATTTTTCCCTGTTTTCTAAAGTTATAAATTCCACTAATAATTCTTCAATATCCACCATTTTCTATAAAGCGCTATCACACGTGTTAATGCTAGAATAAATTGATACATTCTTTTGTGTAAAGGTACATATTCTTTTGATTTTGTTTTATTTCCATTCTTGAATATGTTCATAATTGTATAATTGTTTTTCAATTTTGTGTAGATTGATATCGTTCATACAACCATACATAGAAAGGTACATTCTTTTCCCTTTTTTTTACCTATATAATTGTTAGAGATTAGTTTTACTTTTTTTTCCCTAAAAAAGAATAATTTAAATAGAAAAAGAAAAAAAGAGTTAGAGATCGGTTTTAAGGTTTTTTTATTTATTTATTTATTTATTTTTTTTATAATATAGTAAAATGGAACCCTCACAGCTAAAATGGAACCTTCACGGCGCCACGTGTCACCGTGAGAGAACTTTGGCTTTAAATTACAATTTACTATCTATTTAATAATTGATTTATATACTCATATTCATGCTATTAATAATTATTTATCTTTTGATATTCTTTCTATTCCATTTATTATATTTATTACTTTCTAATATTATTATGGAAATTGCTTGGGTACTGACCCCACTAATGAGGTGTTGCCACGTGGCTTTTTCTTTTAGTCTTTTACATTTATCTCCTTGCATTTATCACAAATTGACTACGTGGAAAAAACCCATTAGTTGGTCAATACCTTGGGTACTGACCAGTCAGTACCCAAGCATTGTCCTATTATTATTACTTATTTATCTTTTGACATTCCCCTTATTAAAAGTTGAGCCATCATAATATATTAACAACAACCTTTACTCAAAAGTCGTTTCCTCTTCCTCAATTTTCTCTATAAAAACCGCCCAAAATCTCATATATTTTCCATCCCCTTCCATTGGCTCTCGGCCTCTTCCTCATAGATAAACTCAAAAATACTCAAACAGTGAGGAATTGGATGGTGTTGGAAGGTAAGAGTAATTTTTACATATATATATATATATATTTAATATTTGGTAGAATAATTTTAATCTTTTTTTTTTTTTTTGGTCTATTGATTTATAAACTTAAAACAATCAAACGGTGGGGGAATTGGATGTGTTGGAAGGTAAGAGTAATTTTTATATATTCTTTTTAATATTTGGTAGAATAATTTTAATTTTTTTTTTAATGTTTTGTTGATTTCTTATCTTTTTGTTTTTTTTTTTTAAATAAAAAAAATTGGGATGAATTATTGTTTTAGTGTATTTTGATATTTTTATCATGTTTGTTTTGGTTAACAAAACTTGAAAAAATGAATTTTAACTTTTACAGGCTTGGATTTTCAATTATAGTTGTTGTTCGCTATCCATTCCTCCGATAATGCTAGCATTCTATGATACTCTGTACTTTTGAATGATGAATTTGAGAGACAGACTACTAAGATAAATATTTGGGTTACAGTCTTTGGTTTTAAAGTTAGAATGTATTGCCTCTCTCTAAAAAAATATTGTATCTAGGATTTTTTTTTTTTAAAGGAAATTTATACATATTTGTTTAATAGTTTTTTCTTTCTATTTGTACCATTGTTGTTTTCTTTTCTTTTTGGTTATTTTAGAATGTATTAAATATGCATTAAATACACCATGATTATTTACAAATAAATAAATGTTCTAAAATAATATTTTTTTAATCAAATATTAATGGTAACACATTAAAAACATGCATTTAATTCAATTGATTCTTTTTCTAAATATATGAAATTTACTCATAATATTTTTTATAAATAGTAATAAATAATTTTTTTGTATGATAATAAAAAAAATAACTCCGCTACTATTTACATCTCTATAAAAGTTTTCACCTCTTTTTTTTATTGAATCATATCTGAGATAGACACATGAATTTTTTTTTTTTTTTTTTTTTTTTTTTGAAATGAGTTTATTAAAAAAATATGGAATGCCTTTAGAAAATAACTGTGGAAAAATAAATTAATTTATCATTAGGATTGACAATAACTTTCATGGAGTTTAAAAAACAATTGAATACTTATACGAGTATTTCTAGAATAAGCGTTTATATAATAATAACAGTAATAATAAAAATTTAAACCTCTAAATACACCCCAATTTACTCGAAAAATTCCTTTTTTTATAAATGGTAATAAATAAATATTTTAAAAACAAATTAAAAAATCTATAGCTACTAAAAAAATCTAAATTTGATGGAGTTTTGGATTTAAATGTATTCATTTATGTATATATCAATAAAGCATGTGAATTGACATTTTGATTGCAATTAATAATATGAATTGATATTAATTGGTTAAAAATCAATTATGGGATTGGTTAACATAATTTACTCATTATCTCATTAATTATGAGATTTCCTCTTGATTATCTATTGATTTTGTTATTTTCGGATTGCCTCTTGATTACCTTCTTATTTGTATATTATATAGATACAGAAATGGAGAGTTGTTAATATACTATATAGGTGAATTGAAATTTATTTATTGCATTATTTGAAATTGAATTGCTTTCTATCTCTTTAATAATATATATAATAATAATAATAATAACGAGTAATGTTAGACGTCCTAATTTGTTTTCCCAAATTCTGTTCCCACGTGTCACATCATTTAGGATATAATTTGGGAAAAAAAATTGGGACGTCTAGCATTATTATAATTATAATCATATATATCTATATAATAATATATAAAAGCTAACTCTCACAGTGCCAAGTGTCGTCGTGAGAGAGATTTAGATTTAAATGCATTAACCTATATAATTTTCTATATTAGTGATATTGATTTTTTTTTAATAAATTAAAAAATTCTATTAAAGAAGTAATAAATAATAATGATTGTTTTGGGTATCATCAATTAAAGGCATAACTTTTGGGTTTTCAATACTAACTTTTGGATATCCAATACCAATACTTTTGGATATCCAATACCAATAAACTGATATAATTTTTTATTAATAATTTTTTTAACAATGTATTTTGGCTTTTGATCTTACCCAAACAATTCCTATATATAAAGGCAAGCAGGATGGTTGTGTAGAGAAACCAACTGCCACCCATTAATATGCTTAGTCTAAGACACCAAGGAGAAAGGCTCAAGTTATGACAACTACGTCCACCACTGAGGTATGCAAAAATTGTTTTATCAAAACGGAGTGTGAATAAGTACATTCAATTTGAAAAGAATGATGGCCACAAGGCCACAACTAGGAGAAGAAGATTAAGGAAAAGAAGGAGCGGAATAGAAAGGTGGACATGATCGAAGATCCAATTGGTTGAGAAGAGAATAAGTGAATAGACTCTAAAATCGTCAAAACAAAGCAAACAATCAAAGCATCAATGATATTTACAAACTCGATCTATTGATGGAGATTTGGATCAGTGGGGATCTATATCTCAACCATTTTTATTTTTATAGCATAATATATTACCAATTCAACACAAATTGGCAAGCTCATTTTAATAAGGATCTCTTATAATATATTTACCCTAAAAACAGATAATAAACATACAATATTTAAATAATTAATTTAAATACATATATATATATATATGAATATTTTCTTCCTCGGTGCACACTGATGTAGTAATGTTAGTATAATACTATTAATGTATTAATGTATCAATGTTAATTTCAATTTAAATTTTATAATGCCCGCACATCGTGCGGGCTACAAGCTAGTAATATAGTAAAATGGAACTTCACATTGACACGTGTCGTCGTGTGGTGGCTTTAGATTTAAATGAGTTTTGCACTTCTCATCATAAACTCATAACATCTATCTAATAATTAATGGAGTTTTGATATTAAATTCTCTCTTATTGGTTCATCTCCCTTGTGTAATATGAACCGCCATATTTAATATATATTGTTAAATTTTTTTTTTTTTGGTGTCAAATAATAAATATTGCTAATTAGTTATATATTTATATACGGTAATATGAAGCGTCCCAAAAACAATTCATTATAATCTTCTGCTCCTCTCTAATATTTTTCTATATATAGCCCACTACCCCAATGATTTGATTCATTTCAAGATTCTTAAGGTCCTCCATGTTCCTCTTTCTCGCTCTAACTATTCATTTCAACATTTTTAAGGAAAATCAATGTTATCCATGTTTTTCTCCCGTTTTCTTTTTCTATATTATGTACCCTTTTCTCCCTTCTTTACAAAATTTGCATTTATAATATTGTGTGTAAAATAACTTAAGTCTTTGTGTGTTGATTTGAAAATAATGGTTTTTGATGAGGTGCCAGTTTTTTGGGATCAATTATGGTCAAGTTGGCACTGTTAGAAAAGGTCATCAATCTCTTGAGTGCCAATAAGTTCACAAAAGCAAGATTTTATAATATGAATATGCAAATATTGTCATATTAACAACATTGGCCAACTCTAGCATCAAGCTTATTGTAAATAAGGGCTTGGTTATGGGTGTTTTGTTCTTTGGAGTTTTTTGTGAATGTGAGAGGATACAGAGACCGGTTTATATTAAATTTTTTAGATCGATTTTATTGTGTTCCTTTTACTACATTTTTATGCATCCTCCATCTTTTTTATTTTATTTTTTGTGTTTTTATTTAATATAATGCAATGGTGTTTTGGAATTCTTGTTAGGATTATGCTCAATAGCAAGAGTGTAATATTGTAATTAACAATCTTTTTCATATTAATAAAGTGATTTCTGGTTTAAACAAATCTTATAGCATTTATAGTTTAATATTATAATTGTCAAAGTAAATAATCATAAGGTCTAAGACTATGAGAAAAGAAGAATTGTTCGTACATCTGGATATGTATGTGGTAGACACAATTATTTAGTTAGTCTTGAATATTGTTCACAACTTAAGTTAAAGGTTGGGCACCTTTATCTTGTTAAAGTTGTAGAATTCTTTTGCTAGCAATTGAGTGGGATCAAATGAGATATGATGAGTCTAAAATCATCGGAGTGTCTTCGAGCAAAAGAATCTAGTGCACTGGGTGCACTGAACTGGATCACAATGAAATACTTTATCTATAACCGTCAGTAGATAAAAGTCATTTCATTATCAGGACAATCGGAGAGTCTATCTTAATCCTGAGATAAATGATGGACTTATGGTTGCAAGTGATATCATTTGAGTTATCAATGAGTATGATTATATCGCATAGTCTATCCTCGATAGTTTGGTGATATTCATTTGTTAATCGATAGAGGACTTCATTTATAGATATGGACATCGTGGCTCCATTTATTAAATGAGAGTATAATATCATCATATGGATGTTTTGAGGTAAATGGATATTAAATCTCAACGTTGAGTTTTCGATAGTGTCTATTGAAAACATGGCTTCTGGACAAGTCAAAATATTCAAGTTCAAAACATGGTCATATGAGTAAATATGGTAACTTGGAGAGTTATAGGCGGTCTATGAACTCTTGGCGATTACTGATATTAATCACGAGGATACACTATCTCCAACATGATTGTCTAGGGTATGAATGAGGAAACATCTTCCTTTTCTGTCTTTATTTAAGAGTTCAATTTTAGCTCTTTAGTGGAATGAGTTAAAATTAATGGATCGGACCTAAGTGAATCATTTGTTGATTGTGATTAGGTTATGTCTATTGAAGCTTAAATTTAGATAGCCCGCCAAGATCCCCAATCCACACGGACTTGCATGGATCACTTGATATATTCTACCGGACCAATTTAGGGTCCATCTAGAATTGCATTTAATATATTAAGAATATAATTTGTACATTATTTATGTAATGGGCTACTCAATTATATTTATATATTAATGAATGACATGTGGGCTTGTTTCTTTTAGTAAGAATGAGTCTAGTTCACATGTGGACTTTTTATTTAAAGTCCTATGGATTAAATGAAATAAGAAAATAATATATGGCCCAATATGTTTATATGGGGCAGCAAGGTGAATTAATTAACCTTATTATTTTGTTTCATTGTTTAATTAAATAAGAATTAATTAATTTATTAATTAATTATTTAATTAAGAAACAAATCTTTTCTGATTAGGAAATATGATTCCTAAAGGTATACTATTGGTAGTAGTATACTTAAATTAAAAGACTTGTTTGACAAGGAAATAAATAATTAATTTTATTTATTTAATCAAATAAGAAGTCTTTTTATTTAGTCAAATAAAAGAATAAAAGATTTATGAGTTGGATTAGGGTTTGGAAGTCTTAAACTAAATAGGAATTAGGGTGCAATACAAACTCCTTTTGGCTTGAGTATTGCGGCAACCCTAGTCCCTTTTAGGTTAGAGAATTCGGCCACCCTAGTAAAAAGAAAGAAAGAAAATTTTGCAACATATATATGTGGACTTATAGATTTCGGCCACTTAGGGTTTTGGTGTGCTTAATTCTATTTTCTTCTTCTTCTCAATTCATAGAAAGATAACTTTTATTCTACTAAAACAAAAAGAGACATAGATTATTCTCTGATGGTATACTATTTGCTTATTCATCAATAAGCTTGTGTATACAACATCGATTGAGGTTCACGCGAGTTTCGATCATAAGATTGAGAACTCAAAAGTGACCGGAATAATCTTAGTGTTTTTTTGATTGTTTTTGTGACTAACAAAGAAGAGAAAAGTTTGTTTTATCCAATCACAGGCTTGCAATTCAAAGAAAAGGGAGACCACGCTCCTAGGTGATCCACGTTCGTGCTAGGATTGAAGATCTTGCGGATTACCATCGACGTAAGTCAATCGGATCACGCGACAAAAGGTATTCTTCTTTTGTTAGATAAAATATATCTTTAATTGATTAAAAGGGTTTAAGGTTCATAAAAGGAAAATTTTTTAAAAGCTACTAAACCTATTTTTTTTAGTCTCGCTTCCGCCGCGTGTACTTTACGGTATATTTTTCCCTACAATTGGTATCAGAGCCTATGTTGAACCCTTTTAATTAATTAACGTATATATACGTGGATCGATTTCTTTTTATTGTGATTATGCATGTTTAGAAAGAGATGACACTCTAGGTATTCGCATATATAATTACATGTGATGTATGGATTTATATATGTTTTATGTGGATTGTTATTACTCGATTTTTGTCCTAGATTTTCAATGTATTTTTGTTATGGAATTGTAACAAGAAGGGTGGTCTATCATCGCCATAATTCCTTCTTGGTAGTTGCTAGGTTTTTTTTTTTTTAATATATATAGGTGCAGTATTTTTTTTTAATACTACTGCAGTTTTTTTTATTTTATTTTTTAGTGCAGTTTTTTTATGTATAAAAATACTGCAGTGAATAAAAAAAAAAAAAAATTTAATACTGCAGTATTTATTATTTTATATTGCTGTAATATATTTGGGTGTTGAAGATTCGAAGACATGAAGAAAAACGAAGCAACCGGAACCGAGAACGAGCACCGTGCGCACCCTAGGAGTGGATTGGGCTGCGCATGGCAAGCCCAAACCTTGGTGGGCTGCGCATGGCAGCCTTGTGTGGCCTTATGGGTTGCGCATGGCAGCCTCTTTGTGGGGTTGTGCACGCCCATGGGAGAAGGCCGAAGGATGAGCTTATGGTTGATGGGCCACTTGAAGATCTTGTATTCCTATATCATTGTAATTTACTTGTTTTTCTAGGATGGGCCAAAATTGTTGCTATTTAATTTATGCTTAAATATTACAATATTTGTTATTATATGATAACATGTCATATAGAATAGGAGTGCCACTCATATATCTCTTTTGGTATGAACATGCATTGAATGATTTAGGTATCTAAATTGGCATCTAGATAACTTGGTAAATCATTCTATGGGATTTAATCACACGCCTTAAATAATTGAGTGGGAGAAGGTGTTTTTGTAACACCTATGGCTTCCAAGATTAGTTGAGCTTAATTATTTATTGGTAATCCCCCCAAGGGGCGTCCATAAATGAAATTTAGCAATATACTTCCTTACAAGGATAGACTAGACAATGGACTAAAACGAGATCTACTCCCCAAGGAGGGATTTTCGTGAGAGAAAGTTGAGGGTCGATATCTTGGTAACACACTCAATGTAATTTTATTGATATCCTCCCAAGAGTTCTTGTCAGTAAAATTGCAAGGCTAAAATTGAAAACGCTGGTTGTTATGTTAACAATTAGGTGGGACCTAGTCTAACTAGTAAATGGTGCGAACTCCCAAAGGAGGCGTAACATTTATGGGTGTTAGATCACCGTTGAATTTTATGATTGAGTTATTCATTTAATTCAAGATAAATATTTAAAGTGCTTTATAATGATTATTTACTTATATATGTTTTGTTTTTATTCAGAAATCATGACCCCATCACTTATGAACATCCTGAAAGATAACACTTTAACTGGAGATAATTATGTAACATGGAAAAGGAAAATTGGGTTGTTGCTGCAAAGTGAAAAACATAAGTTTGTTCTAACTACTCCTAAACCACCTGCTCCTAATAATGAATCTTGCATAATGCAAAGAGATGAGTATGAGCAGTGGAAGACTTCAGATGATATGGCCAAATGTTATATTATGGCCACTATCTCCGACGTGTTGCAACAGCAGCATGAAGGAATGGAGTCTGCTGCTGATATAATGATGTCTCTAGAGAAGGTGTTTGCTATGAAGTCCAGGACGACTAAGAGAGAGGCAGTGACTGCTTTTATGAATCTTAGGATGAATCCTGGGCAGGCTGTGCAGGATCACATTATGAAAGTCATAGCACATCTCAATATTGCTGAACTGCATAGCACTGAGATAGATGGTAAGACAAAAATTTATATGGTTGTCAATTCATTGTCAGATTCTTTTGATCAGTTCAAATTGGACTACACTTTGAACAAAAAGGAATACACCTTACAGAGCCTGATGCAAGATGTTCAAAGTGCTGAAAAGATCCTTGTGAAAAGCAAAGGTCAAGAGATTCATGTGGTGGGTAAAGTTGCTACTGTTAAGACCCGTCAGAAGGTCAAGAAACAACAGAAGAAAAAGCAACTTGGGCCTACCAAGAAGGAGACCAAGAAAGTAATCAAGATCAAAGGGAAATGCTTCCTTTGTGGTGAAAAGGGACATTGGAAAAGAAATTGCCCAAAGTCCCAGAACAAGAAGGAAGAAGGTAATGTGAATTATCTTGAAACATGTTTTTTGGCAGATTCTACAGATTCTTGGATCATAGACTCTGGAGCCACTAATCATGTTTGTTATTCCTTGCAGGGGTTCCAAGAAAGGAGAAGGCTGAGTAAGAATGAAATCAATTTGCGCTTGGGCAACGGAACGTTAGTGTCTGCAAGTGCAGTGGGAGATATTAGAGTTTGTTTGGGTTCTAGAAGGCATTTAGATTTAATAGACGTTTATTATGTACCTCAATTCAAGAGGAATTTAATTTCAGTTTCTTTTTTGAATAAATTTGGATATTCGGTTACTTTTAATAAAGTGTTTATTATTAGTAAGAATGACAAAATTATTTGCAAAGGTACATTGGAAAACGGTCTATACTTTTTGCATAGAAATATCTCTCACTCGTTAGACACAGAAATAACGGAACCTAATCATAAAAGAGTTAAATTATCAAAAGATGAAACCTATCTATGACATTTACGCCTAGGTCATATTAACCTTAATAGGATTAAAAGATTGGTATGTGACGGACCTTTGAGTGACTTAAAGGTTGATGATCTACCAACTTGTGAATCTTGTTTGGAAGGTAAAATGACCAAAAGGACGTTATCAGCCAAAGGTGCCAGAGCTACTGAATGTTTAGGATTGATACACACTGATGTATGTGGACCTATGAGCATTCAAGCTAGAGGTGGATATGAGTACTTCATCACTTTCACAGATGATTACTCAAGATTTGGCTATGTGTATCTCATGCGACATAAGTCGGATGATTTTGACATGTTCAAAGCATTTAAAGCCGAAGTGGAAAATCAGCTTGAGAAACACATAAAAATCTTGAGATCTGATCGTGGTGGAGAATATCTATCCGGTGAGTTTCAGCAATATCTTATTGATAATGGGATAGTTTCTCAGTTTTCTGCACCAGGTACACCTCAACAAAATGGGGTAGCAGAAAGGAGAAATAAAACTCTTTTGGACATGGTTAGGTCTATGTTCAGTTATTCAACACTTCCTATTTCTTTCTGGGGATATGCTTTACAAACTGCAACATACATTCTAAACAATGTACCATCTAAGTCTGTTCCTAAAACACCGCATGAGTTGTGGACTGGGCGCAAGCCTAGTTTACAACACTTAAGGATATTTGGTTGTCCTGCGCATGTGTTAAAAGGAAAGACAGAAAAGATGGAGTCCCGTTCGGAAACATGTATATTTGTAGGGTATCCAAAAGAAACTAAAGGATATTATTTTTATAGTCCTTCAGATCTTAAAGTATTTGTTTCGACAAATGCTAAATTTTTGGAAAAGGACTATATGAATGATTTTGTGCCTAGAAGTAGAATTGTCTTGAATGAGATGTCAGGAGATACAATTCCACGAGAGGTTACACAACCAAACCCAATTGTAAGTTCCAATCCAACACAAGGTCAACAACCTACCATTCCTCGTCGTAGTGGGAGGGTTAGAACACAACCCGAAAGATACATCGGTCTAGGAGAATCAGTGGAGAATCTCCCGGACGACGATGATCCCTACACGTACAAGGAAGCTATGGAGGATGTTGATAGTCGCCATTGGCAAAAGGCAATGCAATCTGAGATTGAATCTATGTTCGATAACAAAGTCTGGTCCCTTGTAGACTTGCCTAAAGGGATAAAACCCATTGGGTGCAAGTGGGTATACAAGAGGAAAAGAGGTATGGATGGAAAGGTGGAAACCTTTAAAGCTAGATTGGTAGCTAAAGGGTATACACAGAAAGAAGGTATCGATTACGAGGAAACCTTCTCTCCTGTGGCCATGCTTAAATCCATTAGGATACTCTTATCCATTGCAGCATCTTTAGATCTAGAGATTTGGCAAATGGACGTCAAGACAGCTTTCCTTAATGGAAGTCTTGACGAAAGCATCTACATGATGCAACCAGAGGGATTCATTGAAAAGGGCCAAAAGGAAAAGGTATGCAAGTTGCAGAAATCCATATATGGATTAAAGCAAGCATCCAGATCCTGGAACATAAGGTTCGATCAAGCTATCAAAGGTTTTGGATTTATTCAGAATCTTGACGAACCTTGTGTATACAAAAGGATTAAGGGCGACAAGTTGGTTTTCCTGATTCTTTATGTTGATGATATACTACTCATCAGAAACGATGTAGGTGTATTGACATCAGTAAAAGAATGGTTAGCAAAACAATTTGATATGAAGGACTTAGGAGAAGCAAGTTTTATTCTAGGTATCCAAGTTATGAGGGATAGAAAGAATAGAACGATTGCATTATCCCAAGCTTCATACATAGACAAGATCTTGTCTAGGCTTTCCATGCAGGATTCCAAGAAAGGTATGTTACCTTTCAGACATGGAATCAAGCTTTCTAAGGAACAAGTTCCTAAGAATGAGCATGAAGAGCAATTCATGAGTAGAGTTCCATATGCCTCGGCAGTTGGAAGTCTCATGTATGCAATGCTCTGTACTAGACTAGATATTTGGTTTGCTGTTGGCATAGTTAGCAGGTTTCAATCGAATCCTGGTCCTGATCACTGGACGACAGTCAAGCATATTTTCAAGTATCTTAAGAGAACGAGAGATAATATGCTTGTATAATCTGGAGGGGATTTAATTCCCGTTGGGTATACAGATTCTAATTTTCAATCAGATTCTGACTCCAGAAAATCCACATCAGGGGCTGTGTTTACTATTGGAGGAGGAGCAGTTATATGGAGGAGTATCAAGCAATCTTGCATTGCTGATTCCACCATGGAAGCTGAGTATGTTGCTGCATGTGAGGCTGCCAAAGAGGCTGTTTGGCTCCGCCAATTCTTGATTGACTTGGAAGTGGTTCCTAGTGCGAATAAGCAGATCACTATCTACTGTGCCAACAGTGGAGCAGTGACTAATTCGAAAGAACCAAGAAGTCACAAGAGAGGTAAACACATTGAAAGAAAGTATTATCTTTTAAGGGAGATTGTTCAAAGAGGTGACGTGACGATTACCAAAATCGCGTCAGCAGAAAATCTAGTAGATCCCTTCACAAAGGCTCTACCTCAGAAGAGTTTCGATGGGCACCTAGAGAACATGGGCTTGAGAGATATGACTCATTTGCTATAGCGCAAGTGGGAGATTGTTAGGATTATGCTCAATAGCAAGAGTGTAATATTGTAATTAACAATCTTTTTCATATTAATAAAGTGATTTCTGGTTTAAACAAATCTTATAGCATTTATAGTTTAATATTATAATTGTCAAAGTAAATAATCATAAGGTTTAAAGACTATGAGAAAAGAAGAATTGTTCGTACATCTGGATATGTATGTGGTAGACACAATTATTTAGTTAGTCTTGAATATTGTTCACAACTTAAGTTAAAGGTTGGGCACCTTTATCTTGTTAAAGTTGTAGAATTCTTTTGCTAGCATTTGAGTGGGATCAAATGAGATATGATGAGTCTAAAATTATCGGAGTGTCTTCGAGCAAAAGAATTTAGTGCACTGGGTGCATTGAACTGGATCACAATGAAATACTTTATCTATAACCGTCAGTAGATAAAAGTCATTTCATTATCAGGACAATCAGAGAGTCTATCTTAATCCTGAGATAAATGATGGACTTATGGTTGCAAGTGATATCATTTGAGTTATCAATGAGTACGATTATATCGCATAGTCTATCCTCGATAGTTTGGTTATATTCATTTGTTAATCGATAGAGGACTTCATTTATAGATATGGACATCGTGGCTCCATTTATTAAATGAGAGTATAATATCATCTTATGGATGTTTTAAGGTAATTAGATATTAAATCTCAACGTTGAGTTTTCGATAGTGTCTATTAAAAACATGGCTTCTGGACAAGTCAAAATATCCAAGTTCAAAACATGGTCATATGAGTAAATATGGTAACTTGGAGAGTTATAGGCGGTCTATGAACTCTTGGCGATTACTGATATTAATCACGAGGATACACTATCTCCAACATGATTGTCTAGGGTATGAATGAGGAAACATCTTCCTTTTCTGTCTTTATTTAAGAGTTCAATTTTAGCTCTTTAGTGGAATGAGTTAAAATTAATGAATCGGACCTAAGTGAATCATTTGTTGATTGTGATTAGGTTATGTCTATTGAAGCTTAAATTTAGATAGCCCGCCAAGATCCCCAATCCACACGGACTTGCATGGATCACTTGATATATTCTACCGGACCAATTTAGGGTCCATCTAGAATTGCATTTAATATATTAAGAATATAATTTGCACATTATTTATGTAATGGGCTGCTCAATTATATTTATATATTAATGAATGACATGTGGGCTTGTTTCTTTTAGTAAGAATGGGTCTAGTTAACATGTGTGCTTTTTATTTATAGTCCTATGGATTAAATGAAATAAGAAAATAGTATATGGCCCAATATGTTTATATGGGGCGGCAAGGTGAATTAATTAACCTTATTATTTTGTTTCATTGTTTAATTAAATAAGAATTAATTAATTTATTAATTAATTGTTTAATTAAGAAATAAATCTTTTCTGATTAGGAAATATGATTCCAAAAGGTATACTATTGGTAGTAGTATACTTAAATTAAAAGACTTGTTTGACAAGGAAATAAATAATTAATTTTATTTAATTAATTAATTTTATTTATTTAATCAAATAAGAAGTCTTTTTATTTAGTCAAATAAAAGAATAAAAGATTTATGAGTTGGATTAGGGTTTGGAAGTCTTAAACTAAATAGGAATTAGGGTGCAATACAAACTCCTTTTGGCTTGAGTATTGCGGCAACCCTAGTCCCTTTTAGGTTAGAGAATTCGGCCACCCTAGTAAAAAGAAAGAAAGAAAATTTTGCCACATATATAAGTGGACTTATAGATTTCGGCCACTTAGGGTTTTGGTGTGCTTAATTCTATTTTCTTCTTCTTCTCAATTCATTGAAAGATAACTTTTATTCTACTAAAACAAAAAGAGACATAGATTATTCTTTGATGGTATACTATTTGCTTATTCATCAATAAGCTTGTGTATACAACATCGATCAAGGTTCACGCGAGTTTCGATCATAAGATTGAGAACTCAACAGTGACCGGAATAATCTTAGTGTTTTTTTGATTGTTTTTGTGACTAACAAAGAAGAGAAAAGTTTGTTTTATCCAATCACAGGCTTGCAATTCAAAGAAAAGGAAGACCATGCTCCTAGGTGATCCACGTTCGTGCTAGGATTGAAGATCTTGCGGATTACCATCGACGTAAGTTAATCGGATCACGCGACAAAAGGTATTCTTCTTTTGTTAGATAAAATATATCTTTAATTGATTAAAAGGGTTTAAGGTTCATAAAAGGAAAAATTTTTAAAAGCTACTAAACCTATTTTTTTTAGTCTCGCTTCCGCTGCGTGTACTTTACGGTATATTTTTCCCTACAATTCTAACAATTCAGACTTGGTAACTTGATAGATTCTTCCATAACGATTGTTAATATTGCAGGGTTGTTTTTGTAAAAACCATTTTGGCTCATCTTTGAAGCAATAATTTCAAAAGTCAAAACCCTAAAATTTAATCAAATATTTGGTATATTTATTTTATTATTATATTCCACAAACTTTAGATGATAAGCTATATATTAATTACAAAAATTACTCATCTATATCAAAATATACCTTTTTAGTTTTGTTTTCTTTTTAATTGTTTAGAATGTATTAAATATGCATTAAATACAATATGATTATTTCTAAATATAAATGTTTCTGAATTTTAATTATTCTCATAAATGGTAATAAACAAATATTTTACAAAACAAATTAAAATATCTATATAATATCTTAAGCCTCAACATTCCATGTGTCGGTATGAAAAGGTTTGACCATTAATGAGTTAATTTTTATTTTATTTATATATATATATATATAAAATTACATTCAACCGTTACGTTTTATATTCAACTCTTTTTATTAGTTTTCAATTGACGGTTGATTTTCTAAATTTAATGAAAATTATGACTATTTTATTTATTTATTTTCTTTTTATAACCACAACAACAAATTTAAAACGAAAATTATGACTATCAATAAATCCTATATATTTCCTTCAATGCTTGATGAATAATATATTATCATAGAGCCTCAACATGCCACATGTCAACATGAGAATGTTTGGCCATTAATTAATATTTTTAAAATTATATTCAACCCTTTAGTTTTTCAATTACAGTTGATTTTTAGATTTAATGAGAATTGTTACTATTATTAAATCATATATATTTTCCTTTAATGCTTGATGAATAATACTATTATATCTATGTTTAGAAAATTTAGTATAATAGAGTCTCAAAGAGCAATAAAGCTTTTGCTATTAAGTAGTTATTAATAATTGTAAAAATAATTAATAAAATATTTTTTTATCAATAAATAATCAAGAGGCAATCCCGTAATTAATGGAATAGTGAATAAATTTTCTAAACCAATATCATAATTAATTTTTTTATTAAGTATTATTATTATTATTATTATTTTGAAGAATTACATTATTTGGTAAATTTAAAAGACAAGCCATATATATATTTTTTTTTTACCAAAGATATTGAGTAGTTATTAAGTGTAATAACTTTTAGTAATATATATATATATATATCATAAATCACGCATCCATAGGACATCAAAAGGTAATCTCATAATTAATAGGACAGTGAATAAATTAATTTTTAAATATTAAGTAATTTTTTTTTGAAGTATTCTATTATTTGGTAAGATTAAAAGACAAGTCATAATGTCTTTTGCCAACAAGCCATAAATTTGTATTAATTAGTTTTTATTTTATTTTAATTATTGTTAATTATTTAACTATATAATAATAATAATAATAATAATAATAATAAAATATTTGGTAAGTTATTTTATTTTATTTTTGGTTCATTAAGAAAATTTATTAATTATCACAGTAGTTATAGAATTGACTCTTCATTCTATTCATTATCCCATTAATTATGAGATTGACTCCTGATTTTTCTATGCTATTAATCATTGTATTTTATTTTGGAACCTTAACATGACACTTGTCAGCATGAGAAGGTTTGACTATTAATTAGTTTTTTTTTTTTTATAAATATTTTCAACCTAGTTTTATATTCTTCAACTCTTCATTTTTTTTTTTCAATTAATAGTTGATTTTCTAGATTTAATAAGAATTTTTTTTAACAGTATCTAATTTAATGAGAATTATTACTATTATAAGATCATATATTTTTCCTTTAATGCTTGATGAATAATATATTATCATGGAGCCTCAACATACCACATGAGAAGACTTGATTTAACCATTAATTAATTTTATATCGGAGATGTCAAAGAAATAAATCTAGAGAAATACCCCATGATTGTTTTTCATCGCCAATGCATCCAATATTTTAGACCAATAAATTAAATCATGACTATTTAAATTATTATTGCGTTACATTTTATAATTCCCACACATCGTGAGGGATGCAATCTAGTAACATAGTAAAATGGAACCTCACCTTGACATGTGTTGTTGTGTGGAGACTTTACCATTTAATTTTTATTAATTAGTAGGTGTTAGGAGGAGATTTGGCCATATCAAATACTAATAAGAATTATTGTTCCAATTATCACATTAATTTACATAGATATAATGACAGTTATGAAAGTTATTATTTGAGTTCGTTTAAGAAATTTTTAGTTGTCCAATTCCATTATTTGACTCTCTATTTTCACCGTTAATGGGATAATTAATAGATTCTATTAACCATTCCCATAATTAGTTTTTAATTATTAATTAGTTATGTATCTATATATTATAATATTTGGTAAGTTTAAAAGACCATCATAAATTCTTATTCTTCCAAAATCAGTTTATTTAATCTCTCTCTATACAATCCCGTAATTAATGGGATAATTAATAGATTCTATTAACCATTCTCATAATTAATTTTTAATTATTAATTAGTTATATATATATAATATAATATTTGGTAAGTTTAAAAGACAATCGTAAATTCTTATTCTTCCAAAATCGGTTTATTTACTCTCTCGCTATACAATCCAGTAATTAATGGGATAATTAATAGATTCTATTAACCATTCTCATGATTAATTTTTAATTATTAATTGGTTATATATATTATAATATTTGGTAAGTTTAAAAGACAATCATAAATTCTTATTCTTCCAAAATCGATTTATTTACTCTCTCTATACAATCCTGTAATTAATGGGATAATTAATAGATTATATTAACCATTCTCATAATTAATTTTTAATTATTAATCAGTTATATATATATTATATAATATTTGGTAAGTTTAAAAGACAATCATAAATTGTTATTCTTCCAAAATCGATTTATTTATTTACTCTCTCTATACAATCCCGTAATTAATGAGATAATTAATAGATTTTGTTAACCATTTCCATAATTAATTTTTAAATATTAATTAGTTATATATATATTACAATATTTGGTAAGTTTAAAAGACAATCATAAATTCATATTCTTTCAACCTCCTTAATTACCTCCCTCTCTTACTACGTTCCTCTCCTTTTTTTTTTTTTCCAACCTTTATTATCCAACTCTTCACTTTCCAATCCATCTTCTATAAATTTAAATTCTTTGGGGAAGAATATCAATTAACAACCATCCATTTTATTAACACGTACTTAGTCTACTCAAATCAAATCTTAGTGCTTGAAATCAATTTCTTATCTATCATGACCTCCTCAATTCTCTCAAGATCATTTATCTTCATCACTCAAAAACCTTTCTATTTCATCTACAACTTGGCATCCATATCCAGGATGGTTGATGAGCCGTCGTGCACTCACAAAAATGATATAATTTTGTTTGATCTTTGAAAACCCTTTTAAGCCACTTAAATCCTTTAGAGTGTGATTTTATAGCAAATGGTAAGCAAGTTCGTTCCACAGGGATATGTAGTGCTAATTACATAGATTGACTAGTCTTAGACAAGTAAAATAAATCATCACTTTTTCAAAGTCCAAGAGAGAATCATAGATTTTCATTAATCTCTCAAAAATATTCTCATATTGCTAATGAATCAAGCACATAAGCAAAATATGTGTATGTGTGAATGCTTCTCACATATATAATATGAGTAATTGTAATATCAACATGCAACCAATTCCACACCTATCCAACTAAAGCATTTCCAAAAATAGGTCAAACCGATATTCATCCGGGTTTTTGCTTTAAAAGAATAGTTATCATCATGCGAGCGTGTGTGTGCATGTGGGTCATTTACCCATTTTTATTTGTCAACCCGAGCTTTTCACAATTCCCAACTATACACCATTAAGCCCTTTTTGTTTTTCATTTCTTTTTAGGCTTAGAATCAAAGATTTTTTTCAATGATTCTTTTCAACGCTTCTTTGATTTTACTAACAAAAACATATACACCTCTTGGCGGCTTTCACTCATAACAAAGGCGTAGCCCTTTCTAACATTGGGTGGCTTCACAACCAATGTGTGTAGCCCTTTCCAAGAGGGTGCTCATTGAATACTATGTAGTGCCGAAGCAAAATGGATACATATCATAGGTCATTTATCATGTACTAATCAATAGGCTTCTAAATGCATTCATTATCTACACATATACTCAAAACTAAAACATATATGAGAAGCATTTGTGCATTTTTCAAAAATAAGATTTTCAAGCTCAAGTGCAAGATCTAGAAACAATAACAGTTATTTGTTTAAGATCATTACTTCTCAAGTGAGTAGCTCTCAAAGATATTGATATACAAATAAAGTTTTGCTCATCAAGCCACTCAACAATCACATAAGCATTTCAAGCATCATGAATAAGATCATTGTGAACACATCACTAAAAGATCTTTAGAGAGCACATGTCAATGGGAACCATATAAATGCTATACTAGTTCTCTAATATGACATGCTACATGATGAAATGCAAATATAGAGTCGAAAGATGAAAAGCTAGAAAGCAAGCATTAGGATATAGAAATACCTAAGCAAGCTTTTTCATCAAATCCAAAGCCTTCGCTCTTTTTATGAGCTCTCTTGGCTTGTTTGTCCTCATGACAACAAGTTGTTGGTGTGTTATCCCAAGAGAATAAAGACTTAACACTTCAACTCAAACACATACATGAAAATGATTTTCTCAAAAATTCTTAACATAATTACCACTAAAAAGATTTCATGATATGCAACTTCTCAAAAGTTAATCAACAAATTTTGACTATCATAGCAATATTTGTGAGATAGCTAAGTTCATGTCAAAGTCGTAGAGAAACAAAGCTAGCTAGCTAAGTTACTCAAAACTAGACACTAATCTTAAAGCTAACTCATATGTGCAACTTACACTAATGGTAAGAGCACTCACCCTTGACCCATTTGGTCTTGGGTGCGCAAATACATAAACCATCATAATCATTTCTCATGGCAATATTTTATCTAGAAGATAAAACATCAACTATCTTCTCTATAAAGATATTCTCATGTTATACACAACATTATTGCCATCAACATAGATATTATCAAGACTATGCAAATGATCATGTGAAACACTCATTTTCACCCAAAACTTCTTGACAATATTTCTTACAAGATTATCATTAACACGCACAAAATTCAAAGTGTTATCAAGCAAGAAACATTCATAGAAGATTTTCTCACCTCACTAACATGCATCTTATTCTCTAGTTTGCATTGTCTAATAAACTCATGACATCTAGATTTAGTATGCATTACTGTAAGGTCCTTTATTTGTGTTGGCTTGATTCCATTGTAAAACTCTCTTTATTTGTATTAGTTGTTGCTTAGGTGATTCTTGGAAGAAAGAAGCCTCAAAGGTGAAGAAGCAACATCTTGTCTTCAAGGGGAACATCGCATATTTGGATGCTAAGGTATCAAGATTCTTCTTCCTCTTGCAAGGCGTTAGCGCACACACACATAATTCATATATGTTTGTCCCTGCATCATAGTTCAAACATGTGATATAACACTTTCACACACATTTAGTATGCACATGCATTTATCTTATTGTTGACAATCTTGTAGAATTGCATGATTTCTCACTATCGCTTAGATATGGCATACTTGTGTTGCAAAGTATTTATTTGTTTGTGTTTCTTGTGTTTTGGACTTGAAGATGATCTTATTTGATTCCTTATTGAGTTTCGGTCATTTCGGTTACTCGTTCATTAAGTTTCGAGTCCATACGACGTAGTTATGCTACTTTGCATTTTCATTCGTTGAGTTGTGTTCGTCGTCATTTTCCGAGATGAATTCTCAACCTTTTGTCAAAGTTTCATAGTCTTTGTTGTGCATGAGGGTATTACTGTTTGTAATCTGAAAACAGATTTGAATTCGGAGTTCGGATGCCCGAATACGGCTGAAGAACGTGAGAGGTGCGCGGGAGAAACAAGCTGGCTAAAGGCCATGGCTTGGCCACCCCGTGTGGAGGCCGTGTGCCACACGTCCAGACCACCCCTCTGGTCCCGTGTGCCACATGCGCCCCACATAGGAAGAGGGTGATGTGGCCGTGTTTGATTGGTTAACAAATCTCTCCTTTCTCCTTCCTTTAAGTACCTTTCCTTCCCTCCATTTCTATGAACTTGAAGAACACCAAAACGAAATTTCTGCAGATTTCTTCAATATTTTTGTTTTCTTATTTTGATCATAACTCTCTTATATGAACTCAAAATTGAGTGATCCAATAACCAAAATTGTTGGTCTTGAAGAGAGCTACAAACCCCAAGCATATTCAGAGCCATTTGAATTCGTTATTGTTCGTAGCAAGCTGTTCTTCAGTCCAAGTTTCATCATTGTATGTTAAACTTCTTCTTCTCACTTCATCTTTTGATCTACACTTTAATCTTTCAATTTGATAGATGATTTGTGTTTAGAATGATGTTAGAACATATTCTAGGGGTGGTTGATCATTTGGTAATTGAGTTATAGTTTTGTGATTTCTCTTGAACATATATTTGCTAAACTTGATTTAACTTGAAATTGATTCTAGAAATGATATATGTGATGCGCTTTATGACATTTTCTAGGTTTAATTTCATGATCTAAGAACTAGGTTTTTAGTGTGATATATTGAATATTCATACCTTGTTCTTATTGATTCACATGCTTCGATTTCTAGATAGATTTTGTGATTGTGTGTTGAAAGCATATTCTAGAATATCTCTAAGCATGTTCATATAGCTTGATTGATCATCTTGCTTTATTTGTTTGTGATTTGCAGCATTTGCATCACCTAGATCATTGCCTTGTAATAGGTTGAAGTCTCTTGCAAAGTGAGTGAAGCTTTGTCTTGAGCAAGAAGACTTGGCTAGGAAAGGTTTCCAGATAGCCAAGCAAGAAGCTGTAGGGAAAAATACCGTAGTACCCGCAGCGGAAGCGAGACTAAAAAAAATAGTGTTTGGGTAGCTTTTAAAATTTTTCCAATTATGAACCTTAAACCCTTTTGATTAATTAAATATATATAACAAAGTAATAAAAATTTAATACCTCTTGTCGCGTGATCCGATTGACTTGCGTCGATGGTAATCCGCAAGATCTTCAATCCTAGCACGAACGTGGATCACCTAGGAGCGTGGTCTCCCTTTCTTTGAATTGCAAACCTGTGATTGGATTCAACAAACTTTTCTTGATCCGTTAGTCCCAAAAACAATCTAAAAGAACCTAAGATTATTCCGGTCACTTTTGAGTTCTCAATCTAATGATCGAAACTCGCGTGAACCTTGATCGATATAGTATTCACAAGCTTATTGATGAATAAGCAACTAGAATACAATCAAAGAATAATCTATGTTCTTTATGTTTTTCGTAGAATAATAGATTTCTAACTTTGAGTTTGGAAGAAGAAGAAGAAAATAATTTTCTGCACCAATAATGCTTAGTGGCCGAAAATTCTCTTCTTCACTTTTAAGGGTGCCGAATTCCTTCTACAAAACCAATTAGGGTTGCCGCAACTATTACTCCTAAAATATTGGAGATTTAGTTGCACCCTAATTCCTATTTTGTTTAAGATTTCCAAACCCTAATCAAACTCAATAATCTTTTATTCCTTATTTGACTAAAATAAAAAGACTTCCTATTTGATTAAATAAATAAAATTAATTATTTATTTCCTTGTCAAACAAGTCTTTCTATTTAATTATACTATTACCAATAGTATACAAATAGGAATCATATTTCCTATTTAGAAAAGATTTGTTACTTTAATTAAACAATTAATTAATAAATTAATTAATTCTTATTTAATTAAATAATGAAAACAAAATAATATTTAGGTTAATAACCTAGTTGCCGCCCCATATATATATATTGGGCCCAAATATTATTTTCTCATTTCATTTAATCCTTTGGACTTTAAATAAAAAGCCCACATGTGAACTAGACCCATTCTTACTAAAAGAAACAAGCCTACATGTTATTCATTAATATATAAATATAATTGTGCAGCCCATTACCTAAATAATGTGCAAATTATATTCTTAATATATTAAATTGCAATTCTAGATGGACCCCAAATTGGTCCGGTAGAATATATCAAGTGATCCATGCAAGTCCGTGTGGATTGGGGATCTTGGCGGGCTATCTAAATTTAAGCTCCAATAGACATAACCTAATCACAATCAACAAATGATTCACTTAGGTCCGATCCATTAATTTTAGCTCATTCCACTAAAGAGCTAAAATTGAACTCTTAAATAAAGACAGAAAAGGAAGATGCTTCCTCATTCATACCCTAGACAATCATATTGGAGATAGTGTATCCTCGTGATTAATATCAGTAATCGCCAAGAGTTCATAGACCGCCTATAACTCTCCAAGTTACCATATTTACTCATATGACCACGTTTTGAACTTGGATATTTTGACTTGTCCAGAAGCCATGTTTTCAATAGACACTATTGAAAACTCAACGTTGAGATTTAATATCCAATTACCTCAAAACATCCATATGATGATATTATACTCTCATTTAATAAATGGAGCCACGATGTCCATATCTATAAATGAAGTCCTCTATCGATTAACAAATGAATATCACCAAACTATCGAGGATAGACTATGCGATATAATCGTACTCATTGATAGCTCAAATGATATCACCTGCAACCATAAGTCCATCATTTATCTCAGGATTAAGATAGACTCTCCGATTGTCCTGATAATGAAATTACTATTATCTACTGACGGTTATAGATAAAGTATTTCATTGTGATCCTGTTCAATGCACCCAGTGCACTAGACTCTTTTGCTCGAAGACACTCCGATGATTTTAGACTCATCATATCTCATTTGATCCCACTCAAATGCTAGCAAAAGAAGTCTACAACTTTAACAAGATAAAGGTGCCCAACCTTTAACTTAAGTTGTGAACCATATTCAAGACTAACTAAAGAATTGTGTCTACCACATACATATCCAGATGTATGAACAATTCTTCTTTTCTCATAGTCTTTAGACCTTATGATTATTTACTTTAACAATTATTAAACTATAAATGCTATAAGATTTGTTTAAACCAGAAATCACTTTATTAATATGAATAAGATTGTTAATTACACTATTACACTCTTGCTATTGAGCATAATCCTAACAGAAGCCTTAGTTAGGATCAAGGGGATCCGGATAACTAAGCGAAAGTCTTAGCAAGGAGTTGTGTACTCCGGATGGTTGAGCTTAGGTAGCTTGACTAGGATCCTAGTGATCTAGATTGCTAAGCGAGGAAATCTTCCTAGAGGCTTGAGAGCCTTGGATAGGGAGTTGCTCTCTAGAGGTGTAGGACACATCTTGGATAGAGAGTAGGCTTTGTGAATCACTAGCTCGAGGGTTGATTAGGATTTGATAGCTTGAAGTTGATATCATAGTGTTGATAGCTTTGAGTGTGTAAGTCCTTTTCTTATAGTGGATTTGCTTTGCCGGTGGTTGTGGATTCAACCTGTGGATGTTTCCTCTTTGAGGTTTTACCACGTAAAAACATTGTGTCTCATTTTCGCTTTATATTTCTTTATCTTCCATATGTTCACTTGTATTGATTCTTTTGTATATTGATGCTTACATGAATTGATTCATATTATACAATTGTTATATCATTTAAAGTATTCATTTCATTCTTATATTCCACATTTTTGAATATTGGAAGAATTTGGGACTATACCTATTCACCCCCCCTTAGGTATAAAACACTATTGCTTTAAGGGAATTTCAATTACAACATTTCAAAAATGACAAACCGGAATACATATGGAGAAGATACTAATTAGGTGAGAATGTACCGACGGTGATGGCTCCTTACACTTCTTGATTTTGCACTTGACCTTGGAAGATTGACCTTTGAAATCCTTTGGTTCCTTAGTGATTTGCCTTTAGTTGTAGGAGACTCTATTTGCTCATCTACAAAGCCTAAGTCACTTGAATCTTCAAGAAGTTTACCAAGCTTTTTGGCCTTCATGATTTTCAAATTCTCTTCCTTGCCTTTGATTGTTTCCTACAAAAAAAATATATATATATATATATATATTATTAGCAAAAACAATCATTAAACTATTTAACACAAGAGCATCTTCAACCGTCTTTCTTCTAGACATTTGATCACTTCATTCTTCACTTCAACTTCCTTCAAGGCTTTATCTCTTTACTTCTCAAGAGATTAAACTCTTGCTATCAAGTTGAAGTTGGTGGTCTTTGATCATGTCTAGAATGATCATCCTCCGGGAAAACTTCTTCTTCTTTGCTTTTATCACGAACATTCCTTTCAAGCTTGCCAACAAAATTGTTAGTAGACAAGTGAAATATAAAACAAGAAAAACCTATTTCACAAGTAGTTTGGAATAATTCCATGCCTCTTTTGCCATATTTGAATCTTTATAAAGAACAAGGTGATTAAAAACTAACACCACTATGAATGGCAAAAAGGTCTAAAAGATTCAACTTCTCAAAAATAAACCTCATTCATACTTCATGAACATATTGGTTTAGAGAAACGACTCCATCAAATATAAAACATGGAGAAGAAAAATCTTTCCAGACAATCCAACCAAGCTTGCTCATCACTAGACTTAATGAAGTCTTTCATGAGCTTTTTCAACAAAACAAATATTTTCCCAATCAAAAAAGGAGGACAACCATTACAAACAATTATAGGCTAAAGGTTGTTAACATAGTAAATAACCTTGTAGATCTCGAATCACACTAATTGCTTTAAGTGATCCGCTCTGATACCAATTGAAAATGTCTACAAGGTTATACTAAACAACCTAGAGGGGGGTGAATAGGTTGACACACTAGTTTTAAAAACTCTTTCGTGGCTAGTGTCAAAACCTTGGTGAGCATATAATAAACTTTGAACAAGATTGTTATGAGAAAAACAATTTGCACAAGTATGCTCAATTCACCACACTTAGTCTACGAAACATAAACCAAGAAACAATGTATCTCATATACAAGTATATTCAATAAAGAGCACATTCTACAAGTTGTATTATGAATATTACAATAAATATTACAACTTGATATATAATATTGCAAGATACAAAGGTCAAACACTTATAAGATACAAGAAACAAATGTTGATTCAACAAACAATGTGTGCACCTCTTTCTTTATCAATAACATGTTTACAAGGATGTGAGAAATTAAAGATCATAAACAAGTTATATAGAACAAATATACAAATATAAAGAGATAGAGATAGAGATAGAGATAGAGATAGAGACATTTGACACATTGATTTTTACATGGTAAACCTCCGAAGAGGAAACATCCACGAGTTGAATCCACAACCACCAACAAAGCAAATCGACTATATGAAAAGGACATACACACTCAAGACTATCAACACAATGATATCCACCTCAAGCTATCAAATCCTAATCAACCCTCGGGCTAGTGAATCACAAAGCCTACTCACTATCCAAGGTGTGTCCTACACCTCTAGGAAGCAACTCCCCATCCCAGGCCCTCAAGCCTCTAGGAAGATTTCCTCGCTTAGCAATCTAGATCTCTAGGATCCTAGTTAAGCTCCCCTAGTTCTACCATCCGGAGTACGCAACTCCTTGCTAAGACTTTCGCTTGGCTATCTAGAACACTTTCCTAGCCAAGTCTTCTTGCTCAAATTGAAGCTTCACTCACTCCAAGATAAGACTTCCACCTTATGCAAGGCAAATGATCTAGGTGTTACAAATGATGCAAACACATGCAACATAGAATATATGATCAATACATCCTATAGAAACTAGAAATAAACAATGAGCACACAATGTATATTTTTCTAGTTCATAATCCAAAACATGACACCACACAAAATGATGCATGAGCATATGAAATGTATGGATAAAGTACACTCCATGAAGATCTAGACATAGGCAACAAAGCACAAAAAACAAGGTTGTTTAGACCTTAAACATGAACAATAATCTAGAGCATGCAAAACACCTAAAACGTGCCAGATCCTAGATTCTATTCATGTTACTAAAACTTGAAAACAAAGCATGATCATTAAGCATATATTCAAGACTTTAGAACACAAACAACAAAAATGCTAGAATGACAAGATATGATCAATTGAATATTCAGTCAATTAAATCCTAATTAGCTCTAAATACAAAATCAAATGTGCTAATCCTAGAATTATTCAATTAAAGGATCAAAGCACATATCAAGGATTATTAATAATAAAATGATTCAATCAAGTGTCAAATAATTCTAGATGTCAATCTAATCACAATACAACTCTCAAACATGTGAAAATCATAGAATCAAATATTCTAGTTCACAAGTGTCTCTAATTAGACTTTTGATTAAGATTGATTATGAAGCTATCTTTTTCAATAGCATTCACTAAACATATACATATATATAGAAGAAGAAACCCCAAGCAAATTGAAGGTTATAAAAGAAGAAATCACAAAGATAAAGTCAATACCTCTCCATCACAAGCTGTCATGATTTTCTAGGTAGAACATCTTGAAAACTCAATCAAATGACTATAAGATCACTTGGAAATCGTAGAGGACTCAATTACAAATAATCTCCAATTTGAATCACTCAAATCCGACTTCATATGAAGAAGTTATGGTGTTTGGAAGGTGAGAAAATTGGAGAGAAAAATCTGACGGGATTTCTCCATTTCTTTCTTCTTTTACTTCTTGAATGAAAATGGAGGGAAGTGGAAATATTTAAAAGGGAGAGAGAGAGAGAGAGAAGAATTTCAGCCAATCAAACAAGGCCACATCAGGCTCTTCCCCGTGTGGGGCACATGGGCCACACGGGACCAGAGGGCTGGTCAGCCCGTGTAGCACACAGCCTCCACACGGTGTGGCCAAGGCATGGCCTTTGGCCATGCTTGGTTCTCCCATGCGCCTCTCACGTTCTTCGACCGTATTCGGGTCTTCGAAATCCGATTTCGATTCCATTTTTGGATTCCGATCCGTGACTTCCTCATGCACAATGACGACTATGAAACTTTGACAAAAGGTTGAGAATTCATCTCGGAAACCACGATGAAGACAACTCAACGAATGAGAATGCAAAGTAACATAACTACATCGTATGGACTCGAACCTAAAAGAATGAGTAATCGAAATGACCGAAACTCAATAAGGAATCAAATAAGATCATGTTCAAGTCCAAAACACAAGAAACACAAACAATCAAACACAAATCCGCATATGAATGTCATTTCCTAGACATAGTCTTATAACATGCAACTCTACAATGTATGAGCATTCGAGTTCAATGCATGAGCATACAAAAACATGTGAATGTGTTATATAAATGGTGCACAACGATGCAGAGACACTTATGAATGATTTGTGTGTGTATGCCTAATGTCTTACAAGAGGAAGAAGAATATTGATACCTTAGCATCCAAGTATGCGATGTTCCTCTTGAAGACGAAATTTGCACAAGATGTTGCTTCTTCACCTTTGAGGCTTCTTTCTTCCAAAATTCACCTAAGCAACAACTAATACAGATATAGAGAGTTTTGCAATGGAATCAAGCCAATGCAAATAAAGGATCTTACAACAAGTGAAAGTGGCACCAAGTCAGTAACCTCAAGGAAAAATTCCTCAACGAATGGCTCAAAAAGGGAAGAGGTCAATCATGCAAGATCAACCTCGGATGCAACCAAGTATTGGTCAACAATAAAGAAGGAGAAATCCTAGTCAACAACCAAGACAACCACAAAGACAAGGGAAGGCTCCCATGCGAGCACAATGACATGGTATGATTCATTATTTCATTCCTATATGTCATTTTTCTTGTTTTGATGGTTATATTAGACAAAGGTGCTTTCGCTATATTAAAATGTGTAAAACTAGAAGCATGATTGAGAAGAAAAAGAATAGAGCCATGATGCATGTTCCTAGGAATGGTAAGATTGATTTGCATGATCCCAAGACATCTAGAGCCCATGTACCAAAGACCACTAGGAAAGAAAATGTTTTACCTAAGTGGATTAGAAAGAATGAAAATGTTTGCTATGTTGCTCAAATTGCCTTAAAGGCTAATTCTTCTAATTTTCGGTATTTAGATAGTGGGTGCTCTAGGCACATAACTAGAAACAAGAGTTTCTTCGAGACTGTTGTCATGGAGGAAGGAGGATGTGTCACCTTTGGTGATGGATCCAAAAAGAGAGTCATAGGGAAATGAACCATTTCCTGTTCCCGGATTACCCTCCTTATCCAATGCTTTATTTGTTGATAGCTTGAAAGCCAATTTGATTAGCATTTCTCATCTAAGTGATGAAGGATATTCCGTCTTGTTTAGCGAAAATGATTGCTCTGTCCTAAAGTTCTATGGACAAACTATGTTGAAAGGTATGAGATCTAGTGACAATTGCTATTGTCTTAAACTAAAATAGTCTCAAACAATGTGTCCAAGGATGAGCAAATCGAGTTGTGGCATGAAAGACTTGGCCACATGAACCTTAGGGATTTACGAATCCTAGATATGCTCAATAATGTGTGTGGCATTCCCAAGCTTGGGAAGAAAGCCAATGGTGTTTGTGGACCTTGCCAACAAGGAAAACAAACCAAAAGCGTGCACAAAAAGGGCAAGTATCTCTCCACTAAGGAGCCCCTTGAGCTTCTTCATACAGATCTTATGGGTTCTATGCAAACCAAGAGTTTAGGTGGAAAGAGATACATTTTTCTTTGTATCGATGATTTCTCTAGGTTCACATGGACATATTTTCATAGAGAAAAATCTGAAACTTTTGACAAGTTTAAAATACTTTGGACTAAAATACAAAATTAAAAGAATTCAAACATTAAAAGCATTAAACGGATTAGAAGTAACCATGTGAGGGAGTTTGAGAATGCCATCTTTGAAAGCTATTGCAATAGCTTAGGCATCTCCCATGAGTTTTCTGCTCCTAGGACACCTCAACAAAATGGAGTTGTTGAGAGGAAGAAAAGGGTCCTTCAAGAGATGGCTTGAGTGATGTTGCTTAGCAACAATGTCCCTAGGAACCTATGGGTCGAAGCTATTAATACGGCTTGCTATATAGGGAATAGAGTTTTCCTAAGGCCCAGAACTAGGAATACCTCTTATGAATTGTGGAAAGGTAGAAAGCCAAATGTTAGTTACTTCCACTCCTTTGGAAGCAAATGCTACATTTTAAATGATCGTAATCAACTTGGCCAATTTGATGCTAAGAGTGATTAGGGTATCTTTATTGGCTATGCCTTAAATAGTAGAGCCTATAGAGTTTTCAATTTGAAGACTCGAAGCGTCATGGAATCATCCAATGTTGTCATTGATGATACAAGGCTTAAGTCTAGTAACCATGAGGAGGAGGTTGTTTTTGGTGATGACTCTTCCTTGGAGAAAGTTGTGGTGACTCATAATGTTGGGACGTCTAATGATATTGTTAATGACACACAACCTATTGATAGAGTTCCTCTCTTGGACTCTAATGAACCTGCTTCATAGGTTAGAAGACTCCATAACAAAGATGATGTTATTGGAAATGTGAATAAGGGTGTTAGGATTAGACGTCAAATAGCTAATCTTATTATCTGCACATGCTACACCTTTCAAATAGAACGTAAAAAGGTTGATGAAGCCTTAAATGATGAATTTTGGGTTCTTGCCATGCAAGAAGAGCTAAACTAATTTGAAAGGAATGAGATTTGGACTCTAGTTCCTAGGCCTAAGACCACTAATGTCATAGGCACCAAATGGATATTTAGGAACAAATCCGATGAGGATGGCAACATTGTGCGTAACAAAGCAAGACTTGTTGCACAAGGGTACTTTCAAATTGAGGGTATCGACTTTGAGGAGACATTTGACCCCGTTGCCCGTTTAGAGTCCATTAGGCTTCTCTTGTCCATCTCTTGTGTGCACAAGTTCAAATTGCACCAAATGGATGTCAAGAGTGCATTCCTTAATGGCTTCTTGCAAGAGGAAGTGTTTGTTGAACAACCCTAGGGGTTTGTGGATGCTTACCACCCCAACCATATCTATCGCCTCAAAAAGACTTTGTATGGGTTGAAACAAGCACCTAGGGTTTAGTATGAGCACCTCACTCAATTCCTTGTTGACAATGACTACACAAGGGGTAGTGTTGACAAGACACTATTCATCAAGAAAGACAATGATGAGCTTTTTATAGCTCAAATATATGTTGATGACATAGTGTTTGGCTCCACCAACAACATCAAGGTCCAACAATTTGTTGATGTTATGTCTCATTAATTTGAGATGAGTCTTGTTGTTGAGCTAAGTTACTTCCTAGGTTTGCAAATTAGGCAATTGAATGATGGGATCTTTATAACCCAAGCCAAATATGCCAAAAACCTAGTGAAGAAGTTTGGTCTTGAAAATGCCAAACATTGTTGTTAGCTGCCAAAATTGGTGAAGGACCAAAGAAGAATATTTCACCCCGATACAAGGAGAAGTTGGGAATCCAGATACCATCCGGCTAACCCAAGAAGGGAGGGATCCCGATCGAATCAGGTACATACCCCTTCCAGAGGGATCTAGCCCAACAATTCCCTAACTTCTCACGAACCCCGAAGTATCCCGATACGGAGATCCACCTAGCATCCCGATGCATTGTTCTTCACACAGTACCATGCTATTACAGCATCAAGATGTTCAGTTATTACTCCACTCAGAATCCCGCTACCGCACCTACTAGGTATCCCACTGATGCTTAAAGTTGACACATTGATTCCAGGCGACCAAGTACGTCGCAGAAATCACAAAACTAGTAGAAGGCGGGGTGCTCGCAGACCCAGACACTTCCCGTAACGAGCTTTCCAGGCAGTCAAAATACCCGACGTAGAATTTACGAAGTCAGGACTTATTCACTCAGAAGGCCGGGTTAAAGCTCCATGTAAAATACTGGAACGCTGTCGTTTAGTCAAGCAGAAGAAGTAGACTTCTTCCCACCAATTGAGAGTTCCATTTGAACAAGGGGTTAACTCAATTAGAATCCTCCCAGGAAGGAAAGACTTGATTCTAATAATTAAAGCTCCCACAAGATTGTCTCCTCCTAGGAAGGAAAGATTTGATTCTAACAATTAAAGCTCCCACGAGATTGTCTCCTATGAAGAAGGAAAGTCCCGTAATTGCCAAACCCTAGACTGAAATTATAGGAGTGCATGGCAAGCCACGGGACCTATATTTACAACATCAAACTCACCAGAAAAGGGATCCAAAAATTATCTCCAGAAAACTCTAACCTATGTCCAATGCTACTTATCGACACGTACGATTTTGCCACCACCATCTCCGTCGCCTACTAATGCTCAACATTCTACCCTAACCTAGAGAAGGCACCTTTTGTATTCACGATGTAAAGTTACTGTCAATAAAGATCTTATTTATTCACCTTATTTTCTACATTTAAATCTTACTTGTTTCGTTAGGAACACCGTTGGTATCGAACTGTGTGATACCCCTCCGACCAGGATTGATCCCGATCTTGGTCCTTAAAGTTGTTATTTGGAGATTCAACCTAGTGACGATTTTTCGGTAACACTTTTAGCGGCGTCTATGGGAATAAACTTTCCCAACCAATCTCTTAAAATAGCCTAGTTCTACCCAAAGGTCTTCAGAATGAGATTTCGATCCTCCTAGGTTCATCTCGATCCATCAAGACCCCAGTCATTCGCTTCCACCGAGAGAGCCCAAAGGTGGGGTAAAGGATCCATGAATGATAATCCGGCACCAGTACCTCCTCCAGCTGCGGGCCCCTTGCCTCATTAACTCGTCGGGCAGGAAATCAATCGAGATGTCCTAGAATAGCAAGCTGCAGCATATGTAGAAGCCATCCAGCTCAAAATGATAGCCTAGGGAATCCCCTTTGAAGTAGCTAGGATCCCAGGAGACATTGGCCCAAATACTCAGGTACCGGTGTTTGACCGACCGGGGCCATCCCCGCCAATCCAGGTCCGTCAGGTGGATCTCAGACCTAGACTAGTGAAGTCTACAATTGAGATTCCTCCTAAGATAGCCCAATCTACATCAAAACTAAGGCTAAAGGAGAGAGATCGGAATTCTGATTCAGGAGGAAGCGCCAAATCCCGAAAGTGCCCTAGAGGGAGACATTAGTAAGCTAAGCGGAAGGAAGTGGCCATTGATTCAGAAACTTCAGACGAAGAAGGCTCAGTAGCTCGATTCGAAAATAAGAAATCCTGGTGCCTAGAAGACCAGATGGCCAGAATGGCAAAGGAGCTGGAGGAATTGAAGAAGGGAAAGCACCAAGGAATCTAGAAGAACCCCTTGGGTAAGATGAATACACCTTTCTCCAAGAAAGTCAGGGAGTGGGATTACCCCCCAAATTTAGAATGCCCACTGAGAAGTACTCCAGAACAGAGGACCCTGTCAGCCACTTGGAAAGCTTTGTCCACCAGATGGAGGTCCAAAATGCAACCTGGTCAACCATGTGCAGGATGTTTCCTTCATCCTTGACCAACTGCGCCAAGACATGGTTTAGAAAGTTACCACCAGGTAATGTTGATTCCTTTTCTAAGCTTACCATAGCTTTTTGTGCGCAGTTTCAGGGGATCAAGCCTCGTCCCAAGGACCCTATCTTGCTTTAGTATATGATCCAGGAGTGAGGTGAAACTTTGAGATCTTACGTGGAAAAGTTCCACAAGGAGGTTATCCAAATGGGAGTGTTTGATGAGAATGAGACCTTATCCAATTTTTGAAGAAACCTATGGGCTGGCAGACTATTTCGCTCTTTTGCTAAGCACCCTCCAGAAACTTACCAGGAAGCTTACAATCGAGCTTTAGAACAAGTAGACATAGAGGAACAAATCCGAATCAAGGTTGAGCATGATGAAGCCCAATTAACCCCACGTCCTAAGAAGGAGGCTCCAAAGCCCGCACCAACCAAAAGATTCCAGAATCAGCCCCTAAATTGGTTTACCTATCGGTCGCCTCCTATTCCCTCGTACCAGGAAAGATATTTGGCTAGGAGATCACCCCTGAGGGTGGTCTCATTGAAGGAGGCAGCCAGGGTAGCAAGAGAGGAGGATGGATATAGTCACTATACCCCTCTCAACGCTTTACGAGAAACCATCTGTTATCTGAAAATCATTAATGGGATGGAATTCCAAATAACAACTTTAAAAGGACCAAGATCAAGATTGATCCTGGTCGGAGGGATATCACGTAGTTTGATACCGACTATGTCACTATCAATGCAAGTACGATATGGAACACAAGAAATCAAACAAAAATAAGCTTTTATTGATCGTCCCTTTGCATTATAGATATATGAACTATGTATTTAGGGGTTACAACAATGTATGGAGATTTGGTAAGTAATGGAGATGGTGGTGATGGTGAATCTGTGCCTGTTGATAAGTAGAACTTGAATGTGGGGTTTCTGGAGAAGATTTTTGGTCCCTTTTTCTGATGAATAAGTAGTTATATATATATCTCCTGTTGCTTGCCATGCACTCCTTAAATTTCGGTCTAGGGTTTGGCTTACACAGGATTGTCTTCTTGTTAGGAGATAATCTTGGAGTTTCACGTGTAGAACCTAGTCTTTCCTTCCTAAGAGGAGTCAATCTCGTAGGTAAATATTTCCTTCCTAGGAGGATTCTAGATGTGCTGATTTGCTCAAAATAGGACTCTCAGGCAAGAAGAAGTATATCTCCTCTATTTTATTTGAACGACGGCGTTTTAATGCGGAGCTTTTTTCTTGGCATAAGAGTCTTGCTATTTGGTATCTTCCTGCTTGGCGGGGTAGTTATTTAAGAAAGTGCAAGCCAGTAGGCATCTAGGTGATGGAATAAGGGATATCTAGCTGGTATCATACCAGGATGCTTTAGTGGTACTCCGTGTCGGGGTGTGTGAGGTCTATAGGAAGCTGTGTCGGGGTGCTGCGGGGTCTATAGGAAGCTGTGTCGGGATGCTGCGGGGTCTAGTGAGCACCCCGGCTTGGGATGTTGCTTATGAATCGAGATGCTGGAGGGGACCTGAAGAGACTAGGGAAAGGCTGGGTCGGACCCCGCTGGAGGGGGTGTGTACTCGGACCAGTCGGAGTCCGCCCTTGTCGGGGTAGCCGAATGGTGTCTGTACTCCTATATTTTCCTTGTGTTGAGGTGGAAAATTCTTCCTTGGTCCTTCGCCAATTTTGGCGGTTAACAGAAGTCCCCCCTGACTTGGACACTGATACCTTGTCGGGGTCAGAGTCAGAGTCAGGATCTTGTCAATACTTGAAAGACTTTCTGCCTTATCTGTTTATTTCCTTGTTTGACTAGTTCTCCGCCTAGGAGGAGGAAATCTTTACTTGGTACGTTACTACTAGTTGCGTGTCGATCAACGATTGGGTTCCTCGTTTTCAAAAAGAGCTATTTTGGCGCGATTAATGCAGAAAACGCCTCTACCCATTCTTTCGGTCACCGATTCCGATTTCCTGGTGTGTAACCGTCATCCCTCCACTATAAATAGACCGGATTTACTGGTGCTTTCTTTCTTACTGTAAGGATTCCCATTATTGATTGGCTTATTTCGTGGACAAACCACAAGTTGGGGTTTGAATTGTAAGGGTAGATTAGGTGATTGAAGACCAACATCGAAGGCCCTTTTCAAGACCTCAAAGTGACAAGCACTCCAAAGGTATATTTCTAGTGCTTAGTTTTCTTTGAAGAGATCTAGAAGCACACACACACTTAGCATACTTGCATATATGTGCATTCTCTTCACATGTCACATTACACACTAGCACTTTGTTTGATTATATCTTGTTGTGTGTTTGTTTGTGTCGTGTAATTCGTTTCCCGAATATGTTTGGAAATGTCCGCGCTTGCACAATAATGTGCTTGGTTTTGCGTGAAGATCGCCTTCGGAGAATGCCCTTGGCTTCTCCTTTGGTTTCTCCATCATTGGTGAAACAGCGGTTTGATCGGCGGCCATTGACCACCGAATGAAACCGCCGTTTGATTCTAGAAAGCTCTGGATTGGATCTACGGTTACGATCGGTGGTCAGACCACCGAATCGAAACCGCTGAATAGACCTGATGCATTTATTATTCTCGGGTTCTGTTCGGCGGTTTAATCGGTGGCCTAGCTGCCGAATTGAAACCGCCGAATTAGATATTTTAGGTCGGTTTCTTTTTGGGTTTTGATCGGCGGTTTCGATTGACGCTGAATCTGGTCGCCGAATGATCCCCTGCTTCTCAGGTTCAATTCGGCGGTTACATTCTGCGGCCACGACCGCAGAATGAAACCGCCGATCGATGATTTCAAGGGCAAAATTGTCTTTTCACTTGCCCTGTTCTTGATGCCTATAAATATCATACTTTCTCATATCTCTAACTCAGTTCTCTGACTCTAAAAGAAACCTAAACTTGAAAGAGAGATTTTTGAGAGAAAATCAAATCAAGAACTCATTTTTATACAATCAAACCATACACATGTGCATCAAAGATCATCTAAGCATTTTCTAGCATAGTTAGTTTGCTTAGTTGCATGGGTTTTGGTCATCACACTTCCCTTGGTATGTTCTTCACTTTTATCATTGATATTTAGTGTTTTATTTACCAAGGCATCTCTTTTATTATTTGAATGATCTTAGATTAATATCTTATATTCAAAATAGAGATTGTTTGTGATGACATGATTGAGTGTTGTATTGTGATAGCTATCTAGGTTTTTATAATCTATTGTTAGCTAAGCTATTTGACATGTCATTTAGCTATTGACATCTAGGATTGCATTTATTGTTATCTAATCATCCTAGATAAGCATCTAAGGTTACCTAGCTTTATTTGCTCATTGAATATCATCATATATTCACATAGGTTGTAATCTCTTCATTGAGAAGTAAGTCTTGCGTGTAGCTTCCGGGATTAGGTTGCTTAGATTGCAAGCAATTGAAGTCTTGTTGTGATAGACCGGGATTAGGTCGGACACCGGGATTAGGTGGTCACACAAGCAATAGGACTAGGTTCACTCATACTGGGATTAGGTAGGTGTGTGATTATATACCGGGAGTAGGTTGTAATCGTTTAACACATTTAGTGGATTCGAGGTTCGAGTGTGGTGCACTATACAGCCCGTGGTTTTTCCTGTGAGGGTTTCCACGTAAATATCAAGTGTCTTTTATAATTCCGCACCATATTACACTTGTTATTGTATTGACTAGTTTGGGGTATTTTCGTAATATTGACTTAACTCGAAAATTGGGTAATAACGTTAAAATCTATTCACCCCCCTCTAGATTGATATTAATATATTAGAACACACCTCGAGTTATTTGTTTCACTTACTTTCAATTTTTCAAAATTACAATAGAGAACTAGCCCCTTCTGATTTGCTTTCTTTCTCCATAACCTTCTAGAAATCTTTCCTACTTTCCTCTTCTTCAATGGCTTCTTCTTCTAAACTTCCTACTTCTCACGCCACTGAGCAAAACCCTTCCACAATAGTACCCTCTGCTCATCCTAACCCCGCTTCTCCGCCTCAATCTGATAGTATTGACGCCCTCTTCAACACGGAGAAGGCCGATTTGGTGGAGGACTCCCTGATGTCAATAGGGAGGAAACGAGATCGAGAGGGAGACGAGGCGACTGACGGCACCCCACGGGCTCAACACCGTCGCTCCACTCGAAACCCGTGAATCAGGTCGGGTTTTCATTACCAGCCAGAGGATCCTGTCATTATCAATGACCCGACGGACGTGGAGAAGGTGGGTAGTGGCGATAGAGGTGGTGATGGAGGGGTTTCGCAAGTCAGGGTCTAGGCCGGCTCTTTCGCCCTTTTTCATGACGGAAGAATAGTCCCTGACTCCGTAAGCACCCTGGATACCTTGGCCAAGCTGAGGGAGGAGTACAAGATTCCATATAACATTACTCTCTCTCTTCCTCATCGGGGCTACGATGTCTACACCTCGCCTCAAGATCGTCTGCTGATCCACAAGGCGACCTTCGAATGCGGTGTTCGACTGCCACTACATCCCACACTCCGTCGGGCTCTTGTCGCGCTGGAGTTAGCCCCCCTCCAGATCTCACCAGGGTTCTAGAAGCACTTGACGGGGTTCCTGGTGCTTTGGAAGGAGCAGTGCGAGAAAGATCACATCGAGCGGGAGCTGGGGTTGGATGAGCTCTGTTTCCTGTTTAACATCACCAACATGGTACCCTGGGGTCAATTCTACCTGAGGGCATCAAATGACTTGAAGTTCACTATCCCGGGGGCAAATGTGAAGTACTCGGTGCCCTAGAAGGAGGAATGGCTCGTGGTGGAGGGCGAGTGGGGGTGCACTGCTTTCATTGGGGGATATGAATACCCCATCCCTACTCAGTTTACAATGAGGGACAAGTGGGCAAAGGGGATGCTGGCTCCTAAGTCCCGGGAGATTCTTACAAGGATCATGAAGAGGGGGTACACCAATATGCAGTATCCCACTCTAGATCCCTTTGAGGGAGCCCATCTGGAGTGGTACTTGAGAATTTATGTTGCCTTGCCTGGTAAGTTGACTGCATCTAACTCACCTGCTTTTTTACTTACATATTCTCCTTCTTTTTCTCATTAAGCTTCTTTCCCTCTTGCAATGTCTACTGCCCCGATGGTAGCGGGGTCTCCCTCCTCCTCTGGAGCGGGGAATATGACTCTGCCAGCTCATACTTCTCCTGTTCCTTCTCCTACTATTACTGCCAGGACCGTGTCGGGGTCTATCCGAGTGGGAACCGACCCCATCCCTCCTCCTGCTCCATCAAGAACATCTACTCTTGCTTCAGCGGGGTTTAGGGCCAAGACTCTAGCTTGCCTTCCTTCTACTCCTCCATCATGCTCAAAAATTACGGCGATGCTGGCCAGGGCGGATAAGGCCCAAGGTTCTGGAAGATCGGCACAGAAGAAGGCTTCTCCTACAACAAAGACTTCTCCTGCTCCTCCTCCTACTACAACCTCTTCCAAAGATCCTACAAGAATCTTGGTGGAGGAGGTAGCTATCCATATCCCTGCCCCTGCTGCTGATGTGGATTCTGGATCTGGGTCATGGGGTGCTACCTTTGACGAGGTGGTGTCCAGATTTGTGGCCTCATGTCCTGGTGGAGGCTTGATGAATATGGCCAAGCTTCCTACTGACATCCTGGTTGCTAAAGGAGCATCCGTTTTGGCTGAGGTAAAATTCTTCTTTCTCTCTTACTGACCTTTTTTGTTTCTGTCAAGTACTAACTTTTCTCTTCTTTTTGTAGGGCTTCAAGTTTGCTTTGGCCATAGAGACGTAGCTGCTAACCTTGAGGGAGGCTTACATCGGTCTCCAAGCGAAGCTAGAAGATACTCAACAGGAACTGGTTTAGACGCAGCAATGTGTGGCCCCTTTGCTTCAGGAGGCCAGGGAACCTGAAGAAGCGAGGCAAGAGGGCTTGGTGGTTATTAGGTGCTTTGAGCGTTGCTTAGACACAGAAACCGTCAAGTCTTTGCGCCATAGAGAGGAGAGGGAGCGCTTGAAAGTTGAGAAGAAACTACTGCTTGATGAGAACCAGCTTCTGCGGGATGCCATAGCAGATCTAGAGACTCAATAAGGGCCTTCATTTGAGGATAGCTATTTCACAGCTTGTTACGAAGTAGCTATAGCTTTGCCCCCTCTCTTCGACCTTAACGCAGCCTTGAACTGGGACCGGGAACAAATAATGGCGAAGGCTGCCCAACTAGCAGGAGGGGATCAAGAAACAGAAGCTCCCACACAAGATGTGGCTCTAACTGACCAGGTGGCTGGAATAGTGGAGGAAGTAGTCCAGGATCCCTGCATCCAAGAAGATCAAGTAGTGGACCCCGTGACTACTTCTAGAGTGGTCCTGGTGGAAGAGGATTAGGAGCCAGCTAGATCCGGGGTCCCTATAGCTGAAGGGACCCAGAATGAGTCTACTATTGAGGATGAAGATGATGCTGCTCAAGAGAAGGATCCTGCTATGCTTTAGGTTCTAGTGGTTGAGGCGGTCCAAAACTTACGCAGCAGCTAAGCGTTTAGGAAAAGAAACAGCTGGCCAAGGAAAGCATCCAGAAGAAGAAAAAGAGGACTGATCTGGCCCCCCACTTTTTTTATTATTATACTTTGTAGCCCGACTTGGAATATAACAACTTAGTTACTTAATTCATACTTGTGTTTTGCTTTCTTTTGTACTTAGAAACTTTCCACAGCATATAAACTCATAAGCAACTTGATCCCGAATGAATAACTACACCATAATAAAATTGACCATAAAATGCTTATATCTTGTAGTCGTAGGTACCAGCGAGGTCTGACACTAACCAAATCCTCCTTTAATCGGACTCCCATGAGCATGTAACAATGTGAAGTTTTGAGCATCCTATAGAGGTAACTTGATACTGGTGACAATTTTGACTTTGTGAACTTCTAAGTTCCCACTGATTGTTGATCCTTTGTCGGGGTAGAAAGTGAAGAAACAAAGGACGAAACATCCCGATGAGGCATCCCGATGTTTCTGTAGGCAACTAGGGCCACTTTAGCACCAAGCTTCTCAGATGAGGGTATTCCCCGACAAAGGCAGCAGGAGTGCCCTGAGGCTATTTCCTGGTCTTGAAATGGCGAAGTAAGGAACCAGGTACCCTGAGGCAGTCCGATCTTACTGTAAGTCTGTCCTGGTAGGAAACTAAGGCCACTTTAGCACCAAGCTTCTTGGAGGAGGGTATTCCCCGACAAAGGCAGCAGGAGCGCCCTAGGGCTATTTCTTGGTCTTAAAATGGTGAAGTAAGGAACCAGGTACCCTGAGGCAGCTCGATCTTACTGTAAGTCTGTCCTAGTAGGCAACTAAGGCCACTTTAGCACCAGGCTTCTTGGAGGAGGGTATTCCCCGACCAAGGCAGCAGGAGCGCCATAGGGCTATTTCCTGGTCTTTAAATGGCGAAGTAAGGTGAAATTCCCTTCAAGCAATAGTGTTTTATACCTAGAGGAGGGGGGGGGGGGGGGGGGGGGGGGGTGAATAGGTATAGTCCCAAATTCTTCCAATATTCAAAAATACGGAATATAAGAATGAAATGAATACTTGAAATGATATAACAATTGTATAATATGAATCAATTCATGTAAGCATCAATATACAAAAGAATCAATACAAGTGAACATATGGAAGATAAGGAAATATAAAGCGAAAATGAGACACAATGCTTTTACGTGGTAAAACCTCAAAGAGGAAACATCCACGGGTTGAATCCACAACCACCGGCAAAGCAAATCCACTATACGAAAAGGACTTACTCACTTAAAGCTATCAACACTATGATAACCACTTCAAGCTATCAAATCCTGAACAACCCTCGGGCTAGTGATTCACAAAGCCTACTCTCTATCCAAGATGTGTCCTACACCTCTAGAGAGCAACTCCCTATCCAAGACTAAAAAGCCTCTAGGAAGATTTCCTCGCTTAGCAATCTAGATCACTAGGATCTTAGTCAAGCTACCCAAGCTCAACCATCCGGAGTACACAACTCCTTGCTAAGACTTTTGCTTAGTTATCCAGATTCTCTTGATCCTAGCTAAGGCTTCTTGCTTGGCTATCCAGAATCCTTTCCTAGCCAAGTCTTCTTGCTCAAATTAAGGTTTCACTCACCTTAACAAGAGACTTCAACATATTACAAGGCAAAGATCTAGGTGATGCAAATGATGCAAACACACACAAATAGAGTAAGTAGATCAAACACACTCTATGAACATGCTTAATGATAATCTAGAATATACTATCAACACATAATCATAAATCTATCTAGAAATCAAAGCATGCCAAAACAATAAGAACAAGATTAGAATATTCAATATATGTCACACAAATCTTAGTTCTTATATCATGAAATTGAATCTAGAAGATAACATGAAGCACATCATACAATCAATTTCTAGAAGCAATTTCAAGCAAGATCAGGTCTAGCAACAGTATGTTCAAGAGAGATCACAAAGCTAAACTCAATTAACTAATCAATCATACAACCCTAACATATGTTCTAACATACTTCTCAACATATTTCAACAATCAATTAGAAAGAATCAAAGAGATGATCAAGAGAAATTGAAAGAGAAGAAGTTTCACATACAACACTAGAGTCTCGGACTGAAATCTGCCAACTGTGAAAAATCAAGAACTCAAATGACTCTGAAAATGATTAGGTTTTGTATCTCTCTTCAAGACCAACAATTTTGGCTTTTGGATCACTCAATTTCGAGTTCATATGAGAGAGTTATGATCAAAATAAGAAAATAAAAATGTTGAAGAATTCTGCAGAAATTTCTTCAAGTAATTGGAAATGGAGGGAAGAAAAGGCATTTAAAGGAAGGAGAAGAGGGGCAATATTGTCCAAACAAAAAAAGACATTTCAGCCTTGTCCCTGTGTGGGGCACATGTGCCACACGGTACCAGAGGGCTGGTTGGGCCGTGTGGCACATGGCCTCCACACGTGGATGCCCATGCCTTGGCCTTTGGCCACCAAGCTTCTCCCGCGCACCTCTCACGTTCTTCAGCCGTATTCGGGCATCCAAACTCCGATTTCGAATCCGTTTTCGGATTATGAACCATGAATCCCTCACACACAACGATGAATATGAAACTTTGACAAATGATTGAGAATTCATTTCGGAAAACGATGACGAACACAACTCAACGAATGAGAACGAAAAGTAGCGTAGCTACATCGTTTGGACTCGAAACTTAACATATGAGTAACCGAAATGACCGGGACTCAATAAGGAATAAATTAAGATCAAGAAAAATTCCAAAACACAAGAAACACAAACATACAAACACAAGTTCATATATGAATGTCATTTCCTAGACATAGTCCTAGAACATGCAACACTAAAATGTATGAGCATTTGAGTTCAATGCATGAGCATACAAAATCATGTGAATGTGTTATATAAATGGTGCATAACGATGTAGAGACACTTATGAATGATTTGTGTATGTGTGCCCTTATGCCTTGCAAGAGGAAGAATAATCTTGATACCTTAGCATCCAAGTATGCTATGTTCCCCTTGAAGACGATATTTGCACAAGATGTTGCTTCTTCACCTTTGAGGCTCCTTTCTTCCAAGAAACACCTAAGCAACTACTAATACAAATATAGAGAGTTTTGCAATGGAATCAAGCCAATACAAATAAAGGATCTTACAATCTCCCCCTTTGGCTATTCCATGACAAAACCTCATCCTCACCATACATTGATCACTCCAATAAACTCAATGTTGATAGCATTCTCTCACCTCACATTACAAAGAGATCCCTAGACTAAAAAGGTCTTCAAGTCTTCTTGAGTCTTCAAGAATCCCTTCTTTGAGATTCAAAGTACCTATGAGAAAAGAAACAACCAACAAGAGATCTTCTTCCAAAGAAGAATGGTGAGATATTATCACATAAACAAAATAACAAAACTTCCCTTATCTCATACAAAAATGCATTATCTCAAGTGAATAAATGTTATCACATAAAGCTCTCCCTTAGACCCTTAACACAATAAGGCAAGAATTCTTTTCTCCCCCTTAGGACAAGAATTCCCCCCCTTAAGATAAAGTCTCCAATAAGCACAAAGAAGTACAAAACTTACTCTCCATATTGAACATGGTGAAGTTTTCTCCCCATGGTGAGATTTCTCCCCTTATATGATCCCCAAGGTGAGATTTCTCCCCCTTTTTGTCAAGGAATAGACAAAGGACACAAGAGATAAAGAACAAGATATTAAGCAAACAAATCGTATAGAAAGCGTAGTTGAATATACTAAAGCTCCCCCTTAACATTTGCTCCACATATTATCATCAAGTATATTTGTTCACAAGGGACTCACACATTCACACATTCAAGCAATAAGAGAAAATATTTCATCACTTTTCAAAGTCCAAGAGAGAATCACAGATTTTCATTAATCTCTCAAAAATATTCTCATATTGCTAATGAATCAAGCACATAAGCAAAATATGTGTGTGTGTGAATGCTTCTCACATATATAGAAGGAGTAATTGTGATATCAACATGCAAACAATTTCCACACCTATCCAACTAAAGCTTTTCCAAAAATAAGTCAAACCGATATTCATCCGTATTTTTGCTTTAAAAGAATAGTTATCAACATGTGAGCGTGTGTGTGCATGTGGCTCGTTTTCCCGTTTCTGTTTGTCAACCCGAGCTTTTCACAATTCTCAACTATACACCATTAAGCCTTTTGTTTTTCATTTCTTTTAGGCTTAGAATCAAAGATTTTTTTTTAAATGATTCTTTTCAACTCTTCTTTGATTTTTCTAACAAAAAAACATATACACCTCTTGGCGGCTTTCACTCAACACAAAGACGTAGCCCTTTCCAACATTGGGCGGCTTCACAACCAATGTGTGTAGCCCTTTCCAAGAGGGTACTCGTTGAATACTATGTAGTGCCGAAGCAAAATGGATACATATCATAGGTCATTTATCATGTACTAAGCAATAGGTTTCTAGATGCATCCATTATCTACACCTATTCAATCACATATACTCAAAACTAAAACATATAAGAGAAGCATTAGTGCACTTTTCAAAAACAAGTTTTTCAAGCTGAAGTGCATGATCTAGAAACAATAAGAGTTATTAGCTTAAGATCATTACTTCTCAAGTGATTAGCTCTCAAAGATATGGATATACAAATAAAGTTTTTCTCATCAAGCCACTCATAATCACACATAGACAATAATCAACACAAATCATGCCAATGGATCTTTAAAGAGTTTTAAACCTCTTATGTCCAAAGGTTTAGTGAACAAACCCGCAAGTTGATTATTTAGTAGGCATTTCTTTAGAGTGACAATAGAACATTCAACAAGTTCTCTAATGAAATGATGCCTAATAACTATGTGCAATTGATCTCATGCAAACATAGAGTTAAAAAGATGAAATAGAAAGCAAGCTTTTAGAATAGAGAAATACCTTAGCAAGCTTTTTCATCAATGAAAAGTCTCCGCTCTTTTTGTGAGCTCTCTTGGCTTGTTTGTCCTCATGACAACAAGTTGTTGGTGTGTCATCCCAAGAGAATAAAGACCAAACACTTTCAACTCAAGCAATTACATGAAAATGACTTTCTCTAAAAGTCTTAACAAAAATTTTCACCAAATAGATTTCAAAAATCAACTTCTTTAAAGTTAATCAACAAATTTTGACTATCATAGTGAGTATGACAATATTAAGTTCATGAATTGATTAGAGACACCAAGTTTTAATTCTAGACCTAGCACATTACAAATAGCTTAGTCAAGCATCAGACTTAGAACTCTTATCAAACAAGAACAAAAATATTCTCATATGTGCTACTCAATCAAGCATGAGAGCACTCACCTTTGACCATATTGGTCTTAGGTGAACCAACACAAACAACATCATGATCATTACGCATGGCAATATGAAATCTAGAAGATAAATCAATAACTATCTTCTTTATGAAAATATCACTCATATCAAACTAATCATTGTTGCCACGCACAAATATATCATCAAGACTCTTCAAATGATCATGGTTAACACTCTTCTTAACCAATTTCTTCTCAACATTTTTCTTAACATGATTATCATTAACATGCATGTTATTCTTCTCAATCCAAATTTTCTTTGTAGGTTTCTTCACATGAATATGATCAATATGCACATTTCTCAAAGCATCAAAGCTGTTATCATGTTTAGAAACATTCAAAGAAGATTTATCAACTTCACAAGCATGCACATTATTCTTTTTAACCCAAACTTTCCTTGTTGATTTCTTTTCATTAACATGTTCATCATGCATAGTCTCTAATGCCCTAACATGTTTAGAAACAACCAAAGGAAGTCTTTTCACCTCACTAGCATACATCTCATTCCCTAGTTCGCATTGTCTAATATACTTGTAGCATTTAGGTTTGATATGCCCTACAACATTGCAAAAATGACAAACCGGGATAAACTTAGAGATGTTATGTCTAGCTCTAGACTTAAACTCATTCTTAGGAAAATGATTAGATAACTTTTTCACATTTTTATCATGTTCCACAATTCCTAGTTTGCATTGCCTAACATATTCATAACACTTAGGCCTAATGTGACCAACCACATTACAATAATGACAAACCGGAATGAATTTAGAAAAGTTACCTTTTGGTTGAGAAGTCGGTTGAGAAGTTCATAGCTCTTCATGTTTTTGAAGGGAAAAAAAAAAATACGTGCAGGCAGCGGAAGCGAGACTAAAAGAGAGTTTAGTATATTTTAAAAATTTTCCCATATTGAACCTTAACCCTTTAATTAATTAATCATACATATGAAAAGATGAAATACCTTTGTCGCGTGATCCGATTGACTAATGTCGATGGTAATCCGCTAGATCTTCCAAAGCCGATCACGAACGTGAATCACCTAGGAACGTGGTCTCCCTTCTTTGAATTGTGAACCTGAGAATGGATGAACAAACACTTTTTCTGATTTTGTTAGTCACTATAAGCTCCAAAAGTTTGCTAAGAATGTTCCGGTCACTTTTGAATTCACAATCCTAGGATTGAAATTCGCGTGAACCTAATTCGAAACTATGTACAAGATCTCTTGATGTCAAGATCACTAATACACTATCGAAGCTAGAACAATTCTTCTCTCACAAAACACCTTGGCCGAATTCTCACTAGTAAAAAGAGTAGGATTTTTATTTTTCCTTTTTGCCAAAGAAAATAAATTCTTCTAAAAAGAAAACTAGAGTTGGCCGAAAATTCTCACTATATATTTATAGTGACTAGGGATGGCCATTTTCCCTCGGGGCCCCAAATCCCCGCTCCCCCATCCCCATTTGGGGAATTTTTTTGGGGGGAAAATGGGGAAATGGGGAGGGATGGGGATGAAAATCATCCCCAAATTAAAATGGGGATGGGGATGGGGATGGGGATGGGGATGGGGGGACCCCTCCCCATCCCCATTTCCCCATTTCCCCCACAAATTCATGGAAATGGGGATGGGGATGGGGATGGGGGTAAGTGCCCCCATCCCCATTTCCCCATTTCCCCCAAATATAATATATAATATATTAATATATTAATATATTTTTAGTTTTAGTTTTTCAATATTTTTATTCTTACTAACTATATATACATCTTTATTATGTAATTTTTATATTTGATGTTATTTTGTATTTGAATTTAATGGATTGTGTATTTTTTTATTATGTAACTTTTAATGATATAGGAAAAATGGGGGAATGGGGAAACGGGGGACCCGGGGGAAATGAGGAAACGGGAAAAAATGGGAAATAACGGGAAAAATGGGGAAATGGGGGGGGGGGGGATGGGGGAGGGTTTGGCAAATGGGGATGGGGATGGGGGGGGACCTATATCCATCCCCATTTCCCTATTGGCCATCCCTAATAGTGACCGAATTTTCTGCCCTAGATGTTTTAGGGTGGCCGAAAATCCTCCCTAGTTTATTTAGGGTTTCTGAATTCTTACCTTGTCGAACAAGGTGATCACCAAAGTCATTTTCCAAATAGGATACAAAGACTCCTTTAGAATTCAAACCCTAATCCAACTCTTTAGTGTATTTGTGACTAAATAAAAGACTTCATAATTTGACTAAACAAATAAAGTCTTTTACTTTTAATGTACTACTAATAGTAGTATACAACTAGGAAACATATTTCCTAATCAGAAAAAGATTTGATTCTTAATTAAATAACTAATTAACATATTAATTAATTTCCATTTAATTAAATAATAAAACAAAACAATATAACGGGCTTATTATTACCCATTGCCGCCCATGACAAGAGACTTGGGCCTACATATTGTTTTCTTATTTTATTTAATCCATTTGGACTTTAATAAAAAGCCCACATGTGAACTAGACCCATTCTTACCCAAAGAAACAAGCCCACATGTCTTTCTTTAATATATTAATATAATAAACAGCCCATTAATTAAATAATGTGCAAATTATATTCTTAATATATTAAATACAATTCTAAATGGACCCACAAATAGTCCGGTAGAATATATCAAGTGATTCATGCAAGTCCGTGCGGATTGGGGAACTTGGTGGGCCTATCTAAATATAAGCTCCAATAGACATAACCCAATCACAATCAACAAATGATTCACTTAGGTTCAATCTATTAATTTTAGTTAACTCCACTAAAGAACTAAAATTGCACTCTTAAATAAAGATGGAATAAGTTAACGATATTCATTCATACCCTAGACAATCATATGGAAGATAGTGAATCCTCGTGAAGAATATCAATAATCGCCAAGGGCTCATAGACCGCCTATAGCTCTCCAAGTTACCATATTTATTCATATGACCACACTTTGAACTTGTATATATATTATGACTTGTCCAGAAGTCAACTTTCAATAGACACTATTGAAAACTCAACGTTAAGATTTAATATCCAAAACCACAAAGCATCCATATGATGATATTCTACTCACATTTAATAAATGGAGCCATGATGTCCATATCTATAAATGAAGTCCTCTATCGATTAACAAATGAATACCACCAAACTATCGAGGATAGACTATGCTATAGAGCCGTACTCATTGATAGCTCAAATGATAACACTTGCAACCATAAGTCCATCATTTATCTCAGGATTAAGATAGACTCTCCGATTGTCTTGATAATGAAAAGACTTTTATCTATTGACTATTCTAGAAAAAAGTATTTCATTGTGATCAGGTTCAATGCACCTAGTGCACTAGATTCTTTTACTCGAAGACCTTTCGATGATTTTAGACTCATCACAACACATTTGATCCCACTCAAATGCTAGTAAAAGAATTCTACAACTTTAACAGGATAAAGATGCCCAACCTTTAACTTAAGTTGTGAACGTTATTCAAGACTAACGAAAGAATTGTGTCTACCTCATACATATCCAAATGTACGAACAATTCTTCTTTTCTCATAGTCTTTTGACCTTATGATTATTTACTTTGACAATTATAATAATAAATGCTATATAAGATTTTGTTAACTAACAGAAATCACTTTATTAATATGAAAAGATTGTCAAGTACAACATTACACTCTTGCTATTGAGCATAACCCTAACAATCTCCCACTTGCGCTATAGCAAATGTGTCATATCTCTCATTCCCATGTTCTCTAGGTGCCCATCAAAACTCTTCTATGGTAGAGCCTTTGTGAAGGGATCCGCTAGATTTTCTGCTGACGCGATTTTGGTAATCGTCACGTCACCCCTATGAACAATCTCCCTAAGAAGATGATACTTCCTTTCAATGTGTTTTCCTCTCTTATGACTTCTTGGTTCTTTCGAATTAGCCACTGCTCCATTGTTGTCACAGTAAATAGTTATCTACTTATTCGCACTAGGAACCACTTCTAAGTCAATCAAGAATTGACGGAGCCAAACAGCCTCTTTGGCAGCTTCGCATGCAGCAACATACTTAGCTTCCATAGTGGAGTCAGCAATGCATGATTGCTTGATACTCCTCCATATGACTGCTCCTCCTCCAAGAGTAAACACCGATCCTAATGTGGATTTTCTAGAGTCAGAATTCGACTGGAAATCAGAATCTGTATACCCTACGGGAATCAAATTCCCTCAAGAGTATACAAGCATATTGTCTCTCGTTCTCCTGAGATACTTGAAAATATGTTTGACTGCCGTCCAGTGATCAGGACCAGGTTTCGAATGAAATCTGCTAACAACACCAATAGCAAAACAAATATCTGGTTTAATGCAGAGCATTGCATACATGAGACTTCCAACTGCCGAGGTGTATGGAACCCTACTCATGAATTGCTCTTCATGCTCATTCTTAGGAACTTGTTCCTTAGAAAGTTTGATTCCATGTCTGAAAGGTAACATACCTTTCTTGGAATCTTGCATGGAAAATCTAGACAAGATTTTATCTATGTATGAAGCTTGGGATAGTGCAATCGTTCTATTCTTTCTATCCCTTATTACTTGGATACCAAGAATATAACTTGCTTCTCCTAAGTCCTTCATATCAAATTGTTTTGCTAACCATTCTTTTACTGATGTCAATACACCTACATCGTTTCCGATGAGCAATATATCATCAACATACAGAATTAGGAAAACCAACTTGTCACCCTTGATCCTTTTGTATACACAAGGTTCATCAAGGTTCTGAACAAATCCAAAACCTTTCACAGCTTGATCGAACCTTATGTTCCGGGATTGGGATGCTTGCTTTAATCCATATATGGATTTTTGCAACTTGCATACCTTTTCCACTTGGCCTTTTTCAATGAATCCTTCTGGTTGCATCATATAGATGCTTTCATCAAGACTTCCGTTAAGGAAAGTGTAGGGAAAAATATCGTAGTACACGCAGCGGAAGCGAGACTAAAAAAAAAATATTGATTTAGTAGCTTTTAAAATTTTTCCTTTTATGAACCTTAACCCTTTTAATTAATTAAACATACATATAATCTGTTGGTACCTTGGGGTTACAGATTGCGCAGCGGAAAGGTTTTAAAATTTTTAAAAGCAATCATCAAATAAACCCATTTGTACAGTAATAATCGAAAACAATAAGAAGGAGATGAAAACTATTTCATACCTACGTAGGAGGCTCCTTCACTTTAATACAGTCTGCTCCTGATTTGAACCACTTGATCTTCCTCGCTATGACCCTGAATTGGTAATGGCGTGTGGGCGCGTCACGGTACTCAGGAACAAAAATGGAGGTAGATGAGAAGAGCACACAAAAGACAACTCTTGTTCTTTTGTTGGTGAAGTGCGGCAAGAAAAAAAATTCTCTAAAAAAAATAATAAGCCCCCGTTTTTATTTTTCTTTTCTTTTCTTCTTTTTTTTATCTTTCCTCTTGCCGCCCCTATTTCTCTCTTCACCTGATTGTTGTAACTAATGCATCAGTTTTCTTTTATTCTACCATCAATGCATCAATTTTCTTTTATGCTACAATCAATGCATCAGTTTTGTTATACCATATATATCAAATATATATGTTATAAAACTAACCGATGATCTCTCTTTAACACCCTCCTATCTAATGATTAATTACACAATTAAATAATCTAATTATTTAATTAACATAATCATTAATATTCATTAATTGAATAATCACACTATTCAATTAATTCCCGAATAGACACGTGTCACTTTCGTAACACAATTAATTGGACAATCCAATTAATTAACCGTGACCCTTGTTACCTAAATCGATCGGGCTAGCAAGGGGACCTAATGGACCTACAGTATTTTGAGCTCCAATAATCCTTAGAAATAAATAATTAAACTCTTTAATTAATATTTCATGATTATTAACTTCGGTGTTATTCCACTAAAAACCCTCTAATTATAGCTATTACATATGGTATAATCCTCCACAGGTAGTTCATAATTAGAGCTAGGTCATAATGTCCGTTATACCCCTCTAATTATATCTTTCCATTAAGTACCATTGATTCTCTAATGAACAATAAATCCTACATTCCTTACGGAATAAGGAGAGCGCTCATATTGTTCAAGCCCCGAATCAACCCTTAAGGGAACTACTATCTACTTCTCACAAGAATGAGTGGATTCCTCTATTGTGTGCAGACCTTCCCAGCCACAAGCCAAACCGCGATTCCAACATACGAAGTTATTGACCGGGAATGCAACTCCGATCTCACCCATGGTATATCAAAAACCACGATCTAACCTGAAGGAGTCGATAAGACACTCAAGATTAAGATCACCCATATATAGCCATCATTTGTTGATATATATGAATTTCATCTTTTAACGGATCTTGGTGAGAGATTCATATAGATCATGGCCCAGTCCTATATGATCAAATCATATAAGGTGCCTCCATTCTCATATCTCCATATGAATGATCTAGGATAAGATCACCGTACATTACGGAATGGACAGCAGCTGTAGATTGACCACAAATAAAGTACCCAGCTTTATTTGCTATCTACGGACTCTTTAGATTACTCCTTTCAAACTGAATCCATCTATATATGACATTCATATACTCAGTTTGAAATTACATCCGGCAATCTTGGATGTTAAGTACACATGTTATTATAAATGTATGAGACAATTTGAACGAATAAACTACTTCTTTTATTTCTTGTTCAATTCACATTTACAAACTACAAGCTTTAGGGCAAAAACCCCAACATAATCAACAAAAGAAGAATACCTTTTGTCGCGTGATCCGATTGACTTACGTCGATGGTAATCCGCAAGATCTTCAATCCTAGCACGAACGTGAATCACCTAGGAGCGTGATCTCCCTTTTTCTTTGAATCGCAAACCTGAGATGGACAAACAAACTTTTCTTTTCTTTTGTTAGTCACAAAACAATCAAAAGAAGACTAAGATTATTCCGGTCACTTTTGAGTTCTCAATCTAATGATCGAAACTCGCGTGAACCTAAATCGACGTTGTACACATAAGCTTATTGATGAACAAGCAATTAGTGTACCATCAAAGAATAATCTATTCACTCTTTTTTGTTTTTAGTAGAATAAAATTTCTTTCTATGAGTTGAGAAGAAGAAGAAGAAGAATAATTGTTTCAAGCACAACAACACCCAAATTAACAAGGTGGCCGAAAATCTCTTCTCTTTTCTATTTAGGGTGGCCGAATTCCCTTCTCTGAAAACACTAGGGTTGCTGCAATTTTCACTCGTAAAATATAGGAGTTTTAGTTGCACCCTAATTCCCTTCTAGTTTTAAGAGTTCAAACACTAATCCAACTCATAGATATTTTTATTCTCTTATTTTGACTAAATTAAAAAGACTTCTTATTTGATTAAATAAATAAAATTAATTATTTATTTTCTTGTCAAACAAGTCTTTTAATTTAAGTATACTACTACCAATAGTATACCTTTAGGAATCATATTTCCTAATCAGAAAAGATTTGTTTCTTAATTAAACAATTAATTAATAAATTAATTAATTCTCATTTAATTAAAACAATGAAACAAAATAATATATTAGGTTTAATATACACCTAGCCGCCCCACTTATAAATATTGGGCCATATATTATTTTCTTATTTCATTTAATCCATTGGACTTTAAATAAAAAGCCCACATGTGAACCAGACCCATTCTTACTAAAAGAAACAAGCCCACATGCCTTTCATTAATATATTAATATAATTGTGTAGCCCATTAAATAAATAATGTGCAAATTATATTCTTAATATATTAAATGCAATTCTAAACGGACCCATAAATTGGTCCGGTAGAATATATCAAGTGATCCATGCAAGTCCGTGTGGATTGGGGATCTTGGAGGACTATCTAAATTTAAGCTTCAATAGACATAACCTAATCACAATCAACAAATGATTCACTTAGGGCCGATCCATTAATTTTAACTCATTCCACTAAAGAGGTAAAATTGAACTCTTAAATAAAGACAGAAAAGGAAGAAGTTCCTCATTCATACCCTAGACAATCATGTTGGAGATAGTGTATCCTCGTGATTAATATCAGTAATCGCCAAGAGATCATAGACCGCCTATAACTCTCCAAGTTACCATATTTACTCATATGACCACGTTTTGAACTTGGATATTTTGACTTGTCCAGAAGCCATGTTTTCAATAGACACTATCAAAAACTCAACGTTGAGATTTAATATCCAATTACCTCAAAACATCCATATGATGATATTATACTCTCATTTAATAAAATGAGCCATGATGTCCATATCTATAAAAGAAGTCCTCTATCGATTAACAAATTAATATCACCAAACTATCGAGGATAGACTATGCGATATAATCGTACTAAATGATAACTCAAATGATATCACTTGCAACTATAAGTCCATCATTTATCTCAGGATTGAGATAGACTCTCTGATTGTCCTGATAATGAAATGACTTTTATCTGCTGACGGTTATAGATAAAGTATTTCATTGTGATCCAGTTCAATGCACCCAGTGCACTAGATTCTTTTGCTCGAAGACACTCCGATGATTTTAGACTCATCATATCTCATTTGATCCCACTCAAATGCTAACAAAAGAATTCTACAACTTTAACAAGATAAAGGTGCCCAACCTTTAACTTAAGTTGTGAACAATATTCAAGACTAACTAAAGAATTGTGTCTACCACATACATATCTAGATGTACGAACAATTCTTCTTTTCTCATAGTCTTTAGACCTTATGATTATTTACTTTGACAATTATAATATTAAACTATAAATGCTATAAGATTTGTTTAAACCAGAAATCACTTTATTAATATGAAAAAGATTGTTAATTACAATATTACACTCTTGCTATTGAGCATAATCCTAACAGAAAGTTGTCTTGACGTCCATTTGCCAAATCTCTAAATCTAAAGATGTCGCAATGGATAAGAGTATCCTAATGGATTTAAGCATGGCCACAGGAGAGAAGGTTTCTTCGTAATCAATACCTTCTTTCTGTGTGTAACCTTTAGCTACTAATCTAGCTTTAAAGGTTTCCACCTTTCAATCCATACCTCTTTTCTTCTTGTATACCCACTTGTACCCAATGGGTTTTATCCCTTTAGGCAAGTCTACAAGGGACCAGACTTTGTTATTGAACATAGACTCAATCTCAGATTGCATTGCCTTTTGCCAATGGCGACCATCAACATCCTCCATTGCTTCCTTATATGTGTAGGGATCATCTGTTAGGATTATGCTCAATAGCAAGAGTGTAATATTTTAATTAACAATCTTTTTCATATTAATAAAGTGATTTCTGGTTTAAACAAATCTTATAGCATTTATAGTTTAATATTATAATTGTCAAAGTAAATAATCATAAGGTCTAAAGACTATGAGAAAAAAAAAAGAATTGTTCGTACATCTGGATATGTATGTGGTAGACACAATTCTTTAGTTAGTCTAGAATATTGTTCACAACTTAAGTTAAAGGTTGGGCACCTTTATCTTGTTAAAGTTGTAGAATTCTTTTGCTAGCATTTGAGTGGGATCAAATGAGATATGATGAGTCTAAAATCATCGGAGTGTCTTCGAGCAAAAGAATCTAGTGCACTGGGTGCATTGAACTGGATCACAATGAAATACTTTATCTATAACCGTCAGTAGATAAAAGTAATTTCATTATCAGGACAATCAGAGAGTCTATCTTAATCCTGAGATAAATGATGGACTTATGGTTGCAAGTGATATCATTTGAGTTATCAATGAGTACGATTATATCGCATAGTCTATCATCGATAGTTTTGTGATATTCATTTGTTAATCGATAGAGGACTTCATTTATAGATATGGACATCGTGGCTCCATTTATTAAATGAGAGTATAATATCATCATATGGATATTTTGAGGTAATTGGATATTGAATCTCAACGTTGAGTTTTCGATAGTGTCTATTGAAAACATGGCTTCTGGACAAGTCAAAATATCCAAGTTCAAAACGTGGTCATATGAGTAAATATGGTAACTTGGAGAGTTATAGGCGGTCTATGAACTCTGGGCGATTACTGATATTAATCACGAGGATACACTATCTCCAACATGATTGTCTTGGGTATGAATGAGGAACATCTTCCTTTTCTGTCTTTATTTAAGAGTTCAATTTTAGCTCTTTAGTGGAATGAGTTAAAATTAATGGATCGGACCTAAGTGAATCATTTGTTGATTGTGATTAGGTTATGTCTATTGATGCTTAAATTTAGATAGCCCGCCAAGATCCCCAATCCGCACGGACTTGCATGAATCACTTGATATATTCTACCGGACTATTTGTGAGTCCATTTAGAATTGTATTTAATATATTAAGAATATAATTTGCACATTATTTATTTAATGGGCTGTTTAATTATATTAATATATTAATGAAAAGCATGTGGGCTTGTTTCTTTTAGTAAGAATGGGTCTAGTTCACATGTGGGCTTTTTATTAAAGTCCAAATGGATTAAATAAAATAAGAAAACAATATGTAGGCCCAAGTCTCTTGTCATGGGCGGCAATGGGTAATAATAAGCCCATTATATTGTTTTATTTTATTATTTAATTAAATGGAAATTAATTAATATGTTAATTAATTATTTAATTAAAAATCAAATCTTTTTCTGATTAGGAAATATGTTTCCTAGTAGTATACTACTATTAGTATTATACTGAATATAAAAGACTTTATTTGTTTAGTCAAATAAGGAAGTCTTTTATATAGTCACAAATACACTAAAGAGTTGGATTAGGGTTTGTATATAATATATATGCATGTGGAATATATAGGTGGTATATAACATATATGCATGCGGAATATATAGAGATTATATAAATGCATGCGGATATATGAATTAGACATACATATATGCATGCAAAATAAAGATATATATATGGCCGGTGCACAACATAAATATATTAAAAATGCATGCAGTTTTTTGAACGAAAAAAACAGAATATATATATTAAAAATGCATGCAGTTTTTTTGAACGAAAAAAAAAACAGAATATATATGTATTTGAGTTGCGTGCAAGTTTGATATACATATATTATAGGTGTGCATTAATTGATATACATATATATATATATATTAGGCCACAAAAAGTAAAAATTATTATTTTATTGGTATATGGTCGGCGACAATAAAGATATATATATATATATTCTTTGTATTTTTTAAGAACCCTAGTTTTTTGCAATTGAGCTTTTTCTTTTGCTAGAGAAAAATAAGATCCAACTCTAAGACTAGTGAGTGATTCGGCCTAGAGGTTTGTGAGAGAAGAATTGTTCTTGTTTCGATAGTGTACTAGTGATCTTAACATCAAGAGATTTTGTACACACTTTCGAATTAGGTTCACGCAAATTTCAATCTTACGATTGTGAATTCAAAAGTGACCGGAACATTCTTAGCAACCTTTTGGAGATTATAGTGACTAACAGAATCAGAAAAGTTTTGTTGTCCATTCTCAGGTATACAATTCAAAGAGAAGGGAGACCACGCTCCTAGGTGATTCACGTTCGTGATCGGATTGGAAGATCTTGCGGATTACCATCGACGTAAGTCAATCGGATCACGCGACAAAAGGTATTCTTCTTTTGTTATATATTATATATCTTTCATTGATTAAAAGGGTTTAAGGTTCATAATTGGAAAAATTTTAAAAGCTACTAAAACCTATTTTTTAGTCTCGCTTCCGCTGCGGGTATATTTTTCCCTACATCATCGTCGTCCGGGAGATTCTCCATTGATTCTCCCAGACCGATGTATCTCTCGGGTTATCTTACAACCCTCCCACTACGACGAGGAATGGTAGGTTGTTGATCTTGTGATGGTTCGGAACTTACAATTGGGTCAGGTTGTGAAGCCTCTTGTGGAATTATATCTCTTGACATCTCATTCAGGATAATTCTACTTTTAGGTATAAACTCATTCATATAGTCCTTTTCCAGAAATTTAGCATTTGTCGAAACAAATACTTTAAGATCTAAAGGACTATAAAAATAATACCCTTTAGTTCCTTTTGGATACCCCACAAATATGCATGTTTATGTACGGGACTCCATCTTTTCTGTCTTTCCTTTTAACACATGCGCAGGACAACCAAATATCCTTAAGTGTTGTAAACTAGGCTTTCGCCCAGTCCACAACTCATGCGGTGTTTGAGGAACCGACTTCGATGGTACATCGTTTAGAATGTACATTGCAGTTTGTAGAGCATATCCCCAAAAAGAAATAGGGAGTGTTGAATAACTTAACATTGACCTAACCATATTCAAAAGAGTTCTATTTCTTCTTTCTACCACCCCATTCTGTTGAGGTGTACCTGGTGCAGAAAACTGAGAAATGATTCCATTATCAATAAGATATTGCTGAAACTCACCAGATAGATATTCTCCACCACGATCAAATCTCAAGATTTTTATGTGTTTCTCTAGCTGATTCTCTACTTCAGCTTTGAATGCTTCGAACATGTCAAATGCATCCGACTTATGTCTCATGAGATACACATAACCAAATCTTGAATGATCATCTGTGAAAGTGATGAAGTACTCATATCCACCTCTAGCTTGAATGCTCATAGGACCACATACATCAGAATGTATTAATCCTAAACATTCAGTGGCTCTTGTGCCTTTAGTCATGAACGACCTTTTAGTCATCTTACCTTCCAAACAGGATTCACAAGTTGGTAGATCATCGACCATTAAGTCATTTAAAGGTCCATCACTAACCAATCTTTTAATCCTATTAATGTTAATATGACCTAAGCGCAAATGCCATATGTAGGTTTCATCTTTTGATAATTTTATTCTTTTATGATTAGGTTCCATTGTTTCTGTGTCTAACAAGTGAGAAATATTCCTATGCAAAAAGAATAGACCGTTTTCCCATGTACCTTTGCAAATAAATTTGTTATTCTTACTAACAATAAAATTTTTATTAAAAGTAATCGAATATCCAAAATTATTCAAACAAGAAACTGAAATCAAATTCCTCTTGAATTGAGGTACATAATAAACGTCTATTAAATCTAAATGCATACTAGAATCTAAAATAACTGATGAGGTCGTTTGTGTACTCAACAAAATAGTAATAATATAGATTTTGGTTGATTCTTGAAAACTCTTTTAAGCCACTTAATCCTTTTTAAAATGTGATTTGATAGCAAAATAGTGAGCAATTTCGTTCCACGGGGAATGGAGAGTTAATTATATAAATTGACTAATCTTTGAACAATAAAGTAAATCATATTGTTTGATAGATGTGTGGTTTCTAAAACCACCAATGCTAACTACTCAAATGAAAATACACAAAATATGTTATGAAAAATAGAATACTCAACACCTTGATAAGAATTGTGATAAAATCAATTAATGAGATAGCTAGGGAATAGATCGATTGACAATTGAATGTGGGTAAGCTAACTAGCTTCATTAATGTACCAATCTCATTATGTTAACCACTTAGAGGCTTAGATTAGTGGGGTTGATATACCCACCACTAATCTATCCTATCCAATGGGTTCTTAATCACACAAGGATTGTCAATCCACATATGAATATATAACAAATTACTCCACTCAAGATAGCAATCAACAAGTGATATACAAGTCAATTATAATGAATGGAATCTAATTAATTTGAATGAATAGAACACATAAGAGATTCATTACAAGCTAAGCTAAACCCACAACCAATTGATCCTCAAATCTATCCCCTAGATTAGGGGTTTAGTTACACATGTTTGCAATAAACGAAAAGAAGTAAATGATAAGGAAATAACCCTTGGGTCACCTTCTTTAAGCTTGATCCTTCTTCTCCTCTATGCTCCTAGATGCAAGGAATGGAGGTTGAGGAAATGTCTTGGAATGTGGGTGTTTTGGTGGAAAGTTACTAAGGATTTTGGTGGAGAAATGGTGGGATGAGGTAGTGAAGTAATCAAGGTTTTGTGTTGAGGGTTGGATAGATTAGATGAGTTCAAGGAGAGAAATGGAGGATGAGGTATGGTATGCCATGGATGATTGAGCTAGATCTCAGATTTGTTCTTTGTATTTTTCTCTGATTTTGCGATGCCTTTGAAGATGGAGGGACGATCTATTTATATGCACTCTTGGACATGTACTGATAACTGTTTGATTCACTGAGGTGGAGCCTTGGTCGCTATTTGGTCGCTATGGTGACCCTGGTGCGTAAAACGGTTAGAAGAGAAGGTCGCCACGAAAACCATCTTTATCGCTATTTGGCAAGTAGCGACCATGAGTATTTTGTGTAGAGGTTGCCACTTGTACCTCTAGGTCGCCATGGCGACCATAAGTGGCGACCCTGCAAATGTGAGGAGGTCGCCACTTGCAACATCAAGGTCACCATGGCGACCCTAAGTGGTGACCATGCCTTGAGTGCACTAGGTCGCCATTTGCAAGGGAGGTCGCCATGGCGACCCCAAGTGGCGACCCCACCTGGTTAATTTGAGGACTTTCTGTCGCCATGGCTCTCAAGTGGCGCCCAAGTGGCGACCTTCTGATGTCTTTTGAGAATCTTCTGTCGCCATGGCGCTCATGTAGCGACCTTTCATGTCCAAGTGGCGAAAATGCCCTGTTCCTTCCCATTTGTGAGACATTTTCGCACAAGTCCTCCACTTTCATCTCAATTGCTTCTGAAACCTAATAAAACCTGAAACACTCAATTTAACAACATTAAACATGGGGAAATGCCCGAGAATCAAGCTAAAAGAATCGGAAATGAGGGCCAAAATCATACCAATTTTGGCTTGATCAATAACTCTAACATCTTCCATTGCACTGGTAGACACCAACGCTCCGTTGCCTAAACGCAAGTTGATTTCATCTTTATTCAGCCTTTTCTTTTCCTGAAAACCCTGCAAGGAATAACAAACATGATTAGTGGCTTCTGAGTCTATGATCAAAGAATCGGTAGAGTCTGCCAAAAAACATGTTTCAAGATAATTAATATTACCTTCCATTGCACTGGTAGACACCAACGCTCCGTTGCCTAAACGCAAGTTGATTTCATCTTTATTCAGCCTTTTCTTTTCCTGAAAACCCTGCAAGGAATAACAAACATGATTAGTGGCTCCTGAGTCTATGATCAAAGAATCAGTAGAGTCTGCCAAAAAACATGTTTCAAGATAATAATATTACCTTGTTCCTTCTTTTTCTGAGACTTTGGGCAATTACTTTTCCAATGTCACTTTTCACCACAAAGGAAGCACTTCCCTTTGATCTTGGTTACTTTCTTGGTTTCCTTCTTGGTAGGCCCAAGTTGCTTTTTCTTCTGTTGTTTCTTGACCTTCTGACGGGTCTTAACAGTAGCAACTTTACCAACCATATGAATCTCTTGACCTTTGCCTTTCACAAGGATCTTTTTAGCACTTTGAACATCTTGCATCAGGCCTTGCAAGGTGTATTCCTTATTGTTCAAGGTGTAGTCCAACTTGAACTGATCAATGGAATCTGATAGTGAGTTGACAATCATGTCAATTTTGGTCTCACCATCTATCTCAGCACCGTTAAGTTCTGCAATATTTAGATGTGCTATGACCTTCATCATGCGATCTTTCACAGCCTGTCTAGGTTTCATCCTAAGATTCATAAAAGCAGTCATTGCTTCTCTCTTAGTTGACCTAGATCTCATAGCAAACATCTCCTCTAGAGACATCATTATATCAGCAGCAAACTCCATTCCTTCATGCTACTGTTGCAACACGTCAAAGATAGTGGCCATGATATAACATTTAGCCATATCATCTGAAGTCTTCCACTGCTCATACTCATCTCTTTGCAAAACACTAGTTTCAATAGTAGGAGCAGGTGGTTTAGGAGTTGACAGAACAAATTTATGTTTTTCAGCTTGCAGCAACAACCCAATTTTCCTTTTCCATGTGACATAATTATCTCCAGTTAAAGTGTTATCTTTCAGGATGTTCATTAGGGATGGCGTCATGATTTCTGAATAAAACAAAAATATATATAAGTAAATGTTAGGATTACGCTCAATAGCAAGAGTGTAATATTTTAATTAACAATCTTTTTCATATTAATAAAGTGATTTCTGGTTTCTTATAGCATTTATAGTTTAATATTATAATTTTCAAAGTAAATAATCATAAGGTCTAAAGACTATGAGAAAAGAAGAATTGTTCGTACATCTGGATATGTATATGGTAGACACAATTCTTTAGTTAGTCTTGAATATTGTTCACAACTTAAGTTAAAGGTTGGGCACCTTTATCTTGTTAAAGTTGTAGAATTCTTTTGCTAGCATTTGAGTGGGATCAAATGAGATATGATGAGTCTAAAATCATCGGAGTGTCTTCGAGCAAAAGAATCTAGTGCACTGGGTGTATTGAACTGGATCACAATGAAATACTTTATCTATAACCGTCAGTAGATAAAAGTCTTTTCATTATCAGGACAATCAGAGAGTCTATCTTAATCCTGAGATAAATGATGGACTTATGGTTGCAAGTGATATCATTTGAGTTATCAATGAGTACGATTATATCGCATAGTCTATCCTCGATGGTTTGGTGATATTCATTTGTTAATCGATAGAGGACTTCATTTATAGATATGGACATTGTGGCTCCATTTATTAAATGAGAGTATAATATCATCATATGGATGTTTTGAGGTAATTGGATATTAAATCTCAACGTTGAGTTTTCGATAGTGTCTATTGAAAACATGGCTTCTGGACAAGTCAAAATATCTAAGTTCAAAACGTGGTCATATGAGTAAATATGGTAACTTGGAGAGTTATAGGCGGTCTATGAACTCTTGGCGATTACTGATATTAATCACGAGGATACACTATCTCCAACATGATTGTTCAGGGTATGAATGAGGAACATCTTCCTTTTCTGTCTTTAATTAAGAGTTCAATTTTAGCTCTTTAGTGGAATGAGTTAAAATTAATGGATCAGACCTAAGTGAATCATTTGTTGATTGTGATTAGGTTATGTCTATTGAAGCTTAAATTTAGATAGCCCGCCAAGATCCCCAATCCACACGGACTTGCATGGATCACTTGATATATTCTACCGGACCAATTTATGGGTCCATTTGGAATTGCATTTAATATATTAAGAATATAATTTACACATTATTTATTTAATGGGCTGCTCAATTATATTAATATATTAATGAAAGGCATATGGACTTGTTTCTTTTAGTAAGAATGGGTATGGTTCACATGTGGGCGTTTTATTTAAAGTCCAATGGATTAAATGAAATAAGAAAATAATATATGGCCCATTTTATTTGAGTGGGGCGGCAAGGTCTTGTTTAACCTAATATATTATTTTGTTTCATTGTTTTAATTAAATAAGAATTAATTAATTTATTGATTAATTTTTTAATTAAGAAGCAAATCTTTTCTGATTAGGAAATATGATTCCTAAAGTTATACTATTGGTAGTAGTATACTAAAATTAAAAGACTTGTTTGACCAGAAAATAAATAATTAATTTTATTTATTTAATCAAATAAGAAGTCTTTTTATTTAGTCAAAATAAAAGAATAAAATATCTATGAGTTGGATTAGGGTTTGAAGTCTTAAAACTAGAAGTGAATTAGGGTGCAACTAAAACTCCTATATTTTTGGAGTGTAAATTGCAGCAACCCTAGTCCTTTTAGGAAGAGGAATTTCGGCCACCCTAAAAAAAAAAGAGAAGAGAATTTGGCCATTAGGATTTGTGGTGCTTGATACAATTCTTCTTCTTCTTCTTCTCAACTCATAGAAATGAATTTTTTATTCTACTAAAAACAAAAAAGAGTGAATAGATTATTCTTTGATGGTACACTAATTGCTTGTTCATCAATAAGCTTGTGTGTACAACATCGATTTAGGTTCACGCAAGTTTCGATCATTAGATTGAGAACTCAAAAGTGACCGGAATAATCTTAGTCTTCTTTTGATTGTTTTGTGACTAACAAAAGAAAAGAAAAGTTTATTTGTCCATTCTCAGGTTTGCAATTCAAAGAAAAAAGGGAGACCACGCTCCTAGGTGATTCACGTTCGTGCTAGGATTGAAGATCTTGAGGATTACCATCGACGTAAGTCAATCGGATCACACGACAAAAGGTATTCTTCTTTTTGTTGATTATATATATGTTTATTTAATTAAAGGGTTAAGGTTCATAAAAAGGAAATTTTTTTAAAAGCTACTAAATCTATTTTTTTTTTTAGTCTTGCTTCCCCTGCGTGTACTACGGTATTGTTCCCTACAATTGGTATCAGAGCCTGGTTGAACCCTTTTAATTAATTAACGTATATATACGTGAATCTATTTCTTTTTATTGTGATTATGCATGTTTAGAAAGAGATGACACTCTAGGTATTCGCATATATAATTACATGTGGATGTATGGATTTATATATGTTTTATGTGGATTGTTATTGCTCGATTTTGGTCCTAGATTTTCAATGTAATTTTGGTTTCAGAATTGTAACAAGAAGGGTGGTCTATCATCGCCATAATTCCTTCTTGGTAGTTGCTAGGTTTTATTTTTTTATTTATTTTAAGTGCAGTATTTTTACTGTAGTTTTTTTATTTTTGTGCAGTTTTTTTTTTTTTTTTTTTTTGTAAAAAGTACTGCAGTAATGAAAAAAAATAAAAAATTCTGCAGTATTTTATTGTTTAAATAAAGTTGTAATACGTTCTATATTGAAGAATCGAAGACGTGAAGCAACCGGAACCAAGAACGAGCACCGTGCACACACTAGGAGTGGATTGGGCTGCGCATGGCGAGCCCATTACATGGTGGGCTGCGCAAGGCAGCCTTGTGTTGCCTTATGGGCTGTGCATGGCAGCCCCTTTTTGTTGGGTTGTGGGCTGTGCAAGCCCAAGGGAGGAGGCTGAAGGATGAGCGTATGGTTGATGGGCCACTTGAAGATCTTGTATTCCTAAATTATTGTAATTTACTTGTTTTTCTAGGATGGGCCAAAATTGTTGCTATTTAATTTTTGCTTAAATATTACAATATTTGTTATTGTATGATAACATGACATATAGAATAGGAGTGCCGCTCATATATATCTTTTGGTATGAACATGCATTAAATGATTTAGGTATCTAAATTGGCATCTAGATAACTTGGTAAATCATTCTATGGGATTTAATCACACGCATTAAATAATTGAGTGGGAGAAGGTGTTTTTGTAACACCTATGGCCTCCAAGGTTAGTTGAGCTTAATTATTTATTGGTAATCCCCCCAAGGGGCGTCCATGAATGGAATTTAGCAATATACTTCCTTACAAGGATAGACTAGACAATGGACTCAAACGAGATCTACTCCCCAAGGAGGGATTTTCGTGAGAGAAAATTGAGGGTCAATATCTTGGTAACACACTCAATGTAATTTTATTGATATCCTCCCAAGAGTTCTTGTCAGTAAAATTGCAAGGCTAAAATTGAAAACGCTGGTTGTTATGTTAACAATTAGGTGGGACCTAGTCTAACTAGTAAATGGTGCGAACTCCCAAAGGAGGCATAACATTTATGGGTGTTGGATCACCGTTGAATTTTTATGATTGAGTTATTTATTTAATTCAAGATAAATATTTAAAGTGCTTTATAATGATTATTTACTTATATATGTTTTGTTTTTATTCAGAAATCATGACCCCATCACTTATGAACATCCTGAAAGATAACACTTTAACTGGAGATAATTATGTAACATGGAAAAGGAAAATTGGGTTGTTGCTGCAAAGTGAAAACATAAGTTTGTTCTAACTACTCCTAAACCACCTGCTCCTAATAATGAATCTAGCATAATGCAAAGAGATGAGTATGAGCAGTGGAAGACTTCAGATGATATGGCCAAATGTTATATTATGGCCACTATCTCCGACGTGTTGCAACAGCAGCATGAAGGAATGGAGTCTGCTGCTGATATAATGATGTCTCTGGAGGAGATGTTTGCTATAAAGTCCAGGACGACTAAGAGAGAGGCAGTGACTGCTTTTATGAATCTTAGGATGAAACCTGGACAGGCTGTGAAGGATCATATGATGAAAGTCATAGAACATGTCAACATTGCTGAACTGCATGGCGCTGAGATAGATGGTGAGACAAAAAATTGATATGGTCGTCAATTCATTGTCAGATTCCTTTTATCAGTTCAAATTGGACTACACTTTGAACAAAAAGGAATACACATTACTGATGAGGTCATTTTTGTACTCAACAAAATAGTAATAATGTAGATTTTTGGTTGATTCTTGAAAACTCTTTTAAGCCACTTAATCCTATTAAAATATGATTTGATAGCAAAATAGTGAGCAAGTTCGTTCCACATGGAATGGAATGTTAATTAGATAAATTGACTAATCTTTGAACAATAAAGCAAATCATAGTGTTTGATAGATGTGTGGTTTCTAAAACCACCAATGCTAACTACTCAAATGAAAATACACAAAATATGTTATGAAAAATAGAATACTCAACACCTTGATAAGAATTGCGATAAAATCAATTAATGAGATAGCTAGGGAATAGATCGATTAACAATTGAATGTGGGTAAGCTAATTAGCTACATTAATGTACCAATCTCATTATGTTAACCACTTAGAGGCTTAGATTAGTGGGGTTGATACACCCACCACTAATCTATCCTATCCAATGGGTTCTTAATCACACAAGGATTGTCAATCCACGTATGAATATATAACAAATTACTCCACTCAAGATAATAATCAACAAGTGATATACAAGTCAATTATAATGAATGGAATCTAATTAATTTGAATGAATATAACACATAAGAGATTCATTACAAGCTAAGCTAAACCCACAACCAATTGATCCTCAAATCTATCCCCTAGATTAGGGGTTTAGTTACACATATTTGCAATAAATGAAAAGAAGCAAATAGTAAGGAAATAACCCTTGGGTCACCTTCTTTAAGCTTGATACTTCTTCTCCTCTATGCTCCTAGATGTAAGGAATGGAAGTAGAGGATATGTCTTGGAATGTGGGTGTTTTGGTGGGAAGTGACTAAGGATTTTGGTGGAGAAATGGTGGGATGAGGAATGATGTAGTGAAGTAATCAAGGTTTTGTGTTGAGGGTTGGATGGATTAGATGAGTTCAAGGAGAGAAATGGAGGATGAGGAATGGTGTGCCATGGATGATAGAGCTAGATCTCAGATTTTGTTCTCTGTATTTTTTTCTCTGATCTTCGGTCCTTTGAAGATGGAGGGACGTTCTATATATATGCACTCTTGGACATGTACTGATAACTGCTTGATTTGCTGAGGTGGCGCCTTGTTCGCTGTTTGGTAGCTATGGCAACCCTGGTGCGTAAAACGGTTAGATGAGAAGGTCGCTACAAAAACCATCTTTCTCGCCATTTGGCAAGTGGCGACCATGAGCAATTTGTGTAGAGGTCGCCACTTGCACCTCTAGGTCACCATAGCGACCATAAGTGGCGACCCTGCAATTGTAAGGAGGTCGCCACTTGCAACATCAAGGTCGCCATGGCGACCCCAAGTGGCGACCATTCTTTGTCTGAACTAGGTCGCCATTTGCAAGGGAGGTCGCCATGGAGACCCCAAGTGGCGACCCCACCTGGTTCATTTGTGGACTTTCTGTCGCCATGGCGACCAAGTGGCGCCCAAATGGTGACCTTCTGATGTCTTTGGCAGATTCTACAGATTCTTGGATCATAGACTCTGGAGCCACTAATCATGTTTGTTATTCCTTGCAGGGGTTCCAAGAAAGGAGAAGGCTGAGTAAGAATGAAATCAATTTGCGCTTGGGCAACGGATCGTTAGTGTCTGCAAGTGCAGTGGGAGATATTAGAGTTTATTTGGATTCCATAAGGCATTTAGATTTGATAGACGTTTATTATGTACCTCAATTCAAGAGGAATTTAATTTCAGTTTCTTGTTTGAATAAATTTGGATATTCGGTTACTTTTAATAAAGTTTTTATTATTAGTAAGAATGACAAAATTATTTGCCAAGGTACATTGAAAAACGGTCTATACTTTTTGCATAGAAATATCTCTCACTCGTTAGACATAGAAATAACGGAACCTAATCATAAAAGAGTTAAATTATCAAAAGATGAAACCTATCTATGGCATTTACGCCTAGGTCATATTAACCTTAATAGGATTAAAAGATTGGTAAGTGATGGACCTTTGAGTGACTTAAAGGTTGATGATTTACCAACTTGTGAATCTTGTTTGGAAGGTAAAATGACCAAAAGGACGTTCTCTGCCAAAGGTGCCAGAGCTACTGAATGTTTAGGATTCATACACACTGATGTATGTGGACCTATGAGCATTCAAGCTAGAGGTGGATATGAGTACTTCATCACTTTCACAGATGATTACTCAAGATTTGGCTATGTGTATATCATGCGACATAAGTCGGATGCTTTTGACATGTTCAAAGCATTCAAAGCTGAAGTGGAAAATCAGCTTGAGAAACACATAAAAATCTTGAGATCTGATCGTGGTGGAGAATATCTATCTGGTGAGTTTCAGCAATATCTTATTGATAATGGGATAGTTTCTCAGTTTTCTGCACCAGGTACACCTCAACAAAATGGGGTAGCAGAAAGGAGAAATAGAACTCTTTTGGATATGGTTAGGTCTATGTTGAGTTATTCAACACTTCCTATTTCTTTTTGGGGATATGCTTTACAAACTGCTATATACATTCTAAACGATGTACCATCTAAATCTGTTCCTAAAACACCGCATGAGTTGTGGACTAGGCGTAAGCCTAGTTTACAACACTTAAAGATATTTGGTTGTCCTGCGCATTTGTTAAAAGGAAAGACATAAAAGATGGAGTCCCGTTCAGAAACATGTATATTTGTAGGGTATCCAAAAGAAACTAAAGGATATTATTTTTATAGTCCTTCAAATCTTAAAGTATTTGTTTCGACAAATGCTTAATTTCTGGAAAAGGACTATATGAATGATTTTGTGCCTAGAAGTAGAATTGTCCTGAATGAGATGTTAGGAGATACAATTCCACGAGAGGTTACACAACCAAACCCAATTGTAAGTTCCGATCCAACACAAGATCAACAACCTACCATTCCTCATCGTAGTGGGAGGGTTAGAACACAACCCGAAAGATACATCGGTCTGGGAGAATCAGTGGAGAATCTCCCGGACGACGATGATCCCTACACGTACATGAAAGCTATGGAGGATGTTGATAGTCGCCATTGGCAAAAGGCAATGCAATCTGAGATTGAATCTATGTTCGATAACAAAGTCTGGTCCCTTGTAGACTTGCCTAAAGGGATAAAACCCATTGGGTGCAAGTGGGTATACAAGAGGAAAATAGGTATGGATGGAAAGGTGGAAACCTTTAAAGCTAGATTTGTAGCTAAAGGGTATACACAGAAAGAAGGTATCGATTACAAGGAAACTGATCAGGCCAAAATTGGTATGATTTTGGCCCTCATTTCCATTTCTTTTTGCTTGATTCTCGGGCATTTACCCGTTTTTAATGTTGTTAAATTGAGTGTTTCAGGTTTTATTAGGTTTCAGAAGCAATTGAGATGAAGGTGGAGGACTTGTGCGAAAATGTCTCACAAATGAGAAGAAACAGGGCATTTTCGCCACTTGGACATAAGAGGGCGCCACTTGAGCGCCATGGCGACAGAAGAGTTCCCAAAGGCATCAGAAGGTCGCCACTTGGGTGCCACTTGAGCGTCATGGCGACAGAAGGTCACAAAAACAATCAGGTGGGGTCGCCACTTGTGGTCGCTCTGGCGACCTCCCTTGCAAGTGGCGACCTAGTGCACTCAAGGCATGGTCGCCACTTATGGTCGCCAGAGCGACCTTGATGGTACAAATGGCGACCTCTTTACATTTCCAAGGTCGCCACTTATGGTCGCCAGAGCGACCTAGAGGATACAAGTGGCGACCTCTACACATTTTGGTCATGATCGCCACTTGACAAATAGCGAGAAAGATGGTTTTCTGAGCGACCTTTTCATCTAACCGTTTTACGCTCCATGGTCGCCATAGCGACCAAATAGCGACCAAGGCTCCACATCAGCGAATCAAGTAGTTACCAGTACATGTCCATGAGTGAGTATATATATGGAGCGTCTCTTCATTTTTAAGGATCGAAAATCAGAGCAAAAATTCAGAGAATTTTCATTTCAGATCTAGATCATCATCCATGGAACATTATTCATCCTCCTCCATTTCTCTCCTTGAACTCATCTAATCCATCCAACCCTCAACACAAAACCTTGATTACTTCACTACATCATTCCTCATCCCACCATTTCTCCACCAAAATCCTTAGTAACTTTCCACCAAAACACCCACATTCCAAGACATTTCCTCAACCTCCATTCCTTGCATCTAGGAGCATAGAGGAGAAGAAGGATTAAGCTTAAAGAAGGTGACCCAAGGGTTATTTCCTTATCATTTACTTCTTTTCATTTATTGCAATTATGTGTAACTAAACCCCTAATCTAGGGGATAGATTTGAGGAACAATTGGTTGTGGGTTTAGTCTAGCTTGTAATGAATCTCTTATGTGTTCTATTCATTCAATTTAATTAGATTCCATTCATTATAATTGACTTGTATATCACTTGTTGATTGCTATCTTGAGTGGAATAATTTGTTATATATTCACATGTGGATTGACAATCTTTGTGTGATTAAGAACCCATTGGATAGGATAGATTAGTGGTGGGTATATCAACCCCACTAATCTAAGCCTCTAAGTGGTTAACATAATAAGATTGGTACCTTAATGATGCTAGTAGCTTACCCACATCCAAGTGTTAATCGATCTATTCCCTAGTTCTCTCATTAATTGATTTTATCATTATTCTTATCAAGGTGTTGAGTATTCTATTTTTCATAACATTTTTGTGTATTTTCATTTGAGTAGTTTAGCATTGGTGGCTTTAGAAACCACACATTTATCAAATACTATGATTTGTTTTATTGTTTTAAGATTAGTCAATTTATCTAATTAACACTCCATTCCCTGTGGAACGAACTTGCTCACTATTTTGCTATCAAATCACATTTCAAAACGATTTAAGTGGCTTTAAAAGAGTTTTCAAGAATCAACCAAAAACTATTATTATTACTATTTTGTTGAGTACACAAACGACCTCATCAAAAAATGGCGCCGCTACCGGGGAATGGTAGCGTTGATTACATATATTGACTTTTCTTCACATTTTATTGGTATTTTGTAGATTGTTAGTTTAATATTTTGTTTTGTGATTATTGATTTGTTCATAGTGCTGTTTTTACTTTATTTTCTTTCCTTGTATCTCTTTATTTATTCCTCTTTCAGGTGCTCAGTTTTATGCACGGTAGGAGATCTCTAGGTAGAGGTGTTCATCCCCCACTAGAAGGCACTAGCCGTGTGAGAGAGTTCGAACCAATTCCAAGTCAAGATATGAGTACCGAAGGACAACAACATGGTAGGGAAGATGAAGCTCCTTTGAGAGAGGAGATGACGGAAGAAACTCAAACCAACCGTGGTCAAAGGATGACCATGGGTGAGTATGCCTTGCCGGATATCGGGAACCAACCATCACCGATCGTGCTAGACCCGGTGGCTAGGGGCTATGAGTTGAAGACAATGCACGTCAACTTATTGCCGTCATTTCATGGGAAGCTGAATGAAGACTGCCTCCAATTCATGAAGGAGTATAGTGCTATTATTGAGACCTTCCCCATCATGCGGCTCATACGCGAACAATTGCAAATGCGTTGCTTCCAGTATTGTATGAAGGATGCGGCTATGACATGGCTCATGGGGCTTAGACCGGGATCATTGACAAGTTGGGGCCAAATTTGCAAGGTGTTTTTCAATAGATTCTTTCCGGCTAGGATAACAAAGGAGTTAAAGGTGAAGATAGCCGATTTTTATGAGAGTGAGGGGGAGCTATTTCATGAGTCATGGGAGAGGTATCAACGCCTTGTGGCCCAATGCCCTCCTCACATGTTCACTGAGGAATACAAGGTGTCTTGCTTCCAAGGGGGTCTAACTCGGTTCTCCCAAGTGTTGGTGGATAACGCTTGTGGAGGTTCTTATGATACCAAGACCGCTTCGGAGATCTACGACATCTATGAGATGTTGGCACAAAACTCTCAACAAAGGAATGCCAACAGTATTCGAGGTGGGAAGTTTGATGTGAATGCTAGTACGGAAGCCGCCATTGAAATCTCTAGGATAAACAAGAGGGTGGAGACCTTAACTTCTCACATTGAAAGTATGGGATTTCCTAAGGCGGGAGTTAAGTTGCTAGGAAGGCATGAAGGAGGCTCTAGCGGGCAATTCAATGAGAATGAAGGGTTTGAGGACACTTTTCAAGGTCAAGAGCAAGAGGAGGTTCAAGCTATGGGATTTCAAGGACAAGGCAACAACTCCTATCCCAACAACTATGCTCATCCGTGGAGGAACCACCCAAACCTTTCTTGGTCAAATAACAACAACATTCTAAACCCACCACCAAGAAATCAACAAGGAAATCAACAACAAGGGGTGTACAATCAAGGAGGTAGCTCACAAGGGGGTTACCGTCAGAATCCACAACAAGGGTTGAACACTCAAGGAAGTAGCTCACAAGGAAGCTATCGTCAAAATCAATCACAAGGAGGATTCCCCCAAGGAGGAAATCAATGGGGAGGAAACCAATGGAACAACAACAACAATGCTCAACCAAGCTCATACCAACCTCGCCGAAATATCGATGAAGAAATGGGAGGTATGATGCAAGGCTTCCAACGAGCTGAGAATACCTTGACAAGCTTCATGCAAGCTAGTGGTCAAAGGTTTGGCAACCTAGAGGCATCTTTTGGGAAATTGGAGACCCAAATGGGGCAAATTGCCGAGGCCCTTCAAAAGCAAGAAAAGGGGAAGTTTCCAAGCCACACAGAGCAAGCTAAAGAAGGTAGTTTTGTCAAGAAGGATGGAGCTAGAGATGAGGCATTGTTGTTTGAAGAAGCATACGTCCAGAAAGTGGAAGATCCGGGAAGCTTTGTGATTCCCATTTCAATAGGAAATAGTGGAGTGCTTAAAGGAGTACTAGATTTAGGGGCAAGTGTGAGCATGATGCCCCTATCTACTTATGAAAAGTTGGGGTTGGTAGGATTGAAGCCATCCGGAAAGAAGCTTATGCTAGCGGATCAAACCTCACTTTCATCAAGTGGTGAAATAAAAGATGTCCCAATTGTCATTGAAGGAGTAGTAATGCTAACGGATTTCGTAGTTCTAGACATTGGTGACAAGTCAAAAGATGTTAGGGAGTGGCAAGTTCTCCTTGGTAGACCATTCATGGCTACCGCTCAAATGAAGATCGATGTTTGCAAGAAGAAAGTTTGTATGCATGCATTTGAGAAAGAACTTGAGATCGATATAACCATATGCAATGATGACCTAAAAAGCATTGAGAGTTGCTATGTGGTTGAGTTGCAACCACCAAGGTCAACGGGTGGAAAAGTGTGTGATTTGGTGCAAAAATTGAAAAGAATAGCCAAGAGGACGAAGTGGAGAGTATAGGTGACTCTGAAATTGAAGAGCTCAAGAATTCCAACCAAGAGCTCATGCTTGAGGTAGAGGTTCTTAAGGCGGAGAAGTATGCCTTGGAAAAGAAGCTTGATGACCTAGCAAGGAAAAATCATAAGCTTAAGAAGGTCAACGTGGCTCTCACAATGGAGAATGAGGTGACGGTGAAAGAACTTGAAGATTTGGCTAGTCTCACCGAAGAATTTGAGGAAGAATCCTTAAGAAAGATGAGGAAGGCCCTCATGAATGTAGATGCCAAGAACAAGGCACTTGAGGAGTTGAAGGAGGAATTGAGCAAGAAGGAGATGTCCTTGAAGGTTGCTAAGGTAAAGGAGTGCGACTTTTTGGTGGAGATAGATCGGATGGATCAAGCCATCAAGGAACTCACCAATAACGGTCCCTCAAGACCTAAATCTCCAATGAAAAAGGGAAGATTTCCTTCATATCCTTTAACTTGTTATTTTTGTCATAGAAAGGGTCATGTAAAGTCTAAATGTTTTGAATTTTTGAAGCATGCCAATAATGATAAAAATAGACCTATAAGGAGATCTAACCGTGTTAAGCAAATTTGGGTTAGGAAGGATTTGGTCAATCAAGTCCGGGATGAGTCTAGAGGTCCAATTTGGGTAGTCAAGAAAAAATTGAGTTCTAATGTGATTGACTTGGATGATGAGCATCATGATTCCATTTCGCATAGTATGATGCGGTAGTTGGATTTACATTCGGTTTTTACATTTCATGCCATGAATAAATATGTTTGTGTTTAATTTTGCTTGTTGTGTGTTTTTCTTTTGTTTTTCTGAATAAATGTCCATCAATTCTTGATAGAGGTTTGAAGTATGAGCTTATTGTGGATTTTGTTCATTGCAGGTGATGAAATGCGCTCAGAAGAGGATTTTAAGTCAGGGTCGCCATTTGGTCGCTCTTTGCACGCAAATGGCGACCTCACTTACATGAAGGATTCAGAGGTCGCCACTTACATGGTCGCCATGGCGACCCACATGTTGCAAATGGCGACCTTTGTTATCAGGTATGGTCGCCATTTGGTCGCCAGAGCGACCTTACTTGTGCAAATGGCGACCACATGCAAACATGAAATTTCTTCTTGGTCGCCATTTGGTCGCCAGAGCGACCGAGTGACACAAGTGGCGACATAGGGCGTTCACTTATAAGGACTGCTGCTCAAACATAACGCCGCACACACAAAAGTTCTCTCTTCTCAAATTCTCTCAATTCCAAAGCCGTGGCACGCACGTAATCTCCAAACTTGGTAAGAAATCACTCTAGTTCTTCAATTCTTTTGATCAAATCCTTCCTACATTGCATCTAGAATTACTAAGGGTGGTTTTGAGTTTGATTTGAAGTGATTAGTGCTTAGGATTGGATTTTTGTGTGATTTGATTCATATAGAAGTGATTGTGATAGTGTTGGAGTGGTTTGGTTGATTGTGGTGCACATTGGTGAGTGCCGGAGTGTTATTATAGTGCCGTTGTGCTGCCGGATTTCTGTCAGAAAGTTAGTCCGAATTTGGGGGTGAAAAATGGCTCCGAAGATGAAGTTGCCGAACAAGGGGGGCAAGGGTAGCAAGACCCCCACTCCTAGGAAGAGAGTAGTTCCCGAATGTAAAATGAATAGGAATTTTGATGAACGTTTGGAGACATTTGCTGAGAAGAAAATGTGGCCTGATAGGGGCATTGATTTGGAGAACTTGAGGGATACCCCTGTCCCAACAACAGTGAATGACATGGGATGGAGAGGTTTAGCAGCTACTCCGCCACATTACAGCGAAGGTTTGGTGAAAGAGTTCTATGCGGGAATGAATCCCGGGGAGTATATGAGGGGTGGTCCCATTCTAGTGAGAGGGGTTCCCGCGTACTTGAATGCACCGGACATTAACATCTATTTTGGGACAACTTTGTTAGAAATTGAAGGATTACGTGAGAGGATGGTGGAAGGGATCACCACGAATCCTTTGTACGTGAAGAATTTGGTGGAATTTGCAAACACGATGACCATCACTCCTATGACCATATGGATGGCGAAGCGGTTCCCTCTCAGGCAGTCAAACTTGAAGATTGAGCACGCCTTTTGGCACATTTTCCTCCATTCTTCCCTTAGACCGGTTTCCCATAGGTCCACTGTTCCATTTGAGGCAGCCAGGATTCTACATAGTATTAGTGAGAGGCAGCCTATTGATGTGGGAATTATCATAAAGATGGAGATCCAGCGGATTGGGAGGAATGAATCAGAGACAGATATCCTCCCTTTCCCTTGTTTGATCACAGAGGCCTGCAAGTTGGCGGGTGTAGATATCTCCGGGGACATACTTAAGCCCCCCATGTCAGATATGGACTTGACCACCTGGAGACGTTTGATGATTAAGCGTGGAGAGATACCTACTGGGGGAAAACGTAGGAGAGTGCGGAGTTCAGAGGCTGGCACCAGTGTTAGGGAAGAATTTGAGAGGATAGTCCCTGAGGAGGACGATGATGATGAGGAGGAGGAGATTCCTATTTGTGATGATCATGGGCAGTGATCGAACCAAAATTGGTATGATTTTGGCCCTCATTTCCTTCTCCTTTTGCTTGATTCTCGGGCATTATCCCGTGATTTAATTGTGAAAATTAAGTGATTTCAGGTATTTATAAAGTTCAGGGGCATTGAAGTAATTTTGGTGAAATAGGGGCAAAAGAGTAATTATTGGAGGAAGTTTTGAAGTTATCGTAAAAACTGAAGAGTTCAGGGGGCTATCCGTAATATGCCACGCGAATCAGGCAAACAGTGCCACGTGGATGACCAAAACGGCGCGTTTTGACGTGTAGAGTGTTGATGGGCTGCTGAGCGCACCCACGTCCGTTTCCTTAGGCACCCCAAGTGGCCCAATTTGCGCAGCCCACCCCCTTTAAGTTAAACGGTGCGTTTAGAGGGTGTGGGCCTCTAAACGCACCAGCCCAAACTGCTGCACACCCAACCTGACCCATCAGCTGTGTGCACCCGGCCAAATTGCTAATTGCACCCCTTCACACTGTTCATCTTCTCCTTCAGCTAAGCCACGAGCAGCCATAAATGGCCCATAACCCTAGCTTGCGCCGCCGGCCAGAAGAGGACTCTCCCGGAGCCACCGTCGGCCAACTCCGGTGCCAAACGGTCGGCCAAGTCACCGGCTCTCCGGTCGCAAGAACTCCGACCTCCCAATCGGCCGGAATCCGGCAACCCCTCTCACGCCTCACCGTCCACTCTTGTCTCGCCACGTCACCAATTGGGTCGCCATTTGTCATTCGAGGTCGCCATGGCGACAGGGAGTTGATTCCCACACCTGATGAGGTCGCCATTTGGTCGCCCTAGAGGTCGCCATTTATGCAAACCGCGAGCTTCACGTTGTTCATTTCTGGTTGGCCAATTTTGGCTGTAAAATTACACAATGACCCCCTCTGCTGGACTAAATGGTAATTTGCCATGGTTAGGGGGTGTTTTGGTAATTTGCCACCCGAGACCTAATTTGAAAATCCTATAAATTCATCACATTTTTCCTCTTTTAGACATCTCTTGACCACCAAGAAACCTCCTTTCTACCATTCCTAATCTCTCCATTTCTCTTCTACCTAAGCTTAAACATCTAGATTACTTCACTTAAATCATTCCTCTCCTTCCATTTTCTCCACCCCTTTCCTTTGTCACTTTCCATATGACTCCACCTATCTAGACATATCCTCAACACCCACTCTTTGCACAAGATTCAAGCAAGGAAGCATCAAGGAAGGATCAAGCTTACAAGAGAGACCCAAGGGTGATTTCTCTCCATTTTACTTCATTTTCTTGTTTGTAATTATGTGTAATTAAAACCCCTATTTTAGGGGATGATTTGAGAGACTTTTTGGACATGAGTATTTATTAAAGCTTTCAATATTATGTTTGCATGATTTAAGTTTTATTTACTTTTTAATTAGATCTTGCACTTATGTGATTAATTGAGTTATTGACACACTTGTTAATTACAATATGTTGTAGGATTAATTTGTGATAAAATTGATTGAGTTATTGACACACTTGATTGATTAGAGCACATAGTGAATAGGATAGGCTTTTGGAGGGGTGATCAACCTCGATTGCCTAGACCATTTGATCGTCACTAACCGATCCCGCCGTGACCCCCTTTCCTTAATCCGTTAGGCATTGCGGTGGGAAGTTGTTTAGGGTTCGTAGTGACGGTCTAAACAACACATTCGAATGAGATCGGTCCTAGATTGTGTAGATTGTGCATTAAAGAAGCCATGTATGAATTGCTCATTGTCCATTAGCTACTCTATCATTTCCCTAGAATTCCTATTAATTGTTTATTCCATATTTCTTATCTAGATTTGTTGAGCATTCCATTTCATTAGTTTTATTAGGTTTATTTTACATGTATGTTTGATGGCTTGACAACCCATTCACTCATCCATTTATCTATGATTTATGTTATCGCATTTAGATTAGCTAATTAATTCAACATATTACTCTAATTCCCCGTGGAACGAACTCTAAGCTTACCACATTACTCATTTTCAAAACTTAAAATATATTGCGTAAAGATTCATTTTATAACATTCTTTTGGTAATTCGCAATTTGGTAACGACACAAAAAGCGAGTCATCAAAATGGCGCCGCTACCGGGGAATTAAAGTGATTGTTGAATTACTTAGTTTTTCTTTGTAGTTTAGATTTTTCATATTTCTTTTGTTATTCATTTTTTTATATATAGATAGATTTTTTTTTTTTTTAGTTATTTGTCATTTTCGTTATTTTTAGATTTTATAGTCTTGTTCTTGTTTTTCTTTTATTTTTCTTCTATTTTTCTTTTCAGGAACAATGGATCCTTTTGACTTGCAATTGGCCATATTCAACCGGGACATGGAGTTATTTGCCTCAAGGCACTCGAAGGAAGAAAGAGCTCATGACTCAAATTCTTCCAATATGGGGCCGATGGATGGGAGTCCCGTGGAAGAAATGCTAGAGACCATCCAAGCATCACAAATGACATTCGAGCACACTTTGAATGGATGTTTGGAGACAAGTGCACTTAGGTTTTCGGGATTAGAAACTTCATTGAGAAGAATAGAAGTGCACATTGGAGCTATCATGGAAGCCATGCAAGCACAAGAGAGCCAAGAGTTCCCAAATCCACCTATGCTAGAAGAAGCTACCACCATCCATTGGAAGGGTGAGAATGTAGAACACAATTATTTTCATAATTGTGCCATGGAGTCTTCTAGTGTTGAAGGTGAAGAAGTAGGAGAAGAGGAGATGAATGAAGAAATGAAGGAATCAAAGCCTCATGTTCCTCCTACTATTTCTCAAAGCCGCCTACTTAAAAGCATTTGGTATAGATTGTTTCCTAAACTTATCAAGCCATTTTTTCTAGTGAACATTTACTTGCCCTTGCTTTATGTGATTAGGAACACGTCGGCGGGCGTCAAATACTTCCAAGACCTAATCGCATATAGGCGCATCTTCGAAACTTTGGAATTCGGTTGACCGATCCAAGTAGCACGTCTAGCGGGGACGTAAAACCAAGCGCTTGGTGGGAGTCAACCCACCTAGGTACAATTTCTTTTCTTGCTTTTTATTTTATTTTATTTCTTGCTTTTTAGTTTTCTTGCTTAGAATAAGGGTGTGAATTGTTTTTGATAGTGGATTTAGGCTTGAATGATAACATATTTTGTCCACATGGATTGTGATATGACTCTTGATGAACTTACATTGCTATATCTCTTGAGTTGATTGATGAATATATAGGATGATATTGAAACACTTGATTTAATTTTTGGGGTAAATTCTAAAATGGACATTGATGTGTTGTTAAACTCTTTGATTGATGATGTGTTGCGCCGAACTTACCGGTATATGCCCCAAAGACATTGAGGACAATGTCTAATTTAGGTTTGGGGGTGTGTGCGCAACATCGTCTCTTGTTTGCAAATTGTGTGCAAATATTTTGAGCCTAAATTTTTCAAAATTTTTCGAAAATCTTGTGATAATGCCATGCTTGAGCATATTTTGCTTGTTGAGATTGTGCCTTTGTGTGTGCAAGTGAGGAATTGTGTATCTTTGCCTTGCTTAGTTTAGATTAACTTCATGCCATTTAGGGTTGCATTGCTCAAAGCGCGCTAGTTCTTTTCTCTTGATGTTAGAGTGGATGTTCAATTGTGCTTGATGGTTAGGAATTAATAGTGGAGACTTCCCGTGAGGTTCACAAACACGACCTAAAAAGCGTATTTTGAGGGAAAGTTTTTACTCTTTAAACACTCATTCAAACACTTGTTGTGCATATTTTAAAATGTCTCATTCACACTTAAATGTTGTTTGCCATAGAACATATGGACTGCTTGTGGATGCCTTGATTGACTTTGTGGACAATCCTTTAGAAATGATTTTAGGCAATGCATGTGAAAAACCACCAAATTGGCCTAAATACTTCCTATCCCTCTATGTGTGTGCTCCATAGCCCATTTGAAGCCAAACACAATTAAGTTTTTCATTCATGAACCACATCAACATAAACCATATAGCCTAAACACTAGACTTACCTTTTACCAAATGGTTTGCTAAGGCTTAGGGGTTGAATGTAAGCTTTGAGGTGTATTAAAATGTAAGGCGTGTACTTAGGCAAATATGTATGTGCAAACACATGAAAAATATGAAATGCAATGCTTGAAAAGAAAAAGAAAAGACAAGCAAAGAAAAGAAAAGAAAAGCATAGCAAAAGAAAGAAAAGAAAAAGAAAATGATGAATGAGGCACAAAATGCCTAGATCAATTTTGTAGAATTAAATGAGCTACTCAATGAAAATTAAGAGTAGAAAAAATTGCACAAAGTAAATTGTAAGCCTAGACGCCTAAGTGTGGAATATGCAAGTTGTAATGAGTATGTTGTGCTTAATTAGAATGTATGCCTTAGTGTGACCATTGGGTGTTTGAAATCCATTTTTCCTATTTATTGACTCACCATTCACCTTTGGCCCCATTACAACCAAATGAAAAGACCTATTTGATCTTTAGGGATGTCCACTTTGAAAATTTTGGTTGATGCATGTTCTTTCCGTTCATGGTTTTCAATTCCATTCATGAGACAAATTCTTAGAAATTGTGTTTTTAAATGATCATGTGCAATTATATTTGACATTTTGAGCATAAACTTATATTGCATATGGATTGTGAGTGAAGCCTAGGATTCCGTGAGAAAATGAGAGAATCCGGTGAGGATTAGATGTCGAGGCGAATTACATTCTTTTCCTAATGGCACTTTAGTTTTGAAGCTTAAGCATCTTGAATGTGGAATCGCGTTGCGTGCAATGTTTACTTAGAGTGGCATGTCTTTAATCTTTATTTAGCATATCTTACATGCATTATTTCCTAATGAGTACAACGTTGGTTTAATCTCTTCACTTTTGGTTTTGCAAGTCGAAATATTGGCTTTTGAGTCTTTTGCAAAGAGTTGGTGCTTTAATGTGATTATTTGATTTTTAGATACATGTCCATTGTGTGTTTATGTTTGTTTTGCTCGAGGACGAGCAAAAGATAGGTTTGGGGGTATTTGATCGAACCAAAATTGGTATGATTTTGGCCCTCATTTCCTTCTCCTTTTCCTTGATTCTCGGGCATTATCCCGTGATTTAATTGTGAAAATTAAGTGATTTCAGGTATTTATAAAGTTCAGGGGCATTGAAGTAATTTTGGTGAAATAGGGGCAAAAGAGTAATTATTGGAGGAAGTTTTGAAGTTATCGTAAAAACTGAAGAGTTCAGGGGGCTATCCGTAATATGCCACTCGAATCAGGCAAACAGTGCCACGTGGATGACCAAAACGGCGCGTTTTGACGTGTAGAGTGTTGATGGGCTGCTGAGCGCACCCACATCCGTTTCCTTAGGCACCCCAAGTGGCCCAATTTGCGCAGCCCACCCCCTTTAAGTTAAACGGTGCGTTTAGAGGGTGTGGGCCTCTAAACGCACCAGCCCAAACTGCTGCACACCCAACCTGACCCATCAGCTGTGTGCACCCGGCCCAATTGCTAATTGCACCCGTTCACACTGTTCATCTTCTCCTTCAGCTAAGCCACGAGCAGCCATAAATGGCCCCTAACCCTAGCTTGCGCCGCCGGCCAGAAGAGGACTCTCCCGGAGCCACCGTCGGCCAATGATCAAGCCAAAATTGGTATGATTTTGGCCCTCATTTCCGTTTCTTTTTGCTTGATTCTCGGGCATTTCCCCGTGTTTAATGTTGTTAAATTGAGTGTTTCAGGTTTTATTAGGTTTCAGAAGCAATTGAGATGAAGGTGGAGGACTTGTGCAAAAATTCCTCACAAATGAGAAGAAACAGGGCATTTTCGCCACTTGGGCAAAGGAGGTCGCCACTTGAGCGCCATGGTGACAGAAGAGTTCCCAAAGGCATCAAAAGGTCGCCACTTAGGCGCCACTTGAGCGCCATGGCGACAGAAGGTCACAAAAACAATCAGGTGGGGTCGCCACTTGGGGTCGCTCTGGCGACCTCCCTTGCAAGTGGCGACCTAGTGCACTCAAGGCATGGTCGCCACTTACATGGTCGCCATGGCGACCCACATGTTGCAAATGGCGACCTTTGTTATCAGGTATGGTCGCCATTTGGTCGCCAGAGCGACCTTACTTGTGCAAATGGCGACCTTTGTTATCAGGTATGGTCGCCATTTGGTCGCCAGAGCGACCTTACTTGTGCAAATGGCGACCACATGCAAACATGAAATTTCTTCTTGGTCGCCATTTGGTCGCCAGAGCGACCGAGTGACACAAGTGGCGACATAGGGCGTTCACTTATAAGGGCTGCTGCTCAAACATAACGCCGCACACACAAAAGTCCTCTCTTCTAAAATTCTCTCAATTCCAAAGCCGTGGCACGCACGTAATCTCCAAACTTGGTAAGAATTCACTCTAGTTCTTCAATTCTTTTGATCAAATCCTTCCTACATTGCATCTAGAATTACTAAGGGTGGTTTTGAGTTTGATTTGAAGTGATTAGTGCTTAGGATTGGATTTTTTGTGTGATTTGTTCATATAGAAGTGATTGTGATAATATTGAAGTGGATTTGGTTGATTGTGGTGCACATTGGTGAGTGCCGGAGTGTTATTATAGTGCCGTTGTGCTGCCGGATTTCTGTCAGAAAGTTAGTCCGAATTTGGGGGTGAAAAATGGCTCCGAAGATGAAGTTGCCGAACAAGGGGGGCAAGGGTAGCAAGACCCACACTCCTAGGAAGAGAGTAGTTCCCGACTGCAAACTGAACAGAAATTTCGATGATCGTATGGAAACTTTTGCTGAGAAGAAAATGTGGCCTGAGAGGGGAATTGATTTGGAGAGCTTGAGGGATACCCCTGTCCCAACAACAGTGAATGACTTGGGATGGGGAGGATTAGCGGCTACTCCGCCACATTACAGTGAGGGTTTGGTGAAAGAGTTCTATGCGGGAATGAACCCGGGAGAATATATGAGAGGTGGTCCCATTCTTGTGAGAGGGGTTCCCGTGTACTTGAACGCACCGGACATTAACATCTATTTTGGGACAACTTTGTTAGAAATTGAAGGATTACGTGAGAGGATGGTGGAAGGGATCACCACGAATCCTTTGTACGTAAAGAATTTGGTGGAATTTGCAAACACGATGACCATCACTCCTATGACCATATGGATGGCGAAGCGGTTCCCTCTCAGGCAGGCAAACTTGAAGATTGAGCACGCCTTTTGGCACATTTTCCTCCATTCTTCCCTGAGACCGGTTTCCCATAGGTCCACTGTTCCATTTGAGGCAGCCAGGATTCTACATAGTATTAGTGAGAGGCAGCCTATTGATGTGGGGATTATCATAAAGATGGAGATTCAGCGGATTGGGAGGAATGAATCAGAGACAGATATCCTCCCTTTCCCTTGTTTGATCACAGAAGCCTGCAAGTTGGCGGGTGTAGATATCTCCGGGGACATACTTAAGCCCCCCGTATCAGATATGGACTTGACCACCTGGAGACGTTTGATGATTAAGCGTGGAGAGATACCTACTGGGGGAAAACGTAGGAGAGTGCGGAGTTCAGAGGCCGAAACCAGTGTTAGGGAAGAATTTGAGAGAATAGTCCCTGAGGAGGACGATGATGATGAGGAGGAGGAGACTCCTATTTGTGATGATCATGGGCAGCCGTTGGGTCTTCGGATTCTAGATGGTGTACAGCGCATTAGGAGGACTCAGACTGGTGATTTTGATATCCTTCATGCTGATAAACTTGATATTGAGGGAAGGCAGAAGGCCTTGGAGGACAGGCAGCTGAGGTTGGAAAGCCTTATTCAAGATTTGAGTGAGACAGTGATCACAGGCTTTACAGACCTCCGCCATGATCTTAAGCTCACTCCTTATGTCAGGAGACCGAAGAAGCCTGCCACAGTGATTCCACCTACCCCCACTGCACCTTCAGGACATAGCACAGAGGAGCCTGACTTTGTATTTCAGACTGCACAGTCTGCTGTTGAGGAGGCAACACAGTTGGAGGAGGCCATGGCCCGTTCCTTGACTGATCAGGGGCCCCGTTATGTGGGAGGTCCTCCTATTGATGAGGCAGCCGCACAGAGGAAATGGAGAGAGGATCAGTCTAGGAGAGCAGCTTTAGCTAGGGAGCAGAGAAGGAAGGACCCGAAAGGGAAGGGTAGAGTAGTGCAGGATGAGGAGGATGATTCAGAGTAGTGGCCTACTAGCATTCCTAGGATTTGTTTTTATCTTTTCATCATTTGCATTTTCTATCATTTTGTTGGGACATTGCTAGTTTTATGTTTTTACTTTTGGATTATTTTGTTGGATATTTTTGTTGATTTATGTTTATTCACATTTCTTTTCCTTTAGTCTTTATTTCTCATTTTTGCCTTTATTTTGTTTCCGCATAGAATAAGGGTGTGAATTGGATTTTGGTAGTGGATTTAGGACATTTGTGCTTCTTTGTTATATGTGTTGTTGGGATTTTGTGTATGAATATTTGGAGGGCAATATGCCGGATGATGGGATATTTTGTTTTTGCTCTTGCTTGTTGGATTATTGCTTGAAACTTAGTGGGTTGCGCTTGTTGTTTTATTTTCCACCTTTGAACATTGAGGACAATGTCAAATTTAGGTTTGGGGGTGCTTTTGTGCAACACCATGATGCTTGGTTTTCAAAAGAATTGTGTGAAACACCATGATGCTTGGTTTTCAAAAGAATTGTGTGCCAAAATTTTCAAAAATTTTTGCGATATTGCCATATTTAAGCATGCTTTGCTTGTGGAGATTGTTCTTTACATGATGTAGTGAGGAATTGTGCATGTTTGTGAGTGTTTGGTTTAGATTAACACCATGCCACTTAGGGTGTCATTGAACAAAATGCGTTAATCTTTTTCTCTTAATGTTGACTGAATGATCAAATTTGCTTGAAGACTAAGAATTAATAGTGGAGATTCCCGTGAGGATCACAAACACAGCCTTTAAAAAGCATACGTTGAGTTGTAAACATTCACTCTTTAAACACTCACTCTAAACACTCATACAAGCATGTTTTGGTCTCATTTGCACTAAATGTTGTTTGCCATAGAATATTATGGTCTGCTTGTGGATGCCTTATTTTGCTTAATGGACGAATCTTTAGAAATGATTTTAGGCGATGCATGTGAAAACCTCTTTGGCCTAAACACTTCCAACCACTTGAATATGTGTGCTCCCAAGCCCCTTTGAAGCCAAACACATTTGAAGCATTTCTTTCATGAACCACATCTACATGAACCTTATAGCCTTAAAATACTTGACCTACCGTGACCAAACGATTCGCTAAGGCTTAGGAACTCAATGTAAAATTTTGAATGCGTAAATATAAGGTGTGTACCAAGGCATGTGAATGTGTGTAAGAGTCTTGCAAAGCAAGAGATGTTTGAAAATGGAAAAGAAAACAAAAGCTTGTAAAGAATGAGAAAAGAAAAAAAAAATAATAATAATAAAAAAAATTAAAAAAAAAATAAAAAATAAATAAATAAATAAATAAATAAAAAAGAAAAAAAAAATGTAGAGCATGAAAAGAAAAGAATTGGCAAGCAAGGAAAAGCAAATAAAAAGGAATAAAGAAATTAGGCACAAAGGGCCTAGAAAAGGAAGAGAAGTAATTGAGCTACTCAAGTTGAAAATAGGAGTAGCATACACATGTGTAATTGTGAGCCTGGACACCTTGAAGTGTGAACATATGTGGGAATCTTGTGGAACTTAAAGAATTAGAATGTATGCCTTAATGAAATCATTAGGTCCCTTGATATCCATTTCTTCCATTCTTTGTTTCACCATAACCTTAGGCCCCATTACAACCAAAGAAAAGACCTTCATGATCTTTAGGATTGTCCATTTTGTACAATTTGGTTGATGCATGTTCTTTCTAATTCATGGCTTGCAATTCCATTCATGAGATCACTTTTCAGGAAATTGCGTTTTAATGTTTAGCATGTGCAATCAATTTGTTGCCATAACATGAACTCATATTGCACATGCACTTATTTGAGTGAACCTAGGAGTCTTAGAGAAAAGAAGAGAGAATCCAGAGAGATTTAGTATCAAAGCGAATTACATTCTAAACCAATAGCACCTTTTCTTTGAAGCTTTGGCATTTTGAATGTGAGATCGCATTGCGTACAATTATGTCTAAGGTGGCACGTTTTTGATCATAACTATACACGCTCTTGCATGTTTAAATCCTCACCATGGCATAACTGTTTTAATCTCTTCATTTTGGCTTCGTACATTGATCATTTGAAGTAAAAACCTTTGAAATATCTCTATGCATGTTTTTGGGGGTGTGCTTGTTATTATGTTTGCTCGAGGACTAGCAAAAGATTGGTTTGGGGGTATTTGATCAAGCCAAAATTGGTATGATTTTGGCCCTCATTTCCGTTTCTTTTTGCTTGATTCTCGGGCATTTCCCCGTGTTTAATGTTGTTAAATTGAGTGTTTCAGGTTTTATTAGGTTTCAGAAGCAATTGAGATGAAGGTGGAGGACTTGTGCAAAAATGCCTCACAAATGAGAAGAAACAGGGCATTTTCGCCACTTGGGCAAAGGAGGTCGCCACTTGAGCGCCATGGCGACAGAAGAGTTCCCAAAGGCATCAAAAGGTCGCCACTTGGGCGCCACTTGAGCGTCATGGCGACAGAAGGTCACAAAAACAATCAGGTGGGGTCGCCACTTGGGGTCGCTCTGGCGACCTCCCTTGCAAGTGGCGACCTAGTGCACTCAAGGCATGGTCGCCACTTATGGTCGCCAGAGCGACCTTGATGTACAAAAAATAGCCTTGCCGCCCATGACTATAACATGGACCATATATTGTTTTTCTTATTTTATTAAATCCATTTGGACTTTAATAAAAAGCCCGCATGTGAACTAGACTCATTCTTACTAAAAGAAACAAGCCCACATGCCTTTCATTGTTATATTAATATAATTAAACAGTCCATTAATTAAATAATGTGCAAATTATATTCTTAATATATTAAATACAATTCTAAATGAACACATAAATAGTCCGGTAGAATATATCAAGTGATTCATACAAGTCCGTGCGGATTGGGGATCTTGGCGGGCCTATCTAAATTTAAGCTCCAGTAGACATAACCCAATCACAATCAACAAATGATTCACTTAGGTTCAATCTATTAATTTTATTTCATTCCACTAAAGAACTAAAATTGCACTCTTAAATAAAGATGGAATAAGTAAACGATTCTCATTCATACCCTAGACAATCTTATAGGAGATAGTGAATCCTCGTGAAGAATATCAGTAATCGCCAAGAGCTCATAGACCACCTATAGCTCTCCAAGTTACCATATTTACTCATATGAACACACTTTGAACTTGGATATATATTATGACTTGTCTAGAAGTCATCTTTCAATAGACACTATTGAAAACTCAACATTAAGATTTCATATCCAAAACCACAAAGCATCCATATGATGATATTCTGCTCACATTTAATAAATGGAACCACAATGTCTGTAGGGGGTCGACCTACAATCGATTTGGATCGGGTCGATGTTGAGTTAGGCCCAAAGCAACTGGAATAGGTCCGTTTAAATGACGTTGTCGTTAGGTTTATGTTCCTGCAATAAACTTGGTCGATCGACCTATTCACCTGCAATAAACGAATAAGAACAGAAAGTAGATGAATGAAGTAAAAAATAAGAGTGATTTAGATTGTTAGCCTTAGGTATGCTTGGGCTGAGCAATGGTGGTGATGATCGTGAATATTGGATTCCGGTGACCGTGATTCTTACAGGTATAGTTTCAGTACGCTTTAGTAAGCTTGTTTTTCTATATCCTTTACTGAGAAAATGTTTTGCTATTTATAGGAAACTCTAGGTTACCGTTTGAAGTAGGTAGGTAGGATCATGGGCTGATCGTGAGCTGATTGTGGGCGAGATTCTCAGAGAGATTTTCTCCCCAGATTCTCGCTATTCGACACACCTGGCTGACTTGGTCTTCAGACGACCAAGTCATGCTGTTGCCATTCTCATTGGGCTCCTCAAATTTGGGCCAAAGCAAAATAAGCCTGGGCTTTGCACTTTTGGGCCTATGGGCCATTTTTGGCTACCACAGTTTGTCCCCTACTCTCTAGAGAGTTCAACGAAGTAGAGAGTGTCATGTCGTGTCGACCATTGTCGAGCGACAGAACTTAGATCGATTTAACTCGTCGCTGATTATTGCAACCATGGAATCTTGACGTCATTCGAATATTACAACCTGAGTCGACACGATCACTGATGTCATTTCGAGTCGACAGGATCGCTGAAGTCAATAGAACGTATTTCCAAATGTCGTTCGACGAATTCCAACTACTAGAATGTGATGAGGCAAGCCAAAGGTCAAATTGAAAAGACACCTTTCGTTTCACAAACCCTAGTGACGTCACGTGTATTTAATTCTGGCATGCTTACTCTGTTCGAGGAGAGTAATCTGTTTTTATTCAGATATTTTATCCATAAATTCTATAATGTGTTGTTTCTTCTAATCACAAAATTTTACTGTCATGTCGTGTAGGCTTTGCAGGCCTCGCTACACTTGCATAGGCGGTACAAGAATTTGAACGACAAATGTGGAAATCAGCGGAAGATGATCGACGTTATGAAGCTGGATAAAGCGAAAGTCGACAAGGCTGCTGAAGATTTGGAGCGCAAGAACTTGGCTCTTGCAAAAGAGCTAGAGGCGGTGAAAACAGAAAGGGACCGTCACTCGTCAGAGCTGACTGAAGCTCGTGCGGCCCTAGATGAAGAGCAGCGTCTTGTCGGCGATTTGAAGGATCAGCTTACGTCGATTGCTTCTGCCACCATTTGTAAAGCCAAAGCGGAGCTATAAAAGCAATACCTGTCGGGCGACCATGCTAAGTGGAGCCAGGACGAAATGCAGGGCATGATCGACACCTACGACGAGATGCGTAGGCTGGAGGAGGAGTCGACTGGGCAGGATGAAGAGCAAACGCCTGATGATAATGCACTCCTTGAAGGTGCCAATGCTGCTGACTTGCCTGTTGTCGACCCGCCAATCGTTGAACAGCCTCCTGTCGATCCTACTGACGTCGCTTCAACGCTCGACCCACCTGTCAACTAAATTTTTACTTGTTTTATTTGTAATCAAGGATGATTTGGTCGTGTTACCTGAAAATCGTTATTGGGACGGGATTCCAAATAATAACTTTAAAGAGACCAAGATCAAGATTGACCCTAGTCGGAGGGGTATCACGTAGTTCGATACCGACTAAGTCCCTATCAAAGCAAGAACTATATAGTGTATAAAAAATTAATCAACAATAGGTTTTATTTGATTGTCCCTTTTCCTTACAATACATGAACTATTTCTTATATGGGTTACAATGGTGTATGGGTCATAGTCACGGAGATGGAGTTGGTGATGGTGGAGAAACTGTGCCTGTCGATAAGTAGTGTGTAAGGTTTTTATTCTCTTTTTGGCCCAGAGCCTCCCCCTTTTTGATGAATAAACTATTATATATATAGGTCCTGCTTGCTTGCCATGCACTCCTACAATCTCGGGTTAGGGTTTGGCAGCTGTAGGATCCTCTTCTTTTTAGGAGGTAATCTCGGAGTTTTTACTTGCAGAATTCAGTCTTTCCTTTCTAGGAGGAATCAATCTCTTACCTTCCTAATTGGACTCTTACTGTGTTGACCTGTTCAAAATAGGATCCTTTGGCGGGAGGGAGTATAGCTCCTTTGTATGGCGACGTTTTTACTGGATCTTTGTGGAGTTTTGAGTTCTTGGTGTTAGAATCCTGCTTCCTAGTGCGCTTTTGCTTAGCGGGCTGTCTATATCTAGTAAGCATCCTTCTGACGGTAGTATGGGGATATGTAGCTGACTTTTTAACAGGATGATCAGTAGAACTCTGTGTCGGGGTGCTGCGGGGTCCATAGGAAGTGGTGTCGGGATGATGCGAGGTCCCTAGGAAGCCCGGTCATAACCGGGTTTGATCCCGTTGTGAGTTCTGGTGAGTATTTCGGCTTTCAGCCACTTTGTTGAGCTAAGATGCTGGCGGGGTGGACCCCGCTGAAGGAGGTGTGTATTTGGGTCAATCGGGATCCACTCTGTCGAGGTATCCGGATTGTGTTCGCACTCCTATATCCTTCTTGTGTCGAGGTGGAAAATTCTTCTTTGGTCCCTCGCCAATTTTGGCGGTTAACAGAAGTCCCCCCTGACTTGGACATTGATACCTTGTCGGGGCCGGGGTCGGGGTCGGGGTCGGGGTCGGGGTCGGGGTCGGAGTCAGGATCTTTTTGTTTGCTTGAAGGATTTTCTACCTTATCCGCTTACTTCCTTGTCTGACTAGGTTTCCACTTAGGAGGAGGAAATCCTTATTTTGTCTGTTATAATTGACTGCGTGTCGATCATTGATTGGGTTCCTCGTTTTTCAAAAAGAGCCGTTTTGGCGCGATTAATGTGGAAAACGCCTCTACCCATCCTTCCGGTCATCGATTCCGGTTTCCAAGTAAGTAACTGTCATTCCTCCTCTATAAATAGACCGGCTCTACTGGCGCTTCTTACTTTCGAGCTTTCAAACTTTTCAAAATCAAATGAGAACAAAACTCTTCCTGACTTCCTTTCTTTCTTACTTTTCAATCTTCTAGAAATTCTTCTTCTCTTCTTCTCCTATAATGGCCTCTTCTTCCCAACTTCCTACTTCTCAAGAAAACCTTAACGATCAAAACTCCTCTACAGCAGGAAATCCCATCCATCCTGACCCCGCTTCCCCTCCCCAGTCCGATAGTATTGACGCCCTCTTCAGTACGGAGGCGGCTGACGCGGTGGTGGATTCCCTAACGTCGGAGGGGAAGAAACGGGGTCGAGAGGGGGACGCAGTTGCTGAGGAAACCCCGCGGGTTCAGCGACGCCGCTTTACCCGAAACCCCCGAATTGGGTTGGGTTTTCACAATCAACCTGAAGACCCAGTCCTGGTTGGCGATGAGGTGGACGCCTCTCAGTCTGGCGGCAACGAGGAAAGTGGCGGACCTGACGTCACACTGGTCGGGGTCCAAACGGGCTCCTTCACCGCCTTTCATGATGGTCGGATTATACCCGACTCTATTTGTACGGTGGATACGCTCAACCAACTACGGGAAGAGTACAAGATTCTGGAATACATCACTCTCTCCCTTCCCCACAGGGGTTATGACGTATACACCCCGCCTCCAGACCGCCTGCTGATTCACAAAGCCGCTTTTGAGTGTGGAGTTCGGCTTCCACTGCACCCTACTCTCCGTCGAGCTCTCGTCACGCTCGAATTGGCCCCTCTCCAACTCTCGCCGGGCTTCTGGAAGCACCTGACAGGGTTTTTGGTGCTCTGGAAGGAGCAGTGCGAAAAAGATCACATCGAGCGGGAGCCGGGGTTGGACGAGCTCCGCTTCCTCTTCAATATTACGAGCATGGTGCCTCGGGGTCAGTTCTACCTGAGGGCATCAAATGACTTGAAGTTCGTTATCCCAGGGGCAAATGTGAAGTACGCGGCGCCCTGGAAGGAAGAATGGCTGGTGGTTGAGGGCGACTGGGAGCGCACTGCTTTTGTTGGGGGGTATGAGTACCCCGTCCCTACTCAATTTACAGTGAGGGACAAGTGGGCAAAGGGGACATTGGCTCCTGAGTCCTGAGAGATTCTAACAAGGATCCTAAAGAGATGATACACCAACCTGCAGTATCCCTCTCTGGATCCCTTTGAGGGAGCCCGCCTAGAACGGTACCTGAGGATCTCCCCCGCCCTTCCCGGTGAGTTGATTGCATCTTGCTTCTCTATTTCTTTGTATATATATATATTCCTTCTTTTGATTCTCACTGAACATCCTCTCTTCTTGCAGTATCGACTTCCCTGATGGTCGCGGGGTCTCTTCCTTCTTCTGGGGCAAGGGATATGACCCTGCTACCCCATTCCTCCCCTGTTCCTTCTCCTACTCCGGCTGCCAAGACTAGGTCGGGGTCCATCCTAGTAGGATCCAACCCCAACCCTCCTCCTGCTCCCTCAAAAACACCTACTCCTGCTCCAACGGGGTCTAAGGCCAAGACTCCAGCTAGCCATCCTTCTACTCCTCCATCCCGTTTGAGGATCTCGGCATTGCTGGCCAGGGCGGCTAAGGCCCGAGGTTCTGAAAGATCGGCCCAGAAGAAAACCGCCTCCACCACAAAAACCTCTCCTGCTGCTCCTCCTCCTCCTACCGCAGCTCTTCCCATGGATCCTGTGAGAACCCCAGTGGAGGAGGCAGCTATCCACACTCCTGTTCTTGCTGCTGATGTGGCCTCTGGATCGAGGTCGAGGGATGCCACATTTGACGAGGTGGTGTCTAGATTCTCGGCCACCTGCCCCGGTGGAAGTCTGACAGATATGGCCAAGCTTCCTACAGACATCTTGGTCACCAAGGGGGTTTCGGTTCTGGCTGAGGTAAACTTCTACTTCTTTCTTGCTATTTATTTCCTCCTTCTACCAAGTATTGACTCTCTTTCTTCTTACAGGGCTTCAAGTTTGCCTTGGCCATGGAGAGGCAGCTGCTGACATTGAAGGAAGCTTATATCGGCCTCCAAGCAAAGCTGGAGGATACTCAGCAGGAGCTAGTCCAGACCCAACAAAGCGTGGCCCCTTTACTTCAGGAGGCCAGGGCATCTGAAGAAGCGCGACAGGAGGGCTTGGTGACTATCAGGCGCCTTGAGCGTTGCCTAGACACAGAAACCATCAAGTCCTTGTGCCGCAGAGAGGAGAGGGAATGCATAAAAGTTGAGAAGAAGCTGTTGTCAGATGAGAACCAGCTTCTGCGGGATGCCTTAGCAGATTTGGAGGCTCAACAGGGGCCCTCATTCGATGATGGTTATTTCACAGCCTGCTACGAGGTAGCTACAGCCTTGCCTCATCCCTTCGACCTCGAGGCATCCTTGAACTGGGACCGGGAGCAAATTATGGCAAAGGCTGCCAAGTTAGCAGGAGGGGATCAAGAGACTGAGGCCCCTGCACAGGAGGTAGCACATCCGGATAAGAGGCTGACGTGGCTGCTGAAGACCAACTTGATGGCACTGAGGGAACCAATCTAGATCCTCCTGCCATTGAAGAACAAGTGGTGGATCCCAAGTCTACTACTGGAGTGATCATTGTGGAGGAAGGTGAGGGAGCAGTCAGATCCGCGGTTCCTCGGGTTGAAGGGGCTCCGACTAGGTCTTCTGCTGTGGAGGAAGCAGTCCAGACTGATGCTGCAGCTGAGCCCTTGGGCGAAGGGGCAGTTGGCCAGGGGGAGCGTCAAGAAGAAGACAAAGTAGATTAGCCTGGCCTTCCCTCTAAAAAATTTTTGTAGCCTGAATCGGGACCTAGGCACCCCGTTTTATCAATATAACTTATTTTCATTACTTGCTTCGTACTTGTGTTCTTCTTGCTTTTGTACTTAGAAGCTTTCCACAGCATATAATTTTGTTTGATAATTGGACTTCTGATGAGTAACTGGACCCCGATGGGTAATAAGGACAATGATTGGACCCCAATGGGCAGCAAAGATAAAACATGTGATAATTATATCCCGTAACCGTAAGAATCAGCGGGGTCAGATCACTTCTTCCTTTAATCGAACTTCCTTAAACACGTAATAGTATAATGTGTTTAGAGTAGTCAGTCAAGGGAACCTGCTTCTTGCGAACAATTTGACTTGCTGAAGATAAACTTCTAAGTCTCTTTCTAACTGTTGGTCCTCTGTCAAGGTAGTAAGTGGGAAAATGAAGGGCGAAGCATCCCGATGAGTCTCCCCGATGTTATTGTTGTTCTGTCCTGGTAGGCAACTAGGGCCACTTTAGCACCAGGCTTCTTGTAGGAGGGTATTCCCTGACCAAGGCAGCAGGAGCGCCTTTAGGCTATTTCCTGGTCTTGAGGCGAAGTAAGAAACCAGGTACCCTGAGGCAGCCCGATTCTTACTGTAATCTGTCCTGGTTGGCAACTAAGGCCACTTTAGCACCAGGCTTCTTGGAGGAGGGTATTCCCCGACCAAGGCAGCAGGAGCGCCTTTAGGCTATTTCCATTTCCTGGTCTTGAGGCGAAGTAAGAAACTAGGTACCCTGAGGCAGCCCGATTCTCACTGTAATCTGTCCTGGTAGGCAACTAAGGCCATTTTAGCACCAGGCTTCTTGGAGGAGGGTATTCCCCGACCAAGGCAACAGGAGCGCCTTTAGGCTATTTCCTGGTCTTGAGGCAAAGTAAGAAACCAGGTACCCTGAGGTAGCCCGATTCTCATTGTAATCTGTCCTGGTAGGTAACTAAGGCCACTTTAGCACCAGGCTTCTTGGAGGAGGGTATTCCCCGACCAAGGCAGCAGGAGCGCCTTTAGGCTATTTCCTGGTCTTGAGGCCAAGTAAGAAACCAGGTCCCTGAGGCAGCCCGATTCTTACTGTAATCTCTCCTAGTAGGCAACTAAGGCCACTTTAGCACCAGGCTTCTTGGAGGAGGGTATTCCCCGACCAAGGTAGCAGGAGCGCCTTTAGGCTATTTCCTAGTCTTGAGACGAAGTAAGAAACCAGGTACCCTGAGGCAGCCCGATTCTCACTGTAATCTGTCCTGGTAGGCAACTAAGGCCACTTTAGCACCAGGCTTCTTGGAGGAGAGTATTCCCAGACCAAGGCAGCAGGAGCGCCCTGAGGCTATTTCCTAGTCTTGAGGTGCTTTAGTAATGGAGAATTAAGTACATTCAGTGAGAGATGTTAGAGAATCTAATAGGAGACATCAAGAGAGTCATATTGGAGAAAGAACTGCTTTTATTGATTTTCCCCAACGGTACAAACATGAAATCGGGGTGTTATATTCCCCTTGATACGAACAAGATTTCTAAGGGTAGAATTTTCGGAGATGATCACCATTCCATGTATGGTCTACTGGGTACCCCTCCATGTCTATCAGTTTGTAAGCACCACCCCGGAGTGATGCCTTAACCAGATACGGACCTTCCCAGTTAGGGGCTAGGACCCCGTCGGACCTTCTTCGTGTGTTCTGTGTCACCTTTCTGAGAACCAAGTCTCCTTCTTTGAAGCTTCGGACCCTCACCTTCTTGTTGAAGTGTCGGGCTATCTTACTCTGGTATATTGCCACCTTCTCCGTTACCCAGCTTTGCTTTTCCTCCAGCAGGTCTAGGCTAGCTCTTAACTTAGCCTAGTTATCTTCCGGTTCGAAATTTTTGACCCGGAAAGATATGAGCTTATGCTCAATGGGCAAGACTGCTTCTGCCCCGAATACTAGGGAATATGGGGTCTCCCCTGTGGCTGTTCGCCTAGTTGTTTTGTATGCCCACAGTACATGAGGTAATTCTGCCACCCATAATCCTTTCTTCTGTTGGAGCTTTTTCTTCAGGAGCTTCTTGATGGTCTTGTTAGTAGTTTCAACCAGCCCATTGGTTTGAGGATGAGCCACCGAAGCAAAACGGAGATTGATCTTCCGGTCTTCAAAGAATTCCCTGAAGTTGGCATTGTCGAATTGCTTTCCCAAATCAGTTATGATGGCCATCGGGGTGCCAAATCGGCAGACAATGTGTTCCTTGACAAAGTTGGTGGTCTTTTCTTCGGTTATCCGAGTAAGAGCCTTGGCTTCTACCCAAAGGGTAAAGTAATCTATCGCCACTACTGCATGCTTGGCTTGGCCGGGTGCAGTGGGGAGTGGCCCGATCAAATCTAGTCCCCAGATGGCTAAGGGGTAGGGAGTACTAATTGAGGAGAGCCTCTCTGGTGGGAGATGATGGAGGTTTGCTATTTTCTGACAAGCCTCGCAGGATCGTGCGAACTGCTTTGCATCCTGGTGTATAGTCGGCCAATAATAACCCATCCTGATTACTTGGTAAGCCAAAGTTTCCCCTGACACGTGGTTACCACAATCCCTCGAGTGCACCTCGTTGAGCGCCCAACGCGCGTCATCAGGATGGAGACACCTGAGTAGAGGAAGGGATGTCCCCATGCGGTATAGGTATCCTTCTACCAAACAGTACCGGGTAGCTGTCCTCTTGAACCGACGGGCTTGATCCTGGTCTGCAGGGAGAATGCCACTTTGGAGATAGTCTGCTATTGGATCCATCCAGCACGGGAGGCAGCTTACAGGAAGGACCTCTACCTCTTTAGCTATGCTGGAGGAAGGAATCAATTGGAGGGGTACCCCTTTTGGTAACGCGTGTCCCTCTCCAGTGGCAATCTTAGCTAGAACATCAGCGCGGTGATTTTTCTCCCTGGGCACTTGCTCTATTCTTACACCTTTGAATTTCTTCATAGCCTCCTGAACTTTAGCCAGATAGGTCACCATGTTATCACCTTTTGCTTGGTACAACCCTGTCACCCGAGTGACCACTAATTGGGAATCACTTTTAATCTGAAGGTACTCAACCCCCAGAGCCCCAGCTACCTTCATTCCTGCTAGTAGAGCTTCATATTCTGCTTCGTTGTTGGTGGCTCTGAATTCGAACCTGAAACAGTGACTTACCTCGATTCCCGTGGGATCGATCAGGACGACCCCAGCTCCGCATCCTAACTGGTTCGAAGCTGCATCCGTGTAAAGTATCCATATCTTACTGTCTACAGGCCATTCCAGAGGGGTTTGACTCAGATCGGGGTCTACTGATTTGCCTGGGTCCAGGATTGGGCTAAAGTCCACTATGAAATCCGCCATGGCTTGAGCTTTAATCGTGGTTCTCGCTCTGTATTTGATGTCGAATTGTGTGAGTTCTAGGGCCCATAGAACCAATCTGCCTGACAGCCTCTGGAGGAATTGTCTCAAAGGCTGATCTGTGACAACCACGATGGTGTGAGCTTGAAAATAAGGCCGGAGCTTTTTGGATGTGGTCACCAAAGCGTAGGCGAGCTTCTCTAGTAAGGTGTAATTTTTCTCGGACTTTGTAAAAGCCCGGCTCACGTAATAGATCGGTCTCTGCACTCCGTCACTGCATTCCTTCACTAAGGCTCCATTAATAGCTGCTTCAAAAACTGCTAGGTAGAGTAAGAGCTCTTCACCCGGGGTCGGCTTTACCAACAGCGGTGGGCTTGATAGGTATCCCTTTAGAGCTTGAAAAGCCTGCTCGCTCTGCTCGTCCCACTTCATCTTTTTCCCCTGCTTGATGACTTTGAAAAAGGGGAGACATTTATCTGTGGAGCGGGATATGAACCGATTCATGGCCGCTATTCGTCCGGTTAATCCTTGTGCCTGCTTGAGGTTTATAAGAGACTCGAGATCTAAAATGGCTTTGATCTTCTCAGGATTTGCTTCAATTCCCCTTTCATGTACCATGAATCCCAGGAATTTGCCTGCTGGAACCCCGAATGCACACTTTGCGGGGTTCAACCTCATCTTGTTCTGCCTTATTACCTGAAAGGTCTTGCGTAAGTCCCCTATATGATGTCTTGCTTCTGGAGATTTAGTGATCATGTCATCTATGTATACCTCCATGGATTTCCCTATCTGTTCCTTGAATAGTTTGTTCACCATGCGCTGATAGGTGGCACCTGCATTTTTAAGTCCGAATGGCATTACCTTATAACAGTAGAGGCATTGCCCGGTGATGAAGCTAGTTTTGTCTTGGTCTAAAGGATGCATCATGATCTGATTGTACCCTGAGAAAGCATCCATGAGGCTCAGGAGCTTATTCCCTGCAGTGGAGTCAATAAGCTGGTCTATTTTAGGCAGGGGGAAGCTATCTTTGGGGCAAGCCCGATTGAGATCGGTGTAATCCATGCACATTCGCCACTTCCCATTAGACTTAGTTACCATAACCAAGTTGGCGATCCACTCGGGGTACCGGGATTCCCTGATGAATCCGGCCTTCAGGAGTTTGTCAACCTCTTCTTGGACCACGGCATTGCGTTCAGCATTGAAGTGCCTTCTTTTTTATTTTATCGGTTTGAAGGTTGCATCCATTGCCAACCTATGGGTCGCCAGGCTAAGAGGAATGTCGGGCATATCCTCATGGCTCCAAGCAAAGATATCATTGTACTCCCTGAGAAGCTCTATCAAATCCCTCTTCACTTCCGGGTCCAGACCTTCTCCCACTTTTACTGTCTTTGCTGGATCTTTGCACCGGATCTGGACCTCATCTAGCTGCTCTGATGGATACCCGCTGGTCCAACCACGCTTTTCTTCTTCTGACTCTTCTACGATTATGTCTGGTACCTCTCCCTCCTCCAAGACATGATCTTCCCGCTCTGTCGTTCTCGGACCTGGGTAGCTGGTCACCGATGCGCACTGCTTAGCCAACGCAGCGAGGTTGGTTGACACCGCATAGCAGTTGCGGGCTGCCTGCTGGTCCCCTCTTACCTCTCCTACTCCCGATCCTACTGGAAACTTCAACATATTGTGGTAGATAGACAGCACTCCTCTAATCCCTGACAAGAAATGCCTTCCCAAGATTGCATTGTATGCAGACGGGGTGTCCACTACAATAAACTCCGTCATTATGTTCTGCTGAAGAGGAGCCTCTCCGACTATCACTGGCAGTATCTTTGTTCCCATCGGCATTACGGAGTCCCCTGTGAATTCGTATAGTGGAGAGGTACAACTGTTGAAGCAAGAGTTCTTCAGGTTAAGCTGCTCATGAGCCCCTCTGAACAAAATATCCACGCTGCTTCCCGTATCGATCAAGACGCGGTGCACTAAGCAGTTGGTGATTTGTACTGTTATGACCATGGGATCATCATGCGGCTGTACCATATTGTAGACATCCTCCTCCGTAAAGATGATTTTGGTGGAGCGGGATAGGTCTCGGGGTCCTCCATTGATCTTTAGTAGCTCATGTTCAGCGTTGAGTCTGGGAATCTTCCTTGCGTGGTTCTTCCTTGAATTGTTGGAGGTTCCAGCTAGGGTCGGGCATCCACTGATGGTGTGGATCACTTGGATCTGCTGCATTAGATCCTTCTCTCCTTCTCTCCTTCTTTCCGCTACTTCCTGCATCCCACTTTGAACCTGCTTTCCTTCTTTGATGCTGTCTCGTACCTGTTGTAAGAATTCAGTTAGAAGTCCTCCCCTTACCAGTGCTTCTATCTGATTGCGGAGACTGTAGCATTCTGAGGTGTTGTGTCCCACATCCTCATAGAAGTCGCAATACTTATATTGATTCCTCCTGTCTACAGGGATCTTCATAGGGACTGGCTTTCTGAGTAGACCCTTATCCCGAATAGCAAGATAGATAGTTTACCGTGAAGTATTGAGGGGGGTGTAATGGTTATACCCCTCTTCCACTCTTTCTATTCTGGATACCTCCTTCAAGGGAAGCTCTCTAGGAGGCAATCTCTTAACTGGGTATCTATCCTGGTACGAAGGAATTGGAGGCGGCCTGTAAGTAGACCAATTTGTTAGGATTATGCTCAATAGCAAGAGTGTAATATTGTAATTAACAATCTTTTTTCATATTAATAAAGTGATTTCTGGTTTAAACAAATCTTATAGCATCTATAGTTTAATAATTGTCAAAGTAAATAATCATAAGGTCTAAAGACTATGAGAAAAGAAGAATTGTTCGTACATCTGGATATGTATGTGGTAGACACAATTCTTTAGTTAGTCTTGAATATTGTTCACAACTTAAGTTAAAGGTTGGGCACCTTTATCTTGTTAAAGTTGTAGAATTCTTTTGCTAGCATTTGAGTGGGATCAAATGAGATATGATGAGTCTAAAATCATCGGAGTGTCTTCGAGCAAAAGAATCTAGTGCACTGGGTGCATTGAACTGGATCACAATGAAATACTTTATCTATAACCGTCAGTAGATAAAAGTAATTTCATTATCAGGACAATCGGAGAGTCTATCTTAATCCTGAGATAAATGATGGACTTATGGTTGCAAGTGATATCATTTGAGTTATCAATGAGTACGATTATATCGCATAGTCTATCCTCGATAGTTTGGTGATATTCATTTGTTAGTCGATAGAGGACTTCATTTATAGATATGGACATCGTGGCTCCATTTATCGAATGAGAGTATAATATCATCATATGGATGTTTTGAGGTAATTGGATATTAAATCTCAACGTTGAGTTTTCGATAGTGTCTATTGAAAACATGGCTTCTGGACAAGTCAAAATATCCAAGTTCAAAACGTGGTCATATGAGTAAATATGGTAACTTGGAGAGTTATAGGCAGTCTATGAACTCTTGGCGATTACTGATATTAATCACGAAGATACACTATCTCCAATATGATTGTCTAGGGTATGAATGAGGAAACATCTTCCTTTTCTGTCTTTATTTAAGAGTTCAATTTTAGCTCTTTAGTGGAATGAGTTAAAATTAATGGATCGGACCTAAGTGAATCATTTGTTGATTGTGATTAGGTTATGTCTATTGAAGCTTAAATTTAGATAGCCCGCCAAGATCCCCAATCCACACGGACTTGCATGGATCACTTGATATATTCTACCGGACCAATTTAGGGTCCATCTAGAATTGCATTTAATATATTAAGAATATAATTTGCACATTATTTATGTAATGGGCTGCTCAATTATATTTATATATTAATGAATGACATGTGGGCTTGTTTCTTTTAGTAAGAATGGGTCTAGTTCACATGTGGGCTTTTTATTTAAAGTCCTATGGATTAAATGAAATAAGAAAATAATATTTGGCCCAATATTTTTATATGGGGCGGCAAGGTGATTAATTAACCTTATATATTATTTTGTTTTCATTGTTTAATTAAATAAGAATTAATTAATTTATTAATTAATTGTTTAATTAAGAAACAAATCTTTTATGATTAGGAAATATGATTCCTAAAGGTATAATATTGGTAGTAGTATACTTATATTAAAAGACTTGTTTAACAAGGAAATAAATAATTAATTTTATTTATTTAATCAAATAAGAAGTCTTTTTATTTTAGTCAAATAAAAGAATAAAAGATATATGAGTTTGATTAGGGTTTGGAAGTCTTAAACTAAATAGGAATTAGGGTGCAATACAAACTCTTTTTTTTGGTTTGAGGATTGCGGCAACCCTAGTCCCTTTTGGCTAGAGAATTCGGCCACCCTAGTAAAAAGGAAGAAAGAAAATTTTGCCACATATATAAGTGGACTTATAATTTTCGGCCACTAGGGTTTTAGTGTGCATAATTCTATTTTCTTCTTCTTCTCAATTCATAGAAAGATAACTTTTATTCTACTAAAACAAAAAGAGACATAGATTATTCTTTGATGGTATACTATTTGCTTATTCATCAATAAGCTTGTGTATACAACATCGATCGAGGTTCACGCGAGTTTCGATCATAAGATTGAGAACTCAAAAGTGACCGGAATAAACTAAGTGTTTTTTTGATTGTTTTTGTGACTAACAAAGAAGAGAAAAGTTTTTTTTATCCAATCACAGGCTTGCAATTCAAAGAAAAGGGAGACCACGCTCCTAGGTGATCCACATTCGTGCTAGGATTGAAGATCTTGCGGATTACCATCGACGTAAGTCAATCGGATCACGCGACAAAAGGTATTCTTCTTTTGTTAGATAAAATATATCTTTAATTGATTAAAAGGGTTTAAGGTTCATAAAAGGAAAAATTTTTAAAAGCTACTAAACCTATTTTTTTTAGTCTCGCTTCCGCTGCGTGTACTTTTACGGTATATTTTTCCCTACACGATTTGGAGGTAGATTCTGAAACTTCCTAGCTGGTGCAGGCTTCGGAGCCTCCTTCTTTGGGCGCGGCGCTAATCGGGCTTCATCGTGTTCAATTTTGATTCGGAGTTGTTCCTCGATGTCCACCTGTTCCAGAGCCCGATTTTAGGCTTCCTGGTACGTCTCAGGAGGATGCTTGGCAAAAGACCAGAATAGCCTGCCAGCCCATAAGTTCCTCCGAAAATTGGCTAAAGTTTCCTTCTCGTTGAACACACCCATCTGGACGACCTCTTTGTGGAATTTCTCCACATAAGATCTCAGAGCTTCACCCCGCTCTTGAATTACGTACTACAGCAGGATAGGATCCTTGGGACGGGGTTTGATTCCCTGAAACTGTGCACAGAAAGCTTTGGTAAGTTTGGAGAAATAATCAACACTACCTGGTGGTAATTTTCTGAACCATGTCTTGGCACAGTCTGTCAGGGTTGAGGGGAACATCCTGCACATGGCAATCCTGGTTGCACTCTGAACTTCCATCTAGTGGATGAAGCTTTCTAGGTGGCTGATGGGATCCTCGGTTCCAGAATACTTCTCTGAAGGCATCCTGAATTTGGGGGGCAATCCTGCTTCTCTCACCCTTTTGGAGAATGGTGCGTTCATCTCACCCAGGGGGTTCTTCTGACTCCCTTGATGTTTTCTCTTCTTTAGCTGCTCCAACTCCTTTGCCATCCTTGTCATCTGATCCTCCAGGCGTTAAGACTTTTTGGTTACAGATCGGGCTACTGAAACTTCCTCATCTGATGAATCCGAATCAAGGATTACCTCCTTTCGCTTAGCTCTTTGACGCTTTTCTCTAGTGCTCTTTCGGGATTTGGCGCTTCCTTCTGAATCAGGATGCGGATCCCTCTCCTCTACCGTTGGTTTTGGTGGAGACTGAACCTTCCTAGGAGGAACCTCGATTGCGGACTTCACTAGCCTGGGTCTGAGCTCTGCCTATCGGACTAAGAGGGGTGGGCCCAATCGGTCAAAAACAGGTGACCTGACGCTTGGGCCAGAATCCCCTGGGATCCCGGCTGCTTCAAAGGGAATCCCCTAGGCTATCATCCGGAGCCGGATTGCTTCTACGTAGGCTGTGGCGTGCTGTTCTAAGACATCTCGATTGACTTCCTACCTAGCGGGGTCTTGAGGGACAAGACCTACAGCTGGTGGGGGCACTGGCGGAGGATTCTCGTTCCTAGTGCCCTTTCCCCACCTCTGGGCTCTTTTAGTGGAAGCAAGGGACTGGAGTCCTGATGGCTCTGGATGACCCTGGGAGGATCGGAGTCTCATTCTGGCCATTCTGGATACTTCTAGATGGAAGAAGACAGTTTTGAATGATGGTTGGGATAATAATTCCCAGAGACGGCACCAAAAGTGTTACCTAAAAATCGTTATTGGGACGGGATTCCAAATAACAACTTTAAAGGGACCAACATCAAGATTGACCCTGGTCGGAGGGGTATCACGTAGTTCGATACCGACTAAGTCCCTATCAAAGCAAGAACTATATAGTGTATAAAAAATTAATCAACAATAGATTTTATTTGATTGTCCCTTTTCCTTACAATACATGAACTATTTCTTATATGGGTTACAATGGTGTATGGGTCATAGTCACGGAGATGGATTTGGTGATGGTGGAGAAACTGTGCCTGTCGATAAGTAGTGTGTAGGGTTTTTATTCTCTTTTCGGCCCAGAGCCTCCCCCTTTTCGATGAATAAACTGTTATATATATAGGTCCTGCTTGCTTGCCATGCACTCCTACAATCTCGGGTTAGGGTTTGGCAGCTGCAGGATCCTCTTCTTTTTAGGAGGTAATCTCGGAGTTTTTACGTGCAGAATTCAGTCTTTCCTTTCTAGGAGGAATCAATCTCTTACCTTCCTAATTGGACTCTTACTGTGTTGACCTGTTCAAAATAGGATCCTTTGGCGGGAGGGAGTATAGCTCCTTTGTACGGCGACGTTTTTACTGGATCTTTGTGGAGTTTTGAGTTCTTGGTGTTAGAATCCTGCTTCCTAGTGCGCTTTTGCTTAGCGGGCTGTCTATATCTAGTAAGCGTCCTTCTGACGGTAGTATGGGGATATGTAGCTAACTTTGTAACAGGATGATCAGTAGAACTCCATGTCGGGGTGCTGCGGGGTCCATAGGAAGTGGTGTCTGGATGATGCGGGGTCCCTAGGAAGCCCGGTCATAACCGGGTTTGATCCCGTTGTGAGTTCTGGTGAGTATTTCGGCTTTCGGCCACTTTGTTAAGCTAAGATGCTGGCGGGGTGGACCCCGCTGAAGGAGGTGTGTATTTGGGTCAATCGGGATCCACTCTGTCGAGGTATCCGAATTGTGTTCGCACTCCTATATCCTTCTTGTGTCGAGGTGGAAAATTCTTCTTTGGTCCCTCGCCAATTTTGGCGGTTAACAGGTCGTTTCGACCATTTATTATTTTATTGACTATTTTAATCGTATCGATGTTTATAATCTTTGCATGTCTCCAATACTTGTATGACATTCGTTTGCATGTGGAAATAACGAGACTTTTTGCATGTGGAACGACACGAATTTTTGCATGTGAAAACGACACGACCATCATATAATGGGGTTTACACATGATTAAAATATATGCATGAAATAAGCCTGTAAACCTATATTCACGAAGGTCAAATGACAAAAAATTGACAAACATGGCTGATACATTTATAGAATCCTTGCGTACATGTGTTCAGTCGACAATTTATCGTGTACATGCGTTCAGTCGACCATTTATCGCGTACATGCGTTAGTCGACATTTAGCAAATTTACATTGCGGACATGCGTTAGTCGACATTTATTTTTGTCAAGTGCTGCCCCCTCGATTCCCAGTGTTTGTTTGTCAAATAAAAAAGTTGGGAGTATATTTTTGTTGTCGTCGACATCGGTCGTACAAACTGTCAATGCTGTAACAACCAAAACTTCGTAGCAATAATATGTCGAAGTCGACTTATATTATGAAAAAAATATATATATATTTTTGCGAGCTCAGTTTTCAACTTAGTACTAAGTTTTTCATCATTGCCCTTTGTGCTTTGTTAGTATCACAGGAAATATTCAGTGAGTATGGACACGAAAGTAAAAATAACAAAGATTCTAGTTTAGAAGTGATACTATTTTAAGTGTAGTGCATTCCAACTGTTGTTTAACTCTCGACCGTCGAGTCCTCGCAACTTGTAAGCTCCTCGACTGATGATATTTGTTATTTGATAAGGTTCTTCCCAAGTCGGCCCCAACTTTCCGGCTCCCTCTTCTCTGGTGTTTTGGAAAACACGTCGTAGCACCCAGTCATTGACTTTGAAGGTCCTGATGTGTACTTTCTTGTTATAATGTCGTGCGACTTGTTGTTGATACGACTGTACTCTGAGAGCTGCTCGATCTCGTCGTTCATCCAAATGGTCTAACTCAAAGGCGAGCTCACAACTATTTTGGGCTTCGTTTGGATTTTCACTCCGTTCAGTTGCTAGTCATGTCTCAATGGGGATCACTGCTTCAGATCCATAAACAAGGGAGAATGGAGTTTCCCCAGTCGACCATCGGGGGGTAGTACGATACGACCATAGGATCTCTGGGAGCTTTTCCACCCATTCACTCTTTTCAGCTTCTAATCGCTTCTTCAGTGTGTTGATTATGGTTTTATTTGTCGACTCTGCCTGTCCATTGGCTTGGGGATAACGTGGGGTTGAAAAACTCAGTTTTATGCCGTATCTGTCGCAGAAGTTCTTGAAGTCGAATGAAATGAACTGGGATCCGTTGTCGGTCACTATTTCTCGTGGAACCCCGAACCTGCAAATGATATACTTCCATACAAAATTGCGTACCTCAATGTCGCGTACTTGGGGTAAGGCCTCGACTTCCACCCACTTTGTAAAGTAGTCTGTCATTACCAACATGTAGACGACGCCTCCAGGTGCAGCTGGGAGTTTACCTACAATTTCCATTCCCCATTTCATAAAAGGCCAGGGGGCCAAAATTGAGTTCAACATACCTGGGGGAAGATGGCAGACTGGTGCGAATCTCTGACACTTGTCGCACGACTTAACGTGAATTTAAGAGTCGGTCCGCATCGTCGGCCAGTAGTATCCTGCGGTAATGGCTCTATTCGACAGACTTCGGGCTCCAGAGTGATTTCCACATTCTTCGTAGTGTAGACTCTTGAGAACTTCGTATGCTTCTCGTGGGGTTACGCACCTCAAGTAGGGTCCTGTAAAAGACTTCTTATATAACTTACCATATAGGATGCAGAATTTTGCGGCTTTAGCTTTGATTTTTCTAGCCTCAGTTCTGTCTCCAGGTAGAATGTCGGCTCGTAAGTAGTCCAGCAATGGGTCCATCCAATTTCTTGTGTTGTCAACTGGGGCGATTATTTCTGCTGCTTGGATAATTGGTGTTGTAAGGTGTACGACTGGAATTGACTTTGATCCCCCTGTCGTTGTCGAGCCAAGATAAGCTAGTGCATCTGCCCGTGAGTTCTCTGACCTTGGTATTTGTTCAATGGTGAATTTGTCGAAGGTCGACTGAATCTGTTTGGCTTTGGCCAAGTAGGCGGTCATCCTTTGATCTCTTGCTTCATACGACCCATTTATTTGTCGGACGACTAACTGCGAGTCGCTAAACACCTGAAGGTTTTTGATGTCCAAGCTTTTGGCAAGGTCGAGCCCAGCGATTAGTGCTTCGTATTCTGCTTCGTTATTTGTCGCCCGGAACTCGCAATGGATGGACTGTTCTATTATGTCCCCGTGAGGAGATTTGAGTACCAATCCCAGTCCACTGCCTTTTACATTGCTTGATCCGTCGACCGACAAGGTCCATTTTTTGTTCGACGTTGTCTCCGTAAGAGCTACCAACTCTTTTTCAGCCTGTAAATTTTTGTTAGGTGTAAAATCTGCAACAAAATCAGCTAATACTTGTGATTTCAATGCTGTTCGCGGATGATAGTTGATGTCGTATTCGCTTAGTTCGACGGCCCATTTCGTCAGTTGACCTGAAACTTCAGGTTTATTCAGTATATTTTTGAGAGGATAAGTCGTTAATACCTTAATTGAATGGCATTGGAAGTATGGTCTCAATTTTCGGGCTGCAACGACCAATGCTAGTGCCAGCTTTTCCAACCGACTGTATCGTGACTCAACATCAAGCAATGCCTTGCTTACGTAATAAACCGGATGTTGTCGATCGCCTTCTTCTCTCACTAATACTGCGTTGACGGCTGTGCTCAAAACGGCTAAGTATATGAGTAACATCTCATTGTCTTTTGGTTTTGACAGTAGTGGTGGCGAGGTTAAATATTCTTTAAGATCCTACAACGCCTTCTCGCATTCGTCGTTCCATTCGAAGGCTTTGTTTTTCCTCAAGGTGTTGAAAAATGGATGGCATCGTTCAGACGACTTGGAGATGAATCTGTTCAATGCTGCTACTCGACCAGTCAATTTCTGTACGTCTTTAATGCATTTAGGCGACTCAATTTCTCGTATTGACCGAATTTGGTCCGGGTTGGCTTCGACACCTCTTTGTGTGACCAAGTATCCTAAAAACTTTCCTGATGAGACACCAAAAGAGCATTTAATTGGATTTAATTTCATACCGTACTTGTCGAGGACGTCGAACGACTGCCTCAGGTGGTCTATGTGCTGTTGGGCCACAAGTGATTTGACCAGCATGTCATCGATGTAGACTTCCATTATCGAGCCAAGCATTTTGGCGAACATCATATTCACAAGTCGTTGGTAGGTGGCACCTGCATTTTTCAAACCAAACGGCATTACTTTATAACAAAAGGTACCTCGTTCTGTTACGAAGGCTGTTTTCTCCTGGTCATCTGGATGCATTAGGATCTGGTTGTAGCCAGAGTAGGCATCCATGAAGCTGAGTAGGTCGTGTCCGGCTATCGCGTCGACTAGTATATCGATATGGGGTAAAGGGAATGAATCTTTGGGGCAAGCTTTGTTGAGGTCTGTGAAGTCGATGCATACCCGCCACTTGCCGTTCTTCTTCTTGACGACCATGATATTTGCTAGCCAATCGGGATATTGAACTTCTTTCACTGAGCCAATGTCGATCAGCTTCTGAATTTCTTCATTGATTACTTTGTTTCTCTCTAGAGCAAATTTTCTCCGCTTTTGTTTTACCGGCTAATGATCAGGGTCGACCTGCAGTTAGTGAACTATTACCTCTGGATCGATGCCGACCATATCTGAATGCGACCATGCAAAGCTGCCTTGCCGTTCCCTTAGGAAGTCGATCAGTTGTGCTCTAGTTTCCTTCGACAGTCTGGACCCTATGAACACTTTCCTCTCTGGTCGATTTTGTAAGGATTCCCATTATTGATTGGCTTATTTCGTGGACAAACCACAAGTTGGGGTTTGAATTGTAAGGGTAGATTAGGTGATTGGAGACCAACATTGAAGGCCCTCTTCAAGACCTCAAGGTGGACAAGCACTCAAAGGTATATTTCTTGTGCTTAGTTTTCTTTGAAGAGATCTAGAAGCACACACACACTTAGCATACTTGCATTTGTGTGCATACTCTTCACATGTCACATTTCACACTAGCACTTTGTTTGATTATATCTTGTTGTGTGTTTGTTTGTGTCGTGTAATTCGTTTCCCGAATATGTTCGGAAACGTCCGCACTTGCACGATTATGTGCTTGGTTTTGCGCGAAGACCGCTCTTGATGATAGCCTTGGCTCTCTCCTTGGATTCACCACTTTTGGAATCAACGATTTAATCGGCGGCCCTGGCCGCCGAATGAAACCGCCGTTTTGGACCAGAGGTCTCTAGTCTGATTCTGCGGTTAGATCGGCGGTCTGGCCGCCGATTTGAAACCGCCGTTTCATACCTGATGCATTTATTAATTCTTGGGTTTTGTTCTGCGATTTACTCGGCGGTTTCGAAACCGCCATTTTCTCCCCTGTTCTCAGGATGAATTCTGCGGTTATTATCGGCAGCCTGGCCGCCGAATGAAACCGCCGAATTAGATATTTTAGGTCGGTTTCTTTCTCGGGTTCATTTCGGTGGTCAAATTCTACGGCCCCGACAGCAGAATGAAACCGTCGTTTGAGCGTTTCAAGGGCAATCTTGTCTTTTCACATGCCCTGTTTCTTGATGCATATAAATATCATACTTTCTCATTTCTCTAACTTAGTTCTCTGATTCAAAAGAAACCTAAAGTTCAAAAAGAGAAACTTGAGAGAAAAACAATCAAGAACTCATTTTTATACACACAAAACCATTCTCATATGCATCAAAATATTATCTAGCATTTTCTAGCATAGTTAGGATGCTTGCTTGCATGGGTTTTGCTCAACACTCTTGCTTTGGTATGTTCTTCACTAATCTCATCTAAGCTTAGTGTTTTATTTATCAAAGAAATCTCTTATATTATTTGTATGCTCTTAGAATATATTCTAGATACAAAATAGAGATTGTTGTGTTGACATGTTTGAGTGATGTATTGTGATAGCAACATCTAGGATATTTTATCTATGATTTGCTAAGCTTTATGACATGTCATTTAGCTATTGACATCTAGGATTGCATTTATTGTTACCTCTTCATCCTAGATAAGCATCTAAGGTTACCTAGCTTTATTTGCTCATTGAATATCATTTTATATTCACATAGGTTGTAATCTCTTCATTGAGAAGTAAGTCTTGCATGTAGCTTCCGGGATTAGGTTGCTTAGATTGCAAGCAATTGGACTAGGTCCACTTATACCGGGATTAGGTAGGTGTGTTGATTATTGATCGGGATTAGGTTGTAATCATTTCACATTTAGTGGATTCGAGGTTCGAGTGTGGTGCACTATACAGCCCGTGGTTTTTCCCGTAAGGGTTTCCACGTAAATATCAAGTGTCTTTTATAATTCCGCACCATATTACACTTGTTATTGTTTTGACTAGTTTGGGGCATTTTCGTAATTTGACTAAACGCGAAAATTGGGTAAATTTGGTAAAATCTATTCACCCCCCCTCTAGATTAATATTAGAACACACCGTGTTATTTGTTTCAGATTTGAGTCGATCGACACTTCATCGAGATCCTTCATTTTTGGTTCGTTTGGAGTCGACTCGACTTTAGAGTCATGTAATTGCTATAATGACTCTTTTTTCTTCTTCATGGCATTTTGATAGCATTCTCTGGCTGCTCTATGTTCTCCTTTAATCTCACGAACTCCCCACCTTGTTGGGAACTTTATCATCTAGTGGTAAGTCGATGGGATTGCCTTTATCTCATGAATCCATAGTTTTCCTAGGATTGCGTTGTAGGGTGACTGACAGTCGAGCACCAGGAAATTGACATACAGGTTCACGCCTTCAGCATAGATTGGAAGCACGATTTCCCCCAATGTGCTTTTTTGTTCCCCACTGAATCCTGTCAGCATTGTCGTTCGACGGCTCAGCTTTGATTCGTCGACCTGCATTTCTCTCAAGGCACTATTAAATAAAATGTTGCATGAGCTACCATTGTCAATCAAAATTCTTTTTGTTAAACAGTTTGCAATATGAAGTGAAATAACAAGTGCATCATGATGAGGAGAAAACAAATCTGATTTGTCTGTGGACTTGAAGGTCATAGTCTCGTCGACGGTCGATGGATGTTCCCTTCTTGGCTGGATTACTATGTTTAAAACCTGCCGTGTGTGCCTTTTGGCTTCCGAATAACTAATGCCACTTACTTCAGAGCCTCCTGCAATAAAATTTATAACTCTGTCATGTCGAGGAGGTTCTGGTGGGTCGTCGTTAGCGTTGGCCATTCTGTCGTTCCGTCTTGCCAGGGTTTGTTTTCCCTTTTCTGTTAAGAACTCTTGTAGATGTCCTTGTTTCAATAGTTCCGCAACTTCGAACTTGAGGGAGATACAATCTTCAGTTCGATGGCCATGATCTCCATGGAACTCGCATCTTAGCTTCGCATCTCGATGTTCTGGTAGAGCGTTCATCTTTCTTGGCCATTTTACCTTTTTGCCCATCTCCCTCATGACTGCTACTAGGTCGACTGGTTCGATGCTCAGATTGTATTCAGGTACTTCTGCTCGTGGTCGACTGGTTCTTGGGTAATCCCGTTTGTAAGGTCGACTATCGCTTGAGCCTTTACTGTTTTGTCGAGTGGATCTTCTATCACCAATCGGATAAGGCTCTGCCCTTCTGTCGTTCGACCGTCTATCTACTCGATCGTTTCTACGGTTATAGTTGTTGGCTCTGCTTACGTAATTAGCTTCGTCTTCTTCCCACTTGATTTAGGCCCACGCTTTGGCCAACACATCTTCCATTGTCATGCATGGATATTTGGTTAACTCTTTATAAAGGTCAGAGTCAAACCTGAGGCCCTTTCTAAAGGCATATATAGCTGTCGCCTGATTGCAGTGAGGGATTTGAACTTTCTCTCTGTTGAAGCGACCAACGTAAGTCCTCAAGTTTTCACCGTGCTTCTGTGTTATGGTATATAAGTCGTCCGACTGCTTCTCCAGCTTGCGACTACTCGCAAATTGTTCCACGAATGTATCTGTAAGCTGCGCAAAAGAATTAATAGAATTGTTAGGCAGGTTAGTGTACCATTGTAAAGCTGGACCACTGAGACTAGACCCGAAGGCTTTGCACATGCACGCTTCCCGTAGGTCGCGTGGAATCGCTGCAGTGAACATTCTTTGTTTGTACTGCGCTATGTGGTCGTCCGGATCAGTCGTTCCCTCATATTGCTTCATATTTGGGAAGCTGAACTTTTTAGGCATCTCGACAAGCGCTATTGCGTCGACAAAGGGTGAGTCTGCAAAGCTGTTCATGTTGCTCCTTTTAATTGGAGCTGGAACGCCAGGAATTCTTTGTATGAGGGCTTCCATTTCTGCAAACCTGCGAGAAAATTCTAAGTTAACAGCGGTAGATGGGTCAGGTCCAGATTTTACCAAACCTGGTGTCGACTGAAGTGACACTGGTGTCCCCAAGACATTCTCAAGTTGTCTGCTCATAACAGGATCCTGCTCGTTGTCGTTTCGAACAAGCAAGTTGTTGAGGTCGATGTCGACTTGGGTTGTCCGGGGTGTTTGCTGGGTTTGTCTGACATTTGGATTCACGTCAGGGATCGATGGACCTGTCGGTGCGTCTCGACCTCGTCGGTCGACCTCTTGTTCAACATTGAGGACAGGAACCGGATGCCCCACATCTTCGCTGTCGGGTACAACGCCATCGACCATAGCTCGCAGTTCTTCGTTAGTAGCTCGAATTGCAGCATTTTCAGCCTCCAACGCTTTCAATTTTTCTGCATTGGCTGCCGTTTGAGCAATCAGTGCGGCTATCTCCTCTTCGATGGTTGGAACGGTTCCTTCGCCAGACATCGTTGTTCGTCTGAAAGTTTGAACGTTTTAATTGATCTGTAAAGTTGCGACGGGCCCCACGGTGGGCGCCAAACTATAGGGGGTCGACCTTCAATCGATTTGGATCGGGTCGATGTTGAGTTAGGCCCAAAGCAACTAGAATAGGTCCGTTTAAATGACGTTGTCGTTAGGTTTATGTTCCTGTAATAAACTTGGTCGATCGACCTATTCACCTGCAATAAACAAATAAGAACAGAAAGTAGATGAATGAAGTAAAAAACAAGAGTGATTTAGATTGTTAGCCTTAGGTACGCTTGGGCGGAGCAACGGTGGTGATGATCGTGAATATTGGATTCCGGTGACCATGATTCTTACAGGCAAAGTTTCAGTATGCTTTAGTAAGCTTGTTTTTCTATATCCTTTACTGAGAAAATGCTTTGCTATTTATAGGAAACTCTAGGTTACCGTTTGAAGTAGGTAGGTAGGATCATGGGCTGATCGTGAGCTGATTATGGGCGAGATTCTCGGAGAGATTTTCTCCCCAGATTCTCGCTGTAGGGAAAAATTGTACCCGCAGCGGAAGCGAGACTAAAAAAAAATAGTTTGAGTAGCTTTTAAAATTTTTCCAATTTTATGAACCTTAAACCCTTTTGATTAATTAAAGATATATAATATATATAACAAAAGATTAATACCTCTTGTCGCGTGATCCGATTGACTTACGTCGATGGTAATCCGCAAGATCTTCAATCCTAGCACGAACGTGGATCACCTAGGAGCGTGGTCTCCCTTTTGCTTTGAATTGCAAACCTGAGAATGGACAAACAAACTTTTCTGGTTTCTGTTAGTCACAAAAATTCCAATAGGTTGCTAAGAACGTTCCGGTCACTTTTGAATTCACAATCGTAAGATTGAAATTCGCGTGAACCTAATTCGAAAGTGTGTACAAGATCTCTTGATATTAAGATCACTAGTACACTATCGAAACAAGAACAGTTCTTCTCTCACAAACCTCTAGGCGGAATCACTCACTAATCTTAGAGTTGGATCTTATTTTTCTCTAGCAAAAGAAAAAACTCTCAATTGCAAAAACTAGGGTTTTAATAAATATATGAAGAATATATCTATATATCTGTCTCTTATGGCCGACCATATAACTTGCTCAAAAAAAAAAAAAATATTTCCTTGTGCACCAATACTGCACGTCATTATAAACATATATTGTTTTGTTAAAACACTCATGCAACTTAATAGTTTTTGTTTTGTATTCAAACACTGCATGCATAAAAGTTTTTGTTTTAATAAAATACTGCATGCATTAATACACATCTATATTTCCATATCGCAAGCATATATGTATATATATTTTATATATATCCGCATGTATATATATGTATATGTATTCTATATATTCCACATGCATATATATTATATATCAACCCTAATCCAACTCTTTAGTGTATTTGTGACTATATAAAAGACTTCCTAATTTGACTAAACAAATAAAGTCTTTTATATTTAGTATAATACTAATAGTAGTATACTACTAGGAAACATATTTCCTAATCAGAAAAAGATTTGATTCTTAATTAAACAATTAATTAATAAATTAATTAATTCTTATTTAATTAAAACAATGAAACAAAATAATATATTAGGTTAAATATGACCTTGCCGCCCCACTCTAATAAAATGGGCCATATATTATTTTCTTATTTCATTTAATCCATTGGACTTTAAATAAAAAGCCCACATGTGAACCAGACCCATTCTTACTAAAAGAAACAAGCCCACATGCCTTTCATTAATATATTAATATAATTGAGCAGCCCATTAAATAAATAATGTGCAAATTATATTCTTCATATATTAAATGCAATTCTAAATGGACCCATAAATTGGTCTGGTAGAATATATCAAGTGATCAATGCAAGTCCGTGTGGATTGGGGATCTTGGCGGGCTATCTAAATTTAAGCTTCAATAGACATAACCTAATCACAATCAACAAATGATTCACTTAGGTCCGATCCATTAATTTTAACTCATTCAACTAAAGAGCTAAAATTGAACTCTTAAATAAAGACAGAAAAGGAAGATGTTTCCTCATTCATACCCTAGACAATCATATTGGAGATAGTGTATCCTCGTGAATAATATCAGTAATCGCCAAGAGTTCATAGACCGCCTATTACTCTCCAAGTTACCATATTTACTCATATGACCACGTTTTGAACTTGGATATTTTGACTTGTCCAGAAGCCATGTTTTCAATAGACACTATTGAAAACTCAACGTTGAGATTTAATATCCAATTACCTCAAAACATCCATATGATGATATTATACTCTCATTTGATAAATGGAGCCACGATGTCCATATCTATAAATGAAGTCCTCTATCGATTAACAAATGAATATCACCAAATTATCGAGGATAGACTATGCGATATAATCGTACTCATTGATAACTCAAATGATATCACTTGCAACCATAAGTCCATCATTTATCTCAGGATTAAGATAGACTCTCCGATTGTCCTGATAATGAAATTACTTTTATCTACTGACGGTTATAGATAAAGTATTTCATTTTGATCCAGTTCAATGCACCCAGTGCACTAGACTCTTTTGCTCGAAGACACTCCGATGATTTTAGACTCATCATATCTCATTTGATCCCACTCAAATGCTAGCAAAAGAATTCTACAACTTTAACAAGATAAAGGTGCCCAACCTTTAACTTAAGTTGTGAACAATATTCAAGACTAACTAAAGAATTGTGTCTACCACATACATATCCAGATGTATGAACAATTCTTCTTTTCTAATAGTCTTTAGACCTTATGATTATTTACTTTAACAATTATAATATTCAACTATAAATGCTATAATATTTGTTTAAACCAGAAATCACTTTATTAATATGAAACAGATTGTTAAATACAATATTACACTCTTGCTATTGAGCATAATCCTAACAATCTCCCACTTGCGCTATAGGAAATGAGTCATATCTCTTAAGCCCATGTTCTCTAGGTACCCATCGAAACTCTTCTGAGGTAGAGCCTTTGTGAAGGGATCTGCTAGATTTTCTGTTGACGCGATTTTGGTAATCGTCACGTCACCTCTTTGAACAATCTCCCTTAAAAAATGATATTTCCTTTCAATGTGTTTACCTCTCTTATGACTTCTTGGTTCTTTCGAATTAGCCACTGCTCCACTGTTGTCACAGTAGATAGTGATCTGCTTATTCGCACTAGGAACCACTTCCAAGTCAATCAAGAATTGACGGAGCCAAACAGCCTCTTTGGCAGCCTCGCATGCAGCAACATACTCAGCTTCCATGGTGGAATGAGCAATACAAGATTGCTTGATACTCCTCCATATAACTGCTCCTCCTCCAATAGTAAACACAGCCCCTGATGAGGATTTTCTGGAGTCAGAATCTGATTGGAAATCAGAATCTGTATACCCAACGGGAATCAAATCCCCTCCAGAGTATACAAGCATATTATCTCTCGTTCTCTTGAGATACTTGAAAATATGCTTGACTGCCGTCCAGTGATCAGGACCAGGTTTCGATTGAAACCTGCTAACTATGCCAACAGCAAAACAAATATCTGGTCTAGTGCAGAGCATTGCATACATGAGACTTCCAACTGCCGAGGCATATGGAACTCTACTCATGAACTGCTCTTCATGCTCATTCTTAGGAACTTGTTCCTTAGAAAGCTTGATTCCATGTCTGAAAGGTAACATACCTTTCTTGGAATCATGCATGGAAAACCTAGACAAGATTTTGTCTATGTATGAAGCTTGGGATAATGCAATCGTTCTATTCTTTCTATCCCTTATAACTTGGATACCTAGAATAAAACTTGCTTCTCCTAAGTCCTTCATATCAAATTGTTTTGCTAACCATTCTTTTATTGATGTCAATACACCTACATCGTTTCCGATGAGTAGTATATCATCAACATAAAGAATCAGGAAAACCAACTTGTCGCCCTTAATCCTTTTGTATACACAAGGTTCGTCAAGATTCTGAATAAATCCAAAACCTTTGATAGCTTGATCGAACCTTATGTTCCAGGATCTGGATGCTTGCTTTAATCCATATATGGATTTCTGCAACTTGCATACCTTTTCCATTTGGCCCTTTTCAATGAATCCCTCTGGTTGCATCATGTAGATGCTCTCGTCAAGACTTCCATTAAGGAAAGCTGTCTTGACGTCCATTTGCCAAATCTCTAGATCTAAAGATGCTGCAATGGATAAGAGTATCCTAATGGATTTAAGCATGACCACAGGAGAGAAGGTTTCCTCGTAATCGATACCTTTTTTCTGTGTATACCCTTTAGCTACCAATCTAGCTTTAAAGGTTTCCACCTTTCCATCCATACCTCTTTTCCTCTTGTATACCCACTTGCACCCAATGAGTTTTATCCCTTTAGGCAAGTCTACAAGAGACCAGACTTTGTTATTGAACATAGATTCAATCTCGGATTGCATTGCCTTTTGCCAATGGCGACTATCAACATCCTCCATAGCTTCCTTGTACGTATAGGGATCATCGTCGTCCGGGAGATTCTCTACAGATTCTCCCAGACCGATGTATCTTTCGGGTTGTGTTCTAACCCTCCCACAACGACGAGGAATGGTAGGTTGTTGACCTAGTGTTGGATCGGAACTTGCAATTGGGTTAGGTTGTGTAACCTCTCGTGGAATTGTATCTCCTGACATCTCATTCAGGACAATTCTACTTTTAGGCACAAAATCATTCATATAGTTCTTTTCCAGAAATTTAGCATTTGTCGAAACAAATACTTTAAGATCTAAAGGACTATAAAAATAATATCCTTTAGTTTCTTTCGGATACCCTACAAATATACATGTTTCTGAACGGGACTCCATCTTTTCTGTCTTTCCTTTTGACACGTGCGCAGGACATCCAAATATCCTTAAGTGTTGTAAACTAGGCTTGCGCCCAGTCCACAACTCATGCGGTGTTTTAGGAACAGACTTAGATGGTACATGGTTTAGAATGTATATTGCAGTTTGTAAAGCATATCCCCAGAAAGAATTAGGAAGTGTTGAATAACTCAACATAGACCTAACCATATCCAAAAGAGTTCTCTTTCTCCTTTCTGTTACCCCATTTTGTTGAGGTGTACCAGGTGCAGAAAACTGAGAAACTATCCCATTATCAATAAGATATTGCTGAAACTCACCAGATAGATATTCTCCACCACGATCAGATCTCAAGATTTTTATGTGTTTCTCAAACTGATTTTCCACTTCAGCTTTAAATGCTTTGAACATGTCAAAAGCATCCGACTTATGTCGCATGAGATACACATAGCCAAATCTTGAGTAATCATCTGTGAAAGTGATGAAGTACTCATATCCACCTCTAGCTTGAATGCTCATAGGTCCACATACATCAGTGTGTATCAATCCTAAGCATTCAGTGGCTCTGGCACCTTTGGCAGAGAACGTCCTTTTGGTCATTTTACCTTCCAAACAAGATTCACAAGTTGGTAGATCATCAACCTTTAAGTCACTCAAAGGTCCGTCACTTAGCAATCTTTTAATCCTATTAAGGTTAATATGACCTAAGCATAAATGCCAAAGGTAGGTTTCATCTGTTGATAATTTTACTCTTTTATGATTAGGTTCCGTTATTTCTGTGTCTAACGAGTGAGAGATATTTCTATGCAAAAAGTATAGACCGTTTTCCAATGTACCTTTGCAAATAACTTTGTTATTCTTACTAATAATAAAAGCTTTATTAAAAGTAACCGAATATCCAAATTTATTCAAACAAGAAACTGAAATTAAATTCCTCTTGAATTGAGGTACATAATAAACGTCTATCAAATCTAAATGCCTTTTAGAATCCAAACAAACTCTAATATCTCCCACTGCACTTGCAGACACTAACGTTCCGTTGCCCAAGCGCAAATTGATCTCATTCTTATTCAGCCTTCTCCTTTCTTGACACCCCCGTAAGGAATAACAAACATGATTAGTGGCTCCAGAGTCTACGATCCAAGAATCTGTAGAATCTACCAGAAAAACATGTTTCAAGATAATCCATATTACCTTGTTCCTTTTTATTCTGAGACTTTGGGCAATTACTTTTCCAATGTCTCTTTTCACCACAAAAGAAGCACTTCCTTTTGATCTTGGTTACTTTCTTAGTCTCTTTCTTGGTAGGCCCAAGTTGCTGTTTCTTCTATTATTCCTTGACCTTCTGACGGGTCTTAATAGTAGCAACTTTACCAACCATATGAATCTCTTCTAGAGACATCATCATATTAGCAGCAGACCCTATTCCTTCATGCTGCTGTTGCAACACGTCGGAGATGGTAGCCATTTGGCCATCTCATTAGAGGTCTTCCACTGCTTCATACTCGTCTTATTAGATTCATTAGTAAGAGCAGGTGGTTTAGGAGTAGTTAGAACAAAATTTATATATTTTTTTCAGCTTGCAGCAACAACCCAATTTTCCTTTTCCATGTGACATAATTATTACCGGTTAAACTTTTATCTTTCAGGATGTTCATAAGTGATGGGGTCATGATTTCTTAATTAAACAAAAATTAATATAAGTAAATAATCATTATAAAGCACTTTAAAATATTTATCTTGAATTAAATGAATAACTCAATCATAAAAATTCAACAGTGATCTAACACCCATAAATGTTACGCCTCCTTTGGGAGTTCGCACCATTTACTAGTTAGACTAGGTCCCACCTAATTGTTAACATAACAACCAGCGTTTTCAATTTTAGCCTTGCAATTTTACTGACAAGAACTCTTTGGAGGATATCAATAAAATTACATTGAGTGTGTTACCAAGATATCGACCCTCAATTTTCTCTCACGAAAATCCCTCCTTTGGGAGTAGATCTCGTTAGAGTCCATTGTCTAGTCTATCCTTGTAAGGAAGTATATTGCTAAATTCCATTCATGGACGCCCCTTTGGGGGATTACTAAAAATAATTAAGCTCAACTAATCTTGGAAGCCATAGGTGTTACAAAAACACCTTCTCCCACTCAATTATTTAAGGCGTGTGATTAAATCCCATAGAATGATTTACCATGTTATCTAGATGCCAATTTAGATACCTAAATCATTCAATGCATGTTCATACCAAAAGAGATATATGAGTGGCACTCCTATTCTATATGTCATGTTATCATACAACAACAAATATTGTAATATTTAAGCATAAAATAAATAGCAACAATTTTGGCCCATCCTAGAAAAACAAGTAAATTACAATGAATTTGGAATACAAGATCTTCAAGTGGCCCATCAACCATATGCTCATCCTTCGGCCTCCACCCTTGGGATTGCACGGCCCACAACCCCACATAAGGGGCTGCCATGCGCAGCCCATTGGGCTTTGCAAGGCTGCCGTGCGCAGCCCACCAAGCTATGGGCTTGCCATGCGCAGCCCAATCCACTCCTAGGGTGCGCACGTTGCTTGTTCTCGGTTCCGGTTGCTTCACGTCTTTGATTCTTCGATGTAGAACGTGTTACAATTTAATTTAAACAAATAAAATTACTGCAGAAATTATTATTTTTTTTAATACACAGCAGTAAAAATACTGCACCTTTTTTAATTCACAGCAGTAAAAAAAAATACTGCACTTTATTTTTTAATACATTAAAAAACTGCAGCAATCTTTAAAAAAAAAATATAACAACTACCAAGAAGGAATTATGGCGATGATAGACCACCCTTCTTGTTACAATTCCGAAATCAAAATTACATAGAAAATCTAGGACCAAAATCGAGCAATAACAAACCACATAAAACATATATAAATCCATACATCACATGTAATTATATATGCGAATACCTAGAGTGCCATCTCTTTCTAAAACATGCATAATCACATTAAAAAGAAATCGATCCACGTATATATACATCAATTAATTAAAAGGGTTCAACCTGGCTCTGATACCAATTGTAGGGAAAAATTGTACCCGCAGCGGAAGCGAGACTAAAAAAAAATAGTTTGAGTAGCTTTTAAAATTTTTCCAATTTTATGAACCTTAAACCCTTTTGATTAATTAAAGATATATAATATATATAACAAAAGATTAATACCTCTTGTCGCGTGATCCGATTGACTTACGTCGATGGTAATCCGCAAGATCTTCAATCCTAGCACGAACGTGGATCACCTAGGAGCGTGGTCTCCCTTTTTCTTTGAATTGCAAACCTAAGAATGGACAAACAAACTTTTCTGGTTTCTGTTAGTCACAAAAATTCCAATAGGTTGCTAAGAACGTTCCGGTCACTTTTGAATTCACAATCGTAAGATTGAAATTCGCGTGAACCTAATTCGAAAGTGTGTACAAGATCTCTTGATATTAAGATCACTAGTACACTATCGAAACAAGAACAGTTCTTCTCTCACAAACCTCTAGGCGGAATCACTCACTAATCTTAGAGTTGGATCTTATTTTTCTCTAGCAAAAGAAAAAACTCTCAATTGCAAAAACTAGGGTTTTAATAAATATATGAAGAATATATCTATATATCTGTCTCTTATGGCCGACCATATAACTTGCTCAAAAAAAAAAAAAAAATTCCTTGTGCACCAATACTGCACGTCATTATAAACATATATTGTTTTGTTAAAACACTCATGCAACTTAATAGTTTTTGTTTTGTATTCAAACACTGCATGCATAAAAGTTTTTGTTTTAATAAAATACTGCATGCATTAATACACATCTATATTTCCATATCGCAAGCATATATGTATATATATTTTATATATATCCGCATGTATATATATGTATATGTATTCTATATATTCCACATGCATATATATTATATATCAACCCTAATCCAACTCTTTAGTGTATTTGTGACTATATAAAAGACTTCCTAATTTGACTAAACAAATAAAGTCTTTTATATTTAGTATAATACTAATAGTAGTATACTACTAGGAAACATATTTCCTAATCAGAAAAAGATTTGATTCTTAATTAAACAATTAATTAATAAATTAATTAATTCTTATTTAATTAAAACAATGAAACAAAATAATATATTAGGTTAAATATGACCTTGCCGCCCCACTCTAATAAAATGGGCCATATATTATTTTCTTATTTCATTTAATCCATTGGACTTTAAATAAAAAGCCCACATGTGAACCAGACCCATTCTTACTAAAAGAAACAAGCCCACATGCCTTTCATTAATATATTAATATAATTGAGCAGCCCATTAAATAAATAATGTGCAAATTATATTCTTCATATATTAAATGCAATTCTAAATGGACCCATAAATTGGTCTGGTAGAATATATCAAGTGATCAATGCAAGTCCGTGTGGATTGGGGATCTTGGCGGGCTATCTAAATTTAAGCTTCAATAGACATAACCTAATCACAATCAACAAATGATTCACTTAGGTCCGATCCATTAATTTTAACTCATTCAACTAAAGAGCTAAAATTGAACTCTTAAATAAAGACAGAAAAGGAAGATGTTTCCTCATTCATACCCTAGACAATCATATTGGAGATAGTGTATCCTCGTGAATAATATCAGTAATCGCCAAGAGTTCATAGACCGCCTATTACTCTCCAAGTTACCATATTTACTCATATGACCACGTTTTGAACTTGGATATTTTGACTTGTCCAGAAGCCATGTTTTCAATAGACACTATCGAAAACTCAACGTTGAGATTTAATATCCAATTACCTCAAAACATCCATATGATGATATTATACTCTCATTTGATAAATGGAGCCACGATGTCCATATCTATAAATGAAGTCCTCTATCGATTAACAAATGAATATCACCAAATTATCGAGGATAGACTATGCGATATAATCGTACTCATTGATAACTCAAATGATATCACTTGCAACCATAAGTCCATCATTTATCTCAGGATTAAGATAGACTCTCCGATTGTCCTGATAATGAAATTACTTTTATCTACTGACGGTTATAGATAAAGTATTTCATTTTGATCCAGTTCAATGCACCCAGTGCACTAGACTCTTTTGCTCGAAGACACTCCGATGATTTTAGACTCATCATATCTCATTTGATCCCACTCAAATGCTAGCAAAAGAATTCTACAACTTTAACAAGATAAAGGTGCCCAACCTTTAACTTAAGTTGTGAACAATATTCAAGACTAACTAAAGAATTGTGTCTACCACATACATATCCAAATGTATGAACAATTCTTCTTTTCTCATAGTCTTTAGACCTTATGATTATTTACTTTAACAATTATAATATTCAACTATAAATGCTATAATATTTGTTTAAACCAGAAATCACTTTATTAATATGAAACAGATTGTTAAATACAATATTACACTCTTGCTATTGAGCATAATCCTAACACTCGCTATTCGACACACCTGGCTGACTTGGTCTTCAGACGACCAAGTCATGCTGTTGCCATTCTCATTGGGCTCCTCAAATTTGGGCCAAAGCAAAATAAGCCTGGGCTTTGCCCTTTTGGGCCTATGGGCCATTTTTGGCTACCACAGGGCCATTTTTGGCTACCACAATGTCCATATCTATAAATGAATTCCTCTATCGATTAACAAATGAATACCACCAAACTATCGAGGATAGACTATGCTATATGATTGTACTCATTGATAGCTCAAATGATAACACTTGCAACCATAAGTCCATAATTTATCTCAGGATTAAGATAGACTCTCCGATTGTCCTGATAATGAAAAGACTTTTATCTATTGATGGTTCTAGAAAAAGTATTTCATTGTGATCCAGTTCAATACACCCAGTGCACTAGATTCTTGTACTCGAAGACCCTTCAATGATTTTAGACTCATCATAACACATTTGATCCCACTCAAATGCTAGTAAAAGAATTCTACAACTTTAACAAGATAAAGATGCCCAACCTCTAACTTAAGTTGCGAACGTTATTCAAGACTAACTAAAGAATTGTGTCTACCTCATACATATCCAGATGTATGAACAATTCTTCTTTTCTCATAGTCTTTTGACCTTATGATTATTTACTTTGACAATTATAATAATAATTGTTATATAAGATTTTGTTAACAAACAGAAATCACTTTATTAATACGAAAAGATTGTCAAGTACAATATTACACTCTTACTATTGAGTATAATCCTAACAGTTTGGTGTGGCTTGGAAACTTCCCTTTCCCTTGCTTTTGTAGAGCTTCGACAATCTGCCCCATTTGAGTTTCCAACTTCCCAAACGATGCTTCTAAGTTGCCAAACCTTTGACCACTAGCTTGCATAAATCTTGTCAAAGTGTGTTCGGCTCCTTGGAAACCTTACATCATCCCTCTCATTTCTTCATCAATGTTACGGTGAGGTTGGTATGAGTTAGATTGAGCATTGTTGTTGTTGTTCCATTGATTTCCTCCCCATTGATTTCCTCCTTGGGGGTATCCTCCCTATTGATATCCACCTTGTTGTTCTCTTTGACGGTATCCTCCTTGCGGATTACCACCTTGATTGTTCACTCCTTGTTGTTAGTTTCCTCCTTGTTGTTGATTTCTAGATGGTGGGTTCAAGATGTTGTTGTTGTTTGACCAAGAGAGGTTAGGATGGTTTCTCCATGGTTGATTGTAGTTGTTTGAGTATGAATTGTTTCCTTGCCCTTGGTATCCCATAGCTTGTACTTCCTCTTGCTCTTGCCCTTTAATTGTGTCATCAAATCCTTCATTCTCACTGAATTGACCACTAGAGCTTCCCTCTTGTCTTCCTAACATCTTCACCCCAGTCTTTGGAAATCCCATGCTCTCAATGTGTGAAGTTAAAGACTCCACTTTCTTGTTTATCTTAAAAATCTCAATGGCGGTTTTCGTGATAGCGCTCACATCAAACTTTCCACCTCGAATACTATTTGCATTCCTTTGTTGAGAGTTTTGTGCTAACATCTCATATATCTCATATATCTCGACGACGGTCTTTATGTCATATGAGCCTCCACAAGCATTGTCCACCAACACTTGAGAAAAATGAGTGAGACCACCTTGGAAGCAAGATACCTTGTACTCCTCGGTGAACATGTGAGGAGGGCGTTGGGCCAAAAGAAGTTGATATCTCTCCCATGATTTATGAAACAACTCCCTTTCACTTTCATAGAAATCCACAATCTTGACCTTCAACTCCTTTGCCTTCCTAGCCAAAAAAAAATCTATTGAAGAATACTTTGCAAATCTGACTCCAGCTTGTTAATGACCCCGGCCTAAGCCCCATTCATGGCCAAGTCCTTCATACAATATTGAAAACAACACATATGCAACTGCTCAAGAGAGAGACACATGATAAGGAACGTCTCAATAATTGCGCTGAATTCCTTCATGAACTATAGGCAATCTTCGTTCAATTTCCCATGAAAGGCAGGCAAAAGGTTGATGTGCATCGTCCTAAGCTCATATCCCCTAGCAACCGGGTCTAGCACAATCGGTGATGCTTGGTTCCCGTTAGCCGACAGGGAATACTCTCCCATGGTCATCCTTTGACCATGGGTGGTGGGAGTTTCTTCAGTCATCTCTGCCCTAAAAAGGGCTTCATCCTCCCTCCTAGGTTGTTGTCCTTCCGTAGTCATAGCTTGCCTAGGAATTGCTTCGAACTCTCTCACACGGCTAGTGCCTTCCAATGGGGGATGTACTCCTCTACCTAGAGACCTCCTACCGTGCATAATACCGAGTACCTAAAAAAGGAATAGATAAAGAGATACAAGGAAAAAGGTAAAAATGCACTATGAAAGAGTTAACTACCACAACCAAAATACTAACTAACTAACAATCTAAACTAGACAAATAAAATATGAAGAAAAGTCAATCTATGTAATCAACGCTACCAATCCCTGGCAGCGGCACCAATTTTGATGAGCCGTCGTGCACTCACAAAAATGATGTAATTTGTTTGAATTTGAAAATCCTTTTAAGCCACTTAAATCCTTTAAACTGTGATTTTATAGCAAATGGTAAGCAAGTTCATTCCACGGGGATATGGAGTGCTAATTATATAGATTGACTAATCTTTAGACAAATAAAATAAGTCATGATAATTGATAGATGTGTGGTTTCAAAGACCACCAATGTTAACTACTAAATTGAAAATACGAAAATGATATGAAAAATAGAATACTCAACAACCTTGAGAAGAATAATGATGTAAACAATTAATATGATTGCTAGGGAATATATTGATTAGCAATTGAATGTGGGTAATGCCTTTCTAGCCACTTTAATGGACCAATCTCTCTATGTTAACCACTTGAGGCTTAGATTAGTGGGGTTGATATACCCACCACTAATCTATCATATTCAATGGGTTCTTAATCACATAAGGGTGTCAATCTAAATATGAATATATAACATATTACTTTAAACAAGATTGCAATTAACAAGTGGATATACAAGTCAATCACATAATGAATAGAATCTAATGATTGAATGAATAGAACACATAAATAGATTTATTACAAAGCTAAGGCTAATACCCATAGCCAAATGATCCTAAAATCTATCCCCTAGATTAGGGGTTTAGTTACACATATTAACAATAAAATGGAAAGCAAGTAAATAATGAGGAAGTCACCCTTGGGCCTCCTTCTTTATGCTTGATCCTTCCTTTTCTTTTATGCTCCTAATGAAAATAGTGGAAGTAGAGGATGTGTCTTGAGGTGTGGATGTTTAGTGAAAAGTGACAAAGGAATTTGGGTGTAGAAATGATAGGAGAGGAATGATTTAGGGAAGTAGTCAAGGTTTGGTGTTGAGGTTTTGGATGAAATTAGGTGAGTACAAGTATAGAAATATAGGATGAGGAAAGATGAGCCATGGATGAGAAATCTAGAGCTCAATAAAGTGAATTCCGTGCTCTCTATGGTCGTGTGTGTTTGCTGAAGACAAAAGGCCTCTTTATATATACTGCCTCTTGGACATGTACTGATAACTACTTGATTCGCTGATGTGGCGCAAAGTTTACTATTTTGTCGCTATGGCGACCCTGGTGCGCAAAACGGTTAGATGTAAAGGTCACCGCGAACATCATCTTTTTTGCCATATAGCAAATGGCGACCATGAGCAATTCCTTATGAGGTCGCCATTTGCAGGAGGTGGTCGCTATGGCAACCTTAAATGGCGACCTTGAATTAAAATGTGAGGTTGCCATTTGCAAGAGTAGGTCGCCATTGGTGACCCATCTGATTGATTTTACAACTCTTCTGTTGCCATAGCGACCAAGTGGCGACCTTCTGATGCTCTGAATAATTCCACTGTCGCCATGGCGACCATGTGGCATCCTCTTCTTGCTCAAGTAGCGAAAATGCCCTTTTACTCCCATTTGTAAGCCTTTTTGCACCCAAGTCCTCAACTTCATCCCAAATGCTCTTGAAACCTAATAAAACCTGAAACACTTGATTTTACACCATTAAACACGGGGAAATGCCCAAGAATCAAGCAAAAAGAGTCAGAAATGTGGGCCAAAATCATACCAATTTTGGCTTGATCAGTCTCGAATACCAGTGAGTAAGGGGTTTCCCCTGTTACAGTCCTCCTGGCTGTCCTGTATACCCATAATACATTGGGTAATTCTTCTACCCACAAGCCTTTTTTCTGTTGGAGTTTTTTCTTCAGGAGCTTCTTGATGGTCTTGTTGGTGGACTCAACTAGCCCATTAGTATCAAGTCAAATGTTACATAAATAATTACGGGTCGTGCCGATTAAGAGCACAACTAATTAGATCCTACCTCGTCTTCACACACTATGGTCGTCGGGGTATCGACTTTCCCATTTTCCCTTTTCAAGGCTTTCCCGCTTTCCCATTTTACCTCACCTGCGGTCGTCGTTCTTCACTCCCATTTTCCCTTGTCAAGGCTTTCCCATTTTCCCTCACCTGCGGTTGTCGTTCTTCATTGTGGCTTTCCCGTTTTCTTTGATCAGTTCTGTTACAGACTCTGGCTTTCCGTTTTCCCTTTTCAAGCGAGAATTCATTACAAAGGGCAATTTAGTCCTTTACAAGAACGCTTAAATGTCAGGTCAGAACAATTAAATAGGGGTACAATTGTAAGATTAGGTATTTAAATACAATCAAGTGGTCAGAATTGGGTTTTTAATAACTTGTGGCTATATGTCGTTTTGGCATCTTCAAGATGGCTATATTTGAAAACCCCCCATTTTTTAATTAATGTTTTGTTTAACATAACTTCTGAGATATAAACATCAACAACTCTGAATTGGATCAGTCTCTACTCTCTCCTCAACAAATAAGTGCTTGGACCACTAAAACCCTACCTAATGGATACATAGTTGGAGAAGTGACAAAACCCAATACTTTTCATTACAAAACGAATAAACTGGAAAACGATGGATTATTTTGGGAAACATTTTTTGGGCTATTGTTTCAAGATTCAATAGGTACAACACACGGACGTTACAGTGGGAATTATGCACTTGTAACCGAACAACCCCTTTGAGGAAGGTCCAAGCAAGGGGGCAACGGGTCGAAGAGTGGAGGTTTGGGCTCTTCATGGCTTTGGTGTTGCTCATATTTTACAAGAGATGCTTACTTACAAAATCTGATCATATTAGAGCTCGCCAAAAAGTACCTCGTACTAAGATCATTGGAGGAAAAATACCTAAACCCGAAGATGCTCTGAAATATTTATCGATTGCTCATTCGAGAACCGTGATCATTGACTTTGGAACTGATTCACTTCCTTGTATCTGAGAAAAACTTCAATATTATTAAGAAGGAAGTTTAATCGGAATGAATCACAAATTTTCTTCTAACCCCTAAAGCATACAAATTCGGATGCATACCAATCCGATTCTTCTTTTTAATGCCCAGTTCTAATCCAATCCTATATTATACAGGATCGGTTTAATACACTCAGATAAATAGAATATCTGGATATTGATCGATTTTAAGAATTATATGTTTTGGATAAGGATTCAGCCATGTTCGATTCAATAATTTGAACAACATTTGTTTTTAACAATATACGATTTTTTATAGCCATCCTACTCAGTAAATAAATAAACACTTGTTTATTACTTTTAAAAATAAGCAACCTTGTTAATCCTCGACTACCACTTAAATTGTGTATAAATTAGGGTTACAAGACTTGCAAGTCTCTGTGAATTGGTTATAATCAAGGTCCTTATTATGAATTACGATTGTCGTCAAACCCTTTTAAACTTACAAGTCTAGGCAAATCATGAATCAACCGATATATTAGAACTCAATACCTTAATTTAGTTTGATATTTAGTTGCACAATTACTTTATTCTTTATTTCATTAAATGTAATATTCGATTGTTTAATATCATTGTTAAAAGTTTACTAGTATTTTTTTCTAATATATGAAAACAATTTTAATTATATAAATCAACACTTGTTCCTAAATCAATAAATAAAGGCAAACACAACTTAAGAATAATGACATGTAGATAAATTAAAAATCAAACTCTTCTCAACATATTATCAAAAATGTTTATTACTTATTAATTATTATTCAAACGTTTTCAAAAACGTTTATTACTTTTAAGAAATAAGAAACCTTTTAAATCCTCAACTACCATAAACTTTTGTATAAGTTAGGGTTACATGTGTCTGTCTTTATCATAATATCCTTTTCTTTTCTTCTCTTTCACTGTTTACAAAAATATCAATTTTACGAAATCTCGACATCCATCAGTTCCGTACAATGGATGAAAATAAATGCAAATCGGCTGAAAATACTAAAATGAATGAGTTCGTCAATTTCTTTTTCAAACATCTGGAAAAACAACTGAAAGCTTTGGAGGAGGAACAAGTTGACCTCGCTTATCAAGTGTCTAATGACAGCCGTTTGAAGCGATTCAAGGCATCCAGATAAAGTATTCATGATTTGCAACAGCGTTATTCAAATGGTCACCAGACCAGCTTCAACCTCTTCAAAGACTACATGAAGAATATGCAACCGGATGAAAACTGGGATGAGGTTAACCACACTATTCTCAATGCTACCCTAGGCCGCTGATGTTTTTACCTAATTCTTTGGAAACAGAGTCTTCTGTGTTTGTTAAATATATTGTTTGATTGTTAACCAGTGATGTTGATCTTTATGAAAAAAAAAAAATTTCTTATTGATTTGAATGTTAATTTGTGTAACATTGCAATTTGTTTAATTTATTTGCAACAATGCTTCGTGCCATCTCCCAAATATAATCGAGATCATTTAATAAAATCTATATAAAATCCAAGCCGCTATGTTTTTCCCTGATGATTTTTACTTTATTAACAATGTTACTATCGTTTGTAAACTCGTTTTTACAATCACAATTTAAGTTGTATGACTGTAGATGGTAAATGATGTTTAATTCTTTTATATTTGTTCAAAAGTTTCGGATCGTTGAAAAGTCAAGTTTTACATCTATAAGAGAAAGTCTAATTGGCAATGATGCCTCATAAAGTATTCCAAAATTTGTACTGTGCCCCCATGTACCTTTTAATATTTATGGCACTGAACCCTTCAAATTCTGGTTTATTGGCAAACTATTGGGTTTATCACTTTATTGCCACCCCCCCCCCCCCCCCCCTTTTTTTCAATAGTGCAAATGTCGACTCAATTAACCTGTGCAAAATTTTAAAGTAGAGGCTTTTGATAATGGCGAAATGGAAAGAAAATGGTTGTAGAAAAAAAAAACAAATAATTTAGATTTCTAAACAAAACAATTAATGGTGTTGAAAACTGGGTACAGAGGGATGGTAATAATGGTTCTCCGGCATTCAGAAGAAGTAACCATCCCTTGACGTCACTTGATGAAGAATATCAAAGGTTGCACAGAGAAATTACTGTGTTGGAAGCAGAAAAACTGCAAGAAAAGTTAGAAAGTGTTTGAAAAGCGTGTAGTAGTTTGATTTGGTTGAAGGATGGTAAAAGGATTGTAATAATTGCTCGACTGTTGAACTTTGCATCGTTTTATTTCAAAGTGGCTGTCAGGCAGAATAAGTAATCATCACGCTTTTTTTGGTGTAAAAATTGCAAGTGTTTTAACTTATTTTAAATTAAGCAGGATATTTGTGTAATTTACCTCAATTGTTATGCAAGATATTTGTGTAATTTAATCGAATTATACTATATATTCAACAACCCAAACTCATTTTTTCTCACAATAGACGCATTCATCAAACTAAAGATGAATCGTTAACACGCAACAATCTAGTCCCCAAATCCTGTTAGGATTATGCTCAATAGCAAGAGTGTAATATTGTAATTAACAATCTTTTTCATATTAATAAAGTGATTTCTGTTTTAAACAAATCTTATAGCATTTATAGTTTAATAATTGTCAAAGTAAATAATCATAAGGTCTAAAGACTATGAGAAAAGAAGAATTGTTCGTACATCTGGATATGTATGTGGTAGACACAATTCTTTAGTTAGTCTTGAATATTGTTCACAACTTAAGTTAAAGGTTGGGCACCTTTATCTTGTTAAAGTTGTAGAATTCTTTTGCTAGCATTTGAGTGGGATCAAATGAGATATGATGAGTCTAAAATCATCGGAGTGTCTTCGAGCAAAAGAATCTAGTGCACTGGGTGCATTGAACTGGATCACAATGAAATACTTTATCTATAACCGTCAGTAGATAAAAGTCATTTCATTATCAGGACAATCGGAGAGTCTATCTTAATCCTGAGATAAATGATGGACTTATGGTTGCAAGTGATATCATTTGAGTTATCAATGAGTACGATTATATCGCATAGTCTATCCTCGATAGTTTGGTGATATTCATTTGTTAATCGATAGAGGACTTCATTTGTAGATATGGACATGGTGGCTCCATTTATTAAATGAGAGTATAATATCATCATATGGATGTTTTGAGGTAATTGGATATTAAATCTCAACGTTGAGTTTTCGATAGTGTCTATTGAAAACATGGCTTCTGGACAAGTCAAAATATCCAAGTTCAAAACGTGGTCATATGAGTAAATGTGGTAACTTGGAGAGTTATAGGCGGTCTATGAACTCTTGGCGTTTACTGATATTAATCACGAGGATACACTATCTCCAACATGATTGTCTAGGGTATGAATGAGGAACATCTTCCTTTTCTGTCTTTATTTAAGAGTTCAATTTTAGCTCTTTAGTGGAATGAGTTAAAATTAATGGATCGGACCTAAGTGAATCATTTGTTGATTGTGATTAGGTTATGTCTATTGAAGTTTAAATTTAGATAGCCCGCCAAGATCCCCAATCCGCACGGACTTGCATGAATCACTTGATATATTCTACCAGACTATTTGTGAGTCCATTTAGAATTGTATTTAATATATTAAGAATATAATTTGCACATTATTTATTTAATGGGCTGTTTAATTATATTAATATATTAATGAAAAGCATGTGGGCTTGTTTCTTTTAGTAAGAATGGGTCTAGTTCACATGTGGACTTTTTATTAAAGTCCAAATGGATTAAATAAAATAAGAAAACAATATGTAGGCCCAAGTCTCTTGTCATGGGCAGCAATGGGTAATAATAAGCCCATTATATTGTTTTATTTTATTATTTAATTAAATGGAAATTAATTAATATGTTAATGAATTATTTAATTAAAAATCAAATATTTTTCTGATTAGGAAATATGTTTCCTAATTGTATACTACTATTAGTAATATACTAAATATAAAAGACTTTATTTGTTTAGTCAAATTAAGAAGTCTTTTATATAGTCACAAATACACTAAAGAGTTGGATTAGGGTTTGATATATATAAGTTTTATACATGCAGTGTTTGAATAGAAAACAAATATATATTTTTTAAATGCATGCAGTGTTTGAATATAATACAAATATATATAATATAGGCATGCAGAAATATTGGGGTGGCTTAGTTAATGGTCGGCCAACTGATGTATATATATGTTATATATTATTTATATGTTTTTTGGTTAACAGAGATAGATAACATATTTTTTGGCCAAGATATATATAATATTGAGAGAAGAATTCGGCACATATATATATATATTTTTTGCGGCAATAGCTATATATATATTCTTTATATATATTTGCGGCAATAGACATATATATATATATATATATTCTTTATAGATTTTATAAAACCCTAGTTTTTGCAATTGATATTTTTTTTCTTTTGCTAGAGAAAAATAAAATCCAACTCTTAGACTAGTGTGAAATTCGGCCAAGAGAGATTGTGAGAAGAATTGTTCTTATTTCGATAGTGCACTAGTGATCTTTACATCAAGAGGTCTTGTGCACAATTTCGAATAAGGTTCACACGAGTTTCAATCTAACGATTGTGAATTCAAAAGTGACCGGGACATTCTTAACAATCTATTGGAATTTTTGTGACTAACAGAAAACAGAAAAGTTTTGTTGTCCATTCTCAGGTATACAATTCAAAGAAAAGGGAGACCACGCTCCTAGGTGATTCACGTTCGTGATTGGATTGGAAGATCTTGCGGATTACCATCGACGCATAGTCAATCGGATCACGCGACAAAAGGTATTCTTCTTTTGTTGATTATATATATGTTTAATTAATTAAAGGGTTAAGGTTCATAAAAAGGAAATTTTTTTAAAAGCTACTAAATCTATTTTTAGTCTCGCTTCCGCTGCGTGTACTATACGGTACTTTTCCCTACAAATACATCTAGGTTTCTTACTATAACCCATCTTTCAAAATCCAAAATGTAAGATTCTTTATTTGTATTAGCTTGATTCCATTGAATAACTCTCTATAGTTGTATTAGTTGTTGCTTAGGTGATTTTTGGAAGAAAGAAGCCTCAAAGGTGAAGAAGCAATATCTTGTGCAAATTTCGTCTTCAAAGGGAATATCGCATACTTGGATGTTAAGGTATCAAGATTCTTCTTCCTCTTGCAAGGTGTTAGAGCACACACACACAAAATTCATACATGTGTGTCCCTACATCGTTGTTCAAACATTTGGTATAACAATTTACATACATTTAGTATGCACATGCATTTATCTCATTGTTGACAATCTTGTAGAATTGCATGTTTTCTCACTATCGCTTAGATATGGCATGCTTGTGTTGCATAGTGTCTATTTATTTGTCTTTCTTCTGTTTTGGACTTAAACATGATCTTATTTGATTCCTTATCGAGTTCCGATCATTTCGATTACTCATTCATTAAGTTTCAAGTCCATATGACGTAGTTATGCTACTTTGCATTCTCATTCATTAAGTTGTTTTCATCGTCGTTTTCTAAGATGAATTCTAAACCTTTTGTCAAAGTTTCATAGTCTTCATTGTGTGTGAGGGAGTCATGATTTTTAATCCAAAAATGGATTCAAAATCAGAGTTCGGAGGCCCGAATACGGTCGAAGAACGCAAGAGGAGCGTGGCTAGCCAAAAGCCAACCATTGGTGTCCACATGTGAGCCATGTGTGTCACACAGGTGATGACTCACTTTTTGTGTCGTTACCAAATTGCGAATTACCAAAAGAATGTTATAAAATGAATCTTTACGCAATATATTTTAAGTTTTGAAAATGAGTAAAGTGGTAAGCTTAGAATTCGTTCCACAGGGAATTAGAGTAATATGTTGAATTAATTAGGTAATCTATAAACAATAAAATAAATCATAAATGATGAATGAGTGTATGGTTTGTCAAACCATCAAACATACATACAAAATAAATCTAACTAAAAATATGGTGATATGAAAAATAGAAGACTCACAATCTTGATAAGAAAAATGGATGTAAACAATTAATATAGATGCTAGGGAATTGATTGATTAGCAAGTGTGTATGGGTAGTGCTTTTCAAGCCACTTTAAGGACCAATCTCTACATGTTAACCAATTTAGGTTTAGATTAATGTGGTTGATATACCCTCCACTAATCTATCCTATGTATTGGGTTCTTAATCACTCAAGGGTGTCAATCCAAGAATGATTATATAACATGTTATTCTAAACAAGATTGTAATTAACAAGTAGATATACAAGTCAATCACATAATGAATAGAATCTAATGAATTAATAAATAGAACACATATAGAGATTCATTACAAAACTTAAGCAATACCCACAACTAAATGTTTATCAAATCAATCCCCTAGATTAGGGTTTTAATTACACATAGTAGCAAAAATAGAAAACAAGTAAATGATAAGGAAATCACCCTTGGGCCTCCTTCTTTAATGCTTGATCCTTGTTCTCCTTAGATGCTCCTAGTGCAAAGAATGGAGGAGGAGGATGTGTCTAGATAGGTGGATGGCTCATGGTGAGTGACAAAGGATTTGTGATGTAAAAATGGTAGGGAAGGAATGGTCTAGGAAAGTAATCAAGATTTGGTGTGAGTTTTTGGATGGAAAGATAAGTTCAAGTATAGAAATGGAGGAATTTGGGAGATGATTAATGGAGGAAAAGGAGATTGGTAGGAGAGAAATAGGCTTGGTTTTTCAAATTGAAAAGAGGGATGAATTTATAGTATTTTTGAATTAGGTCACGGATGGTAAAATTACCAAAACACCCCTCTATTTGTCAAATTACCATTATAGCCCCTCAATGGGGCCTTTCTGTAATTTGCCTACCAAAATTAGCTAATCAGAAATGAACAGAGGGGCTGTCATGGTTTGCATTAATGGCAACCTCTAGGGCGACAATGTGGCGAAGCCATCAGGTACCGAAAATCACTTCCTGTCGCCATGACGACCTCGAACGACAAATGGCGACCAAAAGGGAGACGTGGGCGTGACAAGAGGGGTAAAATAGGAAGAAATGGGTGAGAAATGGATAGCCAGATTTCAGCCAATTGAAGGGCCAGAATTGGACATATCAGCCAGCCAGCCAGTCGGTTGGCCGTAATTTTAGTCCAAAAACCGACCGGAGATAGGTCGGTTTGGGTGCCTTTCTGGCCGGTGAGGGTTTGGGGTGAAGGAAACCATGGCTGCTCATAGACATGAAGAAGAAGGTGAACAGTTGGGGTGCATTTAGCACTGATATGGGGTGCATATAGCTGATTTCTTTTTATCTTGACAAGGGGTGTGTTTAGTAAGAGAATGGGCTGCAATCAGGTGTAAAGATGTGAAGTTAGGCCTTACAATTTGGGCTGTTGTTCTGCCTCACTTGATACGCACCGTTTTATTAACGGTTTTGGGCTGCGTTTGATTGGGCTTGTTGACTTGGGCCAAGCTGAGCCCAATTTCTCTTTTAACAAAATGCACCGTTTTGCTTAAAGGTGCATGGGCTACTCTTTGCGTGGGTGTACTTAGTAGCAGATAGGGCTGCACTTAGAGGCCCATCTTCATATGCCAAACGCACTGTTTCATGTTTTGGTGACGTGGCACGACCTCTCTTCTTTGCGTGGAAAATTACATACTACTCCCCTTCTATCCTCCAATATTACGAAAACTTCAAACTTCTCCTTGTATTTTACGCTTTTACCCCTAGTTTCTCCAAATTACAACAATGCCCTTCAACTTTTAAATTCCTGAAAATACTTAATAAACAAATTAAAACACGGGGAAAATGCCCAAGAATCAAGCAAAAAGATACGGAAATAAGGGCCAAAATCATACCAATTTTGGTTCGATCAACAGGCAGAACACCTCTCTGCCCATGTGTGACACACATGCCCCACACATGGAGGTGATGTGGCCAGCCCTCATTTGTTGGTTGCTTTGCCTCTCTCTCTTTTAAATACAATTTTCCTTCCCTCTAAACACATCTTGGAAAAATTGAAAAAAAAAGGAAATTGTGCAGAATTTTCTCCAAGTTTTTAGTATCTTGATTCAATCATGTCTTTCTCATTTCAACTCCGAATCACTTGATTCAAAAGCCAAAATTGTTTTCCTTGATGAGAGCTACAAACCTCAAGCATTTCCATAGCCATTTTATTTCGTGATTTTCTGCTGTGAACCAATCTCAGTCCGAGATTCGTGTTTGTAAGTGATTCATCTTCATCTTACTTTCATTGTTGATCATCTCTTTAATCTTCTTATTTGATTGATGAAAAGTAATATGAATGATATTAAAGGTTATATGATTGATTGATTTTTTGAGTTTATCTTTTGTGATTTCATATAAACATACTTTTGATAAACGTGAATGACATGAACTTGATTCTAGAAATACATTGTGATCTTGAGCTTGATTGTTGATTTCTAGGTTTAGTTACATGTTCTAAGAACTAGAATACTTTGATTGTGATATTCTATAATCTAGTTCTTGGTTGATTCACATGCTTTGATTTCTAGATAGATTTTGTGATTGTGTTTTGATAGCATATTCTAGAATTTCTCTAAGCATGTTCATAGAGCTTGATTGATCATCTAGCTTTATTTGTTTGTGATTTGCATCATTTGTATCACTTAGATCATTGCCTTGTGATAGGTTGAAGTCTCTTGCAAAGTTAGTGAAGCTTTGTATTGAGCAAGAAGTCTTGGCTAGGAATGAGTTCCGGATAGGAGTTGCGTACTCTGCATAGTTAAGCTAGGGTAGCTTGACTAAGATCCTAGTGATCTAGATTGCTAAGCAAGAAAATCTTCCTAAAGGTTTGAGAGCCTTGGATAGGGAGTTGCTCTCTAGAGGTGTATGACACATCTTGGATAGAGAGTAGGCTTAGTGAATCACTAGCCCGAGGGTTGATTAGGAGGTGATAGCTTGAAGTGGATATCATAGTGTTGATAGCTTTGAGTGTGTAAATCCTTTTTGTATAGTGGATTTGCTTCATCGGTGGTTGTGGTATCAACCCGTGGATATTTCCTCTTTGAGATTTTACCATGTAAAAAACATTGTGTCTCATTTTCACTTTAAGTTTTTGTTTATCTTCCATATTTCACTTGTATTGACTCTCTTGTATATTGATGATTCTCATGCATTGATTCTTTCTATACAAGTGCTATATCCTTTCAAGTATTCATTTCATTCTTATATTTCGTATTTTTGAATATTGGAAGAATTTGGGACTATACCTATTCACCCCCTCCCCCCTTTCTAGGTATAATATACACTATTGCTTTAAAGGGAATTTCAATTGATATCAGAGCGGGTGTCTAGACGCACTTAGATAGATCCTTTCTTTGTAGTGTTTTTGTTTTATTTGTGATAGTCATGATTAAGAAAGTGTGCTCCTATATAGCTTCTTTTGTTGAACATATTGACTTGGATGAGAAAAAGATCAATGATCTTATTCTTGAAAATGAACGCCTATCTAAAGTCAATGTGTCCTTCAATAAGGAGTTAGAGAATCATGGACTAAGCTCAAAAGAATTCAATGAACTTAAAGACAAGATCCTAAGTCTAGAAATGAACTTAAAAGATAGCAATGATAGACTTAGCATCTTGAAGAAAGAAATTGAGCAAAGGGATAATTCTCTTATTAGTGCTAAAAGGCTAGAAGACATGCTTAAAGCCAAACTTAGTAAGCACTTAACTCAGGAAAAAGTATGAACAATGGGTTAATAAATCAAGAGAAGATGTTAGGAAAAGTGATGACATCTATGCCATTAAAAATAGGATGCTTAATGATAAACTTAATGAGGCTAATAAGATGATTCACAAGATGTCATCTAGTTCTAACAAGGTTGATACCCTCATTAAAAGTGGTAAGCATCCATGTGACAAAAGTGGTTTGGGTTATATCAATGAGAAGGAGACTCTTTCATCTAACAAATCTATTTTTGTCAAAGCAAGTGTTGAATCAAATGTAGGTACTCTCTCTCTCTCTCAAGGTAAAGGAATGAAAGCTATCGGAGGTGCCTCTACATCAACAAGGATCTCAAATGAATGATCACAACAAGATCGAAGTCAAAATACATCTACCTCAAAGTCAAAAATTGGAGCATCAAAGGTTGGACATCAAAGAGGTAAAATTGTGAGAAGACCAAGTGCTTTGGAAGAAAATGCAAATGGTAAATTTCTCAAATTCATAAATATTTGTAAATATTGTAATATGATAGGACATATTCAACCTAGGTGCTTTGAATACATTCGGAAATGCAAATTTGATAATGTTTTACATGATATGTCTTTGAATGGTCCTAGGCAATCATCCATGTATGGATTTAGAACTAGACCTAGGATGACCTTGGAAAAGCATGTTGAGAAGAAATGTGTTGATGACTTGCTTGCTAAATCTTGTGTTGTACCTCACTCTACTATGCATAAGAAAATTGATAATGCTTTGTTTGATATTTTTGAAAATGTGACCAATGAGGTCAAGGTGCATTTAAAAAGTCTAACATTGAGTCAAAGCATGATATTGGTAAGAGTGAGAGGTGTATTGTGAAGAGTTTGTGGGTTAGAAAAGACACACCAAAATGTCTAGTTGCACAATATGCTCTAAGAGCCAAATCCAAGCATGATGTTAAAAATGTTACTAGTCATTCTTCTAAACATGTTTCTAATGATAACTCTTTGAATGTTGTGCATGATATTGATAATCATGTGAAGAAGAATGTCAAGAAGATTTGGTTAAAAAAGGTTGTTTCACATGATCATATTCATAGTCTTAATGATTTATCTTCTAGATATACTATTGCCGTAAGAAATGATCATGATATGTTAGTGCACCCAAGACCAAATGGGTCAAGGGTGGGTGCTCTTACCATTAGTGTAACATTGCACATGTGAGTTAGTTTTAAAGATTAGTGTCAAGTTGTTGAGTAACTTAGCTATCTCACATAATTGCTATAAGAGACAAAATTTGTTGATTAACTTTTGAGAGGTTGCATATCATGAAATCTATTTGGAGATAATCATGTTAAGACTTTTGGAGAAAGTCATTTTTTGTTGTTGTTTAAGTTGAAATGCATAGTCTTTAGTCTCTTGGAGCGACACACCAACAACTTGTTGTCATGAGAACAAACAAGCCAAGAGGACTCATAAAAAGGGTGAAGACTTTACATTTGATGGAAAATAGCTTGCAAAGGAATCTCCATATCACATTGCTTGTTTACTTGGATTTTCATCTCTCAACTCATTGTTTGTGTTGTTTCATGAAGCATGTCATATTATAGAACTAGTATAGTGTTCTTATGGTTCTCATTAATATTTGTTCATTTAAGATCTTTTTGTGATAATTGTTCACATTGATCTTAATCAAGATATGTGTTATTGTATGTATGATTGCGGCCGGAAGTGTTTGCACACAATTACTTTGGATTATGAGATCAAACAAGGAAAAATGACACTTTATTATGATAACTTAAGTGCCATTAACATCTCTAAAAATCCGGTTTAACACTCCCGCACAAAGCACATTGATATTAGGCATCATTTCATTAGAGATCTAGTTGAACATTCTATTGTTACTCTAGAGCATATGCCTACTAAAAATCAACTTGCGGACTTGTTCACCAAGCCCTTGGACAAAGAGAGGTTTAAAACTCTTAGAATGTCTATTGGCATGATTTGTGTTGATTGATGTGCTTGTGTGATTGTGAGTGACTTGATGAGCAAAACTTTATTTGTATATCAATATCTTTGAGAGCTACTCACTTGAGAAGTGATGAGGTCGTTTGTGCATTCAACAAAATAGTAATATGGTTTTTTGGTTGATTCTTGAAAACTCTTTTAAGCCACTTAATCCTCCTAAAATGTGATTTGATAGCAAAATAGTGAGCAAGTTCGTTCCACAGGGAATGGAGTGTTAATTAGATAAATTGACTAATCTTTGAACAATAAAATAAATCATATTGTTTGATAGATGTGTGGTTTCTAAAACCACCAATGCTAACTACTAAAATGAAAATACACAAAAATGTTATGAAAAATAGAATACTCAACACCTTGATAAGAATAGTGATAAAATCAATTAATGAGATAGCTAAGGAATAGATCGATTAACAATTGAATGTGGGTAAGCTAACTAGCTACTTTAATGTACCAATCTCATTATGTTAACCACTTAGAGGCTTAGATTAGTGGGGTTGATATACCCACCACTAATCTATCCTATCCAATGGGTTTTCAATCACACAAGGAGTGTCAATCCACATATGAATATATAACAAATTACTCCACTCAAGATTGCAATTAACAAGTGATATACAAGTCAATTATAATGAATGGAATCTAATTAATTTGAATGAATAGAACACATAAGAGATTCATTACAAGCTAAGCTAAACCCACAACCAATTGATCCTCAAACCTATCCCCTAGATTAGGGGTTTAGTTACACATATTTGCAATAAATGAAAAGAAGTAAATAGTAAGGAATAACCCTTGGGTCACCTTCTTTAAGCTCGATCCTTCTTCTCCTCTATGCTCCTAGATGCAAGGAATGGAAGTAGAGGATATGTCTTGGAATGTGGGTGTTTTAGTGGAAAGTGACTAAGGATTTTGGTGGAGAAATGGTGGGATGAGGAATGATGTAGGGAAGGAATCAAGGCTTTATGTTGAGGTTTGGATGGATTAGATGAGTTCAAGGAGAGAAATGGAGGATGATGAATGGTGTGTGATGAGCGTCGTTTGTGTACTCAACAAAATGATATTTAAAATGTGATCGTATAGAAAACCGATTTTTCACCACTTAGATAGAAAATTAGTAAAGTGGCAAGTGGGATTCGTTCCACAGGGAATTAGAGTGATTAGTTGAATAAATTAACTAATCTATATGCAATAAAATAAATCATAAAAATATGGATGAGTGTATGGGTTGTCAAGCCATCAAACATACATGAAAAATAAACCTAATAATCTAACAAAAGAATACTTAACAAATCTAGATAAGATAATGGAATTAACAATTAAGAGAATAGCTAGGGAATTAATGGGATCACAAATGAATTACGGGAAGTTCTTATTAAGCTACCTTAATGAACGAATCTCATAAATGTTAACCAATTGATTTCTAAAATGTGTTTGGGCCATTATTATGAACCCTAAACAACTTCCCACCGCAATGCCTAACCGATTAAGGAAAGGGGGTCATGGCGGGATCGATTTGTTACAATTAACGGATTAGATTATCGTGGTTGATATACCCTCCGAATATCTATCCTATTCACTAAGTTCTCAATCCATCAAGGTTGTCAATCCAATCAAGATTATATAACAAATTATCCTAAGTAAGATTATAATCAACTAGTGGGTATACATGTCAATTATATAATGCAAAGAATCTAATTATAAAATGAATAGAACACAAATAGAAATTAAAATATATTAAAGCTTAAGCAAATCCCAATCCAAATATTCTCACATCAAAACCCTAGAAAGGGGATTTAATTACACATATTAAAATCAAAAGGGAAGGCAAGTAAAAGATTAGGAAATCACCCATGGGTCTCCTTTTGTAAGCTTGATCCTTTCCTTGCCTTTGATGCTCCTTGTGTAAAGAGTGGATGATGAGGATGTGTCTAGATGGGTGGAGTCAAATGGGAAGTGACTAAGGAGATTTGTGGAGAAGATGGGAAGAAAAGGAATGATTAGGGGAGGTAATCTAGATGTTAAGTTTAGGTAGGAGAGAAAATGGAGAGAAAAGGAATGGTGGAGAAAGGAGGTTTCTTGGTGGTCAAGAGTTTTTTTAAAAGAGGAAAAATAGTGATGTATTTATAGGTGTGAAAAGCTAGGGTATGAAATGGGTATGAAATGACAAGAATACCCCTCTTGAATGCCAACACTGGAATTCCTACGTTGGAATTCCAACGTGGTCGCCACTTGTCCTTCTAGGTCGCCATGGCGACCTCAAATGGCGACCTTTCATGGATTCTTCTATCGCCATGGCGACCTCATGGCGACAAAGTGGCGACCATTCCCACTTTGGAATTCCTACGTTGGAATTCCTATGTGGTCGCCATTTGCAAGTGTAGGTCGCCATGGCGACCTCAAGTGGCGACCCTCAAAATGTAAAGAGGTCGCTACTTGCAACATCAAGGTCGCCATGGCGACCATAAGTGGCGACCTTGCCTTGTTTGTGAGAGGTCGCCATTTGTAGAGGTAGGTCACCATGGCGACCCCCAAGTGGCGACCCCCAAATGGCGACCCACCTGATGCTTTTGGAGACTTTCTGTTGCCATGGCGCTCAAGTGGCGACCAAATGGCGACCTTCTGATGACTTGAAGAATCCTCTATCGCCATGGCGCCCATGTAGCGACCTCCTTATGTCTAAGTAGCGAAAATGCCCTGTTTCTTCCCATTTGTGAGCCTTTTTGCACCCAAGTCCTCATCTTCATCCCAAATGCTCTTGAAACCTAATAAAACCTGAAACACTTGATTTTACATCATTAAATCACTGGATAATGCCCAAGAATCAAGCAAAACGAGAAGGAAATGAGGGCCAAAATCATACCAATTTTGGTTCGATCAGTGTGCCATGGATGAAAAGCTAGATCTCAAAGATGTATTCTCTGCTATCTTTCTCAGAATTCGGATCCCTTTGAAGATGGAAAGTCGTTCTATTAATACACACTCTTGGACATGTACTGATAACTGCTTGATTCGCTGATGTGGCGCAAAGTTTGCTATTTGGTCGCTATGGCAACCCTGGTGCGTAAAACGGTTAGATGAGAAGGTCGCCATGAAAATCATCTTTCTCGCCATCTAGTAAGTGGCGACCATGATCAAATGATATAGAGGTCGCCACTTGCACCTCGAGGTCGCCATGGCGACCATAAGTGGCGACCCTGCAAAGTGTGAAGGGGTCGCCACTTGCAGCATCAAGGTCGCCATGGCGACCATAAGTGGCGACCTTGCCTTGTTTGAAAGAGGTCACCACTTGCAAGGGTGGTCGCCATGGCGACCCCAAGTGGCGACCCACCTGATTCTTTTGGAGACCTTCTGTCGCCATGGCGACCAAGTGGCGCCCAAATGGCGATCTTCTGATGGCTTGGAGAATCCTCTGTCGCCATGGCGCCCATGTAGTTGTTAGGATTATGCTCAATAGCAAGAGTGTAATATTGTAATTAACAATCTTTTTCATATTAATAAAGTTATTTCTAGTTTAAACAAATCTTATAGCATTTATAGTTTAATAATTGTCAAAGTAAATAATCATAAGGTCTAAAGACTATGAGAAAAGAAGAATTGTTCGTACATCTGGATATGTATGTGGTAGACACAATTCTTTAGTTAGTCTTGAATATTGTTCACAACTTAAGTTAAAGGTTGGGCACCTTTATCTTGTTAAAGTTGTAGAATTCTTTTGCTAGCATTTGAGTGGGATCAAATGAGATATGATGAGTCTGTTAGGATTATGCTCAATAGCAAGAGTGTAATAGTGTAATTAACAATCTTATTCATATTAATAAAGTGATTTCTGGTTTAAACAAATCTTATAGCATTTATAGTTTAATAATTGTTAAAGTAAATAATCATAAGGTCTAAAGACTATGAGAAAAGAAGAATTGTTCATACATCTGGATATGTATGTGGTAGACACAATTCTTTAGTTAGTCTTGAATATCGTTCACAACTTAAGTTAAAGGTTGGGCACCTTTATCTTGTTAAAGTTGTAGAATTCTTTTGCTAGCATTTGAGTGGGATCAAATGAGATATGATGAGTCTAAAATCATCGGAGTGTCTTCGAGCAAAAGGATCTAGTGCACTGGGTGCATTGAACAGGATCACAATGAAATACTTTATCTATAACCGTCAGTAGATAAAAGTAATTTCATTATCAGGACAATCGGAGAGTCTATCTTAATCCTGAGATAAATGATGGACTTATGGTTGCAGGTGATATCATTTGAGCTATCAATGAGTACGATTATATCGCATAGTCTATCCTCGATAGTTTGGTGATATTCATTTGTTAATCGATAGAGGACTTCATTTATAGATATGGACATCGTGGCTCCATTTATTAAATGAGAGTATAATATCATCATATGGATGTTTTGAGGTAATTGGATATTAAATCTCAACGTTGAGTTTTCGATAGTGGCTATTGAAAACATGGCTTCTGGACAAGTCAAAATATCCAAGTTCAAAACGTGGTCATATGAGTAAATATGGTAACTTGGAGAGTTATAGGCGGTCTATGAACTCTTGGCGATTACTGATATTAATCACGAGGATACACTATCTCCAATATGATTGTCTAGGGTATGAATGAGGAAGCATCTTCCTTTTCTGTCTTTATTTAAGAGTTCAATTTTAGCTCTTTAGTGGAATGAGCTAAAATTAATGGATCGGACCTAAGTGAATCATTTGTTGATTGTGATTAGGTTATGTCTATTGGAGCTTAAATTTAGATAGCCCGCCAAGATCCCCAATCCACACGGACTTGCATGGATCACTTGATATATTCTACCGGACCAATTTGGGGTCCATCTAGAATTGCAATTTAATATATTAAGAATATAATTTGCACATTATTTAGGTAATGGGCTGCACAATTATATTTATATATTAATGAATAACATGTGGGCTTGTTTCTTTTAGTAAGAATGGGTCTAGTTCACATGTGGGCTTTTTTTATTTAAAGTCCAAAGGATTAAATGAATTGAGAAAATAATATTTGGGCCCAATATATATATGCGGCGGCAACAAGGTTATTAACCTAAAATATTATTTTGTTTTCATTATTTAATTAAATAAGAATTAATTAATTTATTAATTAATTGTTTAATTAAAGTAACAAATCTTTTCTAAATAGGAAATATGATTCCTATTTGTATACTATTGGTAATAGTATAATTAAATAGAAAGACTTGTTTGACAAGGAAATAAATAATTAATTTTATTTATTTAATCAAATAGGAAGTCTTTTTATTTTAGTCAAATAAGGAATAAAAGATTATTGAGTTTGATTAGGGTTTGGAAATCTTAAACAAAATAGGAATTAGGGTGCAACTAAATCTCCAATATTTTAGGAGTAAAATTGCGGAAACCCTAATTAGTTTTGGTCAAGGATTTCGGTCACCCTAGGGTTAGAAAGAAGAGAAATTTTCGGCCACCTATATATGCATTCATATAATTTTCGGCCAGCTCTAAGGGCAAGTGTGCAGAATTATTTTCTTCTTCTTCTTCTAAACTCATAGTTAGAAATATTTTATTCTACTAAAAACAAAAGAAAAAGGAACATAGATTATTCTTTGATGGTGTACTACTTGCTTAATCATTGATAAGCTTGTGTATACAACATCGATTAAGGTTCACGCGAGTTTCGATCATTAGATTGAGAACTCAAAAGTGACCGGAATAATCTTAGGTTTCTTTTGATTGTTTTTGTGACTAACGATCAAGAAAGAAAAGTTTGTTTAATCCCATCACAGGTTTGCAATTCAAAGAGAAGGGAGACCACGCTCCTAGGTGATCCACGTTCGTGCTAGGATTGAAGATCTTGCGGATTACCATCGACGCAAGTCAATCGGATCACGCGACAAGAGGTATTAAATTTTTATTACTTTGTTATATATATTTAATTAATCAAAAGGGTTTAAGGTTCATAATTGGAAAAATTTTAAAAGGCACTAAACTTTTTTTTTTTAGTCTCGCTTCCGCTGCGGGTACGTTATTTTAGCCTACAATTGGTATCAGAGCCTGATTGAACCCTTTTAATTAATTAATGTATATATACGTGGATCGATTTCTTTTTATTGTGATTATGCATGTTTTAGAAAGAGATGGCACTCTAGGTATTCGCATATATTATTACATGTGATGTATGGATTAATATATGTTTTTATGTGGATTGTTATTGCTCGATTTTGGCTCTAGATTTTCAATGTATTTTTTGGTTTCGGAATTGTAACAAGAAGGGTGGTCTATCATCGCCATAATTCCTTCTTGGTAGTTGCTAGGATTTTTTTTATGTATTAAAAAATTGCTGCAGTTTTTAATGTATTATTTATTATAATGTGCAGTATTTTTTTTACTGTCATGAATAAAAAAAAAAAAAAAAAATTCTGCAGCAATTTTATTTGATTAAATTAAATTGTAACACGTTCTACATCGAAGAATCGAAGACGTGAAGCAACCGGAACCGAGAACGAGCACCGTGCGCACCCTAGGAGTGGATTGGGCTGCGCATGGCATGCCTGAAATCCAGTGGGCTGCACACGGCAGCCTTGCCACCAAGAGGGCTGCGCACGGCAGCCATGCAAGGCCCATGGGCTGCGCATGGCAGCCCCTTACGTGGGGTTGTGGGCCGTGCAATCCCGTGGAGGGAGGCTGGAGGATGGGCTTATGGTGATGGGCCACTCGAAGATCTTGTATTCCTATATCAATGTAATTTATTTGTTTTTCTAGAATGGGCCAAAATTGTTGCTATTTAATTTATGCTTAAATATTACAATTTTTGTTGTTGTATGATAACATGACATATAGAATAGGAGTGCCACTCATATATCTCTTTTGGTATGAACATGCATTGAATGATTTAGGTATCTAAATTGGCATCTAGATAACTTGGTAAATCATTCTATGGGATTTAATCACACGCCTTAAATAATTGAGTGGGAGAAGGTGTTTTTGTAACACCTATGGCTTCCAAGATTAGTTGAGCTTAATTATTTTATGGTAATTCCCCAAAGGGACATCCATGAATGGAATTAAGCAATATACTTCCTTACAAGGATAGACTAGACAATGGACTCAACGAGATCTACTCCCAAAGGAGGGATTTTCGTCAGAGAAAATTGAGGGTCGATATCTTGGTAACACACTCAATGTAATTTTATTGATATCCTCCAAAGAGTTCTTGTCAGTAAAATTGCAAGGCTAAAATTGAAAACGCTGGTTATTATGTTAACAATTAGGTGGGACCTAGTCTAACTAGTAAATGGTGCGAACTCCCAAAGGAGGCGTAACATTTATGGGTGTTAGATCACCGTTGAATTTTTATGATTGAGTTATTCATTTAATTCAAGATAAATATTTAAAGTGCTTTATAATGATTATTTACTTATATTAATTTTTGTTTAATTAAGAAATCATGACCCCATCACTTATGAACATCCTGAAAGATAAAACTTTAACCGGTAATAATTATGTCACATGGAAAAGGAAAATTGGGTTGTTGCTGCAAGCTGAAAAAAATATAAATTTTGTTCTAACTACTCCTAAACCACCTGCTCTTACTAATGAATCTAATGCAATGAGACGAGTATGAGCAGTGGAAAACCTCTAATGAGATGGCCAAATGGCTACCATCTCCGACGTGTTGCAACAGCAGCATGAAGGAATAGGGTCTGCTGTTGATATGATGATGTCTCTAGAAGAGATTCATATGGTTGGTAAAGTTGCTACTATTAAGACCCGTTAGAAGGTCTAGGAATAATAGAAGAAAAAGCAACTTGGGCTTACCAAGAAAGTAACCAAGATCAAAAGGAAATGCTTCTTTTGCGGTGAAAAGAGACATTGGAAAAGTAATTTTCCAAAGTCTCAAAATAAGAAGGAACAAGGTAATATGAATTATCTTGAAACATGTTTTTCTGGTAGATTCTACAGATTCTTGGATCGTAGACTCTGGAGCCACTAATCATATTTGTTATTCCTTACGGGGGTTTCAAGAAAGGAGAAGGCTAAATAAGAATGAAATCAATTTGTGCATGGGCAACGGAACGTTAGTGTCTGCAAGTGCAGTGAGAGATATTAGAGTTTGTTTGGATTCTAGAAGGCATTTAGATTTAATAGACGTTTATTATGTACCTCAATTCAAGAGGAATTTAATTTCAGTTTCTTGTTTGAATAAATTTGGATATTCGGTTACTTTTAATAAAGTTTTTATTATTAGTAAGAATGACAAAGTTATTTACAAAGGTACATTGGAAAACGGTCTATACTTCTCGCATAGAAATATCTCTCACTCGTTAGACACAGAAATAACGGAATCTGATCATAAAAGAGTTAAATTATCAAAAGATGAAACCTACCTTTGGCATTTACGCTTAGGTCATATTAACCTTAATAGGATTAAAAGATTGGTAAGTTACGGACCTTTGAGTGACTTAAAGGTTGATGATCTACCAACTTGTGAATCTTGTTTGGAAGGTAAAATGACCAAAAGGACGTTCTCTGCCAAAGATGCCAGAGCCACTGAATGTTTAGGATTTATACACACTGATGTTTGTGGACCTATGAGCATTCAAGCTAGAGGTTGATATGAGTACTTCATCACTTTCACAGATGATTACTCAAGATTTGGATATGTGTATCTCATGCGACATAAGTCGGATGCTTTTGACATGTTCAAAGCATTTAAAGCTGAAGTGGAAAATCAGCTTGAGAAACACATAAAAATCTTGAGATCTGATCGTGGTGGAGAATATCTATCTGGTGAGTTTCAGCAATATCTTATTGATAATGGGATAGTTTCTCAGTTTTCTGCACCTGGTACACCTCAACAAAATGGGGTAGCAGAAAGGAGAAATAGAACTCTTTTGGATATGGTTAGGTCTATGTTGAGTTATTCAACACTTCCTATTTCTTTCTGGGGATATGCTTTACAAACTGCAATATACATTCTAAACCGAGTACCATCTAAGTCTGTTCCTAAAACACCGCATGAGTTGTGGACTGGGCGCAAGCCTAGTTTACAACACTTAAGGATATTTGGATGTCCTGCGCACGTGTTAAAAGGAAAGACAGAAAAGATGGAGTCCCGTTCAAAAACATGTATATTTGTAGGGTATCCGAAAGAAACTAAAGGATATTATTTTTATAGTCCTTCAGATCTTAAAGTATTTGTTTCGACAAATGCTAAATTTCTGGATAAGGACTATATGAATGATTTTGTGCCTAAAAGTAGAATTGTCCTGAATGAGATGTCAGGAGATACAATTCCACGAGAGGTTACACAACCTAACCCAATTGTAAGTTCCGATCCAACACAAGGTCAACAACCTACCATTCCTCGTCGTAGTGGGAGGGTTAGAACACAACCCGAAAGATACATCGATCTGGGAGAATCTGTAGAGAATCTCCCGGATGACGATGATCCTTATACGTAAAAGGAAGCTATGGAGGATGTTGATAGTCGCCATTGGCAAAAGGCAATGCAATCTGAGATTGAATCTATGTTCAATAACAAAGTCTGGTCCCTTGTAGACTTGCCTAAAGGGATAAAACCCATTGGGTGCAAGTGGGTATACAAGAGGAAAAGAGGTATGGATGGAAAGGTGGAAACCTTTAAAGCTAGATTGGTAGCTAAAGGGTATACACAGAAAGAAGGTATCGATTACGAGGAAACCTTCTCTCCTGTGGCCATGCTTAAATCCATTAGGATACTCTTATCCATTGCAGCATCTTTAGATCTAGAGATTTGGCAAATGGACGTCAAGACAGCTTTCCTTAATGGAAGTCTTGACGAGAGCATCTACATGATGCAACCAGAGGGATTCATTGAAAAGGGCCAAACGCAAAAGGTATGCAAGTTGCAGAAATCCATATATGGATTAAAGCAAGCATCCAGATCCTGGAACATAAGGTTCGATCAAGCTGTCAAAGGTTTTGGATTTATTTAGAATCTTGACGAACCTTGTGTATACAAAAGGATTAAGGGCGACAAGTTGGTTTTCCTGATTCTTTATGTTGATGATATACTACTCATCGGAAACGATGTAGGTGTATTGACATCAGTAAAAGAATGGTTAGCAAAACAATTTGATATGAAGGACTTAGGAGAAGCAAGTTTTATTCTAGGTATCCAAGTTATAAGGGATAGAAAGAATAGAACGATTGCATTATCCCAAGCTTCATACATAGACAAAATCTTGTCTAGGTTTTCCATGCGGGATTCCAAGAAAGGTATGTTACCTTTCAGACATGGAATCAAGCTTTCTAAGGAACAAGTTCCTAAGAATGAGCATGAAGAGCAATTCATGAGTAGAGTTCCATATGCCTCGGCAGTTGGAAGTCTCATGTATGCAATGCTCTGCACTAGACCAGATATTTGTTTTGCTGTTGGCATAGTTAGCAGGTTTCAATCGAAACCTGGTCCTGATCACTGGACGGCAGTCAAGCATATTTTCAAGTATCTAAAGAGAACGAAAGATAATATGCTTGTATACTCTGGAGGGGATTTGATTCCCGTTGGGTATACAGATTCTGATTTTCAATCAGATTCTGACTCCAGAAAATCCACATCAGGGGCTGTGTTTACTATTGGAGGAGGAGCAGTTATATGGAGGAGTATCAAGCAATCTTGTATTGCTGATTCCACCATGGAAGCTGAGTATGTTGCTGCATGCGAGGCTGCCAAAGAGGCTGTTTGGCTCCGCCAATTCTTGATTGACTTGGAAGTGGTTCCTACTGCGAATAAGCAGATCACTATCTACTGTGACAACAGTGGAGCAGTGGCTAACTCGAAAGAACCAAGAAGTCACAAGAGAGGTAAACACATTGAAAGAAAATATCATCTTTTAAGGGAGATTGTTCAAAGAGGTGACGTGACGATTACCAAAATCGCGTCAGCGGAAAATCTAGCAGATCCCTTCACAAAGGCTCTACCTCAGAAGAGTTTCGATGGGCACCTAGAGAATATGAGCTTGAGAGATATGACACATTTGCTATAGCGCAAGTGGGAGATTGTTAGGATTATGCTCAATAGCAAGAGTGTAATATTGTAATTAACAATCTTATTCATATTAATAAAGTTATTTCTGGTTTAAACAAATCTTATAGCATTTATAGTTTAATAATTGTCAAAGTAAATAATCATAAGGTCTAAAGACTATGAGAAAAGAAGAATTGTTCGTACATCTGGATATGTATGTGGTAGACACAATTCTTTAGTTAGTCTTGAATATTGTTCACAACTTAAGTTAAAGGTTGGGCACCTTTATCTTGTTAAAGTTGTAGAATTCTTTTGCTAGCATTTGAGTGGGATCAAATGAGATATGATGAGTCTGTTAGGATTATGCTCAATAGCAAGAGTGTAATAGTGTAATTAACAATCTTATTCATATTAATAAAGTGATTTCTGGTTTAAACAAATCTTATAGCATTTATAGTTTAATAATTGTTAAAGTAAATAATCATAAGGTCTAAAGACTATGAGAAAAGAAGAATTGTTCATACATCTGGATATGTATGTGGTAGACACAATTCTTTAGTTAGTCTTGAATATCGTTCACAACTTAAGTTAAAGGTTGGGCACCTTTATCTTGTTAAAGTTGTAGAATTCTTTTGCTAGCATTTGAGTGGGATCAAATGAGATATGATGAGTCTAAAATCATCGGAGTGTCTTCGAACAAAAGGATCTAGTGCACTGGGTGCATTGAACAGGATCACAATGAAATACTTTATCTATAACCGTCAGTAGATAAAAGTAATTTCATTATCAGGACAATCGGAGAGTCTATCTTAATCCTGAGATAAATGATGGACTTATGGTTGCAGGTGATATCATTTGAGCTATCAATGAGTACGATTATATCGCATAGTCTATCCTCGATAGTTTGGTGATATTCATTTGTTAATCGATAGAGGACTTCATTTATAGATATGGACATCGTGGCTCCATTTATTAAATGAGAGTATAATATCATCATATGGATGTTTTGAGGTAATTGGATATTAAATCTCAACGTTGAGTTTTCGATAGTGGCTATTGAAAACATGGCTTCTGGACAAGTCAAAATATCCAAGTTCAAAACGTGGTCATATGAGTAAATATGGTAACTTGGAGAGTTATAGGCGGTCTATGAACTCTTGGCGATTACTGATATTAATCACGAGGATACACTATCTCCAATATGATTGTCTAGGGTATGAATGAGGAAGCATCTTCCTTTTCTGTCTTTATTTAAGAGTTCAATTTTAGCTCTTTAGTGGAATGAGCTAAAATTAATGGATCGGACCTAAGTGAATCATTTGTTGATTGTGATTAGGTTATGTCTATTGGAGCTTAAATTTAGATAGCCCGCCAAGATCCCCAATCCACACGGACTTGCATGGATCACTTGATATATTCTACCGGACCAATTTGGTGTCCATCTAGAATTGCAATTTAATATATTAAGAATATAATTTGCACATTATTTAGGTAATGGGCTGCACAATTATATTTATATATTAATGAATAACATGTGGGCTTGTTTCTTTTAGTAAGAATGGGTCTAGTTCACATGTGGACTTTTTTTATTTAAAGTCCAAAGGATTAAATGAAATGAGAAAATAATATTTGGGCCCAATATATATATGGGGCGGCAACAAGGTTATTAACCTAAAATATTATTTTGTTTTCATTATTTAATTAAATAAGAATGAATTAATTTATTAATTAATTGTTTAATTAAAGTAACAAATCTTTTCTAAATAGGAAATATGATTCCTATTTGTATACTATTGGTAATAGTATAATTAAATAGAAAGACTTGTTTGACAAGGAAATAAATAATTAATTTTATTTATTTAATCAAATAGGAAGTCTTTTTATTTTAGTCAAATAAGGAATAAAAGATTATTGAGTTTGATTAGGGTTTGGAAATCTTAAACAAAATAGGAATTAGGGTGCAACTAAATCTCCAATATTTTAGGAGTAAAATTGCGGAAACCCTAATTAGTTTTGGTCAAGGATTTCGGTCACCCTAGGGTTAGAAAGAAGAGAAATTTTCGGCCACCTATATATGCATTCATATAATTTTCGGCCAGCTCTAAGGGCAAGTGTGCAGAATTATTTTCTTCTTCTTCTTCTAAACTCATAGTTAGAAATATTTTATTCTACTAAAAACAAAAGAAAAAGGAACATAGATTATTCTTTGATGGTGTACTACTTGCTTAATCATTGATAAGCTTGTGTATACAACATCGATTAAGGTTCACGCGAGTTTCGATCATTAGATTGAGAACTCAAAAGTGACCGGAATAATCTTAGGTTTCTTTTGATTGTTTTTGTGACTAACGATCAAGAAAGAAAAGTTTGTTTAATCCCATCACAGGTTTGCAATTCAAAGAGAAGGGAGACCACGCTTCTAGGTGATCCACGTTCGTGCTAGGATTGAAGATCTTGCGGATTACCATCGACGCAAGTCAATCGGATCACGCGACAAGAGGTATTAAATTTTTATTACTTTGTTATATATATTTAATTAATCAAAAGGGTTTAAGGTTCATAATTGGAAAAATTTTAAAAGCCACTAAACTTTTTTTTTTAGTCTCGCTTCCGCTGCGGGTACGTTATTTTAGCCTACAGAGTCTAAAATCATCGGAGTGTCTTCGAGCAAAAGAATCTAGTGCAATGGGTGCATTGAACAGGATCACAATGAAATACTTTATCTATAACCGTCAGTAGATAAAAGTAATTTCATTATCAGGACAATCGGAGAGTCTATCTTAATCATGAGATAAATGATGGACTTATGGTTGCAAGTGATATCATTTGAGCTATCAATGAGTACAATTATATCGCATAGTCTATCCTCGATAGTTTGGTGATATTCATTTGTTAATCGATAGAGGACTTCATTTATAGATATGGACATCGTGGCTCCATTTATCGAATGAGAGTATAATATCATCATATGGATGTTTTGAGGTAATTGGATATTAAATCTCAACGTTGAGTTTTCGATCGTGTCTATTGAAAACATGGCTTCTGGACAAGTCAAAATATCCAAGTTCAAAACGTGGTCATATGAGTAAATATGGTAACTTGGAGAGTTATAGGCGGTCTATGAACTCTTGCCGATTACTGATATTATTCACGAGGATACACTATCTCCAATATGATTGTCTAGGGTATGAATGAGGAAACATCTTCCTTTTCTGTCTTTATTTAGGAGTTCAATTTTAGCTCTTTAGTGGAATGAGTTAAAATTAATGGATCGGACCTAAGTGAATCATTTGTTGATTGTGATTAGGTTATGTCTATTGAAGCTTAAATTTAGATAGCCCGCCAAGATCCCCAATCCACACGGACTTGCATGGATCACTTGATATATTCTACCGGACCAATTTAGGGTCCATCTAGAATTGCATTTAATATATTAAGAATATAATTTGCACATTATTTATGTAATGGGCTGCACAATTATATTTATATATTAATGGATGACATGTGGGCTTGTTTCTTTTAGTAAGAATGGGTCTAGTTCACATATGGGCTTTTTATTTAAAGTCCTATGGATTAAATGAAATAAGAAAATAATATTTGGCCCAATATTTTTATATGGGGCGGCAAGGTGACTAATTAACCTTAAATATTATTTTGTTTTCATTGTTTAATTAAATAAGAATTAATTAATTTATTAATTAATTGTTTAATTAAGAAACAAATCTTTTCTGATTAGGAAATATGATTCCTATTGGTATACTATTGGTAGTAGTATACTTAAATTAAAAGACTTGTTTGACAAGGAAATAAATAATTAATTTTATTTATTTAATCAAATAAGAAGTCTTTTTATTTTAGTCAAATAAGGAATAAAAGATTTAAGAGTTGGATTAGGGTTTGAACTCTTAAAACTAGAAGTGAATTAGGGTGCAACTAAAACTCCTATATTTTTGGAGTAAAAATTGCGGCAACCCAAGTTTTTTTGGTAGAGAGAATTCGGCCACCCTTAAAAGAAAGAGAGAGAGAATTCGGCCAACTAAGGTTTTTGGTGTGCAGAATTTTATTTTTCTTCTTCTTCTCAACTCATAGATAGAGAGCTTTTATTCTACTAAAAACAAAAAGAGACATAGATTATTCTTTGATGGTATACTATTTGCTTATTAATCAATAAGCTTGTGTATACTACATCGATCAAGGTTCACGCGAGTTTCGATCATAAGATTAAGAACTCAAAAGTGACCGAAATAATCTTAGGTTTCTTTTGATTGTTTTTGTGACTAACGAATAAGAGAAAAGTTTGTTTTATCCAATCACAGGCTTGCAATTCAAAGAAAAGGGAGACCACGCTCCTAGGTGATCCACGTTCGTGCTAGGATTGAAGATCTTGCGGATTACCATCGACGTAAGTCAATCGGATCACGCGACAAAAGGTATTCTTCTTTTGTTATATATTATATATCTTTAATTGATTAAAAGGGTTTAAGGTTCATAAAAGGAAAAAATTTTAAAAGCTACTACACTATTTGTTTTTAGTCTTGCTTTCGCTGCGGGTATATATTTCCCTACAGTAGTGACCTCCTCATGTCTAAGTGGTGAAAATGCCCTATTTCTTCCCATTTGTGAGACATTTTTCACACAAGTCCTCCACTTCAACTCAATTGCTTCTGGAACCTAATAAAACCTGAAACACTCAATTTAACAACATTAAACACGGGGAAATGCCCGAGAATCAAGCTAAAAGAATTGGAAATGAGGGCCAAAATCATACCAATTTTGGCTTGATCAAATACCCCCAAACCAATCTTTTGCTAGTCCTCGAGCAAAACAATCACAAGCAACCCCCAAAGACATGCATTGAGATAATTCAAAGGTTTTTACTTTCATTGTCAATGTGCGAAGCCAAAATGAAGAGATTAAAACAGTTATGCCATAGTGAGGATTTCAACATGTAAGAGTATGTCAAGTAAAGATTAAAAACGTGCCACCCTTAGACATGATTGTATGCAATGCGATCTCACATTCAAAATGCCAAAGCTTCAAAGCAAAGGTGCTATTTAGTTTAGAATGTAATTCGCTTTGATACTAAACCTCACCAGATTCTCTCTTCTTTTCTCCAAGACTCCTAGGTTCACTCAATATCATACATGTGCAATATGAATTTATGTTATGGCATCTAATTGATTGCACATGATAATCATTAAAAACGTAATTTCTTGAAAAGTGGTCTCATGAATGGAATTGCAAGCCATGAATTAGAAAGAACATGCATCAACTAGATTGTACAAAATGGACAATCCTAAAGATCATGAAGGTCTTTTCTTTGGTTGTAATGGGGCCTAAGGTTATGGTGAAACAAAGAATGGGAAAAATGGATATCAAGGAACCAAATGATTACATTAAGGCATACATTCTAATTTTTAGTTCCACAAGTTTCACACATAATGTTCACACTTCAAGGTGTCCAGACTCACAATTATACATGTGTATGCTACTCATATTTTCAACTTGAGTAGTTCATTTACTTCCTTTCTTTTCTAGGCCATTTGTGCCTAATTTCTTGGTTCTCTTTTTCTTTTGCTTGCCAATTCTTTTCTTTGCATGCTTTCCATTTTCTTTTCTTTTCACACTCTATTCAAGCTTTTGTTTTTCTTTCAAAATTTCTTTTCAAACATTCTTGCTTTGCAAGACTCTTGCACACATTTACATGCCTAGGTACACACCTTAAATTTACAAGTTCAAAATTTTACATTGATTTCCTAAGCCTTAGTAAATCATTTGGTCAAGGTAGGTCAATTATTTTAAGGCTATAAGGTTCATGTAGATGTGGTTTATGAAAGAAAAGCTTCAAATGTGTTTGGCTTCAAAGGGGCTTGGGAACACACATATTCACATTGGTTGGAAGTGTTTAGGCCAATAGTGGTTTTCACATGCATTGCCTAAAATCATTTCTAAAGGCTTGTCCACTAAGCAAAATAAGGCATCCACAAGCAGTCCATAATATTCTATGGCAAACAACATTTAGTGCAAATGAGACCAATACATGCTTGTATGAGTGTTTGAGAATGAGTGTTTAAAGAGTGAATGTTTACAACTCAACGTATGCTTTTTAAAGGCTGTGTTTGTGATCCTCACAGGAATCTCCACTATTAATTCTTAGCCTTTAAGCAAATTTGATAATTCATTCAACATTAAGAGAAAAAGATTAACGCATTTTGTTCAATGACACCCTAACTGGCATGGTGTTAATCTAAACCAAACACTAGCAAAGATGCACAATTCCTCACTACAGCATGCAAAGAACAATCTCCACATGCAAAGCATGCTCAAATATGGCAATATCACAAAAAATTTCGAAAAATTTGGCACACAATTTGAAAACCAAGCATCATGGCGTTGCGCAAATGTACCCCCAAACCTAAATTGGACATTGTCCTCAATGTTCATGGGTGGTATAAATAATGACAACAAGCACAACCCAACAAGTTTCAAGCAATAATCCAACAAGCAAAGGCAAAAACAAAATATATCAATAATCCGGCATATTGCCCTCTCATCCATCCATTCACAAAATCCAAACAACAACATATATCAATAAGGCACAAATGTCCTAAATCCACTACCAAAATCCAATCCACACCCTTATTCTAAGCGGAAGCAAAATAAAGGCAAAAACGAAAAATATAGAGCAAAAGGAAAAGAAATGCAAATAAGCATAAATCAAACTAAAATATTCAACAATATAATCCAAAAGTAAAAACATAATACTAGCAATGTCCAAATGAAGTGATAGAAAATTCAAATGATGGGAGACCAAAATAAGTCCTAGAAATGCTAGGATGCCTACTAATCCGAATCTTCCTCCTCATCATGCTCAACTCTACCCTTCCCCTTCGGGTCCTTCTGTCTCTGCTCCTTTGCTATCGTCGCTCTCCTAGACTGCTCCTCTCTCCTTCTCCTACGCACAGCCTCCTCATCAATGGGAGGTCCTCCCGTATAACGAGGCCCCTGATCTGTCATGGAGCGGGTCATAGCTTCCTCCAACTGTGCTGCCTCCTCAGCAGCAGACTGTGCAGTCTGAAAGATAAAGTTAGGCTCCTCTGTACTGGGTCCTGAAGCTACGGTAGAAATAGGTGGAGTCCCTGTGGTAGTCTTCTTCGGCCTCCTAACATATGGAGTGAGCCTCAGATCATGGTGGAGGTCTGTAAATCCTGTGATAACAGTCTCACTCAAATCCTGAATCAGACTCTCCAACTTCAGCTGTCTATCCTCTAAGGCCTTCTACCGTTCTTCTATCACAAGCTTATCAGCATGAAGAATATTGAAATCACCAGTCTGAGTTTTCATAATGCGCTCTACTCCATCCAGAATCAAAAGACCTAAAGGTTGCCTAGGATCATCACAAATAGGAACCTTCTCATCATCATCATCATCATCACGGTCCTCATCAGGAATAACTCTCTCAAACTCTTCCCTAACACTAGTGCTAGCCTCTGAACCCTGCACTCTCCTACGTTTCCCACCAGTTGGTATCTCCCCACGCTTTATCATCATTCGTCGCCAAGTGGTCAAGTCCATATCTGACATGAGGGGCTTAAGAATGTCCCTAGATACATCTACACCCGCCAACTTGCAAGCCTCTATGATCAAACATGGGAAAGGGAGGATATCTATCTCTAATTCATTCCTCCCGATCCGCTGAATCTCCATCTTCACAATAATACCCACATCAATAGGCTACCTCTCAATGATACTGTGCAGAATCCTGGCTAGCTCAAATGGAACAGTGGATCTGTGGGAAACTGGCCTGAGGGAAGAACTGAGGAAGATGTGCCAAAAGGCTTGCTCAATCTTCAAGTTTGACTACTTGAGAGGGAATCTCTTCGCCATCCAGATAGTCATAGGAGTGATGGTCATGGTGTTTGCAAACTCCACTGAATTCTTCACATACAAGGGATTTGTGGTGATCCCTTCCACCATCTGTTCACAGAGTCCCTCAAAATCCAATAGAGTTGTCCCAAAGTAGATGTTGATGTTTGTTGCGTTCAGGTAACCCGTAACCCCTCTCACTAGAATAGGACCACCCCTCATATACTCCTCGGGATTCATTCCCGCATAAAACTCCTTCACCAAACTCTCACTATAGTGTTGAGGAGTTGCTGCTAATCCTCCCCATCCCATGTTATTCACTATTGCTGGGACAGGGGTATCCCTTAAACTCTCCAAATCTATGCTTCTCTCAGGCCACATCTTCTTCTCAGCAAATGTCTCCAATCTATCATCAAAATTCCTATTTAATTTGCATTCTGAGACCACTTTCCTCTTAGGAGTGGAGGTCTTGCTACCCTTGCCTCCCTTGTTTGGCAATTTCATCTTAGAAGCCATGGTTTCACAACACCAGTAACTGAAAATTCCTATCAAAAATCTGACAACACAACGGCGCTTTTATACCAATCCGGCACTCTCCGAGTGCACCACAATCAATCAAAACTACTTCAACACTACCACAATCACTTCTATATGAATCAAACCACACAAACTCCAATCCTATGCACTATTCACTTCAAATCAAACTCAAAACCACCCTTAGTGTTTCTAGATGCAATGTGGGAAGGATTTGATGAAAAGAATTGAAGAACTAGAGTGATTGCTTACCGGATTTGATGATTACGTGCGTGCCATAGCTTTGGAATTGAGAGAATTTGAGAAGAGAAAACTTTGTGTTGTGCGACATTATGTTTTGAGTTGCTTACTTATAGCTTGAATGCCCTATGTCGCCATTTGTGTCTCTCGGTCGCCATGGCGACCAAATAGCGACCAAGAAGGAAATTTACATTTGCATGTGGTCGCCATTCGCATAAGTATGGTCGCCATGGCGACCAAGTGGCGACCACACCAGGTCTAACTTGGTCGCCATTTGCAACACTCGGTCGCCATAGCGACCTTGTAAATGGCGACTTTGAATTCTTCAGGAAAGTGAGGTCGCCACTTGTGAGGTCGCTATTTGCAAATGGCAACCAAACTGCAACCTCCACTTAAAGTCCTTTTCCGAGTGAAATTTCATCAAAATCTGCAGTGAAACACAATACCCATATAAGCACACAATACACACAACTAGCAAAACTTAAAGGACACTTATTAGAAAAACAAAGCAAAGCAAAACAAAAGAAACACACAACAAGCGAAACTAAAACACTCAATTATTTATTCAAGGCATGAAATGTAAAAACGTAATGCAAATCATACTACCACATCCTAGCATGCGAAATGGAACCGTGATGCTCATCACCCAAGTCAACTATGCAATCATTCATTTTCCTTTTGACTACCCAAATTGGACCCATAAACTCATCCCGGACTTGATTTACCAAGTCATTCCTAACCCAAATCTTCTTAACATGGTTAGATCTCATTCTAAGTCTAATTTTATCATGATTAGCATGTTTCAAGAATTCAAAACACCTAGACTTAATATGACCTTTCTTATGAAAAAAAAATAACAAGTTAGAGGGTATGAAGGAAATCTCCCTTTATGCATTGGAGGTTGAGGCCTTGATGGACCGTCATTGGTGAGCTCCTTGATGGCTTGATCCATCCAATCGATCTCCACCAAATAGTCGCACTCCTTTACCTTAGCAACCTTCAAGGACATCTCCCTCTTGCTCAATTCCTCCTTCAACTCCTCAAGTGCCTTGTTCTTGGCATCTACACTCATGAGGGCCTTTCTCATCTTTCTTGAGGACTCTTCCTCAAATTCTTCGGTGAGCTTAGCCAAATCCTCAAGCTCTTTCACCGTCACCTCATTCTCCATGGTGAGAGCCACATTAATCTTCTTAAGTTTATGGTTCCACCTTGCTAAATCATCAAGCTTCTTCTCTAGAGCATACTTCTCCGCCTTGAGCACTTCCACCTCAAGCATGAGCTCTTGGTTGACATTCTTGAGTTCTTCAATCTCGGAGTCACCTATGCTCTCAACTTCATCTTCTTGGCTACTCTTCTCATACATTCGTACCAAGTCACATACTTTTCCACCCTTTGTCCTTGGTTGCTGCACCTCTACCACATAGCAACTCCCAATGCTTTTTAGGTCATCATTGCACATGGTGATGTCAATCTCAAGTTCTTTCTCAAATGCATGCATACAAACTCTCCTTTTGTAAACATCGATCTTCATTTGAGCGGTAGCCATAAAGGGTCTACCGAGAAGAACTTGCCACTCCCTAACATCATTTGATTTTACACCAATGTCTAGTACCACAAAATCTGTTAACACCACTATTCCGTCAATGACAATTGGAACATCCCTTATCTCACCACATGACGTTAGTGAAGTTTGATCCGCTAACATGAGTTTCTTCCCGGTTGGTTTCAATCCTACCAAACCCAACTTCTCATAAGTTGATAAGGGCATCATACTCACACTGGCTCCCAAGTCAAGTAGTCTTTTGAGCGCCCCACTATCACCAATTGATATGGGAATTACAAAACTTCCGGAATCTTCCACTTTCCGAACATATGCTTCCTCAAACAACATAGCTTCATCTCTAGCTCTGTCCTTCTTGACAAAATTTCCCTCCTTAGCTTGCTCGGTGTGGCTTGGAAACTTCCCTTTTTCTTGCTTTTGAAGGGCCTCGGCAATTTGCCCCATTTGGGTCTCTAATTTCCCGAAAGATGCTTCTGGTTTGCCAAACCTTTGGCCACTAGCTTGCATGAAACTTGTCAAGGTATTCTCGGCTCTTTGGAAACCTTGCATCATTCCTCTCATCTCTTCATCAATATTTCGGCGAGGTTGATACGAGCTAGGTTGAGCATTGTTGTTGTTGTTCCATTGGTTTCCTCCCCATTGGTTTCCTCCTTGGGGGTATCCTCCTTGTGGTTGATTTTGACGGTAACCTCTTTGTGAGCTACTTCCTTGATTGCTCATCCCTTGTTGTTGACTTTGATGGTAACCTCCTTGTGAGCTACCTCCTTGATTGTACATCCCTTGTTGTTGATTTCCTTGTTGTCGATTTCTTGGTGGTGGGTTCAAAATGTTATTGTTGTTTGACCAAAAAAGGTTTGGATGGTTCCTCCATGGTTGAGCATAGTTGTTGGAATAGGAGTTGCTTCCTTGTCCTTGAAATCCCATGGCTTGAACCTCCTCTTGCTCTTGACCTTGAAAGGTGTCCTCAAACCCTTCGTTCTCATTGAATTTCCCACTAGAGCCTCCTTCTTGCCTTCCTAGTAGCTTCACTCCCGCCTTCGGAAACCCCATACTCTCAATATGAGAAGTCAAGGTCTCCACCTTCTTGTTTATCCTTGAGATTTCATGGCGGCTTCCGTACTAGCATTCACATCAAACTTCCCACCTCGAATACTGTTGGCATTCCTTTGTTGAGAGTTTTATGCCAACATCTCATAAATGTCATAGATCTCTGAGGCGGTCTTAGTGTCATATGAACCTCCACAAGCATTATCCACCAACACTTGGGAGAACCGAGTTAAACCTCCTTGGAAATAAGACACCTTATATTCCTCAATGAACATGTGAGGGGGGCATTGGGCCACAAGGCGTTGATACCTCTCCCAAGACTCATGAAATAACTCCCCTTTACTGTCATAAAAGTCTGCAATCTTGACCTTCAACTCCTTCGCCTTCCTAGCCGAAAAGAATCTATTGAAGAACACCTTGCAAATTTGACTCCAACTTGTCAATGACCCCAGCCTAAGTCCCATGAGCCATGTCATAGCCGCATCCTTCAAACAATACTGGAAGCAACGCATTTGCAACTGTTTGCGTGAGAGATGCATGATGGGGAAGGTCTCAATAATAGCACTGTACTCTTTCATGAACTGTAGGCAGTCTTCATTCGATTTCCCCTGAAATGACGGCAAAAGGTTGACGTGCATCGTCCTCAACTCATAAGCCCTAGCAATCGGGTCTAACACGATAGGCAATGGTTGGTTCCCGATATCTGGCAGGGCATACTCTCCCATGGTCATCCTTTGACCACAGTTGGTTTAAGTCTCTTCTGTCATCTCCTCCCTAAAAGGGCCTTCGTCCTCCCTCCTAGGTTGTTATCCTTCAGTACTCATAGTTTGACTTGGAATTGCTTCGAACCCTCTCACACGGCTAGTGCCTTCTAGTGGGGGATGAACTCCTCTACCTAGAGATCTCCTACCATGCATAAAACTGTGTTGGGGTTTTTGCCCTAAAGCTTGTAGTTTGTAAATGTGAATTGAACAAGAAATAAAAGAAGTAGTTTATTCATTCAAATTGTCTCATACATTTATAATAACATATGTACTTAACATCCAAGATTGCCAGATTTAATTTCAAACTGAGTATATGAATGTCATATATAGATGGATTCAGTTTGAAAGGAGCAATCTAAAGAGTCCGTAGATAGCAAATAAAGCTGGGTACTTTATTTGTGGTCAATCTACAGCTGCTGTCCATTCCGTAATGTACGGTGATCATATCCTAGATCATTCATATGGAGATATGAGAATGGAGGCACCTTATATGATTTGATCATATAGGACTGGGCCATGATCTATATGAATCTCTCACCAAGATCCGTTAAAAGATGAAATTCATATATATCAACAAATGATGGCTATATATGGGTGATCTTAATCCTGAGTGTCTTATCGACTCCTTCAGGTTAGATCGTGGTTTTTGATATACCATGGGTGAGATCGGAGTTGCATTCCCGGTCAATAACTTCGTATGTTGGAATCGCGGTTTGGCTTGTGGCTGGGAAGGTCTGCACACAATAGAGGAATCCACTCCTTTTTGTGAGAAGTAGATAGTAGTTCCCTTAAGGGTTGATTCGGGGCTTGAACAATATGAGCGCTCTCCTAATTCCGTAAGGAATGTAGGATTTATTGTTCATTAGAGAATCAACGGTACTTAATGGAAAGATATAATTAGAGGGGTATAACGGACATTATGACATAGCTCTAATTATGAACTACCTGTGGAGGATTATACCATATGTAATAGCTATATCAATGGACATCAAGAGTTATTGGTTTGTGTAAAAACGTCTACAGTTGAGAGAGTGCAACTTCGGGTTTTTAGTGGAATAACACCGAAGTTAATAATCATGAAATATTAATTAAAGAGTTTAATTATTTATTTCTAAGGATTATTGGAGCTCAAAATACTGTAGGTCCATTAGGTCCCCTTGCTAGCCCGATCGATTTAGGTAACAAGGGTCACGGTTAATTAATTGGATTGTCCAATTAATTGTGTTACGAAAGTGACACGTGTCTATTCGGGAATTAATTGAATAGTGTGATTATTCAATTAATGAATATTAATGATTATGTTAATTAAATAATTAGATTATTTAATTGTGTAATTAATCATTAGATAAGAGGGTGTTAAAGAGAGATCATCGGTTAGTTTTATAACATATATATTTATGGTATAACAAAACTGATGCATTGATTGTAGAATAAAAGAAAATTGATGCATTAATGGTAGAATAAAAGAAAACTGATGCATTAGTTACAACAATCAGGTGAAGAGAGAAATAGGGGCGGCAAGAGGAAAGATAAAAAGAAGAAAAGAAAAGAAAAATAAAAATGGGGGCTTATTATTTTTTTTTAGAGAATTTTTTGTTGCCGCACTTCACCAATAAAAGAACAAGAGTTGTCTTTTGTGTGCTCTTCTCTTCTACCTCCATTTTTGTTCCTGAGTACCGTGACGCGCCCACACGCCATTACCAATTCAGGGTCATAGCGAGGAAGATCAAGTGGTTCAAATCAGGAGCAGACCGTATTAAATTGAAGGAGCCTCCTACGTAGGTATGAAATAGTTTTCATCTCCTTCTTATTGTTTTCGATTATTACTGTACAAATGGGTTTATTTGATGATTGCTTTTAAAAATTTTAAAACCTTTCCGCTGCGCAATCTGTAACCCCAGGTACCAACAAACTGAGCACCTGAAAGAGGAATAGATAAAGAGATACAAGGAAAGAAAAAAAAAAGTAAAAATAGCACTATGAACAAGTCAATATCCACAAACAAAATACTAAACTAACAATCTAGAATGTACTAATAACATGTGAAGAAAAGTCAATCTATGTAATCAATGCTACCAATCCCCGACAGCGGTGCCATTTTTGATAAGGTCGTTTGTGTACTCAACAAAATAGTAATATGGTTTTTTGGTTGATTCTTGAAAACTCTTTTAAGCCACTTAATCCTTCTAAAATGTGATTTGATAGCAAAATAGTGAGCAAGTTCATTTCACAGGGAATGAAGTGTTAATTAGATAAATTGACTAATCTTTGAACAATAAAATAAATCATAGTGTTTGATAGATGTGTGGTTTCTAAAACCACCAATGCTAACTACTAAATGAAAATACACAAAAATGTTATGAAAAATAGAATACTCAACACCTTGATAAGAATAGTGATAAAATCAATTAATGAGATAGCTAAGGAATAGATCGATTAACAATTGAATGTGGGTAAGCTAACTAGCTACTTTAATGTACCAATCTCATTATGTTAACCACTTAGAGGCTTAGATTAGTGGGGTTGATATACCCACCACTAATCTATCCTATCCAATGGGTTCTCAGTCACACAATGAGTGTCAATCCACATATGAATATATAACAAATTACTCCACTCAAGATTGCAATTAACAAGTGATATACAAGTCAATTATAATGAATGGAATCTAATTAATTTGAATGAATAGAACACATAAGAGATTCATTACAAGCTAAGCTAAACCCATAACCAATTGATCCTCAAACCTATCCCTAGATTAAGGGTTTAGTTACACATATTTGCAATAAATGAAAAGAAGTAAATAGTAAGGAATAACCCTTGGGTCACCTTCTTTAAGCTTGATCCTTCTTCTCCTCTATGCTCCTAGATGCAAGGAATGGAAGTAGAGGATATGTCTTGGAATGTGGGTGTTTTGGTGGAAAGTGACTAAGGATTTTGGTGGAGAAATGGAGGGATGTAAGGAAGGAATCAAGGCTTTGTGTTGAGGTTTGGATGGATTAGATGAGTTCAAGGAGAGAAATGGAGGATGATGAATGGTGTGCCATGGATGAAAAGCTAGATCTCAAAGATGTATTCTCTACTCTCTTTCTCAAAATTCGGATCCCTTTGAAGATGGGAAGTCGTTCTATTTATACACACTCTTGGACATGTACTGATAACTGCTTGATTCGCTAATGTGGCGCCAAGTTCGCTATTTAGTCGCTATGGCAACCCTGGTGCGTAAAACGGTTAGATGAGAAGGTCGCCATGAAAATCATCTTTCTCGCCATCTAGCAAGTGGCGACCATGAGCAAATGATGTAGAGGTTGCCACTTGCACCTCGAGGTCGCCATGGCGACCATAAGTGGCGACCCTGCAAAGTGTGAAGGGGTCGCCACTTGCAGCATCAAGGTCGCCATGGCGACCATAAGTGGAGACCTTGCCTTATTTGAATGAGGTCGCCACTTACAAGGGTGGTCGTCATGGCGACCCCAAGTGGCGACCCACCTGATTCTTTTGGAGACCTTCTGTCAACATGGCGACCAAGTAGCGCCCAAATGGTGATCTTCTGATGCCTTGGAGAATCCTATGTCGCCATGGCGCCCATGTAGCGACCTCCTCATGTCTAAGTGGCGAAAATGCCTTGTTTCTTCCCATTTGTGAGATATTTTTCACACAAGTCCTCCACTTCAACTCAATTGCTTCTAAAGCCTAATAAAATCTGAAACTCTCAATTTAACAACATCAAACACGGGGAAATGCCCGAGAATCAAGCTAAAAGAATCGGAAATGAGGGTCAAAATCATACCAATTTTGGCTTGATCAAGAAGTAATGATCTTAAGCTAATAACTCTTATTGTTTTTAGATCATGCACTTGAGCTTGAAAAATCTTATTTTTGAAAAGTGCACAAATGCTTCTCTTATATGTTTTAGTTTTGAGTATATGTGTTTGAATATGTGTAGATAATGGATGCATCTAGAAGCTCATTGCTTAGTACATGATAAATGACCTATGATATGTATCCATTTTGCTTCGGCACTACATAGTATTCAATGAGCACCCTCTTGGAAAAGGCTACACACATTGGTTATAAAGCCGCCCAATGTTGGAAAGGGCTACGCCTTTGTGATGAGTGAAAGCCGCCAAGAGGTATATATGTTTTTGTTAGTAAAATCAAAGAAGCATTGAAAAGAATCATTAAAAAAAATCTTTGATTCTAAGCCTAAAAGAAATGAAAAACAAAAGGCTTAACAGTGTATAGTTGAGAATTGTGAAAAGCTCGGGTTGACAAATAGAAACGGGAAAACGAGCCACATGCACTCACACGCTCACATGTTGATAACTATTCTTTTAAAGCAAAAATCCGGATGAATATCGGTTTGAACTATTTTTGGAAACGCTTTAGTTGGATAGGTGTGAAAAGTGTTTGCATGTTGATATCACAATTACTCCTTCTATATATGTGAGAAGCATTTACACAGTCACACATATTTTGTTTATGTTCTTGATTCATTAGCAATGTGAGAATATTTTTGAGAGATTAATGAAAATATATGATTCTCTCTTGGACTTTGAAAAAATGATGAAATATTTTCTCCTATTGCTTGATTGTGTGAACGTGTGAGTCCCTTGTGAACAAATTTACTTGGTGATAATATAAGGAGCATATGTTAAGGGGGAGCTTTAGTTTATTCAACTACGCTTTCTATACGATTTGTTTGCTTAATATCTTGTTCTTTATCTCTTGTGCCCTTTGTCTATTCCTTGACAAAAAGGAGGAGAAATCTCACCATGTAAGGGGAGAAATTTCACTTTGAGGACCATATAAGGGGAGAAACCTCACCATGGGGGGAGACTTCACCATGTTCAATATGGAGAGTAAGTTTTGTACCTCTTTGTGCTTATTGGAGACTTTGTCTTAAGGGGGAGAATTCTTGTCCTAAGGGGGAGAAAAGAATTCTTGCCTTACTGTGTTAAGGTTTCTAAGGGAGAGATTTTAATGTGATAACATTTATTCACTTGAGAAAATGCATTTTTTTTTTTTGGTAAGAGATAAGGGAAGTTTTTTTTTTTTTTTTTTTGTTTATGTGATAATCTCTCACCATTCTTCTTTGGAAGATCTCTTGTTGGTTTGTTTTTTTGCTCATAGGCACTTTGAAGTTCAAAGAAGAGATTCTTGAAGACTTAAGAAGACTTGAAGATCTTTTAGTCTAGGGATCTCTTTGTAATGTGAGGTGAGAGAATGCTATCAACATTGAGTTTATTAGAGTGATCAATGTATGGTGAGGATGAGGTTTTGCCATGGAATAGCCAAAGGGGGAGACTGTAAGATCCTTTATTTGTATTGGCTTGATTCCATTGCAAAACTCTCTATATTTGTATTAGTTGTTGCTTAGGTGATTCTTAGAAGAAAGAAGCCTCAAAGGTGAAGAAGCAATATCTTGTGCAAATTTCGTCTTCAAGGGGAACATCGCATACTTGGATGCTAAGGTATCAAGATTCTTCTTCCTCTTGCAAGGCGTTAGAGCACACACACAAAATTCATACATGTGTGTCCCTGCATCATTGTTCAAACATTTGGTATAACACTTTCACACACATTTAGTATGCACAAGCATTTATCTCATTGTTGACAATCTTGTAGAATTGCATGTTTTCTCACTATCGCTTAGATATGGCATGCTTGTGTTTCATAGTTTTTATTTGTTTGCATTTCTTGTGTTTTAGACTTGAACATGATCTTATTTGATTCCTTATTGAGTTCTGGTCATTTCGGTTACTCATTCATTAAGTTTTGAGTCCATACGATGTAGTCATGCTACTTTACATTCTCATTAGTTGAGTTGTCTTCATCATCATTTACTGAGATGAATTCTAAACCTTTTGTCAAAGTTACATAGTCGTCGTTGTGCATGAGGGAGTCATGACTCATAATCCGAAAACGGATTCGAAATCAGAGTTCGGAGGCCCGAATACGGTTGAAGAACGCAAGAGGAACGTGGTTGGCCAAAAGCCAACCATTGGTGTCCACGTGTGTCACACAGACAAAACACCTCTCTGCCCATGTGTGACACACGCACCCCACACGTGGAGGTGACATGACTAGGCCTCATTTTTTGGTTGCTTTGTGATGAGCGTCGTTTGTGTACTCAACAAAATAATGTTTTAAAATATGTTCGTTTAGAAAACCGATTTTTCACCACTTAGATATTAAATTAGTAAAGTGGCAAGTAGGATTCGTTCCACAAGGAATTAGAGTGATTAGTTGAATAAATTAACTAATCTAAATGCGGTAAAATAAATCATAAAAATATGGATGAGTGAATGGGTTGTCAAGCCATCAAACATACATGAAAAATAAACCTAATAACTAATAAAAGAGTACTTAACAAATCTAGATAAGATAAATGGAATTAACAATTAAGAGAATAGCTAGGGAATTAATGAGATCACAAATGAATTACGGGAAATGCTTATCAAGCTACTTTAGTGAACAAATCTCACAAATGTTAACCAATTGATTTCTAAAATGTGTTTGGGCCATTATTATGAACCCTAAACAACTTCCCACCGCAATGTCTAACCGATTAAGGAAAGGGGGTCACGGCGGGATCGATTTGTTACAATTAACGGCTTAGATTATTGTGGTTGATATACCCTCCGACAATCTATCCTATTCACTAAGTTCTCAATCCATCAAGGTTGTCAATCCAATCAAGATTATATAACAAATTATCCTAAGCAAGATTATAATCAACTAGTGGGTATACATGTCAATTACATAATGCAAAGAATCTAATTATAAAATGAATAGAACACAAATAGAGATTAAAATATATAAAAGCTTAAGCAAATCCCAATCCAAATATTCTCACATCAAAACCCTAGAAAGGGGATTTAATTACACATATTACAATCAAAGGGAAGGCAAGTAAAAGATTAGGAAATCACCCATGGGCCACCTTTTGTAAGCTTGATCCTTTCCTTGCCTTTGATGCTCCTTGTGTAAAGAGTGGATGATGAGGATGTGTCTAGATAGGTGGAGTCTAATGGGAAGTGACTAAGGAGATTTGTGGAGAAGATGGGAAGAAAAGGAATTATTATGGGAAGTAATCTAGATGTTAAGTTTAGTTTAGGTAGAAGAGAAAATGGAGAGATTAGGAATGGTAGAGAGAAAGGAGGTTTCTTGGTGGTCAAGAGTTGTCTAAAAGAGGAAAAATAATGATGTATTTATAGGTGTGAAAAGCTAGGGTATGAAATGGGTATGAAATGACAAGAATACCCCTCTTGAATGCCAACACTGGAATTCCTACGCTGGAATTCCAACGTGGTCGCCACTTGTCCTTCTAGGTCGCCATGGCGACCTCAAATGGCGACCTTTCATGGATTCTTCTGTCGCCATGGCGACCTCATGGCGACAAAGTGGCGACCATTCCCACTTTGGAATTCCTACGTTGGAATTCCTATGTGGTCGCCATTTGCAAGTGTAGGTCGCCATGGCGACCTCAAGTGGCGACCCTCAAAATGTAAAGAGGTCGCCACTTGCAACATCAAGGTCGCCATGGCGACCATAAGTGGCGACCTTGCCTTGTTTGTGAGAGGTCGCCATTTGTAGAGGTAGGTCGCCATGGCGACCCCCAAGTGGCGACCCACCTGATGATTTTGGAGACTTTCTGTCGCCATGGTGCTCAAGTGGCGACCAAATGGCGACCTTCTGATGACTTGAAGAATCCTCTGTCGCCATGGCGCCCATGTAGTGACCTCCTTATGTCTAAGTGGCGAAAATGACATGTTTCTTCCCATTTGTGAGCCTTTTTGCACCCAAGTCCTCATCTTCATCCCAAATGCTCTTGAAACCTAATAAAACCTGAAACACTTGATTTTACACCATTAAATCACTGGATAATGCCCAAGAATCAAGCAAAAGAAGAAGGAAATGAGGGCCAAAATCATACCAATTTTGGTTCGATCACTTTGCCTCTCTCTCTTTGAAACAAATTACGGTGTGTTCAATATTAATCTAGAGGGGGGTGAATAGATTTTATCCAATTTTATCCAATTTTTGTTAATAGGCAAGATTACGAAAATACTCTTAACTAGTCAATATAAAATAGCAAGTGTAATATGGTGCGGAATATTAAAAGACACTTGATATTTACGTGGAAACCCTCACGGGAAAAACCACGAGCTATTAAGTAAGCCACACTCGAACCTCGAATCCACTAAATGTGAGAAAGATTACAACCTAATCCCGGAAGTAATCACACACCTACCTAATCCCGGTATGAGTGAACCTAGTCCAATTGCTTGTGGTTTACGCAACTTAATCCCGGAAGCTACACAAGTCTTACTTCTCAAAGAAGAGATAACAAGCCTATGTGAATATATGAATACTCAAAATGCAATAAGAGCAAGGCAACCCTATATGCTTATCTAGGATGATGATATATCAATGAAATCAATCCTAGATATCAAAAGCTAAATGACATATCATAAAGCTTAGCTATTCAAGAATAAACAAACCCTAGATAGCTATCACAATACAACACTCAATCATATTCATCACAAACAATCTCTATCTTGTATTTAGCATGTGAACATAAAACATACAAGTAAGTAAAGAGATTTCTTGATAAGAAAGAAACTAAAATTAGATGAAGTTAGTCAAAATCTTACCAAGCAAGTTGTGATGATGCAAAGCTATGCATGAATGATCCTAGATGAACTTGATGAATCAAATGAAAAGCTTTGAGTGTTTAAAGGTGTGTTCTTGATGATTTTTCTCTCAAGTGTTTCTATTTTTTGCTTTAGGGTTCTAAGGAGTCAAAGAACTAACTCAAAGAAAAAAGAAAGCATGATATTTATAGGCATCAAAAACAGGGCATGTGAAAAGACAAGTTTGCCCCTGAAAACGCATGATCGGTGGTTTCATTCGGCGGCCAGGCCGCCGATCACAACCGTCGAATTGGTCCTGAGAGAAACAGGGGAGCATCGACAGTTTCATTCGACGGTTTCGAAACCGCAGAACAAAACCCGAGAATAATAAATGCATCAGGTATGAAAGGCGGTTTCAAATCGGAGGTCGGGGCTGTCAATCTAACTGCAGAATCAGACCAGAGACCTCTGGTCCAAAACGACGGTTTCATTCGGTGGCCAGGGCCACCGATTAAACCGCCAATTCACCAAAAGTGGTGAATCCAAGGAGAAAGCCAAGGTAATCACCAAGAGCGGTCTTCGCGCAAAACCAAGCACACTTATGTGCAAGCGCGGACGTTTCCGAACATCTACGGAAAACGAATTACAAGACATAAACACACAACAAGATACAATTATAAAAGTATATGTGTGAAAGTGACATGTGAAGAGAATGCACACATACAAGAATATGTTAAGTGAGTGTGTGCTACTAAATCTCTTCAATGGAAAATAAGCACTAGAGATATACCTTTGGAGTGCTTATCACCTTGAGGTCTTGAGGGCATTAAGCTTGATCCTTAAACACCTAAAACTACCCTTACAAGTCAAACCCCAACATGTGGTTTATCTACGAAATAAGCCAATCAATATGAGAATCCTTACACTCTTTTAAATATAATTTTCCTTCCCTCCAAACACATCTTGGAAAAATTGAAAAGAAAAGGAAATTGTGCAGAATTTTCTCCAAGTTTTTAGTATCTTGATTCAATCATATCTTACTCATTTCAACTCCGAATCACTTGATTCAGAAGCCAAAATTGTTGGTCTTTATGAGAGCTACAAACCACAAGCATTTCCACAGCCATTTTATTTCGTGATTTTCTGCTGTGAACCAATCTCAGTCCGAGATTTGTGTTTGTAAGTGATTCATCTTCTTCTTACTTTCATTGTTGATCATCTCTTTAATCTTCTTATTTGATTGATGAAAAGTAATATAAATGATGTCAATTCACATTCTAGGGTTATATGACTGATTGATTTTTTGAGTTTATCTTTTTTGATTTCATATAAACATGCTTTTGATAAACTTGAATAACATGAACTTGATTGTTGATTTCTAGGTTTAGTTACATGTTCTAAGAACAAGAATACTTTGATTGTGATATTCTATAATCTAGTTCTTGTTTGATTCACATGCTTTGATTTCTAGATAGATTTTGTGATTGTGTTTTGATAGCATATTCTAGAATTTCTCTAAGCAAGTTCATAGAGCTTGATTGATCATCTAGCTTTATTTGTTTGTGATTTGCATCATTTGCATCACTTAGATCATTGCCTTGTGATAGGTTGAAGTCTCTTGCAAAGTGAGTGAAGCTTTGTATTGAGCAAGAAGTCTTGGCTAGGAATGAGTTCCAAAAAGCCAAGCAAAAGTCTTAGCAAGGAGTTTCGTACTCCGAATGGTTGAGTTAGGGTAGCTTGACTAGGATCCTAGTGATCTAGATTGCTAAACAAGGGAATCTTCCTATAGGCTTGAGAGCCTTGGATAGAGAGTTGCTCTCTAGAGGTGTAGGACACATCTTAGATAGAGTAGGCTTAGTGAATCACTAGCCCGAGGGTTGATTAGGAGGTGATAGCTTTGAGTGTGTAAATCCTTTTTGTATAGTGGATTTGCTTTGCCAGTGGTTGTGGTATCAACCCGTGGATGTTTCCTCTTTGAGGTTTTACCACGTAAAAAACATTGTGTCTCATTTTCGCTTTAAGTTTTTGTTTATCTTCCATATTTCACTTGTATTGATTCTCTTGTATATTGATGATTCACATGCATTGATTCTTTCTATACAAGTGCTATATGATTTCAAGTATTCATTTTATTCTTATATTCCGCATTTTTGAATATTGGAAGAATTTGGGACTATACCTATTCACCACCCCCCCCCCCCCCCCCCCCCCCCCCCCCTCAGGTATAATATACACTTTATAGGGAATTTCACAAAAATCTTCATTTCTTTTTTAAAAATTAAATCCCTAATTCCTCTTTTTATCTTCATCTTCATCTTAAATCCATAAGTCATCTTTGTTTCTTCGACTTCATCTTACTATTGAACGAGATTCTTCTTCTCAAATTAGGATCAATTCAAACATATTTCATGAACTGTCAAGTGAAACAATTTTTTCACATTATTCATTTTTGTTTTTCTCTTTACAAAATGTCTTGTCTCCATTTATTTATTTGTTTATAAGGCTCTTTCAAAATAAAGACAATTTAAGCAAGATCTTTTGGAAGAGGAAAGTGAAAATGAATCATGTGAAAAAATTTTGTAAAGTAACAATTCATGAAATATGTTTGAAGTGATTTTACTATTTACTGGTGTGATGTATTTCATTAGGCTAACCTATGATGGCTGATGTTGCTTGTAAGTGAATATGGTATATTGTATGTTTCCGAGTTCTTTTTAGGTTTTTGGTAACTCTAGCTAAGAAGCTTGTTTTTCCATCTGATTCCTCCGAGGTGATACTGTTTCATCGACTACACTGGTATCTATCTCTTGTAATCTTAATGGGGAGCTGATGTGTTCAATTGAGAAGATTTTTGGCTGAAAAGGAGCACCCCTCCACTAGCAACTGAGTTTTTTTTTTTTTAATGTTTTGTGTAATCACATACTAGATAGTTTTTAGAAGATTATGAAAATTTTGTGAAGTGATTATACTTTTTACGGCTGTTAAATATTTTCATCATGGCTGATATTGGTTCTAAGTTTGAGGGTTTTCTAGGTTTTGTTTAATCACATGTTCTTTTTGAAGTCATGATAATTTTTACAACAATTCATCATGGTTGATGTTGGTTGTAAGTGAATCACATGTGTTTTAAGTTTTGTGTAATCACATGTTGGAAAGTGATTTTATTTGAAATTTGTTACAAAGTAATAGATTATGTTTGTTGTTCCGTTAACCAGAAAACATGCTAACTTATTAATTTGTGACCATATCACAACTCTTTGCATGTTAATGAGTTTTCATTGCTAATGGTATAAACTATATACTTTGATTATGTTGGTTGTTCGGTTACAGTAATGCTTTATTCCTCATTACAAAACATGCTTGCTTATTAATTTGTGACCATTTCAATTTAATATCGTTTATGTTTAATGGAAACACAGGCAATGCCTCCATGCCTCCATGGCAATATATTTAGTCAAATTGAAATTAAAAGCATGACAAACCTTTATGTACAGTTTTGTTGAGACCGTTAGAAAATTCAAAAGAATTGTGGAACGACGGTCAGGAACAGTAGTCCAAACCGCAGATTGATTATAGCAGTTTGAGTGACGAGAGTCACAATTTGGGTTCCTGAATTATAAGGAAATTGACACTGTTTTGGAAAGGACTTTAGACTATTTCTTTTATTTTTATTTTAGTTATATTGTTTTATTTATGTTTTAGACTATTTTCCTATTTTAAACTAATCATGTCATAGTCAGGATAGAAGATTAATTCTAGTATAAATAGAATATTATTTTTTAGGGTTTGGATCTTTTTTTTTGTTGAAGTTTTGATGAATAAAATTGACCCAGTTAGGGTTCCTCTTATTTCTTTTGAGTTCGGCTTTTCTCAGTTAATTGCTTAGAATAGCTTGAGTTAGGGTTAGGTAAACTCCGTTGTCTGATTCTACAAAATCGATCGCTCAATTCTGTGAGTGGTTTGATTCAAATTTATCTAACTTTAGGTACAAGTTAGGGCTTGTTGTTGGATCCTAATCAAGGTCCTCAACTGTAGGGAAAAATATCGTAGTACACGCAGCGGAAGCGAGACTAAAAATAGATTTAGTAGCTTTTAAAAAATTTTCCTTTTTATGAACCTTAACCCTTTAATTAATTAAACATATATATATAATCAACAAAAAGAAGAATACCTTTTGTCGCGTGATCCGATTGACTTACGTCGATGGTAATCCGCAAGATCTTCAATCCTAGCACGAACGTGAATCACCTAGGAGCGTGGTCTCCCTTCTTCTTTGAATTGCAAACCTGAGAATGGACAAACAAACTTTTCTTTTCTTTTGTTAGTCACAAAAACAATCAAAAGAAGACTAAGATTATTCCGGACACTTTTGAGTTCTCAATCTAATGATCGAAACTCGCGTGAACCTAAATCGATGTTGTACACACAAGCTTATTGACGAACAAGCAATTAGTGCACCATCAAAGAATAATCTATTCACTCTTTTTTTGTTTTTAGTAGAATAAAAATCCAATCTATGAATTGAGAAGAAGAAGAAAGTTGAATCAAGCACCACACCCACTAATTTTCTAAGTGGCCGAATTCTCTTCTCCTTTTCTTTTAGGGTGGCCGAAATCCTTCTCCCAAAAGTACTAGGGTTGCCGCAAATTACACTCCAAAAATATAGGAGTTTTAGTTGCACCCTAATTCATTTCTAGTTTTAAGACTTCAAACCCTAATCCAACTCATAAATATTTTTATTCTTTTATTTGACTAAATAAAAGGACTTCTTATTTGATTAAATAAATAAAATTAATTATTTATTTTCTTATCAAACAAGTCTTTTAATTTTAGTATACTACTACCAATAGTATAACTCTAGGAATCATATTTCCTAATCAGAAAAGATTTGTTTCTTAATTAAACAATTAATCAATAAATTAATTCATTCTTATTTAATTAAAACAATGAAACAAAATAATATATTAGGTTAAACAAGACCTTGCCGCCCCACTCTAATAAAATGGGCCATATATTATTTTCTTATTTCATTTAATCCATTGGACTTTAAATAAAAAGTCAACATGTGAACCAGACCCATTCTTACTAAAAGAAACAAGCCCACATGCCTTTCATTAATATATTAATATAATTGAGCAGCCCATTAAATAAATAATGTGCAAATTATATTCTTAATATATTAAATGCAATTCTAAATGGACCCATAAATTGGTCTGGTAGAATATATCAAGTGATCTATGCAAGTCCATGTGGATTGGGGATCTTGGCGGGCTATCTAAATTTAAGCTTCAACAGACATAACCTAATCACAATCAACAAATGATTCACTTAGGTCCGATCCATTAATTTTAACTCATTCCACTAAAGAGCTAAAATTGAACTCTTATATAAAGACAGAAAAGGAAGATGTTCCTCATTCATACCCTAGACAATCATGTTGGAGATAGTGTATCCTCGTGATTAATATCAGTAATCGCCAAGAGTTCATAGACCGCCTATAACTCTCCAAGTTACCATATTTACTCATATGACCACGTTTTGAACTTGGATATTTTGACTTGTCCAGAAGCCATGTTTTCAATAGACACTATCTAAAACTCAACGTTGAGATTTAATATCCAATTACCTCAAAACATCCATATGATGATATTATACTCTCATTTAATAAATGGAGCCACGATGTCCATATCTATAAATGAAGTCCTCTATCGATTAACAAATGAATATCACCAAACTATCGAGGATAGACTATGCGATATAATCGTACTCATTGATAACTCAAATGATATCACTTGCAACCATAAGTCCATCATTTATCTCAGGATTGAGATAGACTCTCCGATTGTCCTGATAATGAAATGACTTTTATCTACTGACGGTTATAGATAAAGTATTTCATTGTGATCCAGTTCAATGCACCCAGTGCACTAGATTCTTTTGCTCGAAGATACTCCGATGATTTTAGACTCATCATATCTCATTTGATCCCACTCAAATGCTAGCAAAACAATTCTACAACTTTAACAAGATAAAGATGCCCAACCTTTAACTTAAGTTGTGAACAATATTCAAGACTAACTAAAGAATTGTATCTACCACATACATATCCAGATGTACGAACAATTCTTCTTTTCTCATAGTCTTTAGACCTTATGATTATTTACTTGACAATTATAATATTAAACTATAAATGCTATAAGATTTGTTTAAACCAGAAATCACTTTATTAATATGAAAAAGATTGTTAATTACAATATTACACTCTTGCTATTGAGCATAATCCTAACATCAACAATTTGGTGCTTTCATTGAGAGTTGACATTGAGAGAATTCAGTGGCCTACAGGAAAAGGAAAAAAAAAAAGCCATGGGATTTAGGGAGGATTCTATTATTCAAGGGAGTGGATCGAAGACTAACAAGCAACGGTTTGAAGCCTTGGAGGAGAATCAAGATCGGATTTTCAAGTCCCTATCGGAACTAACAACATCCATAGTGCATCTTACTAGGTCAAACAATGATGCAATTGAGAGACTTGAACGACAATTGGTTGAAAACAAGGGAAAGGAAACGATTAGCAGATGAACTCAAGGGAACGGACGAAGATCACGTAGTTCATGGCGTGAGGTAGAATTCTCATCAGGTGAGGTAGACGAGCCCAAACCGACCAGAAATCGTGAAGGGTTTAAGCGAGGAGGACGTGTGGAACGTGGGCCATTAATGGTGGAATGTTGGTTGCATAACGAGGTTTCTGAGGGAGAGATGGTCGATGGATCTGAGGAAGATGCGAGATTGGATAGGAGACCTCACAGCCGAAGGCCAATTTATGGGCAACGAAGGGAACTGTGGAGAGTGCCGCAGAATCTAAAGGTGATAGGAGGAGAGAAAGGCACCATAGTCGTGGCCCTAGAAAGCCGAAGGTCGATTTTTTACATTTTAATGGTGGAGATCCACATGAGTGGTTGGACAAGGTGGAGCACTACTTTCAGGTTTATGAAATGGCAAGGGCCAATTGGGTTTCTACTGCATGCATCTACCTTAATGGAAAGGCTAATAGCTGGTAGAGATGGATCAAAGCTCAATATGAGCAAGATGGTAGACAAAGGGAGTGGATGGCTTTTGATCGGGAATTTTTGACTCAATAGAGATCATCACCGGTTGTCAATCATCATGGGCAGTTGGTCAAGCTCAAACAGGAAGGAAGGGTTTCGGTATATATTGAGGAGTTTCACCGATTACAGATTTTGGTCAAGGGATGGCCAGATGAATCATTATTGGGGACATTTATTGAAGGGTTGAAGCCATGGTTAGCAAGGGAGATGAAACTGAAGCGATCTCAAAGATTGACCAAAGCAATGAGGATGGCGAGATTTTAGAGGATAGTTACTACAGTGACAAGAAGCCATTTAAGGAGAGTTCAGGGAGTAAAAATTTTAAATCGGAGTCAAACAAAGATTCTTGAATGGGAAAAGGAGCTATTGAGGATAGTACCAAGAAGGAAAGCAAAGACATAAAAAAACTGACAAAGGAAGAGGTTCAAGAGAGAATCAAAAAGGGCTTGTGCTTCAAATGCAGAGAGAAATGGAACAAAGACCATCGGTGCCGAACTGGCAATGTATTCATGATCATTGACTCAAGTGATTTAGATAATGATGTTATCAGTAATGAGGAAGCCACTAGTGATGAGGGAGAGTTGAGGGTGGCTGAATTGGGAGAAAATAATTGTGAAGCTGAGTTGTCTTTAAATGCCATGTCTGGGGTTTCGAAACCATCCATTATGAGGCTCATGGCATGGGTTGGTAAGTTTTAGGTTTCAATGCTGGTAGATTCTGGTTCCTCTCATAATTTCATCAACGCGAATATCGTAAGGAAGATTGGACTGCGAGGGGCTACCATAGAATCGTTTGATGTGAAGGTGGCTAATGGGGAAAAACTTAAGTGTGAGGAAGTGGTTCATGAGGTGAAGATGAACATGCAAGGAGTTAGGATTGCTGCTGATTTACATGTGTTATCACTAGTTGAAGTAGATGTGGTGTTAGGCAACACTTGGTTGAAGAGTATCGGTAAGGTGGTTACATATTTTGATGCCATGACAAAGGAATTCAAATTGGGCGGAAGAAAAAGAACGTGGGTTGCTTTGCCTCTTAAAGAAATTAAACAATGTGAAGCTCAGATGATAGAGAGGCTTTTCAAATGGGGTGCCCAATGCTTTGCAGTAGTAAATGATGGAGACAGACAAGAGGGGAAAAGTGAGAAAAAGAATACAAATGAGATGCAAGATGAATTACAGCGGTTGCCCGAGAAGGTACATAAGGTAGTGGCAAATCATCAACAAGTTCTGGAGGTGCCAACTACCTTACCATCCCCCCATCATTGTGATCACCGTATTACTTTGAAAGATAAGGTGAAACCGGTCAATGTGCCTCCATATAGGTATGCTCATTTCTAGAAAGATGAGATTAAGAGACAAGTAGAGGAGATGTTGAAAAATGGATTGATCAGGCTGAGTCAAAGTCCGTTTTTGTCTCCGATGTTATTGGTAAGGAAAAAAGATGGGACTTGGAGATTTTGTACCGATTATCGGGCTTTAAATGAGGCAACTGTGAAGGACCGATTTCCAATTCCGATGGTTGATAAGATGTTAGATGAGTTACACGGGGCGTGTGTATTCACCAAGCTAAGTTTGCGAGTTGGGTTCCACTAAATTCGGATGAAGGAATAGGATGTACACAAAACAGCCTTTCGAACTCATTCGGGGTTATATGAGTATCGAGTGATGCCATTTGGGTTATGCAACGCACCTTCTACATTCCATGCAGCCATGAATTCTATTTTTAGACCTTACCTTAGGAAGTTTGTGCTAGTATTCTTTGACGAGGTTTATTCAAAATCAATGGAGAAGCATCTAGAGCTTGGAGTTGGTATTGGGATACTAGAGCAGCATCATTTTTTTATTAAAATGTCAAAATGTGATTTTGTGTAGGAGGAACTGCAGTATCTTGGGCATATAATTTTAGGTGCGGGAGTGAAGGTTGACCCAAGAAAGACTGAGGCTATGGTGGACTGGCCATTGCCAAAAGATAAGTTGACTCTGAGATGGTTCCTGGGCTTAACAGGTTTCTACCGGAGGTTTGAGAAAAATTATGGGCTGATTGCAAAACCCTTGACTGCTATGTTGAAGAAAGACAGTTTTGAGTGGATGAAAGAAACAAAGAAAGCTTTCGAAGATTTGAAGAGGACCATGACACAAACCCCTATGTTGGCTTTGCCTGATTTTGAAAAGCCATTCGAAGTCTATACCGATGCGAGTGGAGAAGGGATTGGGGCAGTCTTGGTACAAGAGAAGAGGCTTCTGGCGTTTGTTTCTAAGGCTTGGAGTACTTATGCTAGGGAGATGTTAGCAGTGGTGCATATGGAATGGTGTGGAGACCTTATTTATTGGGCAGGAAATTCACCATTATCACCAATCAACAAGCTTTGAGGCACTTGTTATAGTAGAAAATTGTGACCCCGGAGCAACAGAATTTTTTAGTTAAGCTTCTTGGGTTTGAGTACGATATTGTCTACCAACCTGGCAGGGAAAACAAAGTAGTTGATGCCTTATCCAGAAAAAAGGGCAGTTTAATATTGTGGCTTGTATATTCGGACGATGAGGCAAGATTATTGGCACTTAGTGGGGCCGAATGGCGTGTTTTGGATCAAATTAAAAAGGCCATGCAATTTGATATTCGAACAGTGGATATTCGTAAGAAGTTGGAGGACCGCAAGGATGGTGAGAGAGATTTCGCTATAAAAATAGGCTATTGTAATACAAAAACTATGTATATATATCGGGGGTACCAAGGTTGAGAGAGGAGATTTTAGCTCATTCCACAATAGCAAAGAAAGAGGTCATTCGGGGTGGTTGCACACTTATGTAAGGATCAAACACTTTTTCTATTGGGAGGGCCCTAAAAATGAAGTGAAGAAATTGATGGCCGAGTGTGATATTTGTCAGAAAGTGAAGTATGACCAGAGGTGCCCTATGGGGTTGTTGCAACCATCATCGATACCAGAGAAAATTTAGGAGGACTTGACCATGGACTTTGTAGAGGGGCTACCTAGTAATGGTGGTTACGAGTCAATTCTAGTCGTGGTGGATAGGTTGAGCAAGGGTGCCCATTTTATTCCGCTCAGACATCTTTTCACTGCTAGTAGTATGGCTAAGGAATTTATGGATAATGTAGTGAAATTGCATGGGATTCTGTGTAGGGAAAAAATACGTGCACGCAACGGAAGCGAAACTAAAAAAAGTTTAGTATATTTTAAAAATTTTCCCATATTGAACCTTAACCCTTTAATTAATTAAACAATATATACCAAAAGATATCATACCTTTGTCGCGTGATCCGATTGACTATGCGTCGATGGTAATCCGCAAGATCTTCCAATCCGATCACGAACGTGAATCACCTAGGAGCGTGGTCTCCCTTCTTTGAATTGTGAACCTGAGAATGGACAAACAAACACTCTTCTGATTTTGTTAGTCACTATAATCTCCAAAAGGTTGTTAAGAATGTTCCGGTCACTTTTGAATTCACAATCGTAAGATTGAAATTCGCGTGAACCTAATTCGAAAGCTTGTACAAGATCTCTTGATGTTAAGATCACTAGTACACTATCGAAACAAGAACAATTCTTCTCTCACAAACCTCTTGGCCGAATCACTCACTAGTCTTAGAGTTGGATCTTATTTTTCTCTAGCAAAAGAAAAATCTCTCAATTGCAAAAAACTAGGGTTTTTGAATAACCAAATAACGAAGAAGAAGACGTGTATATTCACTTGCACGCCTAATATATATGTATCTTTTTGTGGTGCAATTACTGCACGGCTCTTATATATATGCAGTGCACTTATTGCACGTTTCTTATATATATATATATAGTTTTGTACAAACACTACATTATATAATATATATATATATATATATTTTGCCAAAAAACAAATATATCTCTACATGCATTCATGCATATCAATTATATATTAATACACATTCCTTACGCATGCATATATACTATATAGATTTCCTATACATATCAATATACATTCCTTACACATGCATATATACTATATATATATATATATTTCCGCATGCATTCATAATTGTTTACAAACCCTAATCCAACTCTTTAGTGTATTTGTGACTATATAAAAGACTTTCTAATTTGAATAAACAAATAAAGTCTTTTATATTTAGTATAATACTAATAGTAGTATAATACTAGGAAACATATTTCCTAATCAGAAAAAAATTTGATTTTTAATTAAATAATTAATTAACATATTAATTAATTTCCATTTAATTAAATAATAAAATAAAACAATATAATGAGCTAAAAATTAGCCATTGCCGCCCATGACTAGAACTTGGGCCTACATATTGTTTTCTTATTTTATTTAATCCATTTGGACTTTAATAAAAATCCCACATGTGAACTAGACCCATTCTTACTAAAAGAAACAAGCCCACATGTCTTTCATTAATATATTAATATAATTAAACAGCTCATTAAATAAATAATGTGCAAATTATATTCTTAATATATTAAATACAATTCTAAATGGACCCACAAATAGTCCGGTAGAATATATCAAGTGATTCATGCAAGTCCGTGCGGATTGGGGATCTTGGCGGGCCTATCTAAATTTAAGCTCCAATAGATATAACCCAATCACAATCAACAAATGATTCATTTAGGTTCAATCTATTAATTTTAGTTCATTCCACTAAAGAACTAAAATTGCACTCTTAAATAAAGATGGAATAAGTTAACGATACTCATTCATACTCTAGACAATCATATAGGAGATAGTGAATCATCGTGAAGAATATCAGTAATCGCCAAAAGCTCATAGACCGTCTATAGCTCTCCAAGTTACCATATTTACTCATATGACCACACTTTGAACTTGGATATATATTATGACTTGTCCAGAAGTCATCTTTCAATAGACACTATTGAAAACTCAACGTTAAGATTTCATATCCAAAACCACAAAGCATCCATATGATGATATTCTACTCACATTTAATAAATGGAGCCACGATGTCCATATCTATAAATGAAGTCCTCTATCGATTAACAAATGAATACCACCAAACTATCGAGGATAGACTATGCTATATAATCGTACTCATTGATAGCTCAAATGATAACACTTGCAACCATAAGTCCATCATTTATCTCAGGATTAAGATAGACTCTCCGATTGTCTTGATAATGAAAAGACTTCTATCTATTGACGGTTCTAGAAAAAGTATTTCATTGTGATCCAGTTCAATGCACCCAGTGCACTAGATTCTTTTACTCAAAGACCCTTCGATGATTTTAGACTCATCACAACACATTTGATCCCACTCAAATGCTAGTAAAAGAATTCTACAACTTTAACAAGATAAAGGTGCCCAACCTTTAACTTAAGTTGTGAACGTTATTCAAGACTAACTAAAGAATTATGTCTACCTCATACATATCCAGATGTATGAACAATTCTTCTTTTCTCATAGTCTTTTGACCTTATGATTATTTACTTTGACAATTATAATAATAAATGCTATATAAGATTTTGTTAACAAACAGAAATCACTTTATTAATATGAAAAGATTGTCAAGTACAACATTACACTCTTGCTATTGAGCATAATCCTAACATTCTGAGAAGTATCATGACTGATCGAGGGAAATTATTTATGAGTTCTTTTTGGTAGGAATTATTTACTTTGCAGGGCAGCAAGTTGAAGGCAAGTTCCTCCTACCATCTGTAGACTGACGGACAGACAAAGGTGGTGAATCGGACTCTTAAGCAATACCTAAGGTGCTATTGTCATGAGGAGCAAAAGAGATGGAAATAGTACATTTCATGGGCTGAGTACTGGTACAACACGTCACATCATGCTTCAATTAACATGAGTCCATTTGAAGTAATGTATGGGCAACCGCCATCGATGCTAAGCACTTGTGAGAAAGGAACAGCTTGAAACGAAAAAGTCAAGAGATAGTTGATGGCTTGAGACGAGGTTGTAGCTAAGGTAAAGAAGGAGCTTAAGAAGGCTCAGGGGAGAATGAAGAAGTATTATGACCAAGGTAGAAGAGACGTATCTTTTGAACCCGGAGGTTTCGTGTATCTCAAACTTCAACCGTACCGGCATAAATCTTTAAAGAAAAAGTTCAATGTAAAATTGTCACAACGATACTATGGGCCTTTTAAGGTGTTAGAGCGGATAGGTGAGGTGGCTTATAAGTTGGAGTTGGAGTTGCCACCTACTTCTAGATTGCATCCAGTGTTCCATGTTACCGTGTTGAAAAAGAGAGTGGGAAACCCAAGTCTCATTTTAAGTGATTTACCAGCATTTGATACAGAGGGTAACTTGCTGATACGGCCTATAACAGCTTTCCGATATCGCAATTGGAAGAAGGGATGTGGTATGACAAAGGTGTGGCAGGTTTTGGTTCAATGGCAAGGGGTCCCTACAGAAGAGGCTACTTGAGAAGACTATGACGAGATGGTAGAACGTTTTCCAGATTTTTTTTCCTTGAGGACAAGGGCATTCTTGAAGAGCGGGGGAATGTTGAGACCATTAGAAAATCTAAAAGAATTGTGAACGGTGGTCAGGAATGGCAGTCCAGACCGCAGATTGATGGTAGCAGTTTTAGTGATGAGAGGCACAATTTGGGTTCCTGAATTATAAGGAAATTGATACTTTTTTGGAAAAGGACTTTAGACTATTCCTTTTATTTTTATTTTAGTTATATTTTTTTATTTATGTTTTAGACTATTGTTCTATTTTAGACTAATCCTATTATAGTCAGGATAGAAGATTAATTCTAGTATAAATAGAACTATTATTTTTTAGAGTTGGGATCCTTTTTTTGAAGGTTTGATGAATAAAATTGACCCAGTCAGGGTTCCTCTTGTTTCTTTTGAATTCGGCTTTTCTCAGTTAATTGCTTATAATAGCTTGGGCTGAGGTTAGGTAAACTCCGTTATCTGATTCTACAGAATCGATCACTCAATTCTGTGAGTGGTTTGATTCAAATCTATCTAGCTTTAGGTACAAGTTAGGGCTTGTTGTTGGATCCTAATCAAGGTCCTCAACAAGTTTCTATCCATTTTATATATTTAGTGTCATTACAAATGTCTTTAAATGATCACAAAATATTGTCTATAATTGCATTAAATTTCTAAAAAATTGACACTGGTGGACTAATATTAAGCCTGACAAATTTTATATAAAAAATTTTGGGATCCTATAGTTATCCTTGGTTATTTCTATCATTTTATTTTGAGAACAAATTTGAAATTTATTTATTTTGACTAATAAAGTTCTTTTTTCAAGGTCTGATAATATTGTATACAAGGAACAAGTCAATTTAGTTTTTGTCAGTTTTATCCTGGTCCAATTTAGCTTGGCCTTTTGCTTGTAGTGGACTAAGCTTTTCACATTCTACTTATGGCTTGTAGAGCTAAGTCAATTTTGCTTGTATCAATGTATTGTAGTGATGTGGTCCATGTGGTCCAAATTCAAACTCCCCATGTCAATTGAAATAATATTTTTAGATGGTCCAAAAATTCCAAGACGACCTATTATGAGTACAAAAAACAATACAATGAATATACTCAGTTGCATCTACATTAATGAAGTTGGTGGCCCAATTCAAACTCCACCAGTAAATTGAAATAATATTTTTAGGCAGTCCAACAATTCCAAAAAAGGCCCATTATGAGTACAAAAAACAACACAATGACTAAATTCAAGTAGTGATTACTTGTCAGAGTTCTTTAGTTTACAGTTGCACGAGTCATGCCCGGGAGTGTGGCAAATACGGCACTGATTTGGTCTTCTACATTTCTGGGGTTTTCCTGCAGGTGTGCTACGTGTAGTCGACCCACTCGGCCTCCCTTTGGTTTTGACAACCTTTGGATCTTTTATAATATGGCTCCGTGGACTAGAATCAGTCTGATTTTATTTTTTTTGGCCTTATTTCTAATTTCGTCATTCAACCCATGTAAAGTATTTTGCAAAACAAAGAGTTCCTTTTTCACCAAATTGAATCCTTCTTCAGTTTGGCTCTCATTGTGACAAAGGTAGTTGCACTCTGCACTCAATGAAGCAAACCGGGAAATATCAATTCCTTTTTAAAACTCATCATCTGGCTAAAGCTTGATAAGAACATTACGTGTGGCTGACTTCGTCCACCTTTTAAATATCTGAAATTCCCTTTAAAGCAATAGTGTTTTATACCTAGAGGGGGGGTGAATATGTATAGTTACAAATTCTTCCAATATTCAAAAATGCGGAATATAGGAGTGAAATGAATATTTGAAATGAATACTTGAAATGATATAGCAATTGTATAGAAAGAATTAATATATGTGAATCATCAATATACAAAAGAATTAATATATGTGAATCATCAATATACAAAAGAATCAATATAAGTGAACATATGGAAGATAAAGAAATATAAAGCGAAAATGAGACACAATTTATTTTAACGTGGTAAAACCTCAAAGAGAAAACATCCACGGGTTGAATCCACAACCACTGGCAAAGTAAATCCACTATACGAAAAGGACTTATACACTCAAAGCTATCAACACTATGATATCCACTTCAAGCTATCAAATCCTAATCAACCCTCAGGCTAGTGATTCACAAAGCCTACTCCCTATCCAAGGTGTGTCCTACACCTCTAGGAAGCAACTCCCTATCCAAGGCTCTCAAGCCTCTAGGAAGATTTCCTCGCTTAGCAATCTAGATCACTAGGATCCTAGTTAAGCTCCCCTAGCTCAACCATCCGGAGTACACAACTCCTTGCCAAGACTTTTGCTTAGTTATTCAGATCCCCTTGATCCTAACTAAGGCTTCTTGCTTGGCTATCCGGAATCCTTTCCTAGCCAAGTCTTCTTGCTCAAATTAAGGCTTCACTCACGTTAACAAGAGACTTCAACCTTTCACAAGGCAATGATCTAAGTGAAGTGCACACAAACAATATGATGCAATCACAAATAAATAGAGCAAGTAGATCAAACACACTCTATAAACATGTAACTAGAGAATCTAAAATAAAGCTATCACAACTCAATCACAAAATATATCTAGAAACCTAAGCATGTGAATTAACATCATTCATATTACTTTTCATCAATCAAATAAGAAAATTAAAGAGATGATCAATAATGAAAGTAAGAAGAAGATGAATCACTTACAAACAAATAAAGCTAGATAATCAATCAAGCTCTATGAACATGCTTAGATACATTCTAGGCTATGCTTTCAACAATCAATCACAAGAGTACAAAGTTAAACCTAGAAATCAAAGCATGTATATTACTAAGAACAAGATATGAAAGATCAATATATCACACAAAGCATCTTAGTTCTTAGATCAAGAAATTAAACCTAGACAATATCATGAGGCACATCATATATGTCATATCTAGAATCAATTTCTATTTCAATCAAGTTTAGCTAAATATGTTCAAATGAAATCACAAAGTTAAAACTCAATCAATCAATCAATCATATAACCCTAGTATATATTCTAACATACTTCTCAACATATTTCAACAATCAATTAGAAAGAATCAAAAAGATGATCAACAGAAAATGAAAGAGAAGAAGTTTCACATACAACAATTGAACCTCGGACTGAAATCAGACGATTGGGAAGAATGACGAAGTCAAATGGTTCTAAAAATACTTGGGTTTTGTAGCTCTCAGCAAGACCAACATATTTGGCTTTTGGATCACTCGATTTCGAGTTCATATGAAAAAGTTATGATTGAAATAAGAAAACAAAAATTGAGAGAAAATTTATGGTGTTCTTCTTTTTTCAAGTTTTTCTCCTTAGAATGAATGGGAGAGAATGGAGGAGTTTTAAAAGCTTTCAAGAGAGGGAAGATTCAAGCGAATCAGAAGCAGCCACATCACATTCCCATGTGGGGCACGTGTGGCCCATGGGACCGGAGGGCTGCTCTGGCCGTGGGTCCCACGAGCTCCCCATGGGGTGGCCAAGGCATGGCCTTTGGCCATGCATACCCCTCTCGCGCACCTCTCACGTTCTTCGACCGTATTCAGGCCTCTGAACTCTGAATTTGAATCCATTTTCAGATTATGAACCATGACTCCCTCACGCACAATGAAGACTATGAAACTTTGACAAAAGATTGAGAATTCATCTCGGAAAGCAACGATGAAGACAACTCAACGAATGAGAATGCAAAGTAGCATAACTACGTCGTATGGACTCGAAACTTAATAAATGAGTAACCGAAATGATCAAAACTCAATAAGGAATCAAATAAGATCATGCTCAAGTCAAAAACATAAGAAACACAAACAAATAAACACTATGCAATAGAAGCATGCCATATCTAAGCAATAATGAGAAAACATGCAATTCTACAAGATTGTCAACAATGAGATAAATGCATGTGCATACTAAATGTGCGTGAAAGTGTTATACCAAATGTTTGAACTATGATGTAGGGACACACATGTATGAATTGTGTATGTGTGCGTTAATGCCTTGCAAGAGGAAGAAGAATCTTGATACCTTAGCATCCAAGTATGCAATGTTCCCCTTGAAGACGAAATTTGCACGAGATGTTGTTTCTTCACCTTTAAGGCATCTTTCTTTCAAGAATCACCTAAGCAAAAACTAATACAAATAAAGAGAGTTTTGCAATGGAATCAAGCCAACACAAATAAAGGATCTTACAATATCATGGACTCAGGAATCTTTCTAAGGTGCTCCACTTTCATAATATAAAACATATGACGACAAGGAATTCCTTTACCTTCGAACAAATTGCAGTCACATGAAATTAAAGGCTGATTATGTTTTTTCTGAATCCCAAACTCCATCTTTATTGACTTCGTGAAAGCCAACCCTGTCCAAATGGTAAACAACTTTCCTTTTCTTATCAAGAAATCGATATCTGGACAGATGGTATACACGACAGTTATCCTCCTCCTCCAGTGCAATGTGCGTATATTTTGATTCATGCATAATTTGTTCAGCAACGTCAAGATAAATTTGATAAGTGTATACAGAAGATGCATGCTCCTCCAATGGCTTCAGGTGGCTTAAAATGACTGGACTCTTACACTTAGATATGTATTCGTCACCAAAGAAATTGTTTCTTAATCGCATAAGGGCCCTATCAATTTGAGGGATGAATTCAAACAATTTATCACGGTAGCAAACATAATCCTTCATGTAATTGTCCATACCCTCGCATTGTTAAGTTGTGCACATGCTTGCAAAAAATATGGCCCTTAAAATATGCTTCCGCCCACGTATGCTTCTTCTCATACATCCTACTCATCCAATCGTTTTCTTCTAGACCATGTTGCTCCAACATCTCTTTCAAAAGTTCCTTGAATTCGTCCTCTGATATTTGCTTATACAATAAGTATCGAAATGGTGATTTCTTCTCCTCTTTGTGAAGGTGAGTGGATGCATTCTTGAATACGTGCCATCCACATATCCTATGCCGAGGGTTGGGAAATACCAAAAGCAAAAGCAAAAGCAAAAGTGGGCTTGAACAGAGTAGCATACCTGCAACTCATACCCCTTCTTCTCGGCAGCATATCTCGTACAAATGTGGCTGTTTCTCGATGTTGCAGTAATAACAAGCTGTATCACAGTCATTGTTACATCCTACAAAAGAAAAAGAAAAAAAAGGTTCAGTTTTGAGTACCACATTAATCAGGTGAAGAGAGGTTTTTCCTGTGATTACCAGATCAACCAATGTAAAAAATTTTAGGGTGGTCTTACTGATGAATACAAGAATTTTATTGCGGAGAAGGAAATCCCAGATGAGACGTACCAAGAAGATGGTGTTGCACTATTTCGAGTTTAGGGGTCTGGACCTGAGAATATGCAAGCAATATCCATTTTTTAAAAAATTTCTTTGATTCTATTTTCGTAAATTATTTTTTTGGCAAAGACGAAGATTACCTGTTTGGACATGTAGTATTTAATGAGAATAAGAAGAAATGTTTTTGCATATTTAAAAGTTTGTATATTGTAATTATTTTCCTTCTATCGTGTTGGTTCTTTGTAGTGGCAACAAATGAATATTGAATATACTTTCTGGCAAATGCTTCACCTATGTTCTTCACCAAAAGTTGTGCATGTATTGACACATTTAGTGTTATTGTTTTTTGTCATCACAAAGGTATACATATGTTGTAGTCACCATATTTATAGATTCGTGGAAAGTCGATGTATACAAAATAACTTCCTGAGTGTAAAAATTAGAAGTAGAGTAGCCAATATGAATCAAATTTGCAGCTTGCTACTAAAGGATTGACTTAATAGAGGCAACCCTGGATTGCCATAGATTGCAGGCTAAGTTATAACTTAACTTGTATACTTTCCAACATTGTTGAAATGAGACAATTTTTCTAGTAATTTGTTCTAGTAATAATTCAAACAATATGTTGTGATAGGTAGAAACAACGGTTCAAAATACATTGTATTGGGAAATAAAAAAGATATTAAGTCTTATTTGTGGTGGACGAAGCTTCCTAATGTTATAGTATTTTGCAACTTGTAAATTCCTTCCCAAAAGAATAATACAAGATCCGTTTCTTTTTTTAAGTTGTGTGAATAATCAAGGGTTTACAAGTCTGTAGCTAGTATTATAGTTTAGAAGTAGTTTTTAAGAAACCATGAATTGGTTACTGAAGCTATAAATGTAGTTACAAGTTCATTTTATGGAAGAAACCCTTAAGTAGTTACCAAACCCTTAAGTAGTGCGACCCTTCATCTCGCCTTAAGATCGCCTTAAATAGGTAAAATTCATCACTCAGACCCGAGACGATTGCAAGCTTCGGGCAACCTCGTTGAGGGCACCCCAAGATCGCCTTTGCACCCTTGAAAATCACTCAGACCCGAGACGATTGCAAGCTTAGAGCAACCTCCTTGAGGTCACCCCAAGCTCACCTTTGCACCATTGAACATCAGTCAGACCCGTGAAGATTGCAAGCTTGGGGCGATCTCCTTGAGGTCACTCTAAGCTCGCCTTTGCACCCGGGCATAAAGTTGAACGGTGTCGTTTAGAGTTAGGCGAGCTGAAAAAGTGATCCCACCAAGCTTGCCGTAAGATCGCCTACACGCGATTTGTGGAATATAAACTCTAGGTCATGGGAGATCAGCCACAACAAAAAAATTCTCTCCAAATCATTTCTCTCCAAGGGCTGCAGTAACTTTAAATCTCTCTCCAAAGTAATCATAACCCTAATCCTCTCCATTTATGTTCAAAAGAGGTGTCTAAAGCATCAAAGCAGAATTTGGACTAGTTAAGTGATTTTATATTTTTAAAAACAGAATTTTATATTTTTAAAAACAGAATTTATGTAATATTGGGACTAGTTGAGTGATTTTATATTTTTAAAAACATAATTTTATATTTTTAAAAACATAATTTAACTAAACAAATTTCTGGAAGAAACCCTAAAGTAGTTACCAAACTCGTAAAAGTAGTTACCACAATCGTAAATGTAGTTACTAGCAATTTTGTGGAAAAAACCCTTAAGTAGATACCAAACACGTAAAGTAGTTACTAGACCCGTAAAGTGTTAGGATTATGCTCAATAGCAAGAGCGTAATATTGTAATTAACAATCTTTTTCATATTAATAAAGTCATTTCTGGTTTAAACAAATCTTATAGCATTTATAGTTTAATATTGTAATTGTCAAAGTAAATAATCATAAGGTCTAAAGACTATGAGAAAAGAAGAATTGTTCGTACATCTGGATATGTATGTGGTAGACACAATTCTTTAGTTAGTCTTGAATATTGTTCACAACTTAAGTTAAAGGTTGGGCACCTTTATCTTGTTAAAGTTGTAGAATTCTTTTGCTAGCATTTGAGTGGGATCAAATGAGATATGATGAGTCTAAAATCATCGGAGTGTCTTCGAGCAAAAGAGTCTAGTGCACTGGGTGCATTGAACTGGATCAAAATGAAATACTTTATCTATAACCGTCAGTAGATAAAAGTAATTTCATTATCAGGACAATCGGAGAGTCTATCTTAATCCTGAGATAAATGATGGACTTATGGTTGCAAGTGATATCATTTGAGTTATCAATGAGTACGATTATATCGCATAGTCTATCCTCGATAATTTGGTGATATTCATTTGTTAATCGATAGAGGACTTCATTTATAGATATGGACATCGTGGCTCCATTTATCAAATGAGAGTATAATATCATCATATGGATGTTTTGAGGTAATTGGATATTAAATCTCAACGTTGAGTTTTCGATAGTGTCTATTGAAAACATGGCTTCTGGACAAGTCAAAATATCCAAGTTCAAAACGTGGTCATATGAGTAAATATGGTAACTTGGAGAGTTATAGGCGGTCTATGAACTCTTGGCGATTACTGATATTATTCACGAGGATACACTATCTCCAATATGATTGTCTAGGGTATGAATGAGGAAACATCTTCCTTTTCTGTCTTTATTTAAGAGTTCAATTTTAGCTCTTTAGTGGAATGAGTTAAAATTAATGGATCGGACCTAAGTGAATCATTTGTTGATTAAGATTAGGTTATGTCTATTGAAGCTTAAATTTAGATAGCCCGCTAAGATCCCCAATCCACATGGACTTGCATGGATCACTTGATATATTCTACCGGACCAATTTAGGGTCCATCTAGAATTGCATTTAATATATTAAGAATATAATTTGCACATTATTTATGTAATGGGCTGCTCAATTATATTTATATATTAATGGATGACATGTGGGCTTGTTTCTTTTAGTAAGAATGGGTCTAGTTCACATGTGGGCTTTTTATTTAAAGTCCAAAGGATTAAATGAAATGAGAAAATAATATTTGGCCCAATAATATATATGGGGCGGCTAGGAGGTTATTTAACCTTAAATATTATTTTGTTTTCATTGTTTAATTAAATGAGAATTAATTAATTTATTACTTAATTATTTAATTAAGAAACAAATCTTTTCTCATTAGGAAATATGATTCCTAAAGGTATACTATTGGTAGTAGTATAATTAAATAGAAAGACTTGTTTGACAAGGAAATAAATAATTAATTTTATTTATTTAATCAAATAGGAAGTCTTTTTATTTTAGTCAAATAAGAGAATAAAAAATTTATGAGTTTGATTAGGGTTTGGAAGTCTTAAACAAAAATAGGAATTAGGGTGCAAATCATACTCCTTTTTGTAGGAGGATTTGCGGCAACCCTAGTTATTTTTGGGGAAAGAATTCGGTCACCCTAGGGTAAAAAGAAGAAGAAATTTGGCCACCTATATAAGGCCTCTTATAGAATTCGGCCACCCCCTAAGGCTTGAGTGCAGAATTTTTATTTCTTCTTCTTCTTCTTAACTCATAAAAAGAGATTTTTTATTCTAAAAAGGCAAAAAAAGGAAACATAGATTATTCTTTGATGGTGTACTATTTGCTTAATCATTGATAAGCTTGTGTATACAATATCGATCAAGGTTCACGCGAGTTTCGATCATAAGATTGAGAACTCAAAAGTGACCGGAATAATCTTAGGTTCCTTTAGATTGTTTTTGGGACTAACGAATCAAGAAAAGTTTGTTATATCCGATCTCAGGTTTGCAATTCAAAGAAAGGGAGACCACGCTCCTAGGTGATCCACGTTCGTGCTAGGATTGAAGATCTTGCGGATTACCATCGACGCAAGTCAATCGGATCACGCGACAAGAGGTATTAATCTTTTGTTTATTTATTATATATCTTTAATTAATCAAAAGGGTTTAAGGTTCATAAAATTGGAAAAATTTTAAAAGCTACTCAAACTATTTTTTTAATCTCGCTTCCGCTGCGGGTATATTTTTTCCCTACAATTGGTATCAGAGCCTAGGTTGAACCCTTTTAATTAATTAAACGTATATATACGTGGATCGATTTCTTTTTATTGTGATTATGCATGTTTAGAAAGAGATGGCACTCTAGGTATTCGCATATATAATTACATGTGATGTATGGTTTTATATATGTTTTATATGTGGATTGTTATTGCTCGATTTTGGTCCTAGATTTTCAATGTATTTTTGGTTTTGGAATTGTAACAAGAAGGGTGGTCTATCATCGCCATAATTCCTTCTTGGTAGTTGCTAGACATTTTTTTATGTATTAAAATTGCTGCAGTTTTTAGTGTATTAAATATATTTAATGTGCAGTATTTTTTTACTGTCATGAATAATAATAATAAATAAATAAAAATTCTGCAGTAATTTATTTGTTTAAATTAAATTGTAACACGTTCTACATCGAAGAAACGAAGCAATCGGAACCGAGAACGAGCACAGTGCGCACCCTAGGAGTGGATTGGGCTGCGCATGGCATGCCCGAAATCAAGTGGGCTGCGCACTGCAGCCTTGCAACCAAGAGGGCTGCGCACGGCAGCCATGCTAGTCCTATGGGCTGCGCATGGCAGCCCCTTACGTGAGGATGTGGGCCATGCAATCCCGAGGAGGGAGGCCGGAGGATGGGCTTATGGTTGATGGGCCACTCGAAGATTTTGTATTCCTATATCAATGTAATTTACTTGTTTTTCTAGGATGGGCCAAAATTGTTGCTATTTATTTTATGCTTAAATATTACAATATTTGTTGTTGTATGATAACATGACATATAGAATAGGAGTGCCACTCATATATCTCTTTTGGTATGAACATGCATTGAATGATTTAGGTATCTAAATTGGCATCTAGATAACTTGGTAAATCATTCTATGGGATTTAATCACACGCCTTAAAAAATTGAGTGGGAGAAGGTGTTTTTGTAACACCTATGGCTTCCAAGATTGGTTGAGCTTAATTATTTTTTGGTAATCCCCCAAAGGGGCGTCCATGAATGGAATTTAGCAATATACTTCCTTACAAGGATAGACTAGACAATGAACTCAAATGAAATCTATTCCCAAAGGAGGGATTTTCGTGAGAGAAAATTGAGAGTCGATATCTTGGTAACACATTCAATGTAATTTTATTGATATCCTCCAAAGAGTTCTTGTCAGTAAAATTGCAAGGCTAAAATTGAAAACGCTGGTTGTTATGTTAACAATTAGGTGGGACCTAATCTAACTAGTAAATTGGGCGAACTCCCAAAGGAGGCGTAACATTTATGGGTGTTAGATCACCGTTGAATTTTTATGATTGAGTTATTCATTTAATTCAAGATAAATATTTAAAAGTGCTTTATAATGATTATTTACTTATATATGTTTTGTTTTCATTCAGAAATCATGACCCCATCACTTATGAACATCCTGAAAGATAACACATTAACTGGAGATAACTATGTAACATGGAAAAGGAAAATTGGGTTGTTGCTGCAAAGTGAAAAACATAAGTTTGTTCTAACTACTCCTAAACCACCTGCTCCTAATATTGAATCAAGCATAATGCAAAGAGATGAGTATGAGCAGTGGAAGACTTCAGATGATATGGCTAAATGTTATATTATGGCCACTATCTCCGACGTGTTGCAACAGCAGCATGAAGGAATGGAGTCTGCTGCTGATATAATGATGTCTCTAGAGGAGATGTTTGCTATAAAGTCCAGGACGACTAAGAGAGAGGTAGTGACTGCTTTTATGAATCTTAGGATGAAACCTGGACAGGCTGTGAAGGATCACATGATGAAAGTCATAGCACATCTCAACATTGTTGAACTGCATGGCGCTGAGATAGATGGTGAGACAAAAATTGATATGGTTGTCAATTCATTGTCAGATTCCTTTGATCAGTTCAAATTGGACTACACTTTGAACAAGAAGGAATACACCTTACAAAGCCTGATGCAAGATGTTCAAAGTGCTGAAAAGATCCTTGTGAAAGGCAAAGGTCAAGAGATTCATATGGTCGGTAAAGTTGCTACTGTTAAGGCCCGTCAAAAGGTCAAGAAACAACAGAAGAAAAAGCAACTTGGGCCTACCAAGAAGGAGACCAAGAAAGTAACCAATATCAAAGGGAAATGCTTCCTTTGTGGTGAAAAGGGACATTGGAAAAGAAATTGCCCAAAGTCCCAGAACAAGAAGGAAGAAGGTAATTTGAATTATCTTGAAACATGTTTTTTGGCTGATTCTACAGATTCTTGGATCATAGACTCAGGAGCCACTAATCATGTTTGTTATTCCTTGCAGGGGTTCCAAGAAAGGAGAAGGCTGAATGAAAATGAGATCAATTTGCGCTTGGGCAACGGAACGTTAGTGTCTGCAAGTGCAGTGGGAGATATTAGAGTTTGTTTGGATTCTAGAAGGCATTTAGATTTAATAGACGTTTATTATGTACCTCAATTCAAGAGGAATTTAATTTCAGTTTCTTGTTTGAATAAATTTGGATATTCGGTTACTTTTAATAAAGTTTTTATTATTAGTAAGAATGACAAAGTTATTTGCAAGGGTACATTGGAAAACGGTCTATACTTTTTGCATAGAAATATCTCTCACTCGTTAGACACAGAAATAACGGAACCTAATCATAAAAGAGTTAAATTATCAAAAGATGAAACCTACCTTTGGCATTTAAGCTTAGGTCATATTAACCTTAATAGGATTAAAAGATTGGTTAGTGACGGACCTTTGAGTGACATAAAGGTTGATGATCTACCAACTTGTGAATCTTGTTTGGAAGGTAAAATGACCAAAAGGACGTTCTCTGCCAAAGGTGCCAGAGCCACTGAATGTTTAGGATTGATACACACTGATGTATGTAGACCTATGAGCATTCAAGCTAGAGGTGGATATGAGTACTTCATCACTTTCACAGATGATTACTCAAGATTTGGCTATGTGTATCTCATGCGACATAAGTCGGATGCTTTTGACATGTTCAAAGCATTTAAAGCTGAAGTGGAAAATCAGCTTGAGAAACACATAAAAATCTTGAGATCTGATCGTGGTGGAGAATATCTATCTGGTGAGTTTCAGCAATATCTTATTGATAATGGGATAGTTTCTCATTTTTCTGCACAAGGTACACCTCAACAAAATGGGGTAGCAGAAAGGAGAAATAGAACTTTTTTGGATATGGTTAGGTCTATGTTGAGTTATTCAACACTTCCTATTTCTTTTTGGGGATATGCTTTACAAACTACTATATACATTCTAAACGATGTACCATCTAAGTCTGTTCCTAAAACACCGCATGAGTTGTGGACTGGGCACAAGCCTAGTTTACAACACTTAAGAATATTTGGTTGTCCTACGCATGTGTTAAAAGGAAAGACAGAAAATATGGAGTCCCGTTCAGAAACATGTATATTTGTAGGGTATCCAAAAGAAATTAAAGGATATTATTTTTATAGTCCTTCAGATCTTAAAGTATTTGTTTCGACAAATGCTAAATTTCTGGAAAAGGACTATATGAATGATTTTGTGCCTAGAAGTAGAATTGTCCTGAATGAGATGTCAGGAGATACAATTCCACGAGAGGTTACACAACCAAACCCAATTGTTAGTTCCGATCCAACACAAGATCAACAACCTACCATTCCTCGTCGTAGTGGGAGGGTTAGAACACAACCCGAAAGATACATCGGTCTGGGAGAATCGGTGGAGAATCTCCCGAACGACGATGATCTCTATACGTACAAGGAAGCTATGGAGGATGTTGATAGTCGCCATTGGCAAAAGGCAATGCAATTTGAGATTGAATCTATGTTCAATAACAAAGTCTGGTCCCTTGTAGACTTGCCTAAAGGGATAAAACCCATTGGGTGCAAGTGGGTATACAAGAGGAAAAGAGGTATGGATGGAAAGGTGGAAACCTTTAAAGCTAGATTGGTAGCTAAAGGGTATACACAGAAAGAAGGTATCGATTACGAGGAAATCTTCTCTCCTGTGGCCATGCTTAAATCCATTAGGATACTCTTATCCATTGCAGCATCTTTAGATCTAGAGATTTGGCAAATGGACGTCAAGACAGCTTTCCTTAATGGAAGTCTTGACGAAAGCATCTACATGATGCAACCAGAGGGATTCATTGAAAAGGGCCAAATGGAAAAGGTATGCAAGTTGCAGAAATCCATATATGGATTAAAGCAAGCATCCAGATCCTGGAACATAAGGTTCGATCAAGCTGTCAAAGGTTTTGGATTTATTCAGAATCTTAACGAACCTTGTGTATACAAAAGGATTAAGGGCGACAAGTTGGTTTTCCTGATTCTTTATGTTGATGATATACTACTCATTGGAAACGATGTAGGTGTATTGACATCAGTAAAAGAATGGTTAGCAAAACAATTTGATATGAAGGACTTAGGAGAAGCAAGTTTTATTCTAGGTATCCAAGTTATAAGGGATATAAAGAATAGAACGATTGCATTATCCTAAGCTTCATACATAGACAAGATCTTGTCTAGGTTTTCCATGCAGGATTCCAAGAAAGGTATGTTACCTTTCAGACATGGAATCAAGCTTTCTAAGGAACAAGTTCCTAAGAATGAGCATGAAGAGCAATTCATGAGTAGAGTTCCATATGCCTCAGCAGTTGGAAGTCTCATGTATGCAATGCTCTGTACTAGACCAGATATTTGTTTTGCTGTTGACATAGTTAGCAGGTTTCAATCGAAACCTGGTCCAGATCACTGGACGGTAGTCAAGCATATTTTCAAGTATCTTAAGAGAATGAAAGATAATATGCTTGTATACTCTGGAGGGGATTTAATTCCCGTTGGGTATACAGATTCTGATTTTCAATCAGATTCTGACTCCAGAAAATCCACATCAGGGGCTATGTTTACTATTGGAGGAGGAGCAGTTATATGGAGGAGTATCAAGCAATCTTGCATTGCTGATTCCACCATGGAAGTTGAGTATGTTGCTGCATGCGAGGCTACCAAAGAGGTTCTTTTGCTCTGCCAATTCTTGATTGACTTGGAAGTGGTTCCTAGTGCGAATAAGCAGATCACTATCTACTGTGACAACAGTGGAGCAGTGGCTAATTCGAAAGACCTAAGAAGTCACAAGAGAGGTAAACACATTGAAAGAAAGTATCATCTTTTAAGGGAGATTGTTTAAAGAGGTGACGTGACGATTACCAAAATCGCGTCAGCAGAAAATCTAGCAGATCCCTTCACAAAGGCTCTACCTCAGAAGAGTTTCGATGGGCACCTAGAGAATATGGGCTTTAGAGATATGACTCATTTGCTATAGCGCAAGTGGGAGATTGTTAGGATTATGCTCAATAGCAAGAGTGTAATATTGTAATTAACAATCTTTTTCATATTAATAAAGTCATTTCTGGTTTAAACAAATCTTATAGCATTTATAGTTTAATATTATAATTGTCAAAGTAAATAATCATAAGGTCTAAAGACTATGAGAAAAGAAGAATTGTTCGTACATCTGGATATGTATGTGGTAGACACAATTCTTTAGTTAGTCTTGAATATTGTTCACAACTTAAGTTAAAGGTTGGGCACCTTTATCTTGTTAAAGTTGTAGAATTCTTTTGCTAGCATTTGAGTGGGATCAAATGAGATATGATGAGTCTAAAATCATCGGAGTGTCTTCGAGCAAAAGAGTCTAGTGCACTGGGTGCATTGAACTGGATCAAAATGAAATACTTTATCTATAACCGTCAGTAGATAAAAGTAATTTCATTATCAGGACAATCGGAGAGTCTATCTTAATCCTGAGATAAATGATGGACTTATGGTTGCAAGTGATATCATTTGAGTTATCAATGAGTACGATTATATCGCATAGTCTATCCTCGATAATTTGGTGATATTCATTTGTTAATCGATAGAGGACTTCATTTATAGATATGGACATCGTGGCTCCATTTATCAAATGAGAGTATAATATCATCATATGGATGTTTTGAGGTAATTGGATATTAAATCTCAACGTTGAGTTTTCGATAGTGTCTATTGAAAACATGGCTTCTGGACAAGTCAAAATATCCAAGTTCAAAACGTGGTCATATGAGTAAATATGGTAACTTGGAGAGTTATAGGCGGTCTATGAACTCTTGGCGATTACTGATATTATTCACGAGGATACACTATCTCCAATATGATTGTCTAGGGTATGAATGAGGAAACATCTTCCTTTTCTGTCTTTATTTAAGAGTTCAATTTTAGCTTTTTAGTGGAATGAGTTAAAATTAATGGATCGGACCTAAGTGAATCATTTGTTGATTATGATTAGGTTATGTCTATTGAAGCTTAAATTTAGATAACCCGCCAAGATCCCCAATCCACACGGACTTGCATGGATCACTTGATATATTCTACCGGACCAATTTAGGGTCCATCTAGAATTGCATTTAATATATTAAGAATATAATTTGCACATTATTTATGTAATGGGCTGCTCAATTATATTTATATATTAATGGATGACATGTGGGCTTGTTTCTTTTAGTAAGAATGGGTCTAGTTCACATGTGAGCTTTTTATTTAAAGTCCAAAGGATTAAATGAAATGAGAAAATAATATTTGGCCCAATAATATATATGGGGCGGCTAGGAGGTTATTTAACCTTAAATATTATTTTGTTTTCATTGTTTAATTAAATGAGAATTAATTAATTTATTATTTAATTATTTAATTAAGAAACAAATCTTTTCTCATTAGGAAATATGATTCCTAAAGGTATACTATTGGTAGTAGTATAATTAAATAGAAAGACTTGTTTGACAAGGAAATAAATAATTAATTTTATTTATTTAATCAAATAGGAAGTCTTTTTATTTTAGTCAAATAAGAGAATTAAAAATTTATGAGTTTGATTAGGGTTTGGAAGTCTTAAACAAAAATAGGAATTAGGGTGCAAATCATACTCCTTTTTGTAGGAGGATTTGCGGCAACCCTAGTTATTTTTGGGGAAAGAATTCGGTCACCCTAGGGTAAAAAGAAGAAGAAATTTGGCCACCTATATAAGGCCTCTTATAGAATTCGGCCACCCCCTAAGGCTTGAGTTCAGAATTTTTATTTCTTCTTCTTCTTCTTAACTCATAAAAAGAGATTTTTTATTCTAAAAAGGCAAAAAAAGGAAACATAGATTATTCTTTGATGATGTACTATTTGCTTAATCATTGATAAGCTTGTGTATACAATATCAATCAAGGTTCACGCGAGTTTCGATCATAAGATTGAGAACTCAAAAGTGACCGAAATAATCTTAGGTTCCTTTAGATTGTTTTTGGGACTAACGAATCAAGAAAAGTTTGTTATATCCGATCTCAAGTTTGCAATTCAAAGAAAGGGAGACCACGCTCCTAGGTGATCCCCGTTCGTGCTAGGATTGAAGATCTTGCGGATTACCATTGACGCAAGTCAATCGGATCACGCGACAAGAGGTATTAATCTTTTGTTTATTTATTATATATCTTTAATTAATCAAAAGGGTTTAAGGTTCATAAAATTGAAAAAATTTTAAACGCTACTCAAACTATTTTTTTAGTCTCGCTTCCGCTGCGGGTATATTTTTTCCCTATATAAAGGTAGTTAACACAATCGTAAAAGTAGTTACTAGACCCGTAAAGGTAGTTAACACAATCGTAAAAGTAGTTACAAGGAAGAAACTCTTAAGTATTTACCAACCTGTATAAGTAGTTACGAGAACCGTAACGGTAGTTACCAAAGCCGTATAAGTAGTTACTAGTTAATTTTGTGGAAGAAACCCTTAAGTAGTTACCATACCGTAAAAGTAGTTACTGCACCCGTAAACGTAGTTACCACAGGCGTAAAAGTAGTTACAAGGAAGAAACCCTTAAGTAGTTACCAAACACATAAAGTAGTTACCAGACCTGTAAAGGTAGTTACCAGAGCCATAAAAGTAGTTACAATGAAGAAACCCTTAAGTAGTTACCAACCCATACAAGTAGTTACCAGATCCGTATATGTAGTTACCAAAGACATAAAAGTAGTTACTAGATAATTTTGTGGAAGAAACCCTGAAATAGTTACCAAACACGTAAAGTAGTTGCTAGACCCGTAAAGGTAGTTACCACAGCCGTAAAAGTAGTTACAAGGAAGAAACCCTTAAGTAGTTACCAACCCGTATAAGTAGTTACGAGACCCGTAAAGGTAGTTACCAAAGCTGTAAAAGTAGTTACTAGATAATTTTATGGAAGAAACCCTTAAGTAGTTACCAAACACGTAAAGTAGTTACCAGACCCGTAAAGGTAGTTACCACAACTGTAAAAGTAGTTACAAGGAAGAAACCCTTAAGTAGTTACCAACCCGTATAAGTAGTTCCTGGATCCGTAAAGGTAGTTACTGTTAGGATTATGCTCAATAGCAAGAGTGTAATATTGTAATTAACAATCTTTTTCATATTAATAAAGTGATTTCTGGTTTAAACAAATCTTATAGCATTTATAGTTTAATATTATAATTGTCAAAGTTAATAATCATAAGGTCTAAAGACTATGAGAAAAGAAGAATTGTTCGTACATCTGGATATGTATGTGGTAGACACAATTCTTTAGTTAGTCTTGAATATTGTTCACAACTTAAGTTAAAGGTTGGGCACCTTTATCTTGTTAAAGTTGTAGAATTCTTTTGCTAGCATTTGAGTGGGATCAAATGAGATATGATGAGTTTAAAATCATCGGAGTGTCTTCGAGCAAAAGAGTCTAGTGCACTGGGTGCATTGAACTGGATCAAAATGAAATACTTTATCTATAACCGTCAGTAGATAAAAGTAATTTCATTATCAGGACAATCGGAGAGTCTATCTTAATCCTGAGATAAATGATGGACTTATGGTTGCAAGTGATATCATTTGAGTTATCAATGAGTACGATTATATCGCATAGTCTATCCTCGATAGTTTGGTGATATTCATTTGTTAATCGATAGAGGACTTCATTTATAGATATGGACATCGTGGCTCCATTTATTAAATGAGAGTATAATATCATCATATGGATGTTTTGAGGTAATTGGATTTTAAATCTCAACGTTGAGTTTTCGATAGTGTCTATTGAAAACATGGCTTCTGGACAAGTCAAAATATCTAAGTTCAAAACATGGTCATATGAGTAAATATGGTAACTTGGAGAGTTATAGGCGGTCTATGAACTCTTGGCGATTACTGATATTAATCACGAGGATACACTATCTCCAACATGATTGTCTAGGGTATGAATGAGGAAACATCTTCCTTTTCTGTCTTTATTTAAGAGTTCAATTTTAGCTCTTTAGTGGAATGAGTTAAAATTAATGGATCGGACCTAAGTGAATCATTTGTTGATTGTGATTAGGTTATGTCTATTGAAGCTTAAATTTAGATAGCCCGCCAAGATCCCCAATCCACACGGACTTGCATGGATCACTTGATATATTCTACCGGACCAATTTAGGGTCCATCTAGAATTGCATTTAATATATTAAGAATATAATTTGCACATTATTTATGTAATGGGCTGCTCAATTATATTTATATATTAATGAATGACATGTGGGCTTGTTTCTTTTAGTAAGAATGGGTCTAGTTCACATGTGGGCTTTTTATTTAAAGTCCTATGGATTAAATGAAATAAGAAAATAATATATGGCCCAATATGTTTATATGGGGCGGCAAGGTGAATTAATTAACCTTATATATTATTTTGTTTCATTGTTTAATTAAATAAGAATTAATTAATTTATTAATTAATTGTTTAATTAAGAAACAAATCTTTTCTGATTAGGAAATATGATTCCTAAAGTTATACTATTGGTAGTAGTATACTTAAATTAAAAGACTTGTTTGACAAGGAAATAAATAATTAATTTTATTTATTTAATCAAATAAGAAGTCTTTTTATTTAGTCAAATAAAAGAATAAAAGATTTATGAGTTGGATTAGGGTTTGGAAGTCTTAAGCTAAATAGGAATTAGGGTGCAATACAAACTCTTTTTGGCTTGAGTATTGCGGCAACCCTAGTCCCTTTTAGGTTAGAGAATTCGGCCACCCTAGTAAAAAAAAAGAAAGAAAGAAAATTTTGCCACATATATAAGTGGACTTATAGATTTCGACCACTTAGGGTTTTGGTGTGCTTAATTCTATTTTCTTCTTCTTCTCAATTCATAGAAAGATAACTTTTATTCTACTAAAACAAAAGGAGACATAGATTATTCTTTGATGGTATACTATTTGCTTATTCATCAATAAGCTTGTGTATACTACATTGATCAAGGTTCACGGGAGTTTCGATCATAAGATTGAGAATTCAAAAGTGACCGGAATAATCTTAGTGTTCTTTAGATTGTTTTTGTGACTAACAAAGAAGAGAAAAGTTTGTTTTGTCCAATCACAGGCTTGCAATTCAAAGAAAAGGGAGACCACGCTCCTAGGTGATCCACGTTCGTGCTAGGATTGAAGATCTTGCGGATTACCATCGACGTAAGTCAATCGGATCACGCGACAAAAGGTATTCTTCTTTTGTTAGATAATATATATCTTTAATTGATTAAAAGGGTTAAGGTTCATAAAAGGAAAAAAATTTAAAAGCTACTAAATCTAATCTATTTTTAGTCTCGCTTCCGATGCGTGTACTTTACGTTATTATTTTTTCCCTACAATTGGTATCAGAGCCTGGTTGAACCCTTTTAATTAATTAACGTATATATACGTGGATCGATTTCTTTTTATTATGATTATGCATGTTTAGAAAGAGATGGCACTCTAGGTATTCGCATATATAATTACATGTGATGTATGGATTTATATATGTTTTATGTGGATTGTTATTGCTCGATTTTGGTCCTAGATTTTCAATGTATTTTTGTTATGGAATTGTAACAAGAATGGTGGTCTATCATCGCCATAATTCCTTCTTGGTAGTTGCTAGGTTTTATTTTTTTTTTAATATATAGGTGCATTATTTTTTTTAAAACTACTGCAGTTTTTTTTATTTTATTTTTTAGTGCAGTTTTTTATGTATAAATATACTGCAGTGAGTAAAAAAAAAATTAATACTGCAGTATTTATTATTTTATATTGCTGTAATATATTTGGGTGTTGAAGATTCAAAGACACGAAGTAAAACGAAGCAACCTGAACCGAGAACGAGCACCGTGCGCACCCTAGGAGTGGATTGGGCTGCGCATGGCAAGCCCAAGCCTTGGTGGGCTGCGCATGGCAGCCCCTTTGTGGGGTGATGGGCTGTGCACGCCCATGGGAGAAGGCCGAAGGATGAGCTTATGGTTGATGGGCCACTTGAAGATCTTGTATTCCTAAATTATTGTAATTTACTTGTTTTTCTAGGATGGGCCAAAATTGTTGCTATTTAATTTATGCTTAAATATTACAATATTTGTTATTGTATGATAACATGACATATAGAATAGGAGTGCCACTCATATATCTCTTTTGGTATGAACATGCATTGAATGATTTAGGTATCTAAATTGGCATCTAGATAACTTGGTAAATCATTCTATGGGATTTAATCACACGCCTTAAATAATTGAGTGGGAGAAGGTGTTTTTGTAACACCTATGGCCTCCAAGGTTAGTTGAGCTTAATTATTTATTGGTAATCCCCCCAAGGGGCGTCCATGAATGGAATTTAGCAATATACTTCCTTACAATGATAGACTAGACAATGGACTCAAACGAGATCTACTCCCCAAGGAGGGATTTTCATGAGAGAAAGTTGAGGGTCGATATCTTGGTAGCTGATCGGTCTATTTCTATATATGTTTTAGACCCCTATTTCCTAGTCTTTGTGCTTTGTTCTCGAGTATTTTAGGTTGTTTGATGTGCTTGTTGAGCTGTGCAGGTCTCGTTATCAAAAGTTGTACGAATATTCAAGTATGGAAGAAAAGATGTCAATGTTGATCAGATATACATTTTCTGCAGTGGACCGCCCCCTAGGTATGCATACCTAGCTGTCATATGTCGCGGTCAATGCATGTTGAAGCTTCCAAGATAAAGTCATGAAGGACCGCTCCCTAGGTAGTGCCTACCTAGCGGTCCTATCTAGCATCAAACTCCAGAGATGTTGTTCATGAAGGACCGCGGCCTAGGCATGTCCTGTCTAACGGTCCCAGCTTGCACTAAACTCTAGCAATGTGTCAATCAAGAGGCCGTCCCCCAGGCACTGTCCTACATAGCGGTCCTTCCTAGCGGTGGTCTCCAGTGATGTTGCAAAAACATGACCGCGGGGTAGGCAAGTTGCCTACCTAGCGGCACGTGCAGCGAGATTTTAAGAAGTCTGTTTCGTTTAGGTCAGCGAATGACGAAGTTTCGAGCCATATAAATAAGACATCATAAGGCTTTCAGAGGAAGGGGGAGACTGCGAGATTGAGAGTCGTTCTTCCATCCATCCTTGGAAGACACCGAAAAGCAAGAAAAAGGCGAAGGATTCGAAGCAAGATTAGAAGACAACAATGGGTTCTATCTTCTCCTCTTCTATGTTTTTGTTTCCTCCATTGATGTGTAACTAAATCCATACTAGGGATTCAATGTGAACCTCTATGAATACTCTTTGTTAGATTTGACTATGTTTTCGTAATTCAAGTTTCGATTCATTCAATTTGTGATTTCTTCTTGTCTATGCATGGTTAGTGCTAGTCTTGAATTTAGGGCTTTATATGTTAAGGTTGAGATATGTGTGAGGTTCACCATTCTTAGCCAATATTCAATTGAATGAATGAATTTATTGTTGCAGGTTGCACGTTATCTTTGGTTCTCTTGTTCTTGTGCTTAATGGGTTCTCAATCATGGTTTATATGCAAGGTTTGCTATTGACTGTGATTGAGAATACTTGATTGTGTGCTTTGTGGGTTTTAGGTTATAGTTTATATGCAAGGTTTGCTATTGACTCAACTGAGAATGCTTGGTGTATGGTTGATGTATTTTCTGTTATAGTTTGTATGCAAGGTTTGCTATTGATTGTAGTAGAAGTACTTAATTTATCCCAGAACCACATTGCACTAATTATACATAATTTAAGAATGAACCCTTAACTTGATTAACATTCTTTGTGAAAGTCAATTCGAAGCATTGAGTAAACGTAGTTGGGGAGCATTGATGACCTAGTCCTCTCACCTCTTGATCTCATTCACATATTCTTGTTAACTATTTTCTTAGTTTAATTTAGTTTTAATCTCAAATCAATCAAATCAATTTGAAATCTCTTGGTTACTGTTACTTGCTTAGCTTTAATTAGAATTAGTTTTAGTCGATAAATCTCTTTTCCTCGTGGGAACGATCCCTACTTGTCGCTGTACTTATCTCACGATTCGTGCATTTGCGAGTTAGGTTTTTATAACACGATTTTACACATCAAGTTTTTGGCGCCGCTGCCGGGGAAGAGTGAATTTATTGGTTATTTCTAGTTTTAGTTTTAGTTAATAGATTTATTAGTTCAGGTAGTCGAGTCATTAATTTTTAGCTTTTTAGATTTTTCTTTTTATTTATTCTTTTTCTTTTTCTTTTCAGAGTTTACTAGTGATTTGTTTGCCTCATTGCAGGTTTTGACAGCAGATGCAAGGTAGAAGATCTCAACAGGGAGAATTATTACCTTTGAACGATAACATAGATCGTATCAGAAATTTAGCAATGGAAGACGAGCAAAATCAGGGACAGAATCAAGAAAGGGTGCACCAGGCTCCTAACCTTGTTCCTAATCCGGTATTTGAGCCAGAACCCATCAGAACTATGAAGGATTATAGTAGACCAGTTGTGAGCAATGATCCTTTGTGCATTGTGCTAGAACCTGCAGCAAGGAATTATGAGCTGAAGAGTAGCCATTACAATCAGCTGCCCAGTTTCCATGGATTACTAGATGAAGATATACTCTTGTTCTTCAGAGAGTTTTACGGAGCAATACAATCCCTACCTAACTACAGGATAACTGAAAATCAGCTGCGTATGAGATGCATTCCGCATGCATTGAAAGGAGAGGCAAAAGCTTGGCTGTTAACTTTGCCCCCTGCATCTTTGAGAACATGGGATGAAGTGCGAGAAAAGCTTACTGATCAGTATTATGCACCTCAGAAAACCAGTGAAATCCGAGCCAAAATTTCGAGTTTCATTCAGCAAGACAACGAGACTTTTTATAAGGCATGGGAGCGTTTCAAGAAATATACCAGGGACTGTCCTCAACATGGGTTTCTGACTAATCAGTTGTGTCAATGGTTTTATGATGGTCTGACTGAAGTTTCAGGACTTCTAGTGAACAATGCCTGTGGTGGATCTATGTATGACAAGCAGCCTGACGAGGTGTACGAGATCTTTGAGACGTTGGCCCAGAATTCTCGTCATAAGAACTCCAGAAGAAAGAAGGGAATCTACACCGTGGATGCTAGCACAGAGAGTTCGATTCAAATGACATAGATGATGAAGAAGATAGATTCTTTTGCTATTGAAATTGGTAAACTGAAACAAAAGGTGTTTATGGGAGAGCACCAGGCAGCAGGTCCTGGACCTGAAGAAGAAGAAATTAATGCCATGAATAACTTCAACCCCAGACCTAGGAATGATCCATATTCCAACACCTATAATCCAGGGTGGAGGAATCATCCTAATTTTTCATGGTCGAACAATCAGAACACCGGTAACCAATGGGGTAACAACAACAGCAATCAGAGACAGATTAACACCGGTGCTCAGCAAAACTTCGACTCTCAACCAAAGAAACCTTCAATGGAAGAATTACTGGAGCAATTGCAGCTGCAAATCAAGCAGCAATCACAAGACATGCAGCAGCACATGCAGCAGCAATCACAGCAAATCCAGCAATTAGAGCAGCGTATAACACAAACTGAACAAAGGAATGAGGTACAATTTCAGAATATTCATGCTTCAATAAAGAAGACAGAGATTCAAGTTGGGCAACTAGCTGAGGCTCAACAAAGAATGGAACAAGGAAAATTTCCAAGTTACACTGAGCAAGCTAAAGCTATAACAATTCTCCGAAATGGTAAGGTGCTAACTAATAATCAACCTGCTGAACTTTCTGATGAATCTATTACTGTTTCAGGTTCTTCAAAAGAAAAGCTCAAACACCAGGAGGATGAGATAGTGGTGGAAAAATCCAAGGATTCACCACTCCTACACAAGTCAGCAAATCCTTATGTGCCACCCATTCCATTCCCAAGGAGACTACAAAAGAGCATGTTGGAAAAGTCTTACAAAGACATATATGACATCATTTCTGTTAGGATTATGCTCAATAGCAAGAGTGTAATATTGTAATTAACAATCTTTTTCATATTAATAAAGTGATTTCTGGTTTAAACAAATCTTATAGCATTTATAGTTTAATATTATAATTGTCAAAGTAAATAATCATAAAGTCTAAAGACTATGAGAAAAGAAGAATTGTTCGTACATCTGGATATGTATGTGGTAGACACAATTCTTTAGTTAGTCTTGAATATTGTTCACAACTTAAGTTAAAGGTTGGGCACCTTTATCTTGTTAAAGTTGTAGAATTCTTTTGCTAGCATTTGAGTGGGATCAAATGAGATATGATGAGTCTAAAATCATCGGAGTGTCTTCGAGCAAAAGAATCTAGTGCACTGGGTGCATTGAACTGGATCACAATGAAATACTTTATCTATAACCGTCAGTAGATAAAAGTCTTTTCATTATCAGGACAATCGGAGAGTCTATCTTAATCCTGAGATAAATGATGGACTTATGGTTGCAAGTGATATCATTTGAGTTATCAATGAGTACGATTATATCGCATAGTCTATCCTCGATAGTTTGGTGATATTCATTTGTTAATCGATAGAGGACTTCATTTATATATATGGACATCGTGGCTCCATTTATTAAATGAGAGTATAATATCATCATATGGACATTTTGAGGTAATTGGATATTAAATCTCAACGTTGAGTTTTCAATAGTGTCTATTGAAAACATGGCTTCTGGACAAGTCAAAATATCCAAGTTCAAAACGTGGTCATATGAGTAAATATGGTAACTTGGAGAGTTATAGGCGGTCTATGAACTCTTGGCGATTACTGATATTAATCACAAGGATACACTATCTCCAACATGATTGTCTAGGGTATGAATGAGGAAACATCTTCCTTTTCTGTCTTTATTTAAGAGTTCAATTTTAGCTCTTTAGTGGAATGAGTTAAAATTAATGGATCGGACCTAAGTGAATCATTTGTTGATTGTGATTAGGTTATGTCTATTGAAGCTTAAATTTAGATAGCCCGCCAAGATCCCCAATCCACACGGACTTGTATGGATCACTTGATATATTCTACCAGACTATTTGTGGGTCCATTTAGAATTGTATTTAATATATTAAGAATATAATTTGCTCATTATTTATTTAATGGGCTGTTTAATTATATTAATATATTAATGAAAGGCATGTGGGCTTGTTTCTTTTAGTAAGAATGGGTCTAGTTCACATGCGGACTTTTTATTAAAGTCCAAATGGATTAAATAAAATAAGAAAACAATATGTAGGCCCAAGTTCTAGTCATGGGCAGCAATGGCTAATTTTTAGCCCATAATATTGTTTTATTTTATTATTTAATTAAATGGAAATTAATTAATATGTTAATTAATTATTTAATTAAAAATCAAATCTTTTTCTGATTAGGAAATATGTTTCCTAGTAGTATACTACTATTAGTATTATACTAAATATAAAAGACTTTATTTGTTTAGTCAAATTAGGAAGTCTTTTATATAGTCACAAACACACTAAAGAGTTGGATTAGGGTTTGAATGTTATATACATGACAAGTTGAATTCAGATTGCTATAATATATATATATATAATATATATGGCAACTTAATTATTGCCGAGATATATAATATAATATATATAAGCAGAATTCAAGTCAAAGTATATATATATATAGATATATATGTTTTTTGACAATAATATATATATATGGCGGTGCAGTCATATATACAAGATATAGATATACAATATATATATATATGGCATGCAGAATTTGTACATATTTAATGTATTGAGAATTCGGTGCAGCCAACAGATATACATATATATGCATGGAGACAAGCAGTGCTATATACATGGGCGAATATATTTTGCCGCAATAGATATATATATTTTTTATATATATTTTGCAGCAATAGAAATATATAAAAATATTCTTTGTATATCTTCGAAACCCTAGTTTTTGCAATTGAGCTTTTTCTTTTGCTAGAGAAAAATAAGATCCAACTCTAAGACTAGTGAGTGATTCAGCTTGGAGGTTTGTGAGAGAAGAATTGTTCTTGTTTCGATAGTGTACTAGTGATCTTAACATCAAGAGATTTTGTACACACTTTCGAATTAGGTTCACGCGAATTTCAATCTTACGATTGTGAATTCAAAAGTGACCGGAACATTCTTAGCAACCTTTTGGAGATTATAGTGACTAACAGAATCAGAAAAGTTTTGTTGTCCATTCTCAGGTATACAATTCAAAGAGAAGGGAGACCACGCTCCTAGGTGATTCACGTTCGTGATCGGATTGGAAGATCTTGTGGATTACCATCGACGTAAGTCAATCGGATCACGCGACAAAAGGTATTCTTCTTTTGTTATATATTATATATCTTTAATTGATTAAAAGGGTTTAAGGTTCATAATTGGAAAAATTTTAAAAGCTACTAAAACCTATTTTTAGTCTCGCTTTCGCTGCGGGTATATTTTTTCCCTACAATTGGTATCAGAGCCTAGTTGAACCCTTTTAATTAATTAACGTATATATACGTGGATCGATTTCTTTTTATTGTGATTATGCATGTTTTAGAAAGAGATGGCACTCTAGGTATTCGCATATATAATTACATGTGATGTATGGATTTATATATGTTTTTATGTGGATTGTTATTGCTCGATTTTGGTCCTAGATTTTCAATGTATTTTTGTTATGGAATTGTAACAAGAAGGGTGGTCTATCATCGCCATAATTCCTTCTTGGTAGTTGCTAGACATTTTTTTTATATGTATTAAAATTGCTGCAGTTTTTAATGTATTAAATATATTTAATGTGCAGTATTTTTTTACTGTCATGAATAATAAAAAATTAAAAAAAAAATTCTGCAGTAATTTATTTGTTTAAATTAAATTGTAACACGTTCTACATCGAAGAAACGAAGCAACCGGAACCGAGAACGAGCACAGTGCGCACCCTAGGAGTGGATTGGGCTGCGCATGGCATACCCGAAATCAAGTGGGCTACGCACGGTAGCCTTGCAACCAAGAGGGTTGCGCACGGCAGCCGTGCTAGTCCTATGGGCTGCGCATGGCAGCCCCTTACGTGAGGATGTGGGCCGTGCAATCCCGAGGAGGGAGGCCGGAGGATGGGCTTATGGTTGATGGGCCACTCGAAGATTTTGTATTCCTATATCAATGTAATTTACTTGTTTTTCTAGGATGGGCCAAAATTGTTGCTATTTATTTTATGCTTAAATATTACAATATTTGTTGTTGTATGATAACATGACATATAGAATAGGAGTGCCACTCATATATCTCTTTTGGTATGAACATGCATTGAATGATTTAGGTATCTAAATTGGCATCTAGATAACTTGGTAAATCATTCTATGGGATTTAATCACACGCCTTAAATAATTGAGTGGGAGAAGGTGTTTTTGTAACACCTATGGCTTCCAAGATTGGTTGAGCTTAATTATTTTTTGGTAATCCCCCAAAGGGGCGTCCATGAATGGAATTTAGCAATATACTTCCTTACAAGGATAGACTAGACAATGGACTCAAATGAAATCTACTCCCAAAGGAGGGATTTTCGTGAGAGAAAATTGAGGGTCGATATCTTGGTAACACACTCAATGTAATTTTATTGATATCCTCCAAAGAGTTCTTGTCAGTAAAATTGCAAGGCTAAAATTGAAAACGCTGGTTGTTATGTTAACAATTAGGTGGGACCTAGTCTAACTAGTAAATGGGGCGAACTCCCAAAGGAGGCGTAACATTTATGGGTGTTAGATCACCGTTGAATTTTTATGATTGAGTTATTCATTTAATTCAAGATAAATATTTAAAAGTGCTTTATAATGATTATTTACTTATATATGTTTTGTTTTCATTAAGAAATCATGACCCCATCCCTAATGAACATCCTGAAAGATAACACTTTAACTGGAGATAATTATGTCATATGGAAAAGGAAAATTGGGTTGTTGCTGCAAGCTGAAAAACATAAATTTTGTTCTAACTACTCCTAAACCACCTGCTCCTACTAATGAATCTAATGTGATGCAATGAGACGAGTATGAGCAGTGGGAGACCTCTAATGAGATGGCTAAATGGCTACAATCTCGTACATGTTGCAATAGCAGCATGAAGGAATGGGGTCTGCTGCTGATATGATGATGTCTTTAGAAGAGATTCATATGGTTGGTAAAGTTGCTACTATTAAGACCCGTTAGAAGGTCAAGGAATAATAGAAGAAAAAGCAACTTAGGCTTACCAAGAAAGTAACCAAGATCAAAAGGAAGTGCTTCTTTTGTGGTGAAAAGAGACATTGGAAAAGTAATTTTCCAAAGTCTCAAAATAAGAAGGAACAAGGTAATATGAATTATCTTGAAACATGTTTTTCTGGTAGATTCTACAGATTCTTGGATCGTAGACTCTGGAGCCATTAATCATGTTTGTTATTCCTTACGGGGGTTTCAAGAAAGGAGAAGGCTAAATAAGAATGAAATCAATTTGCGCTTGGGCAACGGAACGTTAGTGTCTGCAAGTGCAGTGGGAGATATTAGAGTTTATTTGAATTCTAGAAGGCATTTAGATTTGATAGACGTTTATAATGTACCTCAATTCAAGAGGAATTTAATTTCAGTTTCTTGTTTGAATAAATTTGGATATTCGGTTACTTTTAATAAAGTTTTTATTATTAGTAAGAATGACAAAATTATTTGCCAAGGTACATTGGAAAAACGGTCTATACTTTTTGCATAGAAATATCTCTCACTCGTTAGACACAGAAATAACGGAACCTAATCATAAAAGAGTTAAATTATCAAAAGATGAAACCTATCTATGGCATTTACGCCTAGGTCATATTAACCTTAATAGGATTAAAAGATTGGTATGTGACTGACCTTTGAGTGACTTAAAGGTTGATGATCTACCAACTTGTGAATCTTGTTTGGAAGGTAAAATGACCAAAAGGACGTTCTCTGCCAAAGGTGCCAGAGCCACTGAATGTTTAGGATTGATACACACTGATGTATGTGGACCTATGGACATTCAAGCTCGAGGTGGATATGAGTACTTCATCACTTTCACAGATGATTACTCGAGATTTGGCTATGTGTATCCCACACGACATAAGTCGGATGCTTTTGACATGGTCAAAGCATTCAAAGCTAAAGTGGAAAATCAGCTTGAGAAACACATAAAAATCTTGAGATCTGATCGTGGTGGAGAATATCTATCTGGTGAGTTTCAGCAATATCTTATTGATAATGGGATAGTTTCTCAGTTTTCTGCACCTGGTACACCTCAACAAAATGGGGTAGCAGAAAGGAGAAATAGAACTCTTTTGGATATGGTTAGGTCTATGTTGAGTTATTCAACACTTCCTAATTCTTTCTGGGGATATGCTTTACAAACTGCAATATACATTCTAAACCATGTACCATCTAAGTCTGTTCCTAAAACACCGCATGAGTTGTGGACTGGGCGCAAGCCTAGTTTACAACACTTAAGGATATTTGGATGTCCTGCGCACGTGTTAAAAGGAAAGACAGAAAAGATGGAGTCCCGTTCAGAAACATGTATATTTGTAGGGTATCCAAAAGAAACTAAAGGATATTATTTTTATAGTCCTTCAGATCTTAAAGTATTTGTTTCGACAAATGCTAAATTTCTAGAAAAGGACTATATGAATGATTTTGTGCCTAGAAGTAGAATTGTCCTGAATGAGATGTCAGGAGATACAATTCCACGAGAGGTTACACAACCTAACCCAATTGTAAGTTCCGATCCAACACAAGGTCAACAACCTACCATTCCTCGTCGTAGTGGGAGGGATAGAACACAACCCGAAAGATACATCGGTCTAGGAGAATCAGTGGTGAATCTCCCGGACGACGATGATCCCTACACGTACAAGGAAGCTATGGAGAATGTTGATAGTCACCATTGGCAAAAGGCAATGCAATCTGAGATTGAATCTATGTTCGATAACAAAGTCTGGTCCCTTGTAGACTTGCCTAAAGGGATAAAACCCATTGGGTGCAAGTGGGTATACAAGAGGAAAAGAGGTATGGATGGAAAGGTGGAAACCTTTAAAGCTAGATTGGTAGCTAAAGGGTATACACAGAAAAAAGGTATCGATTACAAGGAAACCTTCTCTCCTGTGGCCATGCTTAAATCCATTAGGATACTCTTATCCATTGCAGCATCTTTAGATCTAGAGATTTGGCAAATGGACGTCAAGACAGCTTTCCTTAATGGAAGTCTTGACGAAAGCATCTACATGATGCAACCAGAGGGATTCATTGAAAAGGGCCAAGTGGAAAAGGTATGCAAGTTGCAGAAATCCATATATGGATTAAAGCAAGCATCCAGATCCTGGAACATAAGGTTCGATCAAGCTGTCAAAGGTTTTGGATTTATTCAGAATCTTGACGAACCTTGTGTATACAAAAGGATTAAGGGCGACAAGTTGGTTTTCCTGATTCTTTATGTTGATGATATACTACTCATCGGAAACGATGTAGGTGTATTGACATCAGTAAAAGATTGGTTAGCAAAACAATTTGATATGAAGGACTTAGGAGAAGCAAGTTTTATTCTAGGTATCCAAGTTATAAGGGATAGAAAGAATAGAACGATTGCATTATCCCAAGCTTCATACATAGACAAGATCTTGTCTAGGTTTTCCATGCAGGATTCCAAGAAAGGTATATTACCTTTCAGACATGGAATCAAGCTTTCTAAGGAACAAGTTCCTAAGAATGAGCATGAAGAGCAATTCATGAGTAGAGTTCCATATGCCTCGGCAGTTGGAAGTCTCATGTATGCAATGCTCTGTACTAGACCAGATATTTGTTTTGCTGTTGGCATAGTTAGCAGGTTTCAATCTAAACCTGGTCCTGATCACTGGACGGCAGTCAAGCATATTTTCAAGTATCTTAAGAGAACGAGAGATAATATGCTTGTATACTCTGGATGGGATTTAATTCCCGTTGGGTATACAGATTCTGATTTTCAATCAGATTCTGACTCCAGAAAATCCACATCAGGGGCTGTGTTTACTATTGGAGGAGGAGTAGTTATATGGAGGAGTATCAAGCAATCTTGCATTGCTGATTCCACCATGGAAGCTGAGTATGTTTCTGCATGCGAGGCTGCCAAAGAGGCTGTTTGGCTCCGCCAATTCTTGATTGACTTGGAAGTGGTTCCGAGTGCGAATAAGCAGATCACTATCTACTGTGACAACAGTGGAGCAGTGGCTAATTCGAAAGAACCAAGAAGTCACAAGAGAGGTAAACACATTGAAAGAAAGTATCATCTTTTAAGGGAGATTGTTCAAAGAGGTGACGTGACGATTACCAAAATCGCGTCAGCAGAAAATCTAGCAGATCCCTTCACAAAGGCTCTACCTCAGAAGAGTTTCGATGGGCACCTAGAGAACATGGGCTTGAGAGATATGACTCATTTGCTAAAGCGCAAGTGGGAGATTGTTAGGATTATGCTCAATAGCAAGAGTGTAATATTGTAATTAACAATCTTTTTCATATTAATAAAGTGATTTCTGGTTTAAACAAATCTTATAGCATTTATAGTTTAATATTATAATTGTCAAAGTAAATAATCATAAGGTCTAAAGACTATGAGAAAAGAAGAATTGTTCGTACATCTGGATATGTATGTGGTAGACATAATTCTTTAGTTAGTCTTGAATATTGTTCACAACTTAAGTTAAAGGTTGGGCACCTTTATCTTGTTAAAGTTGTAGAATTCTTTTGCTAGCATTTGAGTGGGATCAAATGAGATATGATGAGTCTAAAATCATCGGAGTGTCTTCGAGCAAAAGAATCTAGTGCACTGGGTGCATTGAACTGGATCACAATGAAATACTTTATCTATAACCGTCAGTAGATAAAAGTCTTTTCATTATCAGGACAATCGGAGAGTCTATCTTAATCCTGAGATAAATGATGGAATTATGGTTGAGAGTGATATCATTTGAGTTATCAATGAGTACGATTATATCGCATAGTCTATCCTCGATAGTTTGGTGATATTCATTTGTTAATCGATAGAGGACTTCATTTATAGATATGGACATCGTGGCTCCATTTATTAAATGAGAGTATAATATCATCATATGGACGTTTTGAGGTAATTGGATATTAAATCTCAACGTTGAGTTTTCGATAGTGTCTATTGAAAACATAGCTTCTGGACAAGTCAAAATATCCAAGTTCAAAACGTGGTCATATGAGTAAATATGGTAACTTGGAGAGTTATAGGCGGTCTATGAACTCTTGGCGATTACTGATATTAATCACAAGGATACACTATCTCCAACATGATTGTCTAGGGTATGAATGAGGAACATCTTCCTTTTCTGTCTTTATTTAAGAGTTCAATTTTAGCTCTTTAGTGGAATGAGTTAAAATTAATGGATCGGACCTAAGTGAATCATTTGTTGATTGTGATTAGGTTATGTCTATTGAAGCTTAAATTTAGATAGCCCGCCAAGATCCCCAATCCACACGGACTTGTATGGATCACTTGATATATTCTACCGGACTATTTGTGGGTCCATTTAGAATTGTATTTAATATATTAAGAATATAATTTGCTCATTATTTATTTAATGGGCTGTTTAATTATATTAATATATTAATGAAAGGCATTTGGGCTTGTTTCTTTTAGTAAGAATGGGTCTAGTTCACATGTGGGCTTTTTATTAAAGTCCAAATGGATTAAATAAAATAAGAAAACAATTTGTAGGCCCAAGTTCTAGTCATGGGCAGCAATGGCTAATTTTTAGCCCATAATATTGTTTTATTTTATTATTTAATTAAATGGAAATTAATTAATATGTTAATTAATTATTTAATTAAAAATCAAATCTTTTTCTGATTAGGAAATATGTTTCCTAGTAGTATACTACTATTAATATTATACTAAATATAAAAGACTTTATTTGTTTAGTCAAATTAGGAAGTCTTTTATATAATCACAAACACACTAAAGAGTTGGATTAGGGTTTGAATGTTATATACATGACAAGTTGAATTCAGATTGCTATAATATATATATATATATAATATATATGGCAACTTAATTATTGCCGAGATATATAATATAATATATATAAGTAGAATTCAAGTCAAAGTATATATATATATAGATATATATGTTTTTTGACAATAATATATATATATATATATATATATGGCGGTGCAGGCATATATACAAGATATAGATATACAATATATATATATATGGCATGCAGAATTTGTACATATTTAATGTATTGAGAATTCGGTGCAGCCAACAGATATACATATATATATGCATGGAGACAAGCAGTGCTATATACATGGGCGAATATATTTTGCCGCAATAGATATATATATTTTTGATATATATTTTGCGGCAATAGAAATATATAAAAATATTCTTTGTATATCTTCAAAACCCTAGTTTTTGAAATTGAGCTTTTTCTTTTGCTAGAGAAAAATAAGATCCAACTCTAAGACTAGTGAGTGATTCGGCTTGGAGGTTTGTGAGAGAAGAATTGTTCTTGTTTCGATAGTGTACTAGTGATCTTAACATCAAGAGATTTTGTACACACTTTCGAATTAGGTTCACGCGAATTTCAATCTTACGATTGTGAATTCAAAAGTGACCGGAACATTCTTAGCAACCTTTTGGAGATTATAGTGACTAACAGAATCAGAAAAGTTTTGTTGTCCATTCTCAGGTATACAATTCAAAGAGAAGGGAGACCACGCTCCTAGGTGATTCACGTTCGTGATCGGATTGGAAGATCTTGTGGATTACCATCGACGTAAGTCAATCGGATCACGCGACAAAAGGTATTCTTCTTTTGTTATATATTATATATCTTTAATTGATTAAAAGGGTTTAAGGTTCATAATTGGAAAAATTTTAAAAGCTACTAAAACCTATTTTTAGTCTCGCTTTCGCTGCGGGTATATTTTTTCCCTACACTTTCAAAGGTCAATGTCAACTTGCCCCTGTTGGAGATGATTCAGAAGATTTCTGCATACGCTAAATTTTTCAAAAGTCTTCATTCCAACAGACATAGGTTTGGTCCAAACCATAAGGAATACATAACAGGAAATGCGAGTGCAGTTCTACAAAAGGAACTTCCACCAAAGCTTAAGGATCCGGGCAGTTTTTGCATCAACATCACAATTGGGGGTACTACGCTCGAGAAGGCAATGTTAGACTTAGGAGCTAGCATAAATCTGTTGCCCTTCTCCGTTTACAAGCAAATTGGGTTGAATGAGCTTAAACCGACTACAATGTCACTTTTGTTAGCAGATGGATCAGCTAGGTATCCGAGAGGAATTGTGGAAGATGTGTTGGTACAAGTGGATAAGCTCGTCATTCCGGCAGATTTCGTAGTTCTTGACATGGATGATGTGAGTAGGGAGACAAACATGAGACCTATCCTTTTAGGTAGACCATTCATGAAGACAGCAAGAACAATCATTGATGTACATGAAGGAAAACTTTCTATGACTGTCTTGGATAAAAGGTAGAATTCAAGGTCTTCAAGTCGGACTTGCAGGACATCAGCTCAATCGATTGTTTTGCCGTGGATACACTACAGTTAGAAGACCGACGAAAGGATGTGAGCGAGTTTTTTCTTTCACTACTTAAGGACAAGGAAGAAAATGGTGTTCGTAAAGGGAAGACTTGTGAAGCACAATCATCATCAGAAATCAGTAAACTGAAGAGTGACAGAGCCAACTTGATGATGGAAGTGGAAGCCCTTTGGAAAGAAAGGGATGAGGCAATCAAGAAGGCAGAAGAGCTTGCAAGGTTGGTAGAAGAACAGGAGGAAGATTTTGCCCACAAGACAAGGAAAATCCAAAGGCAAGCAGAGTTGAAAGACCAGACAATAGATGCCATGAAGGAGGAATCATGTAAAAATGAGAATGCATTAAGAATAGCAAGGGTGAAGGAACGTGATTACTTAGTGGAACTTGAAAAGGCAGAAAACACTATCAAGTTCCTGACCGAGGAGCAAGGCGTTAAAAGAGAGTCCTTACAGCTTAACATCGTCAATGGAGTTTCAAGCTATTCCAAAGCAAAGGTTAGTAAAATCACATGTGGTCCTTCGTTTTTTCCTTACAATTGTTATTTTTGCCATACTAGGGGTCATAAAAAGGCCCAATGTGCGGAGTTTATTAAAAGTTGCAAAAAGAAGCAAAGAAAGCCTAGAGGAAAGCCAAGGAGAATTCGACAAGTTAGGGTCCGCAAGGATAGATTGGACCTAGTGAGAGAAACCAGCATTGATGGAAGGAAAGTCCTTGACATGAAAAAGTGTCATGAACTCTTCGACACAAATGGTGGTCGTATAAGTGAAGGGGTTGCTCAGTTGGAAGTCATTGTGCTATCAGAGCCGTAAGGCTCTTGTGCGTCTTGCCCAGACGTTAAATAAAGCACTCAGTGGGAGGCAACCCACCTAGGTAATATTTTCTTATTTTATATTTTTGTCTATTTTTGAGTCAGTTTTTTTTTAGGAGTCTCGAACGTTCTTAAACCCGTTGAATATGGTTATTGGATATAGAGTTTTAAAGAAGATATTATTCAATTCAGGTTTGGGGGTGTTCGATTAATTATTTTTCTGTTTTAGGAGAGAGCTGGTATGTTTTATGCGTGTTTTACTTTTGGCCAGGTATCAGGTATGAAGAAAATATTTTTCACTGGGTAGGACCGCCCCTTAGGCACCTGCCTAGGCAGCGGTCTCTCTAAAGGGGTCTCTCTGGAGTTGACCGCCACTTAGTCCCGCTGGATGTGCACATTCCTGGCCAGCTGAAATTCCTGAAGATTGTCTCTGGACTTCACCGCTGGATAGGACCGCCCCCTAGGCACCTGCCTGGGCAACGGTCACTCTTAAAAAGCGTCTCTGGAAGTCAGTGCTGGGAAGGACCGCCCCCTAGGCACATGTCTGGGCAGCGGTCCAAACGTAAGTTGAACGGTGCGTTTTGCACCTTGGGTTTTGCATGCAATAGCTTTGACCGCTGGGTAGGACCGCCCCCTAGGCAGGTACCTACCCCGCGGTTATTTAAAAAAAAAAAAAAAAATCCTACTGCACACATTTAAATGGACCGTGCACAGCCCTTCTCTTTCCCTTGGCTGCGAACGTCCTCTCTCTCCCTCTTTCTCTCTCTATTTTTCTCTCCTTCCTCCATTGTTACTCCCTCTCTCCATCAAGGCACAAGGTATGTTTACTAACTCTCTCTTCTCAATTTTCTTCAAGATTTCATTGTTTTTAACTTGAGATATCTTTGTTTATGAGATTTTTGATGAATTTTGGGATCTTTTGTGTGAACTTTCCAATTCCCTTGCTTAGAATCATTATGTTTCTTGTAAAAATTGATTATCTTGTTGGATTTGAAACATGCATGGTTGGCATTTATCTTGTTTTAGATGGGATTTGAGATTATTGGCATGTGTGATTATAGTATTCTTTGATATAATGTTTTTGACATTGATATTATTAGAATGATGAAATTATTGTTGGAATGCCCAATGTGGATTATAATGAGTTTGATACCGTTATAATGATGAGTTTTTATTGGTAATATGTGTATTTGGACACTTACTTTGAAACGAAGTGCTGCCAATTTCTGTTCAGAATATCTGTGGTTTTATTTTGATTATTTATTGTGACAGATGGCAAAAACTCATGTTGGCAAGCGCCCTCGGATTAGTGCAGCAGATAAAGGAAAGCGTCCTGCCACTCCAAGGCTGGCGAAACATAAGGAATTCCGGGATAGGGTGAACAGGTTCCAAGCACGACCCTGGATTATTGAGAGGGGCATTGATCTGGCAAGTTTGGCGCAGACGCCCATTCTAGCCGCCGTTGCTGCCCGCCAGTGGGAGAGGTACGTTGCTAGGCCTACACGGCCTAATAGGAGTCTCGTGATTGAATTCTATGCCAGTGCTATAGCAGGGAGGCTCCAGGATGGGGGGTGTTGTTGTGATCCAGGTGGTTGAGGTCCTGATCAATCCCGAGGTGATCAATCAGTTCTTCGAGGTTCCTGATATTGCCATTAGAGGCGGAGGAGGGGTGGAGTACCTTGATACTCTTGACCCGTTTCGAGGCCGAATAGCTGCAGTCCTTAGGATGGATGGGCTTGAACAGTGGGACCAGTTGCTGAAGTTGTACCAGCGTGACACGCATGTGGACATCGCCTTTTGGAACATTTTTCTGACGTGTTCGCTGCTACCTTCTCAGCACCGCACCGAGATTTTCTATGACCAGGCTCGCGTATTGCTCCGGTTGAGGACAGGTGGCCCCATCAACATTGGGAGGGTGATTTTTAGTGCTATTCGTGAAGCCTGTGGCACTGATGAATTATCCATGGTATTTCCATGTTTGATTACGGCTTTCTGCAGTCGGGCAAGAATTGATGTGACTGCAGGTTTGGAGCACAATGACCCATCCATGCTCACCAGGACTAGATGGAACCAACAGTTAGCTCTTCGGGGTTTGACTCCTGTTGGAGATTATGCGGGCCGCAGGCGTCGCAGAGAGGAGCGCGCAGCAGCAGCTGCCGCGATGGCACAGGAGCAGCCTGAGGAGGATCCAGCTGTAGCACAGCCTGAGAAGGATCCAGCCGCAGCACAGCCTGGAGGTGATCAGTTTCATTCACTTTTGCAAGCTATGAAGGCTCACATGGATTTGCGCATCAGGCAGATGGAGGTTCGTATGGAGGAGCGTTTTGACGATGTCGAAACGAGCATAGATGATTTGCGCACGATGATGACTAGTCAGTTTTCTGTGGCTAGTGGGAGTGGAGCTCCATCTCAGCCTCTTATTCCTGATCAGGATCCTTATGCAGCTAGTGGATCGGGATTTGAGCAGCAGTTTGATGACCAGAGGACCCCGATCATGCAATTTGATGATGAGGAGCAGCAGGATGACCAGTTAAACTCCGATCAGCACACCGAGATCTTACCTTCAGATGAGGATGGCGGAGATTGACAGGATATGATTTCTTTTGACTTTTTATTTTATTTTCTTTTTCTTTTATTTTCTTTGGATATTGTAGTTTATTTCTTTATGTCTGTCCCTACCATAACTGTCTTGACTGTCAACATTGGGGATAATGTTAAGCTCAGGTTTGGGGGTATTTAGTGTCGTTTTGGTTTTTAGTTTTATTTTCGTTCTGAGTCTGTCGTTCCTCCTGAATCTTTGATGAGATGCTTTGATGTGTGCTTTAGAACCAGTATGCTTTATTCAATGTGTTTAAACTAAAGTCTAGCCACTTAGAGTATTGCATTGCATTTTTCAAAAACTTATGACATGCTCTTAATATGATAGTGGATAGGATGCTTAGTTGGATTGCCATGATTAATAGTGGAGACTACCTTGGTGAGTTCACTAAGCCAAAAAGCGTACATAAATGACATGATATGAGTGATTAGTTGTTTCTACTCTTTAAACACTACATAGGTTCTTAGCACTAGACTTGATCTCTATAGGTTTAACATTGAGCATTATAGAACGTTCATCATAAAAGATTTCACATGCTATCTTTGCTCTTGAGTAAATTGAACCAATGGAAGTGATTTCAGACTATGTGTGCTTGATCTACTTAAAAGGCCTTATATATTTCCTACCTTACGTGTGTGCTCCATAGCCCTGTTTGAAGCCAAACACTGATTAGCCTTTTTCTTTCTTCACCACACTGACTTTAACCCATGTAAGCTTGTATTATAGCCTTACCCTTTTTAACTTGGGATCATACATTGAGATTGTGAAGAAGATTTGAGATTTCGCCACAGGAATATGTGCGAAGGATGTGCCAAGGTAATGAGTAACAAGTGAAGAAGAGCTGCATTCAATCCAAAGCTGAGAGGAACTGCATTCAATTTCATTCAAAAAAAAATGCAACAAAAAAATATGCAAGGTTTAATGAAATCAACCAGTCAAATGACTGGTAGTGTTGCATCTACTCTTAAAGGAGTTATCAAGAATTTGGTGAAAAAAAGGAGGTTTGAAATAAATGATGAGTGGCGTCATTCCACTTGCAACAAGAAGAAAGGAAGGCCTAAAAGTTAAAGCAAGGCCTTGAAGACAAAGTGAAGGCTCTTATTGAATGATCCTAGGGTTTTTGAATTCCTTTTTCCTGTTCTTTCTTAACCCCTACCCAATAGCCCCATTACAACCTTAATGAAAGTCTGATTGATCTGCTGGTTATCCTTGCGATGAAAGTAGAAGGTAAGTGTGTGCTTAATCTTGTTCATAATGCCTGATTCTTTTCATGAGATCTTTTGCTTACAAATCAAGCATTCTTTCAATGATATATTCATATGCGATAATAACTTGAAATTTCTTGTGCATAAATTCCATTCGCATATGCTTGATGAGTGTTTTTGCCTAGGTTCTGTGTGAAATATGAGCGATATCTTGTGAGAAGTAGAGTTGAGGCGAATTATATCTATGGCGTCTGGCAAAGGTGTTTTTGATGCTAGATTGTTTTGAGCATGGGCTTTTCATTTAAAACGAGCAATGTTTTCAGTTTGGTGGCTTAATTTTAGTCTTTCACATATTGGCTTTAGCATGCATTGTTTCGTTATGGGCGCTATTCGATTGCATCTCAAATGATGGGATTTTGTTGGATATGTTTATGGGTGTCATAACTGTAAACCCTCAGGAGACAAAACTCCTCCTCTATGGACACCTAGAGGTTTAAAGGCTTGTAGCATATGCTCAATGCTATCGCGCTCCCTGCGAAAGTGGCTTAGCTAGGATTTAGTTTTTCTTTTTAGTTGGTTAGTTGGTTTTGCTCGAGGGCTAGCAAAAGTTAGGTTTGGGGGTATTTGATCGGTCTATTTCTATATATGTTTTAGACCCCTATTTCCTAGTCTTTGTGCTTTGTTCTCGAGTATTTTAGGTTGTTTGATGTGTTTGTTGAGCTGTGCAGGTCTCGTTATCAGAAGTTGTGCGAATATTCAAGTATGGAAGAAAAGAAGTCAATGTTGATCAGATATACATTTTCTGCAGTGGACCGCCCCCTAGGTATGCATACCTAGCAGTCATATGTCACGGTCAATGCATGTTGAAGCTTCCAAGAAAAAGTCATGAAGGACCGCCCCCTAGGTAATGCCTACCTAGCGGTCCTATCTAGCATCAAACTCCAGAGATGTTGTTCATGAAGGACCGCGGCCTAGGCATGTCCTGTCTAACGGTCCTAGCTTGCACTAAACTCCAGCAGTGTGTCAATCAAGAGGCCGCCCCCCAGGCACTGTCCTACATAGTGGTCCTACCTAGCGGTGGTCTCCAGTGATGTTGCAAAAACATGACCGCGGGGTAGGCAAGTTGCCTACCTAGCGGCACGTGCAGCGAGATTTTAAGAAGTCTGTTTCGTTTAGGTCAGCGAATGACGAAGTTGCTGTAGGGAAAAATTGTACCCGCAGCGGAAGCGAGACTAAAAAAAATAGTTTGAGTAGCTTTTAAAATTTTTCCAATTATGAACCTTAAACCCTTTTGATTAATCAAACATATATATATAAGAAAGTAATAAAATATATTAATACCTCTTGTAGCGTGATCCGATTGACTTGCGTCGATGGTAATCCGCAAGATCTTCAATCCTAGCACGAACGTGGATCACCTAGGAGCGTGGTCTCCCTTTCTTTGAATTGCAAACCTGTGATTGGATTCAACAAACTTTTCTTGATCCGTTAGTCCCAAAAACAATCTAAAAGAACCTAAGATTATTCCGGTCACTTTTGAGTTCTCAATCTAATGATCGAAACTCGCGTGAACCTTAATCGATATAGTATTCACAAGCTCATAGATGAATAAGCAACTAGAATACAATCAAAGAATAATCTATGTTCTTTTTGTTCTTAGTAGAATAATAGATTTCTAGCTATGAGTTTAGAAGAAGAAGAAGAAGAAAAATTCTGCACATTAGCACTAGAGGGTGGCCGAAATCTATATGTGGTCTTATATAGGTGGCCGAATTTTTCTCTTCCTTTTTGCCCTAGGGTGGCCGAAATCTCTACCAAATCAAATTAGGGTTGCCGCAATTTCACTCCAAAAATCTTGGAGATTTAGTTGCACCCTAATTCCTATTTAGTTTAAGATTTCCAAACCCTAATCCAACTCAATAATCTTTTATTCCTTATTGGACTAAAATAAAAAGACTTCCTATTTGATTAAATAAATAAAATTAATTATTTATTTTCCTTGTCAAACAAGTCTTTCTATTTAATTATACTACTACCAATATTATACAAATAAGAATCATATTTCCTATTTAGAAAAGATTTGTTACTTTAATTAAACAATTAATTAATAAATTAATTAATTCTTATTTAATTAAATAATGAAACAAAATAATATTAAATGCCATTATAGCATGTTGCCGCCCCATATGTGTATTGGGCCAAATATTATTTTTCTTGTTTCATTAAATCCATAGGACTTTAAATAAAAAGCCCACATGTGAACTAGACCCATTCTTACTAAAAGAAACAAGCCCACATGTTATCCATTAATATATAAATATAATTGTGCAGCCCATTACATAAATAATGTGCAAATTATATTCTTAATATATTAAATTGCAATTCTAGATGGACCCTAAATTGGTCCGGTAGAATATTTCAAGTGATCCATGCAAGTCCGTGTGGATTGGGGATCTTGGCGGGCTATCTAAATTTAAGCTCCAATAGACATAACCTAATCACAATCAACAAATGATTCACTTAGGTCCGATCCATTAATTTTAGCTCATTCCACTAAAGAGCTAAAATTGAACTCTTAAATAAAGACAGAAAAGGAAGATGCTTCCTCATTCATACCCTAGACAATCATATTGGAGATAGTGTATCCACGTGATTAATATCAGTAATCGCCAAGAGTTCATAGACCGCCTATAACTCTCCAAGTTACCATATTTACTCATATGACCACATTTTGAACTTGGATATTTTGACTTGTCCAGAAGCCATGTTTTCAATAGACACTATTGAAAACTCAACGTTGAGATTTAATATCCAATTACCTCAAAACATCCATATGATGATATTATTCTCTCATTTAACAAATGGAGTCACGATGTCTATATCTATAAATGAAGTCCTCTATCGATTAACAAATGAATATCACCAAACTATCGAGGATAGACTATGCGATATAATCGTACTCATTGATAGCTCAAATGATATCACCTGCAACCATAAGTCCATCATTTATCTCAGGATTAAGATAGACTCTCCGATTGTCCTGATAATGAAATTACTTTTATCTACTGACGGTTATAGATAAAGTATTTCAATGTGATCCTGTTCAATGCACCCAGTGCACTAGATCCTTTTGCTCGAAGACACTCCGATGATTTTAGACTCATCATATCTCATTTGATCCCACTCAAATGCTAGCAAAAAAATTCTACAACTTTAACAAGATAAAGGTGCCCAACCTTTAACTTAAGTTGTGAACGATATTCAAGACTAACTAAAGAATTGTGTCTACCACATACATATCCAGATGTATGAACAATTCTTCTTTTCTCATAGTCTTTAGACCTTATGATTATTTACTTTAACAATTATTAAACTATAAATGCTATAAGATTTGTTTAAACCAGAAATCACTTTATTAATATGAATAAGATTGTTAATTACACTATTACACTCTTGCTATTGAGCATAATCCTAACAGTTGCGAGCCATATAAATAAGACATCATAAGGCTTTCAGAGGAAGGGGGAGACTGCGAGATTGAGAGCCGTTCTACCATCCATCCTTGGAAGACACCGAAAAGCAAGAAGAAGACGAAGGATTCGAAGCAAGATTAGAAGACAACAATGGGTTCTATCTTCTCCTCTTCTATGTTTTGTTTCCTCCACTGATGTGTAACTAAATCCATACTAGGGATTCAATGTGAACCTCTATGAATACTCTTTGTTAGATTTGACTATGTTTTCGTAATTCAAGTTTCGATTCATTCAATTTGTGATTTCTTCTTGTCTATGCATGGTTAGTGCTAGTCTTGAATTTAGGGCTTTATATGTTAAGGTTGGGATATGTGTGAGGTTCACCATTCTTAGACAATATTCAATTAAATGAATGAATTTATTGTTGCAGGTTGCACGTTATCTTTGGTTCTCTTGTTCTTGTGCTTAATGGGTTCTCAATCATGGTTTATATGCAAGGTTTGCTATTGACTGTGATTGAGAATACTTGATTGTGTGCTTTGTGGGTTTTAGGTTATAGTTTATATGCAAGGTTTGTTATTGACTCAACTGAGAACGCTTGGTGTATGGTTGATGTATTTTCTGTTATAGTTTGTATGCAAGGTTTGCTATTGATTGTAGTAGAAGTACTTAATTTATCTCAGGACCACATTGCACTAATTATACATAATTTAAGAATGAACCCTTAACTTGATTAACATTCTTTGTGAAAGTCAATTCGAAGCATTGAGTAAACGTAGTTGGGGAGCATTGATGACCTAGTCCTCTCACCTCTTGATCTCATTCACATATTCTTGTTAACTGTTTTCTTAGTTTAATTTAGTTTTAATCTCAAATCAATCAAATCAATTTGAAATCTCTTGGTAACTGTTACTTGCTTAGCTTTAATTAGAATTAGTTTTAGTCGATAAATCTCTTTTCCTCGTGGGAACAATCCATACTTGTCGCTGTACTTATCTCACGATTCGTGCACTTGCGAGTTAGGTTTTTATAACACGATTTTACACATCAGTAGCACACTCAATGTAATTTTATTGATATCCTCCCAAGAGTTCTTGTCAGTAAAATTGCAAGGCTAAAATTGAAAACGCTGGTTGTTATGTTAACAATTAGGTGGGACCTAGTCTAACTAGTAAATGGTGCGAACTCCCAAAGGAGGCGTAACATTTATGGGTGTTAGATCACCGTTGAATTTTTATGATTGAGTTATTCATTTAATTCAAGATAAATATTTAAAGTTCTTTATAATGATTATTTACTTATATATGTTTTGTTTTTATTCAGAAATCATGACCCCATCACTTATGAACATCCTGAAAGATAACACTTTAACTGGAGATAATTATGTAACATGGAAAAGGAAAATTGGATTGTTGCTGCAAAGTGAAAAACATAAGTTTGTTCTAACTACTCCTAAACCACCTGCTCCTAATATTGAATCAAGCATAATGCAAAGAGATGAGTATGAGCAGTGGAAGACTTCAGATGATATGGCCAAATGTTATATTATGGCCACTATCTCCGATGTGTTGCAACAGCAGCATGAAGGAATGGAGTCTGCTGCTGATATAATGATGTCTCTAGAGGAGATGTTTGCTATGAAGTCCAGGACGACTAAGAGAGAGGCAGTGACTGCTTTTATGAATCTTAGGATGAAACCTGGACAGGCTGTGAAGGATCACATGATGAAAGTCATAGCACATCTCAACATTACTGAACTGCATGGCGCTGAGATAGATGGTGAGACAAAAATTGATATGGTTGTCAATTCATTGTCAGATTCCTTTGATCAGTTCAAATTGGACTACACTTTGAACAAAAAGGAATACACCTTACAGAGCCTGATGCAAGATGTTCAAAGTGCTGAAAAAATCCTTGCGAAAAGCAAAGGTCAAGAGATTCATGTGGTTGGTAAAGTTGCTACTGTTAAGACCCGTCAGAAGGTCAAGAAACAACAGAAGAAAAAGCAACTTGGGCCTACCAAGAAGGAGACCAAGAAAGTAACCAAGATCAAAGGGAAATGCTTCCTTTGTGGTGAAAAGGGACATTGGAAAAGAAATTGCCCAAAGTCCCAGAACAAGAAGGAAGAAGGTAATGTGAATTATCTTGAAACATGTTTTTTGGTAGATTCTACAGATTCTTGGATCGTAGACTCTGGAGCCACTAATCATGTTTGTTATTCCTTGCAGGGGTTCCAAGAAAGGAGAAGGCTGAGTAAGAATGAAATCAATTTGCGCTTGGGCAACGGAACGTTAGTGTCTGCAAATGCAGTGGGAGATATTAGAGTTTGTTTGGATTCTAGAAGGCATTTAGATTTAATAGACGTTTATTATGTACCTCAATTCAAGAGGAATTTAATTTCAGTTTCTTGTTTAAATAAATTTGGATATTCGGTTACTTTTAATAAAGTTTTTATTATTAGTAAAAATGACAAAATTATTTGCCAAGGTACATTGGAAAACGGTCTATACTTTTTGCATAGAAATATCTCTCACTCGTTAGACACAGAAATAACGAAACCTAATCATAAAAGAGTTAAATTATCAAAAGATGAAACCTATCTATGGCATTTACGCCTAGGTCATATTAACCTTAATAGGATTAAAAGATTGGTAAGTGACGGACCTTTGAGTGACTTAAAGGTTGATGATCTACCAACTTGTGAATCTTGTTTGGAAGGTAAAATGACCAAAAGGACGTTCTCTGCCAAAGGTGCCAGAGCTACTGAATGTTTAGGATTGATACACACTGATGTATGTGGACCTATGAGCATTCAAGCTAGAGGTGGATATGAGTACTTCATCACTTTCACAGATGATTACTCAAGATTTGGCTATGTGTATCTCATGCGACATAAGTCGGATGCTTTTGACATGTTCAAAGCATTTAAAGCTGAAGTGAAAAATCAGCTTGAGAAACACATAAAAATCTTGAGATCTGATCGTGGTGGAGAATATCTATCTGGTGAGTTTCAGCAATATCTTATTGATAATGGGATAGTTTCTCAGTTTTCTGCACCAGGTACACCTCAACAAAATGGGGTAGCAGAAAGGAGAAATAGAACTCTTTTGGATATGGTTAGGTCTATGTTGAGTTATTCAACACTTCCTATTTCTTTCTGGGGATATGCTTTACAAACTGCTATATACATTCTAAACGATGTACCATCTAAGTCTGTTCCTAAAACACCGCATGAGTCGTGGACTGGGTGCAAGCCTAGTTTACAACACTTAAGGATATTTGGTTGTCCTGCGCATGTGTTAAAAGGAAAGACAGAAAAGATGGAGTCTCATTCGGAAACATGTATATTTGTAGGGTATCCAAAAGAAACTAAAGGATATTATTTTTATAGTCCTTCAGATCTTAAAGTATTTGTTTCAACAAATGCTAAATTTCTGGAAAATGACTATATGAATGATTTTGTGCCTAGAAGTAGAATTGTCCTGAATGAGATGTCAGGAGATACAATTCCACGAGAGGTTACACAACCAAACCCAATTGTAAGTTCCGGTCCAACACAAGGTCAACAACCTACCATTCCTCGTCGTAGTGGGAGGGTTAGAACACAACCCAAAAGATACATCGGTCTAGGAGAATCAGTGGAGAATCTCTCGGACGACGATGATCCCTACACGTACAAGGAAGCTATGGAGGATGTTGATAGTCGCCATTGGCAAAAGGCAATGCAATCTGAGATTGAATCTATGTTCGATAACAAAGTCTGGTCCATTGTAGACTTGCCTAAAGGGATAAAACCCATTGGGTGCAAGTGGGTATACAAGAGGAAAAGAGGTATGGATGGAAAGGTGGAAACCTTTAAAGCTAGATTGGTAGCTAAAGGGTATACACAGAAAGAAGGTATCGATTACGAGGAAACCTTCTCTCCTGTGGTCATGCTTAAATCCATTAGGATACTCTTATCCATTGCAGCATCTTTAGATCTAGAGATTTGGCAAATGGACGTCAAGACAGCTTTCCTTAATGGAAGTTTTGCCGAAAGCATCTACATGATGCAACCAGAGGGATTCATTGAAAGGGGCCAAATGGAAAAGGTATGCAAGTTGCAGAAATCCATATATGGATTAAAACAAGCATCCAGATCCTGGAACATAAGGTTCGATCAAGCTGTCAAAGGTTTTGGATTTATTCAGAATCTTGACGAACCTTGTGTATACAAAAGGATTAAGGGCGACAAGTTGGTTTTCCGAATTCTTTATGTTGATGATATACTTCTCATCGGAAACGATGTTGGTGTATTGACATCAGTGAAAGAATGGTTAGCAAAACAATTTGATATGAAGGACTTAAGAGAAGCAAGTTTTATTCTAGGTATCCAAGTTATAAGGGATAGAAAGAATAGAACGATTGCATTATCCTAAGCTTCATACATAGACAAGATCTTGTCTAGGTTTTCCATGTAGGATTCCAAGAAAGGTATGTTACCTTTCAGACATGGAATCAAGCTTTCTAAGGAACAAGTTCCTAAGAATGAGCATGAAGAGCAATTCATGAGTAAAGTTCCATATGCCTCGGCAGTTGGAAGTCTCATGTATGCAATGCTCTGTACTAGACCGGATATTTGTTTTGCTGTTGGCATAGTTAGCAGGTTTCAATCGAAACCTGGTCTTGATCACTGGACGGTAGTCAAGCATATTTTCAAGTATCTTAAGAGAACGAGAGATAATATGCTTGTATACTCTGGAGGGGATTTAATTCCCGTTGGGTATACAGATTCTGATTTTCAATCAGATTCTGACTCCAGAAAATCCACATTAGGGGCTGTGTTTACTATTGGAGGAGGAGCAGTTATATGGAGGAGTATCAAGCAATCTTGCATTGCTGATTCCACCATGGAAGCTGAGTATGTTGCTGCATGCGAGGCTGCCAAAGAGGCTGTTTGGCTCTGCCAATTCTTGATTGACTTAGAAGTGGTTCCTAGTGCGAATAAGCAGATCACTATCTACTGTGACAACAGTGGAGCAGTGGCTAATTCGAAAGAACCAAGAAGTCACAAGAGAGGTAAACACATTGAAAGAAAGTATCATCTTTTAAGGGAGATTGTTCAAAGAGGTGACGTGACGATTACCAAAATCGCGTCAGTAGAAAATCTAGCAGATCCCTTCACAAAGGCTCTACCTCAGAAGAGTTTCGATGGGCACCTAGAGAACATGGGCTTGAGAGATATGACTCATTTGCTATAGCGCAAGTGGGAAATTGTTAGGATTATGCTCAATAACAAGAGTGTAATATTGTAATTAACAATCTTTTTCATATTAATAAAGTGATTTCTGGTTTAAACAAATCTTATAGCATTTATAGTTTAATATTATAATTGTCAAAGTAAATAATCATAAGGTCTAAAGACTATGAGAAAAGAAGAATTGTTCGTACATCTGGATATGTATGTGGTAGACACAATTCTTTAGTTAGTCTTGAATATTGTTCACAACTTAAGTTAAAGGTTGGGCACCTTTATCTTGTTAAAGTTGTAGAATTCTTTTGCTAGCATTTGGGTGGGATCAAATGAGATATGATGAGTCTAAAATCATCGGAGTGTCTTCGAGCAAAAGAATCTAGTGCACTGGGTGCATTGAACTGGATCACAATGAAATACTTTATCTATAACCGTCAGTAGATAAAAGTTATTTCATTATCAGGACAATCGGAGAGTCTATCTTAATCCTGAGATAAATGATGGACTTATGGTTGCAAGTGATATCATTTGAGTTATCAATGAGTACGATTATATCGCATAGTCTATCCTCGATAGTTTGGTGATATTCATTTGTTAATCGATAGAGGACTTCATTTATAGATATGGACATCGTGGCTCCATTTATTAAATGAGAGTATAATATCATCATATGGATGTTTTGAGGTAATTGGATTTTAAATCTCAACGTTGAGTTTTCGATAGTGTCTATTGAAAACATGGCTTCTGGACAAGTCAAAATATCCAAGTTCAAAACATGGTCATATGAGTAAATATGGTAACTTGGAGAGTTATAAACGGTCTATGAACTCTTAGCGATTACTGATATTAATCACGAGGATACACTATCTCCAACATGATTGTCTAGGGTATGAATGAGGAAACATCTTCCTTTTCTGTCTTTATTTAAGAGTTCAATTTTAGCTCTTTAGTGGAATGAGTTAAAATTAATGGATCGGACCTAAGTGAATCATTTGTTGATTGTGATTAGGTTATGTCTATTGAAGCTTAAATTTAGATAGCCCGCCAAGATCCCCAATCCACACGGACTTGCATGGATCACTTGATATATTCTACCGGACCAATTTAGGGTCCATGTAGAATTGCATTTAATATATTAAGAATATAATTTGCACATTATTTATGTAATGGGCTACTCAATTATATTTATATATTAATGAATGACATGTGGGCTTGTTTCTTTTAGTAAGAATGAGTCTAGTTCACATGTGGGCTTTTTATTTAAAGTCCTATGGATTAAATGAAATAAGAAAATAATATATGGCCCAATATGTTTATATGGGGCGGCAAGGTGAATTAATTAACCTTATATATTATTTTGTTTCATTGTTTAATTAAATAAGAATTAATTAATTTATTAATTAATTGTTTAATTAAGAAACAAATCTTTTTTGATTAGGAAATATGATTCCTAAAGGTATACTATTGGTAGTAGTATACTTAAATTAAAAGACTTGTTTGACAAGGAAATAAATAATTAATTTTATTTATTTAATCAAATAAGAAGTCTTTTTATTTAGTCAAATAAAAGAATAAAAGATTTATGAGTTGGATTAGGGTTTGGAAGTCTTAAACTAAATAGGAATTAGGGTGCAATACAAACTCTTTTTGGCTTGAGTATTGCGGCAACCCTAGTCCCTTTTAGGTTAGAGAATTCGGCCACCCTAGTAAAAAAAGAAAGAAAGAAAATTTTGCCACATATATAAGTGGACTTATAGATTTCGGCCACTTAGGGTTTTGGTGTGCTTAATTCTATTTTCTTCTTCTCTCAATTCATAGAAAGATAACTTTTATTCTACTAAAACAAAAAGAGACATAGATTATTCTTTGATGGTATACTATTTGCTTATTCATCAATAAGCTTGTGTATACTACATCGATCAAGGTTCACACGAGTTTCGATCATAAGATTGAGAATTCAAAAGTGACCGGAATAATCTTAGTGTTCTTTAGATTGTTTTTGTGACTAACAAAGAAGAGAAAAGTTTGTTTTGTCCAATCACAGGCTTGCAATTCAAAGAAAAGGGAGACCACGCTCCTAGGTGATCCACGTTCGTGCTAGGATTGAAGATCTTGCGGATTACCATCGACGTAAGTCAATCGGATCATGCGACAAAAGGTATTCTTCTTTTGTTAGATAATATATATCTTTAATTGATTAAAAGGGTTAAGGTTCATAAAAGGAAAAAATTTTAAAAGCTACTAAATCTAATCTATTTTTAGTCTCGCTTCCGCTGCGTGTACTTTACGTTATTATTTTTTCCCTACAGTTACCACAGCCGTAAAAGTAGTTACAAGGAATAAACCCTTAAATAGTTACCAAACCGTATAAGTAGTTACGAAATCCGTAAACGTAGTTACCAAACCCGTAAAAGTAGTTACTATATGATTTTGTGGAAGAAACCCTTAAGCAGTTACCAACCCGTATACGTAGTTTTTAGGTTTTTAGTTTGTGTTGGCATATATTCCATATCAAAATGTTGTTCATCTTGTATTGTTTAGTGGTCGTATTGATGATGATTCAAAGCTTCAAAGAAAGATTCAATTACAATGCATGCAAGATGGTGGCTTGATAAGGGGAATTAGCTTCATTGCTCATCAAAAGGTATAATTGACCTCATTCCTCTTACAAGGCATAGGCACACACATACAAATCATTCATAAGTATCCCTGCATCATTGTGCACCATTTATATAACACATTCACATGTTTTTGTATGCTCATGCATTGAACTCAAATGCTCATACATTGTAGAATTGCATGTTCTAAGACTATGTCTAGGAAATGGCATTCATATGTGAATTTGTATTTGATTGTTTGTGTTTTTTGTGTTTTAGACTTGTACATGATCTTAATTTATTCCTTATTGAGTTCTAGTCATTTTAGTTACTCATTCATTTAATTTCGAGTCCAAACAATGTAGCTACACTACTTTTCGTTCTCATTCATTGAGTTGTGTTCGTTGTCATTTTCTGAGATGAATTCTCAACCATTTGTCAAAGTTTCATAGTCTTCGTTGTGCGTGAGGGAGTCACGATTTGTAATCCAAAAACAGATTCGAAATCAGAGTTCGGAGGCCCGAATACGGTCGAAGAATGTGCGAGGTGCGTGAGAGAAGCAACCTTGGCCGTTGGCCTTGGTTAGGCCACCCCGTGTGGAGGCTGTGTGCCACACGGCCAGACCAGCCCTCTGGTCCCGTGTGGCCCACGCACCCCACACAGTCCAGGGGTGATGTGGCCCTCTATGATTGGTCAAAATCTCTTCTTCTCTCTTCTCCTTTTAAATACCTTATCTTCCCTCAATTTTTTTCAAGAAGAAAAGTTTGAAATCCCGTCAGACTTTTTCTCTCCAATTTTCTCATCTTCCAAACACCATAACTTTCTCATACGAAGTCAGAATTGAGTGATTCAAGTTGGAGATCATTCATAATCGAGTCCTCTACCTTTACAAAGTGATCTTGCAGCTGTTTGATTGATTTTCGGAGTGATCTACTCAGAAAACCGAACCAGCTCGTGAAATCAAGGTAGAGTTCATATCTTGGTGATTTCATCTTTTTAAACCTTCAATTTGCTTGGGGTTTCTTCTTCTATATGTATGTGTATGTATGGTGAATGCTATTGATAAAGATAACTTCATAATCAATCTAATTTAAAAGTCTAATTAGAGACACATGTGGACTAGATTCTTGGATTCTTTGTTTTTCACATGATTGAGAGTTGTCTTGTGATTAGATTGACATCTAGGATTATTTGAGACTTGATTGATTCATTTTATAATTAATAATCCTTGAAATGTGTTTTTGATCCTTGATTGATAATATCTAGGATTAGAGCCTTTGTATGTGTTTTTAGAGATATATAGGATTGAATTGTTTTAACAATATATCCTATCTCTAAATCTTTGGCTAGAATACTTATTGAATACATTTTGTGATTCTAGCATTTTTATGTATGTTTATAACATCTTGAACTTGTGCCTCATGTATATGAATTGTTCAAGAGTTATTTGAGTGAATGAATCTAGGAGTTTTATGTGTTAGTTGATTTCACATGCCCTGGGTTTTCATTCATGTTTTCGCATCTAGATTTCTAATGCTTGTGTTTTCACAACTATAGATCTAGTTGTTCCATGGAATGTATGGATCACATGTTCTATAATGTTTTGATTGTTTGCATCATTTGCATTCATATGATCACACTAGGAAGTCCTTGTAAAAGGCATGAAGTCTTGGTTAGAGTCGGGATGACTCAAATAGCCAAGAAAGAAGTCTTGTCTAGAGTCTTGAGAACTTGGATAGACAAGCAAGAAGTCATGGCTAGAGTCAGAAGGACTTGGATAGTCATGCAAGGGAGGCTCTCTAGAGGCAAGTGTGCCTTGGATAGAGAGTTGGCTTATATATTGGTAGGCCCGGATATTTGGTTAAACATAGAGTCCGATAAAGCGGGGTACATGGGGTATGTATGCACTCTTGAGGAATTTCTAATCCACCATCGATGTTGGCTAGGTGTGATTTCCAATATGTGGTGGTTTCGCATCATTGAGGGATTTTGTATCTTCCAATAGGGTTTGGGTAGACATAGACTCCACATGAGTTGGTGATCTAGGATTGGTCACTTTGTGGATCTTCTCATTTACTTTCCAATATATATAGTACCCAATGGTTGTATTTCAACCCGTGGATGTTTTCTCCTTGGAGGTTTTACCACGTTAAAAAATTTCTTGTGTAAATTCTTTCTATCTCTATCTTTTATATATATATATATTTTTTTTTGTGTATGTTGTTATCTTGTGACATATCAATCACTTGTGAAGTATATTGGAACAAGATATTGTAAAGTGTGATTTGTAAGTCTATTCTTTTGATCATAATTGTAATTACATTTCTTTTGTATATTGATTAGTATTTTGTGTATAGTGATATTTGTATATACTTGTAATGATTAAACATATATTGAAATACAAGTATTCTTGTTAATTGATTTTATACTTTATTTATACCTCATACAACTTGTTGATACTTAGACAATGTATGAATGATCACGTGTTATCTTGTCTTGGTATGATTCCGTGTTTTGTGTTATGTAAGGCTACCTTGAGGGACAAACGTAAGTTTGTTCAAGGGAATGGAATTAGGCGAAAAACCTATTCACCCCCCCTCCCCCTCTAGGTACGTCTTAAACAATTTAACCTTGTTTGTATACTTTCAGTAGTTACTAGACCCGTAAAGGTAGTTACCATAGCCGTAAAAGTAGTTACAAGGAAGAAAACTCTTAAGTAGTTACCAAACCGTATAAGTAGTTACGAAATCTGTAAACGTAGTTACAAAACCCGTAAAAGTAGTTACTAAATGATTTTGTGGAAGAAACCCTTAAATAGTGACCAACCCATATACGTAGTTACTAGACCCGTAAAGGTAGTTACCACAGTCGTAAAAGTAGTTACAAGGAAGAAACCCTTAAGTAATTACCAAACCGTATAAGTAGTTACGAAATCCGTAAACGTAGTTACAAAACCCGTAAAAGTAGATACTAGATGATTTTGTGGAAGAAACCCTTAAGTAGTTACCAACCCGTATATGTAGTTACTAGACCTGTAAAGGTAGTTACCACAGCCGTAAAAGTAGTTACAAGGAAGAAACCCTTAAGTAGTTACCAACCCGTATAAGTAGTTACTAGACCCGTAAAGGTAGTTACCAAATCCGTAAAAATAGTTACTAGATAATTTTGTGGAAGAAACTCTTAAGTAGTTACCAGGCGCGTAAAGGTAGTTACTACAGCCGTAAAAGTAGTTACAAGGAAGAAACCCTTAAATAGTTACCAACCCGTATAAATAGTTACCAGAACCGTTAACATAGTTACCGTGAAAATATAATTATAAAATAACTTCATTTCTTTTAAATAAACATTTGTATTTTTATATTAATATTTAATATTAAATTATTTTTTATTATTATTTATTATTAATAAAGTCAAATCAATGGTTATATATTATTATTTTAATAAAAAAAGGGCAATAACCGGTTTCCAAACCTTGCTTTTCTTCGATGTACACTGTTTTTTTCACTTGCATCATGGAGTGATTTTTTTTACTGCATGGTAACCGGTCTCCCTATAAATAAAGTTCTCATGAGTTACATGAAGTACTAGATGATTTGACCTTGGAAAGGCAGAAGATCAGATGAATGGATGCTTCAGCCTTCAGTGCAATCTATGGCTGGAATAGCATCTCAGTGTTTGATTGGATAATATACTTGGCATTAAATTTTGACCTTACGTTAATTATTGGTTTTCTTTGGATTATTCTAGCAAAATGTACGTCTTTATTTGATAGTTCTTGTGTATATAACCAATGTTAGCTTATTTTGTTTTTATCTTCTAATCAGGAGTTAGTCCATCTTCTAATCAGAAATTAGTCTGGATAGAGAAGGTTACTCCTGTTTCCAAATTCGTTCATGAAGACATCCAGACTACTTTGTAGTTTTATTTAACCTAAACCCAAAATTCAAAACTCCTTTTGACAACTAAGGTTGAGATAAATGTTTTGTATTGACATCTCATATCGTTTGGTGACAGAGTGCCGTTGGGCTAACATATGGAGAGACTTATCAAAACTAGTATGGGAGCTTTTTGGTGAAAAACCGTGTACAAAATTGTGTAGTCAAAATGGTATGAGAGTGAGATCTATGTTGCGATGTTGGCAAAGGCAAATTAGACAAAACTAATCCCACAAGAGGACATGTGACCCTTAAAAAAGTGAAATTAAACTGAGAAGACTCCTCAAAGTCTCAAACACAATGGGTAATATAACATTAAAAACTATAAGTGCAATGGCTTGTACATTTAGACAAACTAAATTTAATCATTTATCTTGTTGGTTGTAAGGCTCCAAATCGAAGTTTCAGAATTGAGGTTTGAAACCTTCCCTTAAATGAGAGTTGTATTTCAAATTGTACTTGTAGAGCCTAATCATGTTAAGTTGTTGACCCACAATGGTGTTAGCTTAAAAAAAATTAATCTATTAAATTTTTAATGCTGCAAATTTTTCTCTCTCCTTATAAATTGTAGAGATTAATTTTGCTCACCCCTTTGAAGGGAGGGTAAGCATTTTCCCCCTCCCCAACACATAAAATGTGTTTAGGGAGGGGGTATTTTTGTCTATCCCTATACACATGTCATGTGTTGGGGAGGAGAGTAATGCTTACCCCGTTTAAAGGGGGTGAGTAAAAATGGACTCTAAATTGTAGGGATTGAATTGTCTTCTCCAATCACCGAGCAACATGTGGCAAGAAATTAAAATCTAAAATGTTTGGTAAACTGAAATGACTAATGGTTAATTCGAGAGAGAAAATTAATAACTCAACTGAGTAAATATAGTTTGATGACAATTAACAAATAAATAGGCAAAAGTTGCAAATAAATGACAACTAAAAATTAAGAACATATTACTTATTCCCTAAAACTAGAACAAATATATATATATATATATATATTAAATATTAAACTATTATATAAATTCAGAGTATTTTAGGGAGGGGAGAGCTCGAACCCGTAACCTCGTGATGCAGTTATGTAAGATTTACCACCGGACCAATCTCATTTCGTCAAAACTAAACAAATTATTTATTATTTATTATTTAGGTTTTATAGTATTTACTGTATATACACAAACCAAAGAATCATGGGTTGGAAGCACACGTGGCACACAATAATAGGTTGGAAAAATATTTCGAGCAAGGGCAATCTTGGAAATGATAAAAACCCATCAAAGAGCCAATAAACTTTCCATAGTTCCCAATGACAAGATGGAAAAATCAGTCGGAATATGATTATGATGAGGTGGTGTTAATGAGGAGGAAGAAGAAAAATGAGAGGCCTGAAATTGCTTAGCCTCAAAAAACTAATTGTGTGTATGCAGGCCTGTGTACGAGAAAAAGCCTTGCCTCACCTTATCCTCCTATCCACCTCTCTCTCTCTCTCTCTATTTCGTCTTTCTCTCTCTCTCTCTCTCGCTATCTCTCTCTCGCTAATTAACTATATCATCTTCACTCTTGAGTCTTGACACACAACACTATCTACTTCTGTCCCCAACTTTTCTTTTTCTTTTCTTTTTTCTCTCCTCAAACTTTTGAATTTTGATATGCAAACACTCACTTCAATTCACTTCTCTTCCTCTTTTATCTCAGCAACCATGTAAAAAAATCCCTTTCTGGGTTCTCTTCATAATTTTCTTATCTTTTTCTCTTCTGCTTCATTTTCCCAGAAAAGGAAATTATTAATCAGCAGCTCTATTTGTATTGAATTACTGCAAGTTCTTTCTGTTTTGAGCTTTTTTCAAGCTGTTTAACATTGTTTCTTTTATTGAAAAAAAAAAAAAAAAAACCTGAAACTCTGCTGAGATTGAAGCTTCTCTGTTACTCAATAGCTAGTTAGTTATTATATAAAACATTGTTTTTTTGTCATCGAAGAAAAAAGAAACCTAGAAATTCAGCAGAGATTGATAGCTGTTCATCGATCCAATTTTTGCAAGTTGTTTTTTGTTTAATGGTGGAGGAAGATTCAGTGACAGAGTCGAGTGTGCATGCAAAAATATAATTTTTTTCAATAAATTCAATTGAGTTCATAGTATTTATCGACAACCTAATTCAACTGCAGTCCTGCAAGTTTTATAACCAATTCAATACTTTTGATACATAATGGCTCCTAAAACAGGCAAGGCAAAGCCACACAAAGCTAAGGGAGACAAGAAGAAAAAAGAAGAAAAAGGTCTGTTTCATTCTCTTATATCTATATATATTCTTTAATTGCATCTCATTTTCTTTTCATTCTTAATTTTCTTTATGGTTTCTGAGAAAATAACTCATACCCAGATAAGTATTTTTGTTTGTATACATGTATTTGAAGCTTCTATCAATTCTTATCGAAATTTTCTCATCAGTTTGTTTCTGTTTGGTGACTGAGAAAACAATGGAAAAAAGAAAAAAAAAACAACCAATTTGTCATACCCAGATGTTTTGTTGTTTTTTTTTTTTTTTTTTTTTTTTTTTGATGGATACATTTAAACCCAATTGAATAATTATGCTGATACTTTATTTATGTTTTATCATTTTATTAATATCATTGGTTAATATCAAATTCTCACCAATTATATTCATTTGGGTTTTTGAGGAAATAAAGTGTTAGATACTTATTAGATTAAATTTCATTTAAACTTTTTGTCAATTCTTTTTTTTTTTTTTTTTGTCAAACTTTTGTGTGGCAACAGATTTCAGATTTGTCCCTTATTTATTTATTATAATTAATTTGCTTAATTCTGAAAAAAAAAAAATAAACAAATTATACTAATTAATTTCATAACGTTTACAGTTTTGCCAACCGTAATCGAAATTACCATTGAAACCCCCGATGACTCGCAAGTCACACTCAAGGTACGAATTTCTTTCCTAAACCCCTCCCTTAAGAAAAAAAGTTTGAAGGTTGAGGTCAGAACACATCGTTCATTTTTTTTTTTTAATAATAACTTAATAACGATAATATTAAACTTAAATTCACATTCCTTTTTCAATCGGAAAAGGGAACTTGATTCCTAGGGTGGGTGAGGGGAATCAAATTCCCTTTCATTTAGGAACTTAATTCCTGATATGTGTGTGGGGTCCATGGAACTTAATTCCCTATAAATTTAGTAAACACATGAATTTGATAATGGGGAACTTAATTCCCTTTCCCAACTTGGATTCCTGATTAGTAAACACACCAATATAGTGTTGACAAATTGGACGGTCCGGCCTGGCGGGCCCGGGCCCAAAGAAGTTTGAAGTGGAAACAGGCCGGGCCAGCCCTGTGTTAAAAAAAAAATTAGGGCCTAGCTTGGGCCTGTGGCTTGGTCTGTTGGCCCTAGGCCTAGCCTGTGGGCCTGACCTATGGGCCTACCTACAGGCCTGGCTTATAGACCGCCCAATTTTTTTAATAATAAATTATAATTTATAAATCTAAATATCTAATATATAATTTAATAATTTATATAAAAATATAAAATAAATAAATTATTCAATTAATTGATTTTTTAATCTTTTTCCTATTTTATTTAATTGTTTGACATTAAAATTTATTCATCTTATAATATTTGAAGTTAAAATTTTATTTATTATATTTATTTTAACTTATATATTTTAATTTTTAAGTTAAAAATTTATTCAAGTTTTCCAAAAAAAAAAAAAAAGTTAAAATTTATTACTTATTTATTTAGTCTAATGAGCAATGAAATAAAATGATAAAGATGTAAGAACTAAGAAAGAGCTGAGTTTTATTTACTTATTGACATTTCAGTTTCAAGGATTTGTGATTGCCTCGTTAAAAACCTTACCAAGAAAAATTCAGTGGGATAAAAACTTGGTAAGGGAAAAAGAGTGCAATCTTACAAGTTAATGTACATGTTACATGTATAATATAGTCCTAGACCTGGTTACTGCCGGAACTCTCATCGATGAGTTATTTCATAAGTTTTCAATCTCTAACATACGTAGAGTCGTGTCTACCTATCCATGTCGAGCCATATATCTGTCCATATGCCTTTTTAAATGACCGGTTCCCGACTTAGAACTGGTATATAAGGCCTTACAAAACTTACAATGATATTTTGTTGTGATCCTTCTGTCTGGGTTTGATATTTCTTCTTTGTCAAAACACTGTCATACAACAGATGTCAATTTTCTAACTTTGGGACATGATGTCGGTGTGGAGAGGAGGTTCCGCTGTCGATTGGCTTGGTTCGGAAAGATCAAAATCATCATCGTCCATGTTAAAACCATCGAGAAAAAAAGGATGATTAGGATCTATTTCCTAATTCCTACAATATAAAACTCATTAGTAAAGAATATTAAATATAAAGTAAAACACTAAAACCTAAGACTCTAAGAATAAATATTAAAATTAATAACTAAACATAAAATGATAAAATCATAAATATACTAAGCATTAAAATTTAAATATAAAGTAAAACCTAAGTATAAATATTATCATTAAAATTAAGTAAAAATATTAAAATTAATTACTAAACATAAAATCATAAATATACTAAGCATAAACATTAAATATAAAGTAAAATCTATATATAAATATTTAATATAAACATAAAATCATAAATATTAAAATTTAAAACCAAGCAATTAATATTTAAGATTGAAAGAAATTGAGAGACTTAAGAAATAAAGATAGAGAGAGTTTGATACTTTGATTTAGTATTTGGATTTTGGGATGAGTTTTGAACGTTTGGTTAGTAAATGAGTAAAGAAAAAAAAAATTCTGATTTTTTGACCGTTTGAGGTTTGTTGTAAAGGAGAAAAAAATTAAATAAAAAAATTAAATTAAAAAACTTGACTTTTGACCCTTTTTGGTCAGATTAGTCAGTAAAAAAAAAAAAAAATTTTAAAAAGAAGAAAAAAAAGAGGAAAAAGTGGTCGTTGGACACAGCCCATAGACCGGGGCCCTGAAACCTTGGCCGGGCCTAGGCCTGCTTACTAACTAGGCCTTGGCCTAGCCTGGTATTGTCCGGGCTGGGCTGGGCCCGGCCTGTCCCAGTACATTAGGTCAGCCAGGCTTGGCCTGTCGGCCTGGGTCCATTTTACCACCACTATTCACATACAATGGGACACATGAATAACAGAAATGATATATTTGTGTCATTGAAACTTTTCTCTTTCGATGTTTCTGATTAATCGTTTTTACCCAAATTTACAAGTTATTTATTTATTTAAATGTTTTTCTAACGTTGGAAAATTTGTTTTGTAATAATAGGGTATCTCTACGGACAGGATCTTAGATGTGAGAAAGCTTTTAGGGGTCCATGTCGAGACATGCCATTTGACCAATTTTTCTCTATCACACGAGGTACTGTACTACTACTCTACCATTGCTATTTACTACTTTTCACTTGCTTTTCTTTAATTGTATTTTCGCCCCACCTCTTGCTGCTCACGTGCCCATGGGCCCACAGGTTTTACAATTCCGTGATATATCCATTTTTGCCGTTGACATCTGGGCTTTCCTTTTCTATTATGGAATCGGAAGCCTGCGATTAATTAGCTGGAACCGCTAGTTGTTAACATTTACTATTATGATAATTTTCTTAGATCAAGAGATTCATACTAATTTGATCTGTCGGTATAGATTAATTATGATAACTAGATTTAATTTTTGTGAATAATTCATCAAAATTCCTGTTCGACAATATGAAAATGTTCTTAATTATAGATTTAAAAGCGGTTCTCTTATATCCTTAAAAAAAAAAAAAAAAAAAAAAAAAAAAAAAAAAAAAAAAACCAAACCGGTTCTCTTATAAGGTATTCATTATTTTAACATAAAGTAAGGATCTTTATGAAATCCATTAATTTGAATGAATTTTAATCTGAATTTTTTTGTGAATGTTAAGTTCAATGAAATTTATTTATATACAAAATTTGAAAAAATTTTAGGCGATACAATTTTTTTTCCTTCATTTTTCCTATTTTTTGCCATTTTTTCTGATGCTTCATATTTAACAAAATTAGGAAAAAATATTTGTAGTGCTTGAAATTTTTTTCAAATTTTGTATACATGTCATCTACAAAAAATTCAGATGAAAATTCATTGAAATTGATAGATTTCGTGGAATTTCTTACTTTCTGTTAAAATAAATAATCCCTTATAAGAGAACCATTCCTACCTTGAATATGTCAAAACCATTCCTCAAAATTTCATGAAATTTTCTTTAGGAACAAAGGATTATTACATTTTTGGGAGATAAAATATTTTCAAAATTCAAAGTAAAAATGGTTCATAGAAAATAATGGTAATATATATACAGAAATGTTCAAGTTAATGCGCACTGATATAAATTTGGATGTGAACCATTAGATTTACATATTTTGACTCAAAGTGTATACACTTGTTAAAGCTTCTTTATAACAATGGTCTATATGCATTGATATTGATGTAGTTACATCAGTGCGCACTGATGTGAACGGGAACATATATATATATATATATGGAGAAATTTAAAAGTAACCATAAAACTAGTGGGTTTATTGTTTTTACCCAAGATTAGTAATTTTATTGTTTCTACCAAAAAATCCATTTTTTGGACAAAATTGTGCTTTTTATTTTATTTTATTTTTTATTTTAAGTTTTCTCTATTTTCTTTTCTTTTTTTTTCTTCTCGGAAAAGAAAAATTAACTTTTTTTTTCTCTATTTCTTTTTCTTTTTCTTCTTCTTCTTCCCATACCTCCATCTTCTTCTTCTTCTTCTTCTTCCCGGATGTGTTTAATTGTGTTAGATTTGGTGTGTTTAATTTGGTCTTGCCCTGGTGTGTTTAATTAGTCTTCCCTAGTGTGTTTAATTGGGTTGTCGTGGTGTGTTTAATTGGGTTGCCATGGTGTGTTTAATTAATTTACACTTTGTGTGTCTAATTGGTACGACTTTGTGTGTTTAATTGATCTATCTTGTTGTGTTTAATTGGGTTGCTTTAGTGTGTTTAATTGGTGGTCTGGTGTGCTTAAAGAAATCTGGAAAAATTTCTAGATTTGAATAGATTTGGAAATTTTCTAGATTTCTTCATACCAAAAAAAAAAAAAAAAAATCTTTGAAACAATGGATCTCTAGTAAATGTTAATTATTTTTAGGAAGGAATTTTTGTTTCAATGGGACAAAATCTGGAAAAAAAATTTTAAAAAAAAACTTGGAATTTTTCTTTAAACAAAATCAAATCTGGAAAAAAAAACTTAACAAACATAATTTGGAAAATTTTCAAAATAAAAAAAAAACCTGGAATTTTTCTTTAAACAAAATCAAATCTGGAAATTTTGTTAGAAAAAATGAAATCTGAAAATTTAAAAATAAAAATAAAAATAAAATTTTGTTTAACCCAAACACAACTCCCACCATTCATAAAATCAACAACCACCCTCAAATCTAACCACAGCCACCGGTGACCAAACAAAACCCTAAACACACACACACCAACCACAATCACTCTTAAAATCAACAGCTAACAGAGAAGAGGTGAGAGAAAGAGAATATAAAGAGAAGAGTGGAGAGAAAGAGAAGATGAATGAGAGAAGACATGAGAGAGAAAAGAAGAGAGAAAGATAGAAGACGGAGGAGAGAAAGAGGAAGAGAAAAAGAATCCGATGAAAGGAGAGGAGAGAGAGGAGAGGAATGAAAAATGAGAAAATGAGGGGCTTTTAGGTCTTCACAGCCAATTTATGGGTAGAAATAATAAAAATACTAATGTCGGGTAAAAACAATAAACCTCTTAATTTTTTGATTAAAAAGGGGTATTTCCTCTCTATATATTTGACACAAAGATCCTAATTTTAACACATGAAGGATTAACTGAATAGTCATGCAATGTGATCATAGCTAAAGGCCATAGTTTCCTACTTGGTGGGAGGCTGGGAGCCCCAATTTCGAACTAGTGTCTCTAAGTGGCAGTCTGACTATGTAGCACGTATATGGGTACGGGGTACGGGGTACGGATACAACAAGATATGGAGATACGACAAATATCTAAAAATTAAGATATGGATACGACAGGATACGTCAATTAAAATAATATATATTTATATTTTTAAAAAAAATAATATATGAAAACATATTTGATAATTCATTCAAAATCAAAATATATTCAGAATCCAAATAAAACATGTCACATAATTACATAAGTCATAATAATGTATTAATTACAATATCCAAATAAAATATGTCACATAAATCGTAACATATTACAAAATCCAAATAAAGTATATGTCACATAAGTTTTGTTTGAACTCTTGTTCAGAAAATTCACTTTTCTTCGAGCAATCCAAATATTATTTTACTAAATCAAAAAAAAAAAATGAATAAGAGAAAAAATGTCAACAATCAAGCTGCAAGCATCGGTTATTAGTTATTATATAAACCCGAAAACCAAAAAAAAAAAAAATTGTGGAAAAATTATGATACATGCCTAATAAGTGATACTGATTGAAGCTTTTTCGGTCTTTAAGTTGGTTCTTCTTCCTCTTCTCTTTCTTCTTCTACATCTTCTCTTTTTCTTGTTTTTTTTTTCTTTCTACGTTTTCAACTTTTAAGCGACCGATTGAAATTGAAATGAGCCCTAGATCCCTAATATGAAATATTTCTTTACGATTTCATTTTGACCCCAAAAATTTTAAAATTATAATTTGACCCCATTTTATATTAAAATAATGAGAAATAATCATTTCCCCCCTATAGTTTGACATATTAGATATTTTACCTCCTCTAGTTTTTGTAATGACCATTTCCCCCCTTGAAAACCAAAATATTAGACATTTTACCCCCTCTAGTTTCAGTAATGGCTATTTCCCCCCTAAAAACCAAAATATTAGATATTTTACCCCATAACCATTTGTTAGTCCATTAATCAACAACTTTGACCATCAAAAAATCATTTAAACGCCCTTATTACCCTTAAACACATTAGTTATGCCTTCTAATAACACCACTAATTGTTTTTAAAGAAAAAAAAATTAGAAATAAAAAACTTAAACTAATAAAAGTATTTAAAAAAATAATTGAAAATAAAAAAATTATAAATTTAATTAAACTTTAATAAAAAAAATTCAGTATTTCAAAAAAAATATATATATTAATGTTTTTTACATTATTTTTACATTAATTAAAATTTTTAATTATTTTTACATTTCATTCTTTATATTAATGTTTTGTAAATTAAATTTTTATTTTTACATTTCATTCTTTATATTAATGTCTTTTAAATAAATTATTCAATATTTCAATATATATATATATATTAATGTTTTTTACATTATTTTTACAATTCATTCTTTATATTAATGTTTTTAAATGAAATTTTTATTTTTATATTTCATTCTTTATATTAATGTTTTTTAAATAAATTTTTATTTGTACATTTAATTCTTTATATTTATTTATGTTTAAATAATTTTTTTATTAAAGTTTAATTAAACTTTATAATTTTTATTTTCAATTATTTTAAAAAAATGCTTTATTAGTTTAATTTTTTTATTTCTAATTTTTTTTTCTTTAAAAACTATTAGTGGGGGCATAACTAATGTATTTAAGGGTAATAATGTCATTTAATTGATTTTTTGACTGTAAAAAATGTTGACTAATGGACTTTCTGACGGTCAGGGGGTAAAATGTCTAATATTTTGGTTTTTAGGGGGGAAAATGGCCATTATTGAAACTAGAGGGGGCAAATGTCTAATATTTTAGTTTTTAGGGGGGAAAATGGCTATTACTGAAACTGGGTGAGGGGTAAAGTGTCTAATATTGCAAACTAATATCCCTAAAATAATTATAATACTGCCCCAAACGTATCCTGGATGTATCTCGATGTATCCTCACCGTATCCCCCGAGTATCATCCGGTTAAACTTATGAAAAAGTCAACGGCTACGCCATTTGGCATATCAGATACATATCATGAAGTATCTGAGGAGTACCTAAACCAGATAAGAGTTGGATATGAGTTACCTCCACCAAATGAGGTATCCATACTTCTTAACGGTCCAATCGTGTCATAGAAAGAGAATAAGGAGATAAAAATTATATATATCAAAATTAACGTGTTTCTTTCTTCTTCTTTTTTTAAATCAAATGAATAATGTGTTTCAAACAAAAAAAATAATAAATTTTCAAATAATAATAATAATAATAAGGATGACTCTATCGTCACTCACAAAATATCTTCCTACACTCATTTTATTCCTACACCCATGCTAATAAATTAAAATTGTTAATTTTACTTCCTACACCCTTTAAAATACCAAATTATCCTTTAAGTATTTTTTTTTTTAATTTGAAATATATATTTTTTCTCATTACACCCATAGTTTCATAATTTGTAAGAACAAGTTTAAGATTTTATATGATGATCTCATTGTTATTTTGATTCAACGTTATTTTAAGTATTTAAACCAACATTAAAAAAAATCATATAATCAAACGATGAATAAAATTGTGTTTTTAATTTTTAAGAAAATTGGAAAGGCCTTGTAAGTTGTTAGTTGTAAAAGCAAGTTCGCTGCAACAAAATCTTATTGGCTTCTTAGTCCTCTTGCACGAACTCTTCCAAATACATCTTTAATTTAAGTTAATATTATATTGGCTACACTATATCTCTTCATTTGCTTCCACCACCGCAAGAAAAAAAAAAAATATAATCTTATACCTCTCTACATTAAATGTTTCTTGTCTTAAAAAAAAAAAAAAAAAAAAAAAAAAACCTATTTTTTCAGTCAACAAACAAACCCATATTTTCATTTAATAATTTGGTTTTAAATTCCATCCACCAAGTTTTTCGATTTTCAAATCATTTAAATTAATAATAATTTGTAGTTGAATAAAGTAAAGTTAGGAAGTGAATTGTGTTTGAGATCTGTGTAGACTAGATCGAGTCCTACATTCTTTTTATTTTATTTTATTTTATTTTATTTATTTATAAATAAAAAGAATTCTACAAGATTACAAATGCAACAATATTTTATTCAATCAAAAAAATAATAAAAATTAAAGTAAATATAACTGAATGCATTTTTAATCTATGAAATCAATGATTTGTTCATCCATTAATGGATTATATGTGAAAAATAATTATATTTCCTGATTGATGTTGGATTTGATTAAATATATATTATTAGAGTTTACGATGGATTGAGTATTCAATACATAGTTGTAGAAAATAAATTTAATTTCCAATTATGAAGCTATGTATTTCAAATAATTAAATTTAACTGTATTTTAGAAATAAAAAAGTTTATATTCAAATAATAATGATATTGTAATGATATTGGTCCCATTAATTGAGTCACTAACTATATCCATGCGAACTGTGAAATCACCTACAGGTGCGAGGATCTAATCTCAAAGATTCGGTGGACATCATCTCCCTCAAACCCTGCCACCTCACCATCGTCGAAGGTACAATTACTTAACTAACAATCTCAGATCAAATCCAACGGTCTCAAATAAAAAACCAACCTCCTCTTAACGTACACCAACTGCACAGTATTACTCCCTTAACAAACTTTTTTAATTTTTGAAACAGAGGATTACACTGAAGAACAAACAGTCGCTCACATTCGTCGACTTCTCGACATCGTCGCCTGCACAAACAGCTTCGGTCCGTCGCCGAAACCGGTCTGCCGAGCCAGTATCGGTCCAAAGGATGCCGGTTCGAAGGAATCCGGTTTGAGCGAGAGCGAAGCGACGTCGCCACATAACGGAGGCGATTCCTCCAAGCCGAAGGCGGGAGACAAGAAAAATGCCGGACAAGTGGCGAAGAGCGCGAAGGACGCTGCGGAGAGCATGGAGAAAGGAGACGCCGCCGCAGCCGTGTCCATGTGTCCGCCGCCGAGGCTCGGCCATTTCTACGATTTCTTCTCATTCTCAAACTTCGCTCCGCCGCTCCAATGTGAGTTTTATCTGTTCTTGAATTTGATAGGTTTCGGCTTGAAAAATTGACGATTGAACTTTATTTTTTTTTTCTTTTACTGTAATTTTAGTTACAATATCTATCTGATTTTCTGAAGAATAATAATCAACCTTAATTATTTGTTTATTTTTTGTGTGTAAATTGTGTCTCATTTAGACATTCGAAGATCGAATCGTCCATTTCTTGAAGACAAAACAGACGATGATTTCTTTCAAATTGATGTGAGTGTTTATTTAGTTTTTGAAAATTGAAACCCTTAATTGACTAATTGTGTTTCATTGTTGTGTTCCTGTGAATTATTAATATTATGTATTTTGGTTGGGATTTGTGAAAATGCAGGTTCGGGTTTGCAGTGGGAAGCCGATGACAATGGTGGCTTCAAAACAAGGGTTCTATCCTGCCGGAAAACGTGTACTTCTTTGTCACTCATTGGTTAGTTTGCTTCAGCAAATAAGCAGAGCTTTTGATGCTGTAAGTTCACTTTGATCTCTGCGACTTTATATTTTGATGTAAATTTGTGACTAGCTCAATGTAAATTTATGCAAATTATAAAATTCGCTTGCAGGCGTACAAAGTTCTCATGAAAGCTTTCACTGAACACAACAAAGTGAGTATACTTCACAAGGTATTTTCACGATTTGATTGAAGTTATCAGAGGAAATTGTTGTCCATTTACATTTGCCTTTTGTTTTCGTTTTAGTTTGGCAACCTTCCTTATGGTTTTCGGGCAAACACATGGGTTGTCCCTCCAATTGTTGCCGATAACCCATCTGTTTTCCCATCACTTCCTGTGGAAGATGAAAACTGGGGAGGAAGTGGGGGTGGGCAAGGAAGAGACGGTAAACATGACAACAGACAGTGGGCGAAGGAGTTTGCAATTTTGGCAGCGATGCCTTGTAAGACGTCAGAAGAGAGGCAAATTCGTGATCGGAAAGCCTTTCTACTTCACAGTTTATTTGTCGACGTTTCACTTTTTAGAGCTGTTGCAGCAATCAGGAATCTCATTGACAGCAATCAGCACTCTCTAAATGATCCTGCTGCTTCAGTTTCGTATGAGGAAAGAGTTGGGGATTTAGTTATTAAGGTGACAAGAGATGTGCCGGATGCAAGTGTAAAATTGGATTGCAAAAATGATGGGAGTCTGGTTTTCGGAATGTCTCCAGAAGACCTTGCTCAGAGGAATTTACTGAAAGGCATAACAGCTGATGAGAGTGCAACTGTTCATGTGAGCGCATAATTTGTTTGAATGCTTGTTGCAATTTACTGAAGAAGGTAGTCTTAATTGCTGAGTTCACCTTTTGGTCTTGCAGGACACTTCTACTTTAGGTGTAGTTATTATTAGACATTGTGGTTATGTGGCTGTTGTAAAAGTTTCGTCAGAGGTGAACTGGGAGGGGAATCCAATTCCTCAGGACATTAATATTGAGGACCAGCCTGAGGGAGGTGCAAATGCATTGAATGTGAATAGGTAATTTAATTCCTTGCCTTATTTTGTGACCATTGAGCCAATCAATTGTTTGTTTATTGAATACCTTCCATTTCCAGGCATGAAATCATATAAAATTCACACTTAACTATGTTCCTATTAATGCACACATGTACACAGTGGAAAGCAAATAAAAGGAGATAAAGATAGAAACTATTATGCAAACACACGCAATCAAACTTACCTTTTCACAGAACTCACATGTCCTTTTCTTTTCTTAACTATTCAGCTTAAGAATGCTATTGCACAAGTCATCCTCACCTCAATCCTCTAGTACAGTTCAGCGGTCTCAAAGTGCAGATTTTGAGAATTTACGGTCTGCTAGATTGTTGGTGCGGAAAGTAATAGAGGGTAGCTTGCAGAAGTTGCAGGGAGAACCCTCTAAACACACCAGATCTATTAGATGGGAGCTAGGAGCATGTTGGGTGCAACATTTGCAAAATCAGGCTTCTGGGAAAAATGATTCTAAGAAAACTGAAGAAGCTAAGCCTGAGTCTGCTGTTAAGGGTCTTGGAAAGCAAGGTGCACTACTAAAGGATATAAAGAAAAAAACTGATGCCAAAATCAACAAAGTTGAACATGGCAAGGAGATTCCTGCAGATAACAACCTTGAAATGAAAAAGAAATCAGAAACCACTAACCAGAAGGAGATGGAGAAACGAGATGAGGAAATGGAAAAGATATGGAAGAGGCTTCTTCCTGAAGCAGCATATTTGCGCCTCAAAGAATCAGAAACTAGTCTACACCTTAAGGTTTGCTTTCGGGTACCCAGGAGAACAATTATCTGCCAAATTTGATCTATCTAGTTCTTTTCTTCTTTTAATACTAATGTAGCAAACTTATCTGCTAAATTTTCGAGTGTTGAGTGTGAATCCTTCTTATATCGGTGTGCTTATAGAACATAATTTTCTTTTTGTTATATTGGACTTTCATTTCTAATTTGTTTGGTTGGTTCATGTGGCAGTCACCTGATGAATTGATTGAAATGGCTCATAAATACTATGCTGATACTGCTCTTCCAAAACTGGTTAGTTCCCCAAAAACCAACTCTTTCTTTCCTCCTGAGCTGTTTTGGACTTAATATGTCTTGTTGGTGTGACCTTGAATTTACTAGGTGGCAGATTTTGGTTCCCTTGAACTTTCACCAGTTGATGGAAGGACATTAACAGATTTTATGCACACCAGAGGTTTGCAAATGGGCTCCTTAGGGCGTGTGGTAATTCCCTTATTTCGTCAATTTCCTAATTCATTACCTTCTTTATTTTTAATTATTTCTGCTTCCACTACTTAAATGGTTACGTAATTTACTTTGCACCTCTGTTAAGTACTACTCATTGCCATTTTGGTTCATCTTTTAGTATAAAAAGGAGAGAGTTTTTAACGTAGATAAAATAGGTATGGTAGTCAATTGCACCATCAAATAAATGGAGACAAAATCATGGAAGTCGTATGATTATTTGGCACTCCCATATCTTATTGTTCTCTATAGCAAAGGATCACATTGATTAAAGTCAATTAGTGTTTTCAAAAAATTCATTAAAGTTACAAAAAAGTTTCAGATAGCTAAGTATAGATAATTTTGTTTATTGTAAGAGACTATTTGTCTTGTTTGTCAATAAACTTGATGAAAGAGAGATAAAGATAGGAGGTTTTAAGGGATCCTGAAAGTAATGAGCCAAGTTTAACATAAATCGATTCTATATGTTGTTCACCACTGTTGTTTCATTATGTAATCCCAAAGCTTTGTACTAGTATAAAGTTTTGTGTAAGATGCTGGTAACTGAAACTGATTTAAGTAGCTATGTGATGGAGCATCTTGTGGGTTGACTTTCCTAAGTTCTTCTGCCTTAACAGTTTATCCTACTGAGTTATTATTTCTCATCATTTAGTTTACCCTTTTTCCTTCTGATGTGGCTACATATCATATAATTATAACCACACACTGAAGAGATTTATGAGAAAAATAATTCCTCTGCTTATTTTGAAACAGAACAAAAGATCATATACACGGGTAGCAGCACTAGGTTTGCTAGAAATCAGGAATTATGATTACCTACTTAATATAGATAACAATCCCACTAAACTAGGAACAATAAAGAATAACAATCCCACTAAACTAGGAACAATAAAGAAAGAGATCAGGAGAATGTCAACCAAATCTCTTTATTAAAGATACAGCTCCTAAAACCTAGGACTAATATCTCACAGAATCTCAACACTCCCCCTCAAGTTGGGTAGTAGATGTTAATCATACCCAGCTTGCAACTTAAATCCTCGAAATGAGTTCTAGGCAGAGCTTTAGTTAGGATGTCAGCTGTCTGGTGGGCAGTTGGAGTGTATAGCAGATTGTGTTGATTTTAAACTCCCTTATTGATCGTGTTTTCTTGATAGGCTACGATGATAAACTTATAGGATAATGATATGCGAATATGCGGAATAAAGTATGAACAATAAAGAAAACATGCCACACACACAACACAAGAATTTACTGAGGTTCGACTAACTTTGCCTACGTCCTCCTATGATCTCTCTTGAGAAATCACTAACATTATGAAGAAAAACGCTTGGTTACAAGATACTTATTGAAACCCTTTAGCTAATTCCCCAAAACCTTGCTAGAACCTCTCTATCGCTCTTGCTCTCTACCCCTTGTATGCTTGCTATTTTTTCTGTGTTAAAAAATAAGCTCCCAACAGCCCTATTTATAGATATAGGACTTGAGTTACATTCCTTGCTAGAATAAGACTCCTAAATCCCTGTAGAATAAGAAAAGCTAATTTATTTCCTAATCCTAGTTGATTTGGGATTCTTGAGAAAATATAATTTCCAAATCCCAATAAGAAATTATGTGAACACTTTATTTTCTCCTAATCCAAATAGGATTCCTTATTAAGCCTTGACTTGGGTTTTGATGAGCCAAAAACACAACAATCTCCACCTTGGTGAGTCAAAACTAAGAAATGACTGCTGTACCCCAGAATGTCTTCTAACCTTCTTGAAACAACTCTGGAAAGCTTCAAGAACCTTCACCTTGGCAAGCTTCTTCTTGCCTTAATGCACCTCAAGTGAGGAGGTGCTCCACCCAATCCTCAGCATGTAATAAGATTGAGTGAGTTCAAGCAAAACTTGAACTTCTCAGTTGTTACCGGTTTAGTCAAGTAATCTGATACATTCTCTTCTGTATGAACCTTCTCCACTGTAACTTCCTTTGATTCTACCTAGTCCCTAATTCGGTGATAACGAGCCTCAATATGCTTCGATCTTCCATGAAACACTTGATTCTTTGCTAAGTAAATAGCACTTTGGCTGTCACATCTAATCACCATGGAACCTTGAGTAATTCCAAACTCTCTTGCTAAACCATATTGTAGAGTAGCCCTCCAACTAATCGGCCCACCACCACTAGTGAAAACATAACCTGTAGTAGATCTTCTTTTATTCAAGTCCCCTGCATAGTCAGCATCTACATAACCCAGCACACATGCTTCTTTCCCTTGTTTTCGAAACAAGATTCCTAGATTCTTTGTACCTTTCAAGTAACGTAGAATCCATTTAATTGCAGACCAATGCTCTTTTCCTGGATTCGCCATATGCCTCAAAACAACACTTAATGCTTGTGCTAGGTTAGGTCTTGTGCAAACCATTGCGTACATTAGACATCCTACTACGCTTGCATAAGGCACTTTGCTCATCTCTTCCAACTCTTTTTCTGTAGTCGGACATTGCAACGCACTCAACTGATAGTGTGCTGCCAACGGAGTAGTCACGGGCTTTGCTTCAGTCATGTTGAATCACTTCAAAATATTTTGAATGTATTTTGCTTGAGACAACCAGATTTTTCCTTCTACTCTGTCCTTTCTAATTTGCATTCCAAGGATCTTTTGTGCAGCCCCTAGATCCTTCATGTCGAATTCCTTATTCGGTTGCATCTTTAATTTCTGAATTCTAGACATATCTTGACATGCAATCAACATGTTATCTACATAAAGTAGCAATAGTATTATCATACCATCTTCGAACACATGGTAGTAAACACAAAAATCATTTAAGCATCTTCTAAAATTGATTTTCAGCATGCATGAGTCGAAACGCTTGTACCACTGCCTTGGAGATTGCTTTAGCTTATAAAGAGACTTCTTTAACCTACAAACCAGATTTTCTTTCCCTGTTTCGACATATCCTTCCGGTTGAGCCATGTAAATGACTTCTTCTAGATCACCATGGAGAAACGCGGTCTTAACGTCCATCTGTTCTATCTCCATATCTTGCTGAGCTGCTATTGATAATAGCAATCTGATTGAAGTATGCTTAACCATTGGAGAGAATATCTCGTCATAATCAACTCCTTCCTTCTGTGAATACCTTTTTGCAACTAACCGAGCCTTGTATCTCACGGTATCACCTTCATGTGTCCCTTCTTTCTTTCTTTCTAAACACCGATTTACAGCTAACTATCTTTTGATCTTTTGGTTTAGAAACTAGCTCCCAAACAGAGTTCTTATCAAGAGATTGCATTTCTTCTAACATAGCAACCATCCAACTTTCCTGATTATCACTTGCTATAGCTTCTTGATACGTGGTTGGATCGCCTTGACTAACATTTAGAGCATAATTAACTTCGTCTTGATCAAACCCATACTTTTCCGGTTTCTTGTGTTCTCGCTTGGGTTTATCTAGTGCTATGCTTCTCTGAAACTGTTGCTCAGGTTGTTGAGGAACCAGGGAGTCTTGTTCCTGCAACGGTGATAGCTCCACTTGAGCCTGTACTTGTGACTGTTGTTGTTGATCTACTCTTTCCTCATTAATCCCTTTGTCATGATCCACTTGCTCGTGCTCCACCTGAGTTGGATCTTCTTCCATGACCCATTTGGTTAGAGGAAATTCGGTTGCTTCTTCTACAACATCAGTTTGCTTCTCCTCAGTTGTCTTGATTTTATTTAGGGGCATAGTCTTCTCATCGAATACGACATCTCTACTTAAAACCTTCTTCTTGTTGACAAAATCCCATAACTTGTAGCCCTTCACTCCTTTTTCAAAACCAATGAAAATGCACTCGAGTGACTTTGGCTCGAGTTTGGTTCTTTCATCACTCGGAATATGAGCATATGTACTGCAACCAAAAACTTAAATCGGAATAATCAACAGGTTTTCTAGACCATACCTCTTCTGCACACTTATAATCAAGAACCCTTGAGGGTGATCGGTTAACCAAGTAGCAAGCGTGATTAACCGCTTCTGCCCAAAACATGTCGGGCAATCCTGCATGAAACCGCATGCTTCTCTCTTTTTCCTTAAGAGTTCTATTCATCCTCTCTGCTGCCCCGTTTTGTTGAGGAGTCTTCTTCACTGTAAAATGCCTTGTGATGCCTTCTTCCCTGCAGAACTGTAAGAACTTGTTGTCTCTATATTCACCTCCATTGTCGCTTCTCAGATATCTGATTTTTCTGCCCGTTTGATTTTCTACTTCAGCTTTCCACTCTTTAAACTTTGTGAAAACTTTGGATTTCTTCCTCATAAAGTAAACTCATACCTTTCTCGAAAAATCATCTAAAAAAGTAACAAAATACCTTGATCCTCCCTTAAACCTAGTTGGTGCAAGACCCCATACGTCTGTATGAATATAGTACAACGGCTCTTTGCTTTTTTTCTCACCATCTGCAATCTTAAATGACGTTTTTGTTTGCTTCCTGAGAGTACAATACTTGCAGAATTTTAGTTTGCAGAAACTAACACCTTTCAGTTGATTTTTCTTGTGTAGTTCTTGCATCCCTCTTTGACTCATATGCCCTAGCCTACAATGCCAAAGCTCAGTCTCGTCATTCTATACAGATACTGCTGCTTCACATACTATTGTAGTTCCCCGAAGCTTATATAAAGTATTAGGCTGAATATCACCTTTCATCATGACCAATAATCATTTGATATCCTTGAGTATCCCTCCTTCAGAATAATACTTGTAACCGTCTTTGTCTAAAGTGCCCAAAGATATTAAATTCTTCTTTAGTTTAGGAACATGTCTGACCTTATCCAGTACTCTAACAATTCCGTCATGCATTCTGATTTTCACTGATCCAATACCTTGGATCTTGCATGGTGAATCATCTCCCATCAAAACTTCTCCACATCTCCTTTCCTCATATGTCTCGAACCATTCTTTGTTAGCACACATATGGAACGAACAACCAGTATCCAAAATCCAATGTTGGAAAGCATTGGAGCTTGATGTTACCGTAAGGAGTTCTCCGTCACTTTCATACGAAGTAACCACACTGGCTGAACTTGAATTCCTTGCCATCACCTTTGCTTTCCTTTCTTGCCATATCTTGCAATTCTTTTTCCAGTGGTCAGTAGCACCACATGTAAAGCAACCCTTGTTCTCTTTTTCTTTTCCCTTAGATTTTGATCTACTCCTATTGCCAGATTTATCATACCTGTTCTGCGACCGACCCCTCTCTTTGCCTTTGGCATACAGACCATGTGCTTGAGAGCCTTCGGTATTTTCATCCATCTTGACATAAGATTGGATAGCTTCTATAACCTTATCCAGCTTTAGACTTTCCTTACCAAATATGATTGTGGTCTTGAAGTGCTTGAACGAAGACGGTAGAGATCTCAAAATTTAATCATTGTCATCATCATCATACTTCACATCTACCTTTAATAAATTGGCAACACAATTCTGAAATCTGCTCAAATAATCTTGCAGATTTCCACATTCTTCCATACGAAGATTAAGAAGTTCATCTTTCAAGAAAAGTTTGTTGGATAAAGTTTTACCTCTGTAAACTTTCTCGAGTTTATCCTATATCTCTTTAGCATTCATCTCCTAGTTGACATTAAGCATCACATTGTCGGCAAGATGTAGCTCAATAGAGCTCTTCGCCTTTACGTCTATTCGCTTCCACTGAGCATCAGTAGTTTCCGCCGGCTTTTTCTCCACTCTGAGAATAGCATCTTGCAGATCTTGTTGAATCAAGAAGTTCTTCATCTTCCTCTGCCATAACGTGAAGTTACCCTTCCCATCAAACTTCTCGATTATGATGGGCTTCACGTCATTGATCTTATCACCCGCCATCTCAAAAACGCTATGACCAAGCTCTGATACCAATTTGTTGATTTTAAACTCCCTTATTGATCGTGTTTTCTCGATAGACTACGATGATAAACTTATAGGATAATGATATGCAAATATGCGGAATAAAGTATGAACAATAAAGAAAACATGCCACACACACAACACGAGAATTTACCGAGGTTCGGCTAACTTTGCCTACGTCCTCGTGTGATCTTTCTTGAGAAATCACTAGCACTATGAAGAAAAACGCTTGGTTACAAGATACTTATTGAAACCCCTTAGCTAATTCCCCAAAACCTTGCTAGAACCTCTCTATCACTCTTGCTCTCTACCCCTTGTATGCTTGCTGTTTTTTCTGTGTTAAAAAATAAGCTCCCAATAGCCCTATTTATAGATATAGGACTTGGGTTACATTTCTTGCTAGAATAAGACTCCTAAATCCTTGTAGAATAAGAAAAGCTAACTTATTTCCTAATCCTAGTTGATTTGGGATTCTTGAGAAAATATAATTTCCAAATCCCAATAAGAACTTATGTGCACATTTTATTTTCTCCTAATCCAAATAGGATTCCTTATTAAGCCTTGACTTGGGTTTTGATGAGCCAAAAACACAATAGATTGATGACTCCTTCCTCAATCTTTTCCTTTATGAAATGACGATCGATTTCCACATGTTTGGTTCGATCATGATGCACATGATTTTTGGTAATGCTTATAGCAGCTTGGTTATCACAATACATCTTTATAGTCTTCTCAAATGGAATTTTCAGTTCCTCATTAGCCTTTTCAACCAAATTCCCTCACAAGCACCTTGTGACAGTGCTCTGAACTCAGCTTCTGCACTGCTTCGGGACATCACTGATTGTTTCTTGCTCCGCCAAATCGCTAGATTCCCATATACAAATGTGCAGTACCCTGATGTTGAGCGTCTATCTATAGCCGAACCAGCCTAGTCGGCATCTGAAAAAACTTCAATGTCATTGTTTGCTGTTTTCTTGAAGTAAGGCCTTTTCCAGGTGTCATTTTTAGGTATCGCAAGATCCTATAGACTGCATTCATGTGCTCCTCAGTAGGTTTGTTCAAAAACTTGCTGACAGCACCTACCGGAAATCCAATGTTTGGTCGAGTGTGAGAGAGATAAATCAGCTTACCTGCAAGCCTCTGATATCTCCTTCCCTCTACAATCCCTAGCTTGCAAGTATAGTCCATAGGGGTGTCGGATGGTTTGTAATCCAACATTCCTATTTCTTTCAATAAATCCAACTCATTTATGTTGAGAAACAGAGATGCCCACTTTAGACCTAGCAACTTCCATACCCAAAAAATACCGAAGATTCACCCAATCTTTAATTTCAATTCTTCATTCAAAACACTCTTTAGTCTGCTCATCTCTTCCTCATAATCTCCTGTTAGGACAATATCATCTACATATACAATTATGATAGGTATTTTCCCTTCAGAGGAATGTTTAATAAATAGTGTGTGATCAGTTTGACACTGAGTATACCCATTCTTCTTTACCACTCTTGTAAATCTGTTGAACCATGCCCGAGGAGACTGCTTGAGACCATACAGTGATTTTTTAAGTTTGCAGACTTTATTAGCATTATCTTGTGTTTCAAATCCATGAGGGATCTCCATGTAGACCTCTTCTTCCAAGTCCCCATTTAGAAAAGCAATTTTGACGTCCAATTGGTGAAGTGGCCAATCTCGGTTTGCTGCCAAGGACAACAAAACTTGATTGTATTTAGTTTTGCATCCGAAGCGAAAGTTTCCTGATAGTCGATCCCATATGATTGAGTGAATCCCTTTGCCACTAGACCGGCCTTGTTCCTGTCCACACTTCCATCTGCCTTGTGCTTCACCGTGAAAATCCACTTGTAGCCTACAGGGTTCTTCCCTTTTGGTAAATCTGACAATTCCCAAGTCCCATTCTTTTCTAAAGCTTGAACCTCTTCATAAACAGCAGATCTCCATTCTGACACGTTAAGGGCTTCATGAATATTGTGTGGGACTTGAATCTGGGTCAAGTTGGTGACATATGCTCGGAAATTAGGAGACAGCCATGCATATGAGATATATTTTGCCATGGGATTTAATGGACGATTTCTACACTCCCTGGTTCCTTTTCTCTGTGCAATAGGTAGATCATCATCAACAAACTCATTCTCAATCTGCACTGGATAAGATGGAGAATTACCTTGAGGATCCTCAGTGGAATCTGAGTTCTGTTTGGATTCCAAGACTTGAGAATTCGGCTCAGCTTCCTGGTTTAGCTTGAGAGGTGCTTGTTCCTCTACTTCTCTTTGAGGTTTCCTATTTCTGGTATACACAATCAGCTCACTTGCATTTTTGGACTGAGTTTGACTAGGAGATTGAGTAGAAATAGGAGGCAAAGTGTGTACTGGTTCAGGTATAGGTTTTAGGAGTTGTTTTGTGATGGTTTCCATTGGACTAGGAGAATCAATTGGATTAGGAGACTCGGTTGAAATAGGACACTGCCATTGATCATCCCAAAACTGATATTCTTTATTAGTATTCTCCCCATGAATGTCAGTTTTGGTAAAATATGGCTGATATTCAATAAATGTAGCATCCAAAGAGCAGTAAATCTTTTTTGTAACAGGAGAGAAACATTTATATCCTTTTTGTGTGGGAGAGTATCCTATAAAAATACATTTAATGGCTCTTGGGTCAAACTTACTCCTATTTTGTTTGTGGACATGAACAAAGACTGTGCATCCAAAAATCTATGGGGATACTAGAAAGAATCCTAATATTAGGAAAATGTTGGAGAAGAACTTGACATGGGGTTTTAAAACGAAGAACACGAGATGGCATTCTATTAATGAGATAGGCTGCTGTAAGGACAGCCTCTCCCCAAACTTTTGGGAACATTGGTAGAAAACATGAGAGACCTAGCAACCTCAAGAAGATGTCTATTTTTCCTCTCTGATACCCCATTTTGTTGAGGTGTATCAACATATGAACTTTGATGTGTTATACCCTCACTGAGTAAATAATCCCCAAGGGTAGAGTTAAAATACTCTTTTCCATTGTCGGTTCGAAGAATTTGGATTTTTGTTTGAAATTGGGTCTGGATCATTTTGTGAAAATTTTTGAAAATCTTACTGCCTTCAGATTTTTCTCTCATAAGGAATACCCAACAAATTCTGGTATGATCATCAACAAATATCACAAACCATTTTGCACCCATAATATTGTTAACCCTAGATGGTCCCCAAACATCACTGTGAATCATGGAGAATGGATGAGATGATTTATATTGTTGATTTGGACAAGTGGTGTGAGTATGCTTAGACAATTGACACACTTGACATTGGAAAAATTTGGAACTTTTATTATTGAACAAAGAAGGAAACAATTTCTCAAGATACATAAAATTTGGGTGACCTAATCTATAGTGCCATAACATAACTGCAGTGTCACTATTAGATTTGACAATTGAATTAGGATAAATGTTACACCGACTCTTTTGAGAAACACATGCTTGTTTTTCAGGATATCTAGAAACCTTGAGAATGTAGAGTCCCGAGCACATCTTAACACTGCCGATCATCTTCCTCGAATCCAAGTCCTGAAATTCACAGTGATTAGGGAAAAATTTAGTAACACAATTTAACTCCTTTGTAAGTTTGCTAATTGATAGCAAGTTGCAGTTCAAGTTAGGGACCAATAAAACAGATTGAAGTGTCAGATTGTTTGATACAATAATTGAACCTGTACCAGCCACTTTTGAAAGGGATCCATCGACTATTCGAACTGAGAAATCACCATGACATGGACTGTATTGACTAAAGATACTTGAATCCCCTGTCATGTGATCTGAAGCTCCTGAAGCTCCTGAATCTACTATCCAAGGACTTAACCTTTCTCTGTTTACATTTAGGGCACTTCGAAAATTACCTTTTTGGGCCAAAGAACCAGTTCCAATTACAGGATTCTGTTGTGACTGGTTGAAAAATTTGTGCAGTATTTCCATTTGCTCTTTGCTGAATGGGTTGGATTTGGGTGCTTTCGGGTTATCATTGTTGGACACCAAATTGTTTCGGCTTTCCCTATCACTTGAGGACGAGATGGCTTCCAATCTGCTGGTTTACCATGCAATCTCCGGCATGTTTCTTTGTTGTGACCTGGCACACCATGGTTGCCCCCTTCTTTGTCGTTGATCACTGGTGCTTCGTGTAGCAAGGGTTGAACCAGTATTTTCAGCAGTTGATGAGACATTTGATGATCCTATCATCACCCTTTTTCTACTTTCTGCTCTGCGAACTTCAGAGAAAACTTCTCGGATGTTTGGAAGCGGTTTCATTCCCAGAATTCTCCCTCTAACTTCATCAAGATTCTGGTTCAATCCCAACAGAAATTTAAAAATCCTCTTCTGCTCCACAAACTTCCTAAACTTGATTCCATCTTCAGCACACTCCCATTTATGTTCTTCAAACATATCCAATTGTTGCCAGAACTTAGTGAGAGTGTTGAAATATTGAGTGACTGAGGACTCTCCTTGCTACAGATCATGTAGATTACTCTCGATGGCAAACAACTCAGATGTGTTATCATTACTTGAATAGATCTCCTTTGCTGCATCCCATATCTCTTGTGTAGTTTTGTAGAGCAAGAAATTCTCTCCTATATCATTGTTCATGGAATTTATAAGCCAAGACATTACCATATTGTTCTCGGCCTTCCATCCTTTATACTTATGGTCCTCCTTTTTGGGTGTCATGACTGCTCTTGGAAGGTAGTCATCCTTCCCCTTTCCGCAGATATACATCATTACGGATTGCGACCATGCAAGATAATTCTGTCCATTAAGCTTATGACCTATAATGGGGAGATGAGGATATTAGGACCATCGGTTCCTCCATTATTACTAGTGATAGGAGGTTCCGGGTTTGAGGTAACGCCTGAGGAGACTGAACTCTCTATGGCCATCCCGTACTAGGTCATGAGAGGTATTTTGGTTTCAGAGAGTGCTCTGATACCATGAAGAGATTTATGAGAAAAATAATTCCTCTGCTTTTAATTATGAAAAGATCATACATATATATACGGGTAGCAACACTAGGTTTGCTAGAAATTAGGGATTATGATTACCTACCTAATATAGATAACAATCCCACTAAACTAGGAACAATAAAGAAAGAGATCTGGAGAATGTCAACCAAATCTCTTTATTAAAGATACAGCTCCTAAAACCTAGGATTAATATCTCACAGAATCTCAACACACACTATTCCATGCCTATTCTTATTAGTTTTCAGAAATTTTTTTTTCTTGCTTTTAATTATCTTTTCTTGGACATTCTAGGTTGAACTTGCAGATAAGCTCCCCCATGTGCAATCCTTATGTTTACATGAGATGGTTGTTCGAGCATACAAACACATATTGCAAGCCGTTGTAGCAGCAGTTGATAATGTTGCTGAATTGGCTGCTTCAATAGCATCATGTTTGAATATATTGTTAGGAACAGTGTCTACTGAAAATGCTGATGCAGATATCAGGAATGATGATATGTTAAAATGGAAATGGATGGAAGCCTTCGTCTTGAAGAGGTTTGGATGGCGATGGAAAAATGAAAGCTGCCAGGATCTGAGAAAGTTTGCTATTCTTCGTGGGTTATCTCACAAGGTTTGATTATTACACCTTCTTGCTATTATTTGAGGCACCTCAGAGTGAATACACTCTATCTTCATTTCTTAATGAAATGATTTTTGGCAGGTTGGGCTTGAACTTGTTCCTAGGGACTATGATATGGACACTGCGTCACCTTTTAGGAAGTCGGACATCATAAGCATGGTTCCTGTGTATAAGGTAACATAATAGTTCACAATAGATATTGGATTGGATCTTGTTATTGTATTTTTCATTTTTTAATATTTTTTATTCTTATCTACAGCATGTTGCATGTTCATCAGCGGATGGGCGTACGCTATTAGAATCATCCAAGACTTCCTTGGACAAAGGTAAATTGGAGGATGCCGTTAACTTTGGCACTAAGGTATGGGATAGTTTCTCTATTTTTGATTTTTGATGACACGTTTAACAAAAATCACTACTAATTTTGATTTGTTTTTTCATATTGAATCTTGAAGGCACTCTCAAAACTTGTGTCGGTATGTGGTCCTTATCATCGAATGACAGCAGGAGCATATAGTCTTCTGGCTGTAGTGCTCTACCATACTGGGGATTTTAATCAGGTATCATTGAGTACTAGGATGCATCATATGGCTATTAATATGTGCTGGCATGCATATGTATGATCTTATCATGGTATAATTGGGCATTTTAGAGGTGTACATTGAAAATGGTATTCCAGTCTCTGTCACATTATTCCAGAATTGAGTACCCATGCTGATTGCATGATGAATTCCAGCACAATTATGACCCTAGAAATTTTGTGGTTTTTATTTTCTTTCCATTTTAGCTTTATGAAGTTTGACATGGTTAACCAAGCATTATTCTTTGTAAATTTTCTTTTTCAATAGACTGACCTTTTCACATTATACAGGCAACCATTTACCAACAGAAAGCATTGGATATAAATGAGAGAGAACTGGGACTTGATCATCCGGATACAATGAAAAGTTATGGGGACCTAGCTGTCTTCTACTATCGACTTCAACATACAGAGTTAGCACTGAAGTATGCATTGATAACCTTTGATTATTTTTTTCCTCGATGTTTTCAGTTACACAGTGGCTATCTCATGATTTAATCATTGACTTTTAAAATGCTGATTTCGTTATTTAATAAATTGGGCTTGATGGCTCAAAAAAACACATATCACTGTCAATAGTTAATTTTTAAGCTCTGCCACATTTTAACTATGATAATATTGTTTGTAGTTTTTTTGGCATTCGGGTCACTAAAAAGGTTTCAATCCAGCGTACCAAATGTACCAAAAAAAAAAAAAGGCAGTTCTTTTATTCGAGGAAATGGTTCGTTTGTTGACTTGCATCAAGAGGATATCCTCATAAAGGGTTTATGTTCATGTTTTTCGTATTCTAGGTATGTCAATCGTGCGTTGTATCTCTTGCATTTAACTTGCGGACCTTCTCATCCAAACACGGCTGCCACCTATATTAATGTAGCAATGATGGAAGAAGGTTTGGGGAATGTCCATGTCGCCCTTAGGTACCTGCATGAAGCTCTCAAGTGTAACCAAAGACTACTTGGAGCCGATCATATACAGGTAAAAATTTTCTCCAAGATTTCTGTCTTTTTTCAGATGAAAAGATGTTGACCAATTATTCAATTTGTTACTGATGTATCTGTCTGTGACCAAATTGAAACAACTTATGCTCAAAATGTGCAATTGGTGGCGGGGAAGTTTTGAGGGTGTGATTAAGGTTTTTGAAAGTTCTTACAAGTTAAAGCTCTGAAACCGCGTTACTTTTAAAAATATATAAACCTTAGAAAATATAATTGGGTTGGATGATGGTCAGTAGGTTCATTCCGAGCTTAAACATGATTGAACCGAGTAACTAGGTCATATATAAGGTTTTTGGCTTGTATTTCTGTTTTAACACATCTGGTTTGTTCAGACTGCTGCTAGCTACCATGCCATAGCAATTGCTCTTTCTTTGATGGAAGCATATTCCTTGAGCGTTCAGCATGAACAAACCACCCTACAGATACTGCAAGCCAAACTTGGGCCTGAGGATCTGAGAACACAGGTAAGTTTCAATTCTGCTATCCGGTGATTGAAGGTCATTTTATATAGTGATGCATACATATTCCACAAATTTTGAATTGATGAATGTTTGTAGGATGCGGCTGCATGGCTTGAGTACTTCGAGTCCAAGGCTTTGGAGCAGCAAGAAGCTGCACGCAATGGTACCCCAAAGCCAGATGCCTCAATCTCCAGCAAAGGTCATCTAAGGTAATACTTGCGCATTAGTTTGTTGCATAACTTGCATTCAACTGAGTCTTCTGTCCATCGATAAAGAGCGCAAATGTTAAGTTGCTCCTCCTTGTGATCTTTAATTCTGAAAATAATGTTTGTGGTTATTGAATCAACATTTACGCATATACCTTCCAAAACTTATTGATAAAATTTAGTGACCAAATTTTGTAATAGAGTTGTTCTAAATCATCTGATATCATCTACAATTTACCTTTTGGATCAGTGTATCGGACCTTTTGGATTATATTACCCCAGATGCAGATATGAAAGCAAGAGAGGCCCAAAGGAAAGCCCGTGCAAAGGTGATAAACTCCTAACAAATCCGTGGTTTCATTTCTTACATTGCTCATCATATCTGATTATCTGTAAGATTAAAAAATTTCCCTTTGTCATACAGATTAAAGGAAAACCAGGCCAAAGCTGGGAAACGATCTCAGATGAATATCAGAAGGACGAAATTTTGTCACCCACTTCTCTGGTTGTGGAGAATTCAAGTGATAAAGAGAACAAATCTGAAGCTCAATATGCAGAAACTAAGAATGAGAAATCTGATTCAGTTCTTCTAGATCAACCGGTATTGATTAACAATGATGACCTGGTGCAAGATGACACCTCGGATGAAGGATGGCAGGAAGCTGTTCCCAAAGGTCGCTCACTTACAGGTCGCAGGTTTTCTGGTTCAAGGAGGCCAAGCCTTGCAAAACTGAATACCAACTTTATGAATGTATCTCAGTCATCAAGATATCGAGGAAAGCCCTCTAATTTTACATCCCCAAAACCAATTGCAAGTGAATCTGCTGCTTCCACTGCATCCAACCTTCCTGTTACTAAAAAGTTTGCTAAAAGTGCAAGCTTCAGTCCAAAGCCAAGCAGTGCAAGCCCCTCCACTGGTGGAACAGATAAATCAGCTCCAGCTAGCCCAGCTACAACTGAACAACTTTCCAAGTCTGCACCAGTTAGTAGTTCAATCAGTGTTCAGGCAGCCGGAAAACTTTTCTCCTACAAAGAAGTTGCCTTGGCTCCACCAGGAACAATTGTGAAGGCAGTGACTGAACAGTTTCCAAAAGGAAATCTTGCCACGGAACCAAGTCCTCAGGTAAGTCAGGAAGCAACTACATCAGTGATCACCCCAAGTGATGTTACCGCCGTGAAAAATGTAGAAGAAAAAGTTCAGAAACTTGTGGGAGAAAAACCGATTCTGGACTCTCAGGAAGAAACAAAATGCCATGTCAATGAAGAACAGAAAACTGAAGTCAGAGAGTCCGCAGTTTCTGAATACCCAAAAAAGGATGCTGCTATTGAAAACATTTCTGCAGAGGCTGGAAAAAAGGTAATAATTGCTGAAGCTGGAAATGTTGAGACATGTCTGGTTAAGGATTTAAGTGCAATTAGTTCCAAAACTGAAGTGTTGGAAACGGGAGCATTTGAGACATCTCCGGCTACCTCTCCTGATCTTGACCCTCTATCTGTTTCATTGCTGGAAAAAGATGCCTCCGTTCTGAAAGAAAAAGTTGTTGATGAAAATTTGCCGGATCAGCCCAATGGTGACATTAGCGTTAAGCAGTCACCAACTGAAGGAGAAAAACAAGATGAAGCGGAAACTATAAAGGAGACAACCAAGAAACTTTCTGCTGCTGCACCACCATTTAACCCATCCACAGTTCCAGTTTTTGGCTCAGTTCCAGTTCCTGGTTACAAAGATCATGGAGGAATTCTTCCCCCACCAGTGAATATACCTCCTATGCTTGCAGTTAACCCTGTTCGTAGATCACCTCATCAGTCGGCTACTGCCAGGGTTCCATATGGTCCCAGGCTGTCTGGTGGCTATAACAGATCTGGGAATCGAGTTCCACGAAACAAACCCAGTTTCCATAACAGTGAACATACTGTGGAAGTGAATCACTTCAGCCCTCCCAGAATAATGAACCCACATGCAGCTGAGTTTGTTCCTGGCCAACCTTGGGTTCCAAATGGCTATCCGGTGTCCCCAAATGGTTATTTGGCTTCTCCAAACGGCGTGCCAGTGTCTCCAAATGGATTCCCTGTATCTCCTAATGGCGTTCCAGTAATGCCAAATGGATATCCAGCATCTATCAATGGTCTGCCGGTGACTCAAAACGGGTTTCCTACTTCTCCCATTGGTTCAGTAGATTCGCCAAGTATTGTAACCGTTGATGTTGGAGCTGAAGCCGTGGCTGAAAACATTGAATCCCTTGGAGATGAGAAGTCCTCAACTGAAATTAAAGATGAAGAACAGCCGGCTGAGGAGAAACTTCCTGAGGATCAACCTGTACATAATGAAAGTGCTCATCCTGTAATGGATGAAAAACCAACAAACATTGCCCCAGTCGCCAGCAACACTGTTGTGACAAAGGAAAATTGCAATGACAAGCCACAACCAGTTGAGGGAGAACCAGGCAAATGTTGGGGTGATTACAGTGACAATGAAGCCGAGGTGGTTGAGGTTCCGAGTTGAACAAGGACCATGAACTTTTCTTAGATACGAAATGTGGTAGTTATATATGTTCACAGCCTGAGGACTGTATAGCTGTGAGAGATGAGAAAATGTGCAACCCGTAATCACTGGAGACCGATTAATAATCGGGAGGAATTTTATCCTATTCTTCTATCTGGGGCACTTTGTGAATATTTTCTGATGTAATTCGGCTTTGCTGCAGTGAGGAAGAAGATTGTTAATAGGCTGGTATGTGAAAGAAATATACCACGACTATGAGAGGATATGTTTAGTAGTTTTCTGGTGGTTTCATGTCTTTGCATTTTTTTTTTCTTTTTTTTAATAATGGAAACACTAATAAACTCGAAGATTTTGTAATAAACTTGAAGATTTTGTAATTCTGTTGTCATACACCTAGGAATCAAGACTGCATGGAACGTATGAAACAATAAATATATTAGTTTCTTGCATTTAGCTAAATATTATTCTGTTCTCCTCTTTTGTTTATGATGTTCTTTTCAATTTTTTTGGTTAGTTAAGGGCGTAAGACATGACTCAAGTTCATAATTTTATTGATATATCGGGAGGTTTACGGTAACAGGTTGCGACATAAAAAAATAATAGCTAAATATATATATATATATATATATAAATATTTTACAATTTAGTTTTATCAATTTTAAGTTTTGATAATTTGGTTCCTCTACTTCAACCGTCTTTGACTGTAGAACTCACACCACCTTCCTTTTCTGACCTAATACCTTTACATGCCGTGATAGATTTTTTTTTTTAACCAAATGAAATTCGTCAAATTCATTTCTAATTGAGATCTGGTAAAATTTCGTTTGTAACCAACATTGCTAGTAAAAAGACTATGTTGCCCTTAACGAATTACATGTCATACATATTACGTTATGAACTGAAAACATATTACATTACAAGGTATCATATAGTGTTCATCATAAACCCAAAAATTAAAGAAATATGTTACATGATGAAGTATAAAATGATTTTGAAAATCACAACATAATTAACAATAATATCAAAACCCATGAAATATACACCAAACAAATAATTGTTAGTTATTTAAAGCATTAAAAACATTAAAAACTCACCGTACGGTGACCAGAAGAAAGAAAAAAGGATTTTGGAGAGAGAAAGTGAAGAACTAAGAGAGAAGAAAGAAAGAGAAGAAAAAAAACGCTAAAGGCATTTTCATCGATTATGTTTGTTTTGAAAGTTTTGGTTGAATACAATTTTATTTTGAATATAAGGTTAAAAGTGAATTTTGATTTCAAAAATAGGTTAGATTTTTCTATTTCGTCTTTAGTAAAAAAAAAAAAGAAAAAGGGGGATAATTAAAAAAAAAAAGGGGGATAATTGTACAAACATCACCCGAGGTTTGATAATATTACACGAATACGACAGTTTTGGTCATATTAATAGAAAACCTACTCAACATTTCATAAATGTAAATCATCCTTTTTTGTAAAATTAATACCTATTAACTTAACTGTTTAGGGCAATATGGTCTTTTTGACCAAATATAAATAATAAATAATAAAAAAATAAATAATATATATAATTTAAATTTTTCAAGAAAAAGAAAAAAAAATGGAACATTCCTCGGGATCCATTTGTCACTTTGAAAGGACTAGGTTTATAGGCATATTTCATAAAGGCAACTCATAATTCACTATAAATTCTAACAACTTGAAAACACAAATAACAACAAATGAATAAAAACTCAAAAGAGTTGGCTAGATTTATTTATTTTTCTTAAAACTTCATATGATCATTAATAAACTTTAATATACTTTTGAAATGCGCATAATCTGTAAACTTTTGGCAGCTCCTAATAGCTTTTATCAAAACATAATTAACAACTTCCATCTTATTTCTTTTTTCTCCATCTTAAAAAGGAGTTGCCAGCCTATAAACGGTGCAAAGAACATTATTCATTTCTCACACGCAAAACATGTTGGATTACACACAAGAGATTAACTGATTAAAGTTTCTAATAAATGATTGTAGTGCAAATGATATGTATACTTCTTAAATACATACACATACTCTTTACTCTAAATATGTAATACACATGACATATTTAGACAAGTTTAAACTAAACTCATTAGGAGGGAAGAATAGAAGGGGTATGGAAAAAGAATAAGTGAAGGCAATTCATTCCTCTTCAAAGCATTTGATTGATTAGATACAAAAGCCAAGACAAAGTTAAGTTGTATCTAATCATTCCTTAGCATCCCAAAGAAGAAAGGTAAGAGACAGAATTCTACATTACGTCAATTCAAAACAGCAAAATATCATGTATTGAAACATAAGTCAATTCATCTTCCTTCAAAATTATTAGGTCCTATTCTTTTTGCTCCTCTCGTGGCCACCAATTGAATATCCAAATCCTCCACTTTCGCTTAATGGTAAATTCTACCCCTTTCCTTCCCCAAAAAATAATTACTATTTCTAAGCAAACTCTATAGTTTTCTGTGTATTCCCCTCCTACCATATAAAGTTCCATAATCTACATCCAAATAAACTAATCTCTCATGAGCATTTCATTGAGCACCCTAACACAAACACAACAATACAAAGATCCCAATTCAACATTAACAATCCCAGCTACCGCAAGCTACCCACTACAGTTTTCAAAACTCAATTTTCATTTTTCGAATCTAATAGAAACTACCTTGTTGGTTATATGCATCATTTTCTAACTTATATGCATACACAATGTAAGGTCTCAATTATTGATTGTCTTATTTCATAGACAAACCACATTTTGGGGTTTTGATATAAGGGTAGCTTAGGCTCTCAAGATTTCAAGAGAAGAAGCTCTCCAAAGGTATATTTCTAAGTGCTTTCTTGCAAATGAAAAGATGTAGTTGCACACACACACACAACTTATGCATATATGTTTATCTTGTATGTTGTGTATGTTATTTAGGTGCATTAATGTTCATTAATCTCTATTCATGCTTGCCTATATGATTGCATCTTGTATTGTTTATTGCCGTGTCACATTTAGGCATTAGGATGCATCATTGTGTTGGGCTCTGTTCAAAACGCTGTTTGAACAGTGCCTATCTAAGACCTGGTGAGGCTTGGGAAAGGTGCTGTACAGATCTGATGCAGTTTTTATGGTTGCTGTTGGGTCGCTGTACATAGCGCTGTACAAAGCACTGTACGTACAGCGCTACGTACAGCGACACTCTGTTTCTCGAGAAGAATAGAGTTGTGGCGCTGTTGGGGCGTTGTTGGGTCGCTGTTCAGAAGTGCCCTAAGAACAACGCCAATGAAGATGCTCTTCATTTTTCCCAGGTAGGTGCTATAAAAATCGCTCTACGTATAGCGACTCGTACAGCGCCCAAGGCAAAATTACTGTCATTTTTCAAAACGATGTCACTTCATTTTGACACCATATACATATATATATATATGTATGCCTCTTTGCCTTTAGGTCAATTCTAAGAGTTCAAAAATCATATTTTTCCCTTAGAACATTTTTCAAGTGAAAAATTCTCAAGAACTCTCCTTACTAACTTCATCTAATTTTAGTATCTTTCTTATCAAGTCATCTCTTTATTTGCTTGTATGTTTTAAGATCATATGCTAGATACAAGATAGAGATTGTTTGTGATGAATATGATTGAGTGTTGTATTGTGATAGCTATCTAGGTTTTGCTTAATCTTGATTAGCTAAGCTTTATGATATGTCATTTAGCTTTTGATATCTAGGATTGTTTTAATTGATATATCATCATCCTAGATAAGCATATAGGTTACCTAGCTCTTGTTGCAATTTGAGTATTTTACATATTCACATAGGTTGCATTCTCTTCATTGAGAACTAAGTCTTGTGTTGCCTCCAGGATTAGGTTGTGTAAATCACAAGCAATAGGACTAGGTTCACTCATATCAGGATTAGGTAGGTGTGTGATTATATACCGGGATTAGGTTGTAATCTTTAACACATTTAGTGGATTCGAGGTTTGAGTGTGGCACACTTATTAGCCTGTGGTTTTTCCCATGAGGGTTTCCACGTAAATATCAAGTGTTATTTAATATTCCGCACCTATTACACTTGCTATATTATATTGACTAGTTAGGGGTATTTTTGTAATCTTGCCTGTTAACGAAAATTGGGTAAAAGTGGTTAAAATCTATTCACCCCCCTCTAGATTAATATTGAACACACCTATAATTTGTTTCACACAACAACAATAACCATCTGATTATTATTCAGTCCAATTTTATGTTAATTATCAAAGGTTGAATAAGTGTTAAGGTGTAATGATGGGAACAAAAACAACAATAATTTGCCATTGCAACTTTATCTCTAAAGGAGAAAAGAGGTATAGACTATAGAGATTTAATGAAATTGTTTAAGAATAAGAAAAAAATTATTAATCTGGGCAGACAAGAAAAGGACCATATCTCAGTAGATATACAAGCAAAGCCATCAATCATTCTCAATTGCCTCTTCCCCTCATGAATCTAATTTAAATTTATATCTCAATACTCACATCATGCTTTTTAATATTTAAATCTATTAAAACGATTAGAAAGGGGAAAAATATCTTCGAATAAAAAACTTCTCAAGTGTGAGAGAACTTTAAAATTTACAAACTCAATTTCGTCACATGCAAATATCAAAGACATGACAGAGAAGCTCAACTAAAATCTATACACTAAAATTATACACAGAGAACATAATTAGGGAAGAAGGAGAGAACCAAATTGAGAAAGAGACAAAGAAATTAACATGGTAGTAGCCTTACCTCTTCGTTCTTGAAGCTTCGAGTATGACGGATGTGAAGTCTCTAGTTGAAATGGGAAGAAGAAAGAAAGAAATGGGAAAGAAGTAAGAAATGAAGAGTCAGTGAGAGAGACGATAGACCAGAGCAACACGCGACACGTTTTTATTTGAACAATGAATGAGAGATGTGGCTGAGAGAGAGAATCTAAGAAAAAAAAATACATATATTTAATTACAGGCAAAATTTCTGAATGATCCTCGATCATACAATGTGAAAGACATTTTGATGCAGGAGATATTATTGAATATTTTGTTGAAGACTATTTATTTTAAAAATAGTATTGTAATTAATATCGATTATTATGTTTCTTTTTATTGTATATTTAATTAGGTAGTTAAATGTTTTATGATTTGATTTTATTAAATCAAATCTTATTTCCTTATTAGATAGGTTTTTAATGTTTTAGGATTCTAGTATTTTTAATTTCCATTGTTATCTCAATTATCTCTTTTTTAGGGAAATTGATAATTTTATTGCTTTACTAGTTATTTTAGGTTTCTTTTAGGTTTTTATTTTCCTATTTAAAGACGATGTACCCTAACAGGGATTTTAGTTTTTAATGATTAATAAAATTGTAGAGAGAGCATCTCTTTTTATCCAATTTCGGTATCCATGGTGGATCAACAAATTTGAAGCCTATTATTCTGGTATCTATGTGCAGATCAACAGATTAATAGTAGGGTTCGCTTCTGGTATTTGCGCGTGAATCAACGGATTCAAATCGGTTACCCTTTCTTTTATTGATTGTTGTTTTGTTGAATTTCCTGTTGCATGATGAGCCGTCGTGCACTCACAAAAATGATATAATTTTGTTTGATTCTTGAAAACCTTTTTTAAGTCACTTAATCCTTTAAAATGTGATTTGATAGCAAATGGTAAGCAAGTTCGTTCCACAGGGATATGGAGTGCTAATTAGATAGATTGACTAATCTTGAACAAATAAAATAAATTATAGTGTTTGATAGATGCGTGGTTTCAAAAACCACCAATGCTAACTACTAAATTGAAAATACACAAACGTTATGAAAAATAGAATATTCATCAACCTTGATAAAAATAGTGATGAAAACAATTAATAATATAGCTAGGGAATAGATCGATTAACAATTGAATGTGGGTAATGCCATATAGCTACTTTAATGTACCAATCTCATTATGTTAACCACTAAAGGCTTAGATTAGTGGGGTTGATATACCCACCACTAATCTATCCTATTCAATGAGTTCTTAATCACACAAGGAGTGTCAATCCACATATGAATATATAACATATTACTCCACTCAAGATTGCAATTAACAAGTGATATACAAGTCAATTACATAATGAATAGAATCTAATAATTTGAATGAATAGAACACATAAGAGATTCATTACAAGCTAAAGCTAATACCCACAACCAATTGACCCTTAAATCTATCCCCTAGATTAAGGGTTTAGTTGCACATATTAGCAATAAATGAAAAGAAGTAAATAGTAAGGAAATAACCCTTGGGTCACCTTCTTTAAGCTTGATCCTTCTTCTCCTCTATACTCCTAAATGCAAGGAATGGAAGTAGAGGATATGTCTTGAAATGTGGGTGTTTTGGTGGAAAGTGACAAAGGAATTTGGGTGGAGAAATGGTAGGAGAGGAATGATTTAGGGAAGTAGTCAAGGTTTTGTGTTGAGGTTTGGATGGGATTAGATGAGTTCAAGTAGAGAAATGGAGGATGAGGAATGGTGTGCCATGGATGAGAAAGCTAGATCTCAATGAAAGCAATTTCGTGCTCTTTCTCTAAGGTTCGAATCCCTTTGAAGATGGAAGGCTGTTCATATATACACACTCTTGGACATGTATTGATAACTGCTTGATTCGTTGATATGGCGCCAAGTTCGCTATTTTGTCGCTATGGTGACCCTGGTGCTCAAAATAGTTAGATGCAAAGGTCGCCATGAAAACCATCTTTTTCGCCATGTAGCAAGTGGCGACCATGAGCAAAACATGAAGAGGTCGCCACTTGCACATGAAGGTCGCTATGGCGACCATATGTGGCGACCTTGCAAAGTATGAAGAGGTCGCCACTTGCACATCAAGGTCGCTATGGCGACCATAAGTGGCGACCTGCCTTAAGGAGTGAGGTCGCCATTTGCAAGGGTGGGTCGCCATGGCGACCCCCAAATGGCAACCCACCTAATGCTTTTTAAAGACTTTCTGTCGCCATGGCGACCTAGTGGCGACCAAATGGCGACCTTCTGATACTCTGAGTAATCCTCTATCACCATGGCGACCATGTGGCGACCTCCTCTTGCCTAAGTGGCGAAAATGCCCTGTTTCTTCCCATTTGTGAGCCTTTTTGCACACAAGTCCTCCACTTCATCCCAATTGCCTCTGAAACCTGATAAAACCTGAAAAAATCAATTTAACACCATTAAATACAGGGAAATGCCCGAGAATCAAGCAAAAAGAATCGAAAATGAGGGCCAAAATCATACCAATTTTGGCTTGATCAAATACCCCCAAACCAATCTTTTGCTAGTCCTCGAGCAAAACAATCACAAGCAAACCCCCAAAGACATGCATCGAGATATTTCAAAGGTTATTACTTTCTTATGGTCAATGTACGAAGCCAAAATAAAAAGATTAAAACAATTATGCCATAGTGAGGACTTCAGCATGTAAGAGTATGTCAAGTAAAGATTAAAAACGTGCCACCCTTTGATATGATTGTACACAATGCGATCTCACATTCAAAATGCCAAAGCTTCAAAACAAAAGTGCTATTTAGTTTAGAATGTAATTCGCTTTGATACTAAACCTCACCGGATTCTCTCTTCTTTTCTCTAAGACCCCTAGGTTCACTCAGCATCATACATATGCAATATGAATTCATGTTATGGCATCTAATTGATTGCACATGATAATAATTAAAAACGCAATTTCCTAAAAAGTGGTCTCATGAATGGAATTGCAAGTCATGAATTAGAAAGAACATGCATCAACCAAATTGTACAAAATGGACAATCCTAAAGATCATGAAGGTCTTTTCTTTGGTTGTAAAGGGGCCTAATGTTATGGTGAAACAAAGGATGGGAAAATGGATATCAAGGAACCTAATGATTACACTAAGGCATACATTCTAATTAGGAGTTCAACAAGTTTCACACATATTGTTCACACTTCAAGGTGTCCAAGCTCACAATTCTACATGTTCATGTTACTCTTATTTTCAAATTGAGTAGTTCATTTTTCTTTTCTTTCTTTTCTAGGCCAATTATGCCTAATTTCTTGGTTCTCTTTTTCTTTGCTTGCCAATTCTTTTCTTTGCATGCTTTTCATTTTCTTTTCTTTTCACATTCTTTTCAAGCTTTTGTTTTCTTTCAATTTTTCTTTTCAAACATTCTTGCTTTGCAAGACTCTTTGCACACATTTACATGCCTAGGTACACACCTTACATTTTCAAGTTTAAAATTTTACATTGATTTCCTAGCCTTAGTAAATCATTTGGTCAATGTAGGTCAATTATCGTAAGGCTATAAGGTTCATGTAGATGTAGTTCATGAATGAAAAACTTAAAATGTGTTTGGTTTCAAAGGGGCTTGGGAGCACACATATTCACATTGGTTGGAAGTGTTTAGGCCAATAGTGGTTTTTTCACATGCATCGCCTAAAATCATTTCTAAAGGCTTGCCCACTAGGCAAAATAAGGCATCCATAAGCAGTCCATAATATTCTATGGCAAACAACTTTTAGTACAAATGAGACCAATACATGCTTGTATGAGTGTTTGAGAGTGAGTGTTTAAAGAGTGAATATTTTACAACTCAACGTATACTTTTTAAAGGATGTGTTTGTGATCCTCACGGGAATCTCCACTATTAATTCTTAGCCTTCAAGCAAATTTGATAATTCACTCAACATTAAGAGAAAAAGATTGACGCACTTTGTTCAATGACACTTTAAGTGGCATGGTGTTAATATAAACCAAACACTAGCAAAGATGCACAATTCCTCACTACATCATGTAAAGAACAATCTCAACAAGCAAAGCATGCTCAAATATGACAATATCGAAAAAAATTTCAAAAAATTTGACACACAAATTGAAAACCAAGCACAATGGCATTGCGCAAATGTACCCCTAAACCTAAATTGGACATTATCCTCAATGGTCATGGGTGGTATAAATAAAATCAACAAGCGCAACCCGAGAAGTTTCAAGCAAAAATCCAACAAGCAAAGGCAATCATAAAAGATATCAATAATCTGGCATATTGCCCTTGTAAGGATTCCCATTATTGATTGGCTTATTTCGTGGACAAACCACATTTTTGGGGTTTGAAGTGTAAGGGTAGATTATGTGTTTGAAGATCAAGCTCAAAGGCCCTTTTCAAGACCTTAAGGTGACAAGCACTCCAAAGGTATATTTTCTAGTGCTTATTTTTCTTTGAAGAGATTTAGAAGCACACACACACTTAGCATACTTGTATATGTGTGCATTCTCTTCACACGTCACATTTCACAATAGCACTTTGATTGTATATCTTGTTGTGTGTTTATGTGTCTTGCAATTCGTTTCTCGAATGTGTTCGGAAACGTCCGCACGTGCACGATAATGTGTTTGGTTTTACGCAAAGACTGCTCACGGAGAATGCCCTTGGCTTCTCCTGTTAGGATTATGCTCAATAGCAAGAGTGTAATGTTGTACTTGACAATCTTTTCATATTAATAAAGTGATTTCTGTTAGTTAACAAAATCTTATATAGCATTTATTATTATAATTGTCAAAGTAAATAATGATAAGGTCAAAAGACTATGAGAAATGAAGAATTGTTCGTACATCTAGATATGTATGAGGTAGACACAATTCTTTAGTTAGTTTTGAATAACGTTCACAACTTAAGTTAAAGGTTGAGCACCTTTATCTTGTTAAAGTTGTAGAATTCTTTTACTAGCATTTGAGTGAGATCAAACGTGTTGTGATGAGTCTAAAATCATCGAAGGGTCTTCGAGTAAAAGAATCTAGTGCACTGGGTGCATTGAACCGGATCACAATGAAATACTTTTTCTAGAACTGTCAATAGATAAAAGTCTTTTCATTATCAGGACAATCAGAGAGTCTATCTTAATCCTAAGATAAATGATGGACTTATGGTTGCAAGTGTTATCATTTGAGCTATCAATGGGTACGATTATATAGCATAGTCTATCCTCGATAGTTTGGTGGTATTCATTTGTTAATCGATAGAGGACTTCATTTATAGATATGGACATCGTGGCTCCATTTATTAAATGTGAGTAGAATATCATCATATGGATGCTTTGTGGTTTTGGATATGAAATCTTAACGTTGAGTTTTCAATAGTGTCTATTGAAAGATGACTTCTGGACAAGTCATAATATATATCCAAGTTCAAAGTGTGGTTATATGAGTAAATATGGTAACTTGGAGAGCTATAGGCGGTCTATGAGCTCTTGGCGATTACTGATATTCTTCACGAGGATTCACCATCTCCCATATGATTGTCTAGGGTATGAATGAGTATCGTTAACTTATTCCATCTTTATTTAAGAGTGCAATTTTAGTTCTTTAGTGGAATGAACTAAAATTAATAGATTGAACCTAAGTGAATAATTTGTTGATTGTGATTGGGTTATGTCTACTGGAGCTCAAATTTAGATAGGTCTGCCAAGATCCCCAATCCGCACGAACTTGCAAGAATCACTTGATATATTCTACCGGACTATTTGTGGGTCAATTTAGAATTGTATTTAATATATTAAGAATATAATTTGCACATTATTTATTTAATGGGCTGTTTAATTATATTAATATATTAATGAAAGACATGTAGGCTTGTTTATTTTAGTAAGAATGAGTCTAGTTCACATGTGGACTTTTTATTAAAGTCCAAATTGATTAAATAAAATAAGAAAACAATATGTAGGCCCAAGTTCTAGTCATGGGCGGCAATGGCTAATTTTTAGTCCATAATATTGTTTTATTTTATTATTTAATTAAATGAAAATTAATTAATATGCTAATTAATTATTTAATTAAAAATCAAATCTTTTTCTGATTAGGAAATATGTTTCCTAGTAGTATACAACTATTAGTATTATACTAATTAATATAAAAGACTTTATTTGTTTAGTCAAATTAGGAAGTCTTTTATATAGTCACAAATACACTAAAGAGTTGGATTAGAGTTTGTACTATAGAGTTTTAATGCAAGATGAATTTGTGCTCTATAGATATATATAATATTTATTTGACCGAGATATATATGATTTTTGGCAATAATATATATAGATGGCCGGTGCACAACATAAAGACATAACAAAAATGCATGCAGTATTTTTTGAACAAAAAAAAAAAAAAAAAAAAAAACAGAATATATATATATTAAAAATGCATGCAGTTTTTTTGATAAAAAAACAGAATATATATGTATTAAAAGTGCGTGCAGTATGAGTGTACATATATATATATTTTGCGGCAATAGATATATATATATATATTCTTTATATATATTTTGCGGCAATAGACATATATATATATTCTTCATATATTTTCAAGAACCCTAGTTTTTGCAATTGAGAGTTTTTTTTCTTTTGCTAGAGAAAAATAAAATCCAACTCTTCGACTAGTGAAAAATTCGGCCAAGAGAGATTGAGTGAGAAGAATTGTTCTTATTTCAATAGTGCACTAGTGATCTTTACATCTAGAGGTCTTGTGCACAATTTCGAATAAGGTTCACGTAAGTTTCAATCTAACGATTATGAATTCAAAAGTGACCGAGACATTCTTAACAATCTATTGGAATTTTTGTGACTAACAGAAATTAGAAAAGTTTTGTTGTCCATTCTCAGGTACACAATTCAAAGAGAAGGGAGACCACGCTCCTAGGTGATTCACGTTCGTGATCGGATTGGAAGATCTTGCGGATTACCATCGACGCATAGTCAATCGGATCACGTGACAAAGGTATGATATCTTTTGGTATATATTGTTTAATTAATTAAAGGGTTAAGGTTCAATATGGGAAATTTTTTGAAATATACTAAACTCCTTTTAGTCTCGCTTCCGCTGCGTGCATGCGTATTTTTCCCTACAATTGGTATCAGAGCCCTGGTTGTACCCTTTAATTAATTAACGTATATATACATGAATCTATTTCTTTTTATTGTGATTATGCATGTTTAGAAAGAGATGGCACTCTAGGTATTCTCATATATAATTACATTGGAATGTATGGAATTATACATGTTATATTTTGTTATAAAGTGAATTGTTATTGCTCGATTTTGATCCTAGAATTTCAATGTAATTTTTGTTTCAGAATTGTAACAAGAAGGGTGGCCTTTTATCGTCACAATTTCCTTCTTGGTAGTTGCTAATATTTTTTTTTATGTATTATATTAAACTGCAGTATTTTTTTTTAATATATTAAAAAATAAGTGCAGTATTTTTTATTAAATACTGCTGTAAATAAATTAAAAAAAAAATTACTGCAGTATTTTTATTGTTTAAATATGAATGTAATATGTTCAAGCATCGAAGATTCGAAGATTCGAAGACTTGAAGCATTAATGGCAACCGGAACGAGTTTGGGACCATGCGCACCATAACAACGTGCACGCACGCAAAATTGCACGCAGCTGTGGATGTTGGACTGTGGGCTGCGCATGGCAGCCCCATGGAGTCCATGGGCTGCACACAGTAGCCCTTGTTAGGGTTGTGGAGTGTGCACGCCAATTGGGCAGCCGTGGGTGCTCACGTGATCCATGGGCGCTTGAAGATTTGTTCGCCAAGAAATGAGATTTTTTGTATTCCAAACAATTGTAATTTACTTGCTTTTCTAGGATGGATCAAAATCGTGGCTATTTATTTTATGTAAATATTACAATATTTGTTATTGTTTGATAACATGTCATGTAGAATAGGAGTGCCACTCATATATCTCTTTTGGTATGAACATGCATTGAATGATTTAGGTATCTAATTGGCATCTAGATAACTTAGTAAATCATTCTTTGGGATTTAATCACATGCCTTAAATAATTGAGTGGGAGAAGGTGTATTACAAACACCTATGGCCTCCAAGGTTAGTTGAGCTATATTGTTTTGTGGTAATCCCCCCAAGAGGCATCCATGAATGGAATATAGCAAGATACTTCCTTACAAGGATAGACTAGACAATTGACTCAAACGAGATCTATAGACTAGACAATTGACTCAAACGAGATCTACTCCCCAAGGAGGGATTTTCGTGAGGGAATATATTGAGGGTCGAAATCTTGGTAGTACACTCAATGTGATTTTATTGATATTCTCCCAAGAGTTCTTGTTAATAAAATCACAAGGCTAAAATTGAAAACGTCGGTTGTTATGTTAACAATTAGGTGGGACCTAGTCCAACTAATAAATGGTGCGAACTCCCAAAGGAGGAGTAACATTTATGGGTGTTGGATCGAATGTTGAATTTTACGATTGAATTATAAATATTTAATTCAAGATAAATATTCGAAAATGCTAAACAATGATTATTTACTTATATATAATTTTGTTTTATTAAGAAATCATGATCCCAACCCTAATGATCATCCAAAAAGATAAAACTTTAACTGGTAATAATTATGTCACATGGAAAAGGAAAATTGGGTTGTTGCTGCAAGCTGAAGAAATATAAAGTTTGTTCTAACTACTCCTAAACCACCTGCTCCTACTAATGAATCTAATGTGATTCAATGAGACGAGTATGAGCAGTGGAAGACCTCTAATGAGATGGCCAAATGGCTATCATCTCCGACGTGTTGCAACAGCAGCATGAAGGAATGAGGTCTGCTGCTAATATGATGATGTCTCTAGAAGAGATTTATATGGTTGGTAAAGTTGCTACTATTAAGACCCATCATCAGGTCAAGGAATAATAGAAGAAAAAGCAACTTGGGCTTACCAAGAAAGTAACTAAGATCAAAAGGAAGTGCTTCTTTTATGGTGAAAAGAGACATTGGAAAAGTAATTTTCCAAAGTCTCAAAATATGAAGGAACAAGGTAATATGAATTATCTTAAAACATGTTTTTCTGGTAGATTTTACAGATTCTTGGATCGTAGACCCTGTAGCCACTAATCATGTTTGTTATTCCTTACGGGGGTTTCAAGAAAGGAGAAGGCTAAATAAGAATAAAATCAACTTACGTCTAGGCAATGGAGCGTTGGTGTCTGCTAGTGCAGTGGGAGATATTAGAGTTAATCTAGATGCTAGTAGGCATTTAGATTAGATAGACATTTATTATGTATCTCAATTCAGGAGAAATTTAATTTCAGTTTCTTGATTAAATAAATTTGAATATTCGGTTACTTTTAATAAAATTTTTATTATTAGTAAGGATGACAAATTTGTTTACAAAGGTACATTGGAAAATGGTCTATTCTATTTACATAGAAATATCTCTCACTTGTTAGACACATAGTTAACGCAATCTAATCATAAAAGAGTAAAATTATCATAAGATGAAACCTACATATGCCATTTGTGCCTAGGTTATATTAACCTTAATAGGATTAAAAGATTGGTTAGTGATGGACCTTTAAGTGACTTAAAGGTCGATGATCTACCAACTTATGAATCCTGTTTGGAAGGTAAAATGACCAAAAGGTCGTTCAGGACCAAAGGCACAAGAGCCATTGAATGTTTATGATTAATACACTCTGATGAATGTGGTCCTATGAGCATTCAAGCTAGAGGTGGATATGAGTACTTCGTCACTTTCACAGATGATCATTCAAAATTTGGTTATGTGTATCTCATGAGACATAAGTCGGATGCTTTTGACATGTTCAAAGCATTCAAAGCTGAAGTGGAGAATCAGCTAGAGAAACACATAAAAATCTTGAGATATGATCGTAGTGGAGAATATCTATCTGGTAAGTTTCAACAATATCTTATTGATAATGGAATCATTTCTCAGTTTTTTGCACCAAGTACACCTCAACAGAATGGGGTTGCAGAAAGAAGAAATAGAACTCTTTTGAATATGGTTAGGTCAATGTTGAGTTATTCAACACTCTCTGTTTCTTTTTGGGGATATGCTCTACAAACTGCAATGTACATTCTAAATGATGTACCATCGAAGTCGATTCCTCAAACACCGCATGAGTTGTGGACTGGGCGAAAGCCTAGTTTACAACACTTAAGGATATTTGGTTGTCCTACGCATGTGTTAAAAGGAAAGACAGAAAAGATGGAGTCTCGTACAGAAACATGCATATTTGTGGGGTATCCAAAAGGAACTAAAGAGTATTATTTCTATAGTCCTTCAGGTCTTAAAGTATTTGTTTCAACAAATGTTAAATTTCTGGAAAAGGACTATATGAATGAGTTTATACCTAAAAGTAGAATTGTCCTGAATGAGATGTCAGGAGATACAATTCCACAAGAGGTTTCACAACTGATCGAACCAAAATTGGTATGATTTTGGCCCTCACTTCCTTTTCTTTTTGCTTGATTCTCGGGCAATATCCCATAATTTAATTGTATGAATTAAGTGTTTTCAGGTATTTATAAAGTTCAGAGGCATTGGAGTAATATTGGTGGCAAAAGGGGCTGAAATTGGAAAAAATGTGTGCAGATCATTCATCTTCAAATAGGCATATCTCTCACTTTAGATCAAACCAAAATTCGGATTATATATATTCAGAAAGCCCCGGAAGTCTAGTTTCCAGGGGTTTTTACGGATTACGATTTTGAATTTTCTACAGAAAGTTATGCCCGTTTTCGTAGCTACTGCGCACTCCCTGTCGCCATGGCGACCCTATGGCGCGCCATGGCGACCTCCACTTTCTAGAAGCAGCAAAATGGACGTTTTTCAAGCCATTTTTGAGGGGTATTCTTGTCCTTCCATGCCCATTTCATACCCTAGCTTTTCTAACATATAAATACACCATTTTATGCTAACTCTTGACAACTCTTGTTCATCAAGAAATCTCCTTTCTCCACCATTCCTAATCCCTCCATTCTCCTCTCCAATAAACACCTAGATTACTCCACATAAATCATTCCTCTCTTTCCATCTTCTCCACCCATTTCCTTTGTCACTTTCCATTTGACTCCACCTATCTAGACACCTCCTCAACACCCAATCTTTGCACAAGACTCAAGCAAGGAAGCTCAAGGAAGGATCAAGCTTACAAGAGAGACCCAAGGGTGATTTCTCTCCATTTTACTTCCTTTCTTTGTTTGTGATTATGTGTAATCAAACCCACTTTCTTGGGGGATGATTTGAGACACTTTTGGACTATGAGTATTTATTAAGGCTTTGAATATTATGTTTATTCAATTATAGTTTTATTCACTTTTTAATTAGATCTTGCACTTATGTGATTATATGAGTATTGACACACTTAGTGATTATAATATGTTGTAGGATAATTTGTGATAAAATTGATTAAGTTATTGACACACTTGATTGATTATAGCACATAGTGAATAGGATAGGCTTTTAGAGGGTAGGCCTACCACAATTGCCTAGGCCATTCGATCGTCACTAACCGATCCCGCCGTGACCCCCTCTTCTTAATCGGTTAGGCATTGCGGTGGGAAGTTGTTTAGGGTTCGTAGTGATGGTCTAAACAACACTTTTGAATGAGATCGGTCTTTAATTGTGTGAATAGTGCATTAATGAAGCCATTGATGACTTCTAATTAATTGTTTAATCCATTTTCTTATCTAGGTTGTTGTTATTGGATTCCTATCTATTCATTTTCTCTTTACATTTTATTGCTTTTATTTTTCCATGTATGTTTGATGGTTTCTTAAACCATACACCATTCAAACTACCATGATTTACTTTATTTTGTATTTTAGGAATTGTTAATTAATTCAACTAATTACTCTAATTCCCTGTGGAACGAATCCTACTTGCCACTTTACTAATTTAATATCTAAGTGGTGAAAAATCGATTTTCTAAATGAACACATTTAAAACATTATTTTGTTGCGTAAAACGACCGCATCAAAATTGGCGCCGCTGCCGGGGAATTAAAGCGATTGTTGAATTACTTAGCTTTTCTTTGTAGTTTAGATTTTTCATATTTCTTTTGTTATTCATTTTTTTATAGTTAGATTTTTTTTTTTTAGTTATTTGTCATTTTCGTTATTTTTAGATTTTATAGTCTTGTTTTCGTTTTTCTTTTATTTTTCTTCTATTTTTCTTTTCAGGAACAATGGATCCTTTTGACTTGCAATTGGCCATATTCAACCAGGACATGGAGTTATTTGTCTCAAGGCACTCGAAGGAAGAAAGAGCTCATGACTCAAATTCTTCCAATATGGGGCCAAAGGATGGGATTCCCGAGGAATAAATGCTAGAGGCCATCCGAACATCACAAATGACATACGAGCATACTTTGAATGAATGTTTGGAGGCAAGTGCACTTAGGTTTTCATGATTAGAAGCTTCATTGAGAAGATTAGAAGTGCACCTTGGAGCTATCATGGAAGCCACGCAAGCGCAAGAGAGCCAAGAGTTCCCAAATCCACCTATGCTAGAAGAAGCTACCACCATCCGTTGGAAGGGTGAGAATGTAGAGCACAATTATTTTCATAATTGTGCTAAGGAGTCTTCTAGTTTTGAAGGTGAAGAAGTAGGAGAAGAGGAGACAAATGATGAAATGAAGGAACCAAAGCCTTATGTCCCTCCCACTACTTTTCCATGCCGCATACACAAAAGCATTTGGTATAGGTTGTTTCCTAAACTTATCAAGCCACTTTTTCAAGTGAACATTTACTTGCTTTTGCTTTATGTGATTAGGAAAACGCCGGTGAGCGACAAATACTTCCAAGACCTAATCGCATATAGGCGCATATTCGAAACCTTGGAATTCGGTTGACCGATCCAAGTAACACGTCTAGCGGGGACGTAAAACCAAGCGCTTGGTGGGAGGCACCCCACCTAGGTATAATTTCTTTCTTTGTTCATTTTATTTTTCTTTTTAGTTTTTACATTTTTGTTTAGAATAAGTGTGTGATTTGTTTGTGTTGTGTTTAGTGCCTAGGGTATTTAAGTTGTTTGTGTTTTGAGTACTTGCCTTTCATGCTTCGTTTATTCATTGCCCATGCATCTCAATGTTATATATAGATTGAAGACAATGTTTAGATTAGGTTTGGGGGTGTGGATTCATTATTTGAGTCATTTTTTATTTTATTTTTTTCAAGTTTTTCTTTGACCTTTGCGAAACCTCTCTGTTTTGAAATTCTGAGGCCAAATGTTTCATTTAAACTGTACTTCTTGGTGAGGAAATAAATTATTTCTCCTACGTAGTGTTCTTCAATTTTTCGATATGGTTCCAACGGTATAAAGAACATAAAATTTTGGGTGGGGGTTCAAAAGTTATGAACGTTTCTTCGACCAAAGGTCATGGGCGATGCCCTGTTTTGAAATTCTGTATATGAATCATTTTCGAAGTCCGTTTCCACACTTTTCTAATTTGAATTTTGAAATATTTTCTAAATGAAAAGTGTGCATTTACATGTCTATTTTCCTGTTCCATAATTGGAGAAGGTTTTATTGAGTATTTTTGAAAATATGCACTAAAGAGTGGACATTGGTCGAATTCGAAAGTCACCAGTTTTTTTTTTGAATTTTGTCCTCCATATATAGATGTTCTTTCGCATTGTGTTTTTTGTTGGTTAAGTTTGTTTCTTTTAGAGTAATAAATGTACTCCAAACTCTTATTGGCAATTGCATGTATTGAGTATATATTTATTTGCTGGAACTTTCTAATGTGCTTAGTGCTTGTGTAGATTTTCTATTGCTTCTTGAGGAAGTGTGTTGTGTTGCTTGTGTGTTGAAGCAAGGTTTCTTTATCTCTTGGGATGAAACAAAGACAACTTGTGAGCCTTGGAGAGACAAGCAAGCCAAGAGTACTCATAAAAAGGGCGAGAGCCTTATCCTAAGAAAAGCAACATTTTGGAGTGCCGGAGTGCCGGAGGTGGGAGGCACCCCACCTAGGTACAATTTTTTTTTTCTTTCTTGCTTTTTAGTTTCTTGTTTAGAATAAGGGTGTGGATTGTTTTTGATAGTGGATTTAGGCTTGAATGATAACATATTTTGTCTACATGGATTGTGATGTGACTCTTGATGAACTTACATTGCCATATCTCTTGAGTTGATGATGAATATATAGGATGTTAGTGAATGCAACACTTGATTTAATTTTTGGGATAAATTTTAAATGGACATTAAAATGTGTTTTTGAAACTCTTTAATTATGGATGTGTGTTGCGCCGCGTTTATTGGTTTATTTGCCCCAAAGACATTGAGGACAATGTCTAATTTAGGTTTGGGGGTGTGTGCGCAACACCATCTCTTGTTTGCAATTGTGTGCAAATATTTTGAGCCTAAATTTTTCAAAATTTTCGAAAAAATCTTGTGATAATGCCATGCTTGAGCATATTTTGCTTGTTGAGATTGTGCCTTTTGTGTGTGCGAGTAAGGTATTGTGTATCTTTGCCTTGCTTAGTTTAGATTAACTTTATGCCATTTAGGGTTGCACTGCTCAAAGTGCGCTAGTTCTTTTCTCTTGATGTTGGAGTGAATATTCAATTGTGCTTGAAGGTTAGGAATTAATAGTGGAGATTTCCCATGAGGTTCTTAAAAAACATATTTTTGAGGGAAAGTTCTTACTCTTTAAACACTCATTCAAACACACATATTATGCATATTTAAAATGTCTCATTCGCACTTAAATGTTGTTTGCCATAGAACATATGGACTGCTTGTGGATGCCTTGATTGACTTTGTGGACAAATCTTTAGAAATGATTTTAGACAATGCATGTGAAAACCACCAAATGGGCCTAAATACTTCCTATCCCTCTAATGTGTGTGCTCCATAGCCCATTTGAAGCCAAACACAATTAAGCTTTTCATTCATGAACCACATCAACATAAATCATATAGCCTAAACACTAGACTTACCTTTTACCAAATGGTTTGCTAAGGCTTAGGGGTTGAATGTAAGCTTTGAGGTGTATTAATATGTAAGGCGTGTACCTAGGCAAATATGTATATGCAAACACATGAAAAAGATGAAATACAATGCTTGAAAAGAAAAAGAAAAAGACAAGCAAAGAAAAGAAAAGAAAAGAAAAGCATAGAAAAAGAAAAAGATAAAAAAAATGAATGAGGCACTAAGTGCCTAGATCAATTTTGTGAAATCAAATGAGCTACTCAACAAAAATTAAGAGTAGAAAAATACACAAAGTTAATTGTAAGCCTAGACGCCGAATTGTGGAATATGCAAGGTTGTAATGAGCAAGTTGTGCTTAATTTAGAATGTATGCCTTAGTGTGACCATTGGGTGATTGCTATCAATTCTTCCCATTTTTACAACCAAATGAAAGACCTACTTGATCTTTAGGGATGTCCACTTTGGAAATTTTGGTTGATGCATGTTCTTTCTGGTTCATGGTTTTCAATTCCGTTCATGAGACAAATTTTGAGGAATTGTGTTTTTAAATAATCATGTGCAATTAAATTTGATATCTTAAACATAAACTCATATTGTATATGGATTGTGAGTGAAGCCTAGGAATCTGTGTGAAAATGAGAGAATCCGGTGAGGATTAGATGTCGAGGCGAATTACATTCTTTTCCTAATGGCACTTTAGTTTTGAAGCTTAAGCATCTTGAATGTGGAATCGCGTTACGTGCAATGTTTACTTAGAGTGGCATGTCTTTAATCTTTATTTAGCATCTCTTACATGCATTATTTCCTAATGAGCACAACGTTAGTTTAATCTCTTCACTTATTGACTTTTGAGTCATTCACAAAGAGTTGGTGCTTTAATGATTTTTTTTTGATGATTAAACACATGTCCTTTGGTGCTTATTGTTTGTTTTGCTCGAGGACGAGCAAAAGATAGGTTTGAGGGTATTTGATCGAACCAAAATTGGTATGATTTTGGCCCTCACTTCCTTTTCTTTTTGCTTGATTCTTGGGCAATATCCCATGATTTAATGGTGTGAATTAAGTATTTTCAGGTATTTATAAAGTTCAGAGGCATTGGAGTAATATTGGTGGCAAAAGGGGCTGAAATTGTAAAAAGTGTGTGCAGATCATTCATCTTCAAATAGGCATATCTCTCTTTTCAGATCGAACCACATTTTAGATTACATATATTCGGAAATCCCCGGAAGTCTAGTTTCTAGCGATATTTACGGATTGCGATTCTGAGTTTTCTGCAGAAAGTTATGCCCGTTTTCGTAGCTACTGCGCACTCCCTGTCGCCATGGTGACCTCCACTTTCTAGAAGCAGTAAAATGGACGTTTTTCAAGCCATTTTTGAGGGGTATTCTTGTCCTTTTATGCCCATTTCATACCCTAGCTTTTCTAACATATAAATACACCATTTTATGCTAACTCTTGACAACTCTTGTTCATCAAGAAACCTCCTTTCTCCACCATTCCTAATCCCTCCATTCTCCTCTCCAATAAACACCTAGATTACTCCACATAAATCATTCCTCTCTTTCCATCTTCTCCACCCATTTCCTTTGTCACTTTCCATTTGACTCCACCTATCTAGACACCTCCTCAACACCCAATCTTTGCACAAGACTCAAGCAAGGAAGCTCAAGGAAGGATCAAGCTTACAAGAGAGACCCAAGGTTGATTTCTCTCCATTTTACTTCCTTTCTTTGTTTGTGATTATGTGTAATCAAACCCACTTTCTTGGGGGATGATTTGAGACACTTTTGGACTATGAGTATTTATTAAGGCTTTGAATATTATGTTTATTCAATTATAGTTTTATTCACTTTTTAATTAGATCTTGCACTTATGTGATTATATGAGTATTGACACACTTATTGATTACAATATGTTGTAGGATAATTTGTGATAAAATTGATTAAGTTATTGACACACTTGATTGATTATAGCACATAGTGAATATGATAGGCTTTTGGAGGGTAGGCCTACCACAATTGCCTAGGCCATTCGATCATCACTAACCGATCCCGCCGTGACCCCCTCTTCTTAATCGGTTAGGCATTGCGGTGGGAAGTTGTTTAGGGTTCGTAGTGATGGTCTAAACAACACTTTTGAATGAGATCGGTTTTTAATTGTGTGAATAGTGCATTAATGAAGCCATTGATGACTTCTAATTAATTGTTTAATCCATTTTCTTATCTAGGTTGTTGTTATTGGATTCCTATCTATTCATTTTCTCTTTACATTTTATTGCTTTTATTTTTCCATGTATGTTTGATGGTTTCTTAAACCATACACCATTCAAACTACCATGATTTACTTTATTTTGTATTTTAGGAATTGTTAATTAATTCAACTAATTACTCTAATTCCCTATGGAATGAATCATACTTGCCACTTTACTAATTTAATATCTAAGTGGTGAAAAATCGGTTTTCTAAACGAACACATTTAAAACATTATTTTGTTGCGCAAAACGACTGCATCAACAACCTAGCCCAATTATAAGTTCTGAACCATCACAAGATCAACAACCTATAATCGAACCAAAATTGGTATGATTTTGGCCCTCATTTTGCTTGATTCTCGGGCTTTATCCTGTGATTTAATTGTGAAAATTAAGTATTTTCAGGTATTTATAAGATTGAAGGGCATTGTAGTAAATTGGAGAAAATAGGGGTAATAGCGTAAATTAGTGAAGGAAGATTGAAGATATGGTAATATTTGAAGAGAACAAGGGAGCAGTATGTAATTTGCCACGCAAAGAAGAGAGGTCGCGCCACTTCACCAAAACATGAAACGGTGCATTTGGCATATGAAGATGGGCCTCTAAGTGCGGCCCTATCTACTCCTTTATACACCCATGTGCACAGACCCAAACACAAGTCCAAGCAGTAGCCCACAAGGTCACTAATCAAAATGACAGCGTTTTGATTTAAGTGAGAAGGCCCAAAATACTTGGCCCAAAGCACGCCCAAACGTTGACCCAGTTGCTGCAACCCATGCGCGCCCAATTGCACCCCATCTCCTTGCTAAAGACACCCATTTTCACCTGTTCATCTTCTCCTTCAGCAAGCTAGCTGATAGCCATGGCCTCAAACCCTAGATGCGCTGCTGGCTGGAAGACGACCTACCGTCGGCCATCTCCGATGCCAAACGGACGGCAAGGACAGTGGCTGGCCGGTCGCAACATTTTTGGTGCCCCAATCGGCTGGATTTCGACCACCCAAAATGCCACCAAGTCATGCCCACGTCACTCCCACGTCCCCTTTTGGTCGCCACTTGTCATTCGAGGTCGCCATGGCGACAGGGGATGATTTCCCACACCTGATTGCTTCGCCCCTAGGTCGCCACTTTGTCGCCATTTAAGCAAACCGCGACCATCTCTTATGTGCATATCTGATTGGCTGAAATTGATAGGAAAATTACAAGAAGGCCCCCTAGAGGGGCCAAAATGGCAATTTGACAAATAGAGGGATGTTTTGGTAATTAGCCATTCGTGACCTATTTTGAAAACACTATAAATTCATCCTCTTTTCAATTTGAATACCAAGCCTATTCTCTCCTAACAATCTCCCTTTCCTCCATTAATCATCTCCCAAACTCCTCCATTTCTATACTTGGACTTATCTTTCCATCCAAAAACTCACACCAAATCTTGATTACTTCCCTAGACCATTCCTTCCCTACAATTTTCTCCATCACAAATCCTTTGTCACTCACCATAAGCCATCCACCTATCTAGACACATCCTCCTCTTCCATTCCTTGCATCTAGGAGCATCAAAGGAGAACAAGGATCAAACACTAAAGAAGGTGGCCTAAGGGTGAATTCTTTACCATTTACTTGTTTCTATTTGATTGCTACTATGTGTAATTAAACCCCTAATCAAGGGGATTGATTTGATAAACATTTGGTTGTGGGTTTTTGCTTAAGCTTTGTAATGAATCTCTATATGTGTTCTATTTATTAATTCATTAGATTCTATTCATTATGTGATTGACTTGTATACCCACTTGTTAATTACAATCTTGTTTAGAATAACATATTATATAATCACTCTTGGATTGACACACTTGAGTGATTAAGAACCCAATAAATAAGATAGATTAGTGGAGGGTATATCAACCACATTAATCTAAACCTAAATTGGTTAACATGTAGAGATTGGTCCTTAAAGTGGCTTAAAAAGCAATACCCATACCTACTTGCTAATCAATCAATTCCCTAGTATCAACATTAATTTGTTACATCCATTTTTCTTATCAAGATTGTGAGTCTTCTATTTTTCATATCACCATATTTTTAGTTAGGTTAATTTTGTATGTATGTTTGATGGTTTGACAAACCATACACTCATTCATCATTTATTATTTATTTTATTGTTTATAGATTAGCTAATTAATTCAACATATTTCTCTAATTCCCTGTGGAACGAATTATAAGCTTACCACAATACTCGTTTTCAAATCTTAAAATATATTGCGTAAAGATTTATTTTACAACATTCTTTTGGTAATTCGCAATTTGGTAACGACACAAAAAGCGAGTCATCAACCTACCATTCCTCGTCATAGTGGGAGGGTTGAAAGACAACCCGAGAGATACATCTGTCTGGGAGAATTAGTGGAGAATCTCCCGGACGACGATGATCCTTACACATTTAAGGAAGCAATGGAGGATGTTGATAGTCACCATTGGCAAAAGGCAATGTAATCTGAGATTGAGTCCATGTTCAATAACAAAGTCTGGTCTCTTGTAAACTTGCCTAAAGGGATAAAACCCATTGGATGCAAGTGGGTATACAAGAGGAAAAAAGGTACCGATGGAAAGGTGGAAACCTTTTAAGCTAGATTAGTAGCTAAAGGTTATACACAGAAAGAAGGTATCGATTACGAGGAAACCTTCTCTCATGTGGTCATGCTTAAATCCATTAGGATACTCTTATCCATTACGACATCTTTAGATTTAGAGATTTGGCAAATGGACGTCAAGACAGCTTTCCTTAATGGAAGTCTTGACGAAAACATCTATATGATGCAACCAGAAGGATTCCCTGAAAAAGGCCAAGTGGAAAAGGTATGCAAGTTGCAAAAATCCATATATGGATTAAAGCAAGCATCCAGATCCTGGAACATGAGGTTCGATCAAGCTGTGAAAGGTTTTGGATTTGTTCAGAACCTTGACGAACCTTATGTATACAAAAGGATCAAGGGCGACAAGTTGGTTTTCCTAATTCTTTATGTTGATGATATACTACTCATCGGAAACGATGTAGGTGTATTGACATCAGTAAAAGAATGGTTAGCAAAATAATTTCATATAAAGGACTTAGGAGAAACAAGTTATATTCTTGGTATCCAAGTAATAAGGGATAGAAAGAATAAAACGATTGCACTATCCCAAGCTTTATACATAGATATAATCTTGTCTAGGTTTTCCATGCAAGATTCCAAGAAAGGTATGTTACCTTTCAGGCAGGGAATCAAACTTTCTAAGGAACAAGTTCCTAAGAATGAGAATGAATAGCAATTCATGAGTAGGGTTCCATATGCCTCAGCAGTTGGAAGTCTCATGTATGCAATGCTCTGTATTAGACTAGATATTTGTTTTGCTGTTGGCATAGTTAGCAGGTTTCAATCAAAACCTGGCCCTGATCACTGGACGGCAGTCAAGCATATTTTCAAGTATCTCAGGAGAACGAGAGACAATATGCTTGTATACTCTGGAGGGGATTTGATTCCCGTAGGGTATACAGATTCTGATTTCCAGTCGGATTCTGACTCCAGAAAATCCACATCAGAATCTGTGTTTACTCTTGGAGGAGGAGCAGTCATATAGAGGAGTATCAAGCAATCATGCATTGCTGACTCCACTATAGAAGCTGAGTATGTTGCTGCATGTGAAGCTGCCAAAGAGGTTGTTTGGCTCTGCCAATTCTTGATTGACTTAGAAGTGGTTCCTAGTGCGAATAAGCAGATCACTATCTACTATGACAACAGTGGAGCAGTGGCAAATTCGAAAGAACCAAAAAGTCATAAGAGAGGAAAACAAATTGAAAGAAAGTATCATCTTCTTAGAGAGATTGTGCATAGGGGTGACGTGACGATTACCAAAATCGCGTCAGCAGAAAATCTAGCGGATCCCTTCACAAAGGCTCTACCACAGAAGAGTTTTGATGGGCACCAAGAGAACATGGGAATGAGAGATATGATACTTTTGCTATAGAGCAAGTGGGAGATTGTTAGGATTATGCTCAATAGTAAGAGTGTAATGTTGTACTTGACAATCTTTTCATATTAATAAAGTGATTTCTGTTATTTAACAAAATCTCATATAGCATTTATTATTATAATTGTCAAAGTAAATAATCATAAGGTCAAAAGACTATGAGAAAAGAAGAATTGTTCGTACATCTGGATATGTATGAGGTAGACACAATTCTTTAGTTAGTCTTGAATAACGTTCACAACTTAAGTTAAAGGTTGGGCACCTTTATCTTGTTAAAGTTGTAGAATTCTTTTGCTAGCATTTGAGTGGGATCAAATGTGTTGTGAAGAGTCTAAAATCATCGAAAGGTCTTCGAGTAAAAGAATCTAGTGCACTGGGTGCATTGAACCGGATCACAATGAAATACTTTTTCTAGAACCGTTAATAGATAAAAGTCTTTTCATTATCAGGATAATCGGAGAGTCTATCTTAATCCTGAGATAAATGATGGACTTATGGTTGCAAGTGTTATCATTTGAGCTATCAATGAGTACGATTATATAGCATAGTCTATCCTCGATAGTTTGGTGGTATTCATTTGTTAATCGATAGAGGACTTCATTTATAGATATGGACATCATGGCTTCATTTATTAAATGTGAGTAGAATATCATCATATGGATGCTTTGTGGTTTTGGATATGAAATCTTAGCGTTGAGTTTTCAATAGTATCTATTGAAAGATGACTTCTGGACAAGTCATAATATATATCCAAGTTCAAAGTGTGGTTATATGAGTAAATATGGTAACTTGGAGAGCTATAGGCGGTCTATGAGCTCTTGGCGATTACTGATATTCTTCACGAGGATTCACCATCTCTCATATGATTGTCTAGGGTATGAATGAGTATCGTTAACTTATTCCATCTTTATTTAAGCGTGCAATTTTAGTTCTTTAGTGGAATGAACTAAAATTAATAGATTGAACCTAAGTGAATAATTTGTTGATTGTAATTGAGTTATGTCTATTGGAGCTTAAATTTAGATAGGCCCACCAAGATCCTCAATCCGCATGCACTTGCATGAATCACTTGATATATTTTACTGGACTATTTGTGGGTCCATTTAGAATTGTATTTAATATATTAAGAATATAATTTGCACATTATTTATTTAATGGGCTGTTTAATTATATTAATATATTAATAAAAGACATGTGGACTTGTTTCTTTTAGTAAGAATGAGTCTAGTTCACATGTGAGTTTTTTATTAAAGTCCAAATTGATTAAATAAAATAAGAAAACAATATGTAGGCCCAAGTTCTAGTCATAGGCGGCAATGTCTAATTTTTAGTCCATAATATTGTTTTATTTTATTATTTAATTAAATGGAAATTAATTAATATGTTAATTAATTATTTAATTAAAAATCAAATCTTTTTCTGATTAGGAAATATGTTTCCTAGTAGTATACAACTATTAGTATTATACTAAATATAAAAAACTTTATTTGTTTAGTCAAATTAGGAAGTCTTTTATATAGTCACAAATATACTAAATAGTTGGATTAGGGTTTATACTATAGAGTTTTAATGCAAGATGAATTTGTGCTCTATAGATATATATATATATAATATTTATTTGACCGAGATATATATATATATATATAAAGATATATATGATTTTTGGCAATAATATATATAGATGGCCGGTGCACAACATAAAGACATAACAAAAATGCATGCAGTTTTTTTTGAACAAAAAAAAAAAAAAAAAACAGAATATATATATATTAAAAATTCATGCAGTTTTTTTGAAAAAAAAAAACATAATATATATGTATTAAAAGTGCGTGTAGTATGAGTGTACATATATACATATATATATATATATATATATTTTGCGGCAATAGATATATATATATATATGTATTCTTTATATATATTTTGCGGCAATAGACATATATATATATTCTTCATATATTTTCAAGAACCCTAGTTTTTGCAATTGAGAGTTTTTTTCTTTTGCTAGAGAAAAATAAAATTCAACTTTTAGATTAGTGAAAAATTCGGCCAAGAGAGATTGAGTGAGAAGAATTGTTCTTATTTCGATAATGCACTAGTGATCTTTACATCTAGAGGTCTTGTGCACAATTTCGAATAAGGTTCACGCAAGTTTCAATCTAACGATTATGAATTCAAAAGTGACCGGGACATTCTTAACAATCTATTGGAATTTTTGTGACTAACAGAAATCAGAAAAGTTTTGTTGTCCATTCTCAGGTACACAATTCAAAGAGAAGGGAGACCACGCTCCTAGGTGATTCACGTTCGTGATTGGATTAGAAGATCTTGTGGATTACCATCGACGCATGGTCAATCGGATCACGCGACAAAGGTATGATATCTTTTGGTATATATTGTTTAATTAATTAAAGGGTTAAGGTTCAATATGGGAAAATTTTTGAAATATACTAAACTCCTTTTAGTCTCGCTTCCGCTGCGTGCACGCATTTTTTTCCCTACATCTCCTTGGTTTCACCATTTTTGGTGAATCGACGGTTACGATCGGCGGTCTAGCCGCCGAATTGAAACCGCCGATCAGACCTGATGCATTTAATATCTCGGGTCTGATTCTGCGGTTTGATCGGCGGTTACGAAACTGCCGAATGAAACCGCCGATGCTCCCCTGTTTCTCTCGGGACCAATTCTGCAGTTATGATTGGCGGCCTGGCCGCCGAATGAAACCGCCGATCGTGTGTTTTCAGGGGCAAACTAGTCTTTTCACATGCCCTGTTCTTGATGTCTATAAATATCACACTTTCTCTAATCTCCAACTTAGTTCTCTGACTCTATAGAACCCTAAGCTTCAAAAGAGAGATACTTGAGAGAAAATCAAATCAAGAACTCATTTTTATACGCTCAAACCACATACATGTGCATCAAAGATCATCTAAGCATTTTCTAGCATAGTTAGTTTGCTTATTTGAATGGGTTTTGCTCAACACATATCCTTTGGTATGTTCTTCACTAATCTCATCTAAGTTTAGTGTTTTATTTATCAAAGAAATCTCTTATATTATTTGTATGCTCTTAGAATATATTCTAGATACAAAATAGAGATTGTTGTGTTGACATGTTTGAGTGTTGTATTTTGATAGCAACATCTAGGTTATTGAATCTATGATTTGCTAAGTTTTATGACATGTCATTTAGCTATTGATATCTAGGATTGCATTTATTATCATCTAATCATCCTAGATAAGCATATAGAGTTGCCTAGCTCTCATTGCATTTGTTGAGTATTTATATATATTCACATAGGTTGTAATCTCTTCATTGAGAAGTAATTCTTGCGAGTAGCTTCTAGGATTAGGTTGCTTAGATCGCAAGCAATTGAAGTCTTGTGTGATAGACCGGGTTTAGGTGGGACACCGGGATTAGGTGGTCACACAAGAAAATTAAACTAGAGCCACTTTTAAAGGCCCGCGTGGTAGAAGTGGGGGGTTATAGACCGGAGTGTTAGACGAGGTCTACATAGGTTGTAAACTCCATTTCAATTAGTAGATTTCGAGGTACGAGTGTGGCACACTATACAGCCCTTGGTTTTTCCCGTGAGGGTTTCCACGTAAATATCAAGTGTCATTTATAATTCCGCACCATATTACACTTGATATTTTGTATTGACTAGATTGGGGTATTTTCGTAATATTGACTTAATGCGAAAATTGGGTAAAATTGTTAAAATCTATTCATCCCCCCTCTAGATTAATATATTGTAAACACACCCGAGTTAATTTGTGAACTTTCAATTAGTATCAGAGCGGGTTCCTAGATATACTTAGGTGATCCTTGCTCACTTTTGGTGTGTTTTGCATTGTGTGTGATTGTTTGATTTCTTCATACATTTTGCATTCATCTAAACACTATAAGTGGTTTCGGGATGAGCAAAGAGGGAGCATCGAGTGTGAGGCCACCATTGCTCACCGGTGATAATTACTCCTCATGGAAGGGGAAGATGGAAGCATACTTGTGCCAAATCCATGATAGGGCATGGATGGCGGTTGAAGATGGATATGCTCCACCAAAGATGACTCCCACCGGAGGAGGAGAAGAAGTGCTCAAGCCTAAGGCACAGTGGGACGCGCAAGAATTTGTTGATTCCATGTGGAACAACAAAGCCATACATGCTATCCGTTGCGCAGTCGATGAGAATCAATATAAGTTGATTCAAATTACTAGGATTGCCAAAGAGGCATGAGATATCCTAGAAGTTGCTCATGAAGGAACCGAAGTGGTCAAGGACTCCAAGCTACAAGTCCTACAAATTCTTTTTGAGACCATTCGGATGGAAGAGCACGAGCACTTTAATGACTTCCAAGTTAGGCTAATGGACATTGTAAATCAAAGCCATCAACTTGGAGACCCGTATTCAGATAGGAGAATCAAGCAGAAGATTATGAGATCTCTCCCCGAAAGGTTTGAACCTAAAGTGACGGCTTTAGAAGTAAATGACTCCTATAAGGATATGAAGCCGAGTGAAGTCATTGGAAGACTTCTAGCCTATGAATCAAGAAAGGCTATCACTTCACCTTCTAAGAAGAAAAAGAATCTAGCCTTGAAAACTTCCAAGGTGAAAAAGGAGGAGGATAACTCAAATGAAGATATGACACTCATTGTCAAGGGATTCAAGAAGTTCTTGAATCTACAAAAGAGAGGTTATGGCTCAAAGGGGGATAACTTCAAGAAGAAGAAGACCACTATCAAGAATGTCAAGCCAAACCATGAGATATCTTCAAGACAGAAGATTCAATGCTACGAATGTGGAGGATTCGGGCATATCTATCTCGAATGTGCTAACTTGAGGGATGGAAGAGAAGGAAAGGAAATGAACGCCACTTCAAATGACTCTTTAAGTGATGAAGAGGTTGTGGCTAAATTTTTGGCACTTGCTAGCTCTCACAAGTGGGACAACAAAGTGAAAATTGTTGAAGAAAGTCCCACAAACTTAAATGATTGTGAGAACAATTATTTTGCCTTTCTGATCTCCTACAATGAAGAAGAAAATGAGAGTCAAGAAGCAAATGACTCTAGTGAAGATGACTCTTCATATAACTCCACATATGAATATGTGGAGAAAAAGGTTCTAGAAGAATTTCTCATTGAGTTTAAGAACATAGGAAAGAAGACCAAGGAAAAGACTCAAAGATTGAGAGAAGAGAATCTAAACCTTTTAGCTCATAATGACCACTTAAGTGAACAAGTGGAAAGATTCAAGAAGATTGAAGACAAGCTAAGAGATGAGCTAGCTTTGTCTAAGAGGAATGAAGAGGGGTTGAAGAGGGAGCTTGATGAAGCCAAAACGTCATTGACTAGGATGGCCACAAGCACCAAGAAGCTTGATAACATGCTTGGTGTTGGAAAGAGCCCTTATGACAAAAGAGGTACTGGATTTGAAGATAGTGTGGAGTCCCCCACTCCCAACAAGACCTTATTTGTGAAGAGTTTAGGTAACAAAGAGACTTCACCCGTGCAAACTCCTGGGAAGAAGATTGATCTAGGACAATGCTCTCATAGTGCACAAGTGAAGGCAGCTTCAAGAAGACAACCTCAAGCTCAAAAAGTTCCTTTTGCTAACTTCCCTCAAGCTCAAATTCATCAAGGGAAGAGACCAATCATGCAAAATCAACCGAGGAAGCAACCAAGTCTTGGTCAACAACAAAGAAGGAGAGATCCTATCCAACTACCAAAACAACCACAAAGACATGGGAAGGCTCCTATGCATGCACAAGGACATGGTATGATTTCTAACTTCATCCCTTTATGTCATCATTGTGGTATTGATGGTCATATTAGACCAAATTGCTTTCATTACATTAGAATGTGTAGGATTAAAAACATGATTGAGAAAAAGAAGGCAAGAGCAAGATTGCATGATCCTATGATATCTAGAACTCTTGAACCTTTGACCCCTAGGAAGAAAATTGTATCACCTGGGCGGTTGCTTTTTCCTTGGAAACAATCTTGTTTCTTGGTTTTACAAGAAGCAAAACTCAATTTCCTTGTCCACGGTGGAGGCCAAATACGTAGCCACGGGGAGTGGATGCACACAACTCCTATGGATGAAGCAAATGTTAGTAGACTACGGATTCAGCCAAGGTACACTCACTCTCTTTTGTGATAACATGAGTTTTATTAATATTTCCAAGAATCCGGTACAATACTCTAGAACTAAGCATATTGACATCCGCCATCATTTCATTAGAGAACTAGTTGATAATAAATGCATGATCAACTAGCGAACTTATTTACTAAACCCTTAGATGCTACTTGATTTAAAACTCTTAGTATATCTATTGGGATATGTCTTGTGAAGTGATGAGTTTTTGTGATTGACCCCATATAGGGAATTCAAGCAAAGAGAGCTTTTGCATACTTGATGCATGCAAAATATTTGAAAGATCTTATGCTTCTTTATTAATTGCTTGAAGTAAGCTTGGTTGCATATACGTATATATGTTTTTATCTCAATAAGTGTGAACCATGCTAGCATTACAATCCATGTCATATTTATGTTCAAACATGCATTTTTGGACTAAGAGATTTACATAGGAAGTACGATTTGAATGACCTATAGTTATTTCCATGACATGATGATTCTTAATTGATATGCTAATAAGATATGAAAATCATGAAATTCAAATGACATGCTAAATTGAAAAAGCATGAATTGATGATTGTAATTTCTTCAATGCAAAACAATGTGTGAAAAAGCTTGTGAGACTAAAAATGATAAAGGATCTTGTATCTATTCAAAGGATGTTTCAATCCAAATGTCTCTATTTCTTTATTTGTTGAACATGGCTACTATCATACGGGTTTCACACCCAGAAAAATCAAATAGGGTGCAAAGTCGCTCATGCCATGTTTCGTTTATAAAGTTGGATATAGTTACTATTAAAATTGAAATCAATGAATTCTATATCCTTGCTTCTCTCATGACAAATGGTAAAATTGGTTTGAATTCTATTGGAATCCTTTGTCATTTGTTTTGCCAAATACCATTGTATTTTAGACTTGAATGCAACATGTCTTGTATGCAAAACATTTTTAAGTCACACATTTTCAATAAAAATAAATCTTCATATTTTTCTCCAATTAATTGAGTGCATAAAGTGCCTTATATGGTTATGCAAATATCTAGTGGCTTCTATCTCTCTTTGCTAAGGTGACCCGGTTAGGAACTACTCTGTTGCCTATATCATGACAAAAAGGGGGAGTATAATGTGATAAGGGGAGTTGCTATTGTAGTAGCAATTGTGCATTTTGGGGAGACTAATTATTGAGGGGGAGTAACTCAATGAGGGGGAGCATTACATTAATATTTATTGCATGATGTTGTACTTAAATTCATAAATGCAAATGCTTATTTTACTTTTCATTTGATCTTCTCACATACACTTGCTTTGGAAAGTATAATTTTTTTTTTTTTTTTTTGTGTTGAAGTATTGACGGTTCTACAAGAGATTGAAGACTTGAAGTTTTTACTTTTTAGTACCTCTTTGTAATGTAGAATGTAATTGTTATCCCGTAGCTTCAATTATGTTGTGAGGATCATGTGAGTGGTGGTTTTGTCACGAAATAGCCAAAGGGGGAGATTGTAAGGTCTCAATTATTGATTGACTTAGTTTGTAGACAAACCACATTTGGGGGTTTTGATGTAAGGGTAGATTAGACCCTCAAGAACTCAAGAGAAGAAGCACTCCAAAGGTATATTTCTTAGTGTTTCTTGCAAATGAAGAGATGTAGTTGCACACACACACAACTCATGCATATTTGTTTATCTTGTATGTTTTGTATGTTATTTAAGTGCACTAATGTTCTTTAATCTCTCTTCATGCTTGCCTACATGATTGTATCTTGTGTTAATTATTGCCATGTCACATTTAGGCATTAGGATGCATGATTTGTGTTGGGCGCTGTTCAAAGTGGCGCGCCTAAACCGGTTCTACAAATACGTCTACAATTTACACTAATATACCTCGGTTATATTAAGGGGACGCGCGAGTGTTTCACCCTTTTGCAAGTGCCCAAGTCGCAAACTAGTGTAGCACAAAGTAAGGGTTATCGTTCCCACAGAGATTAGCAAGTTGTCGTTTAATTAGATAGTTAGCATAATGATTAAGATTAACTCTACCTATTGTTTGTATAATTATCTAAATGTTTAATACATTAACTATGGTAAGCTTCAAATTGAAGAGTGAACAATTACAACTGTTGGTTTTGAATTCTAAAGTCAAGGATTGCTAGGGAATAGATTTGTTAAGTAACAACTTACTAATTATCAATCATTCATTAAACTTAGTCACAAGGTTCCTAACATGCATCTATTTCATGGGAATTATAAGGCATTAAACCTCAAACTTAATCACAACCTAAGGCTAGGCGAGTGATTAAAAGAAGCTTACTCAAGTATTTTAGTAGAGATACACAAGATAGTAAATCTCTACAACTAGATGGCATATGAGGGATATGCATAAATGATCTTTAATGCATTCAAGTTCATCAAGGTTGTTATGCCCTTAATGATAAATTGGTGGTTGTAACTACCAATCATACATGGCATAATAGCACAAACATAACTTGAGAAGGTGAAGTAAAAATGATTGATAGCATAGTAAGGTTAAGTTACAAGAACTACATCTAATCCCTTAACAAAGAGGATTTAGTTACACATAGAGTTAGAGCTACAAAGAAATACAATTGAAGAAAACATCACCAATTACAACTCTTGTGAAGTGGAAATGATCCTCTTTGCAACCCAATTAACAACTCCTCCTATGGCAACTTGATATAAATTACACTTAGGCACCAAAATGAATGTTTGGTTGCCTAGAAAATTGCCAATAAAACTAACTTGGCTTTTCTAAGAGAAAAATATCTAAAAATCACTATCTCTATATTATTCCTACTTATCACCCTCTTTGTGGTTGAGTGTGTCTATCTATAGAAGCAAAAAGGAGTGGAAAATACCATAAAGGGAAGGCCCTCCTAAGACAAGTGAGGGTCTTTTGGACCATTGCCAAGGTTACAAAAGGAAAGTAGGTGGAAAGAGGACTTGAATTGACTGAAATCAATCCACTCGTAGCTCATTGGAGTCTCCCGCGGCTTCTTTCCCACGGATTGAACAAGCGGAAGCTTTGTCCCTGTCTTCGCAGATCCCACCCACGGGAATATGGTTACCGGGAGAAAGGTCTGAACTCGCTGGAGGGTTCTCGTGGCTTCTGTTCAGCGGGTTAAGTCCCGCGGACTCGATGATATGAAACCGCCGGTCAAGACAACGAGGTGTCCCGCAGTTTCCGTCAGCTAGATATGTCTCGCGGGCTTGGTGAAATGAACTCGCTGAACTCTGTTAAATTTCCCGCTGGTTCCCTTCGCTAGAACTTTCCTGCAGGATTTGGTGCTTGAACCTGCGAGAACAAGGCAGCCTCTGTTTTCTGCCTTCTTTCGCCTTCTTTTCGTCATTTCGTATCCTAATACCTTCAAAACGCCATATGTACCTAAAAACACATATTTACAACATTAAACACATAAAATGCTTAGAAAACGATTGCAAAAACCACATAAAGGGGGCACTAAATGTGAACATTTATTGTGTGATCAAACCCCCAAACTTGACTTTTGCTCGTCCTCGAGCAAACTATACATGCTAAAAATTAAACTAAGAACACAATTATACTATGTATTAAATTTATACAACGCACACTAAATTTTTTTTTGATTGAGCCAAGGGGACACATGTGTTAAATAAGATGTTATGAAGTATGAGTGTTAAGGAATATGTGCATGCGTTAATCACTAAAGTGTCACTATCACGATGGCATTTTGAGAAGACATTGCGCATTGCGTAACAGTCCCTTTCTGTTGTGCTTGGTGAACGGAACTTAGCACAAGATTACTTAAACCAATAGTAGAGACTACTAGTGAGACACAGAGCCTAAATAATCACCTTTAGAGGGTAAACACTCTTCACTAATCATATGATCTCATTTGCATAATTGAATGACCATAAACATGAAAATTGTGGACTGCTTGCTAGACTTGTATTCCCTCGTTAGACTACTTTTGGATATGATTCTAGGCATGTGTGTGCTTAGCTACTAAATGTCCAAACACTGTCCATGATTGCTATGTGCACTCCAATTGCCAATTTACGGCCAAACACAAGCCATTCATTTCATCACCATAAATATACATATACATACATGGAATTCTGTAATGTGTGATCACATATTATGCATGATTGGTAAATGCAAGGGTATAGCTCAATATCTTTTTTTTTTTTTTTTTTTTTTTTTTTTTTTTTTTTTTTTGTAAATAGTGTGTACTCAGGCGATAATAGATAGTTGTGCAATGTTTTGGCTAAAGTGAAATTGTTAAATGTTAAACAGTTAAGCCATAGTATGTGATGGAAAAAATACTCAATTCGGAGTACCAATTAGCACAAAAGAAAAAAGGATCTTAGCTTAGATACTTGTAGATATCTTTGTAATGAGCTATGGATATTGATAGTTGGGTTGATCGATGAGCTTTAGAATTCTGGTGAAATTTACCCTTGTGACCCCATTACAACCAAGGAAAGCCCTAGTTGATCCCTTAGGAAGTCTACTTGGGGAATGCGAGTCAAAGATTGCTCTTTCCACGTTTATGGCATATCAATTCATTCATGAAACATTTTCCATAATCGTGCGTTAATTTTTATTGCATATGCGTTACATTTGATTCATATATATATCCACTTACTCGCATATGTTGTTTGAGAGTCACATAGGTTCTGAGAGAAAATTCGACTGAAATCTGGTGAGGATAGAGTCAATGCGAATTGAGTTTTTGCTTTTGAGTGCTTTCTTTTTAAAGCAGAGTATTGAGAGTGTAGGATGCGTTGTGTTGCGTGTTTTTGAAGGATGTAATTGTGCTAGCCCTAACTAGAGGTTTTGGCATGTCTTATTCCTGAATTAGCTCATCATATAGCATCTTTGTGATTTGGCTCTCGGAAATGTTTTAGTGTTTAATACATAGTATAATTGTGTTCTTAGTTTAATTTTTAGCATGTATAGTTTGCTCGAGGACGAGCAAAAGTCAGGTTTGGGGGTTTGATTGCGCAATAAATGTTCACATTTAACATCCCCTTTTCGTGGTTTTTGCAATCATTTTCTGAGCATTTTATGTGTTTAATGTTGTAAATATGTGTTTTTAGGTACATATGTCATTTCGGACCCTAATGCCTTCGAAACGCCGTTTCCATTCCCCAAATGTTTATCTTTACCTACCTGCAATCATCAAGGGAGAAATGATTATATCCTTTAAAATAATAAATATAGCTAAAAATAATAATTAAAATAATAAAGATAGTGAAGGTCTCGGGTACATTGCATGCCGATTAAAAAAGCAAAGACCAGCATTTCCTCCCAATTATAGACCGCCACGTGTTACAACGACGTCACAAATTCATATTCTCCAAGTTTACGGGCGCGTTAGCTGATTTTTAATTGGCTCACCACGCAGCATCGTTAAGTTATATAAACGTAACACAACAACGAGAAAGACAAAATGTGACCACCATCACCACTATCACCACCAGATCTGCCGGATTCTCGCCGGGAAACGCAATCCGATCGGAAAAAAAATCCGGCGAGGTCCGATAAACTCACGCACGCACGCAACCAGTCATGCACAGCAATAACAGCACTAATCATCATCGTCAACGAAACAAGAAGAGAGGAGGGGCCACCAAGAAAGTCGTCGAAGAATCGGCGGAGAGAGAGAATAAGATGAAGAGATTCGAGAGGAGGCGGTTGTTGAAGTACGAAGAGTTGCCGGAGTACTTGCAAGACAACGAGTTCATATTAGATCATTACAGGTGCGAATGGCCTCTCAAGGACGCCTTCTTCAGCGTCTTTTCTTGGCACAACGAGACTCTCAATATCTGGACGTACGTATTTTCATTTTTCGTCTCAGTATAGTATTTTCATACGGTATTATTTTGACCGTATTTTTTTAATACCGTCAACTGATGTGTTGGTGGTGGCAGGCATTTGATCGGTTTCGTAATATTTGTGGCGTTGATGGTGATGAGTTCGTCGGAGCTGGAAGATTTTTTCTTTTTCTTGCTCAGGTACTTTTGATTGTTTGATTGATTGATTGATTGATTGATTGATTGATGATGATGAGGACTTGATTGTCATTTCGTGGTTTGTATTTGTTGTTTTTGGTCCGTGAATGAAGAGTTTTAGTTTTAATATTCTGTGGTGTGTTTTGCTTTCGTGGATAAACTAACAGATCACGCGAGGTATCAGGGCCGTGGACGACGCTAACGATGATGATGAACAAAGACATGAACATATCAGACAATCACACGTTTCCGGTACGTTATTTCCCAGTTTTTTTTTTCTTTTTTATTATTATTGTTATTATTGTTATTATTATTATTTATGTTTGGGGACTGGGGTTAGTTACTTTAGTTATTAGATTAAGGATCTGTTTGATTTTTCCACTTAACACTGGATGGTACTTCAGTTATTTTGTTTGATTTTTTAAGTGTTAAAATAAGGGGTCGTTTATTTTTTTGTCTGAAGACTGAATAGTCCTGAATTTTACTGAAAACTGAATAGTGATTGAAACTTGAATCTAAATGACATGTTTGTTTTTCTTTTTTCCTCACATCTGAATGTACTGTTAACATGTTTGTTTTTTACAAATAAAATTGTCTGAAAAGAAGTAATTTTACTTATATACACATGTTAAACAATTATACATATAATATAGAATAAAAATAATCCAAAAATAATAGTATGAACACATATGATCATAATCTTCTTCTTTGATTATAAACAAACTTTATTTTTACTAAGAAAAGAAAATGTTTTTTTTTTTTTTTCAAAAAATAAAAGGGAAGCAGGAAAACTCACACAAAACATTCTAAAAAAATAATATATAAATATATCAACCTAATATCATAATAAAGTATTGATATTAAACACCAATATGAGAAGTGATTATGGTTCTTTTTTAATTTTTAAAGCTATTTAAAATAAACAATATATTAAAAGAAAGATTTCTATACAATATATAATTATAATGAAATTGAAAATATGTTATATATGGAGGATAGTATTGTAAGAAAAGATTTTAGATTGCATTTAATGCAATTAAGTGATTTACAATTAAGTGAAAAGTCAGGATTTTTTATTTTTTATTTTAAGTTGTTTTTTTGGTATTTTTAAGTTGTTTGACCACTTAAAAAAACAAACAAAACAATTTAATAATTATGATTTAGACCCATTAAGTCTTAAGTGGAAAAAACAAACGACCCTTAACTTAATGAACCCCTAAAACCACTTGTTTTAAAAAGTGAAAATTTTTCACTTTTCACTTAACACAAATCCAGTAGAATTTAATGCAAAATCTAGAATTTAAAAATAAAAAAAATAATCTCTGATACACCCTCAACTCTCAAGTAAAATAAAAAAATAAATAATAATTTCTGACAGTCACGAAATTTCTTTTGAGAGATTTCTAGAAGTTCCCTGAATTTTACTATTTTTCAAAAATAACATTGTAGTTTCAAATTTAGACAAATAATACTCCCATGTAAGGGTTTTTTTTTTTTTTTTTTTTTTTTTTTTTTTTTGTGTATAGTAAAATGTATAGAATGCATCATAATATAATAACAAGCAAGGGCATAATAACCAGCTAGGGCATATGCATCATGATGTATTTTATTTTACGTAAAAAAAAAAATTGACATTAAATGTGTTCAAGGTTCTTTACCTAACGAGACATTTTACACTTTATCAAAACTTAAATAATATTCCCTCAAAAACTTATAGAATTGGACTCATTCGGACGATTGCGATCGAAATTTTCGGTTGGGATGATGGGACTCGTGGGGGGACGTGACAGCACTAAGTGGGGTCAGACACCATGTGATCTATTTTTGATTTTCTGACTATTTCCAAATTCATATTTTCCTTTTTTCAAAAATTCTTTCAAAAATAATATTTAGAACAAATTACTCCAAACTCTTCTCATATTTGGTCTTTTATACGTAGAAATAACTTTACCGTTAATTTAAACTTATCTCTCCTACGGTTGTGGTTTGACCATTAAGTTTGAGAGTTAACCATTAAAAAATGATAACATATAGAATACTCTTGATTCATCAAAAATCTAAAAGAACTAATTACACCAAACTCTTTTGAGATTTGCTCTTTTACACATAGAAATAATTTTATTGATAATTGACACTTATCTTCCCTGTCGTTAGTTAAAGTTGGTCAAATTAAATCGTAGACCAATTTAACTATCAATACTAAGGATAGTTTAGTCATTTGAAGCATTATATATATTTATTTATTTAAAAAGTTGACTAAATGTTTTAAAATGAAGATTTTATTTATTTATTTTTTTAAAAAAGTTATTTTATAACGAAGATTAAGTGAAAAAAAAAAAAAACTGTTTTTAAAATTAAGAATTTTTTGGGAAAGAAAAATAAGATTAATTGAAAATTAAGAATAAAAAAAAATGGAAAAAAAAAAAAAAAATCTTAATGGCTTTAACAACTCGCTAATTCCACCAACAACACAAATCAACAAGTCCTTCTTATTGTTCGATCTCCTCCATGAGAGATTGAGTCAGATTGAACTAGTTCGTCGGTGACAATACAAATCAAAATTCATTCCTAATTTGTTTTTATTTTATTTTTTCTATTTATTAAAAAAAACTTAAATTTTTTAATTATATTTCTATGGGAAAAAAAGAATATTTTTTATTCCTTTTTAAATTGTTTTGAACAAATTGCATCAAATTAAAAAAGGATTGTGATTTGTGTTGATGGTGGAACTGGCGAACTGACTCCATTTTGGGAATAAATCTGGCACAATCTCTTATGGTGAATATCAAACAAATTAGGAAGAGATTGTGATTTCTGTTGTTGGTGGAATTGGTGAACTGTTAAAGGCATTAAGATTTTAAATTTTTTTTTTTTTTTAAATTTGAATTTTAATTAAATTCAAAATTTTAATTCTATTTCTTTGGATTTTTTTTTCTTATTTATAAATAGATTTTGAGCTTTTTTTCTTTTTAAATTTTTTTGAACAAATTGCCTAAATTAGGAATGGATTGTGATTTGTGTTGTTAGTGGAACTGACGAACTGGCTCCATTTTGGGAATGAATCTGGCATAATCTCTCATGGAGGAGATCGAACAAATTAGGAAGGGATTGTGATTTGTGCTGTTGGTGGAAGTAGCGAACTGTTAAAGGCATTAAGATTTTTTTTTTAATTCCTTTTTTTTTTCAATTTGAATTTCTTTTAAATTAAATTGGACTGTCCATTTTTTTAATGAAAAAAATCTTAATTTTAAATACTGTGTTTTTTTTGTTCACTTAATCTTCATTTTAAAATACTTATTAAATTTTTAAATATATATAAATGACTAAACTATCCTTAGTTTTGATAGTCAAAATTGGTCTACAATTTAATTTGACAAACTTTGACTAACTATAAGGGAGGTGAGTATCATTTATCAATAAAGTTGTTTGTGTATAAAAGAGCAAACCTCATAGGAGTTTGGTGTAATTAGTTCTTTTAGATTCTTGGTGAATTAGAGGTATTTCTGTCTTTTATCATTTTTTAACGGTCAACTCTCACACTTAATGATCAAACCCTAACAGTAGGGGAGGTGGATGTAATTTGTTCTAATATTTATAATCTAAAGCGATTCTAGCAACATTTTGTCAATATATATATGTTAAATATTTATAGATAATTTTAGTCATAAGTATCATATTAGATAAGGAGTTTTTTATTTTTATTTTTAATATTACAATAATTTGGAGTTTTATGAGAGAGAGGAGAGAAATTTGAACCTACAACCTTATGTTGTGGGTGTGAGGATATTTACTACTGGACCAGATATTCTTAGGTTGTGTATATTATTAGTTTAATCTTAGAATATCTTAATTTACATTACATTCATAAATCATACTCGTTCTTTTGTTCTTAAATGATTTTTTTTTTGTCATATTAAAAATAAATAAAATAAATGCACTTGCAGCTGTGCCTGTCATAAAGCTGACCTTGTGAGAGTCATTGACTCATTGTTCATTTTCTTTCATATTTTTATTATAGAAAGGGTCACGTAAGCCGTAATAGTGGTGTCAAAATGTGCTGGGCCTGGAGGGCCCGGCACGGCCGGCCCGCCCAGACTGGCGGGCCGTTCCTGGCACGGCCCACAGTGTGGCCCGGGCCGGGTCACATTTTATGGACTGGCGGGTCGGCCCGGAACGGGCCAAGCCCACCAGGCCGAAAGTTAATTTTTTTTTATTTTTTTTTTATTTTTTTTTTTACTGTTGAAGTTAAAAAAAAATAAAATTAATATGGCACGTGCCGACCCGGCCCGGCACATGTGGCACGTGCCAGAAGCATGTGCCGGGCCTACTGTTCATGAAAACGGGCCGGCCTGGCCAATTCCTGTGCCGTGCAGGCCAAACCCGTTTTCATGAATGGGCTCATTAGGCACGGCACATGTGGGTCGGACCGACCCATATTGACACCACTAAGCCGTAAGCCGTAAGCTGTAAGCGTATGCATCTTCTCTTTGGTTTTAACAAGTCAAAAAGTGTTCAACATTCACATGGGGTATTCAATTCTCATTGGAAAGTTTTTAATATTGTTTAGGTATGTATGTCATGTTCACAACTACTAATCTATAATGTTCAACATAAAAAGATACCATACTCTTTAAGTTTCTTTCAAATTTTTACATAAAAATATAAATACAGAGGCAGCTATTTTGTATTTGCACTTATCACTGTAAGACACATTTACAAATAAGCTGAATTGATACCATGATTATACTGACTTTTACTTAAATGACATACTGATAATTACGAGTATGTATGATGTGTTAGAGTAGTTTTTAGGACACCGGATTTCCAAAAAAGAAGCATTTATGTCAGGAAGTTTGACAATATGAATGTGAATTTAAGAGCAACTTGAACGTTGGATACCAAATTTTACACTAATTTGGTGTTAAAAAAACATTTTTATTAGGGAATATTTAAATTTTTTTCCACTTCAATATTCAACACCAAGGTAGTGTTTGTATTTCCGTCTGAAATCTAAATAGGTCTGAAATCCAGAAAGATCTGAATGGATAAAACTTAAAAACATATTTAAAAATATCAAAATTATATAAAATAATACTGAAAAATATAAAACTAGGTTAAAATATATTTTTATTAAAAAAATGAAAAACAACAGTATAGACGAGACGAAGGTCAATCGTTGCAACCGGAGGCCTTTACTTTGCAAATCTGTTTTTTTTGTTAATAATTTATTGTTGTAATTTATTTAATTATGAAAGGGTATTATTATTGAAAAGACTTTGTAAAAATCCATCAACTTGTTTTCATTTCAGATAAAAGTAAAGTTTTTCTACTTATTTTTTTCAAATATTTTTATGTACTTTTTCAGATTTCAAACCACTTAAAAAACAAACAAAATGTCTTAATTGCACTTCCCAGAAGCTTTAGACTTCGGATATGAAAAACAAATAAGTCCCAAATTTTATACTAAAAAAGTATCTTTAAAGAATATTCTTTCTATAAATCTTTAAAATTATTATAAAAGTTTAACATTAATAAATATATAGTTAATAAGTAAATTAAATAAATTATATATATATATATATATTTATATATATCAATATTAATGTTATTATAAAGATTTCAAGGAGATCTTTCAAATAATATATATTTTTTGGAATATATATTATTATAGTTAAGTATGAAGGGTTAAATTAGAAATTTTAAAAAGTTTAAATAGTATGATATGGCATTTAAAATAAAAAAATAAAAAAAAATAAAAAAAATAGTTTTGGTGTATTAGTGTAGCTACACTAAAAATTATTTTTCTTGGAGGCATAATTAGTGTGTTCGTTACAGTTGGTTTTTACACCAATTTAGTGTTTTGGTGTCTTCATTAGAGTTGTTCCGATCGGAATGATGGGGTTGGGAGTCTTGGGACAAAGTCCTTTTCATTTTAATTATTAGAAGTATGGGTTGGGCGACTGTATATTTACAAAATTTAGATCCTCTACTGAACTGATCTTCCTGACCTATATGGATTTGATGACATTTGTAATTAATAGCTAAAATTTATTTCTTTTATTTATTTCACTTACATTATCTTGAAATGTAATGTCTTATTCTCAAGTGCTTTAAATTAGGAAAAAAATCAATACATCAAATGATCTAATCCATATTTATAGATGTCAAACTGCCACCAACATCTTTAATGGAGAAGACTTCAAGTTAATAATTCTTCTGGGATAAATGTAGGGCAAAGACTTGATGACTAATTGATAGTAGAAGTATCTTTTAAAGAATCTTAGTACACATCACATCATTAGAATGTCCATCAGATTCAGATTTATTAAACATATTGTCTGTCGTCGTCATAATATGATGATATGGTAAATCTTTAACGAATCTCTGACCTATTACACCAATGTTTATACCAACTTGATGTTAAAAAGAGCATTTTAGGAGAATATACTTACACCGAATTTTTTTCCACTCCTATATTCTATATCAAATTTTACACCAAAAGAGAATCTTTAAAGAATATTTCCCAATAAATCTTTAAATTATTATAAAATTTTAAATTGATTAAATATATAATTAATAAGTAAATTAATTAAGGACAATGCCTGGGTACTGACCAGTTAGTACCCAAGGTGCTGACCACACCACTCATTACTTGTCACGTAACCCAAAGCAAGGAGAAAAAGGGAAAAAACAAAAGAGTTTTACCACGTGGCAACACCCCATTGGGTGGTTTGGTGTGGTCAGTATGGCTTGGGTACTGATTGGTCAGTACCTAAGCAATTTCCATTAATTAAATTAAATATATATATTATTATTGGTGTCATTTTAAAGATCTCAACGAGATCTTTTCAATGGTAATCTTAACGAAATCTTTTCAGTGATATATTTTTTTGAAATACATATTATTATAATTAAATATTTAAGAGTTAAATTAGAAATTTTAAAAATTTTAAATAGTACGACGTAATGTTTAAAATAAAATAAATTTAAAAAAAATGTTTTGGTAATTTGGTGTGGTACCGTAGTTACACCAAAATTTGTTTTTTAAGGTGTATTGTTGGAGTTTGATTTTACACCAATTTAGTGTTTCGGTGTCTTCATTAGAGTTGACCTTTACTTGATGCTTGTTATAGTTTGCAAGCTGAGTTAGAGACATTTGCATGACAACAGGGTCTAAATTATAGTACATAAATAATCTTGATTAGCTAGATCTCATCAATGCTCAGGCAATGTATCATTTTCATGTCTTATTAATTGGTAGAAATGGTGAATCCTGGCTTTTCATCATAGTAATGTTCGTTCTAACAGAACCCCAAATTGTTTTTTTTTTTTTTTTTTTTTTTGGGTTAAATATTTATTTATTTGAAGAACCCCAAATTGTTAGAAAGTAGTCAAATGCTAATGATAAATTGATCTTGATGCTTGTTTTCAGGGTTCACATATGAATACGAGACATAACTCACAGCCATCAGGTTTCCATGTACTTGAACAAAATTCTAATGAATGTATCCCCAGATGGCCCTGGTTTCTATTCTTATCAGGGGCAATGTGCTGCTTGATTTTCAGCTCCCTCTCCCACCTCCTTGCCTGCCATTCGAAACGATTCAATCTCTTCTTCTGGCGCCTAGACTACGCTGGAATTTCTGTCATGATAGTCTGCTCCTTTTACGCCCCCGTCTACTACACCTTCTACTGCAATCCCAATCTGCTAACCATCTATCTCACTTCCATAACTGTCCTTGGTGTCCTTGCCATCATCACCCTCCTCACACCTGCTCTATCCTCTCCTTGTTTTCGTGCCTTGCGCGCTACGCTGTTCCTAGTCATGGGGTTCTCTGGGGTGATCCCAGCCTCACATGCATTGTACCTCCACTGGGGTCATCCCCATATATCCCTGTCCCTTGGATATGAGCTACTTATGGGTATTCTATACACAGTAGGAGCTGGTTTTTACGTCAGTAGAATACCGGAGAGATGGAAGCCCGGTGCATTTGACATTGCAGGTCAGAGCCATCAGATTTTCCATGTTTTTGTTGTTTTAGGTGCACTTACTCACTGTGCTGCCACTCTAGTTATTATGGATTTTCGCCGTAATTCTCCAACCTGTGGATATTAATTTTAGCATTTTCATAAAAAAAAAAAAAATTATAAAAAAATCTTAGGTAGACTGTAGTCAGGACATTTGTTGAATCCTATTTTTTGTTTTTGTTGTTGATGTTTGTTTGGCCTTCAATTGTAAAAAACTAAGAAGAGAGTGTGTGTGCAGTTTTGTTGAGAGAGCTCATAGAAGTTCATGTTGTTGTATTTGTATTTGTGATTTTCTAAGAAATATATAGTTGATCATCATCATTACTAAATTTTACTAGAATTATTATGATTTATGAGTGGGTGTGTTATAAATGTAAAAATCTCGAGAACTACCGGTGAAACCAATTTTTTATTTTTAATGAAAATTTGGATGAGCCTGTAACGCCTGTTCTTTGGAGAGATGACCGTGGTTTGTTTTCGAACCGTCAATTTCGATTCCAGTGGGACCTAGAACTGGAACCACCTAGTAGGTGGTTCCGGTTCTGGTTTCACGGTTTTGATCTAGTTTTCTGGTTCTGGTTCTGGTTCCTTTTTTTATTTTTATTTTTTTAAAAAAAACAAAATTATATACTAACTAAAAAAAATTATTAGACATGTAATGATGTGAAATTGTAAATGAAGTTGACTGGGTAAGCCGACATAAAATAAAATAAATATGTAAATAACTAAAAAAATAAATTGAATTAAAATTAAAAATTTTATAAAAAAAAATAAAATAAAATAAAATGTGGGTGGAACCGGCAGTTCTAGAACCGGAACCAAACCGTCGGTTCTAATTTGGTTTTCTAGTTTAAGGAATCGGAACCGAAACCTTAAGCCTTACGGTTTCGGTTCGGTTTCAGAACCGGAATCAGAATTTCTATTTCGGTTCCAGAACCGAAATATGAATTTCTATTCCATTTCCGGTTTTTGGCCTACGGTTACGGTACGGTTAGATTCCACGGTTTGAACCGAACCACGATCATATCTAGTTCTTTGAGACCTTTTCTAGATCTACTCCTTAATTTTTTTTTAATATTTTAATATTTTAAATATTTTATTATTTAAAGGGTTAATTGCACAAACATACCCTAACATTAGGTCTGATACTGATTGGACTCATATATCTTTTTCTCATAATTACACAGACATCCCCTGTCGTCAGTTGACTTCTATCAACATTAACCTTTGACCACAATTTTGGCTGTAAATGCCTAAAATGCCATTGCTACTTATTTTATCTTTGATTTTATTGTTTTAAATTTAATATTTAAAGCATTTTTTTGACAATATATTTAAAGCATTTAAAAAAAAAAAAAAATACTTAATAGCATTGCACCCCCTTGAATTATACGTGAATTTACAAATTGCCCCATAAATGTATTTTTTTTCGGCGGGTAAACCCCTCGAACTCTCCTTTTCTTTGCACCACCCTTATGGAGATACCCCCTTCTTAGGGGGCAATAAAACAAGCTGGTGCAAAGAAAATGAGAGTTCAGAGGGGTTTTAACATCTAAAAAAAACATTGAGGGGGCACATTGCAAATTCGCATACACTTCAAGGGGTGGGGGGGTTGCAGTGCTATTAAGTCTTTAGAAAAAAAGAAAAGAAAAGAAAAGATTTATGCTATTTTTTTAGCTTCGTCTTCATCACCAGATTTCAACAACCAATCTTAGAACCCAAAATCTCTCTTCTTTCAACTTATATCAAACTGCAAACACAATCATCAAATCCACCAACCAAAAAAAAAAAAAAAAAAATCATCACCACGACTATTATATTTGTGGAGACCTTGCAAAAATGTCCACTTTGAAGTTTGAAAGAGCAAAAATGTCTCCTCATTGTTTTCCTTGCAAAATTGTCTAGTATTGAAGTTTACTTTGCATAAAATGTCCCCTATTGGACTAAATTACCCTTCCCACTTAAGGGGGGGGGGGGGGGTGGGGGGGGGGGGGGGGGGGGGGGGGGGGCGCGCGTAATGTCATAAATACCCTTAAACATTTTACTTTCCCACAATTACCCTTCTCTTCCCTTCCCTTCCTTTATTTCAACGAGCCCTATTGAATTCCCTCCCCCATTTTCGAACATATCCTGACCCGACCACAGTCCTTCATCTTCGTCTTATTCTTCTTCTTCTTCTTCCTTCCCCATCTTCAGTTCTCCTCATCTTCAATCCTCCCCATCTTCGGCAATTACCCTTTGTTGACGGTGATTTTTGGTAGTCACCGAGTCAATGATTTGCTTGTGAATTGCTATGATTTATAAACTGGGATGATTAAAAACAAAAGAAAAATAACTAGAAATAACAATCAATTACGTGGTAAAACTCCAAGGATTGGAGAAACATCCATGGTTTGTTGCCTAGGCAACGGAGCCAAATCCACTATGAAGAACAATTACAAGAATGCTGCACTACAATCTCTCTCAAGCTATTTCTCTCTCTCGTCCCCCCCTTTTTACGTAAAGTGGGGGTATTTATACATGTTTAATTAGGGTTTGATATGTGATGCCCTAATTGTGTTCTAATCCTAAATGGGTTCGGATTCTCTTTCTTCCATGTATTTCCTGATTTGGTTGAATCCAAGTCTGATTCTGATTCTTCCTCCTTTATTTACGGAAAATCTATTTGCTTCCTTGTTTGAACTCTACAACCACTGTTGCTTATCATGGAGTTGTTTGTTGCTGATTGCACCCAGAGTTTGGAATATAGGCACTGGTGACTATCTGTTTTTCATTGATTCCCGACTACACCGTGTCCTTGCCCGAGTAAGATTTATTGCCCGAGCAACTCGTCTTTGCTGGTGATCGGGAAGCTTCCTCTTTTCCCGAGCAGGTTTTCATGGGGGAATTCTTGCTCCGTTAGTTGACTTTCTTTTGACCTTGCTTACGTGGCTTTATATAATGATGACGTGTCTACCACGACTATTTTTGCCTATAACAATACCCCCTTAAATATTTGTGCCGATCACGCTGAGTCAGTTCCACTCGGGTCAGATATTTAACCTCATGCTCATTTGCAACTAGTCTTCGTTTGTCTTTTTCTACATTAATGTATCCTCGTTTGCTTCAAAGCTCTTAAATGACGTGTTTTAATTACGACCGCACGCATTTGATTTATCAATCATTTCAGAAATCTTTTGGTAGTAACGTTTCTGCTCACTGGCGGCTCAAGGCTTTCTTCGGTCGCCACTTGTCCATCCTTATTTGGCTGTGGTACAGCGGTGGTACGACGCATTTATGGGACATGACCTTTCTGTTCGCTCGCGTGAGAATTACGTCATCACCCACGCCCCTCTGTTTTCCCGCTTCTTTGTGTTTCTCCTAGGGTTTCGTGTTTTTTGAAATTAATGTGCTGCCTATATAAACTGGCAGTGGTGGCGCTTCTCCTTTTTACTTTATTTTCCGCAATTTTTTTTGTGCATTCTCTGAAGGATTCGCTTGCATTTCCTGTTTTACTGGGTTCATCTGCTGCAACCTGATCTTCATCTGCTTCAATTGCACCTCCTGCCTCATTGTGCTCTTCTGCTTCCACCCCCAGGCCTCCTCTTGGGGATTTTCTGCAGTTTCCATCGTCTCTAGTTTTCTCTATATCGAGGTTAGTTCTCATGGATTCTGCAACTAGGTACCGCCTTTACACTGTTGGTATGATAGCTATTGAGCAACATGATGCACACACTGCATCTGTAGTCCACAATTTATTGAAACCACCTCTCTTTGATCAGCCGCATTTCATTGACGCTGACGTTTCTGCAGTTTACCAAGAAGGCTCTGTTCCTCCCGAGGCTCCACCTTCTCCTGAAGTTCATTGAGTTTCCTCGGATTCATCGCCTCCCGACTATCAGCCTGCAGCTTGGTCGGATTCTTCTTCTTCTACAGCTGACATTCGGCCTTGGAGACGACCGGGAAAAAAGATGAGCACTCGCAAGGTTTACAAAGACTCCCACTCGCTGGAGAGCCGAGTCGGGACCCAGAGGGTTGTCGAGAACGACGTCGAAGAAGAGCATAGGGCTGCTCGCATTCCCTTCTCTCCCGAGCGCATATGCGCTTATGATGTAGAGCCGAATGTGGTCGGCCCTGAGGAGGTAAGCAAGTATATGCGGCGGTTCGATCTGGATGGCGACGTGATTTTGTTAATCCCCGCTGAAGGTCGGGCTGCCTGGAACCCTCCTCCTGGCCACGTGGCGATTTACGGGGCAATGCTCGCCTGCGGTGTCACTCTTCCTCTCCAGCCATTCATCACTTGGTTTTTGGCTGAGGCCCGAATTGCTCAGGCTCAGCTAACTCCGAACAGCTATCGGATTTTGATGTGCATGTGGCACATGTGGCACAGGATGAAGCGGCCACCTCCCACTCCTCGCAAAATCCGACACTTCTACTCCTTGAGGCCCGTGGGGAAGTCTGGGGTCTATTTCCTTCAATCGGCTCAGCCCGAGTTCTGGATCCCGAAAGACGTTGTGGTCAAAGGCGAGATCGAGCCGACTACAGAGGAGAAGATGAAGGGATTTGTTTGGGGCTTCCCCACCTCAAACAAATTTTGGAAGAACAGCTGGTTCTTTGTGGGTGGACAATGGGGCCAATCAATTAGTTTTGATCTGGATGGCTCCCGAATGACCGCAGGGTTCCTCGGTATTTCTGTTCGCCCCAATGGAACCATATAACTTCCGCCTTTACAGACGAGGAGCTGAAGACTTTGGCTCGGGCCGCCGTCCGCCCCTTGGAGAAGAGGGGTAGACCCTATCTGTATAATGAGGGGAAGATGATTACCGCTCGCCTTTTTCCTCAAATTTCTGCACGCCGTAGACGCCGTAAGTAGCGTTATATTTTTTTTTTCCTTTTATTTCGCTTATCTTAGTATTAGCTACTGACTTGGGCTCCCTTTTTTTTTTTTTTTTTTTTTTTTTTTTTTTTAAGTATATGACGTGGACGTGGTCTGCGATGCTCTGGCACGCCGACTGAAAGGGATCGTGGAGGCCAGCAGGAAAGAGGCTCTCCGCCAGCGAGATGCAGGGGTAGCTCTTCCCGATGATAAGTCTGAGGGGAGCGCTCCCGAGGACCTTCCCGAGGATAATGATGAAGGGGGGGTGCCCGAGTATATGCCTGAAGAGATCCATGGTCAAGAAACAAACGCATGTTCGAAAGAGACCACGGCTGATCCGGAAAACTTTGGAGTAAGTAGGACCGAAGCTGATCTGGACAGCCGAAAAGGTCCTTCAAAGGGCAAAGAGAGAGTGGGGCACCCCTCTGATTCCGATCAAGCTACTCTCGTTGATGCGATCAGCTCTCCCATTTCTGCTGTTCCTTCTGCTCCCGAGGGCAGCAATGCTGAGATGGGGCAGCTTGGAAAGAGGAAGGCCTCGTTTTCTTCTGGCCGGGCTACCTATAAGGTTCGCAGGGTAGTTTCCTATGTCGACTCGTCTTCAGGCGACGAGGAGGAGGGTAATGTCGGGAAAGACGTGGGAATCTCTCCTCCGACGGTCCAGTCAAAGGGTGATGTGGGAGGTTCAACTGCTACTCCTCGGGCAGCCTCGTCCGCCGAGCTTCCTGAGACCGATGTTGGCGGTTCGGGTTCCTCGCCCCGTATCGATGATCCTGCCCCTGAATCCATGTTGAGGGCCATGGCTTCTGACCGAGCCTACATTGGGGAGGATCACTGGAGCCACCTCAGGACCGGGACCGTGTCTGACCGACTCTGCAATTTTTTCAATAGTGCTTCTTACGTAAGTGGTGCCTTAGTTACATGCGGTATCTCGTATTCCTTTATCGTTTTTTTTTGTTATTTTTATTTACTGTTGACTTGCTGCAGATGGTGGCTGAGATGTCTGGGGCTTGTCAAGCCGGTGAAGCCCAGGCAGAAAGAATAAAGCGGCTTGAAGCCCAGTTGAAGGAGAGCGAGGACCGCTGTTCTCGGGCTGAGCTGGCTGGCCGGGAGGGGGCTAAGTCGAGTTAGGTAGTCTTGGATCAATGCGTGGCTCGGCAACTGGAGGCTGAACAGCGAGCATCTTCTGCTGCCGAGGAGGTCCAGGTTCTCCGGGATCAGTTGTCATCCACTCAGGATGCTTTGCTCCAGGCTGAGCAGTCTGTTGAGGACGCCAAGTTTGCTTATGAGCACCGAATCGAAGACTTGGAGCGTCAGGCCTTGACAGTTAGGTCCCTATCAAAGGAAGCTAGGCTGGAGCTGGAACTACAAAGTGTTGATCGGTTCAAGAGATCTCCAGCCTATGATGCTTTGCTTCTGCGCGAATTCCAGCGGGGAATGGTCTCGGCTGGTGAATTTTTCAAGCAGAAGAATAGGGCTACTGATCGGGCTAGGGCCAACTGGAGCCTGTCAATCAAGAAGCATGTGGATACCTCTCTGGAGTCTCTTCGGGCCCAGATGAGGGAGTGGCGAGCATATTGCAGAAGTAAGGGTAAAGCGCCACATCCCATGCACCTCGAGGTTCCTTCCGCTGACTCCTTCTCCACGTTTTATGCCTGTGAAAAGGCAGGGATCGACAACGAGACGCCCGATTTGGGACCCGTTCCCGGGGTTGACTATGCCGACTGGATGGTCGACGAGGAGGAGGATGTCATTGTTTGGCCTTCGGACGACAGCTTGCTGAGCGAGTATGTGATGGAGCCTGATCCCGATGTTGGCGGAAGTAGCTCCCGACCCCCGGCGCCACCCTCCTGAGCCCCTTGACTTCAAGCCCCTTATCTTTTGTAGTGGTGTAACAAGTTTGTAACTATATTTGTATAGCACAGCTATACTTGTATATTTGTATTCTTTTCTCATGTATAGACGGATTTCTTTCATATATATAAGCGGTTTTTTCCTCAAGGGTTTTCGGCGACCGCGTGAATGTCTGAGTGGGATAATCTAAATTCATTTACTTGGAATTTCTTTGAATCTTTTAGGGATTTTTAGTCCTTCGGGAATCCCTATCTTCATCTTGACTGGGTGTCTTATTTTCTGGCACTTTAGTCGGGTAGACCGAGTATCTTATTTAACCGGTGACTAGTTTTGGCCGAGTATCTTATGTAACTATCCTTTTAATCAATTTAAACCGCGTATCTTATTTAACTGGTAGTTAGCTTTGACCGAGTATCTAATGTAACTGGCTTTTATTGTTGATTTTGTTTTACCTCAACGTTACGCCGAGGCTTGCCACGACCATACGTCAAGGTCCTTGCACAAGTCACCTAGGACGTCTCCCGGTTTTATTTGTGCAAGGTTTCGCCGAATCGTTGGGGTATATTGCACCGGCCAACACGGCTGCGCATCTCACTAGCCTTTCTAGCGGCGCTCCGAGCAGTTTTCCAGTTTATTCTGGTGCCTCGGTTTTGCCTTTTGCTAAGGGATACATTCTTATCGCTTTAGCTAGGCGGGCATGCTGTTATAGCTTTTCCGCCCTTCGGGCACTACTCGTCCGCTCTTTCGCGGGTTTATGGCGCCCGGACTTTCTGTTGTTTATTCGACCACTTTTTAGTGGGCCGCTACAGAAATTTTGCTCATGAATAATCAATTCTGCTGAATTACTCCGTGCTGGCAACTGGACTTTATTTGAATGATCAACATGAATTTCATTAGATAAGACATGATTATGAAACCAAGAAATAAACCTGAAATAATAAAGGCATAAACCAAATAACTGAGCTAAAGAAAAATAAGTTGCGTTGTAAAAATGCGGTCGGACTCCTCAAGGATAGAAGATCTTTAGATATTGTGCGTTGCATGATCGGGGTACTAGACTTCCTTCTGGTCGGGCTATCATGTAGGCCCCGTGTCCTACAACCCCTTTGATGATGTATGGCCCTTCCCATTTATCGGCGAGAGATCCTGAAGACTTATCTTTGGTGTTCGGGGACACTCTTCTTAGCACCAAGTCTCCGAGTTGAAACCTCCGCTCACGAACGTGGGAATTGTAATACCTTGCAGCCCTTTGCTGGTATGCGGAATTTCTGACTCGTGCCGTATCTCTGACTTCCTCAAGTTCGTCTAAGTTCTGCTGCAGCATATTCATATTGTGCTCGGGGCTGTATAACTGTACCCTGGGGGATGTAAAAGTTGTTTCTGCCGGGATTACAGCTTCTGTCCCAAATGCCAGCGCAAAAGGAGTCTCTCCGGTGGACGACCTCATCGTTGTTCGGTACGCCCACAATACTTCGGGCAGTTTGTCCGCCCAGCCACCTTTCTTTGCCTCTAGTTTTGCTTTCAGTGTGTGCTTGATCACTTTATTCACAGCTTCTGTCTGTCCATTGGTCTGAGGATGAGCAGGTGATGCGTAATAGTTCGTGATCTTGAATTCTTCACACATTTCTCTGAACTTCCTGTTGTCGAACTGGGTTCCGTTGTTAGTTATAATGATACTCGGGATCCCGAACCTGTATATGATATTCTTCTTGACAAAGCTGGTGGTGTTTGCCTCCGTTATGTGTACTAGTGCCTCCGCTTCTGCCCATTTGGTGAAGTAGTCCACCGCCACGATGGCATGCTTTGCTCCTCCCTTTGTTCCTGTGGGCATTGGTCCTATCAGGTCGAGTCCCCACATGGCGAAGGGCCACGGTGAGGTTAGGCTTCTAAGTAACTCAGGGGGTTGCCGAATATCGTTTGCTATTCTTTGGCATGTCTCACAGCTCTCGGCGAATCGCTGCGCTTCTGCGAACAGGGTCGGCCAGTAGAAGCCTTGCCTAAGTACCTTGTGTGCTAGGCTTTTACCCCCAGTATGGTTCCCACATACTCCACTGTGGACACTTTCTAGGATTTTTTTGGTTTCTTCGCCGGTCACACATCTTTGCAATACTTTTGAGAATCCTCTCCTGTATAATTCTCCCCTTAAAATTGTATACCGGGTTGACTTGTATCTGATGCGTTTTTCTTCCACTGCATCCTCCGGTAATATGTTTTCCTCTAAGTACTTCCTGAGTTTGTATGTCCAGTCGCTTGGGCTTGGCCGGATCTCTGCTACCATGATTTCCTCTGATTCTGCTATACTCGGCTTGGTCAGATGTGCCACTGGTATTGCTTTGGATCTGATGCTCGTGGTGGCTGAAGCTAACTTGGACAAAGCATCTGCTTTCTCGTTTTCTTCCCGAGGGATCTGAGAGATTTTGTACACTTTGAACTTTCTAAGTAGCTTTTTTGCAATGTCCAAATAGACTATCCTGTGCTCTTCCCTTGCCTGGTATTCATCCAGCACTTGATTAACCACAACTTGTGAATCGCTGTAAATTTCCAGCTCATCTGCCCCTAATGCTATGCAAACCCTTAGGCCGGCCAACAAGGCTTCATATTCTGCTTGATTGTTGGTTGCTTTGAAATCGAACCTCATGGCACACTCCACGGTATCCCCCTCGGGGGTTGTTATGACTATTCCTGCCCCGCTGCCGTGTGTGTTCGATGACCCGTCTACATGCAATTTCCACTGAAGTTTTTCAATCCGTTCACCCTCCATTGTCCTCCTTACCTCGGCATCGGGCTCGGTGAATTCTGCTATAAAGTCTGATACTGCCTGCCCTTTAACTGCCGCTTTAGGTGTGTATTTGATGTCGTATTCGCTCAGCTCCACGGCCCATTTGGTCAATCTTCCCGACACTTCCGGCTTTTGAAGGATTAGTTTTAATGGACAGTCTGTGTATACTTCTATTGTATGCGCTTGGAAATACGGCCTTAGTTTCCTGGCTGATGTGATCAGTGCTAGAGCTATTTTTTCTGCTGGAGAATACCTGGTTTCTGCCGGTAACAATGCCTTGCTTGTGTAGTACACTGGCTTTTGTATCCCCTCTTCTAATCGTATTAACACCGAACTTGTCGCCACCTCCGTAACCGACAAATACAAGTATAATGTTTCTCCTACCACCGGTTTTGAGAGGATAGGTGCTCGTCCCAAATATTCCTTCAACCTCTGAAAAGCTTCTTCACATTCTGCTCTCCATTCGAGCCCTTTTCCCTTTTTTATTGCTTTGAAGAATGGGGCACACTTGTCTGTTGACTTGGCAATGAACCGATTGAGCGACGCGAGACATCCTGTCAGCCTTTGTACATCTTTCAACGTCTTTGGTGAAGCCATTCCTTCTAGTGCTCTGATCTTCTCGGGATTCACCTCAATTCCTCTTTGGTGAACTTGAAAGCCCAGAAACCTCCCCGAGGGTACTCCGAACACGCATTTACTGGGATTGAGCTTCATCTTATATTTCCTCAGAACATCGAAGGTTTCTTTCAAGTCCTCCGAGTGTTTTTCTGCCGTAGTGCTCTTGGTCAGCATATCATCCACATAGACTTCCATGTTTCTCCCAATCTGCCGAGCAAACATCCGGTTCACCAATCTTTGGTATGTTGCTCCAGTATTTTTTAATCCAAAAGGCATCACTCTGTAGCAATACAGTCCTTGATCCGTGGTGAAAGACGTTTTTTCTTCGTCTGCTTTATTCATCTGAATCTGATTGTATCCCGAGTAAGCATCCATGAAGCTTAACAGTTCGTATCCCGCCGTTGCATCTACCAACTGGTCAATTCTTGGTAATGGAAAACTCTCTTTCGGGCAGGCCTTGTTCAAATCAGTGAAATCTACACACATCCTCCATTGGTTGTTCTTTTTCTTGACCAATACTACGTTGGCTATCCACTCCGGGTACTTGACTTCCCTTATTGATCCTGCGGAAAGTAACTTCTCCACTTCTTTCTTGATTGCGACGCTTCTCTCTGGATTGAACAATCTTCTCTTTTGTATTACTGGTCGGGATTCTGGGTTGATCGATAGGCTATGAGATATTACCTTCGAGTCTACTCCCGGCATATCCTCGTGACCCCAAGCAAAAACATCCTCATATCTTCTTAGCAATGTGACAAGTTGGGTTTTGACGTGCATGCTTAAACTTGCCCCCACCTTCACTGTCTTACTCGGGTCAACTGGATTCAGCGCTACCTCTTCGGTCGGCTCATCCTTTCTGACTTCAGGTTCTTCTCTGGGGTCCAATTCAAACTCTTTTGGCACTTCTGCCTGCTCTTCCGGTTCTTCCATCTTTTACCGGGTCGCTACTGTGTACACTTGGTGTACTTCCCTATCTTTGTATACCGATAAGTTTGCTCTTCGGGCCATCTCTTGTGACCCCTTAACCACTCCTACTCTGTATTCCGTCAGGAACTTCATTATGAGGGCATATGTTGCCGTTACTGCTTTGGTTTTATTCAAGAATGGTCGTCCCAGCAGAGCGTTGTACGGCCAGTTTTCCGTATCTACTACCACAAAGTCGAGTAGCACAGTTTTTTGGCAAGGTGTCGTCCCAATCTTCACGGGTAGTTTCACTGTTCCTAGCGATCTTACCTCGACTCCTCCAAACCCTCTAAGGGGCGTGGGAAAAGGCTGTAGGTCTTTTCTGTCTAGCCTCAGCTGGTCATATACTTCTGCACTTAGAATATCCGCTGAACTTCCATTGTCAATCAGAATTCGATGTACCTCTCTATGGCCGATCCGTGCGCCAATTACTAGCGCGTCATTTGGCTTAACATCCACTCCATGTGAGTCGGCTTCTGTGAATATGATCGGGTCCCATCCCTCTTTGATTCTTTTCGGGTCGGGTTCAATAGAATTAACATCCAGGTCTCTCCGTGCCTCCATAGCTTCTCGGATTTCCTGTGTCCTTTCCCTGTTACTTTTGCCAGTCGCCGGTCCTCCAAAGATGGTGTTTATTGCTCCTTCGTCCTCGACTTCCTTCGGACTGAACTTTCTTGCCCGCCCGTCCGTCCTGCCGGCTATTCTTCTGTCCATCTGTCCTGTCCACTTTCTTGAGGACCATGTCTTTCAGATGTCCTTCCCTGATGAGAGTTTCAATGTGGTCCCTTAACTGGAAACACTTGGATGTCTCGTGCCCGTTCTCCTTATGGAAACGGCAATATTTGGTGGTGTCCCTCCGAGCATATGTCGACTGCCTAGGTGGTTCTTTTGACATGTTCTTCTCTTCTAAGATGGCCAAGATTTCACCTTGATCTTTCTTGAGTGGAGTGTAATTTGTATATCTACCTTGGAACTTCTGCCGTGGTTGATCGGTTTTTGGGTCGTATGCTCGTCGTCCATCCCGACCATCCCGTGCTTTGTTATTCTGTTTGTCTCCTTTGGCGTCGGGCGCCTTTGTTTGGTCTTTGGTCTTGGACCCTTCTGGGCGACCGCCATGCACGAAGTAACCTCCTGTGGCAATTTCTTCCTCTTCAGCCAGGGCGTACCCCCCTGCCATGTCCATCATATCAGCGTATCTGGTTAGTCGGGCTCTTCTGAGGTCAAATGACAATTGGCCATTCTGTAGGTTGTTGATGAACACAGCAATTATTGCTTCGTCATTCGCGCTTCCGATCTCGGATACTTCCTGACCAAATCTCCCCAGATACTTCTTTAGCGACTCATCCTTTCCCTGTCTGAGTTGGGATAAGTGAGCTACCGATTTCTTCCTATGCACATTCCCGAGGAACTGCCTTGAGAAAGCTTTGCTCAGTTCGCCAAAGCTGCTTATGCTTGCTGCTGGTAATCTACCAAACCACCGGGAACCTAGATCCCCTAGAGTCTGAGGAAAATTCAAACATAGCAGTGCGTCATTATGGATGTATTGTGCCATAGCGCTCCTATATCTCCGGACATGTTCTTTTGGATCGGTATCTTTCTTGAACAGCTCCACGTGTGGCATCCTGAATCTCTCCGGGAAGGGTGTTCTCAGGACCCCACTAGTGAAAGGGCTCCCGGATTCGTCATCAGACAGCTCGTTACGCCCGTATCGCCTGACTAAAGCATCCATTTGTCGACGATTGTTCTGAACCTCCTGGGTTAGACTCTGTATGAGTATATCTCTGTCTCCTTCTGGTTCCCCTATCGCATTGAAATTTTGACTTATGGTCAATTTTTGACCCCTTTCCTCCGGATTCAACTCTCTGCGATCTCGGTTTAGGCCATGCAGCCGTACTGTGCCCCTTGGCGCTTGCGATGACGATTCTGCTCACTCCCTTCCGAGGATGAAGATCAGTTCCTCCGGTGGCTGTGCCTCCTGGGGTGATCTCGATTTACAACTATTCGATCTTGATCGTACCCCTTGTCAGAATCATTCCCCTCTCTACGCTCCCCATTCCTCCTATCCACCCTTTCGGATAGTATTTCTGGCCTGCCTATAGGATCTCGTCTCGCTTTTAGGGGTGCATCAGGCGTTGGTATCACTACTGCAGAACGCAGTCTCGCAGCCTGCTGGTTTGGAATGGACAAGCTGTGAGGCGACGTCAAACCTCCCGTGGTGGAAAGGTCAATTCCTTGTTTTGCTGCGTCTGATATAAGTTGTTGCAGAGAAGCATGAAATCCCTGCGTGATTTCTTCATTAGATGTGGGGAAACGTTGAATACTTGCCAGGGCAGCTGACTGGTCCGCCGTCATTAGGGTGGCATCCGCTGTATTGAGCGTGGTGTCATCCTCCAGCTCATTACTTGGCACACCTTGACTGTACCTGGAATCGCTACCATCTCCTTCGCCAGCCATTGTTATCACAAATTTCTGGTTCCTCCTTGATCGAACCAAAATTGGTATGATTTTGGCCCTCATTTCCTTCTCCTTTTGCTTGATTCTCGGGCATTATCCCGTGATTTAATGGTGTAAATTAAGTGTTTTCAGGAATTTATAGAATTCAGGGGCATTGAAGTAATTTTGGTGGAAAAGGGGCAAAAGTGTAATTATTGGAGGAAGTTTTGAAGTTATCGCAAATTCTGATAAGTGCAGGGGCTGAATTGCAATTTACCGCGTGAGCCTGTCAGCACGCCACGTCAGCGGGTGAAACGGCAGCGTTTAGTGAAGAAGGGATCAGGTGCAGCCAAAACGCTGCCGTTTCATTAAAGAAGGGCAGCCCAACATGCGCAGCCCACACCAAGCCCAACACAGGCCCAAGCAAGCGCAGCCCACTGCCACCGTTTAAATGAAACGGTGCGTTTAAGGATTGGGCCCTTAAACGCACCCAATGTTCTTACTGAATGCACCCCCCTTTAAGTAAGTGAGCAGCAGCCCACTGCACCCCACTCACCTTCTGAATGCACCCCATACCCACTATTCATTTTCTTCCCCAATCAGCTCACGCCATGGCAGCTGCTCCTCCAAACCCTAGCATCACGCCGCCGGCCAGATGAGGCCCTTCCCGGACCTACCGCCGGCCGGAAAGTGACCCAAAATCACGGCCACACGACCGGCAGCCTGGTCGTTCAACTTCCGGGCCTCCAATCGGTCGGAATCCGGCTATCCCTCTCTTTCCCATTTTGCCCCTTTGTCTTGCCACGTCACCAATTGGGTCGCCATTTGTCATTCGAGGTCGCCATGGCGACAGGGAGTTGATTCCCACACCTGATGAGGTCGCCATTTGGTCGCTCCAAGGTCGCCATTTGAAGCAAATTGCGACTGCCTCTCTGTGCATTTCTGATTGGGTGTGCAAATTACACAATGACCCCCTCTGCTGGACTAAATGGTAATTTGCCATGATCAGGGGGTGTTTTGGTAATTTGCCACCCGAGACCTAATTTGAAAATCCTATAAATTCATCACATTTTTCCTCTTTTGGACAACTCTTGACCACCAAGAAACCTCCTTTCTCCACCATTCCTTTTCTCTCCATTTTCTCTCCTACCTAAACTTAACATCTAGATTACTTCCCCTAATCATTCCTTTTCTTCCCATCTTCTCCACAAATCTCCTTAGTCACTTCCCATTAGACTCCACCTATCTAGACACATCCTCATCATCCACTCTTTACACAAGGAGCATCAAAGGCAAGGAAAGGATCAAGCTTACAAAAGGAGACCCATGGGTGATTTCCTAATCTTTTACTTGCCTTCCCTTTGATTGTAATATGTGTAATTAAATCCCCTTTCTAGGGTTTTGATGTGAGAATATTTGGATTGGGATTTGCTTAAGCTTTAATATATTTTAATTTCTATTTGTGTTCTATTCATTTTATAATTAGATTCTTTGCATTATATAATTGACATGTATACCCACTAGTTGATTATAATCTTGCTTAGGATAATTTGTTATATAATCTTGATTGGATCGACAACCTTGATGGATTGAGAACATAGTGAATAGGATAGATTGTCGGAGGGTATATCAACCACGATAATCTAAGCCGTTAATTGTAACAAACCGATCCCGCCGTGACCCCCTTTCCTTAATTGGTTAGGCATTGCGGTGGGAAGTTGTTTAAGGTTCATAATAATGACCTAAACACATTTTAGAAATCAATTGGTTAACATTTACGAGATTCGTTCACTAAGGTAGCTTGATAAGCATTTCCCGTAATTCATTTGTGATCCCATTAATTCCCTAGCTATTCTCTTAATTGTTAAATCCATTTATCTTATCTAGATTTGTTAAGTACTCTTTTATTAGTTTATTAGGTTTATTTTTCATGTATGTTTGATGGCTTGACAACCCATTCACTCATCCATATTTTTATGATTTATTTTATCGCATATAGATTAGTTAATTTATTCAACTAATCACCTTAATTCCCTGTGGAACGAACTCTAAGCTTACCACATTACTCATTTTCAAAACTTAAAATATATTGCGTAAAGATTCATTTTATAACATTCTTTTGGTAATTCGCAATTTGGTAACGACACAAAAAGCGAGTCATCACTCCTCCTTCTAGCGCCAATTGTTGACGGTGATTTTTGGTAGTCACCGAGTCAATGATTTGCTTGTGAATTGCTATGATTTATAAACTGGGATGATTAAAAACAAAAGAAAAATAACTAGAAATAACAATCAATTACGTGGTAAAACTCTAAGGATTGGAGAAACATCCACGGTTTGTTGCCTAGGCAACGGAGCCAAATCCACTATGAAGAACAATTACAAGAATGTTGCACTACAATCTCTCTCAAGCTATTTCTCTCTCTCGTCCCCCCCTTTTTACGTAAAGTGGGGGTATTTATACATGTTTAATTAGGGTTTGATATGTGATGCCCTAATTGTGTTCTAATCCTAAATGGGTTCGGATTCTCTTTCTTCCATGTATTTCCTGATTTGGTTGAATCCAAGTCTGATTCTGATTCTTCCTCCTTTATTTACGGAAAATCTATTTGCTTCCTTGTTTGAACTCTACAACCACTGTTGCTTATCATGGAGTTGTTTGTTGCTGATTGCACCCAGAGTTTGGAATATAGGCACTGGTGACTATCTGTTTTTCATTGATTCCCGACTACACCGTGTCCTTGCCCGAGTAAGATTTATTGCCCGAGCAACTCGTCTTTGCTGGTGATCGGGAAGCTTCCTCTTTTCCCGAGCAGGTTTTCATGGGGGAATTCTTGCTCCGTTAGTTGACTTTCTTTTGACCTTGCTTACGTGGCTTTATATAATGATGACGTGTCTACCACGACTATTTTTGCCTATAACACCCTTCTCTTCCCTTCCCTCCCTTTCTTTCAATGAGCCCTATTGAATTCCCTCCCCTATTTTTGAACATATCCTGACCCGACCACAGTCCTCTATCTCCGTCTTCTTCTTCCTCTTCTTCCTTCCCCATCTTCAGTTCTCCTCATCTTAAGCCCATCTTCAGTTCTCCTCATCTTAAGTCCTCTCTATCTTTGGGGCTTCAATATTCTTCATGTTCGGAAATTCCTTCTAAACTCTTTTCGACTGAACAGGCGATTCAAAAAACCATTTAGAAACCCTAAAAACAGAGAGATAGAGAGAGACAGAGGCGACGAGGACGATAAGGGATAATGGGTTTGTCTCTCCAGTCTTCAAAAGTTTGCAATTGTGTTTGGGTTTCTCTTGAGTTTGAGTCATGGCAGAGATAGATCAAAGGCAAGGGTACCTAAGCTGTGGGTTGTAGATCGAAGGCAAGGATACCGGTTGAAAAAGGAATGATTGGCTGATTCTCAAAGTTCGAATTGTCAAATGAACCCATCTGCTGCAGGTTAGTGTTTCTTTTAATCTGTGCATTGGAACCTATAAAATCGATGATTCTTTGTTTATTATGCTTAATAATTGTTGTTGATGTTGTCTTTTGTTGGATAAAGAAAATGAGGGATCATATATTGCTTGATTGTGATAAGTATTTAGCTGTGATGAATGGGTGTGTGTGCTTTGTGGAGTGTTTAATGAATGGCATTTATGGGGGCGTTGTTTTTTGGGGTTGATAACCCTGTCCAGTTCTTGAAATGTCTTCATTATATGGTCTGAAATTTGTTCTAGAGATTTCAGAATGCCAAATTGAAGTGCTGCTGGTGTGTTGCATTTGTTGTTTTCTATGGCATTTGCTGAAATGCTACTGTTGTGTGGCATTTTGTTGTTTTCTATGACATTTGTTGAAGTTCTGCTAGTTGTGTGGCATTTGTTGTTTTGTATGGCATTTGTTGAACTGCTGCTAGGTGTGTGTTGCATTTTTTTTTTGTTTTCTATGTCATTTGTTGAAGTGCTGCTGCTGTGTGGCGTTGTTTTATTGGGATTGATAACTCTGTCCAGGGCTTGAAGTTCGAGACTCAAGCTTGAAACCCTTGTTCAGGGCTTGCAAATACTTTTATAGGGCTTTAAAAATAATTGTCCATGGTTAGAAAGGCAATTGTTGTTTCTATAATTAGAGGTCAATGTCTTTGTTAACCGCCAAAATTGGCGGAGGACCAAAGAAGAATTTTCCACCTCGACACAAGAAGGCTATAACAGTACCCAACCCGGATACCATGACAGAGTGAACCCCGGCCAACCCCAACACATACCTCCACCAGCGGGATCCACCCCGACAAGCATCTCAGCTCAATAAAGAAGCCAAGAGCCAAAAATTCTCACTAGAACTCACGGCGAGATCAGACCCGGCTACAACCGGGCTTCCTATGGCCCCCGCTACACCCCGATACAGCTTCCTATGGACCCCGCTACACCCCGATATAGCGTCCTATGGACCCTGCTGCACCCCGACACGGAGTTCTACTGATCACCTTACTACAAAGCTGGTTAGATGTCCCCCTACTGCCATCAGTAGGATGCTAACTAGATGTAGGCAGCCCGCTAGGACAGAAGAGCACCAGGAAGCAGTATCTTAAACTTCAAGAACTAAAAGCTCCACAAACGAGCCAGTAAAACGTCACCGTACAAAGGAGGAATATTCCTTCCCGCCAAAGAGTCCTAATTTGAAAAGAGCATTACAGTAGGAGTCCTATTCGGAAGGAAAATGATTGACTCCTCCTAGGAAGGAAAGACTGAATTCAGCGCATTAAAGCTCCGATTTTATTTCCTAAGAAGGAGGATCCTGCAAGCGGCCAAACCCTAGTCCGAGATTGTAGGAGTGCATGGCAAGCAAACAGGACCTATATATACAACAACTTATTCATCGCAAGAGGGGGGGAGAAAAAAAGAGGGAAAAGAGAAAAAAGGAAAGGGAGAGAAGAACCCTAGACTCTACTTATCGACAGGCACAGATTTACCTCTACCACCATCCCACTTATCGACCGAAATCTCCATGTCACAACCATAATCCATATTTTCATTCAAAAACTTTCATGTAATCTAATGTTTTAATAGATTTATGGTCAGTGTATTCATGTAACGGAGAAGAGAGTTCAATAAGACGAATTCCAATTCAATTTCACGTATTCTTTATCATGCATGCATTGACAGGGACCTAGTCGGTGTCGAACCACTTGATACCCCTCCGGCCAGGATCAATCTCGATCTTGACCCTTTAAAGTGGCTATTTGGATTATCGTCCTTTTAACGATTTTCGGATAACACTTTTGGCGCCGTCTGTGGGAAATCTCCCAACCATTGTTTAGCAACAGCTTACTTCCACCCAGAAATATTCAGAATGAGACTCGGATCCTCCCAGGGTCATCCCGAACCATCAGGGCTCCAATCCCTTGCCTCCACTGAAAGAGCTCAGAGGCGGGGTAAGGGTATCAGGAGCGAGAATCCTCCGCCAGTGCCCCCACCGGCTGCAGACCCTGTCCCTCAAAACCCCGCGGGGCAAGGGGTCAATCGAGAGGTTTTAGAGCAGCACGCCGCAGCCTACGTAGAAGCGATCCGGCTCCGGATGATGGCCCAGGGAATCCCATTCGAAGCAGCCGGGATCCAGGACGATGTCAGACCAAGCACTCGGGCTCCAGTCTTCGACCGATTGGGCCCCCCTCTCCCAGTCCGACAGGCGGATCTCAGACCACGACTGGTAAAATCCGCGATTGAGGTTCCTCCTAGGAAGATTCAATCCCCACCAAGACCGCGGTCCAAGGAGAGGGAATCCCGTCCCAATTCTGAAGAAAGTGCCAAATCTCGGAGGATTTCCAGGGAGAGGCATCAAAGAGTTAAGCGAAAGGAGGTAGTCATCGATTCCGAATCTTCGGATGATGAAATTTCGGTAGCACGATCCGGAACTAAGAAGTCTCAGCGCTTGGAGGACCAGATGACGAGAATGGCAAAGGAGTTGGAGCAGCTAAAAAAGGGAAAGCATCAGGGGATCCAGAAGAATCCTTTGGGTGAGATGAATGCACCATTCTCCAAGAGAGTTAGGGAGGCGGGGCTACCCCCCAAATTCAGGATGCCTTCAGAAAAGTATTCTGGAACAGAAGACCCCGTCAGCCACCTGGAAAGCTTCGTACACCAGATGGAGGTCCAGAGTGCAACCAGGATAGCCATGTGCAGGATGTTCCCTTCAACTCTAACAGACTGTGCCAAGACATGGTTCAGAAAATTGCCACCAGGTAGTGTTGATTCTTTCTCCAAACTTACCAAAGCTTTCTGTGCACAGTTTCAGGGAATCAAACCCCGTCCCAAGGATCCTATCCTACTGCAGTACGTAGTTCAAGAACGAGGTGAAACTCTGAGATCTTATGTGGAGAAATTCCACAAAGAGGTCGTCCAGATGGGTGTGTTCAACGAGAAGGAAACGCTAGCAAATTTCCGGAGGAATTTGTGGGCTGGCAGACTGTTCCGATCTTTCGCCAAGCATCCTCCTGAGACGTACCAGGAAGCCTACAATCGGTCTCTGGAACAGGTGGACATTGAGGAACAACTCCGGATTAAGATTGAACATGATGAAGCCCGGTTAGCACCACGCCCAAAAAAGGAAGCTCCAAAACCTGCCCCAGCTAGGAAATTTCAGAATCAACCTCCAAACTGGTCGACATACAGGCCGCCTCCTATTCCTTCGTACCAAGAGAGGTACCCGGTCAGGAGGTCGCCCCCCAGAGAGCTCCCCTTGAAGGATGTATCCAGAATAACGAGGGAGGAAGAAGGATATAACCACTATACTCCTCTCAACGCATCACGGGAAACTATCTATCTCGCTATTCGAGACAAGGGACTACTCAGAAAGCCGGTTCCCATAAAAATCCCGATAGATAGGAGGAATCAATACAAGTATTGCGACTTCCATGAAGACGTGGGACACAACACCTCAGAATGCTACAGTCTCCGCAATCAGATAGAAGCACTGGTAAGGGGAGGACTCCTAACCGAATTTTTACAACAGGTACGAGATAGCATCAAAGAAGGAAAGCAGGTTCAAAGCGGGATGCAAGAAGCAGCGGAAAGGAGGAGAGAAGGAGAAAAGGATCTAATGCAGCAGATCCAGGTGATTCACACCATCAGTGGGGGTCCCACCTTGGCTGGAACCTCCAACAATTCAAGGAAGAACCACGCAAGGAAGATTCCCAGGCTTAACACTGACCATGAGATACTGAAAGTCAGTGGCGGATCCCGAGATCTATCCCGCTCGACCAAGATCATCTTCACGGAGGAGGATGTCTTCAATATGGTACAGCCACATGATGACCCCATGGTCATAACAGTGCAGATCACTAACTGCCTAGTACACCGCGTCCTGATTGATACGAGAAGCAGCGTGGATATTCTGTTCAAGGGGGCTCATGAACAGCTTAACCTGAAGAATTCTTGCTACAACAGTTGCACCTCTCTACTATACGGATTCACAGGGGACTCCGTAATGCCGATGGGAACAAAGATACTGCCAGTGATAGTCGGAGAAGCTCCTCTTCAGCAAAACATAATGACGGAGTTCGTCGTGGTGGACACCCCATCTGCGTACAATGCAATTCTAGGAAGGCCTTTCTTATCAGGGATTAGAGGAGTACTGTCCATCTACCACAACGTAATGAAGTTTCCAGTAGGATCGGGAGTAGGAGAAGTAAGAGGAGACCAGCAGGCAGCCCGAAACTGCTATGCGGTATCAACTAACCCCGCTGCACTGGCTAAGTAATGCGCATCAGTGGCCAGCTACCCAAGTCAGAGAACGGCAGAGCAGGATGATTATGTTTTAGAAGAAGGAGAAGTACCAGACATAATCGTGGAAGAGTCAGAAGAAGAAGAGCGAAGTTGGGCCAGTGGGAACCCCGTGGAGCAGCTAGAGGAAGTCCAGATCCGGAGGGAGGACCCAACAAAGACAGTAAAGGTGGGAGAAGGTCTAGACCCAGAGGTGAAGAGTAATTTGATAGAGCTTCTCAGAGAGTACAACGACGTCTTTGCTTGGGGTCATGAGGAGATGCCCGGCATTCCCCCTGGCCTGGCCATCCATAGGTTGGCAGTGGATGCCACCTTCAAGCCGGTAAAACAGAAAAGAAGACACTTCAACACAGAACGGAATGCCGCAGTCCAAGAAGAAGTTGACAAGCTCTTGAAGGCCGGATTCATCAGGGAATCCCGGTACCCTGAATGGATCGCTAACGTGGTCATGGTTACCAAATCCAACGGAAAGTGGCGGATGTGCGTGGACTACACCGATCTCAATCGGGCTTGTCCCAAAGATAGCTTCCCTCTACCAAAGATAGACCAGCTCATTGACTCCACTGCAGGAAATAAGCTCCTAAGTTTCATGGACGCTTTCTCGGGGTACAATCAAATCATGATGCACCCTTCAGATCAAGACAAGACTAGCTTCATCACTGGACAAGGCCTCTACTGTTACAAGGTAATGCCATTCGGACTCAAAAATGCAGGTGCCACCTACCAGCGCATGGTGAGTAAACTATTCAAGGAACTGATAGGGAGATCCATGGAAGTATACATAGACGACATGATCACTAAGTCTCCAGAAGCAAGACAACATGCAGGGGACTTGCGCCAGACCTTCCAGATAATAAGACAGAACCAGATGAGGCTGAACCCCGCTAAATGCGCATTCGGGGTGGCAGCAGGCAAATTCTTGGGATTCATGGTGCATGAAAGGGGAATCGAGGCAAATCCTGAGAAGATCAAAGCCATTTTAGATCTCGAGTCTCCTACAAACCTCAAGCAGGCGCAAGGGTTAGCCGGGCGGATAGCGGCTTTAAACCGGTTCATATCCCGCTCCACAGATGATGACTCGCTTTTTGTGTCGTTACCAAATTGCGAATTACCAAAAGTATGTTTATAAAATGAATTTTAAGCAATATGTTTTAAGTTTTGAAAAGTAGTAAGCGGTAAGCTTAGAGTTCGTTCCACAGGGAATTAGAGAAATATGTTGATTTAATTAGCTAATCTATAAACAATAAAATAAATCATAAATGATGAATGAGTGTATGGTTTGTCAAACCATCAAACATACATACAAAATTAACCTAACTAAAAATATGGTGATATGAAAAATAGAAGACTCACAATCTTGATAAGAAAAATGGATATAAACAATTAATGTTGATGCTAGGGAATTGATTGATTAGCAAGTAGGTATGGGTATTGCTTTTTAAGCCACTTTAAGGACCAATCTCTACATGTTAACCAATTTAGGTTTAGATTAATGTGGTTGATATACCCTCCACTAATCCATCCTATTTATTGGGTTCTTAATCACTCAAGTGTGTCAATCCAAGAGTGATTATATAACATGTTATTCTAAACAAGATTGTAATTAACAAGTGGGTATACAAGTCAATCACATAATGAATAGAATCTAATGAATTAATAAATAGAACACATATAGAGATTCATTACAAAGCTTAAGCAAAAACCCACAACCACATGTTCATCAAATCAATCCCCTAGATTAGGGGTTTAATTACACATAGTAGCAATCAAATAGAAACAAGTAAATGGTAAGGAAATCACCCTTGGGCCACCTTCTTTAGTGCTTGATCCTTGTTCTCCTTTGATGCTCCTAGATGCAAAGAATGGAAGATGAGGATGTGTCTAGATAGGTGGATGGCTTATGGTGAGTGACAAAGGATTTGTGATGGAGAAAATGGTAGGGAAGGAATGGTCTAGGGAAGTAATCAAGATTTGGTGTGAGGTTTTGGATGGAAAAGATAAGTCCAAGTATAGAAATGGAGGAGTTTGGAAGATGATTAATGGAGAAAAAGGGAGATTGGTAGGAGAGAATGGGATTGAATAGGCTTAGAAAGACTTGGTTTTTCAAATTGAAAAGAGGGATGAATTTATAGTATTTTTGAAATAGGTCACGGATGGCTAATTACCAAAACACCCCCTGTACTTGTCAAATTACCATTTTGGCCCCTCTAGGGGGCCTTTCTGTAATTTTCCTATAAATTTCAGCCAATCAGCGCAGCACAACAGATGGGTCGCGGTTTGCACAAATGGCGACAAAGTGGCGACCTAGGGGCGAAGCAATCAGGTGTGGGAAATCATCTCCCTGTCGCCATGGCGACCTCGAATGACAAATGGCGACCAAGAGGGGCAAAATGGGAAGAATTTGGGTGAGAATTGGAGCTTGGAGCAACCGGTCATTGGAGGAGCTAAAAAGTCAACGACCAGGTTGCCGTTGACCTGGCCGTTGCTTTGCGCCGGAAACCGACCGACGGCATGTCTGGAATCACCGGAAACGTGGCGGCAAAAAGCTAGGGTTTTGGGGGGTGATGGCTGCTGCACGCGTGAGGAATGAAGGAGATGATGAATAGTCTCGGGGTGCATTTAGCACTTAGGTGGGGCGCACGCAGCTGCTGCATTTGTCTCTTAAGGGGGGTGCAATTAGAAACATGCTGGGGTGCAATCAGGGGTATGACACGCACCGTTTCACTTATCCACGTGGCACGGGCCTGTCTCTTCTTTGGGGTGCAATCAGTAAAGGTTTGGGATGCATTTAAAAGGCCCAACCCACAGTGAAACGCACCGTTTCACTAACTCCATGGGTTTGGGCTGCTGTAGTGGGCTGTGCATCAAGGGGCGTTTGGCAGTGGCATGGGGTGTATTTAGAAGCCCAATCTTCTTTGACTAAAACGCACAGTATTGCTGACGTGGCGTGCCTTGGCTGATTCCTTTGGTAATTTACACAAAGCTCCCCTGATCTATTCTAATATTGCGATAAACTCAAACTTCCCTCATATTTTACACTTTTGCCCCCAAATGACCAAAATTACTCCAATGCCCCTGAATTCTATAAATTCCTGAAAACACTTAATTTACACCATTAAATCACAAGATAATGCCTAAGAATCAAGCAAAAGGAGAAGGAAATGGGGGCCAAAATCATACCAATTTTGGTTCGATCAACAGACAAGTGTCTCCCCTTTTTTAAAGTCATCAAGCAGGGGAAAAAGATGAAGTGGGACGAGCAGAGCGAGCAGGCCTTTCAGGCTCTAAAGGGATACCTGTCAAGTCCGCCGCTATTGGTAAAACCAATCCCGGGTGAAGAACTTCTACTCTACCTAGCAGTTTCCGAAGCAGCAACTAGCGGGGCCTTGGTGAAAGAATGCAGTGACGGGGTACAGAGGCCGATCTACTACGTGAGTCGGGCTCTTACAAAGTCCGAGAAGAATTATACCTTGCTAGAAAAACTCGCCTACGCCTTAGTAACAACATCCAGAACGCTCCGGCCTTATTTTCAAGCCCACACCATCGCGGTCGTCACAGATCAGCCTTTGAGACAATTTCTCCAGAGACCGGATGTTTCAGGCAGACTGGTTCTGTGGGCCCTAGAGCTCACACAGTTTGACATCAAGTACAAGGCGAGAACCACGATCAAAGCTCAAGCCTTGGCGGACTTCATAGTGGAGTTTGGCCCGACCCTGAACCAAGGCGTGTCGGCAGACCCAGACCCGGATCAAGCCCTTCTGGAATGGCCCATAGACAACAAGATATGGATTCTTTACACGGATGGAGCATCGAACCAGTCGGGGTGCGGAGCCGGGATCGTCCTAATCGACCCCGCGGGAATTGAAGTAAGTCATTGCTTCAGGTTTGAATTCAGAGCCACCAACAACGAAGCGGAATACGAGGCTCTGCTAGCAGGAATGAAGGTAGCAGGGGCTCTGGGGGCCGAGTATCTTCAAATCAAGAGCGATTCACAATTAGTGGTCAACCAGGTGACAGGATTATACCAAGCGAAGGGTGACAACATGATAGCCTATCTGGCTAAAGTTCAAGAGGCTATGAAGAGGTTCAAAGGTGTAAAAATAGAGCAAGTGCCTAGGGAGAAAAACCATCGCGCGGACGTTTTAGCCAAGATTGCCACAGGAGAGGGACACGCTCTACCAAAAGGGGTCCCCCTTCAATTGGTTCCTTTCTCCAGCATAGCGAAAGAGGCAGAAGTCCTCCCAGTAGGCCGCCTCCCGTGTTGGATGGATCCAATAGCAGACTATCTCCAAAACGACATTCTCCCAGCAGATCCAGATCAAGCCCGTCGGCTCAAGAGGACAGCTACCCGATACTGCTTAGTAGAAGGACACCTATATCGTAAGGGAAAATCTCTCCCTCTGCTCAGGTGTCTCCATCCCGATGATGCGCACTGGGCGCTCAGTGAGGTGCATTCTGGGGATTGTGGTAACCACGTGTCAGGGGAAACTTTGGCTTACCAGGTAGTTAGGATGGGCTACTACTGGCCGACTATACACCAGGACGCAAGGCAGTTCGCGCGATCCTGCGAGGCTTGCCAGAAAACAGCCAACCTTCATCATCTCCCTCCAGAGAGACTCTCCTCAATCAGCACTCCCTACCCTTTTGCCATCTGGGGACTAGACTTGATCGGGCCACTTCCCACTGCACCCGGCCAAGCCAAGCACGCAGTAGTGGCGATAGATTACTTTACTCGGTGGGTGGAAGCTAAGGCACTCACCCGGATAACCGAAGAAAAGACCACCAACTTTGTCAAGGAACACATAGTCTGCCGGTTTGGCACCCCGATGGCCATCATAACTGATTTGGGAAAGCAGTTTGACAATGCCAACTTCCGAGAATTCTGTGCAGACCGGAGGATCAATCTTCGTTTTGCTTCGGTGGCCCATCCTCAAACCAACGGGCTAGTCGAAGCAACCAACAAGACCATTAAGAAGCTCCTAAAGAAAAAGCTCCAACAGAAGAAAGGATTATGGGTGGCAGAATTACCCAATGTACTTTGGGCCTACAGAACAACTAGGCGGACAGCAACCGGAGAAACCCCCTACTCCCTGGTATTTGGGGCAGAAGCGGTCTTGCCCATCGAACATAAGCTCATATCTTTTCGGGTTCAAAATTATGAACCAGAAGATAATGAGGCCAAGTTGAGAGCTAGCTTGGACCTACTGGAGGAAAAACAAAGCAAGGTCGCACAGAAGGTGGCCGTATACCAGAGTAAGATAGCCCGACACTTCAACAAGAGGGTGAGGACCCGAAATTTCAAGGAGGGAGACTTGGTTCTCAGGAAGGTGACCCAGAGTACTCGTAGGAGGTCTGACGGGGTGCTAGCCCCTAACTGGGAGGGTCCATACTTGATTAAGGCATCACTTCTGCTTACAAGCTCGAAGACATGGAGGGTTACCCGGTGGATCACACATGGAATGCCGATCATCTTCGAAAATTCTACCCTTAGAAACTATGTTCTTATCTAGCGGGATGCTCACCCGAGTTCATGCTTGTACCGTTTGGGAAATTAAATAAAAGCAATTCTTTCTTCTATATGATTCTCCTATTTTCCAGTGCCCGATTATCTCCTACTGATATCACCTACAGAATCATCATCACGGAATCACCTAAAGGCCAGGAGAGCTTCTTAAAGCTCCTGATGCCCTAGACGGGGTCAAACCTTCTAGGAGGATCTCCGTTACTGAGTCAAGACCAGGGGAACTACATAGTACTCCTGATGCCTTAAACGGGGCCAACCCCGCTAAGAGGATCTCCATTATTAAAGCGCCTCAAGACCAGGAAATAGCCTCAGGGCGCTCCTGATGCCTTGGACTGGGTCAAGCCCGCCAAGAGGATCTCCATTGTTAAAGCGCCTCAAGACCAGGAAGTAGCCTCAGGGCGCTCCTGATGCCTTGGACTGGGTCAAGCCCGCCAAGAGGATCTCCATTGTTAAAGCGCCTCAAGACCAGGAAATAGCTTAAGGGCCCTCCTGCTGCCTCGGTCGGGGAATACCCTCCTCTGAGAAGCCTGGTGCTAAAGTGGCCTTAGTTGCCTACCAGGATAGCCTTGGTCGGGGAATACCCTCCTCCAGGAAGCCTGGTGCTAAAGTGGCCTTAGTTGCCTACCAGGACAGATTACAGTAAGAGTCGGGCTGCCTCAGGGTACCTGGTTTCTTACTTCGCCTCGAGACCAGGAAATAGCCTCAGGGCGCTCCTGATGCCTTGGACTGGGTCAAGCCCGCCAAGAGGATCTCCATTGTTAAAGCGCCTCAAGACCAGGAAATAGCCTAAGGGCGCTCCTGCTGCCTCGGTCGGGGAATACCCTCTTCTGAGAAGCCTGGTGCTAAAGTGGCCTTAGTTGCCTACCAGGATAGCCTTGGTCGGGGAATACCCTCCTCCAGGAAGCCTGGTGCTAAAGTGGCCTTAGTTGCCTACCAGGACAGATTACAGTAAGAGTCAGGCTGCCTCAGGGTACCTGGTTTCTTACTTCGCCTCAAGACCAGGAAATAGCCTCAGGGCGCTCCTGATGCCTTGGACTGGGTCAAGCCCGCCAAGAGGATCTCCATTGTTAAAGCGCCTCAAGACCAGGAAATAGCCTAAGGGCGCTCCTGCTGCCTTGATAGGGAAATACCTTCCTCCAAGAAACCTGGTGCTAAAGTAGCTTTAGTAGCCTACCGGGACAGATCTACAGTAACATCGGGGTGACTCATCGGGATACTTCACCCTTTATTTCCCCGCTTGCTACCCCGACAGCGGACCAGCAGTCAGAAAGAGACTTAGAAGTTCATCCTCAGCAGGACGAATTGTTCGTAAGGAGAAGGACTTCTCGAATGACTTCTATAACACTTTATACTGTGATGCGTTTAAGGGAGTCCGATTAGAGGAAGATATAATTTTACCCCAGTGGTTCTTATGGTTATACGCACATATTCTATCCTTATTACCCATCGGGGTCCAGTCATCGTCCTTGTTATTCACCGGGGTCCGAGCATTCAACAGGATTCCAAGCATCAACAACTTTATATGCAGTGAGAATTTTCTAAGTACAAAGTAAACAAGTACGAAGCAAGTAATAAAAGCAAGTTATATTGATAAAACAGGGTGCCTAGGTCCCGATTCAGGCTACAAAAAATTTTGTTTTAGAGAAGGGGCCAGGCTAATCTTCTCTATCTTCTTCTAGATGCTCCCCTTGGCCGGCTGCCCCTTCGCCCAAAGGCTCAGCTACAGCATCAGTCTGGACTGATCCCTCCACACCAGAAGACCCAATTGAAGCCCCTTCAGCCTGAGGAACCCCGGATCTAGCCAGTCCCTCATCTTCCTCCACAAGGATCGCTCCAGAAGCGGACTCGGGATCCACTCTTTGTTCTTCAACAGCAAGAGGATCTGGATCAGCTCCCACAATACCATCATGTTGGACTTCAGCAGCCACATCAGCCATATGACCCGGGTGAACCTCCTCTTAGGGAAGGACTTCTGTTTCTTGTCCCTCTCCATCCAGCTGGGCAGCCCTGGCCAGTATTTGTTCCCGGTTCCAGTTTAGGGCAGCCTCGAGGTCAAAAGGAGGAGGCAAAGCTGTAGCCACCTCGTAGCAAGCGGTGAAGTAGCCATCCTCGAATGAAGGCCCTTGTTGAGCCTCCAAGCCTGCTATTGTCTCCCGCAGGAGCTGATTCTCGCTCTGTAGTAGATTCTTCTCCCTTTTCACGCATTCCCTCTCCTCCCGGCGGCGTAAGGACCTGACTGTCTCAGTGTCCAGGCTGCGTTCAGCACGCCTAAGAGCTACCAAGGCCTCCTGCCTCCCTTCTTCAGCATCTTTGGCGTCCTGCAGCAGAGGAGCCACGCTCTGTTGGGCTTGGGCCAACTCCTGTTGGGTATCCTCTAGCTTCGCTTGGAGGCCAATATAAGCCTCCCTCAAGGTTAGCAGCTGCCTCTCCATGGCCATGGCAAACTTGAAGCCCTGCAAGAAGAAAAAGGAGTCAGTACTTGGTGGAGAGAGGAAATAAAAAGCAAAGGGAAAAGTTGGGGTTTACCTCAGCCAAAACCGAAGCCCCCTTGGTGACCAAGATATCTGTAGGAAGCTTGGCCATATCCACCAGACTTCCACCAGGGCAGGAAGCCGCAAATCTAGACACCACCTCGTCAAAGGTGGCCCCCCTCAGCCCTGATCCGGAAGCCACATCAGCAGCAGGAGCAGGAGTATTGATGGTAGCCTCTTCTACTGGGATCGTCAAAGGATCCACGGGGAAAGCTGCGGGAGGAGGAGGAGCAGGAGAAGTTCTGATGGTGGAGGCAGCTTTCTTCTGGGCCGATCTTCCCAAACCTCGGGCCTTAGCCGCCCTGGCCAGCAATGCCGGGATCCTCAAACGGGATGGCGGAGAAGAAGGATGACGAGCTGGAGTCTTGGCCTTAGACCCCGTTGGAGCAGGAGAGGGGTTGGAGTTGGATCCTACTCGGATGGACCCCGACCTAGTCTTGGCAGCCGGAGTAGGAGAAGGAACAGGGGAAGAGTGAGCAAGCAGGGCCACATCCCCTGCCCTAGGAGAAGGAGGAGACCCCGTCACTATTGGGGTAGCCGATACTGCGAGAAGGGAAGAGTTTCAGTGAGAATCAGAAAAAGGAATGCACACATATGTAAAAACAAAGAAACAAGACGTAGTGAAACTTACCAGGAAGGGCGAGAGAGATCCTCAGATACCGATCCAGGCGGGCTCCTTCAAAAGGGTCCAGAGTGGGATACTGCAGGTTGGTATATCCCCTCTTTAGGATCCTTTTTAGAATCTCCCGAGACTCAGGAGCCAGCGTCCCCTTTGCCCACTTATCCCTCGCTGTAAACTGAGTGGGGACGGGGTACTCATACCCCCCAATGAAAGCAGTATGCCCCCAGTCGCCCTCCACCACGAGCCACTCCTCCTTCCAGGGAGCCGAATATTTCACATTTGCCCCTGGGACAGTGAACTTCAAGTCGTTGGACGCCCTCAAGTAGAATTGACCCCGAGGCACCATACTGGCGATGTTGAAGAGGTAGCGGAGTTCGTCCAACCCCGGCTCCCGCTCGATGCGATCCTTATCACACTGCTCCTTCCAGAGCACCAGGAACCCCGTCAGGTGCTTCCAAAAGCCCGGCGAGATTTGGAGGGGGGCCAATTCGAGCGCGACAAGAGCTCGACGGAGAGTAGGGTGTAGCGGAAGCCGGACTCCACACTCAAAAGCAGCTTTGTGGATCAGTAGGCGGTTTGAAGGCGGGGTGTATACATCATAACCCCTGTGGGGAAGGGAGAGAGTGATGTATTCCGGAATGTTGTACTCTTCCCGTAATTTCTTGAGCGTATCCACCGTACAAACGGAGTCGGGTATAATCCGACCATCATGAAAGGCGGCGAAGGAGCCCGTTTGGACCCCGACCAGTGTGACGTCAGGACCGCCACTTTCCTCGTTGCCACCAGACTGTAAAGTACCCACTTCATCACCGATCGAAACCGAGTCTTCGGGTCGGCTACGGGAACCCGACCCAACTCGCGGGTTTCGAGCGGAGCGACGGCGTTGAGCTAGCGGGGTGTCACTATCGTCGTCCCGCCCCCGTCTCTTCCTCTCCGAGGTTGGAGACTCTACCACCACGTCGGCCGCCTCCGTACTGAAGAGGACGTCGATGCTATCAGACTGAGGAGGCGAAGCAGGTTCAGGTCGAAAAGGAGACGCCGCTGTAGAAGGGTTTTGTTCGGCAGCAACTTCATGAGAAGAAGGAATTCGTGAAGGAGAAGCCATTGAAAGAAAAGAAGAAACTTTGAGGAAATTGGGAAAGTAAGAAAGAAAAGAGGTCAGGGAGAGTATTTTTGTTCTCGTTCGATTTTGAAAGTCTGAAAGCTCAAAGGTAAGAAGCGCCAGTAAAACCAGTCCATTTATAAAAGAAAGAATGACGGTTACCTACTTGGAAACCGGAATCGGTGACCGGGAGGAGGGGTTTGAGGCGTTTTCCGCATTAATCGCGCCAAAACGGCTCTTTTTGAAGAAAGGGGAAACCCAATCAACAGTCGACACGTGACCAGTTATAACGGACAAAATAAGGATTTCCTTTTCTTAAGTGGAAACCCAGTCAGACAAGGGAAGAAAGGGGATAAGGTAGAAAATCCTTCAAGCAAACAAAAAGATCCTGACCCCGACCCCGACAAGGTGTCAGTGTCCAAGTCAGGGGGGACTTCTGTTAACCGCCAAAATTGGCGGAGGACCAAAGAAGAATTTTCCACCTCGACACAAGAAGGCTATAACAGTACCCAACCCGGATACCATGACAGAGTGAACCCCGGCCAACCCCAACACATACCTCCACCAGCGGGATCCACCCCGACAAGCATCTCAGCTCAATAAAGAAGCCAAGAGCCAAAAATTCTCACTAGAACTCACGGCGAGATCAGACCCGGCTACAACCGGGCTTCCTATGGCCCCCGCTACACCCCGATACAGCTTCCTATGGACCCCGCTACACCCCGATATAGCGTCCTATGGACCCTGCTGCACCCCGACACGGAGTTCTACTGATCACCTTACTACAAAGCTGGTTAGATGTCCCCCTACTGCCATCAGTAGGATGCTAACTAGATGTAGGCAGCCCGCTAGGACAGAAGAGCACCAGGAAGCAGTATCTTAAACTTCAAGAACTAAAAGCTCCACAAACGAGCCAGTAAAACGTCACCGTACAAAGGAGGAATATTCCTTCCCGCCAAAGAGTCCTAATTTGAAAAGAGCATTACAGTAGGAGTCCTATTCGGAAGGAAAATGATTGACTCCTCCTAGGAAGGAAAGACTGAATTCAGCGCATTAAAGCTCCGATTTTATTTCCTAAGAAGGAGGATCCTGCAAGCGGCCAAACCCTAGTCCGAGATTGTAGGAGTGCATGGCAAGCAAACAGGACCTATATATACAACAACTTATTCATCGCAAGAGGGGGGGAGAAAAAAGGAGGGAAAAGAGAAAAAAGGAAAGGGAGAGAAGAACCCTAGACTCTACTTATCGACAGGCACAGATTTACCTCTACCACCATCCCACTTATCGACCGAAATCTCCATGTCACAACCATAATCCATATTTTCATTCAAAAACTTTCATGTAATCTAATGTTTTAATAGATTTATGGTCAGTGTATTCATGTAACAGAGAAGAGAGTTCAATAAGACGAATTCCAATTCAATTTCACGTATTCTTTATCATGCATGCATTGACAGGGACCTAGTCGGTGTCGAACCACTTGATACCCCTCCGGCCAGGATCAATCTCGATCTTGACCCTTTAAAGTGGCTATTTGGATTATCGTCCTTTTAACGATTTTCGGATAACAGTCTTCATTATAGGTTCTAGATTTGTTCTAGATTTCTTCATTATAAGTTCTGAAATTTTTTCTAGATTTTCATAATGCCATTTGTTATATTTCTTCATTTTCATATTTTAGTTACTTGAACAACATATCCAGGGTCTATGGATACGCTGGATGAGTTCATAGTGCACTGCAATAGACATTGGATTGATAATGAAGTGATGGGTCCAATTTCCTTTGCATGTCATGACAACAAATATAGTATATTATTGGAAATAGTATGTCATCAGACTGGGGTTAGTAACAATTGATTCCGGATAAACTTAAGTTCAGAGCTTTTAACGCTGAAAGGGAGTTCTACATTATCCATTTTGAACGACAGTGATGTATCCTGTTTGCTTTCTCATAATCAATCCTTGTGGACTGAAATTAAGGTCGAAGTCGTAGAAAGACCTGTACTACCGAAGGCCACTGAAAGTGTATTTCAAGTATGCCTAAACCCGCCGGTATTTCAGAATCCCTAATTAGTACTCCATATTTCCTGTCAGTTGGTGGTAGCAATCAGCCGTTTGGGCCAATTGACAACCAACCAACCCCCGGATTTACATCGGTCGAGAAAGATAAGGGGACTCCAGCTTCGACTATCAAGCATCCAAAGGCTGAGGTGGATGATTGTGATAGTTCTGAAACCTCTGATACAGAGGATGAGCATGAGTCTAGTAGTGACGAGGAATCGTCAGTGGACTGTAGAGAAGTTAAAACAAATAGAGCAGCTAACAGTTATACTCCCTCTATGACGACACGCTAGATAATGCCGGGGTCAGAACTATACTCAATTCAGCCCGTTAGATCAAAAGAATTGTTTGAAGGCAAATGAGACTTTAGTGAAATATACAAAGGACAAATGTTCAATGACAAGAAAACCTTGAAAGGGGTTCTAGAGTTCAATGCAATACAAAAAAGGTTTGATTATAAGGTTCGATGATCGAATTATACATGATTCGTCACAATATGTAAAAAGAGAGATTGTTAATGGGTTTTTAGGGCAGTGAAGTCGAGAAATGAGACGTATTGGAATGTTAAGTCCATTGGCTCTGAGCACACAAGTGGTGATAATGGAAACTACAACGTAGATTTTAACTGTGTAAGTTCCCATGTTATAGGGCAACTATTTGCAAAACAGCTTGCCGATCTAGGACGCAACATCCATCCTAAAGATATAATGACTGGTATGAAGGATAAGCACGGTATAAACCTCACATACAACAAAGCCTACAGATCTTAGGACCACGCTTTAGAAAGTGTTTTCGGTGATCCATGGGAGTCATTTAAGATGTTGCCTGCATACTTTCACATGTTGGAAAAATCTAATCCAGGGATGAAAACCAAAATTGTAACCGATAGGAAAAACCGGTTCAAATATGGATTCATGGCACTTGGGGCTTGTATAGAGGAATTCAATACAGTTATTAAGCCGGTTATTGTCATCGATGCTACGCACTTGAAGTCCAAGACTAGTGATGTTTTGTTAGTTGCGGTATGCAAGGATGGTAATGAGATGATATACCTGTTGGCATTTGGGTTTGCCAATTCTGAGTGCTCAAAGTCGTGGACATGGTTCTTGAAGCAACTTCACGACGTGATCTTGCATCCTGAACTTGTGATGATAGTTTCGGATCGGCACACGAGTATCTCTAGTGGCATGAGAACAATATTCCCCAATGTAGCACATGGGGTTTGTGCATACCACTTGGCCAAAAATCTGAATCAACATTGTAGGAAGCGAGGTGACGTGATTAGTCTTTACAATCATGCTACATATTCCTACCTTGTTGATGATTTTGACCGTTCAATAGCTTCATTGAAATCCATCCATCCTAAGGTTTATGATGAGCTCATAGAGGTTGGGATATAGAAGTTTTCACATGTCTATAGCCCCAAGGAGAGGTACCATATGATGACCACCACCATTGCAGAGTCAATGAATTCAGCTCTGCTTGTAATCTGAAAGTTGCTTATCACATCTATTGCCGAATTTATTAGAGATTTGTTGCAATGTTGGTTCCACAATTGTCGAATTAATGCAAGAGAAACACCCACATTCTTGACTACTGATGCCGACCAACACATCAAAGACAAGGTATTAGCATCGCAACGGTGTGGTTCATCCCATTGATTTCACTAGATTCAAGGTACAAGACGAATGGAAGGGAGCAATTGTAGACTTGGAACAATGTTCATGCTCATGCTATGAATGAGACCTAAATGAGCTACCGTGTAGACATGCCATGGCTGTTGCAACGTATGCTTACATAATGTTTATTTACATTTTTAATAGCAACCATAACCTACAATTTCTATTTGTTATTCATTTATTATTTGTGTGTTTTGAATAAGGCTTAAAGGTATGCCCATCAACTCATTATATTCCGATTTTTTCACAACCGGATGGTTGAAATAGGCATATGACATATCTGTGAACCTTGTTCCAAAACCTGAAGCGTGGGACATTGGTGATGATGTTCGTAATCGCGTTGTTTTGCCATGGAAAAAAAAACGATTGACAGGAAGACCAAAGAAAAATCGGATGCCTTTTTTTGGGGAGAAACGAAAGCAACAAATGTGTGAGAATTGTGGGCATAAGGGAAACAATAAAAAAAGTTGCTCGAACCCATCATGTAGCATAGGGAAACTAGCAGAAAAACCACATGCTTGTAGCGTGTGCAAGAAAGAAGGACATAACAAACTTACGTGCCTAGATAGAGATAACGCACTCGACCCCAATTTGGCACCCCACCTCAGCTCGGATGACACTAACACAAACGATGAAGAAGTTGATTGTTAGGTATGGGTGTGACTCATCCTTTCCTTCTATTTGTTTTTTTAAAAATAAAATCTTTGAGAGCCAACAGTTGCTTACCCTTTTGCTGTTGCATGCACATACACCTTCATTGTTGGTTGAAATGCAGGAGTGCAAGAAAGTTGTTGCTGTGATGATGGTGTAGTATGTGATGATGGTGTAATATGTGTTGTAATTTGCAAGGGATGTTGTTTTTGTGGTGGTGCAGTCATACAATAATTATAACATTTTAGGTGGTGTGGTGTAGTCGTTGTAAGTTGCAGGGGATGTTGTTTATGGTTTTATGTTGTTACAACTATTTTTAAGTTGAAAAGTAGGAGCCCCCAGCCCAGCATGTGTTTACAATTGTTTTTAACTTGTTGTGGTGATGGTCTTGTACGGAATAATTGCGTATTATGGAATATTTGTTATGGCATTTTTCAGGAATATTTGTTGTGGCCTTGCCTTGTGATACTGTGATACTGGTATTTATATGTTACTGTTAAAGTATATATCCGTGTGTGCCCAACATACACATATATTGTTCTTTGTAGTATATATTGTTGTATACTGTTCTTTGTAATATATACATTATTGAGCCTAGGAACAGGAACCATGCTAGACAGGGCTTGAATTTATTGTGGTTTATTATTATTATTTTCATAAGCCTTAAACTATCAAATATGAAGCCCTGTAATAACATTGATGTGTGAAGCCTAGGAAATTCTTTGTCTGTTTCATGCAAGACAGGACTTGAATTTATTTATTATTATTATTTTCATAAGCCCTAAACTAACAAATGTGAAGCCCTGGAATAATATTGATGTGTGAAGCCCAGGAAATTCTTTGTCTATTTCATGCAAGATAGGGCTTGAATTTATTTATTATTATTATTTTCATTAGCCCTGAACTAACAAATGTGAAGCCCTAGAATAACATTGATGTGTGAAGCCTAGGAAATTCTTTGTCTGTTTCATGCAAGACAGGGCTTGGATTTATTTATATTTCCATAAGCCCTGACCTATGTACGTCAAGCCCTGGAAGAACATTGATTTGTTGATGCCTAGATATTATTGAGGCCATAAGTCATGCAAGACGGGTTGAATTTATTTTCCAGGTTATACACTAAGGGGCTTACGGGCCACGGTTTTTTTTTTTTTGGTCGTTAAGGCTTAAGTCCATGATAAATAAATTAAAATTTAATGTAATTAACAATATTAAACCAAAAGAATTGATTTGTTAAATTAAATGAAATAAATGCAGAGAGAGTAATTGTGTCTTTTCAATTTCAAAAAGTGGAAAATGCATGCATTGGGTAGTGAAAAGGCATCCAGATGATAAGACTATTACATTTACCAATTTACAATAGTTGGTTACCATTATGACTTTTCATTATGGTGAACGTTTGCTTCCCATTATAAATACCTTATCCCTGTTACATTTGTTTCTCACTTCATTTTTATTTGTTTATCATTCCATTTTTTTTTTCATACAATGGCAGAAAACAACATAGGGAATCGTGTTGGCAGGCAAATGCGTGAAATAGACAGGCTGAATGTTGGGAGGCAAATGCGTGAAACAGACAAACTGGAATCAATCTTCGAATGTCTGAGGCAATGGATTGCAAATGCAGAACACCATCCGTGAAGAGCGAGCAAATGCTGGATGCCTAATTGTTGACATTGCAGTTTTGATGGGAAAAGTTGAAAACCTGGAAGTAGAAATAATCAATTTACATGTTCAGATGGAGGCAAGAGACAATGAACTTAACAGACTATACATTATTGTCGAAAAATTGCAGAAGAAGATGTCGGACTTCAATATTCCACCATCTCCCTAGAGAAAAGCTTTATGATTGTATTCACAGAACCTACAATTTGATGTCTTTGTTATGTTTGTGTTAATTTTCTATCTTTGTTATGTCTTTATTATGAAGCTTTATCTGTGATTGTGTTTGCTCTATTATGAATGAAGATACGTTTCCTTGACACAATATATCTCTAATATTTGTACTATTATAAATCAAAATACAATGAAAGTTATCTTTTAATTCATATAGAAAGGCAATATACATAATGTTACTCCGATGGCTGGGGATACCCCATGGCTTGACGGGACATTAATATTACATATAAGTAAACAAACAGGCAAACACAAACACTGTTTCACAGAAATTCGCCCACTGTTACTTTGATAACAAAAACAACAATGAGGTATAGTGGAAATGGAAGGAAATGTCTTTTGGTTTGTACGGGTTAAGTGTAAAAAACCTTATCTTTTGTGGTACTGGAAGTATCAATAAAAAGTTCACGCTGAACGGCACGGCTTTAGAGAGCTTGATATGCTTCATCAACCGTACTAAATTTCTGGTAAGAAGCACTCTTTAATCCATCAATTTGATCATGACATTCAACCCACAAGTTAAAGACACCAGTTTTCCTTCCTTTGAAAATGGCATACACAGATTTCTTCGCCATTGGGAACAACACTCTGAATAACACTTCAAATAACAATAAACCAACAAACCAAATATCAGATTTTTAAAATAATACCAAAACGACAAACTAAATCTTTCAAATAGAGAAAACATTCCAAAACACAAACATTAAACTTTCCTATTTCGCTGATAACCGAACAAAATGACAGTGTATAACGTATTTTTCTCACTTCACTTCTAAACAAAATGAAATAACACCAACAAATTATGGTTAATAGGGCATAGAAGTCTTTCGAAAGAAATCAGAGGTAGAAGCTATACTTGCTCATAACTTTGATTTCTTTTGAAAACCTCCATGCCCATTGAAAAAAATGAAGATATCATGCAAAATAAACCTGTGGGCGTGTGTGCTGGTCGACAGATGTGGGGTAGAAGATGAAGGATGAAGATGGGTAGAAGATGTAGATTTGAAGAAAGGGAAATAAGAAGATGATGATATGATGTGGTATCCATAAATATCGTGCCGGATCCATAAATACCTAATAACCCCATGGAGATGTGGGATCCAGTTGTGGTCCACTTTCAGTTAGTGGGATCCAGCTGTGGTCCACAAACTTCCTTTCAATGCACTGAATTTGAAGCCCAGAAACAATACATTTGAAGCCCTGTAATCGGAACTAAAACCTAGAATCATTGTACAAGGCTTAGATGGTATACGTTTTCATTTAATTTTTAATTTTTGGAAAATTTTTAAATTTTTTCCTATTGTATGGAATTAGTTACACAATATGTGGCAACACCCTAGAACTTCGACACCACTCAAAAACGAAATCTAGTCAGGGAGGCCTTAGTGCAAATGTCACACATTGTTTTACTAGGGTTAGAAGTGTTACTAGGTAATTGTAATGGACTTGGTAACAGGATATTTTTGTGACTGTCCGATTCTCCCGAAAAAACTCTATAAAGTTGTCCACTTACATTCCATCCACTTCGGACCATTACGATCGGAAAGAAAAAGATGGGACCCACATCATCGGATGCATAAACAAAATACATTCAAGCCCTGACATAATTTGTGAAGCCTAGAAATTAAAAAATGGACTAGTGGGATACAGCTGTGGTCCACAAAGTTCCTTTACATGCATTGTTTATGAATCTCAGATTCAATAGAGGTGAAGCCCTGGAATTGAAATTGAAATTGAAGCCCACAATCACAGTACAGGTCTTAGAAGGTAAACTTTTGCATTAATTTAATTTAACATGTGGCAACACCCTATACGTTTCCTTATTCACACTTGAGGTTACATAAATGGAGGGTACTAATGTCATTCCCAAACATACTCACCAACCAATGGGATGTTGCCACGTGGTAAAAACTTTTTCATTTTTTACAATTTTTTCCTTGGTTATGCTATCAATTTCATTTCATTTCATTAAATTCGCCGCAAACACATTAAAAAAACTGACTGGGCTCCAATACCAAATTTCCTGGCCTTCGAAACCAATCTAAGAATTCATTTTATTCAAAACCAAAACAAAGCCATTGCAAGGATTCTTCAAAAAAAAAAAAAAAAAATCGACTCCAAAACAAGAAATCATGCCTTCAAAACAAATCTATTCATTTCATTTAGAACACCCAAAATAAAAGACAACCAACCCTCACCATGGATTACACTACAAGGCTTCAACTGGAAAGAAAACAAAATAAAACAACACAACCAAAGCAAAACAACCAAGACTAATATAACAACTGTCAGAATGTCCCAATTTCAGCACAATTAACTGTAGTCAATACCATTATGAGCTTGGATATCAAGTCGGAGACGGAACCGATATTGTTGATGGCCTTCAAGACGTCAAATCCTTCGACCACCACATCGAAGACGAATTGCTTACGATCGAGCCGCTCGGTCTTAGCGGTACAGATGAAGAACTGGGACTCATTGCCTTTTTTTGCCAGTTTTGGCCATTCACAGGATACCGGGACTGATGTACTTCTTCACAAAGTTCTCATCGGCAAAACTAGGGTCGTATATCGATTCACCACCGGTTCCATTTTTGTGAATGATGTCTCCTCCGTGGACCATGTACCCGGGTATCACGTGGTGAAAGATTGAACCCTTGTAGTGGAGTGCTTTCCCAAACGTGCCAAGCGCCTTCTCTCCAGTAAAAAAGAGCCTGAAAGTTCTCCGCTGTTATTTGGGTACTGTCTACGAAGAGTTCCATCACAATTCTACTCGCAGGGTGGCCGTCAATGCTTAGGTCAAAGAACACTCTAGGGTTCACCATAACAGTAAATTTGATAAACAGAGAGAAAAACCAAAGGTGTAGAAAAGAAAGAGAGGAGGAACCGAAGAATGGAAACCAAAGGCAGGGCCCCTTTTCTTGACTTAGTTGGGTTAGGGTTCATCATTTCACATGTCATGTGGGTTGGATTTGTTATTCTTATTGTTTTCCTATCGATTTTGAAATGCAAAAGGCCCAGGCCCAAATATATTTTGGTTCATGTGATTTTTTTTGTGATAATGTATGATGACTTAATTAATTAATATTATTATTATAATTAAATAATTAAGTGTTTCATAATCAACATCATAGGATGATAGCTTCACTCATGTATGATAATGAAGAACTGTACTAATGCTCCCTTAAAAAAAAAAAAAAAAAGGCGTTAGGGCATAATTCGATATAACATATGTTAAATTCCTGGGACATTCCTGGGCTGCCAATCCACAATTGATACATATACATTCATGGGCTCGAAAGAAACATTAAATTATTGGACTCCACAATATAGTATCCTGGGCCCTATAAGATGAATTTCTGGCCTCCAAAAGAATTTTGACCGGGCTTTAAAACAAAAAATAAACCCCGGGGGTACGATATTCGTTAAATTCATGGGACATTCCTAGGCTAATGTAACAAACATATGGCTGAACGGGATTGTAAATCTCGCCATTAATGAAAACGTCGAGTGCCATTGCCTTTCTAATGCTTGGTATATCCTTTTGTCCAAATTCGTCCTTCCATGGTAAAGAAACTCTGGATAGTACTAATTCGGTGAACTTTAACATGAAAACACCGCAGCTTAAACTACACCATATGAAAATGCAAAAAACAGTAAGGGTAAGATAATAATGATTACATGTAAAACCACCAAGTTATATTGGAAATAAATTAACTACCCATCGTTTTGTTGAGGAATGTTGAGTGGCGACACATTTTCAGCAATGAATGGAGTTGTGGGCACAGGTAAGTTCACTTCTTCGTAGTAGTTTGATGCCTTCAAGATGGAAGGTAACAAATATAGTAATGCTCGGATTTTCCCTATTCGATTATTCCTTTCTTGTCTTCCCTACCAGGAATCAAACATCTGCACTTTTTCTTCTTTTAAAAACACTTCACAAAGAACCCAGTGGTTGCCGACGTTGCAAGGAATCAAAAACTGCAAGGAATCAACACAGATGGTATGTTATTGATAATAACAAGCCCTGGAAAGGGAGTTCAGTAAAGGGATGTCAAGCCCTGTAAAGGGAATTCAAGTCCTGGCAAAGGGATTTCAAGCCCTAGAAAAGGGAATTAAAAGGAATTTCAAGCCCTGGCAATGGGAATACAAGCCCTAGCAAAGGGAATTCAAGCCCTGTAAAGGGATTTCAAACCCTGGCAAAGGGAATAGAAGCCCTAGCAAAGGGAATTCAAGCCCTGGCTGAGGGAGTCAAAGATATAAACAAACATAACAACAAGGCAACAAGGCAGTCAAACATATAAACAAACATAACATACCAAATCCACCAAATTCATATACATGCAATACATACAAACTTACCGAATTCATCTTCCACCATGGTTCATTGTAAAGCAGCTCATGACCTTGGACGTAGTTTAAAACATCATTGTCAGGGTGGAATTCTAATGGACTGAACTTGGGGTAATCTTCCCAAACTTTTTTTTTTCGTACTCTGCTGGTGGAGAAGGAACTTTCTTATTCTTTTTCTCATGCTTTCTTACTTCTTTGTCTGATCCATCTTCCCCAACCTTTTTGGCCTCCACTCTTAACCTTTCTTTATTTTCAAACTCTTTTAGCTGCCTGACACTTTTTATCTCCTCCACTATTTTGTTCTATTTAATGTTCAAATTGAGTTGTGTAAAAAAGAACCAACCATCTTAAGTAAATACATATTCCATAATCCAAGAATAACAGTGCACTTACGAAAAACGCGGTAGGGACCAATCCTATATCCTGCCGGTAGTTAAAATCTAATCCCAAACGCCTCCTCCAAAGCACGTCGAAGTAGCTGTCTGTATGCTACAATTACATGTATCAACAGAGTTTAGAAAACAAGTGTGCATGTTAACAATAATGACAAAATTTAACACTATAAAAAGAAGTTACCGAGTTTGAAATCCATTTTTTTAGCATCCTTGAAGTCCTTCAACTCGCTACGTGTCATTTCTTGCCAGGGCTGCTCGGTATATATACTTTTCATTGTCAACAAGATTTTTATATTATGACATAACAAATCACAACTAAATACATTGAACTAGCTTAGGTCAATGGAGGATAGGAATAGAGCATTACTAGACTTCATCTTTGCTCTTTAAAAATGCCGTGAAGTCTATGGAATTCTGATTTTCTTCTCATTTCTTCTTCTTTTTCGGCATGGGGTGAACATATGGGGTTAGGAGGAACCTTGACCGCCTTCGATCCCTTTGCTTGTCTTCATTCTTGTAAACCACTCCAGGGTTGGGACCTTCAGCCCATATAACACTAGGCATACAAGGTGGAAGTTCTCTAACCATGTTCACCTTCGAGGTTGGGAAATCATCCCCACAAATTGGCTTTTTATCATCACCTGCACTATCTCCTTCAGCCTTCTGACCAACTGCCTCAACTTCAAAAATACTCTCACCCTCGACCTTCTCAACAACTATCACCTTCGGCCTTCTCAAGAACACTGTTATCGTCGGCCTTCTGAACAACACTATCAACACCAGTCTCAACACTTATCTCACTATCAACCTCAAGATCCTTCTAAACATTCTCAATACCTACCACTCTGTCACCCTCATGATCAGACCCACCATCATGAATGTCATTCACAAAATGTCCTATCTCATCCAACCTATTTCTGTCATCCTACAGTGAGAACAATATATTTTAAGGACTGCCAATTAAATTACTCTTATTATGTACTAAATGTTAGAATAAACTAACAAATAATTGAAGCTTACCCTATCAAAATATTTCTCCTTGATTTCTCTTGATTTTTTCGTTGAAGATGTATCTCCAACCTTGTTCTCTTTTGCAATCTTTGCAATTTCTTCTGATATCCAACACTTCATCCTCTCCTCGCTTTCTTTTATTTGCTATGTAATCAGCTATGTAAAAGATATATACAATTCAGGAATTGTATAAGGAATCTATGTCTTCAATTTTGACTGCAAATCCAATTCAAAAAAGAATTATTACATCATGCAAAATAACTTAGGATAATAAAAGTTATATATATTACAAATTTTTACCTTAGGAGTTTCTACATCTCCTTCATGGAAGAGCTGCTTCTTAGAAGCCAGTTCCCCTGAGTTTCTAGATCGGAGAGTCTTGCTTTGGTGAATGGAAGCAGCACCCTTTTCCATTGCATCTTCATGGTCCTCCGCATCATCATGATCATGGTCCTCCCTTACCACATCTTCGAACATTAAAGATTTGTAGTAAGCACTTGACTTTTCACGATCATAAACCTTCCATGGGAACAATTCCATCTGCATGTAAAGTGCACAAAACATTGAGGTTAATGAATAGTTTCAAATAGAAACCCAATAGTATGCATAAGATAACCAGCCACTCAATAGCAGGGCAAAGGGTTTTCAAGCACTAGAAAGGAATTTCAAGCCCTGGCAAGGAATTTCAAGCCTAACTAAGGTCTTTCAAGCCCTGGAAATCAATTTCAAGCCCCGCCTACAACCCATTATAATATTCAAGCACCCATTCATAATAAGAAAGTGTACCCTATAACCCACTATAATACAGATTTAAAAATGACCTTTAGCCAAGTTTCAAGAATCATACACCAATTCATAGACAATTCATAGAGTAATAAGTAATATAAAACATAACAAAATATGCAAGACATCAAAATACAACTAGACACCAAATGGTAGAATTTAGGGAAGTTGAGTAGTAAGAAAGTATACCCTACAACCCACTATAATACAGATTTAAAAATGACCTTTAGCTAAGTTTCAAGAATCATACACCAATTCATAAACAATTCATAGAGTAATAAGTAATATAACACATAACAAAATATGTAAGACATCAAAATACAGCTAGACACCAAATGGTAGAATTTAGGGAAGTTGAGTAGTCTATTGCAAGATTAAGAAATTAGTAGAAAATATAAATATAAAAATTCATTCTACAGTTTGATTGTATTCAAATTTATATGGATTTCAAATTAACCAACCCCTATTCCTATACATGATCAATCTACTTATTATTAATGCCCATCAAGACAAACCAACCACTGATATTAACTAGCTATTAAATATAGACGCGGATAAAATACACATAGAAGTAAAATACACACCGTTGTACTGAAGTAGGATTCAACTTTTAGAACCTTTGTATTGAAATTCCAATTCTTAAATCTTGGGAACCCTGCTCCTTTCCGTATCCCAATTTTACTTTCAAAATGGGTAATCCGTTCAACGGCCCAAACCTAAACAATTTAAATTTTTTTTTATAAACAAATAAAAATCTCATAAGGTTGATTTACACATGAATATATTTGCAACGATTACCTGAAATGCTAGCATAAATCCATAACTGTAGAATGTGAAATACTTTGAATCCTCATAGTTATGCAAATTTTCCAACTCCACCTGCTCACTGTTATTGTCTGTTTCTTCTTCTCCATCTTCTACTTCAGTTTTCCTCTTCCTTTTCTTCGGCTTATTCTTCTTCTCCTATTCCTTCTCTTCCTTCCTTCCTTTCTTTCTTCCTTCCTTCCTTCATTCCTTCCTTCTTCTTCTTCTTCTTCTTCTTATTCTTTTCCTTCTTCTTCTTATTCTTTTTCTCATTCTTTTCTTTCTTCTGGCCATCGTCTCTTAACCTACCAAGGTGTTTACCAACTGAATTCTTCAGCAATCACAATGTGACATCAAATATGTACGATTCCCAAGAAAAACTCTCAAATGCATCAATGTCCTATACTAAAGACAACAGCCAACCGGGTATGGCTGTTCGTGCTTCATCAATCCCAAAGAACTGGGACACCATTAATAGGTATCCCTTATTCAATGCATCATCACCCAATGCAGGCTCCGTGAGTCAGTTAAAGGTTGCCTCCAACAGTTTAATCAACGGCCTTTCATCATTGAAATATTGTGTGAAAATAGATTTTTCACTGAATTCTTTCTTTTCTCGGAAGCCTTCGAGCAGTGTGCCCATGTTGAGGCCACTACACAAGCAAAATACTTCTATCCCAAACCGAGCCTCCTTCAGCCCCAAACTGAACCAAATTTCATCCCCGTTTGAATTGGGAAGAATGAATTGTCTTTTCAAAAGATTGTAGATTAGCATTCCACGAACCTTAATAGGCTGTACCATATCCAAGTACTGCCTAAAAGGGCCTTGTTTAAACCTATCTACCACACCACAATGTGTCAAGACTAACTCCAAATCTTGAAGAATTTTTTTTTTTTTTTGTTATGCCAGTTTATTCTCGCGTGTACCCAGCTTTTGTGGTCTGGATACCTCCATTTTTTTTTTGAAACGATCAGCCGGCATCTGGTTTATAAGAAAACAAAAATTAATTAATGTTGAGTATAACCAAAATGGGATTTCAAGACCTGTAAAGGGATTTCAAGCCCTGATTTGATAAACAATGAAATGAAATGGACATCCTTCCCACCACTATACATGATATGATATATGTATGTGAACACAAAAAAATACATAAAAAGGCACCAAAAAATCCACCAATTCGAAAATCCAACAATTCATAACATAACATCACTAAAACCATTTACAACAACACTACTACACTTCACAATCGCTTACAGGGCTTGAAATCCCTTTGTCAAAGCTTAATATTCAGACAAATGGGGCCACATTTCAAAACTTGAATTAAAAAACAAAACAAAACCACCTGTTCCCCGCCATTGCATGAACTGGCAAGATAACTACCCATTTCTCAAACAAAATACTTAAAACTTAATAAACAACATCATCCTTGCACAGTCAAACACAGATGCAAACAAACATATCAGAGGTTAAAACGCCAAAGGAACGAAGAAGACAATGATAAAAAGAATGAATACCTTTACTTGCGAGTTGCGACAAAGGCGTCTTCTTTGGGGCTGGGTCTCGGTATTCGACTGTTCTTCTTCTTTTTCTTCTTCAAGATATTTTCTTCTCAAACATGGTGTGTTCTTCTTCTTCTTCTTTTTCTTCTTCTTCTTCTTCTGTCTCGTTCGCTTCTTCTTCTATTCGCTGGTTTCTTCTTCAAAGCTTTTTTTTCTTCTTCTTCTCCCTCGTTCGCTTATTCTTCTATTCGTTGGCTTCTTCTTCAATTCTTTGTCTCTCTCGTTCGCATCTTTTTCTATTCGCTGGCTTTTTCTTCAACTTCTACTCGATAGCTTCTTGGAGTTCTTGATTTCGGGGATGGGGATTTCAATTTCTGAATTCTTTAGGCACGACCACTCTTCTCTGATTATGAATTTAAATATGTTAGGGCAAATTGGTAATGACACTTAATGGGGTTGGGGATTTAGAGCAATTTGGGAATTTCCTTTTTAAAAGGTTTTAATATTTAAAATCCCACTTAAAGGTATTCCTGGAATTTCATGTTGCCAAGGGGACACAGATGAGGGAGACATTTTTGCTCTTTTAAACTTGAAAGTGGACATTTCCTTCCATTTCCACTTAAAATAAAGTTACAAAACTTTAACAAACAAAGAACAAAAATTCAATCATCAACTCAATATTTTTCTTTCTTACATTTTCTCACTACCCAAACACAATCCAAATTTCTTCAACCAAATTCCAAAAACAAAAACCAAAAATCAATTCCACAAAAAACTAGAAAATCAATTCCACAAACCCAAATAAATTACAGTATTCCAACTCAATTGCAATAATCCAAGCCTTCTCCTTTAATCAAAACCACATCAATTTTCGTAAAAAAAAAAAAAAATCAATCGGTAAAAATTAATGGAGCAAATCTGCTCCATCTCTATCATTGATAGAGCAAATTTGCTCTAGATGGAACGTTACTCCAAATGGAGCGCCTTCATTTTCGAAAATGGAGTCGTATCTTCGATAATGGAGTAGCATCTCCATCATCTTCCCATCCGTGCTCCATTTGCCTCTATCATCTACACATCTGCCTCCATCGCACCACCACCATCATCCCATCCACCTCCATCATGCATCAATTTGACCTCCATCATTTGCTCATCTGCGTCAATCGTACCTCTATCAACTCATTGAGATGGAGCCGCTCAATCTGCATCTAGATGGAGTGGCTCAATCTGCATCTAGATAGAACGACGCTCTCGAAGATGGAGCGCCATCTCCATCTTAGTGAGAGAGTGCCACCCCATCCCCATAAAAACTTGAAAGTGTTTGACAGATTTGGTTTTAATTTTGCTTCTTCTTATTTAAAACTTTTTTTCATTTATTAATATTTATTAATAATAAAAATAATCACTTATTATTTTAATTTGACACGTGGGAGAATAACAGTATTACCCTTCATCTGTTAACTGTTAATGGTAAACCGCTAACGGTAGGGGATGTCCGTGTAATTATGAACAAAAGTTGCATATGGGTGTAATTAGGCCTAATGTCGGGGTAATTTGTGCAATCTACCCTTATTTAAAAACTAAAATTACCTTTTTCAATGCATTATTTTTTAAAAAAAAAAAACAAAAAACAAAATCATTACTTATTGTAGATGGTCGATCTACAATTGCTATGGATTGGGTTGGATTTGAGTTAGGCCCAAGCAACTTGGTTTAACCTGTAGAACCAAATGTGTCAACTACTCCTTAACCTGCAAAAGAAAAAAAAAAAGAAAAAAAAAAGAAGAAGATGAAAACATATATAAACAAGAAAGAAAAAGAGAGAAAAAGAGATGGTGGAGATCGATTTTAGCCTTAGGTTTGCTTGGGCTGAGCGTGAAAGTAGAGTATCGTAAAAATGGGTTAACGGTTAAAGTCGTGGTTAAAATCTTGGTTTATAAACCAAACTCTTCCACTTCCCAAAACATAGATGCATTTTTACTTGTATTAAAACACACTGTATAGAGACAAAATCCACCTACAAATCTTTGAATCAAACTTACAGATCTTCACCGGTCCATTTTTTCTGATGAAATCAACGAATCCATCTCTAAGGTAAGCAAAGTTCTTTAGTTTTTGTTTATTTTCGTTTGCACAAGATTTGCTTTCATTAATTTGTAGGGGATAAGTTGAGTAGTTTGAGGATTTTCCTAGAAATCTACTTATGTTTTTTGCTTGTTCTTCGTGTTTAATTTCAAAAAACTGGCTTGGAACTAGATTAGATCAATCTAGGTGACGTTTTTGTGAGATTGAGTTGTTTAAAGGTTGTTGCATCCTCACATGACACTAGATCTGGTAGTCTTTTTACTCGGATTAGCTGAGGTTTTATTGGATCAATCTTATCTTGTAGACACCCTTAGGTTTTGATTACCAGTAGAACCCCTTAGGTTTTGATTTTGGATTCTTAGTTTCTTGCTTGATTTTTGTATTTTTTTCATTTGTCAGCTTTTTGAGGCCTTATGTCGAGTGAGAGCATGACTTTAGATCCAGTTTTTATGTGGACCCCTAGCATTTCGGGTGATGACATTGAAGAGGGCGTTGAATCTGACACCAGAGATGTCGGACAATAGGTCTGAGACAAATATACAGTGTGTATAAAACTATCTAGAGGGGGGGGGGGGGGGGGGGGGGGTGAATAGATTTTAATCTGTTATTACCAAATTTTCGCGTTTAGTCAATTTTAGAAAATACCCCAATCTAGTCAATTCAATAAATCAAGCATAATAGTGCGGAAATTAAAAAACGCTTGATTTTTACATGGAAACCCTTAACAGGGAAAAACCACGGGTTGTTATGTGCGCCACACACGAACCTCGAATCCACTAATTGTAATGGTGTTTACATCCTAGGTTAACCTCAACCATTCTCGGCCTATAACCCACCATTACTACTCGCAGGACTTTAAAAGTGAACCTAGTCCAATTGCTTGTGCACTAAGCAACCTAGTCACACAAGACTTGATTCTCAAGAAGAGATCAATAAAAACCTATGTGAATATAATGATATTCAAGATGCAAATAATGCTAGATTACACTAAGGCTGTGTTTGTTTCATCGGATAGGACTGGGATTGGACTATTTTTAGTCCAATCCTATGTTTGGTGAGTTCAGTCAGTCCGAATTATTTTTATCCCAAGTTCCCTTTTATCCTGCCAGAGCAGGATAAAATAATCCCCTCCAATTCGATGGAATTATTTTATCCCCTCCAATTTTGACTATTCATCTTCTTCTTCTCTTCAATCTGTTTCCAAAAAAAAAACATTCGACTTTTTCGATCGGTCATATTAACATTTGTTTCTCACCATAACAAAAAATTATTAAAATAAATAAATATAAAGAAATATGAGAGGAGAAAAACCTGGATGAACAAATACCATAAGGTTGATCTGAATTTTTTTCAAAACATGGGGCCAAAAAGGTTACAAGGCAACGAACGAATGCCTAAACCAACAAGCCAAAGGCAAACGCCTAGCAAAACAAAGCAGAAGAAAATACAAAAAAACAAAAAAAGAGCCCCAAACGAGCAAGAGCCAAGGCCAGGCAAAGCAATTTTTTTCACTATTGTTGTAACTTGCAATAGAGAAAGGTGAGAAAGAGATGGGAGGGCAGAGAAGGGGAAGATTTAAATTTTGTTTTAGAGAAGAAAAGATTCAACATAGTCAACAACAATGAAACAAAGGAGAGAAATAGGAGAGAGGAGGAGAGTTAAAAGATTAGGGTTTTTTTTTTTTCAACTTTTTATTTTGATATTTTAATGTTATACTTTTTATCCTATCCTATTACATACCAAACAAAGGATTGGTCTATTTTTAATCCAATCCCACGTTGCACCAAACACAGGGAATACTATAATTAATCCAATCCAATCCAATCCAATCCAATCTCATCTCTTAAAAATAGTCCAATCCAATCTCGCGCAACAAATACAGCCTAAATGGATATCTAGTTTTTAAAATATGTCAATTAAATCAATCATAGATATTAATTGTTATATGACATGGCATACAACATAGTTATATGGGATATGACAATCCTAGACAATAGCTATAAAAAACAATCTCAATCAAGCAAAGAGATTAATTAGCTAGAGATTAAATATTCATGAAACCCAAGCTATCACAATACATCAACTCAAACATTCATCAAATAATCTCAATCTTCCAAGTAGAAATTAATCTAAGAGAATACAAGTTATAAATGAGATAAATTGCTAAGTAAAACACTAATATTAGATGAAATTAGTATTCAACTTACCATTACATGTGTGTTGAAGAAGACCTATGCATTAGCATATACTAGATATATGATCCTAGATGATGCTTAGATGATGATTTATGCATAAGGAAATGAGTTAAAGAAAAGTTCTTGGGAGTTTCTCTCCTTTTAAATATTTTTGTCTCTCAAAAGTATATATATATTTTGCTCTGCCTCTCATGAAATGAAGAGAAGAATATATATATATATATATTTAGGTTTTTCAAACAAAACTGCACCGTTTACACACACACACACATATATATATATTTTAACAATCAAAACACACAGTTTTCATATATATATATATATATATTTTAACAAACAAAACACACTGTTTTTGGATGTTAGATTGTAAAAGATAAATCAGAGTAATCCAGTGTGGTGAGCTCACGTGAGAGGCTTCAAGGGGTGCAATAATTTATTAAAGGCAAATCCACTCATGAAACAAGTAATCACAACAAACATGAGTTCACATGAAACTTTAACACTTGATAAAATGACCTTGAGAAAACAAAAAATTGAAATGAAACTAGTGAAGCCGTCAGGTTGGCGTGAGATTTTGTGGGCATGAGGTGCAAGCACTTTTCACGCCAAGCCTCTCTTGGTGTGGCTTTCATGCCATACCAAGTTGATATCCGTTCCAAATGTTCTTCGGTCCAGTTTTGATCTCGGAACTCAAAATTCAATTCCGTCTTCAGAATATAGATCCGGACTCAATTACAACTATAGAAAATTACATAACTTTTCACTCTAAGCTCGAAATTGGATTCTGATTTCCGATAAAAACATGGAATATCCCAAATGTCTCGGAAATCATCTGAAACATATAGGCAAGTCTCTGAACTGCTCGAAACTCATTTAGGGACAAATCCACACATGGTTGGACTCGTAAAAATACGAAAAATCATAAAAATATATTTCTTTAAAAATACAACGAGATTTTTCCAACCATACCAAAACAAACACAAACACATAAGTGCTCATGTGATTTGAAACATAAATTCACACAATCATGGAAACACAAATACAAAGTAAAATGAGAATACATGTAAGTGATGCATGTAAGTGTGTGTGTGCACCTAATCTCTTCAAGAATCAAGTTAAGTGAATTACCTTTCGCTTTTGCTCTTGAAGTCACCGGGGATGCTTGGAAGCTTGCCAATGGGGACCTAAGCTACCCATTACAAAATCATCTCCATATGTGATTTTTCACCGAAATAAGCCAATCAAACTTGAGGAACTTATAAGGTCTCCATAGCTAACCCATCAGATGTCGTACAGATAGATAGACTAGGTCTATTGGAGACCGGGGCCGTACAAGCTATCACATATCCTGTTGGTTTTTCGAAGTATGTAGACGTCAAAGAGCTATCCTACTTGGGTAGGTCTTTGGGTATTTTAGCTAGTGAGAACCCAGGGAGCGTGCTTACAAATGAAGACATGGACCATCTAAGGGTAGTGTACGGTATCCCTGACTCGGTCAAACTATGTGCTGCGAAGGAGCATGAGCGAGCAGATTGGGCCATTCCAGGATGGACGTGCTTCTATGAGTATATTCTTCGATAGGGATTTCGATTCCTTGTTCCCTCTTTAGCCCATAGGTTATTGGTGTTCTATGACATTGCTTTTGGCTAGTTGATGCCCAACGGTTGGAGGATTCTTTTGAGTCTCACCGTCCTTCGCAAGAAGAGGGAATTAAAATTCGGGTTGGGCTTGCTTCTACATAATTATTTCTTGAAGTAACACACTTATGAGAAGGGTCGATTCAAGATGTGTTTGAGGCTAGGCATGAAACACCTTATCTTAGACCTCATGAGCAACGATAAGAGATGGAAGGATACTTTCTTTTTTGCAAGGGTCCTTTAATATATGGTCCCTTTGGGAAGGAGAAGTATGCCTACCCTTGCTTTTGGAGTCGAGCTGGTGAGCGTTAATCTTTAGAGTCGATTGGGGTAGTTTAGGTTTTTGATCGTATTATAAAAGTACCTATTTTATGCCCCTATTTCCTATTACTTTGTGCTTGTTTCTTAGGTAAAACTAGTGATTTAATGGTTTAAATGAGTATTTCAGGTAAATAGGGTAGGTCAGGGGAAATTGTGTACTTTTGGAGAATCAGGGGTGAACTACAAACATTTGGGAAATTATTGATCAGCAGCGCCACGTCATTAGTTAAAAGGTAGCATTTTTTGCGCCTGCTACTGACGTCATCGTCCTTAACCTCCAGCCAACTCGTGTGCCCGACCTGCATGACTCGGTTTAGATCCGATCATTTCCAGCTGGTTTTCAATCATTTTTTCGACTGATTCCTGCCCAGATCGACGGCCTATATTCCAACCGTCCTAATGCATCTATTTTCAGGCCTCTATGCACTATATTCTCTCTCCACCAAATCCTTCAAACCTCCATGGAAGTCCAAGCTTGGAAGCTCATCTCGTGACTTTATTCGAGCGAACCAAAAGAGAGGAACTTGCTAGAAATCACTGTGACTTCATGCCTTGGGAAAATTCCCACGGAACAAAAGAGATGAAGTCATTGCCAAATTTCCAAGAGACATCCTGTTAGGGTTATGCTCAATAGTAAGAGTGTAATGTTGCACTTGACAATCTTTTTATATTAATAAAGTGATTTTTGTTAGTTAACAAAATCTTATATAGCATTTATTATTATAATTGTCAAAGTAAATAATCATAAGGTCAAAAGACTATGAGAAAAGAAGAATTGTTCGTACATCTGGATATGTATGAGGTAGACACAATTCTTTAGTTAGTCTTGAATAACGTTCACAACTTAAGTTAAAGGTTGGGCACCTTTATCTTGTTAAAGTTGTAGAATTCTTTTACTAGCATTTGAGTGGGATCGAATGTGTTGTGATGAGTCTAAAATCATCGAAGGGTCTTCGAGTAAAAGAATCTAGTGCACGGGGTGCATTGAACTGGATCACAATGAAAAACCTTTTCTAGAACCGTCAATAGATAAAAGTCTTTTCATTATCAGGACAATCGGAGAGTCTATCTTAATCCTGAGATAAATGATGGACTTATGGTTGCAAGTGTTATCATTTGAGCTATCAATGAGTACGATTATATAGCATAGTCTATCCTCGATAGTTTGGTGGTATTCATTTGTTAATCGATAGAGGACTTCATTTATAGATATGGACATCGTGGCTCCATTTATTAAATGTGAGTAGAATATCATCATATAGATGCTTTGTGGTTTTGGATATGAAATCTTAACGTTGAGTTTTCAATAGTGTCTATTGAAAGATGACTTCTGGATAAGTCATAATATATATCCAAGTTCAAAGTGTGGTCATATGAGTAAATATGGTAACTTGGAGAGCTATAGGCGGTCTATGAGCTCTTGGCGATTACTGATATTCTTCACGAGGATTCACTATCTCCCATATGATTGTCTAGGGTATGAATGAGCATTGTTAACTTATTCCATCTTTATTTAAGAGTGCAATTTTAGTTTTTTAGTGGAATGAACTAAAATTAATAGATTGAACCTAAGTGAATCATTTGTTGATTGTGATTGGGTTATGTCTATTGGAGCTTAAATTTAGATAGGCCCGCCAAGATCCCCAATCCGCACGGACTTGCATGAATCACTTGATATATTCTACCGGACTATTTATGGGTCCATTTAGAATTGTATTTAATATATTAAGAATATAATTTACACATTATTTATTTAATGGGCTGTTTAATTATATTAATATATTAATGAAAGGCATGTGGGCTTGTTTCTTTTAGTAAGAATGAGTTTAGTTCACATGTGGGCTTTTTATTAAAGTCCAAATGGATTAAATAAAATAAGAAAACAATATGTAGGCCCAAGTTCTAGTCATGGACCGCAATGGCTAATTTTTAGCCCATTATATTGTTTTATTTTATTATTTAATTAAATGGAAATTAATTATTTAATTAAAAATCAAATCTTTTTCTGATTAGGAAATATGTTTCCTAGTAGTATACTACTATTAGTATTATACTAAATATAAAAGACTTTATTTGTTTAGTCAAATTAGGAAGTCTTTTATATAGTCACAAATACACTAAAGAGTTGGATTAGGGTTTGTACTATAGAGATTTAATGCAAGTTGAATTCGTGCACTATAGAGATATATATTATATTTGGCCTAGATATATATTAAGAAATATGTCATAAATATATATATATATTTAATATATTTCAGTTGATATTTGGCCATAGATATATAATATATTTTTGACCGAAGATATACATGAAAAAAAAATTATAGTGCACTACAATTTGAATGCAAATTGAATTGCATATTAGATATATAAATATATATAAGTTGGCAAGTGATTGGGTGGCACCGAGATACATATATATATGATATTTTTTTTGGGCAAATAGTATTTTTTTTGGCTTTTGATAAAAAGAGAATTCGGTGCATCAAGTATTATATATATTCTTTGTATATTGGTCTAACCCTAGTTTTTGCAATTGAGAGTTTTTTCTTTTGCTAGAGAAAAATAAAATCCAACTCTTAGACTAGTGTGAAATTTGGCCAAGAGAGATTGTGAGTAGAATTGTTCTTATTTCGATAGTGCACTAGTGATCTTTACATCAAGAGGTCTTGTGCACAATTTCGAATAAGGTTCACGCGAGTTTCAATCTAACGATTGTGAATTCAAAAGTGACCGGGATATTCTTAACAATCTATTGGAATTTTTGTGACTAACAGAAATCAGAAAAGTTTTTGTCCATTCTCAGGTTCACAATTCAAAGAAGGGAGACCACGCTCCTAGGTGATTCACATTCGTGATCGGATTGGAAGTCTTGCGGATTACCATCGACGCATAGTCAATCGGATCACACGACAAAGGTACGATATCTTTTGATGTATATGTTTATTAATTAAAGGGTTAAGGTTCAATATGGAAAAAATTTTAAATATACTAAACTCTTTTTTAGTCTCGCTTCCACTGCGTGCACGTATTTTTCCCCTACACATCCATGACTTTCCGCCTCGGTTTTGAACTTGCAGGGATGCCATTTTGAGCTAGGTTTTTATGTCTTTTCACCCAGAAATCTTTCCCTATCCTTTTCCACTATAAATATCCATCTTTGTTGTCTTAAAACCAATCCCTAATATCCATAATCTCGCCCAAAAATAGCCCACACAAACACCCCAACTCCTAGCTCATTTCTAGCTTTTGGGTGGTTTCCATGCCTCATAGTCACTCAATTTCACTCTCATCTCGACCAATAGACCCACACACATGCTTTCATAACCATTTCACCTTAAACACTATATTGTTGTATATGGAATTCCTAGGTTGGAAGAAGAAGAAATGGTGCTAAATTGAAGAACAAGAAGCTTACCATTCATGGTTTCTTCTTAACCTCTTACTTCTCTTCATTTTATTGTAGTTCGTGTAACATGTATGTGTAGAACACCCTCAATGTTGGGATAGATGTTTATGTGACTTAATCTTCTAATTAACTGATCTTTACCTTTAATATATCCATCTTGAGCTATTAAATGTTAATTGGAGTTTGATTGATTGAATACATGTTGTTGATTGACGAATTAGTAACATGTAGCCTTGTTTTACAACATTTGATGAATTGATTCTCATGCTTGAAGACCATTCGGGCGTGGGTGTTAATTTCTAGCTCTATTAGAGAGGATTTGGATAACAACTGCATCACCATTGCCTAATGACTAATTCTCATGTTCTAGGTGGGTAAATCCCTATATTATTGTCTTTTTATAACCATTAGTTGATAGTAATTAGTGTGGTAGTTGTTGAATTGAATATGCATTATGTAAGGTCCTATATTTGTGTTGGTTTGATTCCATTACAGAACTCACATTATTTGTAATGGTTAGTTGCTTAGGTGTTTTTTAGTTGATTTGTGCTTCAAAGGAGAAAAGCAACTTCTCATGCAAATATCGTCTTCAAGAGGAAAAGCTCTTACTTGGATGCTAAGGTATCAAGATACTTTTTCCTTTTGCATGGCGTAGGCGCACACACACACAATTCATACATATGTGTCCCTGCATCGTTGAGCAAAGCGCACACACACACATTGCATTCATATGTGTCCTTGCATCGTTTGGGCTCAATTGGTATAACACATTCACACACTTGTTGAAGTATGCACATGCATTAGTTTTAATTTGATAAACATAGTGAAATTGCATGTTCTAGGACTATATTTAGGAAATAGCATACTCGTGTGACTTTCTGTTTATTTGTTTGTGTTTCTTTTGTTTTGGACTTGTGAATGTATACAAACAAGGTTAAATTGCTTAAAGCATACCTGGAAGGGGGGGGGGGGGGGGGGGGTAAATAGGTTTTTACGTCTTTTTCAATCCATTGAACAAACTCACGTTTGTCCTTAAGGTAGCTTTACATACAACACATAAACTAAACATTCATACATAGACAAGATAAGCATTTTATCATTTAGGCATTGTCTATATATATCAATTAGTTGCATGAAGTATACTAGCATAAAAACACAATATCAAAGAATATTTGTATTTCAATATTGTTTAGTGTATTACAAGAATGAACAAATATAGCTATACATAAAGATAACTATATACGAAAGAATTATTATTACTAATATGATCAAAGTGGATTGTTTCACAAATCACACTTTACAAATTCTTGTTCAAATATACATCACAAGTGAATGATATCCAACAAGATAAAAACATACACATATACAAAAATAAGAGATAGAGATAGAGACAATAGACACAAAGATTTTTACGTGATAAACCTCCGAAGAGGAAACATCCACGGGTTGAATCCACAACCACTGGCAAAGCAATCCACTATATGAAAAGAACTTACACACTCAAGGCTATTTATACAATGATATCCACCTCAAGCTATCATCTCGTAATCTACCCTCGGGCTAGTGAACCACTAAGCCTACTCCCTATCCAAGATGTGTCCTACACCTCTAGGAAGCAACTTTCTATCCAAGGCTCTCAAGCCTCTAGGAAGATTTCCTTGCTTAGCAATCTAGATCAAAAGATCCTAGTCAAGCTTCCCTAGCTCAACCATCCGAAGTACCTAACTCCTTGCTAAGACTTTTTTCTTAGCTATCCGGAACACATTCCTAGCCAAGTCTTCTTGCTCAAATTAAAGCTTCACTCACTTTAATAAGAGACTTCAACCTTTCCACAAGGCAATGATCTAAGTAATGCAAATGATGCAAATCACAATCAATACAACATAGAACATGTGATCAAGACATTCCATGGAATAACTAGACCTAAACATGTGAGAACACAAGTAATAAAATTCTAGATGCAAAAACATGAATTAAACCTAGAGCATGTGAAAACACCTAACACAAAACTCCTAGTTTCATTCATACAAATAACACTTGAATAAGTCATAAACATGAAGCACATATTCAAGATGCTGTAAATATACACATAAATGGTAGAAATATAAAATGTATTCAATGAATATTCTAGCCAAAGATTTAGAGCAATGATATAATGATAAATCAATTAAATCATAGATGTCTCTAAAAACACATATAGAAGAACTAATCCTAGATATTATCAATCAAAGGATCAAAGCACATTTCAAGGATTATCAATCATAAAATGATTCAATCAAGTCACAAATAATCCTAGATATCAAACTAATCACAATACAACTCTCAATCATGTGAAAAACCTAGAATCTAAGAAACTAGTTCACATATGTCTCTAATTAGACTTTTGATTAGGTTTGATTATGAAGCTATCTTTCTTAATAGAAATCACCATACATATACATACATGTAGAAGAAGAAACCCCAAGCAAATTGAAGATTATAAAAGAAATCTCAAAGATATGACCAACACCTCAAGATCACGAGCTGGTTCGTATTTTTGGGTAGAACCACTAGAAAAGTTGATCAAACAGCTACAAGACCAATTGGAAAAGGTAGAAGACTTGATTATAAACAATCTCCAACTTGAATCAACCAATTCCGACTCTGTAGGAGAAAGTTATGGTGTTTGGAAGGTGAGAAAAAGTTGAGAGAAAATTCTAGTCTGAGAAATTCTAATTTTTCTTCTTAGAAAGAAGTGGGAGGGAAAGGAAATATTTAAAAGGAAGAGAGAGAAGAAACTAAGCCTCCAATCAAGTGGTTCCACATCAACAGCCTATGTGGGGTGCGTGTGTCACATGTGGGCAGAGGGCCTGCTTGGCCGTGTGCCACACGGCCTCTACACGTGGCCTTCAAGCTTGGCCGTTGGCCATGATTGCTCCTTTCGCGCTCCACTCGCGTTCTTCGGCTGTATCCGGGCCTTCAAACTCTGATTTCAAATCCTTCTTTGGATTATGAATCGTGACTCCCTCACACACAACGATGACTATGAAACTTTGACAAAAGGTTGAGAATTCATCTCAAAAAATGACGACGAAAACAACTTAACGAATGAGAACATAAAGTAGCGTAGCTACATTATTTGGACTCGAAACCTTATGAATGAGTAACTGAAATGACTAGGACTCAATAAGGAATCATATGAGATCATGTTCAAGTTCAAAATACAAGAAAATCAAACAAATAAACATAATGTCACATAAGCATGCCATATCCAAGCTATAGTCATAAAACATGCAATTCTACAATGTTTGTCAATATGAGAATAATGCATGTGCATACTTAAATGAGTGTGAAAGTGTTATACCAAATGTTTGCACAATGATGCAGGGACACACATGTATGAATTTTGTGTGTGTGCACTTACGCCTTGCAAGAGGAAGAAGTATCTTGATACCTTAGCATCCAAGTACACGTTTTTCCTCTTGAAGACAATATTTGCATGAGAAGTTGCTTTTCTTCTTTGAAGCTTCTTTTCACCAAGAACCACCAAAGCAACTAACCATTACAAATAAAGAGAGTTTTGCTATAGAATCAAGACAACAAAGATCAAAGATCTTACAACATGAACATGGTCTCATGTGATTCCATATTTAGTCTTGGTCATTTCGGTTACTCACTCATTAGGTTTCGAGTCCAAACTAGGAAGCAACGTTACTTTACATTCTTAAACGATGTGTTATCTTCGTTATCGTGTATCGAGTCGAATTCACAACCCATAGTCAAAGTTTTATAGTCATCCTTGTGCATGAAGGAGTCACGGTTCGTAATCTGAAAATGGATTCGAATTCGGAGTTTAGAGGCTAGAGAACAGTCGAAGAACGCGAGAGGAGTGTGAAGGAGGCGAATGGCCAAAGGCCATTTTACGCCATCTTCTCATAAGGGAGAAGATGCCGTTTCCTAAGACTATCTCTAGGAAATGACGTACTTGTGTGACTTTGTGTTTATTTGTTTGTGTTTCTTTTCTTTTGGACTTGAACATGATCTCATATGATTCCTTATTGAGTCCCAGTCATTTTGGTAGTTCACTCTTCAGGTTTCAAGTCCAAATAATGAAGCTATGTTACTTTACGTTCTCATATGATGTGTTGTCTTCATCATCATGTATCGAGTCAAATTACAACCTTTTGTCAAAGTTTCATAGTCTTCCTTATGTGTGAGGGAGTCATGGTTAACAGATTCAAATTTAGAGTTCAGAGGCCAGAGAACGGTCGAAGATCGCGAAGGAGACGAATGGCCAAAGGCCATTTTGTACCATCTTCTCATGAAGGTGCATGACGGCGTGTGAGCCTCATGGGAAGGCTACCTCTCTGCTCCATAAGGCTCATGCACCTCCCACGAGGAGCTGAGGTGGCAAAGGCCTCATAGGTGGTCGAATTTCTTCTTTTCTCCAGCTCTTTTCCCTCCATTTATATTCGTAAATTTTGCAGAAATATCTTCAACTTCTACAATTTTCATTTTGTTATAACCCTCTCATTTCAACTCCGAACCAAGTGATTCAAAAACAAAAAATCATTGGTCTTGAAGAGAGGAACATGTCCCAAGCATTTTCAGAGTCAAAAGATGTCCAAGTTTAATGCAGTCATCTGATTTCAGTTCGTGGTTCATCTTTGTGTATGGTAATCATCTTCTCTACATTATTCTTATGATCAACTTCATGGATCTACTTTATTGATTGATGAAAAATGTTTAGAATGTCTTTGATTCCATTTTTAGACTTTTTTTATATATTTTATTTTATTGATTTTTGAGTTTATGCTTTGTGATCATATTTGAACATTTTTTAGCTAAACTTGATTAACATGAAATTGATTCTAGAAAAGCTTTTTTGTGATAAGCTTGATTGTTGATTTCTAGATCTCGTTTCATGTTTCTAAGAACTAGAATTTTTTATTGTTATATTGAATATTCTAATCTAGTTCTTATTGATTCACATGCTTAGGTTTCTAGATATCTTTGTGATTGATTTTTAAAATCATAATCTGGTTCTCTAATTGCATGTTCATAGAGTGTGTTTGATCTACTTGCTCTATTTGATTGTGATTGGATCATATTGCTTGTGTGCACATCACTTAGATAATTTTTCTTTGTAAAAGGTTGAAGTCTCTTTCAAAGTGAGTGAAGCTTTGTTTAGAGCAAGAAGACTTGACTAGGACATGTGGTCCGGGTAATCAATCAAGAAATTTTAGTTAGGATCGGGGTGATCTGGATAACTAAGCAAGAAGCCTTGTCTAGGATCAAGTGGATCCGGATTCATATGCAAGAAGGCTTCCTAGAGACATGAGTGTCTTGGATAGGAAGTTGCTTCCTAGAGGTGTGTTGGTCACATCTTGGATAAGAAGTAGGCAAAGTGACTCACTATACCCGAGGGTAGACTAGGAGTTAATAGCTTAGGGAGTATATCATGTGTTGATTGCATTGAGTGTGTATCTCCTTTTCGTCATAGTGAATTGCTTGCCGATGGTTGTGGTATCAACCCATGGATGTTTCCTCTTTGAAGGTTTTACCATGCAAAAATCTCTTGTGTTGATTTTAGTGCTTTAAGCTTCTTTACTTGCTTTATATTGTATTGCTTATAATACTTGTTTAATTGAACTCATATCATCTTGTTTAAGCAATTCAATTGTAAAGCTCTTTAAATGCGTGTAAAGCTCTCTAGGTATATTTTACACTATAAGTGGTTAAGGGAATTTCACCTTAGAACAAGTGTGCTTAATTGTGATCAATTGATATTATCCCTCATCATTTCCATTTCCATTTCCATCTCACCACGATACAGTTTCACTATTGCATGACCATGCATGAGTTTAGTTAGTTACATTAGCTAGTTAGTTTAGTTAATTTGTGTTTTCTAATCTTAATTGTTGAGTGACTTAATTGTATTTATTTAGTTGTTCACTTACTTGCATATTTGCCATGTTCACTTGTTGATTTACTTTGGTGCAATTTTGTTTAGAGTGGCATCATTGTACATATTTGGAGACTACAATTGACTTAAGTGTACCACACCTTTCTGTGGGAATGATCCCTTGCTTACACACTATATAATCGAATGATTCTTGTGCTCTTGCGAGGTGTTTAAGTTAGAGGACACAAAAGACTACATCAGTTTTCCTTAGTTTTAATAAATGTTTTGTCTTTGTAGATTTAGTCAATGGGGAGAGTAGAATAAAGTGTCTAGACATTGTCGAGCATACCAATAACATGTTAGCTATACCCATCAGTGAGAGGAATTAGAAGGAGTTGTTGCTAGAATGTAATCTTAGGCTTAGTTCCTTGTGGCTCCATTCGACACGGAACACTCCACAGACACTGTATCCTCTTGTGAAAGATTTGGTGTCTTACGCTTGGATTAGGAGGGGATTTGAAATTCTTTGTGGTACGACATTTTTAACCCCTATAACTAACGTCGAATGTCGTTTCGTAGACAAGTCAATGTCGAACATCAAGTTCAATTTACCTGATTCTGATGAGGCATTGAAAATCTAGAGAGAGGCCATGATTAAGAGGCGAGCGGCTGCGACTGCGGCTGCTGTGGTTAAGGCATCGAAAGAAAAGGCAATTGTCCTAGCCGACGAGACTACCTTCGAATCTCTTTCAGAGTTGAGTCCCTTAAGGAAGATGAAGAAAAGGAAGGCTGTCGACGCTGATCCTAAAGGGAAAGTTGGGTTATTTTTTTTTAACGAGTCGAATAGTTTTTTGAAGAAGTCGGACAACCTTCTTTTCCCAGCTGATGAAGAATACCTTATAGGGAAAAGGACGGAGGAAGTAATTGATGCAGGTCTACTCTCCACTTTCCAAGTGAATCTTTTTTCCATTGAAAAATTTGGATTACACGTATCAAATGTTTTCATGATTTTTTATTTTGTTTTGCAGGCTCTACAGGCACAGCTGCATCTGAAGAAAAGATTTGTGGCCAATCGATAGAGGTGTGTAAAACTTCAGAAGGTCAATGACTCTCTTAGGAGAGATTGTGATAAGCTCGACAAGGCCAAAAAGGAGATGGAGGAGAAGGCCTTGACCTTGGAGGATGAGCAATGAAGTTGAAGGAAGTACTCGTCAGTAGGATCGACAATTGGAGAAGGCCAAGGAAGCCCTTGCTGAGAGAGACCAATAATGCGATGGTTTGAAGGAATAACTCTCGACCATTTTGGTGGAGGCTATGTGCATTGTAAGGGTCACGCTTTTCATGCAGTATTTGGCTGGTGAGCATACGTAGTTGGATACTCAGACGTAGATCGATGAATGGGAGGAAGCTGAGCACCTCAAGGCCGAAGATTCCCCAACTGCAGAAGAGGTTGAGAATATCGAAGTCATTGAGGAGAACAATAAAGACATTTCCGTTTCCATCGAGCCAGATATTTAGACAAGGGGTTCAACCCAATTCTCTTAGGTTTTAAAGATTAAACTTATTTGAATATATTTTTTCATGTCCAGCGGGAGTACTATTTTAATTTCTTGTGTTGACTTGATATGTAAATATTTTGGGATGGATGAATGGAGGTCGGCTTGACCATTTATTTCACTTTCAATTGCGTAGTTATTTTTTGATCTTATTTATGAAAATATATCTTAGAGTTAGACAATGACCTTTTGGTACAATATAGGTTAACATGGCTTGCCACTTGAAAATAATCGTAATTTGGAGCTCGATGGAGACCTTTTGAATGAAGTAAGGGTTGACATGACCTGCTGCTAGTAAGTAATCATAATTTATAGGTCGATCCAGACCTTTTGAATGAAGTAGGGGTCGATACAACCTGCTACTTGTAAATAATCAATAGTAAAGAACAGTAAATGACCATATCTTTATTGATAGTGCAGGGACCGTTCGAATCATAATTTAGAGGTCGATGGAGACCCTTGGAATGAAGTAAGGGTCGACATAACCTGCTACTTGTAAATTATCGTAATAGTAAAGTAGACAATAGTTTGAACAGTAAATAACCATATCTTTATTGATAGCACAAGGGCTGTTCGACTAATCTAGGATGAGTACATGGTGTGTTTACATATGTGAGGTCAACTCGACCGTTTTGAATACAATATTTTTTGCATACTTGCGTGTTCTCAACATAGGGTTGTCCCTAGTGTTATTCCCCTAACTTCCGGTGTGCTAAGTTGAATATGGACATTGGGAGTTGTAGTTAATGCAGGATGTTTACTTGTCGATGGAATATTTGAATGCAAGACTTGGATGTGTAGATTTTAGTTGTGTTGAACCTTGTCGTAGATTAGAACTTGTCAAAATCCTGTAAGACAACTTATTTGCTTGTCGAATGTTGATAGCTTTTAGTCAATGTAGCTTGTAGAATGGCTTTTTGCTTTGAAAAAATTGTTTTTGGTGAGCTCAGTTTGCACCCAGTTGCACTTAAGGTGTCATCGTTGCTCTCGTTTGTCGATTCGTTAGTATGAAATGTATAAATAAATAATGAATTCAATAATGTAGTAGTAAGAAACAAAATAGATAAAGGAGTTAGAAATGATACTGCTTTAAGTGTATGGCGTTCCAGCTGTTATGGATTTCTTGACCGTCGAGGTCTCGTAACTTGTATGCTCTTCGCCCTTTGACATCTGTTATTTGGTAGGGTCCTTCCTAGGTCGGGCCTAGCTTCCCTTCCATTTTCTCCTTGGTGTTTTGAAAGACTTTCCTTAATACCCAATCTCCAATTTTTAAGGTTCTGATTCTCACATTTTTATTATAGTGTCAAGCAATTTGTTATTAATACACTTGTACCCTCAAAGCGGCTTGCTCTCAATGCTTGTCGAGGTGATCTAGTTCAAATGCAAGTTCTTGGTTATTTTTCTTGCTTCGAGCAGTTGCGAGTCTCGTCTCAATGGGAATTACTGCTTCTGAGCCGTAGATGAGTGAAAATGGGGTTTCTCCTATTGATCAAACATCAGTGGTTCTGTATGACTAGAGTATTTCAGGTAGTTTGTCCGCCCATTCGCTTTTCTTACTTTCAATGCATTTTTTCAAAGTGTTGATGATTGTTTTGTTTGTCGACTCAGCCTATCCATTTGTAAGGTTTTAGATTTGTATTGGCTTGATTCCATTGCAAAACTCTCTTTATTTGTAATGATTAGTTGCTTAAGTATTTCTTGGAGGAAAGGAGCTTCAAAGGAGAAAAGCAACTTCTCATGCAAATATTGTCTTCAAGAGGATAAGCGCTTTCTTGGATGCTAAGGTATCAAGATACTTCTTCCTCTTGCAAGGCGTAATCGCACATACACACAATTTAAACATGTGTGTCCCTGCATCGTTGAGGTAACCGAACACACATACATTGCATTCATATGTGTCCATGTATCGTTGTGCTACATTTGGAATAACACATTCACACTTGTTGAAGTATGCACATGCTTTATTCTCATATTGACAAACATTGTAGAATTATATGTTCTAGGACTATCTCTAGGAAATTGCATACTTGTGTGATCTTTTGTTTATTTATTTGGGTTTTGTTGTTTTGAACTTGAATATAATCTCATATGATTCCTTGTTGAGTTCCAGTCATTTCGGTTACTCACTCATTTGATTTCGAGTTCAAACGAGGAAGTTACACTACTTTACGTACTCTTACAATGCATTGTCTTCATCATCGTGTATCAAGTCGATTTCATATCCAATTGTCAAAGTTTCATAGTTTTTCTCATGTGTCATTGAGTTATGGTTCATAATCCGAAGGCAGATTCGAATTCGGAGTTTAGAGGTCGAAGAACGTGTGAGGTGTGCGGTAGGGAGCAAATGAGGAGAAAGGAGGCAAGGTGCCACCTTCCCTCATTCCCGTGGAGGCGAGTGGCCACCACGGGACCAAGGTTGAAAGGTGGCCCATTTACCTTCTTGCCCTTCTTCTTATCCAAATGGTTGCATGGTCGTCCTGTTCTTTATTTATTTTATCCATACGACTTTCTGTCGTCTGGTCCATTGTAACGGGATTGATTACTATGTCGATTCCTTGTTGGATAGGGTTCGACTCTTTGATTAGTTGTTCTTTGATCGACATGATCATTCCGCCTATTGTTGGAGTAATTGTTTTTTTTTTGACATAGTTCGCCTCGTTATCCTCCTATTTGATTTGGGCCCATGCTTTTGCCAATACGTTTTCCATTGTCTTGCATGGATGTTTGGTGAGCTCCTTGTAGAGGTTAGAGTCAAACCTAAGTCTTTTCCTTAAAGCGGAGTTTGTGGTTGCCTGATTATAATGAGGGAATGATGAGGTCATTTTGGTACTCAACAAAATGATATTTAAATGTGTTCATTTTGTAAATCGAATTTCACCACTAGAAAATTCAATTAGATAGAAAATTAGTAAAGTAGTAAGTAGGATTCGTTCCATAGGGAATTAGAGTGATTAGTTGAATAAATTAACTAATCTAAATGTAATAAAATAAATCATAAAAATGGATGATTGTATGGTTTGTCAAGCCATCAAACATACATGTAAAATAAACCTAATAAACTAATAGAATGCTTAACAAATCTAGATAAGATAAATGGAATTAACAATTAAGAGAATTGCTAGGGAATTAATGGGATCACAAGTGGATTATGGGTTATGCTTCTCAAGCTACCTTAGTGAGCAAATCTCGCAAATGTTAACCAATTGTTTCCTAGAATGTGTTTAGACCATTACTATGAACCCTAAACAACTACCCACCACAATGCCTAACCGATTAAGGAGAAGGGGTCACAGCGGGATCAGTTTGTTACAATTAACGGTTTAGATTATCACGGTTGATATACCCTCCGACAATCTATCCTAGTCACTATGTTCTCAATCCATCAAGGTTGTCAATCCAATCAAGATTATATAACATATTATCCTAAACAAGATTTTAATCAACTAGTGGGTATACATGTCAATTATATAATGCATAGAATCTAATTATAAAATGAATAGAACACAAATAGATATTAAAATATATTAAAGCTTAAGCGAAACCCAATCCAAATGTTCTCACATCAAAACCCTAGAAAGGAGATTTAGTTACACATATTACAATCAAATGGAAGGCAAGTAAAAGATTAGGAAATCACCCTTGGGCCTCCTTTTGTAAGCTTGATCCTTTCCTTACCTTTGATGCTCCTTGTGCGAAGAGTGGATGATGAGGATGTGTCTAGATAGGTGGGGTCAAATAGGAAGTGACTAAGGAGGTATGTGGAGAAAATGGGAAGAAAGGAATGATTAGGGGAAGGTAATCTAGATGTTAAGTTTGTGTAGAAGAGAAAATGGTGGGATAAAGAATCGTGGAGAAAGGAGGTTTTTTGGTGGTCAAGAGTTGTTCAAAAGAGGAAAATATTGATGCATTTATTGGGATTTCAAATTAGGTCAAGGGTGGCAAATTACCAAAAAACCCCTGACCATGGCAAATGACCATTAAGTCCTCAAGAGGGGTGCATTTTATAATTTGCACACCCAATCAGAATTGTACAAAGCATGGTCGCTCTTTGCGTTCAGGCGACAGTAGGAGCGATAAAATGGCGACAACATCTGGACCCAAAATCAAGTCCCTGTCGCCATGGCGACATTGAACGACTAAATGGCGAAAAAATGGCGACACCTGAAGGGTATTTAGGCATGAATTGGAGATTGGATTCCGACCATTGGAGGACTGAGAAAATGTTACGACTGGGCTACCGGTGAGCTTGCCGTTGATTTGGGCTGGTTTCCGATCGAAGAGACGCCGGGGATCGCCAAAATGGTGACATGACAAGGCTAGGGGTTAGGTGGCCATGGCTGTCTGCATGCGAGGAAGAAGATGAAGTTTGTTACAGACAGGGGGTGCACTCAGCAGGCAACTAGGGTGCGCTTAGCCACTAACCTTTTTACCTCTTTTGGGGTGCATTTAGAAGGGAACATAGGTGCACTTAGTTGCTTCTTACCTTGCCTGCTTTGGGGTGTAATTTAGACAAGGGTTGCGGTGTGTTTAGAGGCTAACACCTTTCTCAAAACACACCATTTCACTAATGTTAGTGGAATGGGCTTGGCTTTTTTTGGGGTGCATTTAGAAACGTCTTGGGTTGTGTGTAGAAGCCCACTATCATCCACCGGCCAAAACGCACCGTTTAACTTGTCCACGTGGCGCGCTTGTCTGATTTGATTGGCAATTATGGAAAGCCCCCTGAACTCTTCTGAATTTACAATAACTTCAAACCTTCTTCATAATTTACACGTTTGCCCCTATTTCTCCAATATTACTTCAATGCCCCTGAACTTTGTAAATACCTGAAAACCCTTAATTTACACAATTAAATCAAGGGATATTGCCTGAGAATCAAGTAAAAGGAGAAGGAAATGAGGGCCAAAATCATACCAATTTTGGTTCGATCATGGATCTAGACCTTTTCCCTATTGAAGCGTCCAACAAAACTCCTTAGGTGTTTGCCATGCCTTTGGGTTATAGTGTAGAGGTCGTCTGACTGTTTTTCGAGCTTTCGAATGCTTGCAAATTGCTCTATGAATATATCTGTAAGTTGCGCAAAGGAAGTAATGGAATTATTAGGGAAATTGGTATACCATTATAGAGCAGGATCGTTGAGGTTAGACCCAAATGCTTTACACATGTAAGCTTCTCTAAGGTCGAGTGGGATTGTTATGGTGAACATTAGCTACTTGTATTGCGCAACATGGTCATTCGTATCTGTCATGCCCTCAAACTGCTTCATGTTTAGAAAGCTAAATTTCTCGGGCATCTCGACTAGAGCGATTACGTCGACGAACAGGGAGTTTACGAAGTTGTTTTTAGTGCTTTTCTTAATGGGGGCTGGGACTCCTAGAATCTTTTGTAAGAGGGCCTCCATTTCTACAAACCTACTAGAAAGTTCAAGGTCAGCAATAATATATAGAACTAAATTAGATTTTACCAGTTTTGGGGTCAATGATGAGCCGTCGTTAAGTAGGATTCGTTCCACAGGGAATTAGAGTAATTAGTTGAATTAATTAGCTATCTATATGCTATAAAATAAATCATAGATGTGAATGGGTTATCAATCCATCAAACATACATGTAAAATAAACCTAATAAAACTAATAAAATGAAATGCTCAACAAATCTAGATAAGATATATGGAATAAACAATTAATAGGAATTCTAGGGAAATGATAGAGTAGCTAATGGACTATGAGCAATTCATACATGGCTTCTTTAATGCACTATATACACAATCAAGGACCGATCTCATTCAAAAGTGTTGTTTAGACCGTCATTTCAAACCCTAAACAACTTCCCACCGCAATACCGAACCGAATAAGGAGAGGGGGTCATGGCGGGATCGGATAGGGACGATCAAATGGCCTAGGCAATAGAGGTTGATCACCCCTCTAAAAGCCTATCCTATTCACTATGTGCTACAATCAATTTTATTACAAATAAATCCTACAACATATTGTAATCAAGAAGTGTGTCAATACTCATTTAATCACATAAGTGTAAGATCTAATTAAAAAGTAAATAAAACTTAAATCATGCAAACATAATATTTAAAGCTTTAATAAATACTCATGTCCAAAAAGTCTCTCAAATCGTCATCCTAAAATGGGGGTTTTAATTACACATAAATACAAACAAGAAAATGAAGTAAAATGGGGAGAAATCACCCATGGGTCTCTCTTGTAAGCTTGATCCTTCCTTGAGCTTCCTTGCTTGAATCTTGTGCAAAGAGTGGGTGTTGAGGATGTGTCTAGATAGGTGGAGTCATATGGAAAGTGGCAAAGGAAAAGGGGTGGAGAAGATGGAAGGAGAGGAATGATTTAGGTGGAGTAATCTAGATGTTGAGTTTTAGGTAGAGGAGAAATGGAGGGATTAGGAATGGTTAAATGAGGTTTCTTGGCTATCAAGAATTACCAAGTGTTTTTGAAAGGATAAAATGTGATGTATTTATAGGTATGGAAAGCTAGGGTATGAAATAGGCATGAAAAGACAAGAATACCCCTCTTGAATGGCTAAAATTCCAACGCTGGAATTCCTACGTTGGAAGTGTCGCCATTTGTCCCTTATTGTCGCCATGGCGACATCAATGTCGACATCTCATGGCGACAACATCTGATTGCTCTGTCGCCATGGCGACCTCGTGGCAACATTCCAATGTTGGAGCGACAACGTTGGAATTCCTACGTTGTCGCCATTTGTCACTCAAGGTCACCCATAGAGCAAATGGCGACCATGAGTCAGATTTGTGGTGTCGCCATGGCGACCTACAAATGGCGACACACCTAATGCTTTGCAAATTCCTCTGTCGCCATGGCGACCATAGGGCCACCTCATCTTGCTCAAATAGAGAGAATGCCCTGTTTCACCTATTTGTGTGTCTTTTTGCACCAAAGTCCTCATCTTCTTCCCAAATGCTCTTGAAGCCTAAAAAACCTAAAACACTCGATTTTACAATATTAAATACAGGGAAATGCCCGAGAATCAAGCATAAAAAGACGGGAATGAGGGCCAAAGTCATACCAATTTTGGCTTGATCAAATACCCACAAACCTATCTTTTGCTCGTCCTCAAGCAAAACAATCATAAGCATGCATGGACATGTGTCTAAATATCACACAATAAACATTTAAGTACCAACTCTTTGAAAAAGATTCAAAAGTCAATATTCGACTTGCAAAACCAAAATCGAAGAGATTTAACCATAGTTATGCTCATTAGGAAAAATGTGCATGTAAGAGATGCTAAATGAAGATTAAAGTCATGCCACTCTAAGTAAACATTGCACGCAACGTGATCCTACATTCAAGATGCTAAAGTTTCTAAAACTAAAGTGCCATTGGAAAAGAATGTAATTCGCCTCGACATCTAATCCTCACTGAATTCTCTCATTTTTACACAAATTCCTAGGCTTCACTCACAATCAGAATACAATATGAGTTTATGTTCAAGATATCAAATATAATTGCACATGATCATTTGAAAACACAATTTCCAAAAATTTGTCTCATGAATGGAATTGAAAGCCATGAACTGGAAAGAACATGCATCAACCAAAATTTCCAAAGTGGACATTCCTAAAGATCAAATAGGTCTTTCATTTGATTGTAATGGGGCCAAAGGTGAATGGTGAGTCAATAAATGGGAAACATTGATTTCAAACACCCAATAGTCACACTAAGGCATACATTCTAAGTTAAGCACAATTTGCTCATTACAACTTTGCATATTCCACACTTTGACGTCCATGCTTACAATTTAATATGTGCATTTTCTACTCTTAATTTTCATTGAGTAGCTCATTTAATTTCATCTAGGCAATTTGTGCCTCTTTCATCTTTTCTTTTTCTTTCTTTTACATTGCTTTTCTTTTCTTTTCTTTTCTTTGCTTTTCTTTTCTTTTTAAGCATTGCATTTCATCTTTTTAATGTGTTTGCACATACATACTTGCCTAGGTACACACCTTACATTTTAATACTCCTCAAAGCTTACATTCAACCCCTAAGCCTTAGCAAACCATTTGGTATAAGGTAAGTCTAGTGTGTAGGGAAAAATGTACCCGCAGCGGAAGCGAGACTAAAAAAAATAGTGTTTGAGTAGCTTTTAAAATTTTTCCAATTATGAACCTTAAACCCTTTTGATTAATTAAATATATATAACAAAGTAATAAAAATTTAATACCTCTTGTCGCGTGATCCGATTGACTTGCGTTGATGGTAATCCGCAAGATCTTCAATCCTAGCACGAACGTGGATCACCTAGGAGCGTGGTCTCCCTTCTCTTTGAATTGCAAACCTGTGATGGGATTAAACAAACTTTTCTTTCTTGATCGTTAGTCACAAAACAATCAAAAGAAACCTAAGATTATTCCGGTCACTTTTGAGTTCTCAATCTAATGATCGAAACTCGCGTGAACCTTGATCGATGTTGTATACACAAGCTTATCAATGATTAAGCAAGTAGTACACCATCAAAGAATAATCTATGTTCCTTTTTCTCTTGTTTTTTTAGTAGAATAAAATCTCTATCTATGAGTTAAGAAGAAGAAGAAAAATAATTTTCTGCACTAATAATGCTTAGTGGCCGAAAATTCTCTTCTTCTCTTTTAAGGGTGGCCGAATTCCTTCTACAAAACCAATTAGGGTTGCCGCAATTATTGCTCCTAAAATATTGGAGATTTAGTTGCACCCTAATTCCTATTTTGTTTAAGATTTCCAAACCCTAATCAAACTCAATAATCTTTTATTCCTTATTTGACTAAAATAAAAAGACTTCCTATTTGATTAAATAAATAAAATTAATTATTTATTTCCTTGTCAAACAAGTCTTTCTATTTAATTATACTATTACCAATAGTATACAAATAGGAATCATATTTCCTATTTAGAAAAGATTTGTTACTTTAATTAAACAATTAATTAATAAATTAATTAATTCTTATTTAATTAAATAATGAAAACAAAATAATATTTTAGGTTAATAACCTTGTTGCCGCCCCATATATATATTGGGCCCAAATATTATTTTCTCATTTCATTTAATCCTTTGGACTTTAAATAAAAAGCCCACATGTGAACTAGACCCATTCTTACTAAAAGAAACAAGCCCACATGTTATTCATTAATATATAAATATAATTGTGCAGCCCATTACCTAAATAATGTGCAAATTATATTCTTAATATATTAAATTGCAATTCTAGATGGACCCCAAATTGGTCCGGTAGAATATATCAAGTGATCCATGCAAGTCCGTGTGGATTGAGGATCTTGGCGGGCTATCTAAATTTAAGCTCCAATAGACATAACCTAATCACAATCAACAAATGATTCACTTAGGTCCGATCCATTAATTTTAGCTCATTCCACTAAAGAGCTAAAATTGAACTCTTAAATAAAGACAGAAAAGGAAGATGCTTCCTCATTCATACCCTAGACAATCATATTGGAGATAGTGTATCCTCGTGATTAATATCAGTAATCGCCAAGAGTTCATAGACCGCCTATAACTCTCCAAGTTACCATATTTACTCATATGACCACGTTTTGAACTTGGATATTTTGACTTGTCCAGAAGCCATGTTTTCAATAGCCACTATCGAAAACTCAACGTTGAGATTTAATATCCAATTACCTCAAAACATCCATATGATGATATTATACTCTCATTTAATAAATGGAGCCACGATGTCCATATCTATAAATGAAGTCCTCTATCGATTAACAAATGAATATCACCAAACTATCGAGGATAGACTATGCGATATAATCGTACTCATTGATAGCTCAAATGATATCACCTGCAACCATAAGTCCATCATTTATCTCAGGATTAAGATAGACTCTCCGATTGTCCTGATAATGAAATTACTTTTATCTACTGACGGTTATAGATAAAGTATTTCATTGTGATCCTATTCAATGCACCCAGTGCACTAGATCCTTTTGCTCGAAGACACTCCGATGATTTTAGACTCATCATATCTCATTTGATCCCACTCAAATGCTAGCAAAAGAATTCTACAACTTTAACAAGATAAAGGTGCCCAACCTTTAACTTAAGTTGTGAACGATATTCAAGACTAACTAAAGAATTGTGTCTACCACATACATATCCAGATGTATGAACAATTCTTCTTTTCTCATAGTCTTTAGACCTTATGATTATTTACTTTAACAATTATTAAACTATAAATGCTATAAGATTTGTTTAAACCAGAAATCACTTTATTAATATGAATAAGATTGTTAATTACACTATTACACTCTTGCTATTGAGCATAATCCTAACAGTCTCCCACTTGCGCTATAGCAAATGTGTCATATCTCTCAAGCCCATATTCTCTAGGTGCCCATCGAAACTCTTCTGAGGTAGAGCCTTTGTGAAGGGATCTGCTAGATTTTCCGCTGACGCGATTTTGGTAATCGTCACGTCACCTCTTTGAACAATCTCCCTTAAAAGATGATATTTTCTTTCAATGTGTTTACCTCTCTTGTGACTTCTTGGTTCTTTCGAATTAGCCACTGCTCCACTGTTGTCACAGTAGATAGTGATCTGCTTATTCGCACTAGGAACCACTTCCAAGTCAATCAAGAATTGGCGGAGCCAAACAGCCTCTTTGGCAGCCTCGCATGCAGCAACATACTCAGTTTCCATGGTGGAATCAGCAATACAAGATTGCTTGATACTCCTCCATATGACTGCTCCTCCTCCAATAGTAAACACAGCCCCTGATGTGGATTTTCTGGAGTCAGAATCTGATTAAAAATCAGAATCTGTATACCCAACGGGAATCAAATCCCCTCCAGAGTATACAAGCATATTATCTCTCGTTCTCTTTAGATACTTGAAAATATGCTTGACTGCCGTCCAGTGATCAGGACCAGGTTTCGATTGAAACCTGCTAACTATGCCAACAGCAAAACAAATATCTGGTCTAGTGCAGAGCATTGCATACATGAGACTTCCAACTGCCGAGGCATATGGAACTCTACTCATGAATTGCTCTTCATGCTCATTCTTAGGAACTTGTTCCTTAGAAAGCTTGATTCCATGTCTGAAAGGTAACATACCTTTCTTGGAATCCTGCATGGAAAACCTAGACAAGATTTTGTCTATGTATGAAGCTTGGGATAATGCAATCGTTCTATTCTTTCTATCCCTTATAACTTGGATACCTAGAATAAAACTTGCTTCTCCTAAGTCCTTCATATCAAATTGTTTTGCTAACCATTCTTTTACTGATGTCAATACACCTACATCGTTTCCGATGAGTAGTATATCATCAACATAAAGAATCAGGAAAACCAACTTGTCGCCCTTAATCCTTTTGTATACACAAGGTTCGTCAAGATTCTGAATAAATCTAAAACTTTTGACAGCTTGATCGAACCTTATGTTCCAGGATCTGGATGCTTGCTTTAATCCATATATGGATTTCTGCAACTTGCATACCTTTTCCATTTGGCCCTTTTCAATGAATCCCTCTGGTTGCATCATGTAGATGCTTTCGTCAAGACTTCCATTAAGGAAAGCTGTCTTGACGTCCATTTGCCAAATCTCTAGATCTAAAGATGCTGCAATGGATAAGAGTATCCTAATGGATTTAAGCATGGCCACAGGAGAGAAGGTTTCCTCGTAATCGATACCTTCTTTCTGTGTATACCCTTTAGCTACCAGTCTAGCTTTAAAGGTTTCCACCTTTCCATCCATACCTCTTTTCCTCTTGTATACCCACTTGCACCCAATGGGTTTTATCCCTTTAGGCAAGTCTACAAGGGACCAGACTTTGTTATTGAACATAGATTCAATCTCAGATTGCATTGCCTTTTGCCAATGGCGACTATCAACATCCTCCATAGCTTCCTTGTACGTATAGGGATCATCGTCGTCCGGGAGATTCTCTACAGATTCTCCCAGACCAATGTATCTTTCGGGTTGTGTTCTAACCCTCCCACTACGACGAGGAATGGTAGGTTGTTGACCTTGTGTTGGATCGGAACTTACAATTGGGTTAGGTTGTGTAACCTCTCGTGGAATTGTATCTCCTGACATCTCATTCAGGACAATTCTACTTTTAGGCACAAAATCATTCATATAGTCCTTATCCAGAAATTTAGCATTTGTCGAAACAAATACTTTAAGATCTGAAGGACTATAAAAATAATATCCTTTAGTTTCTTTCGGATACCCTACAAATATACATGTTTCTGAACGGGACTCCATCTTTTCTGTCTTTCCTTTTAACACGTGCGCAGGACATCCAAATATCCTTAAGTGTTGTAAACTAGGCTTGCGCCCAGTCCACAACTCATGCGGTGTTTTAGGAACAGACTTAGATGGTACACGGTTTAGAATGTATATTGCAGTTTGTAAAGCATATCCCTAGAAAGAAATAGGAAGCGTTGAATAACTCAACATCGACCTAACCATATCCAAAAGAGTTCTATTCCTCCTTTCTGCTACCCCATTTTGTTGAGGTGTACCAGGTGCAGAAAACTGAGAAACTATCCCATTATCAATAAGATATTGCTGAAACTCACCAGATAGATATTCTCCACCACGATCAGATCTCAAGATTTTTATGTGTTTCTCAAGCTGATTTTCCACTTCAGCTTTAAATGCTTTGAACATGTCAAAAGCATCCGACTTATGTCGCATGAGATACACATATCCAAATCTTGAGTAATCATCTGTGAAAGTGATGAAGTACTCATATCCACCTCTAGCTTGAATGCTCATAGGTCCACATACATCAGTGTGTATCAATCCTAAACATTCAGAGGCTCTGGCACCTTTGGCAGAGAACGTCCTTTTGGTCATTTTACCTTCCAAACAAGATTCACAAGTTGGTAGATCATCAACCTTTAAGTCACTCAAAGGTCCGTCACTTACCAATCTTTTAATCCTATTAAGGTTAATATGACCTAAGCGTAAATGCCAAAGGTAGGTTTCATCTTTTGATAATTTAACTCTTTTATGATCAAGTTCCGTTATTTCTGTGTCTAACGAGTGAGAGATATTTCTATGCAAAAAGTATAGACCGTTTTCCAATGTACCTTTGCAAATAATTTTGTCATTCTTACTAATAATAAAAACTTTATTAAAAGTAACCGAATATCCAAATTTATTCAAACAAGAAACTGAAATTAAATTCCTCTTGAATTGAGGTACATAATAAACGTCTATTAAATCTAAATGCCTTCTAGATTCCAAAAACTCTAATATCTCCCACTGCACTTGCAGACACTAACGTTCCGTTGCCCATGCACAAATTGATTTCATTCTTATTTAGCCTTCTCCTTTCTTGAAACCCCCGTAAGGAATAACAAACATGATTTAGTGGCTCCAGAGTCTACGATCCAAGAATCTGTAGAATCTACCAGAAAAACATGTTTCAAGATAATTCATATTACCTTGTTCCTTCTTATTTTGAGACTTTGGAAAATTACTTTTCCAATGTCTCTTTTCACCACAAAAGAAGCACTTCCTTTTGATCTTGGTTACTTTCTTGGTAAGCCCAAGTTGCTTTTTCTTCTATTATTCCTAGACCTTCTGACAGGTCTTAATAGTAGCAACTTTACCAACCATATGAATCTCTTCTAGAGACATCATCATATCAACAGCAGACCCTATTCGTTCATGCTGCTGTTGCAACACGTCGGAGATGGTAGCCATTTGGCCATCTCATTAGAGGTCTTCCACTGCTCATACTCATCTCAATGCATTAGATTCATTAGTAAGAGCAGGTGGTTTAGGAGTAGTTAGAACAAAATTTATATTTTTCCAGCTTGCAGCAACAACCCAATTTTCCTTTTCCATGTGACATAGTTATTACCGGTTAAAGTTTTATCTTTCAGGATGTTCATAAATGATGGGGTCATGATTTCTTAATTAAACAAAAATTAATATAAGTAAATAATCATTATAAAGCACTTTTAAATATTTATCTTGAATTAAATTAATAACTCAATCATAAAAATTCAACGGTGATCTAACACCCATAAATGTTACGCCTCCTTTGGGAGTTCGCACCATTTACTAGTTAGACTAGGTCCCACCTAATTGTTAACATAACAACCAGCGTTTTCAATTTTAGCCTTGCAATTTTACTGACAAGAACTCTTTGGAGGATATCAATAAAATTACATTGAGTGTGTTACCAAGATATCGACCCTCAATTTTCTCTAACGAAAATCCCTCCTTTGGGAGTAGATCTCGTTGAGTCCATTGTCTAGTCTATCCTTGTAAGGAAGTATATTGCTTAATTCCATTTATGGATGTCCCTTTGGGGAATTACCATAAAATAATTAAGCTCAACTAATCTTGGAAGCCATAGGTGTTACAAAAACACCTTCTCCCACTCAATTATTTAAGGCGTGTGATTAAATCCCATAGAATGATTTACCAAGTTATCTAGATGCCAATTTAGATACCTAAATCATTCAATGCATGTTCATACCAAAAGAGATATATGAGTGGCACTCCTATTCTATATGTCATGTTATCATACAACAACAAATATTGTAATATTTAAGCATAAATTAAATAGCAACAATTTTGGCCCATCCTAGAAAAACAAATAAATTACATTGATATAGGAATACAAGATCTTCGAGTGGCCCATCAACCATACGCTCATCCTTCGGCCTCCACCCTTGGGATTACACGGCCCACCACCCCACAAAGGGGATGCCATGTGCAGCCCATAAGGCTTTGCATGGCTGCCATGCGCAGCCCACCAAGCTTTGGGCTTGCCATGCGCAGCCCAATCCACTCCTAGGGTGCGCACGGTGCTCGTTCTCGGTTCCGGTTGCTTCGTTTTTCTTCGTGTCTTCGAATCTCCAACACCCAAATATATTACAGTAATATAAAATAATAAATACTGCAGTATTCAATTTTTTTTTTTTTTTTATTCACTGCAGTATTTTTTATACATAAAAAACTGCACTTAAAATTAAAATAAAAAAAACTGCAGTAGCATTAAAAAAAATACTGCACCTATATATATATAAAAAATAAAACCTAGCAACTACCAAGAAGGAATTATGGCGATGATAGACCACCCTTCTTGTTACAATTCCATAACAAAAATACATTGAAAAACTAGGACCAAAATCGAGCAATAACAATCCACATAATAACATATATTAATCCATACATCACATGTAATAACATATGCGAATACCTAGAGTGCCATCTCTTTCTAAACATGCATAATCACAATAAAAAGAAATCGATCCACGTATATATACGTTTAATTAATTAAAAGGGTTCAACCAGGCTCTGATACCAATTGTAGGGAAAAATATACCCGCAGCGGAAGCGAGACTAAAAAAAATAGTGTTTGAGTAGCTTTTAAAATTTTTCCAATTATGAACCTTAAACCCTTTTGATTAATTAAATATATATAACAAAGTAATAAAAATTTAATACCTCTTGTCGCGTGATCCGATTGACTTGCGTCGATGGTAATCCGCAAGATCTTCAATCCTAGCACGAACGTGGATCACCTAGGAGCGTGGTCTCCCTTCTCTTTGAATTGCAAACCTGTGATGGGATTAAACAAACTTTTCTTTCTTGATCGTTAGTCACAAAACAATCAAAAGAAACCTAAGATTATTCCGGTCACTTTTGAGTTCTCAATCTAATGATCGAAACTCGCGTGAACCTTGATCGATGTTGTATACACAAGCTTATCAATGATTAAGCAAGTAGTACACCATCAAAGAATAATCTATGTTCCTTTTTCTCTTGTTTTTTTAGTAGAATAAAATCTCTATCTATGAGTTAAGAAGAAGAAGAAAAATAATTTTCTGCACTAATAATGCTTAGTGGCCGAAAATTCTCTTCTTCTCTTTTAAGGGTGGCCGAATTCCTTCTACAAAACCAATTAGGGTTGCCGCAATTATTACTCCTAAAATATTGGAGATTTAGTTGCACCCTAATTCCTATTTTGTTTAAGATTTTCAAACCCTAATCAAACTCAATAATATTTTATTCCTTATTTGACTAAAATAAAAAGACTTCCTATTTGATTAAATAAATAAAATTAATTATTTATTTCCTTGTCAAACAAGTCTTTCTATTTAATTATACTATTACCAATAGTATACAAATAGGAATCATATTTCCTATTTAGAAAAGATTTGTTACTTTAATTAAACAATTAATTAATTCTTATTTAATTAAATAATGAAAACAAAATAATATTTTAGGTTAATAACCTTGTTGCCGCCCCATATATATATATTGGGCCCAAATATTATTTTCTCATTTCATTTAATCCTTTGGACTTTAAATAAAAAGCCCACATGTGAACTAGACCCATTCTTACTAAAAGAAACAAGCCCACATGTTATTCATTAATATATAAATATAATTGTGCAGCCCATTACCTAAATAATGTGCAAATTATATTCTTAATATATTAAATTGCAATTCTAGATGGACCCCAAATTGGTCCGGTAGAATATATCAAGTGATCCATGCAAGTCCGTGTGGATTGGGGATCTTGGCGGGCTATCTAAATTTAAGCTCCAATAGACATAACCTAATCACAATCAACAAATGATTCACTTAGGTCCGATCCATTAATTTTAGCTCATTCCACTAAAGAGCTAAAATTGAACTCTTAAATAAAGACAGAAAAGGAAGATGCTTCCTCATTCATACCCTAGACAATCATATTGGAGATAGTGTATCCTCGTGATTAATATCAGTAATCGCCAAGAGTTCATAGACCGCCTATAACTCTCCAAGTTACCATATTTACTCATATGACCACGTTTTGAACTTGGATATTTTGACTTGTCCAGAAGCCATGTTTTCAATAGCCACTATCGAAAACTCAACGTTGAGATTTAATATCCAATTACCTCAAAACATCCATATGATGATATTATACTCTCATTTAATAAATGGAGCCACGATGTCCATATCTATAAATGAAGTCCTCTATCGATTAACAAATGAATATCACCAAACTATCGAGGATAGACTATGCGATATAATCGTACTCATTGATAGCTCAAATGATATCACCTGCAACCATAAGTCCATCATTTATCTCAGGATTAAGATAGACTCTCCGATTGTCCTGATAATGAAATTACTTTTATCTACTGACGGTTATAGATAAAGTATTTCATTGTGATCCTATTCAATGCACCCAGTGCACTAGATCCTTTTGCTCGAAGACACTCCGATGATTTTAGACTCATCATATCTCATTTGATCCCACTCAAATGCTAGCAAAAGAATTCTACAACTTTAACAAGATAAAGGTGCCCAACCTTTAACTTAAGTTGTGAACGATATTCAAGACTAACTAAAGAATTGTGTCTACCACATACATATCCAGATGTATGAACAATTCTTCTTTTCTCATAGTCTTTAGACCTTATGATTATTTACTTTAACAATTATTAAACTATAAATGCTATAAGATTTGTTTAAACCAGAAATCACTTTATTAATATGAATAAGATTGTTAATTACACTATTACACTCTTGCTATTGAGCATAATCCTAACATAGTGTATAGGCTATATGTTTTATATTGATGTGGTTCATGAATGAAAAGCTTAATTGTGTTTGGCTTCAAATGGGCAATGGAGAACACACATAGAAGGATTGGAAGTATTTAGGCCAATTTTGTGGTTTTCACAAGTGTTGCCTAAAATCATTTTTAAAGGTTTGTCCACAAAGTCAATTAAGATCCACAAGCAGTCCATATGTTCTATGGCAAACAACATTTAAGTGCGAATGAGTCATTTTAAATAAGCTTAACATGTGTTTGAATGAGTGTTTAAAGAGTGAAAATTTTCCCTCAAAATACGCTTTTTAGGCTATGTTTGTGAACCTCACGGGAAGTCTCCACTATTAATTCCTAACCTTCAAGCCTAAATGTTTGTGAACCTCAAGGGAAGTCTCCACAATTGAATATTCACTCCAACATCAAGAGAAAAGAACTAGCAAGCTTTGAGCAATGCAACCCTAAATGGCATGAAGCTAATCTAAACTAAGCACAGCAAAGATGCACAATTCCTTACATGCACACACAATGGCACAATCTCAACAAGCAAAATATGCTCAAGCATGGTATAATCACAAGATTTTCGAAAATTTTAAAAAATTTAGGGTCAAAACATTTGCACACAATTGCAAACAAGAGACGGTGATGAGCCGTCATTGTGTCCTCAACAAAATGATATTTAAATGTGTTCATTTTGTAAATTGAATTTCACCACTTAGAAATCCACTTAGATATAAAATTAGTAAAGTGGTAAGTAGGATTCGTTCCACAAGGAATTAGCGTAATTAGTTGAATTAATTAGCTAATCTTTAAATCATAGATAAATGGATGTGTGAATGGATTGTCAAGCCATCAAACATACATGTAAAATAAACCTAACAAAACTAATAAAATGAAATGCTCAACAAATCTAGATAAGATATATGGAATAAACAATTAATAGGAATTCTAAGGAAATGATAGAGTAGCTAATGGACTATGAGCAATTCATACATAGCTTCTTTAATGCACTATCTACACAATCAATGACCGATCTCATTATAAAGTGCTGTTTAGACCATCTCTACGAACCCTAAACAACTTCCCATTGTAATGTCTAACCGATTAAGGAGAGGGGGTCACAGCGGGATCGATTAGTGACGATCAAATGGCCTAGGCAATAGAGGTTGATCACCCATCCAAAAGCATATCCTATTCACTATGTGCTACAATCAATCACGTGTGTCAATAACTCAATCAATTTTATCACAAATAAATCCTACAACATATTGTAATCAACAAGTGTGTCAACACTCATTTAATCACATAAGTGCAAGATCTAATTAAAAAGTAAATAAAACTTAAATCATGCAAACATAATATTTAAAGCTTTAATAAATACTCATATCCAAAAAGTCTCTCAAATCGTCCCCCTAAAATGGGGGTTTTAATTACACATAAATACAAACAAGAAAATGAAGTAAAATGGAGAGAAATCACCCATAGGTCTCTCTTGTAAGCTTGATCCTTCCTTGAGCTTCCTTGCTTGAATCATGCACAAAGAGTGGGTGCTGAGGATGTTTCTGGATAGGCGGAGTCATATGGAAAGTGATAAAGGAAAAGGGGTGGAGAAGATGAAAGGAGAGGAATGATTTAGGTAGAGTAATCTAGATGTTGAGTTTTTGGCAAAGGAGAAATGGAGGGATTAGGAATGGTAGAAAGAAGGTTTCTTGGCTATCAAGAATGACCAAGTGTTTTTGAAAGGAGAAAATGTGATGTATTTATAGGTGTGGAAAGCTAGGGTATGAAATAGGCATGAAAGGACAAGAATACCCCTCTTGAATGGCTGAAAAAATTCCTACGCTGGAAGTGTCACCATTTGTCCCTTATTGTCACCATGGCGACATCTCATGGTGACAACATTTGATTGCTCTATCTCCAGGGCGACCTCGTGGCGACAATCCAATGTTTGAGCGACAACGTTGGAATTCCTATGTTGTCACCATTTGTCACTCAAGGTCGCCCCTAGAGAAAATGGCGACCATGAGTCAGATTTGTGGTGTCGCCATTTGCAAGTGCATGTCGCCATGGCGACCTACAAATGGCAACACACCTAATGCTTTGCAAATTCCTCTGTCGCCAAGGTGACCATAGGGTGACCTCCTCTTGCTCAAATAGAGAGAATGCCTTGTTTCACCTATTTGTGTGTCTTTTTGCACCAAAGTCCTCATCTTCTTCCCAAATGCTCTTAAAGCCTAAGAAAACTTGAAACACTCTATTTTACAATATTAAATACAGGGAAATGCCTGAGAATCAAGCATAAAGAGATGGGAATGAGGGCCAAAATCATACCAATTTTGGCTTGATCAGTCAACTAGAGTGACACGGGGATCCTGAAGGTATTTTTTGGTTATAGACCGTTCTTCTGGTTTGGTTCCTATGCCATGTCTTTCTAGATCAACACGTTGGGTGTATTTGCTTCGGCTTGAACCGTCTGGGTCATGCCTTGAGGATTCACCTCTATGCTAAGGTTCATTTCTAGCATTGAGGGTGTAAGATCTTTTATTTGTATTGGCTTGATTCCATTGCAAAACTCTATATATTTGTATTAGTAGTTGCTTAAGTGTTTCTTGGAAGAAAGGAACCTCAAAGGTGAAGAAGCAACATCTTGTGCAAATATCGTCTTCAAGGGGAACATCGCTTACTTGGATGGTAAGGTATCAAGATTCTTCTTCCTCTTGTAAGGAGTTAGCGTACATACACACAATTCATACATGTGTGTCCTTGCATCGTTGTTCAAACATTTGGTATAACACTTTCACACACATTTAGCATGCACATGTATTTTTCTTATTGTTGACAATCTTGTAGAATTGCATGTTTTCTCACTATCGCTTAGATATGGCATGTTTGTGTTTCATAGTGTTTATTTGTTTGTGTTTCTTGTGTTTTTGACTTGAACATGATCTTATTTGATTCCTTATTGAGTTCTGGTCATTTCGGTTACTCATTCGTTTAGTTTCGAGTCCAAACGATGTAGCTACGCTACTTTTCGTTCTCATTCGTTGAGTTGTGTTCGTCGTCATTTTCTGAGATGAATACTCAACCATTTGTCAAAGTTTCATAGTCTTTATTGTCTATGAGGGAGTCATGATTCATAATCCAAAAACGGATTCAAAATCGGAGTTCGGATGCCCGAATACGACTGAAGAACGTGAGAGGTGCGCAGAAGGAGAAACATGGCCAAAGGCCAGCAAGGCATCCACGTGTGGAGGCCGTGTGCCACACGGCCCAACCAGCCCTCTGGTCACGTGTGGCACACGCGCCCCACATGTGGGCAAGGCTGGTCTGGCCTATTTTGTTGGACAAAAACACCCCTCTTCCTTCTCCTTCAAATTACTTCTCTTCCCTCAATTTTCAAACAACTTGAACATCATCAAATCTGATTTTCTGCAGAAATGTTCTTGATTTTGATTTACTTACTTTGATCATAACTTCTTCATACGAACTCAAAATTGAGTGATTCAAAAGCCAAAATTGTTGGTCTCGACGAGAGCTACAAACCCAAGCATTTTTAGAGACATTTGATTTCGTCATTTTTCACAGCACTCTGATTTTCAGTACGAGGTCAATTGGTTGTATGTGAAACTTCTTCTCTTGAAATTTCATTTGATCATCTCTATGATTCTTTCTATTTAATTGTTGAAATATGTTAAGAAGTATGTTAGATCATATGCTAGGGTTGTATGATTGATTAGTTAATTGAGTTTAACTTTGTGATTTCTCTTAAACATATTTTTGCTAGACTTGAGATTGATTGAAATTAATTCTAGAAATTGTTTTTGTAATGTGCTTCATGTTATCTTCTAGGTTCAATTTCTTGATATAAGAACTAAGATTTTTGTGACATATATTGAATATCCTAATCTTGTTCTTATTGTTTTTGACATGCTTTGATTTCTAGATAGATTTGTGATTGTGTGTTGATAGTATATTCTAGATTATCATTAAGCATGTTCATAGAGTGTGTTTGATCTACTTACTCTATTTGTGTGTGTCTGCATCATTTGCATCACCTAGATCATTGCCTTGTAATAGGTTGAAGTCTCTTGTCAAGGTGAGTGAAGCTTTTGATTTGAGCAAGAAGACTTGGCTAGGAAAGGTTTCCGGATAGCCAGGCAAGAAGCCTTAGTTAGAATCAAGGTGATTCGCATAACTAAGCATATCCAGATGTATGAACAATTCTTCTTTTCTCATAGTCTTTAGACCTTATGATTATTTACTTTAACAATTATTAAACTATAAATGCTATAAGATTTGTTTAAAATAGAAATCACTTTATTAATATGAAAAAGATTGTTAATTACACTATTACACTCTTGCTATTGAGCATAATCCTAACAACTGTATGATTAATATTGTTTTTTGATAGCTAGGATTTCATGCTAATATATCATCTAGCTAATTAATCTCATTTTATGATTGAGATTGTCTTTGATAGCTATTGTGTCTAGGATTGGTTATCCTTAACATAGCTAAAGTTGTATGCCATGTCATATAGCTATTTTTATATCTAGGATTGATTTTATTGACATCATATAATCCTAGATAAGCATTTAGTGTACCCTAGCATTATTTGCATATTTGAATATCATGACATATTCACTTAGGGTTTGATCTCTTCAAAGAAGTAAGCCTTGTGTGATGACCAGAATTAGGTCGTACACCGGGATTAGGTGGTCACATGAGCAATTGGACTAGGTCCACTTTTATAGGCCTACGGGTAGTGGTAGCGGATTATAGTCCGAGCATGGTTGAGATCAACCTAGGATGTAAATGTTATCACAATTAGTGAATTCGAGGTTCGAGTGTGGTGCACTTACCAGCTCGTGGTTTTTCCCTGTTGAGGATTTTCACGTAAATATCAAGTGTCATTTATAATTCTGCACATATTACACTTGATATATTGAATTGTCTAGTTAGGGATTTTTTTTAAAAATTGACTAACCACTCTAGATTAATATTAGAACACACCGTTAATTTGTTTCAATGCTCTTACCTGTCGAACCGAATGTGTCAACTACTTTTTAACCTGTAAAAAAAAGGATAAATACAAATAGAAACAAGAATTAAAATGAGAGAAAAAAGAGATGGAGATCGATTTTAGCCTTAGGATTGCTTCGGTTGAGTGTGAAAGTAGAGTATCGTAAAAATGGGTTTATGAGTGAATTCTAATCACCAGAGTTTATGTGTTAGCAGAATTTCGGCATGCAAAAGCTTTAGAGAGATTGAGTGAAATCAAAGAGACTCTTCAATGAGAAATAGGTTCTATTTATAGGCTTTCCGAGGTAGGTGTTATGGTGATCGTGGAGATTTTGATCTCCTACGATCACGTTTAGATTTTTAGTGATAACTGTTTTGTAAGGACCTCTATTTTATGAGCTTATTTCATGACAAATCACATTGGGGATGCTTTTGTAATGGGTAGCTTAGGTTCTCGTTGGCAAGCTTCCAAGCATCTCTGTCACTTCAAGAGCAAATGGTATACTCACTTGACTTTGTCTCTTGAAGATTTTAGGTGCGCACACATACTACATGCATGCTTTGTTCATCTTACATTTGTGTTCTAGTTGCTTATTTATGTGCATCCTTTACAAAATCACACTTGCACTTCATTGTTAGATCTAAGTGTGGTTTTGTGTGATGTAATTTATTTCTATTTGTGTGATTGGAAACGTCCACGCTTGCACGATGGCGTGCATGTCTTAGCATTATGGTTGATCATTTGAGAAAGTCTCATTCTTCTCTTGGATAAGTGTTAGATTTGGTGTGGTTGAATGGAGTAAGTTGTCTAGTTTCAAATGATTGGTTTTTCAATGTTTTAAATGTTTTTCAAAACTAACATTTGAATGGTCTTGTGACCATCACCTTTTTTACAAAGATTCAAACTAAGTTTTACAAATTTCTAGAGAAACTAGACACCCATACATTTTCAACAATATATTATTCGTAATATTTCATGACCGTTTGGATTGGTTTTGAAATCTCCGAAGAGACCACTGAAACAGGGCAACTTTTTTTTTTATCCGAGTCTGACCATTGGTCACTTAATTGACCATAACTCTTTCTACTAACATTGAAATGTCAATCTATAAAACTGAGTAGAAAGTAGACATCCATACCTTTTCAACGGTATATTATACGAAAGGTTTCAATGTCGTTTGGTCATGTTTCGAGGCACTCAAATCTTGAGCTACTGCACAGTCGCTGGTCATCGAAGTGTATCACAGAAACGTACCGCATAAATGCCCAGAATTTTTCTATTTCTTCCAAAAAGACATATTTCACTTGGGATTTATAAATACATCATTTTTTTCATCTTCCCCATCAACCCAATCATGATATAAAAGTCTAGAGAGAGAAGTTTCATTATTCTAGAGAGAGAAAGCTTCAAAGCTTGTGTTTAAAACTCTTTCAACCTCATATCAATGCTTCATCTTCATCATTCATCATCTACATGATATGTGTCTTCAAGTTCTTAACTAGGTAACATCATATTCATCTCCATTTCATATGTTGATGTTCTTGACCTAGGTTTAGCATTTATTACATGATTAAATGCTTGAATATTATCTTTTGATGAATGTGTTGTTGAATACATGTTGAATATTGTTAGGATTATGCTCAATAGCAAGAGTGTAATATTGTACTTGACAATCTTATCATATTAATAAAGTGATTTTTGTTTTAACAAAATTTTATAGCATTTATAATTATAATTGTCAAAGTAAATAATCATAAGGTCAAAAGACTATGAGAAAAGAAGAATTGTTCATACATCTGGATATGTATGAGGTAGACACAATTCTTTAGTTAGTCTTGAATAATGTTCACAACTTAAGTTAAAGGTTGGGCACCTATATTTTGTTAAAGTTGTAGAATTCATTTACTATCATTTGAGTGGGATTAAATGTGTTATGATGAGTCTAAAATCATCGAATGGTCTTCGAATAAAAGAATCTAGTGCACTAGGTGCATTGAACTAGATCACAATGAAATACTTTTTTCTAGAACCGTCAATAGATAAAAGTCTTTTCATTATCAAGACAATCGGAGAGTCTATCTTAATCCTGAGATAAATGATGGACTTATGGTTACAAGTGTTATCATTTGAGCTATCAATGAGTACGATTATATAGCATAGTCTAACCTCGATAGTTGGGTGGTATTCATTTGCTAATCGATAGAGGACTTTATTTATAGATATGGACATCGTGGCTCCATTTATTAAATGTGAGTAGAATATCATCGTATGGATGCTTTGTGGTTTTGGATATTAAATCTTAATGTTGAGTTTTCAATAGTGACTACTGAAAGATGACTTCTGGACAAGTCATAATATATATCCAAGTTCAAAGTGTGGTCATATGAGTAAATATGGTAACTTGGAGAACTATAGGCGGTCTATGAGCTCTTGGTGATTACTAATATTCTTCACGAGGATTCACTATCTCCTATAAGATTGTCTAGGGTATGAATGCGAATCATTTACTTATTCCATCTTTATTTAATAGTGCAATTTTAGTTCTTTAGTGGAATGAACTAAAATTAATAGATTGAACCTAAGTGAATCATTTGTTGATTGTGATTGGGTTATGTCTATTGGAGCTTAAATTTAGATAGGCCCGCCAAGATCCCTAATCCACACGGACTTACATGAATCACTTGATATATTCTACCGGACTATTTATAGGTCCATCTAGAATTGTATTTAATATATTAAGAATATAATTTGCATATTATTTATTTAATGGGCTGTTTAATTATTTTAATATATTAATGATAGGCATGTGGGTTTGTTTCTTTTAGTAAGAATAAGTCTAGTTCACATGTGGGCATTTTATTAAAGTCCAGAAGGATTTAATAAAATAAGAAAAACAATATATGGCTCATGTATTGGTCATGGGCGGCAAGGTTAATTTTATTAGCCTATTATATTGTCTATTTTATTATTTAATTAAATGGAAATTAATTAATATGTTAATTAATTATTTAATTAAGAATCAAAATCTTTTTCTGATTAGGAAATATGTTTCCTAGTATTATACTATTGGTAGTAGTATATTAAATATAAAAGACTTTATTTGATAAGTAGATAAATAAGGGATTTATTTATCTAGTCAAACTAGGAAGTCTTTTATATAGTCACAAATACACTAAAGAGTTGGATTAGGGTTTGGATATGATATACATGGCAAGTTGAATTCAAGTGGAATACAAATATATAATGAAATCCACTTAAAGCAATAGTGTATAATATACCTAGAGACGGGGTGAGGGGGTGAATAGGTATAGTCCCAAATTCTTCCAATATTCAAAAGTGCGGAATATAAGAATGAAATAAATACTTGAAATGATATAGCAATTGTATAGAAAGAATCAATACATATGAATCATCAATATACAAGAGAATCAATACAAGTGAATATATGGAAAATAAGGAAATATAAAGCGAAAATGAAACATAAGTTATTTTAACGTGGTAAAACCTCAAAGAGGAAACATCCACGGGTTGAATCCACAACCACCGGCAAAGCAAATCCACTATACGAAAAGGACTTACACACTCAAAGCTATCAACACTATGATATCCACTTCAAGCTATCAAATCCTAATCAACCCTCGGGTGATTCACAAAGCTTACTCTCTATCCAAGATGTGTCCTACACCTCTAGAGAGCAACTCCCTACCCAAGGCTCTCAAGCCTCTAGGAAGATTTCCTCGCTTAGCAATCTAGACCACTAGGATCTTAGTCAAGCTACCCAAACTCAACCATCCGGAGTACGCAACTCCTTGCTAAGACTTTTGTTTAGTTATTCGGATCCCCTTGATCCTAACTAAGGCTTCTTGCTTGGCTATCCGGAAACCTTTCCTAGCCAAGTCTTCTTGCTTAAGACAAAGCTTCACTCACTTTACAAGAGACTTCAATCTACTACAAAGCAATGATCTAGGTGATGCAAATGATGCAAATCACAAACAAATAAAGCAAGATGATCAATCAAGCTCTATGAACATGCTTAGAGATATTCTAGAATATGCTTTCAACACAAAATCACAAAATCTATCTAGAAATCAAAGCATGTGAATCAATAAGAACAAGGTATGAATATTCAATATATCATACTAAAAACCTAGTTCTTAGATCATGAAATTAAACCTAGAAAATGTCATAAAGCACATCACATATATCATTTCTAGAATCAATTTCAAGATTAATCAAGTTTAGCAAATATATGTTCAAGAGAAATCACAAAACTAAAACTCAACGCAAATCATCTATGAAATCGAAAGATTAAAGAGTAGATCAAAAGATGAAGTGAGAAGAAGAAGTTTAACATGCAATGATGAAACTCGGAATGAAGAACAGCTTGCTACAAAGAATCACGAATTCAAATGATTCTGAAAATGCTTGGGGTTTGTAGCTCTCTTCAAGACCAACAATTTTGGTTTTTGGATCACTCAATGTCGAGTTCGTTTGAGAGAGTTATGATCAAAGTAAGAAAACAAAAATTGAGAGAAAATTTCTGGTGTTCTTTGATCGAACCAAAATTGGTATGATTTTGGCCCTCATATCCTTCTCCTTTTGCTTGATTCTTGGGCATTATTCTGTGATTTAATGGTGTAAATTAAGTGTTTTCAGGAATTTATAGAGTTCAGGGGCATTGGAGTAATTTTGGTGAAATAAGGGCAAAAGAGTAATTATTGGTGGAAGAATTGAAGTTATTGTGATATTGGAAGAGATCAGAGGGCTATCAGTAATTCGCCAGGCCAATCAGCAAGAGCGCGCCACGTGGAATAATCATATGGTGCGTTTTGATGAGTGGATGATTGTGGGTTCTGAGCGCACCCACGTCCAAGTCTTCGCGCGCCCCAATTGGTAGGCCCAATGCATTGCTGCCCAAATTCCTCAAGAAATCAAAACGGTGCATTTTGATTAAATACATTAAGAGTGGGCCTGAGCCCAAATCAACAACCCAACATGAAAGCAGCCCAGACGCAAGCCCAAACGCGTCCCTAGTCTCACCTGATTGCACCCCTGTCTTCTTTTAGGTGCAACCCCATTTAAGACAAAATTGCTGCAGCTGATTGCACCCCACCTGAGTCCTAAGTGCACCCTACAACTATTCATCTTCTTCTCCAATGAGCTGACAGCCATGGCCCCTAACCCTAGCTTGCGCCGCCGGCCAGAAGAGGACTTTCCCCGACCTACCGCCGGTCGGAAACCACCCGAAATTAAAGGCCACACAACCGGCTCTCCGGTCGTTCCACTTCCGGGCCTCCATTTGGCCGAAATTCGGCCACCCATATCACTCCCAAATTGCCTTTAGTCACCCCCAAGCCCAAATCGCGACGAAACCGCGTAAATCGAGGTCGCGGTTTTCATACCAAGGTCGCCATGGCGACAGGGAGTTGTTTTGGCTCCAGATTCGCCGCCATTTAGGGTCGCCACAATGTCGCCATTTGAGCAAATTGCGTCCTCCTTGCTGTGCATTTCTGATTGGGTGTGCAAATTACAAAATGCACCCCTCTGTTGGACTAAATGGTAATTTGCCATGGTCTGGTAATTTGCCACCCGAGACCTAATTTGAAAATCCTATAAATTCATCACATTTTTCCTCTTTTGGACAACTCTTGACCACCAAGAAACCTCCTTTCTCCACCATTCCTTTTCTCTCCATTTTCTCTTCTACCTAAAACTTAACATCTAGATTACCTCACCTAATCATTCCTTTTCTTCCCATCTTCTCCACAAATCTCCTTAGTCACTTCCCATTTGACTCCACCTATCTAGACACCTCCTCATCATCCACTCTTTACACAAGGAGTATCAAAGGCAAGGAAAAGATCAAGCTTACAAAAGGAGACCCATGGGTGATTTCCTAATCCTTTACTTGCCTTCCCTTTGATTGTAATATGTGTAATTAAATCCCTTTTCTAGGGTTTTGATGTGAGAATATTTGGATTGGGATTTGCTTAAGCTTTTATATTTTAATCTCTATTTGTGTTCTATTCATTTTATAATTATATTCTTTGTATTATATAATTGACATGTATACCCACTAGTTGATTATAATCATGTTTGGGATAATTTGTTATATAATCTTGATTGGATTGACAACCTTGATGGATTGAGAACATAGTGAATAGGATAGATTGTCGGAGGGTATATCAGCCGCGATAATCTAAGCTGTTAATTGTAACTAATTGATCCCACCATGACCCCCTCTCCTTAAGCGGTTAGGCATTGTGGTGAGAAGTTGTTTAAGGTTCATAATAATGGCCTAAACACATTTTAGAAATCAATTGGTTAACATTTATGAGATCCGTTCACTAAAGTAGCTTGATAAGCATTTCCCGTAATTCATTTGTGATCCTATTAATTCCCTAGCTATTCTCTTAATTGTTAATTTCATTTATCTTATCTAGATTTGTTAAGTATTCTTTTATTAGTTATTAGGTTTATTTTTCATGTATGTTTGATGGCTTGACAACCCATTCACTCATCCATATTTTAATGATTTATTTTATTGCATATAGATTAGTTAATTTATTCAATTAATCACTCTAATTCCCTGTGGAACGAATCCCACTTGCCACTTTACTAATTTTATATCTAAGTGGTGAAAAATCAGTTTTCTAAATGATCACATTTTAAATATCATTTTGTTGAGTACACAAATGACGCTCATCATTCTTCTTTTTCAATTTTTCTCCTTGGAATGAATGGAAGGGAATAAAGAAGTTTTAAAAGCTTTCAAGAGAGGGAAGATTCGAGCGAATCAGAGGCAACCACATCACACTCCCGTGTGGGGCGCATGTGGCCCATGGGACCAGAGAGCTTCTCTGTCCATGGATCCCACGGGCTCCTCACGGGGTGGCCAAGGTATGACCTTTGGCCATGCAAACCTCTCTCGCTTACCTCCCACGTTCTTCGATCGTATTCAGGCCTTCGAACTCCAAATTCGAATCCGTTTTTGGATTATGAACCATGACTCCATCACGCACAATGAAGACTATGAAACTTTGACAAAAGGTTGAGAATTCATCTCGGAAAATGACGATGAAGATAACTCAACGAAAGAGAATACAAAGTAGCATAACTACATCGTATGGACTCGAAACTTAATGAATGATTAACCGAAATAACCGAAACTCAATAAGGAATAAAATAAGATCATGATCAAGTCCAAAACATAAGAAACACAAACAAATAAACACTATGCAACACAAGCATGCCATATCTAAGCGATAGTGAGAAAACATGCAATTCTACAAAATTGTCAACAATGAGATAAATGGATGTGCATACTAAATGTGTGTGAAAGTGTTATACCATATGTTTGAACTACGATGCAGGGCACACATATATGAATCGTGTGTGTGTGTGCTCTAATGCCTTGCAAGAGGAAGAAGAATCTTGATACCTTAGCATCCAAGTATGCGATGTTCCCCTTGAAGACGAAATTTGCACGAGATGTTGCTTCTTCACCTTTGAGGCTTCTTTCTTCCAAGAACCACCTAGGCAACAACTAATACAAATAAAGAGAGTTTTGCAATGGAATCAAGCCAACACAAATAAAGGATCTTACAATCTCCCCTTTTGGCTATTCCATGGAAAAACCTCATCCTCACCATACATTGATCAGTCCAATAAACTCAATGTTAATAGCATTCTCTCACCTCACATTACAAAGAGATCCCTAGACTAAAAGGTCTTCAAGTCTTCTTGAGTCTTCAAGAATCCCTTCTTTGAGCTTCAAAGTACTTATGAGAAATGAAACAACCAACAAGAGAACTTCTTCCAAAGAAGAATGGTGAGAAATTATCACATAAACAAAATAACAAAACTTCCCTTATCTCAAACAAAAATGTATTATCTCAAGTGAATAAATGTTATCACATAAAGCTCTCCCTTAGATCCTTAACACAATAAGGCAAGAATTCTTTTCTCTCCCTTAGGACAAGAATTCTCCCCCTTAAGACAAAGTCTGCAATAAGCACAAAGAGGTACAAAACTCAATCTTTTCTCCCCATGGTGAAGTTTTCTCTCCATGGTGAAGTTTCTCCCCTTATATGGAACCCAAGGAGAGATTTCTCCCCTTCTAAAGATGGAGAGATTTCTTCCCCTCTTAAGGATGTTGTCAAGGAATAGACAAAGGGCACAAGAGATAAAGAACGAGAGATAAAGCAAACAAATCGTATAGAAAGCGTAGTTAAATAAACTAAAGCTCCCCCTTAACATATGCTCTACATATTATCACAAAGTAGATTTGTTTACGAGGGACTCACACATTCACACATTCACACATTCACACATTCAAGCAATAAGATAAAATATTTCATAACTTTTCAAAGTCCAAGAGAGAATCATATATTTTCATTAATCTCTCAAAAATATTCTCACATTGCTAATGAATCAAGCACATAAGCAAAATATATATATGTGTGTGAATGCTTCTCACATATATAGAAGGAGTAATTGTGACATTAACATGCAAACAATTTCCACACCTATCCAACTAAAGCATGCCATATCTAAGCGATAGTGAGAAAACATGCAATTCTACAAAATTGTCAACAATGAGATAAATGCATGTGCATACTAAATGTGTGTGAAAGTGTTATACCAAATGTTTGAACTACGATGCAGGGACACACATATATGAATTGTGTGTGTGTGCGCTAACGCCTTGCAAGAGGAAGAAAAATCTTGATATCTTAGTAACCAAGTATGCAATGTTCCCTTTGAAGACGAAATTTGCACGAGATGTTGCTTCTTCACCTTTGAGGTTTCTTTCTTCTAAAAACCACCTAAGCAATAACTAATACAAATAAAGAGAGTTTTGAAATGGAATCAAGCCAACACAAATAAAGGATCTTACATATAATATATGGCAAGTTAAATTGCGGCATATGTAATATATATAGTAAGAAGAATTCATGCATGAAAATATATGATAATATGGCTGGTAGAATTGATGCAGGTATATATATATTATTTATATGGCAAAGTGTTTTTGAAATAGAGTTGTTATTTATATGGCAACAATATTTTTACCTAATAAATATATATATTGAGTAAGAACTTTGGCCACCATATATATATATTCTTTGTATATTTTCGGCAAACCCAAGGTCTTGCAATTGAGAGTTATTTTCTTTTGCTAGAGAGAAAAAAATAAAATCCATCTCTTAGACTAGTGAGAGAATTTGGCCAAGAGAAATTGAGAGAAGTGATTGTTCTTATTTTGATAGTGCACTAGTAAATTTTACATCAAAAGGTTTTGTGCACAATTTCGAATAAGGTTCACGTGAGTTTCAATCTAACGATTGTGAATTCAAAAGTGACCGGGACATTCTTTCCAATCTTTTGGTGTTTATTGTGACTAACAAATATCAGAAGAGTTTTTGTTATCCATTCTCAGGTACACAATTCAAAGAGAAGGGAGACCACGCTCTTAGGTGATTCATGTTCGTGATCGGGTTGGAAGATCTTGCGGATTAGCATCGACGCATAGTCAATCAAATCACGCGACAAAGGTATGATATCTTTTGGTGTATATGTTTAATTAATTAAAGGGTTATGGTTCAAATATGGGAAAAATTTAAAATATACTAAACTCTTTTTAGTCTCGCTTCCGCCGCGTGCAAACGTTTTCCCCTACAAATATATGATTAATACATTGTTGGGTATTTTTGTTGAATATATTATGAACATTATTGGAGGAATTTCATGGGTATCATATTTGATTGAGATTTTTTTTTTTTTGTGATAGCTAGCATTTTAAGTTTCATTTCATCTAGCTAAATCATCTCATTGATTGATTGGGTTTGTTTTGTGATAGCTTAATTGATTAGGTTTGTGTTTACCTAAATAGCTAAGCTTTGAATATTCTTGTGAGATTATTTGATCACTAGGTTGAGAGATTTATATTTATCAATCTTGTTAAGCTTTTGAATATTCATTGTTGTTTGTTATCAATTAGGTTGTTGGAAAATCTTTACAGAACTAATTGAATCCACATGTATTGGCATGTAGGAATTTTGCGATATCCTACATGATTAGGTTGTTCTCTACCTAAATAGTGATCAAGCCAAAATTGGTATAATTTTGGCCCTCATTCCCGTCTCTTTATGCTTGATTCTCGGGCGTTTCCCAATATTTAATATTGTCAAATCAAATGTCTCAGGTTTTATTAGGCCTCAAGGGCATTTGTAAAGAAGAGGAGGAACTTGGTGCAAAAAGGAGCATAAAGACATGAAACAGGGCATTATCGCCATTTGCTGAAGCTAGGTCACCATGGCGACAGGGAGGTGCATTTCAAAAGACCAAATGCCCCCCCCCCATGTCGCCATATATGGTCACCATGACGACAGAAGAAATATTTCAAAAAGAATGCATCATGTGTTGTCGCCATGGCAACATTCAAGGGCAAATGGCGACATCACTCAGATTTCCTTAGTGTCGCCATTTCCACCAGGGCGAAAAAGATGAGATTGGTGATGACAAGTGAATCTCAGAATGCATAACTGTTTTACGCCACAAGGTCACCATGGTGACAAAGTAGCGACATTTGCGCCATATCATCTTTTCAAGCAGTTATCAGTACAAGTCCAAGAGCCACTATATATACTCTTACTCTCCCACTTAAAGAGGAATCCAAGCATAATATTGGGCATGAAAATACAGAGTTTAGATCTAGTTTTTTCTCTTCCATAGTTCATCTTTCAACTTTCCATTTTCTCATCTTGAACTACCTTTTCCATCCAAAACCTCAACACAATATCTTGATTACTTCACCAAATCACTCCTCCCTTTCCATTCTCTACATTTCAATACCTTTGTCACTCACCATTAGACACCATCTATCAAGACACATCCCTCTTCCACCACTCTTTGCACAAAGAGCAATCTAAGGAAAATAAGGAGCAAGCACTAAAGAAGGAGACCTAAAGGTGATTTCCTTACCTATCACTTCTTTTTATTAGATTGTAACTATGTGTAACTAAACCCTTAATCTAGGGGATAGATGTGAGGAACTTGTGATTGTGGGTATTTTGCTTAAGCTTTTTGTAATTGAATCTTTATATGTTTTCTATTCACTATATATTTAGATTCTACATATTACATGATTTGCACTGTATATCACTAGCAGATCATACTCTTATGTGGGATAATTAGTTGTGAAACTAATCTTGGATTGACACCCTTGATTGGTTAAAAAACTTAGTGATTAGGATAGACTAATGGAGGGTATATCAACCACACTAGTCTAAACCTCTATTTGAAACTAACCAATCCCACATTGACTCCTTCTCCTTAATTGGTTAGACATCTTGGTGGGAAGTTGTTTAGTGTTCATAGTAATGACCTAAACACAACCTAGAAATCAAATGGTTATCATATATGAGACTTGTACATTAATGAGGCTTTGAAGACATTACTCACACTCACTAGTAACTTCATCTATCACCTAACATCTTTATTAATTGTTTTCACCATTTCCCTTATCAAGATTGTTGAGTCTTCTCTTTTTCCTATCATTTTTGTATGTTTATTTTAGTAGCAAATTTGGTGGTTTATGAAACCACACAACTATCTACATTCATTGATTTATTTTATTGCATTTAAGATTAGTCAATTTATCTAACATATTACTCCATCTCCCTGTGGAACGAACTTTGCTTACCACTTGCTAAAGATTTATATCTTAAAGGATTTTAAGTGGCAAAAATAATGGTTTTCAAAAGATCAAATTAATACATCATTTTCTGAGTACAAACGACTGCTCATCTAATAGCTAGGCCATAAATATTCATTCATGATTAATTGATGACTAGGTTGATAGATTTGCAATTATCCATCTGGTCAAGATTCTTAAATGTTTATGGTTGTTTGTTAACAATTAGTTTGTTGGAAAATCTCTATACAACTAATTGAATCTACATGTATGGACATGTATGTTTTATTTGATAGCTAGGATCGTTAATCTCTGATAACATCTAGCTAATTCTTTATATTCCTAGTTAAGCATTTTGTGTGTTGTCTTACACATTTTTGCATTTGAGCATCATTTACATGTTCACTTAGACTTGCATTGATTCTCTTCGTTGAGTCAAGTCTAATGGCTACGGGTGGTGGTTGCACAAGCATGTGTCAAACATCTCTATAAAAGGTCTGTCAGTAGATTATGAGTTGATTGATCGAACCAAAATTAGTATGATTTTGACCCTTCTTTCCTTCTTCTTTTGCTTGATTCTTGGGCATTATCCCGTGATTTAATTGTGTAAATTAAGTGTTTTTAGGTATTTCTGAAGTTCAAGGGCATTGGAGTACTTTTGGTGAAATAGGGGTAAAGTGTAATTGAAGGAAGATTGAAGTTAGTGTTATTTTATAAGAGATCAGGGGTGCATTCCGTAAACGACCAAGCATAGCAGAAAAGCGTGCCATGTGGACAAGCAAAACGGTGCGTTTTGATGGTAGATGTGGGCCTCTGAGTGAGCCCTAGCCTACTGCTAAATGCACCCAAAAGAAGTCATGAAGCCCATACCCCAATAGTAAAACGGTGCGTTGCATTAAAATAGAAGTTGGGCTCAGCATGGCCCAATGCGTGGCCCAAATGCTGACCCATTTCCACCTCACACACAGCCTATGTACGCCCCTCTCCTATGCTAAATGCACCCCTCTTTAGAGATAGCTGCAGCTGTTGCGTGCACCCCTTATCAGTGCTAAATGCACCCAACCCTATTCACCTTTTTCTTTAGCGAGCATATAGCCATAGTGTCCAAACCCTAGCACATCGCCTCCGCCGTCCATCGCCGATTTTCACCACCGTTTTGACCGATCCCGATGTAGAAATAACAGTAAGATAACTGGCTGTCTGATCGTATCACTTTAAGCCCTCCAATCGGCTGGAATCCGGCCACCCTTTTCACGCCTAAAATTCCTTTAGTCGCCCCCAATCCCAAATCGCAACCAAACCACATATATCGATGTCACGGTTTGCATTCCGAGGTTGCCATGGCGACAGGGAGATTTTTTGGCACCTGATTCCTTTGCCATTTGGGTCGCCCTAAGGTCGCCATGAGCCAAACAACGACATTCTTCTCTACTCAAATCTAATATGTAGGGAAAATTACAAAATGCCCCCCCTCTGTTGGACTAAATGGTAATTTTCCATCGAGACCTAATTTGAAAATCCTATAAATTCATCATATTTTTCCACTTTTGAACAACTCTTGACCACCAAGAAATCTCCTTTCTCCACCATTCCTTATCACCCCATTTTCTCTTCTACCTAAACTTAACATCTATATTACCTTCCCCCAATCATTCCTTTCTTCCCATCTTCTCCACATATCTCCTTAGTCACTTTCCATTTGACTCCACCTATCTAGACACATCCTCATCATCCACTCTTTGCACAAGGAGCATCAAAGGCAAGGAAAGGACCAAGCTTACAAAAGGAGGCCTATGGGTGATTTCATAATCTTTTACTTGCCTTCCCTTTGATTGTAATATGTGTAATTAAATCCCCTTTCTAGGGTTTTGATGTGAGAACATTTGGATTGGGATTTGCTTAAGCTTTAATATTATTTAATCTCTATTTGTGTTCTATTCAAGTTATAATTAGATTTTATGCATTATATAATTGACATGTATATCCATTAGTTGATTATACTCTTGTTTAGGATAATTTGTTATATAATCTTGATTGGATTGACAACCTTGATGGATTGAGAACATAGTGACTATGATAGATTGTCAGAGGGTATATCAACCGCAATAATCTAAACCGTTAATTATAACAAACCGATCCTACCGTGACCCCCTCTCCTTAATCGGTTAGGCATTGCGGTGAGAAGTTGTTTAGGATTCATAGTAATGGTCTAAACACATTTTAGAAATCAATTGGATAACATTTGTGAGATTTGTTCACTAAGGTAGCTTGGAAAGCATTTCCCGTAATTCACTTGTGATCCCATTAATTCCCTAGCAATTCTCTTAATTGTTAATTCCATTTATCTTATCTAGATTTGTTAAGCATTATTTTATTAGTTTATTAGGCTTATTTTACATGTATGTTTGATGGCTTGACAACTCATTCACTCATCCATTGCTTATGATTTATTTTATCACATTTAGATTAGTTAATTTATTCAACTAATCACTGTAATTCCCTGTAGAACGAATCCTACTTGCCATTTTTCTAATTTTCTATCTAAGTGGTGAAAATCGGTTTTCAAAACGAACACATTTAAATATCATTTTGTTGAATACCACAATGATGGCTCATCAAAATTGGCGCCGCTGCCGGGGAATTAAAGCGGTTGTTGAATCAATTAAATTTTCTTTGTTAAGTTTTCATTAATTTTTAGTCTCTTAGTTGTTTTTAGTCTTTTAGTTCTTTTTTACTTCTTTGGTAGTTTTTGTTTCTTTTGTTTCAGGATTCTATGGATTTCTTCACAGATTATCAAGGACCAAGCTACAAGACTCATGGGAATTGATTCAATACGGATTGGTGGACAAACCAAGATTCCTTCTCATCATACCAATCAAATTCCATTGATGATGAGAGGAAAAATTTCATGGATGATCACTTTCGGGAGATTGAGAACTTCCAAGCTTCTCAACGAAAGATCATGGAGTTATTCCAATCCGCACAACAAGCACATGAGTTGAAGATGACCAACCATTTGTCACCTAGTTGGCCAGATCAATCACTAGAATCGGTTTATCCCAAGCAAGGGAGGTCAAGGAACCGTGTGCATGCTCTTGTGCAAGTATTTGAGAAGAATGCAAAAGTCGTGGAAGAACCGCCAAGGAACCAAGAGCGAAACACGAAATTGGAAGAAACATTATTGCTACTTCAAGAGAGATTGGTGGAAACCTCCCAAGGGAAGGAAGAATTGGAGAGAAAATTACAACTCGTGATAAAGGAGTTAGAAGATAAGGAGGCCTTAGGAAAGGTGAAAGTGGAAGAACTTGAAATGGAAAACAAGAAACTCACTCTTGAAGTAAACTTACTCAAAGAGGAGAATGGTACCTTTCAGAGGGAAGGTAGGAGAAGTCTCCAATAAGAACAAGGAGTTGGAAATACAAGTTGGGAGACTTGAAGTTGAGAGGAATTCCACATTAATGGAATTCGAAGACCTTGCAAAGCTAAGTGAAGAATTTGAAGAAGAATATGCAAGGAAGACAAGGAAGTTGCTTATGGAAGTGGAGCGAAAGGTAAAAGCTTTGGAAGAAATGAAGGAAGCACTTGGTAGGAAGGATGAAGCCCTCAAAATAGCAAAAGTCAAGGAGTTGTGACTACATTGTCTATCTAGACAAGGTGGAGAAGGAGGTCAAAGCACTACAAATGAGACAACACCATGGACATCATAGTCACCTACCAAGAGGGAGTTTTCTTAACCATCCTCCTACTTGCTATTTTTGCTTTTAAAAAGGGAACTTCAAAGCTCATTGTTTTAAATTCCATAAGCATGAAAAATTGAGAAAATCTAGGAATAGGAAGAGTCCACCTAGAGTTAAGCGGATTTGGGTAAGAAAAGACTTGGTTGAACAAGTTAGACCCAAAAGAAAATAAAAGGGGAAATCAACTCAACTTGTTTGGATTGTGAAAAAGAACCAATTTCCAAACTTGGTAAAACCTCCTTTAGTTGCTGACACCCTTAGCACAAGTACGTAATATAGAAAATTCTTTTTGTGCATTTTATTTTTTATGCTTTATTTGTTTAGTTTATTTCTTTTGAATAAATGGTGTCCCAAGCCCTTGTTGGCAATTGCAAGTATTGATTATATTTTTAATTGTCAGAACTTTCTAATGTTTTTAGTGCTTGTGTAGATTTTCTATTGCTTCTTAAGGAAGCAAATGTGTGTTGCTTGATAAAGCGATGTTTCTTTATCTCTTGGGATGAAACAAAGACAACTTGCAAGTCTTTGAGGGATGAGCAAGCCAAGAGTGCTCATAAAAGGGCGAGGACTTTATTTTAAGGAAGCAACATTTTGGAGTTCGAAGTGCGGGAGCACCATGCCACGTCTTGCCTAGACGTTAAATCATGCGCTTGGTGGGTGACAACCCACTTAGGTACATTTCTTTTTCTAGTTTAAATTTTGTTTTTTATCTTTATTTTATTTTTGCTTAGAATAAGGTTGTGAGTTATTTGTGATAGTGGATTTAGGCTTGAATGATCACATATTTTGTCCACATGGATTGTGATGATAACTCGTGATAAACTTGCATTGCTATATCTCTTGAGTTGATTATAAACATATAGGATATTCTTGAGCCACTTGATTTAATTCTTCGGGATAAATTTTAAAATGGACATTGATGTGTTTTTAAACTCTTTGATTGAGGATGTGTGTTATGCTGAATTTACTGGTATATGCCCCAAAGACATTGAGGACAATGTCTAATTTAGGTTTGGGGGTGTGTGCGCAACATCGTCTCTTGTTTGCAATTGTGTGCAAACATTTTGAACCTAAATTTTTAAAAGTTTTTGAAAATCTTGTGATAATGCCATGCTTGAGCATATTTTACTCGTTGAGATTGTGTCATTGTGTGTGCGAGTAAGGAATTGTGCATCTTTGCCTTGCTTAGTTTAGATTAACTTCATGCCATTTAGGGTTGCATTGAGCAAAGCGCACTAGTTCTTTTCTCTTGATGTTGGAGTGAATATTCAATTGTTCTAGAAGGTTAGGAATTAATAGTAGAGACTTCCCGTGAGGTTCACAAACATGGCCTTAAAAAGCGTATTTTGAGGGAAAGTTTTTACTCATTAAACACTCATTCAAACATATGTTATGCATATTTTAAAAGGTCTCATTCGCATTTAAATGTTGTTTTCCATAGAACTTATGGACTACTTGTGGATGCCTTAATTGACTTTGTGGACAATCCTTTAGAAATGATTTTAGGCAATGCATGTGAAAAAACCACCAAATTGGCCTAAATACTTCCAATCCCTCTATGCGTGTGCTCCATTGCCCATTTGAAGCCAAACACAATTAAGCTTTTCGTTCAAGAACCACATTAATATAAACCATATAGCCTAAACACTAGACTTACCTTATACCAAATGGTTTGCTAAGGCTTAGGGGTTGAATGTAAGCTTTGAGGAATGTTAAAATATAAGGCGTGTACCTGGGCAAATATGTATGTGCAAACACATTAAAAAGATGAAATGTTATGCTTGAAAAAGAAAAGAAAAAGACAAGCAAAGAAAAGAAAAGAAAAGAAAAGAAATACAAAAGAAAGAAAAGATGAATGAGGCACTAAGTGCCTAGATCCATTATGTAGAATTAATTGAGCTACTCAATAAAAACTAAGAGTAGAAATTGCACAAAGTTAATTGTAAGCCTGGATGCCAAATTGTGGAATATACAAAGTTGTAATGAGCAAGTTGTGCTTAATTAGAATGTATGCCTTAGTGTGACCTTTGGGTGTTTGTTAACAATTCTTCCCATTTATTGACTCACCATTCACCTTTGGCCCCATTACAATCAAATGAAAGACCTATTTGATCTTTAGGGATGTCCACTTTGGAAATTTTGGTTGATGCATGTTCTTTCCGGTTCATGGCTTTCAATTCCATTCATGAGACAAAATTTTCAAAAATTGTGTTTTTAAATAATCATGTGCAATTATATTTGATATCTTGAGCATAAACTCACATTGCATATGGATTGACAGTGAAGCCTAGGAATCTGTGTGAAAATGAGAGAATCCGGAGAGGATTAGATGTCGAGGCGAATTACATTCTTTTCTGAATGGCACTTTAGTTTTGAAGCTTAAGCATCTTGAATGTAGGATCACGTTGTGTGCAATGTGTACTTATAGTGGCATGACTTTAATCTGTAAGGATTCCCGGTTTTTGATTGGCTTATTTCGTGGACAAACCACATGATGGGGTTTGTTTGTAAGGGTAGCTTAGGTGGTGAAGGATCTAGCCTTAAGGCCCTTTTCAAGACCTCAAGAGAAGAAGCACTCCAAAGGTATATTTATTAGTGTTTCTTGCAATGAAGAGAAGTAGATGCACACACACACAACACTTGCATAATTCTCATTCTTGAATGTGTTGTGTATTTATTTTGTGTATACATTATTGCCTATTTCATCTCTCTTCATGCATGTTTATTTGGTTGCATCTTGCTTAGTATTGCATAGCATGGTTAGATTTTAGGATGCTCCATCAGGTGCAATTTGCGCCCTGATCTGCGGTCAAGGCCGCAGAAATGAGGCCGCAGAATAAGGAACAGAATTCATATTCTCTTTTCTGCGCCCTTGGATTTTGCGTTTAGGGGCCGCAAAACTGTCAGGTGCATTTCTGCGCCCTTGAGTTCTGCGCCCGTGGCCGCAAAATCAACCCGCAAAATCGAGACGCAAAACTGTTAATTACAGTTCTGCGCCCTGTGTTCTGCGGTCAAGGCCGCAGAATCAAGGGCGCAGAATCAGCGGTCTTTTGCAAATTTTACAAAACGGCACCACTTCACTTTGGCATACTATATATATGCCTCTTTCTTTTCTAGGTCGTTTTGATGAGTCCAAAAATCATATTTTTACTTAGAACAATTTCTTAAGTGAAAAATCTTCAAGAACTCATTTTTATACACTCAAAATCATATACATGGGCATCAAAGATCATCTAAGCATTTTCTAGCATAGTTAGTTTGCTTAGTTGATTGATTTTGAATCATCACATCTCTCTTGGTATGTTCTTCACTAATCTCATCTAATTTTAGTGTTTTTCATATTAAGGCATCTCTTTTATAACTTGTATGTTTTTAGATAATATGCTAAATACAAGATAGAGATTGTTTGTGATGACTTGATTGAGTGTTGTATTGTGATAGCTATCTAGGTTTTTATAATCTATGTTTAGCTAAGCTATTTGACATGTCATTTAGCTATTGATATCTAGGATTGCATTTATTGTTATCTAATCATTCTAGATAAGCATCTAAGGTTGCCTAGCTTTATTTGCTCATTGAATATCATCATATATTCACATAGGTTGTATAATCTCTTCATTGAGAATTTAAGTCTTGTTGGCTAAGGTTGCTTAGGCCACAAGCAAGATGGACTAGAGCCACTAATAAAGGCCCGAGTGGTAGAAGTGGGGGGTTACAGACCGGAGTGTTAGACGAGGTCTACATAGGTTGTAAACTTCATTTCAATTAGTGGATTTCGAGGTTCAAGTGTGGCGCACTAAACAGCCCGTGGTTTTTTCCCAGTGGTTGGGTTTTCCACGTATACATCAAGTGTCATTTATAATTCCGCACCATATTACACTTGTTGTTTTTATTGACTATTAGGGGCTTTTTCGTAATATTGACCTTAAACGAAAATTGGGTGAAAATTAGTTAAAATCTATTCACCCCCCCCCCCCCCCCCCTCTAGATTGATATTGTATACACACCGTGTGATTTGTTATTACTTTCAATTGGTATCAGAGCGGGTTCTTAGATATACTTAGGTGATCCTTGCTCACTTTTGGTGTGTTTTGCATTGTGTGTGTTTTCTTGATTTATTCATACATTTTGCATTTTACTCATTTGCATTCATCCAAACACTATGAGTGATACTGGGATGAGCAAAGAGGGAGCGTCGAGTGTGAGGCCACCGTTGCTCACCGGCGTGAATTATGCCTCATGGAAAGGCAAGATGGAGGCATACTTGTGTCAAATCCATGATAGGGCATGGATGGCAATTGAGGATGGGTATGCACCTCCTATGATGACTCCCACTGGTGGAGGAGATCAAGTTCTCAAGCCTAAGGCGGATTGGACAAATGGAGAGTTTGAGATTTCGAAGTGGAATAGAAAGGCATGGCACGCCCTTCTATGTGCAGTGGACGAAAATCAGTACAAACTGATTCAAAACACTAGGATAGCCAAGGAGGCATGGGATATCTTAGAGGTTGCACACGAAGGAACCGATGTTGTCAAGGATTCCAAGCTACAAGTCCTTCAAACGCAATTTGAGTTGCTCAAGATGGAGGAGGACGAGTGCTTCAATGACTTTGAAGTCAAGTTGATGGATATTGTCAATCAAAGCTATCAACTAGGTGATCCATACTCGGATAGGAGAGTCAAGCAGAAAATTATGAGGTCTCTCCCCGCTAGGTTTGAATCAAAGGTGACGGCTTTAGAAGAGAACTCTGAATATAGAGATATGAAGCCGAGCGAGGTTATAGGAAGACTCCTCGCCTATGAGTCTAGGATAGGTCTTAGCACTTCACCTCCTAAAAAGCAAAAAGGAATTGCTTTGAAAGCTTCCAAGGTTGAGAAGGAGGAAAAAGATGACTCGGACGAAGACACGGCTTTATTGCTTAGAAGATTCAAGAAGTTTGTCAAGTTCGAGAAGGATGGTTTTGGATCCAAAGGCCAAGGTTTGAAGAAAAAGGCCCCTTTCAAGAGATTTGAGCCTAGGCAAGAGAATAGTGAAAGGAAAGGGATCCAATGCTATGAATGTGGCGGTATAGGACACATCTCACCCGATTGTGGGAATTTGAAGAACAAGACGGGAAAAGTTATGGCCGCCACATGGAGTGATGACTCCGGAGAGGGAGATAAGTCATCAAGTGATGATGAGCTTACCATCAACTATACGGCTTTTGGAGCCACATATGTTGAAAATGAAGTTGATGGTAAGGAAGTTGTGACAAGTGATCCCAAAGTAGAAAAAGATGAAGAAGTAGCACAAAGAGTTGAAGAAGTAGCTACTCATTGGGATATGTCCATTACTTCATCAAGAGACAAATTTGATGATCTTGATGAAGAAGATAACTCCATTGGTGAGTTGGAGAACATAGAAGATGACTCAAGTGTTGAGAATTTGTTACCTAACTCTACAAAAGGAAATGTAGAGAAAATGGATGTTCATGACTTCATAGTCAAGTGTGAAAGATCTATGATGAAGGATAAACGAAAGATGAAGATTTTAGAAGAAGAAAATCAAGAACTTTCATCACACAATGACCACTTAAGCAAGCAAGTGGAGATGATGGGTCTTAAAGACAATGTTGAGAGCTCTAGGTTAGAAAATGGAAAAGAGATTCAAAGTTTCAAGGAAGAGAATCTTAGGCTTTCAATACTTGTTGACCACTTGAGTAGTGAAGTGGTAAGATCCATGGAGGATGAAGACAAGCTAAAGGATGAACTAGCTTTGTCTAAGAGGAATGAAGAAGGGTTGAAAAGAGAGCTTAGGAATGCTAGAGATTTGATCTCTAAGTTGACCTCTAGCACGGAAAAACTCAACCACTTGTTGAGTGTTGGAAAAGGCCCTAGTGACAAAAGAGGTCTTGGCTTTGAAGAAGACAAGGAGAGTCTCACTCCTAACAAGACCATATTTGTCAAGAGCTTAGGCAAGCAAGAGGCTTCACCGGTGCAAACTCCTAGGAAGAAGATTGATCTAGGACAATATTCTCATAGTGCACAAGTGAAGGTAGCTTCAAGAAGACAACCTCAAGCTCAAAGAGTTCCTCACGCTAACTTCCCTCAACCTAAGATACACAAAGGGAAGACACCTATCATGCAAGCTCCATTGAACGAGCAACCTTGTCTTGGTTATCAACAAAGAAGGAGAGATCCTATTCAACAACCAAGACAACCACAACGACTTGGGAATGCACCAAAGCATGCACACGGGAATGGTATGATTCCTAACTTTATTCCCACTTGTCATTATTGTGGTATTGATGGTCACATAAGACCAAGTTGCTTTTATTACATTCAAATGTGTAGAGTTAAAAGCATGATAGAAAAGAGAAAGGCTAGAGCTAGAATACATGTTAACATAAAGGAAGAAACTCATTTGCATGATCCTTTAACTTCTAAAGCTCTAGAACCTTTGTCCACTAGGAAGAAAACTATGTCACCTAAGTGGATAAGAAAGTATAATGAACCCGCTTGCTATGAGACAAACATGTCTCACATAGGTTCAACCGAGTCCAATGGACTTGGAAGGTCCATAGGACCTCATGACCTTCATTGTTGAAGGGTGGTTATTGACCCCATATGGGAAACTCAAGCAAAGAGAGCTTTTTGTATTCTTGATACATGCAAAATATCTTAAAGATCTTATGATTCTTTGTTGATTGCTTGAGTAAGCTTGGTTGCACATATGTATATATGTTTTCTATTCAATAAGTGTGAACCTTGCTTTGTTTTCAATCCATGTCATATTTATGTTCAAACATGCATTTTTGGACTAGGAAATTAACATAGGAAGTATGATTTGAATGACCTATAGTTATTTCCATGACATGATGATTCTTAATTGACATGCTTAATGCCATATGAAAAGCATGAAATTCAAATGACATGCTCAAATGAAAAAGCATGAATTGATGATTGCATATTTCTTAAATGCAAAACTTGTGTGAAAAAGCTTATGAGACTCAAATTGATTAAAGGATCTTGCATCCGGTCAAAGGATTTTACTATCCAAATGTCTCTCTTTCTTTATTTGTTGAACATGGTTACTATCATATGGATTTCATATCCGGAAAAATCAAATAGGGTGCAAAGTCACTCATGCCATGTTTCGCTTATAAAGTTGGATATAGTGTTTATAAAATTGAAAATCAATAAATTCTCTATATCCTTGCTTCTCTTATGACATTGGTGAAATTGGTTTGAATTCTTATTAGAAACCTTTGTCAATTGCTTTGCCAAATACCATTGTATTTTGGACTTGAATGCTACATGTCTTGTATGCAAAGCATTTTTGATTCACACATTTTTTTTTTTAATAACCCTCCTTGTTTCTCTCCAATTATTTGAGTAGCATAAGTGACTTACATGAATATGCAAATATCTTGTATGCTTCTACCTCTCTTTGCTAATGAGTGACCTTGTTGGGGACTACTCCTTTGTCTATATCATGACAAAAAGGGGGAGTAGAATGTGGTAAGGGGAGATGCTAAATTGTTGTGACAATTTGTGCATATTGGGGAGATTACCTATTGAGGGGGAGTAACCCATTGAGGGGGAGCATTGCATTCACATACATTATACTATGTTGTGCTTAACTTACGTAAATGCAAATGCTTGGTTTATCTCACATGATTAATCTCACATGTTTGTGTATTGGAAAATATAGAAACTTGTTTTCAGGGATTGATTGATCTACAAGAGATTGAAGACTTCAAGATTTTATTTTCTTATATCTCTTTGTAATGTAGAAGATCATTGTAGACCCGTAGTTTCTATTTTGTTGTGAGGAATCAATGTAAGTGGTGGTTTTGTCACGAAATAGCCAAAGGGGGAGATTGTAAGGATTCCCGGTTTTTGATTGGCTTATTTCGTGGACAAACCACATGATGGGGTTTGTTTGTAAGGGTAGCTTAGGTGGTGAAGGATCTAGCCTTAAGGCCCTTTTCAAGACCTCAAGAGAAGAAGCACTCCAAAGGTATATTTATTAGTGTTTCTTGCAATGAAGAGAAGTAGATGCACACACACACAACACTTGCATAATTCTCATTCTTGAATGTGTTGTGTATTTATTTTGTGTATGCATTATTGCCTATTTCATCTCTCTTCATGCATGTTTATTTGGTTGCATCTTGCTTAGTATTGCATAGCATGGTTAGATTTTAGGATGCTCCATCAGGTGCAATTTGCGCCCTGATCTGCGGTCAAGGCCGCAGAAATGAGGCCGCAGAATAAGGAACAGAATTCATATTCTCTTTTCTGCGCCCTTGGATTTTGCGTTTAGGGGCCGCAAAACTGTCAGGTGCATTTCTGCGCCCTTGAGTTCTGCGCCCGTGGCCGCAAAATCAACCCGCAAAATCGAGACACAAAACTGTTAATTACAGTTCTGCGCCCTGTGTTCTGCGGTCAAGGCCGCAGAATCAAGGGCGTAGAATCAGCGGTCTTTTGCAAATTTTACAAAACGGCACCACTTCACTTTGGCATACTATATATATGCCTCTTTCTTTTCTAGGTCGTTTTGATGAGTCCAAAAATCATATTTTTACTTAGAACAATTTCTTAAGTGAAAAATCTTCAAGAACTCATTTTTATACACTCAAAATCATATACATGGGCATCAAAGATCATCTAAGCATTTTCTAGCATAGTTAGTTTGCTTAGTTGATTGATTTTGAATCATCACATCTCTCTTGGTATGTTCTTCACTAATCTCATCTAATTTTAGTGTTTTTCATATTAAGGCATCTCTTTTATAACTTGTATGTTTTTAGATAATATGCTAAATACAAGATAGAGATTGTTTGTGATGACTTGATTGAGTGTTGTATTGTGATAGCTATCTAGGTTTTTATAATCTATGTTTAGCTAAGCTATTTGACATGTCATTTAGCTATTGATATCTAGGATTGCATTTATTGTTATCTAATCATCCTAGATAAGCATCTAAGGTTGCCTAGCTTTATTTGCTCATTGAATATCATCATATATTCACATAGGTTGTATAATCTCTTCATTGAGAATTTAAGTCTTGTTGGCTAAGGTTGCTTAGGCCACAAGCAAGATGGACTAGAGCCACTAATAAAGGCCCGAGTGGTAGAAGTGGGGGGTTACAGACCGGAGTGTTAGACGAGGTCTACATAGGTTGTAAACTTCATTTCAATTAGTGGATTTCGAGGTTCAAGTGTGGCGCACTAAACAGCCCGTGGTTTTTTCCCAGTGGTTGGGTTTTCCACGTATACATCAAGTGTCATTTATAATTCCGCACCATATTACACTTGTTGTTTTTATTGACTATTAGGGGCTTTTTCGTAATATTGACCTTAAACGAAAATTGGGTGAAAATTAGTTAAAATCTATTCACCCCCCCCCCCCCTCTAGATTGATATTGTATACACACCGTGTGATTTGTTATTACTTTCATAATCTTTATTTAGCATCTCTTACATGCATTATTTTCTAATGAGCACAACGTTGGTTTAATCTCTTCACTTTTGGTTTTGCAGGTCGAATATTGACTTTTGAGTCATTCACAAATAGTTGGTGCTTTAATTGTGATTATTTGATATTTAGTCGCATGTCCATTGGTGTTTATGTTTGTTTTGCTCGAGGACGAGCAAAAGATAGGTTTGGGGGTATTTGATTGAACCAAAATTGGTATGATTTTGGCCCTCCATTCCTTCTCCTTTTGCTTGATTCTTGGGCATTATCCCGTGAATTAATTGTGTAAATTAAGTGTTTTCAGGTATTTCTGAAGTTTAAGGGCATTGGAGTAATTTTGGTGAAATATGGGTAAAAGTGTAATTATTGAAGGAAGATTGAAGTTAGTGTGATTTTATAAGAGATTAGGGGTGCATTTTGTAAATGACCAAGCATAGTAGAAAAGCTCGCCATGTGGACAAGCAAAATGGTGCATTTTGATGGTAGATGTGGGCCTCTGAGTGAGCCCCAGCCTACTGCTAAATGCGCCCCAAAGAAGTCATGATGCCCACACCCCAATAGTAAAACAGTGCGTAGCATTAAAATAGAAGTTGGGCTTAGCCTGGCCCAATGCGTGGCCCAAACGCTGACCCATTTCCACCTCACGCGTAGCCTGTGTATGCCCCTCTCTTATAATAAATGCACCCCGCCCTTTAGAGATAGCTACAGCTACTGCACATACTCCTTATCAGTGCTAAATGCACCAAACCCTGTTCACCTTCTTCTTCAGCGAGCAGACAGCCATAGCGTCCAAACCTTAACACGTCGCCGTTATTCCGACCGATTCCGGTGTAGAAATAACGGCAAGATCAGCGACTATCTGATCGTATCACTTTCAACCCTCCAATCGGTCAGAATCCAGCCACCCTCTTCAAGCCTACAATTCCCTCAGTCGCCCATAATCCCAAATCGTGACCAAACCGAGTAAATTGATGTCGCGGTTTGCGGTTGCTATGGCGACAGAGAGTTGTTTTGGCACCTGATTCCTTTCCCATTTAGGTCACCCTAGGGTCGCCATGAGCCAAGCAACAACATTCTTCTCTGCTCAAATCTAATTGGTGGGGAAAATTACAAAATGCCCCCCTCTGTTGGACTAAATGGTAATTTGCCATGGTCAGGGGTGTTTTGGTAATTTGCCACCCGAGACCTAATTTGAAATCCTATAAATTCATCACATTTTTCCTCTTTTAAACAACTCTTTACCACCAAGAAATCTCCTTTCTCCACCATTCCTTATCCCTCTATTTTCTCTTCTACCTAAACTAAACATCCAGATTACCTTCCCCCAATCATTCCTTTCTTCCCATCTTCTCCACATATCTCCTTAGTCACTTTCCATTTGACTCCACCTATCTAGACACATCCTCATCATCCACTCTTTGCACAAGGAGCATCAAAGGCAAGGAAATGATCAAGCTTACAAAAGGAGGCCCACGGGTGATTTCCTAATCTATTACTTGCCTTCCCTTTGATTGTAATATGTGTAATTAAATCCCTTTTCTAGGGTTTTGATGTGAGAACATTTGGATTGGGATTTGCTTAAGCTTTAATTTATTTTAATCTCTATTTATGTTCTATTCATTTTATAATTAGATTCTATGCATTATATAATTGACATGTATACCCACTAGTTGATTATACTCTTGTTTAGGATAATTTGTTATATAATCTTGATTGGATTGACAACCTTGATGGATTAAAAACATAGTGACTAGGATAGATTGTCAGAGGGTATATCAACTGCGATAATCTAAACCGTTAATTACAACAAACCGATCCCGCCGTGACCCCCTCTCCTTAATCTGTTAGGCATTGCGGTGGGAAGTTGTTTAGGGTTCATAGTAATGGTCTAAACACATTTTAGAAATCAATTGGTTAACATTTGTGAGATTCGTTTACTAAGGTAGCTTGAGAAGTATTTCCCGTAATCCACTTGTAATCCCATTAATTCCCTAGCAATTCTCTTAATTGTTAATTCCATTTATCTTATCTAGATTTGTTAATCATTCTTTTATTAGTTTATTAGGTTTATTTTACTTGTATGTTTGATTGCTTGACAACCCATTCACTCATCCATTGCTTATGATTTATTTTATGGTATTTAGATTAGTTAATTTATTCAACTAATCACTCTAATTCCCTATGGAACAAATCCTACTTGCCACTTTACTAATTTTCTATCTAAGTGGTGAAAATCGATTTTCAAAACAAACACATTTAAATATTATTTTGTTGAGTACCACAACAATGGCTCATCAGTGATCACCCCAAGAGTAGTGGATCGAGGGATATCACTAGGATTGAAACAAGAGTGGTGAGTGATCGATACATTTATGTACTTATTTTGGGCTCATATTTCCTACCTTTTGTGATTGGTTTTGAGCATTTTTGTGTATTTAATATGTGTTTTAGCCTTGTTTTAGTTCATTTCCCTAAAGTTAGGTGTTTGAGCCTAAAGTGAAGGTTTAGAAGCAAAAAGGAGGAAAAAGAACTGAAATTGAAATTGCTTGTGAAGATTCCCTAACTTTCGAAAGCCATATCTCCCTCCTCAAAATGAATTGGGTGTTAAGCTACATGTTTTCAGAAAGCCCCAAGAGTCTAGTTTGTATAGAACTTTACGGATCACAATTCTGGGTTTTCTAGAAGAAGTTACACCCATTTGAGTGACTAGTGTGCGGAGTATTAAAATCTGCTGGATGGCACCACGAGTTGAAACTGCGAGTTTGTCCTCACAGAATGAAGTCATAGATCCTTTCTAGAGCCTTCCGCTAGATGAATCTATAAGGAAGAAGTGTCAAAACAATCTGCCAGATGGATCTGTGAGTTTGTCCTTGCCGATGGAAGTCGCAGATCCATTCCAGACCCTTCCGCGAGTTAAATCTAAGAGTTGAACCTAGCAACGCGAAGTAGCAGATTTTCCATGAGTTAAAACTTCGAGTTAGACCTCGCAGATCTTGGTCGCAAAAGTTGCCTAGAGCCATTTGCGAGTTGGACCTTGCAGATCTATGTCGGCAGCCTATATCTACTTCCAAATCACGTGATTTTTAAGGGCAAACTTGACTTTTCAACCCCAATTAATGCCCTAACCTTCAACCATTATAAATACACCCATTTGTTGGTCTTTAAAATATCCTATCTCGTATCTATAAATCTCACACACTCTTTAATAGAGAACCCAACACCAACTCTTACACCACAAAAGAGAGAGAGGACCTCTCAAAGCTTCCATGGAGGTTCTCCTCCATGGAAAGCTTGATGAGCCGTCGTCGTGCACTCACAAAAATGATATAGTTTTGTTTGATCTTTTAAAACCCTTTTAAGCCACTTAAATCCTTTAAAGTGTGATTTTATAGCAAATGGTAAGCAAGCTCATTCCACATGGATATGGAATGCTAATTATATAGATTGACTAGTCTTAGACAAGTAAAATAAATCATGATATTTGATAGATATGTGGTTTCAAAAACCACTAATGCTAACTACTAAATTGAAAATGCAAAAGTGATATGAAAAATAGAATACCCAACAACCTTGATAAGAATAATGATGAAAACAATTAATATGATTGCTAGGTAATAGATTGATTAGCAATTGAGTGTGGGTAATGCCTTATAGCCACTTTAATGTACCAATCTCTTTATGTCAACCAATTAAGGCTTAGATTAGTGGGGTTGATATACCCACCACTAATCTATCCTATTCAATGGGTTCTTAATCATACAAGGAATGTCAATCCAAATATGCATATATAACATATTACTCTAATCAAGATTGCAATCAACAAGTGGATATACAAGTCAATTACATAATGACTAGAATTTAATGATTTGAATGAATAGAACACATAAGAGATTCATTACAAAGCTAAGGCTAATACCCACAACCAAATGATCCTCAAGTCTATTCCCTAGATTAAGGGTTTAGTTACATATATTAGCAATAAATGAAAGGAAGTAAATAGTAAGGAAATCACCCTTGGGCCTCCTTCTTTAAGCTTGATCCTTATTTTCCTTTATGCTCCTAAATGCAAAGAATGGAAAAAGAGGATGTGTCTTGAAGTGTGGATGTTTAGTGGAAAGTGACAAAGGAATTTGGGTGGAGAAATGGTAGGAGAGGAATGATTTAGGGAAGTAGTCAAGGTTTGGTGTTGAGGTTTGGATGGAATTAGATGAGTACAAGTAGAGAAATGGAGGATGAGGAATGATGAGCCATGGATGAGGAATCTAGATCTCAATGAAAGGATTTTCGTGCTCTCTAAGATGGGGTGTCTTTTCCGAAGATGAAAGGCCACTATATATATACACACTCTTGGACATGTATTGATAACTGCTTGATTCGCTGATGTGGCGCAAAGTTCGCCATTTTGTGGCTATGGCGACCCTGGTGCGCAAAACGGTTAGATGAAAGGTCACCATGAACACCATCTTTTTCGCCATATAGCAAGTGGCGACCATGAGCAATTCGTGATAAGGTCGCTATGGCAACCCTGACTAAAATTGTGAGGTCGCCATTTGCAAGGGGGGGTCGCCAAATGGCGACCCACCTGATGCATTTTTGCAACCTTCAGTCACCATGGCGACCAAGTGGCGACCAAGTGGCGACCAAGTGGCGACCTTCTGAAGCTCTGAATAATCCTCTGTCGCCATGGAGACCATGTGACGACCTCCTCTTGCCTAAGTAGCGAAAATGCCCTGTTTCTTCCCAATTGTGAGCCTTTTTGCACACAAGTCCTCAACTTCATCCCAATTGCTCTTGAAACCTAATGAAACCTGAAACACTCAATTTAACACCATTAAGCACGGGGAAATGCCCGGTAATCAAGCGAAAAGAGTCAGAAATGAGGGCCAAAGTCATACCAATTTTGGCTTGATCAAATACCCCCAAACCTATCTTTTGCTAGTCCTTGAGCAAAACAATCACAAGCAAACCCCCAAAAACATGCATCAAGATATTTTGAAAGGCTTTTACTTTCTTATGGTCAATGTGCGAAGCCCAAATGAAGAGATTAAAACAATCATGCAATAGTGAGGATTTTAACATGTAAGAGAATGTCAAGTAAAGATTAAAAACGTGCCACTCTTAGATATGATTGTACGTAATGCGATCTTACATTCGAAATGTCAAAGCTTCAAAGCAAAGGCGCTATTCAGTTTAGAATGTAATTCGCTTTGATACTAATACTCACCGAATTCTCTCTTCTTTTCTCAAAGACTCCTAGGTTTCACATAATAACATACATATGCAATATGAATTCATGTTATGGGCATCTAACTGATTGTACATGATAATCATTAAAAATGCAATTTCCTGAAGAGTGGTCTCATGAATGGAATTGCAAGCCATGCATCAACCAAATTGTACAAAATGGACAATCTTAAAGATCATGAAGGTATTTTCTTTGGTTATAATGGGGCCTTAGGTTATGGTGAAACAAAGAATGGGACAATGGATATCAAGGAACCTAATGATTACACTAAGGCATACATTCTAATTATGAGTTCCACAAGTTTCATACATATTGTTCACACTTCATGGTGTCCAGGCTCACAATTCTACATGTGCATACTACTCTAATTTTCACATTGAGTAGTTCCTTTACTTTTCTTTCTTTTCTAGGCCAATTGTGCCTAATTTATTGGTTTTCTTTTCCTTTGCTTGCCAATTCTTTTCTTTGCATACTTTTCATTTTCTTTTCTTTTCACATTCTTTTCAAGCCTTTATTTTCTTTTCAAGCTTTTCACTTTTCTTTTCAAACATTCTTGCCTTGCAAGACTCTTTTGCACACATTTACATGCCTAGGTACACACCTTACATTTTAAAGTACAAGATTTTACATTGATTTCCTAAGCCTTAGTAAATCATTTAGTCAAGGTAGGTCAATATCTTAATTCTTATAGGGTTCATGTAGATGTGGTTCGTGAATGAAGGCTTAAAATGTGTTTGGCTTCAAAGGGGCTTGGGAGCACACATATTCACATTGCTTGGAAGTGTTTAGGCCAATTAGTGGTTTTTTTCACATGCATCGCCTAAAATTATTTCTAAAAGCTCGTCCACTAAGCAAAATAAGGCATCCACAAGCAGTCCATAATATTCTATGACAAACAACAATTTAGTGCAAATGAGACTAATACATGCTTGTATGAGTGTTTGAGAATGAGTGTTTAAGGAGTGAATATTTTACAACTCAATATACACTTTTTAAAGGCCGTGTTTGTGATCCTCACAAGAATCTCCACTATTAATTCATAGCCTTTAAGCAAATTTGATAATTCACTCAACATTAAGAGAAAAAGATTAACACACTTTGTTCAATGACACCCCAAGTGGCATGGTGTTAATCTAAGCCAAACACTCACAAAGATGCACAACTCCTCACTACATCATGTAAAGAACAATCTCCACAAGCAAAGCATGCTCAAATTTGGCAATATCGCAAAAATTTTAAAAATTTTGGCACACAATTTGAAAACCAAGCACAATGGCATTGCACAAATGTACCCCCAAACCTAAATTGGACATTGTCCTCAATGTTCATGGGTGGTAGAAAGAAAATTCAAAAGTGGAACCCAAAAGGTTTCAAGCAAAAGTCCATCAAGAAAAAACAATACTCAAGATATCAATCATCCGGCACATTGCCCTCTCATCCAACATTCACAAAATCCAGACAATCAAAATATTCAAAGCATGAAATGTAAAAAGTGCAAGTCCACACTATCGCATCCTAGCATGCATGAATCAAATAACTCGGTGTATTCTAATAATAATCTAGAGGGGGGTTGAATAGATTTTAACAATTTTACCCACTTTTTGCGTTAAGTCAATATTACGAAACTGCCCCAATCTAGTCAATATATATAACGAGTGTAATATGTGCGGAATTTAAATAACACTTGATATTTACGTGGAAACCCTTACGGGAAAAACCACGAGCTGGTAAGTGCACCACACTCAAACCTCGAATCCACTAATTGTGATAGCGTATACAACCTAATCCCGGTTTGACGGCCTAATCCCGGCTAATATCCCGCTACCATTACCCACGGGCCTGTAAAAGTGGATCTAGTCCAATTTGCTCATGTGACCACCTAATCCCGGTCTATCACACAAGACTTACTTCTCTGAAGAGATCAACACCCTAAGTGAACATGCAATGATATCCAAATATGCAAGATAGAGCTAGGGTACTCTAGATGCTTACCTAGGATTATATGATGACAATAAAATAAATCCTAGATATGAAAATAGCTATATGAAATGGCATACAACTTTAGCTAAGTAAAGGATAACCAATCCTAGATACAAAGCTATCACAAATAATCTCAATCATGTTAATGAGATCAACTAGCTAGATGTTAGATAAACATGAACAATCCTAGCTATCACAAAATAACCCAATCAACACATAATATCAATCATGTATGTAGAAATTAATCTAAACACATACAAGTAATATAAGAGATAAAATTGATAAGTAAAACACTAAAATTAGATGAGATTAGTGTTCAAAAAATCATACCATGTGTGTTGAAGAAGACCCATGCTCAAATGATGTTGAATGATGCAAGATGGAGATGGGTTTTAGGTTTAGAGAGTTAAAGAAGCAATCTTGGTGCTTTCTCTCTCAAGAATATGGAGCCTCTCTCTCTAGGGTTTCATTTTGTGGCTCACCCCTCAAAATGATGAGAAAGATATGTATTTATAGTGCCCAAGTGAAACTATGCCATTTTGGAAGAAATAGAAAAACTATGGGCATTTCCGCGGTACACGCGTCAGTGCAGTAGCTTAAGATTCGAGTGCTCCGAAACATGACCAAACGATATCGAAACCTTTCATATAATATATCGTTGGAAAGGTATGGATGTCTACTTTCTACTCGTTTATACAGAATGACATTTCAGTATCTGTAGAAACAGTTATGGTCAATTGAGTGACCAAAGGTCAGAAACGGACAACAACATAGTTGCCCTGTTTTGGTGGTCACTTTTGAGATTTCAAAACCAATTCAAACGGTTATGAAATATTACGAATAATATACCGTTGGAAAGGTATGGGTGTCTAGTTTGTTTAGAATTTTGCAGAACTTAGTTTAAATCTTTTTATAAAAAGTTATGGTCACAAGACCATACAAAAGTCAGTTTTGAAAAACATTTAAAACATTGAATTCTAATATTTTGAAACTAGACACTTTACTCCAAACAACCAAACCAAACCAAACCAAACCAAAACTAACATTTATCCAAGAAAAGAATGAGACCTTCTCAAGTGGTCAACCATCGCGCTAAGACATGCACACCATCATGCAAGCGCGGACATTTCCGATCACACAAACGGAAACGAATTACACCACACTAAAAGCTAACAAACATGAAGTGCAAGTGCGGGAATTGAATGCAACCTAATGCCTATCATGTCATGGAATTTTCATAAAATAAGATGCAATCAGTTCAAACAAGCATGAATAAAATTCATGACTTTGCATCCTAATGCCTAATCATGTTATAGCATTTCAATAAACTAGATGCAATCAAATAAACATGCATGAAGAGACATTCAACAATTAATAATGCACACATATAAAACACACAACATACAAGAATAAGAGATATGCATGAGTTGTGTGTATGTGCAACTAGATCTCTTCAAAGCAAGTAAGCACTAGAATATACCTTTTGTGCTTCTTCTCTTGAGGTCTTGAGAGGGCCATTGGATGATCACCAATTCCTAGGCTGCCCTTACCTCAACCCCAACATGTGGTTTGTCCATGAAACAAGCCAATCAAAAAATGAGAATCCTTACAATCTCCCCATTTGGCTATTTCGTGACAAAACCACCACTCATATTAATCCTGACAATAAAATAGAAACCAAAGGGATTTTCTACATTACAAAGAGATGATTAAAAGCTATATCTTCAAGTCTTCAATCTCTTGTAGAACAATCAATCCTTCACCAACAAAGTTTCTATACTTTCAATACAAGTATGTGTGAGATTAATCATGTGAGATAAAACAAGCATTTGCAATTAAGAATTTAAGCACAACATCATGCAATGTATGTGTAATGCAAATGCTCCCCCTCAATGGGTTACTCTCCCTCAAGGTAAACTCCCCAATCATGCAAGAATGCTACAAAAATTTAGCAATAAGCATTCTCCCCCTAACTATATACTACTCCCCCTTTTTGTCATGAGATGGGCAAAGGAGTAGTCCCCAACCAGGTCACTTGTAGCATAGAGTGATAGTAGCATACATGCTATTTGCATAATCATAAAATGCATTTTATGCAACTCAATTAATTGGAGAGAACGAGGAGATTTATTTCATAAAAAATGTGTGATTAATATGCTTTGCATGCAAGACATGTTAACAATTAGGAGGGACCTAGTCCAACTAGTAAGTGGTGCGAACTCCCAAAGGAGGCGTAACATTTATGGGTGTTGGATCAAACGTTGAATTTTACGATTGAATTATATATATTTAATTCAAGATAAATATTCGAAAATGCTAAACCATGATTATTTACTCATATATATTTTTTGTTAAGAAATCATGATCCCATCCCTAATGATCATCCTAAAAGATAAAACTTTAACTGGTAATAATTATGTCACATGGAAAAGGAAAATTGGGTTGTTGCTGCAAGCTGAAAAACATAAATTTGTTCTGACTACTCCTAAACCACCTGCTCCTACTAATGAATCTAATGTGATGCAAAGAGATGAGTATGAGCAGTGGAAGACCTCTAATGAGATGGCCAAATGGCTACCATCTCCGACGTGTTGCAACAGCAGCATCAAGGAATGAGGTCTATTGCTGATATGATGATGTCTCTAGAAGAGATTCATGTGGTTGGTAAAGTTGCTACTATTAAGACCCGTCAGAAGGTCAAGGAATAACAGAAGAAAAAGCAACTTGGCCTACCAAGGAGACTAAGAAAGTAACCAAGATCAAATGAAAGTGCTTCTTTTGTGGTGAAAAGAGACATTGGAAAATTAATTGCCCAAAGTCTTAGAATAAGAAGGAATAAGGTAATGTGAATTATCTTGAAACATGTTTTTCTGGAAGACTCTACAAATTCTTGGATCATAGACTCTGGAGCCACTAATCATGTTTGTTATTCCTTACGGGAGTTTCAAGAAAGGAGAAGGTTTAATAAAAATGAAATCAACTTGTATTTAGGTAACGAAGCGTTGGTGTCTGCTAGTGCAGTGGGAGATATTAGAGTTTATCTAGATTATAGTAGGCATTTAGATTTGATAGACATTTATTATGTACCTCAATACAAGAGAAATTTAATTTCAGTTTCTTGTTTAAATAAATTTGAATATTCAATTACTTTTAATAAAAAATTTATTATTAGTAAGGATGAGAAATTTGTTTGCAAAGGTACATTGGAAAATGGTCTATTCTATTTACATAGAAATATATCTCACTTGTTAGACACAGAATTAATGCAACCTAATCATAAAAGAGTAAAATTATCATAAGATGAAACCTACCTATGCCATTTGCACCTAGGTCGTATTAACCTTAATAGGATTAAAAGATTGGTTAGTGATGGACCTTTAAGTGACTTAAAGGTTGATGATCTACCAATTCGTGAATCTTGTTTGAAAGGTAAAATGACCAAAAGGTCGTTCAGGACCAAAGGCACAAGAGCCACTGAATGTTTAGGATTAATGCATACTAATGTATGTGGTCCTATGAGCATTCAAGCTAGAGGTGGATATGAGTACTTCATAACTTTCATATATGATTATTCGAGATTTGGTTATGTGTATCTCATGAGATATAAGTCAGATGCTTTTGACATGTTCAAAGCATTTAAAGCTGAAGAGGAAAATCAGCTTGAGAAATACATAAAAATCTTGAGATCTGATCGTGGTGAAGAATATCTATCTGGTGAGTTTCAGCAATATCTTATTGATAATGGGATCATTTCTCAGTTTTCTGCACCAGATATACCTCAACAGAATGGGGTGGCAGAAAGAAGAAATAGAACTCTTTTGAATAAGGTTAGGTCAATGTTGAGTTATTCAACGCTCCCTGTTTCTTTTTAGGGATATGCTCTACAAACTGCAATGTACATTCTAAACGATGTACCATCGAAGTCGATTCCTCAAACACTGCATGAGTTATGTGTTAGGATTATGCTCAATAGGAAGAGTGTAATTAACAATCTTTTTCATATTAATAAAATGATTTCTGGTTTAAACAAATCTTATAACATTTATAGTTTAATATTATAATTGTCAAAGTAAATAATCACAAGGTCTAAAGACTATGAGAAAAGAAGAATTGTTCGTACATCTGGATATGTATGTGGTAGACACAATTCTTTAGTTAGTATTGAATATTGTTCACAACTTAAGTTAAAGGTTGGGAACCTTTATCTTGTTAAAGTTGTAGAATTCTTTTGCTAGCATTTGAGTGGGATCAAATGAGATATGATGAGTCTAAAATCATCAGAGTGTCTTCGAGCAAAAGAATCTAGTGCACTGGGTGCATTGAACTGGATCACAATGAAATACTTTATCTATAACCGTCAGTAGATAAAAGTCTTTTCATTATCAGGACAATCGGAGAGTCTATCTTAATCCTGAGATAAATGATGGACTTATGGTTGCAAGTGATATCATTTGAGTTATCAATGAGTACGATTATATCGCATAGTCTATCCTCGATAGTTTGGTGATATTCATTTGTTAATCGATAGAGGACTTCATTTATAGATATGGACATCATGGCTCCATTTATTAAATGAGAGTATAATATCATCATATGGATGTTTTGAGGTAATTGGATATTAAATCTCAACGTTGAGTTTTCGATAGTGTCTATTGAAAACATGGCTTCTGGACAAGTCAAAATATCCAAGTTCAAAACGTGGTCATATGAATAAATATGGTAACTTGGAGAGTTATAGGCGGTCTATGAACTTTTGGCGATTACTGATATTAATCACGAGGATACACTATCTCTAACATGATTGTCTAGGGTATGAATGAGGAACATCTTCCTTTTCTGTCTTTATTTAAGAGTTCAATTTTAGCTCTTTAGTGGAATGAGTTAAAATTAATGGATCAGACCTAAGTGAATCATTTGTTGATTGTGATTAGGTTATGTCTTTTGAAGCTTAAATTTAGATAGCCCGCCAAGATCCCCAATCCACACGGACTTGTATGGATCACATGATATATTCTACCGGACCAATTTATGGGTCCATTTAGAATTGCATTTAATATATAAAGAATATAATTTGCACATTATTTATTTAATGGGCTGCTCAATTATATTAATGGGCTGCTCAATTATATTAATATATTAATGAAAGGCATGTGGGCTTGTTTCTTTTAGTAAGAATGGGTCTGGTTCACATGTGAGCTTTTTATTTAAAGACCAATGGATTAAATGAAATAAGAAAATAATATATGGCCCAATATGTATGTATGGAGCGGCAAGGTGTATATTTAACCTAATATATTATTTTGTTTCATTGTTTTAATTAAATAAGAATTAATTAATTAATTAATTAATTGTTTAATTAAGAAATAAATCTTTTCTGATTAGGAAATATGATTCCTAGAGTTATACTATTGGTAGTAGTATACTAAAATTAAAAGACTTGTTTGATAAGAAAATAAATAAATAATTTTATTTATTTAATCAAATAAGAAGTCTTTTTTATTTAGTCAAATAAAAGAATAAAAATATCTATGAGTTGGATTAGGGTTTGAAGTCTTAAAACTAGAAGTGAATTAGGGTGCAACTAAAACTCCTATATTTTAGGAGTGTGATTTGCGGCAACCCTAGTCCTTTTGAGGAAGAGGATTTTCGGCCACCCTAAAAAAAAAGAAGTAGAGAATTCGGCCATATGGTGTGTGGTGCTTGATACAACTTTCTTCTTCTTCTCAATTCATAGATAGGATTTTATTCTACTAAAAACAAAAAAAAAGAGTGAATAGATTATTCTTTGATAGTACACTAATTGCTTGTTCATCAATAAGCTTGTGTGTACAACATCGATTTAGGTTCACGCGAGTTTCGATCATTAGATTGAGAACACAAAAGTGACCGGAATAATCTTAGTTTTCTTTTGGTTGTTTTGTGACTAACAAAAGAAGAGAAAAGTTTGTTTGTCCATTCTCAGGTTTGCAATTCAAAGAAAAAGGGAGACCACGCTCCTAGGTGATTCACGTTCGTGCTAGGATTTAAGATCTTACGGATTACCATCGACGTAAGTCAATCGGATCATGTGACAAAAGGTATTCTTCTTTTTGTTGATTATATATATATGTTTAATTAATTAAAGGGTTAAGGTTCATAAAAGGAAATTTTTTTAAAAGCTACTAAATCTATTTTTTTTTAGTCTCGCTTCCGCTGCGTGTACTACGGTATTTTTCCCTACAATTGGTATCAGAGCCTGGTTGAACCCTTTTAATTAATTAACGTATATATATGTGAATCTATTTTTTTTTATTGTGATTATGCATGTTTAAAAAGAGATGGCACTCTAGGTATTCGCATATATAATTACATGTGGATGTATGGATTTATATTTGTTTATGTGGATTGTTATTGCTCGATTTTGGTCCTAGATTTTCAATGTAATTTTTGTTTCGGAATTGTAACAAGAAGGGTGGTCTATCATCGCCATAATTCCTTCTTGGTAGTTGCTAGTTTATTTTATTTATTTATTTTAAAGTGCAGTTTTTTACTGCAGTTTTTTTTATTTTTTGTGCAGTATTTTGTTTGTAAAAAATCACTGCAGTGTATATATAAAAAAAAAACACATTACTGCAGTATTTTATTGTTTAAATAAAATTGTAATATGTTCTACATCGAAGAATCGAAGACGTGAAGAAAAAGGAAGCAACCGGAACCAAGAACGAGCACCGTGCGCACCCTATGAGTGGATTGGGCTGCGCATGGCAAGCCCATTACATGGTGGGCTGCGCACGGCAGCCTTGTGTGGCCTTATGGGCTGCGCATGGCAGCCCCTTTGTGGGGTTGTGGGCTGTGCACGCCCATGGGAGGAGGCCGAAGGATGAGCGTATGGTTGATGGGCCACTTGAAGATCTTGTATTCTTAAACAATTGTAATTTATTTGTTTTTCTAGGATGGGCCAAAATTGTTGCTATTTAATTTTTGCTTTAATATTACAATATTTGTTATTGTATGATAACATGACATATAGAATAGGAGTGCCACTCATATATCTCTTTTGGTAAGAACATGCATTGAATGATTTAGGTATCTAAATTGGCATCTAGATAACTTGGTAAATCATTCTATGGGATTTAATCACACGCCTTAAATAATTGAGTGGGAGAAGGTGTTTTTGTAACACCTATGGCCTCCAAGGTTAGTTGAGCTTAATCATTTATTGGTAATCCCCCCAAGGGGCGTCCATGAATGGAATTTAGCAATATACTTCCTTACAAGGATAGACTAGACAATGGACTCAAACGAGATCTACTCCCCAAGGAGGGATTTTTGTGAGAGAAAATTGAGGGTCGATATCTTGGTAACACACTTAATGTAATTTTATTGATATCCTCCCAAGAGTTCTTGTCAGTAAAATTGCAAGGCTAAAATTGAAAACGCTGGTTGTTATGTTAACAATTAGGTGGAACCTAGTCTAACTAGTAAATGGTGCGAACTCCCAAAGGAGGCGTAACATTTATGGGTGTTGGATCACCGTTGAATTTTTATGATTGTGTTATTTATTTAATTCAAGATAAATATTTAAAGTGTTTTATAATGATTATTTACTTATATATATTTTGTTTTTATTTAGAAATCATGACCCCATCACTTATGAACATCCTGAAAGATAATACTTTAACTGGAGATAATTATGTAACTTCGAAAAGGAAAATTGGGTTGTTGCTGCAAAGTGAAAAACATAAGTTTGTTCTAACTACTCCTAAACCACCTACTCCTAATAATGAATCTAGCATAATGCAAAGAGATGAGTATGAGCAGTGGAAGACTTCAGATGAGATGGCCAAATGTTATATTATGGCCACTATCTCCGACGTGTTGCAACAGCAGCATGAAGGAATGGAGTCCGCTGCTGATATAATGATGTCTCTAGAGGAGATGTTTGCTATGAAGTCCAGGACGACTAAGAGAAAGGCAGTGACTGCTTTTATGAATCTTAGGATGAAACCTGGACAGGCTGTGAAGGGTCAGATGATGAAAGTCATAGCACATCTCAACATTGCTGAACTGCATGGCGCTGAGATAGATGGTGAGACAAAAATTGATATGGTTGTTAATTCATTGTCAGATTCCTTTGATCAGTTCAAATTGGACTACACTTTGAACAAAAAGGAATACACCTTACAAAGCCTGATGCAAGATGTTCAAAGTGCTGAAAAGATCCTTGTGAAAAGCAAAGGTGAAGAGATTCATATGGTTGGTAAAGTTGCTACTATTAAGACCCGTCAGAAGGTCAAGAAACAACAGAAGAAAAAGCAACTTGGGGCCTACCAAGAAGGAGACCAAGAAAATAACCAAGAGCAAAGGGAAATGCTTCCTTTGTGGTGAAAAAGGACATTGGAAAAGAAATTGCCCAAAGTCCCAGAACAAGAAGGAAGAAGGTAATGTGAATTATCTTGAAACATTTTTTTTGGCAGATTCTACAGATTCTTGGATCATAGACTCTGGAGCCATTAATCATGTTTGTTATTCCTTACAGGGGTTCCAAAAAAGGAGAAGGCTGAGTAAGAATGAAATCAATTTGCGCTTGGGCAACGGAACGTTAGTGTCTGCAAGTGCAGTGGGAGATATTAGAGTTTATTTGGATTCTAGAAGACATTTAGATTTGATAGACGTTTATTATGTACCTCAATTCAAGAGGAATTTAATTTCAGTTTCTTGTTTGAATAAATTTGGATATTCGGTTACTTTTAATAAAGTTTTTATTATTAGTAAGAATGACAAAATTATTTGCCAAGGTACATTGGAAAACGGTCTATACTTTTTGCATAGAAATATCTCTCACTCGTTAGACACAGAAATAACGGAACCTAATCATAAAAGAGTTAAATTATCAAAAGATGAAACCTACCTATGGCATTTACGCCTAGGTCATATTAACCTTAATAGGATTAAAAGATTGGTATGTGACAGACCTTTGAGTGACTTAAAGGATGATGATCTACCAACTTGTGAATCTTGTTTGGAAGGTAAAATGACCAAAAGGACGTTCTCTGCCAAAGGTGCCAGAGCCACTGAATGTTTAGGATTGATACACACTGATGTATGTGGACCTATGAGCATTCAAGCTAGAGGTGGATATGAGTACTTCATCACTTTCACAGATGATTACTCGAGATTTGGCTATGTGTATCTCATACGACATAAGTTGGATGCTTTTGACATGTTCAAAGCATTCAAAGATGAAGTGGAAAATCAGCTTGAGAAACACATAAAAATCTTGAGATCTGATCGTGGTGGAGAATATCTATCTGGTGAGTTTCAGCAATATCTTATTGATAATGGGATAGTTTATCAGTTTTCTACACCAGGTACACCTCAACAAAATGGGGTAGCAGAAAGGAGAAATAGAACTCTTTTGGATATGGTTAGGTCTATGTTGAGTTATTCAACACTTCCTATTTCTTTTTGGGGATATGCTTTACAAACCGCTGTATACATTCTAAACGATGTACCATCTAAGTCTGTTCCTAAAACACCACATGAGTTGTGGACTGGGCTCAAGCCTAGTTTACAACACTTAAGGATATTTGGTTGTCCTGCGCATGTGTTAAAAGGAAAGACAGAAAAGATGGAGTCCCGTTCGAAAACATGTATATTTGTAGGGTATCCAAAAGAAACTAAAGGATATTATTTTTATAGTCCTTCAGATCTTAAAGTATTTGTTTCGACAAATGCCAAATTTCTGGAAAAGGACTATATGAATGATTTTGTGCCTAGAAGTAGAATTGTCTTGAATGAGATGTCAGGAGATACAATTCCACGAGAGGTTACACAACCAAACCCAATTGTAAGTTCTGATCCAACACAAAATCAACAACCTACCATTCCTCGTCGTAGTGGGAGGGTTAGAACACAACCCGAAAGATACATTGGTCTGGGAGAATCAGTGGAGAATCTCCCGAACGACGATGATTCCTACACGTACAAGGAAGCTATGGAGGATGTTGATAGTCGCCATTGGCAAAAGGCAATGCAATCTGAGATTGAATCTATGTTCGATAACAAAGTCTGGTCCCTTGTAGACTTGCCTAAAGGGATAAAACCCATTGGGTGCAAGTGGGTATACAAGAGGAAAAGAGGTATGGATCGAAAGGTGGAAACCTTTAAAGCTAGATTGGTAGCTATAGGGTATACACAGAAAGAAGGTATCGATTACGAGGAAACCTTCTCTCCTGTGGCCATGCTTAAATCCATTAGGATACTTTTGTCCATTACAGCATCTTTAGATCTATAGATTTGGCAAATGGACGTCAAGACAGCTTTCCTTAATGGAAGTCTTGACGAAAACATCTACATGATGCAACCAGAGGGATTCATTGAAAATGGCCAAATGAAAAAGGTATGCAAGTTGCAGAAATCCATATATAGATTAAAGCAAGCATCTAGATCCTGGAACATAAGGTTCGATCAAGCTGTCAAAGGTTTTGGATTTATTCAGAATCTTGACGAACCTTTTGTATACAAAAGGATTAAGGGCGACAAGTTGGTTTTCCTGATTCTTTATGTTGATGATAAACTACTCATCGGAAATGATGTAGGTGTATTGACATCAGTAAAAGAATGGTTAGCAAAACAATTTGATGTGAAGGACTTAGGAGAAGCAAGTTTTATTCTAGGTATCCAAGTAATAAGGGATAGAAAGAATAAAAAGATTGCATTATCCCAAGCTTCATACATAGACAAGATCTTGTCTAGGTTTTCCATGTAGGATTCCAAGAAAGGTATGTTACCTTTCAGACATGGAATCAAGCTTTCTAAGGAACAAGTTCCTAAGAATGAGCATGAAGAGCAATTCATGAGTAGAGTTCCATATGCCTCGGCAGTTGGAAGTCTCATGTATGCAATGTTCTGTACTAGACCAGATATTTGTTCTGCTGTTAGCATAGTTAGCAGGTTTCAATCGAAACCTGGTCCTGATCACTGGACGGCAGTCAAGCATATTTTCAAGTATCTTAAGAGAACAAGAGATAATATGCTTGTATACTCTGTAGGGTATTTAATTCCCGTTGGGTATACAGATTCTGATTTCCAATCAGATTCTGACTCCAGAAAATCCACATTAGGGGCTGTGTTTACTATTAGAGGAGGAGCAGTTATATGGAGGAGTATCAAGCAATCTTGTATTGCTGATTCCACCATGGAAGCTGAGTAGTTTGCTGCATGCGAGGCTGCCAAAGAGGCTGTTTGGCTCCGCCAATTCTTGATTGACTTGGAAGTGGTTCCTAGTGTGAATAAGCAGATCACTATCTACTATGACAACAGTGGAGCAGTGGCTAATTCGAAAGGACCAAAAAGTCACAAGAGAGGTAAACACATTGAAATAAAGTATCATCTTTTAAGGGAGATTGTTCAAAGAGGTGACGTGACGATTACCAAAATTATGTCAACAGAATATCTAGCAGATCCCTTCACAAAGGCTCTACCTCAGAAGAGTTTCGATGGGCTTGAGAGATATGACACATTTGCTATAAGGCAAGTGGGAGATTGTTAGGATTATGCTAAATAGCAAGAGTGTAATATTGTAATTAACAATCTTTTTCATATTAATAAAATGATTTCTGGTTTAAACAAATCTTATAGCATTTATAGTTTAATATTATAATTGTCAAAGTAAATAATCATAAGGTATAAAGACTATGAGAAAAGAAGAATTGTTCGTACATCTGGATATGTATGTGGTAAACACAATTCTTTGGTTAGTCTTCAATATTGTTCACAACTTAAGTTAAAGGTTGGGCACCTTTATCTTGTTAAAGTTGTAGAATTCTTTTGCTAGCATTTGAGTGGGATCAAATGAGATATGATAAGTCTAAAATCATCGGAGTGTCTTCGAGCAAAAGAATCTAGTGCACTGAGTGCATTGAACTGGATCACAATGAAATACTTTATCTATAACCGTCAGTAGATAAAAATCTTTTCATTATCAGGACAATCGGAGAGTCTATCTTAATCCTGAGATAAATGATGGACTTATGGTTGCAAGTGATATCATTTGAGTTATCAATGAGTACGATTATATCGCATAGTCTATCCTCGATAGTTTGGTGATATTCATTTGTTAATCGATAGAGGACTTCATTTATAGATATGGACATCGTGGCTCCATTTATTAAATGAGAGTATAATATCATCATATGGATGTTTTGAGATAATTGGATATTAAATCTCAACATTGAGTTTTCGATAGTATCTATTGAAAACATGGCTTCTGGACAAGTCAAAATATCCAAGTTCAAAACATGATCATATGAATAAATATGGTAACTTGAAGAGTTACAGGCGGTCTATGAACTCTTGGCGATTACTGATATTAATCACGAGGATACACTATCTCTAACATGATTGTCTAGGGTATGAATGAGGAACATCTTCCTTTTCTGTCTTTATTTAAGAGTTCAATTTTAGTTCTTTAGTGGAATGAGTTAAAATTAATGGATCGGACCTAAGTGAATCATTTGTTGATTGTGATTAGGTTATGTCTATTGAAGCTTAAATTTAGATAGCCCGCCAAGATCCCCAATCCACACGGACTTGTATGGATCACTTGATATATTCTACCGGACCAATTTATGGGTCCATTTAGAATTGCATTTAATATATTAAGAATATAATTTGCACATTATTTATTTAATGGGCTGCTCAATTATATTAATATATTAATGAAATGCATGTTGGCTTGTTTCTTTTAGTAAGAATAGGTCTGGTTCACATGTGGGCTTTTTTTTTAAAGACCAATGGATTAAATGAAATAAGAAAATAATATATGGCCCAATATGTATGTATGGAGCGGCAAGGTGTATATTTAACCTATTATATTATTTTGTTTCATTGTTTTAATTAAATAAGAATTAATTAATTTATTAATTAATTGTTTAATTAAGAAACAAATCTTTTCTGATTAAGAAATATGATTCCTAGAGTTATACTATTGGTAGTAGTATACTAAAATTAAAAGACTTGTTTGATAAGAAAATAAATAATTAATTTTATTTATTTAATCAAATAAGAAGTCTTTTTTATTTAGTCAAATAAAAGAATAAAAATATCTATGAGTTGGATTAGGGTTTGAAGTCTTAAAACTAGAAGTGAATTAGGGTGCAACTAAAACTCCTATATTTTAGGAGTGTGATTTGCGGCAACCCTAGTCCTTTTGAGGAAGAGGATTTTCGGCCACCCTAAAAAAAGAAGAAGTACAGAATTCGGCCATATGGTGTGTGGTGCTTGATGCAACTTTCTTCTTCTTCTCAATTCATAGATAGGATTTTATTCTACTAAAAACAAAAAAAGAGTGAATAGATTATTCTTTGATGGTACACTAATTGCTTGTTCATCAATAAGCTTGTGTGTACAACATCGATTTAGGTTCACGCGAGTTTCGATCTTTAGATTGAGAACTCAAAAGTGACCGGAATAATCTTAGTTTTCTTTTGGTTGTTTTGTGACTAACAAAAAAAGAGAAAAGTTTGTTTGTCCATTCTCAGGTTTGCAATTCAAAGAAAAAGGGAGACCACGCTCCTAGGTGATTCACGTTCGTGCTAGGATTGAAGATCTTGCGGATTACCATCGACATAAGTCAATCGGATCACGCGACAAAAGGTATTCTTCTTTTTGTTGATTATATATATATGTTTAATTAATTAAAGGGTTAAGGTTCATAAAAGGAAATTTTTTTAAAAGCTACTAAATCTATTTTTTTTTTAGTCTCGCTTCCGCTGCGTGTACTACGGTATTTTTCCCTACATTATGGACTGGGCGAAAGCCTAGTTTACAACACTTAAGGATATTTGGTTGTCCTGCGCATGTGTTAAAAGGAAAGACAGAAAAGATGAAGTCTCGTATAGAAACATGCATATTTGTGGGGTATCTAAAAGGAACTAAAGGGTATTATTTCTATAGTCCTTCAGATCTTAAAGTATTTGTTTTGACAAATGCCAAATTTCTAGAAAATATCTATATGAATGGTTTTATACCTAAAAGTAGAATTGTCTTGAATGAGATGTTAAGAGATACAATTCCATAAGAGGTTTCACAACCTAGCCCAATTGTAAGTTTCGAACCATCACAAGATCAACAACCTACCATTCCTCGTCGTAGTGGGAGGGTTATAAGACAACCTGAGAGATACATCGGTCTGGGAGAATCAATGGAGAATCTCCCAAACGACAATGATTACTACACATATAAGGAAGCAATGGAGGATGTTGATAGTCACCATTGACAAAAGGCAATGAAATATGAGATTGAGTCCATGTTCAATAACAAAGTTTGGTCCCTTATAGACTTGCCTAAAGGGATAAAACCCATTGGGTGGAAGTGGGTATACAAGAGGAAAAGAGGTATGGATGGAAAGGTGGAAACCTTTAAAGCTAGATTGGTAGCTAAAGGTTACACACAGAAAGAAGGTATCAATTACAAGGAACCCTTCTCTTCTATGGCCATGCTTAAATCCATTAGGATACTCTTATCCATTACGACATCTTTAGATTTAGAGATTTGGCAAATGGACATCAAGACAGCTTTCCTTAACGGAAGTCTTAATGAAAGCATCTATATGATGCAACCAGAAGGTATGCAAGTTGCAAAAATCCATATAGCTGAGTTGTCGCCTCCAGAATTAGAGACTTCTCCCTTTCAACGGTCTCTCTAGCTGGCACTACCTTTTCTTCATTATTTCCTTCTACAGGTAAGTTGTCGCTTCCAATAGTGATTCCCTCATTTCTTCCATTATTCACTATTCTACCACTTCTCAAAATGGCTCTAGCACTACCAAGATTGAGTGAGTCACTTGAGCCTACCGCCTCTACTCGTAATACCTTATCTGCAATTTTTCCTACGTGCCCTTCAAGTCTACCAATTGATTCCTCTAGCTTTAAAAACCTACTTTGACTAGCGTCCATAAATCCATTCAAAAGCTTCTCATAGGTTGCTTGTGTCTTTTGAAGGTTTCGTCTCATATCATCCTCTATTCCTACTTCATGGAATTCCACCTCCTCGGGCACTCTTTCTTGTCTCTCTACTCCCCTTGAGGTCCTTGTTGCGAATGACGTCATTCCTCTATTGAAATTTTCTATTTGTTCCACAAGAGAATCCATTTCCTGAAATTCAAAAAATACAACACTACCACGTAAAGAAGTCCAATGAAGCCTACAATTTAACACAACTTGACAATATAAACAAACTAAAGAAAGTGCACGCTAAAAAGAAAAGTCAATCTATGTAATCAACACTACCATTCCCCGGCAGCGGCGCTAATTTTTGATGAGCAGTCGTGCACTCACGAAAATGATATAATTTGTTTGATCTTTGAAAACCCTTTTAAGCCACTTAAATCCTTTAAAATGTGATTTTATAGCAAATGGTAAGCAAGTTCGTTCCACAAGGATATGGAGTGCTAATTATATAGATTGACTAATCTTAGACAAGTAAAATAAATCATGATATTTGATAGGTGTGTGGTTTCAAAAACCACCAATGCTAGCTACTAAATTGAAAATGCAAAAGTTATATGAAAAATAGAATACTCAACAACCTTGATAAGAATAATGATGAAAACAATTAATATGATTGCTAGGGAATAGATTGATTAGCAATTGAGTGTGGGTAATGCCTTATAGCCACTTTAATGGACCAATCTCTCCATGTTAACCACTTAAGGCTTAGATTAGTGGGGTTGATATACCAACCACTAATCTATTCTATTCAATGAGTTCTTAATCACACAAGGAGTGTCAATCCAAATATGAATATATAACATATTACTCTAAATAAGATTGCAATTAACAAGTGGATATACAAGTCAATCACATAATGAATAGAATCTACTAATTTGAATGAATATAACACATAAGAGATTAATTACAAAGCTAAGGCTAATACCCACAACCAAATGTTCCTCAAATCTATCCCCTAGATTGGGGATTTAGTTACACATATTAGCAATAAAATGAAAAGAAGTAAATAGTAAGGAAATCACCCTTGGGCCTCCTTCTTTAAGCTTGATCCTTCTTTTCCTTTATGCTCCTAAATGCAAAGATTGGAAGTAGAGGATGTGACTTGAATTGTGGATGTTTAGTGGAAAGTGACAAAGGAATTTGGGTGGAGAAATGGTAGGAGAGGAATGATTTAGGGAAGTAGTCAAGGTTTGGTGTTGAGGTTTTGATGGAATTAGGTGAGGACAAGTAGAGAAATGGAGGAAGAGGAAAGATGAGCCATAGATGAGAAATCTAGATCTCAATGTGATGAATTTCGTGCTCTTTAAGATGGGGTGTGTCTTCTGAAGACGAGAGGCCACTGTATATATACTGTCTCTTGAATGTGTACCGTTAACTGCTTGATTCGCTGATATGGCACAAAGTTCACTACTTTGTCGCTGTGGTGACCCTGGTGTGCAAAACGGTTAGATGAAAAGGTCGCCATGAGCATCATCTTTTTCGCCATTTAGCGAGTGGCGACCATGAGCAATTCCTGATGAGGTCACCATTTGCATGAAGAGGTCACTGTGGCGACCATATATGGCGACCCTGAACAAAATTGTGAGGTCGCCATTTGCAGAGGTGGGTCACTATGGCGACCCCAAATGGCGACCACCTGATTCATTTTTGCAACCTTTTGTCGCCGTGGCGACCAAGTGGTGATCTTCTGACGCTCTGAATAATCCTCTGTCACCATGGCGACCATGTGGCGACCTCTTATTGCTTAAGTAGCGAAAATGCCCAGTTTCTTCCCATTTTTGAGCCTTTTTGCACCCAAGTCCTCAACTTCATCCCAAATGCTCTTGAAACCTAATAAAACCTGAAACACTTGATTTTACACCATTAAACACGGGGAAATGTCCGAGAATCAAGCAAAAAGAATAGAAAATGATGGCCAAAATCATACCAATTTTGGCTCGATCACGGTTACCAAACATAAACCCAGTTCATGGATCTTCATTTTCTCGGTTACCAAACACCAGTTCAACCCAATCCATCTTCAAAAATTGAAACACAAAATCCTATATGGATCTATTATTATTTTTTTTCATTTTCTTTCCTACTTTCTTTCATTTTCTCAGTTAACAAACACAAACACAGTTCACAAATCTTCATTTTCTCGGTTATCAAACACTCTCTTCCTCCTTCTAGCAAGCCCCGCCTCGATTTCCTCAACTCATAGCCTCCGGCCAACTATGTCACCGGTCTGGGTCATGGAGCCATCGGCGTCACCACTCTGTTTGATATTGGGGCGGCTCACGCTGCTCCCGACCTCCCAGATCGATCAGCTACCATAATCGGCGGCGCCGCTCGCTGGAGAATTTCACGATCTAAACTGCGAGATCTAGTTGGATTTTGTTTGCTTCGATTTCTAGTTGTGCTTGAATGGTGATGGTGTTTGAGAGGTTGCTTGCTGTTTGTTTGAGAGAGAAGAGAAGGGGTGGTTAGATCGATTAGTGATGGTTGGAGGATGGAGATGGTGGATGGTATGGTTGCCAGATTGATTTATGTTTTTTTTATAAAAACAAAAAAATTTGTGTTGTTGATGGTTGACGAAGATGATGATGTGGTGCGTAGTGGTAAAGAATGGTGATTTTTTTTTTCTTTTTTCTTTTTGTTTTGTTAGTGTTTATTTTTTTTATTCATTAAATATAAATTATTATTTTTTGATAAATTATACTATTCAATTTTTAAAAAATATTTTATTTTTTTAATTATACTATTCAAATTTTTGATGAATCTGGGATTGTAAAGATTCATGATGTTATATTTTTTAAAATTTCATTTAATTTGTATTATTATTATTATTTTGTAAATATTTTATTTTCTTTATAAAAAAAATCAAGTTTGTATTTTATTTAACCATTATTTTAATTTTTTATTTTTAAAATTTGATGACAAGTGTCAAATTTGTAATAGATTACAAACCAAGTCAACTGGTCATAAGGGTATGTTGGTATTTTTATTATATTTTTCCGGTTTAATGTAATTATGCATATAATAAGGGTAACATAGTGCAATTTTCCCTAGACGGAATCTGGGTTCCGTTAGGTTTTCGTTAGCCTTTGCACATTTATGATAGTTTAGGGGGTTTAATGCCAAAAAAAAAAAAAAAAAGTATAGGGGGTAAAGTGCAAATTCAGGTATAGTTCAGGGGGTATCGGTGTCCATTAGCCTATCTTTTAAAAGGATTTAATAAAAAAAAATGATTAGTTTATCTTTAAAATAAATATGTATATATATATATATATATGATATATATGTTTTAAAAGAAACCTGATCAATAAAAACAACACATTTCATGTGAGAAGTAGAAAAAGAGAATGGGGGTATGGTCAACAAGAAGCAAAAAAGAAAAAATTATATATATATATATATATTGTTGTTCTTTACAAGATTAAGGGTGGCCGCACTTCACCATTAAAAGAATAAGTGTTGTCCTTTTGTGTGTTCTTCTCTTCCACCTCCATACAGGTTCCCGAATACCGTGACGCGCCCACATGCTGTTGCCAGTTCCGAGAGATAGCGAGGAAGATCAAGTGGTTCAAATCAGGAGCAGATCGTATTAAATTGAAGGAGCCTCCTACGTAGGTATGAAGAAAATTTTTTCTTCCCTTCACTTTTATATATTTCGATTTCGATTTACTGTTTTTATTGTTTCAAAAAATAGATCCTAGGGTTTACTAATCGCAGTATTTCTTTATGATTTTTTTTTTTTTAAAGTCCCTTTCGCTACGCGATCGGTAAACCGGGGTCCCAACACTCACAACATCATTATCCTAGTACCCCACTACTACGCTAAACTAGTACCCCTCGACTTACTGATGACGTAGTCCAATAGGAGGCTAGATACCAGGATACCTCAACCCCTCCTAGAACTATCCTACCAAGCAACAAGAACATCAGATTAACAGACTATCAAGATAAGACAAAGTACACCAAGATCAAGCTACAAAGAGAAACAGAATACGACGACGTTTAATGAAAAAGGAAATTGACTCATTCCCGCCACTTAAGAGTTCTACTTGAAAGTGGAGTTCACTTTGTCAAATTCTACCAAAAAAGGGATCACTTGATTCGGGGAATCAATCCCATGATCTTCTCACCTATCACCTGTAGGGAAAATACACGTGGCGGAAGCGAAAAAAATTGATTTGTATTTTTTTTTAAATTTCCTTTTTAAAGGTGAACCTTAACCCTTTATTAATTTGTTAGGATTATGCTCAATAGCAAGAGTGTAATATTGTAATTAACAATCTTTTTCATATTAATAAAGTGATTTCTGGTTTAAACAAATCTTATAGCATTTATAGTTTAATAATTGTCAAAGTAAATAATCATAAGGTCTAAAGACTATGAGAAAAGAAGAATTGTTCGTACATCTGGATATGTATGTGGTAGACACAATTCTTTAGTTAGTCTTGAATATTGTTCACAACTTAAGTTAAAGGTTGGGCACCTTTATCTTGTTAAAGTTGTAGAATTCTTTTGCTAGCATTTGAGTGGGATCAAATGAGATATGATGAGTCTAAAATCATCGGAGTGTCTTCGAGCAAAAGAATCTAGTGCACTGGGTGCATTGAACTGGATCACAATGAAATACTTTATCTATAACCGTCAGTAGATGAAAGTAATTTCATTATCAGGACAATCGGAGAGTCTATCTTAATCCTGAGATAAATGATGGACTTATTGTTGCAAGTGATATCATTTGAGTTATCAATGAGCACGATTATATCGCATAGTCTATCCTCGATAGTTTGGTGATATTCATTTGTTAATGGATAGAGGACTTCATTTATAGATATGGACATCGTGGCTCCATTTATCGAATGAGAGTATAATATCATCATATGGATGTTTTGAGGTAATTGGATATTAAATCTCAACGTTGAGTTTTCGATAGTGTCTATTGAAAACATGGCTTTTGGACAAGTCAAAATATCCAAGTTCAAAACGTGGTCATATGAGTAAATATGGTAACTTGGAGAGTTATAGGCGGTCTATGAACTCTCGGCGATTACTGATATTAATCACGAGGATACACTATCTCCAACATGATTGTCTAGGGTATGAATGAGGAAACATCTTCCTTTTCTGTCTTTATTTAAGAGTTCAATTTTAGCTCTTTAGTGGAATGAGTTAAAATTAATGGATCGGACCTAAGTGAATCATTTGTTGATTGTGATTAGGTTATGTCTATTGAAACTTAAATTTAGATAGCCCGCCAAGATCCCCAATCCACACGGACTTGCATGGATCACTTGATATATTCTACCGGACCAATTTTGGGTCCATCTAGAATTGCATTTAATATATTAAGAATATAATTTGCACATTATTTATGTAATGGGCTGCTCAATTATATTTATATATTAATGAATGACATGTGGGCTTGTTTCTTTTAGTAAGAATGGGTCTAGTTCACATGTGGGCTTTTTATTTAAAGTCCTATGGATTAAATGAAATAAGAAAATAATATTTGGCCCAATATTTTTATATGGGGCGGTAAGGTGATTAATTAACCTTATATATTATTTTGTTTTCATTGTTTAATTAAATAAGAATTAATTAATTTATTAATTAATTGTTTAATTAAGAAACAAATCTTTTCTGATTAGGAAATATGATTCCTAAAGGTATACTATTGGTAGTAGTATACTTAAATTAAAAGACTTGTTTGACAAGGAAATAAATAATTAATTTTATTTATTTAATCAAATAAGAAGTCTTTTTATTTTAGTCAAATAAAAGAATAAAAGATTTATGAGTTTGATTAGGGTTTGGAAGTCTTAAACTAAATAGGAATTAGGGTGCAATACAAACTCCTTTTGGTTTGAGAATTGCAGCAACCCTAGTCCCTTTTGGCTAGAGAATTCGGCCACCCTAGTAAAAAGGAAGAAAGAAAATTTTGCCACATATATAAGTGGACTTATAATTTTCGGCCACTTAGGGTTTTTGGGGGTGCATAATTCTATTTTCTTCTTCTTCTCAACTCATAGAAAGATAATTTTTATTCTACTAAAACAAAAAGAGACATAGATTATTCTTTGATGGTATATTATTTGCTTATTCATCAATAAGCTTGTGTATACTACATCGATCAAGGTTCACGCGAGTTTCGATCATAAGATTGAGAACTCAAAAGTGACCGGAATAATCTTAGGTTTCTTTTGATTGTTTTTGTGACTAACGAATAAGAGAAAAGTTTGTTTTATCCAATCACAGACTTGCAATTCAAAGAAAAGGGAGACCACGCTCCTAGGTGATCCACGTTCGTACTAGGATTGAAGATCTTGCGGATTACCATCGACGTAAGTCAATCGGATCACGCGACAAAAGGTATTCTTCTTTTGTTAGATAATATATATGTTTAATTGATTAAAGGGTTTAAGGTTTATAAAAGGAAGAAAAAAAAAAGCAACTAAATCTATTTTATTTTTAGTCTCGCTTCCGCTGCGTGTACTATACGGTATTTTTCCCTACAGAATGAGAAATATTTACTAATCAGAAAAGATTTGTTTCTTAATTAAACAATTAATTAATAAAATAATTAATTCTTATTTAATTAAAACAATGAAACAAAATAATATATTAGGTTAAAAAGCACCTTGCCGCCCCACTCATACAGATGGCCCATATATTATTTTCTTATTTCATTTAATCCATTGGACTTTAAATAAAAAGCCCACATGTGAACCAGACCCATTCTTACTAAAAGAAACAAGCCCACATGCCTTTCATTAATATATTAATATAATTGAGCAGCCCATTAAATAAATAATGTGCAAATTATATTCTTAATATATTAAATGCAATTCTAAATGGACCCATAAATTGGTCCGGTAGAATATATCAAGTGATCCATACAAGTCCGTGTGGATTGGGGATCTTGGCGGGCTATCTAAATTTAAGCTTCAATAGACATAGCCTAATCACAATCAACAAATGATTCACTTAGGTCCGATCCATTAATTTTAACTCATTCCACTAAAGAGCTAAAATTGAACTCTTAAATAAAGACAGAAAAGGAAGATGTTCCTCATTCATACCCTAGACAATCATGTTGGAGATAGTGTATCCTCGTGATTAATATCAGTAATCGCCAAGAGTTCATAGACCGCCTATAACTCTCCAAGTTACCATATTTATTCATATGACCACGTTTTGAACTTGGATCTTTTGACTTGTCCAGAAGCCATGTTTTCAATAGACACTATCGAAAACTCAATGTTGAGATTTAATATCCAATTACCTCAAAACTTCCATATGATGATATTATACTCTCATTTAATAAATGGAGCCACGATGTCCATATCTATAAATGAAGTCCTCTATCGATTAACAAATGAATATCACCAAACTATCGAGGATAGACTATGCGATATAATCGTACTCATTGATAACTCAAATGATATCACTTGCAACCATAAGTCCATCATTTATCTCAGGATTAAGATAGACTCTCCGATTGTCCTGATAATGAAATGACTTTTATCTACTGACGGTTATAGATAAAGTATTTCATTGTGATCCAGTTCAATGCACCCAGTGCACTAGATTCTTTTGCTCGAAGACACTCCGATGATTTTAGACTCATCATATCTCATTTGATCCCACTCAAATGCTAGCAAAAGAATTCTACAACTTTAACCAGATAAAGGTGCCCAACCTTTAACTTAGGTTGTTAACAATATTCAAGACTAACTAAAGAATTGTGTCTACCACATACATATCCAGATGTACGAACAATTCTTCTTTTCTCATAGTCTTTAGACCTTATGATTATTTACTTTGACAATTATAATATTAAACTATAAATGCTATAAGATTTGTTTAAACCAAAAATCACTTTATTAATATGAAAAAGATTGTTAATTACAATATTACACTCTTGCTATTGAGCATAATCCTAACATCAGCGACAGTCAGATGAGCTGGAGACCCCAACGGAATATCTATAGCAGGTGAAGTAGCGACAGTTGAAGGAGCTTGATACCCAAACGGAATAGCTGCAACGGGTGGCGGTGACAGAGGTGGCACCAAGGCAACAGGTACAGCAGGAACTGGGGACTGTGGCGAGACCTCTTGTAGCGGAAGTAATGGAGCTTCATAAGGAGACAATTCAGGAGAGGTCACTGCATAGGATGGTGAGGATGATGACCGACCAGGATTATGATGGGAGGAGGAAAGAGGAAGGACAGGTGGTACCAAAGAGGAAATTGTGGTGGCGGAAGGACAATCAAGAGTGGTGTGAAGTGACCTATAAGGGAAGACTGACTCCACAAATTGAACGTGATGAGAGACAAAAATTTTGGAACTCGATGGATCAAAACATAGATAGGCACTTTGTGATAGCGAATACCCAAGAAAGACATAAGAGGTGGAGCGAGTGTCAAGTTTGTGAGACAAATATGGCCGAAGCCAAGGATAACAGAGACAGCCAGAGATTTTCAGTTTGGAGTAGTTTGGGTTTGTTCTAAAAATCTTTACATAGGGTAATGAGAGACTTAGTGTGGGGGTCGGCATTCTGTTTATTAGATAGACAGCAGTAGCAAACGCATGAGGCCAAAAATGTAATGGAAGGGATGCATGAGTGAGTAACGTAAGACCCGTCTCAACAATGTGACGATGTCTTCGTTCTGAATACCCATTATGTTCAGGAGTGTGGGGTGGGGTCGTGAGATGTGAGATACCATTTGAGGCTAGGTAATCTTTGAGAGATATGTATTCACCGCCATTGTCAGTGTATATGGTGGTAATTTGATGTGTAAAAAATTTCTCTACAATGGCCCTAAAACGAATGAAAATGTCTTTGACCTATGATTTTCTTTTTAACGGATAGAACCAGATATATTTTGAGTAGTGGTCAACAAAAATTACATAGTATTTAAAACCATAATGAGAGATAACTGGAGACGTCCAAACATCAGAAAATATGAATTCAAGTGGGCGAGACGAAACAAGAGAAGAAAAAGAAAATGGAAGCTTATGACTTTTATTGCATTGACAAGAATGACATAAAAATTCTTTCGACATAGGAGATGATAAATCTAAACCAAAACTTGACACAATATGTTGTAAAATAGGATAAGCGAGCTGTCCTAGTCTGTGATGCCAATTTGAGGAAGAGGTTTTGACACTGGAGAAGGCAAGAACCGGTGACAACACAGAGTGGGAAGTCGGCCATTCATACACGCCATCCTTGGTGGTGCCTCTCAGAAGAACTGCCCCCGTACGAAGATCCTTCACAAGAAAAGAAGTTGATAAGAACTCAACAGAAACATCATTAGTAGAACAAAATTGTGAAATTGAAATTAAGTTCTTCTTCATAGAAGGTACATAAAGAACATCATTTAATTTAAATGAGTTATTGGAAGCACTAAGAGATACGGAACCAATATTTGTTATTGAAAGATCTGTGCCATCCCCAATCATAACATCATCGAAGCCACTGTAAGGCGCATGGAGGAAGAGATTGTTCAAGTCTGCTATCACATGGTGGGAAGCCCCACTGTCAAGTAACCAGGCGGGATTGGTGGAGGAAGTATTGGCTGCATAAAGAGCCCTTGGCTGCCACGACAATGAAGGAGAAGTATTTGGTGCTGCAGTAGGTGAACCAGAATTCTGAGTGGGAACCATGTGGAAGGAGGGACACCTCTTGGCTGAGTGACCTTGGACACCACAAACCTGACATTTGCCTATATAAGGACGTGGGGCATAGGAGGTGCCATGGTTTGGTGTGTTAAAACTGCTGGAAAGTGGCTGATTTGCTGGAGAAGATGACTGCCGCCAGCCACTGTTGTTGGGAAAAGAGGGACGCCAACTATTTGGACTCTGATGGGGACGCCAATTCGAACCAGACCGAGTGGTGGGATTGGCTGTGGCTGGAAAAGAAGACGTCTCCTTCTTGGTATTCTGAAGAGTGGCTTCAAAGGTCAAAAGTTTTTCATGAAGTTCATCAAAGGATATAGGAGTATCCCTAGCTTGAATAGCCCGAATTAATTCTTTGTAGTCATCATCCAGTTCATCACATATTCTTTCAGTGAGGTCATCATCGTCAATTGGAGCACTAAGTAACGCAAGTTCATCTGCACGAGCTTTAAAAAAGTGAAGAAAATCTGTGATTGACTGCGTACCTTTCGTAGAATTTTTTAGGATTGCTTTGATTTGTTTAATGAGTCCACGAGACGGTTTGGCATAGGTATTAGCTAGGATGGTCCATGATTCCATAGACGTTTTGGCTCTGGCAACAAAGGAGATGATTGGTGGTGACAAAGAGCCAATAATTGCATTCATAATAAGCTGGTCCTGGTGAACCCAGATGTTGTATGCAGGATTCGGAGTGGTGATGTCGTTCACAGTTAGAGTGGCTTGGGGACAAGGCTTGGAACCATCGATATAACCAAGGAGGTCATATCCAGTGAAGAGAGTTTGAAACTGTATCTTCCATGACATATAGTTGTTTGTAGTGAGCTTGAGAGGTGCTTGAGCGGAGATGTTTATGATGATCAGGTGAAACTCAGTAGAACGAAGAGCAGTAGAGGTGGAGGGAATAACATTGATGATAGTGGGCATTGTTGAGGAAGAACTGTTGTCAAGAATGGGATCTGTAGATGATGTTGTCATTGTGCCATGTGGAAGAGAGGAGTTGAAAAAAAAATTGATGTATTTAGGGAGAGATTGAGAGCTCTGATACCATGTAAACAATGATAGATTTCGGTGTATAATACTGCACACCTTTCATTATTTCATACGTTTAATATATATACATCAGTTGTAGGTTTTGTGAACAAGACATAACCTCCTAACTATTAGATAGCTATACAATTTGACTATAACTATACAGCTGAAATATTGATAAAGGTAAAATACAATTTAAATACAATATAAGAGTTAACAAAGATATACTAGGACTGAACCATATAACACATAACAGCCAATACTTACCTCTTAGCAAACCAAATTAGAGCAGTTGCCCACGAAGAGAATAATCCAACCCTTAACCTAAAATCATATAATCATACAAATATCAGAGTCTAATTCATATCTATGACTGGAATAATGTTTGGCGTATCGCTTCACAAACCGAAATCCTAGTACTAGAACTAACCAGTGTTGTTTTGAAAACCGTATTGTGTCCAATGTAAGATTTTTAATTTATTATGTACGTACTGAAAAATTCTAAAATTTTGCAAAAATACTTTAAAAAAACATATATATTGATATGAAAAATTTTAGAATTTAATAAAATCTGTAAGTACCTTAAAATATTTTAAGTTTCGTAGTATTCAAGGCTGTCCCGAATAATACTTGCAATTTGAATTTTTAAAAATTTTTAAAAAGTTGAATTGACATGAAACTTCACAAAATGTAAATAATCCATATATGGTTTGAAAATAAAATTTTCAAAGCTAAATAATTCAAATAAATACTTTTAAATTATTTATACTTTTGGTTACTAGAATCTGTCTAATACTGAACAGATTGTAGTACCCGTTTTTGAAAATTCATAACTAATATAATAAACCTCTAAAAATATTGAAATAAATTTTTAAGCCTTTTTAACGTGTGTTTTAACATCTTTACCAAATTTAAAATTTTTTGAACAATTATTACACTTCGAAAAATATTTTCGAAGTCAGACCAAGTTACTAAAACCGATATTTTCAGCAATACTGTTTCAAACAAAAAAATTCATAAAAATACAATACTTATTATTTTGAAACGAAAAAAATTTATTTGGAACCCTTAGGTAGTCTAGTTCGAAATCTCAAAACAAAAATCACAAATCATCGTTGATAACTTAACTATAAATTTCGTAAAAATCACTGGTCAGCTCTAAATACATTGACATCAGAAGATAGAAACTCAGAAATCACTATAATAAACTTCTGGGTTACTACCCAATCAAAACCCTAATATTGATTCCCCTAAGCGTATAAGTATTAAAGAAAAAAAAATAAAGCCAAGAGAAACACACCTTGAAAGAAAAAAACGCTTTTCTTTCTCTTGCTTGCAAATAAGTTCTTGTTAAAAGAATGGGAGTTTTTTTTTTTTTTTTTCTTTTTTTTTCCTCACTTACCATTCAAAGCTTTTTAGAGTTATGTAATTTATTTTTCTTCTTATGAACGTAAAAGAGAGGATAAGAGTATCTTAAATCAAAGTGCTTGAAAACAAATAGGATTCCTAAATCAAAATTAGAATCCCATTCTTTTATTATTATTATTATTATTATCGTCGTTACTAATAATATCTTTTAAAATAAAGAGTTATTTTGGGAAAAAAAAACACATATTAAATTCTAATTTACTATTTTAAAACTTCAACCCCCATAAACAATATAATTTATAAAAATATAAGTGTTCTTTCTTTTAAATTTAAACACTTAGAGAAACTTATAGACTAAAATTAAAATATGGGTCTTACATAAGTTATAGCAATGCTTACACCATCAAGGTAATTGTTTATAATTATGAATGCACCATTACAATTTTATGCAAACATTCTTACTAATTCTAATAAAAAGAAAGCGTTTTGGGAAAATTTTCACTTGGTTTGTTGTCTTGTTTTGTTACGGTTAAGTGTCTAGTATGAAAATATCAGTGTCATTATAATTTAACAATTAAGTTACTTGATTATCTAGGTCTATTGCAATCTATTTAGATGTTATAGAGGGTTTTTATTTTTATTGTTTTTTTATTTATTTTTATTTGTTTAAAGGTTAGATGTTATAGAAATTAACCAACCATATTTAGCTATTTGGTGGAATACATTGATAGCTTAAAAAAGAAAATACCACTGCATGATTATGTGATTTACAAATTTTCGATGGCATTCACAACCACAAAGTGGGACCTTGTGCGAAGTAAAAACATTTTTTTAAGGATTATGAAGGAAGAAGATGCAGCTAAACAATGCATTGGATGAATTCAGTTTCAAAATATTAGTAAGCATCACATTTGTTTGTTTTTGTTCCTTGTGTGGTACTTGAAGAAAAACAAAATTGGGTAAGAAAAACAAGGAATTAGAGTGTGTAAATTAATATTAAAATTCAATATTAGTATAAGCAATCACTTACCATAAATAATTAGCCTGAGTTGACTACTTGGTTAAATTATTTTTAAAGTGTCAATATATCTGGTAGGGTATTTTGTGTGTAAACACATGAGATTTATTTAGTTTCATGAAAATGGTTTATAACGATGATAATATTATTTCAATATTTGTGACCAACCTTACATGCCTACCTTGTGATTAATTCAACAATGTAAATTGTTGTTTTCTTGACATTAATCTCATTTATTGTTTGCATACTTTGTCAAAATTTAGTACTTTGCAATTGAACATTACTTAGCTTGATCTTCGGTTACTATATGACCTTCATTGTGTCATCTATTTGGATGAAATTTTGAGTGAATAATGTGAAAGAACTTGTATACAATTCTTCTGATTTTCTGTCTGTATATACATAAAACATATGTATGATGTATGGTAATTTAAAATTTTGATTTATTCTTGTTATGATTTACTACGATGTTTATTTTTGTTGTGATTTATTGTTTTTGAATGTGAAGTTTAAGGGTAGAGATTACAATTATATATATATTGCTTCATTATCTAACGTTATTTCTTTATCGTTTATTTATTTCTTATTGTTTACACAACTTAAACATGTTAATAGGAATAATTATTTATTAATTTTTTTTTTAACAGAAACAAATGGATGAGCTTGTTTCAAATATCAGGAATTATGGTCATGTTTCAACAACAAAAGGAGACAAATACATTTGGAGCTTCTTAGTTTATAACTTTTTTATGTTCATTTGATAGTTTTAGTCTTTATAGCTTAGGATTTCACTGTATTATAACTCTATCATTCATTTGCTAATTTCACTCATGATTAGGTTGACAATTCTCTATATTGTTTCAAAAAAAAAAAAAAATCTCTATCTTGTTTCATTGTTCTTTTTTATTTATTTTGACTGAATTTTTGAATGTGTAAATTAATATTATAATTGACATATATATATATATATGAATACAATAATTATTTTAAAATCATCATACAATTTATAAAGATGAAATATATATATATGTATATATATAAATTTGTATTCAATATATTTGTTTATTTACCAATATATAAAATCACAATTTTCAGAAGCTCCATTGTAGATTGAGAATAGTGACAATTTTCATATGGTTATTTATCACTAGATTTGTTTACGGTGACATAATTTTCAAATGGTTAATTGTCACTAAATTTGCCTACAGTGACACAATTTTCAAATGGTTAATTGTCACTAGATTTGCTTATAGTGACAAAATATTCAAATGATTAATTGTCACTAAGTTTGCATATAGTGACAAAATATTCAAACGGTTAATTGTCACTAAGGTCATATACAGGGAAAAAATTTATATTTTGTCACTCGTTAGGATCTAATAAAAATCTGTCACTAAAAGTCATGGTTTATGACAACTACCAATAATTGTCACTAACCATAGTGACAATGGCATTATAAGTGTCACAAATACTTTTAGTGACGGAGGTATAACTGACGAATTGTCAGTGAAACTTTTTTTGTCACAGTTTGATATTGTGACAAATTTTCCACTTATTGTAACATATATTTTTTGTCACTATATATCATTTTTCTTGTAGTGCCTTTTCACCTCAAAGGAAGCACTTCCCTTTGATCATGGTTACTTTCTTGGTCTCCTTCTTGGTAGGCTCAAGTTGCTTTTTCTTCTGTTATTGCTTGACCTTCTTACGGGTCTTAACAGTAGCAACTTAACCAACCATATGAATCACAGTGGATTCATAAGTAGGAGCAGGTGGTTTAGGAGTAATAAGAACAAACTTATGTTTTTTCAGCTTGTAGCAACAACCCAATTTTCCTTTTCCATGTGACATAATTATCACCAGTTAAAGTATTATCTTTTAGGATGTTGATTAGGGATGGGGTTAAATAATCATGATAAAGCACTTTCGAATATTTATCTTGAATTAAATAAATAATTCAAACATAAAATTCAACAGTGATCCAACACCCATAAATGTCATGCTTCCTTTGGGAGTTCGCACCATCTACTAGTTGGACTAGGTCCCACCTAATTGTTAACAAAAGAACTAGAGTTTTTAATTTTAGCCTTGTGATTTTATTGACAAGAACTCTTGGGAGGATATCAATAAAACCACATTGAGTGTGTTACCAAGATTTCGACCCTCAATATTTTCCCTCTCGAAAATCCCTCCTTTGAGAGTAGATATCGTTTGAGTCAATTATCTAGTCTATCCTTGTAAGGAAGTATCTTGCTAAATTCCATTCATGGATACCCCTTGGGGGGTTGTCACACAAAACATAAAGCTCAACTAACCTTGGAGGCCATAGGTGTTTCAAAACACCTTCTACCACTCAATTATTTAAGGCATGTGATTAAATTCCATAGAATGATTTACCAAGTTATCTAGATGCCAATTAGATACCTAAATCATTCAATGCATGTTCATACCAAAAGAGATATATGAGTGGCACTCCTATTCTATATGACATGTTATCAAACAATAACAAATATTGTAATAATTACGGAACAATAAATAGCCACAATTTTGGTCCATCCTGGAAAAACAAGTGTTAACCGCCAAAATTGGTATAGGACCAAAGAAGAATTTTCCACCTTGATAAAAGGAGGACATGGGAATCTAGATACCATCCGGTTACTCCAAGAAGGGAAGGATCCCAATTGATCCAAGTACATACCCCTTCCAGAGGGATCTAGCCCGACAAATACTTAGCCCCTCGTGGACCCCGCAGTATCCCGACATGAAGTTTCATCAAGTATCCTGATGCAGAGCTCCATGAAGTATCCCGATGCAGAGCTCCACCAAGTATCCCGATTCACAGTTCCACTCAGTATCCTTATATGGAGTCCCACTAAGCATCCCGCTACTATACCATCTAGATATCTCGCTACTTCATCTGCTAGATACCCCGCTACAGTATCAGCTGGTGTATTGACCCTCATATAGTAGCGGGATACTCAGGAGCTCGTAACACCTTTTAGAATCAGCTCGCTAGGTAGTAAGGTACTAGATGAAGAAAATACTAAAGAACAAAAACGACCAGGATAAAAGCTCCATAGAGAAATACTAAAACACCACCGTTTAGCCAAAACAGGAAAAGAAGATTTCTTCCTGCCAATTAAGAGTTCTATTTTAACAAGTCAACTCTGTTAGAATCCTCCTGAGAAGGAAATACTTGATTCTGAAAGCTCTTACGAGATTGTCTCCTCCTAGGAAGGAAAGACTTGATTCTAACAATCAAAGTTCCTACGAGATTGTCTCCTATGAAGAAAGAAAGTCCTGTAATCGCCAAACCTTAGACCGAAATTATAGGAGTGCATGACAAGCAACAGGACCTATATAAACAATATGATACACACCAGAAAGAGGATCGAAAAATCACTGCCTAGAACCTTACGTTCAGTTCTACTTATCGACACATACGAGTTCGCCACCACCATCTCTATTGCTTACAAAAGCTCCACACTCCACCATTAACCCCAAAAAAAAAACACAACTCTTGTACTTGTAATACAAAGTGATAATCAATAAAGATTTTGTTTGTTTACCATAGTTTTATTCCAATCGTATTTCTACATTCAAGTCACACTCATTATAGCAGGAACATTGTTGGTATCGAACTACGTGATACCCCTCCGACTGGGATCGATTTTGATCTTGGTCCCTTAAAGTTGTTATTTGGAGATTCACCCTAGTGACGATTTCCCGGTAACACTTTTGGCGCCGCCTGTGGGAAGTTTATATCCCAACCATCATCAAAACAGCCTAGTTCTGTCTAGAGATCTCCAGAATAAGACTCCGATCCTCCCAGGGCCATCTCGATCCATCAGGTCCCTAGTCCTTCGCTTCCACCGAGAGAGCCCAAAGGCAGGGTAAAGGCACCAGGAACGAGAATTCGGCACTAGTGCCTACTCCATCCCTTTGCCTCAGGACCTCACCAGGCAAGATGTCAATCGGGATGTCCTAGAACAACATGCTGCAGCATACGTAGAAGCCATCTGGCTCCGGATGATAGTCTAGGGAATCCCCTTTGAAGCAGCCGAGATCCCAGAAGACATTGGCCCAAGTACCCGGGTACCAGTGTTTGACCGGTTGGGGTCACCTCTCCCAGTCCGACAGGTGAATGTCAGACCCAGATTAGTGAAGTCCGTAATTGAGATTCCCCCTAGGAGTGCCCAATCTCCACCGAAACCAAGGGCAAAGGAGAAGGATTCACATCCTAATTCAGAAGGAAGCACCAAATCCTGAAAGAGCCCTAAAGAAAGACATCAGAGAGCTAAGCGGAAGGAGGTGGTCATTGATTCAGAAACTTCGGACATATAAGGCTTAGTAGCCCGATCCAAAACCAAGAAATCCTAGTGCCTAGAGGATCAGATGGCCAAGATGGAAAAAGAGTTGGAGGAGTTGAAGAAGGGAAAGCACCAAGGAGTCCGAAAGAACCCCTTGGGTGAGATGAATGCACATTTCTCCAAGAGAGTTAGGGAGGTAGAGTTACCACCCAAATTCAGGATGCCCTCTGAGAAGTATTTCGGGACAAAGGACCCCGTCAGCCACCTGGAAAGCTTTGTCCACCAGATAGAGATCCAAAATGTGACCCAGTCAGCCATGTGCAAGATGTTTCCTTCAACCTTTACCGACTGCGCCAAGACGTGGTTCAGAAAGTTACCACCAGGTAGTGTTTATTCCTTTTCTAAGCTTACCACAGCTTTTTGTGCGTGGTTTCAAGGGATTAAGCCTCGTCCCAAGGACCCTATCTTGCTTCAATATGTGGTCCAGGAGCGGGGTGAAACTTTGAGATCTTATGTGGAAAAATTCCACAAAGAAGTTGTCCAGTTGGGAGTATTCGACGAGAAGGAAACCTTAGCCAATTTCCGAAGAAACCTTTGGGCTGGCAGACTATTTCGTTCTTTTGCTAAGTATCCTCTAGAAACATACTAAGAGGCCTACAACCGGGCTCTAGAACAGGTGGACATAGAAGAGTAGCTCCATATTAAGATAGAGCACGACAAAGCTCGATTGGCACCAAGTCATAAGAAGGAAGAAGCCCGCACTAGTCAAAAAGTTCCAAAACCAACCACCAAACTGGTCTACCTATCACCCACCTCCTATTCCCTCATACTAAGAAAGATATCCGGCTAGGTGGTCACCCCCTAGGGCGGTCCCTCTAAAGGAGGTGGCAAGGGTAGCAAGAGAGGAAGACGGATACAATCACTACACCCCTCTCAATGCTTCGCGAGACACCATTTACCTCGCCATCCGAGATAAGGGCCTACTCCGAAAGCCAGGTCCCATGAAAGTCACAACTAATAGGAGGAATCAGTACAAGTATTGTGATTTTCACGAGGACATAGGGCACAACACGTCTAAATGCTACAGCCTCCGTAACCAAATTGAAGGACTAGTAAGGGGAGGCCTTTTAACTAAATTTTTACAGCAGGTGCGAGACAGCATCAAGGAAGGGAAACAGGTACAAAGCGAGATGCAGAAAGCAGCAAAGAGAAGGAGAGATGGTAAAAAGGATTTGATGCAGCAGATCCAGGTGATTCACACCATTAGTGGAGGCCCTACTTTAGTTGGAACCTTTAATAATTCAAGAAAGAACCATGCAAGGAAGATTCCTAGGCTCAATAGTGGTCATGAGATGCTTAAAATCAGTAGTGGATCCTGAGATCTACCCCGCTTTTCCAAAATCATTTTCACGGAGGAAGATATCTATAACACAGTTCAACCACATGATGATCCCATGGTAATCTCAGTACAGATCACCAACTGTCGGGTACACCGCGTCCTGATTGATACGGAAAACAGTGTTGATATTCTGTTCAAAGGTGCCCATGAACAAATTAACTTGAAAAACTCCTGTTACAACTGCTGCACCTCGCTTTTGTATGGATTCACATGGGACTCTATAATGCTAATGGGGTCAAAAATCTTGCCAGTGATAGTCAAAGAAGCTCCTCTTCAACAGAAAATAATGACAGAGTTCATCGTGGTAGATACCCCCTCTGCCTACAATGCAATTCTAGGTAGACCATTCTTATCAGGAATTAGGGGGGTACTGTCCATCTACCACAACGTTTTGAAATTCCCAATGGGAACAGGAGTATGAGAAGTTAGAGGGGATCAACAGGCAGCCCGCAACTGTTACGCGTTATCCACCAACCCCACCGCATTAGCTAAGCAATACGCATGTGTGACCAGTGAACCAAGTTAGGGAACGCCGGAGGAAGATCACTATGTCCTAGAAAAAGGAGAGGTACCGGACATAATCGTGGAGGAGCCGGAGGAGGAAGAGTGAGGTTAGGCCAGTGGACATCCCACAGATCAGTTAGAAGAAATACCTATCAAGGGCGAAGATCCAACTAAGGCATTAAAAGTTGGAGAAGGGCTGGACCCCGAAATCAAGAAAGACTTAGTGAAACTCCTCAGGGAGTACAACGACATCTTCTCTTGGTGCCATGAAGAGATGCCTGGCTACTCATAGGTTAGCGGTAGACGCAACCTTCAAACCTAAAGGTCGGGTTCATCAGGGAATCCCGGTACCCCGAATGGATCGCCAATGTGGTCATGGTAACCAAGTCTAACGGGAAATGGTGAATGTGTGTAGATTACACGGATCTTAACCGGGCTTGCCCTAAGGATAGTTTCCCCCTGCCTAAGATAGATCATCTCATTGACTCCACTGCAGGAAACAAGCTCTTAAGCTTCATGGATGACTTCTCGGGGTACAATCAAATCATGATGCACCCCTCTGATCAGGACAAGACTAGCTTTATCACCGGACAAGGCCTCTACTACTATAAGGTAATGCCTTTAGGACTCAAAAATGCGGGTGCCATATACCAGTGTATGGTGAACAAATTGTTGAAGGAGCAGATAGGAAGATTCATAGAGGTGTACATAGATGATATGATCACAAAATCTCAGGAGGCTGGACAACACACTTGGGACTTACGCCAAACTTTTCAGGTGATAAGACAGAACCAGATGAGGCTGAACCCAGCCAAATGTGCCTTCGGGGTAGCAGCAGGAAAATTCCTAAGATTCATGGTGCATGAAAGGGGGATCGAGGCTAATCCTGAGAAGATCAAAGCTATCCTGGATCTCGAATCCCCTACAACTCTCAAATAAGCACAAGGTTTAACCAGCCGGATAGTAGAATTAAACCGGTTCATATCCCACTCCACTGATAAGTGCCTCCCTTTCTTTAAAATAATCAAGCAGGGGAAGAAGATGAAGTGGGACGAGCAAAGCGAACAGGCTTTCCAAGCCTTGAGAGAATACTTGTCTAGCCCGTCTCTGTTGGTGAAGCCTACCCCGGGGGAAGAGGTCTTGCTCTATTTGGCTGTTTCAGAAGCTGCGACCAACGGAGCCTTAGTGAAAGAGTGCAGTGACGGGGTATATAGACAGGTTTACTGTGTGAGCTGGGCATTCACTAAGTCTGAGAAAAATTGCACCCTCCTGGAGAAGCTCGCCTATGCCTTGGTAACTACATCTAGAAAGCTTCGCCCTTACTTTCAAGCTCACACCGTTATGGTAGTCACTGACCAACCCTTGCGGCAATTCCTCTAAAGACCGGATGTGTTTGGCAGATTGGTCTTATGGGCCTTATAGCTCACCTAGTTTGACATCAAATACAAGGTGAGAACCACGATCAAAGCTCAAGCCTTAGCTGATTTCATAATGGAGTTCAGCCCGATCTCAGAAACGGATACGACAGCAGCCACGAGTCCAAAACTAACTAATCCAGATTAGCTCGAAGGTAGCAGGACCTAGGTCCTTTACACGGATGGAGCCTTAAATTAGTCTAGGTGGGGAGCCGGGGTCATCGTGATTGACCCGAAAGGAGCTGAATGCAGTCACTATTTCAGGTTTGAATTCAAAGAAACTAATATCAAAGCGGAATACGAAGCCTTGCTAGCAGGAATGGGAGTAGCAGAAGCCTTAGGGGCTGATTTCCTCTTGATCAAGAGTGACTCCCAGTTGATGGTCAACCAGATGTCGGGATTGTACTGTTAGGGTTTTTGCCCTAAAGCTTGTAATTTGTAAATGTGAATTGAACATAAATAAGAGAAGTAGTTTATTCATTCAAATTGTCTCATACATTTATAATAACATGTGTATTTAACATCCAAGATTGCTGGATGTAATTTCAAACTGAGTATATGAATGTCATATACAAATGGATTCAGTTTGAAACGAGCAATCTAAAGAGTCCGTAGATAGCAAATAAAGCTGGGTACTTCATTTGTGGTTAATCTACAGCTGCGGTCCATTCCGTAATGTACGGTGATCTTATCCTAGATCATTCATATGGAGATATGAGAATGAAGGCACCTTATATGATTTGATCATATAGGACTGGGCCATGATCTATATTAATCTCTCACTAAGATCCGTTAAAAGATGAGATTCATATATATCAACAAATGATGGCTGTATATGGGTGATCTTAATCCTGAGTGTCTTATCGACTCTTTCAGGTTAAATCGTGGTTTTTGATATACCATGGGTGAGATCGGAGTTGCATTCCCGGTCAATAACTTTGTATGTTGGAATTGTGGTTTGGCTTGTGGCTGGGAAGGTCTGCACACAATAGTGGAATCCACTCCTTCTTGTGAGAAGTAGATAGTAGTTCCTTTAAGGGTTGATTCGGGGGTTGAACAATATGAGCTCTCTCCTAATTCCGTAAGGAATGTAGGATTTATTGTTCATTAGAGAATCAATGGTACTTAATGGAAAGATATAATTAGAGGGGTATAACAGACATTATGACCCAGCTCTAATTATGAACTACCTGTGGAGGATTATACCATATGTAATAGCTATATCGATGGACACCAAGAATTATTGGTTTGTGTAAAAACGTCTACAGTTGAGAGAGTGCAACTTCGGGTTTTTAGTGGAATAACACCGAAGTTAATAATCATGAAATATTAATTAAAGAGTTTAATTATTTATTTCTAAGGATTATTGGAGCTCAAAATACTGTGGGTCCATTAGGTCCCCTTGCTAGCCCGATCGATTTAGGTAACAAGGGTCACGGTTAATTAATTGGATTGCCCAATTAATTGTGTTACAAAAGTAACACGTGTCTATTCAGGAATTACTTGAATAATGTGATTATTAAATTAATGAATATTAATGATTATGTTAATTAAATAATTAGATTATTTAATTGTGTAATTAATCATTAGATGGAGGGTGTTGATTGATATTTAATTTTAAATGAAGAAAAATAATTTGATTATTTTATTTTCATTTAATTAAATATTTAAATTTGAATTTAAAAGAGTTTTGAATTCAAATTAAATCAAATAAATTAATTAATATCTTTAAAAGATATTCGATATCTAAAAAGATTTTATTAATTAGTTTAAGTTTAAAATATATATATATATATATGATATATATGATATATATGTTATTTTGGATGATTGATTTTTTTTGGTATCAGATACAAAACAAAAATAACACCAAAAGAAGAAAAGAAAAGTGGGGCGGCCAAAGAAAAAAAAAAAGAAAGTTTTTATTTTATTTTATGATTTTATTTCTTCCTAAGTTGGCCAAATTCTCCATACACAAAGCAAGAGTTGTTTTGTGTTGTTTCTTCTACCTCCATTCAAGTTCCTGAGTACCATGTCGCGCCCACACGCCGTTGCCAGTTCCGGGAGATAGCGAGGAAGATCAAGTGGTTCAAATCAGGAGTAGATCGAATTAAAGTGAAGGAGCCTCCTACGTAGGTATGAAATCGTTTCACCTTCTTTAATTGCTTTCGATTATTACTGTACAAATAGGTTTAGTTTATGATTGCATAAAAAAAATTTTAAAACATTTCCGCTGCGCAATCTGTAAACCTGGGTACCAACATGTACCAGGAAAAGTGACAACATGGTAGCATATCTAGCTAAAGTCCAGGAAGCAATGAAGAAATTTCAAGGCGTAAGGATGGAATAGGTACCCCGAGAGAAGAATCACCGGGCAGATGTCTTAGCTAAGATCGCAGTAGGTGAAGGGCATGCTTTACCAAGAGGAGTGCCACTCCAACTGATTTCCTGTTCCAGCATAGCTAAGGTCGTAGAAGTCCTCCCAGTCATACCTCTAAAGTGACACTCTCCTTACAGATCCGGATCAAGCCCGTTGGCTTAAAAGGAATTGCTACCCGGTACTGCCTGATGGATGGGTACCTCTACCGTAAAGGGAAATCTCTTCCCCAACTAAGATGTCTTCACCCAGATAATGCATACTGGGCACTTGACGAGGTGCACTCAGGTGACTGTGGAAATCATGCATCGGGCGAAACACTAGCTTACTAGATAATTAGAATGGGCTACTTCTAGCCGACTATTCACTAGGATGCAAAGCAGTTTGCATGATCCTGTGAGGCTTGTCAGAAAATAGCAAACCTCCATCATCTCCCTCCGGAAAGACTCTCCTCGATCAGTACACCCTACCTCTTTGCAATCTAGGGACTAGACCTAATCGGGCCACTTCCTACTACACCCGGCCAGGGTAAACATGCAGTGGTGGCAATAGATTACTTTACCCGATAGGTGGAAGCCAAGGCCCTTACCCGGATAACTAAAGAAAAGACCACCAGCTTTGTCAATAAGAACATTGTTTGCCGTTTTGGTACCCCAATGGCCATCATAACTGATCTGGGAAAGCAGTTTGACAACACTAACTTTAGGCAATTCTGTGAAGGCCAGAACATTGATCTCCTTTTTGCATCAGTGGCTCATTCTCAAACCAATAGGTTGGTCGAAGCTACCAACAAAACAATTAAAAATCTCCTAAAGAAAAAACTCCAACAAAAGAAAGGATTATGGGTTGAAGAATTCCCAATGTGCTATAGGCTTACAGGACAACCAAGAGGACTGTAACGGGGGAGACCCCTTATTCTTTAGTTTTCGGGACTGAGGCGGTCTTGCCCATCGAGCATAAGCTCATATCTTTCCGAGTCCAAAATTATGAACCAGAAGATAATGAGGCTAAGTTAAAAGCCAATCTGGATCTACTTAAGGAAAAGCAAGGCAAAACCACCGAAAAAGTGGCAGTGTACCAGAGTAAGATAGCCCGACACTTTCATAAAAGGGTAAGGATCCGGAATTTCAAAGAAGGAGATTTGGTTCTTAGGAAAGTAACTTAGAACACACAAAGGAGGTCCGACGGGGTGTTAGCTCCTAGCTGGGAAGGTCCCTACCTGATAAAAGCAGTGCTTTGGGGTGGTGCCTACAAGCTGGAAGACATGGAGGGGTATCCAGCGGATCATACATGGAATGCCGATCATCTCAGGAAGTTCTACCCTTAGAAATTCAACTAATATTGGCTGGTATACATACCCCAAATTCATATTGTACTAATTGGGAAATTCAATAAAATCAGTTTCCTTTCCTACATGATTGTCCTTTGTACTTTCTGCAATGTTTCCTACATGATTCTCCTATGTCCATTATGCAATGTCTCCTACTTGATTCTCCAAAGTCTCCAACATGATGTTCATTCTACAAGTTTTTCGCCATTACTAAATTGCCTCAAGACCAGGAAATAGCCTTATGGCGCTCTTGCTGCCTTGGTCGGGGTATACCCTCCTCTAGGAAGATTCTGGGTTATCATATTACGGATCTAGACTAGTGGCCCTAGTTGCCCGCCGCATCCTCAGGGCTAGGAAATAGCCTTATGGCGCTCCTGCTACCTTGGTCGGGGAATATCCTCCTCCGAGAAGGATCTTATTTACCAGATTAAGGACCCAACTCGTGGCCTTAGTTGCCCGCCGTATCCTCAAGACCAGGAATTTGCCTTATGGCGCTCCTGCTGCCTTGGTCGAGGTATACCCTCCTCCAAGAAGCCTGGTGCTAAAATAGCCTAAGTTGCCTACCAGGACAGACTAACAGAAGGATCGGGATACCTCGCTAGGGTACCTGATTCCTTACTTCTCCATTTCAAGACCAGGAAATAGCCTTATGGCGCTCCTGCTGCCTTGGTCGGGGTATACCCTCCTCCAAGAAGCTTGGTGCTAAAGTGGCCTAAGTTGCCTACCAGGACGGACTTACAGAAGGATTGGGATACCTCACCAGGGTACCTGATCCCTTACTTCTTCATTTCAAGATTAGGAAATAACATTATGAAGCTCCTGCTGCGTTGGTCGGGGTATACCCTCCTCCAAGAAACTTGGTGCCAAAGTGGCCTAAGTTGCCTACCAGAACAGATTATCAAAAGGATCGGGATACCTTGCGGGGGTACCTGATTCCTTACTTCCCCATTTCTCTAAAAGGCTTGCGTTAAAGGGGCCTAAGTTGCCTATCAAGTCAGATTATCAGAAGGATTGAGATACCTTGACAGGATACTCGGAACCTTAGATTACTACATGTTCATAAGATCCCGATTAAGGAAGGATATGTGATTACTTAATAGATCCTGCTAGTTTCTACTATTACGAGATACAAGGATGTTCAACGTTTGGCCATCAGGTATCCTGATTTACTTTGTCAAGGCACAGTCATTCATTCTGGGTCTGACTACTTACAGACGTGTATGCTTTAAAATATTTTCTAAGTTAGAAGAACAAGCAGGAAACTGTACGAATCAACCAAAAAGGGAATCTGTATTGATCAAACAGGGTACCCAACCCCCTTTCCCAAGTTAAAAAAAAAAGAGTAATAATAAAAACAATGGGGGACAACAAGTTGCCAAGTCAGGTTTCCTTATCCCTCTCCAGTTGCTCTTCTTTGTCGGCTGCTTCCATCCTTGTGGTATCAGTTTCGACACCAGTTTAGGTTCCCTCGACTGCCCGAACCTGAGGTCTGGCAGGATCATCCTCCTCTACAGCGGTAGATTTATTCTGGGTCCCTTCAACTATTGAGACCCTGCATCCGACTGGACCATCCTCCTCCTCCACCAAGACCACCTCTGAAGAAAGCACGAGGTCTTGCATTTGTTCTTCTTAAGTAGGAGGATCCTGGACCGCCTTCTCAATGCCATCAAGTTGGACCCCCACAGGTATATCAGCCCTTTGATCCGGATAAGCAGCGTCATGTGAAAGAACCTCTTCTTCATGGTCCCCATCAACTAGCGGGGTAGCCTTCGCCATGATCTGATCCTGGTCCCAGTTCAAAGTGGCCTAAAGATCGAAGGGAGGAGGTAAGGCTGTGGCCACCTCGTAGCAGGCTGTGAAGTAGCCATCTTTAAATGTAGGGCCTTCCTAGGCCTCTAGGCTTCTAATTGTGTCCCGTAGGAGTTGGTTTTCATCTTGTAGCAACCTCTTCTCTACCTTCAAGCGCTCCCTCTCCTCTCAGCAGTGCAAAGACCTAACAGTTTCAGTATCTAAGCAGTGTTCACAGCGTCTAGCATCCACCAAGGTTGCCTGTCTGCCCTCCTCAAGCTCCTTGGCCGCCAGAATCAAAGGGGCCACACTCTGCTGGGCCTAAACCAGCTCCTACTGAGTATCCTCCAAGTTGGCCTGGAGTCCGATGTAGGCTTCCCTTAGAGTCAGCAGTTGCCTTTCTATAGCCAGAGCAAATTGGAAACCCTGCAAAAAGAAGAAAAAAGTCAGCACTTGCTAGAAGGAAGAAAGAAAGAGAATCATAAAAAAGAGGATGGAGCTTTATCTCATCTAAGACGGATGCTCCCTTGGCAACTAGGATTTCAGTGGGAAGCTTTGCCATGTTCTTCAAGCTTCCTTCGGGGCAGGAGGCGACAAATCAAGATACCACCTCATAAGGGGTGGCACCCCCCAACCCCGATACGGAAGGGAAGTCAGCAGGTGGGGCAGGAGTAGTGGCAGTTTCCTACTTCTCCGTATTCTCAATGTGGTATTTGGAGGGTGCTGCTGGAGGAGGAGAGGAAGGGGAAATCTTCACAGTGGGAGAAGCAACATTACGACCCTTCTTTTGAGCTTGCCTTCTAGAACCCTAAGCCTTTGTAAGGAAAAATACGTGCACGCAGCAGAAGTGAGACTAAAAGAGAGTTTAATATATTTTAAAAAAAATTCCATATTGAACCTTAACCCTTTAATTAATTAAACATATATACGAAAAGATGAAATACCTTTGTCGCGTGATCCGATTCACTAACGTCGATGGTAATCCGCAAGATCTTCCAAAACCGATCACGAACATTAATCACGTAGGAGCGTGGTCTCCCTTCTTTGAATTGTGAACCTGAGAATGGACAACAAAAGCTTTTCTGAATCTGTTAGTCACTATAATCTCCAAAAGGTTGCTAAGAATGTTTCGGTCACTTTTGAATTCACAATCATGAGATTGAAATTCACGTGAACCTAATTTGTAAGTGTGTACAAGATCTCTTGATGTTAAAATCACTATTACACTATCGAAACAAGAACAATTATTTTCTCACAATACCCTCTTGGTCGAATTCTCACCAGTATTAGAGTAGGATTTTTATTTTTTCTCTTTAGCAAAAGAAAATAAATTCTTTAAAGGAAAAAATTACTAGGATTGGCCGAAAATTCTCACTATACATATATAAGGACCGAATTTTTTGCCCTAGTTAATTTAGGGTGGCTAAAATCTTACCCTAGTTAATTTAGGGTGGCCGAATTCTTACTTTGTTCAACACGGTGATCACCAAAGTCCTTTTCCAAATAGGATACAAAAGACTTCTTAGAATTCAAACCCTAATCCAACTCTTTAGTGTATTTGTGACTATATAAAAGACTTCCTAATTTAACTAAACAAATAAAGTCATTTATATTTAGTATACTGATAGTAGTATACTACTAGGAAACATATTTCCTAATCAGAAAAAGATTTCGACCCTTTAGTGTACTAGGAAGCATTTTCAATTTTAGCCTTGTGATTTTATTAACAAGAACTCTTGGGAGGATATCGATAAAACCACATTGAGTGTACTACCAAGATTTCGACCCTCAATATATTCCCTCACGAAAATTCCTCCTTGGAGAGTAGATCTCGTTTGAGTCAATTGTCTAGTCTAGTCTATCCTTGTAAGGAAGTATCTTGCTAAATTCCATTCATGGACGCCCCTTGGGGGGATTACCATAAATAATATAGCTCAACTAATCTTGGAGGCCATAGGTGTTTGCAATACACCTTCTCCCACTCAATTATTTAAGACATGTGATTAAATCCCATAGAAGAATTTACCAAGTTATCTAGATGCCAATTAGATACCTAAATCATTCAATGAATGTTCATACCAAAAGAGATAAATGAGTGGCACTCCTATTCTACATGACATGTTATCAAACAATAACAAATATTGTAATATTTACACAAAGTAAATAGCCATGATTTTGATCCATCCTAGAAAAGCAAGTAAATTACATTTGTTTGGAATACAAAAAATCTCCTTTCTTGGCGAACAAATCTTCAAGCAGCCATGGATCACTTGAGCACCCATGGCTGCCCAATTGGCGTGCACACTCCACAACCCTAACAAGGGCTTCCGTGTGCAGCCCATGGACTCCATGGGGCTGTCATGCGCAGCCCACAGTCCAACATACATAGCTGCATGCAATTTTGCGCGTGTGAACGTTGCTATGGTGCGCATGGTCCCAAACTCGTTCCGGTTGCTATTCATTCTTCAAGTCTTCGAATCTTCGATGCTTGGACATATTACAAACTTATTTAAACAATAAAATACTGCAGTTTTTTTTTTTTTAATCACAGCAGTACTTAATACAAAAAATACTGCACTATTTTTTTTAATACATTAAAAATAAATACTGCAGTTAAATTTAATACAATAAAAAAAAAAACTTAGCAAATACCAAGAAGGAAATTGTGACGATAATAGGCCACCCTTCTTGTTACAATTCCGAAACAAAAAATACATTGAAATTCTAGGATCAAAATCGAGCAATAACTATTCACTTTATATCAAAATATAACATATATAAATCCACACATACCTATGTAATTATATATGAGAATACCTAGAGTGTCATCTCTTTCTAAACATACATAATCACAATAAAAAAAAATCACGTATATATACGTTAATTAATTAAAAGGAACAACCAGGCTCTGATAACAATTATAGGGAAAAATATGTGCACGCAGCAGAAGCGAGACTAAAAGAGAGTTTATTATATTTTAAAAATTTTTCCATATTGAACCTTAACCCTTTAATTAATTAAACATATATATGAAAAGATGAAATACCTTTGTCGCATGATCCGATTGACTGACGTCGATGGTAATCCGCAAGATCTTCCAAAACCGATCACGAACGTGAGTCACCTAGGAGCCTGGTCTCCCTTCTTTGAATTGTGAACCTAAGAATGGACAACAAAAACTTTTCTGAATCTGTTAGTCACTACAATCTCCAAAAGGTTGTTAAGAATGTTCTGGTCACTTTTGAATTCACAATTGAGAGATTGAAATTCGCGTGAACCTAATTCGAAAGTGTGTACAAGATCTCTTGATGTTAAGATCACTAGTACACTATCGAAACAAGAACAATTTTTTTCTCAAAAAATCCTCTTGGCCGAATTCTCACTAGTATTAAAGTAGGATTTTTATTTTTTTTCTTTACCAAAAGAAAGTAAATTCTTCAAAGGAAAAAATTACTAGGGTTGGCCAAAAATTCTCACTGTACATATATAGGGACCAAATGTTTTGCCCTAGTTAATTTAGGGTGGCCAAAATCTTACCCTAGTTAATTTAGGGTGGTCGAATTCTTACCTTGTCCGACAAGGTGATCACCAAAGTCCTTTTTAAAATAGGATACAAAAGACTTCTTAGAATTCAAACTCTAATCCAACTCTTTAGTGTATTTGTGACTATATAAAAGACTTCCTAATTTGATTAAACAAATAAAGTCTTTTATATTTAGTATAATACTAATAGTAGTATACTACTAGGAAACATATTTCCTAATCAGAAAAAGATTTGATTTTTAATTAAATAATTAATTAACATATTAATTAATTCCATTTCATTAAGTAATAAAATAAAACAATATAATGGGTTAAAAATTAGCCATTGCCGCCCATGACTAGAACTTGGGCCTACATATTGTTTTCTTATTTTATTTAATCCATTTGGACTTTAATAGAAAGCCCACATGTGAACTAGACCCTTTCTTACTAAAAGAAACAAGCCCACATGCCTTCCATTAATATATTAATATAATAATATAATTAAACAGCCCATTAAATAAATAATGTGCAAATTATATTCTTAACATATTAAATACAATTCTAAATGGACCCACAAATAGTCCGGTAGAATATATCAAGTGATTCATGCAAGTCCGTGCGGATTGGGGATCTTGGCGGCCTATCTAAATTTAAGCTCCAATAGATATAACCCAATCACAATCAACAAATGATTCACTTAGGTTTAATCTATTAATTTTAGTTCATTCCACTAAAGAACTAAAATTGCACTCTTAAATAAAGATGTAATAAGTAAATGATTCTCATTCATACCCTAGACAATCTTATAGGAGATAGTGAATCCTCGTGAAGAATATCAGTAATTGCCAAGAGCTCATAAACCGCCTATAGCCCTCCAAGTTACCATATTTACTCATATGATCACACTTTGAACTTGGATATATATTATGACTTGTCCAGAAGTCATCTTTCAATAGACACTATTGAAAACTCAACGTTAAGATTTCATATCCAAAACCACAAAGCATCCATAAGATGATAGTCTACTCACATTTAATAAATGGAGCCACGATGTCCATATCTATAAATGAAGTCCTCTATCAATTAACAAATGAATACCACCAAACTATCGAGGATAGACTATGCTATATAATCGTACTCATTGATAGCTCAAATGATAACACTTACAATCATAAGTCCATCATTTATTTCAGGATTAAGATAGACTCTCCGATTGTCCTGATAATGAAAAGACTTTTATCTATTAACGGTTCTAGAAAAAGTATTTCATTGTGATCCGGTTCAGTGCACCCGGTGCACTAGATTCTTTTACTCGAAGACCCTTCGATGATTTTAGACTCATCACAACACATTTGATCCCACTCAAATGCTAGTAAAAGAATTCTACAACTTTAACAAGATAAAGGTTCCCAACCTTTAACTTAAGTTGTGAACGTTATTCAAGACTAACTAAAGAATTGTGTCTACCTCATACATATCCAGATGTACGAACAATTCTTCTTTTCTCATTGTCTTTTAACCTTATGATTATTTACTTTGACAATTATAATAATAAATGCTATATAAGATTTTGTTAACTAACAGAAATCACTTTATTAATATGAAAATATTGTCAGGTACAACATTACACTCTTACTATTGAGCATAACCCTAACAGCCTTAGCTACCTAGGCCAGCATTGCCTTGATCGACGGGCGTGCTGGAGTAGAAAGGGGAAGACGAGTAGGAGTCTTGGCAGATGACCCCGCTGAAGTAGGAAGGGACGCAGCAATGCTGGTTGATGACTTGGCTGGAGCAGGAGGAAGGTTAGGACCAGGTCCAGCCCCTGCAGACCTCGGTACAATGTTGACAGTAGAAGACAGGGAGGGGATAGGAGAGGTAGAAGCAGGCAAGACCAGATTCCCCGTCCCAGAGGAAAAAGGAGACCTAGTCCTCATCGGGGCAGCAGATACTACACAAAGAAAGAGAATATAGTGAGAAAAAGAGGAGGAAAGCATATCTACACACAGATAAGTGAGACAGATAAAGTTACTTACCTGGAAGCGCGAGGGAGATCTTCAAGTATCTCTCCAACCATCTCCCTCGAAAGGGTCCAAAGTGAGGTACTTCATGTTTGTGTACCCCCTCTTTATAATCCTCCCAAGAAAGTCTCGAGATTCCGATGAGAGCACCCCATTCGCCCATTTATCTCTAGCCGTGAACTGGGTGGGGACAGGGTACTCATATCCCCCAATGAAGGTTGTCCTTCCCCAGTCCCCTTCAACCATGAGCCACTCCTCCTTCCAAGGCGTAACATACTTCACCTTTGCCCTTGGAATGACGAACTTCATATCATTGGACGCCCTCAGGTAGAATTGACCCCGGGGTACCATGTTTGCTACGTTGAATAGGAAGCGTAGCTTATCCAATCCCAGCTCCCTATCTATGTTGTCCTTCTCACATTGCTCTCGCTAGAGCACCAGAAACCCCGTCAAGTGCTTCCAGAAGTCCGGTGAGATCTAGAGGGGAGCTAGCTCCAGTGCAACCAGAACCGATGAAGAGTAGGGTGTAGAGGTAACCGAACTCCACATTCGAAGGTGACCTTATGAATTAGCAGGTGATCCTGAGGCGGGGTGTATACGTCATAACCCCGATATGGAAGGGATAGTGTGATATACTCCGTGATCTTGTACTCCTCTCTCAACTTGGCGAGTGTGTCCAGAGTACACACCGAGTCAGGTACTATCCTCCCATCTTGGAAGGAAGCGAAAGAGCCGGTCTGGACCCCGACTAAAGAGACGCCTTCTTTGCCACCTTATTTGCCACCACCGGCCCTTACGAGGCCTTCCTCATCGATGATCTGAACCGGGTCTTCAGGTTTGTTGTGGAAACCCGACCCGATCCGATCCGATCCGTGGGTTTCATGTAGAGCGACAGCACTGGGTCTGCAGGGTATCACTAACTGCATTGTCACCATCTTGACCCCTTTTCCTTCATGTCGATGTTGGAGAAACCTCGCCAAAATCAGCCTTCTCCATGTTGAACAAGGCATCGAGACTGTCGGAGGGATATGGAGAAGCTGGGTTAGGGTGTAAGGACACAGGGTCAGGGAGAGTTTTGTCAGGCTGAGTTTCTTGTGAAGTGGTGGGGAGCTTCGAATGAGACGCCATTGAAGAAGAAGAAGAAGATAAGAGAAGATTGGAAGATTGCTGGTAAGAAGAAAGAGAAAGTAGCGAAGCTAGGGTTTTTTCTTTGCTATAATCTTGAAATTTGAAAGTGGTGGAGAAGGCACCAACAAAACCGGTCTATTTATAGAAGAGGGCAGGCAGTTACACACAAGGAAACCGGAATTGATGATCGGCAATGTGCTTGAAGGACGTGTTGGAGATGGTTTCGCATTAATCACACCAAAACGGCTCTTTTTGAAATCGCAGAACCAATTATAGACTAACACGCGGATTATGCAATTAAATATTAGGGTGTCTAAGGAGGATTTCCTTTTCTACAATGGAGACTAGTCAGACAGGGGATACATAAGCAGACAAGGCAGAAAATCATTCAAGTATAATCAAAATCCTGACTCCGACCCTAACAAGGTACCAGTGTCCAAGTCAGGGGGGAATTCTGTTAACCGCCAAAATTGTCAAAGGACTAAAGAAGAATTTTCCACCTTGATAAAAGGAGGACATGGGAATCCAGATACCATCCGACTACTCAAAGAAGGGAAGGATCCCGATTGATCCAAGTACATACCCCCTCCAGAGGGATCTAGCCCGGCAAATACTTAGCCCCTCGTGGACCCCGCAGCATCCCGACATGAAGTTCCATCAAGTATCCCGATGCAGAGCTCTATCAAGTATCCCGATGCAGAGCTCCACCAAGCATCCTGATTCACAGTTCCACTCAGTATCCCTATATGGAGTCCCACCAAGCATCCCGCTGCTATACCATCCAGATATCTCGCTACTTCATCGGCTAGATACCCCGCTATAGTCTCAGCTGGTGTCTTGACCCTCATATAGCAGTGGGATACTCAGGAACTCATAACATCTTTTAGAATCAGCTCGTCAGGCAATAAGGTATCAGATGAAGAAAATACTAAAGAACAAAAACGACCAGTATAAAAGCTCCATAGAGAAATACTAAAACACCGCCGTTTAGCCAAAACAGGAAAAGAAGATTTCTTCCCACCAATTGAGAGTTCTATTTTAACAAGTCAACTCTGTTAGAATCCTCCTAGGAAGGAAAGACTTGATTCTGAAAGCTCCTACGAGATTGTCTCCTACTAGGAAGGAAAAACTTGATTCTAATGATCAAAGTTCCTACGAGATTGTCTCCTATGAAGAAAGAAAGTACTGTAATTGCCAAACCCTAGACCGAAACTATAGGAGTGCATGGCAAGCAACGGAACCTATATAAACAACATGATACACACCAGAAAGAGGATCAGAAAATCACCGCCTAGAACCTTACATTCAGTTTTACTTATTGACACATATGAGTTCACCACCACCATCTTCATTGCTTACAAAAGCTCCACACTCCACCATTAACCCCAAAAAAAAAAAAACACAACTCTTGTACTTGTAATACAAAGTGATAATCATTAAAGATTCTGTTTGTTTACCATAGTTTTATTCCAACTGTATTTCTACATTCAAGTCACACTCATTATAGTAGGAACATTGTTGGTATCAAACTACGTGATACCCCTCCGACCGGGATCGATTTTGATCTTGGTCCCTTAAAGTTGTTATGTGGAGACGATTTCCCGGTGACAACAAGTAAACAACATTTGTTGAAAATACAAAAAAAAAAAAAAAAAAAAAAAAAAAAACAAACAAACAAACAAACAAACTTGGCGAACAAGTCTTCAAGCGACCATCTCATGTGTGCACCTTGGCTACAACACCCATGGGCGTGTGCATGCACCCAACCCCCATGGGCAGCTGTGCGCCCCACACCACTACAAACACATATGCTCACTTTTATGCACACATGCTTGTTGCTTTGGTGCGCACGGTGTAGGTTTAGTTCTGGTTTTTTCCTTTTTTCTGCTTCCAATTCTTCAACTCTTCGATTCTTCGATATATGAATATATTACAGCAGAATTTTAACATATAAAATACTGCAGTATTTTTTTTTTATAATTTTTTTTATGTACTGTAGTATTTTTTAATAATATATATACTCCAATATTTTTCTTAATACAATATTTTCTACAGCATTTTTATTACAATAGCAAAAAAAAAAAAAAATAAAATAAAAAAAAAAAAATAAAAAAAAAAAATCTTAGCAACAACCAAGAAGGAATTATAGCGATAATAGACCACCCTTCTTGTTACAATTCCAAAACAAAAATACATTGAAATTCTAGGACCAAAATTGAGTAGCAACAAATCACATTATAATAACATATATAAATGATGACTCGTTTTTGTGTCATTACCAAATTGCCAATTATCAAAAGAATGTTTATAAATGAATTCTTACACAATTTGCTTTAAGTTTTGAAAACTAGTAAATCGGTAAGCTTAAGATTCGTTCCACAGGGATTAGGTTAGATTAATCGATTTGCTATCTAATCTAAGTTAGTCTAACTAGTGGGATAATGTGTGGTTTGAGAAACCACCAAACAATGCACACAAAGTAAATAACAAGAATATAAAGAAAATATGAGTGGAGATAGGAATCCAGTACAAACAACTTAGATAAGAAAATGGGTTTAAACAATTAAGAGAGGTTTAGGGAAATGATAGAGTAGCTAATAGACCATTGAGCAATTCATACAAAACTTCATTAACGCACAATCTATACAATCAAGGACCGATCTCATTCGAAAGTGTTGTTTAGGTAATCACTACGAACCCTAAACAACTTCCCACCAAAATGCCTAACTGATTAAGGAAAGGGGGTCAAGGTGGGATCGGTTAGTGACGATCGAATGGCCTAGGCAATCGGGGTGATATCCCCATGATCGAACCAAAATTGGTATGATTTTGGTCCCCATCTCCTTCTCCTCTTGTTCGATTCTTGGACATTATCCCATGATTTAATGGTGTAAATTAAGTGTTTTCAGGTTTTATTAGAACTCAAGGGCACTTGCGAAGAAGATGAAGAATTTGGTGCAAAAAGACTCATAAATAGGTGAAACAGGGCATTCTCGCTATTTGAGCAAGAAAAGTCGCCACATGGTCACCATGGCGACAGAGGAAATTGCAAAGCATCTCATGGTCGCCATTTGAGGTCGCCATGGCGAGTTACACTTGCAAATGGCGATCACATAGGAATTCCAACGTAGGAATTCCAAAGTGGGAATGGTCGCCACTTGGTCGCCATTTGGTCGCCATGGCGACAGAAGAACCCATGAGAGGTCGCCATGGCGACCTAGAAGGACAAGTGGCGACCACATTGGAATTCCAGCGTAGGAATTCCAGTGTTGGCATTCAGGAGGGGTATTCTTGTCGTTTCATAGCCATTTCATAGCCTAGCTTTTCACACCTATAAATACATCACTATTTTTCCTCTTTTGAGAACTGTTGACCACCAAGAAACCTCCTTTCTCCACCATTCCTTTTCTCTCCATTTTCTCTCCTACCTAAACTTAACATCTAGATTACCTCCCCTAATCATTCCTTTTCTTCCCATCTTCTCCACAAATCTCCTTAGTCACTTCCCATTTGACTCCACCTATCTAGACACATCCTCATCATCCACTCTTTACACAAGGAGCATCAAAGGCAAGGAAAGGATCAAGCTTACAAAAGGAGGCCCATGGGTGATTTCCTAATCTTTTACTTGCCTTCCCTTTGATTGTAATATGTGTAATTAAACCCCCTTTCTAGGGTTTTGATGTGAGAATATTTGGATTGGGATTTGCTTAAGCTTTAATATATTTTAATTTCTATTTGTGTTCTATTCATTTTATAATTAGATTCTTTGCATTATATAATTAACATGTATACCCACTAGTTGATTATAATCTTGCTTAGGATAATTTGTTATATAATCTTGATTGGATTGACAACCTTGATGGATTGAGAACTTAGTGAATAGGATAGATTGTCGAAGGGTATATCAACCACGATAATCTAAGCCGTTAATTGTAACAAATCGATCCCGCCGTGACCCCCTTTCCTTAATCGGTTAGGCATTGCAGTGGGAAGTTGTTTAGGGTTCATAATAATGGCCCAAACACATTTTAGAAATCAATTGGTTAACATTTGTGAGATTTGTTCACTAAAGTAGCTTGATAAGCATTTACCGTAATTCATTTGTGATCCCATTAATTCCCTAGCTATTCTCTTAATTGTTAATTCCATTTATCTTATCTAGATTTGTTAAGTAATCTTTTATTAGTTTATTAGGTTTATTTTTCATGTATGTTTGATGGCTTGACAACCCATTCACTCATCCATATTTTTATGATTTTTTTTATTGCATATAGATTAGTTAATTTATTCAACTAATCACCTTAATTCCCTGTGGAACGAATCCCACTTGCCACTTTACTAATTTTCTATCTAAGTGGTGAAAAATCGGTTTTCTAAACGAACACATCTAAATATCATTTTGTTGAGTACACAAACGACGCTCATCACCCCACCAACAACCTAACCTATTCACTATGTGCTACAATCAATCAAGTGTGTCAATAACTTAATCAATTTTATCATAAATAAATCCTACAACAGATTGTGATCAACAAATGTGTCAATACTCATTTAATCACATAAGTGCAAGATCTAATTAAAAAGTAAATAGAACTATAATTATGCAAACATAATATCCAAAGTTTTAATAAATACTCAATGTCCAAATAATCTCTCAAATCATCCCCCTAAAATGCGGGTTTAATTACACATAATAACAAACAAGAAAAGGAAGTAAAATGTAGAGAAATCACCCTTGGGTCTCTCTTGTAAGCTTAATCCTCCCTTGAGCTTCCTTGCGTGAATCTTGTGCAAGGATTGGGTGTTGAGGATGTGTCTAGATAGGTGGAGTCATATGAAAAGTGGCAAAGGAAATGGAGAAGATGGAAAGAAAGGAATGATTTAGGTGTAGTAATCTAAGTGTTTATTGGAGAAGAGAATGGTGGGATTAGGAATGGTGGAGAAAGGAGGTTTATTGATTCACAAGAGTTGTCAAGAGTTATTTTCAAAGGAGAAATGTGATGTATTTATATGTGTGGAAAGCTAGGGTATGAAATAGGCATGAAAGGACAGGAATACCCCTCTTGAATGCCAACACTGGAATTCCTACGTTGTCGCCATTTGTCCCTTATTGTTGCCATGGCAACATCTCATGGTGACAACATCTGATTGTTCTGTCGCCATGGTGACCTCGTTGCGACATTCCAACGTTGGAATTCCTATGTTGTCGCCATTTGTCCCCCATATGTTGCCATGAAAGTCATCTTTTTCGCCCTAGAGCAAGTGGCGACCATGAGTCAATTTTGTGGTGTTACCATTTGCAAGTGCATGTCGCCATAGCGACCTACAAATGGCGACACCCCTTATGCTTTGCAAATTCCTCTGTCGCCATGGCGACCATGTAGTGACATTGAGGGCAACACTCCTGATGCTTGAATAATTCCTCTGTCGCCATGGCGACCATAGGGCGACCTCCTCTTCCTCAAATGGCGAGAATGCCCAATTTCACCTCTTTATGTGTCTTTTTGCACCAAAGTCCTCCTCTTCTTGCCAAATGCCCTTGAGGCCTACTAAAACCTGAAACACTTGATTTGAGGACATTAAATACGGGGAAATGCCCAAGAAACAAGCATAAAGAGATGGGAATGAGGGCCAAAATCATACCAATTTGGCTTGATCAATAAATCCATACATTCCAATATAATTATATATGATAATACCTAGAGTGCCATCTCTTTCTAAAACATACATATTCATAATAAAAGAAATAGATTCATGTATATATACATCAATTAATCAAGGGTACTGTAAGGATTCCCAGTTTTTGATTGGCTTATTTCGTGTGCAAACCACATATTGGGGTTGTTTGTAAAGGGTAGCTTAAGTGATATGTGTTCATGCTCAATGACCATTCTCAAGACCTCAAGGTGGATAAGCACTCAAAGGTATATCTTGTGCTTACTTTCTTATTGAAGAGATTTAGTTGCACACACTCACTTGTAATGTTTGCATATGTATGCTTTACTTTTGTGTGCATTCTCTTCAAATGTCACTTTTCACACTAGCACATTGTTTGTCATATCTTGGTGTGTGTTTTGTGTCATGTAATTCGTTTCTCGAATATGTTCGGAAACGTCCGCGCTTGCACGATAATGTGCTTGGTTTTGCGCGATGATCGCCTTCGGAGAATGCCCTTGGCTTCTCCTTTGGTTTCACCTTCAGTGGTGAAACGGTGGTTTGATCGGCGGCCTCGACCGCAGAATGGAAACCGCCGTTTGATTCCAGAGATCTCTGGATTGGATCTACGGTTACGATAGGCGGCCAGGCCGCCGAATCGAAACCGTCGAATTAGACCTGATGCATTTATTATTCTCGGGTTCTGATCGGCGGTTTAATCGGCGGCCTGGCCGCTGAATGAAACCGCCGAATTAGATATTTTAGGTCGGTTTCTTTTTGGGTTTTGATCGGCGGTTTCGATTGACCGCCGAATCTGGTCGCCGAATGATCCCCTGCTTCTAGTGTTCAATTCGGCGGTTCAATTCTGCAACCACGACCGCAGAATGAAACCGCCGATCGGTGATTTCAAGGGCAAAATTGTCTTTTCACGTGCCCTGTTCTTGATGTCTATAAATATCATACTTTCTCATTTCTCTAAGCTAGTTCTCTGACTCAAAAGAACCCTAAACTTGAAAGAGAGATTTTTGAGAGAAAATCAAATCAAGAACTCATTTTTATACACTCAAATTATACACATATGCATCAAAGATCATCTAAGCATTTTCTAGCATAGTTAGTTTGCTTATTTGAATGGGGTTTGGTCATCACACTTCCCTTGGTATGTTCTTCACCTTTATCCATTGATAGTTAGTGTTTTATTTATCAAGGCATCTCTTTTATTATTTGAATGATCTTAGATTAATATCTTATATTCAGAATAGAGATTGTTTGTGATGACATGATTGAGTGTTGTATTGTGATAGCTATCTAGGTTTTTATAATCTATTGTTAGCTAAGCTATTTGACATGTCATTTAGCTATTGATATATAGGATTGCATTTGTTGCCATATTATCATCCTAGATAAGCATATAGGGTTGCCTAGCTCTTATTGCATGTATTGAGTATTTTTACATATTCACATAGGTTGTAATCTCTTCATTGAGAAGTAAGTCTTGCGTGTAGCTTCCGGGATTAGGTTGCTTAGATCGCAAGCAATTAAAGTCTTGTGTGATAGACCGGGATTAGGTGGTCACATAAGCAATTGGACTAGGTTCACTCATACCGGGATTAGGTAGGTGTGTGATTATATACCGGGAGTAGGTTGTAATCGTTTAACACATTTAGTGGATTCGAGGTTCAAGTGTGGCGCACTATACAGCCCGTGGTTTTTCCCGTGAGGGTTTCCACGTAAATATCAAGTGTTATTTAAATTCCGCACCATATTACACTTGTTATTATTATTGACTAGATTGGGGCATTTTCGCAATATTGACCTTAAACGAAAATTGTGTGAAAATTAGTTAAAATCTATTCACCCCCCCTCTAGATTAATATTTGTTTACACACCGTGTTAATTTGTGAACTTTCAATTGGTATCAAAGCGGGTTCCTAGATATACTTAGGTGATCCTTGCTCACTTTTGGTGTGTTTTGCATTGTGTGTGATTTTTGATTTATTCATACATTTTGCATTCATCTCATTTGTGTTCATCCAAACACTATGAGTGATATTGGGATGAGCAAAGAGGGAGCATCGAGCGTGAGGCCACCGTTGCTCACCGACGATAATTACTCCTCATGGAAGGGGAAGATGGAGGCGTACTATGCCAAATCCATGATAGGGCATGGATGGCGGTTGAAGATGGATACGAACCTCCTATGATGACTCCCATGGGTGGAGGAGAAGAAGTACTCAAGCCCAAGGCTCAATGGACAAATGGAGAGTTTGAGACTTCAAAGTGGAATAGGAAGGCAATGCATGCCATCTTATATGCCATGGATGAGAACCAATACAAGTTGGTTCAAATTACTAGGATCGCCAAAGAGGCGTGGGAAATCCTAGAGACGGCTCATGAAGGAACCGAAGTGGTCAAGGATTCAAAACTACAAGTTCTCCAAACTAGTTTTGAGACCATTAGGATGGAAGAGCATGAGCACTTCAATGACTTCCAAGTGAAGTTGATGGACATTGTGAATCAAAGTCATCAACTAGGAGACCCATATTCGGATAGGAGAATGAAGCAGAAGATTATGAGATCTCTCCCCGAAAGGTTCGAATCGAAAGTGATGGCTTTAGAAGAGAATGATGGGTACAAGGATATGAAGCCGAGTGAAGTCATTGGAAGACTTTTAGCCTATGAGTCGAGAAAGGCTATCACCTCACCTCCTTAGAAAAAGAAGAATATTGCTTTGAAGATGTCGAAGCATAACAAGAAGGAGGATGACTCGGACGATGAACTTAACGCATTTGTGAAAAAGTTCAAGAAGTTTGCCAAGTTCGAGAAGAATGGTGTTGGATCCAATGGTCAAGACTCGAAGAAAAATGGTTCTTTCAACAAGTTTGAGCCTAGGCTTGAGAAGGCCGAAAGGAAAGTGGTCCAATGTTATGAGTGTGGTGGCATAGGACACTTCGCCCCCGAATGTGCGAATCGCATGGACAAGAAGAAGGGAAAAGTGATGGCCGCCTCGTGGAGTGATAGTTGTGATGACTCCCATGAGGGAGATGAGTTGTCAAGTGATGAGGAGCTTGCCATTAACTACACGGCTTTTGGAGTCACATATGTAGAAAATGAAGTTGATGGCAAGGATGACTTGACTAGTGATCCCATAGAAGGATTTGATGAAGAAGTAGCTATAGAAGGGATTGATGTAGCTACTCATTGGGATATGACTCATATGTCATCAAGAGACAAATTTGATGATCTTGATGAAGGGGATGACTCAATTGTTGAGAACTTGTCATCCCACTCCACACATGGAATTGTGGAGAAAATGGATCTTGAAGACTACTTGAGAAGGGTTGAAAGCCTTAGGATAATGAATGAAAAGGAGATTCAACATTTGAAGGAAGAAAATCTTAAGCTTTCAACACAAGTAGACCACTTGAGTAGAGAAGTGGTGAGATCCATGATTGATGAAGACAAGCTAAGAGATGAGCTAGGTTTGTCTAAGAGGAATGAAGAAGGGTTGAAAAGGGAGCTTGATGATGCTAGAAAGTTAATAGATAAGATGACCTCTAGCACGAAAAAACTCAACCATATGTTAAGTATTGGAAAAGGCCCCTATGACAAGAGAGGTCTTGGCTTTGAAGATGACAAGGAGATTCCCACTCCTAACAAGTCTATAAGTGTCAAGAGTCATGGCAACAATGAAACTTCATCCGTGCACACTCCTAGGAAGAAGATTGATCTAGGACAATGTTCTTAAAGTGCACAAGTGAAGATAGCCTCAAGAAGTCAACCTACAAGATTTCCTCACACTAACTTTCCTCAAGCACAAATTCATCAAGGGAAGAATCCTATCATGCAAGCTCATTTGGGGAAGCAACCTAGTCTTGGTCAACAACAAAGAAGGAGAGATCCTATCCAACAACCAAGACAACCACAACGACATGGGAATGCACCAAAGCATGCACACGGGAATGATATGATTCCTAACTTTATTCCCATTTGTCATTTTTGTGGAATTGATGGTCACATTAGACCAAGTTGCTTTTATTACATTCAAATGTGTAGAGTTAAAAGCATGATAGAAAAGAGAAAGGCTAGAGCTAGAATGCATGTTAACATAAAGGAAGAAACTCATTTGCATGATCCTTTAACTTCTAAAGCTCCAGAACCTTTATCCACTAGGAAGAAAAATATATCACCTAAGTGGATAAGAAAAAATAATGAACCCGCTTGCTACGAGACTAACAAGTCTCATATAGGTTCAACCGAGTCTAATGGACTTGGAAGGTCCATAGGACCTAATGACCTTCATTGTTGAAGGGTGGTTTTTGACCCCATATGGGGAACTCAAGCAAAGAGAGTTTTTGCATACTTGATGCATGCAAAATATTTTAAAGATCTTATGCTTCTTTGTTAATTGCTTGAGTAAGCTTGGTTGCACATATGTATATATGTTTTCTGTTCAATAAGTGTGAACCTTGCTTTGTTTTCAATCCATGTCATATTTATGTTCAAACATGCATTTTTGGACTAGGAAATCTACATAGGAAGTATGATTTGAATGACCTATAGTTATTTCCATGACATGATGATTCTTTATAACATGCTAAATGCCATATGAAAAGCATGAAATTCAAATGACATGCTCAAATGAAAAAGCATGAATTGATGATTGCATAATTCTTAAATGCAAAACTTGTGTGAAAAAGCTTATGAGACTCAAATTGATTAAAGGATCTTGTATCCGGTCAAAGGATTTTACAATCCAAATGTCTCTCTTTCTTTATTTGTTGAACATGGCTACCATCATACGAGTTTCATATCCGGAAAAATCAAATAGGGTGCAAAGTCGCTCATGCCATGTTTCGCTTATAAAGTTGGATATAGTGTTTATAAAATTGAAAATCAATAAATTCTCTATATCCTTGCTTCTCTCATGACATTGGTGAAATTGGTTTGAATTCTTATTAGAAACCTTTGTCAATTGTTTTGCCAAATACCATTGTATTTTGGACTTGAATGCAACATGTCTTGTATGCAAAGCATTTTTATTTCACACATTTTATCAAAATAACTCTCCATGTTTCTCTCCAATTGATTGAGTAGCATAAGTGACTTATATGAATATGCAAATATCTTGTATGCTACTATCTCTCTTTGCTATGAGTGACCTTGTTGGGGACTACTCCTTTGTCTATATCATGACAAAAAGGGGGAGTAGAAGGTGGTAAGGGGAGATGCTAAATTGTTGTGGCAATTTGTGCATATTGGGGAGATTACATATTGAGGGGGAGTAACCCATTTAGGGGGAGCATTGCATTCACATACATTACATGATGTTGTGCTTAAATTACGTAAATGCAAATGTTTGGTTTATCTCACATGATTAATCTCACATGTATGTGTATTGGAAAATATAGAAACCTTGTTTTCAGGGATTGATTGTTCTACAAGAGATTGAAGACTTCAAGATTTTATTTTTTATAACTCTTTGTAATGTAGAAAATCATTGTAGACCCTTAGTTTCTATTTTTGTTGTGAGGAATCAATGTGAGTGGTGGTTTTGTCACGAAATAGCCAAAGGGGGAGATTGTAAGGATTCCCGGTTTTTGATTGGCTTATTTCGTGTGCAAACCACATATTGGGGTTGTTTGTAAAGGGTAGCTTAAGTGATAGGTGTTCATGCTCAATGACCCTTCTCAAGACCTCAAGGTGGACAAGCACTCAAAGGTATATCTTGTGCTTACTTTCTTATTGAAGAGATTTAGTTGCACACACTCACTTGTAATGTTTGCATATGTATGCTTTACTTTTGTATGCATTCTCTTCAAATGTCACTTTTCACACTAGCACATTGTTTGTCATATCTTGGTGTGTGTTTTGTGTCGTGTAATTCGTTTCTCGAATATGTTCGGAAACGTCCGCGCTTGCACGATAATGTGCTTGGTTTTGTGTGAAGATCGCCTTCGGAGAATGCCCTTGGCTTCTCCTTTGGTTTCACCTTCAGTGGTGAAACGGCGGTTTGATCGGCGGCCTCGACCGCCGAATGGAAACCACCGTTTGATTCCAGAGATCTCTGGATTGGATCTACGGTTACGATCGGCGGCCAGGCCGCCGAATCGAAACCACCGAATTAGACCTGATGCATTTATTATTCTCGGGTTGTGATTGGCGGTTTAATCGGCGGCCTGGCCACCGAATGAAACCGCCTAATTAGATATTTTAGGTCGGTTTCTTTTTGGGTTTTGATCGGCGGTTTCGATTGACCGCCGAATCTGGTCGCCGAATGATCCCCTGCTTCTAGGGTTCAATTCGGCGGTTCAATTCTGCAGCCACGACCGCAGAATGAAACCGCCGATCGGTGATTTCAAGGGCAAAATTGTTTTTTCACGTGCCCTGTTCTTGATGTCTATAAATATCATACTTTCTCATTTCTCTAAGCTAGTTCTCTGACTCAAAAGAACCCTAAACTTGAAAGAGAGATTTTTGAGAGAAAATCAAATCAAGAACTCATTTTTATACACTCAAATTATACACATATGCATCAAAGATCATCTAAGCATTTTCTAGCATAGTTAGTTTGCTTATTTGAATGGGGTTTGGTCATCACACTTCCCTTGGTATGTTCTTCACCTTTATCCATTGATAGTTAGTGTTTTATTTATCAAGACATCTCTTTTATTATTTGAATGATCTTAGATTAATATCTTATATTCAGAATAGAGATTGTTTGTGATGACATGATTGAGTGTTGTATTGTGATAGCTATCTAGGTTTTTATAATCTATTGTTAGCTAAGCTATTTGACATGTCATTTAGCTATTGATATATAGGATTGCATTTGTTGCCATATTATCATCCTAGATAAGCATATAGGGTTGCCTAGCTCTTATTGCATGTATTGAGTATTTTTATATATTCACATAGGTTGTAATCTCTTCATTGAGAAGTAAGTCTTGCGTGTAGCTTCCGGGATTAGGTTGCTTAGATCGCAAGCAATTAAAGTCTTGTGTGATAGACCGGGATTAGGTCGAACACCGGGATTAGGTGGTCACATAAGCAATTGGACTAGGTTCACTCATACCGGGATTAGGTAGGTGTGTGATTATATACCGGGAGTAGGTTGTAATCGTTTAACACATTTAGTGGATTCGAGGTTCAAGTGTGGCGCACTATACAGCCCGTGGTTTTTCCCGTGAGGGTTTCCACGTAAATATCAAGTGTTATTTAAATTCCGCACCATATTACACTTGTTATTATTATTTACTAGATTAGGGCATTTTCACAATATTGACCTTAAACGAAAATTGGGTGAAAATTAGTTAAAATCTATTCACCCCCCCCCCCCCCCCCCCCCCCCCCCTCTAGATTAATATTTGTTTACACACCGTGTTAATTTGTGAACTTTCAGGTACAACCAAGGCTTTGATACCAATTGTAGGGAAAATACATGCGGCGGAAGCGAAAAAATTGATTTGTATGTTTTAAAATTTTTCTTTTTTTAATGATGAACAGTAGCAGCAACAGCGTCAGTTAAGGCTCATTCCGAAAGAAATATATGTGGAGCGGTTCCAGTCCCTTTTGGGAGCTTCGGTCAGCAGAGTTACCCTCCACTCAGCCATGTAAAACACAGCTTCGTATACCCCTAATTCTGCTATTAGTGTGACTTATGGGGGCTCCTCATAGAAAGCTTTGCGGATAATAATCGAATAAGTAATCCAATCTCCCTCACGCTCTTTACTCGGTAGAACAAGGTAGTTTACTTGCTTAGATTATAAGGAAGGAGCTTTCTTTCCTCTCACTAAGAACCCCTAGCAACCCTTGATTAATTAACATATAATAAAAGATAATCATACCTTTTCACGTGATGATTGATGTTGCGTCGATAGTAATCCACAAAATCTTCCAATCCAATCACGAACATGAATCACCTAGGAGTGTGGGCTCCCTTTCTTTGAATTGTGTACCTGAGGATAGATAACAAAAAACTTTTTCTTTTGTTAGTCACAATAGTCTTCCTAGAGAAAAATGAAGAACGTTCGGTCACTTGTGAATTATCAATCCTTTGATCAAAACTCGCGTGAACCTTATTCGAAGTTGTGCACAAAGCCTTTTGATGTAAAAGCTACTAGTGCACTATTGAAATAAAACGCTTCTTCTCTCTTTTTCCTCTTGGACGAAATTTTATTTATATATATAAAGTGTAAATATTATGTAAAGATCAGCAAAGAAAACAGAAACTTTGAGATAAGGTATTGGCTTGGAATTTTATGAACTATTACGCATGATAGCACGAAGAGAAAAATACAAAATCCAATATTATTATTGTTTGGATAATTTGATAAGATAGCAAAAACATGAATCTAAAGACTTAAAACAATAGAATCTAATCAGAAAGTGATGTGAATCATAACTTAATGATGGATAATTTTTATTCTCTTTAGATCAGTTTCATGTCACTATTACAAAACCAAAACCCAATAAGAATTTCACATTCGACATCATTGCTGATGAAAAATAAAAAGAATACAATTCTTAATTACCAAATACCAAACACTATATAAAAGAAAATGACCACAAAACGACTCAAAGGAAGACAAATATAAGAATTTTTTGCTAATAAAAATATATACCATTTATTTTTCTTTCTTTCAAAATCTATAAGATATAGTAATATTCTTTTCAGGACTAACTTGCTGGGCTTAACAATAATTTAATGAAGATAATAAAATCCCCAAAAATATGTTAATAAGTCAACTCTTTTCATCTATTCATGTTGCTTCAGTATATATATATATATTTATATATTGGTGACCCATTCACAACACTGAATTTAGTTTTAATGGCCACAAAATGGTTAGATTTACAAAATTTTCTCTCAAATCAGGGATGCCCTTGTTTTTTTAAGGCAATGTACATAATTGGTCCAATTTCATAGTTTTTTTCCCTTAAAATTTGATTCGATTAAATTAGAAGTCTACTGGAATCTGGTGTGATCAACCGTACAAACAAAACTCGAAAAAGTAAGTTCTACTCTAGTATATTCCCCGACCTTTTTATGAATTATGATTATATAGACAATGTTTTTATTCATATATATATATGTGATAGTCGTGCATGTTGTAAATTAATAAATAATAAATAAAGAATGAGAGATAAAAGTGAGAGAGATCAGATAAGAGAGAGAGACTGAGACGAGAGAGAGAACATATGTGTATATTGAATTATCAGCTGATCAACCTTTACATGAGAGAGAGAGCACATATATATAGACAATTAAGAGAGATAGGCAAGTGGGAGATATTAGGTGAGAAAGAGAGAGAGGCGGTGGATAAAGGGGATTTAGGGGAAGATATTTGTGTGAGATATTATGGGGAGATATTGGGGAGATATTATAGGAAGATATTTGGGTGATATTTGGGTGTATTACACATGTGGTAAAAGCCACATATATTATAACACTCCCCCTTGGATTTATACTACATGTATTAATCTTTTATAGAAAAACTTAATATGATAAAACCTAAGTAAAATATATGCAATGATCTCTTGGATCTTGTGATGCTGGATGCTCTCAAAACTATCTCGTTAAAAACCTTGTCAGGAAAACTCAGTGGGACAAAACCTGATCGAAGGAAAAAAAAGTATAGTGCACATATGTCCGCTCAGAACTTTGCTCCTCTTGATTGTCTCGTTAAAAACCTCGTTAGGAAAACCTAGTGGGACAAAATCTTATCGAAGGGAAAAAGAGTACAATGCAAATATGTTAATAGTTAATGTTTTCTTCAAAACATTTCTCATATTTATACTTTGCTAGGAAAAACCTAGTGGGATAAAAACCTGAGCAAATATATCCATTAATCTGTCAGATCAAAGTAATATTTATGATGATCTTTTGGATCAAGGTAATATATATACAATGATTTGCAAGATCAAAGTAATATTTACAATGATATTTTTGATCAAGATAACATATATACAATGATATATTGAACCAATGTAATATTTATGATGATTTTGTAGATCAGATGATTTTTGGGTGTGCTTAGAGAATTGCCTCATTAAAAACCTTATCAAGAAAACCCAATGAGACGAAAACCTGATTGTAAGGAAAAGAGTACAATGCACATATGCCCTAATATAATTAATATAATTAATATACTTCATTTGATATGCTCCCCCTGATGGGACGCTCCCTCTGATAAAAGTTCTTTTAAAACAATCTTCTAGATTGCTAAACTGGGTATTTCATGAAATAAAATAACATCATAAATGATTGAAGGGAGTACAATCAAAGACTTACTTTTTGGAGTAATACCCATATGGAATCTTTTCTGAATTTTTCAACATATTCTGATTGATGGACAAACATTATATTTGATCTATGCTCTACCTTCAAGTCGAAACAATATATCCTTTCCCATGTCTTTCATTTTAAAACTCATTTACCCAAAATTCAAGAGTTTTCAAGAACTTTCCAGGAGCTCCAATTAAATTCATATCATTAACATATGTTGTGAATATAGTATTTTCGGATTCTGATTTCTTTGCGAAGACACTTGGGTATATAATATAATTATTATACATTTATTTTATCAGATATTTACTAAGACAATTATACCATATCCGTCCAGATTGTTTTTAATCCATATAAGGATTTTTGTATGTTCATCAAATGCAGATTACGAGATCTCGATTTACATGCTTCTAGCATTTTAAATCCTTCCGGGATTATAAATATCTGCATTGAGTGAATCATATAGATAAATGTTTACTACGTCTAGAGGACGTATTTCAAACCTTGTAAAGGCAGCCAAATTTATCAAAAATTCAAAACGTAATTGTATTCATCACTATTGAATACCAAGTTTCTGTGAGAGACCTTGTACTACTAGTCGTGCCTCATATCTCACGATCTTGTTTTTCTCATTACGTTTTTCGTATAAAGACCTATTAGTACCCAACTAGTTTGACATCTCCAGGTGTCTGGAGCACTATTGGTCTATCATGCCTTTTGTATACAATCATTGATATTATGAATATCATAATTATCATTTATAATTTCAATAGCGCTACTGTGTATAAAAATATATCATCAATGATTGTTTCTTTATGATTCCACATTTCTCTTATATGATTTATAGAAATATTATCAATTCCAATATACTTGAATCCTTATTGAGATTTCTTCCATTTCAATGGATTTAGTCATTTCATAAACTTGTATAGAAATTTTCTCAATTTCAATATACTTGAATCTTTGTTGAGATTTCTTCCATTTCAATGGATTTAGTCACTGTATGGACTTTATAGAAATTTTCTCAATTTCAATATAGTTGTATCTCTGTTGAGATTTCTTTCCATTTCAATGGATTTAGTCATTTCATAGACTCGTATAGAAATTTTCTCAATTTCAATATACTTGTATCTCTGTTGAGATTTCTTCCATTACAATGAATTTAATCATTTTATAAACTTGTGTTTCATTAGATATATCAGACTCTTACAGAGTTGATTTAGAGAAAGTGGATTTATTTATAACTCGAGTTTTGTTTACATTAGGATCCTGATAACAATACCTTTCAAAAAGGTTCATAAGCTTATGAATTATAATATGTATCAGATAATCTATTTGTTGCTTTTTACTTAGATCATTCTTTAGGAACAATCACCCAGCCAGGGTTTATGAGATGACAACTTATAAATCTTGTTACCTTTAATATATTAAGTAACAAATTAATAATTATCTGATGATCAATTATCTTTCGTATTTGAGTGATACAAAGATTAAAATGAGACACATTTATATATAGAGAACCGAACCAGTATCTCTATTTTGTATAAAAGTAACTTTTCATTTACTTTTTCTGGAGAAACTTTCCATTAGGAAATTAATCAATATAATAATATACAGATTGTGCGTAAAAATATAAACTCTCAGAAGTTTAAATGATCTAATAGATGATTAATCAAAATCAATATTAATCTCATATGGCTCGTTTGGTATGCTGTATTGTTTTGTATTGGATTGTATTTGACTGTATTGAATTGGATTGTATTGTATTGGACTGTATTATTCTTATACAATCATGCGTTTGGTGATATTTTGTATTAGATTGTATTATGCTGTATTAACTAATACAACATTTTATTCTGTATTAGATAATACGATATCCATCGTATTAGACCAATTAAAATGTATTAACTAATACAATACAGTAAACAGTGCAAAATAAATCAAACATAGTATTGTATTATTCTAATACATTTTAAACTCCTAATACAATACAGTGCGGCGCACCAAACGAGCCCATAATGATATAGAATTCTTATCTTAAATCATGCCATAGATGAAATAAAAATATATACTACACAATCAAATATCTTAAAAATATGAGCAAGTCAATGACCAATTATAAGTTGTAATGGTAAATAATGATTATAAGTAGTGAGACATAGATGACTACATCAACATGTAACATAGAATGTCCCATATAAAAATTGGTAAATGAATAATAAAGTTCTCGTAATTACCTGGAGACATTTTGATAATTGATTCCGCTCATCCATTCTGATTATGTGTATATGTGAAAACTCGAAAATATATACAGATCTAGAATTTTGAGATGTATGTAAATCACCCATCAGGGATCCCTTTTACTTACATACACTAATATCAAGCTGTAAGTAAATCACTCACCTGTAGATACTTTTTACTTACATACGATCGTGCTGATAACGTGTTATAAATTAATAAATCATAAATAAAGAATGAGAGATGAAAGTGAGAGAGATCAAATAAGAGAGATGAGAGAGTGAGACGAGAGAGAGAACATATGTGTATATTGAATTATTAGCTGATCAACCTTTACATGAGAGAGAGCACATATATATAGGCAATTAAGAGAGATAGGCAAGTGGGAGATATTAGGTGAGAAATAGAAAGAGGCGGTGGATGAAGGGGATTTAGGGGAAGATATTTGTGTGAGATATTATGGGGAGATATTGGGGAGATATTAAAGGGAGATATTTGGGTGTATTACACATGTGGTAAAAGCCAAATAAATTATAACAATGCATAGGTTTTAGCCATGCAAGGTCATAAGTCATATATATATTGGAGAAAGCAGTTGTTGATCTATAATAAGCAATTGTGAGGAGGTCCCACAGAGTGGTGTCTAATTTATTTTTACAACAATAAATTCAAAGGAGGAAGTAGATATGGAGAAATCCTATATGTAAGTGGATATGGGGGTCGGTTGTACGTACCTATATAATATAATATTATAATATACCAAAAGTAGTAGTTTTGTACAACATCTTAATTATAAACCGAATCTAATTGATGAACATGTTTATCTAATTTGTTTTTCATTAGAACATTTTTTTAGATATTCCTCTTTAACTCTTTCTTCCTAATCAAAGATAATATATATAAACATGATCAACAATTTTAAAAGTCACAATTATAAATTAAAAGATACACAATTCCATTAATCAAACGTTAAACTAAACTCTCAAAACTTATTGTTTTGAATATATAATTAGTATTATCTTAGTGGTAAAGTGTGAAATTATGAATTCAAGTTAATTACATCTCCATCCCCAAATCTCAAATTTGTACCTGCTTGGTGGGTGACACCTTGTCAATTCATTAAAGATATAGCCAATAATTTTAATTAAAGGTGGCCACGGTTCCGGTTGAACCGTCAGTTTTGTCTGCGGTTTAACTGGAACCATACGGGCCAAACCGAAACTAAAACCAGAACCTAAACCGTTGGTTTGAAAACCGGTTTATAGGGTTTCGGTTTCGGTTTTAGTTTCAGTTTGGCATTTCTCAAAACTGACCAAAACTGACGGTTTTGTCCGCGGTTAAACCATCGGTTTTAAAAAAAATAAAATAAATAATATGAATTCAACCAATCAGACGCTGCCACATGGTAGGAAATTTAACAAACCGACTATTCTGATTTAAACAGTTGCAAAAAAGGGACCAATGATACGCTGCCACATGGCACGTTTGAAAAAACAAATATGGCCGTTGGGCAGTCATTAGACGACTATTCTGATTTCTGCCCAACGACCACCTATTTTTTTTTCACCCCTTAATTTTTCTTATTTGTAAACTCCCTCTCTCTACTATACTATAAATACCCCCCACGCCCACACACACACACACACACACACACACTTCATTATTCTTCACACCACTCTCATTCTCTCAAGTTCTCTCAATCTCTCTTAATCTCAAATTCTCAATTCTCTCTACATTCTACAATTTTATTTAATTCTCATTTCATATATAAATTTTTTTTTTTTTTTTTTTACTATCTTCTATTTTTTCAATCATCAAATTGATTTAAAATATTTATTTCTTCTATTTTTGACCATCATAATATTTATCTCTTCTATTATTTCAACAATATATTTTTTTCAATCATCTTTTTTTTTTTTTTTTTTAAACTCTCTATTTTTTATTATTAACTTTTCAATGGCAAGTGGGGGAGATGGTTCAAGAAATGTGAACAAAGGAAAGGGTCCAATGCAAAACTTGTTGGAACACATTGGTGATGCTGTCACTTATGACGATGTGACTTTTCACCAGTAATCCCCCTCTAATAATTCCTGAGTTCAACGGACTCGACCCCGTTCACAATACCCCCAATACTAATAAAAATCTATTTGACCCCCCAGCCCCTTCGGATGATTTTTTTTGCGGGTGAAGGTGAAAAAGAAAAGTCGATGAAGTTCGAACTCTTCAAAGTGCATATGAAGAAAACTAAGTTAGATGATGGATTTTTCCAAATCCAATGCAATTACTGCACCAAATCATACAAAGCTGCAAGAAACTTTGGATATGGCACGTTCTGGACCCATATCAAAAAAAATCACCCATCCGAATACGCGATGGCGAGTAACCAAGCCCAAATCTCCAGGTACGCAACCCCTTCTAATCAATTATTTCATTACACGTCTGAAAAATATAGAGAACAATTAGCATTAATGATTGCAGCTGAACACTTACCTTTTGGTTTTGGTGAGAAAGTTGGTTTTGTTAATTATTGTCAAAATGCATTAAATCCTGCAATGCAACGTGTTCTTAGAGCCACTCTCACACGTACACTAAATGTCATTTACAAAAAAGAAAAAATAGATTGAAAATATTTTTTTCTCAATTTCAAGGTCGTGTTTTCGTATGTGCCGACATATGGAGCGACAATTTTGGTAGTCATTCATATTTGGGTGTCACATGTCATTATATGGACAATGACTGGGATATGCAAAAAAGAATTCTTGCATTTCGTGTTTTCGATGACTCGTATTTAGCTCAAAATATTTTTCAACTCCTTAAAATCATTTTCTAAGAGTATAATATCCTAAAAATTTTTTTTGCTATTGGCTTTGATAATACTGCAAGCAATACCGCATCTATTCCTATGTTACAGGATTTGTACAATCCCTATTTTGGGGGTAAATTATTTCATCAACGTTGTGTATGTCATGTTTTAAATTTGTTTGTTCAAATTGGATTAGCAGAGCTTTCTGCTTTTATTAGACCAAATAGATATTGTATTAACTATATCTGGAAGCATAACGAAACCCAGAAACAATGGTTAGAATATTGCTCTCAGAATAATATGCGTCCCAAAAAATTTTCTCGAGATATTACCACCAGTTAGAATTCAACTTATAAGTTGCTTAATTAAATTGTTGAATATAAGGATTTATTAGTTTCTTTTATTACTTATAAAGTTTCTTCAATTTCTCTTCAATTGAATCATTGGGATGCATGTAGGGGTGGGCGTTTAACGGATCGGTTCACTTTTCGAATGAACCGATAATATCCGGTTTTTGAAAAAGTGAACCGATCTGATAAAATTTAAGAGTGTGAACCGATCAAAAACCGATTGAACCGGCTCGGTTTGGTTTTTTCGATTCTCGATTGAGTTAGTTTTTTCGATTCCGGCTCGGTTTGAACCGGCTCGGTTCGGCTTGCAACTTTAACGGTGAACAACCGTTCCATTGATGAAAACATAAATAAATATATAGTCCTATGAGTTTTTAGGGTTGAAACTAATAAGAATTAAAGGGCATGCATTAGTAACTAATTTGAAGGCTTGTTTACAAAATCAAATGATAGATCAATGATTCGATGATAGCTTAGGTTACATATATTAAAAAATGTGTATTAAAAAAATATTGATAATGATCAATATTTTTTTAATGCACATTTTTTATGAAATATGAATGTGCAATAATATTTATGAAATATGAATTACTCTTTTTGTTTTTAACATTATTAGTTTTAGAGAAAGTAGAAAAAATTTAGAGATTTTTGATTATATACACCGGTTTTCGGTTCGGTTCACCGGTTCGAACCCTAGAACCGGAAACCGAACCGAAAATACCAGTTTTTAAAAAAACAAACCGTACCGAACTGGTTAAAAGTTAAAAACCGAAAAAAAACCGATTGGACCGGTTTGGTTCACCGGTTCGGTTCGGTTTAATGGTTTTTTGCCCATCCCTAGATGCATATATAAAAATTCTTGAATTGTTATGTGTTTTTAATGATGCTACCACTGCTTTATATGGTGTTTATTATCTCATTACTCATTTATTTCTTATTCAAAGTGTTAATATTGTTGGTGCATTTAGTGATTGTGAATTTGATGTTCAATTGAGTCCATGTGTTATTGCCATGAAAACAAAATGGGTACAGTATTATGGGGTGATTCCAAATATTTACTTGCTTGCACTGTGTTTTGATCCACGCTTTAAATTAGAATGTTTGCAAGAATATTTAACTAATTATTACAAATGTTTAGATTTAGAAGTTGATGTTCTTCATTATTGTAATTCCGTTAAGACTTTGCTTATGAATTATATGATGAATATCTTAGAATGTATGGTCCATCTTTGAACATACCGGTTTCACAACCCAAACCCACATCTGGTGGTACTAGTACTTCTGTAAAATTTCAATTAATGAGTGTAGGGGATTGACTCTTTTCCCAAAGAACCAAAAAAATTATGAACATCTTCTTCATTCTCAATGGTTTTTGAGCTTGACCGGTATTTAGAAGACACTCATGAGTTTTTATATGAATAATTTAGTCTCCAGGTTTGGTGGAAGAGTTATCAACAGCATTATCCAAATTTGGCTATTATTGCCAAACAAATTCTTGGAAAGCCGATTTCTATCATTGATGTGGAACAAGAATTTAGTGCAGGTGGAAATATTTTGGACCCAAGACGGTCAACTATGTCTCCACATTCACTTGAAATCCAAGCATGTGTTGATTATTGGACAAAGGTAAAATATAGACAACAAGAACTCCAACCGGAGATAGTGAACGACTTCTTTGAAGATGACCAAATTACGGGAACGGAAGACAACGAATAGATTCTGTTCCAACTTCCAACCTCCAACACCCACTACAAAAAAAAGTCTATCAGTGACAAACAATTTCCGACGGCGCTAATTGCCGTCGGAAATGGTACCTTTTTTGACGGCCATTTCAGTGCCGTCGGAAATGAGTAAAAATATGATATCACATTTCAAACGGTAAAATGCCGTCACAAATAGGCAAAAAGCCTTCAATTTTGTTCTCAATTCTGACGGCACAAAAAGTGCCATCGGAAATAGTATTTGTCCCGTTGAAAATAAGGAAAAGAAATACACTATTTCCGACGCCCTAAATGCCGTGGGAAATAATCTTTTTCCATTTGAAAAAAAATGGAATACACTATTTCCGACGGCCTCAATGCTGTCGGAAATAGTCTTGTTCCATTTGAAAAAAAATGGAGTACACTATTTCCGACGGCCTCAATGCCGTCGGAAATAGTCTTGTTCCATTTGAAAAGAGAAAAAGGAATACACTATTTCCGACGGCCTAAATGCCATCGGAAATAGTCTTGTTCCATTTGAAAAAAGAAAAAAGAATACACTATTTCCGATGGCCTAAATGCTGTCGGAAATAGTCTTGTTCCATTTTAAAAGAAAAAAAAAATGGAATACATTATTTCCGATGGCATTTAGGCCGTCGGAAATAGTCTTTGTTTTGTTGATCCCGGTTTCATGGAATAAATAAATAATTTATTATTATTATATTAATTAATAAATTATAATGGAATGTATGTAATTTATAACACTACACAAAAAATGTGACTTGTAGGTCAATATTTTAAATGTATCATTATATGTGTTAAATGTATCCAAAATTCACTATCAACAAAAACTTTAATAATTTTAATAAAATATTATTTTTAAAAAAATTATCTCAATAGTTATATTTAAATAGTATACAAAACAATATATTTAATTACATAGTATACAAATATATCAATAGCTTATATATAAATAATATGCAAAACACATAAGATATATGGTTATAGCAAAATGGTAAGGGAAACCCTTATTGTCATCTAGGTCAAGGGTTCAAGCCACATGAATTTCATGGATTTAAAGTGTCACATGACGGGTGACGTGGCATGTGACACGTGAGGAGTGATGTGGCTACTATCAAGTCCAATCATGCTTTTTTTTTTTAGACTATTTCCGACGGCAATAAGCCGTCAGAAATAGCGGTAAAGCCGTCGGAAATACAATTAATTTTGACCACCTTGAATCACTATTACCAACGGCATTTTTATCTTTTCCAATGGCATTTAACCGTCAGAAAAGACCATTTTTTTTTTTTTTTGTAGTGACCGAATAACTAATTAAAGGTAAAAGAACTACATGGTCTTTGATTCCTCTACATTTGTGGAAGATACGTAGGCAGCTTAATTGTGATAAAAAAATTAAGTGCAAGACCAGTATTTTTATTATTATTATTTTTACTTTATTACATTGTAATATTGCATATTTGAATTCAAGCCTTCAAGGCCAATTTCTAATTATTATTTTTTTTTTGTGAAATTGTAAAGTTCTATTTATTAATAAATGTCAATTTCTTTTCTTTTAAACATTGTGAAATACTTAAATACTTCAATGAAAATGTTTGTTAATGTTTTTTTATTAAAAAATTTGTTCATTGGAATTATGATTTGGCAAGTTTTTTTTTTTTGTTTTTTTTTTTAAAAAAAAAAAAAAGAAACCGAACCGGAAACCGTTAAACCGCTGGTTTGAAATCGGCAACCAAACTGAATTTCCAGTTTCACTTTTGGTTTTGGGTGGCCACCAAATCAAAACTGCCGGTTTCGAACCATGGCCACCACTAATATTAATTAGCAACATTTTCTGAGTACTGCTTTACTTACCCAAACTTGTTGCCTCAAATCAATGAAACATTATCCAAACTTAAGTTATTATTAGTTCAACAACAAGAAAATAGAACTTATAAGCCCAGTAGAATCTTATATTTTAATCAAGTTTAAATCTTCTTGATCATCTATACCCAAACCAATCAACTAGATAGCTAGCTAGGTCGAATTATTTTTCTCCAAATATTAATTTTAAACACATTATTATTAATAATATGGTTCATGCTACTAGCTTTTTTTTTAAACAGCAAAATGTATTTACTAAAAAGGGAAAAACCCCAAAGGAATAAGAGCAACAGCTACAACGTCCAACTGAGAAGACCAAGACTAACCCAAAAACTATTGTAACGACATCAGTCTGAAGCCATAAAACCAAGCTCATGCTACTAGCTATACAAGATTAGTAATCATAAATGATAATTAGCAACTTAATACTCATTAGATCTGAATCCAATCATAAAAAACAAAAATATTGATAGAAAGTTAGCGTGTTTTCTATTAACTACTCTATATAAATACAGTTAGTGCACATGATAACAAAATCTTATTATAATTATATATCTAAGATGACAATATCGATACTGGCAATCAATAGATTAGCTGATTAAACATATGATGTAATAGAAAAAAATTATAAATGAAGTGAAGGAGAGACAAAAAGAGAATTATATATATAACATACAATATTTATATGCAGGATTTCACACTTTCTTTTTTAGATTCCGACTTTATAAGGTTACAGAATCAACTCTTTACTTTTGTAACATTAAAAAGTTCACTACATTTTTAAATGTGCAGGATCTCGCACCTGAAGATCATGATTTTATAAGATTAGATGGTGAACTCTCCTAATTCTGCAATGATACAAACTACACGAAAAAACGTGAGAGATTTCGCACTTGAATTAAACCTCCTATATATATGTAAAAGCATATAATAAAAATGATATGGAATTGGATGAATATGATAGCGATAGCACGTACCACAAAATTAGGTAAAGACAAAGGAGAAGAGACGAGAGGAGAGCCGGTTCGAGACGGCCAGAAACAGGCCTTTTAGCCGGCTGTCGCTACACTGTGGCCAGCCCACACTCTTTTAACACTTTGCATTTGCACCATTATCAACCTCCTTTAAAAGCCTCTCCATTGGAGGACCGAGTCATATTACAACTACACATATCAAACATATCTTAATTCCCTCTCTATCATAACTTGTTTCTTCTGCCTAGCTAGCTGGTTATTCTATACTTATTAATAATTCAGATCAACATGGTGAAATTATCACCGCAAAACCAGAAAAACGTCAACAATAATAACAACAATAACAGTAACAACAACAACAACAATAACGGTGTGAGTACGACCAAGACTAAGACTAAACGCACACGGAGGAGTGTCCCCAGAGATTCTCCTCCTCAAAGAAGTTCTATTTATCGCGGTGTAACCAGGTAATTGATTAAGTATGTTTGCAGTATATATATATATATATATTTATATATTATTTTGGAAAACAATTTTGTAATTTCGATTTCTTGTTTTTGATATTGAAATGGGCATGTTTTTGTTTTTGTTCAGGCATCGGTGGACAGGAAGATATGAAGCTCATTTGTGGGATAAGAACTGCTGGAATGAATCACAGAATAAGAAAGGAAGACAAGGTTCATTATTTTTCACGTTTCTTTTATTTATCATTAATTATGTAGCAATATGTATTGATGGACTTTTTTTTTTGCAATGTTTTTTCTTTCTGTTTTTTTGGGTGGAAATTTGCTGGAATTCTACCCAAATGCAGTTTATCTTGGTATGTTCTACTTCATGCACTATATTATTTCTTAATTATATCAAAATATATGTTATGTTGTTTTGACAGTTTTTATATAAATGGTTGCGACTTTTAGGTGCCTATGATGATGAAGAAGCAGCAGCACATGCTTATGACTTAGCAGCACTCAAATACTGGGGCCAAGACACCATTCTTAACTTTCCAGTAATTCTTTAATTTCACCATCTTATATATTTATCGATCGAGCCGTGTATAATAAAACAGTCGTTATATCCAATGAATAACACGTAACGAACTATTGCACTTGATGCAGTTATCAACTTACCAAAAGGAATTCAAAGAAATGGAGGGTCAGTCCAGAGAAGAATATATTGGATCATTAAGAAGGTGAGGTTTCTGGTACTTGTAAAAAATAAAATATTTTTTCATATTTACGCTTCTTTTATATATTTATTAATCTTTTTTTCATTTTTTTTTTCAGGAAAAGCAGTGGTTTTTCTCGAGGAGTTTCCAAGTATAGAGGTGTTGCAAGGTATTTTAATCCATTCAAGTCTTATCTATTGTGAAAGTTTTATGGTTCAAAAAAAATATATTGTGAAAGTTTTATCATATGTAGTTTAATTTTTTTGTTCTTTATATATATATAGTCTTTCTACAATCAGTTCGTCCTGATATAAAATATACACAGACGAAGAATGTAAACCATAGATTATGAAGAAGTTTTGATAAGTGCATACACTTTGAGTCAAAGTATGTAAATCTAATAGTCCACATTTTTCGTCCTGATATATTTTATATCAAGACAAACTAATAATAAAAAAATTATATATATATATATTTATTACATTCAAATTCTTTTTTGTTTTGCTTTCTTTCGGAATAACCCATCATCACATAGCCAAGTATTTTTTTTATACAATATTAGACAGGACATAATAGATAGGTGGACATAGTATTAGTTTCGTTAAATTCTTGAACCAATTAGTGTCAGAATAGTTTTTTTTTTTGAAAAATTTGTATTTATATAGTAAATATAATTTATTAAAAATTATGGCCAATTACATGTGGTAATGATTTATGAATGAAATTAACAAATCTGAAAATTTTTAGAAGATGAAATATACTAATAACCTAACATTACTCATTTTGAAAATTTGGTAGATTTCATCTTTGAACACAAATTGGTAAGTTTCAGTTTCATTTCATCTTGTGGCAGACATCATCACAATGGTAGATGGGAAGCTCGAATTGGAAGAGTTTTTGGCAACAAATACCTTTATCTTGGCACATATGGTAATGCCTTATTGCCTTACTATATCATCTCCTTTCACATATCATGTTTATATAGATTGACGGACCAACGATGACTCGAACCTGAAAAATTATGAGATTGAATGAGAGCACTTTTTCCACCTAGTTACATTTACGATGGTTGTTTTCAAAATGTTTTTATTGAGTTTACTAATTAATGTGCATCTAAACGTGTTTTTGATATTTTCAAAAACATATTCAGATGATATGAAATTGCTTCCGATATTTATAAATAATAATAATAATAATAATAATAATAATAATAAAACACAAATATTTAACAAACAGAGGTCCACTAACCCTAACAATTAATTACTAATTAATTACCTCTAAATTCAACACCTAATTTCATTCACAAAATTTATTAATTTTTTTCAATTAATTAATTATTATTTTGCAGCTACCCAAGAAGAAGCTGCTACTGCATACGATATGGCAGCCATTGAATACCGTGGCCTAAACGCCGTCACTAACTTCGATCTCAGCCGTTACATCAAATGGCTTAAACCTACCAACCACCACACCAGTGTCAACCCTAATGTCGAAACAACTTCATCTTCATCAATATTGACGGCCGTTAATCACCACAATCATCATCACGATCATGATCATCATCAAGAGCAGTTCAACTTGAGCTTCTTCAACAGCCCATCACAGATGGTTTCGAGTGGGCCCAGCGAAACCACGCTGCTGAGTCAGCAGCCACGTCCCGTGACTGCCACATCAGCCCTAGGGCTTCTACTTCAATCTTCTAAGTTCAAGGAGATGATGGAGATGACCACTACGTCCTCCTCGGTGGATTACGTGTACACGCCACCTCCGCCGCTGATGGAGTCCGACCTCCCACTTCAGTGTAGCTTCCCTGAAGACATACAAACGTACTTTGGTGGGTGTCAGGACTCCAACAGTTTTGGAGAAGGTGATGATGATATAATTTTCAGTGAACTCAATTCGCTCGTCCCGCCTATGTTTCAGTGCGGTTTCGATGCCTAGAGCGAGTGAGCAGATCTTTCTACTTTACTGGCATCTGGTATCCTAAATTTATCAGGGCGATCATTAGATTGCATTGCATGAATTAAAATCTAATGGCTATCCTGATAATGCTACTATGCTTTAATGCATGCATGGCAGCTGCAAGGAGGATTCGGTTTTAGGTTTACTATCATAAATGATTAATATTTATTTAATTCTTCCCGTGTTTTAGTCGAAAATCAGGTAAACCCGGATGATTTTTTTTTTTATTAACCCAAAATTCTAAAATTTATTAGAAATTTCCTTCTTTTTTCCCAAAAATTCTTTACGATTTACAAATCCTCCAATTCTGCCTGAATTTCGACAAAAACATAGAGAAAGTTAATGATATTAATTCCTTTTTATTTATACATAAATAAACAATAATATATATATAGGAGAGAAAATAGATTCTTTTCAGAAGGTGACTGGGAATATTGGAAGAATTTGGTTCATTTATTGTAAACAAGAAAATTAATAAGACTCTGTTTTATTATAATCATTATTACTATTTTATTTTTCTATGTTATTAGTGATCTCTTGATTCATATATTTGTTATAGGAAAAAAATAACAGCATCTCCAATGTTTTTTTTTTTTTTGAAACGGCTTGTATTATTCAAATAGACCACACAGGCAGCAGTACATTAGAAAAGCAACAATAACAAGAAGTTCAAGGAAAAACAACCATCCTGCAAAAATATGCATAACCAACCAAAATCAACACCATCCATAGCTACACCAACATACAGCGGAAGTTATAACAGAGATTTCCTAAATCATCATTCAAAGCTAGAAAATCAAAAAACTGCCCAAACTAATCTGTCTTTATTTCTGCTCGAACCCACCTTGGCCAAACAATCAGCAAGCGAATGTGTTCCTCTTGGCATAAAGATAATTTCTAAACCCTGAATAGAGTGGAGAGCATGTCTGATATCATACACCAGGTTCAACAAATGAAAATTTCCAAAATCTGCTCCTTTAATCCAAGAGATAGCAGATTTCGAATCACCGATAATGGTAATCTTGCGATGCATTAGAATGGGGTTAGAAGAGAGTAGCTGGCATGCTTTGTGAATAGCATGAACCTCAGCAGAGTTAGAATCCATAATGCCAATGAAAAAAGAAAAAGCACATAAAACATTTCTTTGTGAATCCCTTAGTGCTCCCCCAATACCAGCATCACCAGGACTCCCTCTCGTAGAACCATCGACGTTGAAAAACAACTCGTTATTAGCAGGAGGACTCCAACCCTCGCAAATCTTTGATCTTACTGGCACAACATCAATACATTTGTCATTTAAATCTAACATTAGAATTGTCAAATCCAATTTCGAACCACAACCATGATTCTTAAACCATAGAGCAACTCTGAATTTGATTGAATCCATGGCAGAGTTCAAGTCAGCTTGTTTTCCCCTGAAAACCACATCATTTCGAATCTCCCAAATAGTCCATATGGTAGCAAAAAATAATGAATACCAAGCTCTTTTCTTTGAAGATGACGAACACATTCCTTTCTAGGCCTCCAACCAGTCATTGAATTTAGAATTGGAGTAGCATTTTACTCCCCACCAACCCATACATCTCCTCCAAAGCTCATTAACCCATACACAAAGAAGGAACAAGTGGTTGATTGATTCATTTTCTATCCCACAAATTGGACAGCCCAAGCTACCCCACTGAGAAACTCCAAACTTTTGTAAAACATCAGAAACTAAGACTCTGCCCTTCAAAAGCTACCATGTGAAAACCTCAACCTTTGAAGGGCAAATTCCTTACCAGATAAATGACGAATGCACTGAAGGAACCCAGCCACAACTATCTTCCAAACACCGACGGAAAGAGCATCTCCAATGTTAGCGTGGCTTGTGAAAAAAAAAAGATGACACGTAGTATAAATAGATGTTATGTTAATAATTGTGTCTCCAATGCAGCCGTGCATATTCAACCTCGAGCTGACCTGGCAAAAAATATATTAGATATTGTCAACATAACCGTTCACTTTCAGACATTTTGTTGAATATCTATTTTTTAGGTTGACTCAGCAAACATTTAAAATTGACATTAATTTTTCATATATTTTTGATAAGGAAATAAAATAAAAAATAAAACAGAAAAAAAAGATGGACACGTCATTAAAAAAATTGTGTTTTAGACGGAAGCATTGGAGACAAAATTTTGAGCTAATTGTCTATTAAGTTTTTATACCACATAGGAAGCAAGTCTCGTGACATTGTTGTCATGTCAGTAATTATTGATATGCAAGCCAATTTTGCATGGGAGATATTCTAATAAGCTAGCATTAGTTGAATATCCTTATTTAATAATGTAAAAATAAGAGCATAAAACAGTTTATTATCATTCTTATTTTCCGTCAATGTGTTTTTCCTTAATTTTCTATCACTAATTCAGATATCTTCTATTGAATAACAAATCAACACCAAAAATATATATATAATAAAGGCAAGATATCCTTACACATATTCATGTTTCATAAATAAATAGAGACTAAAATTAGAAATAAATGGAACTTCACGGAGACATTATCCATCCAATATGATTAAATTTAAATCAAATCTGCAGCATTCCTGAGATCATTAAAAGCAGAGAGACAAAAAAATGTACTCTTTGTTACGAATCAAGCTTCATAAACAGTTAAATTAGTGGCCTCTTAACACAGTTTTTCATTACAACTTACACCAAGTCAAACAAAGAAATGCAGCACCAGTGAATCACGAATTTCCATTTTATGGGCAATGAACGCTGCAATTTCAGTAAAGTGGGGTCTGATGTATGAGTTTTTCAAGCTAATTGACATATTCGGATGTTATGAATCTGATTTCAAATGCACCTAAGAATCACATGAATTATGAGAGAACCTATAACTAAGCAACAACAGAGGTAAAAAAATCAACATTTTACCATATTAATAATAATAAACAAGAAAACTCATCAATAACGTGTAAACAAAATATTCACAATTAAAAACTAATCAATTATGTACATAATGGAAGCACAAATTGAAATTTATCTTATTGATTCATGAATTGACTTTGGTGACGACAAATAGGTGAAACTTACCTCCATACATAATTCCAGTTGATTTATAGTCAGTTCTGCACGAACATTGTCTTTAAGTCATTTCCTCAATTCAAATTGAACCTAACAAATATGTTTAGAATATATAAAGGGAAATAAATGAACTTAAACCATTAGGGGGTGTATTGGATTGGGATTTTAATAGACAATTTTGAGGTGTAAGGATTTTATGGATTTGCAAGACTATTAGGATTATTAGGATTGTTAGGATTATACTTTTAGGATTATTAGGATTATATGGACTAGACTTTAATTTTAGGATTCTGAAAGTCTTTGGACTTTATTTATAGATTATTAGGATTATCTAAACTTTATTTCAAGACTTCATGGACTTTTAAAAATATAGACTTTCAATAATCGATTGTAGTATTCAATTTTCTCCCCATGTTCCAGTGCTCTATAGTTTTGTTGAAGGAAAATTGAATGAGAAACATGTATAAGCTATGAAAAGAAGTAATAAAATTTTAAAATGCCACCAACCAACACATAACCTTTGGCTGGTTCATATAGTGCAGAAAATGTCATCATATGAAATAAATATAATAACTAACATCTCATCCCCCACTACCTCACTAGAAATAACATTAAACAAGGAAAAAAAAAATAAGTATTTCCGTTTGGCTTGTTGGACTTCATTAATTCATATGTTATCAAACTTCAATATTCACTGCTCTTTAATTATTATTTTTTCTCTAGTGGTGTGTACAGTGTACTTCCCCCTTTCATGTTAGTGATAGATAATTCAAGTCCGGTGAGATGAGTTGATATATAGACTATGAATGCATTGGTTAAATTTGGAGGGTCGGGCCATGACAAGATTTTTTTTAAAAAATATAAATCTAAATAATAAGAAAAAAATGGTATATAAAAAAATAACTAGTGATTGCTCTCGATAGGTTTCGGCATGCCCTTCTGTTATCAGATTTAAAAAAAAAAAAAAAAAAAACATGCATCTAAATTTTATAGAAGCATAGTTTTATGCAAGGTCCATATCTTTTTAACTCGCTCAGACAATAAATCAATAGAAATGATGACCATCTTCTTTTGTCTTTGAACTCAATCTATATAAAGTGCGATATTATTAGTAATGGACCAGCTCTTTTTATGAGGTATATATATATATATATATATAATCAACTTCCTCTTTATGGAAATCTAGTGGTGGTGGTGGTGGTGGTGGTGAGATCATGGAAATCTAACATAAAACTATTTTTAATTCATAGAAGCATTTTATCAGTCATTTGGTACTCGACTTTCAAGTGTAGTTTTACCCTGTCTTTTACATGTTTGGCCGCCACATTTTTTTTTTTTTTTGAAATTCAAAGTATATTCAATAATAATCAAGACAAAAGCTAGAGCCAACAATCAACAAAAGCGACTACAATCGCACAGTCCCAAACCTAAAAGAAAAGCAAAAACCAAAAAAACACAACAACAAGGCAAATAGTGAAAACCAAGAAAAACAAACCCACAACAGGAGGACAACAAAACAATGACCATAACAAGACAAAATAGAGGAAACAGCAGATAGCAAAAGTAACCACCGAAAGTATACCAGTACACCTACCAAATATTTGAAATCAAATAAAAAGTCAGGAAAGTATTGAGGGAGAGGGCAAGACAATTTTGGGTTCAAGATATTTATACATATCACTAAAAAGTCTGGAAAATCCATTTTATCATGAAATCCTAAAAATCTTGATCTCAATCCAATACCAGTAGACAATTTGCTGCCTCTTGAAACTCTAGATCCAATACCACATGATAATATGAACTTTTTAAAAAAATCTTAAAAGTCTTGATTGAATACCACCAGACTTATCTAACTTCTTAAAAAGTCTCAATCCAATACCATCAGATTTTTACTTCCTCAAATTGTCTAATAAAATCTTGAACCAATACACCCCCCTTAACAACAAATCACAACAGTTTCCTTAGTACAAATAAAAAGGCAAGTGAAAACTACAACCCATGACTACATATAATGGAATTACAAGCAAGGCAATCACATGGCTGAAATAAATTGACAAGAGGAATATATATATATTTTTTGAAAAGTAAAAGGAATCTATATTCCAAAGAGCCAAAAAGGCAAGCAATTACAAAGCGAAACCAAGAAAACAAAACAACCCAAAAAACCACCACAAGAAACCCAACCAAAGCAACAAGAAACAAAAAAGGAGAAGCACAACACAGCCAAGAAAGGAGCAAAAATAGAGGAAACAGCAGCCACACACAACACAGCATGCGGCACAATAAGAAACGAGAACAACAACAACCCCCAGCCGAAGCCTTCAAAAGTCAGTGTCTCCCCAATCAACAAAGTCCCCTCTGTTGCTCAAACCCAACTTGGCCAGCCTGTCAGCAAAGTGATTAGAAGATCTAGGATAGAACCTCACTAACCCTCCCAGCAACTTCAGCTTGCTCCTTCTATCATAAATTAAGTTCACATGATTCACAGTACCTATACCTTTGGTGTAGTGGAAGCTCTACAAGAAAAACCTGTAATAAACAATTAGAAACAACCTACTAATATTCTGTTGATCCGCGCATAGATGCTAGAATAATAGGCTTCAAATATGACAATCTTTGCGCACGAAGGATGTGTAATTGGATAATTGAGAACCAATTCTCAGAAATTTTATTAAATCAAAAACTGAAAAACAAGAGCGGCTTACAAGTCTATTTAAATGAAACAAACCCTAACCCTAATCCGAAACCTTGTTGAGCAAGGAACAACCTAAAATCCCTAATTAACGAAAATGACCAAAAATGGCAAATTTGAGTTAAATATGGAAACAAATAAAGCTAAAAATTTTAAGCAAGCCAGAATTAATGGAAGTCGATTTGGACTTGAAAAACTAAAGTTATTGCGAAAATAAAACTTTCCAAAAACAGCAAAAACGGTAATTTCAGGGCCTAATTAATGACAGAATTCGACTAAAAAAGGGTATGCTTCAACAGCAAAGCTGTTGATTATCTCCTCCCTCGCTAAAACGCTTCAAATGTCAAGATTTCACGTCATTTCGACTTCGTCACCCTAGCCTAGTAGGACTCATTTGCCTTTCTTGCGATCCCATCCCTCAATGTAGTCCAAAGCCATGATTGCCACTGCATCAACCTTTCCCATTGATCCATGAGATAGCTACCATTGAATCACTGGATATCTCCAAATTTTGCCCCACACAGGCTAAAGAGGAACAACAAAGCTCTACAGCTAATAAATTGATGAGGAATATTAACTACGATCTCTACGTAAACCAAAGGTTTCAATTTAGAATATAAATGTAGAAAGGTAACACGATAATGTTTTTGTGAATGCGAGCATCTGAGAAACAATCATATAACAAGTATAATCATCTATGTCTATACGTGTGCAAAAGTGTTCATACAGGGGAAGAATATTTTGCTTGAGAATGAATGTATGAGACAATAAATACCTCCGAGAAACAATTACAAAACAAACATAATTATCTGTGTTTATCTTTCTTAATTTATAGTGACAGCAAGCCCTTTTGTGCAGCAACAACAGCCACTGTATATCCTAATTCTCACTACTCAATATTCTCTCCAACACATACAATCACTTTCAAGCCTTGAGAAAGTGCATAAGAAACTTTATCTCCAATAAACTACACAGATAAATATAGGAATACAAATTATAAATACCGTAAATGGAACAAAAACCTATGGCATCATAACATAGCTTACCTCATTTTGACTTGTTTAAATGAGCTCTTCTCTTAGAGAGACCAAGAATGACCCAAAGAATGCTCAAATTGACAAGCATTTCATCATTGTGGAACAAAAATATAAAACAAATAATGAAAAAAAAAACTTCAACTTCATATTAATACATAATCATATAAATAGAAATAAATCAAAATTTCACAGTATAGACTTCCAAGTTCAGTACTTCACAACATTGTAACTAAGGAATTCGGATCCTCTACTGATCTGATCTTTTTCCTAACTTCATATAATCTCATGACACATAAGCATTGCAATTAATGGGTGGTTAAGATGTAATTGGTTTTCACAACCACTTTATCAACAACCTTATCAACAACCAATCACATGTTTTAAAAAGATCAGAAAAAAGATTAGATCAGCAGAGGATTCAAATCCATAATTAAGATGGTAAAAATGCAACACGTAATCTTATTACTAATTCAATTGCATTAATCAACAATGAAAAAAAATGAAACTAATAATGCACGAAGTGTTCTAATTTAAGTTTTTTTTTTTTTTTTAGGGGTGGGGGGTGGAATAGATTTTATTCAATTTTACCTAATTTTCATTAATAAACAATTTTCCAAAAATGCCACTATCTAGTCAATATAAAATATCAAGTGTAATAAATGCGGAATAATAAATGACACAAGATATTTACGTGGAAACCCTTACGGGAAAAACCACAGGCTGGTAAATGCACCACACTCGAACATTGAATCCACTAATGATAAGATGAATACAACATAATCCCGGTATAACTCACCACCACTACCTAATCCTGGTATAAGTGAACCTAGTCCAATTGCTTGATCCTCACAATCACTACTTGTAATGATGTTTATAGCCTAATCCCGGTCTGTAACCCGCCACTAATACCCGCAGGCTTGTAATAGCAATCCTAGATCAAGACTTCAATTGCTTGTGATTTACGCAACCTAATCCCTAAAGCTACACAAGTCTTACTTCTCAATGAAGAGATAAAATGCCTATGTGAATATATGATGATATTTAAAGAACAAATAAAGCTAGGGAATCTTAGATGCTTATCTAGGATGATGATATTCCAATTAAAACAATCCTAGATATCAATAGCTAAATGACATGTTATAAAGCTTAGCTAAACATAGATTAAACAACCTAGATAGCTATCACAATACAACATTCAATCAAAACAACGCACAATCTCTATCTTGTAAAATAGTGTAGGAACCCAAGTTTACAAATTGCGCAGCGGAAAGGTTTTTTAAATTTTTTATGCAATCATAAACTAAACCTATTTGTACAGTAATAATCGAAAACGATAAAGAAAGGGAAACGATTTCATACCTACGTAGGAGGCTCCTTCACTTTAATTCGATCTGCTCCAAGATTTGAACCACAAGATCTTCCTCGCTATGACCCGGGAATGATAACAGCGTGTGGGCGCGTCACGGTACTCAGGAACAAGGAGGATGAAAAGACACACGAAAGCAACACTTTGCTATTTGTATAGAATGCAGCCACTGAACTTCTAAAACAAATATATATATATATATATTTTAAGTTAGGCCGCACCTACTTCTGTTTTGTTTCATGCAACCCTTTTACAAAAAAACAAAACCTTTTCTTTTCACCTAAAAAACCAAAGACCTGATGCCTTTTAATTTTTTAATCTCTTGTGTTAGTTTCATCAATCTCATTCGGTTGTGCCTTTTTTTAATTTAAAAATTATATATCTCATATATATTTGTTTAAAACAAAAACCGAATCAATTTGAAAAAATCAAATATCTCCAATATCTCATACGGTTGTAAAAGATATTTAAACATTAATTTTTGAATTTAAACATTTTAAATTCAATTTCAAATATTTAATTTAATAAAATAAAATAATCATATTATCTTAATTTATTCAAAATCAAATATCAACTAACACCCTCCATTTAGTGATTAACAACATAATTGAATAATCTTATTATTTAATTTATTTAATCACCATTATTCATTAATTAAATAATCTCATTATTCAATTAATTCCCGAATAGATACGTGTCACTTTCGTAACACAATTAATTTGGACAATCCAATTAATTAACCGTGATCCTCGTTACCTAAATCGATCGGGCTAGCAAGGGGACCTAATGGACCCACAGTATTTTGAGCTCCAATAATCTTTAGAAATAATTAATTAAACTCTTTAATTAATATTTCATGATTATTAACTTCGGTGTTATTCCACTAAAAACCCGAAGTTGCACTCTCTCAACTGTAGACGTTTTTACACAAACCAATAACTCTTGGTGTCCATTGATATAGCTATTACATATGGTATGATCCTCCACAGGTAGTTCATAATTAGAGCTGGGTCATAATGTTCGTTATACCCCTCTAATTATATCTTTCCATTAAGTACCATTGATTCTCTAATGAACAATAAATCCTACATTCCTTACGGAATTAGGAGAGCGCTCATATTGTTCAAGCCCCGAATCAACCCTTAAGGGAACTACTATCTACTTCTCACAAGAAGGAGTGGATTCCACTATTGTGTGCAGACCTTCCCAGCTACAAGCCAAATCATGATTCCAACATACTAAGTTATTGACCGGGAATGCAACTCCGATCTCACCCATGGTATATCAAAAACCACGATCTAACCTGAAGGAGTCGATAAGACACTCAGGATTAAGATAACCCATATATAGCCATCATTTGTTGATATATATGAATTTCATCTTTTAACGGATCTTGGTGAGAGATTCATATAGATCATGGCCCAGTCATATATGATCAAATCATATAAGGTGCCTCCATTCTCATATCTCCATATGAATGATCTAGGATAAGATCACCGTACATTACGGAATGGACCGCAGCTGTAGATTGACCACAAATAAAGTACCCAGCTTTATTTGCTATCTACGGACTCTTTAGATTGCTCCTTTCAAACTGAATCCTTCTATATATGACATTCATATACTCAGTTTGAAATTACATCTGGCAATCTTGGATGTTAAGTACACATGTTATTATAAATGTATGAGACAATTTGAATGAATAAACTACTTCTTTTATTTCTTGTTCAATTCACATTTACAAACTACAAGCTTTAGAGCAAAAACCCCAACAAATAGCATATAAACTAAGAACATACAAGTAAATAGAGAGATGCCTTGATAAATAAAACACTAATTATATATGAAAATAGTGAAGAACATACCAAAGGAAGTGTGTGAGTAAAACCCATGCAAGCAAGCATCCTAACTATGCTAGAAAATGCTAGATGATATTTTGATGCATATAAGAATGGTTTTTGAGTGTTAAAAATGAGTTCTTGATTTGATTTTCTCTCAAATATCTCTCTTTGAAGTTTAGGGTTCTTAGAGTCAGAGAACTAGTCTTTAGAGAATGAGAAAATGGTATATTTATAGACATCAAGAACATGGCATGTGAAAAGACAAGTTTTCCCTTGAAAAAGCATGATCGACGGTTTCATTCGGCAGCCAGGCCACTGATCACAACCGCCGAATTGAACCCGAGAAGAATAGGGGAACAACGGCGGTTTCATAACCTTCAATTTAATCGCAGAATCAAACCCAAGAGAAAAATCAATCAGGTATGAACGGCGGTTTTGAATGGTGGTCGTGGCCACCAATCATAACCGTTGTTTCACAAAATGGGGTGAAACCAAGGGAGAAGCCAAGGGCATTCTCCTATGGCGGTCCTCACGCTAAACCAAGCACACCAACATGCACGCGCAGACATTTCTGAATATATTCAGGAAATGAATTACAAGACACATAAACACATAACAAGATACAACAACAAAATGCTAGCGTATAACGTTACATGTGAACAGTATGCACACATATGCAAGTATGCTAAGTGTGTTTGTGCTACTAAATATCTTCAAAGAAAACTATGCACTAAAGATTATACCTTTGGAGTGCTTGTGACCTTGAGGTCTTGAGGGCCTTGAGCTTGATTACACAATACCTAAGCTACCCTTACAACAACCCCAATATGTGGTTTGTCCATGAAATAAGCCAATCAATAAATGAGACCTTACAATCTCCCCCTTTGGCTATTTTGTGACAAAACCACCACTCACATTGATCTTCACAACGATCCTCACAACATAATTGAATCTACAGGATAAAAAAGATATTCTACATTATAAAGAGATATTAAAAAGTAAAAAACTTTAAGTCTTCAATCTCTTATAGAACTATGAACCCTTCAAAACAAAAAAAAAATTACACTTTCCAAAGCAAGTGTATGTGAGATGATCAAGTGAAAATAAACAAGCATTTGCATTTTAAGAATTTAAGCACACCATCATGCAATGTATGTGAATGCAATGCTCCTCCTCAATATGTAATCTCCCCAATATGTACAATTGCTACTACAATTTAGCAACTCTCCTTACCACATTCTACTCCCCTTTTTTGTCATGATATAAGCAAAGGAGTAGTCCCCAACCGGGTCACTTATAGCAAAAAGAGATAGTAACATACTCGATATTTGCATATTCATATAAGCCACTTTATGCAACTCAATTAATTGGAGAGAAACAAGGAGATTTATTTTATGAAAATGTGTGAATTAAAAAATGCTTTGCATACAAGATATGTAACATTTAAGTCCAAAATACAATGGTATTTGGCAAAACAAATGACAAAGATTTCCAATATAATTCAAACCAATCACCATTCGTTACTACAAGAAATTAGGCTATTTATAACGGAGTATCTACCACGGGCATACTTGGCCCGTGTTAGATAAGAGATAACAACAATGGGTCTTTAAATGATTGTTGTTAATAATCTCTTAAAAGCTTTTCCACCACGGGCCCATATATGCCCGTTGTAGATAGTTTTTACTTATCACGGGCAGTTGTGAGCATGTTGTAGATAGTTTTATAATGACCACGGGCAAATAATGACCTATTGTTATTGGGATCATATATATCTCAACTCTCAAAGGATAGTAAAAACTAAAAAATAAAAAATTCCCAGATCAATTGTAAAAGCCTAAAATCTTCAGATCGATCTTGGTCGCGAACAATTCTATTGATCTCCTCGGATGAGGACTTCCTCCTCTTTGACCTCTCCTCTCTCGATCTCCCCTCACTTAGTCCTACCCCGCCACGTCTCTAGACTAGAGCCTTTTGTTGAATCAAAATACTGGAGATCAAGGCCTTTTGTTGGAGAGGGCAGAGATTGAAATAGCTAGCGTAGTGTTTGAAGGTCACTTGAGGTTGTCCAGGTAAGTCAGTCACTCTATCAACCTTTGCTTCTCTGATTTGTGTTTTAGTATTCCATTCATGAGTATTCCATCAAAAGCTTTATTAGAAAGCAGAGGAGTTAGTGGGGAGTTTGATTGAGATGGAGATGTTTACTAAGATGATTGTGTAGCCACTGGATATATATTCAATATTGTCTTCTTCTTTTTTTCTTTTTTTTTTCTCTTTTGTTTTTGATAAAAGAAATGTCAATGTTGGAAGAAAATTTACAAAAGCCAAATTATATCTAATACTTCTGCTGGTGGTGGTGCCGCCAATGGACTCTATGGAGCAATTGATAGAAAACTTTATATGGGAAATTTATACTATAACATGATTGAGATTCAGCTTAGACAGGTAATTAATATGAGGTATTTAGATTTGTTTCAGTATTAACAAGTAGAAACACATGGGTTGATTTTTATTTATGTCATTTTAGTTTAGTGATACATAACCTGTCATCAACAGATGACATGTAAAAAGGAAAAAAAGGAAACAATTGAAAGACACAGGATATAAAGTTTATTATTAATTTTGTTTTGATTGGAGCAAAACCTATAATTTTAAATCCGAAAGTTAACCTTGTCCTAGTACTAGATGAGAAACTTCTTTGGCCGCAAATTAAGATTTCAGAAACCTTGAAACAATGCCAGTCATGAACATTTCTTTCACTCAAAGAAGTGGTTTTAAATTTAATGATTTGGTGATCAAAACTTATACCAAAAATAAAAAATAAAAAATTGTGCCATCATAAATATTTCTAACTTTTAATTCAGACCGAAATAGATCACCTGATGCCAGCCAAGAAATTAACTTTGTTTGTACTAGTGTTTTTATTAATTTATTTAAGATAGTGGAACTCAAATATAGCCTAAACTTTAACTATGACATGAGAGAGATTCGATCTCAAGATCTTTTATACAACTATAATTGGAATGAGAGTAATTTTCTGAATTCTATAGATCGAAAAGGATCTTGTGCATTTGAAATTGAGAAATTGTAATAGTGTATGTTGTCACCAAGTCATTTTGAGGTTTACTGAAGCTATAGTAGAGAACAATATATAAATTTTCTGTGAATATTTATTGCATTGTCTAAATGCATGAAAAATGATCAACAGTATTAAACTCAAGAATTTTTAGAAGTTTATTCAAGAGCAGCCTTTTTTTAGTAGTATTTATTATTTTTATTTTTTATTATTAACACTCTTCTTATAAACCTTTCATTTTCTTGCATGGTAATTGCTTAGCTTTTCGAACCATTTGGTCTTATAGAGCTTGTGCAACTTCCCCTTTACATTGAGACAGGGCAGTGTAAAGGTTTTGGGTTTGTTCAGGTTTTTAACACCTTTTATTTGACTATAGAATTTTGTTTCTAATTGTGTATTGGCGTTTATTTATCATGTAATTATGTGTTTTCTTTGTTATTTTTATGATATTTCTTTCTTTTTGAGTTTGCTCAGCTTGAACATGCAAAGGTAGCACAAAGTGCTTTGAATGGAACACTGGACAGATCGGACTATTAAGGTATGCTTAAGACTTATTGAAGCTGGAAAAATAAATATGATTAGTTGTAGCATGATGTGATTATAGTAAATGTTTATTTTTTTTAAGATGTGTTCTTACTCATGTGACAGTTCGTGTTACCATTAAATAAAGGTCCATGCCAACTTCTCATCTAATTGTTTATGTACACATGCAGGTGTCATCTGTTACTGATCATGTAGAAGCACTAGATATTGGAGCAAAATCTACAGACTTTGATGATGATGGTGGTGGAGGATTAGTTAGTCATGTTATTATTACATGTTGAATGTAGAGTTATGCTCTGATGATATATATTTGGTCACTTTGACTATTGCACGGTTGTTTTATTGTTACTATCATACCTGGGCATTATTAGTATTTGAATAAATCTGTATCTATTCATTTACACTAGGCTACCCTAATTTTCTTTTGATGTAACTCTCTGCATCAGTATATATATGCAGAGAAACTATTACAAAACCTTTTGTAACTTGGATTATAGAATTTGCATCCTGGGCAACTACTTTGTCAGGATCCTAACTATATATCTGACCAAAATGTTACTATTATTGAACATTTACACAAGAGAAGGACTAATATATAAAGCATTGGATTGGGCTTCTTGAATTTAGTAGCTCATTTGTACTAGAATTGAACTGGTCAATATATCAGTAGAGAAATGTATGGTTGCTTTATGTTTGGTTCTTATTTATATCTAAATTGAACTGGTTCGTTTAGCTCATTTGGTTCTTGTTAAGACCTGTACTCCATCACTGAAACTACTAGGATTTCAGTGAATATTTATGTATAGACTTAAATGTTAGGACTTGTGAACTTTTTAATTAGGTGAATGTTTATGGTAGAATGTTGGTATTTGTGGATTTTTAATTGAATGTTTATGGATTTTTAACTATATATATATGTAATATTGAATGCTTTGGAACGTGTTTCATCTTCCAACTATTTCCAATAACAGGGTATGTATAAATTTAATAAATCAATTTTGTGTTTTTTTCTTTTAAAAAAAAAATTCAACATCTACAACGGGCATTGCCTGTTGTAAGTAATGCATCGACAATGGGTAATGACCGTTTTCAGTAACGCATCGACAACGGGCAATGACCTTGGTTGAAAAGCACGCTTTTCCACTACTGCTCCATCTATAGCGGGCACATGCCCGTGGTCGATACTCATCTACAACAGGCATTGCTCGTTGTCGTTAAGTGTTTTTCTTGTAGTGTGTCATGAGAGAAGCAAAGATATAGAGATTTTATTGATTTCATTTTAAGAGCAACTATATCCAATTTTATAAGCGAAACATGGCATGATCGACTTTTTGCACCCTGTTTGATTTTTCCAAGTAAGATACCCGTAGACAGTAGCCATGGTCAACCAATAAAGAAAGAGAGACATTTTGATTGTAAAATCCTTTGAACGGATACGAGATCCTTTATTCATTTGAGTCTCATAAGCTTTTTCACACAAGTTTTTGCATTTAAGAATTGCAATAATCAATTCATGCCTTTTCATTTTGTAGCATGTTATTGTAATTTCATGCTTTTCATATGACATTAACATGTTATTAAAGAATCATCATGTCATAAAGATAACTATAGGTCATTCAATTGTACTTCCTAAGTACATCTCCTAGTCCAAAAATACATGTTTGAACATAAATATGACATGGATTGTAAAACAAGCATGATTCACACTTATTGAATTAAAAACATATATATACATATGTGCAACCAAGCTTACTCAAGCAATTAAAAAAGAAGCATAAGATATTTCAAATTTATGCATGTGACAAGTATGCAAAATACCTCTCTTTGCTTGAGTTCCCCATATGAGGTCAATTAATACCCTGCATCAATTAAGGGTATGAGGTCCTATAGACCTACCAAGTCCATTGGACTTAGTTGAACCTATGGGAGACAATATAGTCTCGTAGCAAGCGGGTTCATTATTTTTAGTCCACCTAGGTGACAAATTTTCAATCCTAGTGGTCAAAGTTTCAAGAGTTCTAGAAATCATAGGATCATGTAGATGGATTTTATCCTTCCTATGAACATGCATTCTAGCTCTCGCCTTCTTTTTCTCAATCATGCTTTTGGCTCTACATAATTTAATGTAATGAAAGCAATTTGGTCTAATATGACCATCAATACCACAATAATGACATGTAGGGATGAAGTTAGGAATCATACCATGTCTTTGTGCATGCATAGGAGCTTTCCCATGTCTTTGTGGTTGTCTTAGTTGTTGGATATGATCTCTCCTTCTTTGTTGTTGACTAAGACTTGGTTGCTTCCTCAAATGTGCTTGGATGATTGGATTCTTCCCTTGATGGATTTGAGCTTGAGAGAAGTTAGTATGAGGAACTTTTGTAGGTTGAGCTTGAGGTTTTCTTCTTGAAGCTACCTTCACTTGTGCACTATGAGAGCATTGTCATAGATCAATCTTCCTAGGAGTGTGCACGAATGAAGTTCTTTGTTGCCTAAGCTCTTAACAAACATGGTCTTGTTAGGAGTGGGAGTCTCCTTGTCATATTCAAAGCCAAGACCTCTCTTGTCATAGGGGCTTTTTCCAATACTTAACATATGGTTGAGTTTTTCCGTGCTAAAGGCCATCTTAGCCATTAACTTTCTGTTAACCACCAAAATTGGCGGAGGACCAAAGAAGAATTTTCCACCTCGATACAAGAAAGATGTAGGGATCCAGATAGTATCCCGCTACCCCGTAAGAGGTGGGGTCCCAACTAATCCAGAAGAAGGAGGATCCCGATTGATCCGAATACATTCCCCTCCAATAAGGTCAAGCCCAGCCATTCCCCAGCTTCCCAAGGACCCCTCCAATATCTTGATTCACAAGCATTGCCCCGAGCCGGGCTACTCACAAAATGCCTCCATCAGGATCCAACCAACCATTCCCTGGCTTCCTACGGACCTCGCAGCACCCCGGCACAAGGCTCCACCAAGTACCCCGCTACAGTCTCGCCTTATTTCAACCCTCAAGTAGTAGCAGGATACTTAATAGTTCACACTTCCTGGTAGGGTCTGCCCGCCAAGCAGGAAGATACCAAGTTGCAAGACTCTCATGCCAGAATTGAAAGCTCCATAGAAAAACTTATTGAAATGCCACCGTTCGGACAAAACAGAGGAGATGTACTTTTTCCCGCCAACTAAGAGTTCTATTTTAAGCAGGTCATCTCAGTTAGAATCCTTTTAGGAAGGAAAGATTTGCTTACGAGATTGACTCCTCCTAGGAAAGGAAGACTAGATTCTGCACGTAAAAGCTCTGAGTTTATCTCCTAAAAGGAAGGAGGTCCCGCAATTTCCAAACCCTAGACCGAAACTATAAGAGTGCATGGCAAGTAATGAGACCTATATATATAACAAGTTTTTACAAGGGGAGGAGTTGAGAAACCCTACGCTTAATTCTACTTATCGACACATACGAATTCGCCACCACCATCTCCATTACTCACTGAATCTCCACACTTTACTATTAATCCTGAAAAACACAGTTCATGTATTTGTAATGCAAAGTGATGATCAATAAAAAATTTATTCTTGTTTATACTCTTGCATTCCAAATAGTATGTGCATTGTCAAAGACATAGTCGGTATCGAACTACTTGATATCCCTCCGACCGGGGTTAATCTTGATCTTGGTCTCCTTAAAGTCGTTATTTGGAATTTCACCCCAGTGACGATTTTTCGGTAACACTTTTGGCGCCGTCTGTGGGAAACAATATACCAACCATTACTTAAACAGTCTGGTTCTACCCATAGATTTTCATAATGAGACTCTGATCTTCCCAAGGTCATCCCGAGACTTCAGGACCCTCGTTTCCACTGAAACAGCTCAAAGGCGAGGTAAAGGTACCAGGAATGCGTAGGGAAAAAATACGTGTACGCGGCGGAAGCGAGACTAAAAGAGATTAGTATATTTTTAAAAATTTTCCATATTGAACCTTAACCCTTTAATTAATTAAACAATATATACCAAAAGATATCATACCTTTGTCGCGTGATCCGATTGACTATGCGTCGATGGTAATCCGTAAGATCTTCCAATCCGATCACGAACATGAATCACCTAGGAGCGTGGTCTCCCTTCTCTTTGAATTGTGTACCTGAGAATGTACAACAAAACTTTTCTGATTTTGTTTGTCACAATATACTCCAAAAGATTGCAAAGAATGTCCTGGTCACTTTTGAATTCACAATCGTTAGATTGAAACTCGCGTGAACCTTATTCAAAATTGTGCACAAAACCTTTTGATGTAAAGATTACTAGTGCACTATCAAAATAAGAACAATCTCTCTTCACAATCTTTCTTAGCCGAATTTCACACTAGTCTAAGAGTTGGATTTTATTTTTCTCTAGCAAAAGAAAAAACTCTCAATTGCAAAAACTAGGGTTCTTGAATAATTAACCACGAAGAAGAATACCACTGTTTATCTATATATGCATGTCTATAATAGATACTTAATTAAATAACAAATGAATTAAGAATAAAAATAAAGAGATAGAAGAAGATATGAGAGATGGGAGAAATAGAGATGAACAAACAAATAAACATAGACAAGAATTGAGAGAGAGACGAGATATGAGAGAACTTTTCTTTTTGTATATATATTCTGGAAGCAGCAACAGCTAAAACAACATCACAAAGCCTATTTATAGGCAAACTCATACAATAAAATGAAGCCACACAAAGGGCTGCGTGTCACAAAGAAGGAAGCCCACATATGCTCTTTACATGCAAAGTGTGTTATGAAGATTTGAGTATTAGTGGAAAGCCACCAATTAATTACAACACTCCTCCTTGGATTTCCACTATTTGTATTTTAATTTTGCTAGGAAAAACCCAATGGGATAAAAACCTTAGCAAAATATATACAATGATCTTCTGGATCAAGTGGTGTGGATGTGTTTATAACTGCCTCATTAAAACCTTTCTGGTAAAACACGGTGGGACAAAATCCGGTAAAGGAAAAAGAGTACAGTACACATATATCCATTCAAAATTTTGCTCCCCCTGATTGAACGCTCCCCTGAATGAAACTTCAATATCAATCCTGTAATTTACAGAGTCGTCGCATGCCAATCCCATATACCAGTTTCTCAAAAGTTGTTGTAGGAAATGTTTTGGTAAACAAATCTGCAAGATTATCTGTAGACCGTATATTTGTCGGCTCTGTTGAAGTTCATGAGTATAGAAGAATTTAGAAGAAATATGTTTGGTTCTGTCTCCTTTGATATATCCCCCTCTAACTTGAGCGATACAAGCCACATTATCTTCAAATATCTGTGTCGGCATTCCTGTAGATAATGAAAATCTACATGTATTTTGAATATAATAAATAACTGACCTTAGCCACACGTATTCTCGGCTTGCTTCATGAAGTGCAAGGATCTCAGAAATGATTAGATGATGTAGCAGCAATAGCTTGCTTTATGGAGCGCCAGGAGATTATTATGCCATTATGGGTAAAAACATACCTCGTTTGTGAACAAGCTTTATGGTGATAAGATAGATACCCAGCATCAACATAACAAAGTAAACCTGAAAGTTGTTAGATTTTGAAAAATAAAACCCTAAATTTTTCGTTCCACAAAGATAACGGAAAATATGTTTAATCCCATTCCAATGTCTTCGAGTTGGTGCTGAACTGAATCTAGAAAGTAAATTTACTGAAAATGCGATATCTGGTCGAGTACATTGAGCCAGATATAATAAAGCACCAATTGCATTGAGATATGATACTTCAGGACCAATTATCTTTTCACCATCTTCTAGTAGTTGGAATGGATCTTTCTTAGGATCAAGGGTTCTAACAATCATATGAGTACTTAATGGGTGAGCATTATCCATATTAAATATTTTCAGAATCTTTTCAATATACGCTGATTGATGGATAAATATTTCATTTGATTTATGCTCAATCTCCAGACCGAGACATTATTTTGTCTTTCCCAGGTCTTTCATTTCAAATTCCCTTTTTCAGATATTCAGCAATTTTAGGAGCTCTTCAGGAGTTCCAATTAAATTCATATCATCAACATAAATTGTTATAATAGCAAATCCAAATTCTGATTTCTTTATGAAGAACACATGGGTGTATAATATAATTATTATACCCTTATTTCATCAGATATTTACTGAGACAGTTACACCACATCCGTCCAGATTGTTTTTAATCCATATAAGGATTTTTGTAGGTTTATCAAATACAGATTACGAGATCTCGGTTTACATGCTTCTGGCATTTTAAATTCTTCCGGGATTATAAATATCTGTATTGAGTGAATCATATAGATAAATGATTACTAAGTTTAGAAGACGTATTTCAAGCCTTTTAAAGGCAGCCAAATTTATCAAAAATTCGGAATGTAATCGTATTCATCACTATTGAATACTAAGTTTCTATGAGAAATCTTGTACTATGAGTCGTGCCTCATATCTTACGATCTCGTTTTTCTTATTACGTTTTCGTATAAAGACCTTTTAGTATCCAACTAGTTTGACATCTTCAGGTGTCTGGAGAACTATTGTTCTAAATACTATATGTTTGGCTTATAAAGTCAATTCTTCTTGAATTGCTTCTTTTCATTTAGGCTAATCATGCATTTGTCTACAATCATCGATACTATGAGTTTCATAATCATTATTTCAGTAGCTACTATATTTGAAAATGTATCACTAATGATTGTTTCTTTACTATTCCACATCTCTCGTGTATGATTTATAGAAATTTTCTCAATTTCAATATACTTGAATCTCTGTTGAGATTTCTTCTATTTCAATGGATTTAGTCACTTCAGGGACTTTGTGTCTCTTTAGATATATCTAACTCTTATAGAGTTGATTTAGAGAAAGTGGATGTATTCATAACTCGAGCCTTGTTTACATTAGGATCCTGATAATTTATTTTTCTCTTCTAGGAACAATACATTTCGAAATAAAAGGTTTACAAACTTATGATATGCATCAGATGATTTATTCGTTGCATTCTACTCAAATCGTTCTTCAGTAACAATCACCCGGCCGGGGTTTATGAGATAGCAACTTATAAAATTTTGTTACTTTTAATATATGAAGTAACTGATTAATAATTATCTGATGATCAATTATCTCAAAAATGAACATGTCTATGACCAATTACAAGTTGTAATGGCAAGTAATAATGATAAGCAGTGGGTCAGAGATGAATAGAATGTCTCCATATAGAAATTGGTAGTTATATTGAAATAATAAAGTTCTTGCAATTACCTGAAGATGCTTAATAAGTGATTCTCTAATCCATTTTGGATGTTCAACATCAATCCCAACTGATAATCTGTACGAATAATCTTGCAAAAGCAACATTGCGTGTTGATAATAAGCAAACGTGTGACCATCTACTGGATGCGTCAACTAGGACCATAAAATAGTGGAACAGTCCACTTGGTGGATGAATAGGTCCACATATGTTCCCTTGAATCATTTACAAGAATGACGGGGATTCAAAGCCAACTTTAGAATGGGATGGTTTTATTACCAGTTTCCCTTGTGAACATGCAGTATATAAATTTTCGTGGGATAAAAGAATCTTCTGGTTCTTTAATGGATGCCCATGAGAATTTTCAATGATTCTACGCATTATTGTGGGTCCCGGGTGACCAAGACGGTCATGCCAAAGTATAAATATTCTTGGGTCTGAGAACTTCTGGTTCATAACTGCATAAATTTATACACCTCTTATAAGAATGTAATATAATCCAGATGATAAACCATGCAGCTTTTCCATAATGAGCTTCTGGCTTGAATTATAAGAAGTAATGCACAGATACTTTATATTCTCATCACTTATAGTTTCTGTGTGTATCCATTACACCGTATATCCTTAAAACTAAGTAAATTTCTTCTGGATCTACTCGAATATAAAGCATCACTGATACATATTTTAGTATCGTTTGGTAACAATATCATGGCTCTACCGGAGCCTTTTATCAGATCTGCTGGACCCGATATTGTATTAGCATTTGCTTTGAGTAAGGTTAAATACAGAAAATATTTCTGATTCCGCAAAATCGTATGTGTCGTTGCACTTATCGGCCAGACATATATCTTATGTATCTTGCTTTTCAATATCACCCAACTTATCGTTTAAAGACATAACTATTCACAAAACAAAACAAAAATAAATAAAAGTGCATATCAGATAGAGTGATCAAAAGTATAAACAAATAGATATGAAAATATATCACTTCATAAAATAAAATCATGAATCATATTGATTTTTCGAACTTTCGGTTCGACCATGAACTGCAGGTTCATAAAATTCAGAAAACTTCAGGTTCTCAATAGAAATTACAAATTGACTTTCTAGATGAAAGAATCGTAACTTGATCTAATTCAGAATTTTGGTTCTAATAAACTTTGACATAAAAGTTTTAATATCACAATTTAAATTGAATTCAGAGCTTCAAGTCTGATTAGAACTTCATGTTCAAAACTTAAGAACTTCATGTTCAGATTCAATACTTCGTATTCAAAATTAGAACTTTAGGTTCTATATATAATTCGAATTTTGGAATTTTAGGTCCCAAGTATGACATTCATGTACATATTAATGAATCCAGAACTCCATATTTTTACTGAAATTTAAAATTTAGAACTTCTGATTCTAATTGGTTTGTAAAACCGTGCCAACATAAATATTATAATGATAAATCCAGAAATTTTAGATTCTGGTTAGTCGGTCTAGCCGAGCTTGGTTTAAATTCCAGAAACTTAAAGGTTGACCTAGTTAGGCTCAACACATAATTTATACAAATCCAAAAACTTCAGGTTCTGGTTAGTTGGCATACTCAGATACATAAATGCCATAAAATTAAATAGATGCGTAAAATTAAAATAACAAATAATATAACAGAAATAAGATGAAGAAGAATGAAAGAATAACAGTATAAGATAAAGTGAATAGGGGAGAAAATTTACTGTTTGCTTTTATTGATGATTTCGGATTACATCCTAACCACACAATTTCTGCGGTGTAGTGATTTTGAATAAAACAGTACTATAATTAGAGGCTGATCCAAAGCCTTGAAAACATAAATGTTGCCACTGATACCTATCATTTGGTAATGCAACATCGGGTTGGTTATCAAATCGATCTTTTAGTTCTTGCCATAGAACTTCTGGTTCTGTGATAGTTAGGTATTGGGCTTTCAGATCGTAATTGTCCCCAGACACTTCCAGTGCAGCAAATTTCAAATTTGCAAGCTTTGACATTATTACAACTTCTGGTTATCTGAAAATCACAATCGGAGTCAGAACTTCTGGTCTGATAAAAATCTGAGGAATTCAAATCTTCAGATATATATAAAGGAAATAAAACCCAGAAATTTCAGATTCCGGCAATGATAAATAAATCTATGAACTTCAGGTTCTGGATGGGAGACCAAATTGTTTAAATAAAAATTACAAAATAAAATGTGTAATAATAAATGGGGAAAAAGTAAATCCAGAACTGCAGGTTCTGGTAAGTTGGCATAGCCAATCTCATAAAAGCATATAAATAAATAAATACGGGAAAGTAAATCGCTTAAAAGTAAATAAAATGCAGGAAAGTAAATTGCATAAAACTAAAATGCGTAATAACAAATGCGAGAAAAAAATAAATAAATCCAGAACTGCAGGTTCTGATTGGTTGGCATAACCAATCTCATAAAAGCATAAAAATAAATAAATGCGAGAAAGTAAATCCAGAACTGCGGGTTCTGGTAGGTTGGCATGGCCAATCACATAAAAGTGTATAAATAAATTAATGCAAGAAAATAAATTGTGTAAAAGTAAATAATAAATGCGATAAAGTAAATTACGTAAAAATAAAATGCAAGAAAGTAAATTCAGAACTACAAGTTCTGGTATTAATAAATAAAATCTGGAAACTTCAGGCACTAGTAATAATAAATTCAGAACTTCAGGTTCTGGTAATAAATCTAGGAACTTTAGGTTCTAGTAGTAATAAATTCAGAACTTTAGGTTTTGGGAATAACAGCATCGTGCTGATAACGTGTTGTAAATAAAATAGATACTTAAGTAAATAACAAATGAATTAAGAATAAAAATAAAGAGATAGAAGAAGATATGAGAGATGGGAGAAATAGAGATGAACAAACAAATAAACATAGACAAGAATTGAGAGAGAGACGAGATATGAGAGAACTTTTCTTTTTGTATATATATTTTGGAAGCAGCAACAGCTAAAACAACATCACAAAGCCTATTTATAGGCAAACTCATACAATAAAATGAAGCCACACAAAGGGCTGCGAGTCACAAAGAAGGAAGCCCACATATGCTCTTTACATGCAAAGTGTGTGATGAAGATTTGAGTATTAGTGGAAAGCCACCAATTAATTACAACATATATAAATATATAAAACAACATGCCTAATATATATGTATACTAATAGTGTACGCAATATAAACATATATATATTTTGTTTTATTTATTGCATGCATTCTATATTATTATATATATTGTGCACCGGCCAAATAAAACTTTTGTGCATGAATTCATCTTGTATTAAAACTCTATAGTACAAACCCTAATCCAACTCTTTAGTGTGATTGTAACTATATAAAAGACTTCCTAATTCGACTAAACAAATAAAGTCTTTTATATTTAGTATAATACTAATAGTAGTATACTACTAGGAAACATATTTCCTAATCATAAAAAGATTTGATTTTTAATTAAATAGTTAATTAACATATTAATTAATTTCCATTTAAGCTAAAAATTAGCCATTGCCGCCCATGACTAGAACTTTGGCCTACATATTGTTTTCTTATTTTATTTAATCCATTTGGACTTTAATAAAAAGCCCATATGTGAACTAAACCCATTCTTACTAAAAGAAACAAGTCCACATGCCTTTCATTAATATATTAATATAATTTAAACAGCCCATTAAATAAATAATGTGCAAATTATATTCTTAATATATTAAATACAATTCTAAATGGACCCACAAATAGTTCGGTAGAATATATCAAGTGATTCATGCAAGTCCGTGCGGATTGGGGATCTTGGAGGGCCTATCTAAATTTAAGCTCCAATAGACATAACCCAATCACAATCAACAAATGATTCACTTAGGTTCAATCTATTAATTTTAGTTCATTCCACTAAAGAACTAAAATTGCACTCTTAAATAAAGATGAAATAAGTTAACGATACTCATTCATACCCTAGACAATCATATGGGAGATAGTGAATCCTCGTGAAGAATATCAGCAATCGCCAAGAGCTCATAGACCACCTATAGCTCTCCAAGTTACCATATTTACTCATATGACCACACTTTGAACTTGGATATATATTATGACTTGTCCAGAAGTCATCTTTCAATAGACACTATTGAAAACTCAACGTTAAGATTTAATATCCAAAACCACAAAGCATCCATATGATGATATTCTACTCACATTTAATAAATGGAGCCACGATGTCCATATCTATAAATGAAGTTCTCTATCGATTAACAAATGAATACCACCAAACTATCGAGGATAGACTATGCTATATAATCGTACTCATTGATAGCTCAAATGATAACACTTGCAACCATAAGTCCTTCATTTATCTCAGGATTAAGATAGACTCTCCGATTGTCCTGATAATGAAAAGACTTTTATCTATTGACGGTTCTAGAAAAAACTATTTCATTGTGATCCACTCCAATGCACACAGTGCACTAGATTCTTTTACTCGAAGACCCTTCGTTGATTTTAGACTCATCACAACACATTTGATCCCACTCAAATGCTAGTAAAAGAATTCTACAACTTTATCAAGATAAAGGTGCCCAACCTTTAACTTAAGTTGTGAACATTATTCAAGACTAACTAAAGAATTGTGTCTACCTTATACATATCCAAATGTACGAACAATTCTTCTTTTCTCATAGTCTTTTGACCTTATGATTATTTACTTTAACAATTATAATAATAAATGCTATAAGATTTTGTTAACAAACAGAAATCACTTTATCAATATGAAAAGATTGTCAAGTACAACATTACACTCTTGTTATTGAGCATAATCCTAACAATCTCCCACTTGCGCTATAGCAAATGTGTCATATCTCTCATTCCCATGTTCTCTAAGTGCCCATCAAAACTCTTCTATTGTAGAGCCTTTGTGAAGGGATCCACTAGATTTCCTGCTGACGCGATTTTGGTAATCGTCACATCACCCCGAAGCACAATCTCCCTAAGAAGATGATACTTCCTTTCAATGTGTTTCCCTCTCTTATGACTTCTTGGTTCTTTCAAATTAGCCACTGCTCCACTGTTGTCATAGTAGATAGTGATCTGCTTATTCGCATTAGGAACCACTTATAAGTCAATCAAGAATTGGCGGAGCCAAACAACCTCTTTGGCAGCTTCGCATGCAGCAACATACTCAGCTTCCATGGTGGAGTCAGCAATGCATGATTGCTTGATACTCCTCCATATGACTACTCCTCCTCTAAGAGTAAACACAATTCCTGATGTGGATTTTCTGGAGTCAGAATTCGACTGGAAATCAGAATCCATATACCCTACGGGAATCAAATCCCCTCCAGAGTATACAAGCATATTGTCTCTCGTTCTCCTGAGATACTTGAAAATATGTTTGACTGTCGTTCAGTGATCAGGACCAAGTTTCGATTGAAACCTGCTAACTATGCTAATAGCAAAACAAATACCTGGTCTAGGGCAGAGCATTGCATACATGAGACTTCCAACTGTCGAGGCATATGGAACCCTACTCATGAATTGCTCTTCATGCTTTTCATGCTCATTCTTAGGAACTTGTTCCTTAGAAAGTTTGATTCCATGCCTGAAAGGTAACATACCTTTCTTGGAATCCAGCATGGCAAACCTAGACAAGATTTTATCTTTGTATGAAGCTTGGGATAATGCAATTGTTCTATTCTTTCTATCCCTTATTACTTGGATACCAAGAATATAACTTGCTTCTCCTAAGTCCTTCATATCAAATTGTTTTGCTAACCATTCTTTTACTGATGTCAATACACCTACATCGTTTCCGATGAGTAGTATATCATCAACATAAAGAATTAGGAAAACCAACTTGTCGCCCTTGATCCTTTTGTATACACAAGGTTCGTCAAGGTTCTGAACAAATCCAAAACCTTTCACAGCTTGATCGAACCTTATGTTCCAGGATTTGGATGCTTGCTTTAATCCATATATGGATTTTTGCAACTTGCATACCTTTTCCACTTGGCCTTTTTCAATGAATCCTTCTGGTTGCATCATATAGATGCGTTCGTCAAGACTTCCGTTAAGGAAAGCTGTCTTGACGTCCATTTGCCAAATCTCTAAATCTAAAGATGCCGCAATGGATAAGAGTATCCTAATGGATTTAAGCATGGCCATAGGAGAGAAGGTTTCCTCGTAATCGATACCTTCTTTCTATGTGTAACCTTTAGCTACTAATCTAGCTTTAAAGGTTTCCACCTTTCCATCTATACCTCTTTTCCTCTTGTATACCCACTTGCACCCAATGGGTTTTATCCCTTTAGGCAAGTCTACAAGGGACCAGACTTTGTTATTGAACATGGACTCAATCTCGGATTGCATTGCCTTTTGCCAATGGCGACTATCAACATCCTCCATTGCTTCCTTATATGTGTAGGGATCATCATCGTCTGAGAGATTCTCCACTGATTCTCCCAGACCGATGTATCTCTTGGGTTATCTTACAACTCTCCCACTACGACAAGGAATGGTAGGTTATTGATTTTATGATAGTTCAGAATTTACAAATGGGTCAGGTTATGAAACCTCTTGTGGAATTGTATCTCCTGACATCTCATTCTGGACAATTCTACTTTTAGATATAAACTCATTCATATAGTCCTTTTTCAGAAATTTAGCATTTGTCGAAACAAATACTTTAAGATCTAAAGGACTATAGAAATATTACTCTTTAGTTCCTTTTGGATACCCCACAAATATGCATGTTTCTGTACGGAACTCCATCTTTTCTGTCTTTCCTTTTAACACATGCGCAGGACAATCAAATATCCTTAAGTGTTGTAAACTAGGCTTTCGCCCAGTCCACAACTCATGTGGTGTTTGAGGAACCGACTTCGATGGTACATCATTTAGAATGTACATTGCAGTTTGTAGAGCATATCCCCAAAAAGAAACAGGGAGTGTTGAATAACTCAACATTGACCTAACCATATTCAAAAGAGTTCTATTTCTTCTTTCTGCCAACCCATTCTATTGAGGTGTACCTGGAGCAGAAAATTGAGAAATGATTCCATTATCAATAAGATATTGCTGAAACTCACCAGATAGATATTCTCTACCACGATCAGATCTCAAGATTTTTATGTGTTTCTCTAGCTGATTTTCCACTTCAGCTTTAAATGCTTTGAACATGTCAAAAGCATCCGACTTATGTCTCATGAGATACACATAACCAAATCTCGAATAATCATCTGTGAAAGTGATGAAGTACTCATATCCACCTCTTGCTTGAATGCTCATAGGATCACATACATCAGTATGCATTAATCCTAAACATTCAGTGGCTCTTGTGCCTTTGGTCCTGAACGACCTTTTGGTCATTTTACCTATCCAAACAGGATTCATAAGTTGTTAGATCATCAACCTTTAAGTCACTTAAAGGTCCATCACTAACCAACCTTTTAATCCTATTAAGGTTAATATGACCTAGGCGCAAATGGCATAGGTAGGTTTCATCTTATGATAATTTTACTCTTTTATGATTAGGTTGCATTAATTCTGTGTCTAACAAGTGAGAGATATTTCTATGTAAATAGAATAGACCATTTTCCAATGTACCTTTGCAAACAAATTTGTCATCCTTACTAATAATAAATTTTTTATTAAAAGTAACTAAATATTCAAATTTATTTAAACAAGAAACTGAAATTAAATTTCTCTTAAATTGAGGTACATAATAAATGTCTATCAATTATAAATGCCTACTAGCATCTAGATTAACGCTAATATCTCCCACTGCACTAGCAGACACCAACGTTCCGTTGCCTAAATGCAAATTGATTTCATTCTTATTCAACCTTCTCCTTTCTTGAAACCCCCATAAGGAATAACAAACATGATTAGTGGCTCCAGAGTCTACTATTTAAGAATCTGTAGAATCTGCCAGAAAACATGTTTCAAGATAATTCACATTACCTTGTTCCTTCTTATTCTGAGACTTTGGGCAATTACATTTCCAATGTCTCTTTTCACCACAAAGAAGCACTTCCTTTTGATCTTGGTTACTTTCTTAGTCTCCATCTTGGTAGGCCCAAGTTGCTTTTTCTTCTATTATTCTTTGACCTTCTAACGGGTCTTAATAGTAGCAACTTTACCAACCATATGAATCTCTTCTAGAGACATCATCATATCAGCAGCAGACCCCATTCCTTCATGCTACTATTGCAACACGTTTGAGATGGTAGCCATTTGTTCATCTCATTCGACTGCTCATACTCGTCTCATTACATCACATTAGATTCATTAGTAGGAGCAGATGGTTTAGGAGTTGTTAGAACAAAATTTATATTTTTTCAGTTTGCAGCAACAACCCAATTTTCCTTTTCCATGTGACATAATTATTACCGTTTAAAGTTTTATCTTTTAGGATGATCATTAGGGATGGGATCATGATTTCTCAACAAAAAATATATATAAGTAAATAATCATTGTTTAGCATTTTCGAATATTTATCTTGAATTAAATATTTATAATTCAATCGTAAAATTCAACGTTCGATCCAACACCCATAAATGTTACGCCTCCTTTGGGAGTTCGCACAATTTATTAGTTGGACTAGGTCCCACCTAATTGTTAACATAACAACCAACGTTTTCAATTTTAGCCTTGTGATTTTATTAACAAGAACTCTTGGGAGAATATCAATAAAATCACATTGAGTGTACTACCAAGATTTCGACCCTCAATATATTCCCTCACGAAAATCCCTCCTTGGGGAGTAGATCTCGTTTAAGTCAATTGTCTAGTCTATCCTTGTAAGGAAGTATCTTGCTATATTCCATTCATGGGCGCCCCTTGGGGGGATTACCAAAAATAATATAGCTCAACTAACCTTGGAGGCCATAGGTGTTTGCAATACACCTTCTCCCACTCAATTATTTAAGGCATGTGATTAAATCCCAAAGAATGATTTACCAAGTTATCTAGATGCCAATTAGATACCTAAACCATTCAATGCATGTTCATACCAAAAGAGATATATGAGTGGCACTCCTATTCTACATGACATTTTATCAAACAATAACAAATATTGTAATATTTACATAAAATAAATAGCCACGATTTTGATCCATCCTAGAAAAGCAAGTAAATTACATTGTTTGGAATACAAAAAATCTCCTTTCTTGGCGAACAAATCTTCAAGTGGCCATGGATCACGTGAGCACCCACGGCTGCCCAATTGGCGTGCACACTCCACAACCCTAACAAGGGCTGCCGTGTGCAGCCCATGGACTCCATGGGGCAGCCACACGCAGCCCACAGTCCAACATGCACAGCTGCGTGCAATTTTGCACGCGTGCACGTTGCTATGGTGCGCATGGTCCCAAGCTCGTTCCGGTTGCTACTAATTCTTCAAGTCTTCGAATCTTCGATGCTAAAACATATTACAAACATATTTAAACAATAAAAATACTGTAGTAATTTATTTTTTATTCACAGCAGTATTTAATAAAAAAAAATACTGCACTTATTTTTACTACAAAAAAAAAAAAAAAAAACTGCAGTTAAATTTAAAACATTATAAAAAAAACTTAGCAACTACCAAGAAGGAAATTGTGACGATAATAGGCCACCCTTCTTGTTACAATTCTGAAACAAAAAATACATTGAAATTCTAGGATCAAAATCGAGCAATAACAATTCACTTTATCTCAAAATATAACATGTATAAATCCATACATTCCAATGTAATTATATATGAGAATACCTAGAGTGCCATCTCTTTCTAAACATGCATAATCACAATAAAAAGAAAAAGATTCACGTATATATACGTTAATTAATTAAAGGGTACAACCAGGCTCTGATACCAATTGTAGGGAAAAAATACGTGTACACGGCGGAAGCGAGACTAAAAGAGATTAGTATATTTTAAAATTTTTTCCATATTGAACCTTAACCCTTTAATTAATTAAACAATATATACCAAAAGATATCATACCTTTGTCGCGTGATCCGATTGACTATGCGTCGATGGTAATCTGCAAAATCTTCCAATCCGATCACGAACGTAAATCACCTAGGAGCGTGGTCTCCCTTCTGTTTGAATTGTGTACCTGAGAATGGACAACAAAACTTTTCTGATTTTGTTAGTCACAATATACTCCAAAAGATTGCAAAGAATGTCCCGGTCACTTTTGAATTCACAATCGTTAGATTGAAACTTGCATGAACCTTATTCGAAATTGTGCACGAAACCTTTTGATGTAAAGATTACTAGTGCACTATCGAAATAAGAACAATCTCTCTTCACAATCTTTCTTGGCCGAATTTCACACTAGTCTATGAGTTGGATTTTATTTTTCTCTAGCAAAAGAAAAAACTCTCAATTGCAAAAACTAGGGTTCTTGAATAATTAACCACGAAGAAGAATACCACTGTTTATCTATATATGCACATCTAATATATATTAATATGTAATGCAATACTGCACGCCTTCTTTTATATATATATATATATTTTAGTTTCAATGAAACACATTTGCTTAAATATATATATATATATATAAAACAACATGCCTAATATATATGTATACTAATACTGTACGCAATATAAACATATATATATATATTTTGTTTTATTTATTGCATGCATTCAATATTATTATATATATTGTGCACCGGCCAAATAAAACTTTTGTGCATGAATTCATCTTGTATTAAAACTCTATAGTACAAACCCTAATCCAACTCTTCAGTGTGATTGTGACTATATAAAAGACTTCCTAATTCGACTAAACAAATAAAGTCTTTTATATTTAGTATAATACTAATAGTAGTATACTACTAGGAAACATATTTCCTAATCAAAAAAAGATTTGATTTTTAATTAAATAATTAATTAACATATTAATTAATCTCCATTTAATTAAATAATAAACTAATACAATATAATGGGCAAAAAATTAGCCATTGCCGCCCATGACTAGAACTTAGGCCTACATATTGTTTTCTTATTTTATTTAATCCATTTGGACTTTAATAAAAAGCCCACATGTGAACTAAACCCATTATTACTAAAAGAAACAAGCCCACATGCCTTTCATTAATATAATTTAAACAGCCCATTAAATAAATAATGTGCAAATTATATTCTTAATATATTAAATACAATTCTAAATGGACCCACAAATAGTCCGGTAGAATATATCAAGTGATTCATGCAAGTCCGTGCGGATTGGGGATCTTGGCGGGCCTATCTAAATTTAAGCTCCAATAGACATAACCCAACCACAATCAACAAATGATTCACTTAGGTTCAATTTATTAATTTTAGTTCATTCCACTAAAGAACTAAAATTGCACTCTTAAATAAAGATGGAATAAGTTAACAATACTCATTCATACCCTAGACAATCATATGGGAGATAGTGAATCCTCGTGAAGAATATCAATAATCGCCAAGAGCTCATAGACCGCCTATAGCTCTCCAAGTTACCATATTTACTCATATGACCACACTTTGAACTTGGATATATATTATGACTTGTCCAGAAGTCATCTTTCAATAGACACTATTAAAAACTCAATGTTAAGATTTAATATCCAAAACCACAAAGCATCCATATGATGATATTCTACTCACATTTAATAAATGGAGCCACGATGTCCATATATGTAAATGAAGTCCTCTATCGATTAACAAATGAATACCACCAAACTATCGAGGATAGACTATGCTATATAATCGTACTCATTGATAGATCAAATGATAACACTTGCAACCATAAGTCCATCATTTATCTCAGGATTAAGATAGACTCTCCGATTGTCCTGATAATGAAAAGACTTTTATCTATTGACGGTTCTAGAAAAAAGTATTTCATTGTAATCCAGTTCAATGCACCCAGTGCACTAGATTCTTTTATTCGAAGATCCTTCGATGATTTTAGACTCATCACAACACATTTGATCCCACTCAAATGCTAGTAAAAGAATTCTACAACTTTATCAAGATAAAGGTGCCCAACCGTTAACTTAAGTTGTGAACGTTATTCAAGACTAACTAAAGAATTGTGTCTACCTCATACATATCCAGATGTACGAACAATTCTTCTTTTCTCATAGTCTTTTGACCTTATGATTATTTACTTTAACAATTATAATAATAAATGCTATAAGATTTTGTTAACAAACAGAAATCACTTTATTAATATGAAAAGATTGTTTAGTACAACATTAGACTCTTGCTATAGAGCATAATCCTAACAGAAGTTGCCATGTAGGAAGTCAATCAGGATGTCTTAGAACAGCATGCTGCAGCTAGAGATGCACGTTTGGGGAATGGGGATGGATATAGGTTCCCCCATCCGCATCCCCAATACCTAGACCCTTCCCCCATCCTCCCCATTTCCCCATTTGGGGAAAATGGGGATGGGGAATTTTAGGGGGACCTATATCCATCCCCATCCCCATCCCCAATTCCCCATTTTCCCCGTTTTTCCCCATTTCCCCGTTCCCCTGTTTCCCTCGTTCCCCCATTTCCCCATTTGAATAAAAATTATAAATTAAACTGAAAAATCAAACATTCCATTGTAAATATAAAATAAAATTCGTTAGTGCAATACAAATACAAAATAACGTGTTTTAAAATTCACAAGTTCATTACAATAACAACTAATTGTTGAGAAAATGAGAGCAACTTTAGGTTTTAGGTTTTAGGTCTTGAAGTTAAAATGAGTAAAATTGTATATATACTTAGGGTTAGGGAGTTAGGTTTTCAAAGAATAAAAAAAATATAAAATATATATATTATAATTATATTTATATTATTATATATAATTGGGGGAAATGGGGAAATGGGGATGGGGGACCTCCCCCCCATCTCCATCCCCATCCCCATCCCCATCTTCATCCCCATTTCAATTTGGGGATGATTTTCATCCCCATCCCCCCCCCCCCCCTCTATTTCCCCATTTTTCCCAAAAAAAAAATCCCCAAATGGGGATGGGGACGGGGAAAATTGGGGCCTCGAGGGGAAATGTGCATCTCTAGCTGCAGCATACGTAGAAGCCATCCAACTCTAGATGATAGCCCAAGGGATCCCCTTTGAAGCAGCCGGGGTCCCAAGAGACACTGGCCCAAGTACCCGGTTACCAGTGTTCGACCGATTGGGTCCACCTCTCCCAGTTCTACAGGCGGATCTCAGACCCAGATTAATGAAGTTCGCAATTGAAGTTCCCCCTAGAAGGGCCCAATCTCCACCAAAACCAAGGGCAAAGGAGAAGAATCCACATCCCGATTCAGAAGGAAGCGCCAGATCCTAAAAAAGCTCCAAAGAAAGACATCAGAGAGCAAAGTGAAAGGAGGTGGTCATTAATTCAGAATCTTCAGACGAAGAGGGTTCAGTAGCCCAATCCAGAACCAAGAAATCCCAGCTCCTAGAGGATCAGATGACCAAGATGGCAAAGGAGTTGGAGCAGTTAAAGAAGGGAAAGCACCACGGAATCTAGAAAAACCCCCTGGGAGAGATGAATGCACCTTTCTCCAAGAGAGTTAGGGAGGCGGGGTTACCTCCCAAATTCAGGATGCCTTCTGAGAAGTACTCCGGGACAGAGGACCTCATCAGTCACCTGGAAGGCTTTGTCCATTAGATGAAGGTTCAATGCGCGACCGAGCTAGCCATGTGCAGAATGTTTCCTTTAACCTTGACCGACTGTGCCAAGACATGGTTCAGAAAGTTACTGCCATGTAGTGTTGATTCCTTTTCTAAGCTCACCATAGCTTTTTGTGCACAGTTTCAGTTGATCAAGCCATGTCCCAAGGATCCTATCTTGCTGCAATATGTGGTTCAGGAGCGGGGTGAAACTCTAAGATCTTATGTGGAAACATTCAATAAAGAGGTCATCCAGATAGGTGTATTTGATGAGAAGGAAACCTTAGCCAACTTCAGGAGGAACTTGTTGGCTAGCAGACTATTTCGTTCTTTTGCCAAGCATCCTCCAGAGACGTACCAGGAAGCCTACAATCGGGCTCTGGAACAGGTGGACATAGAGGAACAGCTCCGGATTAAAATCGAGCACGATGAAGCCCGATTAGTGCCACGCCATAAGAAGGAAGCTTCAAAGCCCGCACCAGCTAGGAAGTTCCAGAATCAGCCTCCAAACAGGTTTACCTACTGACCGCCTCCTATTCATTCGTACCAGGAAAGGTATCCGGCCAGGAGATCACCCCCCAGGGAGATCCCTCTGAAGGAAGTGTCCAGAGTAGCAAGAGAGGAAAAGAGATATAATCATTACACCCCTCTCAATACTTCGCGAGAAACCATCTACCTCGCCATTCGGGATAAAGGCCTACTTAGAAAGCCAGGTCCCATGAAAGTCTCAATTGACAGGAGGAATCAGTACAAATATTGCGATTTCCACAAAGATAGGGCATAACACCTCTGAGTGCTACAGTGATGAGGTCGTTTGTGTACTCAACAAAATAGTAACATGGTTTTTGGTTGATTCTTGAAAACTCTTTTAAGCCACTTAATCCTTTTTAAAATGTGATTTGATAGGAAAATAGTGAGCAAGTTCGTTCCACATGGAATGGAATGTTAATTAGATAAATTGACTAATCTTTGAACAATAAAATAAATCATAGTGTTGATAGATGTGTGGTTTCTAAAACCACCAATGCTAACTACTAAAATGAAAATACACAAAAATGTTATGAAAAATAGAATACTCAACACCTTGATAAGAATAGTGATAAAATCAATTAAAGAGATAGCTAAGGAATAGATCGATTAACAATTGAATGTGGGTAAGCTAACTAGCTACTTTAATGTGCCAATCTCATTATGTTAACCACTTAGAGGATTAGATTAGTGTGGTTGATATACACACCACTAATCTGTCCTATCCAATGGGTTCTCAATCACACAAGGAGTGTCAAACCTCATATGAATATATAACAAATTACTCCACTCAAGATTGCAATTAACAAGTGATATACAAGTCAATTATAATGAATGGAATCTAATTAATTTGAATGAATAGAACACATAAGAGATTCATTACAAGCTAAGCTAAACCCACAACCAATTGATCCTCAAATCTATCCCCTAGATTAGGGGTTTAGTTACACATATTTGCAATAAATGAAAAGAAGTAAATGGTAAGGAAATAACCCTTGGGTCACCTTCTTTAAGCTTGATCCTTCTTCTCCTCTATGCTCCCAGATGCAAAGAATAGAAGTAGAGGATATGTATTGGAATGTGGGTGTTTTGGTGGAAAGTGACTCAGGATTTTGGTGGAGAAATGGTGGGATGAGGAATGATGTAGGGAAGGAATCAAGGCTTTGTGTTGAGGTTTGGATGGATTAGATGAGTTCAAGGAGAGAAATGTAGGATGATGAATGATGTGCCATGGATGAAGAGCTAGATCTCAAGATGTATTTTCTGTTCTTTTTTCTCAGATGGTCGATCCCTTTGAAGATGCGAAGTCGTTCTATTTATACACACTCTTGGACATGTACTGATAACTGCTGGATTTGCTGATGTGGCGCCAAGTTCGTTATTTGGTCGCTATGGCGACCCTGGTGCGTAAAACGGTTAGATAAGAAGGTCGCCATGAAAATCATCTTTTTCGCCATCTAGCAAGTGGCGACCATGAGCAATTCGTGTAGAGGTCGCCACTTGCATCTCGAGGTCGCCATGACGACCATAAGTGGCAACCCTGCAAAGTGTGAAGGGGTTGCCACTTGCAGCATCAAGGTCGCCATGGCGACCATAAGTGGTGACCTTGCCTTGAGTGAAAAAGGTTGCCACTTGCAAAGGGTGGTCGCCATGGCGACCCCAAGTGGCGACCCACCTGATTCATTTAAAGTCCTTCTGTTGCCATGGCGACCAAGTGGCACCCAAATGGCGATTTTCTGATGGCTTGGAGAATCCTCTGTCGCCATGGCGCCCATGTAGCGACCTCCTCATGTCTAAGTGGCGAAAATGCCCTGTTTCTTCCCATTTGTGAGGCATTTTTCACACAAGTCCTCCACTTCATCTCCATTGCTCTCGAAACCTGATAAAACCTGAAACACTCATTTTAACAACATTAAACACAGGGAAATGCCCGAGAATCAAGCGAAAAGAAATGGAAATGAGGGACAAAATCATACCAATTTTGGCTTGATCATACAGCCTTCGCAATCAGATTGAAGGATTGGTAAGAGGAGGCCTTCTAACTTAATTTTTACAGCAGGTACGTGACAGCATCAAAGAAGGGAAACTGGTACAGAGCGGGATGCAGGAGGCAGCAGAAAGAAGGAGAGATGGTGAGAAGGTTTTGATGCAGCAGATCCAGGTGATCCACACCATCAGTGGAGACCCTACCCTAGCTGGAACCACCAACAATTCAAGAAAGAACCATGCAAGGAAGATTCCTAGGCTCAGTGCTGATCATGAGGTACTTAAAGTCAGTAATGGACCCCGGGATCTATCCCACTCCACCAAAATCATTTTCACAGAGGAAGATGTCTACAACACAGTTCAACCGCATGATGATCCTATGGTAGTTACTGTATGGGTTGTCAACTACCTGGTACACCGTGTCCTGATTAATACGGGAAGCAGTGTTGATATTCTGTTCAATGGAGCTCACGAACAACTCAATCTGAAAAACTCTTGTTACAACAGTTGAACCTCCCTTTTGTATGGGTTTACAGAGGACTCTGTAATGTCAATGGGGACAAAGATTCCACCAGTGATAGTCGAAGAAGCTCCTCTTCAACGGAACATAATGGCGGAGTTCATTATGGTGGATACCTCATCTGCCTGCAATGCAATTTTGGGTAGGCCTTTCCTGTCAGGGATTAGGGGGTGCTATCTATATACCACAATGTTTTGAAGTTTCCGGTAGGAACAAGAGTAGGAGAAGTTAGATGAGATCAGCAGGCAGCCCGCAACTGTTACGCATTGTCTACCAACCCCGCTGCATTAGCTAAGCAATGCGCACATGTGACTGATGACTCGCTTTTTGTGTCGTTACCAAATTACGAATTATCAAAAGAATGTTTATAAATGAATTCTTACGCAATGTGCTTTAAATTTTTAAAACTAGTAAAGTGGTAAGCTTAAGATTCGTTCCATGGGGATTAGGTTAGATTAATCATTTTGTTATCTAATCTAAGTTAGTCTAACTAGTGTGCCATAAAGTAAATCATGATTAGTGGGATAGTGTGTGGTTTGAGAAACCACCAAACAATGCATGTAAATAAATGTACAAAAATGTAAAGAGAATATGAATGGAGATAGGAATCCAATACAAACAACTTAGATAAGAAAATGGGTTTAAACAGTTAAAAGAGGTTTAGGGAAATGATAGAGTAACTAATGGACCATTGAGCAATTCATACAAAACTTCATTAATGCACAATCTACACAATCAAAGACTGATCTCATTCGAAAGTGTTGTTTAGGTCATCACTACGAACCCTAAACAACTTTCCACCGAAATGCCTAACCGATTAAGGAAAAGGGGTCAAGGTGGGATCGGTTAGTGACGATCGAATGGCCTAGGCAATCATGGTGATATCCCCACCAACAACCTAACCTATTCACTATGTGCTCTAATCAATCAAGTATGTCAATAACTTAATCAATTTTATCACAAATAAATCCTACAACAGATTGTAATCAACAAGTGTGTCAATACTCATTTAATCACATGAGTGCAAGATCTAATTAAAAAGTAAATAGAACTATAATTATGCAAACATAATATCCAAAGCTTTAATAAATACTCAATGTCCAAATAATCTCTCAAATCATCCCCTAAAATGGGGGTTTAATTACACATAATAACAAACAAGAAAAGGAAGTAAAATGTAGAGAAATCACCCTTGGGTCTCTCTTGTAAGCTTAATCCTCCCTTGAGCTTCCTTGCTTGAATCTTGTGCAAAGATTGGGTGTTGAGGATGTGTCTAGATAGGTGGAGTCATATGGAAAGTGACAAAGGAAATGGGTGGAGAAGATGGAAAGAGAGGAATGATTTAGGTAGAGTAATCTAAGTGTTTATTAGAGAGGAGAATGGTAGGATTAGGAATGGTTGAAGAAGGGAGGTTTCTTGATGAACAAGAGTTGTTCAAAAGAGGAAAAATATGATGAATTTATAGGTTTTTCAAATTAGGTCTCGGGTGGCAAATTACCAAAACACTCCCTGACCATGGCAAATTACCATTTAGTCCAACAGAGGGGGTCATTTTGTAATTTTTCTGACAAATATGATTTGAGCAGTAATGGTGGTCGCACTTTGGTAAATGGCGAGCTTGGGGTGACCCTAAATGGTGACAATTCTGGAGCCAAAAAAACTCCATGCCATCATGGCGACCTCGGAATGCAAACCGCGACCTCGATTTATGCAGTTTCGTCGCGGTTTGGGAAATAGTGACACAAAGTGGCGAAGGAGGTGTGATTGGGGGTGGAAGATTCCGACCAATTGAAGGACCGAAAGTGGAACGAATAGGGAGCCATTGACTTGGCCGTGATTTTGGGCCATTTTCCAACCGACAGTAGGTTACCGGAACGGTCATCGGCCAAGCTAGGGTTTGGATGAAGGGAGGCCATGGCTGCTGCTCGCTGAAGAAGAAAATGAATAGTAATGGGGTGTCTTTAGCAGATGTGTAGGGTGTAAAGGGCTGCTGCTTTTGTCTAAAAGGGGGGGGGGGGGTGCAATTAGAAGTAAACAGGGGTGCAATGGGCTGCACCTGATCAGCTCTTTGGCGCGCGTTTTGGGCCACTTTTGGTCATGCATTTGGGCCACGTATCAGGCCCAATATCAGATCTACTTCCCTTTTAACAAAACGACAGTGTTTTGCTTGGTGTTGTGGGCTAATGGCGTTTGGGCTTTGCACATGGGCTGCGCAAGGAATTCGACGTGGGTGCACCTAGAAGCCAACCACTTATGCCAAACGCACCGTTTCATGATGATGATGTGGCATCTGTTTAACTACTTCTCTTAGAAAATTACGAATAGCTCCCCTGCATTCTTCTAAATTTGCGATAAACTCTAACTTCCCTCATATTTTACACTTTTGCCCCCAAATGACAAAAATTACTCTAATGCCCCTGAATTCTATAAATTCCTGAAAACACTTAATTTACACCATTAAATCATGGGATAATGCCTGAGAATCAAGCAAAAGGAGAAGGAAATGAGGGCCAAAATCATACCAATTTGGGTTCGATCAGTGACCAGTGACCCAAGTCAGGGAGCGTCAGAGCGGGATCATTATGTCTTGGAAGGAGGAGAGGTACCAGACATAGTCGTGGAAGGGCTGGAGGAAGAAGAGCGGGGTTGGACCAGTGGGCATCCCGTAGATCAGTTAGAGGAGATCCTGATTAGTGGTGAAGATCCAACAAGGACAGTAAAAGTTGGAGGAGGTCTGGACCCCAAAATCAAGAAGGATTTGGTAGAACTCCTCAGGGAGTACAACGACATCTTCGCTTGGAGCCATAAAGAGATGCCTGGCATTCCTCTTAGCATGGCTACTCATAGGTTGGCAGTAGTCGCAACCTTCAAGCTAGTAAAACAGAAAAGAAGACATTTCAATGCTGATCGGAACGCCACGGTTCAGGAAGAAGTTGACAAGCTCCTGAAGGTTGGGTTCATCAGGGAATCCCAGTACCCCGAATGGATCGCCAATGTTGTCATGGTAACCAAATCTAATGAGAAGTGGCTAATGTGTGTAGATTACACCAATCTCAACTGGGCTTGCCCTAAGGACAGCTTCCCCCTACCTAAGATAGATCAGCTCATTGACTCCACTGCAGGAAACAAGCTCCTAAGCTTCATGGATGCTTTCTCGGGGTACAATCAAATCATGATGCACCCCTCTTATCAGGACAAGACTAGCTTCATCACCGGACAAGACCTCTACTGCTATAAGGTAATGCCATTCGGACTCAAAAATGCAGGTGCTATATACCAGCGTATGGTGAACAAGTTGTTCAAAGAGCAGATAGGAAGATCTGTGGAGTTGTACATAGATGATATGATCATAAAATCTCAGGAAGCTGGACAGCATACAGGGGACTTACGCCAGACTTTTTAGGTGATAAGACAAAACCAGATGAGGTTGAACCCCGCTAAATGTGCCTTCGGGGTAACAGCAGGCAAATTCTTAGGATTCATGGTGCATGAAAGAGGAATCGGTCTAATCCTGAGAAGATCAAAGCTATCCTAGACCTCGAGTCCCCTACAACTCTCAAGCAAGCACAAGGGTTAACCGGCCGGATAGCAGCCCTGAACCGGTTCATATCCCGCTCCACAGATAAATGCCTCCCCATTTTCAAGATTATCAAGCAAGGGAAGAAGATGAAGTGGGACGAGCAATGCGAGCAGACTTTTCAGGCTTTAAGGGAGTACTTGTCTAGTCCGCCTCTATTCGTAAAACCTACCCTGGGGGAAGAGCTCCTACTCTATTTAGTAGTTTCAGAAGTTGCTAATAGTGGAGCCCTGGTGAAAGAATGTAGTGATGGGATACAAAGACCAGTTTACTATGTGAGCCGGGTTTCACTAAGTCCAAGAAAAACTACACCCTCCTAGAGAAACTCGCTTACGCCTTGGTAACTACATCCAGAAAGCTCCGGCCTTACTTCCAAGCTCACACCATCGCGGTTGTCACTGACCAACCCCTACGACAATTCCTCCAGAGGTCGGATGTGTCAAGCAGATTAGTTCTATGGGCCCTAGAGCTCACCCAATTTGACATCAAATACAAGGCAAGAACCACGATCAAAGCTCAAGCCCTAGCTAATTTCATAGTGGAATTCAGCACAATTCCAAGTCTGGATAAGTCACCAGACCTGGATCCAGATCAAACAATCTGGATTGGCTAGAAGACAGCAAGATTTGGGTCCTTTACATGGATGGAGCTTTAAACCAGTCGGGATACGGAGCCGGGATCATCGTGATTGACCCTGAAGGAGCCGAATGCAGTCATTGTTTTAGGTTTGAATTCGGAGCCACTAACAACGAAGCAGAATACGAAGCTCTACTAGCAGGAATGAGAGTAGCAGGGGCTTTAGGGGCTGATTATCTTTTGATTAAGAGTGACTCCCAATTAGTGGTCAATCAGGTATCGGGGTTGTACCAAGCAAAAGGTGACAACATGGCGGCGTATCTGGCTAAAGTTCAGGAATAAATGAAGAAATTCAAAGGTGTAAGGATGGAACAAGTTCCTAGAGAGAAGAACCATCGCGTAGATGTCTTAGCCAAGATTACCACAGGAGAAGGACATGCTTTACCAAGAGGAGTACCCCTTCAATTGATTCTCCATTCCAGTATAGCTAAGAATTTAGAGGTCCTCCCAGTCAACCGCCTCCTATGTTGGATGGATCCAATAGCAGACTATCTCTAAAGTGACATTCTCCTTGCAGATTCGGATCAAGCCCGTCGGCTTAAGAGGATTACTCAGTACTACCTGGTAGATGGATACCTCTACCGCAAGGGGAAATCTCTGTCTCTACTCAGATATCTCCATCCCGACGATACGCGCTGGGCGCTCAACAAGGTACATTCAGGGGACTTCGGTAACCATGTGTCGGGTGAAACTTTAGCTTACCAGATAATCAGGATGGGCTACTTCTGGCCGACTATACACTAGGACGCAAAACAGTTTGCCCGATCCTGTGAGGCTTGTCAGAAAACAGAAAACCTCCATCATCTCCCACTAGAAAGACTCTCATCAATCAGCACACCCTACCCTTTTGCAATCTAGGGGCTAGACCTGACCGGGCCACTCCCTACTACACCCGGACAACCCAAACATGCAGTGGTGGTAATAGATTACTTTACCCGATGGATAGAAGCCAAGGCCCTCACCCGGATAACTGAAGCAAAAACCACCAACTTTATCAAGGAAAACATTTTCTACCGTTTTAGCACCCTGATGACCATCATAACTGATCTAGGAAAGCAGTTTGAGAACGCCAACTTCAGGGAATTCTGTGTAGGCCGACACATCGATCTTTGTTTTGCATTGGTGGCTCATCCTCAGACCAATGAGTTAGTTAAAGCTACCAACAAGACCATTAAGAAGCTCCTGAAGATAAAACTCCAACAGAAGAAAGGGTTATGGGTTGCAGAATTACCCAATGTATTGTGGGCTTACAGAACAACCAGGCGGACTGCAACAGGCGAAACCACCTACTCCCTGGTATTCGGGACTGAAGCGGTCTTACCCATCGAGCATAAACTCATATCTTTCCGGGTCTAGAATTATGAACTGGAAGATAATGAGGCTAAGCTAAGAGCCAGTCTGGATCTACTTGAGGAAAAACAAAGTAGAGTCGTTGAAAAAGTAGCAGTGTATCAGAGTAAGATAGCCCGGCATTTCAATAAAAGGGTGAGGATCTGGAGTTTCAAAGAAGGAGACTTGGTTTTTGGGAAAGTAACCCAGAACACACAGAGGAGGTCAGACGGGGTGCTAGCTCCCAACTGGGAAGAGGCCCTTACCTGATTAAGGCACTACTCTGGGGTGGCGTTTACAAACTGGAAGACATGGAGGGGTACCCAGTGGATCATACATGGAATGCCGATCACCTAAGGAAATTCTACCCTTAGAAATTTAATTTGCATTGGCTGGTAAACTTACCCCGATTTCGTATTGTACTGCTTGGGAAATTCAATAAAATCAGTTTCTTCTCCTATATGATTCTTCTAGGTCCATCGTGCAATACCTCATACTTGGTTCTCCAATTATCTCCAACGTAATGTCCGGTCTACAGATTTTCGCCATTACTTCGCCATTTCAAGACTAGGAAATAACCTGATGGCACTTTTACTGCCTTGGTTGGGGAATACCCTCCTCCAAGAAGCCTGGTACGGAAGTGGCCAAAGTTGCCTACTAGGACAGACTTTTAGTAGGATCGGGTTGCCTCATCAGAGTACCTGATTCCTTACTTCGCCATTTCAAGACCAGGAAATAGCCTGATGGCGCTCTTGCTGCCTTGGTCGGGGAATACCCTCCTCCAAGAAGCCTAGTGCTAAAGTGGCCTAAGTTGCCTACCAGGATAGACTTACAGTAGGATCGGGATGCCTCATCGGGGTACCTGATTCCTTACTTCGCCATTTCAAGACCAGGAAATAGCCTAATGGCGCTCCTACTGCCTTGGTCGGGGAATACCCTCCTCCAAGAAGCCTGGTGCTAAAGTGGCATAAGTTGCCTACCAGGACAGACTTACAGTAGGATCGGGATGCCTCATCGGGATACCTGATTCCTTACTTCACCATTCCAAGACCAGGAAATAACCTGATGGTGGTCCTACTGCTTTGGTCTGGGAATACCTTCCTCCAGGAATCCTGGTGCTAAAGTGGACTATGTTGCCTACCAGGACAGACTTACAGTAGGATCAAGATGCCTCATCAAGGTACCTGATTCCTTACTTCGCCATTTCAAGACTAGGAAATAGCCTTATGGCGCTCCTGCTGCCTTGGTCTAGGAATACCCTCCTCTAGGAAGCCTGGTGCTAAAGTGTCCTAAGTTGCCTACCAGGACAGACTTACAGTAGGATCGGGACCTTATCAGGGTACCTGATTCCTTATTTCACCATTTCAAGACTAGGAAATAGCCTTATGGCGCTCCTGCTGCCTTGGTCGGGGAATACCCTCCTCCAAGAAGCCTAGTGCTAAAGTGGCCTAAGTTGCCTACTAGGTTAGGCTTAAAGTAGGATCAGGATGCCTCATCGGGGTACCTGATTCCTTACTTCGCCATTCCAAGACCAGGAAAGCCTTTTGGTGCTTCTGCTGCCTTGGTCGGGGAATGCCCTCCTCCAAGAATTCTGGTGCTAAAGTGGCCTAAATTGCCTACCGGGACAGATTTACAATAGGATCAGTATACTTTGTTAGGGTACCTGATTCCTTACTCTTCTCTTTCTCCTAGAAGGTCGACAGTCAGAGGGGATATAGAAGTCCATCAAGTCAAATTATCACAAGTATCAGGTTACCTCGACAGAATACTCAATACCTTATATTATTACATGTTCATGGGAGTTCGTGTAAAGAGGACATGATATCAGATCTCGCCAGTTTCTACGATTACGAGATATAAGGATTTTTTCATCGTCTGGCAGTTAGACATCCTATGATTTATTCTGTCATGGTACAGTCACTCAGTCGAGGTCCAGTTACTCGCAAATTTGTATGCTTTGAAAATTTTACCAAGTATAAGAGCAAGCAAGACACAGTCTAAGTCAGGAAGATGAAGCTGATGTATTAACAAAGTGGGGTGCCCAACACCTATTTCGGGCTACAAAAAAAAAAAAAAATTAAAAAAAATGTATATATATACAACAAAAGAAAAGTGGGAGAGCCAAATCATTCCTCTTTCTCCTCCTTTGGATGCTCTCCTTGACCGGCTGCTTCCACCCTTGTGCCATCAGCTTTTGACATCAGTCTGGGTCTCTTCAACAGTTAAAATTCGAAGTCTAGCTGGATCATCCCCCTGTGTAGCAGCAGACTCATTCTGGGCCCCTCCTGTTATCAGGACCCCCGATCTAGCTGGATCCTCCTTCTCATCCTCCACCATGACCACTCCTGAAGTAAGTTCGGGGTCCACCGTTTGTTCTTCTTGGATAGGAGGATTCTGGACCACCCCCTCAGCGCCACCGAGTTGGACTCCCACTGCTATACCAACCTCTTGACCCGGATGAGCATCATCCTGTGGGGGAACTTCTACTTCTTGGTACCCGTTTGCAAGCTGGGCAGCCTTTGCCATTATTTGATCCCGGTCCCAGTTTAACGCTGTCTAGAGGTCAAAGGGAGGGGGCAAAGCTGTGGCCACCTCATAGCAAGCATTGAAGTAACCATCTTCAAAGGTGGGGCCCTCTTGAGCCTCCAGGCTCACTATGGTGTCCCGCAGGAGTTGATTCTCATCTAGCAGCAACTTCTTCTCCACCTTTAAGCGCGCCGTCTCTTCACGGCAGTGCAAGGACCTGATGGTTTTAGTGTTCAGGCAGCACTCATAGCGTTTAATGGTTACCAAGGCCTCCTGCCTCCCCTCTTCAGATTCTTTGGCCTCTTAAAGTAGAGGAGCCACACTCTGCTGGGTTTGGACCAGTTCTTGCTGAGTGTCCTCTAGTTTGGCTTAGAGGCTGATATAGGCTTCCTTCAGAGTCAGCAATTGCTTTTCAACGGTTAGAGCGAACTTGAAACCTTGCGAAAGAGGAGAAAGTCAGTACTTGTTAGAAGGAAGAAAAAATAATAAGAGAGAAAGTAGAAGTTTACCTCATCCAAGGCAAATGCTCCCTTGGCGACCAGGATTTCGGTGGGAAGCTTCGCCATATTCATCAAGCTACCTCTAGGATAGGAAGCCGCAAATCAGGATACCACCTCGTCAGATATGACACCCCCAGACCCAGACCCAGACCCAGACCCAGACCTAGAGGGAACATCAGCAGCAGGGGCAGAAATAAAGGTAGTTTCTTCCCTCTCTGTATTTTCGACACAGTCTTTGGAGGGTTTTGCTGAAGGAGGAAAAGTAGGAGAAATTTTTGCAATATGAGGAGCAGCATCACGCTCCTTCTTCTGTGCTTGCTTTCTAGACCCCTGGGCCTTAGCTGCTCGAGCCAGCATCGCCTTAATCTTTAAGCGCGATGGAGGAGGAGAAGAGAGAAGTGGAGCAGAAGTTTTTACAGATGACCCTGCTAGAGTAGGAGGGGGTATGGCAACACTAGTGGTTGAATTTACTGGAGCTGGAGGAGGAATGGGATCAGTTTTAACTTGTGTGGACCCCGACATGATTTTGACTGTAGTAGAAGGGGAGGGAACAGGAGAAGGAGAAGTAGAAGTAGGCAGAGGTAGATCCCTTGTTCCAGACGAGGATGGAGACCCCGCTGCCATCGAAGCAGCAAATACTGCAAAGAGAGAAAATTTAATGAGAAGAAGGAGTAGGAAAGCATATGTACACATGAAAACAGGAGAGATAGATGCAATTACTTACCAGGAAGGGCAAGGGAAATCCTTAGGTACCGCTCTAGTCGTTCTCCCTCGAAGGGATCCATAGTGAGATACTTCATGTTTATGTACCCCCTCTTCATGATCCTCGTAAGGATATCCCGAGATTCAGGGGAGAGCACCCCCTTTGCCCATTTGTCCCTCGCCATGAACTGGGTGGGAACAGGGTATTCATATCCCCCGATGAAGGCCATTCGCCCCCACTCACCCTCACCCTCAACCACAAGCCACTCCTCCTTCCAGGGCGCGGTATACTTCACGTTCGCTCCCAGGATAACAAACTTCATATCATTGTTTGCCCTCAGGTAGAATTGACCTTAGGGCACCATGCTCACCACGTTGAAGAGAAAGTGAAGCTCGTCCAGACCCAACTCCCTGTCTATGTGATCCCTCTCGTACTACTCCCGCTAGAGTACTAGGAATCCCGTCAGATGCTTTCAGAAACCAGGCAAGATCTGGAGGGGAGCCAATTCCAGTGCCACGAGAGCCCAGCGGAGAGTAGGATGCAACGGTAGCCGAACTTAGCACTCGAAAGTTGCTTTGTGAATTAGCAGGTAGTCTTGAGGCCGGGTGTACACGTCGTAACCCCGATGAGGGAGGGAAAGTGTGATGTATTTTGGAATCTTGTACTCCTCCCTTAGCTTGTTGAGTGCATCTAGGGTGCACACGGAGTCGAGCACTAATCGACCGTCGTGGAAGGGGGCGAAAGAACCAGTTTGGACCCCGACCAGGGTGACATCGTGCCCGCCACCTTCCTCATCACCACCAGCCTTTGTAGTGCCCACCTCATCGCTAATCAAAACTGGGTCCTCGGGTTGGTTATGGAAACCCAACCTGATTCGGGGGTTTTGGGTGGAGCGATGGCGCTGAGTCCGCGGGGTACCATCAGTCATCTCAACTCCATCTCAACCGTGTTTCCTCCCGTTTGATGTCAGAGAGTCCTCTACTAAGTCAGCCTTCTCCATATTAAAGAGGGCATCGATGCTGAGATGCGGGCTCGGGATGGGTAGAGGCCACCATAGGAGGGTTTTGATCAACGGAAACTTCTTACGGAGCTGTTGGAGATTTTGAAGGAGATGCCATTTAGGAAGAAGAGGATAGAAGAAGCTTGGAAGATTGCCGGTAGGGAAGAAAGAAAGCAAGAAAGTGAGGGTTTTCTCTCTGCTATGATTTTGAAAGTTTGATTGAAAGTAATAAAGAAAGCACAAGCGAAGCCGGTCTATTTATAGAAGAGGGGAGGCAGTTACACACTAGGAAACTGGGAGCGGTGACCAGCAGAATGGGTTAAAGGTGTTTTCCGCATTAATCGTGCAAAAACGACTCTTTTTGAAAACGAAGAGACTGATCATTGATTGACACGCAGATTGTGCAATTAGTACTAACGTATCAAAGAAAGATTTCCTCTTCCACAATGGAGAACTAGTCAGACAAGGGGATATGTGGTGGACAGATAAGGCCGAAAATCCTTCAAGTATAGTCAAGAACCTGACTCCGACCCCGACAAGGTATCTGTGTCCAAGTCAGGGGGGACTTCTGTTAACCACCAAAATTGGCGGAGGACCAAAGAAGAATTTTCCACCTCGATACAAGAAAGACGTAGGGATCCAAACAGTATCCCGCTACCCCGTAAGAGGAGGGGTCCCAACTGATCCAGATGAAGGAGGATCCCGATTGATCTGAATACATCCCCCTCTAACGGGATCAAGCCTAGCCATTCCCCAGCTTCCCAAGGACCCCGCCAATATCTTGATTCACAAGCATTACCCCGAGCCGGGCTACTCATAAAATCCCTCCAGCGGGATCCAACTAACCATTCCCTGGCTTCCTGCGGCCCCCGCAGCACCCCGGCACAAGGCTCCACCAAGTACCCTGCTACAGTCTCGCCATATTTCAACCCTCAAGTAGTAGCAGGATGCTTAATAGTTCACACTTCCTGGCAGGGTCTGCACGCCAAGCAGGAAGATACCAAGCTACAAGACTCTCATGCCAGAATTGAAAGCTCCATAGAAAAACTTATTGAAACGCCACCGTTTGGACAAAACAGAGGAGATGTACTTTTTCCCACCAACTAAGAGTTCTATTTTAAGCAGGTAAATTCAGTTAGAATCCTTCTAGGAAGGAAAGATTTACTTACTAGATTGACTCCTCCTAGGAAGGGAAGACTAGATTCTGCACGTAAAAGCTCCGAGTTTATCTTTTAAAAGAAAGGAGGCAGCTATCCACATCCCTACCCCTGCTGCTGATGTGGCTTTTAGATCGGGGTCAAGGGGTGCTACCTTTGATGAGGTGGTGTCCAGATTTGCGGCCTCTTGTCCTGGTAGAGGCTTGACGAATATGGCCAAGCTTCCTACTGATATCCTGGATGCTAAGGGAGCATCCGTTTTGGCTGAGGTAAAATTCTTCTTTCTCTTTTAATAACCTTTCTTCCTTCTGTCAAGTACTAACTTTTTTCTTCTTTTTGTAGGGCTTCAAGTTTGCTTTGGCCATGGAGACGCAGCTGCTGACCCTGAGGGAAGCTTACATCGGCCTCCAAGTAAAGCTAGAAGACACTCAACAGGAATTGATCCAGACTCAGCAGAATGTGGCCCCTCTAATTCAAGAAGCCAAAGAGTCTGAAGAAGGGAAGTGGGAGGCCTTGGTGGCTATTAGGTGCCCTGAACGCTGCTTAGACACTGAGACTGTTAGGTCCCTGCGCCGACGGGAGGAAAGGGAGTGGTTGAAGCTAGAGAAAGAGCTGCTGCAAAGCGAGAACCAACTCCAGCGGGATAATGGAGCAAGCCTGGAAGCTCAGGAAGGCCCAACCTTTGAGGATGGCTACTTCACGGCCTGTTATGAGGTAGCCACAGCTTTGCCTCCTCCCTTCGACCTCACATCAACCTTGAACTGGGATCAGGAACAAATAATGGCGAAGGCTGCCCAGCTAGTAGGAGGGGATCAAGAAACGGAGGCTCATTCACAGGAGGCAGCTCATCCGGGTCAGGAAGCTAACACAGCTGCAGGGATCCAACTTGATGGCATTGAGGGAACTGCTCAAGATCCTCTTACCCTTGAAGAACAAGTGGCGGATCCCGTGTCTACCTTAGGAGTAGTCTTGGTGGAGGAGGATGAGGAACCAGATAGACCCGGAGGCCTTGTAGTTGAGGATAGGTCTGCTGTTGTGGAGGATGACCCAGCTAGTCACCAGGTTCCAGTTGTTGAAGAGACCTTGAAAATTGTTGAGGCTGTTGATGAGCGTCGTTTGTGTAATCAACAAAATGATATTTAAAATGTGATCGTTTAGAAAACCGATTTTTTACCACTTAGATAGAAAATTAGTAAAGTGGCAAGTGGGATTTGTTCCACAGGGAATTAGAGTGATTAGTTGAATAAATTAACTAATCTATATGCAATAAAATAAATCATAAAAGTATGGATGAGTGAATGGGTTGTCAAGCCATCAAACATACATGAAAAATAAACCTAATAAACTAATAAAAGAATACTTAACAAATCTAGATAAGATAATGGAATAAACAATTAAGAGAATAGCTAGGGAATTAATGGGATCACAAATGAATTATAGGAAATGCTTATCAAGCTACTTTAGTGAACGGATCTCATAAATGTTAATCAATTGATTTCTAAAATGCGTTTAGGCCATTATTATGAATCCTAAACAACTTCCCACTGCAATGCCTAACCGATTAAGGAAAGGGGGTTACGACGGGATCGGTTCATTACAATTAACGGTTTAGATTATCACGGTTGATATACCCTCCGATAATCTATCCTAGTCACTATGTTCTCAATCCATCAAGGTTGTCAATCCAATCAAGATTATATAACAAATTATCCTAAGCAAGATTATAATCAACTAGTGGGTATACATGTCAATTATATAATGCAAAGAATCTAATTATAAAATGAATAGAACACAAATAGAAATTAATAGATATTAAAGCTTAAGCAAATCCCAATCCAAATATTCTCACATCAAAACCCCAGAAAGAGGATTTAATTACACATATTACAACCAAAGGGAAGACAAGTAAAAGATTAGGAAATCACCCATGGGCCACCTTTTGTAAGCTTGATCATTTCCTTGCCTTTGATGCTCCTTGTGTAAAGAGTGGATGATGAGGAGGTGTCTAGATAGGTGGAGTCAAATGGGAAGTGACTAAGGAGATTTGTGGAGAAGATGGGAAGAAAAGGAATGATTAGGGGAGGTAATCTAGATGTTAAGTTTAGGTAGGAGAGAAAATGGAGAGAAAAGGAATGGTGGAGAAAGGAGGTTTCTTGGTGGTCAAGAGTTGTCTAAAAGAGGAAAAATGTGATGAATTTATAGGATTTTCAAATTAGGTCTCGGGTGGCAAATTACCAAAACACCCCCTGACCATGGCAAATTACCATTTAGTCCAACAAAGGGGATCATTGTGTAATTTTCTAGCCAAAATTGGTCAATCAGAAATGAACAATGAGAAGCTCGCGGCTTGTATAAATGGCGACCTCTAGAGCGACAAAATGGTGACCTCATCAGGTGTGGAAATAACTTCCTGTTGCCATGGCGACCTCGAAATGCCAAATGGCGACCCAGGGTGACGTGGACATGACAAATGGGCAAAATGGGAAAGAGAGGGACTACCGGATTTCAACCGATTGGAGGGCTAGAATTGGACAGACGGAGGAGCCGTTGTCTTGGCCATCCGATTAGGACCGAAATCGGTCGGAGATAGGTCGGAAAAAGTGGCTGCCAAAAAGCTCGGTCAAGGCCCCAAAAAACTGGTCTGCACGCGTGGGGAGGAGGAAGATGAATAGGAGTTGGGGTGTATTTAGTAAGGGACAGGGGTGTAGTGGGCTGCTGCAGTTAGGCACTATATGGGGGTGTGTTTAGAAGTGAGTTAGGGTACAATTGGGCTGTTGGAGGGTATCAGGCTTGGGCGCGTTTGGGCTGCGTAGAGATGGGGCACGTGCATCAGATGGGGCACGTTTGGACGTGGCCTGGGGTGCGTTCAGACGCTGATTGGGTCAAGGATTGGGGCCTTGCGCGTCTGGCCCAACTAGGCTGCTCCTCTTTCATTGAAACGCACCGTTTCAATAAACTCAAGGGTTGGGCTTGTTGCATGGCCTGTTGACTTGGCTGGATTTAGATTTGTGTTGGGGTTTATTTAAGAAACCCAATTCTTCACTCAAAACACACCGCATGAATGGATGCTGACGTGGCACGCTTGCCTGCCTCATTTGGAAAATTACGAGTAGCACCCCTGCAATCTTTTAAATATGCAATAACTTCAATTCTTCCTCCATATTTTACACTTTTACCCCTGTTTCACCAAAATTACTCCAATGCCCCTGAACTCTATAAATTCCTGAAAACACTTAATTTACAACATTAAATCACAGAATAATGCCCAAGAATCAAGCAAAATGAGAAGGAAATGGGGACCAAAATTATACCAATTTTGGTTCGATCAGCTGTCAGTACCGGAGTAGAAGCAGCCGATCAAGAGGAGCAGCTGGAGGAGGAGTAGGAAGAAAGACCTGGCCTGCTTAAAATTTATTTATTTATTTTTTTTTTTGTAGCCCAGACGGGGACTGGGTACCCTACTTATAAATATAACAATTTTCGTTACTTGCTTCATACTTCTGTCTTGCTTGCTCTTGCACTTAGAAATTTTCCACAGCATATAAACTTTGTTAATAACTGGACCGCTGATGAACAATTGGACCCCGATAGGTAATTTTAACTATGACAAATCTCAGAACGTTTGGCTGCCTTATTCCTCATATTCTGACGACACAAGAATAGAGGGATTTCGGTACTTGTCATGTCCTTCCCAACTAGACTCTCACGAATGTATAATAACTTGAAGCATTGTGTGCCCTTTCGAGGTAGCCTGATACTTCAAGTAGTCTGATTTGATGAACTCTTCAATCCTTCTTAACTGTCGGCCGTCAATCGGGGTAAAAAATTTGACTTGATGAATTTCTGAGTTCCCGTTGAATGTTGATCTTCTGTTGGGGTAGAAAGTGAAGAATTAAGAGACCAGGTATCCCGAAGAGGCTTCCCGATCTTACTGTAGGTCTGTTCTAGTAGGCAACTAAGGCCACTTTAGCACCAAGCTTCTTGGAGGAGGGTATTTCCCGACCAAGGCAGCAGGAGCGCCCTGAGGCTATTTCCTGGTCTTGAAATGGCGAAGTAAGGATCCAGGTACCCTGAGGCATCCCGATCTTACTGTAAGTTTATCCTGGTAGGCAACTATGGCCACTTTAGCACCAGGCTTCTTGGAGGAGGGTATTCCTTGACCAAGGCAGCAAGAGCACCCTAAGGCTAGTTCTTGGTCTTGAAATGGCGAAGTAAGGGTCCAGGTACCCTGAGGCATCCCGATCTTACTGTAAGTCTGTCCTGGTAGGCAACTAAGGCCACTTTAGCACCAGGCTTCTTGGAGGAGGGTATTCCCCGACCAAGGTAGCAGGAGCGCCCTGAGGCTAGTTCCTGGTCTTGAAATGGAGAAGTAAGGATCCAGGTACCCTGAGGTATCCCGATCTTACTGTAAGTCTATCCTGGTAGGCAACTAAGGCCACTTTAGCACCAGGCTTCTTGGAGGAGGGTATTCCCCGTCAAGGCAGCAGGAGCGCCCTGAGGCTATTTCCTGGTCTTGAAATGGAGAGTCAGTAATGGCGAAGTATAAGTATTAAGTAGGAAATACTGGAGAATCAAGTAGGAGACTTTGAACACTGAACACTGAACACAGGAGAACTATATGAGAGAAGAAACCGCTTTTATTGAATTTTCTTTTTAATCAGTACAACATGAAATCGGGGTAAGCATTCCTGCTGATATGACCTAAATTTCTAAGGGTAGAATTTCCTGAGGTGATCGGCGTTCCAAGTGTGATCCACTGGGTATCTCTCCATGTCTTCCAGCTTGTAAGCTTCACCCCGGTGCAATGCCTTAATCAAGTATGGACCTTTCCAGTTTGGAGCTAGCACTCCGTCAGACCTTCTTCTTGTGTTTTGAGTTACTTTCTTGAGAACCAAGTCTCCTTCTTTGAAATTTCGGATCCTCACTTTTCTGTTGCAATGTCGAGCTATCTTGGTCTGATATATAGCCACCTTCTCTGAGACCCTGCTTTGTTTTTCCTCCAGTAAGTCCAAACTAGCTGTCAATTTAGCCTCATTGTCTTCCGGTTCATAATTTGGACCCGAAAGATATGAGTTTATGCTCAATGGGCAAGACCACTTCTGTTCCGAACACTAGGGAGTAGAGAGTCTCTCCTGTTGCAGTCCGCCTGGTTGTTCTATAAGCCCACATACATTGGGTAACTCTACAACCCAAAACCCTTTCTTCTGTTGGAGCTTCTTCTTCAGGAGCTTCTTAATGGTCTTGTTGGTAGCTTCAACTAGCCTATTGGTTTGAGGATGAGCCACTGATGCAAAACAAAGATTGATGCTCCGGTCTTCACAGAATTTTCTAAAGTTGGCATTCTCAAACTGCTTTCCCAAGTCCGTTATGATGGCCATCGGGGTGCCAAATCGACAGACAATGTTCTCCTTGACAAAGTTGGTGGTTTTTTCTTCAGTTATCCGGGTGAGGGCCTTGGCTTCTACCCACCGAGTAAAATAATCTATTGCCACTACTGCGTGTTTGGCTTGGCCAGGTGCAGTAGGAAGCAGCCCGATTAGGTCTAGTCCCCAGATAGCAAAAAGGTAGGGGGTGCTGATTGAGGAGAGCCTCTCTGGTGGGAGATGATAGATATCTGCTGTTTTCTGACAAGCTTCGCAGGATCGCGCAAATTGCCTTGCATCCTGATGTATAGTCGGCCAGTAGTAACCTATCCTGATTACCTGGTAAGCCAGAGTTTCACCTAATACATGATTACCACAATCCCCTAAGTGTACCTCGTTGAGTGCCCAGCGCATATCATCGGGATGGAGACATCTGAGTAGAGGGAGAGACTTCCCTTTACGGTATAGGTACCCTTCTACCATGCAGTACCGAGTAGCTATCCTTTTAAGTTATCGGGCTTGATCTAGATCTGTTGGGAGAATGTCACTTTGGAGATAATCTGCTATTGGGTCCATCCAACATAGGGGGCGGCTTACGAGAAAGACTTCTACATCCTTAGCTATACTGGAGAAGGGAACCAATTGGAGGGGTACTCCTTTTGGCAAATCATGTCCTTCTCTTGTAGCAATTTTAGCCAGGGCGTCTGCGTGATGGTTCTTCTCTCTGGGTACCTGTTCTATCCTTACCACCCTAAACCTCTTCATAGCTTCCTGAACTTTAGCCAAATAGGCCACCATGTTGTCACCTTTTGCTTGGTACAAACCTGTCACCTGATTGACCACTAGTTGGGAGTCACTCTTGATTAAAAGGTACTCAGCTTCTAGGGCTCCTGCTACTTTCATTCCTGCTAATAGAGCTTTATACTCTGCTTTGTTGTTGGTAGCTCTGAACTCAAACCTGAAACAATGACTGCATTCAGCTCCATCGGGGTCGAACAAGACGATCCCGGCTCCGCATCTTGACTGGTTCAAAGCTCCATCCGTGTAAAGAAGCCAAACCTTGCTGCCTTTAGGCCATTCCGGATTAGTTTGATCCGGATCTGGGTCTATTGATTTGCCTGGGTCAGGAATCGGGCTGAACTCTACTATGAAGTCTGCCAGGGCTTGGGCTTTGATTGTGGTTTTTACCTTGTATTTGATGTCGAATTCTGTGAGCTCTAGGGCCCATAGAACCAATCTGCCCGACACATCCGGCCTCCGGAGGAATTGTCTCAATGGTTGATCTGTGACAACCGCGATGGTGTGAGCTTGAAAATAAGGTCGGAACTTTCTGTATGTGGTCACCAAGGCGTAGGCGAGCTTCTCTAGTAGAGTGTAGTTTTTCTCGGATTTAGTAAAAGCCCAGCTTACATAGTAGATTGGTCTTTGCACCCCGTCATTGCATTCTTTTACCAAAGCTCCACTAGTAACAACTTCAGAAACTGCTAGGTAGAGTAGGAGCTCTTCCCCCGGGGTCGTCTTTACCAGTAGTGGCGGACTTGACAAGTATTTCTTTAAAGCTTGAAAACCCTGCTCGCTTTGCTTGTCCCACTTCATCTTCTTTCCCTACTTGATGCTCTTGAAAAATGGGAGACATTTATATGTGGAGAGAGATATGAACCGGTTCAGGGCTGTTATCCGTCTGGTAAATCCTTGTGCCTGCTTGAGAGTTTTAGGGGACTCGAGGTCTAGGATAACTTTGATCTTCTCAGGATTAGCCTCGATCCCCCTTTCGTGCACCATGAATCCTAAGAATTTGCCTGATGCTATCCCGAATGCACACTTAGTGGGGTTCAACCTCATCTAGTTTTGCCTTATTACCTGGAAGGTCTTGCGTAAGTCCCATGTATGTTGTCTTGCTTCTGGAGATTTTGTGATCATGTCATCTATGTATGCCTCCATGGATCTCCCTATTTGCTCATTGAACAGTTTGTTCACCATACGCTAGTAGGTGGCACTTGCATTTTTAAGTCCGAACGGCATTACCTTATAGCAGTAGAGGCCTTGTCCGGTGATGAAGCTAGTCTTATCCTGATCTAAAGGATGCATCATGATTTGATTGTACCCCGAGAAAGCATCCATGAAGCTTAGGAGCTTGTTTCCTACAGTGGAGTCTATAAGCTGGTCTATCTTAGGCAGAGGGAAACTATCCTTGGGCAAGCCCGGTTGAGATCGGTGTAATCCACACACATTCGCCACTTCCCGTTAGACTTGGTTACCATAACCACATTGGCGATCCACTCGGGGTACCGGGATTCCCTGATGAATCCAGCTTTCAGGAGCTTGTCAACCTCTTCCTGGACCGCACTGTTCCGTTCAGCATTGAAGTGCCTTCTTTTCTGCTTAATTGGCTTGAAAGTTGCATCCACTGCCATATAGGGAAAAAATATACCCGCAGCGGAAGCGAGACTAAAAAAAATAGTTTAGTAGCTTTCTAAAATTTTTCCTTTTTATGAACCTTAAACCCTTTTGATTAATTAAAGACATATAATAAATAACAAAAGATGAATACCTCTTGTTGCGTGATCCGATTGACTTACGTCGATGGTAATCCGCAAGATCTTCAATCCTAGCACGAACATGGATCACCTAGGAGCGTGGTCTCCCTCTTCTTTGAATTGCAAGCCTGTGATTGGACAAAACAAACTTTTCTCTGATTCGTTAGTCACAAAAACAATCAAGAGAAACCTAAGATTATGCCGGTCACTTTTGAGTTCTCAATCTTGTGATCGAAACTCGCGTGAACCTTGATCGATGTAGTATTCACAAGCTCACTGAAGAGTAAGCAAATAGAATACCATCAAAGAATAATCTATGTTTCCTTTTGTTTTTAGTAGAATAAAAGCTCTCTATCTATGAGTTGAGAAGAAGAAGAAAAATAAAAATTCTGCACATCAAAACCTTAGTGTGGCCGAAAATTATAAGTATCCTTATATATGTGGCCAAAATTTTCTCTTTCTTTTTGCACTAGGGTGGCCGAAATCTCTAGTCCAAAATAAACTAGGGTTGCCGCAATCCTTAACCAAAAAAGAGTTCGAATTGCACCCTAATTCCTATTTTGTTTAATACTTCCAAACCCTAATCAAACTCATAAATCTTTTATTCCTTATTTGACTAAAATAAAAGACTTCTTATTTGATTAAATAAATAAAATTAATTATTTATTTCCTTGACAAACAAGTCTTTTAATTTAAGTATACTACTACCAATAGTATACCAATAGGAATCATATTTCCTAATCAGAAAAGATTTGTTTCGTAATTAAAAAATTAATTAATAAATTAATTAATTCTTATTTAATTAAATAATGAAAACAAAATAATATTAAGGTTATTTAACCACCTTGCCGCCCCATATAGTAATATTGGGCCAAATATTATTTTCTTATTTCATTAAATCCATAGGACTTTAAATAAAAAGCCCACATGTGAACTAGACCCATTCTTACTAAAAGAAACAAGCCCACATGTCATCAATTAATATATAAATATAATTGAGCAGCCCATTACATAAATAATGTGCAAATTATATTCTTAATATATTAAATGCAATTCTAGATGGACCCTAAATTGGTCCGGTAGAATATATCAAGTGATCCATGCAAGTCCGTGTGGATTGGGGATCTTGGCGGGCTATCTAAATTTAAGCTTCAATAGACATAACCTAATCACAATCAACAAATGATTCACTTAGGTCCGATCCATTAATTTTAACTCATTCCACTAAAGAGCTAAAATTGAACTCTTAAATAAAGACAGAAAAGGAAGATGTTCCCTCATTCATACCCTAGACAATCATATTGGAGATAGTGTATCCTCGTGATTAATATCAGTAATCGCCAAGAGTTCATAGACCACCTATAACTCTCCAAGTTACCATATTTACTCATATGACCACGTTTTGAACTTGGATATTTTGACTTGTCCAGAAGCCATGTTTTCAATAGACACTATCGAAAACTCAACGTTGAGATTTAATATCCAATTACCTCAAAACATCCATATGATGATATTATACTCTCATTTGATAAATGGAGCCACGATGTCCATATCTATAAATGAAGTCCTCTATCGATTAACAAATGAATATCACCAAACTATCGAGGATAGACTATGCGATATAATCGTACTCATTGATAGCTCAAATGATATCACTTGCAACCATAAGTCCATCATTTATCTCAGGATTAAGATAGACTCTCCGATTGTCTTGATAATGAAATTACTTTTATCTACTGACGGTTATAGATAAAGTATTTCATTGTGATCCTGTTCAATGCACCCAGTGCACTAGATTCTTTTGCTCGAAGACACTCCGATGATTTTAGACTCATCATATCTCATTTGATCCCACTCAAATGCTAGCAAAAGAATTCTACAACTTTAACAAGATAAAGGTGCCCAACCTTTAACTTAAGTTGTGAACAATATTCAAGACTAACTAAAGAATTGTGTCTACCACATACATATCCAGATGTACGAACAATTCTTCTTTTCTCATAGTCTTTAGACCTTATGATTATTTACTTTGACAATTATTAAACTATAAATGCTATAAGATTTGTTTAAACCAGAAATCACTTTATTAATATGAAAAAGATTGTTAATTACAATATTACACTCTTGCTATTGAGCATAATCCTAACAATCTCCCACTTGCGCTATAGCAAATGTGTCATATCTCTCAAGCCCATATTCTCTAGGTGCCCATCGAAACTCTTCTGAGGTAAAGCCTTTGTGAAGGGATCTGCTAGATTTTCTGCTGACGTGATTTTGGTAATCGTCACGTCACCTCTTTGAACAATCTCCCTTAAAAGATGATATTTTCTTTCAATGTGTTTACCTCTCTTGTGACTTCTAGGTTCTTTCGAATTAGCCACTGCTCCACTGTTGTCACAGTAGCTAGTGATCTGCTTATTCGCACTAGAAACCACTTCCAAGTCAATCAAGAATTGGCGGAGCCAAACAACCTCTTTGGCAGCCTCGCATGCAGCAACATACTCAGCTTCCATGGTGGAATCAGCAATACAAGATTGATTGATGCTCCTCCATATAACTGCTCCTCCTCCAATAGTAAACACAGCCCCTGATGTGGATTTTCTGGAGTCAGAATCTGATTGAAAATCAGAATCTGTATACCCAACGAGAATTAAATCCCCTCCAGAGTATACTAGCATATTATCTCTCGTTCTCTTAAGATACTTGAAAATATGCTTGACTGCCGTCCAGTGATCAGGTCCAGGTTTCGATTGAAACCTGCTAACTATGCCAACAGCAAAACAAATATCTGGTCTAGTACAGAGCATTGCATACATGAGACTTCCAACTGCCGAGGCATATGGAACTATACTCATGAATTGCTCTTCATGCTCATTCTTAGGAACTTGTTCCTTAGAAAGCTTGATTCCATGTCTAAAAGGTAACATACCTTTCTTGGAATCCTGCATGGAAAACCTAGACAAGATCTTGTCTATGTATGAAGCTTGGGATAATGCAATCGTTCTATTCTTTCTATCCCTTATAACTTGGATACCTATAATAAAACTTGCTTCTCCTAAGTCCTTCATATCAAATTGTTTTGCTAACCATTCTTTTACTGATGTCAATACACCTACATCGTTTCCGATGAGTAGTATATCATCAACATAAAGAATTAGGAAAACCAACTTGTCGCCCTTAATCCTTTTGTATACACAAGGTTCGTCAAGATTCTGAATAAATCCAAAACCTTTGACAGCTTGATCAAACCTTATGTTTCAGGATCTGGATGCTTGCTTTAATCCATATATGGATTTTTGCAACTTCCATACCTTTTCCATTTGGCCCTTTTCAATGAATCCCTCTAGTTGCATCATGTAGATGCTCTCGTCAAGACTTCCATTAAGGAAAGCTGTCTTGACGTCCATTTGCCAAATCTCTAGATCTAAAGATGCTGCAATGGATAAGAGTATCCTAATGGATTTAAGCATGGCCATAGGAGAGAAGGTTTCCTCATAATCGATACCTTCTTTCTGTGTATACCCTTTAGCTACCAATCTAGCTTTAAAGGTTTCCACCTTACCATCCATACCTCTTTTCCTCTTGTATACCCACTTGCACCCAATGGGTTTTATCCCTTTAGGCAAGTCTACAAGGGACCAGACTTTGTTATCGAACATAGATTCAATCTCAGATTACATTGCCTTTTGCCAATGGCGACTATCAACATCCTCCATAGCTTCCTTGTACGTGTAGGGATCATTGTCGTCCGGGAGATTCTCCACTGATTCTCCCAGACCGATGTATCTTTCGGGTTGTGTTCTAACCCTCCCACTACGACGAGGAATGGTAGGTTGTTGACCTTGTGTTGGATCGGAACTTACAATTGGGTTTGGTTGTGTAACTTCTCGTGGAATTGTATCTCCTGACATGTCATTCAGGACAATTCTACTTCTAGGCACAAAATCATTCATATAGTCCTTTTCCAGAAATTTAGCATTTGTCGAAACAAATACTTTAAGATCTGAAGGACTATAAAAATAATATCCTTTAGTTTCTTTTGGATACCCTACAAATATACATGTTTCTAAACGGGACTCCATCTTTTCTGTCTTTCCTTTTAACACATGCGCAGGACAACCAAATATCCTTAAGTGTTGTAAACTAGGCTTGCACCCAGTCCACAACTCATGCGGTGTTTTAGGAACAGACTTAGATGGTACATCGTTTAGAATGTATATAGCAGTTTGTAAAGCATATCCCCAAAAAGAAATAGGAAGTGTTGAATAACTCAACATAGACCTAACCATATCCAAAAGAGTTCTATTTCTCCTTTCTGCTACCCCATTTTGTTTAGGTGTACCTGGTGCAGAAAACTGAGAAACTATCCCATTATCAATAAGATATTGCTGAAACTCACCAGATAGATATTCTCCACCACGATCAGATCTCAAGATTTTTATGTGTTTCTCGAGCTGATTTTCCACTTCAGCTTTAAATGCTTTGAACATGTCAAAAGCATCCGACTTATGTCGCATGAGATACACATAGCCAAATCTTGAGTAATCATCTATGAAAGTGAGGAAGTACTCATATCCACCTCTAGCTTGAATGCTCCTAGGTCCACATACATCAGTGTGTATCAATCCTAAACATTCAGTAGCCCTGGCACCTTTGGCAGAGAACGTCCTTTTGGTCATTTTACCTTCCAAACAAGATTCACAAGTTGGTAGATCATCAACCTTTAAGTCACTCAAAGGTCCGTCACTTACCAATCTTTTAATCCTATTAAGGTTAATATGACCTAGGCGTAAATGCCATAGATAGGTTTCATCTTTTGATAATTTAACTCTTTTATGATTAGGTTCCGTTATTTCTGTGTCTAATGAGTGAGAGATATTTCTATGCAAAAAGTATAGACCGTTTTCCAATGTACCTTTGCAAATAATTTTGTCATTCTTACTAATAATAAAATCTTTATTAAAAGTAACCGAATATCCAAATTTATTCAAACAAGAAACTGAAATTAAATTCCTCTTGAATTGAGGTACATAATAAACGTCTATTAAATCTAAATGCCTTCTAGAATCCAAATAAACTCTAATATCTCCCACTGCACTTGCAGACACTAACGTTCCGTTGCCCAAGCGCAAATTGATTTCATTCTTACTCAGCCTTCTCCTTTCTTGAAACCCCCGTAAGGAATAACAAACATGATTAGTGGCTCCAGAGTCTACGATCCAAGAATCTGTAGAATCTACCAGAAAAACATGTTTCAAGATAATTCATATTACCTTGTTCCTTCTTATTTTGAGACTTTGGAAAATTACTTTTTCAATGTCTCTTTTTCACCACAAAAGAAGCACTTCCTTTTGATCTTGGTTACTTTCTTGGTAAGCCCAAGTTGTTTTTTCTTCTATTATTCCTTGACCTTCTGACGGGTCTTAATAGTAGCAACTTTACCAACCATATGAATCTCTTCTAGAGACATCATCATATCAGCAGCAGACCCTATTCCTTCATGCTGCTATTGCAACACGTATGAGATTGTAGCCATTTAGCCATTTCATTAGAGGTCTCCCACTGCTCATACTCGTCTCATTGCATCACATTAGATTCATTAGTAAGAGCAGGTGGTTTAGGAGTAGTTAGAACAAAATTTATGTTTTTCAGCTTTGATGACACGTCGTTGAGGTGTATCAAAAGATTTGAATTTCACATTCAACCTCGCAAGTGCACGAGTCAAGAGACTAGTATAGCGTGCAAGCAAGGGTATCGTTCCGCAGGGAGGTGGAATCCGTCAACCATCGTTAGCTTAGCTTATTTGGAAAATACGAATTGAGGTGTGTGTGTGTGCATTAAATGTAAATATTGCAATGAAAAGATAAATTATGTACAAAAGTATTTACAAAGATAGAATGAATGTGAGAGATGTGACATATAAATGGTTACACTAAGTAAATGACTCAACCATAGCAATCACACAATTTCATACAAACATGCATTGTCAATATTGAAAGCCGTGCTCACTTAATCTTCGCCAATATTCTCTCTCGAGTAACAAAGGCTATACCCACATGCACCAGCAACCTATCAACGGATGGTTACCTAAGCTGCACACGAGTTCATTAAGAACTATGAGACACATATAGCGGCTTTACATGCAAAAGCCTCGCGTATCTCTACCTTACCCTGCATGTAGTGACCAATCTACTCATGCACGTTGCGTGCTTCACCTCTCGGTCCTTCACACAACAACCAAGGTTCATTCAAGTGGTGGCTAACCACTCAAAAGCATTAAGCACTTCAAATGACCACTCAACCATCAACAAACATATTTAATAGAAGAGGCAACAATGCTAGATTTACATCAAACCCTAATGAATGAAAGTACACATCAAAGATGAGACAAAAACACAAAGAAAGAAATACAAAATAGATAGAAAGGAGACCCCATCCGTAACCGGGAATCGAACACCGGGTTTCTCGGTTGTCAATCCGATATGTACTCACCACTATACTATTACGGCGGTCTCCAATCTCATGAATGCTCAACTCTCTCATAGAGAAAGCTCTCTCCTTATCTCTCAAATCTCCCTAAGATGGATGGCTAAAAATGGGACAAGCTCACCAAACAACAATGTGCAAATAGTTGATTGTTATCATTAAGAACATTCAATTCAAGTTAAGGGTTCATTCTCTTGATTAAGGAATTCACCAAAATCAATTCATCACCCAACCCAAGCCATGGGATGAGCAATTGTGCCTTAATAAAAAGACCCATTAAGCACAAGAATATGGAACCCAAGCCTAATCTAGCATGTGAATGCATAATCAACCAAGCTTTTCCCACTCTTTGGAGCTAATACTCAAACACTCAAATCATTCTAAACATGGCATTTTGGCTCACTCATCAACATACAAACAATCATGGGAAGCTAAATTACACTACTCCTAATCTAAATTACTCTACTCCTAATCCCATTCATGCATACATATCGATTTTTACCATCCACACACATGAATATCACAACAAGAGGGAAAATTATAGATTTGGCAAAGAGTAGAACAAAACCCAAAGAATTTAAGAAACATTTCATACATATATTGCACAAATGTAGGTTTACAAAATTCCCAAATAGGTGATTACATCCAAGAAAACAAGAAATACAAAAAGAAATGAGTTAAAAGGAGAAAACCCTTGAAGACACTCCTCCAAGCTCTCCTTGATTTCCTAGCCCGTTTTTGGTCCAAAGACCACTCCTTTCTTCTTGTAATCTACTCCTAGATGAGTGGATGTAGTGTAAAATGGGTGGTGGAGATGTATGGTGAGCTCCCATGGAGGAAAATCCTCCATGGGAGCTTGAAGCTCTCACTTATTTGGGGAAGAAGATGGAGGAGGAAGAAGATGATGGGGATTTCGGTTTTTGGGTGTGGGAGGTGTGGAACCTCTTGAGAAGAGAGGAAAGTGGTGTATTTATAGTTAGGGAAAGTTTGGGGACGAATTGGGGTGCGAAAGGACACATTTGCCCCTCAAAAACAGCTTGCCGCGGTCTTGGCATCAGGTGTGCCGCGGTCTTGGCACGACGGCACTCTCGCGACAGTGATTTCCGCGGTTGAACTGCCGCTGTCGTTGCCTTTGCCGCGGTCTTGCCGCGGTCAGGTTTCCAGCCTCGCGCACCGTTACGGAAACGGGCATAACTCCCTCTAGAAAGCTCGGAATCGCAATCCGTAAAAACCGCTGGAAAGTAGACTTCCGGGGCTTTCTAAAAATATATGGTACAAAACCCAGTTCAATCTGAGGAGGGAGATATAGACCCCGAAAGTTGGGTGTTCTGCATGGACATTTTACAATTTCAGCCCATCAACCTTTGGAAATCAGAGTTGACCAGTGCCGCGGTCTCAATGTCGCGTTCTAGTACAACGGCGGATCCACCACGGAAACATGGTTTTGCTTGCCGTGGTTGATCATGAATCACGCCGCGGTTTGGGTCAACGGCGAGGCCGCGACAACTCTGAATGGCTTCCAATTCTCATTGTTTGCTCGGTTTCGCCTCCCAAACTTGACTTTAAGCTCAAAACCTTATTGTAGGGAATATGTACCTATACATGGCTCACAAAACCCATTATATACAAAAACAAGCTCGAAAACGAGAACAAACAATAGGGAATGGGGACCTCAAATAGGTATATAAATCGTCCGATCAAGCTTGCAGCAACAACCCAATTTTTCTTTTTCCAAGTGACATAATTATCTCCAGTTAAAGTGTTATCTTTCAGGATGTTCATTAGGGATGGGGTCATGATTTCTTAATAAAAGCAAAACATATATAAGTAAATAATCATTATAAAGCACTTTTAAATATTTATCTTGAATTAAATGATTAACTCAATCATAAAAATTCAACGGTGATCTAACATCCATAAATGTTACGCCTCCTTTGGGAGTTCGCACCATTTACTAGTTAGAATAGGTCCCACCTAATTGTTAACATAACAACCAGCGTTTTCAATTTTAGCCTTGCAATTTTACTGACAAGAACTCTTGGGAGGATATCAATAAAATTACATTGAGTGTGTTACCAAGATATCGACCCTCAACTTTCTCTCACGAAAATCCCTCCTTGGAGAGTAGATCTCGTTTGAGTCCATTGTCTAGTCTATCCTTGTAAGGAAGTATATTGCTAAATTCCATTCATGGACGCCCCTTGGGGGGATTACCAATAAATAATTAAGCTCATCTAATCTTGGAGGCCATAGGTGTTACAAAAACACCTTCTCCCACTCAATTATTTAAGGCGTGTGATTAAATCCCATAGAATGATTTACCAAGTTATCTAGATGCCAATTTAGATACCTAAATCATTCAATGCATGTTCATACCAAAAGAGATATATGAGTGACACTCCTATTCTATATGTCATGTTATCATACAATAACAAATATTGTAATATTTAAGCATAAATTAAATAGCAACAATTTTGGCCCATCCTAGAAAAACAAGTAAATTACAATGATATAGGAATACAAGATCTTCAAGTGGCCCATCAACCATACGCTCATCCTTCGGCCTCCTCCCTTGGGCTTGCACAGCCCACAACCCCACATAAGGGGCTGCCATGCGCAGCCCATTAGGCTTTGCAAGGCTGCCGTGCGCAGCCCACCAAGCTTTGGGCTTGCCATGCGCAGCCCAATCCACTCCTAGGGTGCGCATGGTGCTCGTTCTCGGTTCCGGTTGCTTCACGTCTTCGATTCTTCGATGTAGAACGTGTTACAATTTAATTTAAACAATAAAATACTGCAGTAATAAATTTTTTTTTATTCACTGCAGTACTTTTTACAAACAAAAAAACTGCACAATAATTAAAAAAAACTGCAGTAAAAAACTGCACTAAAATTAAATAAAAAAATAAATAAAACCTAGCAACTACCAAGAAGGAATTATGGCGATGATAGACCACCCTTCTTGTTACAATTCCGAAACCAAAATTACATTGAAAATCTAGGACCAAAATCGAGCAATAACAATCCACATAAAACAAATATAAATCCATACATCACATGTAATTATATATGCGAATACCTAGAGTGCCATCTCTTTCTAAAACATGCATAATCACAATAAAAAGAAATCGATCCATGTATATATACGTTAATTAAATAAAAGGGTTCAACCTAGGCTCTGATACCAATTGCAGGGAAAAAATATACCCGCAGCGGAAGCGAGACTAAAAAAAATAGTTTAGTAGCCTTTTAAAAATTTTCCTTTTTATGAACCTTAAACCCTTTTGATTAATTAAAGACATATAATAAATAACAAAAGATGAATACCTCTTGTCGCATGATCCGATTGACTTACGTCGATGGTAATCCGCAAGATCTTCAATCCTAGCACGAACGTGGATCACCTAGGAGCGTGGTCTCCCTCTTCTTTGAATTGCAAGCCTGTGATTGGATAAAACAAACTTTTCTCTGATTCGTTAGTCACAAAAACAATCAAGAGAAACCTAAGATTATTCCGGTCACTTTTGAGTTCTCAATCTTGTGATCGAAACTCGCGTGAACCTTGATCGATGTAGTATTCACAAGCTTATTGAAGAGTAAGCAAATAGAATACCATCAAAGAATAATCTATGTTTCCTTTTGTTTTTAGTAGAATAAAAGCTCTCTATCTATGAGTTGAGAAGAAGAAGAAAAATAAAAATTCTGCACATCAAAACCTTAGTGTGGCCGAAAATTATAAGTATCCTTATATATGTGGCCAAAATTTTCTCTTTAAATAAAAAGCCCACATGTGAACTAGACCCATTCTTACTAAAAGAAACAAGCCCACATGTCATCCATTAATATATAAATATAATTGAGCAGCCCATTACATAAATAATGTGCAAATTATATTCTTAATATATTAAATGCAATTCTAGATGGACCCTAAATTGGTCCTGTAGAATATATCAAGTGATCCATACAAGTCCGTGTGGATTGGGGATCTTGGCGGGCTATCTAAATTTAAGCTTCAATAGACATAACCTAATCACAATCAACAAATGATTCACTTAGGTCCGATCCATTAATTTTAACTCATTCCACTAAAGAGCTAAAATTGAACTCTTAAATAAAGAAAGAAAAGGAAGATGTTCCCTCATTCATACCCTAGACAATCATATTGGAGATAGTGTATCCTCGTGATTAATATCAGTAATCGCCAAGAGTTCATAGACCGTCTATAACTCTCCAAGTTACCATATTTACTCATATGACCACGTTTTGAACTTGGATATTTTGACTTGTCCAGAAGCCATGTTTTCAATAGACACTATCGAAAACTCAACGTTGAGATTTAATATCCAATTACCTCAAAACATCCATATGATGATATTATACTCTCATTTGATAAATGGAGCCACGATGTCCATATCTATAAATGAAGTCCTCTATCGATTAACAAATAAATATCACCAAACTATCGAGGATAGACTATGCGATATAATCGTACTCATTGATAGCTCAAATGATATCACTTGCAACCATAAGTCCATCATTTATCTCAGGGTTAAGATAGTCTCTCTGATTGTCCTGATAATGGAAAGACTTTTATATACTGACGGTTATAGATAAAGTATTTCATTGTGATCCAGTTCAATGCACCCAGTGCACTAGATTCTTTTGCTCGAAGACACTCCGATGATTTTAGACTCATCATATCTCATTTGATCCCACTCAAATGCTAGCAAAAGAATTCTACAACTTTAACAAGATAAAGGTGCCCAACCTTTAACTTAAGTTGTGAACAATATTCAAGACTAACTAAAGAATTGTGTCTACCACATACATATCCAGATGTACGAACAATTCTTCTTTTCTCATAGTCTTTAGACCTTATGATTATTTACTTTGACAATTATAATATTAAACTATAACTGCTATAAGATTTGTTTAAACCAGAAATCACTTTATTAATATGAAAAAGATTGTTAATTACAATATTACACTCTTGCTATTGAGCATAATCCTAACAATCTCCCACTTGCGCTATAGCAAATGTGTCATATCTCTCAAGCCCATATTCTCTAGATGCCCATCGAAACTCTACCAAAGCCTTTGTGAAGGGATCTGCTAGATTTTCTGCTGACGCGATTTTGGTAATTGTCACGTCACCTCTTTGAACAATCTCCCTTAAAAGATGATACTTTCTTTCAATGTGTTTACCTCTCGTGTGACTTCTTGGTTCTTTCGAATTAGGCACTGCTCCACTGTTGTCATAGTAGATAGTGATCTGCTTATTCGCACTAGGAAACACTTCCAAGTCAATCAAGAATTGGCGGAGCCAAACAGCCTCTTTGGCAGCCTCGCATGCAGCAACATGCTCAGCTTCTATGGTGGAATCAGCAGTACAAGATTGCTTGATACTCCTCCATATAACTGCTCCTCCTACAATAGTAAACACGGCCCCTGGTGTGGATTTTCTGGAGTCAGAATCTGATTGGAAATCAGAATCTGTATACCCAACGGGAATTAAATCCCCTCCAGAGTATACAAGCATATTATTTCTCGTTCTCTTAAGATACTTGAAAATATGCTTGACTGTCGTCCAGTGATCAGGACCAGGTTTCGATTGAAACCTGCTAACTATGCCAACAGCAAAACAAATATCTGGTCTAGTATAGAGCATTGCATACATGAGACTTCCAACTGCCGAGGCATATGGAACTCTACTCATGAATTGCTCTTCATGCTCATTCTTAGGAACTTGTTCCTTAGAAAGCTTGATTCGATGTCTGAAAGGTAACATACCTTTCTTGGAATCCTACATGGAAAACCTAGACAAGATCTTGTCTATGTATGAAGCTTGGGATAATGCAATCGTTCTATTCTTTCTATCCCTTATAAAACTTGCTTCTCCTAAGTCCTTCATATCAAATTGTTTTGATAACCATTCTTTTACTGATGTCAATACACCTACATCATTTCCGATGAGTAGTATATCATCAACATAAAGAATCAGGAAAACCAACTTGTCGCCCTTAATCCTTTTGTATACACAAGGTTCGTCAAGATTCTGAATAAATCCAAAACCTTTGACAGCTTGATTGAACCTTATGTTCCAGGATCTGGATGCTTGCTTTAATCCATATATGGATTTCTGCAACTTGCATACCTTTTCCATTTGGCCCTTTTCAATGAATCCCTCTGGTTGCATCATGTAGATGCTCTCGTCAAGACTTCCATTAAGGAAAGCTGTCTTGACGTCCATTTGCCAAATCTCTAGATCTAAAGATGCTGCAATGGACAAGAGTATCCTAATGGATTTAAGTATGGCCACAGGAGAGAAGGTTTCCTCGTAATCGATACCTTTTTTCTGTGTATACCCTTTAGCTACCAATCTAGCTTTAAAGGTTTCCACCTTTCCATCCATACCTCTTTTCCTCTTGTATACCCACTTGCACCCAATGGGTTTTATCCTTTTAAGCAAGTCTACAAGGGACCAGACTTTGTTATCGAACATAGATTCAATCTCAGATTGCATTGCCTTTTGCCAATGGCGACTATCAACATCCTCCATAGCTTCCTTGTACGTGTAGGGATCATCGTCGTCCGGGAGATTCTCCACTGATTCTCCTAGACCGATGTATCTTTCGGGTTGTGTTCTAACCCTCCCACTACGACAAGGAATGGTAGGTTGTTGACCTTGTGTTGGATCAGAACTTACAATTGGGTTTGGTTGTGTAACCTCTCGTGGAATTGTATCTCCTGACATCTCATTCAGGACAATTCTACTTCTAGGCACAAAATCATTCATATAGTCATTTTCTAGAAATTTAGCATTTGTCGAAACAAATACTTTAAGATCTAAAGGACTATAAAAATAATATCATTTAGTTTCTTTTGGATACCCTACAAATATACATGTTTCCGAACGGGACTCCATCTTTTCTGTCTTTCCTTTTAACACATGCGTAGGACAACCAAATATCCTTAAGTGTTGTAAAATAGGCTTGCGCCCAGTCCACAACTCATGCGGTGTTTTAGGAACAGACTTAGATAGTACATCATTTAGAATGTATATAGCAGTTTGTAAAGCATATCCCCAGAAAGAAATAGGAAGTGTTGAATAACTCAACATAGACCTAACCATATCCAAAAGAGTTCTATTTCTCCTTTCTGCTACCCCATTTTGTTGAGGTGTACCTGGTGCAGAAAACTAAGAAACTATCCCATTATCAATAAGATATTGGTGAAACTCACCAGATAGATATTCTCCACCACGATCAGATCTCAAGATTTTTTTGTGTTTCTCAAGCTGATTTTCCACTTCAGCTTTAAATGCTTTGAACATGTCAAAAGCATCCGACTTATGTCGCATGAGATACACATAGTCAAATCTTGAGTAATCATCTGTGAAAGTGATGAAGTTCTCATATCCACCTCTAGCTTGAATGCTCATAGGTCCACATACATCAGTGTGTATCAATCCTAAACATTCAGTAGCTCTGGCACCTTTGGCAAAGAACGTCCTTTTGGTCATTTTACCTTCCAAACAAGATTCACAAGTTGGTAGATCATCAACCTTTAAGTCACTCAAAGGTCCGTCACTTACCAATCTTTTAATCCTATTAAGGTTAATATGACCTAGGCGTAAATGCCATAGATAGGTTTCATCTTTTGATAATTTAACTCTTTTATGATTAGGTTCCGTTATTTCTGTGTCTAACGAGTGAGAGATATTTCTATGCAAAAAGTATAGACCGTTTTCCAATGTACCTTGGCAAATAATTTTGTCATTCTTACTAATAATAAAAACTTTATTAAAAGTAACCGAATATCCAAATTTATTCAAACAAGAAATTGAAATTAAATTCCTCTTGAATTGAGGTACATAATAAACGTCTATTAAATCTAAATGCCTTCTAGAATCCAAACAAACTCTAATATCTCCCACTGCACTTGCCGACACTAACGTTCTGTTGCCCAACCGCAAATTGATTTCATTCTTATTCAGCCTTCTCCTTTCTTGGAACCCCTACAAGGAATAACAAACATGATTAGTGGCTCCAGAGTCTATGATCCAAGAATCTGTAGAATCTGCCAAAAAACGTGTTTCAAGATAATTCACATTACCTTCTTCCTTCTTGTTCTGGGACTTTGGGCAATTTCTTTTCCAATGTCCCTTTTCACCACAAAGGAAGCATTTCCCTTTGATCTTGGTTACTTTCTTGGTCTCCCAAGTTGCTTTTTCTTCTGTTGTTTCTTGACCTTCTGACGGGTCTTAACAGTAGCAACTTTACCAACCATATGAATCTCTTGACCTTTGCTTTTCACAAGGATCTTTTCAGCACTTTGAACATCTTGCATCAGGCTCTGTAAGGTGTATTCCTTTTTGTTCAAAGTGTAGTCCAATTTGAACTGATCAAAGGAATCTGACAATGAATTGACAACCATATCAATTTTTGTCTCACCATCTATCTCAGCGCCATGCAGTTCAGCAATGTTGAGATGTGCTATGACTTTCATCATGTGATCCTTCATAGCCTGTCCAGGTTTCATCCTAAGATTCATAAAAGCAGTCACTGCCTCTCTCTTAGTCGTCCTGGACTTCATAGCAAACATCTCCTCTAGAGACATAATTATATCAGCAGCAGACTCCATTCCTTCATGCTGCTGCTGCAACACGTCGGAGATAGTGGCCATAATATAACATTTGGCCATATCATCTGAAGTCTTCCACTGCTCATACTCATCTCTTTGCATTATGCTAGATTCATTATTAGGAGAAGGTGGTTTAGGAGTAGTTAGAACAAACTTATGTTTTTCACTTTGCAGCAACAACCCAATTTTCCTTTTCCATGTTACATAATTATCTCCAGTTAAAGTGTTATCTTTCAAGATGTTCATAAGTGATGGGGTCATGATTTCTGAATAAAAACAAAACATATATAAGTAAATAATCATTATAAAGCACTTTAAATATTTATCTTGAATTAAATAAATAACTCAATCATAAAAATTCAACGGTGATCTAACACCCATAAATGTTACGCCTCCTTTGGGAGTTCGCACCATTTACTAGTTAGACTAGGTCCCACCTAATTGTTAACATAACAACCAGCGTTTTCAATTTTAGCCTTGCAATTTTACTGACAAGAACTCTTGGGAGGATATCAATAAAATTACATTGAGTGTGTTACCAAGATATCGACCCTCAACTTTCTCTCACGAAAATCCCTCCTTGGGGAGTAGATCTCGTTTGAGTCCATTGTCTTGTCTATCCTTGTAAGGAAGTATTTTGCTAAATTCCATTCATGGACGCCCCTTGGGGGATTACCAATAAATAATTAAGCTCAACTAACCTTGGAGGCCATAGGTGTTACAAAAACACCTTCTCCCACTCAATTATTTAAGGCGTGTGATTAAATCCCATAGAATGATTTACCAAGTTATCTAGATGCCAATTTAGATACCTAAATCATTCAATGCATGTTCATACCAAAAGAGATATATGAGTGGCACTCCTATTCTATATGTCATGTTATCATACAATAACAAATATTGTAATATTTAAGCAAAAATTAAATAGAAACAATTTTGGCCCATCCTAGAAAAACAAGTAAATTACAATAATTTAGGAATACAAGATCTTCAAGTGGCCAATCAACCATAAGCTCATCCTTCGGCCTTCTCCCATGGGCGTGCACAGCCCACAACCCCACAAAGGGGCTGCGCATAGGCCACACAAGGCTGCCATGCGCAGCCCAATCCACTCCTAGGGTGCACACGGTGCTCGTTCTCTGTTCCGGTTGCTTCGTTTTTCTTCGTGTCTCCGAATCTTCAACACCCAAATACATTACGGCAATATAAAATAATAAATACTGCAGTATTAAATTTTTTTATTTTTTTTTATTCACCGCAGTACTTTTATACATAAAAAAAAAAAACTGCACTAAAAAATTAAATAAAAAAAACTGCAGTAGTTAAAAAAAAATACTGCACCTATATTTAAAAAATAAATAAAACCTAGCAACTACCAAGAAGGAATTATGGCGATGATAGACCACCCTTCTTGTTACAATTCCATAACAAAAATACATTGAAAATCTAGGACCAAAATCGAGCAATAACAATCCACATAAAACATATATAAATCCATACATCACATGTAATTATATATGTGAATACGTAGAGTGCCATCTCTTTCTAAACATGCATAATCACAATAAAAAGAAATCGATCCACGTATATACGTTAATTAATTAAAAGGGTTCAACCAGGGCTCTGATACCAATTGTAGGGAAAAATAACGTACAGTACACGCAGCGGAAGCGAGACTAAAAATAAATAGATTTAGTAGCTTTTTAAAATTTTTCCTTTTTATGAACCTTTACCCTTTTAATTAATTAAACATACATATAATCAACAAAAGAAGAATACCTTTTGTCGCGTGATCCGATTGACTTACGTCGATGGTAATCCGCAAGATCTTCAATCCTAGCACGAACGTGAATCACCTAGGAGCGTGATCTCCCTTTTTCTTTGAATTGCAAACCTGAGATGGACAAAAAAACTTCTCTGATTTCTGTTAGTTACAAAAATTCCAATAGGTTGCTAAGAACGTTCCGGTCACTTTTGAATTCACAATCGTAAGATTGAAATTCGCGTGAACCTAATTCGAAAGTGTGTACAAGATCTCTTGATGTTAAGATCACTAGTACACTATCGAAACAAGAACAATTCTTCTCTCACAAACCTCTAGGCCGAATCACTCACTAGTCTTAGAGTTGGATCTTATTTTTGTAGGGAAAAATATACCCGCAGCGGAAGCGAGACTAAAAAAAAATAGTGTTTGAGTAGCTTTTAAAATTTTTCCATTTTTATGAACCTTAAATCCTTTTGATTAATTAAAGATATATATAATAAATAACAAAAGATTAATACCTCTTGTCGCGTGATCCGATTGACTTACGTCGATTGTAATCCGCAAGATCTTCAATCCTAGCACGAACGTGGATCACCTAGGAGCGTGGTCTCCCTTTCTTTGAATTGCAAACCTGAGATCGGATATAACAAACTTTTCTTGATTCGTTAGTCCCAAAAACAATCTAAAGAAACCTAAGATTATTCCGGTCACTTTTGAGTTCTCAATCTTATGATCGAAACTCGCGTGAACCTAGATCGATGTAGTATACACAAGCTTATTGATGAATAAGCAAACAATATACCATCAAAGAATAATCTATGTTCCTTTTGTTTTCAGTAGAATAAAAGCTCTCTATCTATGAGTTGAGAAGAAGAAGAGAAAAAAAAATTCTGCACCAAAAAACCCTATGGCCGAAATTCTCTTCTTTTTCTTTTAAGGGTGGCCGAATTCTTTCTTTCAAATGGACTAGGGTTGCCGCAATTTTTACTCCAAAAATATAGGAGTTTTAGTTGCACCCTAATTCACTTTCTAAGAGTTCAAACCCTAATCCAACTCATAAATCTTTTATTCCTTATTTGACTAAAATAAAAAGACTTCTTATTTGATTAAATAAATAAAATTAATTATTTATTTCCTTGTCAAACAAGTCTTTTAATTTAAGTACACTACTACCAATAGTATACCAATAGGAATCATATTTCCTAATCAGAAAAGATTTGTTTCTTAATTAAACAATTAATTAATAAATTAATTAATTCTTATTTAATTAAACAATGAAAACAAAATAATATTTAAGGCTATTATAGCACCTTGCCGCCCCATATAATATATTGGGCCAAATATTATTTTTCTTATTTCATTTAATCCATAGGACTTTAAATAAAAAGCCCACATGTGAACTAGACCCATTCTTACTAAAAGAAACAAGCCCACATGTCATCCATTAATATATAAATATAATTTAGCAGCCCATTACATAAATAATGTGCAAATTATATTCTTAATATATTAAATGCAATTCTAGATGGACCCTAAATTGGTCCGGTATAATATATCAAGTGATCCATGCAAGTCCGTGTGGATTGGGGATCTTGGCGGGCTATCTAAATTTAAGCTACAATAGACATAACCTAATCACAATCAACAAATGATTCACTTAGGTCCGATCCATTAATTTTAACTCATTCCACTAAAGAGCTAAAATTGAACTCTTAAATAAAGACAGAAAAGGAATATGTTTCCTCATTCATACCCTAGACAATCATATTGGAGATAGTGTATCCTCGTGATTAATATCAGTAATCGCCAAGAGTTCATAGACCGCCTATAACTCTCCAAGTTACCATATTTACTCATATGACCACGTTTTGAACTTGGATATTTTGACTTGTCCAGAAGCCATGTTTTCAATAGACACTATTGAAAACTCAACGTTGAGATTTAATATCCAATTACCTCAAAACATCCATATGATGATATTATACTCTCATTTGTTAAATGGAGCCACGATGTCCATATTTATAAATGAAGGCCTCTATCGATTAACAAATGAATATCACCAAACTATCGAGGATAGACTATGCGATATAATCGTACTCATTGATAGCTCAAATGATATCACCTGCAACCATAAGTCCATCATTTATCTCAGGATTAAGATAGACTCTCTGATTGTCCTGATAATGAAATTACTTTTATCTACTGACGGTTATAGATAAAGTATTTCATTGTGATCCTGTTCAATGCACCCAGTGCACTAGATTCTTTTGCTCGAAGACACTCCGATGATTTTAGACTCATCATATCTCATTTGATCCCACTCAAATGCTAGCAAAAGAATTCTACAACTTTAACAAGATAAAGGTGCCCAACCTTTAACTTAAGTTGTGAACGATATTCAAGACTAACTAAAGAATTGTGTCTACCACATACATATCCAGATGTATGAACAATTCTTCTTTTCTCATAGTCTTTAGACCTTATGATTATTTACTTTGACAATTATTAAACTATAAATGCTATAAGATTTGTTTAAAACAGAAATCACTTTATTAATATGAAAAAGATTGTTAATTACATTATTACACTCTTTCTATTGAGCATAATCCTAACAATTTTTCTCTAGCAAAAGAAAAAGCTCTCAATTGCAAAAACTAGGGTTTGAGAAATAAATAAAGAATATATATATATTTCTATATATCCGGCAATCAAAATGCCAAAAAATATATATATATATATGTGTACTCATACAACACGCATCTTTAATATATATCAATATATATATATTTTACTGCACCGCCTAATATATCTATATATATATTGTGCAAAATTAATTGCACACCTAATATATATATTTATATATAGTGCACGGCAACTATGTCATATGCATGAATTCTACTTCCAATATATATCATATATGCCGCAATTTAACTTGCCATATATTATATATTTGTATTCCACTTGAATTCAATTTGCTATGTATATTATATTCAAACCCTAATCTTTAGTGTATTTGTGACTATATAAAAGACTTCCTTATTTGACTAAACAAATAAAGTCTTTTATATTCAGTATAATACTAATAGTAGTATACTACTAGGAAACATATTTCCTAATCAGAAAAAGATTTGATTTTTAATTAAATAATTAATTAACATATTAATTAATTCCTATTTAATTAAAACAATGAAACAAAATAATATATTAGGTTAAATAAACACCTTGCTGCCCCATTCATACAAATTGGGCCATATATTATTTTCTTATTTCATTTAATCCATTGGACTTTAAATAAAAAGCCCAAATGTGAACCAGACCCATTCTTACTAAAAGAAACAAGCCCACATGCCTTTCATTAATATATTAATATAATTGAGCAGTCCATTAAATAAATAATGTGCAAATTATATTCTTAATATATTAAATGCAATTCTAGATGGACCCATAAATTGGTCCGGTAGAATATATCAAGTGATCCATACAAGTCTGTGTGGATTGGGGATCTTGGCGGGCTATCTAAATTTAAGCTTCAATAGACATAACCTAATCACAATCAACAAATGATTCACTTAGGTCCGATCCATTAATTTTAACTCATTCCACTAAAGAGCTAAAATTGAACTCTTAAATAAAGACAGAAAAGGAAGATGTTCCTCATTCATACCTTAGACAATCATGTTGGAGATAGTGTATCCTCGTGATTAATATCAGTAATCGCCAAGAGTTCATAGACCGCCTATAACTCTCCAAGTTACCATATTTACTCATATGACCACGTTTTGAACTTGGATATTTTGACTTGTCCAGAAGCCATGTTTTCAATAGACACTATCGAAAACTCAACATTGAGATTTAATATCCAATTACCTCAAAACATCCATATGATGATATTATACTCTCATTTAATAAATGGAGCCACGATGTCCATATCTATAAATGAAGTTCTCTATCGATTAACAAATGAATATCACCAAACTATCAAGGATAGACTATGCGATATAATCGTACTCATTGATAACTCAAATGATATCACTTGCAACCATATGTCCATCATTTATCTCAGGATTAAGATAGACTCTCCGATTGTCCTGATAATGGAAAGACTTTTATCTACTGACGGTTATAGATAAAGTATTTCATTGTGATCCAGTTCAATGCACTCAGTGCACTAGATTCTTTTGCTCGAAGACACTCCGATGATTTTAGACTCATCATATCTCATTTGATCCCACTCAAATGCTAGCAAAAGAATTCTAAAACTTTAACAAGATAAAGGTGCCCAACCTTTAACTTAAGTTGTGAACAATATTCAAGACTAACTAAAGAATTGTGTCTACCACATACATATCCAGATGTATGAACAATTCTTCTTTTCTAATAGTCTTTAGACCTTATGATTATTTACTTTGACAATTATAATATTAAACTATAAATGCTATAAGATTTGTTTAAACCAGAAATCACTTTATTAATATGAAAAAGAATGTTAATTACAATATCACACTTTTGCTATTGAGCATAATCCTAACAGTCCCCTTGCTAGCCGGATCGATTTAGGTAACAAGGGTCACGGTTAATTAATTGGATTGTCCAATTAATTGTGTTACAAAAGTAACACGTGTCTATTCGGGAATTAATTGAATCATCTGATTATTCAATTAATGAATATTAATGATTATGTTAATTAAATAATTAGATTATTTAATTGTGTAATTAATCATTAGATGGAGGGTGTTGATAGATATTTAATTTTGAAAGAAGAAAAAATAATAATTTGATTATTTTATTTTCATTTAATTAAATATTTAAATTTGAATTTAAAAGAGTTTTGAATTCAAATTAAATCATATAAATTAATTAATATCTTTAAAAGATATTCGATATCTAAAAAGATTTTATTAATTAGTTTAAGTTTAATATATATATATATATATATATGAGATATATGTGATTTGAATTTTTTGATTTGGTATCAGATACTAAACAAAATACAACACCAAAAGAAGAAATAGAAAGTGATGCGGCCAAAGAAAAAAAAAAAGGGAAAGTTTATTTTATTTTGTTTTATGATTTGATTTCATCCTAGGTTGGTCGAATTCTCCATACACAAAGCAAGAGTTGTTTTGTGTTGTTTTTTCTACCTCCATACAGGTTCCTGAATACAGGGACGCGCCCACACGTCATTGCCAGTTCCGGGAGATAGCGAGGAAGATCAAGTGGTACAAATCAGGAGTAGATCGTATTAAAGTGAAGGAGCCTCCTACATAGGTATGAAATAGTTTCTTCTCCTTCTAATTGTTTTCGATTATTACTGTACAAATAGGTTTATTTGATGATTGCATTTAAATCTTTTAAAAAAATTCTTTCGCTGTGCAATCTGTAAACCTAGGCACCTACAATTGGTATCAAAGCCAATTTTTTGTACAGTATAATCGAATTCAATTGCTCCTGATTGCATGTATGAATGTGTAGGCACTTTTCTAATGAATGTATGGTGTTTATAATTATTTATTTATTTATTTGTTATAAACATGGTTGATCGTTAATTGTATGGTACAATAGGTTTAGGGTTCGTTTTTATTGGTTGTAATATTATTCAATGTAATATTTATCCCGGGTTGTATAATATTTTTTATTCCGTTGATTTGCTGTAATTTTGAATTGTTGATGTAAATCGAAGACGAAGAACAACGATCCGAAAGAACGAAGACACTAGAAGGCTGCCGCACATGTTATTACACAAGTCACTTGCACATATATATTTTTTTTTGCAACATGCTATTGCAGTGCAAATGTTGCACGTTTAATAAAAAATATATATTTTTTTTTTTTGCATGATTGTCATGCAATGACTTGCAATAACAATTGTGCAGTAGCACGCAATGACATGCACGATTGTCCTGCAATAACAATTGTGTAGTGCATGGCATGTGCGGAGCAAGGCTACACGCATTATTTGTGCAAAGCTTGGCTGCTGTGCGGTTCTTGGTGCAACGTATGGGCCAATTTTTTTTTGGAAATCTCGGGCCTCCGAAAAATGTTAGAGTAACATTTGGGCTTTAAGGGATTAAATTCTTGAGATGGATCCAATAAAATAAATCAAGTTGGACTTGATTTTTGGGCCCGAAAGATGCAAAAGAAATTACAAATGGACTTGAAGATTTTTGGAATTACAAGAAGACCAAGGAATGCCTTGGATTAAATTTTTTGTAATTAGAAATTTTTAAGTTAGATAACCCATTGTACTCGGTCAACTCATGTATGCTTTTATTATGTTATAATTAAAGCATTGCCATGCATATACATATCATTTAGATTAGGTGTGCCTACACATATATATGTTGATATGTCATACATGCACTATAGCCATTTATATTATGTGTTTATTTTTTTAATTTGATTAAAATGGGTTATTCACATAATTGGCTATATATTAATGGGATTAGTTTTTAGGAATAAAAACTTGGTAATTCTCATTAATCAGTATTCTATTTTTTAAAGAGTTTAATTACTTAGATTAGTGGGGTCCTTTAATATATATTAGGATTAATTTGATTAAGCCCCTAATAATAATAGGACCTAATAATGTGTTTAGTTTTTAATAGTTAAAACTTGGTAAATACACATTTAATAATTCTAGTCTTAGTAAATAGTTTACATAGATTAGAATTATCACTAATGAACTAGATTTTTAAAGAGTTAAAAATCAAATTAGTTTATTAGTTATTGGAATAGGATTCTAATAATTTGTGATTAATGCACTTGACACTTAGATTGATATTAGCCGTTTAATCTAGTTTATCTAGGTGCATTAATATTAATAGAAAACCCTAATTATAAAATAGTGAGTGGGAGAGGGATATATGACATTATATCCCGCGGTCTCCATCATTAGTTCAACACTGTAAGATTTGAGTGGGGCCTCGTGACGGCATTGTTTTCGTCCTCCCTAAGGAGGGTTTCCATAAGAATCAATATCAAGGTTGACTTCCTAACGGATAGGATTTCTGAGGGGATTTCGGGATTGACCGACCCTAAGGCGGCAATTCTCTAGTTAAGCTCATGAGATCTGAAATGATGAGTTACGCTCACAAGGTTTTAATTAAATTGGTTAATTAGAAACCTGACTGAAATATACGATGGTTGAATATTAGAGGAATAAGAGTTATTCCGGTATAACATTTGATTGAGAATGTCTCAATCCAACATGCAAGAATTTGACTGACCCTAAGGCGGCACTTGCTTGTGGTATGTTGGATAGTCGTGGCGTAGAAACACTTTTTAGGGTTGTTCTTGTTCATTAAACATTTTCATGCATCATGTTTAATTTTATGCCGAACATTTACACATGTTTTGAATGTACGAATGAATGAATTTTTTTTTATCAGCCATGTCAACTACACTATTACAAATCATAGCCAATGACAAATTAACTGGTGATAACTACACTAAATGGAAACACAATATCAATGCAATTTTGGTCACCAAGGACCTTAAGTTTGTGCTTACGGAGGAATGTCCTCCAATGCCTACTGCCAATGCCGCACAAACTGTTCGTGAGGCGTATGAGAAATGGGTCTCATCAGATGAGAAAGCCCGAACATATCTGTTAGCAAGTATGATAGACATGCTTGTCACAAAGCACGAAGCAATGAGTACTGCATTTGAAATAATGGAGTCATTGCAGGCTATGTTTGAGCAACCCTCTGAGCAAAAGCGGCACGAAGCTATTCGTTCCGCTAGGCTCGCTCGTATGAAGGATGGAACATCAGTTTGGGAACATGTCCTAAACATGATGTCCTACTTCAACACGACAGAAATCAATGGCGGGGCCATTGATGAACCTAGTTAGGTGAGCATCATACTGACGACTCTTCCAAAGAGTTTCGATCAGTTCAAGAGCAATTATGGGATGAACAAGCTTAGGTTCAGTCTCACACAGTTGCTCAATGAGCTCACTACCTTTGAGTCCTTGACTAAGGACAGCAAGGGCAAGACCGGTAAGGCAAATGTTGCTGAACCATCTTCCTCCAATAACAAAAAGAGGAAGAGGTCTGCTGGGAAGGCTAAGCGTAAGCCCAAACCCAAGAAAGCCCAAAGCAAGAAGAAAAAGGCAAAAAGTAAATGTGATTTACTTGTTCTTGAAGCATGTATAATAGAAGATGATTCTTCACCCTGGATAGTTGATTCGGGGGCCACTAACCATGTTTTTTCTTCTATGCAATGGACTGAATCTCGGACACAGCTTGAAGAGGGATCCTTTTCTATGCGTGTTGGGTCAGGGGATGTCGTGTCAGCCCAAGCAGTGGGTGTAGTTAGACTACATTTTGGAAGTTGTTTCATTATATTGGATAATGTATATTTAATTCCTGGATTTACTTGAAATTTGATTTCAATTTCAAAGTTGTTGGAACAATTATATTCTGTTTCTTTCAATAATAAGTCTGTTATTATTGCAAAGAATGGTTTGAATATATGTTCAGGATTAAACGAAAACAACTTGTATGTTTTAAGGCCGTTAATACATACTACACTGCTCAACGCTGAATTGTTCAAAGTTGAAAAACCTAAAACAAAACGACAAAAGATTTCTCCAGAAAACGAAACGTATCTATGGCATCTAAGACTTGGCCATATCAACCTTGACCGGATAGACAGACTACTGAAAAGCGGACCTTTAAGTGAGCTAAAGGCTGGCACCTTACCTATCTGTGAATCCTGTTTAGAAGGTAAAATGACCAAGAGACCTTTTACTGGAAAAGGGCTGAGAGCTAAAGAACCACTAGAGCTAATACATTCAGACGTCTGTGGACCGATGAATGTTAAAGCAGGGGGTGGTTATGAGTATTATGTCACCTTTATAGATGACTACTCAAGATACGGATATGTCTACCTAATGCAACGCAAGTCGAAAACTTTTGAAAAGTTCAAAGAATTCCGAGCTAAAGTTGAAAATCAGTTAGGAAAGACTATCAAGACTTTACGATCAGATCGTGAAGGTGAGTACCTTGACCAAGAGTTTGAAGACTTCATGGTCGAGTATGGGATAGTGTCCCAACTCACAGCTCCTGGTACACCTCAGCAAAATGGTGTCGTGGAGAGGAGAAATAGAACCCTAATGGAAATGGTGAGATCTTTGATTAGTTTCTCATTGTTACCAAATTCCTTTTGGGGATATGCGTTACAAACAGCAGCATACATTTTGAATGTAGTACCATCCAAATCTGTTCCTAAGACTCTTCTAAAGTTGTGGAATAGTCTTAAAGTTAGTTTGCGACATTTCCGCGTATGGGGGTGTCCAGCACACGTGCTGAAGTACAGAAGTGGAAAGCTAGAACCTAAGTCTGTGGACTACTTGTTTGTAGGATACTCCAAGGAGACCAGAGGTGGATACTTCTATAGTCCTGAAGATAACAAAGTGTTTGTATCGACAAATGCAATGTTTCTTGAGAATAACTATATTAGTGACCATAAGCCTCGTTCTAAAAATTGTATTGAATGAGTTGGAGCCTGGTGAGACCAGTTCTCAGTCAACAAGAGTTGTTGATCCATAAACATCTGAGAGTCAGATGATTCCTAGTCAGGATACACTACCACTTAGACGTAGTGAGAGGGTTGTGAGACAGCCTGAACGTTATTTGGGTGTAAGTGAGGGACAAGATGTTGTGTCTACTGATAGTGTGGATGATCCATTGACATTTAAGAATGCAATGGAAGATCCTGATAAAGAGGAATGGCTTAAAGCCATGAATCTCGAGATGGAGTCCATGTATTCTAACTCAGTCTGGCAACTTGTAGACTTATCGGATGGGGTGAAACCCATAAGGTGTAAGTGGATCTACAAGAGAAAGAGAGAAGTAGACGGGAAGGTAGAGACCTTCAAGGCAAGGCTAGTGGCCAAGGGTTATACCCAAAAGGAGGGGGTCGATTATGAAGAGACCCTCTCGCCAGTAGCCATGTTTAAGTCTATTCAGATTCTCTTATCGATTGCTGCCTATTTTGATTACGAAATTTGACAAATGGAAGTCAAAACTGCATTCTTGAATGGCAATCTTGATGAAAGCATCTACATGATGCAACCAGAGGGATTCGTGTTTCCAGATCAAGAGCAAAAAGTTTGCAAGTTGCAAAGATCCATTTATGGACTTAAGCAAGCATCTAGATCTTGGAACATAAGGTTTGATGAAGTGATCAAAACTTATGGCTTTGAGCAAAACGTTGATGAGCCTTGTGTCTACAAGCGCATCATTGACAAGAAAGTAGTTTTCTTGGTCCTATACGTAGATGACATCCTACTCATTGGGAATGATGTGGGAGTATTGTCTGATGTAAAGGGCTGGCTAGACAAGAAAGTAGTTTTCTTGGTCCTATACGTAGATGACATCCTACTCATTGGGAATGATGTGGGAGTATTGTCTGATGTAAAGGGCTGGCTAGCCAGCCAATTCCAAATGAAAGATTTGGGAGAGGCAAGTTATGTTCTAGGGATCCAACTTATAAGGGATCGCAAGAACAAATTTATAGCACTGTCTCAAGCATCGTATATCGACAAAATTCTTATGCGATTTTCGACGCAGAACTCTCAGAAAGGTAATTTACCTTCCAGGCATGGAGTTCACTTGTCTAAGGAATAGTGTCCTAAGACACGTCAATAAGTTGAGGATCGGAAATGTGTTCCCTATACATTAGCAGTAGGTAGTCTCATGTATGCTATGTTATGCACGAGACCGGGCATCTGCTTCGCAGTGGGAGTAGCCAGCAGATACCAGTCTAACCTAGGATTGGATCCTTGAGTTGCTGTCAAGACTATTCTCAAGTATCTTCGGAGAACGAGAAACTATATGCTAAGTGTATTCAGGACAGGATTTGATCCTGTTAGGATGTACGGATTGCTGATCCACTTACGAAGACCTTACCGGCTAAAGTGTTTACGGGTCACCTAGAGAGTCTAGGTTTACAAGACATGTCTCACATGCTTTAGTGCAAGTGGGAGATTGTTGGGGTTTTTACCCTAAAGCTTGTAATTTGTAAATGTGAATTGAACATAAATAAAAGAAGTAGTTTATTCATTAAAATTATCTCATACATTTATAATAACATGTGTACTTAACATCCAAGATTGCCGGATGTAATTTCAAACCGAGTATATGAATGTCATATATAGATGGATTCAGTTTGAAACGAGCAATCTAAAGAGTCTGTAGATAGCAAATAAAGCTGGGTACTTTATTTGTGGTCAATCTATAGCTGCGGTCCATTCCGTAATGTACGGTGATCTTATCCTAGATCATTCATATGGAGATATGAGAATGGAGGCACCTTGTATGATGTGATCATATAGGACTGGGCCATGATCTATATGAATCTCTCAACAATATCCGTTACATGATGAGATTCATATATATCAACAAATGATGGCTATATGTGTTAGGATTATGCTCAATAGCAAGAGTGTAATAGTGTAATTAACAATCTTATTCATATTAATAAAGTGATTTCTGGTTTAAACAAATCTTATAGCATTTATAGTTTAATAATTGTTAAAGTAAATAATCATAAGGTCTAAAGACTATGAGAAAAGAAGAATTGTTCATACATCTGGATATGTATGTGGTAGACACAATTCTTTAGTTAGTCTTGAATATCGTTCACAACTTAAGTTAAAGGTTGGGCACCTTTATCTTGTTAAAGTTGTAGAATTCTTTTGCTAGCATTTGAGTGGGATCAAATGAGATATGATGAGTCTAAAATCATCGGAGTGTCTTCGAGCAAAAGGATCTAGTGCACTGGGTGCATTGAACAGGATCACAATGAAATACTTTATCTATAACCGTCAGTAGATAAAAGTAATTTCATTATCAGGACAATCGGAGAGTCTATCTTAATCCTGAGATAAATGATGGACTTATGGTTGCAGGTGATATCATTTGAGCTATCAATGAGTACGATTATATCGCATAGTCTATCCTCGATAGTTTGGTGATATTCATTTGTTAATCGATAGAGGACTTCATTTATAGATATGGACATCGTGGCTCCATTTATTAAATGAGAGTATAATATCATCATATGGATGTTTTGAGGTAATTGGATATTAAATCTCAACGTTGAGTTTTCAATAGTGTCTATTGAAAACATGGCTTCTGGACAAGTCAAAATATCCAAGTTCAAAATGTGGTCATATGAGTAAATATGGTAACTTGGAGAGTTATAGGCGGTCTATGAACTCTTGGCGATTACTGATATTAATCACGAGGATACACTATCTCCAATATGATTGTCTAGGGTATGAATGAGGAAGCATCTTCCTTTTCTGTCTTTATTTAAGAGTTCAATTTTAGCTCTTTAGTGGAATGAGCTAAAATTAATGGATCGGACCTAAGTGAATCATTTGTTGATTGTGATTAGGTTATGTCTATTGGAGCTTAAATTTAGATAGCCCGCCAAGATCCCCAATCCACACGGACTTGCATGGATCACTTGATATATTCTACCGGACCAATTTAGGGTCCATCTAGAATTGCAATTTAATATATTAAGAATATAATTTGCACATTATTTATGTAATGAGCTGCACAATTATATTTATATATTAATGGATGACATGTGGGCTTGTTTCTTTTAGTAAGATTGGGTCTAGTTCACATGTGGGCTTTTTAATTAAAGTCCTATGGATTAAATGAAATAGGAAAAATAATATTTGGCCCATTATTAATATGGGGCGGCAAGGTTAAATAATAACCTAAAATATTATTTTGTTTTCATTATTTAATTAAATAAGAATTAATTAATTCATTAATTAATTATTTAATTAAGATACAAATCTTTTCTCATTAGGAAATATGTTTCCTAAAGGTATACTATTGGTAGTAGTATAATTAAATAGAAAGACTTGTTTGACAAGGAAATAAATAATTAGTTTTATTTATTCAAACAGGAAGTCTTTTTATTTTAGTCAAATATGAGAATAAAAAGATTTATGAGTTTGATTAGGTTTGGGAAATCTTTTCTAAATAGGAAATAGGGTGCAATTCAAACTAGGAAACTTGGTTTGGAAATTGCGGCAACCCTAATGCATCAAGGAAGAGAATTCGGCCAACCTTAAAGCTAAAAAGAAAGGAGAAAAATTAGGGCCATATATATATGCACATATAATATTTTCGGCCACCCTAATGCTTAGTGCAGAAAATTATTTTTCTTCTTCTTCTTAACTCATAGATAGAGATTTTATTCTACTAAAAACAAGAGAAAAAGGAACATAGATTATTCTTTGATGGTGTACTACTTGCTTAATCATTGATAAGCTTGTGTATACAACATCGATCAAGGTTCACGCGAGTTTCGATCATTAGATTGAGAACTCAAAAGTGACCGGAATAATCTTAGGTTTCTTTTGATTGTTTTGTGACTAACGATCAAGAAAGAAAAGTTTGTTTAATCCCATCACAGGTTTGCAATTCAAAGAGAAGGGAGACCACGCTCCTAGGTGATCCACGTTCGTGCTAGGATTGAAGATCTTGCGGATTACCATCGACGCAAGTCAATCGGATCACGCGACAAGAGGTATTAAATTTTTATTACTTTGTTATATATATTTAATTAATCAAAAGGGTTTAAGGTTCATAATTGGAAAAATTTTAAAAGCTACTCAAACTAATTTTTAGTCTCGCTTCCGCTGCGGGTACTTTTATGGTATTTTTCCCTACAATATGTGGGTGATCTTAATCCTGAGTGTCTTATCGACTCCTTCAGGTTAGATCGTGGTCTTTGATATACCATGGGTGAGGTCGGAGTTGCATTCCTGATCAATATGCTTCGTATGTTGGGATTGCGGTTTGGCTTGTGGCTGGGAAGGTCTGCACACAATAGTGGAATCCACTCATTCTTGTGAGAAGTAGATAGTAGTTCCCTTAAGGGTTGATTCGGGGCTTGAACAATATGAGCGCTCTCCTAATTCTGTAAGGAATGTAGGATTTATTGTTCATTAGAGAATCGATGGTACTTAATGGAAAGATATAATTAGAGGGGTATAACGGACATTATGACCCAGCTCTAATTATGAACTACCTGTGGAGGATCATACCATATGTAATAGCTATATCAATGGACACCAAAAGTTAATGGTTTGTGTAAAAACGTCTACAGTTGAGAGAGTGCAACTTCGGGTTTTTAGTGGAATAACACCGACGTTAATAATCATGAAATATTAATTAAAGAGTTTAATTAATTATTTCTAAGGATTATTGGAGCTCAAAATACTGTGGGTCCATTAGGTCCCCTTGCTAGCCCGATCGATTTAGATAACAAGGGTCACGGTTAATTAATTGGATTGTCCAATTAATTGTGTTACAAAAGTAACACGTGTCTATTCGGGAATTAATTGAATAATGTGATTATTCAATTAATGAATATTGATGATTATGCTAATTAAATAATTAGATTATTTAATTGTGTAATTAATCATTAGATGGAGGGTGTTGATAGATATTTAATTTTGAAAGAAGAAAATATAATAATTTGATTATTTTATTTTCATTTAATTAAATATTTAAATTTGAATTTAAAAGAGTTTTGAATTCAAATTAAATCATATAAATTAATTAATATCTTTAAAAGATATTCGATATCTAAAAAGATTTTATTAATTAGTTTAAGTTTAATATATATATATATATATATGAGATATATGTGATTTGAATTTTTTGATTTGGTATCAGATACTAAACAAAATACAACACCAAAAGAAAAAATAGAAAGTGATGCAGCCAAAGAAAAAAAAAAAAGGGAAAGTTTATTTTATTTTATTTTATGATTTGATTTCATCCTAGGTTGGCCGAATTCTCCATACACAAAGCAAGAGTTGTTTTGTGTTGTTTTTTCTACCTCCATACAGGTTCCTGAATACCGTGACGCGCCCACACGCCGTTGCCAGTTCCAGGAGATAGCGAGGAAGATCAAGTGGTACAAATCAGGAGTAGATCGTATTAAAGTGAAGGAACCTCCTACGTAGGTATGAAATAGTTTCTTCTCCTTCTAATTGTTTTTGATTATTATTGTACAAATATGTTTATTTGATGATTGCATTTAATTTTTTTTTTTAAATCCTTCCGTTGCGCAATTTGTAAACCTAGGTTCCTACAATGCATGCATACACACTCTCCTTTTTGAAACATCGATTTTCATTTGAGCGGTAGCCATGAATGGTCTACCGAGGAGAAGTTGCCACTCCCTAACATCATTTGACTTGTCACCAATGTTAAGGAATACAAAATCTGTTAACACCACTATTCCGTCACTGACAATTAGAACATCCCTTATTTCACCACTCGATGATAGTAAGGATTGATCTGCTAGCATAAGTTTCTTCCCGGTTGGCTTCAATCCTACCAAACCCAACTTCTCATAAGTTGACAAGGGCATCATACTCACACTTGCTCCCAAATCAAGTACTCCTTTTAGAACCCCACTATCCCCTATTGATATGGGAATCACAAAACTTCCCGGATCTTCCACTTTCTGAACATATGCTTCCTCAAACAACATATCTTCATCCCTAGCTCCATCCTTCTTGACAAAATTTCCCTCCTTAGCTTGCTCGGTGTGGCTTGGAAACTTCCCCTTTTCTTGCTTTTGAAGGGCCTCAGCAATTTGCCCCATTTGGGTCTCCAATTTCCCGAAAGATGCCTCAAGGTTGCCAAACCTTTGGCCACTAGCTTGCATGAAACTTGTCAAGGTATTCTCAGCTCTTTGGAAACCTTGCATAATACCTCTCATCTCTTCATTAATATTTCGGTGATGTTGATACGAGCTAGGTTGAGTATTGTTGTTGTTGTTGTTGTTCCATTGGTTTCCTCCTTGTGGGAATCCTCCTTGTGATTGATTTTGACGGTAGCTTCCTTGTGAGCTACTTCCTTGAATGTTCATCCCTTGTTGTTGATTTTGACGGTAACCCCCTTGTGAGCTACCTCCTTGATTGTACATCCCTTGTTGGTTTCCTTGTTGTTGATTCCTTGGTGGTGGGTTCAAAATGTTATTGTTGTTTGACCAAGAAAGGTTGGGATGATTCCTCCAAGGTTGAGCATAGTTGTTAAAAATAGGAGTTGCTTCCTTGTCCTTGAAATCCCATAGCTTGAACCTCCTCTTGCTCTTGACCTTGAAAGGTGTCCTCAAACCTTTCGTTCTCATTGAATTGCCCGCTCGAGCCTTCTTCTTGCCTTCCTAGTAGCTTCACCCCCGCCTTCGGAAACCATATACTCTCAATATGAGAAGTCAAGGTCTCCACCTTCTTGTTTATCCTTGAGATTTCGATGGCGGCTTCCGTACTAGCATTCACATCAAACTTCCCACCTCGAATACTGTTCGCATTTCTTTGTTGAGAGTTCTGTGCCAACATCTCATAGATGTCATAGATTTCCGAGGTGGTTTTGGTGTCATATGAACCTCCACAAGCGTTATCCACCAACACTTGAGAGAACCGAGTTAAACCTCCTTGGAAACAAGACACCTTATATTCCTTAGTGAACATGTGAGGGGGGCATTGGGCCACAAGACGTTGGTACCTCTCCCAAGACTCATGAAATAACTCCCCTTCACTCTCATAAAAGTCCGCAATCTTGACCTTCAACTCCTTCGCCTTCCTAGCCGGAAAGAATCTATTGAAGAACACTTTGCAAATTTGGCTCCAACTTGTCAATGACCCTGGCCTAAGTCCCATGAGCCATGTCATAGCCGTATCCTTCATACAATACTGGAAGCAACGCATTTGCAACTGTTCGCGCGAGAGACTCATGATGGGGAAAGTCTCAATAATAGCACTGTACTCCTTCATGAACTGTAGGCAGTCTTCATTCAACTTCCCCTGAAATGACGGCAAGAGGTTGACGTGCATTGTCCTCAACTCATAAACCCTAGCAATCAGGTCTAACACGATAGGCGATGGTTGGTTCCTGATATCCGGTAGGGCATACTCTCCCATGGTCATCCTTGGACCACGGTTGGTTTGAGTCTCTTCCGTCATTTCCTCCCTCAAAGGGCCTTCGTCCTCCCTCCTAGGTTGTTGTCCTTTAGTACTCATAGTTTGTCTTGGAATTGCTTCGAACTCTCGCACACGGCTAGTGCCTTCTAGTGGGGGATGAATTCCTCTACCTAGAGATCTCCTACCGTGCATAAAACTGAGCACCTAAAAAAGGAATAGATAAAGAGATACAAGGAAAGAAAAAGTAAAAATAGCACTATGAACAAGTCAATATCCACAAGCAAAATACAAAACTGATAATTTTAAAATATACTAATAACATAAGAAGAAAAGTCAATCTATGTCATCAATGCTACCATTCCCCGGCAGCGGCGCCATTTTTGATGAAGTCGTTTGTGTACTCAACAAAATAGTAATATGTGTTTTTGGTTGATTCTTGAAAATTCTTTTTAAGCCACTTAATCCTTTTTAAAATGTGATTTGATAGCAAAATAGTGAGCAAGTTCGTTCCATAGGGAATGGAGTGTTAATTAGATAAATTGACTAATCTTTGAACAACAAAGTAAATCATAGTGTTTGATAGATGTATGGTTTCTAAAACAACCAATGCTAACTACTAAAATGAAAATACATAAAAATGTTATGAAAAATAGAATACTCAACACCTTGATAAGAATAGTGATAAAATCAATTAAATAGATAGCTAAGGAATAGATCGATTAACAATTGAATGTGGGTAAGCTAACTAGCTACTTTAATGTGTCAATCTCATTATGTTAACCACTTAGAGGCTTAGATTAGTGGGGTTGATATACCCACCACTAATCTATCCTATCCAATGGGTTCTCAATCACACAAGGAGTGTCAAACCTCATATGAATATATAACAAATTACTCCACTCAAGATTGTAATTAACAAGTGATATACAAGTCAATTATAATGAATGGGATCTAATTAATTTGAATGAATAGAACACATAAGAGATTCATTACAAGCTAAGCTAAACCCACAACCAATTGATCCTCAAATCTATCCCCTAGATTAGGGGTTTAGTTACATATATTTGCAATAAATGAAAAGAAGTAAATAGTAAGGAAATAACCCCTTGGGTCACCTTCTTTAAGCTTGATACTTCTTCTCCTCTATGCTCCTAGATGCAAGGAATGGAAGTAGAGGATATGTCTTGGAATGAGGGTGTTTTGGTGGGAAGTGACTAAGGATTTTGGTGGAGAAATGGTGGGATGAGGAATGATGTAGTGAAGTAATCAAGGTTTTGTGTTGAGGGTTGGATGGATTAGATGAGTTCAACTAGAGAAATGGAGGATGAGGAATTGTGTGCCATAGATCTCAAATGTATTCTCTGTTTTCTTTCTCAGATTTTTTGATCCTTTTGAAGATGAAGGGTCGTTCTATTTATACACACTATTGGACATGTACTAATAACTTCTTGATTCGCTGATGTGGCGCCTTGTTCGCTATTTCGTCGCTATGGCTACCCTAGTGCGTAAAACGGTTACAAGCAAGGGTCGCCATGAGAACCATCTTTTTCTCCATTTAGCAAGTGTCGACTATGGGCAATTTGTGTAAAGGTCGCCACTTGCACCTCTAGGTCGCCATGGCGACCATATGTGGCGACCCTGCAAAATGTAAAGGGGTCGCCACTTGCAACATCAAGGTCGCCATGGTGACCCTAAGTTGCGACCATGCCTTGATTGAAATAGGTCGCCACTTGCAAGGGTGGTCGCCATGGCGACCCCACTTGGTTGATTTGGAGACTTTCTGTCGCCATGGCGACCAAGTGGCTCCCAAATGGCGACCTTCTGATGACTTGGACAATCCTCTGTCGCCATGGCGCCCATGTAGCGACCTCTCATGTCCAAGTGGCGAAAATGCCCTGTTTCTTCCCATTTGTGAGACATTTTCACACAAGTCCTCCACTTCATCTCAATTTCTTCTATAAAACCTGAAACACTCAATTTAACAACATTAAACACCGGGAAATGCCCTAGAATCAAGCGAAAAGAAACGGAAATTAGGGCCAAAATCATACCAATTTTGGCTTGATCAGGAGACCACGCTCCTAGGTGATTCACGTTCGTGATTGAATTGGAAGATCTTGCGGATTACCATCGATGCAGTGTCAATCGGATCACGCGACTAAGGTACAATACTTTTAATCATATATGTTAATTAATCAAGGGGTTAAGGTTCATCTTTAAGGAAAAATTTTAAACTATACAAAACCTATTTTTCGCTTCTGCCAAGTGTTTTTTTTCCGTACAACCACTTACAGAAATTCGAGAGTCGAATTTTTCTATTCAATATCGAGACTCCCACTCATCAGTTCTTTGGTGTTGGAGATTCGGTGTGGAAGAACTTGGTTTGAGGGAAACACGAAGATTCTACAGTGGAGAAATTCGGTTCAAGTGAATCATAGAAAGTCTACAAGGGTAACTATTTCCTTCCTTATTATATATAGTTAAATATTAGAATCAATATAATTATACCGATCCGGCTAAAACATTTTTGTTTTTTACGAAAATTTTTGAAAACCGGGCCCATCGCCCTTCTGCTGCGCGAATACTGATTCCGGTTCCCGGAACCAACAGTTTCATTGTTTCTCACATGACTTGTAGCTAGAACATCTTCTACATAATTTCACATGTTCTTGCTTTACAAGATAGCATCTTTATTACTTGAATAGTTTCAAGATAGCTTTTTTATTGTGTTTTGTGATTTGTTTGTGATAGCTATTGCATATAGAGTTTGATTTGCACATATAGCTAGGTTGTATGCATGTCATATAGCTACATGATATCTAGGAATGTCTTTAACATGTTCATCCATGCCTAGATAAGCTTAAATGTTTAACCTTACATTTATGCTACTTGAATATTGTATATATTCACTTTAGGTTGTTTATCTCCTCTTTGGGAGACAAGTCTTGTATTTACTGTAAGGTCTCTAATTATTGATTGGCTTATTTCATAGACAAACCATATTTAGGGGTTTTATTGTAAGGGTAGATTAGGCCTTCAAGACCTTAAGAGAAGAAGCACTGATCAGGCCAAAATTGGTATGATTTTGGCCCTCATTTCCATTTCTTTTTGCTTGATTCTCGGGCATTTCCCCGTGTTTAATGTTGTTAAATTGAGTGTTTCAGGTTTTATTAGGTTTCAGAAGCAATTGAGATGAAGGTGGAGGACTTGTGCGAAAATGTCTCACAAATGAGAAGAAACAGGGCATTTTCGCCACTTGGACATAAGAGGGAGCCACTTGAGCGCCATGGCGACAGAAGAGTTCCCAAAGGCATCAGAAGGTCGCCACTTGGGCGCCACTTGAGCGCCATGGCGACAGAAGGTCACAAAAACAATCAGGTGGGGTCGCCACTTGGGGTCGCTCTGGCGACCTCCCTTGCAAGTGGCGACCTAGTGCACTCAAGGCATGGTCGCCACTTAGGGTCGCCATGGCGACCTTGATGGTACAAATGGCGACCTCTTCACATTTCCAAGGTCGCCACTTATGGTCGCGACTCTCTCCAACTTGGTAGTGCAAAAGCCATTTTGAGAAGCGGTAGAGTAGTGAACAATGGAAGGAATGAGGATGATGCTAGTGGCAACAACAACTTACATACAGAGGGTAATGGCAAAGAGGATGTGGTGCCGGAGAGAGAGACCATTGATAGGGAGAAGGGTCTAAGCCCGGGAGAGTTGGAATCACTGAGGGGGAATCCTAATATCAACACATCTATAAATCCTAGTGCCTCGAGAGTACCGTACCCGGGAAGGTTGAAGAAGGATAGATTAGAGCAATCGTTCAAAGATATCTATGATGTGCTTTCTAAAGTATCAATCAATCTACCTCTTTTAGAGGCAATTCAGAAGATGCCGGCATATGGGAAATTTTTCAAAGAACTAAACAAGGAGAAGTACAGATTTAGGCCAAAGAATCAAGAAAGACTCGATGAGAATGCAAGTGCAGTTATTCAGAAGAGACTTCCGCCAAAGCTTAAAGATCCAGGGAGTTTCATAATCAATATAACAATTGGTGGAGAGGGTCAAGTGAGGGCTATGCTTGACCTAGGGGCCAGCATCAACTTAATGCCGTTCTCTATCTATAGGAAGTTGGGGTTGAACGAGTTGAGACCAACGAAAATGTCCCTCATTTTGGCGGATCAATCAGCTAGGCAACCTAGAGGAATAGTTGAGGATGTCCTTATCCAAGTTGACAAGCTAATTATCCCTGCAGACTTTGTAGTATTGGAAATGGAGACCGACCCGGATGAAAAGGACTCGGTGATTCTATTGGGATGACCCTTTATGGCTACAGCAAAGGCAGTGATTAATGTGCATGAGGGGAAGTTAACATTGAAGGTTTTGGATGAAGTGGTGGAGTATAAGGTGTTTGAATCCTTGGCTTGTCCAATTAGGGCACACGATTGCTACAGTGTGGATATCTTAGATGAGATTGAGGAAGAACCGAACATAAGGGTATGTTATCAAGAAGTAGTAGACGAAGTGGTTACGGAGGATAGTAGAGAAGGAAGTGATTTGGTAGAACAACAGGGGAGCAATGAGGATGAACCTTCCCCAAGGAAACTAGAGTTGAAAGAACTACCTTCGACCTTGAAGTATGCCTTCTTGGAAGAGAATCAAGCCTGTCCGGTTATCATTGCAGCTAACCTAGACTCAAGTGAGGAGGAGAGATTGCTTATGATCTTGAGGAAATATAGAAAGGCTATAGGATGGACACTGGATGATATCAAGGGAATTAGCCCGACATTGTGCATGCATAAGATCCGGTTGGAGGAGGACACAAAGCCGACTAGGGAGGCACAACGGAGACTGAATCCAGTAATGCAAGAGGTGGTCAAAAAGGAAGTATTGAAGCTGTTAGATGTGGGAATCATCTACCCTATTTCGGATAGCAAGTGGGTAAGCCCCATACACGTGGTGCCCAAGAAATCTGGAATCACGGTAGTGAAGAACGAGCGGAATGAATTAATTCCACAAAGGCTACAGACTGGATGGAGGGTTTGCATAGATTATAGGAAATTGAACACTGGCACTAGAAAAGATCACTTCCCTCTTCCCTTCATTGACCAAATGTTGGAGCGTCTCGCCGGTCATAGTCATTACTGTTTTTTAGATGGGTACTCAGGATATAACCAAATAGCCATAGCTCCGGAAGACCAAGAAAAGACTACGTTTACGTGTCCATTTGGCACATATGCGTATAGGAGAATGCCTTTCGGGTTATGCAACGCCCCGGCCACTTTTCAAAGGTGTATGACCTCAATCTTTTCGGATATGGTTGAGAACATAATAGAAATCTTCATGGATGATTTCTCGGTGTTTGGAGCTTCTTTTGATGAATGTTTGAGGAATTTATTGTTGGTACTTCAGAGATGTGAGGAGACGAACCTAGTGCTCAATTGGGAGAAATGCCACTTTATGGTTAGAAGTGGTATTGTGCTAGGGCATGTGATTTCCGAGAGAGGCATCGAGGTCGACAAGGCTAAAATCGAAGTAATGAAAAGTTTACCTCCACCTAGGTCGGTCAAGGATATTAGGTCATTTTTGGGGCATGCGGGGTTTTATAGGCGGTTCATTAAAGACTTCTCGAAAATCGCAAGACCGCTATGTACCCTCCTTCAAAAGGATGTAGAATTCAATTTTGATGAAGCTTGTGGCATTGCCTTTGAGACTTTGAAGGAGGCCTTAACTTCAGCTCCTATCATCATGCCACCGCAATGGTGTTTTCCCTTTGAGCTTATGTGTGATGCATCCGATTATGCTATAGGGGCAGTTTTGGGACAGCGCATAGAAAAGCTCCCACATGTCATTTACTATGCCTCAAGGACTCTCAATGACGCTCAGATGAATTATTCAACTACGGAAAAGGAGTTGTTGGCAATAGTATTTGCCTTGGAAAAGTTTAGGCAGTATTTGGTGGGCGTTAAGGTAGTTGTCTATACGGATCATGCTGCTATTCGGTATCTCTTGCACAAAAAAGACGCAAAACCAAGATTAATTAGGTGGATACTTTTATTGCAAGAATTTGACCTTGAGATTAGGGATAAGAAGGGTTGTGAAAATGTAGTGGCGGACCATCTGAGCAGACTAACTCAAGGAACTCTTATGGAGGATGATGTGATTCCACTAAGAGAGTGCTTTCCCGACGAACAGTTGTGGGTAATACAGGATAAAGACCCATGGTTTGCAGACATCGTCAATTTTTTGGCATCAAAGGTGATCCCTTCAGAATTGAATTCTCAAGCAAGGAAAAGGTTCATAGCTAGCACTAGATTTTACTTCTGGGATGAACCGTACTTGTTTAAACGAGGTCCAGATCAGATTATCCGAAGATGTGTTCCAGAAAACGAGCAAGGAGAAATTTTGAGATTCTGCCACGAGCGTGAGTGTGGAGGACATTATAGTGGTAAGAAAACAATGTTGAAAATTCTCCAAAGCGGATTCTATTGGATGACCTTGGCAAAGGATTCTTATGAATTTTGTTTAAGGTGTGATAGATGCCAAAGGTCGGGGAACATCGGAAAAAGGGATGAGATGCCATTGAATAGTGAGCATGTGATCGAGTTGTTTGATGTATGGGGGATAGATTTTATGGGGCCCTTTGTTACTTCCCATGGTTACAACTTTATCTTGGTGGCGGTGGATTATGTATCTAAGTGGGTGGAAGCAATCCCCACTAGAACAAATGATAGTCACGTGGTTGTTGGATTCATCAAGGAATGTATCTTCGCAAGGTTTGGAATACCAAGGGCAATAATAAGTGACGGTGGAAGTCATTTTTGTAATAGAGTTTTCAAGGCCTTATTGAAGAAATATGGGGTTCGGCACAAAGTGGCAACTCCATACCATCCTCAAACCTCGGGACAAGTGGAGGTGAGTAACCGGCACATTAAACAAATACTAGAGCAAACTGTCAACGGGACTAGGAAAGACTGGGCATCTAAACTGAGTGATGCATTGTGGGCATACAGGACAGCCTACAAATCCCCAATAGGAATGAGTCCTTTCCGGATAGTATTTGGGAAAGCATGTCATTTACCGGTGGAGCTTGAGTACAACGCTTTATGGGCTATTCGGAAGCTAAACCTAGATCTTGACAAAGCGGGAGAGGAAAGGAAGCTACAACTTAGTGAGCTTGAGGAGTTCCGTTTGGAGGCTTATGAGAGCGCTAGGCTTTACAAGGAAAGGACCAAATTCTACCATGATAAGAAGCTAAGAAGAAAGGATTTCCATCCGGGAATGTTAGTACTCCTATTTGAGTCCCGTTTGAGGTTATTTCCGGGTAAGCTTAAGTCAAGATGGACAGGACCTTACAGAGTTGTGCAAGTGTTTGTTCATGGCGCTGTGGAAATTAAGAGTTCGAAAAAGGGCGATAGGTTTAAGGTGAATGGCCATCGGTTGAAGCCGTATAGGGGAGGAGACCCAACTTGGGAGCCTGTTTCAAATGAAGAATTGACTGATCCGATTGGGTAACGATTGCTCTTCTTTTTTTTGCTTAAGTAGTTTTGATTTTCATATACTTTTAATTTTCGCATTTCTTTTCCTTTTAATCTTTATTTCTCATTTTTGCCTCTATTTTGTTTCCGCATAGAATAAGGGTGTGAATTGGATTTTGGGTAGTGGATTTAGGACATTTGTGCTTAATTGTTATATGTGTTGTTGGGATTTTATGTATGAATATTTGGAGGGCAATATGCCGGATGATGGGATATTTTGTTTTTGCTCTTGCTTGTTGGATTATTGCTTGAAACTTAGTGGGTTGCGCTTGTTGTTTTTATTTTTCCACCTTTGAACATTGAGGACAATGTCAAATTTAGGTTTGGGGGTGCTTTTGCGCAACACCATAATACTTGGTTTTCAAAAGAATTGGTTTTCAAAAGAATTGTGTGCCAAAATTTCTAAAATTTTTGCGATATTGCCATATTTGAGCATGCTTTGCTTGTGGAGATTGTTCTTTACATGATGTAGTGAGGAATTGTGCATGTTTGTGAGTGTTTGGTTTAGATTAACACCATGCCACTTAGGGTGTCATTAAACAAAATGCGTTAATCTTTTTCTCTTAATGTTGAGTGAATGATCAAATTTGCTTGAAGGCTAAGAATTAATAGTGGAGATTCCCGTGAGGATCACAAACACAGCCTTTAAAAAGCATACGTTGAGTTGTAAACATTCACTCTTTAAAACACTCACTCTAAACACTTATACAAGCATGTTTTGGTCTCATTTGCACTAAATGTTGTTTGCCATAGAATATTATGGTCTGCTTGTGGATGCCTTATTTTGCTTAATGGACGAATCTTCAGAAATGATTTTAGGCGATGCATGTGTAAACCTCTTTGGCCTAAACACTTCCAACCAATTTGAATATGTGTGCTCCCAAGCCCCTTTGAAGCCAAACACATTTGAAGCATTTCTTTCATGAACCACATCTACATGAACCTTATAGCCTTAAAATACTTGACCTACCTTGACCAAATGATTCGCTAAGGCTTAGGAACTCAATGTAAAATTTTGAAATTATAAATATAAGGTGTGTACCAAGGCATGTGAATGTGTGTAAGAGTCTTGCAAAGCAAGAGATGTTTGTAAAAAAATAAAAATAAATAAATAAATAAATAAATAAAAAATAAAAATAAATAAATAAAAAAAAATATAATAATAAAAAAAAAAATTAAAAAAAAAATGAAAAGCATGAAAAGAAAAGAATTGGCAAGCAAAGAAAAGCAAAGAAAAAGGAATCAAGAAATTAGGCACAAAGGGCCTAGAAAAGGAAGAGAAGTAATTGAACTACTCAAGTTGAAAATAGGAGTAGCATGCACATGTGTAATTGTGAGCCTGGACACCTTGAAGTGTGAACATATGTGGGAATCTTGTGGAACTTAAAGAATTAGAATGTATGCCTTAATGAAATCATTAGGTCCCTTGATATCCATTTCTTCCATTCTTTGTTTCACCATAACCTTAGGCCCCATTACAACCAAAGAAAAGACCTTCATGATCTTTAGGATTGTCCATTTTGTACAATTTGGTTGATGCATGTTCTTTCTAATTCATGGCTTGCAATTCCATTCATGAGACCACTTTTCAGGAAATTGCGTTTTAATGTTTAGCATGTGCAATCAATTTGTTGCCATAACATGAACTCATATTGCACATGCACAAATTTGAGTGAACCTAGGAGTCTTGGAGAAAAGAAGAGAGAATTCGGTGAGATTTAGTATCAAAGCGAATTACATTCTAAACTAATAGCACCTTTGCTTTGAAGCTTTGGCATTTTGAATGTAAGATCGCATTGTGTACAATTATGTCTAAGGTGGCACGTTTTTAATCATAACTATACACGCTCTTGCATGTTTAAATCCTCACCATGGCATAACTGTTTTAATCTCTTCATTTTGGCTTCGCACATTGATCATTTGAAGTAAAAACCTTTGAAATATCTCTATGCATGTTTTTGGGGGTGTGCTTGTTATTATGTTTGCTCGAGGACTAGCAAAAGATTGGTTTGGGGGTATTTGATCAGGCAAAAATTGGTATGATTTTGGCCCTCATTTCCGTTTCTTTTTGCTTGATTCTCGGGCATTTCCCCGTGTTTAATGTTGTTAAATTGAGTGTTTCAGGTTTTATTAGGTTTCAGAAGCAATTGAGATGAAGGTGGAGGACTTGTGCGAAAATGTCTCACAAATGAGAAGAAACAGGGCATTTTCGCCACTTGGACATAAGAGGGCACCACTTGAGAGCCATGGCGACAGAAGAGTTCCCAAAGGCATCAGAAGGTCGCCACTTGGGCGCCACTTGAGCGCCATGGCGACAGAAGGTCACAAAAACAATCAGGTGGGGTCGCCACTTGGGGTCGCTCTGGCGACCTCCCTTGCAAGTGGCGACCTAGTGCACTCAAGGCATGGTCGCCACTTAGGGTCGCCATGGCGACCTTGATGGTACAAATGGCGACCTCTTCACATTTCCAAGGTCGCCACTTATGGTCGCCATGGCGACCTAGAAGGTACAAGTGGCGACCTCTACACATTTTGGTCATGGTCGCCACTTGACAAATAGCGAGAAAGATGGTTTTCAGAGCGACCTTCTCATCTAACCGTTTTACGCTCCATGGTCGCCATAGCGACCAAATAGCGACCTAGACTCCACATCAGCGAATCAAGCAGTTACCAGTACATGTCCATGAGTGAGTATATAAATGAAGCGTCCCTCCATCTTCAATCATCGAAATTCAGAGCAAATTTCAGAGAACACTCATTTTCAGATCTAGATCATCATCCATGGAACATTATTCATCCTCCTCCATTTCTCTCCTTGAACTCATCTAATCCATCCAACCCTCAACACAAAACCTTGATTACTTCACTACATCATTCCTCATCCCACCATTTCTCCACCAAAATCCTTAGTAACTTTCCACCAAAACACCCACATTCCAAGACATTTCCTCAACCTCCATTCCTTGCATCTAGGAGCATAGAGGAGAAGAAGGATCAAGCTTAAAGAAGTTGACCCAAGGGTTATTTCCTCATCATTTACTTCTTTTCATTTATTGCAAATATGTGTAACTAAACCCCTAATCTAGGGGATAGATTTGAGGAACAATTGGTTGTGGGTTTAGTCTAGCTTGTAATGAATCTCTTATGTGTTCTATTCATTCAATTTAATTAGATTCCATTCATTATAATTGACTTGTATATCACTTGTTGATTGCTATCTTGAGTGGAATAATTTGTTATATATTCACATGTGGATTGACAATCTTTGTGTGATTAAGAACCCATTGGATAGGATAGATTAGTGGTGGGTATATCAACCCCACTAATCTAAGCCTCTAAGTGGTTAACATAATGAGATTGGTACATTAATGATGCTAGTAGCTTACCCACATCCAAGTGTTAATCGATCTATTCCCTAGTTCTCTCATTAATTGATTTTATCACTATTCTTATCAAGGTGTTGAGTATTCTATTTTTCATAACATTTTTGTGTATTTTCATTTGAGTAGTTTAGCATTGGTGGCTTTAGAAACCACACATTTATCAAACACTATGATTTGTTTTATTGTTCTAAGATTAGTCAATTTATCTAATTAACACTTCATTCCCTGTGGAACGAACTTGCTCACTATTTTGCTATCAAATCACATTTTAAAAGGATTAAGTGGCTTTAAAAGAGTTTTCAAGAATCAACCAAAAACCATTATTATTACTATTTTGTTGAGTACATAAACGACCTCATCAAGCACTCCAAAGGTATATTTCTTGTGTTTCTTGCAATGAAGAGAAGTAGTTGCACACACACACAACACTTGCATAGATCTTATTATTGAATGTGTTGTATCTTTATTTTGTGTTTGCATTGTTGATTATTTAATCTCTCTTCTTGTATGTGTATATTGATTGCATCTTATGTTTTTAAATGTTCATCATGTTAGAAATAGGTTGCAATGTCCTCACCCTTCCTCTCTCTTGCATTTGCGTGAGGATGAAAGGGATTGTGATGTGCGCTGGTCGTCACGCGTAAGACCAGCGCATATTGCCCAGTGGTCTGTCGCTGGTCGTGCACTGGACGTCCAGCGCAACTCGTCCAGAGATGTGTCGCTGGTGTGGCGCCTGTCATCAGCGCTGGTCCACCAGTGCCTGTGCATATTTTTGTGCTTTACGCTGGTGGTGCTCTGGTCGACTAGCGTAAGACACCAGCGCACAAGGCCATACCTAATGCGTTTTTTTTCAAAACGACCTCACTTCGCTTATGACCTCTATATATACAAGTCTATGATTTTAGGTCATCCCCAAGAGTTCCAAATATCATATTTTTCACTTAGAATATTTTTCAAGAGAAAAATCATCAAGAACTCACCTTTAAACACTCAAACCATTTCCTATGTTCATCAAAGTTCATCTAGGATGATTCATGACCATTTAGGATTCATCCATGTATGGTTTTGCATCATCACATCGTTTTTGGTATGTTCTTCACTAATCTCATCTAATTTTAGTGTTCTTCATATCAAGTCTTCTCTTTATTCACTTGTATGTCTTTTGATCAAATATTAGATACAAGATAGAGATTATTTGTGATGACATGATTTAGTGTTGTATTGTGATAACTATCTAGGTTTTGCTTAATCTTGATTAGCTAAACTTTATGATATGTCATTTAGCTTTTGATATCTAGGATTGTTTTTAATTGATATATCATCATCCTATATAAGCATATAGGGTTACCTAGCTCTTGTTGCTTTTTGAGTATTTCACATGTTCACATAGGTTGCATTCTCTTCATTGAGAACTAAGTCTTGTGTTGCTTACGGGATTAGGTTGCTTAAATCACAAGCAATTGGACTAGGTTCACTCATACCAGGATTAGGTAGGTGTGTGATTACTTCCGGGATTAGGTTGTAATCTTTCTCACATTTAGTGGATTCGAGGTTCGAGTGTGGCTCACTTATTAGCCCGTGGTTTTTCCCGTGAGGGTTTCCACGTAAATATCAAGTGTCATTTAATTTCCGCACCTTATTACACTTGATATATTTGTATTGACTATTAGGGCCATTTTCATAATATTGACTTAACGCGAAAATTGGGTAAAATCATTAAAATCTATTCCCCCCCCCCCCCCCCCCCACCCTCTAGATTAATATTTGATCACACCGAGTTATTTGTTTCAATTGGTATCAGAGCGGGTTCCTAGATATACTTAGGTGATCCTTGCTCATTTTGGTGTAGTTTGCATTTGTTTGAATTTTGTTCATTTATACATTTTGCATACATTTCATTTCATTCATTATACACAATGAGTGGAAACGGTGGCAACAACAAGGGAGCTTCTAGCACGCGTCCTTCTCTTCTCAACGGCTTGAATTATTCCTCATGGAAAGGAAAGATGGAATTCTACATATGCCAAATTCATGACCGTGCTTGGATGGCGGTTGAAGATGGATATGATCTACCCATGATGACCCCCACGGGTGGAGGAGAAGATATTTTGAAGCCTAAGGCACAATGGAGTGCACAAGTGTTTGAGGCTTCAAAATGGAATAGGAAGGCAATGCATGCCATACTATGTGCAATGGATGAGAATCAATACAAGTTGATTCGAAATACTAGGATTGTTAAGGAGGCATAGACAATCCTAGAAGGTGCACATGAGGGAACCGAAGTAGTGAAGGACTCTAAGCTCCAAGTTCTCTAAACTCAATTTGAGATGCTCAAGATGAAGGAGAATGAGTGCTTCAACGACTTCGAGATCAAGTTGATGGACATAGTCAACCAAAGTCATCAACTTGGTGATCCTTATTCGGATAGGAGGATCAAACAAAAGATTATGAGATCCCTACCCGATAGGTTTGAGTCTAAGGTGACGGCTTTAGAAGAAAATAGTGGATATAAGGATATGAAGCCGAGCGAGGTCATTGGAAGACTTCTCGCCTACGAGTCTAGGAAGGCTCCTAGCTCCACTCCTTCTAAAAAGCAAAAGGGAATTGCTTTAAAAGCATCTAAGAATGAAAAGGAGGTGAAGAATGACTTGGATGAAGACATGGCCTTATTTGTGGAAAGATTCAATAAGGTTATGAAGTTCGGGAAGAAGGAATTTGGTTTGAGAGGCCAAGACTTGAAGAAAAAGGGTCCTTTCAAGAAGTTTGAACCAAGGCAAGAGAAGACCGAAAGGAAAGGGGTTCGTTGCTTTGAGTGTGGCGGGATAGGTCACTTTGCTCCTGAATGTGCAAATCACAAGGAAAGGAAGAAGGGAAAAATGATGGCCGCCACTTGGAGTGGAGGTAGTGATGACTCCAATGAAAAAGATGAGTCTTCGGATGATGAAGATATCATGGCTAACTTCCTAGCTTTTGCCTTCTCTCACAAGAGCAAAAGTGGTAGTGAAAAAGAGGAAGAGAGTAAAAGGGAAAGTGACTCTAGTGAAGATGACTCCGACTCTAACTCCACAAATGGATATGTGGAGAAAGAGGTTTTAGTTGAATACCTTAAGGAGTTTAGAGGTTTAGAGATGAAAACCACTAAAAAGATCAAGATGTTGAGAGAAGAAAATCTTGAGCTTTCATCTCACAATGACCACTTAAGTGAAGAAGTGGAAAGACTTAAGAAGAAAGAAGATAAACTAAGAGAGGAGTTAGCATTATCTAAGAGGAATGAATAAGGTTGAAGAGGGAGCTTGATGAAGCTAAGAAGTCTATGACAAGGATGGCATCTAGCACCGAAAAATTAGATCACATACTAGGTGTTGGAAAAGTCTATGTGACAAGAGAGGTCTCGGATTTGAAGATGGTAAGGAGATCTCTCCCTCTAAGATGACCGTGTTTATTATGGGTTTGGGCAACAAGGAAGCTTCACCAGTGCACACCCCTAGAAAGAATATAGATCTAGGACAATGTTCTAAGAATGCACAAGTGAAGTTGGTGTCAAGAAGGCAATCTCAAGCCAACATTCCTTATCATTTGGCTCAAAAAGGGACGAAGCCAATCTTACAAGTTCAACATTAGAAGCAAGATAGACCAATTCAACAAAGGAGAAGGATTGAACCTACTCAACCACAAAGACAAGGGAAGGCTCCCATGCAAGCTCAAGGACATGGTATGATTCCTTATTTCATTCCTATATGTCATTTTTGTGGTTTTAATGGTCACATTAGACCAAATTGCTTTCGATATATTAAAATGTGTAGAACTAGAAGCATGATTGAGAAGAGGAAGAATAGAGCCAAGATGCATGTTCCTAGGAATGAAAATATTGATGTGCATGATCCTAGGACATCTAGAGCCCAAGTACCAAAGACCACTAAGAAAGAAAATATTATAATTAAGTGGGTTAGAAAGAATGAAAATGTTTGCCATGTTGCTCAAATGGCCTTAAAGGCTAATTCTTCTAATTTGTGGTACTTAGATAGTGGGTGCTCTAGGCACATGACGGGAAACAAGAGTTTCTTCGAGACTCTTGTTATGGAGGAAGGAGGATGTGTCACCTTTGGTGATGGATCCAAAAAGAGAGTTATAGGGAAAGGAATCATTTCCATTCCCGGATTACCCTCCTTATCCAATGCTTTATTTGTTGATGGCTTGAAAGCCAATTTGATAAGCATTTCTCATCTAAGTGATGAAGGATGTTCCATCTTGTTTAGCAAAGATAATTGCTCTATTCTAAAGCCCGATGGACAAACCTTGTTAAAAGGTATGAGATCTAGCGACAATTGCTATTGTCTTGAAGGTAGAACAGTCTCAAACAATGTGTCCATGGATGAGCAAATCGAGTTGTGGCATGAAAGACTTGGCCACATGAACTTTCAGGATTTACGAATCATTTGAAAGTTTGATTGTGTGCGTGGCTTGTCTCTACCGAAACTTGGCAATCCTTCTTCTTGCAGGCCATGTCGGTTTCCTTTAGTGAGTAGGTCAGGATTTTATGGAAAGTAGCTATCCATGCAGTGATATGGGGGGTGTGGACTGCTCGTAATCAGTGGATCTTTGAAGGGAAGTCAGTGGACTTTAGATCCTTCCTTTCTTTGGTTTGGTGTGCGGTTTTAGAGGCTAATCGCCTAGAGATTGGTTGTATGTGTAATTGTATGGACGACCTTTTGATTCTTCATCGATTTGGTCTTCAGGGTCGCCCTTCTAAAGCCCCGGTAATCAAGAGTGTGGTTTGGTCTCCTCCGGCCCCCGGTTGGATCAAAGTGAATACTGATGGCGCTGTTATGGGCTTTTCAGGGGTTGATGGTTATGGTGGTATCTTTCGGAACTGTAGAGGCTTTGTGAAGGGTTTCTTTGCTATTCCTCTTGGTCAGGTTTTCGTTTTTGAGGCCGAGCTTCTGGCAGCCTCATTGGCCATTAATTTTGCTTGGAAGTATGGGTGGCATCGAATCTGGCTTGAGAGTGATTCTACTTATGTGGTTCAGCTTCTTTCTTCTCATTCTGGGTTGGTTCCTTGGAGGGTTCGTTAGGTGTGGCAGCGTTGCATCTTCCAAATCTCGCATATATATTTTCAGGTTTCATATATTTTTAGGGAGGGGAATCAAGTTGCAGATACGCTTTCTAAGCATGCTTTGGAGCTTCAGGCTGATTCTTGGTGGTTCTTTACCCCGCCGTTTTGTTATTTTTTAGTTGGCAATGACTGTATGGGTCGCAAGTCTTTTCGTTTTTCTTGATGTTTTCTTTTTCTTTTTGGTGTGGCCTGCGTGCCTCTTTTTGTTTGGGGTTGTTTTCCCTAGCTCTTTGTGCTTTGTTGCTTTTTGTCACTTTTTTCTTTCTTTTATCTCTTTTATATATGGATACTGTCTAGGGGTTTTTCAGCATATGATCATTTGTGATGCTTTTTCCCCTTAGATCAGTCCAATTTTATTAAAAAAAAATTAAAAAAAAAATTAAATGAGTATAATATAGTGACAACGATTTTCAAAATCGGACCATATTATAAAAACAGATATTTCCAGCAATTACTGTTTCAAACTCAAAAATTCATAAAAAAATACAATACTTATTATTTTGAACCAAAACGAATTTCTTTGGAACCCTTAGTCAGTCTAGTTCAAAATCTCAAGATCCAAATCACAAAAGTTTCACAAATAAATTATCTATAATTTTCGGAATAAGCACTGATCAGCCCTAAGTAAATAGATATCAGAAAATTGAAACAAACAATCACTTTATTATGCTTCAAGGATTCCAACTTGATCAAAACCTTAACTTGAATCCTCTAAGCATCTAAGTATCCTTACATAAAAATTACATATTGGAAAACATAATACACCAAGGGTGAGTTTCTTACCTCGAATATGTACGAATCCGTTCTAGCTCAAGAATCACTCTCACAAAAATCTCTAGAGGTTAGAACTCAAAGAAAACTCATTTTTTTTCTCTATTTCTCTTGTATCTCTCTCCAAGTTCTTCTACTTTGCTTTTGATTCTTGTCCAAATAAATAGAGAGAGGGAGAGTCATTGCACTAATAACATTAGTCAAAAGAGAAAAACACCATTATTAGTGATCAATTGACTTATTTGGTTGCTTCACTATTCCACTAACCACACCATCCCATTTCAATAATTGCTTGACTTTCTCTACCACTTTGGCCAAATCCTTCCTCCTCTCCCTTGCTCTTATTTTTCTTCTCTTTCCCACGATTCCTTCTCCTTTACTTTCATTTGAAAAGTCTCACAAGCCATGTCAAACATTCACACCATAACCAATAACTCTAACCTACTACAACCAATAAGTCTTGCCTAAACCATTCAAAATTCAAACAATTAATAATTACTAATGGACTTAGAAGGCATAAAAGAGTGGGTAAAAATTTCTACAATAGGTTTATGAGACATACTAGAGTAGGTAATAATTATTACCCAACCCACTAACACAAACATAGTAATTAAAATCATGATATGAGTCTTACACCGAGAATGGTTGAGGGCATCCTAGGTTGTAAACATCATTACAAATAGTAGATTTAAGGACCGTGTGTGGCTAGCATAATAGCTCGTGGTTTTTCCTTGTTGAAGGTTTCCATGTAAAAATCAAGTGTTCTTTAATTTTTGCATTTCATACTTGATTTTATTGTTTGTCGAATTGGGTTATTTTTGTAATATTGACTAATTTGAAATTTTTTGTAATAATTGGATTAACAACCCATTCACCCTCCTCTAAGTGTTTTTAAACGCACGTGAAAAATACAAACGTAGTTAAATTGCCTAAAGCATAGCTAAAGAGGGGGGGGGGGGTGGAATAGGTTTTTACACCTTTTTCAATCCCTTGAAGTAAACACAAGTTTGTCCCTCAAGATAGCTTACATTACAACACATAAACCATACATATGTTAGGATTATGCTCAATAGCAAGAGTGTAATAATGTAATTAATAATCTTTTTCATATTAATAAAGTGATTTCTGTTTTAAACAAATCTTATAGCATTTATAGTTTAATAATTGTCAAAGTAAATAATCATAAGGTCTAAAGACTATGAGAAAAGAAGAATTGTTCATACATCTGGATATGTATGTGGTAGACACAATTCTTTAGTTAGTCTTGAATATTGTTCACAACTTAAGTTAAAGGTTGGGCACCTTTATCTTGTTAAAGTTGTAGAATTCTTTTGCTAGCATTTGAGTGGGATCAAATGAGATATGATGAGTCTAAAATCATCGGAGTGTCTTCGACCAAAAGAATCTAGTGCACTGGGTGCATTGAACAGGATCACAATGAAATACTTTATCTATAACCGTCAGTAGATAAAAGTAATTTCATTATCAGGACAATCAGAGAGTCTATCTTAATCCTGAGATAAATGATGGACTTATGGTTGCAGGTGATATCATTTGAGCTATCAATGAGTACGATTATATCGCATAGTCTATCCTCGATAGTTTGGTGATATTCATTTGTTAATCGATAGAGGACTTCATTTATAGATATGGACATCGTGGCTCCATTTATTAACTGAGAGTATAATATCATCATATGGATGTTTTGAGGTAATTGGATATTAAATCTCAACGTTGAGTTTTCAATAGTGTCTATTGAAAACATGGCTTCTGGACAAGTCAAAATATCCAAGTTCAAAACGTGGTCATATGAGTAAATATGGTAACTTGGAGAGTTATAGGCGGTCTATGAACTCTTGGCGATTACTGATATTAATCACGAGGATACACTATCTCCAATATGATTGTCTAGGGTATGAATGAGGAAACATCTTCCTTTTCTGTCTTTATTTAAGAGTTCAATTTTAGCTCTTTAGTGGAATGAGTTAAAATTAATGGATCGGACCTAAGTGAATCATTTGTTGATTGTGATTAGGTTATGTCTATTGTAGCTTAAATTTAGATAGCCCGCCGAGATCCCCAATCCGCACGGACTTGCATGGATCACTTGATATATTCTACCGGATCAATTTAGGGTCCATCTAGAATTACATTTAATATATTAAGAATATAATTTGCACATTATTTATGTAATGGGCTGCTAAATTATATTTATATATTAATGGATGACATGTGGGCTTGTTTCTTTTAGTAAGAATGGGTCTAGTTCACATGTGGGCTTTTTGTTTAAAGTCCTATGGATTAAATGAAATAAGAAAAATAATATTTGGCCCAATATATTATATGGGGCGGCAAGGTGCTATAATAGCCTTAAATATTATTTTATTTTCATCGTTTAATTAAATAAGAATTAATTAATTTATTAATTAATTGTTTAATTAAGAAACAAATCTTTTCTGATTAGGAAATATGATTCCTATTGGTATACTATTGGTAGTAGTGTACTTAAATTAAAAGACTTGTTTGACAAGAAAATAAATAATTAATTTTATTTATTTAATCAAATAAGAAGTCTTTTTATTTTAGTCAAATAAGGAATAAAAGATTTATGAGTTGGATTAGGGTTTGAACTCTTAGAAAGTGAATTAGGGTGCAACTAAAACTCCTATATTTTTGGAGTAAAAATTGCGGCAACCCTAGTCCATTTGAAAGAAAGAATTCGGCCACCCTTAAAAGAAAAAGAAGAGAATTTCGGCCATAGGGTTTTGGTGCAGAAATTTTATTTTTTCTTCTTCTTCTCAACTCATAGATAGTGAGATTTTATTCTACTAAAAACAAAAGGAACATAGATTATTCTTTGATGGTATATTGTTTGCTTATTCATCAATAAGCTTGTGTATACTACATCGATCTAGGTTCACGCGAGTTTCGATCATAAGATTGAGAACTCAAAAGTGACTGGAATAATCTTAGGTTTCTTTAGATTGTTTTTGGGACTAACGAATCAAGAAAAGTTTGTTATATCCGATCTCAGGTTTGCGATTCAAAGAAAGGGAGACCACGCTCCTAGGTGATCCACGTTCGTGCTAGGATTGAAGATCTTGCGGATTACCATCGACGTAAGTCAATCGGATCACGCGACAAGAGGTATTAATCTTTTGTTATTTATTATATATCTTTAATTAATCAAAAGGGTTTAAGGTTCATAAAAATGAAAAAATTTTAAAAGCTACTCAAACTATTTTTGTAGTCTCGCTTCCGCTGCGGGTATATTTTTCCCTACAACATATATATATATATAGAAAAGATATGCATGTGATCATTAAAGCATTGTCTATATATCAACAAGTAGCAAGATGAAGAATAACATTAAAACTTAACAACAATGAATATTTGTATTACCAATAATGTTCAATGTGTTACAAGTATCAACCAAAATATAACTATACAAAAGAATCAATGAGGAATTATATATACAGCTATGATCAAAATGAATTGCTTACGTATCACACTTAACAAAATCTTGTTTCAAAATACATCACAACTGAATATTATGCAACAAGATTAAAACATACACATATACAAATATAAAAGAGAGATAGAAAGAATTGACACAAGATATTTTTTAACATGGTAAAACCTCTAAGGAGGAAACATCCACAGGTTAAACTACAACCTTTGGGTACTAAATATATTGGATGATAGATTAGAAATTCCTCAAAAGTGACCAACCTATGATCTACTCTCTATTGGAGTCTATATCTACCCAATCCCTATTAGTAGAATAGAAATTCCTCAAAAATGCGGAACCACTCTATATTGGAGTTTATGTCTACACAACATCATTGGAAGATTAGAAATTCCTCAAGAGTGCATACACATCCGATAGACCACTCTCTATTGGAATCTATGTCTATCCAAACACTCGGGCCTACCAATATTGTAGCCAACTCCCTATCCAAGACACTAATGCCTCTAGAGAGCCTCCCATACATAGCTATCTAGACCTTCTCGATCCTAGCCATGACTTGCTTGGTTATCCGGACCTCTTGTCCTAACTAAGACTTCCTTGCTTGACTATCCGGACCTCTTGTCCTAGTTAAGACTTCTTGCTTTGTTATCCAGACCACATGTCCTAACCAAGACTTCATGTCTTTTACAAGGACCTCCTTGTGTGATCAATGAATGCAAATGATGCAAACAAGCAATTCATCATAGAACATGTGATCAATACATTCCATGGAAACTGGACTTAATCATGTGAGAACACAAGTCAAAATATTCTAGATACAAAACTTGAATTAAAACCTAGAGCATGTAAAAATACCTACACATGTGGCTCCTAGTTTCATTCACTGATCAAACACTTGAATAATTCATAAACATGAAGCACATATTCAAGGTATTAGAAACATACACTAAAAAAGCTAGAATCACAAAATATGTTCGATGAATATTCTAGCCAACATTTAGAGCAAAGATTTAATTAACAATCAATTAAATCCTATTAGGCTCTAAATACAAAATCAAATGTGTTAATCCTAAATTTGTTCAATTAAAGGAAACAAGAACATGCCAAGGTTACTGATCATAAAATGAATCAATCAAATCACAAATAACCCTAGATATCAAACTAATCACAACACAACACTCAAACATGTGAGAAACTAGAATCATAGAAAACTAGTTCACATTTATCTCTAATTAGATTTGATTAGGTTTGATTATGAAGCTATCTTTTTCAATAGCATTCATCATACATACACATATATATAGAAGAAGAAAACCAAAGGTAATTGAAGGTTTAAAAAGAAGAAAACACAAAGATTAGTCAAATACCTTGTTAGGGTTATGCTCAATAGCAAGAGTGTAATGTTGTACTTGACAATCTTTTCATATTAATAAAGTGATTTCTGTTTATTAACAAAATCTTATACAACATTTATTATTATAATTGTCAAAGTAAATAATCATAAGGTCAAAGGACTATGAGAAAAGAAGAATTGTTCGTACATCTGGATAGGTATGAGGTAGACACAATTCTTTAGTTAGTCTTGAATAACGTTCACAACTTAAGTTAAAGGTTGGGCACCTTTATCTTGTTAAAATTGTAGAATTCTTTTACTAGCATTTGCGTGGGATTAAATGTGTTGTGATGAGTCTAAAATCATCGAAGGGTCTTCGAGTAAAAGAATCTAGTGCACTGGGTGCATTGAACTGGATCACAATGAAATACTTTTTCTAGAACCGTCAATAGATAAAAGTCTTTTCATTATCAGGACAATCGGAGAGTCTATCTTAATCCTGAGATAAATGATGGACTTATGGTTGCAAGTGTTATCATTTGAACTATCAATGAGTACGATTATATAGCATAGTCTATCCTCGATAGTTTGGTGGTATTCAATTGTTAATCAATAGAGGACTTCATTTATAGATATAGACATCGTGGCTTCATTTATTAAATGTGAGTAGAATATCATCATAAGGATGCTTTGTGGTTTTGGATATGAAATCTTAACGTTGAGTTTTCAATAGTGTCTATTGAAAGATAACTTTTGGACAAGTTATAATATATATCCAAGTTCAAAGTGTGGTCATATGAGTAAATATGGTAACTTGGAGAGCTATAGGCGGTCTATGAGCTCTCGGCGATTACTGATATTCTTCACGAGGATTCACTATCTCCCATATGATTGTCTAGGGTATGAATGAGTATCGTTAACTTATTCCATCTTTATTTAAGAGTGCAATTTTAGTTCTTTAGTGGAATGAACTAAAATTAATAGATTGAACCTAAGTGAATCATTTGTTGATTGTGATTGGGTTATGTCTATTGGAGCTTAAATTTAGATAGGCTCGCCAAGATCCCCAATCCGCACGGACTTGCATGAATCACTTGATATATTCTACCGGACTATTTGTGGGTCCATTTAGAATTGTATTTAACATATTAAGAATATAATTTGCACATTATTTATTTAATGGGCTATTTAATTATATTATTATATTAATGAAAGGCATGTGGGCTTGTTTCTTTTAGTAAGAATGAGTCTAGTTCACATGTGGGCTTTTTATTAAAGTCCAAATGGATTAAATAAAATAAGAAAACAAAATGAAGGCCCAAGTTCTAGTCATGGGCGGCAATGGCTAATTATTAGCCCATTATATTGTTTTATTTTATTATTTAATTAAATGGAAATTAAATAATATGTTAATTAATTATTTAATTAAAAATCAAATCTTTTTCTGATTAGGAAATATGTTTCCTAGTAGTATACTACTATTAATATTATACTAAATATAAAAGACTTTATTTGTTTAGTCGAATTAGGAAGTCTTTTATATAGTCACAAATACACTAAAGAGTTGGATTAGGGTTTGCATATAATATATATGCATGTGGAATATATAGTAGGTATATAATTTATATGTATGCATGCGGAATATATATATAGTTTTTATACATATATGCATGCGGTATATATATAAATTATACATACATATATGCATGCAGTATTTTGAAACAAAACAATATATATTATATAATGCATGAAGTGTTTGATTGAAACTAAAACATATATATATGAGAGACGTGCAGTAATTGCACATGAAATATACAAATATATATTAGGCGTACCGAAATATATATATATATTTTTACTTAATATATGGTCGGCCACAATATATATAACTATATATATTCTTCATATATTTTCAAGAACCCTAGTTTTTGCAATTGAGAGATTTTTCTTTTGCTAGAGAAAAATAAAATCCAACTCTTAGACTAGTGTGAAATTCGGCCAAGAGAGATTGTGAAAAGAATTGTTCTTATTTCCATAGTGCACTAGTGATCTTTACATCAAGAGGTCTTGTGCACAATTTCGAATAAGGTTCATGCGAGTTTCAATCTAACGATTGTAAATTCAAAAGTGACTGAGACATTCTTAATAATCTATTGGAATTTTTGTGACTAATAGAAATCAGAAAAGTTTTGTTGTCCATTCTCAGGTATACAATTCAAAGAAAAGGGAGACCACGCTCCTAGGTGATTCACGTTCATGATCGAATTGGAAGATCTTACGGATTACCATCGACACATAGTCAATCGGATCACGCGACAAAGGTACGATATCTTTTGATGTATATGTTTATTAATTAAAAGGTTAAGGTTCAATATGGAAAATTTTTTAAATATACTAAACTCTCTTTTAGTCTCGCTTCCGCTGCGTGCACGTATTTTTTCCCTACATACCTAAGAATCACAAGCTTGTTCGGTTTTGTGGGTAGACCCACCAGAAAACACAATCAAACAGCTATAAACTCTCTTTAAAAAGGTAGAGGACTTAATTACGAAGATTTTCTAACTTGAATCACTCAATTCGAAGTCCAAATGAGAAAGTTATGGTTTTTGAAAGGTGAGAAAGTTTGGAGAGAAAATTTCTGAACATATGTTTTCAACTTTTCTTCTTGAAATGAAATGGGAGGGAAAGGAGATATTTAAAAGAGATGAAAGAGAGGGAAGTAAGTGACCAATGAAGGGTGGCCATGTCACCTGCCCGTGAGAGGTGCATGAGCCTCGCGGGGCAGAGGGGCTGCTGGCCGTGAGCCTCACGGCCACACCTCGAAATGGTCTTTGGCCATTTCACGCCTCCCTTGCGCTCCGCATTCTTCAACCTTATTCGAATATGTCTTTGGATTACAAACCGTGACTCCCTCATGCACAAGGACGACTATGAAACTTTGACAAAAAGTTGAGAATTCGACTTTGTATACGTCGATGAAGACAACACAACATATGAGAACGTAAAGTAGCGTAGCTTCCTAGTTTGGACTCAAAACCTAATAAGTGAGTAACCGAAATGACCGGGACTCAATAAGGAATCATATGAGATCATGTTCAAGTCCAAAAATAATAAAACAAAAACAAATAAACACAAAGTCACACAAGTATGCCATTTCTTAGAGATAGTCCTAGAACATGCAATTTCACAATGTTTGTTAAATTAAATCTAATGAATGTGCATACTTTGACAAGTGTATGAATGTGTTATAATAGTGGTGTACAACTATGCAGGGACACATATGAATGTCATATGTGTGTGTGCCTAAGCCTTGTAAGAGGAATGAGGTCTAACATACCTTTGATGATCAATGTAGCTTATTCCTCTTTGAAGACACCATCTTGCATGGAAAGTTGTCAAGTCTTCATTGAAACTTGAATCATCATCAAACTAAGACAACTAAACAATACAAGAGAAACAATGTTTTGATATGGAATTCATGCCAACACAAACCAAAATCCTAACAGCACGCGTAATATTCTTTTCATAGTGGAATTAGGGTGAATGTGTCTTATATGATTTAGGATGACTAAGATGTTGATGATGCACTTCATGTTTATATCTCTTCTTGTATTTGTGCATGCTTGGATGAAGAACAACTTGATTGAATCTTTAGAAAATTTTTGGCAATTTTAATGATTAATTGCTTTACAATCTTTGCTTTGGATTTATTGGGTTGCGCAATTTGAGCGAGTTTTTATCACCCAAAATCATTGAGGACAATGTCAAATTTAGGTTTGGGGGTACTTTGCATGCGCAACACCATCTTGTGAGCCAAAATTTTCAAAATCTTGTGACAATGCGATAATTGAGCATACTTTGCTTGTTGAGATTGTTCTTCATATAAGTAGTGAGAAATTATGTATCTTTGCATTTGCTTGGTTTAAATTAACGTCATGCCATTTAGGATTTCATTACACAAAGCGTGTTAATCTTTTTCTCATTATGATTTGAGTGAATTATTAATTTTGCATGAAGGCTAGGAATTAATAATGGAGACTCCTGTGAGGATCACAAACACAGCCTTGAAAAGCGTATTTTAAGGGAAAGCATTTTACTCTTTAAACACTCATTCAAGCATGTAAAGGTCTCATTTGCACTTAAAACATTGCTTGCTATAGAATATATGGTCTGCTTGTTGATGTATTAATTTGCTTTGTGGACAAACTTTTAGAGAGGACTTTTAGGCAATGCATGTGAAAAACTACAAAAAATTGGCCTAAGCACTTCTATACCCTCTCTTGTGTGTGTTCCCTAGCCATTTTGATGCCAAACACATTTTAGCTTTTCATTCTTGAACCACATCTACATTTAACCATATAACCTATATACTTGACTTACCTTGTGCCAATTGTAAACTCTTATACTAGAAAATGATGAGCCATGTACCTAGGCATGTAACTCTATGCAAATGAATATTGAAAAGAAAAGTATTGAAATGCAAAAATTTGAATGAAAAGAAAAGAAAAGTCTAGTCAAAGAAAAGAAAAGAAAAGAAAAGAAAAGAAAAGGTTTGAAAAAGAAAAGATGGAAATGAAAAGATAATGAAAGCTTAAAGGAAATGAATTAGGCACAATTAGCCTATATAGAAAATGAAAGTGGATGAGCGACTCAATGAAAAGTTAGAGCAGAGATCGCACAATTGAATATAATTGTAAGCATGTATGCAAAAAGGTGTGAATGAGAATGTAACAAAAGCAAATTGAACTCACTATTAGAATGTGCGCCTTAGTATAATCATTAGGTTCTTTGCTATCCATCTATCCATTATTGTACTCACCATTCACCCATGGCCCCTTCACAACTAAAAGAAAGACTTTCATGATCTTTAGGAATGTCCACTTTGTAAATTTTGATTGATGCCTGTTCTTTCTAATTCATAGCTTTCAATTCCATTCATAGGACCAAATTTTCAGAAATTGTGTTTTAATCTACATCATGTGCAATTAAATTGATATCCATGTCATTAACTCATATTGCATATGTATCTTAAGTGAAACCTAGGAATCTGAGCGAAAGATGAAAGAATCCAGTGAGGATTAGATGTCAAGGCGAAATACATTCTAAATCGAATGGTACTTTTGTTTTGAAGCTTTGACATTTTGAATGTAGGATCGCACTGCATGCAATTTTATCTATGGTGGCATGCCCTTAATCTTTACTTAATGGTTCTTACATGAATAATTTCTCACTAGTACATCATTGTTTTAATCTCTTTATGATTGGCTTTGCATGTTAATCAATGGCTATTAAATCCTCTCAAAGATGATTTAGAACTTTATTGAAAACCTTTGAAATAACTGAGGCATGTCCTTTAGGGCTTTTTGTGATTGTTTTGCTCAAGGATGAGCAGAAGATAAGTTTGGGGGTATTTGATTGAACCAAAATAGATATGACTTTGGCCCTCATTCCCTTCTCTTTTTACTTGTTTCTCGGGCATTTTCCCGTAATCTAACTATGATAAACAAGTGTTTCAGTTTATTAAGTGCCACAAGGGCATTTCTGAAAGAAGGAGAAGGATTTGACACAAAATGTGCAAAAGGGTTAAGAACAGGGCATTGTCGTTATTCAAGGTATCGCCTTTGTGCACACCGCGACAGAAGGCTCGAAGCAATGAAGATCCAAGCCAAGGTGATGTTGTGGAACCGTTGATGTTAGGCCATACCATGAAAGAGAGAAGAAAAACCTGATAAATCAATCAGGTATGCCCTCGCTGTTTAGGGTCACTGTTATGCCATGACCAAAACAGAGAAAGAGAAAACATGGTATTATCATTGTTCCAGGTGTCGCCTTTGTGCACTCCGCGACAAAAGGCCTGAAGCAATGAAGATCTAGGCCAATGATATGTAGTGGTAGTGTTGTTGTTTAGGCCATACTGTGACAGAGAGAAGGAATACTGATAAAACAATCAGGTATGCCGTCGCGGTTTAGTGTCGCTATTATGCCATAGCCGCAATAGAGAAGAAGAAAACCTGAGAAATACATTAGGCTCAGCGTTACTATTAGTGTCATTGTGTGACCAAACAAAGACATCTTTCAAAGGTTTCAAATCCCATTGTCACCCTTCAGATGTCGCTGTCTTCACAACAGCGAAAAAGATGAGAATCAGCCGCGATTACCAAATCAAAGGACGAATAACCGTCTACTGTGGTGCTGTCGCTGTCCTTGCAACTGCAACAACAAAACAGTGACAATTGCCACATCAACATTTTCGACAGTTAAATAACATATCTGAGAGCCACTATAAAGATGCTTCTTCTCCATTTGAAAACATACACTTCATACCATGAAATTCTCAAATTTAAACTGGCATTCCCTCATCCACACTTGACACATTCACCTTCCTCCATTTCTAATCTTGGACTACCTTTTCTATCCAAAAACTCAACACCAAATCTTGAATACTTCACGTAAGTTCCTCAAGTTTGATTGGCTTATTTCAGTGACAAACAACATGTGGGGTTTGATGTAAGGGTAGCTTAGGCATTTTATTGTTGGTGCTTATGGACAACAAAGGCCCCCTCAAGACCCCATGAGAAGAAGCATATAAAAGGTAAAATTCTTGTGCTTACATGCTTTGAAGAGATTTAGTTTCACACACACACAACTCATGCATATCTATACTTCTTGTATGTTGTGTGCTGTTGTGTTTGTGCTTTAATCTTCTTAACTCTTCATGCATTTGATAATTGCCATGCCATTAATAGCTTTAGACTGCATGATTTTTCTTTAGCATACTTTGGCCCTAGTGACCGATGTCGGTACCGCTGTGGCTTTCACAGCATAGCCATAGCGGTGAAATATCTGTCATGGCCACTCTTTGATCGTTGTGATTTTTGGCACCAATAGGCACAATGGTTTTGTGCACAGCGCTTACCGCTGTCATAACCATTGTGAAAGCCACAGCAGTAAGCACAACATTTTGACACTTGTTGCTTTTTAAGAGATGATGAGGTCGTTTATGTACTCAACAAAATAGTAATAATAATGGTTTTTGGTTGATTCTTGAAAACTCTTTTAAAGCCACTTAATCCTTTTAAAATGTGATTTGATAGCAAAATAGTGAGCAAGTTCGTTCCACAGGGAATGAAGTGTTAATTAGATAAATTGACTAATCTTAGAACAATAAAACAAATCATAGAGTTTGATAAATGTGTGGTTTCTAAAACCACCAATGCTAAACTACTCAAATGAAAATACACAAAAATGTTATGAAAAATAGAATACTCAACACCTTGATAAGAATAGTGATAAAATCAATTAATGAGAGAACTAGGGAATAGATCGATTAACACTTGGATGTGGGTAAGCTAACTAGCATCATTAATGTACCAATCTCATTATGTTAACCACTTAGAGGCTTAGATTAGTGGGGTTGGTATACCCACCACTAATCTATCCTATCCAATGGGTTCTAAATCACACAAAGATTGTCAATCCACATGTGAATATATAACAAATTATTCCACTCAAGATAGCAATCAACAAGTGATATACAAGTCAATTATAATGAATGGAATCTAATTAATTTGAATGAATAGAACACATAAGAGATTCATTACAAGCTAAGCTAAACCCACAACCAATTGTTCCTCAAATCTATCCCCTAGATTAGGGGTTTAGTTACACATAATTGCAATAAATGAAAAGAAGTAAATGATAAGGAAATAACCCTTGGGTCACCTTCTTTAAGCTTAATCCTTCTTCTCCTCTATGCTCCTAGATGCAAGGAATGGAGGTTGAGGAAATGTCTTGGAATGTGGGTGTTTTGGTGGAAAGTTACTAAGGATTTTGGTGGAGAAATGGTGGGATGAGGAATGATGTAGTGAAGTAATCAAGGTTTTGTGTTGAGGGTTGGATGGATTAGATGAGTTCAAGGAGAGAAATGGAGGATGATGAATAATGTTCCATGGATGATGATCTAGATCTGAAATGAAAATTCTCTGAATTTTTGCTCTGATTTTCGATGCTTGAAGATGGAGAGACGCTCCATATATATACTCACTCATGGACATGTATTGGTAACGACTTGATTCGCTGATGTGGAGCCTTGGTCGCTATGGCGACCATGGAGCGTAAAACGGTTAGATGAAAAGGTCGCTCCAAAAACCATCTTTCTCGCTATTTGTCAAATGGCGACCATGACCAAAATGTGTAGAGGTCGCCACTTGTATCCTCTAGGTCGCCATGGCGACCATAAGTGGCGACCTTGGAAATGTGAAGAGGTCGCCATTTGTACCATCAAGGTCGCCATGGCGACCCTAAGTGGCGACCATGCCTTGAGTGCACTAGGTCGCCACTTGCAAGGGAGGTCGCCAGAGCGACCCCAAGTGGCGACCCCACCTGATTGTTTTTGTGACCTTTTGTCGCCATGGCGCTCAAGTGGCGCCCAAGTGGCTGTTAGGATTATGCTCAATATCAAGAGTGTAATAGTGTAATTAACAATTTTTTTCATATTAATAAAGTGATTTCTGTTTTAAACAAATCTTATAGCATTTATAGTTTAATAATTGTTAAAGTAAATAATCATAAGGTCTAAAGACTATGAGAAAAGAAGAATTGTTCATACATCTGGATATGTATGTGGTAGACACAATTCTTTAGTTAGTCTTGAATATCGTTCACAACTTAAGTTAAAGGTTGGGCACCTTTATCTTGTTAAAGTTGTAGAATTCTTTTGCTAGCATTTCAGTGGGATCAAATGAGATATGATGAGTCTAAAATCATCGGAGTGTCTTCGAGCAAAAGGATCTAGTGCACTGGGTGCATTGAACAGGATCACAATGAAATACTTTATCTATAACCGTCAGTAGATAAAAGTAATTTCATTATCAGGACAATCGGAGAGTCTATCTTAATCCTGAGATAAATGATGGACTTATGGTTGCAGGTGATATCATTTGAGCTATCAATGAGTACGATTATATCGCATAGTCTATCCTCGATAGTTTGGTGATATTCATTTGTTAATCGATAGAGGACTTCATTTATAGATATGGACATCGTGGCTCCATTTATTAAATGAGAGTATAATATCATCATATGGATGTTTTGAGGTAATTGGATATTAAATCTCAACGTTGAGTTTTCAATAGTGTCTGTTGAAAACATGGCTTCTAGACAAGTCAAAATATCCAAGTTCAAAATGTGGTCATATGAGTAAATATGGTAACTTGGAGAGTTATAGGCGGTCTATGAACTCTTGGCGATTACTGATATTAATCACGAGGATACACTATCTCCAATATGATTGTCTAGGGTATGAATGAGGAAGCATCTTCCTTTTCTGTCTTTATTTAAGAGTTCAATTTTAGCTCTTTAGTGGAATGAGCTAAAATTAATGGATCGGACCTAAGTGAATCATTTGTTGATTGTGATTAGGTTATGTCTATTGGAGCTTAAATTTAGATAGCCCGCCAAGATCCCCAATCCACACGGACTTGCATGGATCACTTGATATATTTTACCGGACCAATTTAGGGTCCATCTAGAATTGCAATTTAATATATTAAGAATATAATTTGCACATTATTTATATAATGGGCTGCACAATTATATTTATATATTAATGGATGACATGTGGGCTTGTTTCTTTTAGTAAGAATGGGTCTAGTTCATATGTGGGCTTTTTTATTTAAAGTCCAAATGGATTAAATAAAATAAGAAAACAATATGTAGGCCCAAGTTCTAGTCATGGGTGGCAATGGCTAAATTTTTAGCCCATTATATTGTTTTATTTTATTATTTAATTAAATGGAAATTAATTAATATGTTAATTAATTATTTAATTAAAAATCAAATCTTTTTCTGATTAGGAAATATGTTTCCTAGTAGTATACTACTATTAGTATTATACTAAATATAAAAGACTTTATTTGTTTAGTCAAATTAGGAAGTCTTTTATATAGTCACAAACACACTAAAGAGTTGGATTAGGGTTTGAATATTATATACATGACAAGTTGTATTTAGATTGCTATAAAATATATATAATATATATGGCAACTTAATGATGGCCGAGATATATAATATATATATATATATATAAGCAAAATACAAGTCAAAGAAAGTAGATATAATATGTAAAGAGTCTTCACCTGCTATATAGATATATTGGTATAAATTAGGCGGTGCAGTAACATATATAGATATTGATATATATTAGGCGTGATATAGATTCATATATATTTTTTTGCGGCAATAGTTATATATATATTCTTTATATATATTTTGCAGCAATAGACACATATATATATTCTTTATAGATTTTATAAAACCCTAGTTTTTACAATTGAGAGCTTTTTCTTTTGCTAGAGAAAAATTAGATCCAACTCTAAGACTAGTGAGTGATTCGGCCTAGAGGTTTGTGAGAGAAGAATTGTTCTTGTTTCGATAGTGTACTAGTGATCTTAACATCAAGAGATTTTGTACACACTTTCGAATTAGGTTCACGCGAATTTCAATCTTACGATTGTGAATTCAAAAGTGACCGGAACATTCTTAGCAACCTTTTGGAGATTATAGTGACTAACAGAATCAGAAAAGTTTTGTTGTCCATTCTCAGGTATACAATTCAAAGAGAAGGGAGACCACGCTCCTAGGTGATTCACGTTCGTGATCGGATTGGAAGATCTTGCGGATTACCATCAACGCATAGTCAATCGGATCACGCGACAAAGGTACGATATCTTTTGGTATATATTGCTTAATTAATTAAAAGGGTTAAGGTTCATAAAAGGAAAATTTTTTAAAAGCTACTCAAACTATTTTTCTAGTCTCGCTTCCGCTGCGGGTACGATATTTTTCCCTACAATTGGTATCAGAGCCTAGGTTGAACCCTTTTAATTAATTAACGTATATATACATGGATCGATTTCTTTTTATTGTGATTATGCATGTTTTAGAAAGAGATGGCACTCTAGGTATTCGCATATATAATTACATGTGATGTATGGATTTATATATGTTTTTATGTGGATTGTTATTGCTCGATTTTGGTCCTAGATTTTCAATGTATTTTTGTTATGGAATTGTAACAAGAAGGGTGGTCTATCATCGCCATAATTCCTTCTTAGTAGTTGCTATATATTTTTTTTGTATTAATTATTGCTGCAGTTTTTTAATGTATTAAAAAAAAAAAAAAAAAGGTGCAGTATTTTTTCTGCTGAGAATAATATATGTGCAGTATTTTTTTACTGCAGTGATTAAAAAAAAAAAAATTTCTGCAGTATTTTTTTATTTTGTTTAAATTAAATTGTAACACGTTCTACATCGAAGAATTGAAGACGTGAAGCAACCGGAACCGAGAACGAGCACCGTGCGCACCCTAGGAGTGGATTGGGCTGCGCATGGCAAGCCCAAAGCTTGGTGGGCTGCGCATGGCAGCCCCTTTGTGGGGTGGTGGGGCCGTGCAATCCCAAGGGTGGAGGCCGAAGGATGAGCGTATGGTTGATGGGCCACTTGAAAATCTTGTATTCCAAATTCATTGTAATTTACTTGTTTTTCTAGGATGGGCCAAAATTGTTGCTATTTATTTTATGCTTAAATATTACAATATTTGTTATTGTATGATAACATGTCATATAGAATAGGAGTGCCACTCATATATCTCTTTTGGTATGAACATGCATTGAATGATTTAGGTATCTAAATTGGCATCTAGATAACTTGGTAAATCATTCTATGTGATTTAATCACATGCCTTAAATAATTGAGTGGGAAAAGGTGTTTTTGTAACACCTATGGCTTCCAAGATTAGTTGAGCTTAATTATTTTTGGTAATCCCCCAAAGGGGCATCCATGAATGGAATTAAGCAATATACTTCCTTACAAGGTTAGAGTAGACAATGGACTCAAACGAGATCTACTCCCAAAGGAGGGATTTTCGTGAGAGAAAATTGAGGGTCGATATCTTGGTAACACACTCGATGTAATTTTATTGATATCCTCCAAAGAGTTCTTGTCAGTAAAATTGCAAGGCTAAAATTGAAAACGCTGGTTGTTATGTTAACAATTAGGTGGGACCTAGTCTAACTAGTAAATGGTGCGAACTCCCAAAGGAGGCGTAACATTTATGGGTGTTAGATCACCGTTGAATTTTTATGATTGAGTTATTCATTTAATTCAAGATAAATATTTAAAGTGCTTTATAATGATTATTTACTTATATTAATTTTTGTTTAATTAAGAAATTATGACCCCATCACTTATGAACATCCTGAAAGATAAAACTTTAACCGGTAATAATTATGTCATATGGAAAAGGAAAATTGGGTTGTTGCTGCAAGCTGAAAAAATATAAATTTTGTTCTAACTACTCCTAAACCACCTGCTCTTACTAATGAATCTAATGCAATGAGACGAGTATGAGCAGTGGAAGACCTCTAATGAGATGGCCAAAGGGCTACCATCTCCGACGTGTTGCAACAGCAGCATGAAGGAATAGGGTCTGCTGCTGATATGATGATGTCTCTAGAAGAGATTCATATGGTTGGTAAAGTTGCTACTATTAAGACCCGTCAGAAGGTCAAGGAATAATAGAAGTAAAAGCAACTTGGGCCTACCAAGAAAGAGACTAAGAAAGTAACCAAGATCAAAAGGAAGTGCTTCTTTTGTGGTGAAAAGAGACATTGGAAAAGTAATTGCCCACAGTCTCAGAATAAGAAGGAACAAGGTAATGCGAATTATCTTGAAACATGTTTTTCTGGCAGATTCTACAGATTCTTGGATCGTAGACTCTGGTGCCAATAATCATGTTTGTTATTCCTTATGGGGGTTTCAAGAAAGGAGAAGGCTTAGTAAGAATGAAATCAATTTACGCTTGGGCAACGGAACGTTAGTGTCTGCAAGTGCAGTGGGAGATATTAGAGTTTATTTGGATTCTAGAAGGCATTTAGATTTGATAGACGTTTATTATGTACCTCAATTCAAGAGGAATTTAATTTCAGTTTCTTGTTTGAATAAATTTGGATATTCGGTTACTTTTAATAAAGTTTTTATTATTAGTAAGAATGACAAAATTATTTGCCAAGGTACATTGGAAAACGGTCTATACTTTTTGCATAGAAATATCTCTCACTCGTTAGACACAGAAATAACGGAACCTAATCATAAAAGAGTAAAATTATCAAAAGATGAAACCTACCTTTGGCATTTACGCTTAGGTTATATTAACCTTAATAGGATTAAAAGATTGGTAAGTGACGGACCTTTGAGTGACTTAAAGGTTGATGATCTACCAACTTGTGAATCTTCTTTGGAAGGTAAAATGACCAAAAGGACGTTCTCTGCAAAAGGTGCCTGAGCCACTGAATGTTTAGGATTAATACACACTGATGTATGTGGACCTATGAGCATTCAAGCTAGAGGTGGAAATGAGTACTTCATCACTTTCACAGATGATTACTCAAGATTTGGCTATGTGTATCTCATGCGACATAAGTCGGATGCTTTTGACATGTTCAAAGCATTTAAAGCTGAAGTGGAAAATCAGCTTGAGAAACACATAAAAATCTTGAGATCTGATCGTGGTGGAGAATATCTATCTGGTGAGTTTCAGCAATATCTTATTGATAATGGGATAGTTTCTCAGTGTTTTGCACCTGGTACACCTCAACAAAATGGGGTAGCAGAAAGGAGAAATAGAACTCTTTTGGATATGGTTAGGTCTATGTTGAGTTATTCAACACTTCCTATTTCTTTCTGGGGATATGCTTTACAAACTGCAATATACATTCTAAACCATGTACCATCTAAGTCTGTTCCTAAAACACCGCATGAGTTGTGGACTGGGCGCAAGCCTAGTTTACAACACTTAAGGATATTTGGATGTCCTGCGCACGTGTTAAAAGGAAAGACAGAAAAGATGGAGTCCCGTTCAGAAACATGTATATTTGTAGGGTATCCGAAAGAAACTAAAGGATATTATTTTTATAGACCTTCAGATCTCAAAGTATTTGTTTCGACAAATGCTAAATTTCTGGAAAAGGACTATATGAATGATTTTGTGCCTATAAGTAGAATTGTCCTGAATGAGATGTCAGGAGATACAATTCCACGAGAGGTTACACAACCTAACCCAATTGTAAGTTCCGATCCAACACAAGGTCAACAACCTACCATTCCTCGTCGTAGTGGGAGGGTTAGAACACAACCCGAAAGATACATCGGTCTGGGAGAATCTGTAGAGAATCTCCCGGACGACGATGATCCCTATACGTACAAGGAAGCTATGGAGGATGTTGATAGTCGCCATTGGCAAAAGGCAATGCAATCCGAGATTGAATCTATGTTCAATAACAAAGTCTGGTCCCTTGTAGACTTGCCTAAAGGGATAAAACCGATTGGGTGCAAGTGGGTATACAAGAGGAAAAGAGGTATGGATGGAAAGGTGGAAACCTTTAAAGCTAGATTGGTAGCTAAAGGGTATACACAGAAAGAAGGTATCGATTACGAGGAAACCTTCTCTCCTGTGGCCATGCTTAAATCCATTAGGATACTCTTATCCATTGCAGTATCTTTAGATCTAGAGATTTGGCAAATGGACGTCAAGACAGCTTTCCTTAATGGAAGTCTTGACGAAAGCATCTACATGATGCAACCAGAGGGATTCATTGAAAAGGGCCAAATGGAAAAGGTATGCAAGTTGCAGAAATCCATATATGGATTAAAGCAAGCATCCAGATCCTGGAACATAAGGTTCGATCAAGCTGTCAAAGGTTTTGGATTTATTCAGAATCTTGACGAACCTTATGTATACAAAAGGATTAAGGGCGACAAGTTGGTTTTCCTGATTCTTTATGTTGATGATATACTACTCATCGGAAACGATGTAGGTGTATTGACATCAGTAAAAGAATGGTTAGCAAAACAATTTGATATGAAGGACTTAGGAGAAGCAAGTTTTATTCTAGGTATCCAAGTTGTAAGGGATAGAAAGAATAGAACGATTGCATTATCCCAAGCTTCATACATAGACAAAATCTTATCTAGGTTTTCCATGCAGGATTCCAAGAAAGGTATGTTACCTTTCAGACATGGAATCAAGCTTTCTAAGGAACAAGTTCCTAAGATTGAGCATGAAGAGCAGTTCATGAGTAGAGTTCCATATGCCTCGGCAGTTGGAAGTCTCTTGTATGCAATGCTCTGCACTAGACCAGATATTTGTTTTGCTGTTGGCATAGGTAGCAGGTTTCAATCGAAACCTGGTCCTGATCACTGGACGACAGTCAAGCATATTTTCAAGTATCTTAAGAGAACGAGAGATAATATGCTTGTATACTCTGGAGGGGATTTAATTCCCGTTGGGTATACAGATTCTGATTTTCAATCAGATTTTGACTCCAGAAAATCCACATCAGGGGCTGTGTTTACTATTGGAGGAGGAGCGGTTATATGGAGGAGTATCAAGCAATCTTGTATTGCTGATTCCACCATAGAAGCTGAGTATGTTGCTGCATGCGAGGCTGCCAAAGAGGCTGTTTGGCTCCGCCAATTCTTGATTGACTTGAAAGTGGTTCCTAGTGCGAATAAGCAGATCACTATCTACTCTGACAACAGTGGAGCAGTGGCTAATTCGAAAGAACCAAGAAGTCACAAGAGAGGTAAACACATTGAAAGGAAATATCATCTTTTAAGGGAGATTGTTCAAAGAGGTGACGTGACGTGACGATTACCAAAATCGCGTCAGCAGAAAATCTAGCAGATCCCTTCACAAAGGCTCTACCTCAGAAGAGTTTAGATGGGCACCTAGAGAACATGGGCTTGAGAGATATGACACATTTGCTATAGCGCAAGTGGGAGATTGTTAGGATTATGCTCAATAGCAAGAGTGTAATAGTGTAATTAACAATTTTTTTCATATTAATAAAGTGATTTCTGTTTTAAACAAATCTTATAGCATTTATAGTTTAATAATTGTTAAAGTAAATAATCATAAGGTCTAAAGACTATGAGAAAAGAAGAATTGTTCATACATCTGGATATGTATGTGGTAGACACAATTCTTTAGTTAGTCTTGAATATCGTTCACAACTTAAGTTAAAGGTTGGGCACCTTTATCTTGTTAAAGTTGTAGAATTCTTTTGCTAGCATTTCAGTGGGATCAAATGAGATATGATGAGTCTAAAATCATCGGAGTGTCTTCGAGCAAAAGGATCTAGTGCACTGGGTGCATTGAACAGGATCACAATGAAATACTTTATCTATAACCGTCAGTAGATAAAAGTAATTTCATTATCAGGACAATCGGAGAGTCTATCTTAATCCTGAGATAAATGATGGACTTATGGTTGCAGGTGATATCATTTGAGCTATCAATGAGTACGATTATATCGCATAGTCTATCCTCGATAGTTTGGTGATATTCATTTGTTAATCGATAGAGGACTTCATTTATAGATATGGACATCGTGGCTCCATTTATTAAATGAGAGTATAATATCATCATATGGATGTTTTGAGGTAATTGGATATTAAATCTCAACGTTGAGTTTTCAATAGTGTCTGTTGAAAACATGGCTTCTAGACAAGTCAAAATATCCAAGTTCAAAATGTGGTCATATGAGTAAATATGGTAACTTGGAGAGTTATAGGCGGTCTATGAACTCTTGGCGATTACTGATATTAATCACGAGGATACACTATCTCCAATATGATTGTCTAGGGTATGAATGAGGAAGCATCTTCCTTTTCTGTCTTTATTTAAGAGTTCAATTTTAGCTCTTTAGTGGAATGAGCTAAAATTAATGGATTGGACCTAAGTGAATCATTTGTTGATTGTGATTAGGTTATGTCTATTGGAGCTTAAATTTAGATAGCCCGCCAAGATCCCCAATCCACACGGACTTGCATGGATCACTTGATATATTCTACCGGACCAATTTAGGGTCCATCTAGAATTGCAATTTAATATATTAAGAATATAATTTGCACATTATTTATATAATGGGCTGCACAATTATATTTATATATTAATGGATGACATGTGGGCTTGTTTCTTTTAGTAAGAATGGGTCTAGTTCACATGTGGGCTTTTTTATTTAAAGTCCAAATGGATTAAATAAAATAAGAAAACAATATGTAGGCCCAAGTTCTAGTCATGGGCGGCAATGGCTAAATTTTTAGCCCATTATATTGTTTTATTTTATTATTTAATTAAATGGAAATTAATTAATATGTTAATTAATTATTTAATTAAAAATCAAATCTTTTTCTGATTAGGAAATATGTTTCCTAGTAGTATACTACTATTAGTATTATACTAAATATAAAAGACTTTATTTGTTTAGTCAAATTAGGAAGTCTTTTATATAGTCACAAACACACTAAAGAGTTGGATTAGGGTTTGAATATTATATACATGACAAGTTGTATTTAGATTGCTATAAAATATATATAATATATATGGCAACTTAATGATGGCCGAGATATATAATATATATATATATATATAAGCAAAATACAAGTCAAAGAAAGTAGATATAATATGTAAAGAGTCTTCACCTGCTATATAGATATATTGGTATAAATTAGGCGGTGCAGTAACATATATAGATATTGATATATATTAGGCGTGATATAGATTCATATATATTTTTTTGCGGCAATAGTTATATATATATTCTTTATATATATTTTGCAGCAATAGACACATATATATATTCTTTATAGATTTTATAAAACCCTAGTTTTTGCAATTGAGAGCTTTTTCTTTTGCTAGAGAAAAATTAGATCCAACTCTAAGACTAGTGAGTGATTCGGCCTAGAGGTTTGTGAGAGAAGAATTGTTCTTGTTTCGATAGTGTACTAGTGATCTTAACATCAAGAGATTTTGTACACACTTTCGAATTAGGTTCACGCGAATTTCAATCTTACGATTGTGAATTCAAAAGTGACCGGAACATTCTTAGCAACCTTTTGGAGATTATAGTGACTAACAGAATCAGAAAAGTTTTGTTGTCCATTCTCAGGTATACAATTCAAAGAGAAGGGAGACCACGCTCCTAGGTGATTCACGTTCGTGATCGGATTGGAAGATCTTGCGGATTACCATCGACGCATAGTCAATCGGATCACGCGACAAAGGTACGATATCTTTTGGTATATATTGCTTAATTAATTAAAAGGGTTAAGGTTCATAAAAGGAAAAAATTTTAAAAGCTACTCAAACTATTTTTCTAGTCTCGCTTCCGCTGCGGGTACGATATTTTTCCCTACAGTGGCGACCTTCTGATGCCTTTGGGAACTCTTCTGTCGCCATGGCGCTCAAGTGGCGCCCTCTTATGTCCAAGTGGCGAAAATGCCCTGTTTCTTCTCATTTGTGAGACATTTTCGCACAAGTCCTCCACCTTCATCTCAATTGCTTCTGAAACCTAATAAAACCTGAAACACTCAATTTAACAACATTAAACACGGGGAAATGCCCGAGAATCAAGCAAAAAGAAATGGAAATGAGGGCCAAAATCATACCAATTTTGGCCTGATCAAGAGACCACCGCTTGGATATTGCTGTGGCTTTGACAGCGATACACACAGCAATCATCCCCTTGCAAAACATTGTAGCTTCAATTGGGACACCTATATAACCAGTGCTTTCACTTTAGGTCATTTCTAATGACTCAAAATTCTTATTTTTAATTGAGAGCATTTTCAAAGAGAGATTTTTATTCAAGATTTCATCTTTGATCATTTTTGATCACTCAAATCATTTTCCATATGCATAAATCATCATTTAAGCATCATCCATGGTATCTAGGATGTGCTGGTACATAGATCTACATCAACACACATGCTACGGTAAGTTGAACACTAATTTCATCTAATCATAGTGTTTTTACTTAGCTATATATCTCATTAATAACTTGTATGCTCTTAGATTAATTTCTTATTACAAGATTGAGATTATTTGTTGAATGTTTGAGTGTTGTATTTTGATAGCTATACCTAGGATTGTCCTATCTTATATAGTTATGCTTTATGCCATGACATATAACAATTGATATCTAGGATTGATTTAATTGTCATCTTTTAATCCTAGATAAGCATTTAGTGTAACCTAGCATTTAAATTGCATTTTGGATATCATGCATATTCACTTAGGTTGATTTTATCTCTTCATTGAGAAGTAAGACTTAGGCCTCAAGATATTGGACTAGGTTCACTTTTAAAGGTTTGTGGGTAGTAGTGGTAGGTTATAGACCGTGAGAGGTTGAGGTCAATCTAGGTTATAAACACCATTGCAATTAGTGGATTCGAGGTTCGTGTGTTACGCACATAACAGCCCGTGGTTTTTCCTTGCTGAGGGTTTCCACGTAAAAATCAAGAGTCTTTTAATGTCCGCACTATTGTGCTTGATTTATTGAATTGGCTAGTTTGGGGGTTATTTTCGTATAATTGACTAATTACGAAAATTTGGTAATAATCGTATTAAAATATATTCACCTCCCTCTAGATAATATTAGAACACACGTATATTTGTATCAATTGGTATCAGGAGCGGGTTCCTAGATATATTTAGGTGATCCTTGCTCATTTTGGTGTGTTTTTCATTTTGTGTGATTTTTGATTATTCATACATTTTGCATTCATTTCATTCATTCATTAAACACAATGAGTGAAAACAGTGGTGGTAACAAGGTTTCTTCTAGCACGAGACCTCCCATACTCACTGGGTTGAATTATGCCTCTTGGAAAGGCAAGATGGAGTTGTACATTTGCCAAATCTATGATAGGGCATGGATGTGATTGAAGACGGCTACACTCCTCCGATGATGACTCCTATGGGTAAAGGAGAGGATGTGCTCAAGCCTAAAGCGCAATGGAATGCGCAAGAGTTTGAGGCATCGAAATGGAATAGGAAGACGATGCATGCCATCCCATGTACAATGGACAAAACTCAATATAAAATTATTCAAAACACTAGGATTGCTAAGGAGGCGTGGGACATCCTAGAGGTTGCACGTGAAGGAAATGAAGTGGTTAAGGACTCGAAGCTCCAAGTCCTTCAAACTTAATTCGAGACGCTTAGAATGGAGAAGAACGAGTGCTTCAATGACTTCGAGGTTAAGTTGATGGACATAGACAACCAAAGTCATCAACTTGGTGACCCTTACTTAGTTAGAAGGATCAAACAAAAGATTATGAGATCGCTTCCCGAGAGGTTTGAGTCCAAGGTAATGGCTTTAGAAGAGAATAATGAGTACAAGGATATGAAGCCAAGTGAAGTCATTGGAAGACTTCTAGCCTATGAGGCAAGAAAGGCTACCACCTCACCTCATAAGAAAAAGAAGAATACTGCTTTGAAGACTACGAAGCATGACAAGAAGGAGGATCACTAGTCAAGACATCCTTGCCATCTTCTTCAACTTAGATGAAGAAGCAGCTAAAGAGGTAGTTGGTGTAGCTACTCAATGGGATATGACTCATATAACATCAAGTAACCAAGGTGAAGGTCTTGATGAGGAAAATGACTCCATTGGTGAGATGGAAAGTATAGGAGATGACTCTAGTAATGAGAATTTGTCATCTCACTCCACAAATGGAAATGTGGAGAGTATGGATCTTCATGACTACATAGTCAAGTTTGAAAGCTCAAGGATGAGGAACAAGAAAGAAATTAGAAGATTAAAGAAAGAGAATCTAGAGCATTCAATGCAAGTTGACCACTTAAGTGGAGAAGTGGTGAGATCTATAAAGGATGAAGATAAGCTAAAAGATGAGTTAGCTTTATCCAAGAGGATAAAAGAAGGGTTGAAAAGAGAGTTTGAAGAAGCTAAAGCTACAATGGCTAAAATGGCTTCAAGCACCAAGAAGCTTGACCTCATGTTGGGAGTTGGAAAAAGGCCAAGTGACAAGAGAGGTCTTGGCTACATTAATGACAAGGATGCTTCCTCCTCAAGCAAGATAACCTTTGTCAAGAGCATGAACATCAAGATGTCTCTTCCTCCTCAACACCTTAGGAAGAAGATTGACCTAGGAGAGTGTTCAAGAAATGCCCAAGTAAAGGTGGCACCAAAAGGTCAAGCTCTAGCTTAACCAAAAAGAGCTCCTCATGCTAACATTACTCAACCTTAAATCAATCAAGGGAAGAGACCGATCATGCAAGCTCAACCGAGCAAGCAACCTTGTCTTGGTCAACAACAAAGATTGAGAGATCAACCAAGACAACCAATGTAGGGAAAAATATATACCCGCAGCGGAAGCGAGACTAAAAAAAATAGTTTGAGTAGCTTTTAAATTTTTTTCATTTTTATGAACCTTAAACCCTTTTGATTAATTAAAGATATATAATAAATAACAAAAGATTAATACCTCTTGTCGCGTGATCCGATTGACTTACGTCGATGGTAATCCGCAAGATCTTCAATCCTAGCACAAACGTGGATCACCTAGGAGCGTGGTCTCCCTTTCTTTGAATTGTAAACCTGAGAGCGGATATAACAAACTTTTCTTGATTAGTTAGTCCCAAAAACAATCTAAAGAAACCTAAGATTATTCCGGTCACTTTTGAGTTCTCAATCTTATGATCGAAACTTGCGTGAACCTAGATCGATGTAGTATACACAAGCTTATTGATGAATAAGCAAACAATATACCATCAAAGAATAATCTATGTTCCTTTTGTTTTCAGTAGAATAAAAGCTCTCTATCTATGAGTTGAGAAGAAGAAGAAAAAAAAAAATTTCTGCACCAAAAAACCCTATGGCCGAAATTCTCTTCTTTTTCTTTTAAGGGTGGCCGAATTCCTTCTCTCAAATGGACTAGGGTTGCCGCAATTTTTACTCCAAAAATGTAGGAATTTTAGTTGCACCCTAATTCACTTTCTAAGAGTTCAAACCCTAATCCAACTCATAAATCTTTTATTCCTTATTTGACTAAAATAAAAAGACTTCTTATTTGATTAAATAAATAAAATTAATTATTTATTTCCTTGTCAAATGATGACTCGCTTTTTGTGTCGTTACCAAATTGCGAATTACCAAAAGAATATTTATAAAATTAATCTTTACGCAATATATTTTAAGTTATGAAAATTAGTAAATGGTAAGCATAGAGTTCGTTCCACAGGGAATTTAAGTAATACGTTGATTTAATTAGCTAATCTCTAAACAATAAAATAAATCATGAATGATGAATGAGTGTATGGTTTGTCAAACCATCAAACATACATACAAAATTAACCTAACTAAAAATATGGTGATATGAAAAATAGAAGACTCACAATCTTGATAAGAAAAATGGATGTAACAAATTAATGTTGATGCTAGGGAATTGATTGATTAGCAAGTGGGTATGGGTATTGCTTCTTAAGCCACTTTAAGGACCAATCTCTACATGTTAACCAATTTAGGTTTAGATCAATGTGGTTGATATACCCTCCACTAATCCATCCTATTTATTGGGTTCTTAATCACTCAAGTGTGTCAATCCAAGAGTGATTATATAACATGTTATTCTAAACAAGATTGTAATTAACAAGTGGGTATACAAGTCAATCACATAATGAATAGAATCTAATGAATTAATAAATAGAACACATATAGAGATTCATTACAAAGCTTAAGCAAAAACCCACAACCAAATGTTCATCAAATCAATCCCCTAGATTAGGGGTTTAATTACACATAGTAGCAATCAAATAAAAACAAGTAAATGGTAAGGAAATCACCCTTGGGCCACCTTCTTTAGTGCTTGATCCTTGTTCTCCTTTGATGCTCCTAGTTGCAAAGAATGGAAGAGGAGGATGTGTCTAGATAGGTGAATGGCTTATGGTGAGTGACAAAGGATTTGTGATGGAGAAAATGGTAGGGAAGGAATGGTCTAGGGAAGTAATCAAGATTTGGTGTGAGGTTTTGGATGGAAAAGATAAGTCCAAGTATAGAAATGGAGGAATTTGGGAGATGATTGATGGAGAAAAGGGAGATTGGTAGGAGAGAATAGGCTTGAATAGGCTTGGTAAGGCTTGGTATTTCAAATTGAAAAGGTGATGAATTTATAGTGTTTTCAAAATAGGTCACGAATGGCTAATTACCAAAACATCCCCTGTACTTGATAAATTACCATTTTGGCCCCTCTAGGGGACCTTTCTGTAATTTGCCAACCAAAAACAGCCAATCAACGTTGAACAACAGAATGGTCGCGGTTTTGGTACAAATGGCGACCTTGGGGATGCAAATGGCGACCTCATCAGGTGTGGGAATCAACTCCCTGTCGCCATGGCGACCTCGAAAAGCCAAATGGCGACCTAGGGGCAAAATGGGAAGAAAATGGAGTGATTTGGAGTGGCCGGATTCCGGCCAATTGGGAGGCCAGAAGTGGACCGACCGGCCAGCCGGTCGGTTGGCCGTAATTTTGGGCCCAAAACCGGCCGGAGATAGGTCCGGGAAGGGTGGTTTCCGGCCGGTCAAGGGTTTAAGGTGGTTTGGCCATGGCTGCACGTTGAAAGGAAGAAGAAAATGAATAGTAAAGGGGTGCGTTTAGAAATCAGGTGGGGTGCAATGGGCTGCAGCAAATCAGGTATAGGCGTGATTTGGGCCTCACGTTTTTTTGGGCCTGGTCACTTGAATCAAAACGCTGCCGTTTTGATTAGTTACTTTGTGGGCTGCTGCTTGGACTTGTGTTTGGGCCTGGTCAATTGGGCTGCTGTCTTGGCTAAAACGCACCGTTTTGCTGCATAAAGAGATGGGCTTGGTGAGCTGGGCTTTGTGTTTTGGGCTTGCACATGGGGTGCATTGAGGATGCAGCTGGGGTGAATTCAGCAGCCCACTATTTTCTCTTAAGCAAAGCGCACCGTATTGATGACGTGGCGCGACCTCTCTTCTTTGCGTGGCAAATTACATACTGCTCCCCTGATCTCTTTAAATATTACAGTATCTTCAATCTTCCTTCAGTAATTTACGCTTTTACCCCCAAATCACCAAAATTACTCCATTGCCCCTGAATTCTATAAATACCTGAAAATACTTAATTAACACCATTAAACCACAGAATACTGCCCAAGAATCAAACAAAAGGAGAAGGATATGGGGGCCAAAATCATACCAATTTTGGTTCGATCAAATACCCCCAAACCTATCTTTTGCTCGTCCTCGAGCAAAACAATCACAAATCAACCCCCAAAGACATGCATCAAGTCATTTCAAATATTTTCAATAAAGTTCACACCCATTCAAGCAAGGATCTACTATCCAATCATGCGAAACCAACAATGAAGAGATTAACACAATGATGCCATAGTGAGGACTTAAACATGTAGGATAATGTCAAGTAAAGATTAAAAGCATGCCACTCAAGATATGATTGTACGTAATGCGACCTTACATTCAAAATGCCAAAGTTTCAAAGCAAATGTGCTATTCGGTTTAGAATGTAATTCGCCTCGATCTAATCCTCACTAGATTTCTCTCTTTTCTTCTCTTTGATTCCTAGGTTTCTCTCAAAAGTACATATGCAATATGAATTCATGTTATGGGCATCTAATTGATTGCACATGATAATCATTAAAACGCAATTTTCTGAAAATGGTCTCATGAATGGAATTGCAAATCATGAATTAGAAAGAACATGCAAACACCAAAACTCACAAGTGGACATTCCCAAAAGATCATGAAGGTCTTTCTTAGGTTGTAATGGGGCTTAGGTGAATGGTGAGCCAATAAAATGGGGCAATAGATAATAAGGAACCCAATGATTTATACTAAGGCATACATTCTAATAATGATTCCCAATTGCTTTCACACATTTGTTCACGCCTTTGGCGCCCATTACTTACAATATTATTTCACTTGCATATTCACTACTCACTTTTCTTTGAGTAGCCTATTCAATTATAAACCCTCTATCTAGGCCACTTGTGCCTCATTCATGGTTCTCTTTTTCATTTTGTATTTTGTTTGGCTTTGCCCTTTCTTTTCTTTTCTTTTCTTTTGCATGCATCTTTTATTTCAATCTTTTTCTTTTCTTTTGCTTTGCTTTTCTTTTTCTTTTCTTTTTTTTTTCTTTTTTTTTTTTTCTTTCTTTTTATCCACTCTTGCATTTTGATACTCTTTAACACAACTTTACATGCCTAGGTACATGTATCAACATTTTCTCTTAAAAGAGCTTACAACCATATCCTAAGCCTTAGCAAAATCATTTGGTTAAGGTAAGTCAATTATGTAGGCTATATGGTTCATGTGGATGTGGTTAAAAAAATGAAAAGCTTAAGATGTGTTTGGCTTCAAAAGGGCTTGGGAGCACACACATTTGAAAGGTATGGAAGTGTTTAGGCCAAATTACGGTTTTTCACATGCATTGCCTAAAGTCATTTCTAAAGGATTGTCTACAAGCAAATCAAAGCATCCACAAGCAGTCCATAATATTCTATGATATGCAATATTTAAGTGCAAATGAGACCTATACATGCTTAAAAGAGTGTTTGAGAGTGAGTGTTTAAAGAGTGAATATTTGACAACTCAAAATACGCTTTTTAAGGCCGTGTTTGTGATCCTCACGGGAATCTCCACTATTAATTCCTAGCCTTTAAGCAAAAATGATTATTCACCCTAACATTATGAGAAAAAGATTTACGCACTTTGTTCAATGACACCCTAAGTGGCATGATGTTAATCTAAACCAAACAATGGCAAATATGCACAATTCCTCACTACTTCATGTATAGCACAATCTCAACAAGCAAAGTATGCTTAAATATGGCATTATCGCAAGAATTTGAAAAATTCGGCACAAATTTGAAAAACCAAGCAAAGTGAGTAAAGTGGTGTTGTGCAAATGTACCCCCAAACCTAAATTGGACATTGTCCCCAATGTTCATGGGAGGCAAAATTTTTCAAAAGGCACAACCCAACAAATCCAAAACAAAAGATGCATATATGTTCACAATTAATCAATGCATTTTCAAAATTTTGGCAAAGTGCCCTCTCATCCTATTATGCACAAAATCATCTAAAAAGATGCTCAATCAAGTATGGCATATACCTCAATAATCCTATAATTCAAAAATCAACAATTAAGCACATTCATCCTAAATCCACTATCAAAATTCATCTCACACCCTTATTCTAAGCAAAAACGAAATAGAGATAAAGGCATTCAAAATTGATGAGACTACTTAAAAATTTAAACTATGAAAGAAATATACCAAGTGGGTTGCCTCCCACCAAGCGCTCTATTTAACGTCTAGGCAAGACGTGGCATGGTGCTTCCGCACTTCGAACCTCCAAAAATGTTGCTTCCTAAGTGATAAGCTCCTCGCCCTTCTTATGAGCACTCTTGGCTTGCTCGTCCCTCCAAGACTTGCAAGTTGACTTTGTTTCTTTCCAAGAGATAAAGAAACCTTCCTTTATGAACAAGCAACAAACACTCGCTTCCTCAAGAAGCAATAGAAAATCTACACACTCACAAAACTCATTAGAAAGTTCCGGCAAAATATACTCAATTCAAACAATTGCCAATCAATAGCATGAAACACCAATTATTCAAAAGAAATAAACAAAATGAGCAATCAAAATAAAAAGAATAAAAAATAACATGCACCAATATTTTCAATGTTGTGCATTTGGGGTGGGATGAAGATTAACTAAGGGTGGTTTGATCAAGTTAGGAAATTCACTCTTCTTTACAATCCAAATAAATGTAGATGATTTCCCCATCATTTCCTTTCCCTTCTTTCTCATTTGGTTCATTGCTTCTTTCCTCACCCAAATTTTTCTTATCCTAGGTGGACTCCTCCTATTCCTAGGCTTCTCAACCCATACCTTCCTAACATGCATATATGTCTCTCTATGTCTAAAATTCCCTCGTGTGCCTTGCCTCTCATTTTCATGGTTTGGTGGTCTAATGTGACCTATCTTATGGCAATGATGGCACATGGTGATAGAGTTAGGAATGATACCTTCTCGGTGGTTCTTTGTTGGAGGTGGAGGTGGAGGGTTCTCATTCCTCCTTTTTGCTTTTCTCCTCCTTGCTTTGCTAGGATTCGGCTCCTCGACCTTGGCACTTGAAGATGCTTGACTCAAGTCGGGCATTTCTTCTCTTTCTTGCTTGGACCTTGCAAGTTTCGCAAGGTGGTCAACCTCCTTTGTCTTCATTATCTCCAAAGCCTTGTCCCTTGTTTGAATTTCGGCTTGCATTAGCCGCATCCTCTTTGCAAAGTCTTCCTTGATCTCTTCAAGCTCCTTCAATGTTGTACTCTTTTCGGCCTCACGTCTCTCAATTTGTTCTTCGAATTCATTGATCTTGGTGGAGACTTCGCCATTTTGCTTCTTGAGAGTACCATTTTCGGCTCTGAGCATCTTTACTTCAAGAATGATTTTTTTGTTCAATTCTTGAAGCATGCTCTCCCTTGTTGTTCCCAAGGCTTCCTTGCCTTCTAACTTCTTCTTCAATAGTTGTATCTTCCCTTCGTAATCCTTGGTGATTTCTTCTTGTTGGAGGGAAGTTGTCATGATTCTTTCTTGAAGTAGAGCATTCTCCTTTTTCAATACATCCATCGCCATCACTAAGTCTTCACTCATGCTCAAAATCTTCTTGTTCATCTCTAGTGTGTTCTTGCATAGATCTTCTTCCTTCGATTGATACAAGAGTTCTATGTTGTGTTGAGTTGTGGCATTGATGGAGTTGTTGAAATTTTCTTCAAATGTGGACTCTATTCCTTGGTCCGGCGAACTAGATGACGTATAGTCCTTCCTATCTTCCGATGACCTTCTCATTGGCGCGTAACTTGGCCTCGAGTTTTGCATAAGGAAATCCATAGAGTCCTGAAACAACAATAAACAAAAACTACCAAAGAAGTGAAAAGAAACTAAAAAGACTAAAAACAACTAAGAGACTAAAAATTAATAAAAACTAACAAAGAAATGAAAATAACTAAAAAGACTAAAAACAACTAAGAAAAGCTAATTGAATCAACTATCGCTTTAATTCCCCGGCAGCGGCGCCATTTTGATGACTCGCTTTTTGTGTCGTTACCAAATTGCGAATTACCAAAAGAATATTTATAAAATTAATCTTTACGCAATATATTTTAAGTTATGAAAATTAGTAAATGGTAAGCATAGAGTTCGTTCCACAGGGAATTTAAGTAATACGTTGATTTAATTAGCTAATCTCTAAACAATAAAATAAATCATGAATGATGAATGAGTGTATGGTTTGTCAAACCATCAAACATACATACAAAATTAACCTAACTAAAAATATGGTGATATGAAAAATAGAAGACTCACAATCTTGATAAGAAAAATGGATGTAACAAATTAATGTTGATGCTAGGGAATTGATTGATTAGCAAGTGGGTATGGGTATTGCTTCTTAAGCCACTTTAAGGACCAATCTCTACATGTTAACCAATTTAGGTTTAGATCAATGTGGTTGATATACCCTCCACTAATCCATCCTATTTATTGGGTTCTTAATCACTCAAGTGTGTCAATCCAAGAGTGATTATATAACATGTTATTCTAAACAAGATTGTAATTAACAAGTGGGTATACAAGTCAATCACATAATGAATAGAATCTAATGAATTAATAAATAGAACACATATAGAGATTCATTACAAAGCTTAAGCAAAAACCCACAACCAAATGTTCATCAAATCAATCCCCTAGATTAGGGGTTTAATTACACATAGTAGCAATCAAATAAAAACAAGTAAATGGTAAGGAAATCACCCTTGGGCCACCTTCTTTAGTGCTTGATCCTTGTTCTCCTTTGATGCTCCTAGTTGCAAAGAATGGAAGAGGAGGATGTGTCTAGATAGGTGAATGGCTTATGGTGAGTGACAAAGGATTTGTGATGGAGAAAATGGTAGGGAAGGAATGGTCTAGGGAAGTAATCAAGATTTGGTGTGAGGTTTTGGATGGAAAAGATAAGTCCAAGTATAGAAATGGAGGAATTTGGGAGATGATTGATGGAGAAAAGGGAGATTGGTAGGAGAGAATAGGCTTGAATAGGCTTGGTAAGGCTTGGTATTTCAAATTGAAAAGGTGATGAATTTATAGTGTTTTCAAAATAGGTCACGAATGGCTAATTACCAAAACATCCCCTGTACTTGATAAATTACCATTTTGGCCCCTCTAGGGGACCTTTCTGTAATTTGCCAACCAAAAACAGCCAATCAACGTTGAACAACAGAATGGTCGCGGTTTTGGTACAAATGGCGACCTTGGGGATGCAAATGGCGACCTCATCAGGTGTGGGAATCAACTCCCTGTCGCCATGGCGACCTCGAAAAGCCAAATGGCGACCTAGGGGCAAAATGGGAAGAAAATGGAGTGATTTGGAGTGGCCGGATTCCGGCCAATTGGGAGGCCAGAAGTGGACCGACCGGCCAGCCGGTCGGTTGGCCGTAATTTTGGGCCCAAAACCGGCCGGAGATAGGTCCGGGAAGGGTGGTTTCCGGCCGGTCAAGGGTTTAAGGTGGTTTGGCCATGGCTGCACGTTGAAAGGAAGAAGAAAATGAATAGTAAAGGGGTGCGTTTAGAAATCAGGTGGGGTGCAATGGGCTGCAGCAAATCAGGTATAGGCGTGATTTGGGCCTCACGTTTTTTTGGGCCTGGTCACTTGAATCAAAACGCTGCCGTTTTGATTAGTTACTTTGTGGGCTGCTGCTTGGACTTGTGTTTGGGCCTGGTCAATTGGGCTGCTGTCTTGGCTAAAACGCACCGTTTTGCTGCATAAAGAGATGGGCTTGGTGAGCTGGGCTTTGTGTTTTGGGCTTGCACATGGGGTGCATTGAGGATGCAGCTGGGGTGAATTCAGCAGCCCACTATTTTCTCTTAAGCAAAGCGCACCGTATTGATGACGTGGCGCGACCTCTCTTCTTTGCGTGGCAAATTACATACTGCTCCCCTGATCTCTTTAAATATTACAGTATCTTCAATCTTCCTTCAGTAATTTACGCTTTTACCCCCAAATCACCAAAATTACTCCATTGCCCCTGAATTCTATAAATACCTGAAAATACTTAATTAACACCATTAAACCACAGAATACTGCCCAAGAATCAAACAAAAGGAGAAGGATATGGGGGCCAAAATCATACCAATTTTGGTTCGATCATCAAACAAGTCTTTTAATTTAAGTACACTACTACCAATAGTATACCAATAGGAATCATATTTCCTAATCAGAAAAGATTTGTTTCTTAATTAAACAATTAATTAATAAATTAATTAATTCTTATTTAATTAAACAATGAAAACAAAATAATATTTAAGGCTATTATAGCACCTTGCCGCCCCATATAATATAATGGGCCAAATATTATTTTTCTTATTTCATTTAATCCATAGGACTTTAAATAAAAAGCCCACATGTGAACTAGACCCATTCTTACTAAAAGAAACAAGCCCACATGTCATCCATTAATATATAAATATAATTTAGCAGCCCATTACATAAATAATGTGCAAATTATATTCTTAATATATTAAATGCAATTCTAGATGGACCCTAAATTGGTCCGGTAGAATATATCAAGTGATCCATGCAAGTCCGTGTGGATTGGGGATCTTGGCGGGCTATCTAAATTTAAGCTACAATAGACATAACCTAATCACAATCAACAAATGATTCACTTAGGTCCGATCCATTAATTTTAACTCATTCCACTAAAGAGCTAAAATTGAACTCTTAAATAAAGACAGAAAAGGAAGATGTTTCCTCATTCATACCCTAGACAATCATATTGGAGATAGTGTATCCTCGTGATTAATATCAGTAATCGCTAAGAGTTCATAGACCGCCTATAACTCTCCAAGTTACCATATTTACTCATATGACCACGTTTTGAACTTGGATATTTTGACTTGTCCAGAAGCCATGTTTTCAATAGACACTATTGAAAACTCAACGTTGAGATTTAATATCCAATTACCTCAAAACATCCATATGATGATATTATACTCTCATTTAATAAATGGAGCCACGATGTCCATATCTATAAATGAAGTCCTCTATCGATTAACAAATGAATATCACCAAACTATCGAGGATAGACTATGCGATATAATCGTACTCATTGATAGCTCAAATGATATCACCTGCAACCACAAGTCCATCATTTATCTCAGGATTAAGATAGACTCTCCGATTGTCCTGATAATGAAATTACTTTTATCTACTGACGGTTATAGATAAAGTATTTCATTGTGATCCTGTTCAATGCACCCAGTGCACTAGATTCTTTTGCTCGAAGACACTCCGATGATTTTAGACTCATCATATCTCATTTGATCCCACTCAAATGCTAGCAAAAGAATTCTACAACTTTTACAAGATAAAGGTGCCCAACCTTTAACTTAAGTTGTGAACAATATTCAAAACTAACTAAAGAATTGTGTCTACCACATACATATCCAGATGTACGAACAATTCTTCTTTTCTCATAGTCTTTAGACCTTATGATTATTTACTTTGACAATTATAATATTAAATTATAAATACTATAGGATTTGTTTAAACCAGTAATCACTTTATTAATATGAAAAAGATTGTTAATTACAATATTACACTCTTGCTATTGAGCATAATCCTAACAATCTCCCACTTGCGCTATAGCAAATGTGTCATATCTCTCAAGCCCATGTTCTCTAGATGCCCATCGAAACTCTTCTTGACTGCCGTCCAGTGATCAGGACCAAGTTTCGATTGAAACCTGCTAACTATGCCAACAGCAAAACAAATATCTGGTCTAGTACAGAGCATTGCATACATGAGACTTCCAACTGCCGAGGCATATGGAACTCTACTCATGAATTGCTCTTCATGCTCATTCTTAGGAACTTGTTCCTTAGAAAGCTTGATTCCATGTCTGAAAGGTAACATGCCTTTCTTGGAATCCTGCATGGAAAACCTAAACAAGATCTTGTCTATGTATAAAGCTTGGGATAATGCAATCGTTCTAATAAAACTTGCTTCTCCTAAGTCCTTCATATCAAATTGTTTTGCTAACCATTCTTTTACTGATGTCAATACACCTACATCGTTTCCAATGAGTAGTATAACATCAACATAAAGAATCAGGAAAACCAACTTGTCGCCTTTAATCCTTTTGTATACACAAGGTTCGTCAAGATTCTGAATAAATCCAAAACCTTTGACAGCTTGATCGAACCTTATGTTCTAGGATCTGGATGCTTGCATTAATCCATATATGGATTTCTGCAACTTGCATACCTTTTCCATTTGGCCCTTTTCAATGAATCCCTCTGGTTGCATCATGTAGATGCTTTCGTCAAGACTTCCATTAAGGAAAGCTGTCTTGACGTCCATTTGCCAAATCTCTAGATCTAAAGATGCTGCAATGGATAAGAGTATCCTAATGGATTTAAGCATGGCCACAGGAGAGAAGGTTTCCTCGTAATCGATACCTTCTTTCTGTGTATACCCTTTAGCTACCAATCTAGCTTTAAAGGTTTCCACCTTTCCATCCATACCTCTTTTCCTCTTGTATACCCACTTGCACCCAATGGGTTTTATCCCTTTAGGCAAGTCTACAAGGGACCAGACTTTGTTATCGAACATAGATTCAATCTCAGATTGCATTGCCTTTTGCCAATGGCGACTATCAACATCCTCCATAGCTTCCTTGTACGTATAGGGATCATCGTCGTTCGGGAGATTCTCCACTGATTCTCCCAGACCGATGTATCTTTCGGGTTGTGTTCTAACCCTCCCACTACGACGAGGAATGGTAGGTTGTTGACCTTGTGTTGGATCGGAACTTACAATTGGGTTTGGATGTGTAACCTCTCGTGGAATTGTATCTCCTGACATCTCATTCAGGACAATTCTACTTCTAGGCACAAAATCATTCATATAGTCCTTTTCCAGAAATTTAGCATTTGTCGAAACAAATACTTTAAGATCTGAAGGACTATAAAAATAATATCCTTTAGTTTCTTTTGGATACCCTACAAATATACATGTTTCTGAACGGGACTCCATCTTTTCTGTCTTTCCTTTTAACACATGCGCAGGACAACCAAATATCCTTAAGTGTTGTAAACTAGGCTTGCGCCCAGTCCACAACTCATGCGGTGTTTTAGGAACAGACTTAGATGGTACATCGTTTAGAATGTATATAGCAGTTTGTAAAGCATATCCCCAAAAAGAAATAGGAAGTGTTGAATAACTCAACATAGACCAAACCATATCCAAAAGAGTTCTATTTCTCTTTTCTGCTACCCCATTTTGTTGAGGTGAACCTGGTGCAGAAAACTGAGAAACTATCCCATTATCAATAAGATATTGCTGAAACTCACCAGATAGATATTCTCCACCACGATCAGATCTCAAAATTTTTATGTGTTTCTCAAGCTGATTTTCCACTTCAGCTTTAAATGCTTTGAACATGTCAAAAGCATCCGACTTATGTCGCATGAGATACACATAGCCAAATCTTGAGTAATCATTTGTGAAAGTGATGAAGTACTCATATCCACCTCTAGCTTGAATGCTCATAGGTCCACATACATCACTGTGTATCAATCCTAAACATTCAGTAGCCCTGGCACCTTTGGCAGAGAACGTCCTTTTGGTCATTTTACCTTCCAAACAAGATTCACAAGTTGGTAGATCATCAACCTTTAAGTCACTCAAAGGTCCGTCACTTACCAATCTTTTAATCCTATTAAGGTTAATATGACCCAGGCGTAAATGCCATAGATAGGTTTCATCTTTTGATAATTTAACTCTTTTATGATTAGGTTCCGTTATTTCTGTGTCTAACGAGTGAGAGATATTTCTATGCAAAAAGTATAGACCGTTTTCCAATGTACCTTTGCAAATAATTTTGTCATTCTTACTAATAATAAAAACTTTATTAAAAGTAACCGAATATCCAAATTTATTCAAACAAGAAACTGAATTAAATTCCTCTTGAATTGAGGTACATAATAAACGTCTATTAAATCTAAATGCCTTCTAGAATCCAAATAAACTCTAATATCTCCCACTGCACTTGCAGACACTAACGATCCGTTGCCCAAGCACAAATTGATTTCATTCTTACGCAGCATTCTCCTTTCTTGGAACCCCCATAAGGAATAACAAACATGATTATTGGCACCAGAGTCTACGATCCAAGAATCTGTAGAATCTGCCAGAAAAACATGTTTCAAGATAATTCGCATTACCTTGTTCCTTCTTATTCTGAGACTGTGGGCAATTACTTTTCCAATGTCTCTTTTCACCACAAAAGAAGCACTTCCTTTTGATCTTGGTTACTTTCTTAGTCTCTTTCTTGGTAGGCCCAAGTTGCTTTTTCTTCTATTATTCCTTGACCTTCTGACGGGTCTTAATAGTAGCAACTTTACCAACCATATGAATCTCTTCTAGAGACATCATCATATCAGCAGCAGACCCTATTCCTTCATGCTGCTGTTGCAACACGTCGGAGATGGTAGCCCTTTGGCCATCTCATTAGAGGTCTTCCACTGCTCATACTCGTCTCATTGCATTAGATTCATTAGTAAGAGCAGGTGGTTTAGGAGTAGTTAGAACAAAATTTATATTTTTTCAGCTTGCAGCTGTTAGGATTATGCTCAATAGCAAGAGTGTAATAATGTAATTAACAATCTTATTCATATTAATAAAGTGATTTCTGGTTTAAACAAATATTATAGCATTTATAGTTGAATATTATAATTGTTAAAGTAAATAATCATAAGGTCTAAAAACTATGAGAAAAGAAGAATTGTTCATACATCTGGATATGTATGTGGTAGACACAATTCTTTAGTTAGTCTTGAATATCGTTCACAACTTAAGTTAAAGGTTGGGCACCTTTATCTTGTTAAAGTTGTAGAATTCTTTTGCTAGCATTCGAGTGGGATCAAATGAGATATGATGAGTCTAAAATCATTGGAGTGTCTTCGAGCAAAAGGATCTAGTGCACTGGGTGCATTAAACTGGATCACAATGAAATACTTTATCTATAACCGTCAGTAGATAAAAGTAATTTCATTATCAGGACAATCGGAGAGTCTATCTTAATCCTAAGATAAATGATGGACTTATGATTGCAAGTGATATCATTTGAGTTATCAATGAGTACGATTATATCGCATAGTCTATCCTCGATAATTTGGTGGTATTCATTTGTTAATCGATAGAGGACTTCATTTATAGATATGGACATCGTGGCTCCATTTATCAAATGAGAGTATAATATCATCATATGGATGTTTTGAGGTAATTGGATATTAAATCTCAACGTTGAGTTTTTGATAGTGTCTATTGAAAACATGGCTTCTGGACAAGTCAAAATATCCAAGTTCAAAACTTGGTCATATGAGTAAATATGGTAACTTGGAGAGTTATAGGCGGTCTATGAACTCTTGGCGATTACTGATATTATTCACGAGGATACACTATCTCCAATATGATTGTCTAGGGTAAGAATGAGGAAGCATCTTCCTTTTCTGTCTTTATTTAAGAGTTCAATTTTAGCTCTTTAGTGGAATGAGCTAAAATTAATGGATCGGACCTAAGTGAATCATTTGTTGATTGTGATTAGGTTATGTCTATTGTAGCTTAAATTTAGATAGCCCACCAAGATCTCCAATCCACACGGACTTGCATGGATCACTTGATATATTCTACCGGACCAATTTAGGGTCCATCTAGAATTGCAATTTAATATATTAAGAATATAATTTGCACATTATTTATGTAATGGGCTGCACAATTATATTTATATATTAATGGATGAAATGTGGGTTTGTTTCTTTTAGTAAGATTGGGTCTAGTTCACATGTGGGCTTTTTATTTAAAGTCCTATGGATTAAATGAAATAGGAAAAATAATATTTGGCCCAATACACATATGGGGCGGCAAGGTTATATATTAACCTAAAATATTATTTTGTTTTCATTATTTAATTAAATAAGAATTAATTAATTCATTAATTAATTATTTAATTAAGATACAAATCTTTTCTCATTAGGAAATATGTTTCTTAAAGGTATACTATTGGTAGTAGTATAATTAAATAGAAAGACTTGTTTGACAAGGAAATAAATAATTAGTTTTATTTATTCAAACAAGAAGTCTTTTTATTTTAGTCAAATATGAGAATAAAAAGATTTATGAGTTTGATTAGGTTTTGGAAATCTTTTCTAAATAGGAATTAGGGTGCAATTCAAACTAATAAATTTTGTTTGGAAATTGCGGCAACCCTAATTAATTTAGGAAGAGAATTCTGCCAACCCTAAAAAGAAAGAAGAAAAATTTCGGCCACCTATATATGTATACATATAATTTTCGGCCAGCCCTAGTGCTAAGGTGTAGAATTTTTTCTTCTTCTTCTTCTTAACTCATAGATAGAGAATTTATTCAACTAAGACAAAAGAAAAAGGAACATAGATTATTCTTTGATGGTGTACTATTTGCTTAATCATTGATAAGCTTGTGTATACAACATCGATCAAGGTTCACGCGAGTTTCGATCATTAGATTGAGAACTCAAAAGTGACCGGAATAATCTTATGTTTCTTTTGATTATTTTTGTGACTAACGAACAAGAGAGAAAAGTTTGTTTAATCCAATCACAGGTTTGCAATTCAAAGAGAAGGGAGACCACGCTCCTAGGTGATCCACGTTCGTGCTAGGATTGAAGATCTTGCGGATTACCATCGACGCAAGTCAATCGGATCACGCGACAAGAGGTATTAAACTTTTATTACTTCTTTATATATCTTTAATTAATCAAAAGGGTTTAAGGTTCATAAAATTGGAAAAATTTTAAAAGCTACTCAAAACTATTTTTAGTCTCGCTTCCGCTGCGGGTACGTGATTTTTCCCTACAGCAGCAACAACCCAATTTTCCTTTTCCATGTGACATAATTATTACCGGTTAAAGTTTTATCCTTCAGGATGTTCATAAGTGATGGGGTCATGATTTCTTAATTAAACAAAAATTAATATAAGTAAATAATCATTATAAAGCACTTTAAATATTTATCTTGAATTAAATAAATAACTCAATCATAAAAATTCAACGGTGATCTAACACCTATAAATGTTACGCCTCCTTTGGGAGTTCGCACCATTTACTAGTTAGACTAGGTCCCACCTAATTGTTAATATAACAACCAGCGTTTTCAATTTTAGCCTTGCAATTTTACTGACAAGAACTCTTGGGAGGATATCAATAAAATTACATTGAGTGTGTTACCAAGATATCGACCCTCAATTTTCTCTCACGAAAATCCCTCCTTGGGGAGTAGATCTCGTTCGAGTCCATTGTCTAGTCTATCCTTGTAAGGAAGTATATTGCTAAATTCCATTCATGGACGCCCCTTGGGGTGATTACCAATAAATAATTAAGCTCAACTAACCTTGGAGGCCATAGGTGTTACAAAAACACCTTCTCCCACTCAATTATTTAAGGCGTGTGATTAAATCCCATAGAATGATTTACCAAGTTATCTAGATGCCAATTTAGATACCTAAATCATTCAATGCATGTTCATACCAAAAGAGATATATGAGTGGCACTCCTATTCTATATGTCATGTTATCATACAATAACAAATATTGTAATATTTAAGCATAAATTAATTAGCAACAATTTTGGCCCATCCTAGAAAAAACAAGTAAATTACAATGAATTTGGAATACAAGATCTTCAAGTGGCCCATCAACCATACGCTCATCCTTCGGCCTCCACCCTTGGGATTGCACGGCCCACAACCCCACATAAGGGGCTGCCATGCGCAGCCCATTAGGCTTTGCAAGGCTGCCGTGCGCAGCCCACCAAGCTTTGGGCTTGCCATGCACAGCCCAATCCACTCCTAGGGTGCGCACGGTGCTCGTTCTCGGTTCCGGTTGCTTCACGTCTTCGATTCTTCGATGTAGAACGTGTTACAATTTAATTTAAACAAAAATAAAAATACTGCAGAAATTTTTTTTTTTTTTTAATCCCAGCAGTAAAAAAAATACTGCACTAAATTTTTAATACATTAAAAAAAAACTGCAGCAATTTTAATACATAAAAAAAAATTATAGCAACTACCAAGAAGGAATTATGGCGATGATAGACCACCCTTCTTGTTACAATTCCGAAATCAAAATTACATAGAAAATCTAGGACCAAAATCGAGCAATAACAAACCACATAAAACATATATAAATCCATACATCACATGTAATTATATATGCGAATACCTAGAGTGTCATCTCTTTCTAAAACATGCATAATCACAATAAAAGAAATCGATCCACGTATATATACGTTAATTAATTAAAAGGGTTTAACCTAGGCTCTGATACCAATTGTAGGGAAAAATATATACCCGCAGCGGAAGCGAGACTAAAAAAAATAGTTTGAGTAGCTTTTAAAATTTTTTCATTTTTATGAACCTTAAACCCTTTTGATTAATTAAAGATATATAATAAATAACAAAAGATTAATACCTCTTGTCGCGTGATCCGATTGACTTACGTCGATGGTAATCCGCAAGATCTTCAATCCTAGCACGAACGTGGATCACCTAGGAGCGTGGTCTCCCTTTCTTTGAATTGTAAACCTGAGAGCGGATATAACAAACTTTTCTTGATTCGTTAGTCCCAAAAACAATCTAAAGAAACCTAAGATTATTCCGGTCACTTTTGAGTTCTCAATCTTATGATCGAAACTCGCGTGAACCTAGATCGATGTAGTATACACAAGTTTATTGATGAATAAGCAAACAATATACCATCAAAGAATAATCTATGTTCCTTTTGTTTTCAGTAGAATAAAAGCTCTCTATCTATGAGTTGAGAAGAAGAAGAGAAAAAAAAATTCTGCACCAAAAAACCCTATGGCCGAAATTCTCTTCTTTTTCTTTTAAGGGTGGCCGAATTCTTTCTTTCAAATGGACTAGGGTTGCCGCAATTTTTACTCCAAAAATATAGGAGTTTTAGTTGCACCCTAATTCACTTTCTAAGAGTTCAAACCCTAATCCAACTCATAAATCTTTTATTCCTTATTTGACTAAAATAAAAAGACTTCTTATTTGATTAAATAAATAAAATTAATTATTTATTTCCTTGTCAAACAAGTCTTTTAATTTAAGTACACTACTACCAATAGTATACCAATAGGAATCATATTTCTTAATCAGAAAAGATTTGTTTCTTAATTAAACAATTAATTAATAAATTAATTAATTCTTATTTAATTAAACAATGAAAACAAAATAATATTTAAGGCTATTATAGCACCTTGCCGCCCCATATAATATATTGGGCCAAATATTATTTTTCTTATTTCATTTAATCCATAGGACTTTAAATAAAAATCCCACATGTGAACTAGACCCATTCTTACTAAAAGAAACAAGCCCACATGTCATCCATTAATATATAAATATAATTTAGCAGCCTATTACATAAATAATGTGCAAATTATATTCTTAATATATTAAATGCAATTCTAGATGGACCCTAAATTGGTTCGGTAGAATATATCAAGTGATCCATGCAAGTCCGTGTGGATTGGGGATCTTGGCGGGCTATCTAAATTTAAGCTACAATAGACATAACCTAATCACAATCAACAAATGATTCACTTAGGTCCGATCCATTAATTTTAACTCATTCCACTAAAGAGCTAAAATTGAACTCTTAAATAAAGACAGAAAAGGAAGATGTTTCCTCATTCATACCCTAGACAATCATATTGGAGATAGTGTATCCTCGTGATTAATATCAGTAATCGCTAAGAGTTCATAGACCGCCTATAACTCTCCAAGTTACCATATTTACTCATATGACCACGTTTTGAACTTGGATATTTTGACTTGTCCAGAAGCCATGTTTTCAATAGACACTATTGAAAACTCAACGTTGAGATTTAATATCCAATTACCTCAAAACATCCATATGATGATATTATACTCTCATTTAATAAATGGAGCCACGATGTCCATATCTATAAATGAAGTCCTCTATCGATTAACAAATGAATATCACCAAACTATCGAGGATAGACTATGCGATATAATCGTACTCATTGATAGCTCAAATGATATCACCTGCAACCACAAGTCCATCATTTATCTCAGGATTAAGATAGACTCTCCGATTGTCCTGATAATGAAATTACTTTTATCTACTGACGGTTATAGATAAAGTATTTCATTGTGATCCTGTTCAATGCACCCAGTGCACTAGATTCTTTTGCTCGAAGACACTCCGATGATTTTAGACTCATCATATCTCATTTGATCCCACTCAAATGCTAGCAAAAGAATTCTACAACTTTAACAAGATAAAGGTGCCCAACCTTTAACTTAAGTTGTGAACAATATTCAAAACTAACTAAAGAATTGTGTCTATCACATACATATCCAGATGTACGAACAATTCTTCTTTTCTCATAGTCTTTAGACCTTATGATTATTTACTTTGACAATTATAATATTAAACTATAAATGCTATAGGATTTGTTTAAACCAGAAATCACTTTATTAATATGAAAAAGATTGTTTATTACAATATTACACTCTTGCTATTGAGCATAATCCTAACAACCACAACAATAAGGGAAAGCACCAATGCATGATCAAGGGAATGGTATGATTCCTAACTTTTTTCCCACTTGTCATTTTTGTGGTATTAATGGTCACATTAGACCAAGTTGCTTTCATTATATCAAAATGCGTAGAGTTGAAAGCATGATTGAAAAGAGAAAGGCTAGAGCTAAGATGCATGTCCCTAGAAAGGATATAACCCATTTGCATGATCCTTTAACATCTAAAGATCTTAAACCATTGACCACTAGGATTGAAAATGTGTCACCTAAGTGGACTAGAAAAGATGCACCCGCATTCTATAATGCTAACTTGTCTCCCATAGGTTCAACTAAGTCCAATGGACTTGGTAGGTTTAAAGGACCTCATGACCTTCATTGATGAGGCATGGTAATTGACCCCATATGTGGAACTCAAGCAAAGAGAGCAATTGCATACTTGTTGCATGCAAAAATTTGAAAATTTTTATACTTCTTTATTAATTGCTTGAGTATCTTGGTTGCACATATGCTTATATGCTTTTACTTTAATAAGTGTGAACCATGCTTTGTTTGCAATCCATGTCATATTTATGTTCAAACATGCATTTTTGGACTAGGAGATTCTCTTAGGAAGTACTCTTTGATGACCTATAATGATCTCTATGATATGATGATTCTTAAATAACATACTCAAAATATGAAAAGCATGAAATTCAAATGACATGCTTAAAATGTGAAAAGCATAAAATTCAAATGACATGCTCAAAAGAAAAAGCATGAATTTATGATTGCAATATTTAAATGCAAAACAAAGTGTGAAAAGCTAATGAGATTCATATGAATAAAGGATCTTGTATCCATTCTAAGGATTTTAAAATCCAAATGTCTCTCCTTCTTTATTGGTTGACCATGGCTACTATCATACGGGTATCTTACTCGGAAAAATTGAATAAGGTGCAAAGTCACTTATGCCATGTTTCGCTTATAAAGTTGGATATGGTTGCTCTAAAATTGAATTCTATGAAATTTCTATATCCTTGCTTTGATTCATGACAAATGGTGTAATTGGTTTGAATTCTTTAGGAAATCTTTGTCATTTGCTTTGTCAACTACCATTGTATTTTGGACTTGAATGCAACATGTCTTGTATGCAAAATATTTTTAATCACACATTTTAAAAAAACAAAATTCCTTGTTTCTCTCCAATTAATTGAGTTGCATAAAGTGCATTATATGATTATGCAAATGACTTGTATGTTACTATCTCTCTTTGCTACAAGTGACCCGTTTGGGGGATACTCCTTTGCCCATCTCATGACAAAAAAGGGGAGTAGTATGTAGTAAGGGGGAGTGTGCTAGTTGTAGTAGCAATTTCGCATGTTGGGGAGTTTACATATTGAGGGGGAATAACCTATTGTGGGGGAGCATTGCACTGCACATTCATTGCATGATGTTACATATTTTTATCAATGCAAATGCTTGTTTTGATTTTTTTTTTTTTTTGGGTAAATAAATAGTATCATAGAAAGAGAGAATGAATGTACAAAATACAAGGGGCATACCCCAGGAAAAACAAGAGCAAAAAACAAAAGCTCAAACCAGCTCAAACACACGAGCAAAACAAGAAGCAAGAGCTAAACAAGGGCTCAAACAAACAAATCAACTAACATAAATATTCCACTTTAAAGCAACATGAGGCCAATCTTTCAAGTTGATAGATAAAAGCCTACTACGAATAGTATCAATAATGGAACAGGTAACGACTATGCTGGTCTTATGAGGGCTCCCAAATATTCTATTGTTCCTTTCTCTCCAAATAGAGTAAACCACCACAGCAAGACAAAGCTTCTTAATAACAATGGAACTTGTTTTGATTTCACTTTATCAACTCACATACACTTGCTTTGGAAAGTGTAAATTTTTTTTTTTTTTTTAAGGATTGATTGTTCTACAAGAGATTGAAGACTTGAAGTTTTATCTTTTAATGTATCTCTTTGTAATGTAGAAAATCATTGTTGACCTTTAGTTTCAATTTTGTTGTGAAGATCAATGTGAGTGGTGGTTTTGTCACGAACTAGCCAAAGGGGAAGATTGTAAGTTTCTCAAGTTTGATTGGCTTATTTTAGTGACAAACCATATGTGGGGTTTAATGTAAGGGTAGCTTAGGCATTTGATTGTTGGTGCTCATGCATAACAAAGGCCCCTTCAAGACCCCAAGAGAAGAAGCACATTAAAGGTAAAATTCTTGTGCTTACGTGCTTTGAAGAGATTTAGTTGCACACACACACAACTCATGCATATCTATACTTCTTGTATGTTGTGTGATTTTATGTTTGTGCTTAAATCTTCTTAACTCCTCATGCATTTGATAATTGCCATGCCATTAATAGCTTTGGACTACAAGATTTTTCTTTAGCATGCTTTGGCCTATGTGATTGTTGTCGGTACCGCTGTGAATTTCATAGAGGTGAAATACCTATCTTGGCCACTCTTTTGACTGCTGTGATTTTCTACAGTGGTAGGCACATTAGTTTTGCACACAGTGCTTACCTTTGTCATAACCGTTGTGAAAGCCATAGAGGTAAGCACAGTGTTTTGACACCTGTTGCTTTTTAAAAGACTACTGCTTGGATACCGTTATGGCTTTGATAGCGGTACCCATAGCGGTGATAAGGTCGTTTGTGTGCTCAACAAAATTATATTTAAATGTGTTCGTTTTGAAAACCGATTTTTCACCACTTAAATAGAAAATTAGTAAAGTGGTAAGTAGGATTCGTTCCACAAGGAATTAGAGTGATTAGTTGAATATATTAGCTAATATAAATGCCATAAAATAAATCATAAAAACGGATGAGTGAATGGGTTGTCAAGCCATCAAACATACATGTAAAATAAACCTAATAAACTAATAAAACTAATAGAATTCTTAACAAATCTAAATAAGATAAATGGAATTAACAATTAAGAGAATAGCTAGGGAATTAATGGGGTCACAAGTGAATTACGGGAAATACTTCTCAAGCTACCTTAGTGAGCGAATCTCACAAATGTTAACCAATTGTTTCCTAGAATGTGTTTAGACCATTATTATGAACCCTAAACAATTTCCTACCGCAATGTCTAACCAATTAAGGAGAGGGGGTCAGGGCGGGATCGGTTTGTTACAATTAATGGTTTAGATTGTCGCAGTTAATATACCCTCCGACAATCTATCCTAGTCACTATGCTCTTAATCCATCAAGGTTGTCAATCCAATCAAGATTATATATCATATTATCCTAAACAAGAGTATAATCAACTAGTGGGTATACATGTCCATTATATAATGCATAGAATCTAATTATAAAATAAATAGAACACAAATAGAGATTAAAAATATATTAAAGCTTAAGTAAAACCCAATCCAAATGTTCTCACATCAAAACCCTAGAAAGGGGATTTAATTACACATATTACAACCAAAGGGAAGGCAAGTAAAAGATTAGGAAATCACCTAGGGCCTCCTTTTGTAAGCTTGATCCTTTCCTTGCCTTTGATGCTCCTTGTGCAAAGAGTGGAAGATGAGGATGTGTCTAGATAGGTGGAGTCAAATGGGAAGTGACTAAGGAGATATGTGGAGAAGATAGGAAGAACGGAATGATTAGGGGAAGGTAATCTAGATGTTAAGCTTAGGTAGAAGAGAAAATGGGGGGATAAGGAATGGTGGAGAAAGGAGGTTTCTTGGTGGTCAAGAGTTGTTCAAAAGAGGAAAAATGTGATGAATTTATAGGATTTTCAAATTAGGTCTCGGGTGGCAAATTACTAAAACATCCCCTAACCATGGCAAATTACCATTTAGTCCAATAGAGGGGGGCTTTTGTAATTTTCCCCATCAATCAGAATTGAACAGAGAAGGATGTCGTTGTTTGGCTCATGGCGACCCTAGGGTGACCCAAATGGCAACTCCATCAAGTGCCAAAACAACTCCCTGTTGCCATGGCGACCTCGAAATGCAAACCGTGACCTCGATTTACACGTTTTTGTCACGATTTGGGATTGGGGGAGACTTAAGGAAATTTAGGCATGAAGTGGGTGGCTAGATTTCGATCGATTGGAGGGCTAGAAGGTCAACGTCTGGTCAGCCGTTGATGTGGCCGTGATTTTGGGCCGGTTTTCGACCTACAGTAGGTCATCAAAAACGGTCGTCAGCTAAGCTAGGGTTTAGATGCTTTGCATCCATGGCTGTATGCGTAAGGAGGAAAGGGAAGATGAATAGGAATGAGGTGCGCTTAGCACAGAAATGGGATGCAATGAGCTGCTGTCTTTTGTCTTAAAGGGGGGGTGCATTTAAAAGGAAAAGTGGTGCGCTTAGATGAGGGGAAAGACACCGTTTTGGGCAGCATTTCATGTTGGTTCGCTGACTTAGGCCTGAGCCCATTCTTAATTTGCCTTTAATCAAAACAAATTGTTTTGATCTCTTAAGGAATCTAGGCCGTTACGCATTGGGCCTACCATATAGGCTCACGCATTCTAGGCTGCTTGCATTGCCCACATAATTGTCTCCTAAGCATGAAACGCACCGTATTGTTTGGGCAGCCTGATTTGTGTGGCAATTTACGAAGTGCTCGCCTCGTCTCTCATAAAATCACAATATCTTCACTCTTCATTCAATAATTACACTCTTGCCCCCAACTAACCAAAATTACTCCAATGCCCCTGATCTCCATAAATTCCTGAAAACACTTAATTTACACAATTAAATCATGGGGTAATGCCCGAGAATCAAGCAAAATGAGAAGGAAATGGGGGCCAAAATCATACCAATTTTGGTTTGATCAAACGGTCGACCCCTGATTTTTGCAAAACGTCGTAGCTTCAATTGGGACACCTATATAACCAATGCTTTCACTTTAGGTCGTTTTTAATGACTTAAAAATCATATTTTTAATTGAGAGTATTTTTCAAAGAGAGATTTTTATTCAAGATTTCATCTTTGATCACTCAAATCATTTTCCATAGGCATAACTCATCATTTAAGCATCATCCATGGTATCTGATACGATCCTCGTCGATTTGTGACTAAGACCGTTCTGTGATCTGGTTTGGATGGAAACCGTGACCCAACACCTATAACGAGATGCGAACCTAGGTATAAAGGAAGACGCCACAATCAAGGATGGAATACTTGATTGATAAGTTAGGGAGGAACGCTGATGAGCAGTCGTTGTGTTACTCAACAAAATGATATTTAAAATGTGTTCGTTTAAAACCGATTTTTCACCACTTAGATATTAAATTAGTAAAGTGGCAAGTAGGATTCGTTCCATAGGGAATTAAGGTGATTAGTTGAATAAATTAACTAATCTATATGCAATAAAATAAATCATAAAAATATGGATGAGTGAATGGGTTGTCAAGCCATCAAACATACATGAAAAATAAACCTAATAAACTAATAAAATAATACTTAACAAATCTAGATAAGATAAATGGAATTAACAATTAAGAGAATAGCTAGGGAATTATTGGGATCACAAGTGAATTACGGGAAATGCTTATCAAGCTACTTTAGTGAACAAATCTCATAAATGTTAACCAATTGATTTCTAAAATGTGTTTAGGCCATTATTATGAACCCTAAACAACTTCCCACCGCAATGCCTAACCGATTAAGGAAAGGGGGTCACGGCAGGATCGATTTGTTACAATTAACTTAGATTATCGCGGTTGATATACCCTCCGACAATCTATCATATTCACTAAGTTCTCAATCCATCAAGGTTGTCAATCGAATCAAGATTATGTAACATATTATCCTAAGCAAGATTATAATCAACTAATGGGTATACATGTCAATTATATAAAGCAAAGAATCTAATTATAAAATGAATAGAACACAAATAGAGATTAAAATATATTAAAGCTTAAGTAAATCCCAATCCAAATATTATCACATCAAAACCCTAGAAAGGGGATTTAATTACACATATTACAATCAAAGGGAAGGCAAGTAAAAGATTAGGAAATCACCCATGGGTCTCCTTTTGTAAGCTTGATCCTTTCCTTTCCTTTGACGATCTTTGTGTAAAGAGTGGATGATGAGGATGTGTGTAGATAGGTGGAGTCAAATGGGAAGTAACTAAGGAGATTTATGGAGATGGGAAGAAAAGGAATGATTAGGAGAAGTAATCTAGATGTTAAGTTTAGGTAGAAGAGAAAATAGAGAGAAAAGGAATGGTGGAGAAAGGAGGTTTCTTGGTGGTTAAGAGTTGTTCAAAAGAGGAAAAAATGTGATGAATTTATAGGATTTTCAAATTAGGTCTTGGGTGGTAAATTACCAAAACATCCATGACCATGGAAAATTACCATTTAGTCCAACTGAGGGGGGCATTTTGTAATTTTCCCCACCAATCAGAAATCACAGAGAAGGAGGTCGCAATTTGCTCAAATGGCGACATTGTGGCAACCCTAAATGGCTACGAATCTGGAGCCAAAACAACTCCATGTCACCATGGCGACCTCGAAATGCAAACCATGACCTCGATTTACGCGGTTTCGTCGCAATTTGGGCTTGGGGGCAACTAAGGGTAATTTAGGCGTGAATTGGAGGCTTGGATTCTGGCCATTTGGGTGCCTAAAAAGATTACGACCGGGTAGCCGGTCGGTTTAGTATTAATTCTAGCCAAAAAGTGGCCGGAAATAGGTCAGAAAATAGGCATGCAAAAACGGCGGTGTTTTAGGGTTTAGTTGCAAAAATCGGGTCTGCTCGTGTGGGAGGAAGAAAAAGATGAAAAGTGTTTGGGGTGCATTCAATAAAAGATTGGGGTGCACATAGTTGCTCCAATTTTGCCTAAAAGGGGGTGCATTTAGTAGGTGAAATGGGTGCACACAGCAGCTGCTCTTTTTGTCTTTAAAAGGGCTGCGTTTAAAAAGAACATGGGGTGCATTTAGAAGAACGAAACGCACCGTTTCATTAAATGACGTGATAAGGCTGCTGTCTTCTTTTTGGGGTGCATTTAGCAAGCAAGTGGGGTGCACTTAGTGAAGTGAAACGCACCGTTTCATTAAATGACATGGCGCTGCTGCAGCTTGTTAGGGTGCATAAAGAAATGGGCTGGGGTGCAATCAGAGGCCCAAGCTTGATTCTTCTTTGCCACGTGGCGCGCTACTGCTGATATGCCTGGCGAATAACTGATAGCCCACTGATCTCTTCCAATATCACAATAAATTCAATCTTCCTTCAAAAATTTACACTTTTTGATCGAACAAAAATTGGTATGATTTTGGTCCCCATCTCCTTCTCCTTTTGTTCGATTCTTGGGCATTATCCCGTGATTTAATGGTGTAAATTAAGTGTTTTCAGGTTTTATTAGAACTCAAGAGCATTTGCGAAGAAGATGAAGAATTTAGTGCAAAAAGACTCACAAATAGGAGAAACAGGGCATTCTCGCTATTTGAGCAAGAAAAGTCGCCACATGGTCGCCATGGCGACAAAGGAAATTGCAAAGCATCTCATGGTCGCCATTTGAGGTCGCCATGGCGACCTACACTTGCAAATGGCGACCACATAGGAATTCCAACGTAGGAATTCCAAAGTGGTCATGGTCGCCACTTGGTCGCCATTTGGTCGCCATGGCGACAGAAGAACCCAAGAGAGGTCGCCATTTGAGGTCGCCATGGCGACCTAGAAGGACAAGTGGCGACCACGTTGGAATTCCAGCGTAGGAATTCCAGTGTTGGCTTTCAGGAGGGGCATTCTCGTCATTTCATACCCATTTAATACCCTAGCTTTTCACACCTATAAATACATCACTATTTTTCCTCTTTTTGACAACTCTTGACCACCAAGAAACCTCCTTTCTCCACAATTCCTTTTCTCTCCATTTTCTCTCCTACCTAAACTTAACATCTAGATTACCTCCCCTAATCATTCCTTTTCTTCCCATCTTCTCCACAAATCTCCTTAGTCACTTCCCATTTGACTCCACCTATCTAGACAGATCCTCATCATCCACTCTTTACACAAGGAGCATCAAAGGCAAGGAAAGGATCAAGCTTACAAAAGGTGGCCCATGGGTGATTTCCTAATCTTTTACTTGCCTTCCCTTTGATTGTAATATGTGTAATTAAATCCCCTTTTCTAGGGTTTTGATGTGAGAATATTTAGATTGGGATCTACTTAAGCTTTTATATATTTTAATCTCTATTTGTGTTCTATTCATTTTATAATTAGATTCTTTGCATTATGTAATTGACATGTATACCCACTAGTTGATTATAATCTTGCTTAGGATAATTTGTTATATAATCTTGATTGGATTGACAACCTTGATGGATTGAGAACATAGTGAATAGGATAGATTGTTGGAGGGTATATCAACCGCGATAATCTAAACCGTTAATTGTAACAAATCGATCCCACCGTGACCCCCTCTCCTTAATCGGTTAGGCATTGCGGTGGGAAGTTGTTTAAGGTTCATAGTGATGGCCTAAACACATTTTAGAAATCAATTGGTTAACATTTATGAGATCCGTTCACTAAAGTAGCTTGATAAGCATTTCCCGTAATTCATTTGTGATCCCATTAATTCCCTAGCTATTCTCTTAATTGTTAATTCCATTTATCTTATCTAGATTTGTTAAGTATTCTTTTATTAGTTTATTAGGTTTATTTTTCATGTATGTTTGATGGCTTGACAACCCATTCACTCATCCATATTTTTATGATTTATTTTATTGCATATAGATTAGTTAATTTATTCAACTAATCACCTTAATTCCCTGTGGAACGAATCCCACTTGCCACTTTACTAATTTTCTATCTAAGTGGTGAAAAATCGGTTTTCTAAAAGAACACATCTAAATATCATTTTGTTGAGTACACAAACGACGCTCATCAAAATTGGCGCCGCTGCCGGGGAATTAAAGCGGTTGTTGAATCAATTAACTTTTCTTTGTTTAGGTTTTATTAATTTTTAGTCTTTTAGTTGTTTTTAGTCTTTTAGTTTCTTTTTACTTCTTTGGTAGTTTTTGTTTCTTTTGTTTCAGGATTCTATGGATTTCTTCATGCAAAATCAAGGGCCTAGCTACGAGACTCATGGGAATGGCTTCAATGCGGATTGGTGGATGAATCAAGATTCCTTCTCATCATGCCAATCAAATGCCGTAGATGATGAGAGGAAAAATTTCATGGAGGATCACTTTCGGGAGATTGAGAGCATCCAAGCGTCTCAAAGAAAGACCATGGAGTTATTCCAATCCGCACAACGAGCACATGAGGAGAGGATGTCCAACCATGTGATCCCTAGTTGGCCGGATCAATCAATAGAATCTGTGTATCCCAAGCAAGGGAGGACAAGGAGCCGTGTGCACGCTCTTGTGCAAGTATTTGAGAATGGTGCGGAAATCGAGGACGAACCGCCTAGGAACCAAGAGCGAAGCACGGAGTTAGAGGAAAAATTGTCTTTGCTTCAAGAGAGATTGGTGGAAACCTCCCAAGGGAAGGAAGAATTGGAAAGGAAAATACAACTCATGGAAAAGGAGTTGGAAGAAAAGGAGGCCTTGGGGAAGGTGAAGATTGAAGTGCTTGAAGGGAAAAATGAGAAGCTCACTCTTGAAGTAAACATGCTCAAAGAAGAAAATGCTACCTTATGGAGGAAGGTAGGAGAAGTCTCCAACAAGAACAAAGAGTTGGAAATACAAATTGGGAGACTAGAAGTTGAGAGGAATTCCACATTAAAGGAATTCGAAGACCTTGCAAGGCTATTTGAAGAATTCGAAGAGGAGTGTGCAAGGAAGACTAGGAAGATGCTTATGGAAGTGGGGCGGAAGGCAAAAGCTTTGGAAGAAACGAAGGAGGCACTTGGTAGGAAGGATGAAGCCCTCAAGATAGCAAAAGTGAAGGAGTGTGACTACATTGTCTATGTGGACAAGGTGGAAAAAGAGGTCAAGGAGCTACAATTGAAGCAACATCAAAGGCCACATAGTCACCAACCAAGAGGGAGTTTTCTTAACCATCCTCCTATTTGCTATTTTTGTTTTCAAAAAGGGCACTTCAAAGCTCATTGTTTTAAATTCCATAAGCATGAAAAATTGAAAAAGTCTAGGAATAGGAAGAGTCCACCTAGAGTCAAGCAAATTTGGGTAAGAAAAGACTTGGTTGAACAAGTTAGACCCAAAAGAAAAGAAAAGGGGAAATTAACTCAACTTGTTTGGGTTGTGAAAAAGAACATATTTCCAAACTTGATAAAACCTTCTTTAGTTGATGACACCCCTAGCACAAGTACATAATTTAGAAAAATTCTTTTTGTGCATTTTAATATATATATTTTTTATATACTTTATTTGTTTAGTTCATCTTTTTTGAATAAATGGTGTTCCAAACTTTTGTTGGCAATTGCTTATAGTGGTTATATTTTGCCGGAACTTTCTAATATGTTTTGTGAGTGTATAGATTTTTCTATTGCTTCATGAGGAAGCAAGTGAGTGTTGCTTGTGTGATAAGCAAGGTTCTTTATCTCTTGGGAAGAAACAAAGACAACTTGCAAGTCTTGGAGGGACGAGCAAGCCAAGAGTGCTCATAAAAAGGGCGAGGACCTTATCCTAAGGAAGCAATATTGTGAGAGTTTGTTGTGTGGGAGCACCATGCCACGTCTTGCCTAGACGTTAAATCGTGCGCTTGGTGGGAGGCAACCCACCTAGGTACATTTCTTTTCTAGTTTAAATCTTGTTTTTGTCCTTATTTTATTTTTTCTTAGAATAAGGTTGTGAGTTGTTTGTGATAATGGATTTAGGCTTGAATGATCATATTTTATCCACATGGATTGTGATGATTACTCTTGATGAACTTGCATTGATATATCTCTTGAGTTGATTATGAACATATAGGATATTCTTGAGGCACTTGATTTAATTTTTGGGATAAAATTTTAAAATGGACATTGATGTGTTGTTCAACTCTTTGATTGTGGATGTATGTTGTGCCGAACTTACCGGTATATGCCCCAAAGACATTGAGGACAATGTCTAATTTAGGTTTGGGGGTGTGTGCACATCATCATCTCTTGTTTGCAATTATGTGCAAAAACATTTTGAGCCTAAATTTTTCAAAAATTTCGAAAATCTTGTGATAATGCCATGTTTGAGCATACTTTGCTTGTTGAGATTGTGCCTTTGTGTGTGCAAGTGAGGAATTGTGTATCTTTGCCTTGCTTAGTTTAGATTAACTTCATGCCATTTAGGGTTGCATTGCTCAAAGCGCGCTAGTTCTTTTCTCTTGATGTTGAGTGAATATTCAATTGTGCTTGAAGGCTAGGAATTAATAGTGGAGACTTCCCGTGAGGTTCACAAACACGGCCTAAAAAGTGTATTTTGAGAGAAAGTTTTCACTCTTTAAACACTCATTCAAACACATGTTATGCATATTTTAAAATGTCTCATTCGCACTTAAATGTTGTTTGCCATAGAACATATGGACTGCTTGTGGATGCCTTGATTGGCTTTGTGGACAAACCTTTAGAAATGATTTTAGGCAATGCATGTGAAAAGCCACCAAATTGGCCTAAATACTTCCTATCCCTCTAATGTGTGTGCTCCATAGCCCATTTGAAGCCAAACACAATTAAGCTTTTCATTCATGAACCACATCAACATGAAACCATATAGCCTAAACACTAGACTTACCTTGTACCAAATGGTTTGCTAAGGCTTAGGGGTTGAATGTAAGCTTTGAGGAGTATCAAAATGTAAGGCGTGTACTTAGGCAAATATGTATGTGGAAACACATGAAAAAGATGAAATGCAAAGAAAAGACAAGCAAAGAAAAGAAAAGAAAAGCATAGCAAAAGAAAGAAAAGAAAAAGAAAAATGATGAATGAGGCACAAAATGCCTAGATCAATTTTGTAGAATTAAATGAGCTACTCAATGAAAATTAAAAGTAGAAAAATGCACAAAGTAAATTGTAAGCCTAGACGCCTAGTGTGGAATATGCAAGTTGTAATGACTATGTTGTGCTTAATTAGAATGTATGCCTTAGTGTGACCTTTGGGTGTTTGAAATCAATTTTTCCTATTTATTGACTCACCATTCACCTTTGGCCCCATTACAACCAAATGAAAGACCTATTTGATCTTTAGGGATGTCCACTTTAGAAATTTTGGTTGATGCATGTTCTTTCCGTTCATGGTTTTCAATTCCATTCATGAGACAAATTTTTAGAAATTGTGTTTTTAAATGATCATGTGCAGTTATATTTGATATCTTGAACATAAACTCATATTGCATATGGATTGTGAGTGAAGCCTAGGAATCCGTGTGAAAATGAGAGAATCCGGTGAGGATTAGATGTCGAGGCGAATTATATTCTTATTCTAAAGGCACCTTAGTTTTGAAGCTTAAGCATCTCGAATGTGGAATCGCGTTGCGTGCAATGTTTACTTAGAGTGGCGTGTCTTTAATCTTTACTTAGCATCTCTTACATGCATTATTTCCTAATGAGCACAACATTGGTTTAATCTCTTCACTTTTGGTTTTGCAAGTCGAAATATTGGCTTTTGAGTCTTTTACAAAGAGTTGGTGCTTTAATGTGATTATTTGATTTTTAGATACATGTCCATTGTGTGCTTATGTTTGTTTTGCTCGAGGACGAGCAAAAGATAGGTTTGGGGGTATTTGATCGAACCAAAATTGGTATGATTTTGGTCCCCATCTCCTTCTCCTTTTGTTCGATTCTTGGGCATTATCCCGTGATTTAATGGTGTAAATTAAGTGTTTTCAGGTTTTATTAGAACTCAAGAGCATTTGCGAAGAAGATGAAGAATTTAGTGCAAAAAGACTCACAAATAGGTGAAACAGGGCATTCTCGCTATTTGAGCAAGAAAAGTCGCCACATGGTCGCCATGGCGACAGAGGAAATTGCAAAGCATCTCATGGTCGCCATTTGAGGTCGCCATGGCGACCGACACTTGCAAATGGCGACCACATAGGAATTCCAACGTAGGAATTCCAAAATGGTCATGGTCGCCACTTGGTCGCCATTTGGTCGCCATGGCGACAGAAGAACCCATGAGAGGTCGCCATTTGAGGTCGCCATGGCGACCTAGAAGGACAAGTGGCGACCACGTTGGAATTCCAGCGTAGGAATTCCAGTGTTGGCATTCAGGAGGGGCATTCTCGTCATTTCATACCCATTTCATACCCTAGCTTTTCACACCTATAAATACATCACTATTTTTCCTCTTTTTGACAACTCTTGACCACCAAGAAACCTCCTTTCTCCACCATTCCTTTTCTCTCCATTTTCTCTCCTACCTAAACTTAACATCTAGATTACCTCCCCTAATCATTCCTTTTCTTCCCATCTTCTCCACAAATCTCCTTAGTCACTTCCCATTTGACTCCACCTATCTAGACAGATCCTCATCATCCACTCTTTACACAAGGAGCATCAAAGGCAAGGAAATGATCAAGCTTACAAAAGGTGGCCCATGGGTGATTTCCTAATCTTTTACTTGCCTTCCCTTTGATTGTAATATGTGTAATTAAATCCCCTTTTCTAGGGTTTTGATGTGAGAATATTTAGATTGGGATCTGCTTAAGCTTTTATATATTTTAATCTCTATTTGTGTTCTATTCATTTTATAATTAGATTCTTTGCATTATGTAATTGACATGTATACCCACTAGTTGATTATAATCTTGCTTAGGATAATTTGTTATATAATCTTGATTGGATTGACAACCTTGATGGATTGAGAACATAGTGAATAGGATAGATTGTCGGAGGGTATATCAACCGCGATAATCTAAACCGTTAATTGTAACAAATCGATCCCACCGTGACCCCCTCTCCTTAATCGGTTAGGCATTGCGGTGGGAAGTTGTTTAAGGTTCATAGTGATGGCCTAAACACATTTTAGAAATCAATTGGTTAACATTTATGAGATCCGTTCACTAAAGTAGCTTGATAAGCATTTCCCGTAATTCATTTGTGATCCCATTAATTCCCTAGCTATTCTCTTAATTGTTAATTCCATTTATCTTATCTAGATTTGTTAAGTATTCTTTTATTAGTTTATTAGGTTTATTTTTCATGTATGTTTGATGGCTTGACAACCCATTCACTCATCCATATTTTTATGATTTATTTTATTGCATATAGATTAGTTAATTTATTCAACTAATCACCTTAATTCCCTGTGGAACGAATCCCACTTGCCACTTTACTAATTTTCTATCTAAGTGGTGAAAAATCGGTTTTCTAAAAGAACACATCTAAATATCATTTTGTTGAGTACACAAACGACGCTCATCACTTTTGCCCCTATTTCACCAAAATTACTTCAATGCCCCTGAATTCTATAAATTCCTGAAAACACGTAATTTACACCATTAAATCGTTGGATAATGCCAAAGAATCAAGCAAAAGGAGAAGGAAATGAGGGCCAAAATCATACCAATTTTGGTTCGATCAAACGCCACAGAGAAATTCTGATAACATTCTTAACTAAGCTAATTTTGGCCTCAAATCAAGGAAGTCAATCTTGACTTTAATTCCTTAATATCTCGGCCTAAAATTGTGCAACAAGAAATAAAAATTCAATCTATTCAGTCCTAAATCAGCTCCCACGCCTATTGACTTTCTTGGACTCCACGTGCTTGCATGTTTGTTATGGGTTGGAGATTTCGTTCATCACCTTCAATGGGCCTCCACATGCTTGCTTGAGCCCAACTCCCTTTAATCAGCCCATGTAAGGATTCCCATTGTTGATTGGCTTATTTCGTAGACAAACCACATATTGGGGGTTTGAATTGTAAAGGTAGTTAGGTGATTGAAGATCATGTTCAAAGGCCCTTTTCAAGACCTCAAGGGAAGAAGCACTCCAAAGGTATAATTCTTAGTGTTTCTTGTAATGAAGAGAAATAGATGCACACACACACAACACTTGCATAATTCTTATTCTTGAATGTGTTGTGTCTTTATTGTGTGTATGCATGAATTGCTCATTTAATCTCTCTTCATTCTTGTCCATATGGGTGCATCTTGCTTGGAATTACACATCATATTTTTCTTTTTAGGAAACTCCATCAGGTGCGTTTTTGCGCCCTGTTCTGCGGTCAAGGCCGCAGAAATAAGGGCGCAGAACAAGGATCAGAATTCATACTCTCTGTCCTCTTTTCTGCGCCCTTGGTTTTTGCGTTTAGGGGCCGCAAAATTTGTCAGTGCATTTTTGCGCCCTTGTTCTGCGGCCAAGGGCGCAGAACAAGGGCGCAGAATCGGGCGGTCTGTTGCAAATTTTTCAAAACGACGTCATTTCATCTAGGGGTCCTATATAAGTATCATCTTCTTCCTTGCTCGTTTTTAAGAGCTCAAAATCAGACCTTAGAGTGAGAAACTCAAACCCTAGAGAGAGAAAGCTTCAATCTTGCTTCTTTAACTCTCCAAACCCAACACCCATGTGCATCTAACATGTTTCATGCTTCAATCTTCCATGGGTCTTCTTCATTTATGACTTGGTAAGTAGAACAAACACCACATCTTCATTTATTGTTCTATCTTAGTCAAAACATGTCTTTTATTGCTTAGTTTAGCAAATCTTCACTTTTATTGCATATTTAGTGAAGTTATGACATGATTGGGTTTTGTTTGTGGTAGCTTACATGATTAGGATGATTTTCCCTAAATAGCTAACCCTAGAACATTCTTGTACAATTGGTTGATGATTAGGTTGATAGATTAATGTTTATTTATCTAGTCAAGCTTAATTGAATGTTCTTGTGGATTTAATTGACAATTATGTTGTTAGAAATTCTC